>OY284413.1:166173670-168673670 GCA_958301585.1 Merodon equestris
ATTTTGCTGTACTTTCAATAAACACAACAAGTAACTGCTCCCTTCTCGCATGTACTCCTTTCTATCGTTTCCACTTCTGCAGGTACAATAAGAGAAGCAACAACGCGAGGTATTTCGGGCCCACTCAAGGGCTTTCAGTTGTGCTTCGATCGATGTCCAACGATGCCTTCTTTAATGTAATGGAAACTAATGGTTTCATCGTATTGATTCACCCGCAAGGCACATATGCCGACGTCGTATCGGGTGGTATTAGCACGCGATTCATCCCCAGCCAACAGGATTCGTACATCGCAATGCAACCAAGAATCACCGACAGTGTTCCAAGTGTTCGACATTACAGTCCCAAATTGGTAGGCTTCCTATGCAAATCCGTCTCACAGTAGTGTAGTGTTATCCTTCTAGCGAGCCTGCTATTTCAACGACGAGCTACCGAAGCTCTACGGAGAGAACTACAGCCTAAATCGGTGCATCACCCGCTGCCGCATCCGCAGCATAATAGTCCTGTGCGAGTGTTTGCCGTTCTACTATCCCTACAAGTTTTTGGACACGACCACGGAAACAGTTCACTGCACGCTGCAGCATTTGGAGTGTCTCAACCGATATGAATGTAAGCATCCGATCCACTTTGCCTCATGCCCACTCCTCCTTCTACTGCTTTGTTCTTATTATTACCTCGACCTGGATTCTTATTCGCCGCGAATTCCATCCCTCGGGCATCAGTTAAATGGAAGAACGTCATCACACTAAGGCAACGGGTTCGAGGACTCGAGCGTGAAATGGAGGACGGCCTTTATTGTCCCGAATGTTTGCCGTCGTGCTCCGACATTCAGTACAAGGTGTCATTGATGACACTGCCATTGGATCGATTGCGCTACGGTGGCGGTCCAGTTCAGTGAGTTTGTCTGCGTGTCAGACGACCTGTCTGTCGACCTGCATATGAAAAAATTGAATTTGTGTCCTTTCAGCAACATCACCGACCTGACAAAGTTGCAATTGTATTTTGCACAAGCGACTGTGCCGTTTTATAGACAGATTGTGAAGAATTCCTGGTTCGAGGTGTTCAGTGAGTAAAAAAAAAAACGCGGGGGAATGGCAGCTGACGGTGGCATTAGGATATGGCGATAAATCATCTTTTGTTATAGGTACGGTTGGCAACATATGTGGCATTGTGACGGGATTCTCGTTGGTGGCTGTGGCAGAGATACTTTACTTTTTTGGTGGAAAGTTACTTACGCTGTTATGGGAGGTATTCGCGGCGGATCGTCATAAACATCGCGCGGAGAGGCAAAAGCTGATTATTTGTCCTTAGAGCGAGGACGCGTTTAGATGTCACCTGGTTGTAATCTGTGAAGTGGCATTTGGTTGGAATATAAATAATGACAAGTTGCTATTGATGTTTGACTTTTAAAGTACTCGTATATTGAGGTGCACTTTCCAGTTAAATTTAAATTTTCAACGATACATAACGACGTTGTTGTTTCGTCTGCACGTTTCAAGGTCCCTTGAACTCGAATTCGCCGTTTTTTGTATGTCACTGAATTTTTCGTCTCGCATATCTCGGGAACAAATAGGGATATCGACTTCGGAACAATTTTATTCGAGACATTATTATATAATTACAACTTGATGAGGTTTGTGTTAAGTTTGAATTGGCGGTTTGTTTTTTATAACGAAAAAAACTATCGTAACATGTCTTTCGTCTCTCAAATCACTAGTTCGAAAAATGGAAAGCCATTAGTTTAGGATAATCAATGATAGCCACGAACTCAGATTATCAGGTTGGAATTGAGCATGCCTTAAGTTAATATGAATTAGGGCATTATTGCTTCCATGAGCCATACCTGAGTGTCTGCTTGGTGCTTGGCACTAAAACAATATTCGAGGGGGTGATATGTCCAATGAATGTTGACCTACCAATTGTAGTGCTAGATGTAAGTTTGCTATGGAATGGATCTCTTCTGTTTCTGATAACAATTGTTAAAAAATGTGGAGCTGATAGAATGGATGGCAATTTAGATAGGATTTTTTTTTAAATAGAACCTATAAAAGTTCTATTATATATTACATACATATATAGGGTCCGCCAAATAATTTTTTTTTTTTTGAAAATGCTATAAAAAAAACTACTGAATATTTTCTCAAATTTCTTTTTTTATTTGAAAGTACAATCCTTCCGGTTAATAATGGAAAATAATTTCATTCAAATGGCTGCCTCGGCTGGCCATGCAGTAGCCTACACGATCGGTCCAATTATTAAGCACATTATCGATTGTGTGCAGCTGTATTTCACCAATGGCTTCACGAATATTGTCCTTTAAAGCGTCAATTGTCTCTGGCTTGTCGGCGTAACACTTATCTTTGACGGCACCCCACAAATAATAGTCCAACGGTGTCAAATCGCAGCTCCGAGGTGGCCAAACGACATCAGCTCTGCGGCTGATAATGCGATCTTCAAAAACAGGGCGCAAAACATCGAGTGTAGCTTCGGCTGTGTGGCACGTAGCGCCGTCCTGTTGAAACCAAATGTTGCCAATATCCTCCTCTTCAATTTTTGTGAACAAAAATTCGTTCAACATGGCCCGATAACGATCGCCATTGACTGTAACGCCACTCCTTGCTCATTTTCGAAGAAAAATGGCCCAATTATGCCTCTGGACCAAAATCCGCACCAAACAGTGGCTCGTTTTGGGTTTTTCAATGTATGCGTGCGGGTTTTCTGTGCCCCAAATGCGACAATTTTGCTTGTTTACATACCCGCCAATTTCAAAAAGCTTCATTTGAAAAGATGATTATTTTGGCAAAATCGGCATCTTCTGTAAGTCGATGATTTTCAAAGTAATGTCGCAATATTTCCCAGCGTTGTTCAAGCGTATACGCAACCATATTCGTCCAGCGGAAGGATAAAACTAATTATCTGTCAAATCAGACATGAGCTAAGTGTTACCATTCACGAAATAAGCACTACTTGAAAAAAAAAAACGTTAGATGGCGGACCCTTTATAATAGCTGCTGTTTTTCCCTCAATGCTCTGCTCAACTAAGTTGCTTACTTTCTTTTCAGACCAGCACCCCATGGCGGGTGCCTGGGCCCACGCTGCTTACAGTTGGAGAAACCAAGTTGTCTTACGTCCGCAGGCACTTGGTCTTTATACCGGACTTTCTGTTTCCCCCTTCTTCTCGAATCGGGAGGCTCGGATTCGAAGGCCCTTTTAGCTGAAGTATTGGTATCCATGCGGTCGATGTGGCCGAGCCAATGTAGTCGACGGATTTTTGCCTTCCGCATCATCTCCTTCTCCTTCATTCGCCTTCCTCGCAGGCAGGACCATATGTATATCCAACGGAGAATATTTCTTTCAAAAAGCCCAGAATTATCTCTGCTTTCTTGTTTATCGTCCAACATTTGGTTCCGTAAAGGAGGAGGCAAGATCGATCTTCTGTAGGGATAATTTTGTACTTCCTTGCTAGGAGTTTTGACCCTAGCTGTCTTGACAAACCGAAGTACCACCGCGACCGGTTGCCCCGATTGATTTTGCGCCGAATCTTCACTGTGATGTCATTCGTGGAATTTATGTTTGACACGGGGTATGTGAACTCGTCCAACATCTCGAAATTATAGCCGTCGATCGTTATATTTGTCCTACGTGATGGGTCCGTCAGCTTTTCGGTTGACAGCATATACGAGTATCTCATCTTCTCCTTATTGATGTGAAGACCAGCTCACTTCGAAGGCAATCCATCCGAGCCTGAGGCTTTGTTGTTCTTCAGGCTTTTAATATATATGCCTACTTCCTCAATGCTGGGATGGGGGACAATTACGTTGACTGAAGGCGGGATCACCCCGTCTACTACCACTCTCTCTTCCAACATCGCTATTCGCTGTAAATCGGTATTAAGATTGTTTTCGTAAGTTTGAAAAGCCTGGGTGCCATTTTTAAAGCCTGCTGAGATTCTTTTGTTTTTTCTTAAGGCTCTTATCGTGTTATATCGTGATATTCTTGAGCTGGGAGGCTGCGAAAATTCTCTTCTCTCGCCGCAGCGTTTTTTTTTTACTCATACCATACATATAATACGAACCTATATAACGATAAGATTGACAATTACCTTGAACTTCTTCTTCTTCTTTTCCTTTTTCCGGCGTTGTTATGGTCAGAAGTGTAGGACCATAACCTTCCCACTTAACTGCATTCCTACTGGTCCGCTTGTGGGGTCCGCCGGTTTGACCTCAGAAAGTAGCGGCAGGCTTCCCGGTTTGGGATTACTTCATCGCTGAGGCCAATCAAATGCTGGTGTTTTTGCATTTGTTTTACGGCCTGCCGTTTTTGTTTTTTTTTTTTTGTGACACGGGCATGCTCCAGATTTTTTTGTTTGATCTTACTCTTACAACACCGGTGATCTCCAGTCGTGTCAGCCCACTGATTTGCATGTATACTTGTGGGGCAGTTTAATGGTGGTATATGTGTCCCTAGGCTTACCTTGGTGTTTTCAAAATTGCCTAGATGTGATTTTTGTTTACCTTTGTTTTAGTCGCCTTTTACGACAAGCGAGAGGTATCGCTGCAGAGATATTCTTAACCCGTCCCTGCACGGAAACCACGAACGTGTACCGAAACGCGTCAATCGACTGCTGCCAAGACGGTAGATTATTGTCAAGACTCGGACTCTTGTACAAACGGTTTACTGACGACATAGCGCGGAGGTCACGGCTCTGAAATCACTAGTAAAAAATTAAATTACAGAATATCTGTAAATTTGCATTCGAACGACCGAATTCGTGATGTAATCGAACAATGCGAATGAGTTTCCGTAAAATAAATGCCATCAAAAACATAACTTGTAAAAAAAACCAAGTCTCGCAACTCAGTTCTTCTACCGTAAAAAGTTGTGAGATCTATGTAATACCAAGTCGGTTAATTTATTCAGCCCCTACTTAAGGGACCTTCTGTCTTAAGTTATTACGTAATTAGCTAACCTAACAACATCTTATAGTGACCATATTAATATTAAAAATCTTTTATGTTTTAAATAAATAGATTGATTTGTCCATCGCATGCATCTCACAAGTAATACATATTATATTAAATTAGATTGTTTAGGCTGAATAAATTAACCGACTTGGTATTACATAGATCTCACAACTTTTTACGGTAGAAGAACTGAGTTGCGAGACTTGGTTTTTTTTACAAGTTATGTTTTTGATGGCATCTCATTTCTTTTTGTAGATAGTCCTACTTTTCTTCCTTTCCGGTACCTTCTACTTTTTGAATACCAACAACAGATTTTCTTAAAGCCCACTCTGTTATGAGCTTTTCTTATTTTTGTATGTTGTCTTCCTCTTTTTCTTTTCCGGTACTACTTCTTGAGCTTCAGCTGCAGTTTTTCTCAAAGCCCACTCCCTGTCTCTATGGGTTTTTCTCGGAGGCTTTGATTTTACAATTTTTGTCAAGTCTGGACGGTAAATGCTTCTTAATCTATTGTATTTACAAATTGAGGATTCCTGCGCTTTAATATTTCCAAAGTCGACATTAATTAGATGTAAGCCGCCCAGACTTGTAACTCTCGAAAGTGCCACGTAAGCTTGACCGAATGTGAATACTGCAGAACTGATATCCATCAGCGCATTATTTAGACTTAGGCCCTGACTTTTGTGTATAGTTATAGCATAGGCTATACATATAGGAAACTGTTCGCGATGAACATAAGTTCTATTAATAATTTCAAATTTAGTTTTGACCGGACCAAGCTCGTAAACCTGTTCTTTATCAAATGTAATGTATATTTTCTTAATTATTTTTGTATTTTCCGGATCAACCTTTACTCTTTGCACTATACCGATAGAACCATTAACTAAACCAAGACTCACGTCAATATTTCGCCTTAACATGACTTTTGCTCCTATTTTTATAATTATGTTCTCTTCTAGGCCCGCAGTCATAGAAGCATCGTCTTCATAATTTTTTATGCATTCACGAGCTCTTTTTGTTAGGTATCTGGCAATCTATGCTATCTACAGCTGTAAGTTTTATTTCGGGATGTGGGAGAGATCTAAGCATTGCAGTATTTAATTGTTGACACATGTTTTTTGTAGGTAATAAGCAAACGGTATCATCAGGAAGTTTCGAGAGGTGTTCAATTATTTCAATCAATCTGTTTTCATTTGAATTGGTTTTTAGAGTTATTAATCTAGTCGAGAGTAAGTCGCGGTCTTTTTGTGTAGTCACACCTAATCTTATTCTATTTAGCATTTCAACAAAGTCAGAATCATTGAGCTGTCGCATATTAATAGTAAGTTCATCGTATACGAACAGTTCAATTCACAGATTCGGCATACTGAGGGAACCTAACAACTTGTTTGTTTCAGCAGTTGAGAGTTTTTCAAAAGGTGACTTTTCTCTTACCGGCGGAAGCTGTAAAAGATCCCCGAAAACTACAAGATGTTTTTTTCCAAACCACCCATTCTGATCATCGCTTGTGTCAAATATCTCAGACAAGCGTAAATGAATATATGTTAAAGTAACATTAGATATCATCGACACTTCGTCTATGATAAACAACACTACTTCTTTCAAATCTGATCTCAGAACTTGGAGCACTTCATCGGAAAGTGGCTTGTACCTCGGTGTTTGCTTGTGTTCCACAGGCAACTGCAATAGTCTGTGTATAGTCAATCCATTCACATTGAATGCAGCTATGCCTGTTGGAGCACTAACTGCCACTTTTTTGTTTAAATACATCTTAACCCAAACTTTCAGAGTTTTTATTAAAAAGCTCTTTCCAGTGCCACCAGTTCCACTCACAAAACAGCGTAAAACGTCAGCGTTATTATCAGTTGTGTCCATTTTATGTGTGATCATATCGAAGACTCTTTTCTGATCGGCATTAAGTTTTGCGATCATACTTTGAAGATCAGTCTGCTCTTCTTCTACCAGATTGATTCTCTGAAAGTCATCCATTGCGTTTGCAGCTTCCACAGCTTCAAAGTCTAAAGGGTTTTCAGGACCATCGTCATCATCAACAATTTCCCTTTCTTCGTTTATCTCAGCAACTTTAGATTCTATCATTTCACATGCTTTTTGTATCTTATATCTTGACTCTATCATTGAATTACCATAATGGACTCCTTCTTTTAAATCTTCTTTCGCCAAATTAAAGGCCTCCGTGTAAGTATCACACCCCATTTTGAGTTCATCTAAGGAACGCCATGGCTTGAATAAAAGAAGTAAAGAGAAGAAGTATTTCTCTGGTACTTGTTCTCCGTCGTAGAAATAGTGATTGATCAAATATGGGTTATCTCTTCTTTTCAGGAACTTTTTACCGTCATTTATCTCGTAGCACTCGACTTTAGAGGAGACTGGGCGTGTTTTAACAATATCGTAATTTTGAGCGAAACTGTACAAGTTAGTAGTCTCCAACTCTTTAGGCCGTTTGGGATAGTGGTCATCAATCCAAGACTCGTAATAAATATCGGTGGACTCCGGTTCCAGCATCATCATATCAGATTTAGATTTAACGCGCCGGTTACGAAAGATGTTGACGTCCAGCCATCGAATTGTTGTGGTAGGATCTGTACCGTACAAAGGAATACCAAGTAGAGTGTTACTGGCTTCCAAAGAGCCGCCCTCTCTATTAGATAAAACTCTAAGGCCAATGTTAAACAGGCGGCTTCTTAAAGGCTTTGTAGAGTTTATGTCTTGAAAGATATCAGCAACATGAGTTTTTTCGCTTTTGGTGGTATATTTTGCAAATGTAACTTTGTAATCCTATGTACTAGAAAACCCTTGACCGGACACCGAACATACAATTTGTTTTAAAATTGATTTAATTATAAGTTCCTCAAATGGTTATTAAATATATGTACATAATAAAGATATTTATTTTATATTCCGTCAAATACATGAACCACATTGACCACTAAACCCAATTCCCCAACCGCCAATTGATTATTGCATTGCATATTTTTAGGAGTTAATCGCCATCTAGATAAATTGAAAAAGGATACATACAGACACTATCCTATCTAGAAAACTGGACCAAAATTGCAAAATATTTTAGTTTTTCCTTGATTTATACACTAAACACTAATTGTATTCTAAATTTCAAGCTTCTATGTCTGCTAGAAGTGCCCTAGAGTTTTGATGATCGGTCAGTGAGTGAGTGAGTGAGTGAGTGAGTGAGTGAGTGAGTGAGTGACAGAATTAACAAACTTTGACTAGTTATAATTCTTAAACTACTGGTTCAAATTTAATGAAATTTGAAATATACCGTGTCTATGCGATGCCTGCTTGGTTACTGAAAATTCAGGCTTCTAGTTTTATCCACAACGAAGTTATAGGGGGTCGAAAATGGCTCGAAATTGTCCAAAGCCTTTGCTTTATCGGTAAAGACTAACGACTTCACATACTTCCAAGAAACTAATTTAAAGGTTTGATATCACAGGATCGTGGAGGCCAGTTCACAGGCCCATTATACGAAAATATGCGCTCAGCAAGTCTTTTCCGCAATAAATTGATAGTGTCTCGCGCCGTATTGCATGATGCGCCAACTTATTGAAACCAGAGCTCTGTCACGTCAATGTCATTCAACTGAAGAACGAAGAAGTCAGAAAACATATTTCTAAAGCGCTCTCCATTGATGGTAACATTCTGACCGGCATCGTCCTGAAAGGCATATGGGCCGATGATTCCACTAGCACCTAAAGCACACCAAACAGTGAGTTCTAATGGTTTTCAAAATAATTTTAAACAATTTACATGCGTTGTTCTGGCATAAGTCTTATTGTATTATTTTAAAATAGCAAATGGCAATAAATCAATTTTCAATTGTCCAATTGACAATCTGTAGAAGCAGTATTGCCAATTTAAGAACAAAACCTCTATAAAACACTCTTTATAAGGTAAATGACAACATTCTGATATTCAACCGCACATATGTATATAACACGAATGCTTGTCAGACTGATTTGAAAAACGTTTTAGCCCCCGCATGGTTAGAAGATCTTTATTACCAGAAGTAAACCACGATTTTACGGGATGTGTTAAAAAAATAAGGTACAAAATAAAAGTGAGTCCCCCAACGTACTTAAAATATTGAACGTGGTATTTGGCGAGTCTATTCTGAGCACGAAAAAAACTATATAATTTGTACAAACTCTTCACAGAGGACCGAGAAGATGTTAAAAGTGATGCTCGCTCTGAAGCTGAATGAAGCTGTGAACAAAATTTCTGAAGAGAATCGTTGTTTAGGAGTTATTAAGATTATTGGTCTATCGGTCGACTCATGCCATGATTTTTTTTCAGATATTAGCTTGTGATTAAACGTCGTTCGATTATCGTATCTCGGTTTCAACTCGTGTGGTATATACATAGCTTCTAAGCCACTTAGGCTTATTAAGGATGTGAAATTACTTGCTGAGTTATGGCTATTGATCTGGGAACTTTTGTTGCCTTTGACTTCAATCCTAATCCAGCAGTATTATTTTGGATTCTGCGTCTTTAAATTTTTTTGCTGGTCCTCGACGCTCCTAAGTCGAAATCACAACTTCGCAGCATTGAAACCATTCGCCGATTCGCGCCACATTCTTTCAATAATAGAAGCCATAATCCTATTTTCATAATCATTCGACTCAGCCGCATTGATTCTTCAAAATAACGAACCATAAGCGAAATTTCTAGGAAATGACGATTATTTAGCTCGAAAGCTGACATTGTCAAATAAAGGGTCCGTAAAATAATTTTTTTTTTTTTTGAAAATGCTATAAAAAAAACTACTGAATATTTTCTCAAATTTCTTTTTTTATTTGAAAGTACAATCCTTCCGGTTAATAATGGAAAATAATTTCATTCAAATGGCTGCCTCGGCTGGCCATGCAGTAGCCTACACGATCGGTATAGTAATAATAAAAAATCATGATAAATGGAAAATATCGCTCGAAGCTTCTGATAATTTGGTTTAACCACCTATCAATTGATGGAATTAGAGTCCACCTACTCTTAATATTATTCCACCGAGTTTGCCAAGGAACGATTGAGGGTGTGCTTTCTCGTTCCTCAATTTTACTTACCGTAACAACTTTAGTTGACATGAACCATCCCCTGCAATGATTTTTTTAACTGACTTCCTGTAGCGCCTTAATCGCAGAACGCCGTCATAGGAAGCCGTTGATAAGGTTCTATAGGAGGAGATTCAGCATGGAACCTTGATGTAGACCCGCGGAGACATAAAAATACCATAATTAATTCCTTTTCCAAATTATTATATCCTAACTTCCTGTTGGTGAGACTATTCTAACCAAATAAAGGGTCCGCCAAATAATTTTTTTTTTTTTTGAAAATGCTATAAAAAAAAGTACTGAATATTTTCCCAAATTTCTTTTTTTATTTGAAAGTACAATCCTTCCGGTTAATAATGGAAAATAATTTCATTCAAATGGCTGCCTCGGCTGGCCATGCAGTAGCCTACACGATCGGTCCAATTTTTAAGCACATTATCGATTGTGTGCAGCTGTATTTCACCAATGGCTTCACGAATATTGTCCTTTAAAGCGTCAATTGTCTCTGGCTTGTCGGCGTAACACTTACCTTTGACGGCACCCCACAAATAATAGTCCAACGGTGTCAAATCGCAGCTCCGAGGTGGCCAAACGACATCAGCTCTGCGGCTGATAATGCGATCTTCAAAAACAGGGCGCAAAACATCGAGTGTAGCTTCGGCTGTGTGGCACGTAGCGCCGTCCTGTTGAAACCAAATGTTGCCAATATCCTCCTCTTCAATTTTTGTGAACAAAAATTCGTTCAACATGACCCGATAACGATCGCCATTGACTGTAACGGCCACTCCTTGCTCATTTTCGAAGAAAAATGGCCCAATTATGCCTCTGGACCAAAATCCGCACCAAACAGTGACTCGTTTTGGGTGCACCGGCTTTTCAATGTATGGGTGCGGGTTTTCTGTGCCCCAAATGCGACAATTTTGCTTGTTTACATACCCGCCAAGATCAAAATGAGCTTCATCTGAAAAGATGATTTTTTTGGCAAAATCGGCATCTTCTGTAAGTCGATCGCAGGCCCACTTAGCGAAGCGAAAACGCATTGGATGGTCAGTTGGCTTCAACTCCTGAACCAATTGGACTTTGTATGGCGTCATACCACGGTCTTTATGCAAAATTCGACTCAATGATGTCTCCGAAATGTTCAATTGTTGAGAACGACGGTGAATTGATGTTGATGGCGCTTCACGCACACTTTCTGCCGCAGCAGCAATATTCTCGGGTGTACGCACTGTTCTTGGCTTTTCTCGCTTTGGTTTATCGATGAGGATGCCAGTTTCTTTCACTTTTTTCACAAGATAACGAACATACGGAGCTGACGGTGCTTCTCTTCTTCCAAAATCCGTACGCAATTTTCGCACACATTCTGCAACATTACCAGGATTTTCAAAGTAATATCGCAATATTTCCCAGCGTTGTTCAAGCGTATACACAACCATATTCGTTCAACGGAAGGATAAAACTAATTATCTGTCAAATCAGACATGAGCTAAGTGTTCACGAAATAAGCACTACTTGAAAAAAAAACGTTAGATGGCGAACCCTTTATAATTTTTAGAAAATTCCCAAAGAAATTAATGAGGCGTTGTCGAGTTGAGGAGTTGTTTTCGGACGTTCATGCTTTTACATTTTCATTTTTGAAGAACATGCACCCCTAGCGCTATCTATTGACAAACGGCCTATTTCCATTTGTACGCCTGATATGTATATCAAAATAAATCTATAAAATATGTGTCTAGCATGTACCCACTCATCCATTCATGTACATATCTCGCAGTTACATAACAACATATATAACAAAATGGTTACTTCCTTACTTAATCCAAGCTGTGGGAGCAGTGTCTAGACTTCTTGAAATCCTTATTTAAATTGCACGAAAAAACGACGGTGCTTTCAAGGATGAAGTTTGATTATATTTCATCCCTTGCGCTTCCGTTTTCTTGCCTTTTATTTCCTCTGGTCTAGAGAGCTCGGCGTGTCGATATCCCCTAAAAAGCTATTTTTGTCATTATTGATTCGAAATGCGTCGGTGTCTTTAACACCCCCTAATTGGGATATATCTCAAAAGATACCATCAACAACCCGCGGACAAGCTAATTAAATCTTAATTCGAAACGTCTCCAGAAGAGAAAACTTCGAACGCCCCACTTGAATTAAGACTCCAATTAATAACATCACGTTCCAATAATTAAGTCAAACTCATCCGTCACACGTCGCGCACGTTCAACGGTCCCAACATGATTACGAACACGTTCACATCGCGGCTGTCAGACTTTTCACTTCACTGAACACAGCCCGATTGTCTTCACTTTCACACAATCGAATCAAGCACTGACACTTAAGTGCATTACTCCCAAGCCCTGCTGCTGCTCACATGAATCTCGAACTGATTCATGATTCGCACATACATATGTAAGCGTGATGTCCAATTGTCTTCGTCGGCAATTAAAATTGACATAATTAAAGCCAGAAACCTGCATGAGATACGAATATGAAAATATAAGTAAATTGTTGCTCCGATTACAAAGAAAATATTTATTCGTTCGGCCTTTCATTCCCGCCAAGTTCATTTCCCATAGGCTTTGCGTGTACACAATTGCAGCGGTGGAGTGGAGTCGAATCGAATCGAAGTGTTGCTCTTAACTATCCGGCAATGGAGCTGGGAAAAGATGTGGTAACAATGGAACTGAGACTTTAAAGAGAGCGCCGCTTCTAATTTAATGTTTAGAGGTGGTTGATGCATATGAGTATGCTGATGAACGCGAGTGCATGTATGTACATAAATTGTGGCCTGTGAGGGCAATTGGAGCGGAAAAATTGGAATGAGCGTGCATGAACCTTATTAGGCCGGGATCTAAATAGAATTCTACATCTGAGCACCTTTTTAATTGCGAAACGTTTTACATTTTCCAGTTTTCTTCTGTTCTTCTTCTGCTCTACGGTATTTGCGAGTTCTTCGAGTACTCGTAGGTTCACTAGAGAACGTGGGTAAAAAGAAAAGCTCAACAGGCTAATGGATTAGAAGGTGGCAGTAGGTATATTACTTTAAGGAAGTGATTAAGACAGGAGCTATAGTTATGTGTCGAGCACTTAAATGCTTTAATCATGCACTTTAATTGGTCCATCAATTTTTTGGTAAGCTTATTTGGCAGAGGAGACTTGATTCTGGCAAGATTTAGGGTACATAGTTCAGTACATGAGTTCACCCATGATTATCTCTAGTTTCCGATAGAGTAAAGCTTAAGAATTCAGTACCATGCCAGCCAAAAAGATGCACCAACTGATATGAATTTGTTTGTATTTTTGCAATTCGTGTGTGCCTCTTAATACCACCGTATTCTCAAACTTACTTTGTGATCCAACAATGCAAAAAGTTAGTCAAGGCTTTCGTTTTTATCATGATGAAGGTCATGAACAATCAGCGTTTGGAAATTATTAAAAAGAGCCCCACCAGAGAGACTTTGCTTCTCTTGGATGTGCCAAAAGGCGAGTGGAATTTTTATATATACCAGTGACCCGCATCGCTGGCATGCACGATTCGCATACCCTACTTAGTTCTTTCAGGTATATGTATGTACTAAACTACACCATGAACAAATCGGTTTTCCCCCTCGGGAAAACCTCATGCCAGAGAGGGACTGCGTGAGGTGCTAATTATAGCTTCTTTGCTTGCGGCTTATCCAAACATCATTTGATGAAATCAGGGAATGAGCCCGCCGACCCCACAGTGACAACTTCAGTTGACATAGATGGTCTCTTACAGTAAATTCTCCTCACCTTTCCGCGACGATATCTATGTGGATCCTTCCAACAATACCAAAAGTGGCTTCACCCTATATCGTCCAGTAACAGCTTATTGGCCTAGCACCTGATTATTATTGTTATACATATGGGTTAAGCCTGATGACCCATAACGTTTTTTCTGTGGACCTCTGCCCAGACTGATGCAGCGTATAGAAGAACAGAATTGACCATTCTAGAGAATGGGATCTTCTTTATGTATCTGATTCCACCCAAGTTTGGTAGTATTCTGGAGACTGCTCGCCTCTGTAGATCTGTATATCTGCAGATTCAAGCCAGTTGGCAGTTGTGCCCGAGTCTGTGCCCGATTCGACCACTTGAATTTAGCCATAGCCATGTCATATTGACTCCCTATAAAGGCCTTAGTAACAGGACGAAGATTTCATAGGAGGCCATCCAGCATGGAACCTTGAGGTATCCCGCGGAGACGTAGTTATTTTATATTCCTTCTTCTGTATTATATCTTGACTTCCTGTTAAGGCTTTCTGTTCCTCCTGAGACTATCCTGGGTAAATCGTAAGGTGTTTCCATCCTTTGGAACCATACGGCCGAATCAAATACGTTTTTACATCTAGTGTCGTCGACAGTCAGGCTGAGCGTGCTATAGTAGATAAATTCGAATTAACGTAGTCACTATTGGAAGTTTCTGTTGCAATGAGACATTTCTGCAGTCGAAGTACCGAAAATATTGCAGGCGTCAATGATTTTATTTCGAAATAGGCCAAACAATTCGATTCCACTTCGTTCACAGGAACTGAAAATCTCTCAGTTAACATTGCAGGGGATTTTGTGTAAAAGTGTTCGCCTACTCCCTTAGAAGTTCAAATTAACCCAAGAACTGTTGATAATTTCTCTGATTGGGCTCTGCAAAAATGGCTGAATTTCATAAAAAAATCATCTTCAGACCATTTGTGGTTAAATTGTTTTGTCATGTGGTTCAAAAGAGATGGTGCCAACTGCCACACTGCTGGTCAAACAAATGATATATTAACAGAGAAGTTCGGTAACCCTCGAGAAATGGTCCGATTGAAAGGCCACTTCATGCGGTTTAACGCCGTTTAATTCCCTTGGTATGGTCTTGTTTAGTCATTAGCTGAGGAATAAACTTCAACCGACTTTTTATCTGTTTATTGAAAAACTCTGCAGTAATTGGTATGTAGTAGTTTGGAACCAATTTTTTGTTAAGCATATTTTGTCGTCAGCAATTATTTATATCATTGTCGTTTCCTTAAAGTTGCTGTTGCTAAAGTTCATACAGAAGGGGCATTAAAATACTTCATTGAGGTACCCCTGGATGGATTTGGCAGCATCTTTCTTTGTACCTATCGTAGGTAAATAATTTAGTGGTAGAAGATAATAAAGGGTTATCCAAAAAGAGGTCTTTTTTTTTATTAAAGTGCAAAACTTGTATGAAGAATTGTGATGGTTTTACTTAGGTCTAAAATAAATAATCAGAAGTTGGTAACAAGATGTTTTCCAATGTCCGTTTTGCCTCGTCTGCAAAGAATCATTTGTCATTTTTTAGTGAAATTTTTCACCACGTTTTTGTATAACTTGATAATTGCAAATAACAGCTCCGGTATTTTTTTAAGTGCATGAATTGTTGGTGGAGTATTGGCACGAACTTTATTTTTAACCTAGACTCAAAGTAAAATATTTAATGGTGTTAAATCGCACGAACCAAAATCATACTTCCAGGAAATTTATCTGTGTGGATTTTGGGTCGGCGGCATCATTGGTTCGTACTTTTTCAAAAACGGCGTTGGTGAAGCGGTCACCGTTAATGTCGAGCGCTACAGAACGAAGATAACCAATTTCTAATTGCCCAAATTGAACCATATGGACCATATTGTGCCACATAGCGGACGCTATGATTGACATTCTGCATGAACGAGGGTAAGGTTATCTCCGGCAGAGGTAACGTGAATTGGTCACCAAGATTATGCAATTTGACCCCATTAGACTTTTTCCTTATGGGATTTCCTGAAGTCACAGGTCTATGCGAGTAAACAATCGACTTATGCCCTTAAGGTCAACATAACACAGGCCACGCTCAAATTCAACCGGATCTGTACCGAGCAGTCATTGGAAATTGGACTACTCGATTCTGTACTACCTTAAGAAGCCGTGGAGGTCATTTGAATGATGTCATATTTCATATATAATGGCATACATGGACCTTTCAAATACGAACATAAAAAAAAAGTTGCTAATACCTCACACACAGCTTGTTTTATTCCATTTCAACATCCACCCGCCGTTGTTGTAAAACCCTTTATGTATGGCTGATAGACCGAATTCATCCGATTTTCGGAAAAAGCCATACCTGAGTTTTTAATCCAACTCTCAGCCAAGTTGCCGTACAAAAGAAAAGAGACATGCTAATTGCAACTTCAGAAATTCTAGAAGAACTCATGTTTATAGGTCTGTAAGCTTCAACAGCTAATATTTCTACCAAAGCATCATCATATCGTCCAAATGTTTGGTAAGCACAATGGGGAAGATCCTAGATCAAATAATATTCGACATATTTCTCATTGTAAAATAGGGATCAGGAGATCTGTCAAACCGCCAATAGAGTTTCGGACCATCGTTCTGTACTGTCGACGCTGTTAAAACAATAGTTGACGTTATATCTAAAGTTATAAAAAAAAACTTTTGGAGGAATGTTGGGCAGTGGTTTAGTTAACATTAAAGTTCTTCTTTTTTCAAAAAAAAAGTATTATATTGTACATTTATTTTTATTGTTTTCAATTTTTAACTAACATATTTACGGAGCAAGACTGTACCTTCCGATCACTTGAAATTGAAACTTCTAACTCCTGAAAATATTTACGATAGCATTACAGCTCTGTTTCCGTCAACATTTTGCTTGCTTTACTTTTTAATGAACTTTTCCGAGGGTTTAGTGTTTCGCGCATGTTTCCGTTATAAGTGGGTTTGCTTATTAAGTAAAAATGGCTTGGAACTTGATTTTGAAAATTAAACAGTTAGGCGGAGATAGGGTCTGGGTAATAGGGGAGTGGCAAGTTAAGGTATAGTCGAAGTGGACGTAACTGTTTAACTAGATGTTAAAAGCGCATTGAATTCGGCCGACTGGTCCTAAATAAGGAGATTGCTCGCAAAGACAGAAATAGCTTGCTAAAGGGCCCGCCATCTAACGTTTTTTTTTTTCAAGTAGTGCTTATTTCGTGAATGGTAACACTTAGCTCATGTCTGATTTGACAGATAATTAGTTTTATCCTTCCGCTGAACGAATATGGTTGTGGTTCGAAATATGGTTCGCTTCGCTAAGTGGGCCTGCGATCGACTTACAGAAGATGCCGATTTTGCCAAAAAAATCATCTTTTCAGATGAAGCTCATTTTGATCTTGGCGGGTATGTAAACAAGCAAAATTGTCGCATTTGGGGCACAGAAAACCCGCACGCATACATTGAAAAGCCGGTGCACCCAAAACGAGCCACTATTTGGTGCGGATTTTGGTCCAGAGGCATAATTGGGCCATTTTTCTTCGAAAATGAGCAAGGAGTGGCCGGTACAGTCAATGGCGATCGTTATCGGGCCATGTTGAACGAATTTTTGTTCACAAAAATTGAAGAGGAGCTTATTGGCAACATTTGGTTTCAACAGGACGGCGCTACGTGCCACATAGCCGGAGCTACACTCGATGTTTTGCGCCCTGTTTTTGAAGATCGCATTATCAGCCGCAGAGCTGATGTCGTTTGGCCACCTCGGAGCTGCGATTTGACACCGTTGGACTATTATTTGTGGGGTGCCGTCAAAGATAAGTGTTACGCCGACAAGCCAGAGACAATTGACGCTTTAAAGGACAATATTCGTGAAGCCATTGGTGAAATACAGCTGCACACAATCGATAATGTGCTTAAAAATTGGACCGATCGTCTAGGCTACTGCATGGCCAGCCGAGGCAGCCATTTGAATGAAATTATTTTCCATTATTAACCGGAAGGATTGTACTTTCAAATAAAAAAAGAAATTTGGGAAAATATTCAGTACTTTTTTTTATAGCATTTTCAAAAAAAAAAAAAATTATTTGGCGGACCCTTTATTTGGTTAGAATAGTCTCACCAACAGGAAGTTAGGATATAATAATTTGGAAAAGGAATTAATTATGGTATTTTTATGTCTCCGCGGGTCTACATCAAGGTTCCATGCTGAATCTCCTCCTATAGAACCTTATCAACGGCTTCCTATGACGGCGTTCTGCGATTAAGGCGCTACAGGAAGTCAGTTAAAAAAATCATTGCAGGGGATGGTTCATGTCAACTAAAGTTGTTACGGTAAGTAAAATTGAGGAACGAGAAAGCACACCCTCAATCGTTCCTTGGCAAACTTGGTGGAATAATATTAAGAGTAGGTGGACTCTAATTCCATCAATTGATAGGTGGTTAAACCAAATTATCAGAAGCTTCGAGCGATATTTTCCATTTATCATGATTTTTTATTATTACTATACGTTTTACGGGTGTATATCGATCTATATTTAATAACCTCTACTAAAAGTCAACAATGCTTCATTTCTAACATAACTAAAAAGGACACCTCTAGTTGGAAGAACTTCTAATAACAGGTGCACCAATGGGAATCTACTGTTTATCAATATATGGCGTAAGCCCTAATGCTGGTCAAAATAACATATCAGAAATGTCAAATGGTAAGCTTGCACATTTCTCAATAAGTCACATTACAATTGTGAATTTTCATTGGACACATACGAGTATATTTTTGTGTGTGGTCTGAAAACATATTTGGGTAAGGCGCTTCGAGTGATAATACATAGAAAAGTACGGTGAGTCTCCTGTTAGTAAAAGAACGTCTAGCGAATAGCTTCAATGCTATACCTATAATATAAAAAAGGGATTTCGGCATGGAGCATTATTTTTGAGTCGAACATCTGAGTCCATAAAGTAGCTGACGAAGTTGGGGAATTCTATCAACACCTCGTACTACGGGAGGTAAACATTTTCCGATATTGGTATCAACTTTTTTACTAATTCTTTCGACTAGTTTAACCAGAAAGAACGGCACGAAATGTGGACAAGGGGTGCTTGGGAGCGACGAAACTGTTTGAAGGAGCGAAATTTGAGGTTTTTTTTATGTCAAGATCTAAGTCAAACGTATGTAACTAAAATTGTGTAGATTAACTGGGCCTAGGTTAGGTTAGGTTAGATGGCTTCCATCCGTAAAGCGGTGGGGATCACTTAGATCAAGATCGGTCCATTGTGATACCACTTGAATACGCTTGGTCACCGCTACTCTTGCAACTATTTTGAGTGTTGAATAAAATTCGTTAATTTGTTGATCTCTGTTTCGGATAGATTCATTATTTCAAGAAATATTCTCATAGAAATCGTCTACTTGAGGAGGCTTGGGCAGGGCAATTTCATAAGAAATGAGATGGAGATTCTTCCTCATCCTCATCATGACATGGTTGTGGTGGTTCATCGACTGTTGAACGGAAGGTCTGTAGTTCAAGTCTGTCCATAGCCAAGAGCAATTCCTATACGGGAAAATTGTGCAACAATATCAGTTGTGAATGAGAGATGATCAAAAAAATGCTGACGAAGGCATAACACTCGCAGTATAAGATCACTTCAAAATTCATACTCTGTGTGTGCATTTCTAATATAACACCTTAATGAGATGGAAACAAAAAAAGTTACTGTAAACTACAACCAACGCGGCAATGTCATTTGAATTTCCGGAATCCTATCTAGGACAACTACCCTCGGAGAGTAGTGAACGAACATCTTCGACACAAGCCATCTGCACCCCGTCCAGGTTGTGTGAAAAATACCATTCATTTATGATTGAATATATGCGTAATTCAACAAGCCTTTTTTTAACGTTTGAAAAACTTAAGAATGGTCCAAAAGCGTGGAAATTGGGAGTCGTATGAGTTGAAGCCGAGGGAAGTTGAATGACGATTTTTCCCAGGCCACCTTATGCTCTAGTGCCACGACAGAAAGAATTTTCTCTATCATATTGTGTCTGGATCCATTCCGTTAATCCTAAACGTAAGAGATTGTAAGAGCACCGCGACCATGCGTTAACAGCCCGACATGAGTCATTGTAATCAGGTGAAACAATCTCGAGAGCTTGCAACGAACGCAACTAATACATCTATGCGAAGCATTGAGAGAGAAAGATGACAACAATATGAGTATGGCCAGGACAAAGTTAATTTGGAACACGAAAACACTCGGCCACCTAACTCAAAACACAGAAATGGGACGTTCTACCCTACTCGCCGTATTCTTTAAACATCACTCGTTTTGACTACCGCCTATTCCTATCGATGTCGCATGCCCTGACTTAGAAGCACTTCCGATCTTTTAAAAAAGCAAAAATTGGGTCGATTAGTGATGTCAAAAGACAAAGTTTTTTGCATCAGGATTCAGAAGGATGGGCAGAAGTTTTTGCTAGTCATGGATAATTTTTTGAAACGTAATTATTTTGCCCAAATAAGGCCGAAAATTTAAAGAAAATATATTGGGATTGGGAAAAAAAACATTCTCAATTGCACGGCTTTACGGTTCTAAAAGGTGACATTGATAATCTGCGTTTATTGTTCTACCTGTTTCAAGGTAATCCCCACGCAAATTTCTTTTCTCATCCCAAAAGCTTGATGCAGAAACCGTCTCGGCTGATAGCTGGACCCTAATTCGCTTTGAAGCCAAAGTACCATGTTCACATCACTCTCTCTCTCTCTCTCTCTCTCTTTTATTTTAATTCAGGATCATGGCGGTAGACCAAAGTCTCATTTGCAGTGATGAAGCACTAAAGGCTTTTTATCTCTTCTGAAACGTTCCAAAGATTGATGGGAAGTCACATACGGGTGTGTTTCGTTCCATTTTTAGCGAATGAGGCATCACTTTTTCGCACTTCCTTCCGTAACTCAAAAAGGCCGCAAAAATATAAAATAATTACAACAGTATTGGTCCTAGTTTCGCCAACATCCTTCCCTCATAAAAAAACACACAAGGAGCTATGACCATGCATCAGATGAGCGCGCTACTCACCTCTGATGGACATGTATACTCTCTGTTGCAGCTTTAAGCGCTATCCTTATTTGTTCCAGTCCTGAAAAAAACCCCAAAAATTGTTGTAAAAATATATTCCATTTTTGGTTAGGAACTTAAGGCTTTTTTGTCTCGAGATCTATCGACCGTTTTCCAGGAAACTACACAAAAGCAATGAAAAGACCTAAATGCTTTTCGATAAAAGCTCCGGAACTGATACTTATTGTCTTCAATCTACATTTCCCGTCTTCTCTTCGGACCATTGAAGCCACTCAAACGACCCTTGTACCAATTACGAGATTTGTCCAAACCAACTAACGGTCAACCCCCATACCTTCATGCATATGGATGAACGCAGCTATGTGAATGTAATTGATTTTCAACCCTCTTCCAGTCATCTACTGCCGCCAAACTAATGCACATTCCATTCAAAACCATTCGGAACGTAAATGATCCCCGAAAAGAGCGAAAAAAAAAAATAAAACGAGAAATTCCCAAACAGGAAACGATAATTGCGACATATTAATCTAATCAATGAACGTCGTGCTCCAACGATTTTCACGATTATTGGATAGTTCCATTCAATCAAAGCCATTGTCCATCCTCCTATCCTCGCACACATGCACACGCACAAATGGACATACGGAGCTGGTTGAATAACAATGGGACCAAAACATACGCATCATCGTTCCACTAATTGGACAGAGTCCGAATCTCAGACATTATGGGTGTAGCCCTACCGAAAAGTTCAAATCGCTTCTTAGATACGTAAAAATGAACAATCGACATAAAGCAGATACCGCCTGCGGCACATAAGTTACTTCTTGGGAACAGAGAAGCAAGAAACAATCGTTTAACCAAAATTTCCATGTTGGTGGTTGCAATCAAATCAGAAAAATGAGGATGCACCTAATTACAGACTTCCTAACTTCGTTTTAAGACACTTTTTCTTCCCCTCCGCCTGACGGAAGAATCTATCATGCTGTCTATCGACCCATGGATATGGTGCATCGAGAGTGGAATGTGCAACATATTCTCCCGACCGCCCGGTAGACCAAACTGTTCCTCACGCAATGCAAGAGAAAAAGAAAAAGTATCTTCAGATATCGATGGATCGACACTCCGTGATCGTAAACAGCCGAAAAACAGCAAGAGGAAAGAATACCCAATGCAGCGATCGTTGAACTCGTATCTGTAGCGTGCGGAGCGTGGGACATTGAGTGTATGGTATAGCCGGTGAAGGATCCAAACCGAACCGAACCGCTTAAATACCTTTGTTGAAAGATTTTCTTGCCCCGATACTGGACGATATAATTTTGACAGATTACATCTTATTGGGCGCTAGCGGGCATGTTGTTGGCTCTCTTCTAATTTTTTTTTTCATCCGTTCTTCTTTCCCCAATTCATTCGTATGGTGTCAGTATCCAGCAGGGAATCGTATCTGCTCCACATTGAAGGCTTCATTCATTGAGGAACGTTTTTCGATTTTTTTATTTTCAATTTATGAAGTAGAGGCTATAATTTACAAACCTCGAGGCAGGGAATGAGACTTTTGTGCGTAAATTTATTCAAATTTTGGTTTTCCATCGTCGTTCCTGACAGGCTATCAGAGTCTCGGGGAGCCATTGGATAGAAACAAAAAAAAAACAGTCAGTGGAACTCTGGTTTGAGATTCAATTAATTTTGTTTTATTTATTGGGTTGGGGTGTATCTTTTTATCTAATATTGCTTTTGTTCGCCTGGCCATTTGTGTCAATCAACATCGGAACGAAGGGCAAATGAGATATTGGACGTTCGTTAATTACTTGAGGAAATCAGTAATTATTTATAAGCATGCTTAAGTCGAGAATTAATTTGACGTAAAGTAACGCCCAAACGATCGTGTCGAATCAGCTTCGATTTTTATTGGACTATTCGAAGCTTGTGAGCATTGTAAAAAGGCTTACTATTGAGTGTGCTTCTTCAAAACGCCGGCGGCAGATTATCCGGCACTAAGCCTTCCTTGAGTAATAGAATAGCAGTTTAAATTGATTTTGGACTGTTGTGATGCTATGGTCCTTTCCGTAAATCTGATTTCGAATCATTTGCTTTCTAGGTCAGTGCATGCTAATGATTGCTATCGAATGGAGAGCGGCGGCAGATGCGCTGAATCTGTGGGAGAAAGTCGTTTCAGGCAAATGGCTTTAATTGTTGGCGAAGTATTCAACAGACCAAAGACCGTAGAGAATAGGTTGCTACTCATGTATGGTATATATATTTAAGATGTAAAACGGGATAATAGAAGCAAGTGTATAAGACGGCCTACCATGGTGCACACCAACCCGGACCTTAGGTAGGGATAAGAGCCAGTGTACCAACTCAACACATTGTGGCCAATTTTGCGTAAAGATCAAGATCTAAAGTTTCTTGATCACTCGATTCGCCGAATCATCTACGATTGGACCTTGCAAAATTTTGAAGAATATTCTGAGTTCAATCAGAAAATTATCTACAGCGACGAAGATAATTTTTGGTCTTAAGATAAGGGTTATTGGAAAGAAACAAGCCCATATGTGGTTTAAGAGACTCGCTTTCATTCAGGAAAAGTGAACGTATGAAGTGGATTTCACGGCGGAGATATGGTTGGAACGAATTATTTCATCGAGGAAAATGATTGCCTTATCAATGGAATTTGCTACTGTGCCTTATTGGAGGACTATTTTCGACCAGAATTTGATGGACTTGACATCAGCGATATGTGGTGTTTCAGACAGTGGTAAAAACAACTGATCTATTGAATGTGAAGTTCGTTAATGGTGTAATATCAATAAATAGTCTCGTCGAATGGTCACATAGCTAATGTAAATTTACGCGATTGGATTCCTGTTTATGGGATACGTGCTGCGGTGGACATGTGAACGAGATAAAATTCATATTAAGGTGGAACATGTGGATTATATTTGGAATAAATTTCAGCTCGATGTCCCAATAATTTCTTTATTTTATAAAAATTCATTGACAAACCTACTAAAGGGTGTTTTTTTTAGAATTGTACAAATTTAATATGAAATAAAACACTTGAAGCTAGGGTTAATGTCTATGATATTAGCTTTATTTAATAGATCATTTCATGCCATTAGTAGTTAAATATGATTTCGGACATGTGCGTTAGGGTGTCCCAAGAAAATCAAAATTGTTTTTTTTTAATGCATACCCTCTTATTTTATTTGTTTTATGTCAAAACAAGTAAAAATAAACTTTCATGTAATTTGTATCACAGCAACCCGTGCCGACTTGAATTTTAAGTTGACACTACTTGTTTACTTGAGCCATCGCACGTCAAGTCTTGATGTGCTTGTAATTTCTAATTGTTTTGTCGGTTAAACCTATTTGTCTTTATTAATAAAAGTGTCGGAGTCGGTGGAATTACAAAGTTCTAAAAAACATATATACATAATAGGTAATGCACAACATCAAATAACGGGTTCGAAACTACCTTCAAACAGACAAGTTCTGTTAGTATTGTTTTATAATATTTGTGAAGTGAACCTAACTGTGAATGAAAGTGCTAATCTCACTATTCGGGAGTGTTTAATCTTTTGGGAAAAGGCACGATTACCTATAAAAAAATATTAACTATAAAAATTGATTTCCAAAACGAGGTACCAGACGTAGTAACTGTTCACTGGGATGGAAAATTATTGCCCGCTTTGGATGCTCGAAAGTCAAAAGAAGAACGTTTGCCTATAGTAGTTTCATACGAAAATAAAGAACAACTAATTGCTGTACCAAAATTGGAAAATTCTTCAGGCAAAGAACAGGCAGAAGCTGTTTGGAAAGCAATTTTAGACTGGAATTTCGAAGACAAAGTGCTGTGATATTACAGCTTCGAACACAGGTCATATTAATGGAGCCTGTGTGCTCCTAGAGCAAAAGCTTGACAGAGATATGCTTATTTTTGCTTGTCGGCATCATATATACAGATTCTTTATGAAAATATTGGATTTTTCTATTTGTTTAAGATGACACCCCTTTATGGATTACCTATTAATAGTATGGAATATTTTCGTAAATATCCCATAGATTTTCCAGAAGTATCCTTCTTTACTGGAAATTGTTGGCGTCTTTTCCATCAGACAGCGCGTAGAAAATTAAAGGTATTAGGGACCTCCCTGGGCGTTCAGCTCTATATCCTGCAACTGACAATAGTTTAGTAATTTTTGAATGGCTCTAAAAGGAACGACCACGATTCTGAAGGGTTTATGGCTCCGCGTAGGCTTGTGTGTAGGCATCGACTAGAGTAAAATGCGTCAGCGGTCAAACATTATACACAAAGTCCGTTTTAGCCACCAAAGCCACCTGCTTATAGGCAAACTACACAGTGGATACCCTTTCGTGTGTAGTACCCACTTACTCCAACTAGGTTTAAAGAGCAGTTTAGTTTCGCTGGGTGGTTCTCATCAATTGATCTGACAAATCTATGTCAGGTGGGCAAATGGGAACTTCATGTTTTTGGTTTTTCAATGGATTCTGTAAAGTATTGTCCATCGATATCTATAGCTTCTGCCCACCTTTTTGATAGTTAACAATTTCGAGTTGGGAAAATAGCAAGACTTCTGAGCCGTTTCACAAATTGACCCAATTTTTAGCTTTTCCGGAAGATGGAAAACCCTGCTTAAAGATGGGTCATGCGTCATGGATCGGTACAGGTGGCCGTCGGTAGGGGCAATCTTTGGAGCATTCAGCGACTTAGGTAGGACGTTCGTAATATGTCATGAGCGGCTGGTCTCACCAACTTTTGGGTAACGGCTAATGGCATGTTCATGTTGTGCTGACTGGGCGTTTGGAGAGGACACCCAATTTTGACTGAAAAATCATCTTTAGTGACCAGGCGCATTTTTAGATGAAATGTTGTGTTAACAAACAAAATTTCCATACTTTTTTTTTCCGGTGACACCAACCTGCACGAGGTTCACCAGGTGACAATGCAAACTGTTACTCAAAACTGTTACCGTTTGATATGGATTTTGGACCGGCGGCGTCATTGGTCCGTATTTTTTCGAAAACGACATTGGTGAGTCACCGTCACCGTCAATGACGAGCGTTACTGAACGATGACAAAAAAATGTATGGCCCAAGTTGAACCATATGAACATAAACGACATGTGGTTCCAGCAGGTCGGCGCTACGTGCGACACTGCGGACGCTACGATTGACATTCTGTATGGCCTCTTTGATAAACGAATCAGCTAGATTGACTTCCGATAGATGTCTGGCCTACATCTATGCTCGTTTTCATAATGCCTCATTAGATTCTTGTGAAAAATGTGTTTTCGACTTACAAATTACTGACCACTCCATGCTACTAAAAGTAACAAAAGAGTGGAGTCAAATCTGGGCGGCGTTGTAACTAGAACGGATTTTACTATGTTAAATCATCTCTATGTTTTGAGTCATGGCAGGAAGTGTATTTAGAGTGTAATGCTTATAATATGTTATTTGAATCTCTTTTAAGACATCTCAATAATTGAAGTTAAATGGCAAATTATAAAAAAACATTTAAAAAGGCTTAAGCCTTGGATTACCAGTTCCCTATTAAAAACAACAACTCAAAAAGAGTAGGATCAGAGTTAAATCTGCTTCACATCCACAAAATTATTCCCTAAAAGCTTGGTATAAAAAATTATGTTCACAATTGTTAAAGGTGGAATCTTGAGAGTGAGTGGAAAGTTGTAAATAGCATGTTTAATAAATCTTCACTAAATAGGAATATTTCTCTTTGTATGGATAATTCCGTAGTCACCGATAAAAATATTATAGCAGACCTTGTCAACAATTATTTTAGTACGATATCTGAATCCCTTAAGCCATATTCTAATTTACCAATTTGTAGGAGGTATTGTTATCAGGATAATTTCGCTGAATCTTGTCAGGAAAGTTCTGTTTTCTTTGCTCTCATGTGCGCGGATATTGTGCCACTTTATAAAAAAAGAGCAGCTGATTAGATAAGCAATTATAGGCCCATTTCGCTTCTTCCATCTATTAGCAAAAAAAGCCGTGAAGAATAGAATTGTTTCAGTTCAGTCCAATTTGGTTTTCGTAAAGGTAAATCAACAGAAAAGGCACTCTTAAACTTCTGCTCTCAAATATTTGTCAACCTTGCTAATAAAATGTATACCGCTGGATTAATTATCGATATGGTTAACCATGCAATTTTGCTGAGAAAGTTTGAGAATGCTGGTTTTCACGGGTTTGTCTATATTAATCTTGGCGTACCTAAAGGTTCCGTTCTGGGGCTCATATTATACTTAATACACATAAATTAACGCTTCTGCCGGGCCTAGCGCACCTAAGGTCGTGATGGGTACGCTGGTAGAGAGGCCCTTGAAGATCCTGTCGGTGAATGTAAATTCACTGATAAGGATCGAGCGACGAGCCGTACTTTTTAACCTGTTGCAGGACGAAAGCCCCGATGTACTCTTGGTTAGCGAAACAAAGCTAAACCAGAAGCACAAAATCCGGCACAGTTCTTATAGAATAATTAGAAGGGACCGACCCAACGCTACTCAAGGCGGAGGAGTTGCGATCTTCATTAAAAATAATCTTAAACATAAAGTCATATATAGCGGTGAAGTGCGGAGGTTCCAGGTGCTAGAGGCCTGTATTGTGTGCATTCCTCTCCGAAACGGAAAGAGAATGTACATTGTATCAGCCTATGCACCTGAAGCACCTCAACCCAATATTTTTATCGCAGAACTCGAGACACTCTTTCGATCTCTGCGCTTGAACTCGGTAGAAAACTTCTACATTCTGGCCGGCGATTTAAATGCCAAACATAGTGATTGGGGAAATAACATTCCCAACACTAGGGGGAGCCTACTAAGCCATTGGTGGGTTCTTCACAACATTGAATATAGAGTCAAGTTGCTCGCAACGGATAGTCCGTCGTATCCTAGGAGCGGCTCCTATCTGGATCTAATGCTGATAGACTCTCGACTGAGACTGACAGACACGAACGAATGGTCTATTAACTGTCTACGGACCATTGTATACGACAGTGACCATTGCGGACTATGTGCCGTGATCACAGTACCTGACGAGTTCGCGGAGATGGCAGAGTGTGTCCAAACGCACCCCTATGATTACAGTAGGGTGTGCTGGCCGCGCTTTGCCAATTCCCTGACGAGAGCGCTCACTTCGAGCGCCTCCTTTCCACCGCCTAATAGGAACCTGTCAAACTACGAGATTGACAGGTATCTCAAACAAATGGACGATGTCATTAAACAAACAATGAACAGTACGATACCACGCCAAAGACAGCACGATACCACAAACGTATACCGAAACGCGACAATCGACGCACTGCACAGACAAAAAAGTAGACTCCTGACAAGACTCAAACTCTTGTACAGGCGGTTTACCGACAGACAAAACTCGGAGGTCAGGACACTGAAGTCACTGATTAAAAATATCCAACAGTTAATCAAGGAAAATTACAGAATATCTGTAAGTTTGCATTGGAACAACAGAATTCGTGCTGTAAAATCCAACAGCGCGAGTATGTTCCCGCAAATAAATAAAATATTTCGGAGAAACAATCAGAATGACATTCAGGATCTAAAGCTTCCGAGAACGTCAGACAATGAACGCTTGCTACGAACAGTTAACATCGATCCGGAGAGCGCCATCCTGGATGACGACTTCTTCGTGATCGAGGATCCTCAGGAGAAGGTGGCGACAGTGGGAGCTGTCTTCCAGGAAGTGTACAAGGTGAATGATAGTATTCGCCCGAACCACGACCTGGAAGATAGAGCCCTGCTTCATCACTTCTATCTTCGAAATGATATCGATCATTGGCGATCAGAGAACCTTGGTTTTACAGGGTTCAATGAAGATTTCGTGGCAAACAATGTCATCGCCAATGAGGGGGTTAATACCCTGTTCATATCATATCTTCGAGTCATTGAGGAAGAAAAAATCCGCGGGAGTCGACGGTATATCCAATGTTGTGCTTAGGCACCTTTCGCCAGTGGCTGTAGAGAGGTACACCATCCTGTTCAACAATGCACTGAATAATGCATATTATCCAGTGCACTGGAAGACAGCGGTAGTGCAACCAATTCCCAAGAGGGGTAAAGACACATCTAACCCGGAAAATCTCCGGTCAATAAGTCTCCTTCCGAGTATCAGCAAGGTTTTCGAGAAGGTGATCCATAGGGCCCTGTCTAAATGGGTTGAGGACAATAAAATCATCCCGGATAACCAATTCGGTTTCAGAGCGGGGCATGACACTATTCATGCCGCGTCGAAGCTTGTGTCGGATGTTCAATGGAATAAATGCAAGAACCAATGCACGGGTGCCTGTCTGATTGACTTGGAAAAAGCCTTCGATACCGTATGGTTAGAAGGTCTTTATTACAAGCTCAGTCGGCTGGGCATAAGTAAACCACTGCTATATATGATTTTTGACATGTTAACAGGTAGAAGGTTCGTAGTGAAAATTGCCAACGTGACTTCTACCCAAACATTTGAAATCAAAAATGGACTGCAGCAGGGTACGGTAAATTCGCCGATCCTTTTCAGCATTTACCTAAGCGATCTGCTAGTTTCTCTTCACCATTCAATAGCGTACGCAGACGATCTAATCGCGTACAGATCAGGTCCAACGATCGACGTCATTGTTACTCTTCTGCAGCGTGACTTCGAAAAAATTCAGCAGTATTGTGATGACTGGAAGTTGAAAATCAACTTCCAGAAATCAGAATCTATATTGTTCAGAACGCCTTTGTCTAGGGCCTCTCGGGACACTAGAAAAAACTGGCGCAGGTTCTTAATTTTAGGACCGGACGGGCGTCCACTGGCGAAACAAAGTGTGGTCAGATATCTTGGGATCGTGCTGGATCAGTATCTATATTTTGACAAACATGTAGATGCTGCTCTGGCAAGGGCCCGGGGCGCTTTCGCTCTGACAAGATGGCTGTTTCATAGCAGCCAACTTGATTCTAGGGTGAAGGTAATCTGCTACATGGCCTTAATCAGGCCCATGGTTGCCTATGGATGTCCCGTCTGGTTCAATGTGAGAGCCAGCTTAATGGAAAGGATTCGGGTGTTTGAGAGACAATGTCTCAGGACGTGTCTGGGGCTACATAGGACACCCGAATCTGAGTACATGAAATTTTACCCGAACGAGGTCCTATACAATAGGGCCAGGATTGTACGGATAGATAATTTTTTGATCAAACTGATTCGAAGCCACGTTGCGAGAGCAATAACTTCGGTCAATAGCCTGATCTTCGGGGCTTACTACCCCAACGATTTATATCACGAGAGAGTGCGCCTTAATGGCTTTGTGCCGCCAGAAGCATTCCTCTATTTAGATAGATGTGGGCTGATCCAGGATAGATTGGCGATACCGCTAATCTTCCACGTGGGTCGCAATTCCGTGGAACGGCGATTCCTCTACGAACCCGATGTCGCGCTCCGTGAGCCCGAGCGCCTCAGGTTCTGTAGATCGGTCTCACGCCGGGATCGAGGAGACGTAGTCCGACAGCATCAACGCTTTTGGTGGCTGGAGAGAGCTACGTCAGTGGACACTTTGAGAGCTTCAGCCTCTTCAAGGCATCGCCTGCCTAACACCAATGGCAGGCTTACATAGGCTAAGGTAGGGTAAGGTGGGGTAGGGTAGGTAGTAGTAGGGTATATATATTGTATATAAAACAACAAAAAAAAAACAAAAAAAAAAGATATATATATTAAATATATATATTATGTATATAATTTATATATATATATTTTAGTTAAGGTAGAATAAGTTAGGTTTAGTTACATTAAGGTAGGCTTAAGTTTTATATATAATACAAATGATCATATGCTAAGTTTTTAATAAAAAAAACATTTTTCTTAGCTTAAGCTATATATATAGTAATGTTAGTGGTAAGTTGATATAGTAGTCGAAAGACATAGATTTAAGCTGTTACGTCTATTTTAGAGTGTCCGCCTAGGGCCAGTAAGATATCTAGATTGTTAAGATAGTAAAGCTAGTTTTTAAGCAGTTTTGTCTAGGGTAAGATAGATCTAAGAAGTTAAGAATAAAAATGAGTTAAAAATAGAAATAAAAAAAAAATAAAAAAATACACATAAATTAACTTTTTATACTAAGTTTTAGATGTTTTTCTCTGCATTTGCAGAAGATGGGACGCGCTTCTGACATATATTTTGAATTAAATTTTCTAAGAATCTGGTTTGCAGAGCATAATTTAATCACAAGTTCAAAAACCAGAATTGCTAGGTTTACAACTTTGCTTCCGTCATTTTTTCCCCAACACTGGAGGCTTTAATGAAACAATGTTTTCCATCGCTGGCCGCTACTTTCTCTCATCTTTCGGGCAGTGTACGAATCCTGCGTCGAAAAAATTGTTCATCTTTTGAAGCGATCCACGAATCGATCCAATTTGTGACTTCTTCATGGGATCGGAAGTGTTGGTCAGCCAGGCCATTGATCGAAACAAGTGATAATCAGAGAGATCAATGTCTGGAGAATACGGCGGGTGGGGTAGGACTTCCCATTTTAACGTTTCCAAGTACGTTTCGACTGGAGAATACGGCGGGTGGGGTAGGATTTCCCATTTTAACGTTTCCAAGTACGTTTCGACCTCTTTTACAACATGGGGTCGAGCGTTGCCGTGCTGTAAAATGACTTTATCGTGCCTCTTGCTGTATTGTGGCCGTTTGTCTTTTAATGCTCTGCTCAAAAGCATTAATTGCGTTCGATAACGAGCACAAGTGATTGTTTCACTTGGTTTTAACACCTCATAGTACACGACGCCGAGCTGGTCCCCCCAAATGCAAAGCATGATCTTGGAGCCGTGGATATTCGATTTGGCCGTCGACGTGGAAGCTTAGCCGGAATATCATCATGATTTTTTGCGTTTAGGGTTATCGAACCCATTTTTCGTCCCCGGTCACAATGCGATGCAGAAATCCCCTCCGTTCTTGCCTTTGAAGCACACAAACGCCGTTCAACGTCTCTTGGTTTCAACTCATACGGGACCCAAGTTCCTTCTTTCTGAATCATGCCCATTGCCTTGAGATGTTTCATGTTTCAATGGCTTGTTGTGTGACTCCCACTGATCGTGCCAATTCTTCTTGAGTTTGACGCGAGTCTTCACTCAGCAATGTCTCCAAATCTACATCTTCGAAAACTTTCTCTCTTCCACCACTATGCCGGTGTTCGATGTTAAGATCACCGTTCCTGAAGCGTTGAAACCACTCACCACACGTTCTTCACTAATAGCGTCCTCACCATACGTATCTGAGAGCATTCGATGAGACTCAGCCGCTGTTTTCTTCATATTGAAACAAAACAGTAACACCTCCCGCAAATGACGAGAATTTGGCTCGTAAACTGACATTTTAAATCGAGAACAACTTTTTGAGTCAGACACAAATCGACAAATGTTTGAATGGTGTTCTGTTGACCGAGGTCCAAGCCAACTGCCTGACGTCTGCGATCTGTTTTTTTTCGACCGCTACTTACCGTTATCGCAACATATCGGTAAACGGCCGAAGCAAAGTTGTACACCTTATATGTATTTTGGTTTCGACGGTGACGACACGGATTTTATTATCCCTTCCTGGATGCGTTTTCACGACATGACCAAGGATCCACTTTGTCGCTCGGTCGCTGTTGCAGTGATGTGAGGTATTCTTGATGCCATCTCTTCCAGAAATACTGCATAAGAAATTCTAAAAGGTGCCAATTAGTTTTTGGTGAATTTATATATTCTATGTCTGGCTGGGGAACTGCAGTATACGGTTCACCAATCATAAAATGCGAAGGTGTTAAGGCGGGTTCACTGTCGGATGTTGGCCACATAGGGCGTGAGTTCAGCAACGCCTCGATTTTTGTCAATAATGTGTACAGGCCCGCGTAAGTGAGTGTGCGATCACCAATCACTCTTTTCAGATGGGTCTTGACAGATTTGACACCTGCCTCCCACAACCCACCGAAGTGAGGTGCAGAAGGAGGTATAAATTTCCAAGCGATCTTGTCTCCTGAGAGGTGATCTGCAACAATGGATTGATGTTGTAGACTGAGAAGGCAAGCATGCATTTCATCAAGCGATCTCTTGTTTCCATGAAAGTTAGTGCCGTTGTCGTTCCAAATTTCAATTGGCTTACCACGACGAGCTACGAAGCGATCAAGAGCTGACAAGAAGGCGTTAGTAGAAAGGTCACCGACAAGTTCTAGATGTATACCTTTCGTAACAAAACATACAAACAGGGCGATGTAACATTTGACAAACCTTGGGTTTCTTCTGCGAGATAAACGTAGAGTTAATGCGCCGTCAACAATGTAAACACAGAGGCCATAATAACAGCTCTTGAGGACATAAAAGTAGACAAATCCATTGTAATCTGGATTGAAAATATGTTGAAGAACAGAATTATCAATGCAGACATTGGGCACAGCTCTATAAGGAAAGCGACAACCAGAGGCACACCAGGGGAGTTCTCTCCCCCCTACTGTGGCTTCTTACAGTTAACAAAATCCTCAAATTCTTTATGGAGAAAGACACAAAGATCATAGCGTACGCGGTATGACTACCAACTGTCAGTGAACTAATGTAATCTGCGCTGAGAGAACTCTCCTCGTGGGCAAGACAGAACGGTCTGAGAATAAATCCCCAGAAAACCGATCTGGTCTTGTTCACCAGGAAAAGGGAAATTCCGATATTTGCTCCCCCAAAGTTAGAGGGCACTCCACTCAAACTCAAAGCGGAAGCCAAATATCTAGGCATCATTCTTGACTCAAAACTCTCCTGGCAAAGGAAACCAAAATGACTTCTCTCTCAGTATGCCTATCCTTTTCCCCGACAGAGAAGAGTGACTATCAAACGCCGTAATCAACGACCACGAGATCACCCTCTTCACCGACGGATCGAAAATGGACACATTCACTGGAGCCGGTTTCCACTCTGATACCCTCCACAAACAGAAATTATTCAGACTCCCTGATCTGTGCAGCGTTTTTCAAGCAGAAATCCTGGCAATAGAAAAAGCAGCCAAACACCTACAAGTAGCCGATATCCCACCATCTGATGTCACCATCTTCGTAGACAGCCAGGCTGCACTGAAGTCAATAGAATCCTTTATAACGAGATCAAAGGCTGTCAAGAAATGTCGCGACTCACTGAAGTCCATCAGACACCACAAAGTTAAACTCTGCTGGGTCCCGGGCCACAGCTCAATCGCAGGGAAGGTAAGAGCAGACGAATTGGCCAGGCAAGGTTCTGAAATGGACATCAGCGAAGCGGACACGTCATTGCAACCACCGATCAGCGCATTATACCGGTTCATAAACGACACAATCATCAAAGAGGCCAACTCGTCTTGGCTTACAAGAAACGACAGCTAAACGACAAGATCATCGTGGCCAGAGCTCAATGTCGGAAAAACAAAGAAGCTTCTGGCGCTGGACCGTAACTCGATCCGTATGCTCGTCGGAGTGATCACAGGACACTGTCCCATTGGAGCAATGCTCCGGAAATGGGACTCGGGATCCAGCGATCTCTGTCGGAGCTGCGGTGATGAGGAAGAAACTGAGACGATCCAACATCTGCTTTGCCACTGCCCAGCTCTCCAGAATCGACGCCTAGTGTCGCTAGGCCAAAGATTCTTTACAGAGATTGCGGACGTGGCTAATGCAGATATATCGGATCTTCTAAAATTCATTAAGAGCAGGGGGTGGTTTCAGCCACCACGTGATAGGACAGGTAAATTTTATGTGTACCCACACAAACGAAGGGAATCACAATGGGCCTCTTGGCCTCCGAGTGGAAGTGATGTTTAACCATCACACTCCCCTTCTCTAACCTAACCTAACCTAATGGGCCGGCGTAATCGCAACCGACTCTACTAAAAGGTCGCGAAAATCGAATACGTTCCCTTGGCAAGTTTCCCATTAGTTGAGTTGACGAATGTTGTCGATGACATAAGCAAATAACACATTTGTGTACTAGGTTGCGAAGCAGATTTCTACAGCCTATTATAAAATACTCTTGTCTTATTAGACCAAACAATTGAGATACACCGGCATGCAGATATTTTTTTGTGGAGATATTCAACAATGAAACGTGATGTCGGATGGGATTTATGCAGAATAATAGGATGTTTAACACTGTATGGTAAGTTCGATTCATTTAAACAACCGGCGACGCGAAGCACTCCATTTGAGTCTAGAAATGGTGCTAAGGATTTCAATTTATGTTTTTTATACAACGGTTTATGGTTTTCGAGAGCAGCCATTTCGAAAGGGAATAACGATTTTTGCGCACATTTTATGAGTTTAATTTTAGCAACGGAAAGTTCTTCTGTAGATAGTGAATTGTATTGACGACCGATTTTAGTACGAACATTTGAAATGAAACGTAAAACAAATGCCACTACGCGAACAGATTTTAACCAATTTGGTGATTTCATTAGAATGTCTTCGAATATATTATATGTATTGATGTTGGTTAGTAATACATGAGTCCCTTTTGTACTTCTCTCTTCTAATTCAGGGACAGCAACGTCCTTGATGCATGGGTTTGATATTGGCCATTTAGTCCTTTCTTCCCGTAGCCAAGAAGGACCCTCCCACCAATTTTATTTACCTGTAAGAGAGATGGTGGAACTCCACGAGTTGCGATGTCGGCTGGGTTGTTGCCTGATCGGACGTGGTTCCAACCTGGGCGAGGAATTGACGTCAGAATCTCGGAGGTCCGGTTTGCTACGAACACTGACCACTTCTTGGGTGGTGCAGAAAGCCAATGTAGTACAATCGACGGGTATGTCCATGCAAAAACCGTAATGTCTTTCACTTGTAAAGATAACTTTATAGGAGCAACCCTTGTTTTTGCTGCTACCAACGAAACGTTTACCAATCCGTCCAGGGTTATACTGCGGCAGTATACCACAGCAGCGTATGCATCCAGTGATGCGTCACAAAACGCATGTAGTTCGAAGTTGTTGCTCCTCAGTATCTTAGGAATGTTAATAGATTGAAGTAGATGAAGTTCGCTACGAATCAATGTCCATCGAACGGCAATATTCTTAGGAACATCATCATCGTACTTTATACCCTTTCTCCATAAATCCTGGAAAAGTATTTTGATACCAACAATGATGGAGCTAGAAATCCAATGGGATCAAAAATTCGCGAAGATTCCGATAGTATGCGGCGTTTGGTAGGTATAGACCATAGAGCTGTTTAAATTTACGGTTGAGAATTCTTCGAACTCTTTGGTAGAAAACTTACGTTCTTCTACAGGCAAGGAGATGAGTAAAGGCCAGCAATTGGTCGTCCATTTACGTAGATTAAACCCGCCCGGTTTGAGTAGATTCACGAGTTCTGAACGAAGGGAAATAACTTCTTCAATGGAATCCGCCCCGGTCATGACATCGTCCATATAAAAGTCGTTGATATAATCGTAGTATATCCGAAGTGCGGGGGTAGGCATCCCATAAGCCAAGGGCTAATTGGTACAAGGTTTGAATAGCCAGGAATGGGGCGCATGTTATGCCATAGGTCACGGTCAAGAGGCGGTAATATTTTACAGTTTGATCATTTGATTTTCTCCACAATTTGTGTGTTTATCCGATATTCGTATCTGGCGAAACATTTTTCCTATGTCCCCACATATGGTATAGAGATGACGGTGAAATCGGATACAAATAGAAAAAAGATCTCGCTGATAACTTTGGCCTACGAGAAGAGATTCATTTAAGGATTGATTATGGGAAGACTTTGCTGAGCCATCGAGAACTACCCGCACCTTGGTAGTGCTGCTGTCTTCTTTGAAAACAGCATGGTGGGGCAGATAATAGCATTTGCTTGATGGCACAATCAATTCACTGGAAGGTATCTCTGTCATATGCCTTATGTTGAAATATTCTTCCATGAAGCGTATGTATTCATCTCTCAAGTATTTGTTCGAAGCTATTCTACGTAGTTGAAGTTGAGTAAAGACGATTTAACGCTGTGTAGAAACTATTTCCGAAATCAGTTTCTTGGTCACTTTTGAAGGGCAAGTGAACCACATACCTGCCGTCAGGTAGACGCGAATGTTTATTGACGAAAATGTCTTCTGCATGTTGATCGTCAACGGATAGGTTTGGTTTTTGATCTATTTCTTCAAGTCGCCAAAAACGTTCAAGATCAAAGGTGTTTTCATTGTCCAGTTGGGTACAGTACAAGTCGGCACTGATGTAGTTTGAAGATATGATGCTGTCCATATTGCCACAAACAACCCAGCCAAATATAGTGGGTATGAGATCAGGGACTCCTTGATTACCCTGAACTGCTGAGCCATTGAAAATGCTGAATACTTTATCCGCACCGATTAGCGTCAATACCGTCAATATGGTCAGGTACACAAAAATTGGGATCTGCTAATCTGAACGAAGAAAATAATTTTTTGTCTATTTGATTTGTTATCTTATGAACAGATGCAGGCAATAAGGATGTAAGTTTGGATACAACGTAGCAATGGACTTGTACAAGCTTTTGAGTATAGCGAGAAAATAATTTCAGCGTTACAAATCCATTTGTGACACCAGCGGATGTCGACCCAACTCCTAATACAGGAATGCGAGCAGGCTTCCGAATAAGACCCAAACGCTGGACTGTGTTTTCAGTTATGAAGGACACTTTTGAACCCGAGTCTAGTAACAACCGAACGGCTTGAAAATGTTCTTGCTTATCATGAACATGAGCAACAGCTGTAGCGCACTTGCTTAAGGTATGGTCGGATTTGCATTTGGGACAAGTTAATTTGGATTCAGTATAATGCAATTGTATAGCCTTTGTATGTTTGGTACGAGAGGAATTTCCATGAGAGAGAGTCTGGCACGATTCTAACGCATCACAACGAAGCTGTAAAAATGACACTAATTGATCGATAATACAGTCAACCCGGCATCCGATCTCTTCTGCCCATGCTTGTCGCGTATCCTGATCGAGTTTCTGGAGCAGAAGATAAATAATCCAAGGGTCGCGATTGGTGGATCCTGCTGCGTTCAAGCCCCGAATTGTTTCGTCTGTGCGGTCGGTGATCTTGCGAAGGTTTACGACACTACCGGAGTTCATCATAGGAAGCGAAAGGAATGATTCGATATGCGATTGAATTATTAAATTAGAGCGATCGTTTCGCTTTTCCAACCGATCCCACACATCTAAGTATTTAGCGTCTGAAACCGTAATATCACGAATAAGATCAGCAGCTTTATCGCGTAAATAAGATTTAAGATACCGGAATTTTTGGGTGGTAGATAAATTTGGTTTATTGTCTATGGTACCCTGAAATAAGTCTCTAAATCTGGGCCATTCATCGATTTTGGGCAGCGCAATTGAGACAGAATGAATGGAGTTAAGATTCTCAAGCAAAGAGATTTGTTCAGCCAATTCATTGACAGCCGATTGATCATGAACGGTTAATTCACATTTTTCCCTTTTACGAATCACCTTAGTGTGGGTAGATTGAGCAAAAAAGTATTTGTCCGCATAATCGGCAAATTCACATTCTGGATCCACGAAATCAACCTCATCCGCGTATTCTAAAAGCTCATTTTGCAAATTACCGAATGCTACCCAATCTTCTTCGAGTTTTTGTAAACATTTTTTAAGAAGCTCTAAAGATACGCGGTCGTCTACAGCTTCTGCAAAAGCTACCGCTCGAGTTAAAGATGCCTTAACGTGACCACGTTTTGCCTTTATTACGTTCATTTTCATACAATTAATTAAAGGGAATAATATAAACCGATTGTTCTTAAATAACGCGAATAAGTCAATTTGGCACACATGCAATTAATAATTAATCAGATTTTATTTTTTATTTACCCACAATTGAATGCTTTACCCTATGGCTTATACTATCACAGCAACATGCTGCCATACTCCGCCAGCAACATGTGTGTCCAAACAAACAAATCAAAGCCCCCAAAAATGTTGCATCCACCAATGAGCCCCACAAAAAAGCTTCATAATTCCTCTCACCGTCTCTCTACGCTTTTCTAATTGCCTCTCCGAAATCTCTCTGTTTACGATGTCGGAACGACGAAAGCATTCTTTCATCCCCAAAACAAGAAGAAGAAGAAAGTGGAGGAAAAGCAACACGAAAACCGGCATTTGCCACACGGCCACTACCGTATGCACTCGTTCGCATCGCATTTCCTCGGAAAAAAGAGTTTTTCACAAGAACTTCATCGTCGTAGCCCATCCATTTGCCCCCGCTCCGCCCCACAGGCTGGTCACGAAAATGAAATAAAAAGAAGAAGAAAAAAACAACGCAACGCATCCAAGCACACGGGAGACCGCGCGCGTTTTCAACGAAGCAACATAAACATTGTGGCCAAGTGGTAGAACGGATTCAGTCATAGATTGGCATTCGGTCGTGCTGGTGGTTCGGAATCGAGTTGAAATCTCTTCTCTCGCTATCTCGGTTTAGGTTGGATTTGTTGAGTTGGTCTTGTTGGGATTTTGGGGCCTGGGTGGTAGTTGCTCGTGGCCTCTCGGTCTGGACGAGTTGCGGTTGTGTATACGGAGTGAAGTACTTATTTGTGTCTGGAACGTCTTGCGGTGAATTCGTCGTCGCTTTGAATTGAAGTCGGAAAAGCCGAGGAGCAATAGAACGTACTTTGAGATTCGAGGTATTCGTGAACCGGGGCAGCAAGATTGCGTTTTGGGCAAAGTGTTCGTTTATCTGGTATCTTGTGGCTTATTTTTTTTTTTTGGTTTTTTGATCATCTATCAATTTTTCCGTTCATTTGTGCGGTTTGGGGGAAATTCACTTAACGGTCGAGAAGGGAAATCGTGCAGATAGATGTGTTGAAGTGAGATTGCTCGCGGTGACGGTACGTACGTACGTACGGCGGTGTTCCGTGTCAGAGGGAGCAGGAAGTGCCACCATTTAACCAATTTATTCATTTGTGTGTGTCCAAGTGGAGTGTAGGATAAGTGCGTGCTACTAATAGTCCCACTCGTCCTGGCGGTAGGTCGGCTTTCGTGGTTTCCATCTAGCTTTGTCTACCCGACAAAGAAGTGTTTGGTGTCTGCATTAATTGAGGGGCTCATAGCGAGTGGTTAAGTTATTCAAATTGATGGATGGATGGATGCTAGCAGCAGCAACAACAATTACGTTCAAGTGAAGAAAGAAAATTGTCGGAGGGAAACAGAGGTAAGTTAAGTGGCTCTGACCACTGGCCGTTTTGGTCGTTTGTTTTTTTGCATTTTGCATTTTTGCAATTTTCACAAAGACTGACACTCCTGGCCGACACAAATATCGACAGAAAGTGCCGGAAGAGTTGAGTGGGCAGTTTATATCCCGATGGACGCCTTTTCGTTTAGGGATACTCAATGCCTTCTGGTGGTTAAGTTGCTGGCTGGTAGTCTCTTGCAGTCTATGGCTACTGGCGTGCTAGTCGAACCTCGAGCCTTTTCAGATGATAGGGGACTTTTCTCACTTTAATTAAGACTCGACCGACTTGTATCTGTATATGGCGATCTATTTATCTCTCTTCCTATGTCATTCTTTGAGGTTATTCTTTATTATTTGCTCGTTCTATTACTGCTGCTTTAGTCGATGGACTGTTGGCCGGTTGGTTAGGTTAGACTGGTATGCGGTTGTTCAAGTTTTGTTTTGAATAAAACGTTCAAATTGAAACATTCAAAGTTCAGATTGGATCGAGAAGATGCAGAGGAGTTGAGAATGTGGTTGGATGTTGCGGTGAATGCTTGACCCCAGACGAGATGGCAACCGGCATCATGTTTAGCTAATGGCTGTGTTGTGGTATGCTTTGATGTCCGCTTTTCCATCCAGTTGCAGAGAGGTGAATGAGTTTTTTTCCACAATTCGTCGTTGTGGGACGAGTGGAGTGGGTAAATGATGAAGGGCTATCTGGGCGGTATTAGGGTCATAAGTAGGACACAATTGTTAGATTTGTTGCTCGTTCTTTCGTGGAATGAAATGTAATCAAGAATTCATTGTGTATTTTTAAGAGATGCCGAAATTTCACAAATTGACAACATTTTACTGAGAATCGAGTTTATATTCTGTTTTTATGTGCTTTGAATATATCGTACTTCTCTGCTTAGGCGTATAAGTACATTTACGTGCCAGACATTTAATCACCCATTCATCTAAGAATTTCGCAGTTTGTTTGGATTGCGAAATTTGACCATACATTTTTTATTACTTGGATACTATTTTTGTTATATTATAAACAACTTTTTAGAGATTCTTGGTGCGATAAAGGTCAAGGCCGTGAAAACCAGGAGCATTGACTAAATTATTTTGAAACCTGTTTTGCAGCAATTTGGGTTTTATTATATTTCTTCTTTTAATTTTTGTGGGTTTGATTTATATTTTTGTAGACATTGTATTATAAAGTTAATGATACCAGTTAGCATTCACGTTCTGTAGTCTTGGTCAGCCGATTATGGCTCGAATTTCGCACGTCGATGTGAGTTGAATTTTTTCTATCATAATATGAGATACCTACACTGGTGGAACACTGTAGGAGACGTCGATTGTCTAATTCATTAGACCATTATTTATGAACGCCCCGAAAAGGTATAGTGGAACTTTGATGGCATTGATCTTGGGAGCACCTGCGAAGGCAAGATCATTGTGCTCAAAATAATGCTAGAAATGAAGGTGTGAAATATTTTTTTAAGTTATTGCGAAGCATTTACAATGACTTTGGATATTTTCTCACTTTGGATAGCAAATCAAAACACTGATGTCTAATCGAAGTTCAAACTACATATGAATGTGATTCATTACGCTGGGGAACACACATCTCATTGACTAAGACCTGACAATTATTTTTGAATTATTCTTGGCGTCTGAAGACGAACATTAGTTTTGTCTATCATGTCACCTTTTTAAGCTACAGGATATCATTTTTTTCGTTCTAAATAACATGCAAAATGTGCGTACAATTAAAAATTAAGAAAACAATGACCAAACAAAATGTTGAAAGAAAATAATTTTATTCATAAAAGTAGTAAATTTCTTTAACCAAACGGCAAATGGAGAGCGTAGGCCAAATACGAGTTTATTTTTAAAAATGCTACAAAATGAAGAAAATTTAATTTTTTCAACTTAGTACCTATGGCATTATTAAGTAAGAACAAATATTGCCATTAATTATGAAATCGTTCAAGTGTCTGATTCGGCTGGCTTCGCAGTAGCGCATTCTTTCACCCCATTTTTTCAAGACCTTGTTGATGGTTTCGGGCTGTAGGTAGCTCACGGATTGCCTGGATGATATTGGCCTTAAGTGCTTGAATCGTTTCCGGATTGTTGGCATAACATCGATCCTTCACGGCTCCCCCCAGAAAAAGTCCATAGGGATCAAATCGCAGCTCTGAGGTGCACCAAACTGTCACTCTCTGTGGATGCATTGGCTTCTCGACAATAACGTGCGGGTTTTTACCTAGCCGCCGAAATGAAAATGCGCCTCGTCAGAAAAGATGATTTTTCACTCAAAATCGTTGTCCAATTCAAGCTGCTCTAAAGCCCAAACTGCGATAACGAAGCGGATGGTCGTGCGCCTTCAATTGCTGAGTCAATTGAACCTTGTAAGCAAATAATCCGAAATCTTTGTGCAGAATTCTCCTCGGGCTAGTGCGTGAAATGTTAAACTCTTGAGATCGATGGCGAGTTGATGTCCGTGAATTGAGTCTCACTCTCGGCCACAGCAGCCACATTCTCATCTGTGTGCACCGTATGACGACGCGGACCATGAGTGTTGTCCACTTGCATATCAGTCTTTTTGCACAAACTTGCGTTCAGCAGTCGCAGTGGGTGCTTCATTTCGGCCAAAATTTCTTTTTAAAAAACAGACTGTTTGGGCTACACAGCACTCACTTTAGAAATAATTTTTCAATATTTCTCAACGTGATTCAAGCGTAAAGCGACTCATTCCGTTCTGCGGAGGCATTATACTGACTTTCTGTTAAGATTTCAAGTGGCAAATAGCTGTCACTGTCAAAATAACCTATGATAAAAAAAAAACCACTAGATGGTCCAATAAACATTTTTGTTTATAGCTTTTTCTGGATTGTTAATTCTGTGGAAATCTCGCCTGATGCTCCAACAATAGCCAGCTATCATATGTACATTCCATCTATTTTGGTGCCGTGCCTCCGTAATCGTAGATCTTAGTGGAATCACTCGCCCTGCTCATCACTGACTGCACCTAGATTTTTTGGGGAAGTCAGCAAGATGAAAATGAGCCTTGATGGTCATGGTGCAGCCAAGCACTTTGAAGCCCTCTGAAAGTTGCTGGAAATTTCTTTGTAATCCTCTGCTCGCGTATTCCTATGTTTTTGTATGCCTACTTCTTTTGAAGTTCTGTCATTGTCCCAATAAAATGTTCATCTTCAATGAGCTGTCGAATCGGTGAACCGTCAAACTCACCGGCCTTTATCTTTGTAAAAGACAGGCGCGAAAATGATAAAAAGGTACTTGAAACAGTCTCCTTCAGTTCGCAAAGCTTTAACAAACTGCTTCGTGAGTCCTAGTTTTACATGTAGAGGTAGAAATGTAATACTCTTTCTGTCAAGAAGCGGTTGATGTACAATGCTTGGATCACCAGGTTTGAGTTCAGATTTTGGCGGCCAATTCGACTGTAGCGAATGCTTCTCACGAACACTGCTGGCTCACATACACAAAAAACAGGGATACTTGGTATATCCGCGTTGCTGGCCAAGAAGGAAGCATATGTACCATTTGATGGTATGATCCATTTGTTCATGTGGTATTGCAATAAATCAACGACTTTCTTTATGTCTTCATATTCTTCGCACAAACAAGCTGAATGGCCTATTGGGTCTGCACCAAATAATTTTTTAATATGGAGGAGGGCACATTTTAAGCTCCGCTTTGAGCTATCGATGAACAATCGCCATTCAGTTGCGTTATAGGCTAAAATTCCCAAGTGCATTTACGAGTATGTTATGGCAATACACAAATTCACCGTCACTTAGAAAGTATTCAGAAATGCACTTTTTCTTGATCGAAAGTAAAATGTTTTAGCTCCCTTTTTAAGCAAGTTTTTCTCGTGAAGTCTTAATGCTAAGAGCTCTGAAGCTATTTAAGAAAGTCCCAAACCCCGGGCCAAATAATCTACCTCTTTCTAGTCAAATTCCTTACAAATGGAGTCATCTTTCATTTCAAAATCTTCATCGTGGGTGTCACTTCAATCTCCACCATACTCGTATTCTTCTTCTTCTTTCTTCTTTTCCTTTTTCCGGTGTTGTTATGGTCAGAAGTGTAGGACCATAACCTTCCCACTTAACTGCATTCCTACTGGTCCGCTTGTGGGGTCCGCCGGTTTGACCTCAGAAAGTAGCGGCAGGCTTCCCGGTTTGGGATTACTTAATCGCTGAGGCCAATCAAATGCTGGTGTTTTTGCATTTGTTTGCACCAATTGTTTTTCGGCCTGCCCTATTTTTTTTTTTTTTGTGACACGGGCATGCTCCAGATTTTTTTTTTGTTTGATCTTACTCTTACAACACCGGTGATCTCCAGTCGTGTCAACCCACTGATTTGCATGTACACTTGTGGGGCAGTTTAATGGTGGTATATGAGTCCCTAGGCTCACCTTGGTGTTTTCTAAATTGCCTAGATGTGATTTTTGTTTACCTTTGTTTTAGTCGCCTTTTACGACAAGCAAGAGGTATCGCTGCAGGGATATTCTTATCCCGTCCCTGCAAGGAGGACGAACACTGCTGGCTCACATACACAAAAAACAGGGATACTTGGTATATCCGCGTTGCTGGCCAAGAAGGAAGCATATGTACCATTTGATGGTATGATCCATTTGTTCATGTGGTATTGCAATAAATCAACGACTTTCTTTATGTCTTCATATTCTTCGCACAAACAAGCTGAATGGCCTATTGGGTCTGCACCAAATAATTTTTTAATATGGAGGAGGGCACATTTTAAGCTCCGCTTTGAGCTATCGATGAACAATCGCCATTCAGTTGCGTTATAGGCTAAAATTCCCAAGTGCATTTACGAGTATGTTATGGCAATACACAAATTCACCGTCACTTAGAAAGTATTCAGAAATGCACTTTTTCTTGATCGAAAGTAAAATGTTTTAGCTCCCTTTTTAAGCAAGTTTTTCTCGTGAAGTCTTAATGCTAAGAGCTCTGAAGCTATTTAAGAAAGTCCCAAACCCCGGGCCAAATAATCTACCTCTTTCTAGTCAAATTCCTTACAAATGGAGTCATCTTTCATTTCAAAATCTTCATCGTGGGTGTCACTTCAATCTCCACCATACTCGTATTCCTGTAGTAATTTGAAAACTGGGACTGGATTTCCAGCTGAATCAGGTACTGGGCATGATGAACCAGGATAATCAATTTTACATTTATTTTATCCGGACATTTTCACTATACAAAGTAACAGTCATGCTCTTTGGGCTCTCGCCAAATAATAGGTGTACCGAATGGCAATTTATTTCGTGTTCCCTTTGCCCATACCCGTAAACTCTCAACAAATTGTTTGCACACCTTCTGAGGTGCCCAACCTTTATCCTGATCACCAATTTTTATTTTAAAATATGCAAAATACGTTTGCCTGACAAATGCGCTGACGGTTGTTCTTTGATTATACCTACTGATAAAACTGCCACATATATAACAAAATTAATCAAAAAAATTTTAAATTAACACAAAATAGTACATGCAGACATGATCTAGAGGAAAGGGTATAAGTATACATATGTATGTATATGTAAATAGAAACTTAACTCTGCTTACTACCTGTATGCCGACGAAAACTTTTCGTGTACTTTGGTGTGATTGGTGATTTTTTGCTATTGAAAAAAAATGTATGATATAATCTTTTTCAAATTTTGCGTGAGAAATAAAATTAAGTGATGCAACATACTCGAAATGTTGACGAGTCTTCTATGAGCAAAAAAAAATTATTATAATTGGTACAAGTTTTTCACAGCAGGCTGCGAAGATGTTAATGATGACGTTCGCGCTGGATCTCACAACATGTCAACAGCGTATGAACGCGTTAAAGTAGTGAAGGAAATTATATTGGAGAATCATCGAATCACTATCAAAGAAGCTGTTGAGGATATTGGCATATTAGTTGGCTCATGCCATGTGTTTTTTTCAGACATTTTATGACGTGAAATGAGTGTCAGCGAAGTTTGTTCCGAAATTGCTAAACTTTGACTAGAAAACCCGTCGCATTAGGGTCGCTCGGGAGCTGTTCACTAATTTGAATGATGATAAAGATTTGCAAAAAAAGGTCATCACTGCCGACGAAATGGTGGTACGTAAATGGTTATGCTCAATCATCAAGACCGAAAAACAAACACGTCAAGTTCGGTAAAATGTAATAGTTTTGCTTACTGTTTTCTTCGACAACAGTTGCGCGGTTCATCATGAGTTCTTGTCGGAAGCTCGCACGGTCAACCTTGAAGTTACACCCCATTTTTGTAAAGTAATAGAAAGAAATCGTCTCGATTTGAAGAGATAAAGACCGCGTCGCTGGAAGAACTCACAGCTATATCAAAGACGCATATCAAAAGTGCTTCGAGGATTGGAAAGGCCCTGGCAGGTATTTTATCTGAGGGGGATTATCATGATGGATAAGATAGATGCTGATGAATAAATAAATGTTTTTCGAGAAAAATATTTGCCCTTGCACTCCTGATGGTATCGTATTAAATACGGTTATTCAAAAATAGCAGTGACGGTATGACGAAAACCGACGCGTGGGTGCTTGTTCTTATGGAACTCCATTTAGTTAGTTGGCACATTGTACAAATACCCTATAAATTGGCAGGAGAGCAATAACAGATGTAAAAGTAAGGAAAGATCAACAAATGCAAAACAAAAATGTCTGTCTTTACATGGAAAACGGACACAAGGAATGGGCTCTGCATTGCAATACAAATTTTATCCGAAAATTGTAAGTGTGTCTAATGAGGATCATTTCCTTGAAAAAAGTTAGGTGTATGGAAGGTTGAAAAAAATCAAAAATAAAGACACATTTTTTGACTTAAGAAATGAGATGATTGTTTTCAGCCATATTCAAAACAAAGTGGTTGAAGTTGCAAATATTTAACGTTTTCTTAACTATTTACAAGAAAAAAACAAAAAAAAAAAAAAATATTTACACAAGTCCCCACAAGCCACGAATGCAATCTTATCGACTTTAATAATTTATCCCGAAGCTTCGAGGCTAGTAATACATACAATAGAGTATGGTTTATGCCAAATGTCCCCCTCTGGTTTGCCTATTATTAGTTATTATTTTGATGGCATTTTTCATATCGTTTCTCTACGTCCATCTGAAGTCTTAAAAAATTAAAATAAACCCCCATGACAATCACTATCGAATTGTTGGTTAATGTTTCCGTTGAAACAGTAACAATAGCATTTTTCTTTCACCCTATCAGAGAATGTGTGGTCTATTTCATTGGGGGGTCCTTATTCTATTCTTATTTCCTAGAAAAAAAATATTTAAATCTGATTTAAAAATATTTTAGTATTTAAGGTACATAAGAAGACACTCTGTGTATAATTATATTTTGTAATTATTAGTGATTTTCGGCCAGGCTTATCTGATCCATTTTCATATACATACATATTTTAATTTAGAACTCAAATTCCTAAAAAAAACTTGTAGCAAAAAAAGTTTAGATTCATTTCTTTTTTTTTATTCTAATAGCTAAACTGTTTAATTTTAATTTTACTTTTAATCAGCTTGGTTACTGTTAGTAGTCTTTTCAGTGACTGGTTTTCATACCACATTTTAAAGGCCCCATTCAGTTCTCTGATTCAGCCAAGTATGATGACGCGCCCCCTCTCTTGATAGACTTTCTTGCCAGCTCTTATCTAATAGCGTGGTCCGATAAGTACTTAGCGTCACCGCCAGATGGCGCCAGTATCGCAAGAGCAACTTACTATCATGTAGTACATTCTAGTAGACGGCTACTGTCAAAATTTCAGCCGGATCGGAATCGTGGAAGCGGGAGTGTCCGCGAATTTTAGAAAAATGGAGAAAGAGCAATATCGGTCGGTGATTCGATTCTTGTTCTTGGAAGGGAAATCGCGCAGCGAAATCAAAGAGCGTTTGGATGATGTGTACGGTGACTCTTCCCCTTCGATGGCGACCATCAAAAATTGGTTTAACGAGTTTCAACGTGGTCGCACGTCGGTTTTTGATGAGCCACGTCCAGGTGCCCCGAAAACGTCTACCACGGAGGATAACGTGACAAAAATCCACGATCTCGTATTGGCAGACCGCCGATTGAAGGTGCGCGGGATAGCTGAGACAGTAGACATTTCAAAAGATCGCGTGGGTCATAACCTGCATTAAATTTTGGGCATGAGAAAGCTGTCGGCGCGATGGGTGCCGCGTTTGCTCACTCCGGACAACAAGCGCAACCGTGAGACCACTTCAAAGCAGTGTTAGACGCTGTTTAAGCGCAATCCGAAGAAAATCCTGCGTCGTTTCGTGACAGTCGATGAAACATGGATCCACTGGTACACACCAGAGACCAAGGAACAGTGGACTTCACCCTGCGAACTTGCTCCAAATTATTGGGCCGATTCGACGCCGAATTGAAGAAAAAACGGCCCCACTTGGGGAAGAAAAAAGTGTTCTTCCACCATGATAACGCACCGGCTCTTACCTCCGTCCGCGCCACGGCCAAATTATTCGAATTGGGCTAAGAACTGCTGCCCCATCCACCGTATTCTCCAGATTTGGCCCCGTGCGACTTCTTTTTGTTTCCAAACTTGAAAAAGTCACTCGCCGGATAGAAATTTCAGTCGAATGAGGAGGTCATCGCCGCCACGGAGGCCTACTTTGCAGACCTCGAGAAAACGTATTTTCTGGACGGGTTAAAGAAGTGGTAGCATCGCTGGGTCAAGTGTGTCGAGCTAAAAGGAGACTATATTTAAAAATAGATCGCCATTTCTCCAAAATTTTTGTTTTTCTTTTGTAGGCATCGGACCACCCTCGTATACGAATACATGACCTTGTGTGTCGCCACATGCCAACTTATAAGCATGTACATAGGTCAACATCTTTATGCAAAATGTGGTGCAAAATAGTTATGGATGGTTCCAATTCCTGTGGTTGTCTCGACTTGGTCAAACCTGGAATTTCAGTCATAATCTTAGCTATAGCGGTGATATTTTCAGCTGGCCTTACCAAACGAATAACGAGTTCGGCTTCACATTAATTACTTTTTCGAGACGTTAAATTTCAGGCGCTTGACGATAACTAAAGAGTACAAATTGTACGGAAGGTTCCACGATATTTTCACCGTTTTTCAAAGGAATTTTCATTATCTCAATAATATTATAAGTAATCGACAGTTCAAAAATGGCGCGAAATTTAAAGGACCCCTTTGAAATTAAATATTGAATGACGACGCTTCGGCCAGCCTTCTTATCATGACATTATTCTTTGCATGTGTCGCTGTTGTGTTAGAGCCCTTCTAGGACCAGCCTTACTTCATCGTGAAGAGGCACGTGTTGCCCATATGCAGCCTTTTATTTGTTTCAATGTTTGTCAATTTGGCAGTTAATAGTTTTCCCAGATTATTGAACTTGTCCACTTTCTAGAGAGAGCTATGACATTTCGACGTATCCTAATATTCAAATTCCACATCTTCTCTGGACGGCTTTCTTGTGATAGATTGGAAAAAATGGCGAAACATGAGGACTGTACAGTAAATAGACTAGGTGCTGCTTCGCGCCCGTGACTGTGCGCGGCAGCGTAAATTGAGCGAAGCTTTAATGTAACAAATTTCTAATTAGCAGTAGTTTTTATCGGAAAAAAATTCAATAAAGACGACTGATCTGCTAATTGTTTCAATGCATAAATTTAAACCTTGGTATACGTTCACATATCGGTTTTGGCGCCAAAGTAATAATTTTTTTATCTAGGAAATGATGTCAATTGAAACATGTGTTATATGAAATCTGTTCGTAAACATGTTGTTTTTATTGCCTGTTAATTGCACAAAATAAACTGACATGTGATGTAGGAAGTTTGGTTGAAATACTAACACACGTTTAGAAGATATTCACATTTACGTACAAGCATATTGGCTGTATGTGCACAAAACCGTTACTATGAGCGGAAACTTAAATTTAGCAAAGCTGTGAAGTTAATACATTTTAATTAGCATAATTTCTCATCGCAATAAAAACTCGGGTGAACCGCGTGATTCTCCTGCCTAAAAGTTCAGAATTACTCAGTTCAATGGAAGCAAATGAATGACAATTTCTGTAATAATTGAAGTAGAATTTATTTCGGTATTTTTATTAAAGAAATAATTTGACGAAAATCTAATTGTTGTTTGAAGCCAAGTTGATCAATCGATTAAGTTCATTCAGTTTTGTTTCCAGAAGTTTGCTCTCTCGAATGCGTTTGAGCCGTTCGTACGGAAAAGGAACGATGAAAAGTCCTTCAATTGTCTTGACTCGTGAAAAAGCAACATAACTCATTCCTAGAGAAAACTCTGACTTTCCAATGTCAACGACAGCGCTATTGAGTGTAAGGCCTTGAGACCGGCGAATGCTGATTGAATATGCTAGCTGTAACGGAAACTGTTTGCGACTCAAGTTCACACCACTTGAATTGTTATATGAGATTTAATTAAATTTAATTGAAATGTCTATAAAAATCAACCGCAGAATTTTCTCTTTCAAAAAAGATGAAAAGCGCGCGCGAATTTTTTTCCCATAGAGTTAACATTGTTTTTAGTTTTTTTTAATACAATTTATTTTTGTGAATGGAAAATTAAAATTTCGGCTTAACCTGCGTCGGGACCAATTATTCAAAATAACACAAAAATCATCAAAATCGGACCAGTAGTTACCGGGAAACAATTGTACAAAAAGTGCAATTGGAGTCACCCGTATGAGAGCTCCGCTCAAAAATAGTTTCAACACTCATCTTTTCTTGTGCTTTTCGGTCAATCTGGATTGAAAGTGTCGATCCCCTGGCTGCGACTTATCATTTTGTCAAAAAAATGGAAAATCACTTCCGTTTGTCCACACCCACTATTATCCTTATTATTGTAGTTGCCGAACGGATCCTTTTTAGTTATCATACTGAATCCTTTTTTTGCAACATTCTCCAAATGGGGATCAATCATGTTTTCGGCCTATTCACCGAACCTACGACGCGTATAATAGTCACGTGGTATCAACTCTTGCACAAGCTGGATCTTTGAAGCTTTTAAGTCAAGATCTTTCCGATAAATCTCCAATTGCTGTGCTCCATGGCGAATGGACTCATTCGGATTCTCCTCAATACTGCGCTTCACAACGGCAATAACTTCTCCTGGCACTGCTTTTCGTGTTTGGGAATGTGTTTTATCCACTAGAATATACGTGGCGTGAAAACGACTAATCGTGCTCCGAATAACTTGCTCAGATGAACGGTTATGTCGACCGCAAAATGAACGTAGAGCATGATAGTTTTGGCGAACCAAACCATGATTTTCAAAATAAATTCAGACAATTTGCATGCGTTGTTCTGGCGGTGGACCATTTGTGGTAAAATGGCAAAACGTACTAACTAAAATCCAATTTCCAACTACCAAATCGACTATCTGTAGAAACAGTGTTACCAGTTTAAAAACTAAACATTTAAAAAAACGCCCTCTCAAACTCTCAATCTTAACCTCTCAATCTCAAACTCTAGACTTTCGTGAGTTGTAAAGCTACTCAAATAAAAGGCTGCTTATGGCCGCTACTGAATATACCTTTCACGATAGGTGTCCTATGAAACGTACTTAGGAGGCAAACCTTTCTACCCGTCTATTCCTGCCATACCAATCTTTTACTTCGTTACACATAGGAACGTTCAGGACTCCTTGCCTAATTAGCTTTCGGTACAACAGATCTTTCTAGGCTGCAGTGTCTATTTTTTCTATTGGGAATTAACAGTCGTTGTCACAGTACGAGTATTTATATGACCGAGGCACGGTCAAAAAAGCCTAACTTCGAGCTGCCATCGTGGTGTCCTAGAACAATTAAACAAGCTGCGTTGACCACACCATCGTCTCCGACATGTGACCACATTTTTCAAGTAAAAAAAAACCTTGATTAAGGGTTCTTCAATGCATCTTAGATATCGGTAAATGGTACACGACTTAGACAACCGGTGAAAATGAGAACAAAACTTCCAGCTCTAGACAGAAAAGAATGGAGCTGATAAAAGAGACTTTTCCTCTCGACGTCGCTTTTGGCGCTAAAGTCTTTATTAATGGTCTTCATATCGGCAGTATATTATTCAAACCCCTTCCAAATATCGCCCTAATACTGTATCCACAGGGCATTCATAAACTGCCTGTGTCAAGCATATGAAATCACTTTGTGTCCTTGTACCATTGGTTTTGTCAGCCCTAATAACGGCAAATATTAATTAAGTCCCCCTTCTTTCCTGTCATTTTGTTTTTCCTTCAACGTAAGCAAAGCGTGTACCATTCACACGTAATCACGAATAAACTGCTAAGACAGTCACCCGACAAGCACCCGGGGCAGAAAAACTCAGAAAAAGACAAGACAGAAAAAGAGAATCAAGAATTAACTCACAGTACATAACACAGTTATCGACACTTTCACGGAGACAGCCCGTGGCAGCAATGCTGAAACAACACTCCTCGCCCACCCAGCCATCCTGAAATAAAATAATCATCGCATCAACCGACCCACAGACACATCCCCAGTCGGCACGCATCTTCAATTGACAATCGACGCTTGTGTCGTCTCGTAAGAGCTGAAAGGAACTTGTCAACAAACTTTTTGCGGTTGTCGGTACAGCGAAAGTGAAGGAAGAAAAGAATGAAATTCCAATTCATGCGACTGCTGACGTCTTACAGATCCTTCGGAATGTTAATCTGAGGACAAAAAAAAAAATAGGAAGACGAATAAGAAGATGAAGAGAAGGGTTACCACGAACCCCTTCCGTATATCGACCGCCACGCGGATGAAATGGCAAGACTGTGACTGCCTGTATCCTTTGACGAGCGTGATGGAGTGATGATTCTGCACAAATTGCACCTAATTAAAAGCCAAAGCGAGTCGACACAAGAAGAGCTTCTTCATCGTCGCTTATCTACACCGAACACGTGACAAAACACGCCTTCCATCCGTTTTCTGCTCATCCCCCATTGTGGCTTCGACTTGGTTTTGATTTCGATTCAAATTCCTTCCTACCACCTCCAGCGATGTCTATTGCCATCGTAATGAAATCTGATTTTAAGCTGCAAACTACGAAATGCGAGAAGATGGATTACGTCTCGCACATTCGGGACAAGGTGTTGGATAGTGCGGGCGACAGATGTAAGTGATGACAACAAAGTTGTCGGGAAGGATTCGTTGGAATCGAATTTCAAATAAACGATGAAGAGACGAAACGACAGACAGGAGGAGGCGAAGATATAGTGTGCGGAAGGGATAAAGGGACGAAGGGCTTAGTGGCGCACAGTGAAAGATAAATTAATTAATCGCATTTCGGGATTTCGAAGCTGGCAAATGGCAGAGATGTCATGACGACGACAAAGATATTTGCTGCCTTAATGTGTACAACGATATTTGTGATCCGGTTAAGGGTGGCGATTTTAATGGTGCCGGCCTAATAGTGGGGACTAACAGGCCTGCAAAACGACCTTAAGAAATTTCTTTTAAGGGAAAATCTGTCTTCGGGTGAAGTTTGAAAGTTGAAATTTCGGGGAGTGATTGAAAAAGTTTGCCCGGCGTTATGGCAACCATTTTTCAGAGATTTAAGTCCATAAGATGCTTTAAGGGAAATATTTTTCGTTCAATAAAAAATTTCACCCCAAATTGATTCCTGTATAAGACTGAAAATCAATTTCTTTGTTTATCCAAGAAATATCGTAGAAAAAACAATTTACAAAGATTTGCTTGGATTCAATCAAGTAGGTTTGGTCTGTAAGAGCTATCGGAAGTCCATCTTATCTTCTACAAATATTTGAGCCGTTAATGACCCCCAATCTGCGAGTCCGCTTCCTCGCTCTTGATTCTCTATCTATCACTGCCCGGATAAGGTAATAAATCGTTTCCTTTTTATGGTATCCGAGAAATGATCTAAGAAGAAATCAATTAATCCTTTTAATGTGTCCCTGGCTTCACTTTCACCTTCAGCCTGTCTAGAGGGCCGTTCTGTCGTTTTGTGTGTTGCTTGGAAATATAGTATAAAACGGGCTATTACTCGGTTGGAATGTTTTTCTGTTTTTTTTTGCTTGTTTTGATGCCATTGTTGCTCTTTTCCTTTGCTTTAGGGATAAAGGAGTGGAACATCAATCGAGTAAATTATGTTTGAAAGGGATTTTCCCCCCACTGTCCGACAGGAAACTCTTTTATGACCAGTTTTATTGCAATGAATTGTCTATGGGGTTTAAGTATTTTACTTGGTATAAGAGTGTCGTGGAACCTGGGAATAGTCAAAGTGAAGATTTAACATCTTTTTATCTAGTTAATTGGCGAGTAGGTAAGGGAGATTGAAATCTCACGGGCTAAGTTCACTCCAAGTTGTTACAGTCTCTCGTTAGTTTATGTCGTCCTGGCCACTAGATTGTTGATTGATCAAGTTACAAACTCTAAAAGTGCAATGAAACTATTTCCACTTTATTTTATAGCAAAATACAGACATGACTTTACCTTACGCCAAGTATAATATGTAGGTATGTTAAAAAAATAAGAGTAATTTTATTTATTCATCATCAATTCGGCAACTTCATTACTTGAGATGAATTTGAGTGAAATGTTAGCATCGTGTTTTAAGAACTAATTGAAAAAAGTTCGGCATTGATTATGATCTGTTGGCTTCAGTTCTTGGGTTTTGTAAGGATGCAAATTCCTTTTTTTAAATACGACAAGCAATCGATGGATGAATTTTTAATGCTTGAGACAGTCGCGATAACGATATTGAAGGTCCTTCAACTACAATTTTTGCTCTGGTTCCCTCGATCCTGTACAGAACCAGTTCCTTAAGTTTTTTTCACCAAATCCTGGAATTATTGACTCACTTGGACGATTTTTCACAACAAAAAAATTACGAATTTCACGATATGTGTAACTATTCATGGCAAAAAAAGACATGATTCACTATTGACATCTTAGTGTGTTTTTCGAAGGACCCTTTATGTTGAATTAAAGATTGATTTTTTTGCTGATTGCTTTTTTAATGTTATATTTTTGACAGTTCACGCATAGCTCGTGACATGTGTTGAGGCCAAATACGTGCAATTAATTTTTGCCATTTTATCTTAAAGAAATTTACATGAGAACAATACTTAAAACCTATTGAATTTTATTATCAAAGTTCGTGTTCTATGATTTTCATGTGCTTCCCGACTACTTGGAAGATTTTATGCAAGGTTCTTCGCCTAAAACCTAATGAAACACATAGCATCCTTCTAACATCTTCTAAAATTCTATTTTTAGCGAAGCTTAGTAGCATCCGAGTTTGTTTTTTGCGCCAGCTGCTTGAAGTTTTGCCAACATTCGATACTGTCGCATACTGAACATTTTTTCTTTCGTCGAACGATTCCTGCTGCAGTCTCACTGGTTGTCTCCGATAATTTCCTTCATGTAGGATGTCGGCCTCTTAAAGAGTATATTTGATAGTGATCAGTGATGTTCCTGGACAATTTTTGCATTGTGCTCTGTCACCCTTTTTAAATTTAAATGTCTCATTATTCCATATAGTTTTGATGGGCCCATGTAACTGCTTTGTCAATTCCTCGTCTGCGTATTTTATTAATTTCGATAGTATAAAATCGACTCCTGCGGCTTTGATATTCTCAAATCGATGGATTGCTTCCTTTACTTCCTCGATGGCTGGCAGTTCTAACTACATTTCTCTGTGCGGATAACAACGTTTTCCAATGCTGCTTGCCTTCCATGTCCATATATTAAACAGTTCGTTAAATGATCTACTCCATTGGGCTAAAGCCTTTTGTTGTCCGAACTAGCACCCCATTTTGATATCCTTTTCGTATTTTTTCTTATATTTTAGTCACATTTTTTCTGAATGTTAGCCAGCTTTTTTCTTTGCTATTGTTGGTTTTTATTTCGAAGACGGACGACTTCATTTGCTACGGCTTGATGTCATGTACGCATGATCGCTTTACTATATTCTATGGCTTGAAGTCTTAGAACATTTCGGGCTTTTACACTTTCCTCGCTCTGTAATAGCATAGCCCGCTCTCCACTGCTTGCTTTACAATTTTTTTATTATCAACCATACTGCTTCTACCTGTCTTAATTCATCGTTGGTTTCCATGTTATCTAGTGGACCAAGTTATTTATTAATTTCGTCCTGCTATTGGCGCTGGATATCAGGATCCTATATCTTTTCAACATTAAATTTTTTTATACCATTGTTTCGCTAAATGCGTCCCTTACCTCTTCGTCTTTATCTTCCGTAGGATAATGTACGTTTAGCCATCGACATCCAGTCGTTGTAAAACACTACGTTCTTTAGATTTTGTTGTTGATAAAGGGCCCTGTTTTAAAATTGTGAATATCCATATCGCCACGAATGAAAGTGTAGCCGTCCTTTACTATTGTTTCGTTTGAAAGTCGAACTTCTTGTAAGGCTGTGATATCCAATCTATACTCATTTATTTCATAGAGTAATGCTTTTAAAGCAGAGATTCCATTAGGGAAGTAGCTTACCTCCTGAATATTTTACTCAAGAAAGACCAGACACTATAATGAAAAGGGGTACCAACGATTTCGATTGTAATATGAACGTGCTTATTGCAAAATCATCAGCTTTACGTCTACCTCTGCTATCTTTTTTCCAAGGGGTAGAGATCCGTTAGGAATTTTCTCGCGTCTTACGATTGGCTTTCTGAAACGCGATTATATATTCTAACCCATATCCAGCAAGATAGCCCGTACATTTGAAAATTACAAAACTGACTTACAAGTGACTTTACTTTTTGTATGATGATGAACAAGTTGGCTTGATAAAAGCCTATGGTGACATCGAAGGCTGCCGATGTTCTTCATCATGATTATGCCAAAAAAAATGATGCGTCTCTCTACAGCTCATATTCGGAACACCACGAGTCTATTCTAAAGGATAATGCACATCCCCAAAGACGACAAACAGTGCGAAGAAGTTATTGCCGTTGTCGAACGCAGTGTTAAGGAGAATCGGAATGAGTCGATTCACCGTCGTCCACAGCAATGGGAGCTATGCCCGTCCCCTTTGTATAAGGTTTTACGAAAGGATCTTGGATTAAAAGCTTATAAAATCCAGCTTGTGGAAGAATTGAAACCACGTGACAATTATACGCGTCATAGGTTGGGTGAATGGGCCAAAAATATGATTCAGCTTAATCGTCATTTTCATTTCAATGCTGTTCTCCGACGAGGCCAATTTTTGGTTAAATGGATTTGTAAAAAATTTGCCAAATTTGGAGTGGAGAAAACCCGGAAGCCTTTATCGATCGCCCTTACAACCATTAAAACTGACTCTATGGTGTGCTTCATGGGTGGAATCACGGCCAAAATATTATCGTCAATGGAGAGCGCGTGGAAACATGATTTCTGACTTCTTCGTTCCTCAGTTGAATGGCATTGACGTGACAGAGCTTTGGTTTTAGCAAGATGGCACAACATGCCCCATGACGCGCGAAACCCCATCAATTTATTGCGAGAAATATTTGCTCAGCGCATTATTTTGCGTAATGGACCTGTGAACTGGTCTCCACGATCCTGTGATCTCACACCTTTGGATTACTTTCTTTGGGGGTATGTGAAGTCACAAGTCTATGACGATAAATCAGATACAATGGACGATTTGGAAGTCAACATTCGCCGTGTTATTGTTGATATATGGTCCGAGTTGCTCGATAAAGTTGACGAAAACTGAACTTCACGATTCCGGTTCATTCGAGCTAGCGGTGGCACACATATGCCCGAAGGTATATTTAGTTACTAATGGCATAAAATTATCTGTTATACAAAGCTAATGTCATAGACATTGACATTAGTTTTAATTGTTTTATTTTATACTGAATTTATATAATTCTAAAACAAACACCCTATACATAGGTTTTTTTTTTCGCTTTGTGTAGCTTGGGAACAAATTAATATAAGAACACCAAGCGTTTTATAAGAATAATATTGAACCTGTCAAGGCATTTTAAATATTGGTCATTAAAATGGTGGGGTAGCTAATGAGAAAATGGTTGTTTGGGTAGCCAGAAATATATTAATTTATTGTATGGTTTGGAGGACGGAGTTGCTCATCGTCAAATTCAGCCTGATGACGGAATTATTTTAGCCATCCGTTCAAGAGTGTTTCTGAATACTTAGGAACTTAGCGTCTTTATTCCCATTATAGTATTTCTTTTATCCTTGATCGTTCGATGCTTCACTTCACCGGTTCTTGTTACTTATCAAACCAAGGGTTCTTCATTAAACACGGTGAAAAACTATCATAAACCTATCACGTAAGACCATTTCAGCCGTCATCCTACCACACCGATGGCAATTTTAATTTGCTGGTTAATATTTATAGCGCCACTTCCCGAGGTCTTAGTTAATGTTGTTTTCCAACTGAGTTGCTGAATTGCTTTATAAAGGACAGGTTCTAGCTATCTAGAATTTTCTTTAAGACTACGTGCAGTTTAGTGTGATTCATAACTTAAAAAAAATTGTTGGAATAATTTTATTTTAAAAAAAAACTGTTTGTAAATGCACAAGGCATTTAGCGAATTCAATGATTCATAAAACCCTTTTTTAACCATGAAACCAATTTTTTATAGTAAAGTTAAAGATTTGATTACACTCACGCGCAGGGCTATAATCTACTCAATCACTTAAGAGCCCATCTACATCAAATCCCTCCGGCAAGCGTGATCCTATCGACGAATTAGTTAAACCCCCAAACTTCAGCAAAAACCATGTTGATTATCATCTAAACGACTTAATGAATTGCAATTAGCTGAAATGCTACAATCCAGCCCACCTGCTGTTGCGCGTTAATCGTCGTCTAACGAACGAGCTTTCATCGACTAGAGTAAATGAGATATTAATTAAGCCAGGCACACACTCATAAAACGACAAAAGGTGTAAAAAGTTCGAAAGCAAAAGCGAAGAAGTCATAAACACTCCGTGTAGCTTTTCACTCTCTTTCGCTGGCTACTATAACACAGCAAACAGGCTTGCGATCCTTAATGACTCGTAAAATATAATTTTTTTCAACCCAATCGGTATGTGATTTTTAACACCATTTTCCCAAACTTACCCTTCATTAACCCTAAATCCTTTAAAAAGTGCATAAACAGTGTGAAAATGTGAGTGAAAAAAATCAAATTATGTGGAATCCGCGTGAAGGTAGAAAAGAATGAATGCATTTTAAATGTTTACATAATTATTCCATTACCTTCAGTTAATTACACAAAATCATATTTTCCACATAACTTTGTCCATCGCGTTCGACCCGCATTAACGCCTTGAACTGATTCGCTTTACGCTGTCATAACCAAAAGCGTGCGATTTTTGCTTTTTTTTGGTTCATTCTGTGAATGACAAAACGAAACTGAAATCGCATTGTTCACGGTGATTTATTTAAGCGTTTTGTTTCTATTCAAAACGTATCTCTATTACTGCCAGATATGTAGTGCCGCTGGGCAAGCGTAAACGTAGAGAGGCTTGAATCGAAGAATGTCAGATAGATGTAGAGATAGAATAGGCACACATGCGGGTGCTATGTTCATGTGATATGAGATGGAGCGGAAAATAAATCAATTAAGCCTTGGGTAAATGGATTAGGTAAATTGAGTGAGTGGGTTCGGTAAAAGACAAGATTGAAAGCCGTTAATACTTCAAGAAGCTTGAAACATAATACCCCGGGAGGTATTTGATTTTGTTTAGAATATTATGACTCAGGATCAGTAGAATCTGGCAATAAGAACGGTATTGAAAAACTTCATGTGGACCATCTTAAATCGTTCTGTTGATTAGTACTTACATAAGCCTCACCATATGTGTCATAAAAAAAATTTATAAAATATTGCCAACGTTTTTTTTTATTAATTGAGTTATAGACCACATTAGTTTATGCTGTTCGATGTTGTTTTTCTATAATACGAGAAAATTGTAATTAATCGAGATGTTCAGAAAGCGTCAGGAATTATGTAATAGACCGATTCGGGGTCGGGTTCCAAATATTATGAACATTGTTTCACTTTTTTAGAGTAAGGGGACCACCTCACGGTCAGAGAAGTTTTTAAATATTCCAGCGAATTAATTAACTCACGCTGTGAACATTTTTTCGATGTTTGGGGTTTGAAACGTGGCAACATATTTCGAACAACAACAACGGCGAGTGGAAGTTTTACGGGCATCTGTTAATGAAGGCAATTACTTCGGAAACATCTCATAAGAGGTGATAAAACTCCTATATTATGACGAAAAAACGTTGGTCCAATCATCCCACTAGGAACATTGTGCCAATACCTACAAATCCGAAAAATGCATGAGGGTCATGCTAACTTTGTTTAGACATGGACGGCACAGTGCACAATACGTTTTTTACCACAAGATCATATGATCAGTAAGAGGCTACTTAAGAAGATAGAGCCCTTCGTGTATCTTAGTTCGATCTTGGAGAAACAATTCACAGCTTTTGCGTCACTTTAATGCACCTGCAAACTACTCATTCTTCTCTCATTCACGTATGGTGTGTCCGATTTGTTTTTGACACAAGTAAACGGGACTTACAGTTTAATGCCGATTCCGAGAGGCAAGCGCAGAGTGGCTTTATCAAGGCAAGTGTTCTACCCAGCCGAGAAGAAGAGCCGCGGAATGAACATTTGTTGGCGTTGGTGTTATTGGGATCCGAACTCGCTCATCCTGTGTCAGAGGCTGACACACTACCCACTGCGCCACGGTGCTCACAAACACCTCATTACTTGCTAAAATTTGGTTAAGAACAACATTCTGTTTTCAGAGGTAAAAGAGGCATAGTTATACGAGCAATACGAGGGACGCGTTAAAAGATCCTTTAGAGCTCGCTATGCTTTCTAGTGATGTAGGTGCCGCCGTCGATATGATGACTAGCACCAAGTCATAGGCACGAAATCTTTTATTTTTAAGAAGTTTGAGGGTATCAAAGCAGACAAAAACGTGTACTATAACAAGTGTTATAAAGAGGCTCTCAGGTTGAGGATCTTACAAGAGTAAACTGTCGTATGACCTGAATTTTAGGCAGAAAACTTTTCATTGTTCAAAAGGAAATATAAATCTTTGGTCATTGTTCTTCTTCTTCTTAGATAACGATAAAGTCCGGTGTGAACCTGGGCCTCAACCAACAAGTGTCTCCAGCTGCCATGATCTTTTGCCATTTGCTTCCAGTGCCGCATTCCCAGTTGGTTAAGATTCCCTTCCACCTGTGTGCGCTACCTTAGATTCAGTCATCCTCTACTGCCGATGTCGGCCAATGTAGCTGCACAGCCCGTACAGTTCGTCGTTGTATCTTCTCCTCCACTCTCCGTTTATATAAACGGGACCAAGGATCGAACGTAAAATTTTCCTCTCGAAGCGACCAAGGGCATCCTCATCCGTTTTCGTTAAGGTCCAAACCTCTGCGCAGTAAAGGAGTACCAGTATGATGTTGAAAAATGTACATGACAGTTCGTCACCTTGCCTAAATCCTTTCTTAACATTGAAGGTCTCTGTTGAATCGCTACCGACCTGAATGGAGCAGTGATAATTCTGTATTGTCATCCTGCATAATCGGACGAACTTGGCAGGGATGTTAAAACTAGACATGGCTCGGCATAGCTCATCCCTATGCACACTGTCATACGCGGCTTTAAAATCGACAAAAAGATGTGTGTGTGTGTCGGTCTTTTCCAAGATCTGCCGCAGTGTGGAGATTTGGTCTATTGTGGATTTACCTGGCCTGAAACCACACTGATAGAAACCTCACAAATTACCCACAAAGAATTTCATACGTTCACACAGTACGGTAGAGAAAATCTTGTACGCGATGTTAATGAGACTTATTCCTCTATAGTTGGCGCAGTTATAGAGGTCTCTTTTCTTATGGACTGGGCAAACGATGCTGAGATTCCATTCGTCAGGCATGCTTTCCCCCGACCATATTTTACAGATGAGCTGGTGCATGCGCCCTACCAACTCATCTCCAAACGCTTTAAATAGCTCAGCAGTCAGACGGCTTGACGGCGCCCATGGCTTTGTTAGTTTTAATCTTCAGTCATTCGTCAATGTTAAAACCCATGCTCCATCCTGCATCCCGATGCTCATCACAATTCTAGTGGTTGGTTTTTAGAAAACGCGAATCTGCTTGTTGCGCACATCACAGGCAGAAACCAGAATGAGACCTGCGTCTTTCGTACGTCTTCCCCGTGACACCCTGAAATTTTGAAAGAAGTCCAGGTTCGTAGCGACAAAACCCGGTACAAACAAACTCTATTCGTGAATACGTGTGATCTCATTTCATTTTACCGAAGTGTACTCCCGCCACACACACTCTTGGAATTATAACAAAGTGCGTGATTGTTTACATAATTTTGACAGAACCTCGGGTTCCCACGTGCTCGCCACAGCTTGTAGGCAAACGTCCGCGGCCATTTTAAGTGGTACTGCTTATAGCGATTGGTACAACAAATAGATCACTCTAAGCTGTCAATTCCACTCATCTGATATTTTCTGAGTATTGTATATGGAAAACAGCATTTGTTCAGCTGGTCCTTAAAAAAATAGGATCCTTTTTGCTCCAACTTCCAACCCATTGCACCCACGTCTTTCTATCAGCGTATGAAATATTTTGAACTACAATATGACAATTTCTCAATGATCGATAAGACTTTTTGAATTTTGTGGGCTAAGTTCTTCGGTTTTTCGATTTTTTTATTATTATCTTATATTGCTATAACATACATGCCTCCGAACATAATGGAAATAATCTTTTTTAAATTAAAAAAAAAAAAAATTAAGTGCTCCAACGTATATGAATTATTGACTGTGGCATTCGGCGAGTCATTTCTGAGCAAAATAAATGTTTCTGAGTGGAACAAGCTCTTCAAAGAAGGCCGAGAAGATGTTGACGACGACCCTGGACACGTCGAAACAGTAAAGGAAAGTATAAAGGAGAATCGTTAAATCATTATCAGAGAAGTTTATGGAAATATTGACAATCGGTTATATTTTTAGTATGAAACGTGTGAAAGTTCCAAATTTTGACTGAGAGAAGTGTCGCGGGAGCATCGTTCAGGAGCTGTTGAATGACATGATTTGTTAAAAAGTATCATCACTGGTGACGAAATATGGGTTACATGGTTATTAAGCCAAAACCAAAGCCCAATAATTTCAATGGAAACGACCAGAGGAGGCGAGACCGAAAGAACCCTACTGGGAGTAACGGCTCGACCGGAGGCCTAATTCCGGAACCACGGGAAACAGGATGCCCCCAGGACAATAATGTCGGACTGGTAAATGACAATATGTCAGATATCGGAATGACAGTCCTGGTCTGTTTTGCGGTAGGCCCCCTTGTGGGAGTATCGTGGGGGCTGTGGTTATCCCAAATCGCGGGAATAAAGCATTAATGAACAACAAGTAATAATTTACTTAGTTCTTCAGAGGGCGCCGATACCCTTAATATCGGCAAGAGGTTTTAGGTAGGCCTCGCCTCAAACCAAGAGAGTAGTCATGTCCCTACGCATGGCTCGAATCTGGTACTTAATACATGAATACATGCAATTAAGGACGTTGGTTGTCGTCCAAAAAACCAACCCCTTGCGGGAAGGCCCGCCGTGGAATTAAGCCAACAAGGCAGGTGTCCACGTTAAACTTATAGCGGAATCTGCCCATTCATCGTTGCTTGTACGTAATTTTTGGCATTAATATGTCTCAGCCATTCACCAGACTCGGCTCCATGTGACCTTTTTTCCCTTTCCAAAAACTAAAAAACGTATGAAAGGACGGAGATTTGCCACGATTGGGGATAAAAAGAGCATCGCTGAAAGATCGCAAGGATATACCAAAAAGCGTATGTCGAAATCGCTTCGAGGACTGGAAAATGCCCTGGCATAAGCGTATTATATTTGAGGGGGACAAAATGGCTATTCATAAAAAGCTAAGTTTGCTTCGAGAGAAAGAAGGGAAGGAAAGTATTTCACCAAAAAGTGGAACCATTCTTCAGTTTTCTCAAGTGAAAGTAAGATTTTCAAGCTTGATATTTCAAAGGCATTTGGCAAAACGATTTTTTTTGATTTAAGTACTTATTTGTACAATAGCACGTCTGATTTTGATTACTGCTTCCCATTCATATTCATATAATGAGCAACGTTCTTGTGTTTTGAATCACGATTTTCTCTGCTTCTAGCTTTACAATTCTTGCATTTGAGAACGGCTCCCAAGTATTCTTTTGGATAAATTCAAGGCTTCGAAGTTTACCAGTGATTGAGATCATTATCATGCATGAACTCCTTCTTGGGAGCAGACCCTCTAGAGAAAATGTTAGCATTACCGTATTCCAAGTGTTAACACAGTCTACATCATATAATTTGTTCTTAGCCCAGGAAGGTGATTCGTCATCCGATGCTGATAAAGTTACCTCCACCGAGCTTTGCTGTATATTGGGTCAAATTCGGAATTTTTTGGTCGCCCTTCCCATCAAATCACAACAAACTTTTTCATCCAATCTTGGTTGGGTCGTTGTTCTTCGCTTCCAGCCTCTCGTTTCTACATCTAATGTTAATGGACGGCAGTATCTACAGCCTTTTTAAAACACTTCATTATCTGTGTTATTCTATCCATCGTATCGCCGTTATTTCTTAAATTCTCTATGAAAGCCTTTTCAAAGTCAAGTTGGTGGACTCCTTGACTCATTTTCACAGAACTTTCGATCTGAGAACTTATTTCGACTATTTCCAAAAAGAAACAATGAACCACATTTTTTCAAGGAGTCACTGATGCGAAAAGCCGTAATCCCTTTTTCCGTTGTTTATGAGAGTTTCGCATTTTTTTACTTTCAGGCGTATAAACGTGTATAGTAGGCACTGTAAGATATCATTCACCTAGAGTAGGAGTGTCAATGTACGAAGTGATTAATTGCCACGGCTCTTTGTTTACCATTGCGTCTACCTTGGTTTCTATACATACATTTTGAAACACTATATTTGAACATATGTGTAGCTGTAGATTTGGACCTAATTCAGGCACCTTTACCCTCTCTAGTGTTTTGAATCTTGTATCATCGATATCAACTTTCGAGCCACAGTACTCCTCGTTTAAGCTAATAGGTGATAAAAATATTAAAAGATCTCTTGCTCTTCTTATATTTGACTCTTTAATAAATAGTGTTTAGGCCAAATAACCAATTTTATCTGATGCCTCCAACAATGTGATCGTAATACCAATTTGTTTACCCTCAAAAAGTCGGGCGTACTGTAAAATATAATGTCTCCTTCGTAAGCCGAAACAAGAGTATGGGAAGCTTTGCAAGCCTAATTTTTCCTTCATTACAATGCACGGACATTTCAAACCGGCGTGCGTCGGTATCTTCTCCTTTCTCTCCTAAACTTACTCATGACTCTGGGACTGCAAGGATTTCAAAGAATCATAGGCATAAAGTGCATCACTGAGAGAACTATGTACCGAAATGTTTTTTTTCGGGCAACGTATAAGATTTTAACGTCCTTTTACTTTTCGAACACACCTCGACATATCAGAATGCCGACTTTGAGTCATTTCTTCAGTACCTCCCTAAAGGCAAACCTACTAAAATGCGATAGTGAGGCATCACATCACTTAAATAAATAGTTATCGATAAATCGTTAATGTCACTATGACACTGTCCACTAAGCCACGGTGCTAAATTTGCTTTCTCGACTTGCTTCTCCACAGTGACTGATTTCAAGTAGGATTCATAATCCATTAAAAATAAAGTTCGTTCGTCTGAATAGTGTACCAATTTCCCACTTGCTGAAATATTTTTCAGCAGCTCAACATTAGTTTTTTCGTTATAAAAGGCAAACCATCAATGATATTTTTTTGCAAACCTTACAGAGTACTCTTCATGCAATTACGCGTGGAACAAAAGTCACCCGAAGTTGATACCGTAATTTGTTCCTCAGATACGCTAGACGAAAGAAAGTTCAGGAACCTAGAGGGTGTATTTTTTTAGAGGTTTGGTTTTTAAACTGACATTTCTGTTTCTACAGATTGTCAATTTGACAGTTGAAAGTTGATTTGTGGTTATTACGTCCTGCCATTTTATGACGAATAAATTAATGCAAATTGTGGAAACTAATTTTGAAAACCATGGTTCGGTTCGATAAACTTATCGTACGCTACGTCAATGTTACGACCGACATAACCGTCCATTTGAGCATGTTATTCGCACACGATGGATCGTTTCGCACCAAGTACTAGTGCTTAATACGCATCCCCAAAGATGCCAAACAGTGCGAAGAGAAGAAGTTGTTTCCCGTTGTAGAGCGCAAAGTTGAGGAGAATTCGAATAAGTCGATTCGCCATCCTACACAGCAATTAGAGTTATGCCCATCCACTTTGCAATAGATTTTACGGAAAGATTTTGACTCAAAAGCTTATAAGAGTTGTGGAAGAGTTGAAACTGCATGACCGGAAGAGTGAAGAAAACCCAGAAGCCTGGGTTGCGACGCCCTTACAAACATTAAAACTAACTTATTGATGTGCTTTATGGGCTGGTGGAATCATCGTTCCATTACCGTCAATGCAGAGCCCATGGAAACATGATCTCTGACTTCTTCGTTCCTCAGTTGAATGACATTGACGTGACAGAGCTTTGTTGTCAACAATTTGGAGAAATATGTCACGCGGCACGCAACACCATCAATTTATTGCGGGAAACATTTGTTGAGCGCATAATGGACCTGTGAATTATATACTTTCTTATATAATACTTTCTTTGCGGGTATGTGAAGTCACTAGCATATGCCGATAAACCAGAGACGCTGAACGATTTGTAAGTCAACATTTCATGTTCGAAATATGTAATTGTCGAAAATTGGACTTCACGATTGCGCTTCATTCGAGCTAGCCACATGTACATGTGTACCAAGTTATATTTAATCATTAATGGCATAAAATTGTTTATTAAACAAAACTTATATCGTTGCCATTGATGTAAGCTTTAAGTACTTTATTTCATATTGAATTTGTGTACTCCAAAAAAAACATCCTAAATAAATGTACCCATGCACTCGGACTTTTTTCTCAATACATTGAATAAAACTCCACTGACCTCGACACGCTAACATTTTTAGATTGGAAAATAACTTGTAAATGGAAAATGATAAATGAACTAAAAGCGCCCAAGCAACTACAAACATTGTTCTCCCGTTCTATGCTGACCATGTAGAGGTGCCACTCTAGTCAATCAGTGAAGCCTCCGTTTCACACACTTATTTGTATCTATTAATTCTTCGCATGCTAGGTTATGTCCTAAAAATCCACAAAACAACGTTCCACAGAGCTCAAATGCTAATTCAAGTGCCCGACTTCACTAATTACGCTCCACTTCCATCGCGAAGCAATTTTCCGACATCAAACAAAACGATAATAAAAAGGAAAAAGCACAAAAATAAAACTCAAAGAAGAACTGTAAATCCGATAATGATGCCGCGCACTACAAATCTATCTCGAACCACTCACCTTTATATCTTTGTTGCATCATCACCATCATAAGCAGCTACTGTATGCATTTGTTAACACATCTCATCCCATTCAGATTGCTACATCATCAATTAGTTATCGCATCGACACAATGCATCTCAGGTACCCCAAGGTAAACATATGAGCATGAGAATCTATTGAATCATTAATTGAACACAAGCCCGCGTGCGCACACAAGTCGTCATCATTCTCTTTTTGTTCTTTTTCTTTTGTTGCTTCTGAAGAGGTCTTCAGCGTGCCGACGACCCGAGTGACTCACGCGCACTCAGTGATTCCTATACCCACTCAACCATACGCACACTGTCCCAGTTCTGCTCCCAATCTCCACAGGTGAGTCCCGTTCCGAAGACATTCTAGCCGGAGAGAATACTCATTCAATCACAATATAGCTCCAAGGTATACGCGCCGTTGCACGTTGACGTTGTCGTCGTCTTCTTTATCCAGGTGTAGACGTAAACGTCCGTTGTCTCGGGAAGTAATGACCCATTGAATAGAATGTGCTCACATCTCACGGAGACCGCGGATGCCATGGAAATGAGCAAGAACCACATAGCACTTCAATACAGTAAAGTTATGTGACTCTAGCTCTAGCTATCAGATACAATACATACCCAAACGACTAACGGTGCTTTCGTTTTAATCGTAAATCAAGAAATATCCCATCCGCACCACAAAAGTCCCAACAAACGAAATCCGGGAAAACAAAGATCGAAGCGAAAACAGGAAAATGGAAACGGACGAAGAGTATTCACGTCCAAATCCAATTCTGAATACGAATCCTGACTAAAACGCGTTAGAAATCACCAATTTATGTACGAAAAAAAAGGCAAACATCGTCCGCAGCCAGAATGTCGACCGATGCTGGCTGAGACGGTGAGTGGCACTATTGCACAACTGATGACGCAGTGCTGCCGGGAATATTCGAACTTCGTATTCTTATGTGAATGGTAAGATGATTTCTGCGGCGATCCAGCAGACACACGCTCTACTTCTTCGTTTGGATGCCTCCATCAACAATCATCCGAGCAATGATTGCGGAACAGTCGGTCGTAAAAGAATGATTACGGATCGGTTAGATATTGTAATTGCCGCATCGTAATCAAGAAATTCTTTGAATTGTGAGCTATCCAAAGGCAATTAAGAACGAGTTTGTTCGGAGTTCTTTTTAGGAGAAAGGAAAATATTTTAGTCCGAATGTCCGGGGGTCCACAAGGAGCTAAGCATTATAGGAATCTGTTGGGAACGACGACATTTTAAGGTAATGAGTAGGAAAAAGGCTGAAATTCCTACTCCGAATATTTGATTAACTGAAATTTCTTACTCCGAATTTATTAAGAGCCATAAAAGGGTGTTTAGATCACTCAAATGCGTACATTGATCTAGGGTTTATTACTTTACTTCATTCAGAATGGCGAAAATATTTACTCCGAATTTTTCGGAGTTCGACTTCTTCCCATCAACTTTCAAAGGGAGCTCTATCTTTAATTCAAATGACGATTTGCCTTATTTATAACGAAAATGCATAACAATGTGTAAGGGATAACTCCGAAATTTTGGTTTGATGTCCTTTTCCGTAGGAATTAGACTGTACTGATCGGTAAAAATTAGAAATACAATTAAAATTAACATTTTTTTTCTCAATAGACTCCGTCACTTAGTCCGTCAATTAGGAGTGCCATAATTACTTTTCTAATATGCTTATTTGTGCCTAAACAATACTGACTCGCTCAATGTCGTATAATATCGTAATTTCGACGGATGTTTTTTTTCTTTTGATTGCCATCCAAGGTCCAGACTAGCTGAATTCTATAGATTTAAACCGCCCCATGCTGCTGAATCACATCTTTCGCTCTCCATTGTACCGTTATATCCATAATGATTCTAATGTGACAAAAACCACAAGCGAATATTATAGCAAAACCTATCTTTGCATAAGTTGTTATTATTAATTTAAGGACTCGAACGGATAGCTCAGGTCGATGAGCAGTCACACTATCTATACGATTCAATTCATTTAAACTCCACCGACGACAACGGTACTGTTCACTTAAGTGAACGAACTTCAGAAATCGCTATATCACGCGCACGTCACACACACAAACACATACCGGTTCGGCACGTTACAACTACGAAAGTAAACCTCTCTGGACCGTTTTGTCGGGATGGTCTCAAGACATGCGATGTTTTCGATTCGACTTCCTCCTTCAAGACGTAGACCGGCAGAACCATGTGACACACAAAGATTTAATGATCCCATTGAGTGAGTTTTTATTTCCTGTCGTGAAGTCAACGACAATCGTGATGTAATAAGCTGTGCAGCAAGACGACACCATCAAGAACAGGAAATCGTCGAGAGTAAATTGAACAGTTGGCGAATGGTGGCGGGGGTTAAGGGGGCTTGGATGATTCGTATTAGAACGTTGCAGACTTATTACGGGATGGTTTGATGACTGTTTTTGCCGTGGTGACTGGATTGGTTGGCTGGTTAACTGGTAAACTGGCGTCTTAGATGTCAATGGTATCCCTTCGTGAACGAGTTACACTCGTCTTCATAGATCTTTCATTTTTGTTTCGGTGGCTGTCATGCGTGACTTTAAGAATGCTGGCGGGAGAGTTGAGTGCTCGGCTATAGATCGACGACAGAGCGGTGTTGGAATAACTTGCCGGAAGAATTGTTTTCTATCGCCTTAATTACTGCCATTGAAAGAGAAGAAGATACAAAAAAATAAGCAAAACAAGTGAAAGAAAAACGAGAAAATAGAGAAACACCAGTGGGAAGGGAGGTGGTAGATTACGTGGGAATTTCGCAATTGATTACCGGATAATTGTCGAGTGTTGCATGTGATGAGCGTCCGTCCATTTCACGGAAATGCAATTGTTATCAAACGCGTTTTCAATCACAACTTCCTTGCACTTGACCCGCCTGGCTAGAAGTACAATTATAATTGTTTTCTGGGAGGAAGTCAATCGCGCTCTTTGATGGCTTCAAAGGTACGAAATAACATCTCATTATGAGCTGATGATCTGACGGTTGTTGAACCTGCAACCGTGCTACGTGGCGCTGGGCGTATGTAGCAGGGGCGTTCTGCAATAGGACAATTAATCATTTTATCTCCTTACTATCCGCCGCTGTACGTGTTCTTTTGAATATAAATCAGTAGCCAATGCTTGAGGCCATTACATCATCATTACTCGACTGAATACAGAGTACTGTTTCTATGAATGACTCTTGCCAAACAGGTATTCAGTTGCCGGGTCAGGTAATGAGATCAGATCTAATTTTTCTTTTCAGCTATGGTTTTGGAATAAAATATCAATTTCATCTTGCCATAGAGGGACGAAGACTATTTGTCTGGCTTGGCAAATAGCTTGAACAATTACGAGCTTGTGTGGGCTGATATATAGAGGTTTTGACTTGATAGTCAACATAGACTTGGGCGTATTTAGTGGTTCTGGGAATTACGAGTACATATTTTAATGGTAATGGACTTGGACTTGCTTACACGAGCTAAAGCAAAGAGCTTAAGATGAAATTTGGCTATAAGAGTACTCGTACGTTCAAGTCGCTTTGGGTATTTAAGGTTGTTTACGATCGCAAAATGAATTAAGCTTCATGCTATATCATGCTTGAAAATTCATATCTTTACCCTAAATATGGCATTAAAATTATGGTTATAGCTGAATATGCTCCCAAATGCAGGATCAATTGACCGTGATTGGATTGGTTTGGGAGTTAAATCTGATTGAGATAGAGAGTATAGCCTTAGGTGTTTTACTGTTTATTTTCTAGACTTATTTAATGGGAGTGAAAAGGTGTCATTAAACGACTGTGTGCATATTGCTAGTATGGGAGTTTGAAACTTAATCTGGCAAGCTATTCTGAGCTTTAATTATTCACTAAAGAGGCTTATGCAAGAAGAGGTGTCATTTTAACTTTCGCACCATTGTTGAAGTGTAAATATTTCAACTATCATCGAATTAATGTTTAGTAAGTAAAAATCAGGAGGTTATTAAATATGGATCAATGAAACAGATGGAACAGAGAAAAATCATTAAAAGTAGTGATAAAATAGAATTCTTAAAGCGCAGGTGTTGTGATTTTTCCCACTTGTCTCAGAGAAAATGAATCTTAAACCTGGGGAATCCGCAAGAAAGGTTCGGCGCATATGTACCTTTTGCTGGAACTTTTCCTAGCGAGTTGGTCGGCGATTTCGCCGCCTTTAATGCCCTTGTGACCTGGCACCCACCAGAGTTAGACCTTATTTCTTTTGCCTAGGTCTTGCAGGGCATCGTGGCATTCCTGTTGGCATTTTCCGTGGCATTTTGAGTTCGTACTATACGAGCCCAACGCTTTGAGCGCTGCTTGACTGTCTGAGAGTATATTACCTCTTATGCCGGTCTCTAAATTTAGGTTGACGTACGTCAGGATGGCGTATAGTTCGGCTTGGAAGACACTAGGACTAGTTCCCAGGACCCTCGATATCTTCCGATTGGGTCCAAAGATGCCAGCGCCAACACTAGAATCCATTGTGAGCCATCTGTGTATCACCTGAGGCCTTTGACAATTAGCAAGGGATTGCCGCTTTCTCAAGCTGTGCGGTTTGGGACCAATATCTCAAATCTTTTGTCAAAGGTGAACGTCTGTGGTAATCATATCCAACTTAGGAAGGTGATGTAGAATGGATACGTCACCCAACGGTCTACATGGTTGTTCTGTTTCCGAGCGGAGGAGTCTGATTGCAATACATACGAGTACAGCAACCTTTTTAATAAAAGGGTCAGTGGAGGAATTCCGATCAGTGCATCTTGGGCTGACATGGGCAAGTTGGCATGGCGCCTGCAATGCCGACGCTAGCCTCTGAAGGCGTTGAAGTTTACCTATTTTAGTTTTCTCTTTAACTTTTGTCCACCATACGGCAGACGCATAAGTGATGATAGGTTTTACTATCGCGATATATAACCAGTGGAGTTGTAGGCAGTATTATCAATTTCGACGAAGGTGCAAATTGCGATCTCCTTGCGTTTGAAACTATTTTCCATATACGCAACCAAGTGATGCATCGCATTCTCAGTAGATCGTTCTTTGCGGTATGCATATTGGTTTGGATGCAGAGGTGGTTGATTTTCTAATATACCTCCATTAGGAAAGATGTTAGGTTGATAGGGCGATAGAATCTAGTTTGTTCACTTGGTTTTCCAATATTAGGGATGAAGACAAGGATGACTTCTCTCCAGATTTGAGAAATGCCTCCCAAGTTGAAACAGGACCTAGTGGTGCAAGAATGATGTCTAGGCCTCTCTGGAGGATAGCAGGAAAGACACCGTCTTTGGCTGGAGCTTTGTAGGGCTTAAATGAGTCAATTGCTCATTTAACTGTATCAGGGCTGAAGAGTCTACTAGAGAGGCTATTTGTTCTACTATCGATGTAATTTGTGTAGCTCATAAGAGCATCGTGAGGTGTTAGCTGGGTAGTAGAATCAGGGAAATGTACCTTAGGTAGTCCCCTTCTCTGTGATTGAGAGTGAAATTGCCGTCTGATTTGCAAAACAACCCTAGTCCATTTGTGTGCTTCTGGGATAGGACTTTATAGTGTCGGGCCGCAGTTGGTAGTGAATCTACGCTTTCGCGTAGAGTTTCCTTCAAGATCTTCTCTTCATTTGTTTCCTTCTCTACAAATAGTCACATGTTGCCTTGAGGATTGGAAAGAGCCCAAGTGTATTATATCTGAGGGGAACTACTTTGAAAAGGTTAAATTACTTATTGATTTAGTAAATAAATATTTTTCAAGAAAATATATTGTACAAAGTCACCTTATTTTTTGAACACACCTCGTACATGAGTAGTTGGCAATCCGACCAAAATTTTTTTAGAAGAATTATTTTAGGTAGGTATCAAAATTATTTGTATGCCTTTTCTGTTTTTACTTTTTTTCTCTGTCAATTGCTCATTTAACTCTATCTCAAATCATCGTTTTTTAGCGCGTCTTAGACGTGTGTCTTCTGTTCCGCAGTGTCTCGATGTTGTCGAAATGCGATGTGTGAATTTGTGTGAAAAAGTGATCTGTTTTTGTCACACTTAAATATGATTATTTAAACAACTTTTTGTCCTTCCCGTAGTTTAGGATTTTGTCACTTTTTCTTAAGCTTTGAATGGTACCGAAGCCAACGATATTGACCTTTCATCAATTGACCTTCTGATGGATGTTAGCTTTTGATACCAGTTAAAAAAGCTAATCAATTTTTTGTCTCACTTTTGTATCTGAGAAGTCGAGTAAATTATTTCTGTCTCTTTACAATCTAAATTCGAATTTCGAACACACTAAGAAATAAATTAATGACAGGGTGTCGTCGATATTTGTGAGTTTGTTAATGGGATTTAGTTTTGGTTCAAATTTGATGACAAATTATCTGGATGATCTAGCATCCACTGAATGAATTGGTGGCGTCGTAAATGATGTACACACTTCAATTGTTGCGTTATGCCACAGATCGCCCGTTTTAAAAATACAGTATTGTTCGAAACCTAAGCAACTTTTTCCTATGAATTATTCGAAGTCCAATATATACGTATGTATTCCTTTTAGTGAACATAAATTATTTTTATTAATTACATTTGATACTAGTATATGTGTGATAAAAACAAAAACGTAATTAGTTCATAAAAAAAAAAACATAAAAATATTTATACAAATTCATTTGATGTATGTTACGTGTATACTGAAAAAAAAACTGATGCACTGAATAACAGAAATAAATAAGCAAGTTTATGAAGGACTTGAAATATAAGTTCAAAGATATACAGGAATTTCAATTCATTAAAAAAATTAAGCTTAACATCCGAAATAAAATACTAGTGTGGAGTGATAATTACTTCTTTAGAGTTGTGGAGGGTTATTCGGCCGCAAACGGTCTGATCTAGTTGGTCCGATAAGTACTTAGCCTACAAAAGAAAAACAAAAATTTTGGAGAAATGGCGATTTATTTTTCAATATAGTCTCCTTTTAGCTCGATACACTTGACCCAGACTTTAACCCGTCTGAAAAATACGTTTTCTCGAGGTCTGCAAAGTAGGCCTCCGTGGCGTCGATGGCCTCCTCATTCGACCGATATTTCTGCCCGGCGAGTGACTATTTCAAGAAACAAAAAGACGTCGTACGGGGCCAAATCTGGAGAATACGGTGGATAGGGCAGCAGTTCGTACCCCAATTCGATCAATTTGGCCGTGGCGAGGGCGGAGGTGAGAGCGGGTGCGTTATCATGGTGGAAGAGCACTTTTTTCTTCGCCAAGTGGGGCCGTCGAATCGGCCCAATAATTTGGCATAGTACAGCCCTGTGACCGTTTTGCCCTTCTCCAGGTAGTCGATGTGGATCACACCTTGTGAATCCCAGAAAACGGTGGCCATCACCATTCCGGCCGATGGGACAGTCTTCGCCTTCTTCGGTGCACGTTCGCCGGGTGAAGCCCACTGTTTCGACTGTTCCTTGGTCTCTGGTGTGTACCAGTGGATCCATGTTTCGTCGACTGTCACGAAACGACGCAGAAACTCCTTCGGATTGCGCTCAAATAGCTTCAAACACTGCTCTGAAGTGGTCTCCCGGTTGCGCTTGTTGTCCGGAGTGAGCAAACGCGGCACCCATCGCGCCGACAGCTTTCTCATGCCCAAAATTTCATGCAGGATATGACCCACGTGATATTTTGAAATGCCTACTGTCTCAGCTATCTCGCGCACCTTCAATCGGCGGTCTGCCAATACGAGATCGTGGATTTTTGTAATGTTATCCTCCGTGCTAGCCGTTTTCGGGGCACATGGACGTGGCTCATCACAAACCGTTGAAACTCGTTAAACCAATTTTTGATGGTCGCCATCGAAGGAGAAGAGTCACCGTACACAGCATCCAAACGCTCATTGATTTCGCTGCGCGATTTCCCTTCCAAAAACAAGAATCGAATCACCGAACGATATTGCTCTTTTTCCATTTTTCTAAAATCCGCAGACACTCCCGCTTCCACACGCGGTCAAAACAAAACTACGACTCCGATCCGGCTGAAATTTCGACAGTAGCCGTCTACTAGAATTTACTACACGATAGTAAGTTGCTCTTGCGATACTGGCGCCATCTGGTCGTGAGGCTAAGTACTTATCGGACCACCCGTAATATTTTAGGAGCAAAATCTTTTAAATCTCAACATGTTATCCAAAGTTGTTGGTTGGCTCTGAATAAAAAATTATTTTCTGCGAAGGGAAAGCTATATTGGCGCGTGGTGCTGCTTAGTGGTCTGAGTTCCAAGTATGTTACCGTCACTTAAACCATAGACTCACTAATTCAATTTGGGAATTATTTTTTTGCTCTCCCAAAAAAGGGGCTCTATGCTGTATTTTTTGCTGCCATCAATAATCTTACAAAATTTTAGTTCAGAAGTCACCAGAAGACAGAGACTTTAATCTTAAGACTGTTATATTTTCTTTTGGATGCTGTCTACACATACTGACCTTTCGTACCACGATACTTTCACCGATAGTGTTTCAGGTAATAAGGAGGATTTTCGACAAACCGCGGATTGGCGATTTTTTTTCAAAAGATCAACACCGCTGTTACGTGTATTATAATAATTTCTTCGATTAACATACACCTCATAACTAAACGAAAGGATAATGTCTTTGAAATAAATCTAGTCGAACTAACTCAAGACGCTCACTTTTTCTTATCAAACGCTGAAATCCGCTGCTAATTGAGGTATTAGTTATGCTAATCAGCGTCTCCTCTATTGAAAAAATATAGATCTTTAGTACTGATAGCTTAAGAAACGCGAAAGCGATGCTTGGAAGACGACGTATCACTAATCACCTACATTTAAGCTCTACCTCTTATTTATTCCACTCAGCATATCTGTATTAATTTGCGCTGGAATTACTCCACGTAAATTGGAGTCGATTTCCGAGTACAGCGCGTCTGGGAAAAAAAAAAATTCCTAGAAACCCTGACCCAACAAGTGGTTCAACAAGTTTCAGCACAGTTGGCATACTCGGATCGAATTGAGTAATTCGATTCCCGAACATAAATACAATATTTACCCTCTGATAATGCATAATAACTTCACCCAATGCTTCCACGCCAAGCACACTTTGTATGTTATTCAGGTTTCAATTTACTCATGCACGAGTTCGCCAGATGGTGTGGATTATCGCGATACGTGAGAATTACTTTTCGTTCATGTTTAAAAAGAAGGAAAAAAAACCGTTCTTGGAAACACGACTACTTCGGATAGCATAATTCAAAAGATTTTAAGGTCATTGGAGTGCGGTATTGATAAATCGCAACACTGAATTTGGTGAAGGTCAAATTCTGCATCAAAGCAGCTCAATCAGATAGGGGACTTCTAGTCTCAACATATTTGTTTTCCGATGTTTTCAAATCATTTTAGGTGTGCTATTGAGGTCTGTCAGCATTGTCTGGTCTGATTTGCCTGGCCTACAACTGTTTTTATTTTCACTTACGGGTTGTAAGTGACTATAATTGTGACTATATTACCTCAACTTCGTCATGAGACCTTTAGCAGAAATAAAAACGAAAACGAGGTTTTTGAAACCATTGTATATTTTTAAATCTATTGAATTTTGGAATTTTGTAGACTTATAATTGCCCCTTAATGTCTCATCCACATTTTTTTAAAGAGGTTTAAGGATTCTTTGAGAACAAAAATCGTCTTAGAGGGCCATATCAGGCAAATGTATGGGGGGAAAGTGAGTAGCTGCATTGTCGTGGTGCAAAAGTCTGTTTGGCCCAAGTCCACATTTTTTGTTAGTATTGCTTACAGATAGTTTGAGGCAAACTAGAAAGACTTTAACTTTTGTTGAATTATGTCTTTAAATTCGAAAGAAAAAGAAAAGGAGGATGACTTTCATATTCGACCCCATTTGTGGAGATGTTTTTCGCCTAGGCAATCTGGAATGCCTTCGTTTAAACGCACTTTAGTTTCGACGTGCAATATTATCCGTTCACTCATATCTCAACACCTGTTTGGTACGTAGTAGCCCTGCATTGATATTGACCGAATCTAGTCATTCCTAAATGAATTCGTTCTATTACGAAGCTTAAGAATATAGACTTGTGGTGTATGGTCGCAAACGATGATTCATAGTCTATACCGCCACTGGTATATATGCTCCATCCAGATCTTACGTCTCGCTGCAACTACCGATACCTACATGACTCCGTTGATTTATCATTATTATTAGATGGCAATACAGCTCATAAAAAACCAGAACCGAGCTTCTCTCATTCACTTGTTTTCTGTGCGATTTTCTTTTCCACACAAGTGAAAGGGAGCTACAAGTTTACGATTCCAAACGCCTAGAGACGAAAAGCTTTTTCAAGGCAAATGTACTATGGGGGGCTTTGTATCACGTTGAGAAGAGAAGTCGCGAAATATACATTCAATGGCGCTGCTGTTATTAGGAACCGAACGCTCATCACGCATCGGAGGCCGACACACTACCCACTGTGTCACAGCGCTCTCCATTGAATCTAACATATTAAAATCATTGCCACTCGGTGTCCTGTTTGCAAACGTTAACACATTTTACATCATAATATCCGGAACGGATTGCCATCATTAGACCAACTCATTAAATTGTGCCAAATCCGAGAGATACACAAAACGAGTTCCAAGTCGATACACGTGATCTTTTTTAGTCAAACATCGTTTGGAGTGTTATGAGAAGGCGACCAAACTCGAAATACAGGGAAAATTTATTCGCTAGATATATTTGAAGACCCGCAATATATCGTGCAGTTTGGACTCTATGCCCTGAACTGGTCTAAATGCTCAACGGATTTCAGCAAGATCACCCACCACTGTGTTACTTCTTCAATTTAATGCTTTTAAAATAGTTATACATATAAGCAGACGTCATCACAGAAGGTAAATGCAGCTCCCAGTATGGGGTAGTAGAGGCATCATGATTAGAAAGTTGGCTTGAGAATAAATGGGAATAAAACATAATATATGACCCAAAATATATCAACGAGTTTAAAAAGTGCGAAGAATGATAAATGAGGTTCGGAGTTCATCTATATACCCCAGGATAAACGTAAACGCAGGGCAGATGAGACGAATTTTTTCGGAGTCAGCGGTGCTACCTCGGTCTGCCCAAAAAATCTATTCTGGCCAGTCCTGCTTTATGGAACCTCAATAAGCAAAAGGCAAGAAGCAAGAAGACTCCTTTCTCCATCTGGTATTTGGAAGCAATACTGAAGTTTAATTTTCGACAACTTTATCGAGCAACTGGGGCCGCATATCAGAAGTAATATGGCGAATGGTGAGTTCCAAATCGTCCAACGTCTCTGGCTTATCGGCATAGACTAGTGACTTTACATATCCCCAAATAAAGTAATCTAAAGATGTAAAAGCACAGGATCGTGGAGGCTAGTTCCCAGGTCCATTACGCGAACAAATTGCTCAACAAATGTTTCCCGCAATAAACTGATGGAGTCGCGCGCCATGCAGCATGTTTTGCCATATTCTTGAAACCAAAGCCATGACACTTCAATGTCATTCAACTGAGGAACGAAGAAGTCAGAAATCATATTTCTATATCGCTCTCCATTGACGGTGACATTCTGGCCGGCATCGTCCTTAAAGAAATTTGGGCTGTGATTCCACCAGCCTATAAAGCACACCAAATAGTGCGAAATGGTTGTAAGGGCGTCTCGACAAAGACTTCTGAGTTATCTCCACTCCAAATTCGGCAATCTTTACATATCCATTTAACCAAAAATGGGCCTCATCAGAGAACAAAATGTTGAATAATGATTTCGGCCCATTCACCGAACCTACGAAGCATTTAATGGTCACGCGGTTTTAACTCTTGCATAAGATGGATCTTTTAAGCTTTAAAACCAAGATCTTTTCGTAAAATCTTTCACATCATGTTCCGAATAACGTGCTTCGATGGGCGATTGTGTCGACCGTAAAATGGACGTCTCGCGCGATAAGTGTGGCGAGCTGAACCACGCTTTTCAAAATGAGTTTGCAATATGTATGTATATGCATCCGTTGTTCTAGCGTAAATCTATTTGTCATCAAATGCCAAAATATATTCACTACAAATCAACTTTCAAATGTTAAAATGACTATCTGCAGAAACAGTGTTGCTAGTTTGAAAACCAAACCTCTAAAAGAAGCACCCTTTACAATGGAGTGTATTGATACTGCGTTGATTACACCCTATCCAAATGCGGCGATTTTAATTAATAAGTTTAATAAAATATTTTTTTTTGCCAAACTTTGGATCCCTTTCCAACTGCAGAGCCCAACTAGCCAATGTACGACGAGTTTGGTGATTATTGGGCTACAGCTCTTGTGTCATTTGCATCTTATGTGAATGCATTCCCTCGTCTTGCAACAGCATTAATATTCTCGCTTCACTATGAAATTCAGCGTCGTAGGGAAACTGTCCGATTAGCAGCTGAGCCACTTTCCCCGAATTTTACGATAACTCATTGAATCACTCGCTCGGTTGGATGATCATTTCGGCATAAATATTTCATGTCTCGTGAACAGCATGAAAATTGTATCAATTTCGACGAAATGCTAAATGAATAAATGAATAAATGAAGTATTATCGTCTGACAAGATGAACGGTTTTGTGCTTGAAACTTCAGAGCAATCAATTATCAAAGTTCGACTCAGCTATTGAAAATCCTTCTATATGTAAGCTGAAGGAAAACCGCTTTTTGACAAGCCACGGGAAACATTTTTTTCACGAAGAAAATAGTTTTAAAACGCCTATTTAGAGCGAGTTATTTTTGGGTGTAAGAATTCGTAAGGCGTTTGGTTTTTAATTGTCAAAAAAAGAAGACTTGCAAAAGTTTATACAAATTTATTTGAGCCAATTTGGTTTTTCGAGAGAGGGCTCTATTACTCAACTGCTTCTTGAGCCCAAAGAAACAGCGATTGGCAAGAGTGATTCTGCGTTTGATCTCGGTACCGATGTTGTTGTCCCTATTTACTGCGGATCCGAGGTAGACGAAGTCCTTGACTACTTCGAAGTTCATTCTGCCCATTGTGATGTTCTGTCCGAGACGTCGATGTTGTGCGTCCTTTCTTGATGACAACATGTACTTCGTTTTGCCCTCATTTACCGCTAGACCCATTTTAGCCGCGTCCGCTTTAATGCCACCAAGACTTTTGGGAGATCGTGCCTCTGGTGTTGACTTGTGTGCTTCGCACGATCTTTTCGAGTATTAAGTTAAAAAAGTCACATGACAGCCTTGCCTAAGCCCTTTTTGGACAATGAAGGTCTCGGTAAGTTCGTTGCCGACCTTGATGGAGCAGCGAGAGTTCTCCATCGGCATCCTATACAATCTGACGAGCTTGGTAGGGATGTCAAAACTAGACAAGGCTTTATATAGCTCGTCTCTATACACGCTGTTACATGCGGCCTTGAAGTCGACGAATAGGTGGTGAGTGTCTATCTGCATCTCTTGTCCAGCATCTGCCACAGTGTGAAGATTTGGTCTACAGTGGACTTCCCAGGTTGTTGACGAAAGGTTTCCCTCTTGTTGGCGCAGTCAAAGGGGTCTCCTTTCTTATTCATTGGACAATAGACACTGAGATTCCACTTATCGGGCATGCTTTCCTCCGACCCATCTCCTAGAGATGAGCTGGTGCATGCGACCTACCAAATCATCCCCAGCTGCTTTAAATATTTAGTTCCGCGGACAGTCCGTCTGCTCCAGCAGCTTTGTTCGACTTAAGTCTCGATATTGCTATCTTGACTTCGTCCGAGTCGGGGACGGAATTCTTCTCTACCGTCGTCCACATTTAGTGGGGTGTTCGGCCTGACAGCGGTATTGGGGTTGCCATTTAACAGTCTGCAGAAATGATTCTTCCAGATTCTTAGCGTCGACTGTGATTCTACTATTAGTTGTCCATTTTCGTCCCAAATTTATATCCACCATCTGGTGAAACTTTCGGACTTCATTCCTGCTGTAGCACCTTTCCTTCTCTCGACCGCGCGCTTCTCATGCTCTGAGAAGCCGGCTCTCTTCACTCCATTTCTGTTCGTAGAGTTCACGAGCAGCTCTCGTTCTTCGAAGCAGCATGGCCTTGTAGGCGTCTTGTTTGGCAGCATGGGCCTGTCGTCACTAAACCACTGGTTTTTCCTGAGTGGTGTGGTAAAATCCAGCATATCAGTGGCAGCTTCTTTGATGGCTTTTGAACAACGTTTCCAGTCTTCTTCTATTGACAATGCAGGCGGTGTTGAACTTTCGGAGAGTTTTTGAGAGACTCGGTCGGCAAAGTTCCTAGCGGTCGTTTGCGATTGTAGTTTTCTGACATCAAACCGCGGTATTTTTTCTCGACTCCGTTATTTTTTTTTATATCCATGTTCTTACCTTGGCTACAACAAGGTAATGATCCGAGTCGATGTTGGCTCCTTGGAAGGTTCGGGCATAGAGAATACTGGAGGGGTGTCTGACATCAATCGCAATGTGATCAATCTGGTTGACGGTTGATTGATCAGGGGACCGCCAGGTCCCTTTATGGATGTTTAAGTGTGGGTTCCGCTCCGAGGCAAAGTCTACGAGCCTGAGTCCGTTCCCGGACTCAGGATGTGTTGTCGTGTAGGTTTTCCGATGACTCTAGTAAAAATGTCTTCTTTTCCCATAAAAATCTCCTAGAACGATCTTCGTGTCATAGAATTCATCTTTGCTGTTGTCATCCCTGTCCTATGTCGGAGCAATCGCCGCAGTAGAGGTCGCAGTTTTTATTCTTCCATTTGCCTGGCCCATCTCACAGCAATTCCTGGGTTGCGGTAATGTCTGCTTTGTAGCAGTCAAGGGCCTCCGCGAGTTCATCAGCTGCACGTGGTTTGTTAAAGGGCCTCACATTCTACGTGCAGAGTTCATTGTCCTTTTTTGTTTTATGTTTGCCGGGGTCGTCAACGGTGTATCCATCCTTATCCGAGGCTTGTGGTTGTTTCGGAGTGATTTGGTTTTTTTACGAGTACAGCTCACTTGGCCGTAGCCCAACCGACTGATCCTGTTTTCTCGCGCAGAAAACTAGCCATTCGCCCTTTGCCGTTAGTAACTCCCAGAGGGAGTCTCCAGACGGCACCGCGAGAAGGTGGAGATAGCACTTGCTAGCAGAGCCGAAAGGGGTTCGTCTGCGGTGGCTCTTCTCGTTTTTTGTGTAACCAACATCCGTCGGCCAGATGTTACCCCTACGAGGCCTTTGTTAGCCTTTACCATTCAGGTTCTTTTGCGTCATTAATTTCGGAAGACCGTCCAGAACGGGTTGATCGTCCAAGGATACAAAATCTACCAAACCACTTTAGTGCGTTCCTAAGAGTAGGGACACGATCCAAATAAACGCTCTGAATGTTTTCTGTTGCAGTTCCAACCTTATCGCAACTCGTACAGCATTACATGGCGAAGGTGTCACTTTTCTTTCTCCATTTCAGAGATTTATTTTTCACACGCAATAAAATGACTACTGATGCCGCGACCTATCCATTGGTTTAAAAGAAGTCCGTAAAACAAACAACGGTTGCGTCTTAACACGAACTTTCGGCCACGTGATCCAATATATACGTATAATACTAGATACTAGATGAGTGTTTCGATGTATCTCTATAAAAAGCCATAGTTTAAAGGCGGCAAATAGCTTGCTGGCACAGTAAGTCGATTATGGTTGAAGTGCGTGAAAAAAAACTTTTCTGAGAGCACAAATTTTGATAATAAATAAAGTGGCAATGCTTACTGACCATGCCTGACTTTGACATATGCCACGAATCATGCGTGAGCTATCAAAACTCGAAACCAAACAGCAACAAATCACCTTCCACTTACTGTTAGCGGATTAGGTAGTGGAATGGAGATCATCACCGAATGTTGATCCGAAGGTCTTTAGTTCAAGTCCGTCCATAGTCAAGAAGAATTCCTTGACGGAAAAACTGTGCAACAACATCAGTTGTGAATGAGAGATGATCAAAAAGTGCTGATGAAGGCATAACACTCGCAGCCTAGGATCGCTTCAAATTTCATACTCTGTGTCTGCATTTTCAATACAACACCTTAATGAAATGGAAACGAAAGAGTAACTGTGAACTACAACCAACGCAAATTCAGTCGAATCTCTCAAATCCTATCTAAGACAACCACCCTTGGAGAGCAGTGAATGGACATCTTCGACACGCACCATATGCACCCCGTCCAGGTGGTGTGACAAACACCAAAAGAGCGTAGATACACTCTTGAACCTGAAAATTATGAAAAAAAAAAAATAGTTAAGGCTGTATTACTTGGGAATCAAAGCTCCAGAGGTTATGAAAGCAGCTTTTTCGTAAGGGCTTACTATGTATATTCTAAATCTAAAAGTGATTTCTGGGAAAACTACCGCCGAGGATATTTCTTTTCAGTATGTCCTGAGTGGCCCTACATTTTCAAACATCAGAACAGGTCGACTGTTCTGGCACTTTATTATTCAAACGTTCATCAACAATAACTTTGCATCACTAAGATGAGTAGATTGCAGACTTTCACCCAAAAAAATATGTTCGTGGTCCACCTTACCAACCATGCATGACAGAAAATAACAAGTCTCAGCGGCAAGGAAGTAATAAAATAGGTCGTCTTCGCTGCCTTCTACGCTAGCTTAAGAACTGCTATTATACCGTGAATCAGGTCATTTGATATTTTGCTTATTATTCCTGTTTTTCTTTAGATTGTAAGTCCTTAAAGAAGTCTAGACAGGAAGTGTGCATAAAACAAATTAGTTCCAAACACAATTTTAAGCTTACATAAATGCCTTAAAACCATAACTCTACACAATAACCTCGAAAAGAATACCCACCAAGCGAAACCCAACCAATCGAGCACTTCTCAAGAAACACTCGTCAAACATTAACTACTAAACAACGCCACATTGCCTCATTGGGCCTTATTTAAGGACCTCCTCAGCAACATCAAAGGCCTCTCACAAAGCCAGCCGCATCCATGAAACACAATTAACTACTCCTTCTTCCTTCCTTCGCATTCACAAACGAGCTATTTACTTATGCACACTTCATACGCAAAACAGACTCTCCTGCTGAATGCACATGTACACTTCATCCATTCTCCTTCGCCAAAATGGAAAGAAGCAAGGAGCAATTAAATAACACCGCAGCAAAGTAAAGTCACATGCATGTGGGCACACACGTTCGCAAAGTAATTAAGTCAGGCCGACACAGAAACTCATTGACATCTTTGTCAGTGGATCGCTTCCAAAAAAAAGAGTGAACGAAGAAGGAGGAAACCGAAAACCTTGTCGTAATTAAATTCCATGCACTCCTTGCCAGGATTCGATAAACCAAGTCCAGCGAACATATCTGAAAACGCAAATTACCCTATCGACATGGGTCATCCTGTATTCCTGCCAATTGGCAAGACCAGCGAATTCTATACCATTGAACCTTGTGCCCATTCGTTAATATTTATGAACGCAAAAAGGAGCTCGGGACGCATGGACAATATGTATATGGGCTTCCGCATTATCGAGTGTGTTTATCCATTATCCCTGATTGGCTGGATAATGTCACAATAATTTTTTTCCTCTCCGGCCTTCATGCTTTGTCCGGAAACTATTTAAACGGCAATCATCGACTGGGAGGACGAAGCGTCTTATCGCATTACACCCCTCGCCCGAGGCAGGAAATAGATGGAAATCAATAAACAAGGATAAGGGGAACCAAAAGCAAAACGTCAAACACGATTCAATCGAACGCCAAAAACTCGGTGGCACTAGGAAACGGCATCGCGTCCGGATAGAATTCTTACTGTCTATACTGCGGTGGCGTTGGTTCCTGTGTTGTTTTCTGATCCTTTCAACCATGAAGATTTGAAAAAGTTAATAAAAGATGAAAGCTAAGCATATGGAATAGGAAAACACTCACATTCCAGTCGTAGCGGGCGAGCTAGCTCGGGATCATGATGGTGATAGGGCTAAAAAGCAAAATGCAAATTAATGGATAAAACTCCTTCATCCAGAACAAACATCGGCAGGTAGGAAAGAGCATCCAGAATAGCACCATATCCTGAATGGGTTCGGGCGAGTGGGCCGTGCTCTATGCTGTTGGAAAATTTATTCCAACTAAAACCGAGGAGGCTTGCTTCATACACGAGTGAACATAATCGCCGACATCATCAACATGGATTTCGGAGAGGAAGCAGCATCGTCGACTGGCATTACCGTGGACCGAAACTAGCCAGGCCGAGGCTGGTGAAAAACAAGCAAAAGAGCCTTGCACCTGAAAGTGACATCATGGCAGCGCGGAAGCAGTGATTCCTTCCGAAATCTCCTTCAACTGACAAGGGTATCCAATGTCGATGATATCCACCACCATCGCACGACAGCTTGGGGACGAAGAAAGAAACTGATTTCCTCTCCTCCCCATACCGCGGCCACAAAACAAAAACAATTCAATATTCAGCAATTCTCTAGGATCGCATTGTTTCCCTGTGAAGTTCCAGATACTTTTTCCCATTTTGTTTGTTTGTTCCTTTTGTGTTGTGGCAGCCGTTTGTGATTCTAGTTCATTCTGCTGTTCATTTTGCGTGGATTTTTGCCGAGTTGCTTGTCAATAATTTTTCAGTTTATGAAAACGTTATCCTTATTCGTATCCTTGGTCTCTAGCTTGTACTTAAGTCAATTTACCAACTGTGTGTGGGTGGCTGCCGTCACCGTGGTTAACTTGGAACAGTGCCATTCGGCGCACGCACATGTGGATATGGCATGCGAGGACGTTGTAAAACATCCTTTTTATGGTAATGATCGATGTGTGGTTGTGTTTCGCCTTCATTTTTTCGGTGATTTTTTCGCTAAATTGGGCGAAAAGAACTGCTTCAAAGTTATTGTATCCGTACGTACACGTACGCCGTATTGTATTTGTGAATATGTAATTAAGATTAGAACTGGAACAGACGATGACGGGGAATTTATGATTCACGAATGGGAATTAGCATTAGCCGTTTTGGAATGGGCGACTTTGGATTTGCATTGGGATGATGAATGCGAAACGGCATCGTAAGTTATGGGAACAATTGATTTTGTTTTCATATTTGTCGGTCATATTGTCGGTTATGCAAAGCGGAGATTTGTGGCAGGTTGTCAGTCGACGGCTATATTGGCGAGCGATTGGAGAAATGCTGTGGCTAGGGTGTGAGGTAACATTTGACTGGTTAAATGGGAAATAAAGTACCATCTGAGATACAGGGTGGCTTTTCTGATAGAAGCACTGATGATATCCTGATAAAAATGGAATTACAGGGCGACCCAAGAATACCCACCCAATACTTTTTTGCAATATCCTTAAAATGGAACAACTCAAATCGATCATTTTCTTTTTGGGCTTATTTAGACCTTTAAGTTTTTCAATCAAGTGTTTATCGGTCAAGTGTGTGCCGCTATTGACCCCCAACAAGTGAATATTTGGGCTCTTCTTACAACATTTCCGCGTTCTTTTCAGACGTTCTCTTTGAGAGCTTTCAGAGTCTGTGTTTTCTTCTGATAGAGCTGTGACTTAAATGGGTGATTTTGCCGGCCAGTGAGGATTTCTAAATCGAGGCTTTAAGGCTTTTGAATGATGCGAATCATACATTTTTGTGTATGTGGTTGGACCATCCTGTTGGACTCACATGCCTTCTAGTCCCAATTCATCATTTTGTGGCGGTAAAAACTGATGACGCGTCCGGCGTAAATGTGACAACATGCGGTAACTTTGAATGGATGTAATGGCTAATTCCCAGTGCCCCAACAGTCCACATTTTGTTGTTTACTTGCTGTTCTGATAGAAATGGGCCTCATCGCTAATGATGAATTTCAATATTGACAGTTCATCTGCAATGGTTCAGCTAAGGCTGTGATATTCTCTTCGAAACGTGCACTACAAGGTCTGTTATCATGTGTTCTTCCAGTTTCATCGAGGAGTGCGGCTAAGGGCCTTAGTGTTTGGTCAAATAGAATAGGTTGGCTGAAAAATCTGCCCCGAAAATCACTCGATCACTGATTCTCTAAAAACAATGTCACGAGTATTCGTGAGCTTATTGCCATAAGTTACATTCTTGGAATCATTAATTGAATTTTTCGTTCACTATATTCTGTGGTGACTTTAATTGTAACCTGCTAGTTAATCAGGTTTCTTATTGATTCCTTATTACTTTTTAGGCCCTCGGTCTAAATGCAATGAACCGTGTTCTTTACTAGACCTCTATCTATACTTGCAATATCAGACAGCAAAGTTTTCGATTTCGCGATTTTGAAAACTTAAACATAGCTGTGTATCTCCACCTCCAACAATAATTCTTTAAAACATATTAATTGCCATGTTTTAAACAATTAATTTTTCTACTTATCCCCATCCTTAAGAAAACTACAGGTATAGTGAAGAAGTTCCGACCAACAGCCATCCTACCATTACTATCGAAAGTATTTGAAAAGGCAGTTTTCAAACAGATACAAAGTTATGTCCCTTTTTAAAACCTACTAAGCTCCAGCCAGTCTGGTTTTCGATCGCAACGAAGTTGTAAGTCCACATAACTATTCGTTACCGATGAAATTAGAGTTGCTTTAGATAAAGATCATATTGTACTATTCACCATCTTAGATTTTTCTAAGGCCTTTGACACCGTTAATCCCTCGGTACTTAGCAACATAGATTTCGTTTTACAGCAGAGTCGTGCAAATTGATTCGTTCTTATCTTATTGGCAGACAGCAATATGTTTTTACAAATTATAGATCGTCCAGCTTAGTAAATGGTATTCAAGGTGTCCCACAAGGGTCCATACTCGGACTTCTTCTCTTTATAACCTTCCACATATTGTTAATAATTGCACGATTCATTTGTACGCAGATGATGTGCAATCTTTGTGCTTTGATGAATGAGGATTTGCTCCACATATCACGCTGGTCTAAACTAAACAGTATTCACATAAATCCTATCAATTCAATCGGCCCATCTATAGTGAAACATTCGACGAATCGACCTTATGTCCATTTCAGATAGAGAACAAAACCTGTTGATACTGCCAGAAACCTAGGTATGGTTTTTAACCGTACACTTACTTGGAATGATCATATTAATAGTGCAATAGGAAGGGATATAGTAGCCTTCGTGCTCTTCGGGTCATTCAAAGCTTCATTCCTTAGAAGAAAAAACTTATGCTGGAAACAATTTTTTTGCTTCCTATACTACTTAATTGTAGTGAAGTTTTTAGTGATTTAGACTCCGCGTCCTACCGTGAACTCATCGTGTCTAATATATTGCCGTTTTATACAGCTTTATATAAGCTTCTTCCATTTAACCATGTTTCCCTTCATTCGAAACAACTTTGTGGTTGTAGTCTACATACCTTACTGAAATTTCGATCACTTAGGTACCTGCATCAAATAATTCAAACCCAACAACCTGATTATCTATAGCAGGCTACACTTCCCTCGCTCGACAAGGTCATTTGTTCTTATTCGGCCACGATTCAAATATCGGAATACTCAGCGTCAATTATTTATTTACATATGTCATTGGCCTTTGGAACTCTCGGCCAATATCAATAAAGGGAATAAGAGGCATAAGAAATTTCTTATCAATACTTCTTATTTACCTTATTTGACAAATAGTTGAAATCGTTATAATCCCTTTTAGTTTAAGTTTTAGTATTAGCTCCATATTTGTACAATTATTTCCTATTCTAAGTTAAATTTTATGGCTTGCAATAATTTATGTACTTATGTCTTACTTTGTAAGTGTTTTTCAACGAATAAATAAATATATAAACAAATTCCGCTATTTGCAAAAGTTATAGCATATTCCAATAAAGTGATGGGCTGCCTTGTACATCTTCCGTCGCAGATTGTAATAGGTATGAGGTACTGTAGAGTGTAAAGAATAGAAGCCGAAAAAAAGTGTTGGCTGTCGGCTTTAATAAGGCTATCCATTTTCTGGTTCGGAAAGTAAATTTAACTTCAACACATTCCTGGCTCTGATTTCGATCAAACTTTTATTTCAGTATATTACTTGGGTCTTGCCATTGAGAACATAAAGTAACTCAAATGTCATTCACGGAAATCCTTATATGATTTTTCGAATGACTTTACGAATAACTTGACGAAACTTCTGTATAGCCCTACAAAATAAAATTCAATCGCGATAAAATAATACGTTCTTGGTGGCCAGTTCACATCACTAAGAGCGTAAAAACTTCATTAGTAATACAATACTTTGCCTCTACTATATGCTACATCTACACCACCGTAGTATGTTGTCTTTGAGCCTGATACTAAACTCAAAGGTTTTCAAGAAGTGGTAACAGATTTATTTAAATAATATGTACCAATTAAAATATAATAATTTCCGTCCTTGGTTTTCTACCGAAGTCATGTATACCATCAAAGCTCGTAATCAACTGTATAGTAAACGGAAATATAGGTCATCTGTTTCTACCTGGGCGGCGAATAAAGCGATGCGTAATTATTTTATTCTTATTATAAGAAACTCCAAAAGAAAATATTTCGCATCTGAACTAAGCACGTCACTCCCTTCTAAGAAGGGATATCCAAAGCAAAGAGTGATTCCAAGTGTGAGATTGATCCTGACACTCTTAATAACAACAATGTGTATCGAAAATAAAATTAAACATTTTAAGTAACCCCCCACACAAAAAAAAACTTTAACTAATTGCTAAACAGGTTCTTCAATATCTCATTGATAACTGATTATTGTATAGAGAACAATCTGGTTTCAGAACCCACCACAGTGTTCCACAGCTATGATTAAAATATTGAAAGATATCAATTAGATTTATGATGATGGACATATGTATCTCACTTCACTGCTTGCTTTATTTCTCGAACAAAGTGAACCATAAAATTCTTTGCTGGAAGCTAAGAAATTTGGTCTTTCTAAATTAGCTGTTAAGCTTCTTCAAAACTTTCTTTCACATAGGTTACTCAAAATATTTCTTCCGCTCTCTCTTATCTGTGAAACAGGGTGTTCCTCAGGGATCAATTCTTGGTCCCATTTTATTTTCAATGTCTATTAACGACTTGCCCTCTGTCTGATGACGCCCAAGCTTACTTAGGGAAGCCACTGTCAAAAATTGATGAACTTGTAACCAATTTAAGCGGGGATCTCTCTATTTCATGCGGGTTAGTGATAACCCCAAAAAAGTCACATGTTGTGCCCATTCTAAGAAAAAAAATTAACCCTAGCACCATCCCCGATATCCTACTTTCTGGAGAAAAACTTAATGTGACTAGTTTGGGTTTTGTTATCAGTTCTAACCTGTCAGGATAGGACCGTACAAACTATGTCGTTCGAAAAATATATTTATGGCTCCGTAAATTATGGGTATCTGCAAATTTCACCCTTGTCAGTACAAGACAACAGTTAGTAAAAAAACTCTTGTACTACCCCTAATCACGTACTCTGGAGCCGTTTACTGTACTATTAATATTTTATCATTTCTAAAACTACAAGTTGTATTTAATGATTCCGTTAGATATATGTATTTATGAATTACGACGTTATGACCATAATAATAAATTGAAATTGATTTTTTTTTCTGTGGGATATGGCATCGTCTTATAGAAACCACTTGCCATATGTTCGATTTGAGACCAAATATATAACATTTTTGGCTTGAGCGAAGGGAATTGACGGTGATGGTGATGGTTACACCTACCTCACTTCACCACTTTCACTAATGACACCCATATCTTGGAGGACGATGACGTCCACCAGAATCAGTTTGTAATAGTTACATGAAGAGTACTTACTACAGAATCAGTATTTTTCTAGTAAGTTTTCACAATTTTAGAAAATTCAGCTATTTAGACTTAACATTTATAGTCTCATATCATAGTCTAGTTTGACGAATATGGTTGAAACAGGAAAGTCAAAATCGGACCATGGAATGAGTGGCCCCGTACAACGCCGATATGCTGAACTCTGCATTGTCTCCAAGCCTTGTATAAAACGAATCACAGGTTTCAATGCCTCTGTACACTGATAGCATTTTATCTTCTTAAGAATTGCATATTTAACTTTCTTGATTACAGCCAAGTAGACTTTCTCTCCATTTCCAAAATACTAAAGCAAAGATTGGAACAAGCCTCATTGAAAAAAGGATCTTTGAACATATTGCTTTTAATCAGAATAATCGCAATACTTCCCGCCTCGAAAATGATTTCAGATTGTAGAAAAGGTAATGATCTGTTGGTGAAACGGAGAATGCGAAAGAATTTAAAAACCCGAGTGAAGCAGTTTTTCATATAATGTTTGGAGTCCGTCGCTACTACTTTTGTCACTGTCACTGCTACTTTATCAATGCACTCTATCAATTTCCAAAATTTCGCAATTACCAATTCCTGTTTCCCACTTGCTTCGTTCTTGAAGCTAATATCTTCGAAACGGAACTTACCTAATCAACTTCGAAAGTTGTGTTAATTTACAACCGCCAAAGATGCATTAATTAAAACTATATCACTGGCTCTATTCTAGTGTTGGGTTACTCATACAAGATGCACTACAAATGTCCCATACATCACTACAAAAATGTCGCAACACCTCAAAAAAATTATTTGTCCCACTTCAATTCTTGTCATAGTCAGAAGCACCTCACGTCCTCATGTCCCATACACCAATACAAAAATATCCCAACACCTCAAAAAATAATATTTTTCCCACTTCAATTCTTGTCATAGTCAAGGCACCTCAAATCCTCATATCCCATACACCAGTACAAAAATATCCCAACACCTCAAAAAAGAATATTTTTCCCACTTCAATTCTTGTCATAGTCAGAGGCACCTCACGACTTTTGCATTAGTACATATTGCAAGCTATCAATGGGACATGTGACAAGATGTAAAGGGTGTATTTTATAGAGGTATAAAACTTTGAAATGGAATAAAACAAAGATGATTTTTTTAAATTGACATGAAATTGACTTTATTCGAAAGATAATCTTCTGACATTATAATTTAAATATAATTTCTGGCATATGACTGCCCAAAACAAGATTGCCGTTGATCCCAATTTTCATAAGCGAATTTTGTTTAGCGATGAAGCTCACTTTTGATTGAATGGATACGTCAATAAACAAAACTGCCGCATTTGGAGTGATGATAATCCTCAAGTGTATGTTGAGGCACCGTTACATCCACAAAAACTGACTTTTTGGTGTGCTTTATGGGCTGGTCCGTACTTCTTTATAAACGATGCTGGCCAGAACGTTACAGTACAGTCATGGTGACCGCTATAGAGCGATGATTACTGAGTTCTCCGTTCATCAATTGAACAACCATGATGTGCAGGAGCTGAGGTTTCAACAAGACGGCGCAACATGTCACACAGCTTGTGCCACAATTGATTTATTGAAGGAAACGTTTGGTAACCCCATAATTTCACGTTACGGACCCGTGAATTGGCCTCCAAGATCCTGCGATTTAACGCCGCTTGACTATTTTCTCTGTGGATATGTGAAGTCGCTAGTCTACGCCGATAAATCCGAAACGATTGACCACTTGGAGGACAACATTCGCCGCGTTATTGCCGATATACGGCCACAAATGTTGGAAAAAATCATTGAAAATTGGACCTCCAGATTAGACTACTTTCGAACCAGTCGTGGCGCTCATATACCAGAAATTATATTTAAATTATAATGGTAGAAGATTATCTTTCGAATAAAGTCAATTTCATGTCATTTTAAAAAAATCATCTTTGTTTTATTCCATTTCAAAGTTCTATACCTCTATAAGAAACATCCTTTACCTCAAATGAGGTGGGACAATGTACCACTTCACTCCCCCAAATGAGTACCTCATACAAACTCAATAAAAATGCGTGTCCTACCCAACACTACTCTATTCGGGTAATCTACGTTAGACAGAAACTCTGAAATTTATTACCTTCCTTAATCTTGTTGATATTCAAATAGTTAGAGAGTTATAATTTACTATGCTGTTCAATAAAAATGAAATGATTTTTTCGACTGCACATGAAGAGCTCTTTTTGTTGCGAGGTTAAAATCACTTAAATTCACTTTTAATTATCTGTTATAAGTTCCAGTTTCTCTATCACTCCTAAACAACTTTCAATAGCTACTGCTTTCAACAGTTTGGGAACATAAACTGAGATCACAGGATCGTGGAGGCCAGTTCACAGGTCTATTACGCTCAGTAAAATGAAACCAAAGCTCTTTCACGCCAATGCCATACAACTGAGAAACGATGGGGTATGAAATCATGTTTTTATGGCGTTCTCTATTGTAGGTTACATTCCCGCCGGCATCGTCCTTAAAGAAATATGGGCCGATGATTACACCACCCAATAAAGCACACCAAAAAGTGAGTTTAATGGCTATAAAGGCTTCTGGATTTTTAACACTCCAAATTTTGCAATTTTCTTTGTTTACACACCCATGGGCCCCATCGGAGACAAAAATTTTGCGTTGAAAATGGGGATCAAGGTGAATCATGTTTTCGGCCCATTTATCGAACCTACAACGAGTGTAATGGTCACGCGGTTTCAACTCTTGCACAAGCTGGATCTAATAAGCTTTTAAACCAAGATCTAATCGATCCAATTGCTGTGCACCATGGCGAATCAACTCATTCGGATTCTTTTCAACACTGCTCTCCACAACGGCAATAACAATAACTGTGGAGCTGCGTATTATCCACTAGAATGAGGAACTAAAACGTTAATTCAAGCATCTAAATGGATCTTAATTGATAGTCATGTTGTCGTTGTGAGGCAACTCTAAACCTGAGCTACACTTGAGTAAAATTAAGTGCAAATGCTCCGATCCATTTTGCAACTCAACTGACAGTTGACCAAAAAAATATCTTAGCTAATAGGAAAACAAAACTTTTCAGGCATTTTTTTCCAATTCAACAACAAGAAAATCAAGCGTATCGACCTCTAAATTAAAACATAAATCCCTTTACATTTTGAACACACCGGATATGACTATCACAATGAGATCAATCTGGTTTAAGGTGAATTTCATACCAGTTGTTACAAGGCTATGGACCAATTTATAGTGAGCTATATCCGTTACAACGACGGGTATATGGTTTTATTTCAAGTCTTTGTAAGCTATTGGTTAACCTATAATTCTTGCAAAACTAACTTTGCCTAATGTGGAATCGAGAGCGGTGGGTTCAATGACATATGTATCGATTACGAGCATTGCAGCGTATGCAGCGTATGCAGCGTAAGCTTAGTATGCAGCGCCAGATAATCGTATACTCGGCTTAGTGCAGCACTTAGCATACCTTCTTTAAATAGAACTTTACAAATATAAGGCGCAATTAGGTAGGAATTAAAGAATAGACATTATTGGTTGGTTCATTGTTGCCCTTAAATTTTCTCACTGTTAATGTTAACTTAAAAATTAACTTTCAAAAATCGGAACCGATTCTGTTTAGGACTCCGCTGTATAGGTCTTTAAGGGATACCAGAAAGAATAAGTGGATAACACGGACAACCATTAACGGTTAGATGCTCGTATCTTGGTATCTGGCTTTACCAGTATTTATATTTCAATGATGGTATAAGATGGTTGTCTTGCTTGAGCTAAAAGAGCCTGTGACAAGGAGTCTGTTTCACAGCAGTCAACTTGACCACACGGTAAAAATAATATGCTACGTGGGCCTAAAAAGGCCCATCATCGTATATGGTTGTGGTTTAATGTTGTTCCATCTCATATGGAAAAGATTCGTGTATTCGAGTGGCAGTGCCTTAGGAACTGTCTTAGAAGGTACGGAACGCCATTAAGTAAGCCCTAAAGAGGGTCCTGCATAAAAGAGCACGTCTAAATAGAATGGACAATTTCTTGTTAAAATGATCCGAAAGCACATCGGACTTACGAAAATGACCTGCTCTCCGGGGTTTACTATCCCAGTTATAGATACCATGAGAGCACATTCCGATCGGGCTTTATTCCCCCAGAAGCATTTCTCCATATTGAACCCGAAAGGTTAGTGCAAAATAGAGATGATATTCCGATAATTTACCATCGCCACCGGGTCGTCAGAGACAAATGGCTCATCAGCGACGAGTACGTTGACCGTGCTCATGAGCCAATTTGTTTTAGTACCGCAATGGCGGACTAGGATCTCGCCGATGTTGCTAAACAGCATGTCGATTATTGGAAAACGCTGCCCAGAGCGGTGCGTTACCCCGGTGAGATCCCCCTCAGTCCTTAGTGCGTAAGTTAATTTAGGGTTAGCAAGAGAATCTTTTGTAAGCTGGGCGCGTCATCAAGCTGAGAAGCCTGAGACCTGACTGAGGCCTCTTAGCCTCGATGACGTCCATTTTATTATACATTGTTGGAGCGCCAATAAAAACAAGTCCTAGTTTATCGGATAGGATACTTGTTCAAAAAAATAGAGTGACTTTTTGAATTTCGCGAGCTTAAGGAGTTAAAGAATTTTACAATGGCTTTGTGCGAATCAAATAAAAGGCGTACTCTCAATTTTCATGGCGAACCTGCAAAGAAAAAAAAACAAAAAACGCTTCTCTCAATTATAATGTGGCCTGAACAGCACCAGCGGTGGACTGCCAACTATTGGAAAAGGGTGATCTTTATTGACGAATTGAAATTTAATTTGATTGGACCTGACGGAAGGCGAAGGAGTATTAACGAGCAAATTAAACTATTTTACGTTTATATTTCTTAAAAAAATATATTTATTCTAACTGAGTGCCTTCACGGCTGACTTAAAACTAAACTAACAATTCGAATCTAAACTTAAACTAGGTGCATGCCCAATGCAGCCAGACGCCTCGTCAGCAGCGGATGTTCGGCGATAGCTCAGGTGTCTTGCAGGTATGTTGCGTCCGTTGCCTCAAATGTCCGGCAGGAATTTGACCTGATGTAATCACGACTGTTGTGGATGTTCTTGGTCGTGGGAAAGGTATCATGCGTTGTTTGCATGATCCAATGTTTCTGGCGTTAACTCCTCCGCCCTTAAAATCGCACGTCCTCGTGAGATGTTGTTGCTGTCACGAGATGGGGGATGTCTTGGAATCCTATAGTCTGCGGTGGCTTACTGATGTTAGGATATTTCTCCTTAAGCGTACCACGATTTCTATCTCTTGATATTTTATATGCGAAGATGGCTATAGCCACGACGGTAACCATTAACATGATGTTCGCGTATAAGTTGATGTTGTGTTTGGTTTCCAGCAGCTCGATTTCTTCAGTGCGATTGACGTAGAGTTCCTTGATCATTTCGAGAGACAATACTTCTTCTATCTTATCAGGTTTGTATGATGGTTGTAGTATTGCCGGTAGGGGTTGGTGACTTGTGGCTTCTTTGGACATAACAGTTTTTCCTTGGACTTCAATGGTGGTGTTGAAATGCTTGATGATGAATGTGCCATTGAGGATAACGGTCTCGTTGTTGATGTTAACTGGGCCATTGAACTGGTTCAGCAGCAAGATCCCTGGTGAAACTTCCTCTACCTCTGGTACGTGTTCGTTGTTAATGACGGTACATGATGCCTTTTGGCTTTTAATGAGCTTTGGGATGCACGTTGAATTTCTTAGGTTAACAATATTTTGATTATTACATATTGAAAGGCTATTTGATGTTTTACATTTAGTTGAAATACCGTAAATGTCTTTATTACATTCTAATATTGAATTATAGCTAATTTTATTAATTATTTTATTCCTTTTAACAGATCTCAATAGAAATTGATTACATGTTTCTTTTGTTGTCATTGGAATACTTAAGATGTATACTAAATTTTTGTCATTTGAGGCTATCCTTACTTCGGCAAATTCTAATGCCTCGTCTACATTAATATATGGAATATTTTCGTTCTTTAAAATGGTTTCAGTAATATTTACTTCCGTATTTGATAAAATAAAAGAATTTACTATATTTACCTTTGCCCAATGAATGGCGTAGGCTACATTAATTATCTCTTCCTTAATTATATCTAATTTGTATTTAATCTTCATAATTATTTCGTTATTATTATTTTCGTTTTCCTTAAATACCTTGATAATCTTATTTGTAATATTTGTAAGTTCGTTAATCTTATCTACTGACATCTTATTGATTATAGTTTGACTATTACTATTTTTTAAAACGTTATTCATTTTATCTGTTAAAATCTCATAATCATGGTGGTCGGGGTTTCCCGCGATCCATTTCCATGCGGAGCCTATAAAATCTAATGATCTCTTATTTCTATTATTAATTTTAAGTCTGGCTATATGTGTTCTTATACGGGATATCTCATAGGAAAGGAGAGGATTCAGGATGTGGTTGTTAGTAACGGATGATCTTAACGTAGCCTCCAAGTCATTTAGCGTTGTCTCGTAAATGTCCATGTCAATTAGGTGAACGATCTTGAATGATCCACTTTGTAGCTTAGCTTGACCGGCACTGATCTTGATGAGTTGCGAGTTAGAGTAGTCCAATATCTGCACGTTTGCGACGCACAGAGGGAGAAGAAACCTTAAGAATTTAGTTTTTGATTAGACTTTTGTGTACGTTCCTACCTGATTGTGTTAAGACTGTAGTGTTTTTATTTTCTGCAACTATTTCTTTTTTGAATTTAGGAGTGAGCTTGTTTCCGATTCGTTTATTAATTCTTACGTATATCGTTTCACCTACTGAATAATTTTTTAAGGGCGATTTTTTCCTATTATGATATTCTAAATCAGTTTCCTGTTTCTCTTTAATCTTCTCAAAGTTTTCCTGTCTAATTCGTTGGAGTTCTGTAGGGTTGTTTAGCAAATGTTTCCCGAAAAATACGTCAAATGGTTTTTTTCCTGTTGTAGAGTGCAGTGAGCTGTTGTATTCGTATATCGATTGGTCAAGTAGTTCCTCAAATGTGCCGTGGTGTTTTTGGGCTTTTATGCATCTCATGATTTCTGAGAGCGTGGAGTGGAATCTTTCCACTTGACCGTTTACGGAACTGGTGTAAGGAGGGGCTTTGTAGACTTTAATATTAAAGAAGTTTTCTACCATGAATAGTACCGAATTGGAGTTCAATGACTTCTCATTGTCTACGACTATTGTTTCGGGTACACCAAATGCTAGAATGAGCTGCCTAAGAGGATGTTTGATATCCTCTGCTGACCTTGATTTGAGTATTTTCGCTAAAGCGTACTTTGAGAATTTGTCTATTGCGGTGAGAACTATGTGCTTGTTGCTAAAATATATGTCTACATGGATAATCTGTCCGGGATACTCGGGAATCGGGGTTGCTTGCAACATTGGTTTATTAGGATGCCTATCATACTTGTGTTCTTTACAAATTCGGCACATTCTAGTAATTTTTTCTACTTTCGCCCTCATCTGTGGAAAATAAAACTTTTGCAACAGTTGCATTTTATTTTCACGAGAGTTGCGATGTGCGCGATTGTGTTCTTTTATGATTTCGGCTTCCTGTTGCGTTTCGTCGGTTAAGTCTATAACCTGATTCCTTGCAAACCGTACTCTGTACTGCTTAAAGTAGGTTGGGTAAATTTCTTGGAGTTTTCCTAAAATGTTTTCGTCAGTTTTGATACCATTGGTGACAGACGGATTGAGATATTGCTTCAGGATGTCAATCAGGATTTGATCTGTATATTCGGGTTCAACTATTAAGTGGCGGTGGTAGGTAGGGAAAATAATTTTGAAGTCATGGGAAGGTGTACTACCGAGGGTGAGAATGATTTGATTTTTAAAGACGTTAATCGGCTCGTTAGCTATTGGAATAAGGTGTTGTCCGGAGCTCTCATCGCTATGTTGTGTTGGCGTTAGAGAATTGACTTCGGTTCTGGGTGGCCTTGACAATGCATCAGCAACGACGTTTGATCTACCAGGCTTATATCTTAATTCATAATTATACTCCTCAAGTATAGCCTTCCATCGTTTTAGTTTATTGTTGGAGTTTTTATTGCTTAAAGCATATGTCAGGGGTTGATGGTCTGTAAATATTTTTAGAACCGTTGGGCCGTAAAGGTAATTCCGTAAGGTATTGAGTGCCCATACTATGGCCAACATTTCTTTCTCGTTGGTGGCATAGTGCTCTTCGGCCTTTGAGAGAGTTCGTGATATAAAGGTTATTGGTTTATTATCTTGGGCAAGTACCGCGCCAATGGCGTAGTCTGAAGCGTCTGTGGTGAGATGAAATTCTTTACTAAAGTCCGGAAAAGTTAGGACCACATCTTCTGAAGCGAGTGAATTTTTAATTTTGTCGAACGCGTCCATGGCTTCTTTGTTCAGATATATATGTTTTTTGTTTGATACCTGCTTTGACGTACGTCCATCCTCCCCCCTTAGAAGGGATGTCAGGGGTTTGGCAATTTTGGCGTAGTCCCTTATAAATCTACGATAAAACCCTGACAGACCCAAAAATGAGCGAAGATCTTTTAGCGTCTTTGGGTAAGGAAACTTGACTATCGCCTCTACCTTCTTTGGATTTGCCTTTATCCCTTTATCAGAGATAATGAATCCGAGGAATTCGACGTCCGTTTTTAGGAATTCACATTTATCAATCTGAACTTTTAGATTCGCGTCCTGCAAAGTTTTGAATATGGTTGAAAGGTTTTGGAAGTGAGAGTCCACATCTTTACTGAAGACTACTATGTCATCGATGTAGACGAAACAAATCTTCCCTATGTGTTCTCTCAGGACATCGTCTAATGCCCTCTGAAATATAGACGGTGCATTTTTCAGTCCGAATGGAAGACGGACGAATTCGTATTTTCCATTATTGACCGAGAAGGCGGTCTTCTCGATGTCGTCCTCGTGCAGAGGAATTTGATGAAACCCGCTCTTCAGGTCCAGGACTGAGAACCATTTATTCCTTCCTAATTGAGATAGCACCTCGTTTACTTCAGGTATGGGATATCGATCAGGAATAGTGATCGAATTTAACTTCCTATAATCGATCACCATGCGATATTTCTTTTCGTTTGAAGCATCAGCCTTTTTCGGCACTATCCATATAGGGGAATTATAAGGGGACCGTGAAGGTCTTATAATACCATCGGCGAGAAGTTGGTTCAGTTGTTTATCAACTTCATCCTTGAGAGAAATCGGATAAGGATAATATCTAGAATAGACGGGGTCATCTGTAGTAGTTCGAATCCTGCCCTTGACTGTCGTAGTGCAAGTTAACTTCTCGTTGGGGTCAATAAAAAGATTAGAAAACGCTTCAGCTAAATCCAACAGACGTTCCTTCTGATTTTGGGACATGTGATCGGTTCTAATATCCACTGAATTAACTGACTCGGAAATTTGTTGTTTTAACCTTACTTTTAACTGATTGTCGATAACCATGTAATTTTCTTTTGTGAAAATTACCGTTGAGAGTTCTTTTAGGGTATCATTACCGAGAATACCGTGGAAGGATTGGAGGGTAGGCAAAAGAAAGAATTTAATATTAGTTGATTTAAGTCCGAAAAGATTGATAAAAGTATGGTGCTTAATTTCTACTCTACCTCCTATCGAGTTAGCATAAAAATTTTGTTTATTGGGAAGAATTTTTTTTACGATTTGAGGCTGCACATAGTTTTTGTTAGATCCTGTGTCTACGAGGAATTTTAAAATTTTGTTATCACTCGTCTTACACTCGAAGTAAGGCAGAGACGAGTGGGTTAATCTAAAAAATGGATATCTGCAAAATCAATTGTTTGTTGATTATCGTTGATATCGTATTGGTTAGTGAGGTACTCGTCAAGACTTTCATTTTCGGTCTGGTTATTCTGCAACCGAACCATAGAGTCATAGTTTGCAATTTCGGTAGAGTCGTCAGGTGCGTATTGTTCTTTAATTTCAGTATTAACATGGAAGTTTCTCTGCAATTTGTTGGGAGGAGCGTGATGCTGTTGCGAAGGAATCATGGGTCGCTTTATTGCAGGTGGCCAGTTCTTAGCTTGAGGCCGGTTCATATAATTGATGTTATTAGTTTTTATGGTGTCTGCTTCCATTGGTTGCACCCTAGGCATAGGGTTTGGTGGATACGGATAAGATGGTTGGTTGTTCTGTTGGAAATTCTGTTGGAAGTTGGGTCTGAAATTTGGTCTAAAATTTTGTTGGAAGTTTGGTTGACGATAATGTTGTTGGTATGGGGGGACATCTTGTCTAGGAGGGTGATGTACTCTTGGTTGTGGTAGATATGCGAGTTGCGGGTAGAAAGGTTGTGAAGGGTAATTCCTACGAGGAGGAAGAGATGGTGGTATAGGTTGAGAAACCATCCTCTTTGGCGTGCCACTATTATTATTGGCGTATAGCGCTCGAAATTGTTGGTTTTCAAGTTTTAGACACAAATTGAGGGCTGTTGGGAGATCCGCTGGTTCCCTTATACCTAGGAGTCTAGGCAGGTCACCTCTTAGACCCCTAATAAAGGTGTCCAAAGCCTTGTCCCTGTACGATGCTGTCAGGTGGTGCAAAGCATCGGGTGGCAGGTCCATACTGGAAATCTTGTTTAGTATCAGTGATAAGTGATTGTATACCGCTTGGTAATAACTCTCTACACTGTTATTACCCTGAACAAGGGTCGTCATCTGGTACTCCAAGGTACTCAGATCACGCCTATCCGCATAGTGAAGCGTCAGGCACTTGGATATACACTCCCAATTTAGTGGAGTGTTGTATGATTCCAAGATTGCATCAGCGTTCCCTATGATCTTATTGCGGATTACATTTAGTATACCGAAGTATTTCGGCGTACCCTTAAACTGACCGTAGATGCCTAGGATCCTGTCGACGCTTTTGCGCCAGGAGCTGAACTCACCAGGAGTTCCGGAAAACTCCCTTAGACATCTCACGACATCCGGTATTTTGTCTAAATCACTGAGATTCGTACGCAGGTGTTCGTGAATAGTTTCGTCTGTTCCTCTATGGAACTGGTTTGTTGGATTTACCATTGATTGCACTAAATTCTTGCACTCGCTAATGCAGACGCGAGCTGCAATTCCTGCGATCAGGGATTCCAGCTCGGGGGTGGCGTTGACAGTGACATTTGAAGTTGATGGAACGGGATTCTCGGTGCTTAGCACCGGTGGGCGTAAGACCGGGTCGGGCATTGAGGCAGTACGTTTGGACATATGTAAATTCAAGGAGTTGCAAAAGGAGTTACGGGATGCGGTCTACTTTGTTAATTATTTGAACACTAACTACTGCTTATGGATTACACTTGTTCTTCACACTATTCTTATTTTTTCTTTCCACTTTTCAATATTTCTTAAAAATTTCTTTAATTACTATAGTTAATTTCAATAAAATTTTGTTTCTTCTTATTATTCGTATTTTATGTTCTTCTTACAGCTAATTTTCTTTTGAAATTTTTCTATATTATTTCTTATATTCTATTATTTTTGCTCTATTATTTCACTATATTATTTCTTAAAACTAGCTTACATTGAAAGGTTCCAACGCTGGTGAAGGGGCTGCATTCCTTTTTACCTTTGGTTACTGGGGGTCCTTGCTTCACACTCCCTCGTTGGTGGCTCCGTCTACTGACTGGAGTCTTCGTAGGTAGTGGCCCAGTTGCTGGCGAGTAGGCTGCGGCGTGAAACGACGTCTGGAGCTTCTTGAGGTCCTTTTGAGTCTTGTGTGTTGTGTGGAGCTTCTTGAGGTCCTTTTCACTTTTTAAACACACGCGTCGCGCACTACTTTTTTTCGATTAACGCACTTTGCTACTGGGCCCCACCGTTGGGCGCCAATTAAACTATTTTACGTTTATATTTCTTAAAAAAATATATTTATTCTAACTGAGTGCCTTCACGGCTGACTTAAAACTAAACTAACAATTCGAATCTAAACTTAAACTAGGTGCATGCCCAATGCAGCCAGACGCCTCGTCAGCAGCGGATGTTCGGCGATAGCTCAGGTGTCTTGCAGGTATGTTGCGTCCGTTGCCTCAAATGTCCGGCAGGAATTTGACCTGATGTAATCACGACTGTTGTGGATGTTCTTGGTCGTGGGAAAGGTATCATGCGTTGTTTGCATGATCCAATGTTTCTGGCGTTAACTAGCATAAATTATGGGTCAGAGGTATGCAAAAAGGTACACTGGCAGTATTGGGTTAAGCTATAATAATAGAGAAAATCCAATGTTCACGAAGAGTGCAACCAATTTTGTCATTTGTTTTGGGAAATTTAGCCACAAATGGGTAGGCAGTGTTAAGTGATAGGAAGAAAGAAATTATACATAAAAGGTGATTTTGTAGCTGTTTTGTTTTTCAGTGATCTATTTTGAATGGCTCGTGAATGAATCGTGACATGTGTCAAAGTTAAACATTTTCGGTAAGCATTGCCGTCTTACCGTAGAAAGCGCTGCACCTGAACAGGGTTACAAATCATTGATTTTATTATCAAATTTCACGATCTGAGAAAACGTTTTTCGCGCATAATAGAGCCAGCAAGCAAGTAATTCGTGCTATAGTGGCCACATTTCGCACCAATTTCACTCTATTGCACAACAAGCCACCTACCCGTAAGCGTAGAGAGCGTACAGAGAAATTCATTGTTAATGAAAGTTGTGATTTGTCTATTCGACGCCATTCGCAGCAATTTGGGATTGTGTAACTCTACTGAAGATTTTACTACAGATCATACAAGAACTGAAGTCAAATGACCTGCCACAATGTCGAAGTTTTCGTCAGTCGGCGTAAGAAAAGCTAAAGAAAAATCTGTTGTTACCTCGAAAATGTATCTTCAGCGACGAAGCTTATTTTTGGTTCAGTGGGTGTGTTAATAAGCAAAACTGCGGCATTTGGTCCGATGAGCAACTTCAACCAATACAAGAGCTGCTTATGCACCTAGCAAATGTGATATTTTTAAAGAAATGTCTATAAGGACAACTCGTATGTCAATGGCGACCCCTCTCGCTTAATAATTTCGAACTTTTTTTGGCCTTAAATGCACGAGTTGAACCTACTTCATATGTGGTTCCAGCAAGACGGCACTACGTGCACACAGCATATGAATCGACGGAGCAATTGAGAAATGAGTTCAGTGAGCAATTTGTCCTTCATTTTGGATCAATGAAGTAGCCGGATAGATCATTCGATTTGATGCCCTTAGACCTGCTCTCAATTGGGATAAATATGAGGCTAACCTTAAAGGCGCCCTTGACCCCGCTCAATTAAGTAACCCCAAGTCGCTTGCAGATATTGAACGTCTGGCGACTAAAGTTACTGAAGCTATGAACAGATCCCTTCTAAGGTCTTGCCCAAGTAGCAAACTAACAAAGAGAACCAAACCAGGGCTGAAAGGTACTTCAGTATTTTAGGACTTAAGTACTTGATAAGTACAAGTACAATACCACGTACTGATAATTGTACTTCAGTACTTGGTACTTGTACTTGAAAAAGACTTAAGTACGTACTTGAATTCAATCTCAAGTATTTAAAAGAAAAAATTTAAAAAATACTTACAAGTACTTTCAAGTATCTCAAATATAATACTTTCAAGTACTTACCAGTATTCAAGTACTTGCAAAAACATAAATATATTTTATTTTAAATATGTATTTACAAGAATGGCAAATATTACTATAATTATATTGTTTGACCAATAATAAAACTCATTACAGTGACTCTGTCTGTAACTCATTATTGGATGAGAATTTTGAAAAACTTGTGTTATTAAAAGCAAATTCATTTTCTAATTAAAGTACAATTCGTTTGTTTTGAAATATTTTTTTTATGTTTTTTATTATTTTAAATTATAACAGTATTAGAAAGCAATAAAATTAATGCTATCTTATGATTCTAAAAGTTTTTTTTTCGGGGTACTTGGAAGTACTGCAGTACCTACTGCTCAAGTACTTGGAAGTATTGCAGTACTGCACAAGTACTTATAAGTTCTCTCAAGTAATCTCAAGTACTTTGAAGTACTCTCAAGTACTTCTTCAGTATTTTAACATAATACTTAAGTATTTTAGCAGAAAAACTGGGACTTGCCTAAAATCAAGTACCAGTACCAGGTACTGAAGTACAAGTACAAGTACCTGTTAAAATACTGGTACTGCTATTTGTACTTGATTTCATACAGCCCTGAACTAAACCTCCATGGTGGCCTGCTGATCTTGCTACACGTAGAAAGGAAAGCAGACGGCTTTTCAACAAAGCAAAAAAAAAAAGACAAAACAGAACAGAGGACTGGAACCGCTACAAGAACAGCCTCAGATTACATAAAAGTGAAATAGCGCAAAGGACATCCTGGCGTAATTTCTGCTAAGAAATAAAATAGTATAATGAGACCAGTAGAGTGAAGAAGATACTGTCAAAAGCTACCCCTATACCCGCCTTAATGATTAAACCAGATGGTACCACAACAGTCACCAGCGAAGAGTCAATAGATCTTTTGTACACACTTTCCCGACAACGCAGAGGCTAGTAACTATAATTTGGGACACCTCATACCGAGTCCTCCGTTCATTTAAAAGGAAGTAGTAAGCAAAAAGAAACTTCAATTGGCAGTAAATAGCTTCGTTCCATACTAATCTGCAGGTCCGGGTGGAATTTACCCGGTAGAGATGCAACGTGCTTACAGCATTCTCGAACCGTTGCTTTTGGTATTATTATCATCCAGTCTAGATAGGGGGTACATACCACTATCCTGGAGGGAGGTTGGATTTATACCAAAAACAGGAAAAACCTCCCGCACAACTGCTAAAAACTACAGACATCAGTCTCTCTTCCTTTCTTCTTAAGATGCTAGAGAGCCATTCTTAAGCATGCTTTCGAAATCGCAACATGCTCATCGTAAGGGGAAATCAGTAGACACAGCTCTACACACCATAGTTGGAACCGTTGAAAAATCACTTTCCAACAAAGAATTCATCATAATTGCTTTCAACAACATAAAACCACTAGCCATAACCAATGCATTAAGCAAACTAGAGGTTACTGGTTATATAATCTTTTAAATCAAATAAATGCTTTCAAGCAGGTTGCATTATTCGAAATTCGGTTGCTACCACACACATACCACCTCTTATCCCTGGAGGACAGCGGGTGCAAAGTCACTGCGTATGCAGACTATATTGCACTAGCAATCAGAGTTTTGATGGAAACAGGTCTAGGCAAATTGGTCAATCGGGTGGAGAAGAACTGCGGGCTTGGAATAAATCCCTCCAAACGAAGCTAGTTTTATTCCTCAAATCACTCCATCGAAACTTAATTAAACTTACTTTAAATTCGCAGACCATGCCAAATACCTTGGCGTGATATTCGACATGAAGCTCAACTGGAAATTGAATGGGAAGGAAGGCATCAAAAAAGCAACACCTCGCTATAACCTGCAAAAACGCCTTGGGCACCAGATGTGGTATCAAACCCCATATTACCCACTGGCTGTATGCCGCGGTACTCCGTCCGTACGGATGCCTTGTCTGGTGGCCGGCACTATGCAGGTCTAACTATTGAAAACTCCTAAGCTGAGCTCAAAGGATGGCATGCATCGCGAGCAACCCCCACTGCAGCCCTCGAAACGATGCTTCACCTACTCCCCTTGGTTCTCTTTGGCAAGGAAAGGTAAAAAATCGGCGCTGCGACTTAAGGAATCGCCTCATTGGAAATTCTCCGATAAAGGTCACGCTGGTATTCTAACAGAGCAATGAATGAAGTGAAGTCACGACCTACTTACTCCCGACCCCAGAGTTCCCATAAAACAACAATTCTAAACCGAAGACAATTGGAGGGGAATGAATTTGCAAGATAAGGCACTGCACTTGAAATATATGTATACGGGCGGGTCCAGTACGTGCAATGATGTGGGGTTTGGTGTCTATGCACCGACCCTGAAAATCAGCCAATCATTTAGACTACCGAGCAGTACTGACTATAGCATATTCCAAGTTGAACTAACGGCAGTTGGTGAGGCCGCTGACTGGCTGTCTGTGAGATCGATGAACGATAGAGGTATCTTCATCTACATGGCCAAGCTGCAGTAAAAGCACTCGAATCACCAACAATAAGATCACAATTGGTCAGGCACCGCCGCACGCCGCAAGATTAGGACTGCCATATTACGACTACTGTTGAAGGTGTCATGATGAGGAAGAGGAAGAATCTCCATCCCATCTCCTATGTAATTGCCCTGCCCTAGCCTCCCCAAAAAGACGATTTTCGGGTGAATATTTCTTTAATGAACTAACGGATCTATCCAAAATAGAAATCTACAAAATATCAATTTATCAATATAAATTTTATTAAGCACTCAAAATGGTTCCAAGAACAGCGGTGATCAAGCCGACGCTAATGGTAGCACAATGGACAAATTTTGGTCTAAGTGATACCCACCGCTTTTTACGGAGGGAAGGCACCTAACCTATTCTTACCTAACCGAACCTTAACCTGCTCTTTTTAGAGGGATCTGGAAATCAAATCAAATTGAGAGACAACAATTCAAGTGTTATAAGCTGAAAAAAGTAAGTTTAATTCAACTCTACATATGGATCACTTAAAAAGTAGGCCTAGTCGACAGGCTGACTTCTTAGGAAGATTGCAAAAAAATTACCGAAATAGTATTCGCATACTGCTCGAAAGTTGGAAAAAGCTGTGGGAAAAGGCGGTTCAATAGCTTATAGGTCGGGTAGAGTAATTTTAGAGCTTCTGTTTGTTAATAACTAAGCTTCTACATCTAAAATATTTACCACAGTTTTCATCCTCAAAAGCGATTGCCCAAATCCTCTGTCAGATCAAAGAGACATTTATGAATTACACCCGCTAATTAGATTCATTTCCTCCCAAAAGATGCTCCTTACATTTCACAGCCGTCTTTTCCGTCAAATTAAGCAAATCCCTTTGGAGTGCCTTCAAGCATATGTAACCATGTCCCTCGACAAAGCCACACTAAGTCCACATAGCACAATAAACCCTTCTTTGAAAATAACGAACCCCCAAGAGCCCTCTGTAAACTTTGACATCGGTCTTCAAAAGCAATTCAGCTCAGAGAACTAACTCATACCATTCATGTGCACGTTTCCGTAAACGTAAAAAGTCACACAATCAGCTTAACTGCACTGTAAAGTATGGCCTACCATAAAGGAACGAAAACGATATTTCTTCTCGAACAAATACAGGCGACACCTTCAATCCCCGTTCGTAACGAGACACAAATTTCCGGTGCATTACCTGCCACACGTTATATGTTGTAACAACTGTAAGGTCGAGTGCAATATTACTACACTTATGTAGTCTGTTCAGGATATGACTAACGGTATTCGCACCTAACACCATATCGATAGAAAAAATATTTATCTGAATTTATTTGACATCTGTCAGCTGAACACCCTCCCACGAGGTATCCTTTAACAATGATGAAGTCGAGAACAAAACAGGCAACACCTCTACCTACTCCTACCAGGAATGCCCGGAAGGCATGCACGCAATGCAATGAGCAGCACTGTTAAATGCTTTTACTGGTAATGGTTTTGCATCACAAAAGGCGCTACTGCTGCTGCAATTTTATGACTGCGAAGGGCATGGTAAGGCAGAATGCAGTTCTGTGTATTCGCTATGAAGGCAGCGTTTCATTCCATTCAACTAATGCAACTAAGGCTTCTCACGTGGTGGTTAGGCAGTTAAGCAGCTAGTAACCATTCAGCGGTTGCACAATTTCAATTGCATTTAACATACTATACCCAATCCAACAGATACTCACATTTGGTTTATGTGTGTACATAATACCATTGAATCGCACGACGAGAAGGTGGAACAATATATAAAAAAGCACTGCGGTCTGGGCTAAGATGACGACTGCGAGGCAACGACAACGACTCGTATCTCACAAATGATACCCTTATGCAAACGCGCTCAATAATAGTATCGCACTTAACTCGACTCGCGTGGTATTATGTTCGTTCGAAATAAAGCAATCCCACCGCGCTTGGGAGGTGGAGGACTGCATCACTCTAATTCCACATAAAGACGCCGTTGTCGAAGCTCCCATATTAACGTTAATAGTCCGTAATATCCATCGTGTATGAGGCATAAGATATGTACATATCCCATCCACGAGTGGAATTGTATCAATTTTACATCATAACCACACTTGGTATGGCAGCAAGCGTCATTGCATTCATTGGAAATAGAAACCTATTTATGTGTCATTAGGATAAGTGAGAGCGCAATTACTGCTGTTATAGATACATCTGAATAACAACAACAGATAGTTGGATGATGACTTCGAATCCGAGTCCGAGTCGGTGCCTATGTCCGAGCGTCTCACAATCGTACCAGGACGCGAGCTTCTTCGTGTCTTTCTTTCTCTATGGCTGTGTTACATATCTAAAGATATAAGATTGTACCTATTGTGCTCATGTAACCGATGTGTGGTAATTGCCCGATTGACCGCACCATTCGGTGTGTGTGGTTAGATAATAGTTTCTAAGTGGAGTTGATTCTTTGGATTTCTTCTGTCTCCCCCTGCGGCTGGCGGCGATAGTGAGAATATTGATTGATTTCAAGTAGTTTTCTATCTTTTTTTGCAATAATATTATCCGACCTCCTACGAGTACCATCGCCAGATGGATAATCGTCAAAGAATAAAAGAAAACAGGAAAGAGAATGTCTGCAACTAGCTTGGGGCAATCTACCTATATATACGTGAGTTGTGCGGTTTCATTAAAGTATCTTTTAATCAAGACCGCATCCCATATTTAGTCAGAGCAATGAGGAAGAAATAGAGCAACAAAGAACCCGCTAGCCACGCGGATAGTAGGTGTAAATCAGTTTTATGGATTTGTGTAAAACACGATTTGATATTTGTCGCGATTAATTAACGACTTTGGTTGAATTCCGATTGAAAGCAATTAATTAGCTATTCAGCGACTTCAAAATTCAATTAACACACTGTGTTAGAACCGCGTATAGAACAGAATATAGCCGTCGTATTAACAATTCAGATAAAAGCGCCTGAAGATAGTGTGTTTATTATAGAAACCTGAGATCAATGTTAACTTTTCGAAAAGCGAAGAAAATTGGATTTGAGAATGGTAATGGACTAGATATTCAGATATTCAATTGCATAACAGATGAGTCGGATATGTGACGCATGTTAAGCGGAATGGGATTTTAGAGATTTTCGTCTTCGTCTTACCTATTTGGGGATTGACAAATTAACTTGATTGATTTATGATAACTAAAGGCAAAGTGATTTCGATCAGCATAAATCTTGAGTTCGTAGACATTGATGGCGATTGGATGCGACGGCCGGCGGTCATCTTTGGCTATAAATTAAAGAATTTGTTGGATTAACGAGGCAGATGAAATGTTCCTCTGGCAGGTGATAGTCTATTTGGATTTTTCGATTGATTTTGCTTAGATTGCCTTGGACGCCGCTTGAATACATTTTTGTTTACGATAGTACCATACCTGAGTTATTTTATAGCACGCGTGTGGTTTGAAAGTAAAAGGTTAAGTTCAACTGACAGAACTCCCCTGACTTTTTGATATATAATTACGATTTTACAGTAATATTAAAGATCAAAGATGGGACGAAAATGCAGTTCCTTCACTTTGTTTAGAAATACTCGTATTTCCGTAGATGTGTAGCCTTAGACCAAGCAAGCTACAAGGTGTGTTCAAAACTTCTTACAGCAGAACAAGCCTTTGCTGTTATTTTATGAAAATTTGTTGTTTTTTTTCGCCGTAAAATACATGTTACTCAAGGTATCTCCCATCGCTAGTGACTACAGGATCGACCCATTTTCAGGCATCCTCATACGAATCGAAGTGCTGTTCCGCCAGGCTATGTGCCTGCAATTAGTGATAGCGGGTGGGGTAGGATTGTTAAGCTGTTTCAAATAAGTTTTCATCGATAAAGTGAAAAATGAGTTAAAAATTAACAGAACTAATTTAGAAATACCAGCAATTCGTAACTTTATGCTACTTACTGCGACTTAACAAACACTTAGGGAAGTAACAAAGTTGGATGAGTGGGACTGGCCCCCTTAAAGGCAGATTAAATCTTCCGAACCCGCGTCTGTTTCGAGAATCCATTTTGATAAGGAATGGAGTCTGAGCGGAACTTCAGACCCACGTTGACCCCCCTTCGTCAAGTCTTCTTGTCATGAGTGTGTTCCTTCCATGTTGCGCTGTTCTACCCTGTCTAATATAAGATTGGGTCTAAATCTTATATTACCCCGTTATCTGCGGCATGGCCTTTCTAGCGGTATTTTTTACCTGGGATTTTCCACTTTTACATTATTCTGTAGCCTGCTCGTCCACTGGTCATTCGTCCTAAAGCGTGTTTTTTTTGGAGGTTTGGTTTTGAACTAGCAACACGGTTTCTATAGTAGTAGTAGTATGTTCTGCTATTTTACGATAGACCAAGGCCAGGACAACGCATGCAATTTGTGCAAACTTATTTTGAAAACCATGATTCGATTCGCAAAACTTATCGTGCTCTCAGGCGGTAGTCGTGATGGAATGCTAATCATCATCGACTCGTGAGCGGAAGGTCTGTAGTTTAAGGGGTAATCTCATGTGAATGTGAACCTCTTTTTGGGGTCTTTTTTATAAGACAATAAAATTCAATCATTTAAATTTTTTTATATGTTTTTATTCGTATCTTAAACGGTATAAAAAAAAAATTTCTTATTTTACATTTTTTATATAAATTTTTTTTAACTAAATTAGACACAAATAAAAAACAAGTCACTGGTCATGGTAATATCGGCTGTTCATGTGGTCTGAAATAAAAAAATCGAATGGATTATTCTTCAGTTGAGAAGAAAAAAAATAGCGGACTGTAAAAAAATTTTGTTTATTTTGTTAATTTTTTTGTCAAAAATCGTTTAAAAAAGGTAAGAACATATTTTGGAAAATAGCAATTTTGGTACGGCAGATAACCATTAATGAGTAGAAGAACATATATACATAAATTTCAATCGGTTGAATGGTTTTTTTGTTTTGTTTAGGACCATGAGAGTTTTAGAAAATGATGTTTCGAGAAAAATGCGTTTAAAGTTTCAAGAGCAGAAATTTCTTGGAAGATTTATACTTACACTAATCTGCTGACCATACAATTACCCTTCGGTGGCTTCATACGCATCATATTCTGCCAGTTTTTGTGGCCTGAGGGAAGCCCCTGCCTTTTTCTCCAATCTTCATTATTTTAAGGATGGGTGAAAATCCTTCATTAAACATACACGCAGCTGTCCATGAAGCAATTTCCAGCGTCTTTTTTCCAACATAATGATGCTTTGGAGCCAAGTCCCAGATGCAACTATTAAGCGACTCGTTGTTGTTCTGAGTGTTTTTTCCCAAGCACCTTTGTATCAGATCATCAGATGATAATTCTTCGTAAATTAGCATCAAAAAATTTACTGTTTCTTCATCAAATGCTGGAGGATGTGTGTTTCAACAGGATGGCGCTACGTGCCACACAGCCGAAGCTACACTCGATGTTTTGCGCCCTGTTTTTGAAGATCGCATTATCAGCCGCAGAGCTGATGTCGTTTGGCCACCTCGGAGCTGCGATTTGACACCGTTGGACTATTATTTGTGGGGTGCCGTCAAAGATAAGTGTTACGCCGACAAGCCAGAGACAATTGACGCTTTAAAGGACAATATTCGTGAAGCCATTGGTGAAATAAAGCTGCACACAATCGATAATGTGCTTAAAAATTGGACCGATCGTGTAGGCTACTGCATGGCCAGCCGAGGCAGCCATTTGAATGAAATTATTTTCCGTTATTAACCGGAAGGATTGTACTTTCAAATAAAAAAAGAAATTTGAGAAAATATTCAGTAGTTTTTTTTATAGCATTTTCAAAAAAAAAAAAATTATTTGGCGGACCCTTTATCTAAAACCAAGCGACAAGTTTTGAGCGATATTGCGCGACTGTGTGATCCTACAAATATGCTGGCACCAGTTCTCATCGTTGCAAAAATATTCATAGAGACCTTATGGCGAACTGGCTCGGAATGGGACTCACTACTAACGGTATTACTTCAAGAAATGATGGGTTACCGCAACAATTTGCATCAACTGCAGCGTGTCCGAATTCCACGGTGTTTGGGGATGCAAGCATCGGTCACCACACATTTGCATGGCCTTTGCGCTGCTAGCGTTAAGGTTTATGCGGCGGTAGTGTACGTTTGTACGACGCGCCCCAATGGCGACTTCCAATCAGCCGCAGGATCGCCGTTGTAAGGATCGGCATCCAGTAAATTTTTAAATGTTTTGCTGTCACCATCTCCAATGTTTTTACTACATATATTTTACTTTTTTATTTCGATCACACCGTTAACTTCTATTTTACCGGAACTTTCTTCATGATTTGCTTCACAATGCTCAATTTGATATTCATACCACTCCAAGAACTCGTCTGACTCTTCCCTGCCAATCCATTGCTTGCATGCTTTACACACTTTTCATTTGACAATTAAATTTACAATTTTATTAGAATATTTCCCTATCAAAGAAACAAAACCCAGCAGTGAGGTTAAACCACGCTTGGCCCATGATCCATAACCAGAAACCGTGATTTTATCTTCAGCGCAACCGTTTTCAAAATTTAATTTTTTTTTCTTCTGCAACGGCTTTTATTGAAAACAGTATCAACTACTGACTTTACAGCTATATAAATTTGGTCGAGCAAACCATAATATCCATTTTTACTAATTCCATCACATAAGTCCATTAGCGAACAAAATAAATTTATTCCAGCTAGACCGACTCCAACTAGTCGCATAATAAACACAAAACGTCTATTGATTACGTAAGCATTTTTGATCATAGGAGAAAAATTGATGTCAAATTCTTGGCATGAACACTTTACACACAACTTGAATCCTAGTCCTCGCGGTGATTTTTTCAAAAATTTGCACTTTAAAATTGATTGCAAAGCTGTAAACACTAGCGAGAAACACAGAATGCTGTAGCTGAATCCTTCTTCAATCGGTACATCAAAATCACTCGTCTTTTAATTTTTCAGCTGATGTGCTCATAAACTCGGTATCGGTTTCAGCAGTATACTGATTCCCTCGAAAACTCCTTTTTCTTTCTTTTAGCCCTGGATATCTTGTGGAGCTTCTCGAACCTTTGCGATTCATTTTTTTTTTCATGTTTGATGTTGATACACAGAGCATCAAAAGTGTACTGCTAAATTTGTTCTAGGATTTTATATATATTCACGACAAAAAATTATATACACAATTCCACATATACACAGGTAGGTAATGTACTAAAGTTGACCGTCGGACACTCCGTACGCAGGTATAAAAGACCGGTAACAACAATAGAAAAGTAGCAGGTGCAGACCTGGTGCGCGGCAGACAAGTCGCTTACGGCGCGTCGGCGACTATGGTTTGTAACTTATTTAATACCAGAAATTTTGGTCTGAATTTTTCACAGCATATTTTCGATAGGTTTCACTATCGAAATATGAAAAACAAATTTTTTTCGAAGTGGTCACATGAGACTACCCTCTTAAGTCTATCGGTAGCCAAGAACCCCATACTAAAAAATTGTGTAACAACATCAGTTGTGAATGGAAGATGATCAAAAAATACTGACGAAGGCATAACATTCGCAGCACAAGATCACTTCAAAATTCATACTCTGTGTGTGCATTTCCAATATAACACCTTAATGACATGGAAACAACAGGGTTACTGTGAACTACAACCAACGCAAATTCAGTGAAATCTCTCAAATCCTACCTAGGACAACCACCCCCGAAGAGTAGTGATCAAACATCTTCGACACAAACCATCTTCACCCCGTCCAGGTTGTGTGACAAACACCATAAGAGCGTAGACTTGTCGTAGGTTCGGTGAATGAAGACACTTTTGAAAAATATCAGTATAATTATTTTAATTATTTAAAATTAATTTAATTAGTAATTTTTTTTCCATTCGTGCAGGGACGGGTTAAGAATATCCTTGCAGCGATACCTCCCGCTTGTCGTAAAAGACTACTAAAACAAAGGTAAACAAAAATCACATCTAGGCAATTTAGAAAACACCAAGGTGAGCCTAGGGACACATATACCACAATTAAACTGCCCCACAAGTGTACATGCAAATCAGTGGGTTGACACGACTGGAGATCACCGGTGTTGTAAAAGTAAGATCAAACAAAAAAAATCTGGAGCATGCCCGTGTCACAAAAAAACAAAAACAAAAAAAACAAGGCAGGCCGAAAAACAATTGGTGCAAACAAATGCAAAAACACCAGCATTTGATTGGCCTCAGCGATGAAGTAATCCCAAACCGGGAAGCCTGTCGCTACTTTCTGAGGTCAAACCGGCGAACCCTACAAGCGGACCAGTAGGATTGCAGTTAAGTGGGAAGGTTATGGTCCGACACTTCTGACCATAACAACGCCGGAAAAAGGAAAAGAAGAAAAAGAAGTACTTTTTTTCCATTTTTTCTTGAAAAAAAATTAAGTTTGGAATTAATTTTCTTACAAAACATCCGTTCGGTCAACAAGACATACAACATGAACTACGAGCTCAAATTTTGCCTTGATGTTGACGTTGAGATTGATGGTAATATAATAATTCACCACACCTAGTATAGTACTTTTTCTTATTGGAATGGTCGTATAAAACCATAAAACCATATCGCATCCCCAGTCACAATTCGATGTAAAAAAAATTCTTTCTTTCTAGCCTTGGCATCTGCTGCTGGCAAGTGAAAAATCGCCTATCAACATATCTCGGTTTCAGTTCATGAGGAAGGCAATTGTCTTGCCTTTGAATCATTCACATGGATTTTAATCGAACAAATATTGCTTGCTGGGGTACTCCCAATGAATTTGCAAGCTTCATTTCTTCATGAAATTACCTTAACTAAAACGTCGAAAACATTTCCTACATAATCTATCAATTGGGGCATTGTCACCTTCAGCTCCATCTACACTTTTATTCCAATCAAAGAAAAAAATTAAAACCTCCCTCAAATGTTGCTTAATAAACAGATAATTTTAACAATTCAACCCAATACCAATAAAGGCTAATTCATGAAACCCGTCTCTCACTCAATCTCACTGAAACCACCAAAATCAGATTATGAAATACAAATAACAGCTAGAGCCATCTTCTGAAAGTGTGCCGAACTAATTTGTACTACCAATATTTAAATGTTGTAATTGGTCGCTTCTAGTGGAAACTATGGCCTTGGCCATGAGCCTTCAGAATCTTCTTCCATATTCGAAGAAGGCATTTTTTGAGGACATTAACACTTTTTTAGAATATATATATGTATATATATTTACCCGTATAGTAAAACTATGTATGCCTGCGTTCACTGTGAAGGCCATTATCTACACCAAATTAAGCAAAGATTGCGTGCCCTGTGTACTGGTACAGAGTCTTAAATTGTCTTGTTGGAACGTCTGTCTCCCTCACCGGAAGGTTTAACCTTTGGAACCTTCCAAAGCACTTTCAGAATAAATTTTCGCATTCTCCCAGACGCTGTACATACTCAAGTGTCGAAAGTCCACCAGTCGACACAGAAGCCCAAACTATGACAAATCACGGCGCTTGACATCAGACGCCCTATGGAAGGTCCAAATGCTCGTATGACCTCTAGTTTGTTAACTTGTTTACGAATTATTCTATTGGATTTATTTTTTTGCTTTATCAAACCTCCCTTTTTTGAGCACCCATGACATTTCGCTCTTTTCGGAGCTTTAGTTTATCATAATCTTAAACTACTTTTATGATCTGTTGATGTCAAAACGTCAGCCTTGACATCATAGAGAAGCTTGTGAACTAGGGAAAGTTTGGAAATTTTTAAAAACTTTTACCGAATTTCTGAGAGCACTTACTCCAATTCTGGCCCATAGTAATCGTCCCACTAGTTAGGTCATTCGTTTATATTGAATAAATTCAAGCGAAAATTTTCCCTTGTCGGTGGGAATCTCACTTATCGAATTATCGAAATTATCCTAGCTTTAAATACTTCAGTTCCAAATAAGCCAAATCAGTCGATTCCGCGCCGTTCACAGGCATGAGAAGTCTCTCAGTCCACACTGTGGCGAATTCTTCGTAAAGATCTTTGCCGGTGCCCTCACAAATCAAATTAACTCAAGAACTGAAACCTCTTGATCATTCAAAGCGTCAAAACGTCTCCAATAGGGCTTTGCAAGGGACTGAAAATAATTTTGAATTTCGTTGGAAAATTATCTTCAGCATGGACGCTCCATTTGATGTGGATTCCATGTCCGAAGTGTGATTGGACCGTATTTTTTCGTCAATGAAAATGACCATATAGCCGTGATTGAAGATCGCTGTCTTTCCATATTGGAAGACTGCTTTTAGTCAAAATTCCAACAAGTTGGCCAAACAATTGATCTATTGAAGAGATAATTTCAGAATATGGTCCTGCTCAGGAACAATACAGAACTTGACGTTGTCAGCGTCCCAGCCGATTAGGGGAAGAGTGGTAGAACATTGGCTCCAAAGAATCGATCGCTGCGAACGTCCTCATGGTGGTGATACGCATGAGATTGAATTTACGAGTAGCACCTACATTATATATGTTTCCTACAACTCCGTCGAGGATTTCGACGGAGCCTTCACTTTCAGAATTTCTTCTGGCATTGATGCAGTTTTTGGCTACCACCACTTTACAGTTTTGCAACATTGATAGAATTGTTATGAAGTGCTATGATTCAAGACATGCTCTAAGGATAGCTACTAAGGATAAAAAAATCCAAAAAGTTGGCAGTATATACTTGTCCTTTCTTATAAATAATTACCCTAGAATGTTATAGTCTCCTGAAGCTGATTTCAGCAATATTATTCCACACGGTGTACTCATATGCCCGCATACAGCGGCGTTTCTAGCGATGCGCTTTTACTTTCATCTATGCTGGAACAGAGTCTTCAACTCCTTCACAGCCTCAATAAAAGCATTACTTAACATTTCCAAAACTTTATTGCATTTTATACACTTGTTCAGAGGAAAAACCGATCAAAATGTAAGTTATCCAACAAGGGGTGTTATCAATCGAACTGCTACTCTGCCCACAAGAGTTGTTTTTTTAATTCAATTTTCCATAAAGTTTTCGCCAAATAACAGGTCATCCAATTTATTTTTGTGTTATGAATAGTTCGTGGAGCATAGCTGCCGACATTATCTTTAACATAGCTCCAAACAATAAAAGTATAAGAGGGTCACACGTTCACACGTTCTACATTTGAAAAATCACACGTCTAAGAGATTTGTCACGCAATAGAGTCATTGTTCACCAGCTGTTTGGCACATAACTTCCTTCTGCCAAAAATAAATATCATTTGGGTTCAAAGTGTCAATTTAAGGCAAAGAAAATTTTGTCAACATTATTCGGTTTTAAATCACTCTCTCAGCTAAACCGGCGATATTTTCAGTTGACTTTGCTGAAGGAGAACGTTTTGGAGTTCTATTTTAGTAATTTGTCCGAAATATTCATATTTATCAATTAAATTTAAATGGCACCTCTTGTTGGATAACCTTTTAACGCAACCTCTTTAACGGGTGACGACAGGATATCCATCGGCTTAGCTGTTAACGAGCAGACATTCCTTTTACTTTTTGAATATAGTTTTTATAGGGTATCTCACCCCTTGTCTGGTCCATCTTGTAAACTTCTGACTTTGTAGTGCGAATAAAATGTACAATTCTCCTCCATTACGATGCGCGCCTAAGTACTGCGAAAACGTGATTGATGGCTCTGCCTGAAAAAAGAGCCGCTCCTTCCGTGAAACATACTGGGAAGGGGTTACCCGTTGAGTGGATAAAGATACTCGTAGTACAATGACCTAAAGATCTAAGTGATATGTAGTCAATCTTCGCAATTTTCTAGGATTTCTGAAAAAAAAAAATTACGTACTACTGGAGGAAAAGATGTGGAAAAGGGACTACCGTAGATGATCTAGTACTCATTCCTCTGCCAGAATGTTGCATCGCCTTATAAGTTTGATTTAAAAATTCGTTCCATTGCTGGATTTAAGCCAGCTGTGACTTAAAGTCTTGTTATCTTCCTTGGCCAGTCAAATGTCTGTCTTGAAAACGTGAAGAAAACAAACTCCAGAGGCTAAATCTGGAAACCCGCCACCAGATCTTCAGTTCCAATTAGGTGAATAACTTCAGCCCGTTGAATAGACCCTATGCTCCTCATTTTAAGTCCCTAATCTGTCCACGGCCAGACCAAGACGACACAAAACAAAAACCCAAGATATCGAAAAACAAGTGTCAAGTCGGATGATGGATCTCCTAATCATATAAGCGCCAAAGATCCATTTATCCACGCTCCATCAGAATTCGCTCATCTACTCGTTCCTCTTTCAAGTTTTCTTTTAACATTTGTTGTGAGATCTTGAAAAGCCGACCAGTCTGATGTCGATATTCACCTTGGAAGCTAACCTAACAACAACGACACCAAGGGGCACCTGACTCGCACCAGCAGACTCGTGGATCACTTACTGCTTTCAGATCGACGCAAGTGCGGACTGCTCGCGGTGCAGTCAGTCAGGCGTGCAGCCATGAAAAATCACCGAATGCGAATTACAAATTGAATGACATCGGATTTACAATATGTAAACCAACAACAACGGCAACAACAACAACCAAACAACTGAGAATTATGCCTTCAAGTCTTCATTTTCAATTACGGATTACGCGGAGGGAGATATCGTTTTTTCTATTTATTTTTTGTCAAGTCGAAATGCTCGCACTTGTAGCTAAGTAACCAAAGCAAAAGCCTGGGGCCGCTTAATTCCCGGTGACATGAGCTTAAGATTGTCGCTTTACGGGTAACTGTTGTAGGGTAGGGTGGTGGTACCGATGCCATGGCAGTGCTAGTGCCAGCGCCAGTACCAGTACCGATGCCTGGCGGTTGTTTAGCTGTTGTTCGATGCCGTGGAGGAGCACATCATGTGGCAGAGAAACTGAAGCATATACGATACTTTGACTTGTGCCCGTAACTGAGGCGATGTGTTGTCTCTAGTCATCGTCAAAGTTGTCGTTTCCAAACGAACATTATCGCGATTATTTTAATGCTGCCCCCAAGACTTGAGTGAGGACGTGAATGAGTGTAGTACTCTCGGTATATGGGGATCTCTAAGGCGGTGTGTTGTCGATGTCTCGAGGGTATCTACACTCTCATTACTTGAATTGAATAATTTGCTCACTTCGGACAGAGACCGATGAGCGATGGATGGTGGACGGATGAATAGTGCCTCATGCTGTTGCTGGTGCTAGTGATATTAGTGGCTTCGTGTAGGGTACCTGGAGTGCATGGGGTGCACTTGAAACCCGATCACCTTCATGGAAATACGGTAAAATTGCTTATTTTTATGTCATTTTAGTCGATCGAGGTACACAGCATCATGGCGAGGGTGTGCTGGCAACCAAGTTGTTCCAATTTGCTTGAAATGTGAAACCGAAATTGAGATTGGAAATTTGAGGATTTTAGATATTGGTATTTGTTTTTTCATCACTCAGTCGTGATCGTAGATGTAATAACAATTGTGGGTTTATGATGTTGAAGAATCGTTATTTGTTTAAATTCGCCGGTGACGAAAGACTTTTGAGAGCTGAACTTGTCCTATTTCCTGAAATTTCTTCAGTCAATCTGTGAAAGTATGTTCAAAAAGAGAAGGGAATTGGTTGGTTGAGCAGAATTATACCGCTCCTAGCTAGTTCGTTTATTTGCAGCTGTAAAAAGTAACATGTGGCTTGATATGATACTATGATCTGCCGTTTTGAGAGCGATACCATACAGGGATATATACATTTGTGGACTTTTTCAATGGCGCATACCTTGAAAATAGATTATGACATCAACTCTGGCAGCGTTTTATTCAACGCTTGATTGCGTAATGGAGGTTGATCTAGTTTTCAATAGCTTTAACAAAAATTGCAAACAGGTAATGTTAGGGTGTCTCAAGTATATTTCTAAACCTAGGATATACCAAATGGGTAGTTGATATTTAACGTATATATGTAAGTGACACTCAAAACCTAATCTTTAACAGTATAGTAGCTCAAGTTTGCATCATAAATTCTTTATTACTTTGAGATCTGTTGACTGCTATGCTGTGATTGTATAATATCTATGTTATCGCTCCCATGTATTTAAAATGAGCCAGGGATTATCAAGTCCTACTTCAGTTAACTCCAGTGTACCGCAAGGTTATGTATTGCGCTCCTTACTGTTTTCTATGCTAACAAATGATCTTCCAGATTCAATTATAAATTGTAAGGTCCACCTGCACGTAGACGATATCCTTATCTATCGTACCAGGATGTTGGTTTAATAGAAGATTTTATAGACCGTATTCTTGAGGATCTCGTAAATGTCCCGCGTTAGTCGTATTCTTACCAGCTAGGGCTCAATCTTTTAAAGATCACAGCAGGAATTTATTCACGGCGGGGAATCAACTTCCGGCAGAGGATGTTAGAAAATAATGACCCATATTCTCCACTTGATAGTGTCATCTGAAAAACCAAAATGGAATGATTTGCTTTTATAAATTAATTATAACTACAAGAGTTATTTATCGTTCAAGCTGTTTCTGTCCAAGTTCATAAGAAACGAAAAAAATGTCTACGATGGTCAATCCAAAAGTAATGATAATGGAAATAAAACACGGTGATAACAGTTAAAAAAAGGATGTAATTTTCTATATAGTCTCCAAGTGAATACATTAGTCCATCTTTTTTCTAAGCCCAGGATTCCCTTAGAAATAATTTCTTTGTCTTAACCTTCCAAAACGCCTCAACATCAACAGCGTCCATATCTTCGCTATCGACTTCAAATTTTTTGCCTCGCATGTATTCCTTGAACCGAGGAAAGAGGTAGAAGTTACTGGAAGCCAGAACTGGCGAATAGGGCGGTTATTCGAGTAGTTTGAATCCTGTTTCTTGAATGGCATCCGTCGTAACTGCTTAGTGAGCCGGTTTCTTGTTGAAACAGCACTCCAACCCGCATTTTCCGAGTCTTTTTTTCTTCAATGACCTTCCGCAATCTTCTTATTTGGTCAGCGTGGTAAGATCCCCAAATAGTGGCTCCCTTTTCTAAATATTCCACCATAATTATTCCTTTAACGTTCCAAAAAATAGATGCCATAACCCTCTCACCAAACTTGAGACATTACATTTTTTAGACGTCGGTGAGGAGGATCGCTTCCAAGTCATCGATTGTTATTTGATTTCAGGATCAAAGTGGTGAATCTAAGTCTAGTCCGTAGTCATGAAACGTAACAAAATATTTCCTGATCTGCTTGGCACTTCTCGAGCTTCACCCTTGAAGTGTCGACTCGGTTTTTTCTTTTGTTGTCGGTTAATATACTCGGTATCCAACACAGAGATAATCTATATGCAGTAATAATCTGCCAAGCTTAAAATCTGGGCTTATAAATTGTTTGTTTTGGAGGTGATTGCTCAAAGGATACAATAAAGAACCAGAATACAGTAAATACAAATTGGTCGGGGATAAGTCTGGTGAGTAAGCGGATGAGGCAAAACTTCATAACCCAACTTCGCCAGCTTATAAACGTCGACTTTGCGGTATGTGGTCGTGCGTTGTCATGCAGCAGTATGAGACCATGCCTATTTACCAGTGACAGCTGTTTTTGGAGCAATTAGTTGTGCATTATGTCAATTTTTCTATAGCACGACTCGGCCGTGATTGGTTCTCCGCGTTTAAGAAAGGAATAATGGACAACTGCCTCACTCGTCCACCATACTGTTACCATTACTTTAATGGGGTGTAAGTCTGCCTTGTCAAATCCACTGGGAAACTCAGCCACGCCTATTTATTCCCCCGACCGTCGTGACGATGCGATGCAAAAAAGTATCCAAACGCTGTCTTTTGGTCAAAAATTATGCAATCTCCAAACGTCGTCGCATATTCGCTGGTGTTAGGACGTGATGCCACCAATATTTTTAATTTTTTTTCCTTTCCGATGGCGGAATGGTGGCGACTTATGGTTGCAGTTGACACTTTAAACCTTGCAGCAAGGTTAGGATCAGTCGTGTCTGGCTTTTCTACAACAGCTGCGGTAAGTTCTTTATTATTAATGACATTCTCTGGCCTACCCCTTGGCAAATGTTCGAACGAAAAATCTCCCTTACTGAACTTGGTAAACCAGTTTCGAACAGTTCTCTCACTACACGTACCCAATCCCAAAGCAACGTTAATTTTTCTAGCCGCAGTCATATTTTTTTTTTAATTGAAAAAGAAAAATCGCCCTTAAATTTGTTGGTGAAAGCATTTGCAAGTCAATGAGCTAATAGCGTAATAGCTAACAGATTAAACTGCATTCTTTTCTTAAAAAAAAAACCTTATTTTAATTTTTTCTGCACAACTTTCACAACAATCACTTTAGGAATGATCGGTAGGTCAGCAATTTCATATCTAACGACCTATTAAAGCTTTGTTTTTCTGATGGTATTTTTTCAATTGGTTGGAATAATTCGGGGGCACAACATATATCAGTCGTTTGACGGCAGTATTATCCAACAGAAGAAGGCCATTCACTGAACCTGATTTTTCATAATGCCACTAAAAAATACAATCGTAATCTATAAGGCTCTTGTTTAAAACACACATACTTGTGCCACTAACGACTCACGAAACCAGTCGTCAATTGTAGCCGCAGGTTTATTTCCCACTATTGTAGTTCATTGGGCACTTAAACTGAACGTTGCATTCGTAAAGTGGGGAAGTGATGTGCTGTTTCACGATTTTTCTGCTAGATTTTTTTAACGACGTAACGATATATTTGTCTGGCAAATATTTTCACAACACCCAGACGAGACTGCTGCATTAAAACCTTATACAGTGATCAGACATAACGCCTGCTGAATTATACGTTTTAATAGTGCTTTCAACTCGAGCTAGAATTGAAGCTGTTTTGGTTCTTCTCCATTGGCAATTTTTTAATCTTCTACCTTGCAAAGCTGGGGAAGGGACAACTTGGCTGTGTTGTAGAATATATGATTCTGAGCTCATAGCGACCGGTTTTAGAACCCTAGCTACTGTGTTTCCTGAGGGTATTGGCTTGTAGATAACTGAAAACTGTACAGGACGAGATGGTTTACCAACAAAAACTAATTTTAAGTTGCATTCATTTGAAGCGGAAATTGTTGTTTACATTTTAGTGTTCATGGTTTGGTCACGTTATAGAGATGACAATATTAAAAAAGTCTTTTCACGTTACCCAGAGTTAACATTAACCACATCAGGCCAACAAGTGTCTACTGAAATTACGTGGCTAAATACGAGTCTTAGTTAGCAACGTTAAGCTGACAAACTAAGAAGCTACTTGCGGCACTTCCGGCCTGTTGAGCTGAGTGGGAAGAATTTCTTTGTCCTGAAAATGTACCCTTGTGGCAAATATTCTTTTAAGCAAAATGTATTTTTTTTCAATTTATACAATTAGATTTCAAACCCCATGAAACACGTTATTTTTTTTTGGTTTGATCACAGACTTGGTTGTCGTCAGTAAATCTATGTCCCATAGATGGAACTGACAGACTGCACAGCTGATTTGCTACTGGGACGTCGTATCCTATTAAATTAATTTAATGCTGCCGTTAGGAAATAGCGCTTCGTATATATCATTTATAAGTATTTTCTATAACATTGAAGAAACTATTTACATAATTGTCCACTGCTACAGTCTTCTACGGATACCGATAGCCCTCCACCTCAATATCGTCAAAGATGCGCTTTTATTATAAAAATCACGAAATCAATTATCGACTTTTCAAATTTATTTCTCTTTGCAACGGAGAAGACCCGCAGTGCTTGTCTGGATGCTTACCTTTCTAAGAATTTATGAGATTCTTGCGTTAATTGCGTTTGGCGAGTATACAATTTTAATGAAGTTCTCTCTTTCTCTCTCGGTGAAATTGAGCGGTTGACTCAACTAGAAGCGGTATGTGGTGATGATAGAAAGGGAACTAATTGGATATAATGGAAATTGCCAACTGATTGAGGAAGTGATTACGTGGTGGCCCGAAAAAGATCGCTTTACAGAGGAAGGCAAGTGCAAATTGATTAGACATTTCAATATAATGGATAATTTATGAGGGTAAGCAAGAGGAAAAAATTCAGATACCTTGCTGGTATTCAAAATGAATTTCAAGACCAATTGCCTTGTTATGCCAAATACATAGCATTACTTCCTTGTCAGTTATGCCAGTCTTGCTGGATATTCTGGAACCTCAGCATATTTTTTCACTCAACATTGTCTTATGTGACTCACTTTTTAATACTCCTTGCAAGTAACACGAAATTTGCTTATTTCGCTCCATTCGTCCATAATATTTGTTTTCCTTAGTTCGCGAGGCATCCAAACAGTTTCTTTATGTAATCAGTTCTTTCCATGGAAACGTTTGATATTTCTTAATACTGACTGCCATATGGGCACACGTGGTTCTTTGCGATGAAGGAACTATTCAAAACAATATTTCCCCAATTGTTTGTCCCGCAATCTCTAAATCAAAAAGGTATTTATAAAGCTATAATAATGCCAGTGACACTTTACGGATATGAATCTTGGTCTTAATCGTAGACTAAGAGAAAAATAGTTCGAAGAAACAGATGAATGGAGTAAACTACACAGTCAAGAACTCGATGAACTCTATTCAGCTCCAAGCATTGTTATAAAATTGCAAACATTTAGATGGGCAGGACATGTAGAACAAGTGGACAGTGGACAAACAGTCAAAATAATAATGGCAGGAATGCCTGATTGTAAAAAGCTGCGATTAAGGGTGCGCCGTAGAGTGGAGGACAATATAAAGATGGACCTAGAAGGTATAGAACAGAAAAGCGAAACATGGAAGGAACACACTCACGACAAGGAGACTGGATAAAGAGGGCTCAGGACTAACGTGTACCAAATAGGAATAAATAATAAGGTGCTTTTACTATAGCTTGCGACCTCAAAGCACTGAAACCTTGAGAAATCTGTTGTGCCGAAACGTCCCAGTCTCAACAAAATATCCTCAGTCTTTTTGTGAATCGTTCTCGCGGGAATAGAGGTAACTTCCCACCGTCTGGACGCCTATGATATGTGTCTTTAGAAAAGCTCTGGCTTTTCGACCCTGTACCCACCTTGCTTGCTGTGTGAGCTTGGCGCTCTGACTGCCACTTGTTTATTGACGGTTATATCCAATAACAGGTTTTATTTTTAATTAGTGGCAAACGACACTTTAACGAAAATTGATGATATTTTTAATTTAGTTTAAAGCACAAGCTTACTCACAGCTTGTAACTTTTGCTTAGTAAGAAAAGAATTTCCATATTTGCTACGATATTTCGGGAATAGCACCACATGAAATTTTTCCTTGTGCATAAATCGATGGAATACTCAACATAGTGTCTTAGACGTAAGTCGAATTGTATTAAATTGTACCATATCGGCGACGTCCAGAAAATTTGTCACGAAATAGAATGATTGCTTCACTAGCTGTGGCGCCGTATTAAAGAAAATAAATGCCATCCACGGTCATAGTGCCAATTCCAGCAATAAATCAATAAACAATGTTCGAGGACGCAATCCACTCACTGAAATGGGTGCGGTGCATCAGCATAATTTTGCGAAAGAATAATACGCTGGAATAATGGTTCCTCTAGTTCTCTTGGGTTTTCCGAGCCTCAAATGCGACAGTTTTTATTTACGTACCCAGAAAAACGGAAACGAACTCCATCATTCAGAATACATATCCTCATAGCTTAGTTGTGCAAAATTAATTCAAAAAAATTAAAAAAAAAAAACCAAAATAAACAAATTGACTTCAATACAACGTAAATCAAAATCATTCGGGCAAAAATAAAAATAAGAAAAATCGCATAACATATAGTAGATGAATGGCACATCACGGACAGTCCACTAAAACAACAAAAGGCGGAATTGAACTACAAGAGCAACAACTACAACTTGTTGTAGTGTCAATGTGGAGTTTCGAGACGTCGAAAAAGGCAGCGTTGATGAAACCTTGAGACACGCAAAAAAAGAAGAGTAATAATTTCTTTTTTCATAAACACGTCGTTAGAAGCGAGCTGCGAGTAGTGTGGCCTACAATAAATGGAGCTGTCGTCCAACGGGTAAGACGGTGAGTAGGGATTGGTAACTGGGAATTTAATACTTCGACTTCGACGAAATTAATCAAGTATTACCAAAAAATGCTACCTAGGCAAATAACGTAAAACTAGTACTCCGATTTGGGTGCTAGCCCGGAAGAGTCTGGTTGAGCGTTATAATCGCGCTCGAGAGCCCAAGCCTACAGTAGTTACAGCCCTGACTACCTTTAACCATCACGCTACCCTTAACCATTCGCTGTCAGGCAGAAAAGTCGTTACAGACATACTAGTCATTTTGGCATACTATTGACAAAGATTTGGCAGAAATTTGGGCTTAAAAATTCCCACCCTTCTTGAAGAGCTTCTCTAGGAGACGTTTTGCTGCTGGTACTTCAATTTTGAATATATTCTTTTAAGCTCGGCATAAAATGTTCAAAAGGATTGACGTCAGTATTAAAGAAAACAGCTACATTTTAACGTTGTAAGCAGTATGCTCTGGCCAGTTGTCTTTTTGAAAGACAAAATGCATTCTCGAGCCCATTTCATGGCGTTTTACTGGAGATTTCTTTTTGGGATATTGAAGTAGTCCTGTTGGTTCATTTTGTTGTCAATAAACTCCCTGTTCGTAGACATAAACCCCCACATCCAGTTATTGCCACCGCTTCATCGTCGTCTGAAAATTAGCTTCTTTCACCTCAGTATTTGGTTGTTTGGTCATTGCCAAACAAGCTTGCTTTCGTTACTAAAAATACCGATATTCCAAAAGTCTAGAGTCTAGACTCTCTAGACTCTACTCTACTCTTTGGCGAATGCAAGGCTTTTTTTTATGAATTTTGGAAATAAAGGGTTTACGACGTGCAACTAAGCCGTTAAAATTATTTGACCTGAAAACCTGTCTTACTGTATCGACAGAGAGCCCTCATTTCCGAATTTATGGACAACATCCCTAACTACCGTATGTCAGATTTACCAACAAGCTCCGCAGTTTCTGTGTAGGTTTTCCCATCTCAAACTAAATTTAAAATAAGCTTTCGGTCTTCTGAAGAAGTTTCCGATTTTTTATTTTGACCCTTTTTGTTCTTTTTTCGTTTTCTTAATTTTATTTTCTCAAAAATATCCTATATCCATCTGTTTATTGCCTAGATCACAGCATTCAATAGAATGAGCCGATATCATTATACAACTTTGAGTTGGGCAGATAATTTTGTGCCTGCTTTTCTTCTACCATATTTGGAAAAGTCGAAAAAAATCTAACCATATGAATGATTTCATCAGTTTAAACCATTATGTCTACTGAACCATGAAAGCATGTAGGCTAAAAATTGTATGCAAAAGCTATGCAAAAGCTATGCAAAGTGGTTACTGACAGTCACAATTCAGAGGATCATCTCAAAATGGATCCACTTGAGTTTTCAGTAATATTTAAAGTTGGTCTTTTTAGACGAGCACGAGATGAAGTTCAATCACTAGATGGTAACGTGGCGCAGAGGTTGGTTGTTGGCATCTGACGCCGTTGACAGGAGGCTCGTATCCCGAAACAGTTTTTATTATTATTACAATACTATTATCGTTCATTTAGAACTCGAAAGTTCAGCACCTCGTTGACAACCCTTCGCCAAGCCTCCCTGTCATGAGTGCTCCATCCATGCCTCGCTGTTCTATCCCATCTCCTCTAGATCCAACCTTCTATTGTCCTTCCATCTACGGCGCGGACTTGCTATATTTTCCTCACGGGTTTTCCACTCATTATTCTTTTGAGTCTTCGTCCACTGTCCGTTTGTTCTATGCCAATCTTAATCTACGTGATTTTAAACTCGGATAATACTTTGGGGCTAAATAAATTTCTTGAAGTTATTGATTGCGTGACTTTCTGTTTTCCACCATACATTCTCTTTAAGATCTTATTCGATATACATAATTCGAAGACCAAGTTTCACATCCGTAAAGTGACATTATAATGAATTTGTAAATATGGATTTTGACATTATGGGACGAAAGAGCTGTATTGAAAAGATCCTTCATCGCGAAAAACCAGCCACTTTCCAGTCAATATGGTACCTAAATATTTCAACTCGTCACTCTCAAACCGTTTATCAAGTTCAAGCCTGCTTCATTTCCTGCCATTGTTTGACTTTCTGCGATTCTCGTAACTGCCCCCTCACTATCTTCCAGAAGTCTCAAATCGTCAGCGTAAGCTAGAGCGACTGTGATTCCCTTAAGGGTTATTTCCCAATTATTGTCCTGAAAGAATCTACTCATGTATTCCAGCGCCAAATTAAAGAGAAGCGGTGACAAGGTGTCTCCTTGTTTTATCCTTTAACGAAGCCCGTTTCCTACTTTCACTCGTGTCTTGTTTGCTTTAGGCATACTTCTATCGGTTTCACCAACATTTTCGGAATTCCCAGCCTTACAAGCATGCAATACACTTTCTATCAGTTTAGAGAGTCGTTTTAAAAATCAAATAGTTGGTAAACCATTTCGTGAAATTCCCATTTCTTTTCTAGATGGTGACTGGTAGTCTCTGATTATTTTCTAAGGGTAGACAATATAATAGGGTCACCACCATATTTTGCATAATATACTAAAGAAATTCTGCAAATTCATTGTAATGTTGATTAAATTTATTTTTTGTTTTAAGTTTAAATATCAAGCTTAGACAAGACAGCAAAATTAAATAACTTCATTGAGTAAACCTAAAATAATATAAACATAATACGAAACGCTTTTTTTGAAGGACAATAAAATAGGGTCACACCCTAAGTAAGAATAAGAAAAAAGATAATAAATAAAACTAATACTTTGTCGCATGAACCCTTTTATCCAATACAGCCTTACACCTAGAGGGCATTGAGTCTACTAACCCACAAGTACTTTTTGGTATAGCATACCAAGTCGATTTTACTTTTTGCCACAACTCTACCTTGGTCTTTGATTCCATTGGTCCTATTTATTTCTTAACAATCCCCCATAAATTCGCAGTAGGATCTAAGTCAGATTGCTTAGGCCAAGTTATGAAATGTACCCCGTTGTCTGAAAACCACTTCTGAGCTAGACCCGAAGTGTGTTCCAGGTCATTGTCTTGTTGAAATGTCCAAGACAGTGGCATTTCAAACTCGGCGTAAGGCAGCATTATATCTTTAAGTATGTTAACGTATACATGCTTGTCCATCATACACTTGATTTAAAAATGAGGCCCGACTCGATATCATGAGAATCAGCCCTATACCCTCATAGCGAGGATTCAGCTCAGTATTTTTTGGCCTCCCTACGCAATTACGAAATTATACCTGGCATCAAAAGTCACTTTAATGAGGAATCTCTCAATGAAAATGGCAACTTGCTTCTGAATTTCTGTATACAGAACGAATTAAAGATAAGCAATATCTCTTACCGACATAAACAACAGCATACATATATATACCTTATCAAACTCTAGGGGATAAAAGTCAATCATCGACTATGTAATAACCACCAAATCAATACATCCATCGCCGATCTTGGACGTCAGAGTACTAAGCTCCGCAAACACCGGAACAGACAACAGCTTAGTGCTATATAAACTTCGATTAAACCTCATAACCAGTCATAAGAGACCCAGTAAGTTCAAGTTCAACATTGAATCACTCAAAAATAATTCCACAAGCGAACTATATGTATATCGAAATAGACTGTACAACAGAATCGAATCCAACAAAATCACTGACCTTGATGACATAGAAACAGCAAACAGCAGCTAACGAAGCAATAGGTACAAGGAAAATCGATGTCAACAACAATAGAAGACACAAGAAATAATGGTTCTGCGAAGATGTAAAAACACTGGCAAAAGGAAAACGAGAGGAATTTTTCCGATACAGAAGATCAGAAATCACCTACGACCAATATAAAGTTACCAGAAACAGAGTTAACACTAATAACCTGGATAAACCACGTTTCGTCGCTGCTCTGTACCGAAGAACAACCGTTAACAGAAAGCAACTCGGAGAACCCTGAACGCTGAAAAACCGCAAGTCCTCTGGTATTGACAAAATCCCCAACAAACTAGTCAAATATGAAAGATCACGTACATATGTATATGTGAAGAAATCCAAAACCTCTTCCTAAAAATCTATGACAGCTGCTCAATTCCACAGCAATGGAGAGACAGCATCACCATCCTTGTTTTTCAAAAAGGTGACAAGAAAGGGCCCAAGAATTACCGGGGGATCTCTCTACCTGGTTCCATCCCTAAGCTCTTCACAAAAATAGTAAATCACCAAAAACGGCATATACGAAGAACAGCAAGGTTTCCGGAAAACTAGATCAACGGTCGACGCCATATTTATTGTACGACAAATATGTGAAAAAGCTTTTGAGTTCAACAAACTTGCATACATGTGCTTCGTCGATCTAGCAAAAGCTTTGGGCCATGTTCGACTACTGGACGTCATCTCACTTTTGAAGCCTAAGGGCATTCCATCTAATGTACTAGCTATCATTAAAGAGCTGAACAACATAAAATCAATCAGCGCTAACGCTTAGAGGACCGATATGATTCCCATTATGTCAGAAATCCGGCAAGGTCTGAGCCCGATCCTTTTCAACATTGTCATGGAAGCTATCTTCAAAGAGGTCAGAGCAGCTGCCGCAGCTGACTTGTAAAGGTCTTGTCTTGAGAGAAGTTTTATGACATCGTCCTCTCTTGAAGTCTTTTTGCGCGGTCTGCCTCGTTTGAGATGTGGTTTTTGGGGTAGCAGAGCATTATGAACAAAGTTCTGAGATCTGCCGATAGTTTTGGCTATTTGGCGTTGGCTTTGTCCTTCGTCTTCTAAATTATGAATAATGTTGTGTTCCTCTTCAGAACAATATTTTGCTCGGCTTTAATCTAAGTTTTTTTTTTTTGTTCGTTGCCAGTTCGCGAGTTAAGCTAAATGGTCCTGTCTTGAATTTCGGGTGACCTTGACGGGACGTCAAATCCATGTCACCTACTTGATTATTTCACCTGCCAAACGTACAGCTTTGTAAGTCTCCCTTAGTTACATTTACATATGTTTCCTTTATCCACATAATTCAAGTTGAAGAATTTAATTTCCACGAGCTAATTGGTAAAGAAAAGAATCTTATTCCGGCGGCATTAACCGTCGGTAAGGCCAAAATAACGTAAGTAATTTTCAGACAACACCACACTATGCGTTAAGTGATGATTCTTCCAGTAATTGGTTTCACATTCTACTGATTCACGGTCAGCCGTATAATTGCTTCTGTTAAAACAAGATACCTCGTTAACTTAAATTGAAGTCCAATTCACGACACCATGAACAAAAATTCAAGTAATTAATAAAATAGCTCAATTTCCATCCTATTTCCTGCATTGTTCCGCCTCAGGGCTTTTCCTATTCTCCAATGACACGCATCTGCAAGGTCATCCGCCACACCGAGCTTGCCCGTAAGCATGCAATTGTGTGAACACATCATTTCGCCACGCGTTCCACAACCAACTCAACCGCTTCACTGTGCCACTTAATAGCCCATTACCAAGCTCACGGCCTTTAATGTCTCTTTGTTTACTAAACGAATAAACAAAACATGCAATGTCGGTCAACTAACGATTTTCTTTTCATTTCAGTGCGTGCACCCGAGCAACATCATCAACAATAATCGAGAACTTACGGTAAGCAAAATGAAATGTTTGTGTCATCACTCAGCCCAAAACCCGAGCATTCACACCCAAGCCGGATGGTGCAAAATTCCTGACAAGGTCGTTTTGGGCGACACCTTAGTGGCGTAATAGCCTTTGAGGCGGAGTGTCGTCACCTCCCAACAGACCGATGTGTGCAAATGCACATGGGTCTTCTTATAAATAAATCCAACAGACAACTACCCTATACCAAGTCTACATATACATATTACTGATCCCGACTTACGTCAAGCGTTATGAGCATCCGTTGGAACCTGATTACTAAGCAAGCCGACACAGGTGCAATAAATATTCTCCGAGTGTAATAAAAGTTCGAAGGTGTGTGAGATTAATAGAATTAAATTCAGCTCCTCGATAGTCGTCCCGCCTCTATAACCTACCGTCGTAGTAAAGCTACCTACTATGAGACTTATGTCACACACATTTGCCATTTTGACAAAGCATGACAACAACAGTACAAAGTGCCCGAATGGCAAACATTGCCAGCTATACAAAAGTCATTAAGGATTCAAATAGCGTTTTGGCATTCTCCGGCGCGCACCCTCCGCGCCTTCACCCGGCGTATGTGTATGCGTTTGTGCCTCTTTCGGTCCACCCCTCTTAGATTGATAAGAATCGGAGTTTTTATGGGACTTTTATTGGATGTTCTTTCGTTTTTCTATCTTTTCGTGTTTTGTCGGCTGCTACAGTGCGACCAAAACATACAAATTTGAATAACATTAGACTTGAATTCCAACGGCGGCCAATAGGGTAGGGTGTACGAGTAGATTTTACGATCGCACTTTTGATGCTTAAGTACTTAGGTATGTATGAGTGCGCGGGTTTCTAGTACCTCATTTGCATAGTTATTGAGTAGAGTATCTTTAATTAATCTTTAAATGAAACAGTACCGCATGTGATGTGAGATGAACCAACATCATCAAGTGGAACGTATGCGAGCAGTGAAGGTCGCGAGCGGCAGCGGTAAAGCTTTGTTTTTATGACTGAGTTTAGATATTACGGTTGTAACCTTGAAACGGGTTCGGATCCAAACCAAAACGGCGGGTAAAGGGGGTTCAATTACCTGCTGGCACAGATTTTCAGGGCATTTCTTTGAGATGGATGTGGTGTCTTTCTTGTTAATCGATGAGGACAGAGCTATGAATATTTATGATGACCATGCCTGGCTACATGTGGCTGTTTAGAACGAAAAGGTATGACACCATGAACTGCTTGTAAACCGGTTCTCACGGACCGTGTCAAGTCGAGTTTGACAGGCGTGACTGAATGCCATTTGATTTGGGCAATTTATATTTTCTATTTGCTATGCCATGAATCAGTTTTAATCTTTTGTCCTAGCCCACCTAGTCGTGCGGTCGCAAACGTGTCAACTGTTGAGTGACCAATTGATTATTCTAATTCCTCCATGTTGGGAATAGATTCCATTTGTCATCGGATATAAGGTTTATCTGAATTGAAGAGCGATCATTTGGGTTCTTACTTCTATCCAAAATTATCATTATTAATTTCCTCTCAAATCTTACTAACGGTCTCCATGGTCTACGTTCTCTTTCTTTGGCTGAAAGCCCGACCTAATTAATGCTATTCAAACGACGATTTATGGCTTTTAATGGATTTTTTAATGGCTTAGTTAGGTAGAGCTAGTCTCAACACTGACATGCATTAGGGTCACTGATTTTCTGAAAATACTGATTTAGCCTGCGGTCCTAGACTACCATTAAAAAATGTGCAGAGAAGAAAACCTCCAAGGAAAACAAGATTTACTCCTCAGATAATCTGCCCGGAAATGATCAGGATCACCATAATCATGCTGATGTATTACTACACAATGCGGGCTACGAGGCGTCGTTCATCGTTGTCTTCGTGGAAATGTCTTAAAAGTATTTCGCTCTTGGGTAGATGTTTGTGCGAGCGTGTACACGTAAATTCGTGGGTTCTTGAGCCTCGTGTATCTCGATAACAAATAGTGATATCGACTCCGAATTTATCTTATTCGAGGTATAAATGCACACCAAACAACTAGAAAATTTTGCTTATACCCGCCATCTACTATACCTGCCTATACCGACCACGAAAAATGGGAAGCTTGTAATTTTTTTGGACCAGTCACACTCAAGGATCTATTCTTTTTTACCTATTTTAGGGTTTAACAGGTGATATAGACGTCTGCAGGATGAGGTCGTCTTAATAGGCGTCCCTAATGCAGCAGCCCATCAACATCTGATACAAATCTGGAAAAAATAAAATAAATCAGAAAAGTCGCTGAAGATTTTGGCATATTAATTGGCTCATGCTATGAAATGACGATGCAGAACCACTGAATTGAGTCAAAACAGGTGACGTGGATGTCATCGCAATTAAAATTCAATTTTTCACCGACAAGAGTTCCTGAATGTGAGAGTCATGTTCACTGAATTTTTACGTTCTTACCATAACGTTAAACGATCGACAAGTTCCAACTTCGTTGATTAAATAATCCAAAATAAAAAGACCCAGATTCGTGTCGAGACTTTTCATAGCTTTTGAACAACACCTGCTTACACTCCATTGTTTCTCTGTAAATATTTGTTCGAAAACAAATGGTTCATCTGAGTTTATTCTGTTCCTCTGTCGTTGCGCAAGCATTGACAAGATTTAAACACATGGCTGATAAACTCAAAATTCACTCAAAAACACTCATTTTATAACAAAGCGCTCTACACAGAGAAATACCCGGGTCGAAAGCTGTTACATACAAATTAATGTGTCATCAAGATGCACTATTTGTTCGTGACCCAATTTTTCTGAAGCGATATGAAAATTCATAGTTGTTGAGTTCGGTTGAAATACATATATTTGATTTACTTGAAAAAGACCGCTTTTGGTTTGTATGCAACCGGACGTTTTTTTTTCAGTAGTTTTCATCTACTGAGGAGGCAAATTTTATTCCCAACATCTGGCTTAAAAAAAACCTTTTCCCAATAAATCTCTTTAGTGACTTTTATGGCATTTTCATAAACCGCTTTATTTACACTGCCCACCTCACAGTAAGGAGAACAAATAATTTTGAGGGCTGAGTGATATCTCGGAATAGTGCCGTGGGCATCGCAGTTACATATAGTAAATATGTATGTGACATATGCGATTGCCCGTGACAGGAAAAACGTCGCTGTTGGAAAAATATCACGAGACAAAAGAATAACGAGTAAAATGATGAAGAATTATTAAAGCATTGCTGTACTTCGAGGTTCAAAGCTCTCCCTGTTCTCTGTTAACACAAACTGGAGCTGTGGCTTCTCCAACCGCTTTTGGCAGGGTCCAGCTTCCGCGCCGTCCGGATTAATTAGGGTCTTGTATGAGGTCCTCGTTTTACCCAAGAGTAGATCTCCGTCTGCGCTGAGATTGCACCCGTTTGTCTCTGCGGAACCATGGCAGATTTAATTAATGACTAGTAATACCTAATAGTGTTGATATTCCGGCCTAGATTCTATCCGTTTTTCATATAGAATATTAGGTCTCATCCAACAAAAAGCTTAAATTCAAATCAATTTAAAAACCCAACTTTTTTATGAGAAGTGAAGTTATTTTTATGTCAATCTGAAGTCTAATAAAGAAATATAACATCTCGGCTCTGCGTACTAAGAGTTATTCTTCTGATACATTTGTTTATCACGTCATCGTATAGTTCCTAAAATAATCTACCCTGCTTAACAAAAAATTAAAATTAGCCTCATCGCTCAAAACAATTTTATGAAACAAAATCAATGTTCATTTATTTCCAGCTCCTAGTAGTTGCAGATAGGCCCAAATTACTTTCTCAGTTACAGCGTCCGTATTTTAAACTGATTTCTCTAATGTAACACGAAGTCAAGCCACCATATCACGAAAACGTTTCAAGACGTTCAAATTGATGGACTAAGTGTATTGTGCATTAAAGCGTTTAAGGATAATCAAAAAAGTAGTTTTGTAGGGGAAATTATTGTACCTTGGTCCGGATTTTAGTTTTTTTTGGCAATATTTTATGTGCCGTTTTTCACTAGTTTTTTTTTTTTTTCTTTTTTAGCTATTACACGAAGCCTTATCTATGATATGGCGAAACTACCAAAAGGATATTGCTTACCTTCCTACCATTCCTTAGAAAACTTTACTTTCATATGCTAACTTCAAACCATCTAAGATACAATACGTGATTGTACCTTGGTCCACTGAGTATTGTACCTTGGACCGAAAATATTATTTAAGGTTTTCCTATTGTTTAAGGTGAAAACGTTGATTTCTCTCAACAAAAAGTAAAAATTGTAACATTATTATTTTATCTTAAAAATGCAGTAGAAATCAAACCATTATCTGGAAGTTTTTGTTCTTGATTAACTTCTTTTATTTTAGGTAATAGTTTTAACTAAAAAACAAACTTAACAAAGCCGTCAAATATTATTTAAAAAGAAACAACATAAAAGAAAAAACAAATTTATCACTTTTTTCTTTGGCCAAATTAAAGAGCGTTGTGATGTTAAGAGATGAGCCACTATCACCTCCTAAATTAAACCCTATTCGGACTCGCCTGTAGCTTCCTCAATGATGTCCGTGACCTTTAACTTAGCGACTCTTAAGGGCTGTTGTTTCTGTTTAGTTCGCGTCGAATCGAATCGAATGGCGTTTCATCTATCGAAGAACTGCTATTAAGAACTTTTTTTTTAATTGTTGCTGCAGCTTTGTTTTTATATTATTTTTTTCAAAGCTGCTATTACCCCTTTTTCTAAGAATCGGTAAGAATTCTAGTTTTCCCTTGTCTCCGCCTTCCTCGTTTAACTAACTTCCGCAGTGGAGCCTTTGGAAAAGTTCGAATTTGTTGAGGGGAGAAGATTGTGTGTGAAATTGAAGAAGAAGTTGGCATCTTAGCAGGAGAAAGTCCTGTAATTGCTGCAGCGGACGTTGACGGAACTGCCACCTCTGCAAAATTTCTTTGGTTTGTCGAAGTGACTGAATCTGGAGTTTGATTTAAAATCCGCGTTGGTGTAGAGCTTAGGGCATTGAATGTTGTGTCGGTGTCATATGCAGACAAGAACTCATGCTCCTCAAAAACATTTTCATTTAAAGGCCATATACCACTAACTTGAAAACCTTTTATTATATTTAGAGTTGAAAATCCTCTAGGATATGATTGGCCAATTATTGTTGCGATGTCATATATTGTCATTGTCTTTCCGGGATTGTTCAACAACCACTCATAAGCAGCCTGGTTGTAGAAGGTCATGTAAGCCCCGAAAAGAGTCAACAGAACTGCATTATTCAGTTTCGTCTCAGTGATAGCAGCAACCGAAATATGGGTAGCGTAGTTATCCATGATAAGAAGAACTTTGTTCTCTGGGTTTGGTCTTATATTTCAAAATTAGGTCCGCCGTTGATAAGCCGCTAGGATTTACACCACCTATTGTTCCCGCCAGAGCTTCAATTAACATGTGATCTTTAAAGTTGACTCTCGGGAAAATTAACATCGTGAGGACATGCTTTCCCAAAGCGTTATTTGCAGCAATCCTTTCACATTGATTCCTCTTTCTCGTGATGATAAGCTACCAATTTGTTTCTCTCCTCTCTCTGCAAGATCCTTTGGTGGAATGTGCACGGTTGAATTTCCGGTTTCATCTATTTTATAGATGGAATCCGGGATAAATTTAAAACGAGTCAAACAGTCTTTATAATTTTCGAAAAAATCTTCGATGTTTTCCTTGTTGAAGCTTGTGATTCTACCTAAACTAGTTGCCTCAGGTTCCAAGAGCAAAGTTGATGCCGTCGAAGGAAACATTTAAGCCACTTTTTCCTGCTTTATATTCTTTATACCAATTTTGAGGTATATTTTATGAGTTGGCTTTTCAAAACTCAAAAGCTGGTTTTAACAGCTCGTTTCTAGTAATGCAGCCTTGCAGCTGTTAACAAATACTCTTCCAAAGCTTTTTCTTCAGCTGCAGTAAACAACTGTCGACAATTAATTTTGCTTTCGTAAACAAATTAATTTTTTCCCGCTTTTTCATGTTTATTAATATGCCGAATCAGAGTGGTTTTAGAGATATTAATTTTTTTAACGCTGTGTACGTGCATTTACCATCTATAAATACTGCGTCTACAGCTCACTGTAATACTTCAACGCTTGCTGGCTGCCTTTTTAAACCTAATTTGCTTCTTGGCATATTTTTCTGAAACATAGAAAACAAATTTGTCTTAAAAAAATTGAATAACGTGCACCTTGGACCGGTCCAAAGTACACTAACCCACCCCACTTTAGTCAAAGAAATTTTAAGCTAGTACGACAATGTGTTCCTTTCAAAAGATAATCAATACACTTACCAAAATCGTTTAGAGCAGCGAAAAAGAGACAAAAAATTAAGCAGTACACAACTTCAGAAAAGAAATGAAAAAATTACTTATTTCACTGAAAACTATGTTTATCTTTTCTTTATGTCGACTCGGGCAGCTTTACGTTCAAAAAGAAGCTGAGAAGAGGAATGAACAGAAGAGCAACATTTTATAGAAAAAAAAACTGTTTTTGCGAGCTTTGTATATTTCTGAAAAAGTTAAAAAAAATACCAGAACAACTTCCAAGATAATCCTTAAATTTGTTAGGCGTTGTTTTGTACCTTTCAAAATATTTGATTTTTTATAGGAACTTAACAAACGAGGTTTATTTAAAAAAAGGTGATTTCGCTGGCTAAGTACATTCGATTTCCAAATTTCTTATGTTGGTACACATGTCTCTTAACATTTATATTAATTGTCAAGAATTATCCATATTTAGTTTATTTACACAGACATTAAGGATAGACGTGTTTTGGTGGGCTTGACGATTATTTGCTATTGAAAACAGATTGGATCAAAGAATTTATATTAAATTTTTGTGGAAAATAAAATTAACTATTTTAACATACGCGAAATGTTGACTGTGGCATTTTGGTGAGCCTTCTATGAGCAAAAGAAATTTACTTATAAGTGGTACAAGGCATGAAGGAAGGCCGGTAAGATGTTATTAACCATGCCCACCTTGAATGTTTCAGCAATTAAACAACGGATGAAAATATTGTAGCAGTGAACAACATTTTTATGGAGAATCGTCGAGTCATCAGAGTAGTTACTGATGATCATGCTTATGCCACGAATTTATTTCAGATATTTTGGGAACACGTTTCCAACGAAGTTTGCTCTGAAATTGCTAAATTTTACCGAAAAGAACTGTCACATGGGCATCGCTCAGGAGCTGTTGAATGACGTGAATGGCGATGCAGGTTTGCTCCAAAGGGTCGTTACTATTGACAAACTAACGACAAAACGTATACGAGTATGTTCAGAGCGCCGAAACCAATGCCCAATTATCCGACGCCAAGTTCTTTATGAGTTTTTGCTAAGGTCATACGTTAAATAACGAATATTACCTTAAAGAATGTTAAGTAAACCATCCGGTCTTGTTGCAAAGAAATTCATGGCTGTTGTATCACTATGCATCACGCCGTATTCAACCTGCTATTTTTTTTTTCTTCCCAAAGCTGAAAAGACGCATGGAAAGATGGAAATTTGTCAAAGACCGCAACGCCGGAACAGATCAGGGCTATACGAAAAAGTGCATATTAGAAATGCTTCAAAGATTGGAAAAAACTCTGGCCTAAGTGTATTATATCTTAAAAGGAATACTTTGAAGGACACGAAATAACTGACGAATAGATATGAAAAATACATAAATAAATATTTTTCGAGAAAAATATAGTCACTCCACTTTTTGAACAAACCCCGTATGTGCTTAATTATTAAAAATGTACAAATGTAAAAAGTTTGATCGAGAGTTGTATTATGTAGCACAATTGTTTAGTTTTTTAACTGACAGAAAATCACATAAAGCTGAGAAGTACATAGCCTCGCCTCATTTATAAAAATGTTGGAGCTACTTCATGTGAAAACGGAAGTAACAGAGATTTCATCCCATTTTGTGGTAAAATAATCTGAGTATTTGCTTCATATTTTACACCGTCTACTCTTTAAGACTTGGAGAGTGCTTTCATCCTCATATGGCTCATATGGGATAAAACCAGAACAGACTTAATATCGATTACCCCAAACCAGGAGTTGAATCTGCAACACTATCGATGGGAATATTGGGGGAAATTTTTTTTACAAATCCAAATTTTTCTGCGACTTTTTTCCAGAAACCAATAAGTAAATCTAACAGCTTCATAATTGGCATCAAATGAGCAGATGGGAATCCAATTTTTGTTCAAAATTTCGAGCCTTATGATAAAAAAATGTTTACTCGCGAAAGCATAACTCGTTACCCTCTTTCTAATAGCGTACGAACTCAGTATTCGAAAAACTGCACGTTATTTGGGCCGATTCACAAATTGACCCAATTTTTTGCTTCTCCAAAGGATCGGAAGTACTGCTCAGCCAGTATATAGTATATGCCATCGTTTGAAACAAGAGGTAATCGGAAATAGGTAATGTCTGGCGAATACTCCGGATGAGCTCGGATGCCCCCTTTCAGTATAGGTTTCAAAAACCTAAGCAACGTGTGGGAGAACGTTGTCGGACAACGAAATCACCTAATCATGTCGATGCTTGTATTGTGATAGTTTTTTCTTTAATGATCGATTTGACCGCCTAGTGAGCTCAGTCTCAGTCGGTTGTAATAATTTGTTATAGCATTGATCCGTTGATGTTTGACTTGGACGTTGATGTTGATGCCAGGTCGCGGTGCTTCAGAATGTTTTCGGCTTTGGATTTTCGTAATTCACTTACACCCGTTCACAATACGATGCAGAAAACTCTTTCTTTCTTGTTATTAAAGCCATGGCTCGTTCGAGGAAAAATGTCGTTAAATTTCTTCCACCTTTACCTCATATGGTACCCGATCTTCTTGCTTTTGAATCATTCCAAGGTTTTCAGACTATGAGAAATGGCTTGATTAGTTACGATCAATGACTCCCCGAATTTTCTCGCAGTGTCCTCTAAGAGATGTTTTTGTCCCGGAAGTTATAATTTTCACGCACAAATTAGTCAGTGACGTCAATGAACTTAGAAATGTGATGATAAGGAATAGTTTACAGAGGCTCAAGCTTGCTTGACAGATGTGACATTTTTGACCAACTCGTACCATTAGCCCTCTCAGTTGGAAAACGCCGGCGTCCTATTTGAACAGCTGATACTACACATATGTATGTAGGTTACATATCCCATTGGGTCGCTACGACCTTCAATTTTCGCGATGTGAACATAGGTGCAATCACCTGCATCATTTTCGCATACTCTCCCATTTCCCGTTTCTTCGAAGCGTCGCTTCGCGCGCCGGACACCTGAGCTCAAGTTGGAGTTCGGGCACATCCGAAAAGCTGACCAAACAATATCGCGGTCACACGGTTTGATGTAGGATACCTGAGCTTACGATAAGCGAAGTAGGGATTAGATTTAAGTGAAACGAAAGTGTACGAGTTAGTTGTTAAGTGCGAGTCCAATAAAGCGGTCTATCAACGAAAAGATAAACAGAAAAGTATTTTTTTTTTCAATACGTCTCAAGAAGAGATTTAATTGGCGCAGTCGGTAGGATCTTTCTACAACTGAAAGATCCAAACGAGAAAGAACTAAGTAAACGCAACCAAATAGTAATAATAGTTTTGTGAAAAAAAAAACCTCGAAAAAGAAAATAGTGAAAAAGAAAAAAAAAATACCGGTAGTGCAAATCACTAAAAATCAGTGAAGAATCATTGCAAATCACTAAAAATCAGTGAAGAACCACCGCAGATCACTAAAAATCAGTGAAGAATCGCCGCGTATCACTAAAAATCAGTGAAGAGAACCCGCACTAGATAACTCGCCAATAATAAACAGTGTGTGCTAATCCAAAATTCCTCGCAAAGAAAAAACGGACAAGTTCTGGAAACTCGTAATAGAACGAGAAACAATGGAACGGGAAGTACTGGAACGCATGTCTGCAGCATTGGAGGCACTGGTTGCCTTAAACACAACCAATCAACCCCGACCAAGCAGAGCCGTTGGCCTGATGACGGAAATCTCCTACATAAAAGAATTCTCTGGAGAAAGGGACCAGTTGACGCAGTTCATAAACGTCGTGGAGACGCATCTCAGCGCCTTGGATCCTGCTCACAAAAAAGAACTATGGCAAGCAATCTTCAATTCAAAAATCACCGGGAGAGCGAAGGAACTTCTACTCAACAATCAGCCGCGTGACTGGGAAGAAGCCAAGACACTGTTCAAACAACATTTCCGGCCAGCCATCAACTATAAGGACATCTCACGAAGAATATCAAATTTAAGAGTAAGTTCAATTGAAGATTTGAATAACAAATTAGAACAAATTATACAAGAAATAAATTCATTTATTACCTATGAAGTAAAACCAGTAGAATCAAAAAACACATTTTATATACTTGTAATAAATAGAATAAAACAATTAGTATCAGGCAACCTAGCACGAGAAATTAAAGATAAGTTCGATTTACACGAAATAAAAAATATTCTATATACCTATATAGGGTACGACCAAAATAATTTAGACTTTACAATTCACGATCGACGACCAATACAACATACAAAACCCACCAAACCAGAAAATAAATTTCATCCTAGAAATCCCCAATACACGAACCCACAGACTAGTCAGAATCAATACAATTTTAACAACAACCCCCAGCAGAGAACAAGCTCAGGACAATATAGGTACCAATATCACTCTCAACCAGTTAGTTCAAACCAATTTAGGTCAGGAAACTTTAGACAACCAGTTTTCAACCCATCTGGCCAGTTCAGAAATGCCCCGCGTCAACCAGAGCCGATGGAGATAGGTCACGTAGCGCACAGTGAAACAGTAAATGAAGGACAGACCCCCAACCGAACTGAGGAAGCACACAATATAGAGTTTTTTCTCAACTAAGCCTCGGGAACAGAATATTCATGGATATGACAATTGACGAAAAAAAATACATAGGACTGATTGACACAGGCTCAACCATGAGCATCATTAACTCCAGACGTGTAGACTGTAGCAAATTTAGGACTTACGAACGAGTACATTTAAAACTTCAGACGATTAACAACGCCACAACCGAAACTGTCGAGAGAATTATAACTAAAATACCAAAAGAATTTAACTACGACCCAAGAGGGGCTATCAAATGGTATAAGAGGGATCTAACCGGCAAACCGTACGATATGTTGATAGGGATGGACTTATTAAGAAAAATTGTCAAAACACTTGATTTTGACAATAAACTCCTTATATTGAAAAATAATAGTCATATACCACTCTACTCAGAAAGAAACGAAACAACTCTTGATTGTTTCGAGCTACATTCAACTGAGAAGGAGGTTGACCTTACCCATCTGAACGAAGAAGAAAGGGAAAAAATGAAAGCCTTATTAAATAAATTTAATAATCTAATATATAAGGATGGTGATCCACTTACTAACACCGATACCATAATGCATGAAATCCGTACGACGACAGAGCACCCAATAAACGCTAAACTTTATAGGCTTCCCCCAAAGCATGAGGAGGAAGTACGGAAACAGATAACTGAGATAGAATACTTGAAAGGGAAGGAAAACAAAATTGCAGATTTTCTCAGCAGAATCCCAGAGGAAAGTGGTAAAAACAACATACAACAACAACCTAACCAATCGGTGAATAATTTATCGGATAATGCAACGGTACATTCTGAAGACGAACAACAGTTAGATCACATACCAATTAAAGAGACAATAGTTAACAAATATAAGACCCAACTAATATTATCCAACTCTGTAGATAAAGAAATAGAAATCCTTCACGGAAGAAGAATCATTTCCATTGATATGACTAAGGGAAGAGAATATTGGATCGATATATTACGAAGGTATATTAAATCAGGTATTACAGGAATATTCACAGAGCTACCCTATCCCGAATTTAACAAAATACAACAATTATTAATTAATTAGTTATTAAAAATTATAGTTATTTAGTCATGACACACAGGTAAAATTCATTAAAGCAACACTTAGAGCACGTGAGATAAAAAGTTTAGAAGAAGCACAAAAACAAATATCCCTTTATCACACACAAGAAAGTCTCCATAGCGGTATAATAGAAACCTATCACACTTTAAAAAATAAAATATATTACCCCAATTTGATTAAAGAAATAACCAAGATTATAAATAACTGTAGAGTATGTCTCGAAACTAAATATGAAAGAAAACCGATTAAAGCGAAATTTGAAATAAGTGAAACACCTACTAGACCCAATCAGATACTCCACATGGATGTATATTACTTTATGAAGCAAACTTTCTTGACCCTGATCGACAAACTAACCAAGAAAGCATACGTTTATCATTTACCTAATAGGAATTGGACGAAGAAAATAGAGACACTAGAAGAACATTTTTCAAAATTCGGAAAACCAGACAAAATTAACGCTGATAATGAATTTAATACAGAAAACTTTAAGGAATACTTAAGAGAACAACAGGTAGAATTACATCTAACTAAACCCAATACACATACAGGCAATAGTGACATAGAGAGATTTCATTCAACTTTACAAGAAAAATTAGTAGCCATCAGACACTTAGATTTAACATTGATTCAAAAGATGCACAGAGCAGTAAACAATTATAATAATCGATACCACTCCACATTGAAAATGACACCAGAAGAAGCAATGTTTGCAGATGTAGCGACATTGGCGAACCTAATAAGAATAGAAAAGGAAAACAGGATTAGAAAATTAAATCTGAATAGAGAGGAATATAGGGAAACAAGACAGGTAGTGCCAGTAAAGAATTATAAGCGAAATTATTATAAAAACCAACCTAGGTATAGATTGAAAACATTAGATAGAGAACATCCCGTTAATATAAAACGACCTCGAAAATTTTCAGATGATAATATTAGCGTATCTCACACTGACCACACTACTGACGCATAAAACTACAGCAACATTGACTATAAACAAACTCACAACGGACAACGGTTATACGACGATTAACATGGGACAGACGGAAATAATCAAAGATGCCAAGACTATAGTACACATTATCAACACCAGAGAGATAAGGGAAATAGTTCGTTTATTAGAAGATAACACAAAAAAGTTACAAATCGGTACAGATATTGTTATTAGGAAAGGTATTGAAACATTATACGCAAAAATAGCTGCAATAGAACCAAGTAATAGCTCAAGACAAAAACGAGGATTGGTCAACATCGTCGGAGCAGCTCAAAAATGGCTCTTTGGTACTATGGACGATACAGATCGACAAGAAATAGCAGACCACTTAAAGATAGTAGAGGAGAATGAAGAAAATACTGTAGACAATGTAAATAAGCAAGTCGAAATCAACTCTCATTTTAACGAAAGTATAATTCAATTAAAGTATATCATAAATTCAGACAGAAAAGAACTAGATAGAGCACATGAGGAATTAGCCGGAAATGAAAGAAGAATTATATTAAAACAACTCAAGTTAGATCAGCTTATGAAAATAAAAATGTTAGAAGATAAACTTAATCAAATAATAGATAACATAGCATTAGTTAAGCATGGTTTAGTCCACCCTAGTATGCTGACAGCAACAGAAATAAACAATACGAAACTGGATTTTTATAAATTAAAAAATATTAAGGTAGGACTTTTAAAATACAAAATAGATACACTAATACTTGCTGTTAAAGTACCAAACATTTACAAATTAGTAGACTTGAAATTGATTACTGCTATACCCACAGAGAATAAGACAGAAATTATAATAAACGATCAATATATTCTAGAAATAAATAAAACCAAATATACGTATGATGATAGGACGCAATATGAAAGCGATTTAAAACCTATGAATAATTGTATTACAAACGGAAATTGTAAGCTTATAGAAAATCCCTTAACAGAAATTAAGAAAATAGATGATAGTACCATTATTTGTAAAAATATGAAACAACAAGAAATAATAAATCAATGCGATGATCGAGAAATAAAGTTAAATGGAAATTATCTAATAGTGTTCAATAACTGTACGATTAAAATATTGAATAAGACATTTAGCAATAGTAATATAGAATTTAAGGAAAGATTTCATTATTCAGATGAAATAAGTTATAACTTTACTAAACCATTAAATTTCGAAGACATTATTCAAAGAAATATTGTAAATATAGAACACATTAAGCTACTAAAATTCCACAAAAATGTAAGCTATTTCGTAAGTTCAACCGTATTCTGCATCTTAATAATAATTATAATTTCAATTACAAAATTATCAAAAAGAAATAAGAAATTAAAAATATCAATTAAAGCACTTAACCAACATACCCACCGGCCTAATGAAATTCAGGAGAATATTCAATCTAAGGGGGGAGAGGTTACATATCCCATTGGGTCGCTACGACCTTCAATTTTCGCGATGTGAACATAGGTGCAATCACCTGCATCATTTTCGCATACTCTCCCATTTCCCGTTTCTTCGAAGCGTCGCTTCGCGCGCCGGACACCTGAGCTCAAGTTGGAGTTCGGGCACATCCGAAAAGCTGACCAAACAATATCGCGGTCACACGGTTTGATGTAGGATACCTGAGCTTACGATAAGCGAAGTAGAGATTAGATTTAAGTGAAACGAAAGTGTACGAGTTAGTTGTTAAGTGCGAGTCCAATAAAGCGGTCTATCAACGAAAAGATAAACAGAAAAGTATTTTTTTTTCAATACGTCTCAAGAAGAGATTTAATTTGTATACCATATATCTATAAGTTTTCGTAAACTATTCATTCATGCTTAAAGGGCAATTCACCTTCCTAAATCGCACCCTGAAGAGTCTAATTTAAATAATTCAGTTTCTTGAAATTCCAGATTCCTAGAGGATCGGGGGAATATGTATTTGATTTCAACTGAGCCTTATCTATGGCTGTATTACATTGTAATATCAACTAGTGCTAAGTATTCAAGGGCGGGTGTAAATCGATTCATATTTACTAACATCTTAGGCATTACTTGACACCTCTTTTTGGATGATTTCATCATTGTTTTTAAACAACGAATTGCCTCCATACCTGTCTTAGTTTCTTTCACCTCACTACTCCAGTCTTGCGCTACTCTTTCAAGGGAAATGTCGATTAAATCACATGCCAGAACATTGCCGTGTCTAAGGCCAAGAGTTTAGCGAAAGTTGCCCATAGTCCACCTACTCACTGAAAATACTCGTACAACTCTGCAACCTCGAACAGTGTTGCAAGGCATCATTTACACTTCCCTTTGGCAGTTCAAGGTCCATCTGTGATTTTAATCACCTCTCACATAAAATGCTAATAACTCACTGTGCTCAAGCTTCGACCTTACTGGTCCAGTCACTGGTTGCTTATAATCGTCTAATCTCCTTATCTCCCAGCCAAAACAAAAGACCAAGACGAAGCACCATTCCCTCGCAACATTAAATTAGTTAACACAACTCTGCACTCGTCTTCACGACCGTCGAGCAGCTTCGCGACACGACATTTACGATTCCACAAGTCATATTTTGACCATTAATCCACCACCGAATAACAACTTCCTTGTACATAAACTTTAATTGACAATAAATCCACGAAACTCTGCTCATCGTCGACCATGCATCTCAAGGGACTACTCAAGTTCGAGACACACACCTACGTACGTACCATCCGTCCGTAAAAGCAATTTAACATACCTTTGCAGAACTTTTGACAACACCCAGCTCCCGACTCCGAAATCAATTAACGATCGCGAATGCGCAGCACCGCTTTCGGCTTTAGAATTTCAATTCGACTCATCGACGTGGTCTACGTCCCCCGCACACATCATATTCAGACGAAATGCCAATCCAGCTAGGTGACAATCATTCAGGATGTAGTGTGTCACTCCGAATTCGATCATTCCGTATGCATGGCGACAAATCGATCGTTAGCCGATTCAGTGAATGTCTCCGTTTGGACATTAAGGATTCCTCCCAGTGTTCATTGTTCATTCTGTTTGCCGCACTCGATCCGATCATCTTTTGTTCTCCGGCTGGCCACGTTCGGTCTTCCTAATAACAATAATAATCATCGATCGGGCAGCAATAACAGAATACTTCTTCTCTTCGGGTGAGTGGAATTAAAATTCCCAAATGGACTGGACACATATGTAACTCTATGGCTGGATGGATACGGGGTGCTACGGGGGTATGATATGAGACGGTGGATAGACTTGCCGCAGCACGTCAATCACAGAGGACAGGCGGGTTCATTGGCATCTGACGGCGACCAATCGGGCCGGTCGCTGAGTGTGGGCTGCGAACCGAACGAGGAGTGCGCTATGCATTGGATTAAGTTCCAGGGTTTTGTAAATGAATTGATGATGACGGTAGCAGCATTGATGGTTGGTAGCGGTGATGGGACTCATTATGCTTCGGGAATGCATTAAAAATTCAAAGGCAATGGAAGGGGCTAGGGATAGAGATAGGGCTAGGGCTGGGGCACGGCTTCGGTTGGTTTCGATTTAAATGGTCGCATCATTACAGGTGGATTCGTGCAGTTGGGAATTAATGGCCTTTGAATCGGTATTTTATTAATGAGATTCTCGGGACGTTGTTGTAGGCCGTGATGGAAGTGTAAAATTAATTGTTGCCACCTAACGGCCTAGTGAGTAGGGTGAATGGGGGACACGGTCTGTTGTGAGTTTAATTGTCATTTGAATATAGCAAGGAGTGCCTTGGTGCGGATCGTACAGTGATGCGCAGGAAGGACCGATAGCGGAAAGTGTTATTAAATACAGATGTAATGGGAATTAATTGCTCGTTCAAATGCAGTAGACGGCTATATGGGAGGATAGAGTTTATGGGACGTGTGAAATACTCATGTGGTCTTTTATTTGAGGTATGGGAGCTCGGCGGGCAAATTCGTGATAATCATAAATGGTTACGAGGTCTAATTTTAACACTCCGGTTACTTTTAGATCCTGATAAATCCAGTGATCATGGAGGCGGGAAGTAGGTATGTGATAGAGAATAACACGTTATTTTCAATCCACCTTCAGGAGCTTGTAGGCTATTATAGCTGCTATTTCATAAGCAAGTTGATCCGAAAAGGGTAAGAAAATGACGTTCAAAAAGGTTTCGTGAATGATGAATACTTCCTCAGGATAAAATTTTAGAGTGAAATGACTACTTTGTAGCTGACTAAGCACAGTAAAACACCTTTGCTCTAATTGAATTTGTACAACAGGTTTGATCGTGAATGCTTTTCGATATATCCCCTCCCCAGTTACTCTCGTAAGTGCCTAATTTATTCTTGATTTTTTAACTAGCTGATTGGTTTCTGTAGGCTACAAGTAAGCTGTTTTTTTTTATAATTCCGACACGCATGATATGTATTACTACGTTATTTCCAAGAAAGCTTAGGTAATAGGCCTCGTTTGTCGCTTTTCACAAGTGAAAAATGTTTAATTTGAAAAATTTGTTTTTTTGGCATGTTGCTTAAACCAAATCCGCAATATATCTAGGTCGTTATTGACAGCCAGAAAAAGATGAAAATGATTCGAACAAGAATATGAAACGACAGTATCGCCAGCAAATGCAGCTAGTTTACCATTGTTGAGAGAAAAGGGGGTTGACATAAATTAAAAACAGAATGGGTTCTAAGACAGAACTCTGCGGGACACCCGTAACAATGACTTTCCGTGAACTTAGGCAGTTTTTATTTTTACCATTTGCTTTTTTTTTTTTTTTTTTTTTTTTTAATATGAGGCAAACCAATCAAAGACAAAACTTCTAAAGCCCGCACGATAAATTTCATCTAGAAGTAGGGAGAATATCGAAAGCTTTGGTAATATCTACGAACAGTGAGACTGAAGGTTTAGATGTGTTAACACTGTTATATAGTTAACACGTTAATTTGAGTTAAATAGATATTTTCTGTAGATCTATCATTTCAAAGCCAAACTGGCAATCACTGAAAAAAGTAGACTTATTTAGAAACGAAAGAACTTCCGATTTCACATCCCTTTTCAGAATCTTTGAAAAATTTGACAGAAGGGAGGTAATTATTTAATACCGTGGTATCGCCTTTTTTTATGGAGTGGGATCACAATCGCTGTTTTCAAGGCTGCCTGAAAAATAACCTGCTTAATACTGAAATTATAGATATAGCTTAAAACATCCGCGATCTGAAAAGAGATGTTTTGAAAAACGTAGCTAGAAATGTGGTCAAATGAAGATGAATGAGATGTTTCAAGAGACATAATAATTTAATTAATTTCAAGTGCCATAAAATCTTTAAGGACAAAAGTTTATAATTGGTGAGAGTCCTGAATTAAACCATAAGTACATTGGCAAGTGAAACCATCATCATTGGAAAAACCGCATGTCAAGTTCAAATTTGAAGAGAAATCATTCAGCAAGTTGACCGCTTTCAAAGACTCAGACACATAAGTATTATTATTGCTTAATTATGATTATGTCAACATTGTCTTTGGTTCTAATCAGTAAGTATTTCATGGACTACGCCCAATTCTCTTTTAGGATTGCCCATATAAGCCGCTAATTTATTTTTGAAGTAGGTATTCCTGCAGTGTGATTCAGTACAGATCTTGTTGTAATAGTTTTTCAGTCTAGCATTGTTGAGGTGTTTCTTAACTCGTAAAAAAAATTGTTTTTTCTTTCTTATTTGACTGAGTAAGGATTCAGTTATCCATGGCGTTAGACATTTGACTTAGTATTTTTAGGAACCATTCTCCTACTACAGTTGAATAAATAGGTTTGTAACTTATTTAGAAATATATCGAAAGCAATTGATAAATCCCGTGCTTCGAAAACTTCGGCCTAGAATGAAATTTGAAGACCGCATTATTTCGCTTGGAAAGTAATTTGAGTGGCCTCCGAGATCTTGCGATTTGACACTCTTAGATGCCAACTTCAGGTTATATACAAGGAAAGTGAGATCACAGGACTTAGGGACTTGACCTAAAACGGCCACTTACACTTTTTGGCAAGCTGTAACAAGCTAAAGTTTAAATTTTCACATATGTCATGCACCATGAGACTGGGTCGAAAAGAATGTTTAAGTTTAAGTTTTTGTATTTACTCCACATGTATCAACAAGTTCGTGCGGTCACGTATAGATGGCGTCTCTATTGGCAGATCCATATGATTTTTGCGAGCACGCGCCTTGAAGCGATGGCTATAAAGATTTGACGGCGATCTGATCTTTAGTTCACCATTTACGGAGGTTTCACTTTGCAGTGTTTTTAAAAGGAAAATATACCGTTCTAGTAAAACAATGGCTTGACAACTTATGAAGTAGCTTGCAGATTTTAAATGCAACCACAGCAATCGTCCCAAATCGGTATTTTCTGCAGAAAACCTACGAAAAGTCCAAAAATGGTTTTGGATCATCGTAAAATTCTGTTGCAAGAGATATCTGACACCTCAAGAATATCAGAATGCAGTGTTTTAACCATTTTGCATGAACAATGAGCATAAGAAAACTTTCTGGCGGTACCCATCGTTGATCAGAAATAGGAACGCGTTAAATAATATACCTGCAGAGTCAAATTGGCAATCAGCTAGGTTTCAGCCTCCGTTTTTTTGGGAGACGCACATTTCTTGCGTTTAAAGTTCTTATATTACTTGTCAGCCTACGGACTTATTGAATAATGAGGTGAGACTGAACACATCAAAAGATAGGGTCCATAGGGGAAGTTGTTAGTAGGCAGATTTCATATAAAATGTTGATGAAAAAAAAATATCGAGAAAAGTAACGACAAAAGAGTAGAGGTTTAGTAGATATAGAGAGTGGCCGTTCAACGTTTTTTGGAGCTTGAAAAGAGTTATGGAATATAATTTTATTTAAACAGCTGCACATCCTGTCTATCCAAGTACATTTACCATGGTTTAAGGCCTTTTTCAACGAATAACTCGATCAATATTGCACAAAGTGGATTCAGGATTGTTTGCATTACACCGCTCTTAAAGACACTGCACATAAACGATTCTAGCAATTCAAAATCGCAGTTCCTCAAAGGCCATCCCACATTATTGATTGTTTTTTGGTATGTTTGCCACGTAGCGTCGCCTTGTTGAGCACTCTTAAGCTTAATTCATCAATCAAACGCCAATGAAACGGCGGTATAAAAATTCTTGACTTCTCTTCGACTGTGAATTTTTCAGTCCTAACTACGGCAATTTAATACCTTAGCATATGGCTTTTTTTAACAAAACTTATGTATGTTTTGTTGCACAAGCAGATAATCGATAATGAACAACAACTTCACTTTAATGCCTGACTGAGTTCGATCCTGTAAATTAATAATTCGGGATTTTATGCAAGATGTTCTTCAAGTTAGTGAGGCGATTGTATTGTTATTGGGATTTGTGGCGATTCAGATTCAAGGGACAAACTAACACCCTCTAATAACTCAAACCAACTAACTCAAGGATAACTTTAATAATTAATTAGCAAGGCAATGTTATAAACTTCTTAGGGTACAGTGGTGCATTATTTCGATCGAAATTTCCGTGCAAAATTTGAACTGTTTGCAGCATGACACTCACTTTGAAAAAAGGTTATTGATATTTCACCCTGGGTTTAAATATAAATCAATTCTTTTCTTTGCGTGGGGTTTGGCATTAAATAATTGTTATTTTAAACGAACTAGTGTCGCCAAACAATTAATTTAAAAAAAGCCAGTTGCTCGCTCCCTCCTTATAAAAATGGAAAAATGCCAGAATCAAGTGCTTTTACAGCTTATAGCATTCTTAAATTGTTAGTAATCCCCTAAATCTGACAAGAATACAATGTAATTAGAACCTAAGCTTAATTTAATAATTTCAGAGAGAAAAAGATTAATTAGGTAAGCGATTCTGCCCATATATTACCTTTTTGATTGCAAGTAGTTAATTTAAATACATCTCCGTCACACATTATGAATATAAATATTCTTAAAGCTAAGGCTGATTTTATTAACATCCAATTTACAATCTCTTTAACATAAATTAGAAGTCAAATAAATATTAATATATTTTAAGCTCAGCTAACACCATGGCTAAGAGATTGGTGTGTTGGCTTCCGACGCTGTTGATACGAATCCGTCCATAGTCAGCTCATTGAAATTGTAATTCGAATTGTTTCTCCCCAGCGGATTACTGCTTCTTGAAATTCGCCATTTGGGGTAAAATAAATCATAGGTGATGGAGGGAATTTTGGGCTCTGATCCTTTACGGTTGTAACGCTAATTATAATACTAATAAATTAAGTTTTATGGTAAAAATTCGACGCCGGAGTGGATCCTCAGGAGTAGGTCGCCACGAAGGTGGGGCTGTATTCTAGGAAGTGATAAAAGTACATAAATGAGGATATTTTTCTAAACCATGACTTGGAAAACAGCGCCATACTTCACCAATTCTACAATAAGAGAACTTTGGTTTCACCAGGAACAATGACTATTTCACGGCAAATATTGCCGTCGCCAGTGTACAGGCTCATAACCTGAGGATCTCCAGATAATCTTCGAGCCATTGAAAAGAAAAAAATGTACAGAAATCAATGGTATATCTATCGTTGGGCTCGGGCATCTCCCACCGAGCGCTATAGATATGCACACCATCCTTTTCAACAATACCCTGAATAATGCATATTATCTAAACAGTCCCCAAGAGGAATCAAGGCACCTCCAACCCAACAAATCTCCGGTTAATAAATCTTCTTCCGAGTATCAGCAAATTCTTCGAGGGAGAAATCAATAGAGCTAAATAGGTTGAAGCCTAGTATAGCGGCCTGTCTGATTGACTTGGAAACGGCTTTATCACCGTGTGGTTAAAAAGGCTGAGAAATTGCCAACATGACTTCTGTTCAAACATTTGAAATTCAAAATGAACTACAACATGGCAACTTGAATTCAATAGCGTATGTGGGCGATTTAATTGCTTATAGGGTAAGCCTCTCTTGCAAAATGACTTCGAGAAAACACGTTGTCCGAGAATACCGTGGCTTTTGATGGTAAATTTCGTCAACTTTGAAAGTCCAACCTCTTAACGACAATGTCTACCAAACTGCAATGAAAGGGTAATGTTGACTAGAATGAGTTAGGGTAAGTTAGTGTACGTTAAGGTAGACTAGGATAGCGGTCAGATTTATTTTAGTTTTTGTTTTAGTTTTAGGTATTTTAAGTTAAGATATTTTAGCTAGTTTTAGGCATTCTTGTCTAGCATGAGTCAATTCCAAATAAATTAATTAAAAATAAATTTAAACTAAAAAATCAACGGAAGGGTTGGGAACTGTATAGTCTACTAGTTCCCCTTACAAGACCTTTGTATAAAATACAGTAAAGAGTAGTTTCGGATGAGCCTAATTCAAATAGAAAATCCTCACATCACTAACCTCCCCAAGAAGTTGAAATTAAATTTACTTTAACTGTTTGATGATGGTTACAAGTGTTAAACAGTGAAATAATAAAACAAACGTTCGCTGTATAACTTCTTTATTTTGCCAGATGTGTCGTCTCCAGCCGTTCTATATCGACTGACTGCTCTCTTTACATTCACGGCATGCGTGCCCTTCTCTTACCTTACACTCGGACATCTTCAATTGAACATGCCTCCACGATCCGTCTCCTCATGGTCAGCTTCAGCCACGGCGTCATCTCTGTCTTCTCCATCCGCGTCAGAGATCGAATTATCGTCTTCTGTGTTCACCACCCCTTTCCGGTAACCTAGACAACGGTTTAAGCTTGTCAGAGTTCATTACAGAGTAGAATCTCCTTTGGTTTTGCTGCATATCTGGGATGTCTTCAATTACGTGCCGGTTGTTAGGCAGCACTCGGCTTACGATGTATGATCCCCGGAAGCGCTGCTCCATCTTATGGGACTCACCTGTGGCGGTTGCCTCTTGTTCGACCAATACGTGGTCATCCTCCTCAAACTTGGACGGCTTGCGGTGCCGCAGATTGTACCATCGTTTCTGAACCGCCTGGCTCCTCTCTATGTTCTGAACCGCCGACGCTCTTTTTTGTTCCATCTTTTCTCGTTCGACTGTTTCTAACCTTTTCAGCTCCAACAGCTCTTTGTTTTCCTGGATGTCCCTCGGCGTATACACGAACAGAAACTCATGTGGGCTTGCGTTTGTGGTGGCGTTCCTAGCGGTATTTATCGCCCACAATGATCCTCAGATAATTTGCCAAGTCCTTCCTTGCAGATTATTGCATCGTTCCACCTGGCCATTTGCTCTGAGTGTTCTGACCGCGGTCTTGGCGTGATGTATAACATTGCCCGTGCAGTGCTGGTCAAATGCCTTTGAGGTGAATGCTGTCCCACGATCAGCGGGATCAGTAGTGGACGAACATTTTTGACACAAACCATCTGGTCCAGGTTGTGTGACTAACACCACAAGAGCGTACACTCTTGCAAGAACCGATAAAAAAAAAATAAAAAAAGTAACAATTCTTCTCAGTACGCCAAAGTATCCCAATATTTCGTTCATTACAGTGACCACCCTAGTAGTCTTTATGGCTCGCAGTATTCCATACTACTTAAAACTGTCCACGATCGCTAGTACGTACCTTGTTCCTGGTTCCTTGTTCCCACGAGGTGCACCGTATCAAAGGTTAATGGTACACGCTCCGCATTGTGAAGCTCTTCTTCTATCCGTCCCTCCTTTTAGCAAACGCGAAGTCTACACAACCCTTTATGTATTCGCGAGTGAAGCTCCGCATCCTTGGAAACCAAAACGTTTTTCATACTCCAATCAACATCTTTTCCTCAGCTTAGTGTCCCGCATCATCACATCGTGACAAAGCTTTAAAATTCGCAACGCATTGAGTGCGGTTCGCAACGCCTCTTTCAAGTCGAAACAAATGTAGCCTCTTTAGTTGGTACTCCTTCTGTAGCTGTCTTTTCTTTGGCCTTGATTCATTCGATTTCATTTCCTTTATTATGGTTCGAAGCTTGGGGTCCTGCCACTGCATCGTCAGCAACCGATCGTCATCCGTGATGTGTAGATAATAAGGACGCCTCTTCCACTTCCTTTTCCTCCTCCACCGAATGCCGATTGAGTGCGTCCACTTATGCTGCTTTCCGCTCTCCTTGATGTACCGTCTCAAACGTAAACTACTGTAACTTCAGCCATCATCTTCCCACTTGTGGTATTAATTTGGGTTTGTTCTTCGTTGCGATGATTGCTTCACAATCCGTAACCACTTTGAACTCCCTACCTAACAGACTGTCGAGGCCCGGTCGAGGCTGCGATCGCTAGCACTTCCAGCTCGTAGGACTGGTACTTCCTTTCATCCCCTGACAACTTGCGGCTGTAGAACAATACCAGGCGCAATATCGAATCATCCTTCGCCCGTTAAAACAGTACTTCACCCAGTCCAACTGCCGATGCATTGGTATGCACCTCGTGCTCACAATTAAGACCAAAAATCACCAGGACCGGAGGAGATTATTTAGGTTCCACTTTAGCCGTTGAAATGTCTCTTATTGTGGAGCAGCTCATCTGAATTCTTGGTTCGTTTTAGGTAGATCCGTCAGTGGTATCGCCATTGGGGCATAGTCCATCACGAACTGTCGGAAAAAGCCCTAAGAATGGGCGAAATTCATGAGTGTTTCGAGGTTTCGGAACCTCCGTGATAGTAATTGTCTTCCTCCGACTCGGCTTCAGTCCGCTTTTTTCGCGCATTGAATTTAAGTCCAAACTCTTGTAGTACACTTAAGAATCTCTTCAACTTCTCCAGATCCTCTTGCACTGTTTTGCTAGCAATTATGATGTCGTCCAAATAAACGACGTATTAAAAGCTGTCACAATTATAGTCAAAAACTCGTTTTTCTAAAAATGGACAAATGTCAAAATAAGTCAGTGTTCAGCATCCTGGCAAATAAAAAAACTCATTTAGCGCTCATGCAAAGGGTGCATCCAGCCAACAATTTAAATTTGCCAAACCGTTTTTGCTACTATTCAGTTGAGCAACAGGATTATTCTGGGTTGAATACTACCCTAAAATCATAAACGTCCATACCATACTCTGACATGACGGTAAATGTCAAGAAGTAACAAGGAAGTGTTTTTTCCTATTTGTACCGTTTGTCCCAGCCAAATTGGCGGTAAGAAATTGATCAAAACAACACTTGTTGCCGTGATTAGGGCGTTCTCTCGTTCACAGGAAAATGATCCGTAAATTCATCATCCATCCGAGCTTCGAAAAAAAAAATTAATTAAATTTCAATGTTGAACATCAGTTGCATAATCAATTTGCAAAGTGCGGCGTAACACACAGCCAACTCGGCCATTTGTACGAGTACCTACATGTAAGCTGTGTAGGTGATGTACCTCGTTAATCTGCAGCCTGAGACTAGCTTTTCCCTTACCCCCGTCCAGCGTTCGTTCTTTTGTCTTCGCGTCCACATGGGCTGATGGGAAAAGAAGCGAGTATCTGTGTCGTGTATGCGATGTGGATTATCATGCTTATCTAGTGTACTGGATCGTTTTCAAACATAAAAGGATTCACTACAGTGTACAGTGCATTGACTGTCTCTATTTTATTCACACACTGCAGGGAAAAAATAAAACAATAAATGGAGGAAAAACTATTCGTACTGCAGCAGGGCAAGAATAAGATATTATAATGTGCCGGCATGTTTACTAGACCCAACTATCGTGTTCAATCTTTCAGCGTCAAGGAGGAAGACTCCTCTCTGGCCATCGGTAGTAGGTTCTGGTTATCTATCCCGTCTCTGGTTGGGTTTTTTTGCCTGTTGTTTTCGTCCTTTTTTAAGTTTCCTTGTTTTTCTATTCTTGTTACCCAGATTCTACTGCTAGTTTATGGTCTCGAGTTCGGTCTGTTCTTGTAATGTAGACGAAATACAAAGCGAACCAGAGAAAGAGACGACACCTCGATGTCCATTCCTCCATAGTAGTGTATAAGCATAGTACTCGTAGATGTAGACGCGTTATATTGCACTATTTTTTATTTTACTTTCTGCTCAATCTGATACCGGGAGAGTATTTAGTTGCCACCATGTCCCGAGAATACGAGAAGCTTCAATTAATTTACTGAAACTCATTTCATATATCAAGCCTGACGTCATTTGGTGGTTAGCTACCGTTGCCATTACTGCGTCGGGAACATAAAACAATTGCTCGGCTGTCGTCGGTCGTTGTGGTTATCGCACTGTCATCCTCGTGACCATCACCAGTTAGCTGCACAATAGACGGCAATTTTTTTTTCTTCTCCTCGTTTCTTTGTTGTTGTCTTCGTTTTTATCGCTAATCTTGGTGTAGGTTTTCGGGGTGCACCTCATTTCGAACAGAAACCGCCTTAGCTAACCAACCCACCAAAGAAGTGGAAGACTCAATCACAGCAACTGTGAGCCGACCCTAAGGCACCCCACGACGACGACAACGACGACCACGATGGTACCCTACACTACGGCATGGTGGAGATATATTGGCAATCTCGTGCAGACGTTGTTGATGGTGGCGTTAGGGCGAAGCAAGTACGTAATTTGCTACAGATTAAAATCGTCGTCCGCTGGGCGAGTGAATTAAGAAGGAATTTCTTTTCTGCTTCTATCGTTTCGTTTTACTTTACAGCTGGACATGGTATGGCGTATAGTGACAGAAGAAAGTCGTGACTTGAAAATAGCACAGGGTTTCATGCTGATAGATATTGGAACAAAGCTTGTCGCTGTCGCTTGTAGGCAAGTAACATGGTTGCTTCGGGTATGGAGCATTGCAATAAATCCAGATTCGCGTTTAACACATTTTTCACGTTGCTTCCGACAATCGACATCGAATGGGAGTGGGGCAGAGTGTTGCATGGAACTGGAGGTTGCCTGTTAGCTGTACATAGGCAATACGAAGAAGTAGGTCCTTACCTACTGAATGATGTATTTGAGTTTTTGAACTTACGGACACTTAGGCGCCTAATTGCCTTACTGGGAGAATCACAGCAAATAAATCATGAAAGCTGGCGCCTACCGTTGTATAAGGCATTAGTCTCATCGCCCTTTATCTCCTTCAATTCATGGCACTTCAGTTCTTACAATAACCTTAACGCCGGCCTCTCCCTTCCCCTCTTTTCTTTCTTTTCTTCTGTTTTTTTGGTTCTCAACAAGTCCACACTTAACGCCCTCACGTAATCCCCTTATGTTGAGACATTTGCGCAAACAATTAAACCTAATTGAATCGCTCAGATTGTATATATAGTATAACAAAACGGCTTTGTAGTACGCCGCATCTTTCCCCCTACACTTTCAAACCGGCGTCTATAGCCTCTTCTCAAGGTCTGACCCCGAACCAGAGCAGGGAAGCACGAGTACCATTCGACATAATGACAACAATTTAAGAAATTGAATTGCGCAAAATAAGCGGCCACGCCACACCCAGGCGCTGATAATGCCACCAACCCATCAAGATCCAGCAAATAGGGGTGTCCGGACTAGCGATTATGTCCAACTCTCCATCAACAAGTAAAATAATTCGCTTTGTTGCGTGAGCGTATGAACTTTCAGTCCCGTGAGAGAATCATGCAAACAATGTTTCACCTGAGATTCCGTCCGTTGATCCATCCAACCGCGAGCATTTGCGACTCAGTGATGCAATTGCGTTAATAAGCGACTTCAAGCAGGAAATACTGTGGCACAGTTCAGTAGTTGGCGAATAATAATAATTAGATTAGGTACGCGTACCCAGATGCCAAACGTTCCGCGAATTCGCGAGTGCTTCTCGAGATCCGGCACGACGATGGTAGTTGGCAATAAAGTCTGAAGTGCTTGGAGGCATACTATGGGTTAACCCAATTTTTTTTTGGTAAAGTGTTGAACAGTCGGATACTTGATTTGGAGTTTTGGTTTCCAGCTCTGGTGGAAAGCAGGCTTGACTGTTACGAAATATTTTTCTTTTATTGTTGCTGTTTTGGCTGGAGGTTAGACTCGTTTGGGCCACTGAAGAACGTTGGGATTATAGTGAGATTTGAAATTGTGAGGGTAATTGCAGACTGTTGGTCGTGAATTGGGTCGAATTGATTTGCATAGCCATAAGAGATGAAAGGCAGTGATCTAGGTAACCGCAGTGGCTTAAGATGGTGATTAAGTGCGAATTTTGATAGAAGTGAGTCGTGAGAGGCAGGATAGACTAGATAGAATAATGTTGGCCTGGCTTACTTCTGGAATTTATCGTGAGTATATACGCGACCTACAGAAGATCAATTTACGTATATACAATTTAGTATATACGCCACCTATAGAAGGTCAAAATGCCGAATTGAGGGCATGCCCTTACGATGATAAGCTCATCATGTAAATATGTATGTATGTGAGCATCTGCTGATTACTCTTGAGAGTTTTGCGAAGAAATGGATAAATGCTTCTCAAACATAGAACTTGAAGCTTTCATATACATACATATATACGCATTGGGTTCAAAAAGCATCGAGTATTGGGTATTTACTCGACGTTGTTATATTGACAGATGTGTTTAAAAAATAGCTTCTCACTGTTTGCCCATCGTTCATGTGTTTTCGCATAACCGATGATTATTTGCATTTAGTTCGGCATTATAAATTTTATATTTTAAGAAACTATTTCGAAATATTAGAAATTTCTGTTATTAGTCCTGAGAGCGTTGAAGCTGAGGAGCATGTTGAATGCCCAAGAATATGAAAAACCGATGAAAAAGCAAGTAAGGGAATAAAAAGCAAGTCGTTGAAAATGTAGGCATATTAGTTGTCATGTTATTGAACTTTCTCGGACAAAGTTAAATTTTGAGCATAACCTGTTTATATCTGAATATTTGACGAAAAACAGTTCTATAATGAGCCTTCAGACATAGATCAATGTGAGCTTTCCTAAAGTGCTGCCCCAGAAATTAAGTTATGGAAGTGTTTCAAAAATTTGCTGCCCCATGGCATGAGTGTTTAAGTGTATAATGGGAACTGTTTTGTGAAGATATTATCAAAAGGGAACAATAAATGCTTTTCAATAGTTAACTAAATTTTTTTCTTATTTATTGAACACTCCTCAAATAATTTGCAGAGTAAAACTGATGCTTTTGGCTTACCGAATCCGAAAGAGTGAATGTTCCCTATCGTAATGATATATGCCTATACAGCTGACATTCTAATCTGTGGAGGAAAAATGGGTCCGTACACCTGTCCTGGGTGTAATTTATGTCAGAAATATATATACGAGTATACTACATCTGTTAGTACCCTACTGAAGAGAAATATTGTGAAATATATTGTAATTTTGATAGCATGACTGTTGCGGAATGCGAACCCAGTGTCAACCGCATTGAAAGTTAACACAGTGCTCATCATAACATGACGATAGAATGCTGAAAGGTTCACAAAATTGAATAGGTTGGAGATCATTTTTCTTCCATTGAAAAGGGCTTGGCTCCGAATTACACGATGAAGGGTTTGCATGCTTGATTCAGAAAACTGTGCAAAGCTATTTATTGTTGATCCATAATTATTATTAATATGACCGGCCATTTGGCACTCGGAACCTCGTTGACAACCCTTCGCCAAGCCTTCCTGCCATGAGTGCGTTCCCTCCATGTTTGATTGTTCTGTTTTAACTCTTCTTTGTCCATCCTTGTATTGCCCCCCATTGGCCTACGTGATGGTCCTTTCCCTTGGGTTCGTGGAGAATGGTGCTTTCTCCATTGGTTTTGCGTGTACTTCCCATTTTAATATTGATATTTTATTACTAGGACAATGCTGGAGGCCAAATAAAATTCTTGACTGTATAGTCTCCTCCTGTTTTTCGTTATAGATTTTCATTAAGGTTTTATTCTCGAAGACTGAAAACCTATTTCCATTCCTTTTAGTCAGAAATCAAGTTTCACATCAGTAACGTGTCCTTGACTTTATTATACCTTTATAAATGTGGATTTTGATATTGTGGAACAAAAGAGTTGTTTTGAATAATTTCATCATGGCGTCGAACTAATTTTGATCTTTATGTCGTTTCTGGCTGTCAATATGGTTTCCAGATACTTAGTAATCCTTTGAGGCACTAAATGTGTACCTTATAGCTAACATTGTACGGCGAACACTACTACTGTGCATTACTCTTGTGATACATAGATAAACAATTTTAAAACTTTATGAGACAAGTCGGCTTTTATACCCGTTGCGTGTCTATCGCAACACTTGTTCAAAAAATTTGGTGAACATTTCTCGAAATTTTTTTTTATTCATCAAAATCTTATTTGACCCCTCCAAAGTACTCCAGCTCTTCCAGCAGTGCAGTCTTTATCTCCTCACTCCTGGCAAATCTTCGTTCTTTCATAGGCCTTTCAGTTTTGGGAAAAAGAAAGTACTGGAGGGCCATTTCCTGTCAATACGATGACTGAGGCATGATTACAGTATTGATTTTGGCCAAAAAAATTTCATTATCGTGGTGCAATAGCCATGAATTTTTTCCCACAAATCTGGACGTTTTCTTGTATTACTTCTCGCAAATGGCGCATTACTTCAAAATAATATTCCTTATTGACCGTACGACACTCCGGCAAGAGTTCATGATGAATCACGTAATCGAGGTAAACAGTGAGTAAAACTTTCACATTTGTTCGAATTTGGCGTGTTTTATTTTTATTTTTTTGTTTTTGGCTCTTCTGGTGGCTTACATTGGAATGATTGGGTTTTGATTTAGACATCATACCCATGTACTATGTTTTGTCGCCAGTGATAACCTTTTCAGCAAATCTGGGTCGTCATTCATGCCAGTCAACAGCTCCTGAGCGATGCCCATGATTTTGGTCAAAATGTGGCAATTTCGGGACAAACTTCACTGCCACACGTTTGATTCTCATAACATCTAACAAAAATGTATAGCACTAGTCAATCGGTACGCCAATATCCTGAGCAACTTCTTTCTGGTTTGACAATACTCCATAGAAAATTTCTTCACTATTTCCACGTTTTCATCCGCCGTTAGCATACTGGGGCGACCGGGGCAGGAACTATCATTAGCACCTTCTCATCCTTCTCTGAAAAGCTCGCAAAACTTATACTTTTTTTTTATTGGGAGTAGTAAACTCGGGAGAGCCGTAGCGCTGTGGGTAGTGTGGCGGCTTCTGACGCACGATGAGCGAGTTCGGATCCCGATAACATCAAGGCCATCGAATGTGTTCATTTTGCGGCTCCTCTCCTCGGCGGGGTACTGGCAAAACTCCCAGTACACTTGTCTTGAAAGTGTTTCATAACTCCCACATTAAACTGTAGGTCCCGTTCACTTATGTGAAAATCAATCGCACACAACATAAGTGAATGACTCTCCGTAAGCTGAAGAAGAGGAAACTCGCCAAATGCTACAATCAACATTTCAAGTGCAAAAGCATAAAATCACCTGTTATTGGGTAATATTCCGGTTAATCCAAATTTAATCCGTTGGTATTTACGACAGTCTTTCAACGTGATACAAGATCTAATATACTTTTTTCGTAGAAGTGCTGACTCTCTGAGGCCGTGAAATCTTCAAAGGCTTTTGAGACCTCTGCTTGGTTTCGGAAGACCTTCTGCCTATAAGAGAAAGGTGGCGAATGGTTCGAACTTCATCTGAAATCAACACACTTATTGCTAAACTATGGTGTTCTCTTGATGGAATGCCAAAAGGTTCACAAAATGGGCCACATTTAGGATCTTTTTTAATTTTTTCATTCATTTGAATTGTTTTTATTCTAGACAAAATGTCTAACTTAAAAATATCTTCTTATTTAATGTGTCTTACTGGCTCTATTCGGGCACTCTAAGTCTAACTACTGTATTCCTTAATTCCTTTTTTTTTGTTGGAGGTTTCTACTATCTGTTGGTAGACACGTTGTTATTATTGTATTTTCCCCGTTGTCCGGAGAAAAGTGAGGAGGGGCTTCAGTGATGTGGAGCTAAGAGATTCGGCACCCACCACGTCGGCCCCAAGGGTGCGCCACCGTGCGCGAGCGAAGGCGGGACAGTCGCAGAGAAAGTGTTCTGCTGTGTCATCCTCCTCGCAACATGCAGCACAGGTAGGCGTCTCACTGATGCCAAGCACGTAGAGATGCTTGGCAAAACTGTAATGGCCCGTAATGACGCCCGTTAGCCTTCTGCAATCATTTCTCGTTAAGGATAAGAAAAATGTTGCGGACTTTTTGCAGACGTACGCCCCCAGACGAAGGGCGTACGCGCTTAGTCATTCTGCATCCTGGATATTCTCTCCATCTGCGACTGTGTACGTTAAAGACCCAGTCATTGATGTCAGATTTGACCGTGGAAGCAGGTAGACCTAAGGCGGGTTCAGGTCCTGAGAAACTCTCCTCTGAGCCTCTTCTAGCGAGTTCATCGGAGATCTCGTTTCCTGGGATTCCAGAGTGACCTGGAACCCATACAAGCCTAAGTGAATTTAGTCTTCCGACTTTGTTCAAAAAGGTCTTGAGTTCATGCACTAGTTTGGAGTTGGATAGAGGATTGGACACAGCTTTGAGTGCAGCTTGGCTGTCACTGCAGACACATATGCTTTTTCCCCACCATCTGTGTTTCACAACATAGTGCATGGCCATTAGGATTGCGTAAATCTCCGCCTGGAAGGCAGACGCATATTCTCCGAACGAGAAGTGCAGTCGAATGTTTTCGCGCTCAAAGAAAACTACAGCGCCGGATCCCTGCCCAGTCCTGGAGCCATCTGTGAAAATGCGAAGACATTCCATTCCAGGTTCAGTGTCTGGCCAAAGCCAGTCCTGACGCCATGGAAATGTGACTGTCTAGTTACAGCGCAGTAGGATGGCAGGTGTCATTGCGTCAGAAGGCATATCCATGAGACAGGGGTCGTAGGATATTTCTCCCGCAAGTACACTTTCACTCCAATGCGAGTTGTACCAAAGACCATTCCTCTTTAGACAAGAAATAGTTTTCAGTGCACACCCTCTGATATATATGTCAAGGGGTGGAAGATTCATCATAGCATCTCCTGGTGTGCTGGCGAAAGCCCCCGTGCAGCTGAGACAGACCGCTCTTTGGAGTTTGGTGATTGAAGCCACAGCATGTTTGCGTGTTAGCCTGCTCCACCAAACAACCGATGCATATGAGATTATTGGTCTTACCATTGCCGTGTAGATCAAAAGGACCTTTTTCGGCGATAAGCCCCATGTTTTGCCAAAGGCACCTTTGCAATGCCAGAAAGCTGACAGCGCTTTGGTGGTTTTGGACTCAACATGTTTTGACAAAGAAGTTTGCTATCTAGAATGACTCCCAGATACTTAGCTTCCTTGGATATCGGGATGGGGATGCCTTTTAGCATCAGCTGAGTAATGCCAGTTGTTTTCCTCCTTCTCGTGAAGAGAACGACATCAGTCTTAAGAGGATTAACGTGAAGAGAACGACATCAGCCTTAAGAGGATTAACCGACAGCCCATTTCTCGTGCACCAGTCTTCGATCACGTCTAGCGCCGACTGCGCTTTGAGACAGACATTCGCTAAACATGAGCCGACAGAGAGAACAGCAACATCATCCGCATAGGCCTGGGCATATATTCCAGAGGCATTGAGAGCATCTAGCAGAGAGTCGACCACCATGCACCATAACAGCGGAGACAAGACGCCACCTTGCGGGCAGCCCCACACGCCACATTGTTCGAGGCCTGTATCAGCAATCAATGTCCTGTGCACAATTCTTAATTCCTTAATAATGCCTTCCGGATCAAACTTATCTATCTTATTTGTATAAATATATAAATTTCAAAATTGGATTTTCAAGGAGAATTTATTAAAAATCCTAGATTTATGCTTTCGATTTTTTTTATCTAACTTACCATAATCTGCTTTGTTTCCGTTTTTAAACCAATTAAGTTGGCTTGCACTCGACCGATTCGTTTCGAGTGCTGATTCTCCTGATTGCCTCTCTTAGCAACTGGAGTTCGCCATCTCGCTAACTGTGGATGCCCAAGGCCCCAACAAAGCTAACAAACCTCAGTCAGTTCTCAAGTTCTTCTAAGCATGTTGATGCGCCCATCCTCCAAAAAATCCTCTTGCTAACCTTACGAAGGCCAAGCCCTATGGCTAAGGTTGCTTTTGTTCGAAAAGTACTTTGCATTACTTGTGCGATGCACAACAAGATGTGCCTAAATCAAAAGTAAAATGCAACATTTGTAAGTAGAAATGGAATACAGGCGTAGACCTTATCTTAAATATAGTCCCAAAGGAAAAAGACGGTGCTGAATAGCACGATCTCCAACTCGAGGTCCCCATTTCCGGAAATCACACGTCTATCAAATTTGTCCCTCAATAGAGACATTGTTTCAACAACTGTGTGACATGTCATGTTGAAAATATAAGCTGCTCGCATCCACAGCACCAATTTGAGACAAGGGAAGTAAGTCAACATCGTTCGGTAATGCCATCCATTTACAACAGCGGTTGCACCAACATTCTTGAGGATGAAATGGTCCACTATTGGTCTATATTCACTCGTTTCCCACTCATCGGAGATCTCATTTCCTGGGATCACAGTGTGACCTGGGATCCATACTAGCCTTAGTGAATTTAGTTTTCCGACTTTGTTTAAAAAGGTCTGGAGTTTATGCACTAATTTGGAGCAGGATATAGGGTTGGGCACAGCTTTGAGTGCAGCTTGGCATATGCTTTTTCCCTTCCACTTGTGCTTTATAAGATAGCATATGACATTATCGGTCTTATCATTGCCTCTAGATACAGGGGACCATTTTCGGCGATAATCCCCTTATTTTGCCAAAAGTATCTTTGTATTGCCTAAAAGCTGACAGCGCTTTATTGGTTTTTGACTCAACATGTTTTGACAAAAGGAACTTGCTATATAAGATTACTCCCAGGTACTTAGCTTCCTTGGATATCGGGATGGGAATGCCTTTTAGCACCAGCTGAGTAATGCCAGTATTTTACCTCCTTCTCGTAAAGAGAACGACATCAGTTGTAAGAGGATTATCCGACAGCCCATTACTCGTGCACCAGTCCTCGATCTCTTCTAGCGCCGCCTGTGCTTTGTGATAGTCAGACACTAAACATGAGCCGGCAGAGGGAACGGCAACATCATTCGCATAAGCCTGGGTCGACCATGAGTCGACCACCATGCCCCAAACAGCGGAGATAGGACGCCACCTTGCGGGCAGCCCCTGTTTACGCCAGATTTGATACATTGTTCAGCAATTGGCTGCTCTTAGTCGTCGGCAAAATATTTAGCTAATCTGTTTCAGCGAAGACCAGTTGGAGTCTTTATATCGATAACCTACCCAATGCCCTCAAATTAATGGAATACGTTTATTATAAAGGTACGAGAAGGAGTCGAAGAGTTCAAATTTTACCAAACTTTTCCCTGATATTTTCAAAATATTTTGATTTTCGTATATTGAATTTCCTTCTAGTTTGTGCTATACTTTTCGCAAGTCATCACAGTGACAGCTCATTGTTAACAGATAAACAACGCCGTGAAATATAAAACGACACCCCTTGCTGGATGAACGTTTGATAACTATATTTAACTTTGATTGATAATTAGTTTTTATCTGACACAATCAGTCGGAGACATGGGAAATAGCTGGCTATTCAGCTTGATACCACTATGACTAGCTATTCCAAGTTTAACTTTGAATGCCTTTTTATATTTTCTATTATCTAAATAGCTTGTTGGTAGTATCTATCTCGCATGTCACTTCCTAGTCTACCAGTTCAGTTTTATTGATGAAATTTTCATTTAAGCACCATCTACCCGCTTGTTAACAGGGCTTTAACGAACCATAGTATTTGAGGGCCATATCTAATCCAATTTTTTACGATTCACATTTAATTATCAATAAATACGAGATTATACGATATTTTACGGCATAGATGCGGACCGTGCACTAAGGCATAAAAAACTTTATGCCCGCCGGTATCTACATTTTTCTATTCTTAATTCAAAACTAATTATGTGCAATTACAAGATACGAATGTAAACCTAAGCCCAGATAAACCCGACTTCATAGTAGGATAGACATTTTATCGCCTGGGTTTAATATCTAACACTTTGGGCTAAAATGAACGCGTTAACATCCAATCCACCCCTCTGAGCGGGATATAATAGATGAAAGGAAAAAATAACTCGAAATTTAAATCTCTCATCAAAAGCGGTCGTAAAAATTTTATTCTCGTACAACTGTCATCAAAAAACTGTTGTGTCGATAATGTCATTATCATGATGCAGCAAAAAGAAAAAAAAATAAACCACGACGAAAGGGAGGAAAACTAGAGATAAATTACCACGAAACAGGAAAAAGGAAATCGAACAAAACGACAGAGCTCTGGTGTTGTTGGGCCCATGTTCTTTTTACTTTCGTCTCCCCCCTCTTTGGGACTTTTATTTTTTGTTCAATTTTTCCAAACATCAAACTTTTAAATCTACATAATTAGTTTCTTGAACTTTGCCATGTGACGACAAGGCGATGACAGAAACGACCAGCAGTAGTGATAATACAACCTTTGAGTCAAGTCACCATTCGAACATTAACTCATCGTTACTAGACGACTGTGTGACTTCTGTTGACCTACATATTTCATGATTCCAATACTCGGGTGCCGAGTTTTGTTTGACAACAAAACTTTGCGGTTCATTGACTTTTGAATGCTGTTTTGTGTGTTTTTTTCTTGTTTTGTAATTTTCGTCGCCGTCCTCGATTTGATTAGATTTTAAATCTAGTTTCGTTCTTTGATTATATTGTTTATCTCGGATTCTTGAGACTCTGTGTGCCGTTGTCTCATCCATATTTATTTGGATTTGCTTAAGAAATACTTTGAGTTTGATAGATAATTAACAATGATGAATGGCATAGAGAAGAACGACAGTGACAGCACTGCACTGGGTTTCATACTGACTAAGAGTGATTACTTTATGGGAAAAAGGTTTTAAACATTTCTAATTCATATGTAAATTTCTATAGAATGTCTTTTTAATTAACATGGCGCGCCCTATGCTCATACTCTTTGGATAAAGTTCGAAGTGGAGAAAAGGTCTAGACATGCTGCACAGAGAATGACTGTAAAATTGTTTTCGGACATTAAATTCTATATTCGCGAGCCTGACAAGTTTGTCTTCAATAATTGAGTTTGCTCACAGTACGGATCAATAAGTTGCGTAATTAATTTAGTTGGTTATGAGCAGATTTTAACGGAAAAATATTTTCAAATTTAAATCAAAATTTCGTCAAAAACCAAAACTACTTAAATTAATAGTGAGCTAATAGTGAGCAATAATATGAGGCTTGGGAAATTCAATGTGATTTGACTTTTTGTTTTTTATAATTGGCGCATGTACAAGGGTTATGACTACCCTTAAATGTCAAGAAGTCAAGCAACATCACGAGCCAAAGGTATAGAGGGAGAGAGAGAAAGGAGGTACCGGTGCACATTGGTTCTAAATACTTGTGGATTGTAATGAGTTGGAAAAGTTGAGCTGGGAAGAGCATTCCACATTCGTGTGATTCGGCTAAAAAACGATTCTCCAAATTTGACTGTGCATCAGAAGACAGGCTTGAAGGTGAACTGATGAAATTGGCTAGCCCACTTGAGCATTGTCTTTTAAAATAACGATAAAATAGACAGAGATGTTCGAGTGAGTCCATCGACTTCATGTTGTTGTTTCCTATGAGTTTCATCACTCATTTTTGTGTTCTATCTAGCAGTTGCCATGAGATCTTGAGAGCACCAGACCAAATATCAGCGTATGCTCAAGCTTGGGGCGGATGTAGGCCTAAATTGAAGCCAAGTCAGAGGGAGTGAAATATTTCTTGCACCGTTTGAGGAAACCTAGACGTTTCGCAGCGCTCTTGGCGACTTCGAATATGTGGTCATTCCAACTAAGAGCCTTAAGTACTCTTGCAACTGTACGAGTGCGAGAGTGGATTGGCTCCATGGAAGATTCTTCGTTCTCAAGTACAGGCGGAGACAAAGTGCAATCTGGGAGAGTTGAGCTGGCTGGAAAATGTGCGGCTAGCAGTTCTTTATGTTTTTCACCAATGACCAAACGTTTTTGCTACCCTTGGGACAATTTAGCACTTTTTGCGTCAACTTTTGCTTATGGTAGAATTTGACACGTCGATTCAATGCATTACAGTCGTTTCAGGCTCGCTTAAACTTATTCCGTTTTATCTCTGAGGGGTTGGCTTTGTGAGTCCGGAAACTCAGCTATCTTAATCTGATAGCCTTGTTACAGCTTCACTCTATGTGGAATCGAGGATCTCATATCCAGCAGAAGTACGTTCGTGATCTCATCAACAGCGCCATTCACATCACTATCGAGGAAGCATAGTGACCAGTTACAATTCCTAAAGAAGTTGTTGAATCCGAACCAATTGGCCATACTGTCCTTTTAGGAACACATTCTCTAACTGTGTGGTTTGAATACGAGAAATTAGCTGAAACAACACAGAGGTCTGACGAGCCTAGAGATGACAATATATTTATAGAATACTTATCAGGATGAGAGGAGGACACAAGTCCAGGGTGTTGGCGAAATGATCTGCAATGTCAGGTATTCGTGTCGGCTCATTTAATAGTTTGGTTAGATTGTTTACCACAGCAAAGATCTCTACATACCTTCCTACTGGTGTTGTCTGACCCAAATGTTGAAGCCAATTAGAATTATGTACATTGATATCGCCCGCAATAGCGATTTCAGTGCGACGAAACAGGGATTCAAATCTTGTAATAGAGTCGGACAAGGCATCGAGCTCAGTGAAAGTCGAGTTAGTGTCCAGATTTGGAATTCTGTAAATGAAACAGTAGTGGATAAAATGCTGTGATGGAATTTTAAAGACATAGAATTAAATACCGGATTGGAACAGTGGCCATATTGTGGTTGAAGTTGGTAAGCTACATCACTACGGACAAGCCATCTCTAAGCCTTTCACTAATGGCAGACATATTTTCTGCAGAGTGTGTGCGAATCTGAGTAGCTCAGATGAACGATAATGTCGACCATATCTGCTCTTAATACACGAAATGTACCCTTTGTCGACCTTAAAGGCGCATAGGACAGTGTCTAAAAAGACGAGCTATACAAGAACATGTCATGTTTTTAAATCCCTCTCAAACAACAACGAGCTAAAAGAGACCTTCGATGTTCAAAAAGACTTCAAGCAGTGCGACACACACACACTTCTGCGAAACTAGTGAATACAAGAGAGACAATCTGTATCGAGTCTACACAACTGACTAACTAATTAATATATGATTTCTTAAGCGCTTGGTTTTTAATAGTCAAAGAAAAGAAACACAAGATTGAATGTTATATACAATTTTTACTTGAGTTGATAAATCATTGCTTGCCATTTACTCCTAAGATTATCTTATGCAAATGTTGACAACGATTCTATTTTAAGTGATCCATACGGAGAATCCGATTTGAAGTCACTTATACGAACATGTTGACTTGCACCTCTGTAATAACATGTGTAATATTGAAATATTTTTCGGGATGCATTTGTGTGGGTAATCAGCTTCATATCCAATACCGTGAAATTAGTGCGAGATTTGATTTACTCAGTACATCTATTATGACGGCCACACAATGTTCGAAGTGTCCAAATAACATTTTCCATAGAGTAGGAATTTCGGTAATCCGTCAGCTTTGTTCGAACGATGGACTATTTATGGTGGAATGGAAGAACTAACTGAGCATATTTGACGTTAACACATACTACGTTTCATGCGGAGTATGTCGAAAATAGAATACTGAAAAACCAAGCAACAGAAAAATCGAAAAAGCCTGATTGACTAGTGACGAACGGCAACAACTCCAGTACTGAGGGTCTACGGAACCAATGTTTAAAATAGCTGCCCCGAGACTGCTGTCAGCTTTAGGACAAACTTATAGGTTTAAGTTCACAAATAAAGATCAGCACGTGAAGAGAAAAGTGAAAATGACATCTGGCATTCATGACAATTTGTAGACGCGACTCAAAGAAAACAGTGGTTCCGCGAAATACAAAGGTATTGACGACTTCTCAGTCAGAAGTCTTTTACCTGATGGTTTCGCAACTCAAAGATGCAATCAGCTCCCGCTGAACGTGTCACAATAGCCTGTGTCCTGGACGGATTTTCACAGTCTACCATTCTTCCCGAATGGATTTTCACCCAGATAGATGTAGAGTAAAGCTACTGACGCAACTAACAAACGAATGATGAGCCTGCCTAATGCCAATCTACGATACACCAAACGTATATGAGAAACTTCGGATTCGACAAGTGTACCCTGGCCCTTGGAAAGTTCATTGCATTGACGCTTCGACAGGCTCAAATGTTAACGGAAACTATGATTTGAAATGACCTATAACTACGAACCAAAGTTAGGGGAATCCTTCCGGACAGCTTAGATTTTATAAGTCATCTAAATTCTTTGTTAAATCTGTCTAAAATTTCACAAAGCTGACATCTAAGTCTCGTTCATGTTGCTTTGGTCGAGGACCTCCATACATCACGTTGAACTCTGTTCGACTTAATGCTATCATCGAACCCATCACGTCTGTTGACGCACCTATTCCATCGCGAATACAACAATTGTGTCATTAAACAAACCCGCGGTTATCAACTTGTTTGACAAACATCCCACTACTCCCGTGGCGCGCAGTGCTCCAAATTACTTAAAAGACATTTTTCAACAAGTCCCATCTATCTATTATCCATCCGTCCACATACCCGCCCACACGCGTGGAACTCCTGATATCATCTTGTAGAAATAAATTAACATCAACTGAAGACTCTCGCGACACGGTTGAGCTGCATCAGAGGAAAATCGAGTGCCACTGCATCGCAGACGCAAACGCAATTGGAAGAAACGCTAAGGTGCCTCTTGCCCGGATGCGACAGATAGGTTGGGGCATAAATTAATTGAAAGATGATATCTTGTTCCGCTGTCATTCATGCACGGAATGCCTTCAACGTTCTATCATCATCATCATCATCATCATGGTAGGGAACCATAAACGAGTATGCTTCCATGTCAAGTGGAAGCACACGCTTGTCGACCGAATTGCGTGCTTCTAATTCTCATATGCTACGCGGTATATCCGAAGGTAGGCAACGTTTTACGTGTATCTGTTAGGTTGCCAAGAATGAATGACATGTGTCAGGATAGTTTACCATCAACATTATTAAGAGAAAATAATTGGGACGCTTGTGCCTGCCTAAGCGGGCCACGTGGCCATATCTCATTTAATCAGAGCAACCACATTGCTCCGTAACGTTTTACGAACTAAAGAAATGGGTTCAAGCTTCTGGTCAACGTTGTGAGTGGTTAATTGTGGCAATTTTCCTTCCTAAAAACACAATCCATCCTGTCACATGTAATGTGAAACCCTCGGCAGGAAGACGAATTCAAGGAGCAACAGCCGAGAATCCAAACAAAAAAAAAAAAAGGACTGAGATGGGCCTCTCTGTTTGCGGTTGACGTGGATGTGCACTTGGGGTCGAGTTGGAACGTAAACAAATGCCAACGGAAGGTTAGTGCCATACATCCTTATCATCGCATGACATTTTTATATGCCGCCACTGAAACGTAGTGTTTCCGCTTGCCAGATGCCGGCTTTCGTGCTCGTGCTTCCTCCTGTCCATGTCGATGTGGGAAGACGGCACTTTTTGTTGCTGAGAACAGGATTGCGTAATGAATTAAACTGAAACCTTGGATTTGTGTGCTTAACCGGGTTACCGGCTTGCATTCGGTTCAATGACAATTACGTCAGACACGACAGTAGTCGACGAGGAGGAGAACCGGAATAAAATGAACAACCACGAGTAGTGTGATACGACTACCGGCTTTTGATCTGAATCTAATGAACGGACGACAACCAGTTCTCGCCAGGGACAGGGGCAACAAGACAAAAAGATCCGCAAAGAAAGACTGAAATATGACGCTAGAGTGAGAACGATCAGCCGTTTGGCGGGCGGACGAGTGGACAAGTGGATCTGTAGTGATTTCATTTGGCCATTTGATAGTGGCGTAGGGTTTCGGGTTTCGCCATGACTGAAAGGCGAGACATGGGAGATTCACTCACTCGTTCGGTCGGTGAGTGGCGGATACAGGTGTTAAACGTATTGTCGGGAGTGTTGTATGATAAATTGATACGCAGTCGGCTTTCGTCTTAGACACCGACACAAGGTGACTTGCTTGTCGGCTGAGTGGCATTGTATGGCGATGGGTTATCTGCTGAAGCGATGAGTTGTAGAAAAAAACCAAGAGACGGGTGCGCTTGTAGGTGTTCTTGTTCGAGAGGGAAATCAATTTGCTCATAGTTGGCACTGATTTCACAGGAAGAGTAAGATCCGCAAAAGTTTAATTTTGAAGGGAACAGCACCTTGCACTTTAAGCTCTATGTTCCTCACTGATGCAGATTATTTGCGCATGATGGCATGATGTGGCAGAGGTCTTTTGTTAATTTTTAGTACAAAATCAAATCCCTGACACCTTCATAAGAACATAAGTTTATAGCTACTAATCTTCGACCATAGAAACATCTTTCGCAACTCTTTTACGCATTTCATTACCTGAGTACCTACACAACTAAGGCATTTGTAGTTCGAAATTTAGTCAAAAAATTCGACTTGTCGATTAAACTTTTTGTTTTTAATTTTGAAGAAATCTAAAAGACAGAATTTGAAGCCTAAAGTGTAGGTGAAGTGGTATTACATGCTAAACCACTAGCGAAATCGTATATTTTTTCCGAGAAATGTCGCCTACATATGTACGTATAACGGTAAATTAATTCTCGAAATTATGACTCAAATGGGCGGTCAAGATTATATTTCGGAGGTTTGTTTTTTGTAAGGAATAGTTGTTGTATGATGTGGCTAGTCGCGCATATCTCGAGAAGTGGGTAGACAAGTCGCACCCATGAATCTACTTAATTTTATGGTTTGAAATAGCACATAATTTTCATAAATATTCGGGTGGATAACGCTCTTATTGCCACCAAGAGCGACACACACTAAACATTTTTTTTTGTCAGGGCTAGTTTTCACTTTTTTTTGTTTTTTCAAAAATTATTTTTTAGGGCTTAACTCACGTTTAGGTTTCTTGCCTGACACTTCTTCAGTCAGCAAACATTCGGGTGCTCGTAAAGTAACGGGGATTGTATTTTTTTCAGGGTAATGTTAGTCGGATTGACTAAATTTTTGTTTGTCATGTCAGTAAAACGCTATTGTAAACATTTACACTTCTGTATATTGCTAGTGGAGCCGGCAGTTTAGTCAGCTATCATCTGTCAAAGAATTTACTTGTGATTTAATACGATCGGTGGTTCTCAGAATTCAAAACTTTTATTTTTTTAAGGCTCGGTTTTTAGAAAGATAACTGGCTGTGTACGTGAAGGGTAACTTTTTTAGAAACGCAATCGTGAAGTCCAATTTTCGACAACTTTATCGAGCAACTGGGGGGGTACGCCAGCAATAACACGGGGAATATTGACCCAAATCGTTCAACGTGCCTGGTATATCGGCATGGATCAGTGCCTTCACATACTCCCAAAAGAAAGTAATCTAAAGGTTGAGATCACGGGATCATGGAGGTCAATTCACAGGTCCATTACGCGAAATTATGCGCTCAGCAAACATTTCCCGCCATAAATATCTGTCATACAACCGAGGAATGGAGAAGTCAAAAATCATGTTTCTATAGAGTCCTTAAAAAAATATGGGCTGAGGATTCCGCCAGCCCATAAAGCACACCAAACAGTGAGTTTTAATGGTCGTAAGGGCGTCCCGACACTACAAATTAGCTTGTTTACATATCCATTTAACCAAAAATGGGGCTCATCGGAGAACACAATTTTGCGTTGAAAATGAGGCCCATTCACCGATTCTGTGACGCCCTATAATGGCCACGCGGTTTCAACTCTTGTACAGGCTGGATCTTATAAGCTTTCAAGTTAAGATCTTTCAGTAAAATCTTCCATAAAGCTGATGGGCATTGCTCCAATTGCTGTGCACGATGGCGAATCAACTCATTCGGATTCTCCTTAATACTGCGCTCCACAATACTTATTCTTATTCTCTCGTAACTTACCTCATAACTTATTCTCTCCGCACTGTTTGACGTCTTTGGGGATGCGTATTACTAGAGTGTACGTGATGCGAAAACGATTTATTGTGTTTCTAATAAATTGCTCAGATGGATGATTACGTCGATCTGAAATGGTCGTAGCTTACAATAGGTTTGGCGAACCGAAACATGGTTTCAAAATAAGTTTTCACAATTTATAGGTGTTGTTTTGGTGTTAATTTATTTTTCGTAAGATGGCAAAACGTACTTATTACAAATCAGTTTTCAATTGTCATATTGGCAATACGTAGAAACAGTGTTGCCAGTTCAAAAACCAAAACTCTAAAAAACACCCTTTATATTCGAGACCTTTTTCCGTTGCGTATAAAGTAAGGTCCTGAAGTTTCCGGCCTGAACTATAAAATGAAGAATAAGTCTCAAACCACTTGTATTTCTTGTATTTCAATACACTTCATACAGCCTTTTATTAACATTTCTATACCCTTAAAAAAATAGTCTGATGTTTTGGCAAAACCGCCGATTTCACCTCATCATCAGTGTTAAACATTTTCCTCGCAAGTCCGGTTTAAATTTTGAGAATAATAGTCACTTGGGGCTAATTCGGGGCTATACGGTGGATAGTCGAGCTCAGTGAAAACGCATTCTTCAATGGCAGCCTTGGCGACACCCGATGTGTGAACCGGCGCGTTGTCATGAAGCAACAACACTCCTTGCGACAGTTTCTCTCGACATTTTTCTTTAATGGCATCTCACAATTGAAGTAGTAAGTTGTGTTGTGTTCTTTAAAATCCAGCAGTAAAATTCGTGCGGAATCCCAAAATATTGAGTCACCTTTGCGCTTTTTTGCCACGGTGAGCTCGGACGACTCCATTCCATCGTTTAATTTTTTGACAGAGGATCATGATACAGAACCGTGGTTTCGTCTCTTGTAACAATGGAATCAAAAACTTCTTTATGTCACCCTTCACAAATAAATAAAAAAAATGAGCGCAGCACTTCATACGTTCTTGTTTTTGAACACCGGAAAAAAGTTTTGGGACCCACTTTACACTGACCTTATTCATACCCATATGTTCATGTAGGATTCAAAGCACAGTTATTTTTAAAAGTCCTGTCATTCACTTATTTAGTCTTTAGTCGTCTGTCTTCTAGTACTGTCCGCTCCACGAATTCAATGTTTTCGTCAGTAATAGCCTCGGATGGACGTCCAAGGCGAGATTCATCATCAACTGATTGTCTTCCCAAACGACATTGTTTCGTCCATTCTTTGATGGTAGAATACGAAGGGGAAGATTGTCCGCATACAACATCCAAACGTTGCTTGATTTCGGCCGGCGTCTTCCCCTCTTTTGTCAAATGTTTGATCACAGCTCGATACTCCATTTCAATTTCGACTGTGTGACTTTAAAAAGCTTTATCTTTGTATTGAGATGAAATGCTCTAATATTTTTCATTTGGGTAAGTAACTTAAAGCCTTGTAATCTAATGACAAGTCTCCGATGAATTTTTAAAAGTCCTGTTTATTTTTTTTTTGTTTTTTTTTGTTGGAGGTTTCTTCTGTCTGTTGGAGCACTCAGACACAAATACTGGTCCATTGTACTGCCAGACAGACACCTTAGATGGCGTTGGAGCTCATGTGGAGCCAGAGCCGATTCCAAACGGCGGGAGCCGAGAAGCTTTTTCATGGCAAGTGTACAACGGGGGGTTTTTGCCAGTACCCCGCCGAGGAGGGACGCCGCGAAATAATCATTCGATGGCGTTGGTGTTATCGGGATCCGAACTCGCTCATCTTGCGTCAGCGGCCGACACACTACCCACTGCGCCACGGCGCTCCCTAACTTTTGGACCTTACTACGTACATCTTGAGAAAGAAAATGCGGAGCATTTTATTCGACGTTTAATTGTGTGTTGAAGCACTGTTTAAATTTTCATCAAGTTTTAATCAAAGAATACAACAGCACATGTGTTCCATCATATCATGACAGGGAGGCTTGGCGAAGGGTTCCAAATGGCTGGTTACAATAATAATAATCATCATGCGTAAAAAAAAAGCATCCAAACTGTCGGAGCTGTCGGGGTATCTTAAACGCATTGCTTTCTAACTTTGGAGGGTACCAAATGGGAAGTTGGTAGTTTGGATAAAGCAATCGAACTCAAGACCGCATTTGTTATTTTCAAATGGATTTGAGAATATGCAATATTAGGACTTAACAACGGACAGCAAAATAATAGCAATTTTTTTTAAGGCTTTGAGTACTAATTGAGTATGTGAAAACATTGAAGAGCACAAACAGTCCGACCGATCAATCCATTTCGCCAACTTGACTTCATATGACTTTTTACTTCTCTCAATAATTAAGAGTATCGCAAAGAGCTATCGTTTCGTAGATGGGACTAAAGAGTGCCATCTAAAAGATCATTGCTACAAATGGAGGGGGTCCAATAAGAGGTGTCAAAATAAATAGCAAAAATAGCAAAACTCAATATTTTTATGAATGTTTATGTTAGATGCTGTTGCTCTTATTATAAAATGGACGAGATGAGCAAAAGTATCGACACCTTAAATAAGTTTTCGTTGTTTCCCAACAGACGACGATACCAGAACTATCAGGAAGTGCTTTGGGCAAGCTTAAGTTTCAGTCTGCGTTTATTTGCCGAAGTGCTGAACTTTCTGTTTCATAGTTGTAGGCTTCCTACCGAGAAAAGAGTACTATAAGATATACTATTGTATTCTCTTGTTAAAAAGAAGTCTGCAGTGGAGCACATAGAATAAGAATTCTTGATGAGACTTACGATGAGCATTTTCTGTCGATGATGACATGTAGAGATAGATTTCGATGCTTCAAAAATAATGATTTTGTGTCTTAAGAAATCGTTGAAGCCTACCGAAAAAGCTTAATGACGAAGGATTGATACGGTAAGGAAGCCAAGAGACGTCGATATCGTTTTTTTTTTACAAGTGAACTGCTGTTTCAACGGCCGAAATGGAAAGGTAGTTCTCATCATATCGTTACTAACGATGAAAATTAAATATTGAACGATAACCCTAAACATACAAAATGGTGTGGCTAAGCCTGAACATGCATTAACATCGTGGACAAAGGCAAATATCCATTGTCTATAGTTCTGCTTTATATTTGATGAGATCAGCAGAATGTAGTTTATTATCAGCTGATCAGGCCGAAGGAAATGGAAGATCGCTATCGACAACAATTGATGCGTTTCAGCAGAGAATTGAGGGAAAAGCGGCCGCTATATGAGCAAAGACACGACAAAGTGATTTCGTACACTAACTCTCGGCCATAAAATTGCAAATTCGGTGAAAACCTAATTGAAAATGCTTAAATTGGAACTCCGATTTCACTTGTCCTAGTCACCAAAAATTGGTCGGCAAAAAGACGTGTTGTTTTTCCAACGTGGGATTTACATGCTGCCAGAAAAATGGGAAAGAGTAGTACCTAAGGAAGGCCAATACTTTGAGTGAAATTTTTTATACAAAAATAGGGCAGAAAATTGGGGATATGTGTTAAAGTCAAACCTGCTCAATCACCATTACAATTTCATCATAAAAGTAATGCACCCGATCACCGCTTATGAATTATTGATTTTTTTTATCGAAATCTGTGCTCTGTGAATAATGCTTTTTGCACACTAGTTGGTGAGGCTTATGGTCCGGCGGATTCGTTGGCCCATATTTTTCCAAGTAGACCATGAGAACAACGTTACCGTTAATGGCGCCCTTTGTCGGTCAGTGATTTGTTTTTTTTTTTTTGCCCAAGACGGACGAGATGGGCCTTGTTGACACTTGCTTGTATATTTACAGCAAGACAGCACTACATGCCACACAGTATGCGAATCGATGGACCATTTAACAAATGATTTTGGTGAGCGACTTATCACTCGTTTTGGACCGTTGATTTGATGCCTTAAACCTTATTTTTATGAAGCTACGTCAAACCTCTCATCTATCCTGATAAGTTAGTCAGCTCGACTCCTGTATGGATCACCTATAGCGTAGTTGGGGTCAACGTTTACAAAGAATAATCTATGAAAAATGACAAGTTTTGGTTTATCACCCTGTGTTTTTTCCAATATTTGAAAACCACATGCTTAAAAAAACAAATTTTATAATACTTGAAAATATCCGTTTCGTCTTTTTTATACGTGCTTGAGCGCTAGTGGTGGAACATTTGTCAAGACTTTATCTTAAACAGAGTCTCAAAGAAAAATTCGACATTTATTGAATCGCACGATCTCGGCGGATTATTGACATGCAATAGAGACCATGTGGTGCCATCCTGCTAAAACTAAAAGTCTTCCACCATTAGAGCGCCAATTTCTGCAATAAAAAGCAATCAATTTCATTCGATAGTGCAAATCAATCACTGTGATGATCGCGCCGGCATCATGTGAAAAAACATGGCCCAACCACGCCGCCTGCCCAAAAAAACTGAATCAAATTGTCACTCGTTGTAGATGGAGAGATTATTTTACCATTCCCCTTAGGCAGCAGATGCGATGTTTCTGTTTATTTTCGTACCAATGGCAGTGAAGTGTAAAGTGATTGCCGATAAGTCTGTCTGAGTTTTTAGTCATTTTTCAACGGCCGCGACGGGAAGAAACATGAGTACAAGTCTCCAAATCACTCACGTTCCAGACGTTCAAATTTATGAAAAAAAAATTCTGGAAAATACGCTTGATGATAATCAGAAGCAAGCCTAAAAGTGTAGGTCCAAGACCAGAAATTTATTTTTTAAATAAAAAAAGAAAGAAACTGAGAGAGTTGAAATATTGGTTACAGTGGTCTAGTAGGCGAAATGGGCCTAAAGTTCTAAACCATAATTAAAGCAACAAAGAGAAACTTTTAATCTGTACAGATGTTAAGCCTTTATCATATAAGAAACCTGGTTACGGTTATAAGGAGTTGCCCTAATCTTCCTATTCTACCGAATGTTTTCTTAAGTCTCCCCATGGAAATTGAGAACGTTGAGAACGTTGAGGACGTGAAAGAAATATCTCAGAAATTAAGTCATACTAAAATGGTGGCCAAAATTCATGCCGCTTTCTTCAATAATTTTTGTTTTATTGCAAAAAAAAAGCGTTATTGAAATTTAGTGTCATTATTGAATTGTCGATACACACTCACACAATATTTTTAAATAGTCCTAACGTCCGATTTTTACCTCGTGGAGTTTTTAAATGATCATCATTTGCCATCTGAGACGCACTGGCTAATCATAAATCGCTTTAATCGGCAAGTTGTCGATAACGCAAATAAGGGCTCGCTTCAAGAACTCAATATTCCATTGATGATTAGAGGGGCCATTCCCTTTAAAACGGACCACAACTAATAATCCAAAGGCTTGAGTTTCCGACCACCAGTTGGCCAATCATCCGGTGATATGATGTCCGGTATATATTTTTAGCCGCCTTTGAGTGCTTTTCGCCCTGTGGAATGTCCAGGGCTTATTTGCAAACATTATTCGGCTTAGACGCTTAACGTCATTTACCTAAACAGTGGTTTGTCATTTTTGGCCGAAGTCTTGGCAATTTTTAACAAAACTGGAGATTGGTTATGCTATCGTAGCTCATTCTCCACAATTCCGTTGCATTTGGAGGATGGTGGCCTTTTCTAATCCTTGGTATAAGCTCTGACAACTCTTTGGATGTCCGAGCATGAAGGTTTTATCGACGGTAAACATGATTTATCTTGATTTTTAGCGTAACCCTTTAAGCGAGCTTTTGATTCTTGCTTTAATGCGACTGTTCCTTTGTAAGCCTGAAACCCTCTTACCCGAAACGCTCATTCCCCATGACAAGATTTTTTCCTTGCTCTGTGGTTTGTGTCTGATTCGAACCTGCATGGCTTTGATGGCTATCGGATAGCCTAACAGTGCGCGGATCTTCTACTGCCACTTACTTTACCAGTATCCTTGTATAATTTAATAGTACGATAAATAAAACAGCTAGTGATCCCTAGTGGTCCCAAAGCTCTACAAGCTCTTTCTAAACTGATGCAAGTATACCCCCTAACACTCGTGAAATACACAAAAATCGATTTCACTGATGATTTCTAAAAATGCAACTAATTTTACCGATGGTCAAGGTATTAATGCATCTCTTCCAAGCTACAAAGTTGCTACCAATGGCGATCTCAAAGGTGAAAAACTTATCTTTTCCACCTGACTAGACTAGTCCCGTAAAAATTTTAATTCATTTCTCTTTAGAACAATTCCAAAATGAAATACGATGTCTGCAACTGATAGTATAGATAGATAGACGTTTCATTGCTACCTATGTCTGTCACAATCCAGCTAGCGCAAAAGGAATTTATTGCAAATCTACGTGAAAAGTAGTTTGAGACTAATTAAAAGATCTCACTCCCATAGGCGACAATCCGAAAATTGTTTTCTGCATTTCGCAGGTTGCTACTAACAAAATTGATATAGCAAATTGCTTCACACCTATGGTATATCTAATTTGCCTACCTTACTTCATGTACACTTATATCTGCATGGGAAGAAGTACGAAACAACTTCAGTAGCTTCGACTTTTGTGAGATATATTTCTGTAATTACACAAACTGATGTATCTACATGCATTCGTACCTGTGTATCTGGCTGTCTGGCTTGCCGGGCTTAAATAAACACAATGGAAGACCACCGAGATACAGACCTATCTTGTTGCCCTTGTAAGATGTAAGAAACAGCATGGGTAAAAGAATGGTGTTGAAAATTAGTTACCAGCTCGTTTCGGACGAAGCGCCGTCATGGATTTTATGTCGTCTGGCTTTTATCTGCTTAATTCGTATCTATTTACATACAAGTATGTTCGTTGCATGATATCTGGGGAAGCAGATCGACCAGCAGCAGTAAATGCAAGCACAACATGACGTTCGCAGATAGATTTTGTTTTTTCGGACAAAAGGAGAAAATGAAAAAAGAAGAAAAATAACGTTATTTACACGCTCTTTTGGCAAGTAATTACACGGGCCAAGGGGTCATTAAGAAGATACATTAGCCTCAGAGGCTTTTAAGTTGTTACGCACGAATTATGGGGTGCGGCGCGCTGGCGCCCGGTGAGAGGGGATCAGACTGTTAAGATACAATATAGTACTCATTTTGTTTTAGCATGTTTTACTGGTTAGCCGGTAGATATACGGATGCGGATTACGGATTATGGATTACGTTTTCTGGATTGGCAATGCGAATGCGGATGCGGATGAGGTATTTATAATGTAATTACTTGCCAGATAATGGGGATTGATAACGGTTTTTTTTTGGTTTGTGGTAATGTGGAAATGGCACGGGAACCTGGGCTTGACTAAGACGGAGGATTGGTCATGGAACTTGTTGGCGATGGTATCTTGGTTAAGTACTTTCTTGTTAACTTGTTTGCTAAGAGGTTTTCCGGCTGAAGGGATTAGGCACGGGATTTTAGGATTCGATTCGCTTACGTGAGGAGTTGTCGATAACAGTTTGTCGGTTGGAATGAAATGGATATTGATTTTGACATTACTTGGAATGTGTGATGAAGTGGTTGATTTTTATCTTGAATTCCAAGCTTGAAAATTGGCGAGGTTTCGTTTACCATTCCATTAATCCAACTAACTGGCTTGGGTGCTGCTTATTTACTAGCCCAAGTGCTATTTAAATGCCAAGTATATCTATCATAAAGGCTTATGGGAAACCTTGCGGCATCAATAAATGCCACACTTGGAGGCCAGCACATCTCTTATAGGACAGCCAAGGCATTTAAAAATCGTAAAAAAACCTCATCCAAACGTAGCGAATTTTGTTTCTGGTACCAAAATGGATATACTTGTACTAGATTAAAGAGGTCTTCGGCATCATATTTACATGAATTGTCCGGCGTGTCCTTTTCATCTCCCACATGAATCTCGTTGATTCAGACCACCTCTCACAGGTCCCAAAAATCCCACACGCATTATAACACCAAACACGAATCACATTCCATCTCCTTGGTCCTTTCATGCTTAAAAATGCCAAACAAAGTAACAAAGCACAAGAAATATGTTGCAATCAAGCCCTAAAACTCTCCATCGATAAAGGAACAGAACGGTATTTTGTAAAATTACCGTCATCGAGCAACTTTACAACCCTTTCGTCGAAGTCGTAAAATCCCCAAACCCATCATCCTATCCCATTGACAGCCAGCAGCCGAATCGGCTAAACCTCTCATCAGTGGATAAACAGAGAAAGCAAACGAAAAAAAAACGGCAAAATCCCTCTCACTCGCTTGATGGAAATGAGCATCCTTGTTCAAAGTGGAATAATCAGCACTACCACTATCATATTCCCCGTACATGGTAGGACCATCAGGCTAGGTGATGAAAATGATGGAAAACTTTTCGACATAAAGCGACTACATTCGAAAGGGATGCTAAGCTCTTAAGGACAGTTAAAAGTTTGATTGCGTTACACTCCACCTCGCACACAGATACAGATATGTACATACCCATGATAGATGCCTGGAGAATTAATAGATGGCTGCAAAATGCTTCGAGGGCCTTATCTGTCACTCTGTTTATGTGTCATTAGTCCATCGTAAAACATCAAAGCGAACGAGATGATGACGGCTACGACTTTCGGTAACATCGACCTCCATACCCCCCCACACACACACTATCCAGGTCGTGCCCCATGGTGGAGTTCGGCAAAATATCTTTAGGGCCGTAACCCCGCCACACGATTCATCAGAAGAGCCTTTAAAGAATCGTAACTTTTGGCTTTTTTTTTCCTGTTTTTGTTGTTTTTTTCGCTCGACTTGAATGACTGCCGGTAAATCCGTTGTCCATGGAATCGAATTGAGTTTTTTTTTTATCTTTTTCTAAAGAGATACAGAAACTTTCTATGCGTAAAACAGACTTATTTGCATTTTTGTTTGTCATTTGTGGATTGAAGCGGAAGAGCGGACGGGGGGACGTGCAAACGTAAAAGTTATTACTGGGACGTCAACGACGGTAACGACTGTTTGCGACTTTGTTGGCTATGATGACCGTAAAAATTGATGGAACCACAAAACTGTTATTCGTTACTGTGGGGGCGGATGGATCTCATCGTGGTCTAAGAAAAAAAATATTTAGAATTGAACTTGGTTCGTTGGGCTTGGAAGTTAATTGGTAATGTGGATGTAAAAGATGCAATAAGATAGGCGGTAAAACGTTCAGCAGGTGGCGGGAAGGTGGAGCTCGCACAAAATATATCAACGGAAAAACGGATCAATATATTCAATTTCATCATGACTAGCTTGTTGTCTGACTTGTATTAGGTAGACCTTTCTCCAACCACCCTACCGAGCAACGCTGCATTAGGTAGCCTTCTCACTTCACTAGCTCCATACCATCGCGACTATCCAACACCTCACTTTAGAGTCAAATGAATTTATATGCGCGTGTGTACGTTCATCCGATTTTTCGTTAAGCTTTCCTTCGTCTCACACATCTGAGGAAGAAATAACGATATCGGTTTCCGCCCAACTTTGTTCGATCCATAATTGCATAAGGAACTCCTGATTAATTGCTTATCAGGCTAGTGAGCCTTAGAGGATTTGCGCCTGAACGCTTCCACTCATAGCAGTCCCGAGCACGATGCTTCCAAGTGGAGAGTCCAAATTTCCTGATGTGCGCGATTACTTGGTCTCTGAATTGGAGGTTCTGTCTCCCTTACTTTCTCGAACTAGGTAGCCAGAATTCGAAGACCCTCCTTACTGGAGCGCGCTTGTCCATGCGCTCGATGTGGCCGAGCCACTGTAGTCGAAGGGCTTTTGCCTTCCGAACTACGTCCACATCATTATACAGCTCGAAGAGTTCGCGGTCTTCTCCCCCATTCACCTTCCTCACAGCCAGGACAATATTTACGATGAAAAAATTTTCTTTCACAGGAGCCCAGAATCATCTCTGCTTTCTTGCTTATCGTCCAACATCCGGCTCCGTAAAGCAGGACTGGCAAGATCAGCGTTCTGGACTTTGAACTTCCTAATTAGGAATTTTGACAAACCAAAACATTTGCCCCGAGGCTGACAAACTCCTTAAATACCTTAAAATTATATCTGTTGATGGTTACGTTCACATATTTGTTTCTTCTGGTCTTCTGTATCCGGAGAACAATGAATAGGAAATTTGTAAATTAGACAAACCAGACATGCACTTACATAGGCACTCAGCTTCGTATGACAACTTTCAACTTGCTGTCTCAAATATTGCAGCTTGATTGTACATATTTGTGCAGCGGACGTCTTGCGTGTTTTTTGTTAAAATGGATAAAATCCTTAGAAGATTCATCCGAAGTTGACAGAAATTTATTTGGATTCTGCTGCTCTGATATCAACCGAAAGATCAGTTCCGCTTTTGCTGAATATCGGTCAAAAGTGACGACGATTTTCACAGTTACCTTTAGATCGATTCAACAGGGATTCGCACGATTTTTAACGTCGATTTTGTCGCCATGGATCCACAACTACACGCGAAAAATGAAACAGTAGTCCAAACAGTGGATAGAAGCCGGTGGTTCAGTACTAAAGAGAGCGAAGTCGATCACATCTGTCGAAAAGGTCATGGCCAGTTTGTTTTGGGATGCGAACGTTGGGCAAAACGATTTCAGGCGAATATTACCCCAACCTTCTTGACCAGCTAAATGCCAAAATTCACGAGAAAAGGCTCGGCTTGAAGAAAAAAAAATCTTTCACCAGAAACGCACCTGTACAGAAGGTTGAACTATCGTTGTAGTATGATTTGCTCAAGCACCCCCTATTCTCCCTATTTGACTCCCTCACACTTCCATCTGTTCCTAAACTTGGAGATTTTCATTTTTAGTAGTCGCTTACCATTCAATAAAAAAGTTAAGAAGGCCATAAATAAATATTTTCACTGCCTTCCAGACTCTCACTTCCGGGAAGGAATACTGATTTTAGAGAGACGCTAGAGAAGTGTTTTGGAAGATTATGAAGAAAAATAAAATTGCTTTTTAACTGAAAATAGCAGTCGGGATGAGAACTTTTCAATTTACAATCATATTGTGCTTTACATTTATAAAAAATTCAATAAACCTCATTCTATAACAACGAGTAGGCCTTAAGCTTTCGGAATGCTTTTTAGTAATATTTAAGAAAAAACAGACATTATTTGTTTTTTCCTTTATTTCAATCTTAAAGAAATATTTTAGTCACTTTTTGTAGATGATCTCACCGTCAGAATGATTGGGATAATTTTTTTATCATTTAGAATCACTCTTCAAATATTTTTTTGTGTTTAATAGCGGTAATTTCCTTGTCTTTCAAGGTTAACAGGTTCTGTGGCTTGCTAGGTCAGGTTCGGTGGGTTTTTCTCTGTAAAGCGGCGGCGATCACTTAGACCAATATCGGTCCATTGTTCTAGCACTCGCGTCGGCTTGGTCACCGCTACTCTTGGAACCATTTTGAGTGTTGAATAAAATTTGATAGTTTATTGATCTCCGTTTCGGATAGATCCATTATATTATTAAGGAAGAAATCGTCCTCTTGGGGGGCTTGGGCAGCATTGTATAAGAGATGGTATGGAGATTCTTCCTCTTCCTCATCATGATACCATGCAATTGCCGCTATATGGCAGTCCTAATCTTGCGGCATGTTCTCCTAAAACGCAAGGTCCTGGCTGCTTATATACTGCCTTCGTATTTTTAGCACGCATGTGGCTTTACGTTGACAATACCTGGGCCAGGTTTGTCTCGCGTAGTACAACGAATACAGAATTGCCATGCTCTTCTCTCATTTGTAGTGCTTTTTTGAGATTTTATATTTTAGCTATTTAAAACTAGCTCCGTTTTGGAGGGATTTACCCATTTCTTTACCCATTTAGCCAGTTTGCCTAGGCCTGTTTTCATCAAATCGCTGCAATATCCTCTGCATAGGCACCCGCTGTTCTCCAGGGATAGAAGTATTTCGTTTACAACTAGCACGCACAATTGTGGTGATAGTACTCCTTCTTGTAGTGTTCCACGTTTTACTGCCCTTTTTGTGTGGTAGCAGCTGAGTTTCAAATGATTCAACCTGGTTGAAAGCATTTGTTTGATCCAAAGTGTTATACGTATATTACCATTAACCTCTAGCTTGCTTAATGCTTTTTATGTTGTTGAAAGCTCCGTCAATATCGAGGAGGGCAGTCATGATGAATTCTTTATTGGAAAGTGATTTGTCAATTATTCCGAGCACTGTGTATAGAGCTGTGTTTACTATTTCTATAGTCTATATGACTTCCAGTCTCTCTAGTGCCTTAAGAAGAAAGGAAGAGAGACTGATAGATCTGTAGTCTTTAGCAGTTGTGTGGCAGGTTTTTCCTGCTTTTGGTATAAATGTTACATTTACTTCCCTCCAGGATAGTGATATGTAGCCTCAGCCTAGGATGGATGAGAATAGTACTCAAAGCCACGATCCGAGAGTGCCGTAAGCATGTTGCATCTCCACAGAGTAGATTCCAGTCGGACCAACAGATTTGTTAAACAAAGGTTGTAACATAATTTTTAAAAATTAGGCGAAATGGTAACAAAGAAGGCAATAAAGCGATATTTTTGGAACCAAAAATTTCCCATGCCTTCGTCGGTCAGAATTTATATTTAAGAAGTCAGTTGTCATGGTTCGACAGCACTCTTCATCGACGCGAAGATTACGGCGGCTCAAGTGCCGTATTAATACCGCCTATGTATTCTCCCGCATAATTTCTAACCCAAACAGTCACACGGACATCGTGAAGAGGTTCCTCGTGAATTAAATGAAAACTTTCATTGGCGTATAAACGACAATTTTTCTAATTTCTTTTGCTAAAAAACATCGTCAATTTGTGCCACCTCGAACACGAAATTTCAAAAATTCAAGCAAAATGGCTTGTAGATCGGTAATAACTCAATAGGTTGATTGAATTTTGTACAGGAAACTATGCCAAATTATGTATTCGAAAGAGGATCATGCCACAAATTCATAGGACTGATGCTTTGAAAGCGATCTGAAAACAGTTTCGAAAGTTATAGATTTGCCAGATGCCGAAGGTTTTTCAGTGCCTACCCACCTTTGAACACATTTATATTTTGCCAAAAATTCTATATTAGGCGGTAGATATGGTACAGACACCTGAATGAGACTTTCGTACGTCTTTTTTTCCGGGAGACTCGTTTGTTTTAATTGTTATAGTTGTTATTCAGCGACAACAACCGTTTTATAAGACTATTTCCTCCCTTTTTGAGGTAAAATTTGATTTAAGATATGATATCATTTTTTTTTGCTTTAAATTTATGAATAAAAAATGGGAAATAAGATACCATGCTTAAAAAAAATAAACAGAACCAGCTCAAAGTTTGAGAGTATTTATTTTAATGGTGGCGAACTTATTTATTGTGTTCGAAGCCATGAGCAAATATTATGTGGTTCTGGGCGCGTTAAAAAATTACTTGACGGTGGATGGCGAATATATTGGGAGAATAGCTTTCGTATATAAATATTTTGATTTTTTTTTCTTGGGAAGGAAGGAATAAAATTAAATTCGAAATTCAATTTCAAGTTATCAATTTTGATTATGCAAATTATTGCTTTTCATATTTGAAATATTATAAATGTATTAAAATATACTCTTGTCTAATATAAAAAAATGTACATATGTTTGGGTGCATATTTTATTGTGATTAGTAATCGGAGAATATTCAGTTCATATAAGCATCTAGTATTTTTATAATGAAATGCTGATCGATCATACCACCAAAAGGATTTAAATGTTTACTGTGGGATCTCTCATTTAATTCATGGCCAAGCCCAAAACCCACGATAATAAATAATAAGGCCGATCAAACGTTTCGTGTTATTTTTCATAATTTTTTTTTTTTTCAGCAGCTAGTTTAAGTTGTACATACTTGAATCTATTAGTCTTTTGTGCCTTTTTCATGTATATGTACAGTTTTTTTAGTGCGCTAAAGTTCCGCGCGCTTTAGTTCCGCTAATAAGATCCTGAAAAGTCTTATAAATCAGAAATGGCGGTTTACAAAACCGTGTGATCCTAATGGCTTTACAAAAACCAGCTCCGTTTGTGCTAGAAAAACAAATACTCCAATCAAAGAGGTAAACCAACAAATTCAACGTCGCATAGTACCCAAATAGTGCTCGAATTCTACGTCGACAAAGATAGAACTATGACCATTGGTAATTTTCATATGTTGGATGCCTTAGCGAAAACTTGCTTGCTCGTAAAACTCAAACCCTGAGTAATAATCGCACTGCGAAGAACAGTTATCAAAAACAGTAGGAGTAAATCAGGCAGCGAGAAAATCGAAAAAAGTTTAAACTTTTTGCTGTCCACGGTCTTGCGGCCGTCAACATGCGTCGATTGCTTTAGACTTTAGAGACGGGTAAATGAAATACAAACTTTAAAATTTGCTTTAAACGATAAGGGAAAGTTTAAGTCGTGAATTTCAGTGATGAATCAAGGTACCTGGCTGGTTTCGAATACTACCACCCATATTGATGATGACATGTACACTCTATGCGAGAATGTTGATTTTTTTGTTTGGTTTCCCTTAAGTGATCTTCGTCAAGGCACAGCATGGGGCGAAGGTACAATGCGTTTCAAGCGCCATTCATAGATAATGGCTGAATTTCCAGTTTTCGTGCAGTGATAGGGGATAAAATCAAGTTTTAAAAGCATTAAATTCCAGTCTGGTTTTCACTCCACTTATTTATGCTATCGAGTTCGGAATTCAATGTGCTTAACATACGTTTCTGGTCCAATTCTATGGACGAACAGGAACGTGGATCTTTGTAAGAATATGAAGAGCTGGGAGTACTAACATCAGCGAGGAATTGGACTTGAAGATCATTAATAAAAATAAGGAAGAAAACTGGCCTTGGGGAATACCAGCAATTATTAGGTAAATATCAAACTTCAAGCCAGCCAAATGACTTGAATTTAATGGTCTGAAAAGTAATTTTTAATCCATAGCCGCAGAGATTCATGAATATCATAAGCACGAACATTTGTAAAATGCCTTCGAAATATCAAGCACAATGATCTTGGTTTCACTGATGTTGTGCAATGATCACGTTTTGTCAAGACAGCCAAACACTGCATAAAACTGCACCTCGTTGTACAATGTGGCACAAAATTAATCATCCAAGTTTTTTTTTAATGTCAAAAAAATCGACACAGGAGTATAGCGCTTCATTGCTTATTTGTTTGTATACTGCAGTTGCATAGTTCACAAATTTCAAATATGATTGACTTACGACATCATTTGCAAAAATTATAACATCTGCCGAGAGGGTGATTAGTTTTGCGCCACCTTGTAGATGGAGAGGAAGCTGTATCATGCTATTTCTTCTGTATTTTTGAGTATTTTTGTGTTTTTGTAAAAAAAAAATTTATAAAAAATAAAGATCTTGTTCCCTCATTTCCTAACGTAATTTACTTCTTTATTTTTATTTATCCAAAATCATCACAACGTCATTTGAACGCTGACTCAACAAAAGCGCGAAATATAAATGACACCTCTTATTGGATAACTGTTTATCTCATATACCGATGTGAAAAGTCATTTCCAATATTGCCGACCTAAAACGCATATCTTATTCGACGATAGGGTGAACTCGGAGCTATACCTAATAACTTGATTTTATTGTCATGGGCGGCTCTGTAACACAACCATCAAAACTAAAACGCATATTTACAAAATTACGCCATCGTAAGACCACAAATCAAAGTTACACCCAACTAATAACAAACCTTCGCCATTTGCGCTGCCAAAGTAACTACAACCTTCAGTTCTACTTTATTTATATCCATCTCACCAGCAATGTTTGTTTTCTACAGTTCCGGACATTCAGCCCTAATATCTCCCGCGCATATCCTTCAAAAGTTTTTTTATCGCTCATCATCTTTCTCACATTATTCTCGCAGCAATAAACCATGCTCCTATAGTCCACAATCATCCCACACTTTGACCCAGATTTGTAACACTTAAGTTCCCGTTAAAACTATCCACATATCCACCACCCAACCAGCCGCCACAACCCACCATCCAATCGCCCAGCTAACCACCCGACCAACCAGGCAATATAGTGCGAAAGTGGTAATAAAAACAAATTTAAAGCCCAACAGCTCGTATATCACCACCACCACGCCAAAGCTACACTTTGCCTTATGAAGGACAATAAATCACTGCGGAATATTTGTACTTTAATTTCGCCCCCGCCTTTACCATACCTTCTCGTCAACATAGTCAAAGCCGCCAAGCCACTCGGTTAATGTGTAAATATTTTCTGCTTAACTGCAAAAATATGTAAATTCCTGCGACGCTCAATATTCATGCGACCGGACTGGATGGTACAAGGGAACAGGGAAAAAGTAATCGAATATCCTTTTCCGTCAATACTCACTTATCCGATACACGACTGCAACGCGTCGGCATACTGCCGATTGAATACGAAAGAGCTGTGCAAGTGAAAAGGCTGGTAAAAGGATACAAAGCAAAAAAATATAATCGCATCGAAAGGAAAAGTAAAATATAGTCCTTGGCGTGGAAAACAGAGGAGCCGAAAAGGGATGCGAAAGCAAAAAATGCGTGAAAGGATTATCCTTTACCGCGAAATCGAACACCCCTTGAAAGCATATTAAAATATAACAAAAACGAAACTAGTACGTGACGGAGGGGATGGGGGGTACGGAAAAATCGGATTTGATTTTCGTGTCAAGGATGACGATGATGGTGACGATGTTGTCGATGTCAAGATGATGTCGATGTTGTCGAGCATGATGTGAATGACGATTATGCAAACTCGAAAGTAGCAAAAAAAAAAAAAAAAGAGCGGAAAGTACTCCTTACGATTCCTTTGATCGTTATGCGCCGTTGAATAAGAACAAGAACAAGAGCAGCTTTTTCCATCAACTAGTGTGTGAACGATCCCAAAGGACAAGAACAAGGAACACAGTCTGTCTTGACGAGAGCACGTCAAAAGGATTAGACGGAAAGCGAAACGCAAGAGTTGCAACTTGGGATCTATCACGCTAATGAGATACGAGTATGTCTTCAAGAAGTTCTTGCCTACGACTTTCCTGCTTCACCGCCCACTCGGGTCACATGCATGATACACTCATTAGTGAACAGTGCTATCAGGTCAACCAAAGGAATTCTACGTATCTCATCGGTCTAGACCTATTAAAAAAAAACAAAAACAAGAACAGCGCGAACAGCAAGAGCTAGTCGTAAAGCAAGTCTACGACCTTAAACAAGATTCGCCAAGTCACAACGGGGCACAGTCATAGAGTGATGCAGTGCAACAGGATGCACACCGCGCCTATAATTAATCTTCGGCAGCTGTCAGTCAGTCGGCAAAGTACTAACTAGGTGCACACCGCCGCTAGGCATCCACATCAGGTTTCGTTAGTGTGTTACCCACATTTTATACGTCTTCGTTACATGTGCCATAAATAATTATCGTTCACGTTACATAGCACTGGTCTCGTCTACGAACCTAGCCCAGCCACCACCAAAGGACTGATTTAATATGCTCTACGACAGCGAGGAGTCTTGCTTCCTTTCGATTTTGTCTGTGCTAAGTCGCGGTATCCGCGATAGAGGAAAACGCAATTTGTCTAGCTGCGAGTGAAGTGCTGCCCCACCAGGTATGACTTGAGGTTCGGACCTGATGATGGCAATTATATTCGTTCGAATACGACGAACGACTAACATATTAGGACTTTTTATTATTCCCTTGCATTTTTGTTTTCACATCAAAACTCGACAGGAGTCCACCCCGGTAGGGGGCAGGACGGGCGGGAAGATTGGTGGAATGGTTCATATCGATGGGATGCTTGTTAATATTACATCTGCTCATCAGACCGTAAGAGAATAATTTATTAGTTAAGTGAATGGAATCGATTGCGTACGCTGAGCGAGGGACATATGATTCATGCATTTGCATACTCAAGAGGGATAAATGGCCTCCCCTTCCAGTGGGGTTGGTGATGGATTTTATTTGGAATTTTAAATTAATTCAGAAAATCGATTTTCGGTGATATTGCTAAGCTTCTTTGCATAAGGAAACTTCGCTGGAGTGAACAGGCAGGATGCGTCCATCAAATATTCTTGTAATTACACTACCAGGTCAGGAGATTCGCTTTGAAGATAGTTCAATAGAAGGTTATTGGACGATAGTGGGTATTAATAAAAGTTATGACTTTCGGTCTCCAAGGTGAGTTTGTGCTCGCTCGTGTATACCATTGATGCAGACGGTTTTTTATAGGCTTATCATTCTTAATTGGACAAGCAATTCATGTTGAGAGATTAATAGTTCCAAACGCTGCACAAAGGGATCCAAGGTAGTGCTTGGTAGCCTTGGTGATCTTAAAGACAGAAATGAGTTTAATTTAGACATAATCGGGTTGTAGACCTCGTTTTCCACTGTAGACTTAATGAATTTTATTATTAACGACGGCTGCTCTCTCGCGGTGGATGTCGAAATCAATAGGTCTTTCATGATTGAGTATCAATTAAACCTTTAGATAGATAGTTTGGGAATTGATGTGTATTTATTGTGGAAATGGTCTATTGAGACTATAACTTTAGGTTACGTGAAGCTTAACTCCAGACCAAAAGCATGCAGGCCATTAAGATGATTGATTCTCTGTGGATGAAATTGACTAATAATTCCTCCCCCATAGACTATAGCGCAATAAGCACGGACCTTTCCAATCAGATTGCACATTAGAGGGCGACGAAAATGTACGTTGCGTTAGGTTTTTTTTTATAGGGTTCGCGCATGTTCAAGAGTTACGTTCTTATGGTGTTTATCGCACAACCTGGACGGGGTGCAGATGGTTTGTGTCGAATATGTTTGTTCACTACTCTCCAGGGGGTGGTTGTCCTAGATGGAATTCGAGAGATTCGACTGAATTTGTCGCGTTTGGTTGTAGTTCACAGTAACTTCCTATTTTTTTTGTTTCCATGTCATTAAGGTGCTATATTGGAAATGCACACACAGAGAATGAATATTGAAGTGATCTTATGTGATCTTATGAAACGCACTTTTCTCAGAGAAGACGTGTTCCATGAGGAAGTTACCTCTATTTCTGAGGAAAGAATCTTCAAAGTAGAGAATTCCCTCAACTAAGTGGCTTACTTGGCACCTTGGGTCCGCAGTGCCTTTCACTTGATAATAGTAATATAAGCGACTTAGTTAAACAAATTAAGTGGTCTCTTAAGTGCGATTGATCTAGTCGAACGATCAATTTCCCTTTGGTGTTCATTGAGAGTAGACTTTTTTTTTTTTTTGTGGAGGCTTCTTCTATCTTTCTATCTGCTGGAGCACTCAGACACAATCACTGGTCCAGTATTACTTAGATGGCGTTAGAGCCCATGGAGAGCCAGAGCACTTCTTTTTTTCGGACAAGTGAACGAAATCTAAAGTTAAATGCCGATTCTGAACGGCGAGAGCCGAGAAGCTTTTTCAAGGCAAGTGTTCAAGGGGGTTTTGCCAGTTCCCCGCCAAGGAGGGACGCCGCGAAATAATCATTCGATGGCGTTGGTGTTAACGGCATCAGAACTCGCTCATCTTGCGTCAGCGGCCGACACACTACCCACTGCGTCACGGCGCGGCGCTCCCTGAGAGTAGTCTTACTTACGAACTTAAAGACGCCCCGACAACTCCAATTTGCAGTTTTTGGGATAGACCTACGTACGAACGTAGACACACACTAAAAGGGCTCTTAAAACGATAGAGTTACACTTTAGATTTGGACAGCGGACAGCGGGCTAAACAGTCTAATTATCTATGTGAAAATGTATTTTGACCAACATATTTCAAGTATGTTTGCCAACATAACATAGAAACAATCGAGTGAATCAGACTAAAACAACCTCTACACTAATACAATCCCTGTAACTTTTTGAACAGACCTACAACAGAATGACATGAACTGTTACTACTACCGGTATTTTTTAGCGCCAACCATGGACTTCAAAATGCTCCCAATAGCAAAGTCTAATTAGGAGATTTCGATATCAACTTGGTCGAGATGAAATGCAGAACATTTTGTCACAGGTGCATAGTCCCCTTGGAATGTCCAGTATTTTTGGCTGAAATGTTTTAGTACGACCTTAAGACTTCAGTACGGCTTCTAAAACAGTTTCATGATAAGTTACCGCGATTATTTCTCCAACCGAACCATCAAAAACGGTGGTGCATGCTTCCTGCTGGGCATTCCTTGGTCGAAATTATATAGGGTCCGCCAAATAACTTTTTTTTTTTTTGTTGAAAATGCTATAAAAAAAACTACTAAATATTTTCTCAAATTTCTTTTTTTATTTGAAAGTACAATACTTCCGGTTAATAATGGAAAATAATTTCATTCAAATGGCTGCCTCGGCTGGCCATGCAGTAGCCTACACGATCGGTCCAATTTTTAAGCACATTATCGATTGTGTGCAGCTGTATTTCACCAATGGCTTCACGAATATTGTCCTTTAAAGCGTCAATTGTCTCTGGCTTGTCGGCGTAACACTTATTTTTGACGGCACCCCACAAATAATAGTCCAACGGTGTCAAATCGCAGCTCCGAGATGGCCAAACGACATCAGCTCTGCGGCTGATAATGCGATCTTCAAAAACAGGACGCAAAACATCGAGTGTAGCTTCGGCTGTGTGGCACGTAGCGCCTTCCTGTTGAAACCAAATGTTGCCAATATCCTCCTCTTCAATTTTTGTGAACAAAAATTCGTTCAACATGGCCCGATAACGATCGCCATCGACTGTAACGGCCACTCCTTGCTCATTTTCGAAGAAAAATGGCCCAATTATGCCTCTGGACCAAAATCCGCACCAAACAGTGGCTCGTTTTGGGTGCACCGGCTTTTCAATGTATGCGTGCGGGTTTTCTGTGCCCCAAATGCGACAATTTTGCTTGTTTACATACCCGCCAAGATCAAAATGAGCTTCATCTGAAAAGATGATTTTTTGGGCAAAATCGGCATCTTCTGTAAGTCGATCGCCCACTTAGCGAAGCGTTGTTCAAGCGTATACACAACCATATTCGTTCAGCGGAAGGATAAAACTAATTATCTGTCAAATCAGACATGAGCTAAGTGTTACCATTCACGAAATAAGCACTACTTGAAAAAAAAAACGTTAGATGGCGGACCCTTTAGTTGACCCCTACGGCAAGCAAACTCGATCATTTTCCTTGTTTAAATGTTGCTGAATTAGAAACGACTAGTTATCAGAGAAAACGATATTCGGCAATTGGCCAATTGCGAGCAACCGTAGCAACTCATTTGCTCTATCGACTTCCACTTTTTTCGCCAGGTGTGAGATCGTGCAATTTTTGGACGCAGGATGACTAAGCGCGTACGCCCTGACGTCTGTAAAAAGTCCGCAACATTCTTCTTATCCTTAAGAAGAAATGACTGCAGAAGGCTAACGGGCGTCATTACGGGCCATTACACTTTTGCCAGGCATCTTTACGTGCTTGGCATCAGTGAGACGCCTACCTGTGCTGCTTGTTGCGAGGAGGACGACACAGCGGAACACTTTCTCTGCGACTGTCCCGCCTTCGCTCGTGCACGGTGGCGCACCCTTGGGGCCGACGTGGTGGGTGCCGAATCTCTTAGCTCAACATCACTGAAGCCCCTCCTCACTTTTCTCCGGACAACGGGGAAAATACAATAAAGACAAGGTGTTTGTCTGGTAGTACAATGGACCAGTACTTGTGTCTGAGTGCTCCAGCAGATAGTAGAAGCCTCCAACAAAAAAATTTATTATTATTATGGCGAAGAAACAAGCCAAAAACCAAGCTTCTATCAATCACGTAGGTATATATGTTGTGAGGAAATTTTATCTTATTTCTTCCTTACAGTGTTAGAATTCTGAGCTATTTTAGAGATTTACGCGCAAGTTGACTAAAGCAACCTAATTCCGTGAGAAGTTTTCAAACTATATGGTAGTCATATAGCAGGCTGTCGGCGGTTAGATGTCCATAAAGCTGAAACAATCTAACGTCAGATTAAATTATTAGATTACAATAAAACCTCATAACATTGAGCTATTACGGTCTAGATTTTCAGGTTGATTAATTTCACATGATGGTGGCATAAACTGGCCATGTTAAGCAGGCGATTGCATACTATCATAAATTGATAAACTGAATGAGGTAATGCAAGAATCTAATCACTCAGTAGGTTCTTAAGATGGCACATAGATGTCGCCACTATTGACAAATACAGTCGATTTAAGGAAATTCCCCCCTTAATCCGACACGCAAGAATATTTGATAACAATCTAAAGTTTGGTTCACAAGTTACAGTGGTTTTACTGACGCTTTCATAGGGAGCTGTTTTGAGTTGTTTCAGCGCAATAAAAGATTTTTTTTCATGCGATATGTGGGAAGATACGAATGTGTATCCATCCAGAGTCAATTCGACTGTCAGCGGAGATGGCAGCAAAGGATAAAAACCATCCAAAGCGACCAAAAACTGGTAAAGTTATGGCTACTTTGTTTCAGGAAGGGTAGGGTATTTTATTGATCCATCTTGAGAAAGGAATAACCTTCAGTAGCGAATATTTTATGGCGTTATTGATGCGTTTAATGGAAGAACAAACGACCCAACGACCCAAAATATTTACACTTTGAACAGCTTTCCCATTCACCTTACTCTACGCATCTGAATCTTAGCGACTTCTATCAGTTTGCAGGTCTAAAAACTCAGCTTTAGAAAAGAGATTTGGCTTCAATGAAGTAGTGGTTGTCGATACTGAAAGGTATTTTGAAGCCAGAGATACGAGTAAATCGTTTTTCTAAGAATTGGAAAGAAAATTGTGATCCAGGTTTCGAGCAAATTTTTGCTTTAAGACAAGGTAATTTGCGACGATTTTTTTACATATATCAGTCATTTTTAAAGCTCACTACCAAATGAAATCCAACGGCGACACGTTCTTGTGGTCCATTCACATCATTAGAATACGCATTAACTTATCTAGGACAATGTTGCGCCAACATCCATATTTTCGATTTAAAGCCAAAATTTCGGTTAGCGTATGTCCAAGTTTGAAACATCTTCTACCCTTACACTAGCCAAAGTTTCTGCCGAGCGTGCATTTCGATAATGGATAGGCTTTAAGACTTCTGAAATTCTAGCCCCTTCGATTCGTCTGGACAAATTTTACTACTCTCAGATGAACGATTATATCGAACATAATCGGCTCATAATATAAACGTAAATACTGCAGTATCACAATATTTGTAGCAGGTTCTTACAATTTTAACACATCAGGCACGAGGGCATTGATTTTATAGAATGGTAAGCCTTAAACTAAGCACGAATAGTCTCAAATGATAGTTCTCAGTGACATGTGTGAATGAAAAAGAGATATCAAATTCAATATCAAGAATTGGATGACTAGACACATTTAATACGTAAAGTCGACTGAGCTATTAACAACTTCAACCTAAGAGTGCTATGTGAGGTAGTAACAGCACGCGAGGCATGCAACTAACACCTTTACAAAATGAGTCTCAGTTGCACAGAAATCTGTAGGCGATGTGCGCAGATTAAAGAAACTGTGAACTCATACTGACAGTCTGCCCAAGCCTTGCCCGAGAAAGATTCAAAATTACGAGCAACACAACCATAATAGGGAAAGACTTCCATGACATCCCATCTAGAGAAATCGTCAAAGTCTTGAAGGCAGCACTCAAATCCCAGACCAAAGAAGGGGGTACAATCGATTTTTATGATCCAATAATAGTCTCTTTATGTAACATACCTCGAGTTCTTCAATTTAATTCAATACCAGACGTATTTGCTCTCAAGTCAAAACTTATTTTTATACAAACCAGATCAAGTTAATCTTTACCAGAGTTGTAAAAAGTACAATATTTTAACTGCAGTTAAGGGGGTAAAACGACTAATCATTTTACTTACAAAAGTATTATTCTTAACTGCAAAAGAGGTAGACAGCAGTTAATACTAACTTTTTAACTTATCAGTGACTAAAAGCAAGTAATTGATTAGAAGTCAGTTAACTGCAGTACTTTTAATTTATTTCAATACCTTACGTCAGCTGAAAGTTTTTGTACTGGAATAGATTTGTAAGTTAGTCCTTTAACTATAGTCAATTAACTGGAAGTCAGTTTTACTAAAACAATTCTGAAACCATGACTTATTCGTTTCTGGACTGTTGGTATGTTATACATACGAGGGTGGTCCGATAAGTACTTAGCCTCACAGCAAGATGGCGCCAGTATTGCAAGAGCAACTTACTATCGTGTAGTACATTCTAGTAGACGGCTACTGACGAAATTTCAGCCGGATCGGTTTTGTTTTGACCACGTGTGGAAGCGGGAGTGTTCGCGGATTTTAGAAAAATGGAAAAAGAGCAATATCGGTCGGTGATTCGATTCTTGTTTTTGGAAGCGAAATCGCGCAGCGAAATCAAAGAGCGTTTGGATGCTGTGTACGGTGACTCTTCTCCTTCGATGGCGAACATCGTTTTTTTTGTAGCCGAAAACGGCTACCACGGAGGATAACGTGACAAAAATCCACGATCTCGTATTGGCAGACCGCCGATTGAAGGTGCGCGAGATAGCTGAGACAGTAGGCATTTCAAAAGATCGCGTGGGTCATATCCTGTATGAAATGTTGGGCATGAGAAAGCTGTCGGCGCGATGGGCGCCGCGTTTGCTCACTCCGGACAACAAGCGCAACCGTGAGACCAATTCAGAGTAGTGTTTGACGCTGTTTAAGTGCAATCCGAAGGAGTTTCTGTGTCGTATCGTGACAGTCGACGAAACATGGACCCACTGGTACACACCAGAGACCAAGGAACAATCGAATCAGTGGACTTCACCCGGCGAACGTGCTCCGAAGAAGGTGACGAGTGCCCCATCGGCCGGAAGGGTGATCGCCACCGTTTTCTGGGATTCACAAGGTGTGATCCACATCGACTACCTGGAGAAAAGGCAAAACGGTCACAGGGCTGTACTATGCCAAATTATTGGGCCGATTCGACGCCGAATTGAAGAAAAAACGGCCCCACTTGGCGAAGAAAAAAGTGCTCTTCCACCATGATAACGCACCGGCTCACACCTCTGCCCTCGCCACGGCCAAATTGGTCGAATTGGGCTACGTACTGCTGCCCCATCCCCCATGTTCTCGAGATTTGGCCCCGTGCGACTTCTTTTTGTTTCCAAACTTGAAAAAGTCACTCGCCGGGCAGAAATTTCAGTCGAATGAGGAGGGTTAAAGAAGTTGGAGCATCGCTGGGTCAAGTGTATCGAGCTAAAAGGAGACTATATTGAAAAGTAAATCGCCATTACTTATCGGACCACCCCCGTATACGTATGAGCATTCTTAAATATTATACAAAAACCGTACTACGAGGTTGACATTATGTTATGAGATCCGTCCCTCTTATGAAAACCATACATATCTTCGTGAAGTGCTAATACTATGCAATCATAGTTAGGTTTTGGCTCTGTAATGTGCCCCCGACTCCCATAGAAATCTTATTCAAACTTTTGTTATAGTTGCAATTAAGCCAAGTGTTAACATTCTTCGCACTTACCTTTAAGAGTAAAGCAATATTGTACCTCTTATCGTCGCAAAAATGACTGAATATTTTGAATGAATCAGGTACATTTTCTAATCTTAGTTAACCTTTAGTGTATGCACATACTTCAATATAGAATCAATAACAGAAATAATACATGAACAAGCCACTTACATCGTTAGGTAAAATGTGAATATAATTTTATTAATACTGTCCATTACATAACAACAAAAGTTAAAAATTAAGTAACCGGTACTACCGTATATTTTCCAAACCGATATGTAAAACAAAAACAATAAAAAACAAAATAAAAATTCAATTGAGAAAAAAAAAAGCATTCAATTTTCAAGTATTGAGGAGTTGACTTTCAATAATAGCAATTTTTCCAAATTGTCGTCTGAAAGTGCTCCTCTTCTGGGAGTGTTTCAAAGCCAGCAATTAAAAAAAGGCGCTCTATTGCCGTAAGTGATGATACTGGTGAATTGTATCTGATGAAAGCCTTTTGAATATTGGGGAATTTATAAAGGGATTCCAAAGATTTGGCATCTTGTGCAAGATATAAATCAAAATTATCATATTCATCAGGTCGGCCTGTACAAGAAGTTTTCTATATCGTCTGTCTCTGTTGTTAATTAAATCTTTGTAAAAATGTTTGACATTAAAATGATGAGAGCAAAATTTGAAAAAGCTCACCTATAATAGAGAAGTTAAAAAAAGAATCTTCCAGTTGGCTTGATTAAAAGAGACATCGATTCTTATTGGAGAAAGCGTTTATCTTTTTTCCGAACCATCGAAGTTATTTCACAGGTTTTTGTTTCCATAAAAGACTCGTTAAGGGAGATATTCATTTTATTTTCACAGATGGACAAAGCACAGAGGCAACGATTGCGTCGTTTATCTCAGGTGACAAATCAAAATAATTTTGAAACCTTTTCACCAAAGAAACCCTCAATTGCAACGCTACTTCGTTTGGAATTATTTTTAGGCAATTGCTTATCTGAAGCTTTCGCAAGTTTACTCGGATTGTTGCTAGGATTGGGAGTAAAAATCCGAACAGCATTCCTTTCTCAGTCTGCAAATGGATAATCATCAAAATTTCCAAGTATTCAAAATCGACATCCAAAAATGTCTGAATTTCCAATTTTTGGCAGATGTCGTTGATTCTGGTCTTTTCTTTTATAATGTCACATATGGAATCATACAGCGAATTCCACCTTGTAACTGATGGATATTTAAGCTGTGATCCTAAAGTGCTCTGAATGTCTTCAGAACTCTTTGTCCTATTAACTTTATGCCATAAGTTGGAACACTTTTGTAATATCTTTAAAATATTACATTGTTTGCTATTACCTTTTCTTATGTACATCTAAGGTGTATTAAACGTGAGGAGTATATGATCTGTGGAAGGGTGATGGGGTAATGAAATCATTAGCACTCGGATTAAGTAAGAATATACTTGCATTTTGGTGTTTGATGTTAATTTGTTGATTGGCCCGAATGATTTTGGAAAAATCGGATGAAGCAAGTAAAGTTAGGGTATGTGCCGCACATTTAACATGCTTAGGAAGTATCCAACACTTCATTGTTGCATACCAGGGACACAGTCTCACCATTAATGCCATCGTCATTTCCAACCATATTTGCTAAACCGAACTCCTTAAATGCTTTTATAAAATAAGATCCATTGCCAGTCATAGTGGTAACAACGTTTTAACAGTTCAACTCGAATTTAGTATGGATTTCGTGAATCACATTATTCATTTTGTCAAACGTATGTGATCCGTCAAAACGTCTACATGAGAGTTCAACGGATTTACTCGCGAAAGACTCCTCCAACCAGTGACATGTATACCCAAAGAAACTTCGATGTTTAGTGGACCATACATCCGCTGTTGTACGAAAATATTCATTTTTGCTTATGAACTTTCTGATTTTATTAATCATTGAAGTACATATACAATTGCCCAATAACTTTTACTGCGGTCGGACGGCTCATAATTTCCAAATGCGGTTTAGCAAATCGTATAGCTTTTTGAACGTCTGACTTTCGACGAATGAAATTGGGAGAGCATTTTCCGCAATAATCCCTTCAACCATTTTTTGAAAAAATTCAGTTTTGGAGAGGTTTGTTGTTGTATATTTTTGATTTCAATTATTTTTTTTCAAAGGTTTCATAAGCTTCTCTATGCTTTGCTTTGACATGCCGCTTAACGTTCGAAGTAATTGTCTTAAAGCCTCTAATCTTGCCTGGCAAGAAGGGCATTGCATCAATATGCCATTTGACTTCAGATTAAAATCTGTATCAGTCAACTTTAAGACACCAAAAGAAAGTTTTTTTTTCCAGAGATTTAGTTTTTAGTAGGGGAAAAGGTGAACAATCAAAAGTGCTGTGATACAATCACACAGAGTTGGGACTAAAGCACTGGTATTATTTTTTCATCAGCATTGATTTTTTCAATGCTAATGAAATTAAACTAATGTCAAGCGAAACCAATTTCATTGGCCTGCCTGATCGCACGAGGCAGTGTGCTGTTAGAGCATTGGGTTGGGGAATAAATTTATCTCCGGGGAGGGAGGACGCGTGTAATGAATAGTGGGAGCGGGAATAAGGAAAGGGTGGTATGTTCTTTCACCTGAAAGAGATGCATACCTCCCCTCTCCATGAAGTCCTTCCATGTACCTCATCCCTTCCATGAATATACATATACCCACACATACACCCACACATACACCCACACATACACCCACACGTACACCCACACATACACCCACACATACAACCCCCCAAACACGCATTTTCCATCACACACCCTTCTCCTAAGATAAATGTGGCCCACGACCCACGATAACCCATACAACAGCGCACTGCCTCATGGGATCAGGCGATTCAGCTTGTCCAGACTTACTTCCATCATCTGAACTGTTAAATAATAATGCTTAAAAAACAATCCATATTTCATCAAAATTCAACGACAAATTTCATAAGCATTGAATGCATTATTTTTGCATTAGCAAAAATCAACTGAGAGATTCATTTGAAAGAGGAGCATCTTCATTAACCACAACATCCAATGAACTTGAACCAACTCTTCTTCTTTTGCACTGATTTTTCAAAATATAAACTATGAGGCCGTTTTTGGACTTTTGCTGGCCATTTTGCTAGTGCTTGGACCAGCTCAATTATCAAAGAAAAAGAAATCCATAATTATGATCGCAACCTTCAGTGTTTACAACAATTTCACTATTAACACTCCACTTAGAAGATATTCACAATTTGCAGGTAAAACTTTTATTCGCTATTTTAAGATATTTTTAGAAAGTGTAAGCTTTGTCCTAAAAAAAAATTGCTTCAATAATAAAAACGTATATTTGCCATTTCCTTAGCAAAACTTACACTTTTTAAAGAAGCACAAAAGACTTTTGTTAAAAAATTATGCACCGAAACGTTATACCAGATGCGAGCTGTTAGACTACTGACCACAAAACTGACGGTAGACAAGTTGTTTATGCTAAAAATTCATGAAAATTTACGACAAGAGAGTTTGGCATAGGCTATGAGAGAGCTAACGGTTATCCTCTCCTCTGTGACTGGATTCTTATGTTCCTTTTTTGAATTGCCTATCTTATCATCTTAACTATTCCGTAGTGTACCACTCTCAACGCCAATTTGGAACTTGCTTGTACTGATTGTCAACGAGGATACGAGGATCGAATTCTCCAAACCTTATATCATATAAAACATTGAACACTCTAGAAGCGAATAAGTCATGGTTTCAGAATTGTTTTAGTAAAACTGACTTCTAGTTAATTGACTATAGTTAAAGGACTAACATACAAATCTATTCCAGTACAAAAACTTTCAGCTGACTTAAGGTATTGAAATAAGTTAAAAGTACTGCAGTTAACTGACTTTTAGTCAATTAACTGCTTTTAGTCACTAATAAGTTAAAAAGTTAGTACTAACTGCTGACTATCTTTTTTGCAGTTAAGTAGCTTTCGCAGTGTATTAATTTATATTCAAAAGAAAAGTTAATTAACTGTTACTGGATTGACTGCATTACTAGATGACGAGCATTCTTTTACAACTCTGATCCTTACGAGTAGTTTCTATTAGTAATAGCATTTGCATACATACTTAGACCTTTTGGAACTTGCATGTATATACGTTTGTAAACAGTGGATGTCAAAACTTTGCTTTTGACTACTTTAAGCACATCCTTTTTTTAAGCTGCTGACACACGAAATTGGTTGCATAAGCGATTATGACGTCACATTACAGGTTAGAATTACTCATCTCATCTATTCAGGTCTACTAATGTTGATTAAAGGAGCCCGTATCCTAGCTTATTTGGTCCTAAGAAATCGATGCTTTAAGGTGTCTCGTGGCAAGAACAACACTTTTTTCGCCCCTTGTGAGTACGCTTTCCTTATTTTAACTCACACGAAACAATCCCAAACAAACTTCTTAAAGACCCAACGTCTGACATGGGAGACAATCTTCGACCTTCTCAGCCGAAAACTCAATAAACGCGCCAAACACCCGTCTCAGCATTCGTCCTCATATTTCTCTTTACTGGTTTACTGGACCACGTCAAGCATGCAAGACACATTACTCCTACTGTCCACGAGTTCAACCAACCCAATCGTCTTTCCAAACATATTCCCTAACAAACCGATTCCCCAAGGAATTCATAAACAAAAAATACAACTTGGATTCAATCCAGGAAAAGCATACATTCGTAAATACCTATTCCGTTCCTTGAGCCGGACATGACCGGCGAAAGAAAAAGTCTTTGGCACGGTTTTGTGTCGCATGTTTATCAACTATCACCTCCGCATCCTGCATGCTGTCGCCCGGTATGCGTTGTGTCTGGTCCACATCCGTCCTTTGTGTATGCTTCGGTCCTTGTTAACACCACTTCCGGGTCTCGAACGAAACAAGATGAATAAATTCTCAATTACTCGGACGTGGTTGCCAGGACATCAATACTTCATTCGGTTTGTTCCTAATTGGAACAACACACGGCTGTCGTGTTGTCTTTTCAGGGGCTTAGCCTAACGTCTATGTCGAATGGCTTTCTTGTCGTCGACATCATAGTTAGGAACAGATCCTTTGGCAGTTTTGTTTCGGGAATTTAATTAAATCAGGATTTAGTGTTGATATTTGTTGTGTATTTGACGCTGCTTCCTGGATACCGCCTATATTACTCGGATACGCGTCAATGTTGCCGGTTGCCAGCGAATATAGAGCGGGTATTGTTGTGCGTTGCGGTGGTGGCAAAGCGGATTATTTGTCATAATCCTAGAAAATATGGTCGAAATTACCATAAAAGTAAAATTGAGTGTGGGTTCGTTACATGCGGAACTAAAATAAACGCGCTCGCGCGCGAGAGAGAGGGAGACTGGGGACGGTGAAGTCGGTGATGGATTGGCGTATGGCCAGACGATTCGGATTACACAGGTGGGATGAAGTAAGGCGAATGGGAAAAAGAAAACGTGCTTACACCAGCCGCGTTATTTCGTTGAACTTGCTGAACAGGAGGCGGTAGAATAATTTATGAATGAATCATATGCCCCTCTCGTATCCATGTGTCCCGGCTACAGTCGTATTCATTGTATGCGGCTGGAGCCAGAGTACTTGGCAACGGAGCTCGAACAACTGCACTTGAAACTGCAACTCAACGACACCAGAAATGACGTGAAAATAAAAGAAACAAAACAGAACGACTTTGAAGCACATAACGCTCAGGCTCATATCCGTGGTAGTTGTGCACTCGGAGGAGAGTGTGAGGCATGGTCTCGAGGTGAGCTCTACTGCTGCTCGTGGTCTTCTTCTGACGACGAGCCTGCAGGGATACACGTCGAGAACGTATGTAGGCACACCTCTTCGGGCACGAAAGTACAAAAATATTCACACCACAATTGAAAATGCATTTTTCACTAAAGACGAGTGGTTGCTTGGGTGCTTTAAAGTCGACAGTCTGTTGTGGAAGGTAGCACCAGCTAATTTGTTTTGACATTTCCAGCTACTGGTCAAGCTTAATAATTCCAGAAAATGGATCCTTCAGGTATTCCATTTCAATATTTCAATTGTGTTTATGTATGTGCTTGAGTTGTCGTCAATAGAGCGTTTGATGTCAATGCATATTCGAGTTAGATTTCCTGATCCTTTGAGGATTTTCAAGTCCTGTGAAATTCCATATTTCCCAGTCTCATGTTGTTCCATTCCAAACAACTCTAGTAGCACTCACCTCTGCGGTCGTAAATTAAATCCAAAATCAATTGAGTGATAAGTGAAATTGAAATTTATTGCCAACGATACAGTGCGCATAAAGATCTCAGATATCCTCATCCGGGCTACAACCACGAATGCCGCAGACACACTATATGTCCGTTTATCTACTGCCCCGCATCCAATAGTAGGCAACAGATACAAGTTCTCTTCTCATCTCAATTCACCCGTGGGTTGAATACGATATTACATGTCGACTTTCGAGCGAATCAATATTGTTGTACAATATTAAAAACACATTTCAACCATAAATAAAAACAAAGAGAAAAGGAACCGAAAACACACTTGCACACATGCCAACTCGGATGCGGATTACAGGAGGCATGATGAAGTTATTCCTTTACAGTGTCAATGACACTGACGTGCCAAAAGGGAGATGATACTCGGTGAGTGTGGCGTCTGAAGATGTTGAGAATAAAAAGTATAAGAGCATTTCTCGAGAGGCGTAGTAAAGGAAAAGACTTGGATGAGTGAAAACCAAAAGTGTGCGAAAGCGTGGAAGGCGGAAAACACGCAGTGAAGACATAACTTAGGTGAATATGGTACATTCAAAGGAATTGTGACAGCCGAGCAACTCACAGTTGAATTTGCGAACAAGTGGCGCGTCAACTTTAATTCTCTTTTGTTAGGCGTGTCTGTCGTAAATATACATACATTTTTTTCTACGATATTGGGACCTTGGATAAGTTCCCGCTTTTTCCTCACATATGACGTTACCGGAATAACGAGCATGGCGGACATGTAATTTAAAATTAAGCATTCAATTTTGTTTTTGAATTACTTTTTTACTAAATAAAAAAAATTATTTTGAGTGATGGAAATCTTTATTTGAACCCTTACTTTTTTTTTTGTTAAGTGGAATAGATGATATCCGTCAAGTAACTGCCGCCAGTGTTGATACACATTTGTATCGCATTTTCCATGACTTTCTGCAATTTTTCCGGTGATAACTGTTCTCATTCCAATCGAATATTCTCCTTGAGGGCTACGATTGTCTGAGGCTTGTTGGCATAAGCCCGCGACTTCAAGTAGCCCCAAAGAAAGAAATCTAGGATGGTTAAATCGGGGGCCATGCCAAATCGCCAAACGGGAGATTACGCGACCAGAAAACGTTTTTTTTCACAATATCCATTGTGGTTCATGTTGTGTCGTTTATCATGGCCGTATAGCGTTCACCAGTATTGCCGATGGCGTTCTCAAAAAAATACGGCCCAATCACTTCTCCTGCGTGAACGCCACTACACTCAGTGGCGAAGCTACGTTGAGCAATGACTTCGTTCAATAACCTAATCCGGGGCTTACTACCCCAATGAATTATACCATGAGAGAGTGCGCCTTAATGGCTTCGTCCCGCCAAAAGCATTCCTATACTTAAATCGATTCCTGTACCCGATGTCGCACTCCGTGAGCTCGAGCGCCACAGGTTCTATAGCTCGGTCTCACGCCGGGATTGAGAAGATGTAGTTCGCCAACATCAATGCTTTTGGAGGCTGAAGAGAGGTACGTCAGTGGAAAATTCAAAAGCTTCAACCCCTTCAAGGCAGGACCTGCCTAACACCAATGGCAGGCTTACATAATCTAGGTAGGTTAGGATAGAAGACAAAACCAAAAAAGAAAAACATGTTAAATCTATATATGTATGTATATGTATAAAAAATTGTTGCAAGTTTTGATGTGACTTTATAACTCACGAACGTTCAAACCGAATTTTATCAAATTTTCAGGGTTTGTTTTTATGGTCGTGTAGATGATTTATGGTAAAGCTTTAACGAAATTGATCGACGCATTCGTGAGTTATGACTTTTTATATCAACATCTGATTTTGCCCATATAAAAAAAACCTAAGCGCTCATTGATGACTGTAAGTGACGCGTGCCACAATTAAAAGCATATGACAAATGGAATTGGCAGCTTTTACATAATTATGATTGCACAATTAATTACATTATGCATTCTTAAATTGGCCAAGTGAATAAAAAATGTGTGCATTGTAAGCATTCAATTTTATGAAAGAAACGCCTGGCATGTATTCTACAGGTGGGAAAGTTATATTGCCTGTATTAGAACCTCCACCAGATATTTTGCATTCATTAATTTATGGCAATTCACCAACGTCAAAGCGTTTCTTAACAAATATTCAAAAGTAAAATTCATGCTTCCAAATGACATCTTTGGAGCTACAAATATTACAAATATTATGCCGACGTTTAAGGTAATTACATCGAGTGGAGTAAATGATTTTAAATTTGATTTACGTATGTTCCGTCCCTATATTTGATGTCTTCAAAAATTCAAATTCGTCATCCAAATGTATTTCAAAAATGTTACAGATTCAAGGTCAGATATACCATAGAGCTGGGTCAATATTGCCATTCCCAGATGCTGAATATCAGTTTTTGCAAATATATTTTATTTGAATCAGCGTTGTGCAATTGCTTCAAATACAAGAAGAGAAATCGTGAGTGAGCTGCAAAGATTTTTCCATCAGCAATGACAATGAATTGGTCAACAATGAATTGGTTAAATTATTCAAGAAAGTCTTAAATGCCCAAAGTTTTGCAAGAAGCAGCAATTATTCTATGGGATAAATGGCCCATAAAAAAAAATTGGAAGCATTGAATCGAATATTACAGAATGTTATTACGAGGAAATGAACAGTTGTTCCTCGGTGCATTAATATTGCTATCTGGTGATTTTCGGCAAACGTCGCTCGTCATTCCCAGATCAACCCCAGCTGATGAGATTAATGCATGTTTGAAAAGTTCGTTTCTTTGGGGAAATGTACAGATGCTATCGCTTGACGTAAATATGCGTATGCGACCTCAAAATGATCCATCAGCACCTGAGTTTTCAAAGCAATTACTGCAGATTGGCGATGGCAAAATTGCTAGTGATTTGGCAATGGCTTTATCACATTAGCAAATAACTTTCGCAAAATTTTAACATCAAAAGATGAATTAATTGATCGCGTTTTTAATTTTTGAATTCTTTGGAATCACCCTGTATGCCACGGCGTCGTTTGAATTCAAAAGTTGGTTCGTCGATCATACTTCTTCGAAATTTCAATTCACCAAAACTTTGCAATGGAACGAGACTTTCCGTGAAAAAATTAATGCCCGATTTGATCGAAGCAACAATTCTCCCCGGAAAAGCAAAAGGAGAAGTTGTACTGATATCGCGGATCCCATTAATACCAACATTTCAATTCAAAAGTCTTCAATTTCTGGTGCGTTTATCTTTTGCTATGAAATTTTACCCTCTCTTTACATTTTTTTGAATTACATACTGTCTTCCTTTGCGCTCTCTTAATTTAAGTCTCTTAGTATTTTCTCATATCGTCATCCTTATTATTCAGTTGTATTTTGGCTGCAATAGGCATAGCATTAGCGAAGCAACGCACATGCTGGTATAAAATTTACCACTCGTCAACGTTTACGTATTTTTTTCTTGGAAGATATTTTGCCACCACGTCAGCGTAAGCGTAAGTATTCAGTAGAAAACAATTTATCACACATCAAATTTAGCGAAAGATTTTCATAGAATTATTTTTACCACTCGTTCGTTTTGTTGTTGGTAAATAATTACTTATTTTGAAAACGTATACAATTTATGTCTGCAGATCATGTCAAATTCAAGAAAACTCAGTGATTTGGTAAAAGCCCAATTTCTTGAAGACGCTGACGAAGTCAGTGAAGTCGACGACGAAATTGTCGATCCGGATTTCTGCATTGAAGAAAGCGACATGAGTGATGAAATATGTATAGAAGATGATGCATGCAGTGAATCCGATGGAACTGATGACTTGGTTGCTGAACAAAATCAGGGCAATGATGTAGAAGAACGTGTTGTTGAAGAAAATGTGTGTGAATCTAAAGTAAACTTTTTTTATGGAAAAAACGGGTTCAAGTGGTCAGCATTGGAACCAACAGGCTGCGTAAAAACTCCTCTACATAACATTGTGCGATTACCAGTGGTTTTACAGCAAAAATCGGAAGAAGATTTATGTGGATATTGGTCAAGAATTTTTGATAGTGATACGGAGAACATAATTTTAGGGCATACAAATACAAAACTAAAAGCAAAATTTGATATACATATGTATCAGCAAAATGTGAAGCGAAACCTCTTGATAATTGAACTGCGTGCATTTTTCGGTATCTTGGTCTACACGTCAGTGTTCAAATCTAACCATGAGGCCACAAAATTTATTTTTGCAACTGATGGAACTGGTAGAGAAATTTTTAGAGCTACAATGTCCGAGGCACGATTCCTTTGTATTCTTAGTTGCTTACGATTTGATAACTCTTGTGATAGAAGCCAACGATTATTAGGCGACCCATTAGCTGCAGTTTCAGAAATATTCAACATATTTATTGAAAACTGCAGAAAAAAATATTCAATTGGTACTCATGCTTGCATTGATGAAATGTTGGTACCATTTCGAGGTAGATGCAAGTTCAAGATTTACATGCCAAAGAAACCCGCAAAATATGGCATTAAGATAATGTCATTGACTGATGCACGCACACAGTATCTGGCGAATGCTTCTATGTATATACTTTGGGAAAAAACTCTGTTGGAGTTGGTCTAACAAATGAAGAAAAACGGCTTGCAGTACCAACACAATCAGTAATAAGGCTGTGCAAAATATTAGAAGGTAGTAGAAGAAATATTACTGCTGACAACTGGTTTTCGTCACTCCAGCTGGTGGAAGAACTAAAAAAACGACAAATAACTTACCTAGGGACGCTGAAAAAGAACAAAAGAGAGATTCCACCAGAATTTCAGCCCAAAAAAAAATAGACCGTTGGGGTCCTGCATATATGGTTTTACCAAAGTGGTAACAATTCTAACCTACGTGCCTCGTCAAAACCGTGCTGTTATATTATTATCCTCCATGCATCATCAAAAGAAACTGACCAATTCACTTTAAAACCTGCAATGATAGCTGATTACAACAATACAAAAGGTGGAGGGGATGAGCTTGATAAGAAATGCTCGATATATTCATGCGGTCGACGTACACGCGGTTGGCCCTTAGCCATATTTTATAGAATTTTGGATATTAGTGCTGTGAACGCCTACATTCTTTTTCAATCTGCAAAGGATTTTGATAACAGTTCAAGGGGAGACTTTTTAAAAAAGCTGGCAAGACAAATGGTTTTACCACATTTGCAAAGACGACAACACAACCAAAGGCTTCCTCGGCCATTACGAGGCACAATTGGTAACATTTTGGGTTCGGACTCAGTAGCTCCGCCTGCGATAGAGCTGATCCCTGTTGTTCCTAAATTATGCTACATATGCCCGAGTAGGCTAAAGCGAAAAACTACGCACATTTGTCTGCAATGTAGTTTTTTCTATGTTCTCTATTATTCCTTTAAGTACATATGTATATACATTTGGCTGTGAAGAAATGCCTTTTTAGTTTTTGATTTATTTTTAATTTATAATATTTGTATAATTTAGTGTTTAGTTTTTTTTTTTTATTAAAAATGAAGTTTATGAAATAAAGTGTCTGTTTTGTGGAAATAAATGATAAAAATTGTTCAAATTTTATTTTTTTATTATTACAAATGCTTATTTAAAAAAAAAAATAATTATGAAGAAATGTTTTATTATTAAATTTTTTTAGTAAAATTAAAAGGGTTAAAATTTACCACCACGTCTCTGACTATGTTCCAAAATGTAACCTCCATAGTTAAAGGTTAATAAAGCTCAAGGACAAACGTTTTAGGTGTGTGCAGTGAATTTGGAGGAACCGTGTTTATCTTACGGATAATTATGTATATGTATGTAGCATGTTCCAGAGTGGGAGCACCCAAAAATTTATTTATTCATGCACCACACAATCAAACAAAAAATGTTGTATACAATGAAATGAATACAATGTTAATATTCATGCGTAGTGAAGCACGCCGCGATGATTTTGATTTTTAACTATTCTTGAACTTATTTCAATTTCAGTACTCTTAGTAAAAAACTGAATTGATTCTGAGGCGGTACGAAGTTCGCCAGGTAGGCTAGTATCTATATGTATATGTACTCGTATATAAAAATTGAGCCTTAAAATTGTGTTCTTTGTCGCCGATTCACGCCTTAAGGCATTTACCGATTTCAACCAAATTTTCATGGTTTTTGTGAAATTTGGTTGAAATCTGAAAACGTATGTGCATGCGTGAAAACGCACATGCATTTCAGTAAGTACTTTTTTTGTTTTCCCCACACATTAACCTTGCGTATACAGCTCAGCGGCATAAGCGCGATACATATAAATGTTTGTTGTTGCTTTTGCTCTTTTTGTAGCTGTGTATGGTTTCGCATTCTATTGCAATAAATGCAGCTAGAGCTCTCCACGACATTGGCTACATTTCAGTGGTAGAGAAACAGAAACCTGCATTGTCGTTAAAAAAATATTAAAGCTTGGCTGAAGTTCGCCCGAGAACCCAAAAATTGGACAGCAGATGACTGAAAACGTGTTGTGTGGTCAGACGAATCAAAATTTAATCGGTTTTAGTCTGACGGTAAACAATATTGCTGGTGCCGCCATCATCAGGAGATCATTCAAAGGCACCGTGTTAAAGAAAAAGTAAAGCACGATGAGGAAAGTATCGTGGTGTGAGGTTGATTTACAAGGTGGCACGTTGGACCACTTCAAAAAATCAATGGAATAATGAGAAATGAAGATTATTTGCGCATCTTGCAGACTCATCTTCCCAATTTTGTAGATAGGAACGCCTATCCTGAAGAAGAAGTCATATTTCAACATGGTAATGACCCAAAACACAAGTTCAAAATAATGGGGGAATGGCTGGAAAATTTTAAATTAATGCAGTGGCCGGCCCAAAATTCCGACTTGAATCAGATTGAGAGGTTGTAGTGAATCATGAAAAGTTGGGACAATAACCATCAACCCCAACTAAGCAACGAATACAGCGGTAATGGTAGAGTATTTCAAATGAAATTATGGGTGGTCCGATAAGTACTTAGCCTACAAAAGAAAAACAAAAATGTTGGAGAAATGGCGATTTATTTTTCAATATAGTCTCCTTCTAGCTCAATACTCTTGACAGAGACTTTAACCCGTCTGAAAAATACGTTTTCTCGAGGTCTGCAAAATTTCTGCCCGGCGAATGACTTTTTCAAATTTGGAAACAAACACAGCTCTGAAGTGGTCTCACGGTTGCGCTTGTTGTCCGAAGTGAGCAAACGCGGCACCCATAGCGCCGACAGCTTTCTCATGCCCAAAATTTCATGCAGGATATGACCCTAGCGATCTTTTGAAATGCCTACTGTTTCAGCTATATCGCGCACCTTCAATCGGCGGTCTGCCAATACGAGATCGTGGATTTTTGTCACGTTATCCTCCGTGGTAGCCGTTTTCGGGGCACCTGAACGTGGCGCATCAAAAACCGACGTGCGACGACGTTGAAACTCGTTAAACCAATTTTTGATGGTCGCCATCGAAAGAGAAAAGTCACCGTACACAGCATCTAAACGCTCTTTGATTTCGCTGCGCGATTTCCCTTCCAAAAACAAGAATCGAATCACCGACCGATATTGCTCTTTTTCCATTTTTCTAAAATCCACGGACACTCTCGCTTCCACACGCGGTCAAAACAAAACTACGAGTCCGATCCGGCTGAAATTTCTACAGTAGCCGCTCTTGCGATACTGGCGCCATCTGTCGGTGAGGCTTGATACTTATCGGACCATCCTTTAGACCAAAAACTTTCACGTTTCTATCATAACATGCCAATTTGAGGAATTTGCTTACAATGGGTGCATGATTTATATTGAAATTTCTTTCCGAATTCACGCTGTTTCCGCAACACTACACTTATGAGTGGAATTGCGTCATACTGTTAAAGGCCAAATCTGAAATTCTGCTCTTAGTGCGTGTTCACATTGGTAGAAGCGCACCAAATTGCTTGAAAGAGAGGGAACGATTTTTAGTAAGTGGAAACGAGAAGGGTTGCTTGCACCGAAAATCCATCTTCAATTTGGATTTTCGGGTGAAGCAAACCGTTCCATTCTTAATTCATTCCATTTTTGACAGTTTTTCTTCATTTATTCGTGACTGTTGGACTGACAAGTTCATTTGGCTTGCAAAAATGACTACTCGGACGAAGGCGACTGAATGAAAATGACTACTTGGACGAAGGCGGCTGAATGAAAATGACCCGATTCATGCGTTCCACTTGTCAAAAATTCAAGTGTGCTTCCACCAATGTGAACACTATTTGCCTTCTTGCGCTTGTCCTTCCTGCGCCAATGTGAACAGGCACTTAGGCAAGACAACGTATAATAAGTTGTTTACGAAGATCACCCGTATATGCAGAATGACGATTCAGAAAACTCACTGCTCCAAGCAAATCAAAAAATGAGTTGAAAGGCGTCCTACTCACAAATAAGATATGAATGTGATTGCCTAGGTAAAACAGTTAAGTATCGGAAACCTCAACAAGCTGTAAGCTGGGGCCGATGTAAACCATTAGTTATGGCATTTGCATAAGAATTTTAGTCGACGGCCGTAAGTCGTTAGAGCGTCCAAATTAAGTCTTAGTTTCGTTTGAATATTTTAAATTATGCGCGGTCACAGTTTTGCGAGTCATTGCTGCATAAAATGCAAAAACACTTCCCCCAGCAACTAGCATCTTTAACACTCCTCCGTCGACTCCTCATAAAAACCAATTCCATAAAAACGAACTAGCATCACCTTTCAGCGCGTTGTGTCAAATCAAATCTCTCGTTATGCATTCTCCATTCATTCAGTTACATTTTGCCAATTAAATCCAACTAAAGCAAATTACATTAAAGCACAAACACGCAGTCAGAAGTGAATGACCGTTGTGCGAGTGCTTGATGTTGGCGTACGTTGGAAACCGACCCTACCCACGGCCTGACAAGTTATTTACACTAGAATTCCCTCACGCGCACAACTGACGTCGTCTGTAGGTCCTTCCAACCAAACCATGTGGATATGGCTGTACTACACATATCACCGTCGTCATCAACATCGACAGTGACGATAGCAACATCGTCGCTATCACCATCCTCGTCCTCGTACCTATCGTTATCCGTCAACCATGTCGTTGTTACACTGTTTGTTTGATTAGAACTTTAATTAATGAAGAGATGGAACACATAAAACTGGTTCAGATTTCATCTGCATCAATGGCCGCGCCATGGGGTGTGACTGGTGACATTATTTCATTTGCTGATAGTTCACACGTGGAGCACAAAACACCATCACACCATCCGCCTTTGATGGCTCTTTTGATAACTATCCACTTGATCTGTAGTTGCACTAGGCCCTTATCATAACGACGGTAACATGGCGTGGGAATAACATAGTTGAAAAGCGAGTGGCATCTTTAGATGAGTAACCGGGAAACGTTACTTCATATACCATACCATACATTCATGGAATCCTTTCTATCACATGGATGAATGGGATTTGCATCTTTAATTAAACACTGGCAATTCGGTCTCAACCGCTCGCATATCCATCTCCCCCATGAAGCGTTGTGCTTTCCTTTTCTATTAATTTTTATTTTTTTTTTATATTCGTTGTTCTCATCCTCGTTTTCGCCTCCTTCTTCTTGTTCGTTGCAGATTCTAGAGTAGAGGCGTTAATCAACACTCGCTAAGGTGCCATCATATCCTCCATCCCCACAATCACCTCATATGGGATATCATCAACAACGTACGCTACGTGTTCATCGGTGCAGGGGAACGGAGGGATGATGATATATAGGCAGTATCCTCCACTCTCTGCTTAAGGGTAGCTCTCCATAAACTTAAAAAAAAAAAAAAAAAATCTAACGAAGAAGAAGAAGAGCATGAGAAGGAAATAACAAAAAAAAAAGAAAACCTAATAGGCAAACATGTTAACACTCACTGAACTGTTTGTAATAGCAATCCTCCGTCTCGAGCAGCATGGAGTGGAGTGACAGCGTCAACATATGTGGGGAAAGGGCGGTTAGGTTCTCATCATCCAGAGACGACGACATAACTTCCACGAGGAATCTACATGCATGTACGTTAAGTATAACTTGTTTCATATGGCTTGTGTACCTATAGTCTGTTGTATGCTGGCTGGGTATTCCTTTTCCTTATGGCCTTATGAAATGACAGAATCATTCATCATCGTCATCATCAGCGGCAGCAACAGTGGAACTAGTGCTGGGCACGCGGGGGGAAATAAAGTCGCGAAGGCAGACGGTATACGAAAGGTGTTCGCACTTAGGCAGAATAGAAAATAAAGAGTTGCCAAGTCAGTGAAACGTGATATGACAGCGAAGCAGGTCAACTAGACACTTTTTCTTGTTCATTCCTCTGAAGTTCTGACTCTCTGGTTTGTGGCTAGTTAAGTGGGTGGGCTTAACGTCTTAATGATGATGACGGTTGATCATAAACGATGTGGAGTGAGGTGGTGAAGAAGGCTGGAATTCTTCCTGATTGGCGGGAAATATTAATTTGAATTTGAGGTGCTTAGCTTTACAGCCACTCGGCCTCGTCTAGAAAGTACCAGCTTTATACAGTATAAGTATAAGTCAGCAGAGGATTTCATGGCATATTAAACTTATGAAATATTTCGAGGAGGAATCTCCACATGCCATCAGATTAGAGTCCCAAGGCAGCTTAACTAGTGAGTCATGCAGAGCAACGTCGCCTCTGATCTCCTCCATAAATCAAATGAGATAAAAAACCAATACCGAGAACCCATTAATCAGTTTGATCACCTGGCAATCCGACGAGCCCACCGTACCCTCCTCTGCTACTACGAAACAATATTTTACACCTAGTTGCTATTGATTCATTCAGCACCGAAGTAATTCCGTTCCTTCTTTCGCGATACTGGAAATAGTGATTTGAATATACAACTTCTCGAACCACTTCACTGCCCACCTGTTCCTCCTTCTATTGTTCGCTTGGTCTAGGGGTTCCATGGCATACATATTTGGAAAATGATTTTTCCAACTCTCTGAAGCACTCGGGGGTACTTGGAAAAATTCTCTTCCGCACATCGGTGGCATGGGGCGCCTGATAAAGTTGCCCCTATTTGCATAAAAATACACACACATTTCAAGCCTTAGTTCAAGTCACAAGTCATCGTCAACGCCTGCAGAAAGGCACACTAGAGACACATTACACACATTTGCCAGCAAGTCATAGTACGTTGTCATCGTGCTCGTTGTCTCCGTAGAAAAACCCACATCGCGTATTCCCCAATGCCAGGCATGTACCGCCTCCTTACCTCTCGCCGACCAGAACGCACTGGCATCACAAGAGTTTCCAGCGAAATTTGACTTGAACGCAAACTCAGCGAACGCGCCCCGCCACATACCACGGCTACGAAGCGAATTGCGAATTTCCTTGAAGCACACTTGTTACTTGTGCTGTTATTGCTGTCGGTTGTCAACGACCCGGTTGCAGTTAAGAATGGTATTCCCAAAGCCAGTCAGCGTGAGTGGATGCGTGTTATTCGCTAGCAACGCGAGGAGCTCTATGGATTCCTTCCTAGCAGGGAACTGCTAATCTACATACGAGTACACGTACATATGTACCTCTTATGAATCGAAACACTATGGAGCGTGGCAAAAGTTGATCTTAAAAAAGAAAACGTGACGTCTATTGTAGCCTGTTGAGTTTTTTTAACTTGGTGTGTCTTCTGGGAACAGTATCTCTATAGCCGGCGGACAAAGAACGTTAACAGTTGATCCTCTTCTCGAGTGCAACACTCTCAAACCTCCTCTACTCTTCCATTTACTTTTTCAACCGTATCGCCCACCCCCAGTTTTCATTTCCGGTTGCCTCACATGTATTCATTTTTTTTTTTAAATTACTCGGCGAAAGCAATTAAAATATTTACGCCTGTTCGTTCTGATTTTCCTTTTTTTTTAAATGTTTCCTCAATTTTTTTAATTTATTTTTAAACATGTTTTTTAATTTAATTTCGCTTCAGGATAACAGAAATACTTACACACATACACGCGCTCCTGCAGCCACAATGCGGATTTGGTAGTAATGGAAGAAATTACTCAGTAAAAGCCAGAAACGGGTGGGAATAAAGCAAAAAAAAAGGACGAAAAGTAAAACAGAAAATCAAAAACAAAAAATAACATTTTGTGTGACCAGAAAATTGGGTGCAATTTGTATTAAGAAGGAAAAAACACACTCTTCACTGCAATGGATTGCCTTTGCAGACCGTCGAGGATAATGTCCGTCCGGATTGTGCTGCTGGATGAAACGGACTTTATATACGAGCTTAAGGTAAGTGGAAGCAGCTGTTGTTGTGATTCTTATTGGTTTTCTTTTCTCATGAAATATATTTACGGGTTGGTGTTTTGAAGGATACATATGTATCTGGGAAAGGATTATTTCTGAGGGGTTTAAAGTGGTTTTTAAGGATTGCTCTAAACGTTTGCCGAGATGTTCACTTCTTGTAGTGGTCCTGGGAATTTAAATAGAATTTTGAAATGACATTCGGAATGCTTGAATTTCGATCGACAACGAGTCAAGGACAGGGAGGAACATAGCAACAGAGGTGTATCGAAACTAAATTTAGTTTCTTGGTAATATATACTGCCCTCTTGTCTTGAGTGGGAGGAGGGCAATGCGACCTAGAGTGAGACTTTATGCCAAATAAACCATCTAAGAGAACATGCCATCAATCTTCTTAACGAAATTTGTTGAATGACTTTCTCAGAAGTCACAATTTCTCTCGAGAATATGTTTCGGGTTAGGTGATACCTCAGATGGCAGTGTCCGGAAAGGTAGTTGTTTTAGTTTTGTCGCTTAGGTTATTTTAAGAGTATTTTTCAAGGATTTTATGATTTGAACTGTGACTTTTACAACATCAAAAGAGCATGTTGAATGTGAGTAGGTACCTTTCGAAGGTATTCCTTCCGACAAGTATTGTAGCAATATCGTTGCCACTGATGCCTCTTTGCCCCAGTGCCTATTAAAGTTGACAAGCTTGCGATTTGAATGTTGTTAACCTTTCGAAGTAAAAATCTTACATATACTCAGGGTATTATAATACCTAGTACCATCATACGAAGGTGGTCCGATAAGTACTTAGCATCACCGCCAGATGGCGCCAGTATCGCAAGAGCAACTTACTATCGTGTAGTACAGTTTAGTAGACGGCTACTGTCGATTTTTCAGCCGGATTGGACTCGTAGTTTTGTTTTGACCGCGCGGATTTTAGAAAAATGGAAAAAGAGCTATATCAGTCGGTGATTCCATTCTTGTTTTAGGAAGGGAAATCGCGCAGCGAAATCAAAGTGAGTTTGGATGATGTGTACGGTGACTCTTCTCCTTCGATGGCGACTATCAAAAATTGGTTTAACGAGTTTCAACGTGATCGCACGTCGGTTATTGATGAGCCACCTCCAGATGCCCCGAAAACGGCTACCACGGAGGATAACGTGACAAAAAACCCCGATCTCGTATTGGCAGACTTCCGATTGAAGGTGCGCGAGATAGCTGAGACAGTAGGCATTTCAAAAGATCGCGTGGGTCATATCCTGCATGATATTTTGGGCATGAGAAAGCGATGGGTGCCGCGTTTGCTCACTCCGGACAACAAGCGCAACCGTGAGACCATTTCAGAGCAGTGTTTGACGCTGTTAAAGCACAATCCGAAGGAGTTTCTGCATCGTTTCGTGACATGGATCCACTGGTACACACCAGAGACCAAGGAAAAGTCGAAACAGTGGACTTCACCCGGCGAACGTGCTTCGAAGAAGGCGAAGACTGTCTCATCGGCCGGAAAGGTGATGGCCACCGTTTTCTGGGATTCACAAGGTGTGATCCACATCGACTACCTGGAGAAGGGCAAAATGGTCACAGGGCTGTACCAATTACGAATTGGAGAAAAAACGGCCCCACTTGGCGAAGAAAAAAAGTGCTTTTCCACCATGATAACGCACCGGCACACACCTCCGCCCTCGCCATGGCCAAATTGGTCGAATTGGGCTACGAATTGCTGCCCCATCCACCGTATTCTCCAGATTCGGCCCGTGCGATTTCTTTTTGTTTCTAAACTTGAAAAAGTCACTCGCCGGGCAGAAATTTCAGTCGAATGAGGAGGTCATCGCCGCCACCGATGCCTATTTTGCAGACCTCGAGAAAACGTATTTTTCAGACGGGTTAAAGAAATTGGAGCATCGCTTTGTCAAATGTATCGAGCTAGAAGGAGACTATATTGAAAAATAAATCGCCATTTCTCCAACATTTTTGTTTTTCTTTTGTAGGCTAAGTACTTATCGGACCACCTTCGTAAATACTGTCTAAATAGGTCTCAAAAAATATCCATAAATATTTATGAATTTATTTTAAGCTTTAAAAAAATAATTTTACTCAAAATCACCTCCATTTGCCCTTATACAGACTTTCAGTCGAGTTGGCCATTCGTCAATCGCAGAACGCACAATTTCCATTAAAAAAACTTTCGACTGCTCTCCTTAGTTTCTTTTTCAGCGACTAACAGACCACAGTTTGTAAACGAAAGGATTAAGGTCCGAACTTGTTGATGGCCATTGGTCAACGCTTATGAAGCGAGAAACATTTTTCGTCGGCCCTTTTTTTTTTTGTACCCTTGGCACAAGCTCAGCAGCTTCTCTAGATGACCGGACATAAACTCTATCATTTTGTTTATTAATTTTTTACTGTAATTTTTTTTTCATTCGTAAAGAGAATTCGGCGGTATTTAGCACCAACGTAAACAGCTAACAGGCGTTTAGACTTTTCTTTTCTTTTCTCCATTAATTGCCAGCATGCCTTTTGTACACTCCCAAATCTAGGTATTGCCTTATGATTCGAGACATTGAATTTTCTGAAATTCCCATTTCACGAGACAAGAACTTTTGTTTCCGCACTGGACTTAGCCTTATTCGTGCCTCAACAGGTTTGATGCCTTGTGTCGTTCTAACAGTATGTGTTCTGCCCGTTCTTTGCTTGTCTTTCACATCACGAGTGTTTTCAAATAATTTTATGGCACGATAGACGAACATACGGCTGATTCCCAGCGGCTGCAGTGTTTTGAAGATAAGCCCCTTTTCCATACCGCACTTATGAATGGCAGTAGCGACAATCCTGTTTTCTTTATCGCTCCACTCTATGATAAAAACTTAATGAATCCTAATTTAAATTTATGTGTGAATAGATGTAAATGATGCAAGCAAGCAGCGTAATACCAGACCCTGCAGGGACCGTTTAAAAGTTGTAACAGAACTTATGATAGTTCTAAGTAAGATCGGTTTGAGTGTGTTCTTTTTCTTATTTTTTGCCTCATTTATCTCTGGAAACAAAAAAAGATTTCAACTTTAGACCAAGCTCATTCATTATTGAATTGTCCACTGACCAGCTGGTAAGGTTAAGAGCAAAAATTGATTTCCGAATAGGTTTCTAAAACGGACACCTGCTGTGGGGTGATTGGGAAACATATCTTGACATTTTTTTTTTTGTAAAATAATGGTAATTAAAACAGAAATGCACTGCCATACGAGTCTACTGTTGATGGAAAAATGCTGAAGCAGTTAATAAAGGAATGCTATAGGTAAGGGCTAATACAGTGAGCGGCTGTGATTAGAACTACTCCCATAGTGTGGTTTAGTTTCCATTTTCTAAGAATAAGAAAAGATTTTAGGTTACATCTTTCAAAATTGCTTTTTCTGTGCTAAAATCGTGCTTTGTCGTATTCCCTGAGCCGAGAGGGTCATTCAAATTTTTTTCTTATATACAAGGTTTGTTCAAAAAATAAGGTGACTTTTTTTATTTTCCTCCAAAAGTAATTATTTATGCATCAATATCTATTTTCTCCCCCACCGGTATAATACAATTGCACCAGCGGTTTTCTTAATCCTCGAAGCACTTCTGATGTGTGCTTTTTGATATATGTAGTATTAATTTCTTCCAGCGGTACAGTTCTTATCTTCTCATCCTGACAAATCTCCGTCCTTTTGCAGGATCTTTGCACTTTTGGGTGAATACGGTGGCTGAGGCATGATTACGGTATTGCTTTTGGTCAAAAAATTAGCACAAGCAACGAAGCGTAAGCAAGTGCACTTTCGTAATGCAACAGCCTTGTTTTTCTATAGCTTCAAGGCAACCGTACGACCTTACGGCAGGAAATCATGATGGACCACAATGAGCAAGACTTTCACATTCGTCCGAACTTAGTGAGCGCTTTTTAGTCTTTCCTCTCCGCATCGCTTCCACTGGTATGAATGGGAATAACCATATTTGTTCCAGTGATGACCCTTTTCGGAAACTCTGAATCGTCATTCGACAGTTCCTGAATGATTTTTATGGGGCGGTTGTTTTAATAAAAAAAGTTTATAATAACAAAATCGGAACAAACATTGTTGACACATGAGCAAACCGATATACCAATATCCTAAGCTACAAGGTGGCGCAAAATGAAACATCCAATTTTGTTTTTAAATCACTTTTTAACTAAGTAAAAAAAAAATTTTGTGTAATAGAAGTATTTATTTGGATCTTTCTTGTTTAGTCGAAGAGATGATATCCGTCAGGTGGCTGCCGCCAGTGTTGATACACATTTGTACCCGTTTTATCGCATTTTCCATGACTTTCCGCAAAATTTCCGGGGATAGCTGTTCGTATTCCTGTCGAATATTCTCCTTAAGGGCTGCGATTGTCTGAGGTTTGTTGGTATAAGCCCGCGACTTCAAGTAGCCCCAAATAAAGAAGTCTGGGATGGTTAAGACGGGCGATTTTGCTGGCCATGCCAAACTGGCAAAACGGAATATTACGTGACCAGGAAACCCTTTCTTCACAATATCCAAGATGGCTCGTGCTGTGTGTGCGGTTGCACCGTCTTGTTGAAACCTCATGTTCACCCCGGTCATTCAATGCCGGCAGTAAGAAGTCAGTTATCATGGCCCCGTAGCGGCCCAATCACTCCTCCCCCGTGAACGCCGCACCACACATTGGCTTTGGGTAGATGTTATGGCTCTTCGTGCATCACATGCAGATTTTCAATCCCCCAGAAACGAAGATTTTGCTCATTGACGTAACCGCTTAAGTGGAAATGCCCCTCATCGCTCATGATGATCTTCGTTGTTGAGATTAAGGATGGTTTGACTGTAATTCACAAGCGACTGACGGTCCGCAGGCATTAACTGATACACTGTTTGCACTTTGTACAGGAACATGTGTAAGTCTTTCACTAAAATTCACTGTAGGGTCCGCCTGGTGACGCCCAATTACGTGGCCCGTCGTCTGGTTGATGTTTCTTCATTCTCAGCGACATGGGCAGCCACAGCCGTGATATTCTCGGCCGACCACTCCGATGGCGGCCACACACCGCATGGTCTCCAGTGGTTCCAATCTGATCGAGTTGAGTAGCTAAATGCCGGAATGTATGCCCATTTGACGCGACACAATTAGGAAATCGACGTCGAAATTCACGCTGGGCTAACACCACCAATCGACACAATTATTCCACGCTCTTCTGTTTATATACTGCAGCTTTCTAGTCATTTGCTAAAATTATAATATCTTCCGATAGGGTAATTAATTTTGCGCCACTATGTACATTATAAATAGTACGAGTAAATTAACGACTCTCCACAGCAATTTTCTTTACTGCTTCAGCGTTTTCATCCATTGTTGACGTGCTTGGGCGTACTGGGCGGGCATCGTCATTGCTTCTTCTCCGCCTTCTGTGATGAGCGTGTGTTACTCATAAACATCTCTTTTGGTCAAAGTAAAATCGCCAAATGACACAGTTAACATTTCAAGTACGTTACAGGACTTAATTTTGTTTTTCATAAACAAATTCATACAGATTCTTTGATCCGTGTTTTTCAATAATAAAATATCGGCGAGGACACCAAAACACGTCTAACCTTTATGTCTGTGAAAAATAAACTAAATATCCCAAATAGCTGACAAGGTCAACATATGCTAGGAAATATGTATAGCAGCATAACAAAAGATAAATTCAAAGGTCACTTTATTTTTTTGAAAATTTGGTTTTTCTGATATTTTTAAGTTTCTAAACGAAATGGCTTGTAGCAATTATATATATAATAAAAATGAATGTGAACATCGGGAACGTCTACAGGCCTCCATACGAACAGCAACATTTGTAAGGCTCATATACTGCTGTATATGATCTTAGTATTCCAAGTATTCTAATTTTCTGTGTCCGAATGTTTTTCAGCTGTGCAATCGTTAACGACATTTTCGCAAAGTCTTCAATTCTTAAAAAACGCCAAGTGGTCAGCTCTCATATTGTTACTTTGTTTACTTTGCCAAGCACCCAATGGGTTTTGCATTCGATTTGTACCTGAGCAATGGTTTGAATTTCGACCACAGCCACCACCACACCAAAAAATAAATTGTACAACTGTTTTTTCTTTGGTACTGCATCATGGGCATTATCGGCCCTACCTCGTGATTTTCCATGAAGTTGACAATTTTCTCCTCGTGTTTTTTTTTTCCTTCCTTTTCGTTTTTCTTTGTGCAATCACGTGTAATGGTGGCATAAGCTTACCATGTAATTGATGCCACCATTAAGTAAAAACTTAGATCATAATAAATCAATGGTTTCCCATATTCATTGACGCGAAACTCGATCTTGTTGAAAATAACAATCATTTGTTTGTACTTTGTCAAATTCGAAAATCTTCGAACATTTTGTTTGTAGTGCTCTCCATGAATAGTAACAGCTCTGTTACCTACAGCCCACAAACCACATTTTTTTGTGGATTTAATGGTTTCTCGGAAAATACGAATACATGATAATTTCCTTCTTCCCAAATTCAAAGTGAAATGAGTTTCATCACTAAGATGATTATGAATGAAAAACCAATTTCATGTTATAAGAATCCGCTGGAACCTAGATGTTAAAGCTTTCCAGCGATACTTTGCTTTAGATTTTTTTTCAATTTTTTCGTCACATTTTTTCATTGACTTATTGCTTAACTCATTTGAGCAGTTACACCAACGAATTCGCGAATTTTAGAATATGCATTTTTTAAAGATCGACCATTTTCCATAGGTCCATATGTAGGACACATATTAGTTTCAAGTGTATAATTCGATCTCGTTCATATGATCATCGCGAGCCCGATTGCAGATATCGTTTCTTTGCATCAAATTTTCCGCCACCCTTCCAAACATAACGCCCGAGACGTTCTCCATTTCGCTCCTAATTGTTCTTGAATTCTTTTAACGTTGTTGGCTTGCCATAAAAGGGAAGGAGGTCGCCCTCGCTACATGGCTCCGCTTCAATAGATCAATTGATTGACCAACTCTTTGGCATGTAATGACATCCTGTTGAAACTACATCTCACTGATGTCATGTCTATCCAATACTAGCAACAACAGTTTAATTGAATAGGCAGCGTAACTTGAGGATAACTTCCACGAGGAAAAAAATCGGCCAATCATCCCTTCTGCAGCTCTTTTGAAGCGAAAGATGATTTTGCTATCAAATTTAGGGTTTTCTTCATAATTTTGCATATTGTAATCGGAAAAGTTTCGCCACTACAAAACACGATCAAAAAGCTTCAGTTCTTAAGTTACTTTGGGCTTATAAGGGTGCTTGTTAAGATCTTTACGGAAAATTTACCACAATCTAGACGAGAGGTTCCTTATTTTTCTGAACAACCGAGCGGCCTAGCAATTTGGCTTATTTTGAACTGAAGCACTTATGGCTGGTATAATTTCGAAACTCCCATCGTGCATTGTTTCACATTAAATAGTAACCATGTTGACTCAAATTCATCCAACAAAGCACATACAGCCTTTCTGGTGGGACCATTATGACGATTGAAAACTAGAGTACGTGCTCTAAAAGATGCGACAAATGACTAGGAATTTTGGGCGTAATTATTAATCATTTTTAAACGTTACTGGTCCTTCAATTTCACCATGATAAAATTGTAATCTTTGACTGATATCTTGATATTGACAAATCATAAAAAAGTTTAAGAGAATACAAGCTGCTTCTCTCGTGGTATTAAGAAATTAAAATTAAAAAAAAAAAATAATAATTTTAAGCTATCTAAAAGAATTTCAGTATTACCCTCTCTCAAACAAGAGCTTCTTTCAATCAAGAACTGATTTCTGCCATATTTTTAAAAGGTGTATACCACTTGTAAGTCTCCATTTAAATCACAATAAGCTTACCAAAATTTTCCTTTTGCCCACTTTGTTTCATTTTTATCGAAAAAATATATGAAATTCTCAGATCTAATTATAAATAAATAAATAATCACCGTTTTTGGCAAAATGCAGGAAAATTCTTTAGTAGACGACAGCAGATTAAGCACCCAATTTATTTAAATTATTCTGCAGAAGCACGCAAGGTGTTTTACTTACCTCCATATTATGCTAGGTAACGAACAGTTGAGGATAAGATCCATCCTAAAAAAGTAAATAAAGAAATGTAAAACCAAAAATGTATGTCTTTGAAACCCTTACCTCGTAAACAAAGACCTAAAAGCACAGCTCAAAGACGACAAAAACTAGAGCAATCTCAATTGTTTCCCGCAATTCAATTCGTCGTTCAATTTTAAAAGGGCAGGATAGGGCAAAAAGGAAACTTCAACTTCATAGGATCGTTTCGAAAAATCTGTGCAAATAGGTTGTTGGTGGCCCACGCGCATTAAAACGGTCACTTGTTCCGAAAGGCGAGTGGAACGGAAATTAGCTATTAACAGCGCGAAGCCTAATACACCGACCCACAAGAGCTTAAGAAAGTATTGTCACTAGATATTCTCTTTGGTGAATTCATCAAAAACTATCACTTTGACTTGGGTTGTGCCTCATCAAAATCGGGAATAGCGTTGTTATCACACTCAAGGGCTTAAGACCTTGACTCTGATTTTAACCCATCACTATCGCTATCAGTCAGTATCTATGCTCGAGTTTTAACCCAGAAGGATCTGACCCTGTTTCGTCAACACGAAGGGAACGAACAGAACGCTCGAGGCACCACTACGATCAAGTATTCGGAATGGGTTATAATCCACAGGGCCGAATAGTATGTTTGTTACGCTGACGCAGATGGTGAATATGGGGCCCAGATCGATACACAATAGCTTGACAAATAAAAGAAGTTTTTTTTAGAGATATACAAATACAATATGAAATAAAATACTTGAAACCAACTTAAATGCCTATAATATTAGCTCTATTTAAGAGATAATTTTATGCCATTAGCGCTTTAATATGACTTCGGGCAATTACGACTGGTTCAAATGAAGCGCAATCGTGAAGTCCAATTTTCAACAACTTTATCGAGCAACTGAAGCCGTATATCAGCAATAACACGGTGAATGTTGAATTCTAAATCCTCTAATGTCTCTAATTTATCGGCATAGACTAGTGACTTCACATACCCCCAAGTAAAGCAATGAGATCACAGGATCGGGGAGGCCAGTTCAAATTATGCGCGAAGCAAATGATTTCGCGATAAATTGATAGTGTCGCGCGCCGTGTGGCATGTTGGGCCATATTTTTGGAACCAAATCATCAATGACATTCGACTAAGGAACAAAGAAGTCAAATTATTTTCTATAGCACTATAGCATTGACGGTAACATTCTGAGCGGCATCGTCATTAAAAAAAATATGGGCCGATGATTCCACCAACCCATTAAGCACACCAAACAGTTAGTTTCAATGATCGTAAGGGCGTCTCAACAAGGGCTCTGGGTTTTCTCTACTCCAAATTCGGCAGTTTTGTTTGTTTACATATCCATCTAACCAAAAATAAGCACCATCGGAGAACAAAATTTTGCGTTTAAAATGAGAATCAAGCTGAATCATGCCTTCGACCCATTCACGAAATCTACGACGCGTATAATGGTCATGTGTTTTCCACTTCTGCACAAGCTGGATCTCATAAATTTTCAAGTCAAGATCTTTCCGTAAAATTGTCCGCAAGGTGGATAGCTCCAATTGCTGTGCACGATGGCGAGTCGACTCATTCGGTTTCTTCTCAACACTGCGCTCCACAACGGCAATAACTTCCTCTCTTCGCACTGTTTGTCGTCTTTGGAGATGCACTAGAGTCAACGTGGTGTGAAAACGGTTCATCGTGCTCGGAATAACTTGTTCAGATTGACGATTATGTGTACCGTTAAAAGGACGTAGCGCACGATAAGTTTGGCGAACCGAAGCAGTTTTGTTTTTTCCTTAGAGGGTTCGCGCAGGTTCAAGAGTTTCACTCTTATGGTTTTTGTCACACAACGTGGATGGGGTGCAGATGGTTTGTGTCGAAGATGTTGATTCACTACTTTCCAAGGGTGGTTGTCCTAGATATGATTTGAGAGATTCGATTGAATTTGTCGCGTTGGCGGTAGTTCACAGTAACTTTTTTTTTAACCATGGTTTTCAAAATAAGTTTACACAATTTGCGTACGTTAAAATGGCAAAGCGTACTAACCACAAATCAGGTTTCAACTGTAAACTGACGATGTATAGAAACAGTATTGCTAGTTTGAAAAAAAAATCTCTAAAAAAAACACCCTTTATTATTCGGACTTTACTGATTTTAAACGCTACCATAAAAACACCGATAATGGTGAACGCTCTGGTTGCTCACAATCGTCAGTTGTTCCAAAAAAACATTAAAAAAAATGCACAAAATAATTTTGGTCAATCGCTAATTGAAGTTGCGTGAGATATCTGATGGCAGTGAATTCGTGAAGAAGTGATATCCGAAACTAAAAGGTATTATGAAGCCAAAGTCGTATTACAAAAAGAGCATTCAAATATTAGAAAAAGTGTTCCAATGAATGAATCACTCTTGAAAAGGCCCACCCAAAAGATTCTTGAAGATTCACTGGAAAGTTTTTTCAGCATCTTCTCATAAAAGTAAAAATAAAGACAGTACCGAGAACAAGACCATCTATGCGGTTGCCTGGTGGCGTGTTTTGGTATCGTTGAACTACTCCTTTTATTACTCGCTAGTTGTACTGAATGGGTATAGTTTTCGCTGCTCCCGAGTACGTCTGACACACTTATGCAGTCAGGTCTATGAGCTTCTTTACAATCAAAACGACAAAACTGACACGTCGTAGTGCTAATTGCAACTTTTAGTCCACTACTTCTGTCCTCACGAAAACAAGATAAAAACAAAAGTTTGCCGTCTGCTTTGTCCAAAGCGTTACATCAGGCCAAAGCCTTCTAAAAATAATAAAAAAACTCTCAAAGCAATTTCGAAACTAGGTCGCAGCTACCATACCATATCGTCAAACTTGTCGCATGAGGACACAAAAATAAAATGTATGTCAAAAGGTGGTTGAAGTTGCCGGTACACGCCTCTAAAGGACTCTCACCTTTGCAACTCAAAAGGACCGCGTCGCTAACAACCCTGTACAAGAGTAGCAACAGCCCTCTCAAGCAGGAAAATAAAATTTTAAAACAACATACTTAGGCTCTCGGCCGCGGGGCTATTACTCAAAGCAACTGTTTAGGACAATAGAAAAGTGTTGCAAAGGAATGAAACAAGGATTTCCTTGTGGCATTGTATTTTTAATTTCTAATGGGTGCCCTCTTACTTTGTCCGCGGGTACCGCATTTAAGAGAGATGCACGTTTCAAGACTGTTCTGGGAATTGGGACGCCTCATCCTACCCATAGTTGATTAAGCTCCATTACACCGAACCAAATGATTAGCGCCCCTGTGCTGTCATCAGCGCAACAATAATGACCATTCCCATGCCAATCGGTTTTCTAACGCCCGCGAGACTATTTGATTAACACCACAATCGCACCCTGGCCGCCACTCAAAGCAAACATCAAATGACAAACGGTCGTTTAGCCAAACATTTGCATTTCCGTCAATCAAATTTCGCCAGCGGCCCTAACTGTGTTAGATATAAACTAGAAATAAAACCAGCAAACTAACCGCATCGAATTTTGCAACTAAATTGCATCCCCCGACAGAGAAAAACAAAAAAAAAAAAAACTTTTCCAGAGGTGAAAAGAGCACATTAACAGTTCAACACACTGTCACTCGACGTTTACCGTCAGCATCGGATCGGTGAAGAGCTCCAGCTTCGACGTGTACAGTTTGCCAGTAGCACACATTCCAAACGAGCACAGGTGCACGAGGGTATATCTAAACGCACTAAACAAACACATTCCCACACCAGTCTCCGGATGCCGGATGCATTTAAATCATCTCCTCATCACTTCCCATCATCAGACCGCGCTGCAGAGACCCATTACGAGTAGGAGTACCACGACGCCTGCCGTTAGAATTTGCGAAAACAATTTTCCCATTTTCCGGGACACACAGCCAGACAGCACACTCACTATATGTATTAGAAGATACAGATACAGAGTGTCGTCCTAGACAACATCGACAGCCACAGTGCGAGCAGAGGTGACTGTGTATCATAGTTCATTTATGCAAAGCCTCGTGTGCCCAGTCCCATGGCAGGAGGACGTCGACTCATGAGCGGAAGTTATTTATTGCATAGTGAGCGTAGCTTTTAATAATCATGTCGACATCCATTATATGCTCTTAGTGGGCCGGTCCCGGAAGAAGAGCAAGCAGATGCCGGGGTGGCATGTGCCGATGCGGAGACAATTCAACATCTGTCTGTTCAGCGTGCACTCGACTGAGTGCGGGCAGTTTCTGGTATCATTTGCAGATTTCCATAAAACCGAGTGCAGGGATCATGGATTTGCCTCTAATTGATGCGATTACCACGGGAATGGATGGCAATTACCCTAAAGTGACGCGATTGCTGACGTGTCGTGACAGTATGCACCGAGCACAGCTGTGTACCAATTGTCGACCCACACCTCGGTCGCGTCGTTGTCTGCGGGTACGACCCCGGTCACCTGTCACCGTTGTGGGTGTTTTTTTTTTTTTCGGTGGATTCAGTCGTTTCTAAGATTGCTTTGCTAGCGCGAGAGCTTAATAGAGTGGCAAAACCATTTAGAAGTGCATTCAAGTGTCTGACATTCTGTGCTCGACTGTGTAAATACGACGACAGTACATTTTGCATTTTGATTGCGCGAGTGGTTTTATGTTCGTCTGATAATTCAATCTCGCCAACTGCCGCCGCTGCTGCGTGGGGCCTGTTTCTCGTCCGGTGCTTGATTGAAATTCTCGTGGCGGTTGTGGCGGCTGATTGGAACGTAAGTGATTGGAGTGAGAGAGGGCTCCTAAGTGACCGGACAGTGATTGGACCGAATAGAGTCGGAGAATTGAGTTGTGTGGCGATGTTGCTTGGATGGAATTAATTGAACAGCGGATGGGTTGGTGACACTATCTGGCAATTTGTGACGGCGGCTTGGATTTTGACGTCCACACTCGAGAATTGGAGCGGACTTGAGTGCTTCGTGGGGTGAGCTGTGATTAAGCGATCAAACTGGGAAGTAGTAAATTTAACATAGAAATGAGACGGAGCTCAACACAAATTGGCATGGGCATAAGAACGAGGACTAATAGCTTGGTCGGAGTATTTCAAACAGAAAGAATAGTGCTCTGCATTTTAAATAGTTTTCGAATTTATTTGATCATTCCAGTTTAGATTTTTATTAAAAAGCATGTCTAAGTTTGTTGACGTGTTAACCAATTCTAGAGGTGGCTTGTTTAACATTACTTGCATTTGGGGGTGTTCGAGGTGATGTGGTAATCATCACTGACTGTTGAGCGGAAGGTCTGTAGTTAAAGTCTGTCCATAGCCAAGAACAATTCCTATGCGGAAAAAAAAAACTGTGCAACAACACCAGTTGTGAATGAGAGATGATCAAAAAAATGCTGATGAAGGCATAACACTCGCAGTATAAGTTCACTTCAAAATTCTTACTCTGTGTGTCCATTTCCAATATAAGACTTTAATGACATGGAAACAACAAACGCGACTAATTCATTCGAATCTCTCGAATCATATCTAGGACAACTACCCCTGGAGAGTAGTGAACATCTTCGTCAGTTTGGATCTTTATTGTCAACGTCTTCATAGCTCTAGAGATTCGTTTTGCAACAATGAAAACGATAGTGTTACTCGCTTTAGTGTCCCGGACTTTGGTACATGCCGCAACAAGTAATGATGGTCCTCCTATGATGATGGACATTAACAGCTCCGAACATACAAACGAGCCAACACGGTTCAGATCTTACGGTGCACCACCTCCATCATATAACCCACCCCCGTCCTATGGACTATCACCATAGGCACCATCCTACGGACCACGACCACCAGCTCCATCGTACGTACCGCCAGCACCAAATACGCTCCAGCTCCTGCTCTAGCCTACAAGCCAGCACCTAAATCCAGTTACGCTCCGGCACCACCTCCAGCTCCAGCGCCCACCCCGGCTTACAAACCAGCACCCGCCCCAGCTTACAAGCCCATGTATGCACTTGCATGCCATGCTCCAAGAGCTACCTGTGCACCATACTCTTCAAACTGTCTTCCCTTGGCTTTGAACGCATCTATTAAAGTGGATATCCTCTTACCTGCAAAGTCGCTACAATAGCGTTCGTTTTAGATCTGCCCTCTTTAGCCCCTTCCTTGCTTTCTCCGATGTCCCCCAAGACATTCATTTAGGTTCGCTTCTTTTTATCCTTACCATTAACGATTTTGAAATGGTTATCAAACATTCCCACATCTCTCTATGTGCCGACGACGCTAAGATCTTCAAGATCATTTCCTCTGAACATGATTCTTCCCTTATTCAATTGGACCTCAACAGTGTTTCCATCTGGTGCTCCAAGAACTGCCTGTCCCTTGACATTTCCATGTGTCAACCTATTACTTTCTCCCGCAAACGTATCAAACCTCCTCCCCGCCTCTACTTTTTCCATAATCAACCCCTTTCTACCCTACAGGTGATCAGTGATCTTGGTGTATTATGCGATCAGGAACTCAATTTCCTTTCACATATCAGCGATATAATTCCTAAGGCCAATTCTGCACTCGGCTTCGTGAAGCATTGGTCCAAAAAGTTTTCCAATCCATACGTCAGTCGTTCCCTCTACATAGCCTTCGTTCGCCCTGTTCTCGAAGACGCCTCTCAAGTGTGGTCTCCTTACCATTATATACACATCTTCAGAATCGAGAGTATCCAAAGTAACTCTTCGGGGTTTACCCTGGGACAATTCTCTGATTCTACCTTCTTATTAAGACCGCCTAAAACTTATTAACTTGAACTCGCTGGAAGAAGGAAGAAGGATATCCGATATCCTTTTCATCCATTCCTCTCAAGTACCATTAACTGCGCGATCCTATACAACTCTATCTTTTTTCCACACTAACCCTCGTAATATACGAAATCCACGCCTTTCTATCTACCCACCTCTCGTACATCATATGGCTCCAATGAACCTATCTATCTATATGTACAATGCAAAAACCGTTTCGACTTCAACATCAGCACTCCTTGTCTAAATCTCCGTTTCAATCGCCCTCTTTCTTAATTTCCTAGATTGCAAATTAAATTAAGCTTGAATTTAGTGCAATAAATAGGGGTATTGCCCCCACTAAAAAAATCAAAAAACAAACCAGCACCCCGTCCAGGTTGTGTGACAAACACAACGCAAACACGGTACAGATCATAGTTGATGTTATGGACACAGTTTTCAATAAGACCAAGTGGACAGCTTTGACATATATGAACATCGTCGACGTAAATGTAAGTCAATGAATATACTCCACTATATTTGGAATTTCATTAATATACGTAATGAATTAAAGGGGTCCTAAGACGGAACCTTGGGGTACACCTTTAAGTTCAGGTAGAAACTTCGATAACACGTTGTTAATACACACAGCTGGCATACGTCCTAACAGATACGAAAAAATAAGATTTACGGCCGATGTTGATAATTAGTAAAGTTACAAAGTAAAGAGTGATTAGCCATATCAAAAGCTTTATAAAAGTCCAAGACGGTCAAAAATATAACCACTTCACCATTTAGCTCTGACTTAATGTCGTCAATTACTTTCACTAGAGCTGTTAAACAGCTGTTATTTTGGTCGAACGCCAGACTAAAATTGAGTTATGAGATGATTATCCGTTCACAGACTTTCGACCAGAAAGGCAATATGAAAATACCTCATGTGTTATGAATTTTTGGGTATTTTTCCATTTATGGGGGAAGATTCCGATGATCAATATTGTGTTGCTGATGTGCAAGACATACGACAATAAAAGAGGCAAAATAATTTTAACAAAAGCAGGATGAACAAAGCCAGCCTCGGTTGCATGAGACTTAATCAAGAGAACACGTATGTTATGGAACTCAAAGGTGCCTCATTGGTCGATTGATGAAATATCTCAGTTCTTACATTTGTTCTATCCATGTCAAGCCCGCTTTTCATTAAAAACTTTCGTCTGAGTTCATTAGCGTCAGTATTATTCTGAGAGTAAGAACGCTGTTTACCAATCCCTAAGTAGCTCCACACTTTTTTTTCACTTAGGTTTTTCGTTGAAACGATTAGAAAAATGCCATCTTTTGGGTGCCTCTTAGTTCCAGATAAATTTATTTTCCAGGCGCTTATAAGCTCGATAAAGTTTATCCACGCGGAAACCCGTCCATCCTTTGACTATGTCCCTAATTTCTCTTGAAAACATGTTTCTAAAAAAGCAAAGTTATGTTGTTATGCAATAAATCAGCTTGCTCATCGGGAAAACATCGGTAGATATCATACCATAGTAAACTTCTTATGTCTTGTTGTAAGGTTGATCTATTTACGTTGTTAAAATCTCTGTCGCTAGGAATTTGTCGTTCATGTTAGTGCCAGTTGGAGTACATCTTGAACACATTGGTCCACAGCGGTGCTATGAGGATTGATTCAATTCTGAAACAGTTTTTATTTCATAACGCAAGAATTCTGGACTTACTAAGACTATTATGTTGACCGAAAATTCACGAAGATATCGCTTTTAGAAATAGCTCATTTTTGAAATAATTTTGAGAACAAAAGTAGGTAAGCGACTTCATGACTAAAATTGTCAAGGACCGTACTTGACATCTTTCAAAAATATTCACCATGACGAACTCTCTTATTAGAAATTATTGATAGCCAGAATTCATAACAACTGTTCACCTTTTAATAGGCAAAGATAGTGCTTCTATTCGGATAGTCAAACGTAAAGTATTTGAATTTCCGGACAAGTTATACCAACAAATTTTGCTTTTGGTTCATCAAACCTTATTCGACACAATATTCCTGGTGCCATTGGACTATCTGTTTGAACACTCAGACACAAATATTGGTCCATTATACTACCAGACAGACACCTTTCTTTATTGTATTTTCCCCGTTGTCCGGAGAAAAGTGAGGTGGAGCTTCAGTAATGTAGAGCTAAGTGATTTGGAATACACCACGTCGGCCCCACGGAGGTGTCTCACTGATGCCAAGCAAACTGATGTCTGCAATCATTTCTCCCTAATGGTAAGAAGAATGTTGCGAACTTCTTGCAGGCTTTAGGGCGTACGCGCTTAGTCATCCTGCATCTTCGATATTCCCTCCATCTACGACTGTGTACGTTAAAGACCCAGTCATTGATGTCAGATTTGACCGTGGAAGCAGGTAGACCTAAGGCGGGTTCAGGTCCTGAAAAACTCTCCTCTGAGCCCCTTCTAGCGAGTTCATCGGAGATCTCGTTTCCTGGGATTTCAGAGTGACCTGGGACCCATACAAGGCTAAGTGAATTTAGTCTTCCGACTTTGTTCAAAAAGGTCTTGAGTTCATGCACTAATTTGGAGTTGGATAGAGGGTTGGACACAGCTTTGAGTGCAGCTTGGCTGTCACTGCAGACGCATATGCTTTTTCCCCTTCACATGTGTTTCTCACAACATAGCGCATGGCCATTAGCATTGCGTAAATCTACGATTGAAAGTCAAACGCATATTTTCCTAACGAAAAGTGCAGTCGGATGTTTTCGCGCTCAAAGAAAACACCAGCGCCGGATCCCCGCCCAGGCTGGAGCCATCCAAAGCCAAAATGCTTTCCAGGTTCAGTGTCTGGCCTATGCTAGTCTTAACGCCATGGAATTTTGACTGTGAAATTATAGCGCAATAGGATGGAAGCTGTCATTGCGTCGGAAGGCATATCCATGAGACAGGGGTCGTAGGATATTTCTCAAGCAAGTACTCTGTCACTCCACTCGCGAGTTGTACCAAAGACAATTTCTCTTGCGAAGCGAGACATGGCTTTCAGTGAGCTCCCTCTGATATATATGTCAAGGGGTGGTAGATTCATCATAGCATCTAGATCAGTGCCCTGTATGCTGGGGAAAGCCCCCGTACTGCTGAGACAAACCGCTCTTTGGAGTTTGGTGAAAGTGACCACGACGTGTTTGCGTGTCAGCCTGTTCCATCAGACAACCGATGCATTTGAGATTATCGGTGGTATCATTGCCGTGCAGATGCAGAGCACCTTTTTGAGCGATAAGCCCCATGTTTTGCCAAAAGCACCTTTGCCGTGCCAAAAAGCTGCCAGCGCTTTGGTGATTTTTAACTCAACATACTTTGATCAAAGAAGCTTGCTAACGAAGATGACTGCCAGGTATTTAGCTCCCTTGGATATCGGGATGTGAATGTCTTTTAGCACCAGCTGAGTAATGCCAGTATTTTTCCTTCTTCTCGTGAGGACAACGACATTATTCTTAAGAGGATTAACCGACAGCCCATTACTCGTGCACACAGATCCCATTTAGCGCCACCTGTGCTTTGAGACAGACAGTTGCTTAACATGTGCCGACAGGTAGAACGGTAACATTATTCACATAGGCCTGGCCCGCATAGGCATAGATTCCGGATGGATTGAAAGCATCGAGCAAAGAGTCGATTACCATGCACCATAGCAGCGGAGACAGGACAATTGCGGACAGCCCCTGTTTACGCCAGACTTGACACATTGTTCGAGGCTTGCATCAGCGTCCACAATACCAGTGCTTCATCTACGCTGTGCCGTCTAACAGCGTTACACATGCTGTTGAAAGTTGCGTTACCAAAAGCTTCCTCAATGTGGACGAAAATGCGCACTACTTCCTTTCGAAAGCGCATTCAATTCTCCCAACTTGGAGTAGCAGGATTTTTCGCGCTGATAAGCATGTTACATTCCGAAAGAGGATGCATTCGAAGGCCAACTTTGCGCACGTGCAACTCTACCAGTCTCTCCATGTTTTTCAGCAAGAGGGATGTTATAATGATTGGTCTACAACTCTTGGCGAATGAATAATCTTCTTTCCCTATTTTGGGAATAAAGACCACCTTCACCGCGCGCCAAGGAATAGGTATATAGGCAAGTGCCAGGCTAGCAGTGAAAATTATTTTCAGAGCTGTCTTATACATTTTTGCGGCATAACAAGGTATATCCCTTCAGTGCCCAGCGACTTGGAGCCATCGAAAGATACCACAGCAAATTCAAAGGCCTCAGTAGCTGCCACGCGTGACGCAACATACCAGCTACGCCGAGTTGTTTTCATCGTATCAGTCGCAGTATCCAACGAGGGAGTGTGCAACGAGCCGATAACGGTCTGATTTCTTGGGAACTGGGTCTGAAGCAGTAAACTAAGAGTTTCTGCTTTAGACTCGGTGAAGGTACCGTCAGATTTTCTCAGTACATCCAGCTTTGTCGATTTTCCTCGCCATTTTAAATCTTGCAAAAATATTAAGGTACATAAGAAGATGGTGAGATAGGACTACCTCAACTTTGCCTCCACAATACTATCTTCGTCTTACTCGATCTTTTGCTAGTCTTTCACCCTTTAACTCCCACTGCACAGTTCAAGGTGCAATGAACTAAGCCATGCTAATGCGTAAAATTAATTATCTAAAAGGAATTGGCTTTTCGCTTTAGGATTTCAATAGCACTGTATTTCATTAATCCAGCGGGTCATCCAAACCCGCAGATAATAACCACTGGAGTGGCCGGTTAGCTAACCAGCCTAGACCACTCATGTAAACAACTGATAACCACGCTTCCGTACACTTAATTTGGCCAATTACTGCGGCTACCGAAGAAGAACGGTTACCCTACCCAATACTACACACACCACATCGAAGCCAAGTAAACAGCACCGAAATTCCTCGAGTCCGCTCACAGTAATTATTTTAACCGCAACATGCATTCGATTCATGTCAATGGTCCTGCAACAAAACACCAAACCCACTGTGGGCACATCGAGTATCCACTAGTTATGTACTCGTATGCAGACGCTCAAAGCTGCATTTGTCTTGCGGCTAAACAACAACTGACCGACTAATGAGGCCAATGCATAATTATTCTACACAAGCTGCCTCGAGTCACCATACGATTTCCCATTGAATTTCATTAACAAATTGCCTTCCATATCGATCACAGCCATGTATCTATAGGCATTTGTATGACCACGAATCGTGAGGCATTGTTTTGTAAACGCGTGAATTAAGCATGCACTATCGATTCGTTCATCAATCTGGGAGCAGCTGAATCGGTAAGGATTTACATCGTATGCAAAGTGATTCACAGCGAAGATAAGACGCAGGCAAGGATGCATCCTTATTGTGCACGCATACACCTACTTGCTGCCTCGTAATTACGACATAAAGCCCATCTTATAATGTATGCAGGAGTACAAATTGGAGAGAGTACAGAGTGTATAGTACAGGGAGCCAAGGAGCCAGGACACTCCTCGTAATGTGTATATGCCTCGCCTTGCCATCGTCGTCGTCCAATTAACAAATAGGTGCAAATGGTACAAACTCATCGTATGTTTACACTGCAAATAGGAATGGAGCTAAAGAATTCTTAAACGGAGCAGAACGGATCGAACACGCGCGACCAGGGCGAGCCAGGATTATGCAGTAGTTGCCATTTCATGGAATCCCTTTGCATACGTCTACATGTCTTCCGAAATATGAACGCGCCTCGCTCGCGTAAGACCCCGTTGGATCTGTGGCAACGTGTACTCACCGTGGGGTGGTTTTAATTCAACTGCCATCCTGGTCTCTACTCCCTGGTCACACACGACACAAAGGAAGAGCAGAACGAAAAAAAAAATATATTAAAAAGGAAACAGATCCAAGACATGTGGTAGCTGTAGCCTCGGCAACGAAGCACAAAGGATTAAGTGACTGAATGAGACTTTAGTCATGCATGTCCATGTCGTTGCTTAGGTGTGCTCCTACGGACGCACACGACCATCATCACAGCATCGCAACCCGTAACCGCTAGTAGAACGTACAACAAAGTAAAGTAAAACACTTTGCTAACAACAACCTTTTTTTTTTGTTTATTTTGTTTTCAAAACGTGACCAAGTTGTTAAGCCGTCCTTTTTATTGTTTTTTTTGTTGTTGTGCATGCAAAAAACTTCACACACCAGCGATGCTGGAGTTATTCTCTTTTCTGCATGCTTTGTTGTATATAAGTGAGTGGTGAGTGGTTGTCCTGGAGCTATTTTTAGTGAGACTACGGCCAGACAATGACAAGTTGGAGACGAATGGAACGTTTTCCCTTTTTTCGACTTTCTTTTTCATGAAAATCGCCTTGTTGGTCGGTGGACGTGCGTGTGTAGCTTTACATGCCCTTCTTGGTTGGTTGGATGGCTGCTAGACTGGCCATCTGGGTGGTGGATAGGTGGTGTTCCTTTGATAGGATGACATTGTTACGGACGTCCTTTATGTTTATTGCTTGTTTCTCGCTTTCCGTCGCACAGGAAAAGTGATTATCCTATTATGTCGCGACGTGCTGCATAATGGAATGATGGGGTAGGTGCACGAAAATCTAAGTATTGTAATTTACCGACATTTTAAAATAGATCAGTGGTCTACGTGTCCGATATAGAATAAGTTCGATAAGGGCTTTAATGGAGTTGTGAAACCTAACGAGTTTAACAGAAGTCGCAAAAGACCTACTCATCCCTGAGTAGGCAATCTGGCTATAAGGCTGGGCAGCGGTCAACCGGTGCTCATAGTGATTTTAAATTTTAACAACAAAGTACAACACGAGTTAATGTCTCAAGATCTAATGATCAATAAGGAGAACTATCTACACGTGCAACGCCCGATTTTGTGACAAAACAATTCAAGATTTTTGAGCTTTGAAAATTTTAACTTTTTTTTAACTCATCTCGTACACATTAAAGGAATTTGGTACGATACCCTAGTTAAAGCCCACAAAGCGTTGAGTTGTTATAGCTGCCAAAGATGACTTTCTCACAATAGTCGGTTGTGCTCTTCTTTCCATGACATATACTTTATTTGATTAATTTGATTAATTAATATGATTATTATCTGTGCACACAAGAAGCTGTGGAAACTTGGATAATGGTTTGCTCTTGTACTGATCAGGGAATTCCGCGCGACCGTTTCATATATGATATTGAACAAATAGTACAGCATCTATGACTCGGATAGCTCGTTATTGAGTGAGAGTTTTTCACTGCCATATTGGACAACCTGACGAACCTAGGAGTGATGTCAAACCATGGCTCTGTCTATAGGTACCGTCAATACCTGTGTTTACCACATTTGGCTATATAAAAGTTAAAACTATAATTGGGGCATAGAAGGGCTATTGAAAAGACGGATCCAAGAGTGGACTACTGAGGCTGAAATCGATTTTTTAAATATTCGAATTGATACCCCGTAGCAGACGCGCTATATACTCGTAAGGTACGGGTCATAGTTTAAGAGAAGAAACGGAGGTAAGTGTTGTGCAGTCAATTGAGTCAATGAATGGACATGATAATGGATATTTCTCTCTGTTCTTCCAATCTTTCCAAGTTGATTAGCTTAAGGTGATCTTGATAGGGAGGTGGATAGAAACGATTTTTCCAGGACAAACTTCGCAGGTTGAAACGTGACCCCAACCTGTCCCCAACGTGTCTCACTTCTAGAAATGTGAATATGTTGACAAGAAGACCAAACTTGACAGACGCATTCAAGAAATGGGCGAAGAAGCTTAGTAAGTGGGAGCGAGTCACGTAGTGGTACGGAAATTGAGCGCCTGGTCACAGATCATTTAATGATGGAGAAGGGTTTATGGGTTGAAAAAGTGACTGACTGACACCTCGATATGTTAGTGTCTAAACAGTTTTTTTAGAAAGAAATATTTAATAAATATTTCAACGTTACTAACATTACGAATGAAAAGAAGGGTTCCTAATGGGTTGCCTTGAGGGTCGTCGGAGAAAGCTTAGAAAGGATTAAAAAAAGCAAAATCTGAAACGGAATCTGTAATAGAGACATTCCAGTTAACAACATATCCAAAATGTGAAGTGGGCTCAAAGTTCTCAAAGTGGGCACAATTTTGAGAGTATTAGCTTGTGGGAAATTTTGTCAAACAACTTACTGAAATCGGTTGAAATATTGTCGTCCTTCTTGTCATTCGCTGAAGTTGAGAGGCTAAAAGAATATAAATTCAAAGTTTACAAGGCTTCTGGTTGTAGACCTGTCTTTGTGAAAACTATGTTGTCCACAGGAGATTAGAGAACTACAGTGAAAGATTAAGATTTTATATAAAAAAAGAATGTGGAACGGTTTTCATATGTGATAACTATAATGAGTATGTGAGAGTTTTAATGGGACATTGCTTTTTGGACCTTTCTGATATTGAGAGGCCAAACAAGATGGCATCAGCTCGCCGGGAGCCAAGCTACAATTCCAGGTCTTCTACCGTGAAATTTGCAAACATTTACCTGGATCTCAAGAACGAGAGTAGCTGGGCTCTACAACTGGTCGCTATGAACTAGGAATCATGTGCTCTATAACCAATTTCATACTCATAGCTCCTCGACAAGTTTGATATATGCGTACGGATGAACGGACAGACAGGAAAGCCATTGCATACATCTTCTGTACACCAGCTTTGCAAGATAGAAGGAATTCTTCTAGAGAAAGCGATAAATTGAAGATTTTTGAGGGAAAAAGAGGACTGGGAGAACATGGGAACCAAAAATTAACTCATCCTTAAATTGATTTTGCTTATTTTCAATGAAATGGGGGTAGAGCGTATGAGGGAAAACTAGTCAAAGGGAGTAATTTGGTAAGTAATTGAATTAAGTAGACACAAGCAACACAAAGGAGTCGTTGGCGAAAGATTATTCAAAAGGGTTGTAAAAAAGTTGGCGATAGTGTGGAAATCATATGAGATTTGTTCATTGAAGTACCAGTTGTATGCATAACTTAATTCCGTAATTAATTGTAAATCCCTAAAAAATGTAATTTTCGAGTGAAATATTTTTTTTTTTATTCAAAATATTAGCGATCGACTTCTATATACATATTTCGCCCATCTTTCAGGTCATTTATGAATACCATGCCTGAAAAACTGCTTGTTTTTCGCGGCAAACTATTCGTCGACCCATTTTCCTCGAAATCACTGAAGTGCTGCTCAGCGAGTGCGTGCCCCATTGATGCGAAGAGTACAGTGGGTGCAGAAGGATGTCCCAAACAAGCAATATCGAGGTGCCATTCACTAGTTTTGCCGTGTGAGACGGCGCGTTGTCGATCAACAAAATCACTTTCGTTTAATGTCTAGCTTAAACTAATTATTTGTTGATGATAACGTTTAGTTTCGCCGGACTTCAAGGGTTCATAATACACAATACCGCTCTGACCCCACCAGACACAGAGCATGGTCTTGTTGCTGAAGCAACAAGTTTCGGGTTTTCAAATTTTTCGCCACTTGTCACAATTCGATAGAAAAATGATTTCCTTTCGTCGCATTGATGAAGCCACGAAGCAGCATTTAGAAATTGACTTTGCAATTTTCCATTGAAGTTCATTCAACTCGTGTAGGACCGAGTTTACTGATCTTCCCCATTGCCCATAAACGTCTACCAATTGTTTCTTGTGACACATATAATGGTTCTGCTAATTGTCGTTGAGTTTGAGTTGGGTCATCATCCAATAACTCCTCCAATTTTTCGTCTTCACATTTTGTGGTCAACCAGAGCACTCACTGTCTTCAACATTAAAATCACCACTTTTAATTTGACGAAACCATGACTCACAAGTTCTATTTGATGGAGCGTATTCACCATATGTTTCTACCAGGAAACGATGTCTTTCGACAACTTTTATCTTTTGATTAAATAAAAAAAGCAAATGTTCTTTTTCAGGTACAAAGCTTTATTTTTATTCCAATAACGAAGGACTTAGAATCAATTAATTCACGCAAGTCTGCGCTGACAATTGTATTTCCAATTTCACTTTGAAAATCATCACTCAAAATTTATTCTATTTTACCTCACTTTTTTAACCACTGGTTTTTTTTCCCGTCGAGTAAAAATTTACTATGGTAACACCGGATTTGGAAAAGTCTAAGAGAAAATAAATAATACAAATAGGCCAATTTATTTGTTGCCTAGAGTGTCAAAAATATTTGAAAAGAGGCTAAGAGGCACACAGTTTTTTTGCATCCTATTTAGAGATAGAAATTAAAAAGTAAAAGTTGGGGACATCAGGGTATTATCATCTTAGGTGTACTGCAAGGGTCTGTTCTTGATCCCATTTTATTCCTTGTTTATTCAAACGCCCTGTTCAATTTACCCTAGCAAGTTAGCCCAAGGCTTTCATAGATTATCTCGGCTCGGTATGCCCTACACCTCAGCTTACCCTTTGAATATGGTTTTGTTTTTTTTTTTGGGGATACACTGATGTGTGTGACACTTCCCCTTCTTAAGACTCCACTACTTCTAGGGAATCATTCAATATCTGCGGGTTGCCGCTTTTGATCTAACCACACAACGTTTCATTAGTACTGCGTATAAGTAAGCGAATTTTCATACTACAATTCCGGTACGGGATGTAGCCAACCGCAATCGCTGTAAGCCCCCTCGACCGGGGGTGGTAGTGGTGCAATGGTAATCATCACTGACTGTTGAGTGGAATGTCTGTAGTTCCAAGTCTGTCCATATCCAAGGACAATTCCTATACGGAAAACTGTGCAACAACACCAGTTGTGAATGAAGAGATAATCAAAAAATGCTGACGAAGGCATAACACTCGCAGTATAACATCACTTCAAAATTCATATTCTACGTGTGCATCTCCAATATAACATCTTAATGGCATGGAATAAAATTACTGTAAAACTACAAACAACGCGACAAATTCAGTCGAATCTCTCGAATCCCAAGACAACCACCCCCGGAGAGTAGTGAACGAACATCTTCGACACAAACCATCTGCACCCCGTCCAGGTTGTGTCACAAACATCATAAAAGCGTACACTCTTGAACCTGCACAAATAAAAAAAAAAAAAAAAATCCTTTCAATATGGTGGCTGAGATATATTGTATATTTTTTATTTTCATCTACTTAGTTTTAGGGTTTGCCAATAGCTGTAGAATGTAAGGAGCTCCTGATACTGAAGTCTACTTCTATGCAAGACACAAGCATTACAAATTGTTTCAGAATACCATAGAAATTTTAAACGAATTTTCAAACATATTTCGACTCTAAAGCGATATCTACTTTTCTCTATCCGAAGCTATTATCATCTTAAAAAAAAACCTTGTGATAAAAGAACTTAACGATAAGCGCATTTTGGAATATTTTATTTTTCTTTTCTGGAGAAGATCTATGGATCTTCTTAGATTTTTCTAAAATTCGGCCGAGACAAGCTATTTCCACAGTAACCGTTCCCACGCTCGCACAACCCACTTTAGAAAAATCTCTTCTAATCTCTTCTATCGTGTCTCGCAAGTTGTTTAACACGTTTTCGGTTGTGACTCTCTACATTAGCAACTTATTTTAATTTTTAAGACAACATTTAGGGCATGGCTTCCGGGTCTAGTTTTTTTTGTTTATAGAGCTCGCGCAGGTTGGGCACACAACCTGGACGGTTTGCTTATGGTTTGTGTCGAAGATGTTCACTGCTCTCCGGCGGTGGTTGTCCTAGATAGTATTCGAGAAATTCGAATGAAATTTTCGCGTTGGTTGTAGTTCACAGTAACTTTTTTTGTTTCCATGTCATTAAAGTGTTAGAAATGCACACACACAGAGTATGAATTTTAGAGTGATCTTAAACTGCGAGTGTTACGCCTTCGCCAACATTTTTTTATTATCTCTCATTCACAACTGATGTTGTTGCACAATTTTCCGTATAGGAATTGTCCTTGGCCAAGGATAGACTTGGAACTACAGACCTTCCACTCAACAGTCAGTGATGATTGCCATTGCACAGCGACCACCCCCGGGCTCTGGATTTTAACCTTTGCATGTTCGTGTTATTTTTTGGTAAGGCTCTTAAACATCTCTCTATCTTCGCGATCTCTTGCTTCTCGTGCTCCTTCGTTTTTCTTTTAAAAGCGCATTTTTGTTATTGTGGTAGCTTGTAATTCTCTATCGCTGAACTGAACTATGGTCAGTACAGATTGTATTGGATCTTAAAACTGAGTGAAGCATGCAATATGGATTATGGATTATAATACATAATTATTATTATCGGCCATTTAGAACTCGGATGTTCAGAACCTAGCTAATAACCCTTCGCCAACTTACATATATGGTGTATCGAATTTAGCTCCATATGAATGCCTAATGAGCTTCATCAGTCTAGCAAGACGAACGCCATTTTAGGTGTACGCCATTGGAAATTTCGGCTATAATTGGTTCGATCTCAAAACGGTACGAAAGCGCTCATTTGAGTTCCGAAGGCGCCCAAATTATTTTTTGACTTCAATGTAAGAGTAAATGACATATCATCGAGGCCGTTACTGATGAAAATATAGCCGACTGTTAAAACACCAAGAGGACATACCAGCGACAGAACCAATCTGCGGAATGAAACAAGACCACATGTGAACAGTGGACAATAACAGTCACAGAAATGTTAGCTGGGTAGGTCCTGATAGCAGATCTCTGAAGGATTATATTAACGTCTTCGTACCAGTTCTTCAGGCAACATAAAAAGCAATTGCAGAACAGCTTTACCTTAACCAGGTACTCTTTCGTCTGGCATTTTTCATTTTTCGTCCTATCCAATCACATTTCTTGAAATATGCGATTGTTGCCTATGACAAGCTTAAGACCATTGGGATGCATATACATCATAACTCAAGAGGTATACCATCTTAAGCCCTTTCATCCTACACATCGTCAACAACTTGACATGACGTTTACCGCTTTGAATCCAGTTTTCGCTTGACACCTCATTAAAGCATCTCATCTTGGGCTGCGAAACTAATCCTGTTAGGATCCAATTTAAGTTCCGTAAATCATCCTCAAGATCCGCTTAAAACTATGAGCCCACTTAAAGGCACCCAATTACTTTTCACGCAAATCATGTGTACTCCGCCTCAACCACCGACCGCTTCATCTCATCTGTTCTTCAGTCTGCCGCGTTTCTCTTGACTGACTGCTTTGCTCCCCGTCTGACACTAATCCCTGGTAATCTTCTATTTATAGCAATTACGCGTTTGCTAACATCCCATCGCGTCAGGTACACTCCCAGTCGCCATTAAAACCTGACACATTCCCCTCCTTGATGAGACCAACATCTTTATTCATCCACCTGGTGTCGTGGAAAAAATTCCCATCGAAGCTCGTATTCATGCTCATAGATAGGGGAGGTAACACGACTTCTTAACACAATAATTACGTTATGTGCGCGCTTTATTTGCCGCAGTTCAAGCGGAAGACCCTTGAGATGCAAACTCGAAAACCTGCTAATGACTGCTTTGCGCTTTGATCCCCATCTCAGTTCCCCTGCTGCCGCGGCGGCTTAGCGAACTCAAATAGATCCGATGAAATTCGGTTAATTTTCCAAGGAGAGTGGTTGATAATCGATGTGTTTGAGAAGAAAACCGAACATTTGAAATCCAAAATCTGGAAACTAAAATCTAAAATGCTTTGAAGCAAAAGATTTTCAGAATACGCGTCGTACCATGGCAGATGTTAACAGATAGTCAGATGAGAGAGTGGTAAAGATGAAAATCAATAACAAGTGTATCTGAATATCTCCGATAGCTCGAATGCTTACTATTCGCATTCAGACGCAATGATGCCGCAGTTCGAGCTGCACAGGGCGACGAGACGAGTATGCTTCAAGAAACCGACTAATGAACCCTACAGACATGACGGCGTCTTTGTCGGTTGACAATATCCTGTACGCTTCGCGTCTCCATCGCTGTGTCCTTGATATGATAACGATGGCACGAGGAGGATAACTACCACGGTATGTGCAACGTAGTTGTGCCGTACGACGCTCTTATTTTTACTTGTAAATTCAATAAGCCATCGGAATCGGTTACCCGAAAATGGGGTATCGACATCAGGGCCCAGTAGGGCCGGTTCACCAGACTATTGTTTTCGCTTTTCTTTTTTGCTTTTCTTTCGATTCCTCCTGCCGCCGTCGTAGTGCGGTGTACGAATACACTTGAGGGAGATCTGGAAAAATATGCAATTATCTACATGGGGCGGCGGCGAGAGGTACGCACTAAAGGAACGTGCAAAAGATATGTCCACGGGTAAGTAGATGCAAGATATTCGATATTCGCAGTAGTCAGGTCGTAGTCGTTTCGCATTCGCATTTCGAGCAGTGGGTTGCAGATTCAGGGAGCTTCTTTGTACTTTGGAAGTGAATTTCAATTAATTTCAGACGGGCACACTACTGTGCCGGTGACTGTGGCTCTGTGGCTGATGTCGAGTTCCCTGAGTAGCCCCTTTGGAGTTGCGGTAATACGAATTAGCTGCAGATAAGTTGGGTTCTTTGAGGTTTTTATTTTTCTTTGTGACTTGCATTCCCCAAAAAGGTATGCATGCAACGAAGGAATGGGGAGCGAATGTGATGAATAACAAGATTTGGGCGGGAGATCTACCAATAACTGGATGGAGGGTTGGAAGGATTGGCTCGTGATAGGATCAGCGGTTTTTATTCATCGGTTGCGTTCTTGGGGTTCGAAGAGCATTCCAAATTGGATTTTCAACAATTTCGAAATGAATTTGTAGGGAGATATGCCAGGAATTACAGGAACTCCTTGATATTAAGGAATGTCCCTGAACATATGTGGTTGGGTGACAACAGGCTTAAACTATTATACATAGTGGGATGCAGGGTTCTATCAACCCATGTTTAATTTAACGCAAAGCTGATAAAGTACTATTTTGAGTTTAAGATTTCTGGTCTCATTTAGGCGACGAATATCTGTTCACAAGTCTTGTAGCTTTGAGGCAAGATATTAATGCCAAACACGTTATTCAATATCTTCATCACAGAAGAAATTCTGAAATCGCCTTGTTTTAAAGGAATTTTCAATCGTGAGTTGGAATTTTGAATTATATCAGATGTCCATACTACACCAAATGTCCATACCAAATGTCCATATCAAATGTCCATACCAAATGTCTGTACCAAATGTCCATACCAAATGTCCATACCAAATGCCCAATATAATTATCATGGCAAAAATAACAGAATCAAATTTAGAATTTAAACAGACCAGACATCTGCAAAGGATGAACGATACTATCTTGTAAATTTCAATAACAATGTAACAGAATCCTTGCCGACCAGCTCTCTCTAAAGCTGTTTTAGAATCCAATATTGTTACGTCATCGCCTAGTGGTGGGGAGTTTATCGACACCTTCCAACCACTTGTCAGCGAATTGGACCGAGTGATATTCTAAGCGCTTTGCTTTAGATTAGAAGACTAAAGTAATTCTTTTGAAATACATATGCATGCATGTATGTGATTTGTGTCTTTGGTTTTTAATTGGCCAAAGATTCACAGAAAAATTCCAAAAGTCTGTACAGTTTTTACTTAAGTTGATATAAGAATGCTTGCCATTTACTTATCAATGATAATCTTATGTAAATCTTGACGACGAATACATTTTAAGCAGTCCAAAACGAGAGCCCAGTTTCGAGTCACTTTTTCGACCATATTGGCTGGTATCTTGCTAATAACACTTGCTATGTTGCCTTCGAAGCCTAATTTTAATGCTAGCTTATCATCATGGATGAGTAATTTTCGTCGTACGATCTAGCCGGCCTATTCACTGGTCTAAAACAAGGAATAAACTGCTCACCAAACTCATTTTTTTATTGGTCCATCGATTCGTGTGCTGAGTGACATGTAGCACCGTCTTGCCGGAGCCATATGTTGAACAAGTTCAGCTCGCACATATTGGGCAAAAAAAAAAATTCCAAATCACTGAACATAGTCGAATAATACAGTCCTAAATGGTGCGAATGGCGACAAATCATGATCCTCATTAAAGCTGGGGGGGAGAGCAGCAATACTATTCTCTGTACACACTTTACGTATACGGGTAGGTGGCTTCATGTCCAAAGCTATGATGGTGTGAAATTTGGTCACTATGGCTTGAATCGCTTGGTCGATTGAGGTGACCGCAAAATGGTCGAAGAGCAGGAAAAACTTTCTTCTTACAGAGCACGAATTTTGAAGAAAAAATTAATAATTTTTAAGCATTGTTGCGGTAAAATTAATTTGGCAATACTATTTAACTTATGACTGCAACTTATGTCACAAATCATACGCGAGCTATTAAAAATAGCAGTTGCATTAGCAACAAATTTCTTTTTGGCCTAATTTTTTTTTATATAATTGGCGCTTGCAAAAGGGGTTATGAGTACCCTTAAATGTCAAGAAGTCAAGACACAGCACGGGCCGAAGGTATAGAGGGAGAGAAGGAAAGTAAATAAAGGCATTCCGGGTGAGACGTGTATTGTGATTAAATTCTTGAAGGGGCTAGCTCACTTGAGCATTGTTTGTGAAAATAACTGAGAGAGAGAGGATATATTTCGCCGATTTCGAGTGAGTCGATTGACTTCGCGATATTGTTGTCTTTTAAGAGTTTTATCGCTCGCTTTTGTATTCTATCTAGCAGGTGCAGTCAAAGTCAGAATTGAATGTGCTTAACATACGCTGCCGTTCCAGTTCTATGGCTGAAGAGCAGGTTCTGGAAAGAATATGAAAAGCTAATAGTACTGTCATCAGCAAAGGAGTGTATTGGATTACAAGTTGCAGTTAAGAGATCATTTATAAATATGAGGAAGAGTGTAGGTGACAGAACAGAGCCTTGGGGAACACCAGCGTTTATTGGTGAATATCAGACTTGAAACCGTCAAAAACAACTTGAATTGAATAGCCTGAAAGGTAATTTCTAATCCAATGCTGCGATAACCGTACTGCCGGTCATTTAGAAGTTTCCGCTATTCAAGATATTTCATAAGCTTGCGATTTATCACTTTGTCAGTGTTTTCATGACCTTAGAAGGAAGGGACGTTAATGTTATTGGTCGGTAGCAGGTGGAAGACGAATATTCGTTATTTTTAGGGATGGGTTGGACAAGTGGGCTGTTTTCCATCTACTCGGACAGAGACCTGAAGAGTATGAAAGATGAAAAACTTACGCAGTGGTTTTGTCAGCGTGGAAGAACACCTCTTCAAAAGTATTGGGGGAACACCATCAGAGCCAGCGGATTTGTGCACGTTGAGGTCCTCAATTACTCTTGCAACTGTTCGAGTGCGAAAGTGGATTTGTCCCATTTCTTTGCCTTCAAGTACAGATGGAGGCAAAGTGCAAGCTGGGAGCATTGAGCTGCCTGCAAAATGTACGTCTATCAGATTGGCTTTGTCTAAAGAGCTGAGAGCTGGGATGTCATTATAAATGAGCGTAGGGATTGAAGACAAAGCAAAATTCCATATGTATTTCACAATTTACGTGGGTACCACTGCCAATAAGTAGTTTAGTTTTAGTGAAACGGATTTTCCTTATGGATTTCGATTGATAATACTCGTACTAACTTCCACTTGTATGGATTAGACAAGTTACGTTATTCATCAAAGGACAATTGTATTATATCTACGGTATCTGTAATATAACTATTTGCGTCGCCGCTTCTCTGGGATGAGCCATGGAATGTCGGGATTGCTTACTTTTTTCATGATAACAGTGGTATGTTTGTCAAATAAGTGATCATTATTGTTGTTAAACACCTAATGGTGTTGGATATTTCTGTTTGACGAGTATTTTCAAATTACACTACTATAAAATTTTAAATCAGACTGTTGACATTAACACATTGAAAATCATTCACAATTTTGTGATTTTTTTAACAAAAAATCATGTATTTTGTGATAATCAACATTACCTTGTAAAAAGCCGATGAAAAGTTATCAATTCAGCAAAACATTTAATCGAATGGACCACAAACTTTTGCTCTACAAGCTCGAATCAGATTTTTTTTTAGAATTTCTATCAGATGGCCATCAGGTCAAACGTTAAGGCATTACCCCTGTCTGTAAAAGTTTTCGAAACATCGCCTGAATCAACAATTGTACCTCAATCATGGCAACCTGTTGACTGACTATTTCTTTCCAAAATTGAATAAATGTCTGGATGACCATCGAGCCTTTAAAAATCAATTTGCTGCGTACAAAATTTAGAAATCACATTATTTTGATAAAAAAAGTTTATCGTTCTGCGAAGTCATTCGACTTAATACCTCAAATGTTTCCTTCCGTGAGGGTATTTAAAGACTATGGTCAGTTGAATAATCTAGCGACAATTCAGGACCTCACACATGACACTCAAACTCAAATCGCGGTCAACGACCCACTTATTCTTGAAAAACTCATAGAAGATTTTCACCTTCCGATGATTACCAACAATAGAAACAAAGAAGCTTTGATGGCCATATGAACCATGTTGTATTCTATTCAGAATTGCTATAGACCGTAAACTTTAACACTAGCTTTTGGCTCACCTTATAAATATCTTATGTCGATTTTGGAGTTCTAGTTTCTTCAAGACCTCTTATTTTATATATTTCATATATCTTAGCCTAAAATCATATTTGAAGCATCAGGGTGCTGAAAGACGGTTTTATGCATTCACGCCGTGCGGCAGACCAAACCTTATCAATAATCTTCAGTAAACTAAATCCTGCTTGATTTAGCTAAAAAGTCTCATATTCCCTACTTTCAAAGCAGCTGTATGGGTCTCAGATTCTAAGTCTAGCGAACATAAATTCATCTGTTGTCTTCTTCGAGGCTTATTCTGTCTAATATCACTTGCCACCACTTATGCGCTGTATTAACTTAATGCAAGTCTTAAAAGAGAAAATCATAGCTTAATCAGTCTAAACTTATAATCGACTTATATATACAAGAAAGAAAACTTCTAAAGAGGTGTTGAATGGCGGGGATAGAAGGCACTTCTGAGGCGGAGTTTAATGAGGTGTACGTCAAAATATTTGATATTGGTCCATGGTAGTCAAAGTTCGTTAAATGGAAATTGATTTGGAAGGGACGTGGATCGAAGGTTTTGGGGATAGGTGTTTGAATCAGCGTGCGGCAGTCAATATTACCCTTCGCTTCGTTCTTCTAAGGGTTATAGGCTGATTAGCTTTTAACGATAAGCGGTAGAAGCAGTAAAATATAATTATCAGCCCAGGGAAGACCACGAAGGGTAAGAAGAAAACAAAACTAAATTGAACGGCCTCAACACGCCTACTATAAATCCGGTATGAAGGTTTTCGAAGAAAGAATTTCGCAACTGGCAGAATGGACACGATGTTGTTGTTGTTAGTCATATATAACACCCAAGTTATCTAAAAAGTTTACAGCAGGAAAACTTCATGACAAGTTATATAGATTCTGGAAGGTAGAAGGGAGCGCTTGCGATATAATCCTTATTACAGTGAAATTGTCTGAGACGATCGTGGGCTTATTTGCCGTCTTACTTAGAATCCGTAAAACGTAAGTTAAACTTCTAAACACCCGAAGTACATTCGGGCATCTAGAATGTGATCGAAGTAACTTTATCGCATTGCCATCGCGCTGGAGCCGTTGGATTGGAAATGAATCAGGGAGTGATGGCAGCTGCTTTAAACTAAGAAAGCTATTACATATTGCCGTTGGGAACATTTAAAGCGCCATGATGTGCCTAATAGTTCGAAGACCTCGGAGTCTGGCACTAATTTACTACAATTTGCGGTGTGGCAAAAATGATTCACACCTTTTGGAATAGCTTAAAAAATGGTAGTAGAACCACCCCTTCGCCGATAAAGTAAACATATGTAGGCAGGGTTTAAAGAAGGGCCTCCAAAGGGATGCTTCTCTATATGCGTTCCAGTATATTTTTATCTTTCCGTGGTGAACTTTAAAACGCGGTTTGGCTATCAAAATGGATGCTGGGTATCATTACAGTCCGGTCTTTGACAAATCAAATGCAAATGCACTATCGTTAATCTTGGACACATTAATTGACTCCTGAATGCATTCCTGTCGCATTGTGCTGTTTCTAGCCTTTCAGGTAAGTTAAGACCAACCTGACTCGATGGAAGAGAAGTTTATATTCCCATTCGGGATCAAATCAGCAAACTCATTTACGAACAAAAAAACTCATACGCGAAGATGAAGATACGGCAAATCAGAATTCAAACCTATAAGTCTCTTCCAACTTTGCAACAATGTCTTTAATACCATGCGGTTGGCAGTGTTGTAAATCCCTATAACCGCAAATTATCCCTTACAGTTTACAACACAAATACAATCTATTCCACAGTGCATCTCTATCTTCATTTGCCACTTCAAGCCTTTCATTATCATGCCTCATCCAGTTCGATCAGCGTTCAACCCAAACGGCACAATTTTCTCACCTTCCAAGTGGCCACATTCTACAAGTTTATCACTCCACCCTGCCCTATCCCTGGGGAATACAATAGTTGCCTTAAATGAATGCCCACTAATTCAGACTATCCGATTATTGGCCACTCCATCGACCGGGCACACCGTGTGCGGTCCATGGACAGCCAAATCGAAGAACACTCATCCCAAATAGCGTTCTCTATCTCTCAGTTCTAATCATTAAACAACAAATCCACATTAAGTGATCCATAATCATTGGGCAAGCCAGCCTCCCTGACGTTATCTCTCGCCTTGGTACTAGGAACCAGAATCGAACAATACCAGAACAATCAAATCCCGAAAATACCTTGTACCGGCAAGCGTGGTGCCATAAACAACAAACTGCCGCACCATTGCACTCGAATTTAGGTTAAATTAGATCCAGTGATTCCGAGCCTAAGATATTGGGGGGCTGCCCGGACACAGCCCCACAATGCCAAATAGAGTCGGCAAAAGTAAACTAGGCGCAGAGCTGGTAACCGCACGCTTAGTCCAATAGTCGATACCGATACGGATAGTGATACCGACCACCAGATATTAGCCAACGAAATACAATATATATTCCGGCAATAAGAAACCGAAACCGCAAAATCTGTGTGTACGAATATCTACGGCTTACGGATGCCTGCCGGACTGATGACGACGTTCATAGTCGTCTGCATCTATGTAGGTTCGACTATGAGTGCGAGTACGAGTGCGATGACGCTGATGATGATGACTGTTGTGCAGACTTCATTGCTGCTTGGCGGCGTGGCATTCCTGCCTCGTCCGCTCACAGTGCTTTGTGCTTCATAACTACGACCGCAGGCTACGGAGTGCAATCATAAAAGTTAAATTATAATACGATTCGTTCTACTCCGGCTAGCTTGGCTCGGGGGATGCAAATCTCTGTTGTTTATTGCGATTACCTCAAAATTGCACGCCGGCTGCCATAAAATCCGGTAATGACAGTTTGGTGTTGCTATGCAGTTGTAGCTGCGTCCGGCGTCAGCATACGACGAACTCCATCGGTTCTTGGGCCCAACTGAATCTGAAGTGAACTCGTCGCCGTGCGTCGTACCGTATTCACGTAAAGGTGATGGCGACGACGATCAGCTATATTTCAATTCGGAGCGATGCTAAATGTAAAATATTACCATTAGTTCCATTATCCGGACACGAGAGGATGAGGCGCGATACGCGGATTACCTTAGACCGCAAGTCGGTTTAAGTCGGACGTGGTTCTGTTGCAGGAGCGATGGAATGGAATTTACGCGTGCGCTGGAAATTTTATTCCATGGAAGGATATGCTGCCGGCCATAGGAAGTGCTAATATTACGAGCGTGGTCAATGATGAGGCGCAGCCGCTAAGCCTGCGGAATGGTCGACGAATGGCAAATGGACGAGTTATGGATTCGAGTAAATTGCGATGAGGATGTTGTTTGGCCTAGACCAGTACGAGGGTTTGGTGAGTGTCATTTGAACGGGCAATCACTGGTCGATCGGAATGAATAGAACTGCGTTTGGATATCCAAAATGGAATGGATGGAATCCAAAACTGTGAGAAGGGATTGATGGCTTCCCTGCTGCCTTAGTGGCTACTATTGTGTTGACCGATGCTTGACTACTCGCATTCTGTGTCTAGATCTTCTATTTTTCCTAGACACCGGATTGGCAGTAATATAAACGGTTACTGTACTGATCCAAAGCGTTATTCCACAACTCTCTGCATGGCTTATAAAGAGATCACGTCGACATTTACCCTAAGATACGCTAAGACCTGATTGTTACTGCTCTTTTCTAGGCTTGGCTTGTTTTTCTTTAAAAACACTAAAAGCATTATACAAAATTTGTATACAAAGTATTGGAAACAGTCTTTTTGTAACGTGCCTGTACGTCGCAGCGGGCTTGGCATTCAATCTTTCTAAATCGAGGTTTTTTGTGGAATCCAGGCCAGTGGCTCGAGGAAAACTCGAGAAAAAAATCTAGCGAACGATCAACCAGCAGTACGCCATCATATTTTGTGACGAACTGGAGACGTTGGGCATCATTAGCCATGTTAAAATTCCGATTTGCACTGCGGCATCACCTTGTCGAGAAAACTTGAATGAGCAAATCCAGAATTAAAGACATGCTCATCGTTTTCTTCGATACCAAGGGGATGCTTCATCCTGAATTTATACCCAAGGAACACACATAGACGCGGTAAAAAGACTGAAGAGAAATTTCAACCCGGCAGATCGGTCATCGCCGGAAATTAAAATGTTTCATCACGGAAATTCAGCCAGCCACACCTGCCCAATGTGATCGGCCTCCTGATGCAAAAAGGCGTCGCAACGATTCTGCAATCGGTTATAGTCCCGACTCGAACCAAGCACACCTTTTTCTATTCCCAAAATGAAATCCTCTCCCAAAAGACACCACCATTGGACCCTAATTGCCCTACGGGAACTTGCATACGCCTCAAGACCTTCCGGCATCCGCTTACCAGGGAACATTCGAGCCATGGAAAAGCCGATGGCAAAAGTGTGTCGACGGTCCAGGAATGTAGTTTGAAGAATGTTAAGGTTGTGTAGCAATATTTGAAATAAATCAACTTTTTCCGATACTCCATACCTAGAGACTACTACTCCAAACCTGGCTTGAAAAGCAGCTTCATATCCGGAAAAGGCTTTGGCTCCATTTTGCCTATTCGCTTAGATACGCTTTTTGCGATATCGCTTTGTAACAAATCAGGTCTTTATGTATAACATTCGAGGAATTTTCCACAACTCATAAAGCTTGTTCACTTCCAAGGCCTTTTGTGGGTGTGATTTTAGGGTCTATGCCCGGATAATATATTTCGGCGTTCATAATACTTATAGATATATCATCGAGTATTTAAGAGCGTAAAATATTGAAATAGCTCGAGAATACAGAGCTGTCCAACAAGAGGCGTCATTTCGAGTCAGTTGGAAAAACGAAACATTTTCATACAATGCGATCATACCTTATTTTAATCGAACGTATTATCCCTGAGGTAAGCTTTAAGCTTACTTTGAATATAGTTATAATTTCAAAAAAACTTAATCAGGTTTTGTTGCTGTATTTCGCAAAAGACTTTCTGATATCTGAAAATCACTCTATTTGGAGATGCTTTAATTTTTTTTTCAAAAACGGACTTTTCGATGACCAGAATAGCATGTAGTTAATACAAAAAAATGTTGTCATAGTGATTTTGCACTCTGTATGCACCCTGTGTGAGTATGTGCCGATTCATTTTGGTTTTCTATCATAAAAAGCTGGAGTAGGGAAGACTTATGCAAAGGCTTTCCTGTCTGTCAGTCTGTCCGTCCGTACACATATATCAAACCCAACTTGACGAGTAACTATTGGTCTGAAACTTGGGTGAATTATAGAGATCATAGCTACTGTGCTTCCTGAGTTCCAGGTAAAAGTTTGCAAAATTCAAGTTAGAGCACCTCGAATTGTAACTTGGCAATAGGCGTGCTGATCCCATCTTATTTAATAACCTGCGATGAGCAACAACTGTTGGCTCTTTCTGTCGGTGAGTAAGCCGTCTATTGCCGACAATTTACTATGACAATTTTTTTTTTCCGTCAAAAGGACGACTTCTGTTTTATCTGCGGCTCAGTTGAGCCCGTATTTATCCTTCCAGAAACGTGTCCGGTTTAATTCAGCTTGCCTTAGGCGGTGTCTAAATCTTGTACTATGATCGTATCATGGGGCAATTTCATTCGTATAGATCGAACTCAAATCAAGGGATTGAGCTTTGTTCTGCTTTCCCAGTGAGTTCCTTTTAGAGTAATTCTTTGCCTTTCAAGTACTCTTTATTTTTAGAACGTTTATCATACCAGTACGCACTGAGTTGTCTAGGCTTAGCAGAGCTTTTCTCACATCCCGACTGGCTAAATTAACAAGCTTTTTAATCGAATGAAATCCACCATTTCCCAATAGATGGCGCTAGCAGTGAATGCTGGTCAGAAATGTCAGATCAGCAACATCACATGACAAGCTTGAACATCTACCAACAACTCCAATCGTTACATTTGTGAACTTTCATCGGCATCGTGTACTTTTCTGTGCGTTCAAACTTCCGAGTCAAATATGCTAATTTAAGGAAAGTTTTCCTTTTCGCTTTGAATTGGGAAAAAAAATTTAGGCTGAGGTGCGTTTCAATGCTACTAAAGTGATGCCTTAAATGCGGAAGATACGAAGCGCCCCAGACCAATAAAAAAGTTTAAAGATACAACATTGAAGCAATAACTGGATCAATATCCATACCAAATGCAACAACAGTTCGCAGATTCTTTGGACGTGACTCAATAAGTAGTTTGCCATCGTCTGAAGGTTTGAAAAATGCCCCAGGGTAAAATAATCTTTATATTTGATTGGACCAGTTTAACGCGGTAGATTATGAGTTGCTGTAACCTCATGAAGCCATCACAGAAGTCCGACCACAACAAATGTTTCACTACCAGTTGCGCAGAGTAAGGAGGTCTTACTCAACTTGCCGTATTTTTTCCAATATCTTCCCTCCCAAGTAAATAGGAGGTAAAATTTAGGTCGATTCAAGTATCGCCTCAAAAGACGTGCGAGTTTCCAACATGGAATTCGTAAAGTGCCAGAAAGATAGACAAACATGTAGCTAGCAATGGACAATATTCTCAAAAGTGAACAAATAACAGAGCTCAAATTTGGAAAAAAAAAAACACGTATTCCCAGATCTCTTTCGATCTTACTGATGAGGGCCAGGCGTTGTAACTTCCACATCATTATAGCAATAACTTCTTCCTCGAAATGGCTCATATTCATATTGAGAATAGCTGGGCTTCGCTGGGCTCAATGTCCGACGGTGATGCTGCTGTGCTGTTCAGCATCAGTGTGGCCTAGTTGTCGCTGGGATTGATTGGAAAGTGTTAGGCTCACCCAAGGATCTCCTCGAGTTAATGTTCTTCTTGAGTTTGCGTCCTTGCTTCTGCATTTCCATGCTGTCAGCTTACCATTTTCTTCTTCTTGTAAATAATCGTCTAAGTAAAAGGCAGCTTCTCCAAGGACCTGCGATGTCTACAAAAACGTAGACGATTGACCACAAGCGAGTTCCATCGACCCTTTAACTTTTCGATTTAAAATCCAGCTGCTTCCATTGGTCGCCTTGTAGCTTTTGCTTGCGTTTGCCTTTGAGTTCATTGAACCCATAGTAAGGTGAAGTGGATTACCGCAGGTCGCTGTCTATGACCCTCCAGTTCACTATTTAAAAACTCGAGTATTTCGCATCTTTCCCTACTGATCCAATTAGTAAACGTGGAAAATCGTGCCACCATCTGCACTCCTGACTTTGTCTTAAGTATTAAAAGTGCACATTTAAGTGCTGTAGCATGCCCAGAGTGTACAGAAATCCTCGTGCATCAAATTATTTTGTCCTTCCTATCGTTCCGCCAGAATTTCAAATAAGAAGTCTGGTGCAAAATATTTGATTTTATTCGTCGTTTCCTCAGACCCAAAAAACACAAAAGCCATGAATCTAAGGCCTTACAGATCCTATAGAGCACCGTGGTCATAAGCAACATGGATAGACAGCAACCACCGAAACAAATCACATGAATTTCACGTGTTACTCCAGACAAATTAAAGCATTCATCATCTGGATAACAAGCTTCGATCCGAAACCCTTCTCTCATCGCGAAACTGAATAGCACAGCTTGACTCCAATATTCATCATCATCTCACAACTCTGTAATTCAGTTCCTTTCATCGTCATAACTCATATCCCAGGACACATCCCCGATTCCGTATCTCAAACGAGGTCCCGGCCCTCTCCGTCGGACCCCAACCTACACCACCATTGTATCGCTATCGACCGCAAGTCCAAACCATTTCCAATATCCATATTTCATCTCAATGATTAGGTGGAACCAAAGTAAATTTCCTCGAGGCCTATTGAACTGTCAGCACCTGTCAAACATCCTTATTTTAATTTTTTTTTGCGTTCGCAATTCGGTTGTTACCATTTCAGTGCCTTCCGCTCATGCTATTATTACCGTCACATGTGTGCCTGCCACCCATGGAGTGACCGCAAATGCTACGCATCGTCGACTCCGCCGATCACGACTGCAATTGACAGGTACGCAATAACTGCAAAATAAATACAGTGTCGTCACTGTAAATCATTTGCAGGGTGCGCGCAATCATCATGAATTAAGCTCACGGCAATAAAATATCGATTACGCCCTCCTCCAGACCCGGCATCCTACTCGCACACATTTGACACACACGAAGCGCCGAGTAGCACGCATCGGAGCACGGATCACCGATGGGACGGAGTGTTGAAAAAAGCGGAACGTCCTTAAATCAATTCAATTAAATCGCAAGAGACCATCTCGGATCGCCATAAATGGTCGCGCGTATCAAGAAGTATTCACTCTTGATTATTATCACTTTTTTTGTTTCTTTGGATCTCATGAAAAATACATCCCGCGATGGGTGTTGGCAGTCGCACAATCCGCCGCCAAGGTGGTAGTTGACGCATACATTGTACGTCAGTGCCCACGAATAGCCGGCACCGTAGCTAAGAGTATACACGGCCATGGAATGCCTGATGAGCTGTACCGGTTTAATGCATTAAACTGTTGCGATCGACGTAGCACTCGTATACTCTGCCCCGGACCGTGCTCTGCGAACTGGTCACCACCCAGTTTTAATTATCGCTCGAGGTGCAATGCAAGAAATTATCTGACATGCTATGGACGGCAGGCCAAGTGGGCAATTAATATTAGAGCGCCATACATGCTTCTAAACGGTTCACAATCGGTCGCCAATTGAGGAGAGCATGCACGTCATGCCTGATGCACTGATGCATACTGTCAAAGAATGAAGTCATCGCCCGGCCACGCGGGCTGTCCTGATAGGATCCGTTCGTAATTGCTGGTTCAGTTTTAATTTACTTTAGCTTCGGGATGAATTCGTTCGCGATGGTGTGTACCACTACAAATGGTCATGACGAACGTGTAACGGTTAGAGGAGTTTCGCGTCCAAGTTACCGTGACAATCGCGCCGAGAGCATGCGGCAGTTTCGAATCAGAATGGCCCATCGGTTGTTGTTGAACCGTCTCTCAATAGCAAAATCACTTCACACAATTAAATCGAAATCCCCCGGTATCTGCTACTAAGCTGCAGCAATTGAAAGGCGCCCCCGTCGCCCGCTCTTCGATAGTGTGGAGTGGGCGTTTGAGAAGCGGGACGGTATATTCAATTGAAATCGATTGAAATCAACTACAGATATCCGTTAATCCTCATTTCCCGACAAACGGTTTAATTATGAGATCCTTTTGTGTGAGATACTTTGTCAATGGGTGGGTTGTAGCTGGAAGTGAACATGCTAGACACTATGATGATGGGGGCGACCACGACGTTGTCGACGACGACGCACGAACTACCCCTTGTGGTGAAGTGTACTTACGGGCACTACGAGTACAGTGGGAGCTTAACATTTTAATCAGATATTGTACTATGGCCGAAGGGATGAAGCGGTTGAGTAACCGGTCGAGTAGTGGGGGTTAAGTTTATCTTCAGTCGGTAAGAGGATATTCTTGAGTGCGAGGGGCTTTAGTTTGATAAAGTGATTGTTAACGAAGTGTATACCATTACGCAACCTTCAACGACATTATCAGAGATGCGATATGCTTTTGGGATGAGATGAGGTTAAACAGATACAATGAAACACATTCGATGGTCGTTTGGTGGTTTGCTGAGGCCGCTATCCATCACTGGTCCACCGGAAGCGCTATTAGGCACATTAACTACAATATTTTAATCAATTGTGAATTTTGTGGTCCAGAATATATTTAATAACTAAGCTGGCTCAGGTATGTTGATTACATCCATCTTTTGGCACAAAGCTTTCCTTAAAAAGCAGGACTTGAAAAGTGGTTTTATTTAATGCCTGTTTGATTTAACCTACTTGCCCACATGCTACTTGTTTGCATAATCTCACACCTTTAGATTACTTTCTTTGGGGGTATGTGAAGTCACTAGTCTATGCCGATAAATCCAGAGACGTTGGATGAATTGGAAATCAACATACCTCGTGCTATTGCTGATATACGGCCCTAGTTGCTTGATAAAGTTGTTGAAAATTGGACTTTACCATCGGGCTTCATCGAGCTAGCTGTGGCGGGTATATTTCACATAATTTTATCCTTTACATAAATGAGTGATCTTTAAAAGGTACGTTTCGTAAAATTCGGGTGAACATAATCACCTTAGTCAGTGCGACACTCTTTTAAAATCTGATCTTCATTTACCCTCATATGCAATTCAAATTATGGAACAATACTACTTTTTAGACTATCCATTACCTCATGGATTCGTTCAATGAATGTTAAATTGCTATCGCAAATAGTCATAGAGCTTCATCTTTCCCGATGTGTTAACATTTGGATGCATAGGCATATGAATTAACAGAATTCTCTCAATTTGTAACCGACAAACCCATACGAAATTCAAGAAAATCAATCCCAAAAAAGTCACTTTTTCTACAGCCCCCTCTTCACTGAAGATGAAGCTTAAGAGGTGGTTACAGTGAATCGCAACATGTTTTTTTTTTTCTAAAATTTAATGAATTGATGCTGGTTAATCTCTAGTTTCAACAAGATGACGCTACTGCTCTCACAAGCTTTTATACAATCAATTTATTACGCACGAAATTTGAATACTTCATTGTTACGGTAAGAGAAGAAGTCATTGGCGTTGAAGGCATGTTATTTGACATTTTACAATTCTGACTATTTTGAAGAAGGGACATTCAGGACCTCAAATATAACATTGTAACTGAAATTGCGGTAATTGACCCACATAAGCTTCAAAGATTCATCAATAATTCAGTAAGTTCAGATCCTAGTTTAGAACCTTTTGCCAAGGCCACCTGTTGTGAGTGCGTTTCTTCCTTCTTTCGCTGTTCTTTTCCACCTTTTCTGGATCCGCCCATACCATATTATCCGCCTGTATATGGCACGGCCTTCCTGGCGATTTTTTTCTTTCGGACATTCGACTCATTATTTTTTTTACTGTTCGTTCACTGTCCATTTGTTCTACGTGCCCTGCCTATCTTAGTCTTCGTGATATTATTACTCAGACAGTGCTTGGAGCTCAAAACAAGAGCCTATCCTTGATTTTTGTGTAATACTTTTAATGGAATAGGACTAGCTATATTTAACATTAAGTTGTGTCAACGATTTACGAGCTTCCAATTTTTGATGTCGTCTTAAGTGTGGTGTTGTAATGGTCATGAAGAGTCATCAGCTCAGAGCCTGCTACCTCTGGCATTTTTTTCGAAGGGGAAAGATCCATTAAGAGTTTAAGCGCCACTTTTTTTCTAGCATAGGGCCCTGCGACCAGTGTGCCTGCTAGCCAATTAGGCAACAAATTTCTCTACCTTCTTAATAAAGTTGAGGTCGTCCCTCGCAGAAGTTGAGCTGATCCCCTCAGGAGTCATGATTTTTTAAGGATTATACGCTTCCTAATATGGCAGAGGGAAGCACCCCTCCATAGTTTGTGCTCTGCAGTTTCCTCGTCATTTAGACAGAGTCGAGTCAATTATCTGCTTAATTTAGTTTTGTTTTTTTTTATTGGGGGTACAAATTAATTCGGTCCGTTTTCAAAAGATGGCGCCACCTGCAAGTTGTGGCTGATCTTGGAAGCGATTACCTACTTCATTGGAAAGGTGTGACATCTGTCAACAATAATTAGTGTGCATCAGCGTCTGTTTCTGACAACAACACTGTTTTTTGCCTCTTCGAAAATGTCCGGATTTGTCCTAAATAAACAGCATTTGCGGGAAGTTTTGATTTTCTTTTTTAATTGGAAGAAAAGTGCAGCTGAAGCCCATCGAATGCTTGTAGAAGTTTATGGTGAATCTGCTCCAACCGATAAATCATGCAGAGAGTGGTTTCGACGCTTCAAAAGTGGTGATTTTTGCGTCGAAGACAAAGAGCGTCTTGGCCAGCCCAAAAAGTTTGAAAATGAGGAATTGGAGGCTTTTCTGGATCAAAATCCGTGCCAAACGCAAAGTGAACTCGCAGAATCGATGGGAGTGACTCAGCAAACAATTTCCGTTCGGTTAAAGAAATTTGGATTTATTCAAAAGCAAGGAAATTGGGTGCTTCTTGAAAGACATCAAAGGAAGGGATTTTTGCACCGGATCGTGACTGGAGATGCAAAGTGGATATAATACGATAACCCCCAGAAAAAAAAAAATACTATGCAAAACCTGGTGAACCCGTTCCATCATCGTCTACATCGACGCCAAAGAAAAACATCCACGGTTCAAAGGTCATGCTCTGCATATGGTGGGACCAGACGGGTGTGGTGTACTATGAGCTGCTAAAACCAGGCGAAACCATTGATGGGAAACGTTATCGACTACAACTAATGCGTTTGAGCCGTGCATTGGAAAAAGGGCAGAAACGACCGAAAGGCATGACAAGGTGATTTTGCAACATGATAACGCTCGGCCCCACGTGGCTGTAGCGGTCAAAAACTACCTGGAAACGCTGAAATGGGAGGTCTTACCCCACCCGCCGTATTCTCCAGACTGACTACTGGCTTTTTCGACGGATGCAAAACGATTTGGGGGGTCACCGGTTCGGGTCTTTTGAAGAAATCGAAGAATGGCTCAATGATTGGATCGATGCCAGAGAGGACTCATTTTTTTAGAGATGTTATTCGAAAATTACCAGAGAGATGAGAAAAAGTAGTCGCTTCCGACGGAAAATACTTTGAGTGATGTATTTTTTACGTTAGCTTATGTTTTAAATAAATAAATTCAAAATTCAAATTCGACACTCGTTTTCAGACGAGAGTTAATTTTGTTAAGATGATATCTTAGACTACAGTGTCCCGGGAGGTAGCTGACTAGTCTTCTGATATCGACTCTATTATATTTGAGGTTATTGATAGAGTGTTTGTTCAGGGGCCGTATGAGTCTCCTCGATTGTTGGAGCTTTTGAACACTGTTGGAAAAGTGCACCTGCTGCGATTTCTCGCATTCGTCTAAGAGAAAATTAATCTTCGACTTGTGGATTCCACAAAACATTCGGCACCTATGTACCTTTCGCTGGAACCTTTCCAACGAGTTGTTCGGCGATTCCGTGGCCTTTAATGCCTTTGTGATTTGGCATCCACCAGAGTTTGACTTTATCTCATTTGCCTAAGCCTTGCAGGGTATCGTGACATTCTTTGACAGATTTTGAGTTCGTACTATAGAAGCCCAACGGTTTGAGTGCTGCCTGACTGTATGAGTGTATATTGATGTTTATAACTCTTATGCTAGTCCCTAAGTTTAAATTGACGAACGTCAGGATGGCGTTAAGTTCGGTTTGGAAGGCAATAGGACTGGTACCCAGGGCCTTCGATATTTTCCGATTTGATCACAAGATGCCAGCGCCAACACCGGAATCCATCTTGGAGCCCTCTGTGTATTTATTTTACTTAGCAAGGGATCAAGCGATTAAACACCTCTTGCCAAATCGCGGGCACTTTTATTCCGTAGAGGGACAACGACATTCAAAATTTTTACAAACCGAATTTCGCTTACCAAAAAGAATCACTATTGATTTCAAAATGCATATACTTACTGCGGGCTCACCCTATGACTCGCTACCTATAAGGACAGTTTTATTTTTTAATTTCATTTTTAAATCCATTTTTACTTATTTAAGTTTTTTACGCTCGACAAAAAAAATTAGAACTAGCTGAAATAAATTTTAAATAATTTGGCCTTATAAGAAGATTTTAAACAGAACAAATTAGCATAAACATGCACACCTCTCTGGGGATGAAGATGGTGACGTCTTTTTTCATTAGCTGAGCCAGACGTGTTATTTTCTTTATTCTTGTATTAGATCCATGAATAAGTTCTCACAGTTTTTTATTTACTTTATTTTTTTATTTAAATAAATCGTAAAAACATGTCCCTCAAAATAGCGCCTATCGCTAACCATTACCTCATTACCTCGTCCCATCTTGCCGTCAGCACATGAATTGCATTCTTTGGCATCTTCATAAAAATCAACCAGGCCGTGCAGCATCATACGGAGCAAGTAATAATCGGAAGGGGCAATATTTTAAGAATATAGCGCGTTTCCAAGTATGTTTTCACCGATTTTGCAACATGTAGCCGAGCGTTGTGAAGTAACAACACCACCTTGTCGTGTTTCTGTTCAAACTTGGCTTAGCTCAGACATATCAATTTCAGTCGATATCGATTCTCGTGATAGTTTCATTCGGTTCGAGAAGCTCATTGCAAACTACTCTTTCACCCTGCTGATCCCACCAAAAGGAAACCTCCGAATAACTTTTCATTGCCGTTCGTCCACTGTCCATTCGTTCTGAGTGTCCTGCCCATCTACGAGGGTGGTCCGATAAGTACTTAGCCTACAAAAGAAAAACAAACATTTTGGAGAAGTCATCTACTTGTAATGACTTTGTAAGTTCAGCTGGCAAATGACAAAGGTTTTCATGAAGTCTCCAATTCCAAACTTTTTCGGTGCTCTGAAGCGTTCTTTAGGTTTAACATCATAATCATCACACATATAATATTTCAAGGGTCGAGGCCAAACACTGCTTTTCATTTCTATCAGATTATTCTTGCCGTAGGTCTCAACAAGAATTGTGTGTGCTTCCGTAAAAAAACCACTGAAACCTCTTTGTTTGTTTTCAATCGACTAGGGTTTGAAGTGGCGTCGCCGATAAGCTACTACCTATATATCCCAGAAAGAAAATGTAATCGAAGACTGCTCTCTAGCTGATGGTCTTCTCTACCAAACTTGAGGATGACGGCCAAATTTATAATACTTAATAAGAAAACAAGTTAAGCTTTGTAAAGCGTTCGGCTTAGGATTGCATACTGAATCTAAAAAATAAAGATTACAGCCTCTTTCGAAACAAGAGCAGCAATTAATCACTTTAATGAAGGACTATCAAACAGAATAAGAGTATATGAGGTTTCATCAACTCTCGGGACCTGTGCGACCCTAAATACACCTACCTTAAGAGATGATCTGAAATTTAATTCTAAATCTTTAGAGAAATACAATGCCCGCCTTGCCTGATACTTAAGAGGTCTTCAATAATGTATAGACTATGTCTAAAAAGACTTTTCGGAAAAACCTGAATATTCGATAAATAGCCGAATTATCAACTTAAATATCGACCTCATTTCAAAATTTCAAATGGGAAGTCGAAAATGACCTTTAAGGGCTCGTCTGGTTTCTTTGCGGTCAGAAATTTTAAAATGTTTTATCAAGAAAGGTACATCTGAAGGTCTGGCAATAAGAAAATCCCTGTTAGGTATTAGCTGATGTCAAAGAGATTGCTTTTAAGGCGTCGGGTGAAAGGACAATTTTGCTTTGTGATTAAATAGAGTGTCATCTCTAATAAGGTATTACATCTTTAAACTTCTCTTTGTGGTCAGTGCACTTGCCTAGCTTCGTGGCATACCTTACAATTATACTGTCTTCCTTTGGCGATCTGCTAAGGACGGCACTGAGTTGATTAAAAAGGTAATCTCAGAAGACAAGGAAAGTCACTTACCCAAAGAAAATTAGGCTTTTTTACCCCCTACTTCTAGAAATACAACTTAACTTCCCGAGTCGAGAAGTGTTTTCATTTACTAGAAGTCGCCAAGTTGTGATTCTTCCTTATACTCGTAGATGACGGCATGTCGATTTCAGAAGTACTGGATATAATGTAACGCAAATTACTGGCACATCTTACTTAGCTTAGTATGAAGATCTTAGACAAGGCCAGGCTGGCATTTTCACTAATGATTACCGGAGGAAACCATTAAGAGCACTTCTAAGCCGATCAAATACAAATCAGCCCTTACACTTTTTTATTTAATATCATATTACGCCTTATATTCTGTAGAAGTGCATGCATACTGAGTCTAGTCAAACTGCAAAAAAGAAGTTGTCGACGAAAGGTTTCTTAAAATCGTTCTCCGTACACCGCCACATATTAAGCGGAACTTTCTCTCCGGAATATTTTATTTTCCTTAATTCAAGTCCACCGCGCTTTTTCAAGCCATTTTTGATAGCCTTTCTGACACCTGGAGAAGGCATAAGCATCGTAACATAGATCACGCCCAATCTTAGTTGAGGTTTTTATTACAGCTCTTTTTCGTCAAATACAAGGCGGCGCAAAATTAATCATCCAACTTTGTTTTTGAATTATTAGCAACTAAGTTCTCGATGTTTATCAAGAGATGGCTCCAGTAGTAAGTGCTGGTCGATTGTGACGTATCCAAAATATCATCAACAAAGCTTAGACATATCGTAAACAAACCGCTTTGACACATTAGTGATTTTGTTTTTGCGTCATATACTTTTGGTTGTGTGAAAATGTCTGATTTTGTGCCAAATAATCGTCATTTGCGGGAAGTGTTGCTTTTCTTCTTTCATTCGAAAAAAAACGGCGGCTGAAGCGCATCGAGAACTCCAAAAAGTTTGCCGAGATGCTAAGTGAAACAATGTGCCGTGATTGCTTCCGTCACTTCATAGACGGTGGTTTCGATGTTGACGACCGTTCGCGTGAAGGAAGGCCAAAAACCTTCGAAGGCGCTGAATTGGAGGCATTGCTCGATGAGGATCCATGCCAAACGCAAAAAGAGCTTGCTTCAGTATTAGGAGTTACCCGCCAAGCTACTTCCAAGCGATTACTTGCGTTGGGAATGATTCAAAAGCAAGAGATGGTGAGCGTCGTTTTTTCGCCTGTGTACAACTGCTCCAACGGCAAAAAAGGAAGCGTTTTCTTCATCGCATTGTTACGGGTGATGAAAAATGGATTCATTACAGCAACCCAAAGAGAAAAAAATTATGGCGACAGGCCGGTCATGCTTCTACGTCGTCGGCTCGGCCGAATATTCACGCTGCGAGGGTTATGCTATGTATTTGGTGGGATCAGGGCAGTGTTATTTAATATTTATTATGAGCTGTTGAAACCAAGCGAAACCATCACTGGCGAACTTTATCGAACTCAGTTGATGAGATTGTGCCGAGATCTGCGCGAAAAGCGGCCACCATACGAGCAGAGTCACGAAAAACTGATTCTACAGCATGATAACGCTCGGCCTCACTTTGCCAAATCCGTTAAACCTACTTAGAGACCCTCACATGGGAAGTCCTACCTCACCCGCCATATTCCCCAGATATTGCGCCGTCCGATTATCACTTGTTCCGTTCGATGGCACATGGTCTGGCAGATCAGCAGTTCCATTCATATGAAAACATCTCAAAATGGCTTGATTCGGGGATAGCCTCCAAACACGAACACTTCTACCGTGACGGTAGGCAAGCTCTGCCAGAAAGATGGAAAAAAGTTATCGCTAGGCAATACTCATTAATATACATTTGTAACCGTTTTTCACAATAAAGTTGCATTTTCATCAAAAAAACAGCGAGAACTTAGTTGCGCTGTACTTTTTTGCTAAATAAAAAAAAAAATATTTTGAGTGATGGAAATCTTTACTTGGACCTCTACAATTTTTCCTGTTAAGTGGAAAGGATGATATCCGCCAAGTGGCTTCCGCCAGTGCTGATATACATTTGTACCAGTTTTATCGCATTTTCCATCGAAAATGGCGTCCCCAAAAAAATACCGCACAATCACTCCTCCCGCGTGAACACCGCACCACACAGTGGCTTTGAGTGGATCTAAAGGCTCTTCGTGCATCACACGTGGATTTTCAGTGCCAGAAACGAAGATTTTGCTTATTGACTTAACCGCATAAGTGGAAATGCGCCTCCTCGCTCGTGATGATTTTCGACACAAAATCGTCCTCTTCTTTGTTGAGATTAAGGATGGCTTGACAGTAATTCACACGCGACTGACGGTCAGCAATCATTAAACTAGATTGCCCAAGGAAGTCATTTTGACTGCTTGTTAATTACAATTAGAAAAACAATTATGGATATTATGATACAGTTTCTTAGAATTTTGTGACTTTTTATACCACATATAAATGCGTTTATTAATAATTATAGTTACCTCCTCCCTCCTTCGTTTTCGGTGCATATATGTGTGTTATACCTATAGTATATATAAATAGTCAAAACGACTGCTTTTGGACAATATAAGCATATACTAATTTCGGTCTTTCTAGTGTTAACTAAGTCTTAAGCTATAAGGTCCGTCTGGTCATGCCCAATTGCGTGGTCCGTCGTCTGGTTGATGTTTCTTCGTTCTCAGCCACATCGGCAGCTACAGCCTCGATATTTTTGGCCGAACGACCAGTCTGGTGGCGGTCACTATTTATCATAGTTCACAAATGTCAAATATGTCATTTGCAAAAATTATAACATCTTCTGACTTATTAATTTTGTGCCAGCTTGTATGACATTGACGCTGATGAGCGTACAATGTCGCCTTAATGCTGAACTAAAATATTCCGAACGCAGAGCTTAGTCTCGTTTTATTCCCTTATCTCTCTTGCAGCTTCAACTGGTATTGAGAGTATTGTTTTTTTGTTTCTATCCAACAGGTCCCAAAGACTTATGTGGCTATCCAGCAAGGGGAGTCATTTTTAATTAATAGGAACACGCAATGCTATAACAGAAATGGGTATGATTTTATTTAAGTGTCAGGCACAAGCCTTCAGCTTAGTAAATCCATTCTCTGACAAGGCTGCACTCCTATTGCGAGTCCAAAAACAGCATAAAAATGTCACTCAAACCATCGATGACGAGGTCCTGTTACTATTTTCTTAGGTTTTCGAAGCCAGGTGGTGGGTTTGTTGGTTTACTTATTTAGAGAAATATAAACGAGCCTCACCACTTCAAAAAGTTTTATGTGAAAATTGATTGATTAAATTCCCTATGGATGCCCGAGAAGACACTTAGATGAACAAAAGCAGTATGAAAGTTGCTTAACGATTGACCGTTTTATGGTCTAAAAGTCTAACCTATCACGAGTCATTTCCACGAGCGACTGTCGACTGCTGGCAGTTAAATAACGGCTACAAATTTCAAATGACACCTTTTGTTAGATAGGCCTTCATAGCGTTAACCATAAATGCCTTTAAGCCACAATCTGAAAATAACTCATTTTTTATTTTAGCCATTCGGTTGTATGTAAATCTGGCTTACGATCGGTATCCCGTTGCAACCTCAGTCGTATGCAGATTTATTTGTCTAACAAGCCAATAAAGCCATAGCAGGCTCCAACTCACTTCGGCTAACCTCATAATAAACACCATTTGAATGTATATTCTTTCTCGAAAATTACACACCGCCTCGGGACGCTTCCCATGTATCATAATCCAATTACGAACCACCAAAAAGGCAACAAGCGCCACAAGATGCAAAAAAAAGTTGTTTCCGTGAATACAATCTGAAAGCGACGTGTTCGAGTGTTCGATTCGAAAAGCGCCACTTTACCACTTTGCTCCATTCCAATCCGCATCGAAACAAAAATATGCGATTTAACTGACTCGCCTGCAGATAAATTTTGAAGATACACTCAATTACGAGCACCAAAGTGCACTACTGTAATGCAATTACTGCTCGACCCGTCTGGTGCACCGCACCACAGCACCAGCACAGGCCGCTAAAGTAGCGGCAAATTTTGCAAAAGCGAAATAGTTTGCCCCCGAAGCGGTCAACGAGCAGAATTTTATTCAATGCACATCCGCCACCGTTGCCGTGAAGACAACGCAACGAATGGAGGAGGGCAGTAGCCGAAGATGCCCGGACGAGGATAGTTATGTTGCTTTGCATAAGTTGGAAGCAGAAGAGACTCCTAGTCGAAGTTCATCTCATTAATAATGTCCCGAGGGTAAGAGTTGCAGTGCAATTTTTTTTCCTTTTCTCGGATGGATACGATCCGTCAAATCGTGAAGATGCGGTTCGTTTATCTGCAGCACCTCATGCAGCGTCACGGCAATGATGAGAGATGAGGACAGATGTGCATGACAACCGGATCGAACCAGGCTGAAAATACCACCCTCAGGCGAACCCGGATAGGAAACTAGATACATTTGTATCTGTAAATGCTCTACAGACAGTTGAGGTTGATTTGGTCGCCTCTCAAGTAAATCATAACAAGAAATTGACAGAAAAAAACGACAGAAGTTGCCCGCTGATGGCATGCGATGTTTGCTTTGCCGATTGGCACTTACGTTTCCCATCGACAACAGCGATGACCGAAAGCCCCACTCGGAACGTTGATTGCACGCTTGTATCGTACTTCCTGACGCACTGGCAATACCTACAATTTTCATTTTAATGCCCCGAACATAATGACCAGTTTCAAGTGGAACCCGGTGCGGACGATGGGCGCCTTGGCTTGGGTCTCTTCTTCTCGGAAAAATATAATTATTGAAAAAATATTTAATTAAGGCCTCGGGTGGGAGCGATACACTTGTTGGCGGTATAAAGGCGAAAAAATGTGTAATTGCGCGAGGGAACGCGTTACGGTCATAATTAGTTCAAAGTCGAAGGTCATAAAGGAGGAAGGAGGGATGGTTGATTGGCGGCCAATGGGCAGACATTAACAGCTATCAAGAGTTAAGAAACAAGACCGAATTGATTGCTTCTTGAAGCGACCAAGGTACGAGTATTGCAAAGGAAGATGTTAACAAGTGACTCGTGACTTATTTAATTTGCTTTTTTCGCTTTTCCATTTAATTTCGTTTGGTTGGTTTGGACTTGTTTCTGAGATGGTCGGGTTCGCTTTGGATTCGGTAAGTAGGTATTGATTGCCTTAATTAGAGACTTGTTGGGTAACTGATAGGTAGATAGTCTCGGTTGTGGAAATTTCAACGGAAATTGAAATTTCAAAAGTGTGCTTTTGAAATTGTTTGTCCCATTACCTACTATCAGTGATGTTGGATCTGAAAGGGTTGCGAAGGCTGAATCTTTAATGAAATCTGATAACGAATTCCTCGAAGTTGTAAAGCGGAATTAATCAATGGGAAATATGAATCCACAGGGTCACTTTTCACTTATTAGTCTTGACAGGCTATTTGTAGTGCGTTTTTCAATAAGCACATACTAATAATGTAATTAAATAAAACACAGAATAATTCCGGTATTAGGCTGCAATATATTCCGATTGAAGTACACATATCAAGTTTAAATACAAAACCGCCAAACATTTTCGCGAGCCAATTTTCCACTACTCTTCCACACTTCCTTCATTTCTGAGCTCCTCTAATGTTGTTGGCCTGCCGTCACTACCAGCAACTTAACATAACCATATATGAAGAAATCCAACGAGGTTAAATCGCATGTGCGAGGTGGCCATTGACGGACCATACCTCGAGATTACATAAGTACCAAACTTCCCTTCAATAATTCTATTGTTTGACCAGTTATGTGGCATGTGGAATAACATATCACCAATATTAAGTCCATCAAGTTATAGCACAAAGTTGTCTTCCACAATAGCGAATTCCATTGATCAAGGCATCGAAAAAATATGGTCCAATCACACCACCTTTTGGTGTGGTAGTGAAGTTTCTTGAAGCGCGTGCCGGTTTTTTCCTGTCCAATATACATTTAGTTTATTAACAAAGCCATTAGGACCTAAATTATTTTTCAAAATATTTGAGAATTTTCTTTGAACTTTTTTAGAGATCAGTCGGGGAAGTGTCCTTGCTTCAAATGATCAAGAGGCTTCAGTTCTTGAGTATTCTTGTCCATGTAAGGGTGTTGGCCAAAAGATGTTTCCGCATAATTCGATATCATGTGTACAGATTCCCATTTCTTGTGAACGACTTGGAATCAACTGACTTCGGTAATTTTGAACTTAAGCAGTTACAGCTGCGATATACTTATAATACTTTGAACTTTGACACGGGAACATTCAATAGTGAGTAAGTAGACATGAATTTATCCAATCTCCACATAGCCTGTATGATCAAACGAGTATTACGACCGTACGTATCATTGGAGTAAGCGTTCTTAAGGTTGCGACCACCGACGCAGAATTTCATAGCAAATTTTAATTATTTTCAAACGTTGGGTCTACGTGAACCTTACTACAAAAAATCTTAGGCCTCGACTGATATTTTGACATTGACACATTATAAATAGAAATTAAGAGTCAGTTTCTAATATATATAAAATTGTTATGTTCCTAGTTAAAAACCATGTAGAAGACTCCTTGACGATGTTGAGACTTTCGCAAACTGTATTTGGCTATTGGTAGTCAAAATATCACTGTCAGGCAGACTGAGCAATTTATAGTGGATGAAGCGGAAAAAAATCGCCCAGAAGGACTGGAAACATCCACCAACTCTTCTGCAAGTTATGGTCGGACTCTCTACACTCCTGAAAAAAGTCTCAGCACCGTTTACCCGGTCCGTAAGAAAGGAGATTCTATGGTTGCTCCAATTATAGGGTATTAATTGGATGGATAATTTTCGAAAGTGTTGTCGTCGAATTTAGGATCCATATATCTCCGAGGCTATTCGCTCTTTCATAATGAAGGGTTTTTTACCTGGGTGGGTAGTTAGTCCCCTGCACAACCACCAGCCTGGTCGGGTAGATATTGCGCCCTCTTGCCTAGGGCGTTGGCTGCATACCTTAATTCACGGTCACACGGCTGTTGGGGAGGTTATCCAGACGTCGCCGCGAGGAGGCTTTATGTCAACTTGACATGAACAGTATCAAGGATTGCTGCTGGAGTTATTGTTTTATGTTTTAATGAAACGCAACTAGTTAGATAACACGTTTTTATTTTTTCTTCTTTAATTTTCCTCCCGGAGATAGAGATGTTGCTTACACGACTGCTACTAACCAAGTGCCCATTCACTCGTTTTGCCGCCAGAACCAAGCTTGGTGAAAAAGCGCCGCTAGACCATGTAGATAAGATGGGCATCATGTTGCTGATTGCTGATAAGGTGTGGTTGTTGATAAGGTGTATATGTAACTCCTCCCGCCGAAGAGTGGACTTCATGAGGTCAATGAGTTGATGAGATGAAGTTCACGTGTGCCGTTGAAATCTATTAGCTAATGCTGTTAAGGATTGGATTAGGATTCAAGGTGTTGGGAAAACTAGTTTTTGGCTGAGTACATGCACGAAGATTATTTTACGAACAAGCGCCATATCAACTGTTGAAATTAATTTCCTTTCTTTTATATAAGTACATACATATGTGTGCAGATATTTTATGTTTTTATCTAATTTTAATCACTATTACCTATTTACTAGTATTATTTATATATCTATCTGTTTATGTTTTTTTTTTTTTTATTTTTTTTTTTTTTTTTTTTTTATTTTCTGTTTGTGTACCTTACGTCTATTTGTATGTACAGTTATTTTGTTGTTTTTCACAACTTTATGTTTAAGGTACCTAGGGGCTAACTTATTTCTCCTATCATCTAATTCATATATATCTTCATTTGGTTCATAGTCAGGTGGGTCAATTCGTTGTTTGTTACGGTCATCTATGGTCTTTTGTTTATATTTCAGGCTTCTTTCATGGATGAGTCTTGCCAGGTTTTTGAAGTTCTCTATATGATTTCTTAAATATTCTTGTTCTGTTTTAAAGGTAGTCTCTACAGGAAATGGTTTTGCTTTGTTTATGTGGCCTGTTAGTAACTCGAAGGGTGTTAGTTTTGTAACAGAATGGATTGAATTATTATATGTTAAGACTGCCTCATCTACGATCTCGCTTATGGGCTTGTCCTTACTTCCATGTTTTATGATACGAATAAGTTCAGTCAGGGTTGAATGAAATCTCTCGACTGGTGAATTGCCAGTACAGCTTTTCGCGCAAGTCGTGTGTAGTTTTATGCTATATAGATTTAAAAAGTCCTTAAAAATTGTTGATAGAAATTCGTTGCCATTGTCCGTTACTATTTTACCTGGGATACCGTGATGAGAGAAAAAATGCTTTAAGCTTCTTATCAGATTTATACTGTTCCTTGCATTTAGTAAGTATACAGAGGAGAACTTAGTGAATTTGTCAATAATTGTTAAAAATTTAGTATTGTGTATGGAATAAATATCTATGTGAACTATCTCTAGGGGCTTTGATGGCGTTTCCGTTAACTCATATTTAAGTTCTTCTTTCCTTCTACCATATTTGTTTATTTGACATACTTCACAAGAGTTTATTAGTCTCGTTATTAAATTTTTCATGTTCGGAAAATATGAACTTCGCTTTAGGTGGAAATAGGTTTCTTGGATACCTCTATGGTGAAATTTAGTATGATATTCGCGTACTAATTGTTCCTGATTATCTCTTTCGGTGACATCATCTAGTAGTATTAGAGATCGTAGAAGCCTAAGACAACGACTACTAAAGTATTTAGAGAAGACTGCCTGAATCGTTCTAAATGTTTCATCGTCAGTCAAGATTGCCGTAGTTCGTTTAGAGTTCATATAGTCCTTAAAAATTGAAATAACTACATCCGGTTTACTTACATCGTTATATTCAATAGTGTATCTTTTTTTTCTTTTGAACAATATTTCAAATTTAACAGTGAGTTTCGTTTTGTTTGGGTTTTTCTTTAGAATAATTTGATTAGAGAACTCATTAATTGCTCGTTCTGTAATGGGTATGCCATCATTCAAATTTTCATGCCCTGAATGAATTGTAGATAATGTGTCGATATCGTCCACATTATTTATAAGCGATATACATTCTAAATCCTCGTTACAAGATGCAGTGGCATCATTGATGTTAATCTCTACTCGAGATAAGGCGTCAGCGTTTTTATTTAACTTGCCTTTTTTATAGGTAATGAAGTAGTCAAATTCCTCGAGTCTCAATCTCCAACGGACCAATTTAGAATTCGGTTCTTTCAGAGAAAAGAGCCATGTTAAAGGTTTATGGTCTGTTATGATTTGAAAGCGCCTACCAAACAAATAGGGACGAAAGTATTTCGTGGCCCAGACAATGCATAACAATTCTTTTTCTATAGTACTATAGTTTTGTTCGGATCTAGATAAGGTCCGACTTGCGTAGCAAATTGGTTTATCTGATCCGATCGGGCCTTGCGATAACACAGCACCTAAAGCAACGTTACTAGCATCGGTAGTGAGGTTAAAAGGTCTGGTAAAATCAGGGTACTGCAAAAGAGGGTCGTTACACAGAATGGATTTGCAGGTCTCAAAACATTCCACATACCTTGAATTAATGTTAATAGTATTCCCCTTTCGAAGGCATTCCGTCATTGGTTTAGTTAAATTTGCAAAGTCCTTGATAAATTTTCTATAATAACCAAGGAGTCCCAAAAACGACTTAATCTGCTTGGTTGTCTTAGGAACCGGAAACAATTTAATTGCCTTTATTTTATCGGGATTGGGCCTTATTCCTTCAGATGTCACCAAGTGCCCTAAAAATGCTACCTCCTTCTTAAGAAATTCGGACTTTTCAATTTGGACCTTTAAATTTGCGTCACATAGCCTTTTGAACACAGCAGCAAGGTTTTCAATGTGTTCTTGAAGTGATGTCGAAAACACAATTATGTCGTCCATATAGACTAGGCAAATCTTACCTTGCAGATCCCTAAGGACGTTGTCCATAACACGTTGAAAAGTCGAAGGAGCATTCCGAAGTCCGAAAGGCATTCGAAGGAATTCGTAATGTCCATTGTTTACTGAGAAGGCTGTTTTTTCGACATCTTCGGGCGACACTTCGATCTGGTGAAAACCTGAAGCCAGATCTAATGTACTGAAGTATATGCACCTTCCCAGTTTGTCTAAGATTTCATTAATATTGGGAATGGGATATCTGTCTTCGATAGTTTTTTCGTTCAATTTCCGAAAATCTATTACGAGTCTCCATTTCTCTTTTCCACTTGCATCCTTTTTTTTGGGTACAATCCAAATTGGAGAGGACCATGGTGAAAAACTTGGGCGTATAATCCCTTGATCCAGCAAGTCATTTATTTGATTGCGAATCTCATCTTTATGTATATAAGGATATCGATACGATTTACAATATATTGGGATTTCGTCTTTAGTTTTGATTTTATGTTTAATTTGATTTGTAAACGTTAAGTTTTGCCCAGGTTTAAAAAATATTTTTTCGTAATGTTTACAGAGTTGTGATAATGCATGTTTCTCTTCGCTATTTAAATGGCTTATGTTAATTAATTCAGATATTCCTCTGTTATCTACGTTTCCTTCGTTAAGAATAGTATAATTATGAATTTCTAAGTAGCTGTCCTCATCATATATTTTAGCAGTAATGGGTTGTTCAACAATGAAGCTTTGTGGAAAAGCGGCCTGATTGATGACTTCTAAAAATGAATACCAATTTTCTGCTCGATAAATTCCTTCTGGTATTGTAAGGTTTTTTGTAATTGTAACAGGCTTGACGTATATACTACCTATTTCCACATCAACAGGAAGTTGACAAACTGCTTTACTGTACGCAGGAATCGTGTAAAATTTTGACATTAAGTTGGGTTTGTATTTTATAGGAATTTTGTGATTGTTCACTCCTAAGAATGACTGTTCTAGATTGATTGTAATACCTAGTTCCTTCAATATATCGGTACCTAAGAGTCCATCAAAATACGAATGAAATTTAAAAACAAGGAATTGCGTTGGTTTTTTAATTTTAAGTTCAGGTATGCTAGTAATTGTTATTTTCTTATTTAAGAAGTGGGTACTAAAAATGGTTTTGATTTGGATAGGCTCAATTAGAATGCAAGGCAAATTCTTAACGATATCGGGACTGACAAATGATCGGTTACTTCCTGTGTCAATGAGGAACTTGCATTCTGAGTTATTAATGCTCTCAATGGTTATATATGGCAAATTAGTGGTGTTGTAGCTATTAATGTCTATGAATCCAATTGCTTTTTGGAGGCTTGTGGGAGAAAATTTGTGTCATCTACGTTGGCCTGATTAGTTCGTGTAGATGTGGATGGAACATCCAAATCCTGAAATTTATTCGCACCACAATTATGACATAAGCTTTCGATATTAAACAATTGGTTGAAATTCCTATTTTTAGAACTATTGCCACTAGCTATATCCATCGGCTGGGGGGGTGAAAATCGTCCGAAATTGGCGTTACTATTTTGACTGAACCCATTAAAATTGTGCCTGTTACTACATATTGCTATATGAAGCAGATCTCTGATATTGATGTGGATTTGGTGGTTTAAAAGTGCTTTGTGAACTCTGTCTTGAATATTGTTGTGGTCTAAACGACTGTTGAAATGCTGTATTAGGACGCTGCTGATAGAAATTTTGTAATGGAGGAGTAATTTGTTGTTGAAAATGACTAGATCTATATCTTTTCCCTTGCATAGGTGGGACATGGGTGTTATTGAGGTAGTAAACGTTCTGTTCCTGAAGGCAAAAGTTTAAGGCCTCCGAAAGTTTGCTTGGTCTCATTGCTCGTATAGTCGACCCTAATGGTTCTTTTAAGCCCGACAAAAAGGTATTAAGGCACATTTCGTTATATAGAGTCTGCTTTGAAAAAATTACATTTGCGTCTCTCTCGTGAACTCTTATGTAATTTGATAAGGTTGACAAAATTTCTAAAATTTTCGAATAAAATTGCTCGACGGTGTCGCCATTTTGTTTCACCTGATGTAAGTCATTTATAAGACTAGTCTCATTTCGTTTGTCTGAGTAATGAACGATCAAATTTTCCTTGATGCCCTCCCAACTCAAAAACGTTCCATAGGTGTTCAAAACTTCATTTGCTTCACCAACTACTTTGTTACGAATAGCCCGTAGAATAATTCTTTCGTAACTAGTACCCTGAATAATCCTTATGCTACTTAAAATCTCCTCCACATTGCTTATAAAATCATAAAGTAATCGCGAATTACCATCGAAATTCGGTATATCTTTGACAGCGTCAGGAATTCTAAGTGCATTACAGACATCAACCGCAACTGAGCTATTCATAACTAACGTGCTTAGTTCACCTGGTTTAATTATTTCTTCCTTATCTGAACTACCGCTTTCACTATCCGCAATGTCAGTTTTATACGAACGTTGAGCACCGGTATAAGTGATATTCGACAGTTTTCTTTGGCTTTTTGCAATGTAACCTTGTTTGTACACAACGCTTTTTTTTATTGGAGGCATTAAGGAAAGGAATAGACGGGAAACAATAGCATAGATTTAAAACGACTTACACATTTGATGTTCCCTTGAAGGTTTCACTGTAACGTTGTTTTGTGTGTTTGGTCACTACACAGTATCGAGTGTTTGATTGAGGCTTCTTAAAATTTTTTTTTTCACTAGTCTTAAGGACTGGATTGTTATATTTGTCTGTTTTACTGTTTTCCTTTTAACGAGGTTCACCGTTTATGAATAGAAATTCACCACTACGTGTACGGATTGCTTTCCGACTTTTCCGCGAATCTAGCTACTATCGTTTTCACTAATAATTCGTACTGAATGCCGCACTTAGCAATCCTACCGACTGCGCCAGTTATTGTTTTATGTTTTAATGAAACGCAACTAGTTAGATAACACGTTTTTATTTTTTCTTCTTTAATTTTCCTCCCGGAGATAGAGATGTTGCTTACACGACTGCTACTAACCAAGTGCCCATTCACTCGTTTTGCCGCCAGAACCAAGCTTGGTGAAAAAGCGCCGCTAGACCATGTAGATAAGATGGGCATCATGTTGCTGATTGCTGATAAGGTGTGGTTGTTGATAAGGTGTATATGTAACTCTGGCATATTGCCAGGTTAAGAGCAGTCAGCAACTTTACCCTATATGATCAGGTCCAAGTCCTCGGTTTTGCACCACACAAACCAACGAGGTCCAAGTCGATACTCACCATCTTTTTATCGAAAATTAATTCGGATGTATCGCGCCACACTGGAAGAATCGAGATGCACTGTGCGGTTGGGATCCTATACTTCCAAACCTTTCCAAACATGCACCGGATTGCGGCAAGGAGACGCACTGTCGTGTGATTTCTTCAATTTAGTCCTTGAAGGGATAGCCAATCAGGCAGGTGTCAACAGGGAAGACACTATCTTCTTCAAGGGCATCCAACTGCTGAGATACGCGGACGACATTGACATCATTGCAAGTACCCAGCGCGCCAGTAATTCACGGCAATGAAAGAAAAGGCAAGTCTCGTTGGTTTAAAGGCAAATGAGGAAAAAACAAAATATATGCTGTCGACTAAGAACCGCTCTGTCGAATGCAAGGAGTTTGTCTACCTCGAGGCAAATGTTAACCCCACAAATGAAAACCTAGTAGAGACCCGACGAAGAACCACCCTGGGCATCTGGTCATACTTCAGTTTGTCAAGACAATTAGGGTCAAAACTCCTAACAGAGAAGTACAAAATTACTCTCTACAGAACACTTATCTTGTGAGTCCTGCTTTACCAAGCCGAATGTTGGACGATAAGCAAGAAAGTAGAGATGATGAGACGGATGGGGAAAAAGACACAACCGCGAACTCTACGAGTTGTATGATTTGGATTTAGTCCGGAAAGCAAAAATCCGTCGACTACATTGGCTCGGCCGCATCAAGCGCATGGACGACCGCGCTCCAGCAAAAGAAGGTCTTCGAATCCCAGCCACCTCATTCGAAATGGCAAGGAAGACCGACCCTCCGGTTAAGATACCATGTGACCGCGGGCATCAGGAAACTTGGACCCTCCAAATGGAAGCAGCATGCCCGGGACCGATATGAATGGATGCAGGCTCTCGTTAAGGCTCAGACCCTCCTAGACCTTAAGTAAGTTAGTAATTCTCCAAATATTGGTTGTACAATCTTTTCCGGGTTGTCCGAAATCCTTCGTGATGATCTGATTTCTATCAGTGTGATTTCAGGGCAGGAAAATCCACAGTAAACCATGTACACTATAGTAGATATGGTAGACTTATGAATCATGTCGATACAAAACCTTTTTAGTGTTTACTTCAGGGCCGCATAAGATCGCGTCTATAAAGAAGAGCCATACAGAGCCGTGTCATCTTTTAAATTTGATCAGATTTGCTGCCACACCTTCCATATTCTAAACAATTTCGAATGCGCTAGACTACGTACCAACATAATCCCTGATTGCGATTCGTTCACGTTTTCTTATGTTATGTGACCCGGACCAAATTTTCTGATCCATTTTGAAACAAATATGTAGGTTCAAGGGTGCGACTAGATAGTAGTTTTGATACTACCAGCTTCACATTTTTTTATTCTTTAGATATGCGAGGAATATTTTACAATAAATTTTCTTTTTGTGACGAAAACAAAAACAACGAACATACGAACACAGGCGTACAGTCATCTCTTCAACAGGTTGGATTAAAAGGCTTGATTTGAGCTCTAGGAGGTCTGAAACGCGGAGTATTACAATTTTTAATTCGAACAGCCTCCGAATGGAAAGTTAACTACTAAATGGTGGCCCATCGCACCAAAACACTTGCAAATTTTTTTCCACCCAACAAGAGATGTAGTTTTAAAATTCGTACAATTGCTAAACTGTCAACATTCGACTCTCATTGCGATAGCTTTGAAAAGAAGATATGTGGTTATCGAATACCTACGGATCAACTGATACTCCCACAATTTGTTGAAATAGGTATTACTATCGTGAAATATATTCGTAAAGTTTGTCATATTTTTAGTCATCATCAGGCGAAGTTAGTCCACAATTTGAACGTCTCGAATAGGCTAGTGATGTAAAGACTTAAACTAGCGATCGTTTGGCAAGGTTGGCTGGGAATATCGCTGCCGTTCTAGAGAGCGTGACTGAACTCAAATGTACCATATGCCGAGGATGAGAGGTATTTTTTTAACAGCATCCAGTTAACACATGAATTCAAGCCAGCAGAATGCGCACAACCAAGTACTTTCGCTGATTGGGTGCTAAAATTGAATGGATAGGAACATGATCTTTTACACACAATTATTTTTTATGATGGGTTCCGTTTTAAATTAACCTATTAAGCTTTCCTATGATTATTTAAACAATCTAAACTTAAATTACACTTAATATAAATAATATAATAAAAAATAAGTAGAAAGCTTAAGAAGAGGGTGAATGGCGGGGATAGTGAACATTCTTCTAGGGGTTGTTGGTTTGGTATATTTATTCGCTTTTACAGATCCTTATAAGGCAGTCAATTAAAGGTATCAACCTAGGGAAGAACGAATAAGTCTACGTTGATCAGCCTAAATGCATGCAGTGTGGATACCACAAGAGGGAGCCAGACTTGACTTGACTAGAGGAAGGGCCACAACGAAGGTAGCGTTAAGTAACGTAAAGGATTCGAGAACTTCTTGGACCAACGTTTCACAAAGTTTTCAGAAGTGGAGTAAAGGCTTACGGGAGTAAGTGAAAGCTTAACATTTGCTAACATTAAGCACAGGGTAGTTTTCTTGACGCCAAATAGTAAACCTATTTAGGTTAGATTGAAGGGAGCAGGAATTAGTAGGGAAGATTTTCACATCATCAACGGAAAGATGAGATGATGGTTGGAATAAATAACAGTAGGTCAAGGTGGCTACCTTGGGGGACTCCGGAAATGACACTTATTTGTTCTATACGATAAGATCGGGCGGAAAACTAATTTGATGCGAGATTTTGTTGAAGGCTTTGCTGAAGCGTAAGGCAACAACATCTTATTGGATTATATTATTCAACCCTTTTATAATATGTAATATATAATATAATAGTTATGGTTGGCTTGAAATCATACAAAATAGTTCTATGATTCGCAGTCTTGCACTCGTCCAAAAATATTAAAGCTTCTCAGCAGAGAGCCAGTATTTAAAAAAAAAGCGTTTGTCAAGCTTCTCACCTCTAGTCTTTCGTCTTAGTAGTTTTTGGTCTTACAATTTAGACAACAAGTATGTGGTTAGATAAAGACCTCAGAAGTTAAGAGTCTCGTTGACAACCCTCCGCCAAGCCTTCCTGTCATAAGGGTGTTACTTCCATATTTCGCTGTTCTTCCCCATTTCTTCCACCACCCATCTACGGAGAAGCTTTCATGACGGTCTTCTTGCCTCGGGTTTTTCCCTTAAGCTTATTTTCAAAGACCCGAAATATATTTTCCCCCTACTTAGTCAGAGACCAGTTCTTACGACCGTAAAGTGTCACTGACATTAATATAATAAATTTGAATATGGAATTTAATTTTGCGTGACAAAGGAGTTATTTTGAACAGTTCCTTTATCGCGTTGCCCATATGCAACTTTTGGTTTATTTCATTTTTAGCTGTCAATACTGTTCCCAAATATTTTAAGGTGCGATATTTGGATCAAGTCGGTCAATGAACATATTTTTGATTTTCTCCTCATTTAATTCTAAACCAACTTCCTTTTTCGTTTCCTCTTAAATAGTTATTCGCAAAAGATCCAGATCATCAGTGTAAGCTAGAATGGGTGTGATTCTACAATAGTAACGGTTATTCCCCTATCTTTTTCTTGAAGGGATCTCATTATGAAGTCCAGCAGCAAATTAAAAAGAAAAAGTGGCAATACGTCTTCCTGTCCTTTCCTGAAATCCTACACGTCCCTTGAATGTTTCTGATAAAGGGTATCGTACTATAATTTGTTTGCTGTTGCCCTTAATGCATACTTGTAACAGTGTCACTAGCTTTTTCGGGACTCCCAACCTAACAAGGACATTTCTGATCGGCTAATAGCTGTATAGTATATAATTATATATTTAATGCAGCTTTTCATGAAATTACAATTTGTTTTCCAAAATTATCGTGGCGTGAAAACTTGGTCAAGCGGTTCTTTTTGAAAACTACCAATATAGTCTTAGATAATTTTTTGATGTTAGTTGCAACTTGTAACAGCTTTTACCACTGATAGCAGTAATATTCCGCTTATGTTCGATCACACTTATCAAATACGAGAATAATGACCGAGTTTTTCCATTCCATTGTTCTATAAACCATAGTTGTGATGAGCCCATATAACTTCTCTATTAATTCAATCATTTTTCAAAAGCCTCTCTCGAGGCAAATATTTCACTAGCAATCTCGTTCGCCAGGTCCCGACTATAAGGTGGATGCATAGGTATCTTAAAACTAAGCTCCTGGAGCTTTTGGTGAATGACTATCGATATGTAGCCTGGCGTTGTCCCAAATGGAACACAATTTCAATTGATCAAAGCTAGTCACTTGTGGATGATTGCTTCGTTCAGAATTGTTGACAGTATAGATCCGAATTAAGAGTTTTGCCGCAGGAAAGCAGCTCAAAAATTCGCTGCCAATCCCACCACACAAACAGCAAAACCTTGCTGGTCGCCAATCCTGCCCTGGCTACCATTTGCGTCCGCGATTCAAACAAGATTGTTTTCGCTTGAATTTTTGTAAACAGCCTGATTCTAATGGTTTAGCAATCAAAACAGTGCTTACATCGTGCTTAGACTAGATTTACAGAGATTGATGCCTAAAATAACTAAACTTTCATGGAATAGATTCGAGCGTCTCTAAACTTCAGCAGTATAACTAAACTTCGACTAATAACCATTGTCCCCTTATCGGGCACAATGAGTCGCCATTAAAATCCCCTGAACTTCTTCAAAGACATATAGTCCTAAACGGTTCCTGATACATCGACATTGAATAAACGAAAACAATAAAAAGTGGCTTAAGCTGAATATTCTCTTTATTTGACCTAAAGACCATGTGGCTTCCTGGCAAACAGCCATAGATCTCCCATCGGATACATATCTACGCATTCATCCATTCTAATGCTTATCGTAAATACTCGTTATCTATTTTCGACATTAGTTTCCGCATTGCCTCAACTCCTTCGGGTCATATACCACCACCGTCTCCCCATATGTATAAACAAAACCGATTAAAACTGATGTGCCTTTGGGTATTGATTTCCGAACGCCATCCCTTCCATCCCCCACCCGCCACCGTTCCTTAATCTTTGACAAACGCATCGAACCCCAAATATTTACCGAAACAATTTTCACTTAGTCTAATCCACTAAATTTAAGTACTCGTATAACTCCGTGACATTGTCATCGACCCAACCAGCCAAGGGCCAATCTCTCCAAATTACCATACGAATTAGCCCTCGGAGATACATTACATCTACGGGTAACTCCTATCTGGTGCAAATCCATTCAGCCGCCACCGGAACTAAGTCCCAAAAGTCCTCAACCGGCCGCCTCAAAACAAATAATAATTTCGTCTTTTCTTTTTGCCTGGTTCATCCTTGGTCCCCCGACGGCCTGGATGTTGCCACAAAAGTCAAACATTTTCGATTATCAGTCCGAGCAGTAGTGGATGATGGGAGGATAGACCGGATCTATCTGTTTCCATGCCATTTAACCACACGAAGGCGGGCACTATAGATATACACTGTCATAATGGCTGGAGCGCGAGAAGGACCATAGAAAAAAATGCAAAGCGAAGCAAACCCATATTGATGGTAAGAAATGTCCCACCATCCAGATACCAACAATCAAAAGAAAGACAACAACAAAAAAAAAAGGAAAAATATCAAAACGACACTTGGACTCAATGAACCAAACCCAGTGAGGCTGGGACTCACTTAACTCTAGAGGCCGACCGGCAGCGGATGGAACAAATTCAAGCAACAGCACAACAATACGAGCACAAAATGGCTTTCCTTATGGCCACTATCCAAGCAAAACCCACAAATTTCCCTCCAAATAAAGTGCCGGAACACAACCACCACGAATGAAGTACTTCTAGTCTGAAGCATGAAGGCAGGAAAGCAAACACAAGACCGTGAACTCCCAAATCAAATTCTGACCCAAAAAACACCAGGAACTTCTCGAAAAGCAGTTAAAGTCTTTTTTTTTTTCCTTTCTTTGTTGCTACTCCTTGGGTAGGTGGCATTAATCGCACTGGCAACCTCTTAACCCAAACGCCCTCGAGGGAGCGATTCATTCTCATTCAATTTGAAGGCCTAGTTTCCGAGTGTTCTCTTCATAGTTTCGTTCTGTTTCTGTCCTTCATGCTACCCTGCTTCCTGGCCTCATCGAGCACAAACGAGACACAAATCATTCTACTTGGAAGAGCTAGCTGGCACCCGAGCACATGCATCGTAGTCGTGTGTGTTCCACCGGACGTTGCTAATCCCCTACTTAAAGGTGAACCGAGGCAAGATGTTATCTACAGCCGAATATCCACCAGATAATGTCTTCAAGTGAGATACTTTTTGGTTCCTTATTTGCCTTCCGGCGTCTCTGCCTCTCGGTTTCGTCTTCGTGCTCTCGTCGTTTCATGTGCTGGGACCGAATCATATAAATCCGTCCCGATTCATTGGTGTCAACATAAAGTACCACACGAGATGACTTTACACATCCCGAATCCAGGACCTTCATCTTCCTTTTCTGTTTAGTGTTTTTTATGCCTCTTGTTTTGCATGTCCATCGTTGTCACTGTCGTGGGCTCGTAAAGGGCTGCACGAGGGCAATAAAAACGTTTTACATGTGCGTTGTTCGCGAAGCAACTAAAGTGCGACTCAACCCAGTATCGGGTGTTGTTGTTTCGTGCGTGAACACAATCAGCCACTGAGGCATCATCGAGCATCGGAAGCTGTTACCGAAGATAAACACGACGACAAGACAATATTGTACCATGGTACCGGTACAAGCAAAGGAAGATGATGAAGCACTACAACATGGAGTGGCACCGCACCGTGTACCGGAGAGGCTGTATGTCGGGACATGAGGTTAACAACATTGTCGTGTAGTAGCGGTAGTGATAAAGATGATAGCAAGGATAGAGGAAGAGAGAGAGACGGGGGGAGAGGATGAACATGGCATTGAGCGGGAAGTCTATGGTTGGAGAGATTTATTCCAAGGTAATTTTTATGGCGACACATTCCATTAATCCCGGCACTGCATTCCGGCAAGAAATAAATCTTTTCCTAGCTTTTTTGCTTGCCTTGCTCCTCGTTCCTCATTTCATTATGGTTTGTGGCGGCATGTTGAAAAGCTTGCCAGGTGGCTGTTCAGTTCAGCGAAAGCAATACAGTGTGTCCAAAAATATTAAATGCCGTCTTGTCTAGTTGACCGATTCAATATCTTTTAGGGAACTAACCCCTTTTGCATACATCGTCAATTGTTTTTTCGATCATCACCGTCATGCCATGGTCATTGGAATTTATTCAGGTCTTTCTGCATCAGTAAACAATTATGTTTATCGAAGCCTTGGCTGCTTATGTCAAGGCTTCCCTCCGGTAAAGAGGGTTATAGGTTATGTTAAGTTAAAATCTAAGAGCTTCAGGGGGTAGTCGTGGGGCAATGGTAATTATCACCCACTGTTGAGCCGGAGGTCTATAGGTCAAGTCCGCCCATAGTCAAGAACATTATCTACATATACGGAAAAACTGTGCAACAACATCAGTTGTGAATAAGAGATGACCAAAAAGTACTGACGAATTCGTACTCTGTGTGTGCATTTCCAATATAACACCTTAATGACAAGGAAACAAAATATTTACTCTGAACTACAATCAACGCGACAAATTCAGCCGAATCGCCGGAGAGTAGTGAGCGAACATCTTCGACATAAACCATCTGCACCCCGTCCAGGTTGTGTGACAAACACCATAAGAGGGTACACTATTGAACCTGCACAAACCCTATAGAAAAAAGTCCGACTTGGACCTCAACCAACAAGCGTCTCCAGCTGGCACGATCTCTTGTCAGTTGTTTCCAGTGCCCCATTCTCAGCTGGTTAGGGTATCCTTCCACCTTAGATTCAGTCGTCCCCTGCTACGTCATCCCTCGGGTTTGGATTCGAAAACTCTTCACGCTGGAGCTGTGTTGTCCATTCGCTCTACATGGCCTAGCCATCTTAGACGTTGTTCTAGGCCGATCTCGCAGTACAGCCCATATAGTTCGACGTTGTATCTTCTCCTCCGGTCTCCGTTTATACAAACGAGATCGTAGATTGAACGCAGAATTGTCCTTTCAAAGCGACCGAGGACGTCCTCACCGGTATTCGTTAAGGTCCAGGCTTCTGCTCCGTGATTTTGATCAGTGTCTTTTATGGTATTGCCTTGGCTTTTCGAGAGGGAGCTCTACTTGTCAACTGCTTTTTGAGCACAAAGAAACAGCGGTTGGGAAGGGTTATTCTGCATTTGATCTCAACTCTGTTGTTGTTGTCGCTGGTCACTCATAAACCAAAGTAGACGAAATCCTTAACCATTTCAAATTTGTAGCCGCCAATTGTGTCGCTCTGGCCAAGACGTCGGGGTTGTGCGTCTTTTTTGGATGTCAGCATATATTTGGTTTTACCCTCGTTCACCGAAAGACTCATGTTAGCCGCTTCTGTTTCAATGCTTTTGAGCACTTCATTGACGTCTTGCTTTCCTCGCCCAAATACGTCAACTTCATCCGCAGACGCAAGCAATTTCGCAGACTTGAAATAGATCGTACCCTTTATGCCTGTCAATGAGTCTCGTATGACCTTTTCAAGCGGGATGTTGAAGAAGTTGCATGACAATGGGTCACCTTGCCTAAATCCTTTTCTAACATCGAAGGTCTCGGTTAATTCGCTACCGACCTTGATGGAGTAGCGAGAATTCTCCATTGTCATCCTGCAAAACCTGTCGAGTTTGGCAGGGATGATAAGCCTAGACATAGCTCGGTATAACTCGGCCCTATGCATACATCACACATCTTATACTTACTTACTTAGCGGTCCAGGTCAAGACCAAATTGACTAACATCCGCGATTGCTTGGCCTTTATACCGGAGGTTCGGTCTTCCTCTTCTTCTCGAACCAGGAGGCGTTAGTGTTCATGCGCTCGATCTGGCCGAGCCAGTGTAGTCGACGGATCTTTGCCTTCCGGTCTACATTCACATCTTTGTACCGCTGATAGAGTTCGCGGTTATGTCCTCTCCTCCATTTACCTTCCTCACGGACAGGACCAAATATCCGGCGAAGAATTTTTCTTTCGAAAGAACCCAATATCAGCTCCGCGGACTGGCAGTATTAGCATTTTGTAAAGCATGACTTTGGTTCTTGGAGTGAGGAGTTTTGACCCAAGTTGCTTGGACAATCCGAAGTAGCAGCGGTTGCCAGGGCGATTCTATGCCGGGTCTTCACTGTGGTGCCGTTTGTGAAATTTACGTTTGCCCCGAGGTAGACAAACTCCTTAACCACCTCCTTGACCTCGAGCTGTCAATTGTTACGTTTTGTTTTGTTTTATCCTCATTGACCTTATGAGCAACTCGTTTTGCCTGTTCTTCAATCGCCGTGAACGCTTCCACGATGCCATGGCGCGATCGCGCGACGATGTCAATATCATCCGCCTTACCTAGCAGCTGGACAGACTTGTAGAAGAAAGTACTTTCCCTGTTGATGTCTGCCCTTCGCACTATCTGCTCCAGTACCAGGTTGAAGAAATCACACGACAGCGTATCTCATTGCCGGTGTCCGGTGCATGTTTCAAACGATTCAGAGGTCCTAGAACGGAGCACACGGTGCATCGCGTATTTTTTTTAGCTTGGCGCTACACACCTGGATCAGTTTTCAAGGGATCCCGAATTCAACCATCGCATCAAGCAATTCTTTAAGATGAATGCTGTCGTATGCGGCTTTGAAATCGATGAGGAGATGGTGTGTATCGCTTTGAAACTCGTATTTTCCAGGATTTGTCGAAGTTTGAACATTTGGTCTATAGTCGATTTCCCGGGCGGACATTAAGCAGGCATATACCTTGCAAGAAATGGAATCGCCTTTTTTGTAGATGGGGCAAATAGAGCTGGTATTCCAGTCGTCAGGCATGCTTTCATCTTCCCAAATTCTGCAGATGATCTGGTGAAAAGTTCTGATGGCAAGTCATCTGAGCTTGCAGCCGTTTTGTACCACTCTCTCTTTGTCATGCTCGTTAAGCAGCTGCTTAAATACATCCACTATTCCCTGCGGATCGATGCCAAGACTACCTTCGTAGTTTCGAAGAGACTGGGCGCCTTTCTTGAGGGCTCCTGCAAGGCCTTTGGCTTTCTTATAAAAGGCTTGCATTTTATGCTTGTCCTTAGACTCCTCGATATCCTTGAGCTGGGAGGCCGCGAAGGTTTTTTTTTTTTTTTGTTGCAGTAGTTTTTTCTCCTCCCTTCTTTTGGCTCGGAATTCCTCTTGCGCTGTCCTGGTTGTTCGCTGTAGCGCCTTTTGATACGCCTCGTCGTACGTACACTGTCATATGCGGCTTTAAAATCGACAAAGAGGTGGTTGTGTGTCGATTTGGAATTCTTTGGTCTCCTCCAAGATCTGCCCCAGTGTGAGATTCCATGCTTTCGATTCGGGCATGCTTTGCTCCGAACAAATTTTACAGAAGAGCTCAGAATAGCTCAGTAGACAGGCCGTCTGCGCCTGTGGCTTTATTAGTTTTAAACTTCGATATTACGTGCTTAATTTCACCTACCTCGGGTGGACGTTATACAGTCTACATAAGGCTTCTACTCTGGCTTTATAGCCCTGGCATGTCCGATTTACTTACTCGTAAAACTTGCGGGCGTCATTCCTGTGGTGGTATCTCTTCATTTCCTCAATCTCACGCTTTTCGTGCTCTCTTTTTTTCATCCTTAAAAACGTATACTCCTCTCTCCTTTTCTGTTCGTAGAGCCAACAAGAGGCTCTCTTCCGTCTTTGTAGCATGTGATGTTTTGCTAAAGGCATACAAAGTATAGTTCATTTATGCCAAAAGTTGTATTATAAGCTTATAAGACATGCCTTTCTAGTCCTCCCCTCAATATTGGGTATCTAGACCATGATTCTAAGATACTAAGCACTCGTACAGAATGAGAGTGTTTGACCATTTAACTCTACAATATAAAGGTTTCTATTCATAGTAAACAATCGAATTTCAGTTTTGTCCGGATGGTCAAGTTCAGTGACGATATCTACCAAATACTGGAATCACTATATCTTTCGCATACGATACCGCTGATATTCTTGCCCCGAGTAGCCTTACCAGAATGCTAAAAGGGTTTGAAAAAACCCTGTTCATGGGTTATCCAGCCTTGATTTTAAGGGTGGGTCCACCGATTAATGGCATTTTCTATCCCGAATTTGATGTGAAATACAAGACTGTTATTGAAGGCTCCTTCAACGTCTAGAAGTGTACGCCTTTTAGAAGAGGGTTCTTCCGACTAAAAGCATTACCATTTGTAAGATTGCCTCAGTAGATTTTTCTTTGAAAAAGGAAAGTTGAAATGTGTACAAGAAAAAAATTTTCTCTTTTCGATAAGGTTGTGTGAAAGACCTTTCTTTGGTATGGTAGGTTAGGTACGTTCATACGATAGAAGGATTCGATTTTAAAGGATTTTGCGAAGTTGTACGTCTGCCCTTTACTCTAAGGAAGAGATATCTATGATGACATTTTCTCCCTCTGATATGTCTCTGACAAGTCTCATGGAAAATCTGGCAGCAAAATTTATTCCAAAACTGTCAAATTTCGAACAAGATCACCGGCAAGTGAAAGTTGGTTAAACTCTTATTTAAAGGGGATAAGATTGATGTTGGGCATCATGTAAAATTCGTTTCAAAAAACTAATTCGTATTATTTCTTGAACACACCATTACTCCTCCTATCGGAAGTATTAACATCCGCCAACGGATACGTTGCTTTTGCTCCACCAGTTAAACACCACTGGCAGCCAATTATTTCCACGCGAGTAACCTATTCAAAAACAAAGTAACCCACATCGTTAGCTCTCAATGTATTCACATCCGCACACTTCAAATAAATTGCATTTTTATTACGCCAAACACCCAGGAGCATAAAAATGCCCATAAAATCGGCAATAAATCTCAAAAACCTTCGTTTACATTCCACCAACCATTTACTTCATACCAATGCAAGCCAGCAATAAACCCATGACACTGGCCAGATCACGTTCGCGCCCAGTGACACCACCACACTGGCCCGGCTCCTCTGAAACCATCTCTCACACCTTGGAGCATCAACAGATAAATTATCGGGCATCCATAATTAATTTTCATAGTCCATCGAGTTCCAGATCCAAAGTGCCAAACACTGGGTAACATTTAATTACGTCCGGGATTGATTCTGTAATTTTGCATTCAACACATGTGCCTTCCAAGAATCCTACATTCGTTCTCGCATACTTGGCTCATACTCCTGAAAATCGACCCCGATTGCCAACTGTCGAATGGAGAGTGTAACATAGAAGTCACTCATAGCGTAATAGCCATAATTAATCAATTGCTCGACGGTCTCACTCACGTTACCCGACATACACCCAATCGAAGACTAAATGACTCAATTAAAACAGCCCGGGGAACGAAGAATGGTTCACGGGTGATTGACGGTGTGTGGGAGACGTGGGTATTGTTGTGGGAAGCGGCACGTTGATGGTAGGTTTGGAATTACTCATGCACTTGATTCGGTAAACTGTTACTCGATCTTGCATCGGTCATGGCACGGCGGTATTCGAATGCACGACCGAGCACACTACTGACGTGATGTGATGAGTAAAGATTCAATCATGCCGAGGGAAGAAATAGCTCACAGTCTTGGTATTGTCGGAATATACCGATGGCCCATTAGGGCGACTTGAATAGCATAGAATCACACGTGCAGGTTTGTGAATTGTGTGCATGATGAATCACCGAATTTGAAATTCGAATTTATCAAACTTGTTTCTGTGAGTAAATTAAAGGGTGATTTTTTTACTGATTTGCTTTTCAATGTTCTACTTTTGGAAGCTTGCGGCTGATTTGTGACATTTGCAAAGTTCAAGCGAACTCAGTTAATATTGCCATTGCTATTCTAAGACTTCTATTCTATCTATTCTAATCTCTTCTATTCTAACTTCTAATGCTTATAAATAATTTAATTTTATTATCAAAATTGCTCTGTGGAAAATGTTTCTCACCCACTTCGATTATTTTACGGTCGTCGCATTCGACCTACTGGGCAAGCAATTCAAGCCATAGTTGACCAATTTCACACCCATCTCACGCTGTTGGACAGTAAGCCACCCCGTATGCGTAAAATGTCTACAGAAAAAAATATTGCTGCTACATCTGCAAGTGCTAACGAAGATCGTAGTTTGTCCATTCGTCGCTGTTCGCAGCAATTGGAATTTTGTTATTCGACTACGTGGAAAATTTTACGTAGAATCAGCTTACAGCTCGTGCAAGAACTGAGCCAGAACAACCTGCCGCAGCGTCGAGTTTTATGTAAGTAAGCCTTAGAAAAGCTGGAGGAAACTCCGCTTTTTTTTTATCGAAAAATTTCATTACTGGCAATTTTTTATTTTGTTTTTGTAGGGTTCGTGCAGGTTCAAGAGTGTACGATCATATGGTGTTTGTCACACAACCTGGACGTGGTGCAGATGGTTTGTGTCGAAAATTTACGTTTACTACTCTCCGGGGGTGGTTGTCCTAGATACGATTTTGAGAGATTCGACTGAATTTATCACGTTGGTTGTAGTTCACAATAGCTCTTTTGTTTCCATGTCAGTAAGGTGTTATATTGGAAATGCACACACGGGGTATGAATTTTGAAGAGATCTTACTCTGCGAGTGCTATGCCGTCATCAGCATTTTTTTGATCATCTCTCATTCACAACTGATGTTGTTGCACAGTTTTTCCGTATAGGAATTGTTCTTGGCTAAGGACAGATTTGAACTACAGACCTTCCGCTCAACAGTCGATGATGATTACCATTGCAGAAAAAACACGGTATTTGGTCCGATGAGCAATCTCGGGAAATACATACAAGACCTACCAATGTTACCGGAAAAATGCACTGTTTGGTTCGGTTTATGCTCCGGCCCGTACTTTCTCAATGATGACCTTGAAAACAAAGTTACCGTCAATGGTGCCCGCGATCCTTCCATGATTTTGAACCTGTTTTGGCCCAAAATGCACGAGCTGAACATGGTCGAAATGTTGTTCCAGAAAGATGGTACTACATGCCAGACAGCACGTGAATCGATGGACCAACTGGCAAACGAGTTCGGTTGGCCTCCACGATCCTGTAAGCTCACACCTTTAGATTACTTTCTCTGGATGTATGTGCAGTCACTAGTCTATGCCGATAAAACAGAGGCGTTAGACGATTTGGAAGTGAACACTCGCCGTGTTATTGCGGCCCCAGTTGCTTGATAAAGTTGTCGAGACGTTCGTATGCTCGTGAACTTCTTTGGTGCAGGTGATATCTCAGTTTGTTCGCAAAATATCTATTCCGGACACTCATTTTTTCACCCGTAATCATGTATCATAAGCATTAAGTCATAGTCTAAATTAAATTTTCAAGGGTACCAAATGAGACAATGCTAAGTTGAAAAGACTAGCATCACCCAAAGGTTAATTTTTTTAGGATACATTTTATTTTTTCTAAGTTCTCAATTTTTTTTCGTACTTCCATTGAGTATTAAAATTAATTGCCTTATCCGCAAAACAGCGTAAATGGCTACCTTATCTCTAGCAGAAAAGGGACAAGTTCAATTAACGTGCATCCCCCGATGACATGACAGAATTGCCAATTAAACGAACAGATAACTTTCTTGAATGCTTATTAAAACAACATTCTATTTATCCACATCTTCCCCAATCCCTTTATGTCGATTCTTTGAAAGGATTCCCTACTGATGTATATTTCATTCCCTTAAATTCTCATCTCGCCCGAACCCTCACACATTCATCAACCAAAAAAGGGAAGCCAACCATGTGCGGCGGTAGGTGGTAGAAAAACAAAACTAAAACGAGAAGGGAAAATACGACATTTCCAACTCACTAACTCGGATAAAGGACAACGACAACGAGGATGGCGATGGTGATGGCGATGGTGATGGCGACAACTGTCATTCGAACTACGAGTATGCTCTGGAAAAACTTGAACCTAAAAAGAATTCCAGCATGTTAGAAGGATGCTGGCGTTCAGGGTAGTGTTATTCTTAGCAAATACGACGGAAGACATAAGCTTCTTATGAGCTCATCCGAATGCCAGTGTCGACCTTTTACATTCAAGTCCAAGTCCAGTGACCTCTAGCTGTAATCGTGTGTATCGCATTGCAACTGCTTGTTATTTGCTTGCAATTGTGAAGGAAAAAAAATCGTTAAGATGCAAGGGAACGAGGACGTTTCATTTGCCATGGGTTGTTGGCGCCCTGCTTCCTCGTGCTGGGTGAGAATTTTTAATTTCATCCCACAGGATAGCGAGCAGGTATAGGATAGGTATAGAGACACAATCCTTTTGAGAACTAAAGTGCAAACCGGTATTAGCAACAATTTTCAGGCAACATCGACGGCATTCACCTTCAACGTCATTCAGTGCACTTAGAGGACGGAAGCCTACTTGCACTCAGGTACCCACTCAACCCTATTTTAGGGGTGCGACAACACCACCACACCGGGCAGGCAGAAAGGAAAATCAAAGATTCCAAGTCACAGATACGATGTATGCTTTTCATAAATCTCCCACCATCGCCTCAACCTCGTCGTCATACAATTTCCATTCGAAATGAATTAGAATCGTCGGCACCTTGTCCAAACAGTTGGATTGAAAGTCCATAGGAAACATCCGGAGGCGCTCAAGACGACAGTGTCTTCTAGTTGTTTGCCCCGACATTTAGCCAATGGGAAGTACGAAAGCAAAGCCAAAGATAGAATTTCATTAGATAAAGGCTGAACTTAAGCTTTCACGGGATTGATTGAAAAGGAAAGGGTATAAAAGTGAGCTTCCTTTTTAGAAGCGAAGAATGCATAGAGGCTGCTTTGTTTAACATTTGCGTTTGTACTTATTTTTTTTTTCCAGGACAACCTGCGTATTCCTTCGCATATATCGGGGACAAGAGTGTGAGTGCGTAGCGTACAGCTGGGGATTTTAATCAATTTTAGATTTTCAATCTACCAAAAAGGCTCCCAATGGAGCGCAGATAGCACAGTCGAACAGGCCGCTGGTGTAGTGATATCTGCGGCAATGGTGGTGGTAATGTTTGCTTCCGGTCGTTAGATACAGCCGCCCCCCATCGCCTTTGATACGCCATCTAGTCAGGACGGGGTAGTTGGAAGATTCCGACGTTATCAGGCAATCACATTATCGACGTTGTTCCTTTGCCTTCCGTTTTTACATTTTGCAAAGCAACATTTTTCCACTTCAATAGATAAGATGGAGATAATTAATTTCTTAGTCGAACGGGAAATGGTCAGCGTCGGGACGGTTCCGCATTTTCCTTAATAGATTGTGATATTTTATGACATACAGTTGCGGGTAATTAAATTTGTTTGTTAAAAACAAGTTTGTTTTTTCAGTTTGCTTCGTCAAAGACGGAATTTTTCTGATCTGAAGGACCATTTTTAATGGAATTTCTCAATTATGCTTCCTACTCACTTTGATATCTTTTCAGAAGCACATTGAGTTTATAAAATATTGAAGGGAAAAAAAGATTACAGGAGCGAGGAATGTTAAAAATAGAGTCGATTTTCATGTAAGAGTGGTCTTTGAACTTAATATAAAGTGACCCGGCAGTGTGTATCGTTTTTGTTAAATTAAGTCCACATTTTTGTGAAATAAATCTCGACCTTTATTGGCAAATGAAGCTCGGTCCACGGTAATTATGAACGAAATGTAACATTGACCATGTGACCACCATGGCTTTTGCAGACTGCGATTTCGGCCCAATAGGGTGCAAAATTGTCGCCAGTCTATCGGCGTAGACCATACTCTTCAAATAATCCCACAGAAGAAGTCTAAAGGTGTCAAGTAAGAGGCCGATAAACTTCACCTCCAACAGAAATGTTTCTTCATCATGGCAAAAAGTATGGTCCTATGAAGCCTATAATCAGCCCCACACAGTGACTTTTGTGATTGTGATTCATCGAAAAGGACCAACTTTGATGACAAATAATCTTGGCGATCGAACACCTATTTAATGGATTTGCGACGTCGCAGGTAATCTAAAGGCTTCAATCGTTTTATAACGCACACTTTTAGGGTGTGTAAATGAAGATAAACTCGGTTATTAACTTGATAAATTGTGACAAATTGAGGTGCTTGACCGATTCCGAATACCTTTATCCACAGCGCTAGTATTCTAGCATATACAGGGTGGGCCAAATACAAGTTTCTTTTCAAAAATGTAATAAAATGAAAAAAAATTATTTTTTTCCATGTAAAGGGTCCGCCATCTAACGTTTTTTTTTTCAAGTAGTGCTTATTTCGTGAATGGTAACACTTAGCTCATGTCTGATTTGACAGATAATTAGTTTTATCCTTCCGCTGAACGAATATGGTTGTGTATACGCTTGAACAACGCTGGGAAATATTGCGACATTACTTTGAAAATCATGGTAATGTTGCAGAATGTGTGCGAAAATTGCGTACGGATTTTGGAAGAAGAGAAGCACCGTCAGCTCCGTATGTTCGTTATCTTGTGAAAAAAAGTGAAAGAAACTGGCATCCTCATCGATAAACCAAAGCGTGAAAAGCCAAAACAGTGCGTACACCCGAGAATATTGCTGCTGCGGCAGAAAGTGTGCGTGAAGCGCCATCAACATCAATTCACCGTCGTTCTCAACAATTGAACATTTCGGAGACAGCATTGAGACGAATTTTGCATAAAGACCTTGGTATGACGCCATACAAAGTCCAATTGGTTCAGGAGTTGAAGCCAACTGACCATCCAATGCGTTTTCGCTTCGCTAAGTGGGCCTGCGATCGACTTACAGAAGATGCCGATTTTGCCAAAAAAATCATCTTTTCAGATGAAGCTCATTTTGATCTTGGCGGGTATGTAAACAAGCAAAATTGTCGCATTTGGGGCACAGAAGACCCGCACGCATACATTGAAAAGCCGGTGCACCCAAAACGAGCCACTGTTTGGTGCGGATTTTGGTCCAGAGGCATAATTGGGCCATTTTTCTTCGAAAATGAGCAAGGAGTGGCCGTTATAGTCAATGGCGATCGTTATCGGGCCATGTTGAACGAATTTTTGTTCACAAAAATTGAAGAGGAGGATATTGGCAACATTTGGTTTCAACAGGACGGCGCTACGTGCCACACAACCGAAGCTACACTCGATGTTTTGCGCCCTGTTTTTGAAGATCGCATTATCAGCCGCAGAGCTGATGTCGTTTGGCCACCTCGGAGCTGCGATTTGACACCGTTGGACTATTATTTGTGGGGTGCCGTCAAAGATAAGTGTTGTCGTGAAGCCATTGGTGAAATACAGCTGCACACAATCGATATTGTGCTTAAAAATTGGACCGATCGTGTAGGCTACTGCATGGTCAGCCGAGGCAGCCATTTGAATGAAATTATTTTCCATTATTAACCGGAAGGATTGTACTTTCAAATAAAAAAAGAAATTTGAGAAAATATTCAGTAGTTTTTTTCATAGCATTTTCAAAAAAAAAAAAATATTTGGCGGACCCTTTATTATGGCTTTATTAGTTAGTAAGAACAAACATTCCATTAATTACGAAATACAACGTCGTTCACGTAGCTGCCTCGGCTGAAAGTAGCGCATTCTATCACCCCAATTTCCCAAGACCTCGTTGATGGTTTCGGGTTGTATCTCACGGATTGCTTGGATGGTATTGGCCTTAAGTGCTTGAATCGTTTCCGAATTGTTAGCATAATATCGGTCCTTCACGGTCAAATCACAGCTCCGAAGCGGCCAATTGACATCGCCAAGACGGCTGATAGCACGATTTGGGAATTTGGTCCGCAAAAGATCGATTGTGGCATGGGCTGTGCGGCATAGCGCGCCATCCTGCATGAACCAAATCCATGTCATCAATTTCAGTAAAAAAATTCGGTTTACGTGGCTCTGTAACGCTCACCCTTGACCGAAGCGTTGCTCCCAGCCTCATTTTTTAAGAAAAATGGCCCAATGATACCACCACTCCACAATCCGCACCAAACTGTCAATCTCTGAGGATGTATTGGCTTCTCGACAATAACGTGCGGATTTTCCGAGCCCCAGATGTGGCAATTTTGTTTATTAACGTAGCCGTAGATGAAAATGTGCCTCGTCAGAAAAGATGATTTTTCACTATTTTTCGCTTGAAATCGTTGTGCAATTTAAGCTGCTCTAAGGCCCAAATTGCAAAGCGATAACGAAGCGGATGGTCGCGCCTTCAATTGCTGAGTCAATTGGACTTTGTAAACGAATAACCCGAGATCAATGTGCAGAATTCTCATCGGTCTAGTGCGAGAAATGTTGAGCTGTTGAGATCGATGGCGAGTTGAGTTCGTGAATTGAGTCTTATACTGTCGGCCACAGCAACCACATTTCCATCTATGCCCACCGTACGACGACGGAGACCATGAGTGTTGTACACTGAAACTGGTATGCATCTCACGAACTTTTTGCACAAACTTGTGTATAGCAGTGGGTGCTTCAATTCGGCGAAAACTTATTTTTAAAAAAACGCACTGTTGGGGCTACACAGCACTCACTTTGGAAATGAGTTTTCAATATTTCCCAACATTGTCCAAGCATAAAGCGACTCATTTCGTTCCGCGGAGGTATGATACAGAGTTTTTGTCAAGATTTCGAGCGGAAAACAGCTGTCAGTGTCAAGAGAGACGAGTCTATGGCCGGCACTAGCAGAGGCTGTCGCTCTGTGAATAAAACGGTGAGTTTTGACCAATAGGGCAAAATTAATTCTCCGACTCGGGTTTTAATCCACACGAGATTGATCATCCTACTGGTGTCTATTCCCAAGGCGAATATCGATGCCCCGATTTAGGTTTTGACCCGGACGTGCCTGACCAAACGTTATAGCTGCCCTCGAGAGCACAAGCCAACAACAATTATAGCCTCGACTCGGGTTTTATACAGACAGGCTCGGCCTCACACTACTCCAGGCAACCAGTCAAAATCCGGACAGAAGGGGACTGACTGGGTGCTGTCAACGCGACAGCAACGAGGTAACCAAAGCGCCAATATGACCGAGTGTTTCGAACGGGTCTCAACCCAGAGGGACAGAGTAGTGCGCCAACTACACAAGCCCGTCTGTCGGTGTCGGATCTTAAATCCTACGGTTTAATATTGCGTCAAATTTAAAGCATCGCCGTTCATTCTTGAACTCGGAATTTTTAAACTGGTATACGTTTTAGCGTACTGACCCCGAGTTCACTGCTCCCGATTTTCTAAAGCTCGAATGAGCTTCTCAAACTTAAGTATGCTATTGTTCTTTGGGATCTCGATGTCCTTACTATCACCCTTTTGCTTCTATAGACGGTATCTCTTACGTTTTTCACAAATTTAGTATGGCTTAGCAAAAATCTTCTATGTACTATGACTGTGGCATATTTAAATGCCTATATGTATGTATATGTGTGTTCAAGAAATCACGGGATTTCAATTTTACAAAATAACTTTATAATATTTATATTTTGGCATAAGTATTATCTCCTGCCGAATATGAAGGCTGGCATCTTAGTACCGCCATTTTTAAATATTTTGGAACGGCAAAAGATGTGTATTTCGACACTCTCAAGGGAATTAAAATTTATAGGGTACTTTCCGTTGACCTAGAACTATAAAATTTGGCAAGTAATATCGTATTATACTACAAGTATAGAGAAAGGTCTGAAAACTATAAATTTGTAATTAAATCATAAAAAGACAGGGTCTTTATAGAAGGGACTGGGGTCCAAACTTTGAACTGAGTTAACCGTGTCATGTGGGGTATCAAACTTAAATAGATTTTTAACTATTTTTATGATGCACAGTTTTCGATACTCTTTTATATGTATTCGTATAGGTACCTAATAATTATGGAGTATGTGTATAATAGAACCTACAGTTTGCACTGTTATGCGTACCTACTTACTCTTTTTTTCTTTAATTTTATAACTAAACACAATCCCAAACAGGTACCTACTACTTAAGTGTCTTGTACCTAGTAGTACTATACATATGTATATAATTTCATAGGATATTAAACAAACTGCGAGACTCGATTCATGGGCTATTTATAATATGCATTTACCTACAAATTTGTTTGCAACCCGATCGTTGGTAATCATTTCGTTTGCTTTTCTGAGCAAGTGAAGGCGCTCGTCATCTTCAACGTCGACCTTCGTGAAAACCCTTCTACCTCTTCGAACTCTAGGCTAACGCAAAGCACACTCACTGAAGCTACGTTTAATATTTCTACAATTTTACTGCATTCTATTTCATTTTTATAGCGATAATTAACGCGAATCTGTGATCCATTTCTTAACATAAATAAATACACTAAGACTGTTTCTAGTAGCTGACAACAGATAAGGTAACCAGTTTGATTGGAAAATTTTCAAGCAATTCCTATACCACTACCTCTCCTTTCCACGATTATAAGCTATACCCTCATTTTCTATTTATAGAACTCACGGGCTCTTCTCGTCTTGCAGTGAGAACAGCATTTTATGCATTTTATTCCGGATTTTTCTTTAGTAATAGTCTATTTAGATCAACACTGAGCTTTAGGGATAGATTGATAAGACCTTATGTAGACCCTAACGATTTTATTATATTTTAGTACCACAAACATTAATGAAGATTATAGTCTGTAAAAAATAATGTCCATAATTAAACTGATTATGTCAATTATGAAGAAATTGGCCCATTGCGTCGATCTCTCTAGTCCAAGTGCACTGCAGTAATTATTCCTGATCAGCATCTGCGTTTTATGTAATGTTTTTTATTTTATAAGGGTTCATTATGTTTGTAATAATCGTAGTTTTAAATCGTCAAACGTGTTACGACCTCACAGCAAAGTGGAAGACTACAAAACTCATAATTGACTTTCCTGCCAGCGCTCCTCGCTCAAAATCTTGTATTAAACTCCAGATTCAAGCAGTTGCTGTCAAAATATTCTTCTATGATATCCTTAAATATTTACCGATTTCTCTCGCAAATAAAGAGCATTCGTAAATTACGACACAACAAAATCAACTCAACAAAAATTCAGGCAAAATTGCCAACCATCGAGAAAGTAAATGGAGCAATCCAGCAATCCATGACAATCAAAGAACGAATTGAAGTACGAAACACCTTATCTGAAACATACAAGAAACGTGCAGGATTAAAACAAGGAGACCCCTTGTCACCACTTCTCCTTAATTTAGTGCTAATTGACGTAATGAGATCCCTTCAGGAAAATTTTAGGGGAATATCCCTTGATGGAATTAGTGTCGCTCTATAGTCGCTCTAACTTAAGCTGTCGATTTGGACCTTCTGATGATAGTAAGGAAACAGTTAAGATAAAAATAAAATTGAAAAATTTAAGTAACCCCATACACAAAATAACTTTAAAAAGTAAAAAAATAAAATTTTTCTCTCAGCTTTTTGACTTCATTAAAAGAACCTATTAATATTTTAATATAAGTGCCGCCGCGTCGGGAGACCGTTAAGTTACTCCCGGACCCTAATTGCGATAGGTAACTACTTAAATTACATTTTTCTTGAGTATTATGAAGCAAAGCATAGGCTTCTTGTGTGTACAAGGTGGCGCCAGGTTTAACGTCCAATTTTGCTTTTGAATAACTTTTTTACGAAATAAAAAAAATGATTTTGATTGATGGAAAACTTTACTTGGACCTTAACATTTTTTTTTGTTATGTGGAATCCGTCCAGTGGCTACCGTCGGTATTGATACGCTGTATCCATTTTATCGCATATTTCATGACTTTCCGAAAGATTTCCTGTGATAAATGTTCGTATTTCTGTCGAATATTCTCCTTAAGGGCTGCGAACGCGTATATCCGAGGCTTGTTGGCATAAGCTCGCAATTTCAAGTAGCCCCAAAAAATAATTCTGGAATGGTTAAATCTTGATGGTTTGGTTAGATCTTGCTGGCCATGCCAAATCGCCAAAACGGGAGATTACGCGACCAAGAAACACTCCCTCCATTGTGGCTCGTGCTGTGTGGGTTGTTGTACCGTCTTGTTGAACCCAAATGTTCACCAAGTCCCACTCATCGAATTCCGGCAGTAAGAAGACGTTTATCATGTTTAGCGTTCGCCAGTTACAGTGATCGTCTTGTCGATGGTGTCCCAAAAAAGATTCCCGCGTGAACGCCGCACCAGATACAAAGATTTTGCCTATTGACGTAACCGCTTAAGTGTAAATGCGCGTCGCTCATGATGATTTTCGACACAAAATCGTCCTCTTCGTTGTTGATTAAGGATGGCTTGCAGTAATTCATACGCGACTGACGGTCAGCAGGCATTACCTAATGCACTGTTTGTGCTTTATACAGCAACATGTGTAATGTGTAAGCCTTTCACTAAAATTCACTGTAGGATTCGCCTGGTGATGCCCAATTGCTGGGCCCGTCGTCTGCTTGATGTTCTCAGCGACATCGGTAGCCACAGTGGCGATATTCTCGGCCGAACGACCAGTCCGGTGGCGGCCAGGTCTTGCATGATCTCCTATGGTTCCAGTCTGTTTAAATCGAGTAGTTAAGCCAAATGTTTGCCCAGTTGGCGCGGCACGAATAGAAAATTGACGTCGAAATTCATGAAATTCCACCGACCGATTATTGGTCAAAAAAATCGACACAATTATTCCACGCTCTTGTGAAGTTTAGCGCTCCATTGTTTGTATATTCCAGCTGTTTAGTTCACAAATGTCAAATATGATTGAGGTACGACGCCATTTGCAAAAAATATAACATCTTCCGATAGGGTGATTCATTTTGCGCCACCTAAGAGAGCTGATGGCCTTGAAACGGCTGAACAGATCTTCATAAATTGTAGCTAAGAACTATTTCGATCACGATTCAAACAAAAAAATAGCATCAAAATCGGCGCATTCGTTCAGAAGTACGATGCCACAGACACACACACAGTCACACATAAACACACAGGGGTTAAAAAATTCAGAAAGTCTAATAACAGCGGGCTTAGCGTAGGTTTAGTATCAAGAGAAAACTAAATATATGGTCATTAACATAAGCGACTTGGATCGATTCACATCTCTCCTCTGACTGTCCTCGATAAACGCTTTAAAAAAGTGGACGATTTTAAATGTCGTTGAAGCGTGTTGACCCACGAAAACGACAGAGATATATAAATAAATAAAATGCAGTATATGGCAACGTGTTTCTTCGCAATGAAGGAACTATTCAAAACAGCTTTTTAATGCCACTGACATGTAATGAATGTGAAACTTGGTCTCTGAATAATGAGAAAAAATTATGATGGATTTTGGAAAGAAGATCTTGAGGAAAATCTAATCTGGTTATCTATATGAGGAAAACTACACAATCAAGAACTCAAGGCAATCTTTTCAGCCCCAAGCATTTTTCGAATTAATAAAGTCTTAAATGGACAGGACACGTAGAACGAATGGACAGTGCATAAATAGTAGAAAATAGTAAGTGGGAAACCGAAGAGAAAAAGACCGCCAGTAAGCCACCTTCGCTCAGAAAGTTTGCCGAATTTTAGACTATTTTATATATATCTGTGTATGTATGAACTTCTGGAGCTGGAAATGGTAACCATGATATCTGCCTGACATTTAGACATCTCTGAAAAGAAATTTGTCTCAAACCTTCAAAAACCTTCTGAGTCTTAAATTGGTCGGAGATGGAATCAAACGTTGACGCTGGTATTGCAGTCACTAACTGGCAAGATTCGAAGGCGCTATGAATGTTTCCAGGCCTCAAGATCCTTTTAGCAAAGCAAACCAACATCTACTCTATTGGAACTCGATTCAAAAAGACTCGTCTACTACATCTTAACCTTTCCCTCGAGGCAGAGTGCAGACTCCGTCCTGAAGTGACGAAACTACATTAAAAGCATCTTCCTTAGCAAAATCTTAAAACTTTGTTAGCAATGTTGAGGGGCTTATTTGACACAATACATTTCTTTAGGGCGCTATTTCTCCCCTTGTTAATTGTAGAACAAGCCACATAATTCGAACCAAAAAATCCGGATAAATCCAGGAACCTAAAATTTGATTGAAGAGGTCACTTCGACTGGAGTATCATTCCATTTGTATAAATTAACTGGTTAGCACGTCTATTTTGAAAAGCCTTTTATGACAAGGTAAAGATCGATTTCAATTATACATTGAACTTAAAGACTCAATATTTTCTACCATTCCCCCTTACGTCTACTTCAAAAGCAATGCACACGTGCAGACAGCATGATACATACCCGCACTTTGACTCGTTTATGGTCTCTCACCGTCGTCAATAATTGAAACACTTACCATGCGACAGCCAACAATCGGTAGCTCAGAAAATTAACCATATTTCCGCCACAAACTACGAGTCAAACAGAACCTATTGCCACGACTATAATGAGTTCCCCTTGGACATTTTGAATACACGAGTCTACGTTTACACTACCGCCGCCCCGAGGTACCATTCAAGATTAATGAAGAACCTTAAATCTCGTGATGATTGATGATCCCATTACTGATGGCTTTATCGGTTTTAATTCCCATTAACATGGGTTATCGAATGATTTCAAAAAATAGAATCAAAAAAAATAATAATAAACTGAGAAAGACTTACAAAACGTTGTGGCTTTTGACGGCCAGGGTCATTATCGTCGGAGGCTCTTTGTAGCCCGAAACATGTTTCATGTCTTTTCTGTAATGGTGTTTTTTCTATTCAAGATTAATGAAAATAAAAAAAAATTGATTCGATTATGTAACTGTTCTATGTACTTTTGGAACTAATTTAAAATCACTTGTTAATGTTTCGTTTGATTTTTTGTCTATTTTAGGATGATCTGCCTGGTCAAGCACTGCTGGACGTGGTGTTCGCCCGACTCAACCTCGTTGAAACTGCCTACTTCGGTATACGGTATATCGATGAAGAAGATCAAACGGTGAGAATTTTTCTCATGCATCATTAATGGATTTATGAAAAACGATTTTTTGATATTTTTTCAGCATTGGTTGGATCCAGCTTCTAGGCTTTCGAGGCAATTGAAACCAAAGCCAGATCCATTTGATTTGTATTTTGGAGTGAAGTTTTACGCAGCTGATCCCTGTAAACTTCTCGAGGAAATAACCAGGTTTGTTATATGATATTGGATAGGATACCGAAATAGTGTGGATGGAATGTAGTTACGGTTTTGAGCGGCCTTCTAACCTATTCGTCTTTCATCAGATGATATACAGTACTAAGTGGTTCCATATAGAGATGAACTTGAATAACATAAAAAAGAAAGAAAAAATGTTTGTACAAATTGATGCGCATTTGCCTATCTTCCTGACAACACATTACTATTGCATAAGTACAAAACAATGGCAATCTACGATTTTACCCGACTTGTGGCATCTTCATAACAAGATGAGATCAGCTCGCCGGGAGCCAAGCTACTATTTCAGGTCTTCTACCTTGAATTTTGCAAACTTTAACCTTGATCTCAAGAACCACAGTAGCTAGGGCTTTAAAACTAGAATCATTCAGAATCATGTACTCTATAACACAGCCAAGTTTTAGACTCATAGCTACTTGGTTTGATATATGCGTACGGGCGAATAGACGGACAGACAGGAAAACCTTTGCATAAGTCTTCCCTACCCAGCTTTGAAAGGTAGAAGACTAAAATAAGAAATGCTGCTCAGCCCAGGCCATGCGTCGTCAGTCAAAATAGCTCATATTCACGATGAACGCTGTTTGGTCAATAGGGTGGGTGAGCTAGACACCCCATTTTAGTGTTTACAGGTAGGTTTAAATGACCGAGCAACATGTGGCCGAGCTGGTTTCATCCGATTGCAACTCATAATGTTTTATACCAGGCTGGGCAGGATCCATCAAAAATCATGAGCTCTGATCCTTGGATGTCTGGCTTTGCCAATGATATTGTGATGTTGATGTATGGCCGTGACGCTTCTGCGACTTTTTTCGCTTTGGATTACTAACTTTGTATCACTGAAAACCCATTCTTTTCTTGGGATTTCGTGGCATTTCGCTCGTAAAAAAACACTGTTCGACGTCGTTGGCTTTGACTCGTTATCACTTTCCTTGCTTTTGGAACATTTCCAAGGCTTTCAATGTGTTGGAAATGGGTTGTTGAGTTACAGCCAATAAATCTGCAAGTTCTTGTTCCAACACCTAATAAAAAGTTCAAAATTCAATAAACTCGAGGAAAATGACGTAAACGAATTGAGTAATAATAAATATTTAAGGCAAAAAGTTCAAGACTCACGCGTCCGTCATATGTGACTAGTCGGGTTCAAACCCATAGTGTCAAATCGCTTATGACTGCCATCCTTATAGTGGTGTAATCTCGTACCAAGTTTCGGAAAAAAAAATCCTTCTTTCCAGTTTGAAGTTTGTATTTTGAGCTGGCCTAGCGTTTAGCAATGGGCCATCCAACAAGATGTGTCATTTTAAATGTTGGGCAATCTGTAAACCATAACTACTCAGTAACTCCTGCGATGACTCTTGTCAAGTAAAATATAAGGGATTGTAAATATGGTCGATAGATGTAGTAATTTTGGCAAGAACAACACCATGTTTTTTTATACAAAATTCGGGTGGTGAGGCCATTTTTATTTGTTTGGCTCCGACAACTCTTACAAAAAAGGTGGAACAAGCTCCTCATCCTCTGCGATTGATAGTTGGGTGGTTTTTGGGATAGCGGTATCACTGATGCGTGACAAATTTGCTGGACTAGTGGTCTCTCGAGATTGCAATGGGCCGCCAAGATCATGCAATTTATAACCATTTCAGAGCTTTCAAGGCTATATGAAAGAAAAACAGTACTAGACCTGTTGATTGCCGAAATTTATGCGAGAAATTTGTCGGTGCAGTCGAGGCAGATTTTTATGCTTCCATTTTCAAAGTTTGTACGGATATAGCTTTTAACATCATTTATGGTCATTTAGGGAAGGTAAGTTGTGTAACGCCTCATTTCCGAGGTAGAATTTCTATGGTTCTAGCTTCCGGCATTGTAGAAACAAAACTCAGTCGTTACAAAAATTTTAACTCAAGTCTACATTGTTACCTTCCGCTGCATACATATTCGAAAGACTAATAAATTACCACAGAAGATTTAGGAACCAGCCTGAACAAATAAAGGATGTTTTTTTTTAGAGATTCAGTTTTCAAACTGGTAGAACTGTTTCTACAGATATTCAATTTGGCGACTGAAAATGAATTTGTGGTTAGTATATTTTGCCATTGTACAATATAGAGACTTACGCCAGAATTATGAATGCAAATCGTGCACATTTATTTTGAAAACCATGGTTCGATTGGCCAAACTTATCGTGCGCCACGTCCATTTTATGGTCGACATAATTCTCCTTGTGAGCAAGTTATCGAAACACGATGAAACGCTTTCGCACCACGTTCACTCTAATGCTCTTCCCCAGTATCCACACGATAAACATTATCCACACAAGAGACGAAGTTATTGCGGTTGTGGAGCGCAGTGTTGAGAAGAATCCGAATTAGTCGATTCGCCATTGTGCACAGGAATTGGATTTATGCCCATCCACTTTGTAGAAGATTGAAAGATCTTGGCTTAATCGCTTATAAGACCATGCTTGTGTAAGGGTTGAAACCATGTGCGACCATTATACCCATCGTAGGTTCGGTGAATTGCCCGAAAACATGATTCTCCGATTAAGCCTATTTTTGATTAAATGGATATGTTAACCAGCCAAATTGTCGAAGTTGAAATGGAGAAAACCCAGGCTTCCAACTATTAAAACTCATTGTTTGGTGTGCTTTATGCGCTGGTGGAATCATCGGCCCATATTTATTTAGGGACGATGCAGGCCAGAATGTTACCGTTAATGAAGAGCGCTATAGAGACATGATTTCTGACTTCTTTGTTCCTCAATTGAATAATATTTTCGTAACAGAGCTTTCCGTTTAAGATAGTACACCATCAATTTATTGCGGAAACATTTACTGAACTGACCTCCACGATCCTGTGATCTCACACCTTTAGATTACTTTCTTTAGGGTATATGAAGTCACCAGTCTATGCCGTCTATGCCAGAGATGTCGGACGATTTGAAAGTCACCATTCGCCGTGTTATTGCTGATATACCGCCCCAATTACTCGATAAAGTTGTCGAAAATTGGACTTCACGGTTGCGATTCAGTCAAGCTAGCGGTGGCGCTTGTACGCTAGAAAGAATATTTGCACAATGGCATACAATTTTCTATTAAATAGAGCTAATATTATTGACATTGACATTAGTTTTAAGTGTTCTACTTTACATTAAATATGTATACCTCTAAAAAACACACCGTTCAGATGACGGATCCATAATGAAATAAAATTATCTTGCCTAGTCTTCTCGAGAATGTCCAGGTAAACGTGTTCAGATATATAAAATCTCTGACATGACTGGCAAGTAGAAATGAAATTTAGCTAACCAGCGACATTAGAAGCTGCTGATAGACTACCAGTCTTAGCCTAATAGGCTCAATCTAGCATCACTTGATCACTGGCAACGATTTCTTGAATGTGAACAGCACATTGTAATAAATCTTTTCGCTAGTATTCCTCTTTGAGCAGAGTAAATTATGTCTGCAACGATCGCATTAGCCTTCTGATCGTTTAGCTCCATCGTCTCAAATGCTTCGGTGGCACCATGGATGCACGCCTCATTAATATATTCAGGTCAGAAGTGTAAGGCGCTATTTTCCTGTCAGTGATTGACTGCGGGATAGGCCATCGCCACGTTACTTGCATCTAATGCATTAGTAGCATTAGTAGTTACCGCGTCGGTGGTTCCACCTGCGTTAGTTGGTAGAATCAGTCGTCTTATTGACGTCTAGAAGAGCCATGCGATTTGGCGAGGTGTGCCGTGTGCATTGCGTCAAATCCGTTCTTTTCATCAGTCACATTTTTAAATTCGGTTGCTCTGGTGGTTCCAATCACTTTGAAGGCTTCAGCTGTGCTCAATCATGTTAGTATGACAGACGCGTTGTCATCGTGCCTGTACTCAGCTGCCAAATGTTTGGTTGATATTACTAAAATTGGTGGCGTTAGACGCTACGATGGCGTTAGATAAGTCAGTCATGTCGTTACCATCTGGAAGGCACCTAAGTGTTGTCAATCTCTTTGTTTACTTTGGCACTGGTGAAATCAGCCTCATTGCTAGCTTCAAACACTTTAATTGCGTCAGTCGCGTTGGCAGCCTGTCACATTGAAAGCGTTGGCTGAGCTAGTTTGTTCAGGTGAGCTGATGGTTTAAGTCGCCTAAGTAGTATTCATTTGATGCCTTCAGACATATTGGATTCTTTAGTCACATTTGTCGCGTCAGTCGTCGCTTTGGTTGTTAGCTCTATTTGTAAGATCAGCCTCAAAGCCTGTGATTAAAGTTCCTGTTGAAAGGGCAGGCCATTCTCAAAGCAGGTTAAAAAAATGTTTCTTTTGTTGAGTGCCACTGGGCCAGTGTCTCCTGACGATTGCAATGTCTCGACGATACATCGGCATTTATTTGTCTTAAAAGAATCATTTTTAGGTCAAAATGCCTTTGGAATTCTTAAGTTCCCAGCTTCCCACACATTTGTTTAAAACTAGGGTTTGGAAATGCCCGTAAATAGAGGTATTGATGGTGGATATGGCGGCATGAAGTAAGCTCATATAACCCATTCGCAATCAGGGACGATTTGTCACAGACAGACTACCACAAAAACTTTTTGCTAGAATCCATCGAAAATACCAATCAATAATGCGGTGTGGGCGCAGTGTGTAGTGTCCAGGAATCTACCTTTATGACTACCACCCAATGTGAAAGCTGATGAGTTATCAAAGTACTCATGGCACACACCCAGAAAACAAATTGTTCATTACTCTTTCGAATGAACGGACATTTTTCTATCCCGTGCAACCATAGTTTCAGTCTTCATTGATCATAAAGTGCATTCCACACTCCAAATTCCGGTTTACCTTAATCCAATGGGATGCGGATAGCTAAAACAAACTTTTGAGGCCCTCAAATCACCCACATCCGCCCGCCCGTTCAGTTTAACCTTGACAAATCCATGACTCTCAGTTGCCAGTCGACCACCTCCAATGTGTGTTTGCATTTCATACGACCCTCCGCCTCCGAAACAAAACATTTAACTGAAACAAACACGTAATCGACCACACCACCGACCAAAGCAGTGGAAAACCAATTTGCCCCGTCAAACCTGTCCCCCGGGTAAACCCTAAAAACTGCTGAGCAAGTAAATTAATCTCGACAAAGTTTGGTCATAATTATCAAACAGTGCTCTCCATCGATTTCGGTTAACCGTGCTAATCACTTGTCGAAAAGTCCACCGAGCTGAAGTGCTCCCTGAACCCATTCTCCCCGTCTGCGTCGATATACGGACGCAATTCGGCGTACAACAAAGTCAAACAATCGATTTGAAAATATGTTATTATTATTGGCATTACAAACTGGGTGTACACACATACCACCTGACGCCCCTCTCCCGGCACCGACAGACAGACAGACGGCCGCATATCCATGCTTCCCGGGAAGCTGGCTTTGTGGCGATATCGGGCAAATATTGACGCACCACTCTCTAAGTGAATGCAAATAGGAAACTCTAATTGAAATTGCAATCATGCCGTCACCACCAACAGAACCATTGACTCGATGCACGGTTCCAATCGGAACCTAGAATAGCGAGACCAGTCGTCGTAGGTGCTCCGTCACGAAATGGCATCAAAGTCGTTTTGGATCCAGAATCCTAGTCGCTCGATGCGATCCAAAAATACATTCTATCCGAACACTGTTTCGTCGATTCGGTGTTATGTTATGTTCGGATTGTGTGTGGATAAATGTTTGCTTATTTGTATTCGTATATTTCCAGGTACCAGATATTCCTGCAAGTCAAACAGGATGTTCTTCAGGGCCGGTTGCCGGTATCATTTGAGTTGGCTGCCGAGCTAGGAGCGTTTGTCGTGCAGTGTAAGTATTGCTCGTCGTACAACTCGGCGTTAAGCTGGCTGTTGGGTGGGTAAGTAATGGAATGGACGGAAGGATGTTGGATAATTAGGGTCCTTCGTGGATGCTATTGAGGTATATTGAGGATTTTCAGGTGGTTTTTCAGTTTTTGACAGAAAGCAGTTCTGCTGGTATTTAGGGCTTTCATTAACCCATTTTGACAGGAATCGCAATTGCATTGCATTTTGAATGACTCGTGACTTCTACCAGGGAGCAGGGGGTTGCAGGAGGATTTACATTTACCTAATTGCGCTCAAGGGCTGTGATGGGTTGGCTATATATCGGATGGATGAGGAGCAGTAAATGAATAGGAAATCAAGGGGTTGATAGACAGAGCGGTTCTTAAAGTGGGTGCCCCAGATATTCAATGGACGGATTTGAATGAAGGGACTTTTGACTTAACTTGATTTGACTGCCAAATGCTGCTTGTTGGTTATTGCATTTATTCACTTGTTGCTGCTTGAGATTGAATTCCAAACTCGTTTTTAGCTTCGAATTAGAGATTACGGTCTCAGTGGCGGCTTTGTCGTTAAAACCCATTCAGATATCGGAATTTTGCTGTGAGCGTCGGGATACAGCTTTAAAAAATTCTCTATGATTCTTACGTGAAAAAATAAAGCAGTGAGGAACGTTACCTATGTCAAGTAATAATATACCAAACAACCCCGTGACAGGAAAGGTGTTTAGTGCATAGAGCTAGTTTATAAATTGCTTGTCTGTGTTCTTGACAATATTGCAAACTAATCATCCATCCTTTATCAACTTATCTTTACTGTTATTAAAATGTATATGTTTCAATAGAAGTTGAATTCACCGCTGTATTCGTTTACTCGATTTCTCCTCGGTCCGTAAGTTCTTAGGATATGAACACTCTTTCACCTCGAATATGTCTAGAAGAGTTGTAGATATCGCTCCCAGACCAATTTTATTCGACGCAAAATTACATAATGAGCATGTGGTAAGGTTAACAATAACTTTGAATTGTCGGCTTGTTTTTTATTACAAACAAAAGCTGGTAAATGTTGCCCATCTCGCACATTTCGAGATGAAAATAAAGGAATCTGGTAATTGAGGAGACCACTCGCACTCCTGAATGTATTCTTTCAGTATGAAGTAGCTCACGAGTTAAGTAAATAGGATTAGGCCGATTATCGCCTCAACAAGCGAAAAATTCATCGTAAATTCTTTTACTCCGACAGGTACACAATATAATTAAATTATAATATGAGTGAAAGTGGGAAGATAGGCCTCCGAGTAGGTGATTAGTTGCACTTGACACTGGCATACTGTTCGAGGGAGTTTTTTTTTTTTTTTTATACAATTCATGCAGGTTCAAGAGTGTATGCTCTTACGGTGTTTGTCATACAACCTCGATGGGGTGCAAATGGTTTGTGTCGAAGATGTTCGTTCACTCCTCTGCGGTGGTGGTTGTCCTAAATAGGATTTGAGAGATTCGACTGAATTTGCGTTGGCTGTAGTTCACAGTAACTTTTTTTGATTCCATGTCATTAGGGTGTTATATTGGAAATGCACACACAGAGTATGAATTTTGAAGTGATTTTATGCTGCGAGTGTTATGCCTTCGTCAGCACTTTTTGATCATCTCTCATTCACAATTGATGTTGTTGCACAGTTTTTCCGTATAGGAATTGTTCTTGACTACAGACCTTCGGCTCAACGGTCGGTGATGATTACCATTGCATCACGACCACCCCAGTGGAATGCTAAATTAATATTGGTCCTATACACTGCTACGTTGGATGTATCCTTGCGTTGGAGTCATTATTCCTTCTGTAACCAATTGATCTGCAAGGTAGAGAATTCCATGGCACTAGTAACGAATGTCATGAGGCCTTGCATGAGGCCTCTTTAGCCTTATGTAGCAGAAATTGTACAGGATCTTCAACAAGCCGGGTCTAGAACTTTTTTTGTAAGCATAGCCGCTATTGTATATTGTAGATTGGAATCAATTGATTTTTTAGTCTTCTACCTTGCAAAGCCGAGACAGGGAAGACTTATGCACAGGCTTTCTATACACATATATCATATATCTACAAACTTGCTAGCTACATTTCATTTCTAGCCTTTTCTGCCATTAAAGATGCGGTTCGCATAAAAAGTCCGCCTTTTCATGTCTGAAAAATTAGCCTCGTAAGGTATCCAATGTAATTGCTTCGGAATCGTTCCTAATGCTTTAAGACGTTTCGAAACTGTCTTGTTCTCTACTTGTTATCAAATTTTCCAATTCAGCTAGCATTCCATAAGAGTCCTCATGAAGTAAGGCCTGCAATTCTCCGCCTTCAAACTTCTTTGGTGCACTAGAGCCTTTTTTATCTTTAATTTAAAAATCTTTATTTTTGCATAAATGCAAGTCGCTTCCAACAAAGTGTGCTTACCGTAAGTCTCAGGGTGCCCCTTAGCTGCAAATTCTTTTTTAAGTAAAATAGTGCATTATAATTCACTCAATATACGTCACTTGTAGAGAAACACCGATTGATTATCCAAGGTCCTAATATTATTTGATTATTCCAATTCTTGAAATTCATCGTTAAGAGTCAGCAGCAAAGTGTAGATCACCTATTATTATTTATATTGTCAACAACTCTGCGCCAAGCCTCTCTGACATGAATGTATAACTTTCATGTTTCGCCGGTCTGTCCCATCTCTTCTAATTCCATACTTATATTGTCCTCCCCATTGCGGCGTGGCCCTTCTGGTATTCTTTTTCCTACTCATTATTCTTTTGACTGTACGTCCACTGTCCATTCGTTCTATGTGTCCTGCTAATCTTTGTCTAGTCGGACAATGCTTGCGGCTGAATAGAATTTCTCGAGTTTCTTTCTCCATTCGCCCGTTCCTTCGTCCTGTTTTTCAACCGAAATTCTCCTTATGATCTTGTTTTCAAAGACCCTAAATCTATTTTTCTTTTTAGTCAGAGATCAAATTTCACATCCGTAAAGTGTCACTGACATTATTAGAGTTTTATAAATGTGGATTTTGTTATTAGGAAGCAAAAGGCAGTAACTTCATCACGAAAAAGCACGTTGCCATTTAGGGCCTCATAATTATTTCGATCCTTATGTGGTTTTTGATAGCCAATATGGTACCCAGATCTTTGAATTAATGCAGTTTCTCAATGCGTTTACCAAATACAGTCAGTTGGGAGGTTTGGCTCGATCCGAGTCGGTCAGTGACCATGTATTAGATTTCCTTTTCATTTACTACTCTTATCTCATCCTTTGCTTCCCTTTATAGAGTCATAAGCCTTCTTAAAATTTATAAATAGCTGGTGGACCGTTTCGTGGAATTCGAGTTTTTTTTTTTCTAAAAGTTGTCGTATAGTGAAAATCTGGTTACTCGACAGTCTTTTCAATAGAATATTTGACAACCCCTTGTAACGATTTGATAGCAGCGATGTTTCATCAGTAATTGTTGTATTGCGGTCGGCCACCCTTTTTAAATACGGGAATGAGAGTTTTTTCCATTCCATGTGAATAGTTTCATTGTTCCATAAGGTTTGTTCCATAAAGGTTTTCCAACAAGGGCGGGTAAATGTTAAAATGAATTAAAATAAGCTGTGTGTCAGGTATTATCGAAATTCTTTTTTTATTTGAAGGGTTCATATATGTCATCGTTCAACTTCCTGCCTTGGCTTCCTACAATGGCACGGATCCCAGTGGTCCATTTTTTTATGACTCTTCCGCATAGATCCGGCTGATTTTGAGCGATGGCCTGTGTTATCTTCACCTTATCATTATGCATCGGTCGATTGTGGCTTATTCGCATAGACCTGCGAATTCAGGAAATCCCACAATAAAAAGTTTAACGGGGTCAAAACGGTAACTTTTTGAGGATGCATTGTCATCTGGTGAATCTCATGTGGGTTGGTCTCGTCCCGTATACAGCAATTTTGCTTATGAATACAGCCATTCATACAAAAACGCAACTCGTCGCTGAAGATGATTTTTAGGCCAAAATTGTAATCCTCTTCCAAACGCTCCGAAGCCGAACAGCGAACAAACGGTGCTGTCTATGGTCATGAACATTGAGATTCTGGGTCAGTTCGATCTTGCAAGGGTATAGGCCCAAGTCACGATGCAAAATTCGCCAAATTCTTGTGCACGGCGAAGATTTGCCTATGGTAAAATCAATCAGAATGAACGTAGGCAACTGATGGAATACGTATTTTCAAAAGTCTTTTCTGATTTCTAAACCAAAGTACTCAATATCAATTTGGCTTTCTGGAGCGATTCCTTAGTAAATGTGTTAAAATACCACTAACTTCATTAATTAACTAAATTTTTCACTTTAAACATCCTGGACGTCTTTACCTAATTTGGAATTTCTTAGTCAAAATAAGCTTTTCACGAATTATCTTCATTTCTTTAATGCACTCGTCCGGCAAAAACTCAATCAAAGTTCAACGATCGATCATTGGTACTCCGCTGAGTTCAATCACATGGTGCATTCTTATTTCTAATGGTTATTCCACGTCGAACCTTGACTCTTGAGCCCTACCCACTACTTTTGTAGTATCGACATTATACTCAATAATGACTAGAAATTATGTATCAAGCATATAGGTTGAGAGTCTATCGCTATTGTAGAAGACAACTTGCTTCTTTCGTTGAACTTTACGTTGCAAAAGTACACCTGACAACCCCAAGACTATGGCATTATGGCGCGCTTCATGCTCTGTGTGTCTTTCATTGTTTTCTGTCAGTGGTTTTCCTTGATAACGTAATGATTGTCCAGATGTACAGAGGACTGAATTAACTTAGTACTTAAGAGAATTTCTAAGGAATCTGTAACCAACGAAAGGGGCCCGACATCCGTTGATCCTGAATAGTCATCGGTGCATTTGGCTTAATAAAGAAGAATGCGCAGAATTAGTAAAGAGTGATTCATTAAGACTTTTTTTTTTAATTTTAAATAAAACACATCAAATGAATTTGGATGGTAGACACTTTACTACGACTGTAAAGAACAGTCTCCGACGTTTACTTTTTAAATATTAAATGTTGCCCGCGACTACGCCGTACAGGATCCATTCTGAAGGTTGAATTTTGGATCACTGCTTCCAGCTTTGCGGCCGGTATTTGCCGAACCACGCGAGTAATGTTGGCTTCCAAATCCTGAAAATCCTTATCGGCGAAGACTTTTGACTTCACATAACCCCAAAGAAAATAGTCTAAATGTATGCTGTATGTATCGTAGTCCTGTCTTGCTGGAACCAAATATTGCCGACATAATGGGCTTCAGTTAAGGGCAGCACAAAGTTCGTTATCATGGTGCGGTAGCGCTTTTCATTGACTGTTATGTTCTGTCCCGCTTCATTTTCAAAGAAATAGGGACCGATGATTCCACCAGCCCATAAACCACACCAAATAGTGCATTTTTGTGGATTTAGAGGTAGTTCTATAGGTACATACCTTTCAGGTTTCTCGTTGGGCTAAATGCGGCAATTGTGTTTATTTACATCAACGTTGAGCCAGAAATGGGCCTCTTCACTGAACAAAATTGGATGCGAAAACCGCGGATCTTCATTGAGCTGTTGCAGAGCCCATAATCTGAAATTTAAGCGTAAATTCAAGCCCAGCGGTTTCATTTCTTGAACCAATTGGATTTTGTAAGCCCTTAAATTAAGATCCTCTTTTAAAATTCGTCAAGTTGTTGAATACGATAAGCCCATATGTAAGATCGGCGTCGAATCGATTGCTCACGGTCTTCAGCCACACTCGCCGCCACAGTCGCAATGTTGTCCTCACTACGGGCATGATGTGGTCTATTCGGTTGCGTATTATACAATAACAGACTCGGGAGGTCGATGATGCACACCATATCTTGCTCGTAGCGCACGAACAACTTTTTTCATAATACAGTTGAATAATTTGAAGACTTTGTTAAGGTGTGATCCTTTCCATTATGATTTGTCATCATAACACGACACCATAAGGCCAGTTAACCACGGTCTGAAAAAAAAAAATTATTATTTGAAATTTTTGATTGACACGCTTCTTCTTGATGTCATTTTCAGCTTCAAAAAGATTTATGTGTAGATAAATTTCCATACCATTTAGCCTGCCTAAAAATTTAATCTAAAAATTCCATCAAGAGCTTGCTTCAGCCCCTAGATAGTCATAAAAAAATGGAAATAACCTTTACGCCTTATTCACATACGAACATGGTTGGTCATTGATGATCCCTAGCATGGAAACAACCTTCTAAATGAAACAACAAAAAAAATTTCCTTGAATATTCAACAGTTTGGTTAATTTTTTAACAGATTTTAATACAAGCGTCATGGCTCCTGACAGCCCATCAACAATACCGGCGTAAAGGCCGTCTCCCGTTGTCACACTCTCCCGACCGCAACAACTTAATTCTTTCGAATTTTTTTACTTTCAAATCCGCAACACTCCACGTTCACTCAATTACAAAATCCTCGCGTTGCATTCCCGATGATTATGTCCTGTCATTAATTTCAAGTACAAGCGTTCGCGCGCACGCGAAATAATTGTCTCACTCCCTTCCCGCCGAACGGTCCCCCCCTTTTAGTCTAACCAAGCCTTCGTATCGTGTTCGACTGAGGACTGTACCCAGTCCTGATAATGGCGAATTAATTACTTAGTATTAAGCGCGTTCTATAATTATCGTAAATTTAATAAATCGACAGTCGTTTTAAACTTCATTAAGCAAATTATTCATCCGCATCCGGAAACCATTACCATACCCCGACATCCAACGCCCGACGCACAGCATCATGGGGGGACGGGTGATCCGAAGAACGGAGTCGGAGCTATGTCGCCGCTTCCCCATGCATGCTGTGTTACACGCAGTCTGTGTAGAGGCTTTCGACAATTAAGTAATTTTTCATTTGTCCTGGTTGTGTGGATTTGTCTTTTTTTTGTGTTACATTGTTTCTCTTTTTTGTTGTTTTTGTTTTTACAGCTGAACTGGGCGATTATGATCCGCGTCGTCATTCCAAAGGATATGTCTCGGAGTTCCGGTTGCTGCCAAATCAAACCAGCGAGCTGGAAACACGTGTTAGCGAATTACATCAGCAATTAAAGGGCATGTCACCGGCAACGGCTGAACTCAACTACCTTGACAAAGTGAAGTGGCACGACATGTATGGGGTTGATTTACATCCGGTTCTGGTAAGTGTAATAAATATCCGCTTGAATGGGAGGGTATGTTCTCTTTTCACTTCCTTCTTATCCGTTCCGGCCTCATGGGGCCGGACCATTCCCATCCCGCGCTCTGATCATATTGTTTTAAATGTCAGACAATATGTCGGTTTACAGCCGGATTTGGGGGACCGGAATCCGTGCTTTCTGGACGATGGTGTCATGGGGATTTTCAGTTGGAATTTTTTAATACAAGATGAATGTTTGAATGAAGAAGTGGTGGAGTGGAGACCGGCTGACTAGGGAGTTCTAAGCTAGTAATTTACGATGATGAGAATTTTAAGCATCCTTCGGACGGACGACGAAACAAGCACGAAGGGTCGTGGACAGTTTGTTAAGTAATAAAACAAAGCCTAGTTGGCTGTGTGAATCAGAAGGAATTTATTATGATTTAGAGGCACGGATAAGGAGTAATGAGATGGAAGATAACTATAACGTTCGTGATTGCTGGCTCTTGGTTCATTTGCTCTAATTTGATTTAGCACGACAGTTTTTGATTAGTTTTTGGGCCTTTGTCATGCTTTAAGGCTTTTATTAGAATTTTTTGAAGGACCTATTCACAATGGAAGTTAAGTGATTTCGGACTTGAGTATATGAGTGCCCTAACAAAGACGCTTTATAGCTAGTTCGGACTTTGAATGATTCTTTTTTCTCGCTACATGAATATTAATATAAACTTATGCAAAACAGAAAATCGCGTCAGCCAGAACGAGGCAAATCAATTATTACTTTCTAGCCGACTCCTAGGTTTTGCTAAGCTTTGAAGCTTCTAGGCGGAACTAGTGAACAACGACCTCCAACACGGTATACAAGAGGGACCTGGCGCAGGACATATGCAGTGAAAGAAGAATAAGAAGAAGGACTGTATTGTTGGGGCTGAATTTGCTGCATTGTTCGAGTATTCGAGTAATGGACGCTAGAATAACAGTCAAATGAATAATGGAGGGAAACGTAGCAATCTTCTGAACTTCCGAGTTCAAGATCTCCGGTAATTTTTTAAGCATAGCTTTAAACTTAGCCTGGTTGTAGCTTCATATCCTTACCTATAACCTGTACTTCACAACAAACTGCATTGCCATTATTATTTCATATGTTACTGATTGAAAGTCGTATACCCGTGCAGGGACGGGTTAAGAATATCCCTGCAGCGATACCTCTCGCTTGTCGTAAAAGGCGACTAAAACAAAGGTAAACAAAAATCAGATCTAGGCAATTTAGAAAACACCAAGGTGAGCCTAGGGACACATATACCACCATTAAACTGTCCCACAAGTGTACATGCAAATCAGTGGGTTGACACGACTGGAGATCACCGGTGTTGTAAGAGTAAGTCAAACAAAAAAATCTGGAGCATGCCCGTGTCACAAAAAAAAAAGGCAGGTCGAAAAACAATTGGTGCAAACAAATGTAAAAACACCAGCATTTGATTGGCCTCAGCGATGAAGTAATCCTAAACCGGGAAGCCTGCCGCTACTTTCTGAGGCCAAACCGGCGGACCCCACAAGCGGACCAGTAGGAATGCAGTTAAGTGGAAAGGTTATGGTCCTACACTTCTGACCATAACAACGCCGGAAAAAGGAAAAGAAGAAGACTGATTGAAAGTCGTATATTTGCCTCATGAAACTGCAGTCGACTGTTGTTGTCTATTGACCAACCCTATTGATGGTTTTCTAGGGACTCACTTTCAATATACACTAACTAATTAGAACAAACACCCCAATATATTCGTGAGATATCTTTGTAAGTGAATTGAAAAATACAACCAACGCAACGAAAACTCATAATATTTTTATCTCAGTCAAAGGCTAAGAAATAAAACATCTTCCCAAGTGCTGCCTCGGATCTGCCTATAATTAGGCACTCATTCGATGCCATTTTTTTATCCGATTCATTTTTTATTCTCATTCTAAAATTAAAACATCTTAATATTTGATTTATCTTACGGGCCCTATGCGAACACTTTTAGTCTAACGATATTTCTTAACAACTAATGTCGTTTAACTTAAACATCCAGTCCAGTTGGCTAGCACCCGCGTGCTTCATTCCGAGTGCGTCTCACTTTGCATGCCCGATACCATACCGTGTTAGCCTCAGCCGCAATCCGTTGTCAGATTTATCTAAGCATGATGACGTCTCCACCTTCCAAAAGACCGTCTAGCTAACACAAACGTACGAACTAATTAAGAAAGATGATCTTACCGGAGTAACGCATCGTCCTGAAAACGTTTCCACCAAACAACCACCAAAAATCGGGGTGCTGTTTAGTAACATCAGCAAGATCCGAGTCCCAGATCACAGGTGGCGATGGTAAATTTTCAGGATACCATCTCTATTGTGTACTAACTTTCGGATTCAATATATTGAAAGCGTGGGATGGGCGCTTTTTGTTTTTCTTTTTTTTTTTGTAAGGGGGCTAGTGCTAAGATATAAAATGGGGCAATGCGACCAATGTAGGTCTACTGTGTCACATAGACGAGGAGTACTCCTACTTTCTTAATAAAGCTGACGATATCTCTCGTAAGAGCTGAGTCATGGTCATAATTTCACTACGCTTCCTAAGATGGCAGAGGGTAGTACACTCACATAGTATGTGCTTTGCAGTTTCCTCGTCCTCTAAAAAGAGTCGACACTCGGCTTGAGACGAGGGGTTCATTTTGTTGAGATGCTATCTCAGACTATAGTGTCCCAAAGGTAGCTGATCCATCTTCTGATATTGACTCTATTATATTTAAGGACATTAATAGAGTGTTTGTTCAGGGGCCGTATAAATATTTTCGATTGTCGGAGTTCTTGAACGCTATTCTAAAAGTGCAGGTGTTGGCATTTTTCTCACGTGTCTAAAAAAAATTACTTTTCTACTTGGGGATTCCGCAGAAAGATTCGGCACCTCTGTACCTTTCGCTGAACCCTTTCGTTACGAGTTGGTCGCAATTTCTTTTCCCTTTATGCCTTTGTGCCCTGGCACCCACCTTTGTTTTGACCTTGTTTCTTTTGGCTAGGTCCTACAGGCCATCCTGGCATTCCTTAACGGATTTTGAGTTCGTGTTATGCGAGCCCAACGCTTTGACTGTCTGAGAGTAAATTAAATTTAGGTTGATGCACGACAGGACCGCATATATGTATGTAGCTCGGCTTTGAAAATACTAGGAGTCGTTTCCAGAGCATTCGATATTTCCCGATTTGGGCCAAAGATGCCAGTCATATCCAGCTCAGGAAGTAGGATGAACATGTGACCAATGGTCTACATGGCTGGTCTGTTTCCGAGCGGAGAAGTCTGATTGCACTACGCATAGCAACCTTTTAAATAAAAAGTTGGAGTGGAGTAGTTCATATCAGTGCCTCTTGGGCTGCCGTTGGGCAAGTTATCATGGCGCCTGTAATGCCGAGACATGCTAGTCTCTGAAAGCGTTGAAGTTTAACTAATGTTGTTTTTTGTTCAAGTTTTGTCCACCATATTCCAGACGCATAACTGATAATGGATTTTACCGTAAGTGCATCGACCGGCCTACAGTGCCTTAGTCGCCTTTGTGAGTTTGTTTTTGATGTTGGGGTTCCAGTTAAGTTTGCGATCAAAATCAATACCTAAATACTTGACATCGGAGTGAACTGTCGTATTAACTTATATTATTCAGTCATGCAATATGCTTTTGAGTCATTTTAATCAGAAAATTGTGGATTCTCTTTAGGCCTTCTCCATTGTACAGAACCTGAGACTTTGGCGTTCTGTACGTTCTAAGACGGTTTCTTGAACACAAATCTTCTCCGTATAAAATGCCGCTACACTAAACCACACCGGAAAACCATTCATGATGATGGACCTTAACATATCATTTTTACCCTGCGGTCAAGTTGACAGCGTGAAATAGCTTCCTTTTTATCCCGAAGGTTTTCTTCTCTCTAGTAGGATAGCTAAATGCAAAGCCAGATACCTAGGTTTCTAACCGCTAAGGGCTATTCATATTGCCCGCGATTTAATGTTGAATTTCCTCCACTTTTTCATAGTATGCCTTGAGGTTGATTTTTAACAGCGCAATATCTCTTCATATGATCGAAGTCGCACTGCAACATTCCATTGTTGACTTAAATTTTTGGACGTGATCTAAGTGCTACTAAATCATCTGCATATGAGATTGAGTGGCTGAAAAAACCTATACGATAACATGTGTAAATGTTAAGCAGTATCGGACCGATGAAATTTTTTATTACATTTTTGCATAATTGCCGTTGTGTTTCGCGAATAACAAAATTGGTGTTTTCTCTTAGTGCACGAATTGTTGATGGACCATTAACGAAGACTTGATCTTTAACATAGCCCAAATCACACGACCTCAACGGTCTATTGTGATCTCCATTTCGAGGAACTAACTTTCAAAAATTACCATCCACTGTTTCACCAATGCATATGGCACCTTTCTGTTGAAAACAGACATTCTTCACGTCCACAATTTCAGAACAAGGAAAGTTAGTCATACTCATTTAGAAACGGTCGCACCAGCATAATTTTCGAAAAAAAAAACGCGGCCTACTGGCTCTGAGATTTGCAAGCCAAATAATAGAAATGAGCCTTATCGCTTTAGACAACTTCGTGTAAAAATCGTGATTTTGATCATTCCTATTCAGGACCCAATTTTTGTGTCAATGAGATTATATTTCCATGTACAGTGGCGAACCAATATCTTTATTGCCGTGTCCAATTCCTGTGGTCGTTTCGAAATCGATGAATCATCCATATTTGAAGATAGAGCGACAATATTTTGATTTGATTTTACCGGACGAACACGCGTTGCGGTCATGTTTCATGAATACCTTTTCGTCGTTTGAATATAAAGTTTTACTACTTCAGCATATCATGCGAGGGTATATCCTAATCTCCTTCTTTTACTTATCACAGATTTTCTGACAGGTTGAAGTGTTAACAATGGAGCGAAATTTGACATGGCACCTCTTGTCGGACGACCTTCAAAAAAATTGGACGAAAAATAATTTAATTTTTTTAAGAAGTTTGGTTTTTAATCTGGGAACACTTTTTCTACAGATTAACAAATTTGACAGTTGAATATTAATTCGTAGTTAGTACATATTGCCATTTTATGACAAATAGATTAACGCCAGAACAACGCATGCATACGTTCATTTACGATCGACATAATCATCCATCTGAGCAAGTTACTCGGAACACGATGAATGGCTTTTGCACCATGTACACTATAATGGCTAATGTGTATCCTAAAAGACGACAAACAGTGCCAAGAGAAGAAGTTATTGCAGTTGTGGGGCGCAGTGCGGGGAGAATCCGAATGAGTCGATTCGCCTTCGTACACAGCAATTGGAGCTATATCCATCCTATTCGTGGAAGTTTTTACGGAAAGATCTAGTCTTAAAAGCTTCTTAGATTCAGCTTGTGCAAGAGTAGAAACCGCGTGACCATCATACGCGTCGTACATAGGTTCTATAAATAGGCCGAAAACATGATTCAGTTTGATCCTCATTTTAAACGCAAAATTTTGTTCTCCAATGCGGCCCATTTTTGGTTAATTGGATATGTAAACAAACAGAACTGCGAATTTGGAGTGGAGAAAACCCAGAGCCCTTGTCGAGACCCCTTTACAGCCATTAAAACTCACTGTCTGGTGTGCTTTATGATGATTCCATCAGCCCATATCACTTTAAGGACGAGGCCAGCCAATGGAAAATGCTATAGAAACATGATTTCTGACATCTTCGTTCCTCAGTTGAATGGCATTGACGTGACAGAGCTTTGGTATAAAGGAGATAACGCAACATGCCGCACGGCATGCGACAGTATCAATTTATTGCGGGAAATTTGATGAGCGTATAATTTCACGTAATGGAACTGTGAACTGGCCTCCACGATCTCACACCTTTAGATTAATTTCTTTGGGGGTATGTGAAGCCACTAGTCTATGCCAATAAGCCAGAGACGTTGGACTCAATTGGAACTCAACACTTGCCATATACAGTTGCTCGATAAAGTTATCGAAAATTGGATTTCACGATTGCGCATCATTTCATTTGTTCGAAATCTTGTTTAAATGAGTGTTTAAATGGCATACAGTTATCTATCGAAAAAAGTTAATATCATAGACATTTACGTTAGCTTTTAGTATTTTATTTTATATTGAATATGTATATCTCTAAAAAAACACCCTTTATATTTAGGTATATTTTTGGAAGTTATACTTTAGAAGGGCATCTCTTCTCCAACTTATGTCAATGTTTCTGTACATGAAATATGATATTTCTGTGACAGAAATGCCTCTACCTGTAACGGAAATACTGACACCTGTCACGGATGCCCGAGCTTGCTTGACAGTTTCTTAGATGCGTTACGTCCTATCTCAGTCCTCAAAAGCATAATTTTATAACAATTTTTAGCGGTAAGGTATTGGGTTTGTCACTACTGAAAGAACGCCCTCTCTCAGCCTCAGCCTCTTTATAAGTCTATATAATCTAATTTTTTTTCTTGGAAAATAATACCATTTTTGCTATTATTGACAATCGACAGCCTCTACCCCAAGTCGTTTTCTCGTAAGCACTTGATATGTTCTGCCTGCCTTTGAGGATTCATTATACCTTTTCTTCGAAATTGTGTTTAGTCCAATTAAATAAACGAGCTTTAAACAACTTATTCTTCAAAGGAAGGATGAAAATCAATCGCAAATATTTCAGTTGAAACGTAAATATCAGCAATTCCCCTAACTTACAACCACAGCTGCTGCTTTTCCCACGCACATTACTTTCGCCCGATGCTTAGGAATATGAAAAGTTAAAAAAAAATACTCAAATTAACGTTCTCATGAGAGCTTTTCCAACCCATCGAAGTCGCTTAACATAGGGTTCCTTAATAACTCCCTTGCTAATAAAAAACTTCCATCAAACTCCAACTACTGTAAGTCAACGTCAAAAGGGTGCATCTTGCAACATAACACGAGCAAAGAGTGAGGACTATTGCATCCCCTACAAGCTTAAATCATTTGACTTGAGATTCAGCGTCCGTTCTTCACCGTCAAAAGACGCTCCCACTGGCCACTTCTTAAGTATTCAGGATCCATTAAAAAAATAAAATAAAACAGGATACAGGCAGAGAGGAGAGAAAAACTTAACACCACATCATCGTTCCTCCATCCCTTCGTCTAAGTTGTGTCGGGATTCCCCTAGCTCCTTAACTATCCTAACTTTTTCATTAACAAAAAAAAAAAAGGCGAAAAGTAATGACAAGAAGAAAAAAAATTGACGATTTTTTGTATACTTTCAGGGCGAGGACAGCGTTGAGTACTTTCTCGGACTCACGCCAAGCGGGATCGTAGTGCTGCGGAATAAGACGACAGTGGCTCATTACTATTGGCCTCGGATAGCGAAAGTTTACTACAAAGGACGATACTTTATGCTAAGAATCTGCGATAAAAATGTAAATGTGCCGCGTAACTTTTTTTTCTTATCCCTTTTTATATTTCTGTTACAAACTCCTCTCCGGCTACCGGTGCTTGGCGATGGTGGAATCATTTTTATATTATTCCTCTCGCGAGGAAACTATAATACAAAGTTTCTAAAGGGACGACGTCGACTACAAGCTATATTGTATGACACCCTTGCTGGGATATATCAAAGTACAATGGATCTCTTGAGCAATCATTTTCGTCAAATTTCTTTTTGACAATCACTTCTGTGAGGTATGCACTTTAGGAAGAAGGGGTAGCAGGAGAGGACAAGATTGTAATCCTTCAAGGAATGCACACAATAAACATGGAATGAATCCGTCACTCCACAGGAGTATATTGCATTTGTATCTGTTTTATTTGCAGAATGAATTAAGCACGTACGGCTTCGAGACGCCAAGGAAGTCGGCATGCAAACATCTTTGGAGGTGCTGCGTCGAGCATCATGCATTCTTCCGTCTCGTGCGGGTTGCACCAATTCAGTCATCACAATCAGCGGAGTTCTTCACACTTGGATCACGTTTTCGCTACAGGTAAGACCCTTCCCTGCTTCAACTATACACATGATGAATTCCATCTGGTATTGGCAAGGTTTCTAGAATTGTAATATCTGTGACACGCAATGACATAAAAATAAAATCCAATTTTGTCCCAGGCTCATTAGGGTCGTTGGCTTCACTGAAGAACTACGTCGCGGGGTGAGGACAAGTTGTTCAAGTCATCATCATCATCAGTGGTTTGGGTGGGGATTTGACCTGGATGAAATTCGCAATTTCATTCTATTTGATGGGGAAGTGGTTTTTGGTTACGTAAGCAAATAAAAAAGTTTTTTTTTTTCTGTTCTGTCTCCATCTCTTCTGATTTTTATGTTCTTTTTCGTGAAGTGTCATTCATGCGTGCGGGCATGCTGACATGTCGGCACAGAGGTATCATTAGAGCTGAGACGTCATTAGGGTTGGTTATTTTGAATCTTCACTTCGTTAAGTTATGGTAATCGAGTTCTGTTCTGCAGCGCGATGATAAGACACCGCGTTGGTTGGTTTAATTGCGTGGAACAATTTCTTCAGAGTTCATTGATTAACAGGGGGAGCCAAATCAAACTTATGTTGGGTGTCCCCTTTGGGAATAATCTTTTTCTCTGCAGCTTTTATGGAATTCTATGATGACAAGTGTGCTTTGTTCGTTAGCAGACAAGAAAAATTTGTAGACGACGAGCACACGTGTGATATGAGATATGCCTTCAATCAAATTATTACAAGGTGACGTTAATGAACACAGTTTTTTTCTTGAAAATAAAGCTAGTAATATCTTATTTCGAAATACTTATAAAGATTAATCAGTGTCGAAAATACCACCTGAACCTCACACGTTTTCTGTAAAAAGTATCCCGAATCGATACAATATTTATTTATTTAAATTGGTCGCCTTCAATGAAGCCAACAACCACCTCACCAGCGCTTGACTAAATCCTACGTACGTTCTTCGTAGGTTGTTTGAAGTGTAGCCCTCACATCCTTCAGTGAAATTGTAGAGAGGTGTAATCGAAGAAAACCGTCAACCTTGATCTTCTATAAACTTTTTAGGTTTCGGCTCATTTTCTTGGCGCCATTCTAAAGAATGTAGGTTTGTCTGCTTGATTTGTACCGGTAGGGGGGTTTGGGGAGAAGATTTTTTGTCAGTTTTTGATTAAATTTTCCCTAAATCACAAATGAATTTTATTTAAGTACATATTGACCACTTTTATCCATGCAATTTTGCCATCTTATGGGCATTGGATTTCTGGGCAAAGAACTGACACATTCCATTTTCAAAGCCTCTTTTGATGTAATTTTTTTGTCATTGAAGCAAATGCTAATCTGTAAGTGCCAGGTCTGGACTATTCGGTGGATCCATCAAAACTCTCTAACCGAGCTCTCTCAATTTATCGTGCGTCATTAAAGATGTACGAGTATGTGAGCTGGCGTTGTCATAATGGGTGACAATCCTTTTTCTATTGATCAATTCTGGACGATTTTTTTGAATTGCTTGCTGCACTGTGGGTGATTGCTGACAGTAGGGAGTAAAAACCATTCTTTAAACCGGATCTTGCACATCATAATGTATAATCCCCTTTCAGTCCCACCATACACAAAACATAGCAATATGCGGCGTCGATCCTGGCCACGAAACCGTTTGTGTTAATTTACCTCCCTTTTCCCTCTATACTTTTCGAACAATGTTCTCGTATTTCATGAATTTTTCTTGGCCCGTTGGTACATTGTTCAGAAATGCACCGATTTTGTTTCGTTTCTATAGCGTTTCAAATGCGAGAGCTGTTCAATAAATAAGGTGACTTTTTTGAATTTTGCGAGCTAAGAACATCAGATTTTCGATTTTTTTCTGTTGTAATGTTCGTGCGTATGTCCCCTAACATATGCTGATATTGCCAGCCTTTTCGAATATTTAGTTTTTTTTTCACATATATAAAGGCACGGCGTTAAAGCAAAAAGGAATGCAGTTAAGTGGGAAGGTTATGGTCCTACACTTCTGACCATAACGACGCCGGGATAAAAAGGAAAAGAAGAAAGAAGAAGATAAAGGCACGGCGTGTTTTGAGATGCCGTGTGATTTCTTACCGTTTAAAAAATGAACCAAAGTTCTGTATAAAAACTTGGGCGAAAAATAAAATCAAGTCCTTAACGGACATAAAATCGTAATCTGCGGCATTTTGCGAGTCTACCGAGTACCTTTAGTTTATAAGTGCTACAAGCTCTTCACAGAAGGCCGAGAAAATGTTAATAACGGTGCCCGCTCAGAACAACTCAGCACGTCAACAACTGATGAAAACGTAAAAGCAATGAGAAAATAGCTATGGAGAATCGTAGAATCACTATCAGAGAAAACGCTGAGGATATTGGCATATCGGTTGGCCATGAAACTTTTTCAGATATTTTGGGCATGAAACATGTGACAGCGAAGTTTGTTCAGAAAAGGTTAATCAAAAAAACCGTCTCAAAAACGGTGCTCAGGAGCTGATTTGCTGAAAAGGGCTATTAGTGATGATGAGACATGGGTATATGTATGATGTCGAAATCATAGTCCAATCATCCCAATGGGAGCGACCAGAAGAGCTAAGACCAGGAAGTTTTGCTCAATGTTTTTTTCGATTACAATGGTGTGTTCATCATGAGTTCTCGCCAAAAGGTCATACGGTCAATGAGGAATATTAGTTTGAAATTATGAGCCATTTACGTGAAGCACTATGAAGAAACATCTGGATATATTGGAAAAAAATGATGGCTATTTCATCACGGTAATGCCCCTGTTCGTCGTTTCTTATATGCATTTTTTGGCCTTAACCACAGCACTGTGACTTGTTAGTCAAGGGGATAAGATAAATATTGATGAATAAACAAACATATTTTGAGAAAAATAAAAAGTCACTTTATTTTTTGAACAAACCTCTTTCATACAGGCTTACGCAATTGATTTAAAACGGTTTTGTGGTCAGTGAGTAGTTCTTTAGCAATATAAACATCCTCATGTATTTTTGGCAATATTTCGTCAACAATTTCCACGGTATACCGACCAGAGTGAGGTATACAGGGTGGGTCAAATACAAGTTTCTTTTTGAAAATGCAATAAAATTACCAAAAGTAAATTTTTCGATGTGTTTAGGGTTTAATAGTAAGAACAAGTATTCCCATTAATTATGAAATACAACGTCGTTCAAGTGGCTACCACGACTGGTTTTGCAGTAGTGCATTCTCTCACCCCAATTTTCCAACACCTTGTTGATTGTTTCGGGCTGTAGCTCACGGATTGCTTATATGATATTGGCCTTAAGTGCTTGAATTATTCCCGGATTGTTGGCATGACAGTCCAAGTCCAAAAATGGGTCAAATCGCATCTGCGAGACGGCCAATTGACATCGCCAAGATGGCTGATAACACGATTTGGGAATTTGGGGCACAAACAGGAGTGTTGTCCACTAGCATACCAGTCTCACGAACTTTTTGCACAAACTTGCGTACATGCGGTGGGCGCTTCTTTTCGGCAAAAAGTTTTTTTTTTAAAAACGCACTGTTTGAGCTACACAGCACTCACTTTTGAAACACTCGTAGGTTTTCAATATTTCCCAACGTTGTTCAAGCGTAAAGCGACTCGTTCCGCGGAGGTGTGATACTGACTTTTTGTCAAAATTTCGAGCGCGAAACAGCTGTCAGTGTCAAAATAACTTATGACTTAAAAAAAACCAGTAGATGGCCCACGTTTTATATGATGTAGTAGTTGATAAGGCCCCACGCACAATTTTTTTTTTCGGCCATCCGCGGCATTTTACTTTTTTTCCGACTTTTCGGAAATTTCGCTCATTTTCCCACTGATACAACTTTTGACAAGTTTGACGAAATATAAAACTGTCTATATAAAAATAGTGAATTAAAATGCCAAACGCGCTTCGGTGTAAATCTGATTAATGTTGCCCGATGTATAAGACCAAATATCATCTAATGACATATATCTCTGAATCCCTTTTTTCCAACCCAATATTTATGATTGAACTTCGGCGAATTAATTACTAATCCTATTTAATTATTAATCTATACTAGTCAACATACGCAATTCGCAATTTTTAATTAAAAAATTCCGTGTACTGGTTTCATTTAGAAATTCATCTATTCTATTAAGTCCTGACATAGAGTCCCTTTCCTATGATGCACATTACGGCGGAATGGGTGGAACGCATATCTTGATAATCCTTCACTTGAAATTAACGGATGGTGTTAATAAAGGTGGAAATATATAGTTATCCAACAGAAGGTGTCATTTTAAATAGTGAAGCGGCTATTCCCACAAATAGACATTCTTTTGAGGAACTGTTTCAAAAAGTTTTTTTCCCCCTGTTGCATCTATATTTGGTGAGCTTACCTTAGTTATCGATAGATCATTGGTGGAGACTTTGTCCTCAATATGGACTTAAGAAAAAATTGCAAAACTTTGGTGCCTATTTCTCGAGAAATCAAAGACCAAAGAAATTCGTTACGTTTCCCCCCATTAAAAATTAAGGTTGTTTGTTTACGACCACACCACCAATGCAATTGAAGCTGGTTTACCGACATAGACGAGTGATTAGATTAAAATGGTCTAAAGGCGTCAAAATTCATGATCTAGCCTAAAAGGAGGGATAATTTTTTAACCGAACTCATATTCCAGTTGATTCGCATGCTGTCTGGCATGTAGCGTCGTCTTGCATTTTAAGCAAAAAAAAAGTTTGAAATCATTAAACGATAGCGGGCATTATTGACAGTAACGTTTTGCTCATGGTCGTTTTTGAATAAAATCGGGTCAATGATTCCAACAGACCATAAATTGCACCAAGCAGTGCATTTTCATTGGCAGCTCTTCTACTGCATGAAATTCAATCCGAAATGAGCTTCGTTGCTGACGACGATTTTTGTTAAAAAAGCGAATCTTCCTCCAGCGTTTTTAAGGCTCAATGAAAATGTTACGCTGTTTGGCAAGAGCTGTATCTTGTAAACTTTCAGAACAAGATTCTTGCGTAAAATCTTTCATGTAGTCTAGTAACACAATTCCAATCGAGGTAGGGAGCGACCATGCCATAAAAGTTCTGCCAAAGAAGATGCGGGGAAAATAAGACAGGGCACGAATGCCATAAATGTTCTGTCTGGGATAGGTTTGGGAATACGGCACGAATGCCAGAGAAAGAACTGGCTCGATAGTCAAGTCGAATCTGATTTTATTTAACATTTCTTGCACTATTTATACAAAATCTATTTCAATGCATGTCGATCGTGATTAGTTTGCTTGCCAATGACCCTACTCTATTGCACATATTACTGTAACCATAGACTTACATATTAATGATCCAATTCTTTACGCTCATCAGCGCAAAGGCCGGTGTCGTTTAGCAGTGAATCATTTGATAAATACTTTGTGTTCCTTTCTACCTTTGATTCTCTAGTATCAGCACTTAGACGCGTGCCGTCCACTTTTGATTTCAGTGACAGTCATTGAACTTTAATTTATGGTGTCATATGGTGTTACGTTATCATAGTCTTTAGCGTACTAGACCCGTTAATTGACGGTGTCGTATTTGGGTTACGTGACTTGTGGGAATGTTTACGTATTTTTTGATTAGTGTTTTTGTTTTGGCTTGTGGAAATGTTTACGATTGTTTTGATTAGTGTTTTTGTTAGGATGGGTACACTACAAAGTGCCCGAAAAACATTTTTCACAGAGCTCGAATTGTGATTATAAAATCCAATCATTTGAAAGCATTGTTCGGGTATAAGTCTTTCCACAATGGCAATACCAACTAAACATGTTTAACTTTAACACATGTCACAAATCCCACATGAGCTGCCAAAAATACAATACTGGAAAACCAAACAGCATAATATTAACCTTTAAATCCTGCGAGAGTATTAGAATCCTGTTTCTTTTGAACACACCTATTTATATTGGTTGAAGGAATCTCAGGAAATAGAAAACTTAATTTCAGCTCCCAAAATTCATTTTTCAGAAATGTATCGGAAAGTATTTTCCTGTTTTCAAAAACTCAAAACTTTACTTAAAATTATTTCCGAATGAATTTCATTATCTGTTCTGAAAATATACGAAACGAACAAAATCTCACCACCTACAGAAAAACTCATACCCGAAAAAGGTGTAAATACACATGTTACATTTTTGGTTCGAAAAATAAACTGCGGATAATAACTCTCAAATGAGAAGTATTAAAGTCAGTCAATATCGTTCTATATCACAATCTAGTGTTATTGAAACAATCGTAGTAGTCCGCAACCAAGATATGGCTCGATGAAAGTGCAGCGCTGTGCGTGGTCTTTTGGCTTCAATTCGACTACACATAAGCAAGTATGCCAAGATTTTTGTGCAAGATGGCTGTGAATGAGACCAGTTTCTGTAATCGAAATAGACATACCTGGTTCTTCAATCGCATTCTCAGATGTGATGAAAATGTTTTCTGCTGGCATTGCCGAATGAGCATACATATATTGAAGTCTTCACATCACTGATTGTCCGAAACGTTCAAATTTATCTATTGAATGCAATTTACCAGGTGTATGCATAGGTTTTTTTCCGAGATAACATCAGCGGGAAGTACGCGGCGTATTTATTTGACACATACGCCATTTTGTTCGTCTGTGATTTAACTACCAACACACATAAGTTAAGCCTGCCAACAACTAGCGTCTTTGTTTTATCGTTCACTAATTATGTCGAATTTTGTACCAGAAAGAGAACATTTGCGGCACGCAATGCCTTGCTTATTTAATCAAAAGAAACAAGTTTTTGAAGGTCATAGTTTGCTGGTCGAAACATACTTAACGACAATTAGCAGAAGCATTACATGAGTCACAAGAAACAATTAGCAGACGTTTCCGGGCAATGGGGAAGATCAATAAACTCGGTAAATGGGTCCCATACGAGTTGAATGAACGTCAAATGGAAAATCGCAGTCACTTGTGAAATGCTGGTTCAACGCCATGAAAGGAAATCATTTTTGCATCGAATTGCAATGGGTGACGAAAAATGAATTTATTTTGAAAACCAGAAGCGGAAAAAATCGTGGCTTCCACCTGGCGAAGCCGGTCCTTCAATATCAAGGCCGAATTACTTCGGCAAGAAGTGCTCAGTGTCTGGTGGGACCAGAGCAATATTGTGTATTATGTAGTCTTGAAGCCCAGCGAAACCGGTTAATACACAATGCTATCATCAACAAATGATTAATTTAAATCACGACAACGCGCCATCTCAACGGCAAAGCTATTGAAAGATACCTTAAAATTGAATTTGATTATCACCTCTTCGCATCAAAGGGCACGCGCACGCAGAGCAGCACTCCAGCGATTTCGAGGAAGTTTTAAAGACAGCAGTTTTTCTGGCATGAAATTCATAAATTACCTGGAAGATGGGCAAAATGTGAAGAAACAGATGGCTAATATTTCGAATAAAAAACATACCACTACGCTATCTCCTCCATGTTGACGTTTGGAGAACGAAATTTCTTTTTTTTTAAGTCATACTAGTAGTGTGCCCATCCATCCGATCCGTCTAAATTAAATTTTTTTCGTGCCATGTGCTATATAGCCTATTCCAACCTGTATAGTAAAAGTGGTTCCGACTTCATTCTTTTTGATTGCAGCCGGCCGGACACCTTTACAAATCTGTGAACGGTGGACTTGGCGGCTTATGGCTTCACTTGGTGGCTTGGTGGCTTCACTACGCCGAATACTGCTTACAGAATTAGACAATTCCCTTAAAAGGCGCCTTTTCTGCTGATTAGTTAATGCCAGCGAACGGTCTGATCACTTTTTGGTGTCATAAAGTCCCCAATTTCTTAAAATTTTGAATGAGGTGATGGGAACGATTTAACTGTCTCCCAATCTCACGTGATTTGCCACCTTTTAACAATTCAATTATTTGACCTTCTTCGAATTCACTCACTGACTTTCCTCTTCCCATCTTGACACCGTCTACTCAAACGCGAAATGATCGACACTGATCGAGAGCAAATCATTGCTATCCATATAAGTACGGATGTAAAACATATGCTGCAGTCGGACTTTGGCTCTACCTTTTTGGGACGCTAAAGTTGTTTGTGTTTGTCCAAATGACTGCAAATAACATTTAATACTTCGAAATAATTGGAATTTCGAGTTTATTTTATATACGAGTATTTGAGTATGCTTCGAAGAACTAAGAAAAATTTTCCCCGATTACTTGTGTCGCATTATTTACACAGAACTTTTGGACAATGGTACCGAAGGCACTGCTCTGTGATAGGATTATATTAAATGGCAATTCCAACAAACAATACTAGCACATTAAATGTGTGTAATGTCTGTATTACACTTGCCAGCTTCTAATCTCATGACGGACATTGTTTTTGTCCCCGATAAACTCGTTCCAATCAAGTCCGTAGCTTGAATCTGTTTTTAGAATATACTGACACGGAAGTTATATTTGCCTAAGAATCACTGAAAAATATTTTCTTAATCCAATCTCGTTGTGAAATCTTCTGGTACAATTGTGGTGTTTGTCTGTACTGATTAATGAAGTTCGATCAATAGGCGATTATGAATGGAAAACAACATCGTCCATGTGACCATCACGGCTTCTGTTGCAGGTGATGAATATCAAAATTGTCGATGACTCTTTGATGAATGAGTGGATTAATGGCCATAAGTTCATTTTAAATGTTATGTTTGAAGTCCTGAACTATCGCTGCGTTATTGGCATAGATCTTACTCTTCAGATAATCCCACAGAAAGGAGGCCAATCACCAGTATATCTGTATATACATATGTATTATATAATGCAATCACAGTTATTATTTGTGATTATTATATCACAGTTGCAATCTGCAGTTATTTTGCTTCTGTATTTTGTAGAAAAAGTGAATTAATAAATATTGAGAAAAATAAGGGACCAAGGACAGAACCCTGAGGAACACATATAGAAACTGTACTATTCGAACTTAATATCCCATTAATTTCGACTCTCTGAGCTCTGTTAGAAAGTTACGGACCAAGCCCTCTATGAAAGCTACTTTTAACACCTACAAATGTATATACATATGTAGTTTGTCCAAAAGTATTTTGTGATCCACCGTGCTAGTGCCATGTGAAAACCCACAAAAGCCCTGTGAATTCGCCTACGAGATGGTGTGATTCAACATGCTAGTCAGCGGTAATAAACCAGAGACAAAATTAGACTCCAACGACAGCTGTTTTACTGCTATACATATAATGGGTTGTTAAATAACTATTTCCGAACTTTAAGAGTTTATTACTTCTACGTTTCGAATGCTAAGGCCATTATATTTTAACGATTGTATTTAGCTATAGTCACCATTTTACTGCGTATCACTTTATTGCTAAACACTACTTAAACTCCTCGATTTTTCATCGTGCACAAGGAGCTGTTCTTTTTGCGACTTCAATTTGGATAATTTTTGCGAAATGAATTGAGTATGCATCTGTAGAAGGTCCAATCGACGCCAGGACTGAAGCCTCAAGAACCTGTGGCTTCGTAAAAGCTCTTTATTTGAGTAATTCGCAGCACTTATATGACCGACATTTCCCTTGGGTGCTAATTGCATGAAGTTTACCTTCAAATAAGTTTGATGCAGCTCTCAAAACACAAATTTTGGTTAGTTTCATAAGTTTTATAGCCCGTTGCAGCACAGCCCAAGATCTTTGTGCACTGTTCAAGCTCCCAATCTCTATCTAGTGACTAAGTTTAGGGGGATTGTTTTAACTGAAAGATTGGACTCTAAATTAGCAGTTCTATTCGAGTCTGAGTTGTCGGGAGTCCACATAAATCTTCAAATTTAATGAGTGGACGGTCCCTATTACCCTCTGCCCCCTCCAAGTTCCCTTGTTTTACAAAGAATCCATGATGGAATGCATACCCTTTAGCCATAGATGTTTTCTTGGCATTAGAGCACTAACTAAACACAACTTAACGCCGGTATTCAACATGGCTGATTCCTTAGCAAGACGTGCGGCCCTAAAAATTCCAACAAATAACTGTCGTACGTCATGTTCGCCACAAGTTAAATGACCCCAATTCTGCAGCTCCAACGCCTGACAATTTCCATTCCAAATTCCAAGTACCAACCTGTCGTAGCGCTTCACCACCAACGACACTCGTTTGCGCCACATCATGTCACACATATCCACCAACATCCGTCAATCCGATTCGCATCGTTGTGCACTTGAAAACTCCGAACCAAAATCATTCGAACGATTTTCCACTCATGTGAATGCGAAATCCATCATTCGTCCGGAAAACGGTCTTTCCGCATCGCACTTGCATTCATTACGACCTTTGGCATAGCTATTGTCGTCATCGTCGTCGTTCTCATCGTTACCGCTTTCGGCATTATTTGCGGTCATAGCGGATTCCGTCAGCGAAGAGCCGCGTATCCATCAGCTTTTATGTATGTGTCATTCAACCACTTGACGATATCTCAGCACCGTGTACTGCACAGCATGCAAATTCATTCCAAAATAAAGCAACAAAACAAGAAAAAATGATTTTAGCATTCCTAGGCTTACAGCATCAACCTGCCATAGTCAAGAGCATGTCCCGCATCGCATACATTCGGTTGTTTGAATGCAACTGTTTCGCAATTTACCGCATCCCATCAGCCACAAATCAAATTTTCTATCACCGCGCCACGTCGTGCCGCTCGTGCCTTTCGTGCTCCTGTTTTTCTAGTTCGTTCCCCCGTCTCGTGACTCCTTGGATTCGTTCGCATGCTAGCTAGCTATGCCCTTGTGCGGGCTGAGTCCTTGGCCTTTTGTATTTCTCCATCCAACTCCCTGCGGACGAAGATCGTATAGTGTGCACGGGTATTACAAGATGATTGCAACCGGTGGTGTTGTGTTACTCGCTATGAGGACGGTGGCGGCGGCGGCCCGTCACCGTGGCCGGAACATTGTCTTTCGGAACGTTATTAAAAATGAATTATTCATGGCTTCACACCTTAAGTTATGTCCTTGTTCGCTTCATTGTCGTTTGCTTACGTTGTTTTGTCCCGGTCGCCGGATTTTCTTTCCGATTTCTCTTTGTTTCACAAGAATAATTGTTCTACAGGTGCTCCCATCCGTCCATCATGGTGATGGTCTTTTCTTGTTTTTTTGTCTCTTTTGTCATTCAAAACTAATGACTTCTGGTCGTTTTGGTTTATTGTCGCGTCGCTAACACTAAACGTAACCGCCCAGTCCGAGCCATGCCAGCAAGAAGCCATGTTACTCGACCAAGGAGCATGTGTTCTTACATAATGCAATTGTTTATAATTTTTTTCATTTTTATTTTTTCAGTGGACGAACGGAAAAACAAGCAACGAAGGATGCAGTATCTATAGGTAGGGCACCGCCAGCATTCACTCGAATGCCATCGAAACGGCAACCGAGACGGGTGATGGATGACTTACTGAGTGGCATCGTTGGTGCTGGTTCTGGTGCTGGTGGTAGTAAAAATGCTGAAAGTTTCGGTGGAAAAACTCAGGAAATTAAGGGCATTTCCATACTGCAGCCATCCGTACAGACGTAAGTAATAGTCAAGCAATTTATTTCACTTTTTTGTTGTTGTTATATTTTGTTGCGGTAAGTTTTTGCGAGGGGTGTTGGCTTAGAATTACGATTCGCATCAATCACGGGAGCAGCAAAAGGGTTGGTTTAGCTCAGGAGCTAGTCGTTAAGGAGCTTCCCTTTTTTTGCGGTTTATCGGTGTGTGTAGCACAAGGAAATTGGTGGTGATTTTCAACCAGAGCACGAAGCTCTGTAACTCTTCGTAGTTTAACGAGCATTCCCGACCAAGGGTGGTAATAAAGGCGTCTATCCATCCATCGATCTATCCAACCCTAATTAGGTTTTATGACGAAGCTAAAAGTGATTGCACTTACGAGTACTCGTTTATCCAGGACTGAAGTGTGCCTGCAGTCTGATGGATGACGATCGTATGGGAATTGCATCTGTTTCATAAATCTATAAACGAATGCAGTGACGTAAATATCTATTACTCTCGAGCTGTGTGCCTTTTTCACTCATAAAACACTCTTGTTTCTACAGGGGTTCTGCAGATTTTTCTGAGGTGAAAAATAGATAAAAGGAACGAACGATTGTGATATAAGATTGAATTCCGAGAAGAAGGGAAAGAAGCTTACTACGAAGACCCTCTTGACGAATTTACGACTTTTGGATGGCAGCTACGAAACTAGTTTGTCAATTGAATTTCGTTTTATTTTGTGGGGGAGTTTTTCGTTTTATATTATAGTTTTACTGTATCTCGATATTACTTTGTCATAAAGTTGAAGTAGTTTAGTATCTGCTCGTGTTGTGATGCCCGTTGAGTGGTATATTAAATTTGAATTCTACTTTGTCATGGAAGTTTATAGTGAGGGAAGGAAATTGCAAAAAGAGGTATGTCTGTCTGATAGATTGCTTTCTCGATAGATGCTTGAGATTGGTATTTGTAATTTTGCCAAAATGACCTTAAGCCCGAAGTGCCTTATTTGATTCCGAAATTGGCTATAAGATACACGAAACAAAACAGAGTTCTCTCTCGACTGAGACTCAAATAACGTGATAAGTACCTTTCCCACACATTGGATGGTGCACGCGCTGTTATAATCACTTTTTTTGTTTGAAATTGGCCATAGCACCGTTTTTTATAAAAAAAATTCCTGACACATGCTTAGGATTCTACCAGCAATTAAAGTGTTGCTGTCTTGTTGAAAAACTCGCCTCACCTACGGATGAATTTTTTTTAAATTCCTTTGATCGAACTTTTCCATGTGCATCAACAACCATTTCTGCCACAGACTGAGCTATTGGCTAACTGAACTGAGTGAACCCTTTTCCACAATTTTCAGAGATACGAACAAAGCCTTGCTGTTCCGCATTTTCTCTAAGCTGTTTTGGACTGACTTATCGCTTGGTCTGATCTTGATCTACCTACAGTTTGTTAACCCTTAACTAATGTCGCGAAAATAGTAAACGCTTTTATAGAAATAAAATAAATAATAGAAATTAAAATAAAAGTATTAATTTTTTTAAATGTGCTTTTTTTATTAAACTTTTAACTTAGAAACTACAAATGTAATTTTTAAAAATTAGCGGCAGGAACATTAGTTTTTGTTTAAATTTTTCAATTTTTATTAATATCAATTGAAATAATAATAATAATAATAATAATATTAAAAATGATAATAATATACTTTTTATAAAATCCTTTAGTTTAAAAAAAAATGTATATATATATAAAAAACGAATGAAACTAGATCAGAAAAAAAACATTTTTCTTCAATTTAAAAACTTACCCCTAAAAACTATGTTAACAAAAACTGAAAATATCCTCTTTGAAAATTGTTGACATTGGTCAAAGTAAGCTGCTTTATAAGAATGAGAGCCACACTTGTTTTAAACAAGCCCAGCAAATGGGCAGCTTGCACGTAGCACAAAGGTGCACAGTCTTGGCTCTTTTATTACAGGGACACAGATAACACCTTTTAATTTTATTCCTTTCCAATTTCAGAGCTTCTTCATCTTCTGGAGCTGAATTTGCTTCAAATCTAAAGATATTACAAATGCCAGTCTTCAATTGCACAGAAAGTCCTTGGGTATAAAATTTCTCCTCCATGTGGGGCTCACACAAAATCTTTGCAAGCCCTTTCATAAATACCAATCTTGTCATCTTCTATGCTGATTCATGGCTCAGCTGGATGATGTAAGCATTTAGTGCACATCGGCCAACGACGAATTCGGCGACTGCTTGAATACACTGAACATACATATTTGGTTTACAGAATCAACATCACCTTTTGAGCTATTATAATTAAGGATAATTTCAGGTTTATTGGTAGACTCAACTACAAAGTTATCATGGTGCTTGGATAACATGAGGATGACTGTTTTGTTTTTTTTTCGGGACATAACATGTTGTATGCTTTGTAAATCCGTACAGCGATGATCTGACCCGTCTATCTTTGTGAGGCAAAAACGCTTTTGGAATTTCCTTCTCACTTTTCTTGAAGGTACCAACGACAGTTAGACCTCTTGATTAGATCACAGGGTTTTTATTGTAAATGTTTATAATTTCTGTTACAATGCAACCTGGATTTGTTTTTTTTTTCCTTCATTTCTATCATCTGGATTATTAAACGAAGACATAATAATTGTGAATAGAATCGCAAGGAGGACATGCATAGTCAGAACATTTCTCGACTTCATCATTTGACTTGAATAGAGCAGAGTAAAACAATAGGGCCAAAAATGCTTCCAGATCTTGTGGAGTACATTCCTTTAGTTCTGCACGGTTCGAGGATTTATATTTCAATCTTAGCGATGCTAGTTCCACGTTTGTCCAAGTTAATATTTTGTTCTTTATATCCGTATCAAGTATTTGGACCATCGCATCGCTTCACGAAACCGAGCTTTAAGGATTATCTCATCGATGTGCCAGCGGAAATTTAGCTTCCGGTCGCATAATATGCCAAGATCACGAATATTTTGAACGGTAGAGATGGGTTGATTATTGCGGAAGTAGGGACGAGGAGGAGGTTTGATTCGTTTACATGAAGGAGTGATTGATTGGCAATCGGAAATGTTAAGCTCCAAGCAATTTTTAGATCACCAGATGGAAAAACTATTAAGATCTAAATGAATAAGGGAAGATGTGGGTACGTTTAATCACCATTTCAATATCATTTATCGTAAGAACTAAAAGAAGTGGACTTAAGTGGCCGCCTTGGGGGAAGCCGCAGGGAACGTTAAAAACAGGTTAGGATGTGTGACAGTTTGGCAATGAGACAATAGTTGTAAATATCGTTCTTCGGACCTTTTTTGTGTATAAGGGTTATAAATGAGATAACTGGGGGAATTCACCTAGAGATAGAGATAAATTGAAGATTTTTGAGAGAGAGAGAGAGAGAGATGGTTGAGGGGTAAATTGTTGGAAATGTGACAGGGAGAGCACCAGGTCAATTGTACGAGGAAGAAATGGTCCAAGGGAGAAATTCGGTAAATAATCGAAGTAAGCGAAGTCCGGAACAAAGGAGTCGCCGGCGAAAGATTGTTGTCCAATATTAGGGTCATTTGAGATTTGATCATGGAAAGCGAGTGAAGTAGGGTAGCCATCAGATTTTTTTTTATAATTAACAAATTTAAACAAGAACTTAGGATCACTTATAGGATTGGCTTGCGTTTCAGCTAAATAGCATTGATAGAGAGAGTTGTGAAGGGCGGTAAAGTGGAGATAGCTGCCCATGTAGTTAGAAGAGTCATTAGGGGTCGAGTACGTAGGAGGATTGTCCACTCCTTATTTATTTTGTTTCTTAGAGAACGGAGCTTGTAATTGTACCAAGGTAGACAAACTTTTGCGTTGGGAAATGGGAAGGAAAGAGAGATAGAGCTAAATTTTTTCCCTATAGAATATGGATTTATAGGGTCCATTGAATTAAGAACGGCTAGTACGACGCCTCGACAAGGGCAACCCTCAGTGGGTTGGTTGAGATCGTCATCGCGATAAATATAAAAATTTGATGGGAACAGTTCGAAGTTATTTATGCTAGGGATCAGATTTGGTTCGGTCAGAGCAAAGATTTCAAAGGGTAGAGCATGTGACTGTTGAGCAAAAACCTCTTACATTCTGAAAATAGAAGATAAGAGGGATATTTTGGCAGAGTGAGTGGGTTACAGGAAGAAAGAGACAATTAGGGGCGAAAAACTTGTCGTGGTCAGTTTTACTACGTTGAGGATGCAATATTCGTTTTGAATGAGTGTATTGGTGAAAGATATTAAGATTTTTTGACACTTTTCGGGGAAATATTGAAGAATTCATGGCATTTAATGAAGCGGCTCTAGAGGCTAGCGAAATCCTTAGGGAGATCTTCCCATTGAATGAGCACCATGACGCTTGTGTTTGTTTTGCCTTCATAACAAACCGAGTCTGATTTATTGTGGAGGTAAGACAAAAAGAGACGAATGTTCTCATACATTCTTTTATCTTTTATCTCTTAATCGAGAGAGAGAATAACGACTTTGGGTGGGGTCAATAGTTAGCTAAGGGGGAAAAAGAGGATCAACAAAAGATTGAGGGGTGGCGGAGGAGTGGGTAAATGGGGCAGAAGTTGTTGGTATTGGGATAGATGAAGAGTTGGGTGAAGGGATGGGATTCGGGTTGGAGATGTTGGAGGGATAGGATTGTGAGGGGTTAAGGATATGGCAGCTACGGAAATTAGGATACTTGGCTCTGGTCAAAGTTAGGAAATAAATTCGGGACAGGTGATTGGGATGGAGGCGTGGTGGGTAGTTGTTGGAGTTAGCTTGAACGAAACACGTCTCCGTGGGAGACGGATATAGGTGAGAAATGGATGGGTGTGTAAAAGTTTTAAAGAGATGTATTTTAAAACTCCGATTATGATGGGATTTGGGGGAACTAACATATCAACTCCAGGCAAGCTTAATTCCATGCCCAATCGCGCAATAAGGGACTGATCAAGTTTTAATTAAATGTGATTCGCAGATTTCTTGGTTTTAAAAACAGTTAGAATTTCAATACAATTTAACTTTTCTTCTAGGGTGTTTCGTAAGTACCCTGCTAATGCGAAACACCGCGTAGTACTAATTTATTTACTTGACTGTTACTAGATTCAACTTCCGTGTTATGGACGCCAGAGGTGAGCACACCAACCTCAGAGTCACAATTTGGATTTGCCAAGGCTTTTAACCATCTTTGTCTCTAAAGTAAGTCTTTAAGGGTACTTGATGGAAATTTGGTATTTGATTAAAATAATCGCAAACAAGAGCTGTTTATGTTATGTAAAACGATACAGCTTACTACAAGAGTCGTACGAGGACATTTTTGGTGCCAAAAAATTGAAAAACCTTAGTCGATAAAAGTCATGTTGTCGTGACAGTGGAGCTAAAAATAGCTTCTCTAAAAATAGCTAATTAAGAAAAACAGTTGGAAGGAAGGACAATGGAATAGTATTAAATACTGAATCCATCAATTCTCGCTTGCTCCATAATATTTGGATGTGCAGTATAAGAAAGCGTCTTATTTGCCCCTTGCTTCAGGCTTATTTTAATTTGATCTCTCGATTTATTTCACTAGTATGCACCGGGTTTTACAATTTTTTTTTTGTTCTTTTTAACTTGACATCGATTAAGCTTAAAATTCTCATTAATTTTAACCCATATCCCATTCCTAACGAATTCATCACCTTCGCTCTTCGTCGAACCTAACTTCCTTTTTGTTTCATTATGGGCGTGTGCTGAATCTGTTCCTGGCTTAAAAGCTCCCGAGCTCCCATATTGCCTTCCTCCTCCATTGTAAGTTCCTTGTTAATATTCAGTTGCTGCTACCGGTTCACTCGCACCAGTCCATACTTATCTTATGAGATAGGGTCAATTACACACAGCCTTCTGAATGACACTTTACAAATGTGTCCTTTATCTTTTCTTCCGTTAAGCGCAATTACACGTAGCCCTTAACCAATAATCATCATACTCACCTCGAACACCGCTTTCATTACAGATACGAGAGTCCATACCGATCAACGTATAGCATTCCAACGAGTCTCGGCATCCGTCCCTACAGTAATAACAGTAATCACAATACAGCAATAACACCTGACTCGCCACGAAGTACACGCAGCGCACCATGGCCTAGGTCACAGCAACGTGGCCTATTCGGTAATTCGTCAAGTCCGCGATCGGTACGCTCAGCAGCCTCAACAACACGTCACAGTACGCACGTTCCTACGCATAGCAACAGCACCAGCAACCATCGATTCCGATCGAGCTCCGTCGAGAGTCATTCATCGAACGACTCACGTTCCACGCGAAGGTAAATATACATGTGGCGCATTATGGTCCTTACAGTCCCTAATGTCCCATACGACGTCCCATTTTATTACCAACATGCAACACCTGACAATACAACACTTTATGTTCTCCCCTTCTTTATTCTATACGTGGCGCATCCGTTGCGTTGTACCTGTTCTTCCTTGTCCGGTTGTGTGATACCCGCCGCAAATTGCTTTATAATTTGATATAAAAATTATTAGGCACAAGCACCGACATCGCCGCACTTCGGATAATGAGAGTGAATTATCGCGTGGATCTGGCCGATCGGGACGATCGCATCATTCGCATCGCAAACACCGACGATCGAGGCATCGTCGCGACTCGGGCTCGGAGAATGATAGTACTAGAGGACGTAGCTACTCGGGTCATCGGATGTCGACGAGCGGCTCGGTCGGTGAGTTAATCGATTCGACGAGTCAGTGGCGTGAGGTGCAACGGCGTCAAGCCGATGGTCTAGGTCAGAGTTCCGTCCAGCAGGCATCCGTTTCGAAGAGCAGTATGGTGGCTAGAAGTTTGCACAGTAATGACAGTCATTCCGACACGCATTCGCATCATAAGTCGCGACGCCACAAGAAAAACAAGTAAGTACCTGATGCCTGATGATGATGATTATGATGATGATGATGGTCGGTTGATCGATGATCGACCTAATGATGACCACCTCTTTGGGTGATTTATTTATAAATGTATCTGTGTCTATATTATCTGCAGATCGCCATCGGATTCGCGGAATCGCATCTGGTCTAGCGAGTTGGCTAAGCACTTGCAATTCGACCTGGTCGACACAACCGGCATGACCGAGGATCAGTTGCGCGAGATACCCTACACCGTGGTGGAGACGAACTCGTCCAAACGACTCGGATCGGGTAATCTGAAGATTCATAAAAGCAACAGCAGCGGCAATACCGTCAGCGGTGGTGGTGGACAGAGCAATCGAAATCGCGTCGATCGGATAAGGGGGTAAGATCACTGATCGCTGTACCACTATGCTTGTTGTTGTTGAATCTTGAATGAATTTGAAATGTATTGTCAGTTTGTATTTCCAAAGTTCGAATCCGAACGATAGTTCTGGAACGAAAAGTGGATCGATCCGTTCGGCTAGTACGATATCGTCTAGGGAATGCGATCGGAATTCCGGACTGGTTAGGTGGGCATATCGCCCGGACTTAGATAAAATGTTTGATTGCAATGATTGACTATTTTCAGGATGATGTCCAGCATGAGTATGGGTGATTTCATCTCGCCCACGGGATCTAGTTTGAGTCCATTGGATAACTCGGCGCTAAGGGTGTCACACGAGCATACAGATTCTGGCCTCGGCGCGGATCAAGACTATGCATATTCATCCGAAAGGTAATCAGATCCTATTGATTCTTGGCACTCTTTTGACTTTGATCATTTAGATCCAGCGATAGTACCCGATACGGAACGAACAAATCATCCGGCGCATCGTCCGGCAGTCACAGGAAATCCGGCGGAGGATCAACTGCCTTCCCAGGCATGATGCACCATCAATCCGTGAGTAACAATAGGAAATCGTCTTTATGTTCATCAAATCGTCCGCAACAACAGCAACCGCAACATCAGCAACAAACTCATAAATACACCTCCCCGGCTCCCATACATAACTCTACCAGCTCCTCCTCTACTAACAATAACTCTTTATTCCTAACTAACAACAACAATAACCAACAAAAGATCGGCACGCACCAATCTAACGGTCCATTCAGCAAACCGGGCGCCACGGTATCTTCGTCTCCGGCTGCCTCCACGCAACAACAACAGTCGGCCAACAACAACCGCTTACTGAACTACACGACCTTCGAGAATAACCACTACAAGTTCAGCTTGAACAATCCGAACAGCACTACTGGTGATGGTAGCTTTAATGTAGATGCCTACAATCGTCCCTTGCCTACGACTCCCGGATATTATCCGGGCGGCGGAGTTCGCGTGTCACGTGGTACGGCAAAATCCGATATTGGCGTACCCACCCGTCGGCCATCGAAGAAATGTTTGATGGGCAACAATCCCGGTAGCGGCTATCCCCATAATGGCTTGCATCGCGGCAAATCTGATCTCTTCTTGTCGTATGTCCACAGCGGTCGTAACGAGTACGGGGCCAATCTGGGCAATGGTCGTCTGACTGATGTATGGCCAAGCAAGGGCCCGCATCATCCGCAGGCAACGCCACAGCAACAGCAACAACAGACTGCTTATTACATCTCTGGCGTGCAGACGTCTGACTACAACACGCCGGTGATGTACGAGCAATTCAGTCCGGCCGGACGTCGGAATAGCCGTCCGTCGACGGATGTCGTCTATTACCAATTCGATAACAAGGTGATGAGTCCAAAGGATTCGGGCCCGAAGGTCGGTCCATTGGTTTATATAGAAAACTCCCAGCAGATGGTGTACAGGCAGCAAAACGCGATTGCCGCAGGTAGTGAGGCGGGAAGTAAGGCGCAAAATGTGAGTAGAGAGACTTTGAGATCGTAGACTGACCCAATGCTGTCGTGCCTTTTTGTGTGTTGCATGTAAGTGTTGTTGCCACTTGTTGCCTGTCAGCTGTAATTGTTTGTTGTTGCCTGGCTGGAGTGTCAGCCGAGCGTAAAATGTTGCATGTTGCATTGAAGGCTTTTTTTTATTATTGTTTGTTGCTAATACTATAAATCGCATGACAATGAGACGCGAAGTCAGTTCGTGGGAATACGAGGAAGCATGTGATCCAGAAATGACTTCGTTGCATGATCTGATCATGGAGATATCAATTAAATTTTTGACTCACCCTTTGTCTGTGTTATTTATGTTTGCCAGTTACGTATATTTATATATATATATATATTCGTGTTTTATTTATTTATTTTTATATTAATTTGTTTACTACGTGATTGTGAGGCGAGACCTCAATTCATTTTGCGCTTTTTATTGGAATTTTTGCACGGCTACAGCACGATTTGTTTTGTGACTTAACACTTCTATATTCCTTTTGTGTTTTAATTTGATATGTGAACTATTTTTAATTTAAATCAGGGGCTTTTGATTTCATACAAAATTTATTTGTCTATTATAAAAATATAGGTTTATGGCGACCGTTTTAGGGAATTTTAAACCTTTATCGTATATCTAATTGAAATAAAATTTTTCATTCGCGAAATCGTTGTTCTTCAAAAAACTTGAGTGATTGGAAGAAGCTTCGGCTATGTTTACCATTGAAACGTGAAGATATCCCGAAAACCTCTCGTAAAATTTGAACGTCTTTTGGTCATTGTGTTTGATTCGCTTTAATTCACCAAGTTTGACGTCTCGGACAGATTCGTGTTCCTTGTAGCTAAATAGGTGACTGAAGGCTTAGGTATATCAATTTCGAGCCGAAGATGGGAATTGGGCCACAACTATCTTTCATATAGATCTTGGCCTACATGCTCATGAGGGCCAGTTAACACAAGAATTAAAGTCGGCAGATTGAGTGCTGGAAATTGACGTAAAAGATCATAGTTTTTTATACAAAATAATTTATTGAGCTCATTTCCACTTTTCTGAGAACCCAAGAAAAATAGTTAAGAAACTTCACCATGCACAAAAAGTGACAGCGTCTTGTGGCAGGCGGTGGCATTGGACCACATATTTTTTTTTTTGAAAATAATTCTTGTGCAACGACCATTTCAGTAGATAGATTAGGTTATGAAGTCTACACCAATGCTTCAGCAACGATTCGTGCCAATAAGCAAAATATCAGTGCTATTGCCCGTCAAATACCATATAGAATATGTGACTTTTTAAGTGCTTGTAATGTTTAATTGCCAAAAAGAAAAAAGATAAATTACAAAAGTGTATACATACTTTACTTGGGTTGACAAACGTGTATCTGCCATTTATTAAGTTATTATACGAGGAGTAAATTGTTTTGTCCTTGTTTGCATGGCTCAAACGAATCAATTGTAGCCTATGCTGATCGCCCGGTTGTAGCAGCTCAGATCAGGTTACACAACATAACTCAAATGTTGCCTTGATATTGAAATTGAGCTCGATGGTAACGAATCATCACGCTTGATAATTTCTCGTCCCCAGTCGCAATCCGATGTAAAAATTAATTTCTTGTTTGTCTTTTAATCAACTGCTCGCAAGCGAAAAATCGTCTTTCCACATCTCTCGATTTCAATTCACCCAATTGCGTTGTTTCTGAATCATTCCCATGGTCTTTAATCCATGCTTGCTGAGTTACTCACAATAGATCTGCAGCTCCATTTCGTTTGTCCAAAGTGAGGCTTGTCTTTATCGCTGAAATCACCATTCTTAAAACGTCGAAAGCATTTCCTACATGATTTATTATTTGGAGCATTGTCGCTCCACAGCAACACAGATCTCCAAATTCTCCAACCAAAGAGATCAGCTGTCACTTTGAAACGTTTATAACACCCACAGCCATCTTTTGAGTAATATGTACATATAACAATTGATCATTTCGTGCAGGGACGGGTTAAGAATATCTCTGCAGCGATACCTCTCGCTTGTCGTAAAAGGCGACTAAAACAAAGGTTAACAAAAATCACATCTAGGCAATTTAGAAAACACCAAGGTGAGCCTAGGGACACATATACCACCATTAAACTGCCCCACAAGTGTACATGCAAATCAGTGGGTTGACACGACTGGAGATCACCGGTGTTGTAAGAGTAAGATCAAACAAAAAAATCTGGAGCATGCCCGTGTCACAAAAAAAAAAAAAAAAAAGGCAGGCCGAAAAACAATTGGTGCAAACAAATGCAAAAACACCAGCATTTGATTGGCCTCAGCGATGAAGTAATCCCAACCCGGGAAGCCTGCCGCTACTTTCTGAGGTCAAACCGGCGGACCCCACAAGCGGACCAGTAGGAATGCAGTTAAGTGGGAAACTTATGGTCCTACACTTCTGACCATAACAACGCCGGAAAAAGGAAAAGAAGAAGAAGAAGAAGAACAATTGATCTTTTAAGCGTTTGGTTGTCAATTGCTAAAGACAATACAAGAAAGTTGGAAGAGTGTATAATTTTTTTACTCAAGTTGATAAACTAATGCCTGCCATTTAAAAAATATTATACTAAGAATGTAAACACATATTTCAAGTGATCCATACCTAGATTTCAATCACTTTTTCGAGCATATTGGCTGGCATCTCGCTAATAAGTCGTGTCACGTTACCTTCCAAGGCTGCAATTGATGCAAATAATGCATTGGTAGCTCTTTCATTACTTGATGTAGCTCGTTGGACAAAACTACCGTATTGTTTATTAACATACCCATTCAACCGGAAACGAACTTTGCCTATGAAGTCAATTTTTCGATAAAAAGGCGGATATTCCTCTATATTTCCTAAGGCCCACTCACCGAAAATTCGACGCTATGGCAAGTTGTTCGCTTTTTTTATAAGGATTTAGACCAAGATCCTTGCAAAAAATCAACCACGTAATCGAGTAACACAATCCCAATAGCAGCGAACACTGACGAATCACGGGCTTTACTAACACTGGCTGATACCGTAGCCATATATTCGTCTGTGCACATTCTATGCATAAAGTTAGATGGCTTGCGTAGAATCGATCGGAAATTTGGTCATTACTGCTTAAATTGCTTGCTCAGTAGTTCGATTATGATGATCGTGAAATGATCGGAGCAGGCGTAAAACATTTTTCCAATCGCACAAATTTTGAAATTCAATAATTTTAAGTGTTATTGGAAAGCAAGTCCTTCTATGATGAAATGATAATACTAACTGAGTATACTTAATATTGACACATGCCATAAATCACACATGAGTTACCAAAAATAGAACACTAAAAAAACGAACGTCAAAAAAATCACTCTTTACAATCGCAAATATGCGAAAGCGCGACCAAAAATGTCGGCCAAAAGATGATTGTTTTCTGTTTAAGTCTGACTTAACTATCTTAATTGATTATTAAAATTACTTATCTGGGCACTCTCAGCAGAGTCAGAGAAATGTCTTTCGACTTGATTAATAACTTTTTCAAAACAAATTACTTAGTATTCAGCTAAGAACATTTTACGAAATCCAAAAACTTAGCACCTGATTGTGATTGGATGATTATTTGTAGGTAAAACCAAGATGGATATGTGGTTATATTCTATTTAATTACCGACGGTAAAAGCAAATCAAAAAATCTTCGCAAAGGTTGGAGTATTCGATAGGTAGTTCGGTGGCGAATCAAGTAGTCTGTATGATGCCAAAAGCGAGAATATTGCTGGACGCGTGGTTAAAGACCCAAACCCTTCGATTCGTGGGCTCATTTCAATTTGACGATTGCATCCATAGAAGATTTAATAGGCACACAAGAACCAGAGCCTCAAAACTATCAAGCTGATTCTCAACCTTCGTATTATGGGCTCTTGAGCAGTTGGATTGAGGAAATGACCTGACCGTGTCTGTCAATGGCATACAATATCGGGGCATGGTAGCCGATTCTTTTTTTGGTTGGATCTAGACGATATATGGTTTCAATAACGAGATACTACGTGCCATATATCAGGCATTACATTGGAGAGTTGTTGCAAGAACACATTATTTCCAGTAGAGGCCTATCGCAACAAGTATCGAATATTCTGTTAGGCACATGCACCTTCGCTCGTATAATAGCATTTAAAAAGCTCTACATACACAAATTCCCTGGACCTGATAGTATTTTCCATATACTTCTGAAGAAGTGTCCTTCTACCCTGTCAAAACTGTTAAGTAATCTTTTTCGTCTGTCACAGCCTTCTAGTGTCTTCCCGAGCAAATGGTAAGCAAGCATTTGTCCAACTTGTTCCTAAAAAGGGCCTGTATTCTTCTTCCTCCACCTACCCCCCATAGCAGTCCCTCATTTCTAAGACCATGGAATAACTAATAAATCGTTAGCTTATGAATTATAGCGAAAGCTTCTTAATGACCTACAGTAACAAAAGGTCTACTAGTAATTTGATGGCATATCTTTTCGAAAAGTGGAAAAAATCTCTGCATCTTGTTTTCTGTGGATTAGAAATGACATTCCGGCCCGTTCTATTCATGTCGTTTTGGGTGGTTTGAAGGTTTGAAGTCTTCATCAAATAATTTTCTGGTGTTCCCCAAGGCACTATTCTGTCACCGACACTCTTGCTCATTTTTATGAATATTCTCTTGCACGCTACTTCTAATCCAAGACTGGTGTTCCTGCTCTTCGGCCATTGGAATTGAAACGCAACTTATTTTAAGCTCACTAAATTCCGACCGCGACAGCATAACTCATTGGGGTATAAATAAACCGAATGCTGTCTACTGTCACTTAAGGCAACCCTTAGTAATCAGCCATTCTCTATGAATGGCTCTTATTTCATTAAAACCGAAAAACTTTTCATTCTTGGTATGTGCTTTAATAAAACGCTTAGTTGGAATTACCACCTACACGAGGTCTCCAAGAACCCTGCGAAATGTCCATGTTTTGTTAAATGACACAAGACATATTTTACCCTCTCTTATTTGACATCAATCTATAAGGCATAAATCCTGCCCAAATTTCAGTATAATACTCATATTAGCTCAGGTGCTCCCAAGACTCCTCTGCACTTGTTTGATACAATTCAGAAGCGATAAAGCTTATAGGAGACATTGATGTTGTGAAGTCACTTGGTTTTCAACAAATAATGTTTAAGCGAGCTAGCCAAAAAACCATCCCCATTTCGATAAGGATGCTCATCAATTTACCCTTAAGCCTCAAGTCTCATTTTTTTAGCCTAAACACATAAATATGGAATGCTTTTCCCAGCACATTACAACTCCTAAGTATTTAAAACCAATATGTAGTAGTACCTCCGTTCAATTTCTCCCTCTATACTTTCGGCCCGTGTTGTGTCTTAACAAAAATCAGTTAAGAGTGTTCTTAAACACTTTTATGAATACCCATCGTAAGCCCTCTTACACGCAAAAGTGCGACACTGCAGGGTCGTGATATCTCATCACCTAGCAGACCATTCCGGTCGAGTTTCCAGCTTAGAGCACTTATAATCTCTTTACCTGTAGATAGAGAACGCGGCTGTAACCGAGCCCAAAGCCGCAATCGCAAGCCAGCTATAAGGAAATATACGAGCGCTACCAGGAGTATGGTGATCCATAGTATTGGGCAAACCTTGTTATCGGCCAGGACATGGCTACATTCGGGTGTTTTAAGGAGGCAATAAGGTCCACTGTCTTTTTTTAGTAGAATAATATTGCTGATCTACGGTGCCTTGTAATAACCTGCGTTAAGCCACTGTATTTTCATTCCTTACAAAAGAAAACCGTTGTTTAACGTAAAAAGTATACGATACAGCTTGGTCATCCAGTAGAAAAATTATAACCAACCATACCTATTGAGTACTCGTTAAGTGGGTAGCGAAGCATCAATATTTATGGTGATGTATGAGTTGAAACTTGTTCCATTAAAACTCTGATTTCAACAGTCCGACTTAATCAAAGGTGAAAAAATGGAGCTCTCTTAGAATAGTGTGGTAAGCCTTTGGTCCAAGGGCTATCTGCCCTCTTAATTTCAGACGATGCCATGGAAATATGGTAAAATCTTGCCTTGACTATAAAATGTCAATAAGAGGGCTGATGTATGTATATTATACACTGTGTCATGACGATAATGCACCGACATCCTGAAAATTGACATACATAAAAACTGACAAACATACAAACTATAAACGAAAGAGGACCCCGATTAGGGTATATCGAATATATTCGAGAATTTGTAGGAATTCGTCAGGAGATCCGTACACTACGCTGGTCCTGGTTAAGCGAAAGAGACTCACCTATTATTTAAAAAAAAATCTTTAATATTTGGTGTCCATGAGGGGAAAAATAATATTTATACATATTAGGATCAATCGGAGCGATGTACTGAGGCTTTTGACTCATATTAGCCTTAACTTTAAAATTAGTTCATCCTAACTTCTAACCCCATTTGTGCACTCAGGATATTTTATAAGTTGACGATTGGTAAACGTTACCACCTTGGCCTTAAAAAGTAGGGGGATTCTGGCTTCTTAGGGATAGGCTGGAATAATGCTGTTTTCCATCTACTCGTGGAGAGACCAGAACGATAGGACAAATTGAAAGACTTACACAGCGGTTTTACAAGCGTGGAGGAACACCTCTATAAATATATGGAATGGAAGGAATGAAAAAGAAAGGGCGAGCAGATGTGTCCATATTAAGACTTTTAAGTACTCTCGCAACTGTTCCAGTGTGAAAGTGAAGACAATTCCGAAGCTCCCGGGTACAGGCGAAGATAGAGTGCAATTTGGGAGAATTGTTTAAAGAGCCATCATCTGGAATGTCACTGTAAATGATTGTAGGGATTGAACTTTTTTTTTGTTCTTTTCCGAATGTTCAAAAATGTTTCCTATCCTTGAGACATTTTAGCACTTTTTGCCTCAAATTTTCATAAAAGGTGTCTGGTCAATGCATTGCTGTCATTTTTGACTCGTTTGAACTTATTCTGGGTGTCTTTAGAGCGGCTGGCTTCGTAAGTCTGGAAACTCAACTCTCTTAACCTCGACTTCCAATGCATTTGCTTTTGGTTTAATACTCTTCACACTATAAAGAATGATGGATCTCATCCCCAGCAATATAATACTTGGCCCACATCAGCAGAGCAATCCACTTCACTATCGAAGAAGCACAATGATCAATTACGATTCCTGAAAAATGTGGTCAGAGTGAGAAAAGACAACGATCACTGCAGCAGCTATAATTATAACAAATCGAAAGAAACTCACTTCACCTACAATACATTGCGAATGTAATGCTCTTTTGAAAGAAGGTTCAACGACCTAAGTCAAAAATTCTTTGAAGTTACCAAGCCAGTCAAAGTCCATCCCCTCTTTACTTACTGTACTCCCTAGTTAATCACATTCACTTCAACCTTTTAAAATTTCTAGGTTCTTTTAAATCTAATTAAAAACAGCACCAATAGAATTTTCTTGAGAGTTTTGAAATTTATGGCAAGTTTTATGTTATCTTTCATAACTTGTAAACATAAACTTAAGTCTCTTTAATTAGGGTAAAGACCTTTGATTCCAGGTCTCATTCCGTTGAGAATAGAGGTCCTGAAAGGTTGCCTTCTTGAAAAGACTCTATCACTGTATTTATCGCAATTGTACAAAAAAGTTTAAATTTTATATCGTAGGACATTTCTGAGAAATTTGAATAATATTTAAGGACTTTCCCATTAGTTGAGGCATGATAGGCAAAAAATGAAAATCCTACCACGGTACAATGACACCTCCATCTTCATTCAATATTTTTGTCATGCTACTAGTACTGCCGTCGACCATAAAGCGCTCCATGGCTTTCCTAACGAGGCCACCAGCTGCTGGACAAAGTTCTATTCTTTATAGGCCTATTGTGGAAATAAAAAGCTTTAAACTGGTTCTTAGGGAATCAATACTTCGTTTGAATTCATAAATATATTAACTCTGACCTAGATCGTATGGGACTTTCCTTAACTGTATTCACCCCATTTCTCGAAAACTGTAGTCTGCCATATTTACTTTAATCCAGACAATTGGAGACCAGCAGCCATTACGGAATATCAAGGCTTCTCTGACTACCGATTCCCATAAAATTGGACCAATTACTTCATTTAACCCAATAATCGGATGAAACTTCAACCATTCAAGCAGCATTGAACTGCCAATAACCAATGGCCTATGCCTTCCATATCCTGTCCAAGGATAACATTTCAAATCTATTAAACCAACCAGCCGTACGAGACATCACAACCGAACGACATCAAGTACTCGGACAATTTGCCGACGTCTTCTTCAAACAATCATCTCATGCCGTCCGGCGATATCATTTAGTCCTGGACGTATCCTGTCCGTCAGCACTATGATCTCGTGTTCGCCGAATTTTCACAAACATTTCGATTAAGGCGAATGGACCATTACATCGTATTGGTCATTAAAAAAGTTCGATTCCCTGTCCGTTTCAATACATACTTTTCAGCCAAAGTATCTACGTTGGAATGTCGTTATTTATTTCACTTAGCGACACGCTTTGCCATCCCGGGCTACACACATGTGTGTTTCGTCATACATATGTGCGTGAGTAGGAATTTTATTTTTATGTCCTTTCTCACAAATAAAGTTAATCAAAATCCAAGAGCGCAATAAAAGCGAAAACGGAAACGAAAAATGTCACGACGGCTGTGAGGGTGAAGAGCAGGAAGATGAGAAAACCTTGGCCAGCACCCACACCTCCTTGAGAAGGAAATCCTCCGAATTATGACGGTGTCGGCAGTCAACGCCTTGATAGTGTCGCTTTTTGTAAACATTGTTCACGGCCAAATGGTTTCTGTTCATGTGACGCGTTGTCACTGTGGTGATTGCGTAGACGGAGAGGTTTGTTACAGAACACAATAAACCTATTTAACGGACAATATTCGGCGTCTCAGGAGCGAAGGAGGAGAAATGCGAATCATAAATAGCCATTTAATGATTTTTGCGTTTTCGACCTTTTCTGGCAGATAGCCGCATGCCACACGCACACACGGTTAATCATAATAAAAGAGGGCGCGGCTCGGAGCTTTATGTCGCTAGGGGTGGTAAGGTTCTTCGACTTGTTTGTTTGTAGCTATTATACAATAACTGGAGTCATATGGGCACATTTTTGTTTGCTGTAGAAACATGGTTGAAATAGGTATCGTCCCACAGATTTGATAAACGAGCACCTAATTGTCGATTTTAATTCTTAGATGAATATTGTCGTGTCTGGTGGGTATGCAAGTAATATCGTAGATTATTGTTTTCTGGCCACAATCACTCTACCTAGATTACCAGAAAACAGTAACAAAACCTCCGTAACTTGTTAATGATAGTAACCGTCAGAATTCTGCCCTTACTCGGAGGAAAGGTACTGTGTAAATATACTGCCAAATATTTACAAGCTGTGGAAAGGCATATACTGAGGCTTTTTAAAGGAATTGAGAGAAGGTTAAGGCTGATTGATTCTCTTGGTGAGAATAGCTACATTAGATCAGGTTCGTTAAGGTTTACGTGGACAAATTACTAAGACCACTCGCTTGTGAAGCCATTCAAAATACATATATTGCTGTGATATCACAGTCGCTGTTCTGAAAATCATGTCCGAGTGCCTAACTGGGAGGAACTTTCAAACTATGGTCCTGTGTCTACATACTGTCTTTGTTCATTCTGCACAATGCTACTATTGTCATCGATGTATGGGTCCAATATGGATTGGCAATTAAAACCTTATGGAAGGCTGCAGTTGGCTTTGCCTGATTTCAGTTAATTTCTAGGACCAAAAGTAATTAAAGGATTTTAAAACCTTCGCCAGGATTTGTTGAATGGAAAAAGACAAGTTGATGACAGGTTTTCCTAATTTTAGGTGCGAACAAGCAACCTATGAATCTAGGTAGATAAATAAAGGCTAATGGCTAAGGCTCCTTTTTTGGTCGCACCCCATTTAACCACGATTTTAAGAGAAGGTCTTGATGAGAAAACGAAATGTAGTTTCGATCTTTAGACTTTTGCGGTATGCGAACTTCGTGTCATCGATGTCGAAACCAAGCACTGAGCCATGATGCCCCCGCACCTATGCACCTCTGTTGTATAATTAAAGTTGTTAATTATCAGTCCCACCGAAGTCATCATAATGCGGAAAAAATATTACATCGGTTGGAGACTTAAGCAGCATAGTCTATTTTTTTTAATTTTATTAAAAGTTTCTTGGATTGATGTGAAGAGCCCTGAAAACTTGTTTATAGGTGTTTCAGCCTTTCGCCTTAAACAATAATGGACTCCATTTAGAGGCCTTACGCTTCTTTTGCAAAGGAGGTCTTAGGTTATGTTAGGTTAAAGACGGGGAGAGTCGTGGTTGAGCATCACTTCCACTTGGAGGCCAAAGGGCCCATTGTGATTCCCTTCATTTGTGGAGTACACATATAATTAACCTGTCCTATAACGTGGTGGCTGAAACCACCCCGTGCTCTTTATGAATTTTAGGAGATCCGATATATCTGCATTTGCTAAGTCCGCAATCTCTGTAAAAAATATTTTGCCCAGTGAAGCTAGGCGTCGGTTCTGGTGAGCTGGGCAGTGGCAAAGCAGATGTTTCGGTTTCTTCCCCATCGCCGCAGCTCCGGCAGAGATCGCTGGATCTCGAGTTCCATTTTCTGATGGGACAGTGTCCTGTGATCACTCCGACGACGGATCGAGTTTCGGTTCAGCTTCAAGAGCTTCTTTGTTTTTCCTATATTGAGCTCTAGCCACGAAGATTTTGTCGTGTGGCTGTCGTTTCGAGTTGGTTTCTTTTAAAATTGTGTCATTTATGATCCGATATAATGCGCTGATCGGTGGTTGTAATGACGTGTCCGTTCGCTGATATCCATTTCAGACCCTTGCCTGACCAATTCGTCCGCTCTTTCGTTCTCTGCGATTGAGCTGTGACCCGGGACCCATCAGAGTTTGACTTTGTGTTGTCTGATGGACTTCAATGAGTCGCGACATTTCATGACAGCCTTTGATCTCGTATACAGGATCCTATTGACTTCAGTGCAGCCTGGCTGTCTACAGAGATGTGATATCCGATGGTGGGATACCGGTTACTTGTAGGTGTTTGGCTGCTTTCGTTATTGCTAGGATTTCTGCTTGAAAGCCGCTGCACAAATCAGGGAGTCTAAAGGATGCCTGTTTGTGCAGGGTATCAGAGTAGAACCCGGTCCCAGTGCCTGTGCATTTTCGATCCATCGGTGAAGACGGTAATTTCGTGGTCGTTAATCACGGCGTTTGATAGCCACTCTTCTCCGTCGGGGAAAAGAATTGGTATACTGAGAGAGAAGTCATTGTGGGGGGAAATATAGTCGGTCGTAGCTGCGAGGCTAGTAGAACCATGTTTCTTTGCCAGGTCATCTATTATTCTGAGTATGGCCGCATGTCCATAGTTGGCTTGTTTCCTCAAGCTCTGAGAGCGCTTTGTGCATCGCAGCCTTTTATGAATAGATCCAGAGCAAGGAGATGAAGTATCATGTCCAACCCTGATTGCGGCGTACTTCTCAATGCTCCCGTTGAACAAACAGCGGCTATCCTTTGTACTTTGTTGAGCATGCTCATGCTTTTCGTGCCCAGACTAGGGCCCCATAGATTATAATAGGTATGAGGATTGTTATGTACATCCAATAAATGATGTACGGTTGCAAGCCCCATCTTTTGCCGAAGGTCTTTTTGCATGCATAAAAAGCATTCAATCCTTTTTTCATCTTTTCCTCCAAGTTCCTTTTCGAGGAAAGTATATAACAATTATATAAGATCGGCGCTGCAATATGGTGCGCTGTACGAGTAAATATCTTACATTTAGAAATATTAATATCTAATGTATTATCGTTACACCATTCCGACCATTTATATACTCGTACGTATATCTAGTTGAAAACGCATACAGTTAGTAATATTTTTGATGCGTGCAAACAGTTGTAAGTGGTCCGCGATTGTTGAAGTTTAGCAAAAATTTAATATGTCGTGAACATTATTCAAAAACCAAATAAACAAAGACAGGCCGAGATGACTACCCTGGGGAACGCCAGAAGTAACTTCTATTACACGAGATGTCTGATCTTTACGAATTGCTTTTTATTACATAAATAATTTGAAAACCACATCAGCATAGAAGACTGGAAACCCAGCGATTGTTGTGTAGCCAGAAGTAAAGGGTGATGTACTCTATCAAAACTTCTGTGTTGAAAAAAAAAATTCACAGATTTTGAGAGAATTCGCAATTTGAAACCAATTTTTGGCTTCTTCGAAAGATCTAAAGTGCTGTTTAGCCAGGCCACACATGTGATTATGGCCATTTTTCTTTCAATATTTGACTCAAGCATATTAGTTGTGTTTGGTAACGAACTCTTACGATGGTTTTACCCGATAACAAAAACTCATAACACATTATTTTTTCACTTTGGATAATCGCAATGGATCCACCTTTCATCGCCAGTCACAGCACTATGAAGAACATCCTTCCTTTCTTGTTACTGGATCATTAGTTCACTCAAGAAAAAAATCGTCTGACGTCTCTCGGCTTTGACTCGCATGTCATCCGATTTCCTTGCTTTTGGATACGTCCAACGTCTTGGTCTTGCCAAAGGTCTAAGATCGGGCTATTAATACCAAGTTCAAAAATTTGCAGATAGGTTAGGCGTTAGTATTAATTTCTATTCTTTTTTGTCATTGCTTTTTTCTGTGCTTTTTCAGAACCTCGATATACCAACGTATTTTGGAGGCTTATTTGACGATTTGTTAACTTATATTCTCCGTGTGAGAAAGTTCCTATTACGCTACAATAGAATTTCTTACATGAATATGGAATCAGTTGTTGCTTTATGTGTCTCTGTTAGGTGACATAAGAATTCAGGAATATATATATGTATTAGGCAGGTCAATGATATATTTCGCATAGACCACTTCCATTCTTGGATTACTGACAAGTGCACTGCTGAACATCTTTATTGTTTTCATTTTATTAGCCCTTCAGCTCTGATCTGAATTAAGATGGGCTAATTGTAGGTTTTTGTTCTAACCTAGATGAGAGAATGTCCCATATAAGGTGAATGATTGCCTTCCAATATTAAAGTCACCCAAAACATTTCTTACCTGTGAGTTTAAACAACTCCGCTATGAGTGGTGGTAATTGAATCAGCACATTCCTCCTTTTCTCTACCAGGTAAGCAAATCCAAAGGAAAATCACCTCTCAAGCCAGAGAAGGATGAGACTCTCAATGAACAAAGTAGAAATTATTACAGCCACCTGGAATACTATTCGCCGGCAGGCCCGAAATTTTGTAACTTCAAATACTAGTCAACCTTAATTACAATGTCTTATACGATGGCCGCAACCTTTTCCTATTGGTCATACGTACTGTGGCTTCTTCCAAGTCCTTGTTTTCAAATTACGAGCTTGTGTGCTCGATTTCGAAAAAAGCAGTCGTTGAAATTATATTTCCAATTGATCTCCGTCGACAGCCGACAGGAGAAGTAGCCAAAGCAAACCAAAATATAATACACTTTATACTACTCACAAAAAATTGATTCAAAGGAACTTTAACTCAAGGTACGTCGAAATTTTTGAATTTTGAAAATATTTCATTTTATTCCACTATTCTTCACCACAAATCTGAACCTTTTACTTAGATTGTGTAAAGTACTTCCAACTCTTTTTTTGAATTTGTATACAAGTAGAGTATTGTGCCCTTTTTATTATTACTAATATTATTGACGGCCAGTTGGAACTCAGAAGTTCTGAGCCTCATTAACAATTCTTCGCTAACCCTCAATGTCCTGAGAGACACCTTTCTAGGTCCATCCCTAAATTGTCCTTCCATTTACGGATCGGGTTTTCTGCCGGTCTTTTTCACTCTGGTTTACACCCATCTTTGTCTTCGCGACTTTATTATTCGGACAATGCTTGGGGATAAATAAAGTTGCTTGAGATCTTGATTGTTTAATTTCTCCCCCTTGGTGTCTTGTTTTCATGGACTCGAAATCAATTTTTCTTCTTATTATTCAGAGACCGTGTTGCAGATCGGTAAAAACAATGTTAAAGATTTGCAGTTTTTTCACCCAATATGCTCAAAAAAGTAACTAGAATTTGAACTCTCTAAAATTTTACTCAAAAATAATCTATACGAAATAAATGGCAAATATTTCGCTAACTACGCAAATAAAAATTGTACACATTTACAACTGATCTGTGTTTCTGTTTTTGACAATTAAAATCCCAACGCTTAATAAATCACATACAACAATAAGCAGTTTGTAATGATAGTCCTATAATGGGCTTTCCCTTTCGTTGTCCGAAACGAGTTCTCATTAGATCAGATTTCCTGATTATAATTTATCGACTAATTTGCATAGACAATGCTCGAAAAAATACAAAATTCCTTTTATTTTTTGAACACACCTCAAAGATTACATGCACAATGATGTGTTAGTCATCATTTCAATCTTTATATATTTACCCCTTCGACCCCTTCGACCCCTATATCTGGCTTTCTTTATATGTTAATCCTGGTGCACTATACGATCCTGGCCTTAGTCTTGACTAACATGCGACCTTGCAGACCATATGTCTTCTATGTCTTATAGCAAAACCTGGTTCATCTCCTCAATAGAAGATCTCCAGATGTTTAAATGGAAGGCCGTATGAGAGAGGTCCTTTGTTTTTATTGAAATCAGTATTTCTTCCCAACAAAAGTATTTTATGTGAACAGAACAAATCGCTTATGGCTATAGGCCATACGCCTGTGTAGTCCGATGACTAATATTTGTTTTTAAAGTGACCCTTTTGATGTCAACTTTACTGCCAACAAATCTACTTTGAAGGTCGTCCAAGTTTGTTCTCCTTTAATTACTTCCAACCGGTCACCTCCGAACTATGGGAAAATAATCCCAGAAAAAGCAAGTTTGACGCGCATTGTTCCAAAGAAAACTTTTCCTCCCACCGTCGCGTCGGATATCAAAGGAGAATCAACAATTTGTCCAACAAAAGTGGAACGTAATTACACCTGACAGACGGGAGCAGAGAGACACGACAAAGAAAAAAAGGGACATCCCTCTTAAAAGTATCCGCCAGTCTGACCTGATGCTTATGATTGATTCACAGCAAGGATAGACACTCGAAAATTTTCCGGATCACTGACCCATATAAGAGAAAAGACCGGTCAGACGGGACAGCCCTCTTTCTGGTGGTTGTTCTTATTAATGCGCTTTTTTATTGAATCAAACTTTACTTAAGCGCTAACAACAAGGAGAATAAATTTAATTTACATTGCAATGTGAAGTGAACAATGAACTTTGATGAATTCCTATCCATCCGGCCGGGACAAACCAAAATTTTAATTAAGTTTTATCATCGTTTCCGACAAAAGTTTGATCTTGCAATTGGTCGTCTTCGCCTCCCTTTCAAACTGTCCTCTTGAAGTTCGGTTTTGTTTTTATATTCATTTCCGGTTTGCCGGGTTAAGGACTAGGTTGAAATAGTTTTCAGTGTTTACACGAATAGTTGATGCAATGTAAATAAGCGTCGGATAATAGGAAACGGAAAGAGCAACATTTCGACGAGAAAACTTTCTGCTAAAGGTTTCGTTCCAATGGGAATAAGGTTTCATGTTTGGGATGCACACATGTGAGATACGGCAATGAGTGCACCGGGAAATTAGTTGCCATTTTTAACATTTGCCAAGATGAAAGTTTCTCTTGTTTAGGTAAGTTTTACTTCCGCTACATTGTTTGATAGAAGGAGGATACCCTTCAATGTGCTGGAGTCAAGAGTCACGCTAGGTTTGACTTTGAGTACATGTAAGGATGCTCCATGGGAGATAGCTTAATATGCATAAACTCCAATTGTTTGGAATTGAGGTTATGTAGGGAAAGTTTTAACATAACCCGTACATACATAGGTAGATTCGGGTTGGGAAGCAAGACTACAATATGTACGTTAACCATCTACTCCAAGCTCATCTTCATTGTTCATCTGTTGTCATGTTAATAAAAGGGTAGTTGCAAATTTATACGGGTCGAATGGGCTTTAACTAAGCATCACTGTTAGACGGTGTCATCCGGCTTACCACGAGTTATAAAAGTAGACTTTCCTAGTAAAATACTTCAATAATTTTGATGTTTTGCAGATTAACCTGGTTAGATGGGCAACGGTCTGCTTTTTAATCTGCTTCCCTTGACATTCAACCATTCAAGTGATTTTCTTGTTAACATGTAAACCCTATTTCAGTGCTTCTAACTCAACAATGAGAAAAAGCTAAGTCTACGAGTATACTCCCATGATTTTTATCGTCGTATGCTGACTGAGTTATTGTTTCTTACAATTTATTATTTATTTTATTGTTCTATAATGAGAAATAGAATACAATTGCCGTGTATAGAGACGTCCTAAATTATATTTTACAGCTTTGCTACGGAAGTGGCTACGTACTTACGTACTTGTGTCTAGAGCCGATGATACAGAGATGGAATCCTGCCAATAGCCAATTTATCAAAATTATGTTTTGCTTTGGGCTGTAATTCAAATTCGTCCATAGTCAACAACAATTCCTATACGGAAAAACTGTGCAACGGTCAGTTGTGAATGAGAGATGCTCAAAAAGTGCTGACATAAGATCAATTCAAAATTCATACTCTCTGTGTGCATTTGCACTATAACACCTTAATGACATGGAAACAAAAGAGTTACGGTGAACTACAACCAAAGCAAATCCAGTCAAATCTCTCAAATCCTATCTAGGACAACACCCTCCCGGAATAGTGAATAAACATCTTCGGCACAAACCATCTGCACCCCATCCAGGTTGTGTGGCAAACACCATAAGAGCGTACACCTGCACGAATTATAAAAAAAAAGTGTCATTTTTACTTAATTAAAACTTACTTAATTTACTTACAAAAAAATTAATTTTTTATTTTAGTCTAAATTAGGAACTCTGATATTATACTCCGATAATATTCGTTCCTTGCCCCATCCATGATCGATTCGCCCGTGAATCATGGGTGAATCATTGTTGAAGTCTTTATATTTATTATAGCCCCAAAGAATATGTGTGGGTCTATATTTCATATATTTTCACCATAACAAGAACTAAATAACTTTTCCGTGCAGGGACGGGTTAAGAATATCTCTGCAGCGATACCTCTCGCTTGTCGTAAAAGGCGACTAAAACAAAGGTAAACAAAAATCACATCTAGGCAATTTAGAAAACACCAAGGTGAGCCTAGGGACACATATACCACCATTAAACTGCCCCACAAGTGTACATGCAAATCAGTGGGTTGACACGACTGGAGATCACCGGTGTTGTAAGAGTAAGATCAAACAAAATAAATCTGGAGCATGTCCGTGTCACAAAAAAAAAAAAAAAAAAGGCAGGCCGAAAAACAATTGGTGCAAACAGATGCAAAAACACCAGCATTTGATTGGCCTCAGCGATGAAGTAATCCCAACCCGGGAAGCCTGCCGCTACTTTCTGAGGCCAAACCGGCGGACCCCAGAAGCGGACCAGTAGGAATGCAGTTAAGTGGGAAAGTTATGGTCCTACACTTCTGACCATAATAACGCCGGAAAAAGGAAAAGAAGAAGAAGAAGAAGAAGAACAAGAACTAAATAACTAAATAATAAAAGTTCAACAATGGTTCGAAATTAAAATAACACTTTTTGTTGAATGACCCTCTACTACTCAGTCGAATTCAGCATCGAAATTAAACCATTAATTATGAGTGTATTTTAAGTACCGTCCCGAAATGGAATAGCACTTTTCTTTCATAGAAATTTGAGTGGAGGTACTAGAATGTGTTCTAGAAGCCACGACTGAAATAGATCTTAGCTTAGCTTAGCTTCAGACATCACAATGAACATATTTTAGACCGGATAGTCACTTGTCATGAATACTGAGTTTATTAAGAAGATATTGGATTAATGCAGACCAAAAACCGTAATCCACCCCCAAGCTTTTTCAGGTTTTTTTCAAGCTTGCTATCTTATCTAATTGTAAGCATGTTCTCACTATCATCAAGCTTGTAGTAAAAAGAAAAGCGTAACTCCAGCTGTTGATAACATTTTACTGAAGTTGAAGAACATCAGGCAAAAAAACTTTAGCTCTTTCCCCTTAGAAGCATATCCCGATTTTTCACCGTCAAAATTCGGTAAAGAGTCTTCTGCCCTTCTGTGCAGAGCGGCCGAAAAAGAACTGCTGGGTCTCGGAGATACATTTTAATTAAGAAATGTTCGCGTCTTCTATGCATTTAGGATATTTAACTGGCCATTTTTGAGCAATAGGAAATATTACTATGTGGGGTCGTTTTAGTCATACTAAGTTTCGAAACTTAGCGTCTCAACAAATTTCGTAGATTGCCAAGGATGATCAACGTCTTTTTTCCCGAAGGTCTCTTGGGCTTGGTTCTTCTGGACACTTTTTACTACCTAAACCATCGTATCAGAAAACGTAAAATATTTTAACAGCCTGAATATCCTGATATCGTCAGGCGGTTGATAATAACAATTCCCATGCAGAGCAAGCAAAATAACCCTGCAGCGATGGTTCGAAAAATTGCGATCGAGCGACATGACTTTTAAAAGCTATTCACGTAGATATACCAGTACCAGCCATCGACAGCGACGATTTGCGATCTCTAGTGGAATCTGACCTTCAAAAACTAATATTGCAGAAAATATGGGTGTAAAATAAGTTACCAAAACACACGACAAAATCGAACCGTCACCCAATGAAGGTAATAATGATTACTTGGTGGCATTCTGATGATATAAAACTATCAATGCTTTGAAGAATTCATTAGAAACTTCTCGGTAAGCAGCCTAACTTAGTCAACAGAGATGTAATCATATTGCTTCATGACAGCGCTCGACCACAAATTAAACAAGATTCAGAATTAGTTTCTTTCCCATCTCCCATTCTCACCTGACCTATCGCTAACCGACTACCACCATTACACAAATTTATATTCCACAATTCCTTTAATCGTGAAATCTAGTTTTCTACAAAAATGGAATACATTCATGCGCTTGCATTAAGCTGAGCAAAGTGTATTTCATATTATGGTGCCTCTTAATAAATTTGATGGTTTTTTCAAAAGTCGCGATTAGATGCCAGTAGTGACCCATTTCTGAACGATGGCTTTCTTTTCCTCTTGTCCTGGACATTTGTGATGCAGACAAGTGTACAATTTTAATCATGCTAGAAAACGTATTGATACCCATTCAAGTTTATTATAAAAATGGACGACAGTTCAAAGGTTAGTGAAAAAAATTAGAGAAACAGGCTCAGTCGGGAAGCGATAAAAGTCGAGAGTGGACACTCTAATGAGAACAGTACTGCAGGATGCGAGTGAAGGAGAGTTTATAATTATAAGATTGAAAACTTTTTGCAGCCTTTTTGTAAATTTCAAATTACGAGTCGCACTACTCGTCTAAGTTTTCATGTCGATTAATAGTGACATAGACTGTAGGTGGCCAGTCAGATCATGCGACTTAGCACCAACAAAAAGGGTTTTTAAAAAGATAAAATCTTTGTTGATAGGATTTTAGAGAAGAAGCATTGAGATGCATTCGTGGTGGGCTTTTAAATAATATTATTTTCACATCCTATGGTAAAGAGCAATATTTTTAGAGCCTTTGGACGTGGCTTTTGTAAGAGCCTGTAATATTCTAATCTAACTTATACTGGTTTATGAAACCAAGGAGGAATGGAAAAAGGGGCGGAATTAAGCAGCAAGCTTCGTGATGTAGATTTGTCGCATTGGAAATCGAGGGAGTTTGAGTGTTGCCTATACGCTGCGTTGTAAATGGAGCAGAAGTTTCTAGTGAGAAAGGGGTACAATTCTAAGATGGCGTGGGACGTATTAATTGTTGCATGCTTAGTGATTTAAACCAATCGTCATATTTTCGTCTTCAAATCTTGCAATCCAGGGCAGATCACATGAGGAAAACCGGATGTATTTACGTTGAAAAGCCTCAATTCGAACGGAATGAATATCCCGAAAGGATCTTTGCATTATCCTGGAATTGGTCTCACAAAAGTAAAAAGGGTAATTTCGTGACTTAACGGTCGGAGAATTCTGCAATAAGCTCTGCTGCTAACCACGTTCATACGTGTATCAAAACGAGAGTTAAGTTCTCCGTCATATCAAGATCGAACAGCAAAGACACTGTCAAGACTTACAGATATACATATATAAGATTTCTAAGTTGTTTAAATCAACCCGGAGTGCCGATGATTCACCTAAAGGGTGTCCTATTCTCAGCGTAGACAGACTAACTACAGTTTTCAATAAAGCAACGACAGAATGGATAGAATGAACATGGTAGGACCAAGATGACTACCCTGAGGGACTCCGGAAGGGGTTGTAAAAAGGTTTGATACAGAACATCTGAAGAAGGCTTTGTATTGCCGCTCTTTAACTCAGATTGAAAGTCGAAAGTTTTAACCATAAAGAAAAAGTTTTCGTGTGAATTTTTATCAAAGGCTTTTCAAAAGTCGGTGACAATGACATCAAAACCTCTTAACGCGTTTTAAAACGGTTTAAGAGACTAGTCTAGTTAAGTTTTTGTTTGTAGATCTTTGTTTTAGTGAAAGAATAGAGAAAGAGTTTACCAGCTGGTTGGTAAATTGAAATTTTTGAGACCTTTTCGAGACGCTGCCTCTGATGTGCTGGGTTTCAAAATGCCGCGTCGCCAGCTAGAAACCCCTGGTTTGATGAGTAATGCATACAACCCCATGTAGCAATGCAAACCGTCTAAAAAGCCATGCTACATAGACGGACTAGAGCCGCTCGTGAGCTCTACGAGCAGAAAAATAGAGAGGAGCACATGCTTTTAAGGAAGAATGAAAGAGAGAACGAAAAGTGCTATAAAGACAGAGCGGAAGACTGTGGGGATGAAGACGGACAACTAGTAGTAGAGTCACAGTCGATGCTGAGAATATGGAAAAACCATTTCTGTGGACTGTAGAATGGCGATGATAGATCTGATATCGCTGTCAGGCAGAATGAACCATTCACAACGGACGAAGATACAAGAGAATTCCTTCCACCTGACCTAGATGAAATTAAGCTTGTTATTTCGAAGCTTAAAACTGACAAAGCCGCGGGCGCAGACGGCCTGACTGCTGAGCTATTTAAAGCGGCTGGAGTTGAGCTGGTATGGCGCATGCACCCATCTCAGCATCGTTTGACCAGTCAATTAAAAAGGAGACCGCTGTAATTGCGCCAACTATAGAGGAATAACTCTCCTTAACATTGCGTACAAGATTTTCTCTGCCGTACGCCTGAAAGCCTTTGTGCATAATCTGATAGATTCCTATCAGTGTGGTTTCAGCCCAGCTAAATCCACAATAACCAAATTTTCACACTGCGACAGATCTTGGAAAATACCCAAGAATTCCAAATCGACACACACCACCTTTTTGTCGATTTTAAAGCTGCACATGACAGTGTGCATAGGGAAAACATACGAGCTGCACAATTGTGCAGAATGACAATGGAGAATTCTCGCTGCTCCATTAAAGTCGGTAGCGAAATCTTCGATGTTAAAAACGGATTTAGGCAAGGTGACGCACTGTCATGTAACTTCTTCAGCGATCTAGGAGTCAATGTGTTGCGCTGGAGTAGACAGTGGTTCTAGCATTTGAAGTTGCAATCAGTGTCTGTGATATTGTGAAGAGTCGCTTAAAATTGGTGGAGATAGTGAAAATGAAAGGGATGAATGTGGTTAGGGGAATATTAATCCTTGGATATGATGGTTTAAAGAGAGTAGGTGTTAGGTTAAAGCTTGAGTTTTGAAAATTTAACCGCGGCTTTAGGTAAAAAAAAAATGTCTGGGTTACTAAGGACTAAGGGGTTAAGTCATAAGTCATATCGTTTGACTCTCAATTGATAATATTTTATACGCTTGCCGAGCTATTTCGATATTAAATTAGTCTGCATACTCTGGACAAAAACATTATCTTTTACAAGTACGTTACAACATCTCCCAAACTTCCCCTCAAAAACTCGTTATTTGAGCCACGTTGTCCAATGCCGAAGGGTAAGATTCACTCTGTTCTAGCAATTTAAAATGAATTATCTAATTTAAGACCTGCTAGTGTAAGTCATGTCGATGATTGATGCCCACTCCTCCCTGCAATCTTGAACTTTAGTACTTGTTATATTTGCTATCATGTCTTAAGTTATTTTTATCTTCGCCACCCTTTTGGGCCTACTAAACATATTGGCTTAAATCAAATTGTTCCAATATCACTTAAAGAAGAACACGTACTTCAATCGGTAACTTTAAAGAGCCCTTCATCACTCTTTATAACCTACTTTACCCTAGACTGATGACAAGCTCCTGCCCCATCCTGTTTACAAAATACCTCCTCAGCAACATTTGACTCCAGCTCATCATGTACGTGATTTTCTTTTCTGTTCGTACGAGTCGTCCCTTAGATTTAGTGCCCCTCAATGGGATACCAATTCACGTTTATGTCCATCATTTCGGGGTCGATACCAAAAATAGCTGTCCTGGCCCTCGTCCGTTTCCCCACCATTACCATCATCAGCACTGCTTCGACCATTCCGCATCTATACACATACATATTCGTATATCCATATCGTTCCGTCTTCGATGTATGTGCGGTTTTATTTCAAAGTGAAACTGCCTCATTGGCATCTTCGTTAGAATCGACTTTGGAATTTCAGATATTTTGAATGAAATAATTCGCCATGTCCGTGCTTCTGCCAACAAAAAAAAAATTAAATTTCAAAAGATACTCTCATGTCCTGCTGGACTCATCCTCGTGCTGTATACATACAATTGTATTTGCATTACGTACTTACGAATCCATTCGAAAACGGATGCGACGAGCATGACGCCTCCCTCGCCGGTCATGAAGCAGGACGTAACATTCCTGAAAAGGTTATTTAAAGAAGAAGAATTTTTAATTAATTTATTTCAACGAAATGAGTTCAGTTTTTGTTTCTACAATTGGACCGTTCCGTGGGGGCGTGTAAGATTTGTGTAGGGAATCGATTTTCTTTCCAAAACTCAAAGAAGCGGCGTCTGAGAGATGTTGAAAATATGTTGATGAGTGTTCAATGGTCGGTAGCGGAGTGAGATAGAAAAATGGCTTTTCAAGAAAGAAAAAGTGTCCAGCGAATTTCATGAACCGAATAGTCGACGTTAAGGTTTCGAGCACTTGGTTTGATTGCGCCATTCCCATTTATTTTTGAATGTATGTAGCGGAATGTCTGTACACATCAGCTAGGTGGCCTCTAGATTTGTAATGAACTTTTACGCTACAATGACCATAATCTGTTTTTTTTTCAACCTACCAGGCTTTTCTTTTGTTGATCTTCCTTTTTAAAGCAAATTAAAAGTGTTTATGGTCTTTATACGTTGGGACCATTAAGTGTACGGTGGTGTAGTGCATTATTTAAGGTGATTAGGAAAGAATGTAATTTTCTCTTTTTGGTAAAAGGTACCATTATGAACGGAATAAAATATTATTAAAGTTCTTCCGCCCGAGTTCTTGCAGGACCTGATTCTTACAAGTTAATTTTTGATTACTTTTTTTAAAATATATCGGCAAATCACATTGTCTTGATGTCCAGTTTACATCACCAAAAAGCGAAATAACTGATCCGATCAATTATTCTTACAATAAAACTAAAATCGATCTTGTTGTGTGAGATGTGGAACCATCTTGTTGAAACCACATGTCTTTCACAAACATATGAAGTGATGAGAATTGACTGATGATGATTGCACCTTCCTCAGTTCAACACCAACGACAGCCATATTTTCTGCAGAGCGTGCGTTTCAATGATGAATACTGCGGTTAATAAATCTACAACAAAGTCAAATGGCGAACCTTGAGCTAAGTAAATATAGCCTCGGTTGGTATTTTGGTTGTACGTATATGGTTTTAACATGGTTGTCAATTCTATACCTCAAATTGGATAACCCCAAATATATAACAAGTAAAGTAGAAAAATAGACGAATGTTTCCTAGATAATGGGCGCAGCTTAAAGGGATGATATATTAAATAGATGTTGAAATACCTACAGGTCCATATGTAGTATGCCCACAGCTAGTGGTTTCAATCGACAATTATGAGTGAAAAACAATACCGTCAATGTCACCACTACGCTCAGGACATTTGATGACTTTTAGAAAATAAGTTGTTTTTTTTTTTATTTTTGTAGCGCTCGCGCAGTTTCAAGAGTTACGCTGTTATGGTGATTAGCACACAACCTGGACGGGGTGCAGATAATGTGTGTCGAAGATGTTCGTTCGCTACTCTCCGGCGGTGGTTGTCCTAGATAGGATTCGAGAGATTCGACTGAATTTGTTACGTTGGTTGCAGTTCACAGAATTTTTTCTTTTTTTTTTGTTTCCATGTCATTAAGGTATTATATTGAAAATGCACACACAGAGTGTGAATTTTGAAGTGGTCTTATACTGTGAGTCATGCCTTCGTCAGCATTTTTTGATCATCTCTCATTCACAACTGATCACAATTTTTCCGTATAAGAATTGTTTTGGCTATGGACAGACTTCAACAACAGACCTTTCTCTCAACAGTCGAGCACCCCCAAGTTTCAGTTTTGATGATATTTTTTTAGATACTGAATTGTCATTGGGTTATTGGTATAGACCTCCAAATATTATTATTATTACTAGCGGCAATTGGGAACCCGGAAGTTCAGACCCTCATTAACGACCCTTCGTCACGCTCCCATATCAGCCTGTGCCCCTTCCATTTCGCTCAGTTCCACTGTTCTGTTGCATCTGTCTCCATATTGTCTGCATACAGTACGGCCTACATGGCGGTCTTTCTATAGGGTTTTCCTTTCATTACTCTTTTGAGTGTTCGTTCACTGCACATTCGTTCTACGTGTTCTACCCGGACCGTCAATGTTTGAGGCTGAATAGAATTCCTCGACTTCTAGATTGTGTAGTTTTCTCCATTCACGTGTTTTTTCGTCCTGAATTCCTGGAATTCGTCGACCATAGAATTTTCTTAATATCTGGAAATCAAATATTGTAAATCCGTATACAGTGTCACATTATTATTATTATTATGGTTTTATAAATTTGGATTTTGATATTGAATAGTTCCTTCATCGCGAAAAGAAACGCGTTGAAGTATGCAGTCTTTTAAGAAAACTACCAAACACACCGGAGGAAGGCTTGGGTTTTGTTCAGCCGCCGCTCAACACTAAAGAGCGAGAAGAACCGACGGAAAAGATAGACCCTAACGCATAAACATCTCAATTGAACAGTGGCAAAGTGGGAAACCATCCTATCTTCTAATGAATCCAAATAAAATGGAATGAGGAGACCAGTAGGAAAAAGGATGGATCCGAAATATTGCGTCCCAACAGTTAAATTCGTTCGAGGAAATGTGCTCGTCTGGGGGATCAGGCTAATCTACAGAATTAATGACATACATAATTGATCGTTTCAAATATTTAGATATTTAAAAAAACAGTAATGTTGGGTATTTTTATACTATTGCGGTTGCCTAGTTTTTTGGCTCTAAAAATTTCAAAATTCGACCTATCTTTATAATTTTTGTTTTAATGCACGTTTTCACGGCGGATTTCATATAAAAGATATTGAAAAAATCTCGATCACGGATTCCAAAATTTTTTTGCTTTTAATGCTGAACAAAAATTATGTTCTTAGTACTAAGAAATCAAAAAATATACATTTTTGTTTTTTGTTTACATTTTGTCCTTTTTGTCATGCAGATTAGGAAAAATAAATATAAGAAGTTGATATGGTAGCCTGAAAAAAAGCTGCAGAGTTTTTTTTTTTTTTTTTGTTAACTGAATTTTGTTCAGCATTCAAAGCTAAGAAGCTGATTTTTAAAAATTATTGTATTTTTAATATGAAATCTGAACATTTAAAAAAAAATCATGAAGATCGGTTGATCGGAAAACGAGGCGACCGCGATAGTATAAAATTAAAACTAGGCCTTATGCTGAAGAAGATATGCCATTAAAGTGCAAGTTTCACCGGACAACGATCCAAAACATACAAGTAGAGTTGTCAAGACTTGCTTTAATGCCAATAACATCGAGTTTGTGGATTGGCCTGCGCAATCTCCTGACCTTAACCCTATTGAGTACTTATGGGCGATATTCAACAAGCGAGTTAACATGGACCGGTGTAAAACCTTAGACGAATTGAACAAGGTAATGGAGAACGCTTGGAAAAAACATGCCTATGACCGTGAAAGGTAGCCTCATAAATTCTATGCTCTATACTCATAAAGAAATATGGATGTTATAATTTTTAAAGGATATGCAACAAAATATTAATTGTTTTGTATTTTTTTTAAGGTTTTTAATTTGTATAGGGGGTGCTTTAGTTTTGTCCAATATTGTACAATACATCCTCTCTTGCCATTATTAGACTTTCTGGGTTTCTCCTAACTGTCTCCTCAGAGTAATTACCATCCCTTTCCTCAAAGTAATTAAAAAGAAATGTCACCTCGAACGTGTCAGACAAAGCGTTTTCTAACTTAACTCGTCCTTTGTTTCCTTTGGACATAATTTTACTAGTTTCACTGACTTTTTCAGGGTTTCGGGGTAACTATTCGAATAAGCCTGCCAAAATATTTCTTAAGGTGTTAAGAAACACGACCTAAGTAATGCGATCGTTAGCAATAGAATAATTGTTTAAAGGCTGGCGTAAACGGTAGCACCAAAAAAAAGGCAGTCCACAAGTTGTGATAATGCTTTTCACGGTAGCTGCCCCTCTAAAGCGTCAAAAAAAGTATGGCCCTTTGATTCCGCTAAATCCTAATCTGCATCATACACTATTTTGGATTTAACGACTTTTGCTGAATCTAGTGTGGGTTTCTCAGATATCACAATTTCGTCCATATATTAAGACCTTGAATAAGTTAGTTAAAAGGTATTCAAGGTATTGCCCAACTCTGGCCAGTACTTTTCCCATCTCTCTGGAAGCCTATGAATTCCATTGGAAAAACAATGCGTCGAGGAACCGACCCATTCTTTGGCATCTTCATAAGAATGGTAATTCTGCTCAGCCAGGCCATGTGCTCTAGAAAGGAACAAGTGATAATCGAAAGGAGTATAGGTGGGAATATAACTTCCCATTTAAGCGTTCCCAAAAAGGCTTTCACCGATTTCGCAACATGTGGCCAGGCACTACCATATAGTAAAATCCGTTTTTCATTCACTTCTCAATTGCAGTCGGTATCGATCTCCCGTAATGGCTGTGTTTCGTTTGAGCAACACATAATAAGCTACACCCTGCTGATAGCACCAAAAGCATAGAAGAACCTTTTGTTCATGGATATTTGCTTTTGCCGAAGATGGTGATGCATGGCCGGGCTTACCCCTCGATCTTTTACGCTAAACTGGAAAACGTCAGATTCTGATTCACTGGTACTTTCACTGTAAATCTATTTTTTCTCTAAATCAACATGGAAGACTCGACTGGTGATCAACAGCCACCAACTTGACGGAATTTGGCCCTAATACCATTAGCGGCTCAGATGATGGAAACAATGCCGATATAATACCGAGTTAAGTAAAGCCTTCGATGAGATCTCATGTGAAATCATTCTCTAGACTAGAGTAGACTTACAATCCAGTCTTTCTCCAACCCTTTAAGAGCACCTTCCGAAGTTCCTCAAGCTAATCATCACGGTCCTTTCCTTTTTATTTTGTCTATCAACGACATTGGCTGTTTAATTGAGAACTCTGACTTTTGTACGTTTATGATGAGACTTTTCAAGCGCATTTCGTTCCCTGGTGGTTCCCACTTGCTCCAGGATGATTTGAAGAACTATGCAATCAAACAAGTTTTCTTGTTGTCAAAAAAGGTTTCTTGAGCACAATGCCAATAAATAACAAGCTGAGGCATGGTTTTATAAAAAAAAACTGGTCAAAAGAATTCTCCGAATATGCAAATCAAGTATGGGAAAATTATACTCGTATATATTTGCGATTTGTACGATTGTTTCGTTATTATATTGATAAACATGAATAAAACTTGCTGGGAAGCATGTCTGAACCATGCTCGTAAACATGTATCTGCCTCTGAATGGTTACTTAATTTCTGTCAACCGTGAGAAGGTAACCGCAGCGCGATACTATCGGCAGTCTTTTAAATGGCAAATAAGAATATGTCTTCATGTTTTTAGGCCTATAAAGATCGAATCCTTCTTATTTAAAAAGATGCCTATGTCGAGAAGGATACCTACGAAATATACATTCATCCCCATTTGGCTCTTTGATTAACTTAAGCCATAAACCAACATAAATTCGAATAAAGCGAGGTCAGCAAATTTATAATAGTAACATGTAACCACCATAGGCAGGTGATCGAATAAAGTTCCAATAACTCCTTGATGTCTAGGAAGCACCCTCTGATGGTTTTGTTTTTCCAATCATAACAACCATATCGCATATCCCATCGGCTCACAGACGCACAATATCTCCACTAGCCCGCGCCAGTTCGACATCTTTATTGATGGCACCATCTCCATCTTCCCTCATTCCCCGCCAAAGTTCTGACGCTTGGCCTCGTAAATCAATATGATTTCCAAATTATAAGCCGATACCATAGACGAAGTACGTCGAAATCGCTCCAAAAGAATAGGTCCATGATCATAAAACTCCGTCGTTTATCTGCGCCAAGCGTAAGATTAAAACACAACCAAATCAATTGTTGTCCTCTAATCCGGGCCAACCCCCAACCCCCATTCGGTCTTGAATGGGACTTTTTGAAATGATTACTGTTCCCGAAATCAATGTTTACGACTGAACTAAAGTAGAGAATTCATATTTATTTATTGCTTTATTGTCGACGGGAGTTAGTCACCCCGTGGTGTGGCTGGAGTGGAGAGTGTATTAGGCTGAGCATGGTTTGTTTTCAAGATGAAAAATTCCAATTGTCTCCTGAGGAGTGTTTGTTATTGCAAACAGGAAACTATGACGCAACGGGGGTGGGTGGAAACGAGAACAGGAAAAGGAAATTACAGAGAAATGGCACTGAGGACTCGTAATGGTCCGGGTTAATGGGAATGCAAATAACCTGCTAAATAATTAAATTGCGACCCCTTTGGCGGGATGGTTTAAGGCGGAATTTTTTTTTTCTGTTTCTGCTATTTAGTCCTTTTGTTCTTGGCCCAATTCGTTTCATTTTCGTTTTGCTGAATTTATTGTTGAATTTTTATTTCTGCTGAGGCGTAACGAACCGGTGGATGTGGTTGCTAAGGGGTTGTGTACGTTTGGCAAATTAACACCTTCATGGAACATGGAAATCTTGTTAAATATTTAATTAAAATTCAAAGGAGAGCAATAAGCAGGATGCGTGTGTGAAATTAAATTCCTGTGTTTGTCACATGCTTCGAGCTCTTTGGAGTGGTAATTTTGTATGGACGTCATGTTGTGCTTGGGAGCGCGGCGGGATAAAAGACGCTCTGTGGTGGAGTTCTTTAATAAATCAATGAACGCAGCGGTATTGATTAAAATTAAGCCGACTGTTCTTTGGAGAAAAGGATAAAGGACGTGTGCTTTTTGAATCAGTTCATGTCGTGTCGGTTCAGATGAAAAACACATTCGACATCAAAGGCAAATGGCTTATTTCAATTTCATGAAATTGAACTGACGTTAATAACCAACTCTTTCAGCAGTTCCTTGGAACAGATATGTAGGAACACATCTCTCTACTGCCATTTCGGAGCCTACAAGTTCTACAGAATTTTTATATTGCATTGAATGAATATGGTGCCTCGTAAGGCACGAAAATCTTAAATACTAATTAATATTCACGAGCATTTCCTGCTTCCTGGAATCCAAACATCCCTTAGTAGATGTAGGAGTGATGATATCTCTGAACAGCGAAATTGATGTAGTATTCATCGCCTGGTTAATTGCCACGGTTGATGAGCGTGATATGATAGGCTTTAATGAAATCCTAAAACAAGTTATCAGCGAATAATATTAGAAAGCATTTTTGGCAGCTGCGTAACAGCGATAGTTGACTACGATGATGGAGCACCCTCATTCAACCAACCATGAGATGTAGCTTTGCTCTTACGACTCGTAGTCTACAACTTATATCATTGGCATGCTTTTAGTTTCTCAATCATTCCTGAAACGCCTCTCTCGGTCTGGATCTACGTAAAGGGGTTTCAACTGAAGGTATTTGTCATAGTGATATCCAGAGCTTCTGTTTGAGTGCTTTGGTATTATAGCCTTGAGCTTGCTGTAATGGTACTTTCGCAACCTCTGTCTTCAAAGGTTGGCACAAATTTGAAAAGAAACATAGAGGCCATTGCAGAAGATACATTTAAAGATTTATTTATTGCCTATATTTCCTAAGCGAGAGCATGTGAAAAGACGAAGCGTGTTCAAAAAGAAAAGGGAATTTTCAATTTCAATTAATTTTTTTTACATAAATGGAAAATATTAAGAAATTTTCAATATTGTCTTTAATGAACCTGTCGGACCTGGAAGTACCACGTAGACGACGAGCATATAAACACCCGAAAAGCTGGGAATAAAAGGCACAAAAATAATTATTATGAACGCTCTATCACAATTGCTGAATTCATTGAGTAAAACTGACATACAAGTTTTATCAATACTCGGTAGGATATTTTTGAATTGAATTGAAGAACTCGGGGTTGTGACACACCCTCGAAGACACTTGTACTAGACCTAAATCTATTGTACCCCCTTTTTTGATCTAGGATTTGAATGGGATTTCCTGCAAGTCTTTCCTTGTTATGGTTGTGTAACTTGTGATTTTGAATCTTTCTCGGGCAAGGTTTGGACAGGTGGTCAGTATGTGGTCAATGGTTTCCTTGGCCTGCCCACATCGCCTGCAGATTTCAAGGTGGTAGTTGCATGCCCCGTGTCTCACGTCACTTTTAGGTCAGCTTTATTTAGTTCTAGAGCTTCTTTGGCACGTTTGGGATTGTGTTCAAGAATAAATTGTTAATTCTTGAGTATTTAATACCCCCCTGCGTGTTCCAGAATTGGTTCTTTTCTTTTATGGTCGATTTGTGTAAATATAGGTTTATGTCTGACTTGTTACAACCATAAAAAATATCTGGGCACATTTCTTGGCTTGTATGAGAGCTTTTTTGCCTTGGTTGGTTTTCATGACCTGGTCAACTTTTATCTGTTGTTGTTTGTTTGTTTAGTGTGTTGTGACATTCCCAGTCAGTTTTATTGATTTTATTCATGGCGCTTTTTTGTTCACATTTTTTTCCGACAAACAGCAGATTCATAAAGTAAGATCGGTGTAATCATTTGATTGTATAACCAAAGACTCATTTTTGGGCTTAGCCCCCATGTTTTGCCTACGAGTTGTTTTAGTACCCATGGAGCTTTGATGGCATTTGAGTATATTTTGTTTATGTGTGCATTCCCAGAGAGTTTTTGGTCTACTATTAATCCCTCTTCCTTTACTAGAATGCGGGTTTCTTTGATGTTTAAAGTTTGAAGTTTTTTTGTTCTTCCCTTAGTGAAGATTATTTCTAGGGCTCGTTGCAGGATGTTACCTATGATGTCCTTACGTTTTTCTTTTATGTAAAGCCACTGTTATTAAGTCCACAAAGAAGTTTATCTATTAGAATTTACCATAGAAATGGGGATAAGGTATCTCCCTGCCGGCAACCTCTAAAAGTTCTGTTCACTATCTCTTATGTACCTAATAAGGAAATACCAAATTCTATTTAAACAAGAGGCAGTACACTTGAGATATCGAGCTGAAAGTTTTTTTTTTTTAGAGATTTAGTTTTCAAGCTGACTACACTGTTTTTACAGATTGTCAAATTGACAGTTATGAGTTGATTTGTGGTTAATAACTGTTGCCATTTTGCAAAGATTAGATCAACGCCAAAAATTGTGCAAAACTTATTTTAAAACCATGGTTCGGTTCCCCAAACCGTCCGTCTGAGGAAGTTATTTGGAACACGATGAATCGATTTTGCACCACATTCACTGTAGTGGATAATACGCACCACCAACGACGATAAACAGTGCGAAGAGAAGAAGTTATTGTCGTTCTGAAGCGCAATGTTGAGGAGAATTTGAATGAGTCGATTCACCATCATGCACAGCAATTGGAGCTGTGCCCATCCACTTTGTGTACAATTCCACGGAAAAATCTTCGCTTAAAAGCTTATAAGATCTAGCTTGTGCAAGAGTCTGTCCCGCGTGACCATTATACGAGTCGTAGGTTCGATGAATGGGCCTTAAACATGATTCAGCTTAAACCTCATTTTCAACGCAAAATTTTGTTCCCCGATGAGGCTCATTTTTTTTAGGTAAATGGATATGTAAACAAGCAAAATTGCCGAATTTGTAGTCGAGAAAACCTAGAAGCCTTTCTCTAAACGCCCATTAAAACTTACTGTTTGCTGTGCTTTATGGGCTTTTTCGTTTTTCATTTGAATGGCATTGACATGACAGAGCCTTGGTTCCAACAACATGGCGTAACATGCCACTGAGCTGAGTGAAAAATTTCATGTAATGGATCAGTGAACTGGGCTTCACCATTCTGTGATCTCACATCTTTAGATTACTTTCTTTGGGGGTATGTGAAGACAATAATCCATGCCGATAAAGCAGAGATATTAAACGCTTTAGAAGTCAATATTCGCCATGTTATTGCTGATATACGGCACTAGTTCCTCGATAAAGTTGTCGAAAAGTGGACTTCATGATTGCACTTCATTTGAGCTAACTGTGAGGCGCGTATCCCTAAGATTATATATTCGCGTCAATGGCATAAAATTGTCTATTAGTGAAGGCTAATATTATTGATAATAGTATTAAATTCAAGTATTTTATTTTATATTGAATTTGTTTACCTCTAAAAAAACACCGTTTATACAATAGCTATTGCAAATAGCCCAGAATTCGTTCATAAATAAAGAGCAAGAAGCATTGGAAAACCATGTCATCCACAGATGAAGTAAAAAAAATAATCCATCGGTTTAAAAATAACAAGAGCCGCGGATGTGAAGCTAATAACATCGGAACTGAAGATGAATTCACAAAAAAGTGAACGAGCTCATCACAAATATGGAACAATGAAATCATCCCCAAGGAAATGAAATACTCGTTTGTCATAGATGTACATACATATTTAAATAAAGAGGGTCGAACACAATGCAACTATTTCAGAGGAATATCGCCGTCACCAAGTTGTTGCAAGGTGCTCTCGAATCTGGGGGCACGGCAGTGCCCCCGCCAAGTCGAGCAAAAAAGCGGCACGGCCGTACCATCCTTTTCTCGAAGCAGTTCGGGCCATTTTCGACCGCCTATAACTTCGTTGTGGATAAAACTAGAAGCCTGCATTTTCAGTAACCAAGCAGGCATCGCATAGACACGGTATATTTCAAATTTCATTAAATTTGAACCAGTAGTTTAAGAATTATAACTAGTCAAAGTTTCTTAATTATGTCACTCACTCACTCACTCACTCACTCACTGACCGATCATCAAAACTCTAGGGCACTTCTAGCAGACATAGAAGCTTGAAATTTAGAATACAATTAGTGTTTAGTGTATAAATCAAGGAAAAACTAAAATATTTTGCAATTTCGGTCCAGTTTTCTAGATACACCAAATATTATTGCTAATAGGATAGTGCCTGTATGTATCCTTTTTCAATTTATCTAGATGGCGATTAACTCCTAAAAATATGCAATGCAACAATCAATTGGCGGTTGGGGAATTGGGTTTAGTGGTCAATGTGGTTCATGTATTTGACGGAATATAAAATAAATATCTTTATTATGTATGTACATATATTTAATAACCATTTGATGAACTTATAATTAAATCAATTTTAAAACAAATTGTGTGTTCGGTGTCAGAGTTGGAGACTACTAACTTGTACAGTTTCGCTCAAAATTATGATATTGTTAAAACACGCCCAGTCTCCTCTAAAGTCGAGTGCTACGAGATAAATGACGGTAAACAGTTCCTGAAAAGAAGAGATAACCCATATTTGATCAATCACTATTTCTACGACGGAGAACAAGTACCAGAGAAATATTTCTTCTCTTTACTTCTTTTATTCAAGCCATGGCGTTCCTTAGATGAACTCAAAATGGGGTGTGATACTTACACGGAGGCCTTTAATTTGGCGAAAGAAGATTTAAAAGAAGGAGTCGATTATGGTAATTCAATGATAGAGTCAAGATATAAGATACAAAAAGCATGTGAAATGATAGAATCTAAAGTTGCTGAGATAAACGAAGAAAGGGAAATTGTTGATGATGACGATGGTCCTGAAAACCCTTTAGACTTTGAAGCTGCAAACGCAATGGATGACTTTCACAGAATCAATTTGGTAGAAGAAGAGCAGACTGATCTTCAAAGTATGATCGCAAAACTTAATGCCGATCAAAAAAGAGTCTTCGATATGATCACACATAAAATGGACACAACTGATAATAACGCTGACGTTTTACGCTGTTTTGTGAGTGGAACTGGTGGCACTGGAAAGAGCTTTTTAATAAAAACTCTGAAAGTTTGGGTTAAGATGTATTTAAACAAAAAAGTGGCAGTTAGTGCTCCAACAGGCATAGCTGCATTCAATGTGAATGGATTGACTATACACAGACTATTGCAGCTGCCTGTGGAACACAAGCAAACACCGAGGTACAAGCCACTTTCCGATGAAGTGCTCCAAGTTCTGAGATCAGATTTGAAAGAAGTAGTGTTGTTTATCATAGACGAAGTGTCGATGATATCCAATGTTACTTTAACATATATTCATTTACGCTTGTCTGAGATATTTGACACAAGCGATGATCAGAATGGGTGGTTTGGAAAAAAACATCTTGTACTTTTCGGGGATCTTTTACAGCTTCCGCCGGTAAGAGAAAAGTCACCTTTTGAAAAACTCTCAACTGCTGAAACTAACAAGTTGTTAGGTTCCCTCAGTATGCCAAATCTGTGGATTGAACTGTTCGTATACGATGAACTTACTATTAACATGGGACAGCTCAATGATTCTAACTTTGTTGAAATGCTAAATAGAATAAGATTAGGTGTGACTACACAAAAAGACCGCGACTTACTCTCGACTAGATTAATAACTCTAAAAACCAATTCAAATGAAAACAGATTGATTGAAATAATTGAACACCTCTCGAAACTTCCTGATGATACCGTTTGCTTATTACCTACAAAAAACATGTGTCAACAATTAAATACTGCAATGCTTAGATCTCTCCCACATCCCGAAATAATACTTACAGCTGTAGATAGCATAGATTGCCCCAGATACCTAACAAAAAGAGCTCGTGAATGCATAAAAAATGATGAAGACGATGCTTCTATGACTGCGGGCCTAGAAGAGAACATAATTATAAAAATAGGAGCAAGAGTCATGTTAAGGCGAAATATTGACGTGAGTCTTGGTTTAGTTAATGGTTCTATCGGTATAGTGCAAAGAGTAAAGGTTGATCCGGAAAATACAAAAATAATTAAGAAAATATACATTACATTTGATAAAGAACAGGTTTACGAGCTTGGTCCGGTCAAAACTAAATTTGAAATTATTAATAGAGCTTATGTTCATCGCGAACATATATGTATAGCCTATGCTATAACTATACACAAAAGTCAGTGCCTAAGTCTAAATAATGCGCTGATGGATATCGGTTCTGCAGTATTCACATCCGGTCAAGCTTACGTGGCACTTTCGAGAGTTACAAGTCTGGGCGGCTTACATCTAATTAATGTCGACTTTGGAAATATTAAAGCGCAGGAATCCTCAATTTGTGAATACAATAGATTAAGAAGCATTTACCGTCCAGACTTGACAAAAATTGTAACATCAAAGCCTCCGAGAAAAACCCATAGAGACAGGGAGTGGGCTTTGAAAAAAACTGCAGCTGAAGCTCAAGAAGTAGTACCGGAAAAGAAAAAGAGGAAAACAACCTACAAAAATAAGAAAAGCTCATAAGACACAGAGTGGGCTTTAAGAAAATCTGTTGTTGGTATTCAAAAAGTAGAAGGTACCGGAAAGGAAGAAAAGTAGGACTATCTACAAAAAGAAATGAGATGCCATCAAAAACATAACTTGTAAAAAAAACAAGTCTCGCAACTCAGTTCTTCTACCGTAAAAAGTTGTGAGATCTATGTAATGCCAAGTCGGTTAATTTATTCAGCCCCTACTTAAGGGACCTTCTGTCTTAAGTTATTACGTAATTAGCTAACCTAACAACATCTTATAGTGACCATATTAATATTAAAAATCTTTTATATTTTAAATAAATAGATTGACTTGGCCATCGCACTAGACAATCTAATTTAATATAATATGTATTACTTGTGAGATGCATGCGATGGACAAGTCAATCTATTTATTTAAAACTTAAAAGATTTTGAATATTAATATGGTCACTATAAGATGTTGTTAGGTTAGCTAATTTGTAATGCAGTTCGATTGAGAAAATCAGAAAATAATTCCGTATCTGTGGCTCTTGTTAGATGCTTGTGTGTAAATATGTGACTATAAAACATGATGATTCACCAGGCATGACTATGTAAGATTTTTTCTTGAGAGCTTATCGTTCGCAACACAAAGTACATCGTGGAGGGAGCAAAATATTATCCCAAGGATCGAACATCATCTCCAATTCTTATAGAGTTGCAAGAATTAGACGTGCGATGATATATGTAGGGGCATGATATCCTATACGAGCTATTTTGAAGAGGCCCAAATTTCCCCTACTCTCCTAACGTTTCTGGAACAAAATTTTTGGAATTACATTTGGTTGTCTCATTTAAGCGCTTTTAATATCATTGAAGCTTACGTTACGTTGTTATTTACCAAAAATAAAGAACAACAATTTCAAGACCAAAATATATGAACCTTTTTGACAGATGATGGCACTAATCAGTCTAATAAAAGCCTTGAAATTGATACGTCTTACTTTTTGAACACATATCATACTCGTATTACAAACACTTTCCTTTGGAGTGTCCTAAATACCAAATTGAATATTGTTTGCTTTTGTCGCAGTTAATTGCTTAGCCTTGCACTAGTTCAGATGGAAAATCACTGGATTACTTTGGTATTGGTCGCAGAGCCATGGAACTAATTCGATTTATTTTTTTCCAATTTAACATCGATTGATTTCCAATTTATTCCAATTTAACTTAGATTGATTTTGCAACCGACATCTTTCGTGAACTAATGACGATTTGCTTGACTCGTAATCTCTCTCGAAAACCGAAAAATGTTAGAAACCACACCTACAGATGTAAGGAATCATTAAAAATATGTTTCAACGCCTTTCTAGGCTTCTCTAGGAATGCGATCAGAAAACTTCATGTTTCTTAAGAAGTAACATTTTCGTTAATTAAGAAACCAAAAAGATGTAACGACAAGGGAGGTAACATGCTTCATATTCACGTGCCAAGGGCTTAGCATACTCGTAAGCCCTATCCCCATCATCCTGACAAGATTAAGATAATTTCCAATCAAAACAGCTCAATGCACAAATTCAAAAATCACAAGCAATTCAGAATCAACACAACCCAGCTATCCGAAGACCTACCATAATCGTTCCTATTCATATCGAACGAATATTTCACATCAAACCGAATACTCAGCATTTCTTTGACGGTAACACAGGACGACCATTTAAAGACCCACGCCTCAAAACTCTGTTCCCCTCCTCTGTTCACTCGATGATATCCTTTCAATCAATGGCCCATTCATGCATCGAATCTTTCCAATCATTCGCCATACACAGGCATGCGTCCCAAGGGATGTTTGTTAAAACAACCCTTATTCAGCTCGTAAAAACATGCATTTCCATAAATTCTTACAAGCTCTTCATTTTGCTTAAGCAATTCCTCGAATCGATTCAGCATGCATGCCCGACTGACAGTCTGGGCTTTTGTATGCCATAGTACATTGGGTTCCACTTGCGTGGCATAATCAAAGGTCAATACATTCCAACGGCTTGTAACTACTCTTCGTAGTGCTGCAATATTCCATAACTTGTGTGCTTGGTCCTTGTGCGCTCAATCTGCCTGGTGGATTGTGTAACACTGAGCGCTCGAGTGGTAGGATGAGTGCACACAAGTAGTACTGAGCACATGTGATCTTCGGCGGTAAATCCACGTGAGTTTGTATCGTACATCTGAGGGCACTTCGACTGGTCTTAAGGAAGAAAGAATAGATGTGGAGGAGTTTTAAAAACAGACAAAGGCGCCTAGAGTGGTGCTAGGATTATTCCTTAAAGGAAGAGACGAGTTGTTGTTCTAATCAATCGAACTGGCTGCAAGTTGAAAGGTATTCCTCTACTGGTAATGGAATATTGGAAAAGTTTTGTACGCCATTGTGCACTTCGCATTTCTAAAGATGTATCAAGTTTGAATTGCTCTTAAGTAATATGAAAAGTTCTGAACTGACGAAATCTCTGTTAAGCGAGGTAGAAAAGACAGTTTAGTTAAGGGGCTGATGGGAGTGGAAGATGTGAAATATGAAAGATGCAATTTATAAAGCAGATGATATCCACAAAGGCAGTTATAGTCACCTTGTGCCATTGCGCTAGGGTTCGATCTCTCCTGGAAAACATATCGTTTTGATGTTGGCATTGCTTATTCGTACAATGAAACGTTTTTTATTCATCGCGAATCCTAATAGGCAGGTCATATGGGACTACACCTCCTTTACTGTTCAAAATTACTGACGATTTCGCATAAATTTATTTTGAATAGAGCAGGCTCTTGAAACTTTCCCACGTCGAACAGGGGTTCGTGACAGTTTCTCCTATATCGACCATCCGTTGAATGTAGGTCTCTGCTGCATCAAACTTTTACTGATTTCGAGAAGGCCTTCGACAGCTTGATTCGGGATGCTATTAGGTTAGTATTGTCCAAGACAGTCATTCGAGGAGAACCTATAATAAGTGCCACTAAAACTTCAGAGAACTTCATAGTTCAAAGTGGAGTACCTGAAGGCTGCATACTATCACCATAATTGTTCTTGCTGATTACTAATAATACGAGATTCGCTGGACGATGAAATCTTACTCTTTACTTAGCTGACGATGATGAAGTTGGCACAGAAAAATTGAGTAGGAATCGAGATTTTTGAGAAAGAGTTGTAAAGAAAAATTGAGTACCTTGAAGCGATATTATGTCTAAGGTTTCACCATGCCAAGTTATGAAAATAAAATTATGAAAATAGTTTTCGAAATATTTAAACGTTGTGAAAAGGTGTCAGTAATAGGCCCCAATATCATTACAAGACCCTCATATACACAATTCGGCAGTGAATCAATGCATAAAACCTTGACAAACGAATTAGTCCAAGCAAGCTATCGTGGGATATAGATATGACGATAAAGCGTTCGCCCTTTCGTGTCAACATAAAGGGTCATTCAACCAAAGGTCTCGTTTTATATTTCAGCTATTATTGCTGATTTAATAAGTAATGTCTAGGAGGAAAGAATGGACCGATACACACCCAGATGATATGTGAAAGAATGAAAATACACTACAACCATAAAGTTTGAAATATTGTGAAAACGTTTCGTCAAGTTTGTACACCTTTTGGCCATAGCCAAGAATCTTCTTGCACTATTATAAGTATTATTATTAATGGCTATTTCCAACTCGAAACTTCAGGGTCTTGTTGAAAATCCTTCCATGTAGGACCCACGCCTGCCTGTTCCTGAGTGTGTTTCTTCCATGTCTCGCTGTTACATCTCTTCTAGGTTCACCTTACATTGTTCTCCCATCTAAGGCGCGACCTTCTTGGCAGCCTTTTTTCTTTGGATTTTCCACTTTTTTTTCCGACTTTGTCTACTGTCCCATTCGTGATTTTAATACTCCTCTGAATAAAGTTCCTCGAGTTCTTGATTTGTTTTCTCCATTCGCCTGTTTTCCACCATGGGTTCTCCTTATGAACTTAATTTTAAAGACCCGAAATTTATTTTCGTCCTTTTCAGTTTCGTGGTTCCAGTAATTCCGGTGTCAAAGATGCACCACGCTCTGAAGTGCCAATTGTCGGACTTGTCGATAAAATCATGGAAATCGTCTAGTCTGAGTTTAATATAGTTGTGATGAGCCCATATAACTTCTCTGTTAATTCATCTTAAGCCTTGTTATTCTTAAGTGGATCGATTACTTCTTTTACTTTATCGATGGTTGGCAGCTCTGGACCGGTATCTTTTTGTACAGCGTTTATCCCTGCATATTGCTCTCGTCTTGTTCGCCGCACACCCTTCCTGAATTTTAGCAAAGTTTATCCTTTTTATCTTGCAGGCAAGGCAAGGTGGTGGAAGGTAATGGTGGTAGTGGAAGGTAATGTGGGTTGATGTTGAGGGGAATTATGTGCAATAATGTGGGGCTGTCAATGTTACCGCTGAGAAGATCGTGATTAAAAAGAATATCTTCAACATCGCGTCGTTCTTTAAGGGGTTTGAGGTTGATAAATGTTTTATTTTATTTCGTATAAGGTGGTAAATTAAGGAGGTCAGCCCAGGGAAGGCGACGATGGGCAAAAAGGATAAACCTACGTTGAATGGCCTTAATACGCGTAGTGTGGGATTCATAAGAGTAGGACCAGACTTGGCTAGCATATTCGAGAAGGGCTCTAACGAAAGTAATGTATAATGATTTCGTAACGAAGGATTCGAGAAATCTTTGGACCAACGTATCACGAAACCGAGGGCATGTTTAATAATGTTGTCGATATGGAGGCGAAAGTTAAGTTCACGGTCGCAAATGGGCCCTAGATCAACCAAGAAGTTGCCAGGTTTCAAAATTAATGTGGGCTCTGGTTGGTGAAGAAGAGCATATGTGGGAGTGAGTGATGGTTTGGCATTTACTGACATTGAGCTTGAGATGATATTTTTGACACCAAGTAGTGAACCTGTTAAGGTCAGATTCGAGAGAGTCAACAATCTTTTCATATAATCGGCATACGAGTATATGGAGAGCTGAGAGTTGAGAATAACGTTGTCAACATCATTAACGGTTAGAATAAATATAAATGGGCCGAGATGACTACCTTGTGGGACACCGGAGGTAGAATTAATTGGATCAGAGATAGAAGATCTTAAAATGACATTATATTGACAATATTCTAGATAAGATTTGATCCATGAGATAAAACCGGGAGAGAAACCGAGGGCAATGAGCTTGAGGAGAATAATTTGGTGAGACATTTTGCCAAGGCCTTGAGTGCACACAAAGATTATGAAACAAACTCGACTAGATTAGTGGTTGTCGGTCGACCTTATTGGTTAGGAGAAAATTAGGTTCATAGTGAAGGAATAGACCATCATAAACGATGCTCTCGAATAGTTTGGGTATGCATGAGAGCTTGACAATGGGACGATAGTTGGACACATAATTTTTCAGTCCTTTTTTGTGGACTGGAATTACATAAGCATATTTCTAAATCTGAGGAAAGAGTCCATGAGAGATAGAGCTTTGAAATAAAGCGGTAAGGGGTAAAATAAAATGGTTGGCGCACCTTTTGAAAACTCTGGCAGGCAGACAGTGGAGACCGGGAGAGTAGTCGTCCTTCAGGTTGCGTATTTTTTCGGCGACTAGGTCGGGAGTTGTGTTCAGTGAGACAGGAAACGTCTGGGGGAAGTCTTTCAAATATCGAAAATAATCGTGATCGGGTTGAAGATCCTGGTCGGTGAATAACTGTCTGAAGAAATGAGCAAATAATTTGGCGATTATTTAGGGTTCGTTGGAAGAGTTATTAGAAAATTAAGTATAGCGGGGTAGTTATCGGTTTTTCTTTTTGTATTAATAAATTGGAGGAATCACTTGGGGTCGGAGATAAGAGAGGATTACATTCGGTTCAAGTGTCGGAGGTGGAGTGATTCACATACCTGTGCAAATTTAGTGTAGGGCTGCATGTAATTAGAAAGGTCAGATGCAGGGGAGTATCTAAGATAGGCGTGCCAATTTTTGTTTCTTTTGTTGCACAAAGAGCATAGTTTCTTGGTATACCATGGCGGGGATGAAGTGTAATTCTTTTTTGGTGAATATGGGACTAAAAGAATGAAGCAGCTGAGGATTATGGGGTAAAGGGTATGTGTGAATTGGGGTTAAGGAGAAAGTTTAAACTAACATTGTTGAGCAGATTATTTAGTTTTGGGAAGTCCGCTTTCCGGAAATTGAAACAGTACGTACTTCCGGAGGGAAGAATAATGAATTGAGTCTCGAGTGAAACAGTTACCGAAGTCCGAAATCATGTTTCTATAGCGCTCTCCATTGACGGTAACATTCTGGTCGGCATCGTCCTTAAAGAAGTATGAGCCGATGATTCCACCAGCCCATAAAGCACACCAAACAGTGGGTTTTAATGGTTATAAAGGAGTTTCAACACCATCGAGAAAGGCTTCCGGGTTTTCTCCACATATATGTACATGCTTGATTTATTCCTTGTTTACATATGAATTTAACCAAAAATTGGTCTCATCGGAGAACAAAATTTTGTATTGAAAATTAGGTCCAAGCTCGGCCTATTCACCGAACCTACGACGCGTTTAATGGTCACGCGGTTTCAACTCTTACACAAGCTAACTCCTATAAGCTTATAGGCCAAGATCTTTTCGTAAAATCTTCCACAAAATGGTTGGGCATAATCCCTATTCTCTTGCGCGATGATGTATCGACTGATTCCGATTCTCCTCAACACTGCGCACCATAACGGCAATAACTTCCGTTTGTCGTCTTTGGAGATGCGCATTATCCATTAGAATGTACAAGTATGTACGTGGTGCGAAAATGATTTATCGTGTTCCGAATTACGAGTACTTGCTCAGATAGATGATTATGTCAACCGCAAAATGAATGTAGCGCACGATAAGATTGGCCAACGGAACTACATATGATTTTCAAAATAGGTTTGCATGCGTTTTTCTGACGTTAACCTATTTAGCGTGAAATGGCAAAACATACTAAGCACAAGTCAACTTTCAACTATCCAATTGATCATCTGTAGAAATAGTGTTGCCAGCGTGAAAACTAAACCTTCTTACTTATTTCGAGTACTAGTTCACCTCTAAAATATTTTATTCAAGGAAGACCTGTCATTTTTGGCACCAAAGTATGCTGTTGAAATGGCGCCTTCTTACGACTGACTTTCCGAGCCGTAGATATATTATAACCTCCTACCCACAGGAAAAAGTTTTGTACAGCTGCAAATTGACTGCAGTTTGAACGACGCGGACAGGTTAGTCATGTGAAATTGTGTTTATTCGAAGAGGTCAGAGTTGAGGTCGAGATCGAGAATGCGACTAAAAACCCAGACGTGCCCAGTCCAAGAACACAGCAATTGGGCATATTCCCAACCACTTAACGCCACAATGACCAGTTGACACAAGAATTAAAATCTGAAGACCGCATGCAATGCCGGACTTTCCCTAATTGAAAGTGAGTTTTGAGTGATCAGATTCATTTTTCTTTATTTCGGTACGCAATCCAACATAATTGCCGTATTAGCTGCTCGACGAAACATAAAGAAATAGAGGAGCGACCCTTTAATCCCAAAAAGTGGCGGTTTGATACATTTTTTGGGGTGGCGATGTTATTTTTTCGAATATGATGTTGATGTCCTCATTTCAACAAGTAGCTTGCTCTACCAAATGATGCTGACTGACATTTTTTTGTCTGAAATAAGCGCTGTTGACGTGAACAACGCCTATATTCGGCAGGAAAATGTCAGATATCGCATGGTTGATAGAACAAAGGCTCTACTGTTTGACAAATGTCCTGAGTCTGAGATTGTGCGATATAACGCCGTAAACCTTTTCCTTGGGGCATTGTTAACGATTAAATATAAGTTCCATCAACGAATTCTCACTAGCGATTCGTTCATATAAATCTGAGTTTTTTTTAAAAAAAAACATGGTGAAAATGTTCAACCAAAAATTCACTAATACTGGGTTTGGTATAGATGTTGATTGTACTTTATGCCCAACCTCAGAGTTTGTGCTTTAAGCTGAGGCAAAAATATTAGAACTTTTCTGAAAAAGTTTTCTTTTTCTAAAAATTTAAAATGACACCTCGTATTGGATGACCCTCAACAAAGAGTCACTAACTGGATAGCCAACAAATAACGGTCCGCTTTAAGTCGGCCATTTCTTGTGTTTAGGATAATATGATTTGGACAGGATTTTTCTTCAGTTTTATTTCTCAGGTCGTAGATTCCAAGATCACCTCTACCTCTTCTTGAGGGAGTTTAAATCTGATTAAACGTCGTTATAATTGACCACATTTGTACTGCAAATATAAAATAAAGTCTTAAGCATTGAACATTGAATGGTACAAAATACTATCAACGTGTTGACGAGCAAGCTGAAAAATTATATTTACTAACGGGGTTGTACTACTCTGAAAGAACAATAAACGAAGTTATCGACAATTGTTGTCTATGCATTGGCACATTCACACATTGTTTTAGAACGACGAGAGCAAATACGAATATTATCCTCCCAGTAATTATTGCTAGAGTATCGTCAATGATGCCTTCGAGCTGATCATAATTCTTATCCAGTTTGCAGCCTGTGGTTATCACTCTCTGTAAATATGCCATAATTCTCATCCCGACTCCATCCGACTCACCAACTACAAATGATTGCCAATGCATCAAGCGGAAGTAAAGCCATTTCGAAAATTGTTAATAACTCCCGACACACCGCCTCCAGCCGCTCCCCAATGCCGCCTCCGCAGGCCGAAAATCCACATATTGGCATCTAAATCCAAAAATTAATTAAAACCCGATTCGAGCACCAATGCCGGCTACTAACAAATTATTTAATTCACTTTGTAACAAATAGCAATTCTATTGAATATCGAATTTACTCCTAACCCCTACCGTCCCGCCCAGTACGGCGTTGGAACAATTTAAAATGTTTTTAATTAAAATTTGGAAGAACACATGCTTCAGTGAGGCTGCCGCATGCTCGACATATGAGCGCCTGACCACATACTATAATTGAAATGTAAAAATTTTGATTTTGCCTCTCCGAGTTTGGATTCCGTTTCGATTTGCATACACCCGTCTGCTGCATTCCTCTGTCATCCCTTCGATGGGTGAATTGGACCAAATTATATCGGAGATTGGCATTTGAATGGGACTTGTAGGATTGCCGGAACTCGGGATAGGTGGCTCCGTGACAATATATTGAGATATTTCAATGGCATTGGTTTCAATTTGATTACATGATGGCCAAAGTGGGACGGGGTAACTGGGTGTTGATAACGGTTTGCCGTTAATTGGCGCAACACTATGTGATTTTGGTTTGGATTAGTTTTTGTGGTCGGGAATCAGTGCGACTTTGTAGTGGTAACGTTAATTACAAATATGTTTGTTGTTCTTGCAATATTTGGCAAATGAAACCAAAAAGAAAAGCTAAAAGCAGTCATATGACGATGTAATTTGAGGCTACTGACGTGCGGTTTGTTCGATTAGTGACCGGAAATATGAATATCTCGCAGACAAACGAGAGTATATTCATATTAGTGGGATAGGTGGTGGGAAATTTGTCTGCAAATAGCCTCGATCGCCTTTTAATTGACGCAGTATAATTTATCGAGCGTGTTTTATAATGAACTTAATAAATCTGGCCAATTTATCCGACTCCAATTGTAGGGTGCCCAAACACGGAGTGGAGGTGAATGTTTAAGCAAGAAATGAATGATATAAATTTTTCGGATCTTCCTCAGTCTGACCACTCAAGTCTTTATCGATTTTGGTGTCCTTAGCCTTGGCAGTTATAGAGACTGCGAACCCTTAAAAAAATATTTGTTAATACCTGCTATAACTATAGCTAGCGTTGCAGCCCGTGACGACTAGAGTTGAAGTTTCCTTCAATCGACAATGTTATGTGTGATTCATTTGTTCCCAAAGGTGAAAGAGACCTTCTATTGTATACTGCAGAAGGTTTTATAACTACCCCGCTGCAAGAAAACACTGTCAACTAAAATGTCGATGACTTTGCTGTTGCGACATTCCAACCCCATTTACCTATAATTAATGTAAGCATTTCCTAATCAAAGGACCTTAGGCTCTTTTAGCTCTCCCCAGGTCTTATGAGTCCAGTTTAACTCTACTCTATATTATATGGCATTTCGGTGTACCTACCTACTACTTTTTTCTGTATTGAATTAAGACACGTCAACCTAGAAACCGTCGAATAAGACCCTACTGATTTTACCAACGTAAACATTTATTTATACGATGCACTGTTCTTGAGACTATCATATTTATTTTAGTTATTTTATTTCGACAATCTTGTTGAAGAGATATGTGATGTCTGGGCATCACTTTCATTCGAAGAACCCTTAGTCCGTAGTCTGTAGGACACACCCTTACAGGTCAATCCTGTTTGGAAGAGTCCTTCTATTTCTTTAGCTTCATTAATGGCTATTAGGCGGAGATTCTTAAGGGCTGATGATGTTGGAGAACAAGTGTTATATCGACTTGTAGTGTACACAGTTCCAGACTTTTGAACTCCACGGTCCATTTTCCAACCATAGTTCCAATGGAGAAGTACCGTGCGGTTGACTATAGAGATAATTCCAAAAAACTTTCTTGTTTTTTGTATTATACTACTTTAGTTTTGGCTACATGGATCTAGTGTTGTTCCTCGTGAGCCATGAAAAGTTAGCTTTTTTGGCAAGTAATGGGGTTCTCACAAGTTATGTCCAAACTTTGACCTTTTATTGCTTTGACGTTTCAAGTGGCAACGCTTTCATTCTTTCGTCTAACTGAGCAAGTACAAGGTAGTGCAAAATTCATCACCCAATTTTGTTTTTGAATTATTGTTATTAAAAAAAATAATTTTGAGTGATGGAAATCTTTATTTGGACCTTTACATTTTTTTCTGTTAAGCAGAAAAAATGATATCCGCCAAATTGCTGCCGCCAGTGTCTGCCGGTCAGTAGTATCGGCTCACACCCTAAACAACAAACAAGAGATACTTTTTCCTCAAAATTGTTTCGCAAGAATATTTTTGTTGCTGGATTTTCAAAGCATGTATATTTGCTCGCCTATTTATAGGAAAAAATCAAATCAAAAATAATTATTAAGATACATTTGAGACGTTTTCTGAAATAAACTCGTAGTTGGATCGGGCAATAGAATAGGCTCACTTGTCTTAATTGGGAAATGAAAAAAAAAATGCAGAAAAAATTATAACAGAAATTATTTGTTTTGAAGCTAGATCTTTCTTTTATTCATTCCAGTAATGAGTCGATGCTCCTTTATTCATGATAACCTAAAAAATTGACATAGAATCATAGTTTTTTTAAAATAATTTAAAGAAAATAAATTTTTGTCCAAGCTTGTTTTGTTGTTGTGGTTAGTGATGCCTTATCTTCGAAACACTAGCTCAATCGTCTCGAAATACGATATTGCTCCCCAAACCAAAACACCATCCTCACGGCTTTTTCCACGCCATGTGGCGCCTGCAGAATTCGAGTCGGTTTAATTTTCTTTGCTGGTTAAGTTGAGGCTTCTTCTTGATGTTGTTCCAGATGAAGCCCTTATTTGAGGCACTGACTGGCAGGAATTAGAGGACATCCGGGGAATTAATCGCCTTGCAGCAGACGATGTTACTTTTGGGTGTCCTTTCATGTTCTTTCCAAAATTTTCTCTATTTCTTAACGAATTGCTTACAATATTCTGCGATCTTCCAATTTTGTTCGCACTTAAACGCGCACTTAAATTTTGTTCAGCGCATAACTGGATTTTTATTTTTCCTAATATTTGCGCTACACGTTGTTGAAATAACACGCACTGATCTTTCAAATTCTGAAATAGAACTAGCTTTGAAGTAGGTGAACCTATTCTATTAGTCGATAAGAAAAGCTATTTTTTAATGCATTTCATAGCATGCTTGCAATTTACCGTTAGGATTCATTCAAGTCCAGCTCTCTCTTGTAAAGCGAACGGTAGCAAAATACCAATTGAGGGCACATCAAGAAAAAGCTTTTTGTAAAGCTTTTTTATGAGAAAAAAACCTTTCTTTCTTGTTAAAGCTAAGTAAGTCGTAAGAACAGTCGCCAGTAACAGTGGCCGTATTGCCGATAGCGTCCACAAAAAAAAATACGGCCCAATCACTTCTTCCAATTGAACGCCGCACTACACAATGGCTTTGAGTGGATGTAATGGCTCTTCGTGCATCACACGCAGATTTTCAGTGCCCCAGAAATTAAGATTATGCTTATGATGATTTTGGACACAAAATTGTCCTCTTCGTTGTTGGGATTAAGGATAGCTTGATATTAATTCATACGCAACTGACGGTCAGCAGGCAAAGTTTGCACTTTGTACGAGAACATGTCTAAGTCTTTCACTAAAATTCGTTGTAGGGTTCATCTGGTGATGCCTGATTGCGTAGCCCGCCGTTTGGTTGATGTTTCTTCGTTCTCAGAGACATCGACAGCCACAGTCGCGATATTCTTAGCCGAACGACCAGTTCGGTGGCGGCCACACCCTGCATGGTCTCCTGTGGTTCCAATCTGTTCGAGTCGAGTAACTAAGCGCCAGAATGTTTGCCCAATTGGCGTGATACGACACACTGCGCTGACACAACTGACAGATTATTGGTAAAAAAATCGACACAATAATTTCACGCTCTTGCGGAATATAGCGCTATATTGCTTGTCTGTTTGTATACTGCAGCTGTCCATTTCACAAATATCGAATATGATTGACATACTCGTACGACGCAGAAATTGCAGAAATTATAACATCTTCCGATAAGCTGATTAATTTTGTTCTACCTTGTAATTCAACGAATTAGAGAGTTTGGTGTAGGTTTTGAGCAAGGACCCCACTTGCTTGGATCATCTCTCGAAAAGAGATTGGTCAAACGGTGACTGGTAATGCCGAACAGTGTTGAGTTATGATAACTAACTTTTACTGGCCTCAATCGCATGATATAGACCTGGAAGCTATGTTGTTCTAACACTACGACACAAAGTGACATATATTGGCGTTGCAAGAAAAGTTCTCAGAATGCGTTGTTTTTAAAAAAGGTGATGTCGAATGACAATAAAGATAATGTGATTTGCTGCATTTGATCATTGCAATACCCTCATACCATTGGACCTCTCAGCTAAAGTCCTTTAAACGACCCAACATTGTTTGTCTCTGTGTTTGCTGATGGGCTGTAATGATTCACTTAATATTTCAACGGTCCTTGATTTTATTTTCTTGAACCCTACTGATTTTCGAACAGCTTGACTATCTACAAGGTTTGTGAAATACCATATACGAGCATGTCATGTATCTGTCTAGCTGCTTTTTCCAATTACCAGAAACTCTGCATGTGTCAGCGAGTCTGCCTGACAGTGTTTCCGAATAGATCCCGGCTCCCGTATCTACTCGTATGTATGCCCATTTTCAACTACAATAGCTAGTGTGAGGTTGATATAACGTTCATTAATTACAACATTTGATTTACAGCTTTCTTTATTGGGGGATGAAATGTTTGTTGGTTAGTTTGTTTACACCTAGGGATCTCTCTTCATAAACTAATCTAGAAAAAGAAGTTTAATTATCATGTCTAGGACTGTTTAGAACATATTCCTAATAGCTTCCATCATAAATACTGCAGATAGTTTGCGCTTTTAGTAAGGATTGTCAGATGGCTTTCTATGTCGCTGGTTTTATACAAGGTGATACAATAGATCTAATCAAGGTGATGGGAATGATCTACGATCGCGATTCCCATCTTTTGCACCTTGAGATCGTTTTATTCTTTTTCATTCTATCAATCAGCACACTCCATTAACTTGTTAATAGTCGCCACTGTGACACTCCCAAGACTTTTTTGGGCATTTATTAAATTTGGTTACGAGGAGCCATGGAGGGCTCAAAACGGAAAGTGAGGACAAGTCGTTCGCTTTGTGTCAAATTCCCTTGCGTGTGTAAACCGTTTCAATGTAGCAAACTTCTAAAGACTACTTCATACCTGGAATTCAACAGTTAATATAAACTGTGATATGCCTCTGGGAGTAATTTTTTTCATGGAATGGCAAACATTTGCTCCATGGAAGGAGATCCAACATTACCAACCCAATGTATAATAGACATGTCTACTTTTAAATCCTTTAGAGCAAGCATTATTGACACCGTTTTCACTCTATTAGAAATCCCTTAAGTATTCCATACATATGTACGTATAAAGCTCTAAACTCCTCTCCAGGGTTTTCAATCGAAACGACGAAAGCTGATTGGTCTATAGATTTTTGCCTCAAAGTGGTTAGGTTTCCTGTTTTGGTAAAAAAAGCTACTTTCACCACTTTTCATTGCTTTTGCGAGACGGGATACGAGATTTGTTCTTGAATACTCAAACATCCCTTCACATATGTACTGTAAGATCTTGATGATTTTAAGGTTTCGAACTATTTCAATCTTAGTGATACTATAACTACATTTACGATTTCCGACAGGAATTTTCGTCTTAATAGGGACAGTTTTGATAAAGGTACAGGGTTATCCAATTTGGGGTTTCGAAAGCTAATTTAAATAAATTATTCATATGATTTAAATTTCAATAAAGTTTTTAGTTTGGTATTTTGCCTTAATCGTGTCACGTCTTTCCACGAGAATTTTTGCATGACTTGATTCTCACAAGTGAATTTCCGATGACTTTCGGGCAATAGCTCGGCTATGACTTGACGTATGCTCGTTTTCAAAGCATCAGGAGCTTGCGGACAAGAAGAATTCAAACGGAAGAAAGAACATTTTCTTGCAATAAAGTCGTGTTTTATGAGATGTAGCATCGTCTTGTTGAAACCTCATATCTTCCACATCCATTTGAGGACCAGAAAAGTCGATTTTTGGCCAAATGCTGTGCTCACTGTGAAATCGATAGACTTGGACCTTCTTCAACACTTTCACTAATAACAACCGTATGGTGGACAAAAGTTGAACAAAAAACTACAATAGTTACTTACAATAGTTCAGGGCCTTCAGAGACTAGCATGATTCGCCATTGAAGGCGCCATGCGTGTTCAAGGACTCCGACAATCGAGGAGATTCATACGACCCCTGAACAAATACTCGATATCAGAAGACTGCCCAGCTACCTTGCGGACACTGTAGTCTGAGATATCATCTTAACAAAATGAACCTCTCGTTTGAAACCGAGTGTCCACACTGTCTAGAGGACGAGGAACGGCAGAGCATATACTATGCGAGTGTACTGCCCTCTGCCATCTTAGAAAGGGTATCCTCTTAAGAGAAATTATGACTCCTAAGCGTATCAACGCCTACGAGAGACATCCTCAACTTTATCAAGAAGGTAGAGGAGTTCCTCCTTGGCTGGCAGGCACAATCTACACTGGTCGCAGTGTCCCATTCTATCGTTTCGTAACGCGTGAAATATTTCTACTTTAGAATCACCATATTTATAGTAATTTTTCACAATTCTAAGACGTTCGATCATATACATGTACTCTCGGATGACAATTCGCTTGGTGATTGAAACAGGCACGTGAGTCCGCACCACGAATTGGATGGCCCTAGGAGAGTACTTCAGTTTTGTAGTCCCATAGGCTTCGTTGGTTTATGAGACAGAATTTTTGAAATGTATTGTATCTTGTGAACATTTTTAACTGACTTCCGAATTAAAATTGGATCAATCTTACTGAAGGCTCGTGAAGATATTAACTTTTTATCATATTTTTTTTTTTTTTATTAGTTAAATGAAACAGTACGCGGCTGAGGTGTAATACGGAATAGATAGCAGAATCTGTCCAGTTCTCTGTTGAAATAGTTTGAATTTTTTCGAAATTCCTAACATAAGTAATGAAATAATTTTCACAAATCTGAAATTTTCTTTACATTTCCTCGATTCATGGAAACGATTATTAAAAAATGAACACTGATTTAAATGGGCACTATATTATGCAATACTTATTCTTATAAGAGATGTAATATCCGCTCCGCTCAAATAATTCAATTACCGTCAAGTACATGTTAAAAAGAATTTTAAATAGAATTTCAAAAAATTAAAGAAAACAAATCCATTCGCTGAGACATGAAATATTCAAAGCGGCGTTTTATTTAAAATTTATTTAAACCGTCAAACAGATCCGCACTAAAACGAGTAAATATTTTATGTTCCCATATGAATTAATTATTTTTAATCCTATTGTAACTAATGCAATTTGTTTTTGCCTCTCTAAATAAGAAAAAAATATTTTCATTTGCATGCAGTGTATAAACAAAAAAAAAACATTTTTTCCTTTTGTTTTCCATGTTGTTTTGGACTTGTTTTTTATTTTCCTATGTGCATAATATAATAACTCGTCCCCGTCCCCGAACTAGTGCTCGGTACCTTTCGCTTCGATTTAATACCATTTTTTCCTGAATGTGTGTTGTTTTTAATCAAATGAATTGGTTGTGTGTCTGCTGGCATGTGGATAAAACAAATTCAAATCTGAATAACAAAACTTTTAGTTTTTTTTTATATTCGTTTTCATTAAATATTAATGTATCCTTCGGAACGCATGTTTTGTGTAAGGGAGTTTATTTTTTTTTCGAACAAAAAAAAATAAAAACTTGTTAACAATAGATTTTAAAAGAGAAAATGAAGAGAAGCTCATACTTCATGCGTTGTGTGTGTGTATGTTTTTGTTAGAGCCCCTGTAGTAGTGAGGGAGTGACGGAACTCACCCAAAATCTGATGTCCCAGCAGCACAACCATAAGAACACGAACACCACCAACACCGCTCTCACTAGTGTTGATCATAATATTAACACTCAAAATAAATCCTCAAGCTTAGAGATAATACTAACACCAATTATTCAAAGTAGCCGACGGTAAGTTGGATATCCTTTATAATTTTTTCGTTTATTTTTAACCTTCCTTTGAAAAAAAATAATTTTACACATCTTATGCAGCACTTAATCCACTTGCATGACCCTCTACATGAATCTACATATTTCGTTTTTTTTGTCTTTTTATATTACTTATAAAGTCTTTTGGAAACGAATATTTTTAAAAAGTTTTTCTTATGATGAGATCAATCACTCTGCTACGAGAACTATTGTAATTCGCAAACTCGGTTTTCGTCTCGTCGCCCTTAAACCAGGACCTAAGCTTCTTAAGAAAAGAAAATTATTTAATACAAGGTTCCTCGTCATTGGAATTTGTTTCACATTAAAAAGAAAGATTCCACCTTGTCCCCTCCATTTTGATTCACATGTTTTTATTGCCTCATTACTCTAAAAAATTCAAAAACATTATGCGCCCGACGCCCTACTTTTAGAGTCGCCCCATACTAGCCGCGTATAAGAAAAGTCACTCTATGTTGAACGATATTTGAAGTTATTTCGAAAGCTTTTGAAATGGGATCCAAGATTTTTCATTCACTACACGACCTAAGTGCAACATCCAACCTATCAGGGGTATAAAAGGGCTCGATCAGAACACAAGCTAGTCGGAAGATAGTTGTAGTATATCCACTTTTCAGAAAAACCTTCCTTTCTTGCCGCTGTATCAGGGGCTCACTCGTGAAAAAAATGCCTTTCGACGTGTGACGCCTTCTTTTGTTACTTGAATCCCAAGGATTTTAAATAATAGAAAATAACTTATCAGGCCACGGGGAATAAATTTGCAAATTTTTGCTAAGTTTGACATGGAGTTTTATCCACCTTCCTTTTACCTACCACTCCGAAATCATCCATGTAGCTCTGTAACCATTTGCCACACATTCCTCCATTAATAGAAGCCTCATCGTAAATGTATAATTATTTGACGCGCTACGGCTATATATCTTTCGAAAGATCCAAAATTGTAATGTTCACGGATAAAAAATAAATGATTAACACCATTAATTTGAGGGTGGTCGTGGTGCAATAGTAATCATCACCGACTTTTGAGCAGAAGGTCTGATGTTCAAACTTTATTACACAGTTTGATCCGTTGTAAATGAGAGATTCAAAATATGACACCTAACATGGACATAACATGACAATATCATGGAAAAAAAATTACTGTGAACTGCAACCTACGCGACAAATTCAGTCGAATCTCTCAAATCCTATCTAGGACAACCACCCCAGGAGAGTAGTGAACGAACATCTTCGACACACACCATCTGCACCCCGTCCAGGAATTGTTACAAGCTCTTGAACATACAAACTCGTATACTACATTATTTTCTAACCTTTACATGAAGCGTATCAGCTAGAGCAAAAGCCTTCCGGCTGACACTTATTAAAAATCGTCTTACTGCACTATCACAGAGTGGAACAAACAAGAGGCCCCCTAGCCAGTTTCTTCTACTCGTATACCCAGCTAACGCCAGTGTTATCATGCTAATCCGGCCTAGCAATTTCACACGCTGGACCCTTGGACCGCCCCCAGAATAAATTTACTAGTTAGTGAGTGAACCTCCTTCCCCATTCTCTGTTAATACAATTAGAAGCAATGAACCCCTCGAGAACGAAAACAGCTTCTTTCTTTACATTTAATAATGTCCATGTTCCTAGAAGCGTTGCTGTGATTAGGGTCTTATATATGTTTGGTCACCTTAACCAGTTTTTGTCTCATTTATCGACTCTTAGCTGCTTCCATCTCAATGCTCGTGTGTAATTAGTTCGCGCCCAATTATCTCGATATCATTGTATATTCAAGAATTTGTAAGAACCCGAAGCAGTTCGAGTAAGATGCTTCGCTGGCATCGACATTTTTTATTACTGAAAGTTTTCCAATAGTATCGACACAATTAAATGTTTTCAAGCTATACTGCTAGGCCACTGGGCCAAGTGCTAATTACCTCAGCTCAAATGGAGATTCCTTTGACAAATTGAGATCTTGACAACTGGCCTATCCTATATAATATCGAGATATGTCGAGAACCCTTAAAAAATATATTGTAGAAGGGTCAAAATATATTGTATAGCCACTAGGCGCTATTCGAATATAAAAAAAAGCCTTGTAGCATGCATGTCTGTTAAAAACTACTTGAAATTCAGTACATTTGAACCATGTGATGTCATTGCGATGACAGTGAAAGTTCATTTCAAAAGCTTACAGTTCCAACTGTTTCGGTCATCATTGAGTGCCTTATGGCTCAGTTAAAGCGAATTATATCGATAAATTTGAACGCCTTAGATAGGATAGTTAAGTGAAGACCTTAACTAAGGTTTTTGCGGCAACTAAAAGTGTTGCGGCCATAATAAGAGTTGTGACTGCAGACCCCGGACGAGATTATCATAGAAATTATGCCTATCCGTAACCACCTTGCACCGCATTTTGCATTTAATATTAAACCCACCAGACCACATTCCAGCCGTGCTTTCGCTGATTGGGTGCTGGAGGTGGATGAACAAAACTATGACTTTTTGCATAAAATTAGTGAGGAAGTCTCAGGTAGAGTCATTGGACCATATCTTTTTTTAGCATTGCCAAATGGTGCTGACTGAATTTTTTTTTCATCTAAACTTTGTGCTACCACCATAGATTACTTTATTTTCAAAGGACAGCATCATATGCGATACTGATGGTAAAACCAATTGGACCAAGGGTCCAACCTTGCATTAGCTGAGTTTTTTGGTCGTTTTTGATGGTTTTCATTCTTTGCTGTCCATATTTCATTGATTGTCACATATGTACAATATGAAAATGTATTTTTACTGTAGTTAACCCGCTCCAAAATGCGTTCTAAATGGTCGACGCTTTGTGGTTTTTTACCGACTGTGAACCTCTACCAATTTCGAGTAGAGCGAAAATGTCCCAATTTTAATGCAAAATGACATTTTTATATCTTTAAATACTCAAGCAAATATACAAGGTGGCGTAAAATTAATCACCCTATCGGAAGATGTTATAATTTTTGCAAGTGGCTTCGGACGTAAATCATATTTGAAATGTGTGAACTAGACAGTTGCAGTATAATATGAGCAAACAAGAACTTCCCACTGGGAAGTTAACAAGCGATTGAGTGCTGTACTCCGCAAGAGCGTAGAAAGATTGTGTCGATTTTTTTACCAATAATCGGTCGGTGGTATTAGCGCAGCGTGAATTTCGACGTCGATTTCCTAATCGTGTCACGGCAACTGTTCAGACATTCCGGCGTTTAGCTGCTCGGATTGGTCATTCGGCCGAGAATATTGCGGCGGTGGCTGCCGATGTCGCTGAGAATAAAGAAACATCAATCAGACGACGGGCCACACAATTGGGCATCGCCAGACAGACCCTACCGCGAATTCTAGTGAAGGACTTACACATGTTTCGGTACATATCCGTCATTTAGCGTGTGTGAATTCTGTGTGTGAAGAGCCATTACATCCACTCAAAGTCACTGTGTGGTGCGGCGTTCACGCGGGAAGAATGATTGGGCCGTATTTTTTTGAGGACGCCATAGGCAATACGGTCATTGTTACTGGCGGACGCTGCAGGGCGATGATAAACGACTTCTTACTACTGAAATTGGATGAGCGGGGCTTGGCAAACATGTGTTTTCAACAAGACGGACGCATACACAGCACGGGCCACAATGGATATTGTGAAGGAAGCGTTTCCTGGTCGCGTAATCTCCCCTTTTGGTGATTTGGCATAGGCAGCAAGATTGCCCGATTGACCCATCCCAGACTTCTTTCCTTGTGGCTACTTGAAATCACGGGCTTATGCCAACATGCTTCACACAATCGCAGCTCTTAAGGAGAATTTTCGACAGGAATGCGGACAGTTCTCACCAGAAATCTTGGCAAAAGTCAGGGAAAATGCGATAAAACTTGTACAAATGTGTATCAACACTGGCGGCAGCCACTTGACGCATATCACCTTTTCCAGTTAACAAAAAAAATTGTAAAGTTCCACTTAAAAATGTTCATCACTCAAAATCATTTTTTTTTAATTTAGTGAAAAGGTAATTCAAAAACGAAATTGGATGATTAATTTTGAGCCATCTTGCATATTTGTGGACTTCTTACCATTTACATAATAATCGATGATGAGCGACCGAAGCGTTCAAGCAATCAACAAACCACTTCTCATTTGTCCCGATGGCACTGTCTTTTCCATTTAAAAGCAATGCTTTATCAGCACACAATATTCTGAATTTTCCAAAGATCTGAAAATTACAAAGGTAGCGCCAGTAATTTGTGAACTCAAGGTCAGATTATCATAAAGTTTTGACAAATTCTGGAAGCCTGTTCTCTATTCACGAGAGTAATTACGGGATTATATAGAGACAAAGAAAAAGACACGAGACTATTTCAAGATCTATACGCAACGATAATGGGTACCTCGTTTCATACAACTAAGGGGTTGCAACCCAGTGGAGGAGATATTTCAATAAACTGCTCAATGCGTACGGAGAGTAAATAACATTGGAAAACGATATTATCTACACAGCAGAAATTCAGGCGTATCTTCAGAGGAAGTGAAGGAAATCGATGAATCCATCGACTCGAGAATAAAGAGGCAATAAGTACCCACCTAATACCATCAGAATTAATGCTGCAGATGAAATAACAAAGAAGTTATGAAGCATGGGCTTATCACAACCAAAGCGAACCATGAAACTAACCCTAAGAAATTGAAAAGACTCAAACTCACTCTCATATTTAACGATGGTGACTGAACAAGTAGCAACAATTACCGTGGAATGTTGATGCTTTAAAGGTGTAACAAAGGGAGCCTGAAAAAGTTGGAAACTGATACCAAACCTGGATGGAAACAAAAAACGAGTTAAAGTACCAAAGCATTTACATGAAACATTTGAGATATGTGAATGATTAAAAAACGAGATGCCTTGTCACCACTTCTCCTTAATTTGGTGCTGAAATTGGTAATGAAGTCCCTTCAGGAAAATTAAGGGAAATAACCTCTAGACTTTCTGGAAGAAAGTGAGGCAGAGAAGCGGCAGGAATAGAAGTAGGTTTAGAAGTACAATAAATGAAAAGAAAATCGAAATATACCATATGGTCACTGACCGACTTTAATGGATCTACCTCGCACCTGACTATACTCAATGAACGCTATAAATAAGTGGACGAGATCAAATATTTGAAAATCGTATTGACTGACAAAAACGACATCAAATCAATATAATTAAAAGGCTGTCTATGGGCACCGAGTGCTTCTTCGTGAACTTTTTAAAACAGCCCTTTTGTTCCGTAGTGTCAAATGACCTTTTCCGCTCGACGTCGCCTAGTCGTTTCAAGAAAGGATTGTATTCGTCACGCTTGTGGTAATGCGTTCAGTATGTATTATATTCAGTTAAATCATAAAGCACTCAAACATCAAGCTTCTTCACCACAGATGTTTAGAAATAGCTAACTTGCCAATGTTGAATCTTGCTGCCATTTCCCGAAGGTCGAAGGTATCTTATCAAAATGTTAATGCTTTGCCTTGGACACCATTGACATAAATTTGTCTTAGAACGCCACACTTTAGAGAAATCCGCAAGGTCTTTCCGGCCAACCCAATACATTAAATACCATTACGTTTCACAAATGATAGCCTCCGTAGATTGGTTTACAGGACTCGGACGGAGTGGTCGAGGATCAGTCCGAAAGATTCAGTTTCGTATTTTTCTGTTGCTTAAGTCGGACCCGATTTAAATGATGCTGTCCTCCTGCTGGTCAATATATATTTTTTTTTTTTGCCATAAGCCTAACTACATAACGAAGCGACTATTCCACATTGTCTCTTCTGGAAACAACTCGTTTCAAGAACTTCACGGTAACAGCCGTGGCACATTGAGATTTTCCAGTAGCGTAATTAATTTACGTCTTTGAACCCAGGAGTCCAAGAGATATTTTGTGGCGGTAGAAATTCAAGCTAAAGGTGTCCGAGGCACCTTTGGCATGGGGCAGGTTACCCTACAGAACACGCAGCCCACTCATCTACTTGTGACGGTAGATCGGATCCCTCATGCCGTGTGGCTTCTTATTTCAACGCCGAAAGTTTCCGATGGAAGTGATCCATCCACCGATCTTCGTATCGATATTATATTTGAGTTGGGTGGCCCTTGACGGTCGTCACCTGTGGTATTCTCGTAGTTTTTGGGCCGCCACTGGTTGATGCCGCGGATACAGCAGTAGGTGCAACCACCGTACTGGTAGCGGCCGGTGAAGATTCCACTGATACCTTCATGACATCATTAAAACGATAAGCCACTTTGCATTTTAGTTTTAGCAGCCGGTCCAGGGACCTGGCGCTGATTGCTAGAACCAAAAGCTAAAGGTCTTTTTCTTTATCTGGTGTGTTTTGCATAACCCTCCAGTGCTGTGCATATACATAGGCCTTCGTTTTGTGAGTCCAGCGTCGCCAAAACTTTAGTTATGGGTTGACCGATTCTCTGTGGGAGGTAGCCCCGGACGATGTGAGATTTCGGGAAGTCTTCTTCCACAAATTTGACATCAAGTTCGCTTATTGGCCCTCATCAAATCGGCTGTGGTTGCGTCGGCACATCCATGGTAGAGCCAACCTGACCTACATACATATATGTGGTCCTGTCCCCTTGCCTAGCAGTTCAATCGAGGTGTGAATCACAGCTCCTTGAATTGCTGCCATTTGCGCTCGGTAAGGAGGTTTGCACCCATATCATTGGGAACGACTCGGAGTCTTGTTTTTCCAGTAACATTGCTGTTGCTTCCTTTGTCGGCTTGCGGATTGCGAACTCTCCTGCGTTTGACGGCAGGGTTCGGCGGAGTGTTGTCGACAGAACGTACCCGTTTCGGTTCCGGACCCTTAGTGGCAGGGGCAGAAATTGCGTATACTAGAGCTTCATATCAAGTTTTTCCCTGCTTAATAGCGGCTTTAAGGCGTCTCTCTTCAGACGACTTTCGTTTGACCAAGCCACCAGGTGGTAGGGACTTACCAGAATGGTGGTTTATAGGTAGTTTCCTTCCGCGTCTGAGATTTCATCTGAGAGCTCAGAATCTTCACAGAGCGCTGAGCCGGAGTCGGAGAGTGAAGACACATCTTCTGGAAGGCTGGGTTGAAATCCGGTATCCGAAGTTCGCGTACTAATAGCTGAGCACCCTCTTAGCCATGCATCCATCGGCGTATGCTGTGCCATCTTGGATTTAGGGGAGTGAGGGAATGATAGGTACGGGGAAAAAGGTAAGGTAAGAAAGGGTCAGTAATTGCTTCTTGGCTTCGGGATCCTCTAGCTACAGGTCTTGAGAGTAATTACCTGTACTAAGCCCCCGCACCGTGACAAAGTAAGCAGACTCAGAAAGCAGGACACCTCAGTCAGCTCAAATTTTTCCTTACTGATTTTCATGAATGCTCTAAATCTTCTCTGTCCATGGTGCTTGAAGTTGTTGGAGTGGGCAATTTCTAGGTCTCGGAATCGTTTCAAACGTAAACTAGTTCCTTTACTTGAGTTGCTCCTTTAATTGCTCGGTATTCATCCTTCACTTTCATGTGGAAGCAATATTTGCTTTTTAATTTTCCTAAAATGAATGAATTCATGCCAAGACCATGGTGTCCTATTAACAAGGAACCAAAGGCATTCTTTTTACGATTCTTAACATTTCAAGTAACCTAATTTCTTCGGATCTAATTATTGAAATATTTAACCCAAATTGCATCAAGCTGCTTCGTCGTTATAAGCTTCTTTGACACAAAAATTGGCCTTGTGGCCTTTTCAAAATTCTTTTTTATGACTTGTTAGACGACCCTTGTTCTAATTAGAAAACCACTGCCAACGATCCTTGAAACTCTCTCGTTCACTCTTTGGCCTCACCTCCATTCGGAATCCTAAATATTACCAAAAAAAAAAAAAACTGAAACTAAAACTAAAACACCCTTGAGCAGCACTCGAATTCTCGCCTGAAGTACTCGTGCACACTTGTAATTCTCGCAGGACGACCTCCTTAATAAGTAGTCCTCTGCCGTATTATTGCAGCTCTTCGAGGACCTTCCAAGTTGACTTTACACTCCCTCCTAATTACTTCGCTCCTGCTTTCACTATTTAACTTTTTCAATTGCATTCAACTCTAATGTAAAGTAGCGACAAATTATCTTCCCCATAAAATCATCACCAAAGATACGGATACAAATCCAAAAGTGTAGAACGCATTGAATGGCTCATCCTTCGCAGACCATCGTCGCGTTGCAGGTTAATTTCCCGAAGAAGTTACGTCGCGAAAACTTTTTCAATTAATTCCAATTCTCCGACGTTAGCATTCAGCGGATATAACAATAACGACAGAAACAACACAGGACTCCGTGCGGAAATGTGTGTGCGTATACTCGTAATCCTTGTTATCGTCACAACAAGTAATAAAATCCCAAAAAAGCCAAACCGAACGAGCGTAATCCTTTTTCTAATTATCCCAAATGGAAAGATTTCATTAGTCGTCATCCTCGTTCGTATTCGAATGTCCCGCGTCAATATTCTACGCTCGATATCCCGTGCCGCGCTTCGCGCGTCGTCATCACTTTGAGCGTGTTAATGCCCGACCAATTGCTGCAATTAAAATAAATTTTTAAATTCGCACGTGAGTCCTGCGGGGTCGGTTGAAACGATTGCTCGACGGCTGTTGTTAACACCCCCCGGTTGCGAGGAGTTATGATTGTAGCACAAATTGAATTTCGCGCGGCATGAGCGGCGAACATGGTACGACAACGTTTTGCATCATCGTACGACTGCCCGCCCGCTTCCACGTGAGGGGAATGCCACGATAATTCACGTCGTACGGAAGGAACATAATAATTCCATGCAGAAATCCTTAAATGGGGCTGAAAGCAGTCAGGTTTTTTTTTTTTTTTTTTTTTTCGTATATTCCGTTTCTTATCCTTGTTTTTTAATGTCACGAATGTCGAGCTTCGATCCATTCTCATTTTCCGCCTGGCTATAAACTTGAAAGTGATTATGGTAACAAATAGATGCTCCGGCTCGTTGCGAAACCACCATCACCTACATCACGTCGCGCGCCGGCGAAGTAACCGAGTCCTTTGTTTACATTACCATATTATTGAGAAAATATCACTTTCCCCCGGGAGGTGGGGGGATGGAGGCGGGCTGGTAGTGTACGAGGATTGTGTACAATTTATTCGTCGTGTCCTTTTTCGTCCTTTCTTTCGTTACTTCCTCGAATTGAAATTATTTCAATTTAGTCGACAATAGTATGTCGGATAAGTCTTCGACGGAAAGTCCTTCTTGTACAGGAACAACATGGTTGTTTGTTCGGGTAAACGACAAAAGGATCTTTGGTATATCATACGCATCATGAAGCACATAGAGGCGGGCATGGGCTTCGGCTGTTAGATGGATTTACTTGGTTAAGACACATCCATCCGGAGGAATAATTCTGCTCTAAACACTTAAAATTTATTTGTATCTCATTCAATTGGTTTTGTTATTGATTTTAGAGTGGGATGGGAAGGATTTGCTCCTTGTTCGGTTTTCAATTTTTTTCTTTGTCGAGATTTGATTAGGACGAAACCGTAGGAAAATGGATTTGGTTCTGTTTTTATGCTGATGTTGGAGATTTCGTTTCTGTATTTAAGGTGAAATGGATTACCAGGAAGACAAGAGGAATTCGAAAGCAATAAAATGGAAGCCTTAATTGCAGGGAAGGTGGAGAGATGGAATGTAGAGGGCATGTATAGTCTCATTACATTAGAGGGATTTTGTACTTTAAGAAAATTCGGTTGCCTTATCCTGAAATACTTTCGTGAAAAATGTACTCAGCCTTTGTGTATTATTGGGGTTTCATATGGAAGGTATTCATCAATGTTCTTTGGGGCTAATTTTAAAGGTGTCCTAAAGCAATTTATGTACTGATTTTCATTAGTACAGGGCTACAGCTTCCATTTCTGGCTTATTACAACAATCAATACCAAACTAACGAAAAGCTTGCTACAAAAGCTCCCTTATAGTCAGACCACTATGAGGAAGACGACTATGAAAATGTTAAGCATGAGAAATAAGAAAAAAAGACAAAAGAAATTCGAAGTCCTGCCTGGCTACACGTATTTGGGCCGAAAGTCAAAATAAAGGGTGGGTCAAATACAAGTTTCTTTTTAAAAATGCAATAAAATGAACAAAATTAAACATTTTCCATGTATTATGGCTTTGTTTGTAAGAACGAACATTCCCATTAATTATGAAGTACAACGTTGTTCAAGTAGCTGCCTCGGTTGGCTTCGCAAAGTGCATTCTCTTACTTTGTTGATAGTTTCGGGCTGTGGCTCACGGATTGCTTGGATGATCTTGACCTTAAGTGCTTGAATCGTTTCCGGATTGTTGGCATAACATCGTTCCTTCACGGTTCCCTACAAAAAAAAAGTCCAAAGAGGTCAAATCGCAGCTCCCAGGCGGCCAATTAACATCGCCAAGACGGCTGATGAACAAAACGCTGTTCCCAGCCTCATTTTCGAAGAAAAATGGTCCAATGATGCCACCACTCCACAATCCGCACCAAATTGTCACTCTTTGTGGATGCATTGGCACCTCGACAATAACGTGCGGGTTTTCCGAACCCCAGATGTGGCAATTTTGTTTGTTAACGTAGCCGCCGAGATGAAAATGCGCCTCGTCAAAAAGATGATATTTCGCCCGAAATCGTTATCCAATCCAAGCTGCTTTATGGCCCAAACTCAAGCGATAACGAAGCGAATGGTCACGCGCCTTCAATTGCTGAGTTAATTGGACCTTGTAGGCAAATAATCTGAGATCTTTGTGCAAGAATTCTCCTCAGGCTAGTGCGTTGAGTTGTTGAGATCGATGGCGAGTTGATATTCGTTGATTGAGTCTCGCACTCTGAGCCACAGCAGCCACATTCTCATCTCTGGGCACCGTACGACGACGGGAACCATGAGTGTTGTCCACTAGCATACCAGTCTCACGAATTTTTTGTGTATAGCAGTCGCGGTGGGTGCTTCATTTCGGCGTAAAGTGACTCATTTCGGAGGTATGATACTGACTTTATGTCAAGATTTCGAGCGGGAAATAGTTGTCAACGTCAAAATAACCTATGATTTAAAAAAAAAAAAACACTAGATGGCCCACCCTTTATACTGTAGCTGTCTTATTCACAAGTGTTAAATATGATTGAAATATAGCACCATGAGCAAAAATTAAAACATCCGATAAGGTGATTCATTTTACGCTACCTGATATATGACTTCAATGGAAATTCATCAATGTAGTGATGAGAAGCTATTGACGGATGTTCAAACTTACCAAGTAAGCTTTCTGATCTGACGTTACTGATATTCTGATACTGCCATCTATCGGAAAACCACGGATTTCCATTTGTATAGGATGTATGATGAATATTTCTACATTATGAAAGCCAAAATAACGCATAAGATTGTCGATTGTTGTCTTAAGATTTGAATTAGGAATCGTCTTGATTATTATACCTTAAGATATTCCAAATTGATTTTTTTGTCCCGGTTTAAAGTTACCTATTGTACTCGCAATAGCCGCACAAAAAAAAATCAGGTGCAATCAGGTCTGGAGTTCGGAGCGACCAACGAAATGTGAAGTTCATAAGAATGCTTTAGCCCCATATGTTTAAATTCCTTTCCAGCGTAGTTCTTTTCTTTCTGAGGAAAAAATATTGTTTTGACTGCACATTACCTTGTGACCATCACATACCATCACATCGAGCTAGTCGGAGTCAGAGCCATTTCAAAATCATCAATTTTGCTTATTTACATTATAGTTTAGAAATAGAGTTAGAGTCCTCTTCCACCCTTTAAAGAATTCATTGTTATAAATGAATTTCTTTCATGTTTTGCTGGTCTGTTCTATCTCTCTTGTTCAAGAAATAAGGTGACTTTTAATTTTTCTCGAAAAATATTTATTTATTAATCAACATCTATTTTACTTCCTTCAAAGTAATACATATTTGCTCTCTTTGGTATAGCCTCGAGCTTTATTTTTTATGGAGTCTTTAACTCATTAATCGTGGCAATATCCGTCCTTTCATGGACCTTTTGAGTTTTGAAAAAAGAAAAATATCGCAGGGAGCCAAGGCTAAGGAGGCTAAGCCATAATTACTGTACTGTTTATTGGCGAGAAAATTATTCACAAGCAACTATGAGTGAGCAGGTGCATTATCGTTTTTTTCCTATTACCTCACGCCAACGGCGCTTAAATTCGAGGTAATATTCCTTTTTGACCGTATGACCTTCCGGCGAAAACTAATAGTGAACGGCATGAGCTTTATAATCGGAGAAAACAATGAAGAAAACTTTCACATTTGAAGGAATACAATGTGCTTTATTCAGTTCCATTGGAATAATTAGACTTTGATTCTAACCTCAGAGTTCCACGTTTTATCACCAATGATGACCCTTTTTAGCAGGTTTGGATTGTCATTCACGTCATTAAACAGCTCCTGAATGATGCTCATGTGACGGTTGTCCTAGTCAAAATTTAGCAATTTCGGAACAAACATCACTGACACACATTTCATGCCCAAAATAAAGATTTTCCACCGAAAACTTATCTTTCATTAGCCAACCGATATATCAATATCCTCAGTAATTTCTCTAATAATGATTCGACGATTCATTTTGTGAACAGCTTGCACCATTTACAAACCTTTTTTTTTCCTCAGAGAATACCTAAATGCCACAGTCAACATTTAAAGTATGTTGGGGCACTTCATTTTATTTTCACACAAAACAGTCTAAATACCCCACATAACAAAAATCGAAAATCAAAAGTACTCAGCTCCCGAAAAGTCATTTTAATTTTTGAATAAATCTCGTAATGCCTCCCAATTTATGGCACGGTCTTTTTCCCTACAGTCTTCCACTTATCACTCTTTTGAAGGTTTGTCCACTGTCCATTGGTTCTTCGTTTTCCACCCATCTTAGTCATTGCGATTTTATCATATTACTCCCTGATTGTGTAGTTTTCTCCATTTACATGTCTCTTTGCCCTGTTTTTCACTATAGATTCAGTTTATTTTTAATTTGAACCCAATAGGGAAACAAATCCGAACCTTCGTGCAGAATTGTAAGCTGTTTAGCAGTGTCTTATTATGGTCCATCAAAAATTGGACAAAAATTACCGACAGCAGTGTGTCATATAACCCAAGCGCAATCATCTTTAAATATAGCATTGGGGATGTAACAACGTAACACCTCTATTGTGGAAACAACACCATCAGCAATGATTTCTTTTTATTTCGCTACATTTACGAAACTGATTAAAAGCGACAGTTTTTCCCCTTTTTAATGCATCAAAGGGTGTTAAAAAACTATCGGGAATTTTCTGTATTTTGAAGAGAATTTTTTGTAAACGTCCGCCTCACTGTTACCAGCTTCACGTCGCTAGGTCTGCGAAACTATGTTTCTATTTCTGTTCTGTCGGCAATGATATTCAAACGCAATAGTGTTACCGCCCCTTTTTGCCTTGAAAATCACAACCAGCTATAATTCATTTAAAAGAGAACAAAACGTTTGTGTACCACACAATATCGCTTTATAACGAAACTGGCGGATTGAAAGTGGTTCAAAGGGGAGGGTAACATTACCAAAATGACTTAAAGCTCCTATAGTGCACACTTTAAATTATTCGAAAAAAAAAAACTTAGAGTGGAAAGAGCAAAGGAATTGGTCCGCATGGAAGTGGCTTGCCAAGCATCGTCTTCCCTGATAAAGCCCATTTGTAACTGACCAACATGTCACATTTGTGGACAAGATCGTGGAAAAATTGTCCCATCTCATGCAAGCCACAACAGTTTAACTTTAAGATAAAAACAGACATTTCTCAAACTCATCTACTCTATCTACTGTCTTCCAAAAAATTACTGGGATCCAGATTTACACTCAGCCGGTTACCTAAATGCCAAGCCTTCGGACTGGTGATCAAATATCTCAGCATTGGCGAGCCAGCTTACTGGCTAACTGATGTCATCAAAATACGAGGGTGGTCTGAAAAGTTTCCGACCTCAATTTGAAGATAGCAGGTTCGTCAATAAAAGCTAGTGAATGAAGTTGTGCATCTTTTGTAAGTTACTCACCAAAATTTCGTTTGAATAAGTCGATATGAGTGTTTTTGTGAAAATGGACCAAATTAAGTATCGAGCTGTCATTAAATTTTTATTTTTGAAAGGCCATATGCCTACGCAAATCAAACATGAGTTGGACTCTGTGTATGGGGACTCTGCACCATAATTTACCACAGTGACATTTTGGGTAGCTAAATTTAAACATGGCCGTTAGAGCTTGGGAAGCGATGACCATTCGGGACGTCCAAAAACTGCAACAACTGTCGATAACATCGCTAAAGTTCACCAAATGATGCTAGGCGACCGCCGAATTAAAGTGAAAAAGATAGCAGAGGCTATGAAAATTCCAAAGAACGTGTTTGTTACATACTCGTATTAAATCAAGATTTAGGTATCAGGAAGCTGTCCGCGCGTTGGATCGCGTTTGCTCACGTTAGACCAAAACCGTGTTCCAATGAACATTTCCAACGCTCTGTTGGCAAAAAATCTGAGTTTTGGCACCGATTAATTACTGCCGATGAAACTTGGATACACCGTTATACGCCCACAACAAAAATACAGTCAAAACTGTGAAATGCAAATGGGGAATCGGCTCCAAAAAAATCCAAACCTGGTTTTCTGGGATAGTCATGGAGTTATCTTAAACGATTTTCTTCAAAAAGGAAAAACCATAACCAGCATACTACGCATCATTACTTGACCAACTGAAGGCAGAAATCCTGTTTCACCAAGACATCGCTCCGTCTCGCATCTTAGCGGTTTCGATGGCGAGAATCCAAGAATAACGGTTTGAACTCACCTCATACTTAACCACTGTAACCCCAATTTTAAATCAAAAGAAACGCCTGGGATACGTTCCGGGAATATGAAATCACATTTACAAGCATATATTCCACTAAATATACGCAATGACAAGAGCAAACAAGAGCAATAGTGTTTCTTAATTACACAATAAGCAAAGAAGCGTTAAAATACACGCTTTAAAGGAAACCTATGTAAACCCAAGGACTACTACACGCCTCCTAGCTTATTAAAACAAATTAGAGAGAAAAGAAGATTTCGAAAAATGTGGGAAATTTCCAGATCTGCTGGCGACAAGAAAAGACTCAATAAAACAGCTTTAAACAACATTATTCAATACTGAAAACAATTGTGGCACACACAATTAATTAAATAAACTGACACCTTCATTCGAAAATAACTTTTACCTATGGAAAGAAACTAAAAATAAAAATTTAATATGTACCAAGCACCTTGAACAACTTGAGTTTGGACTAAATACGACAAAGCAGCAACATCTACAGAATATTGTAATGTTCACTGATCACGTTAATATTGCCACCTTGCTATCGATGGAAAACAGAATAATGCCTTGTGCCTGGATTAATACCACAAACTTAGAGGCAATAGAATACACTAACTGGAAAAGAATTAACCATAAGATGGCACTAGGTTTCATTCTATTACAACACATAACAAATGTGTTCCCGAAGCCGGGAAGGTATCCCAAATAACAGTTATAAAATCAACATTTTACAGACCAATCAGTTTAATATGTTTTAAAAATTATTGTAGGCCATTTGAAACCTACATTTGTATGTATATCGATTGGAAACAAATTAATTGGATTTCGACGACATTCAACAGTACAAAATATCCAAATGGTACATCTTAAATGGACCGTACCGACCTAAGTGGAAGTGTTTCCTGACGTGGCAAAAGTCTTTGGCCGAGTATTTATTAAAGGTATTCTGTATAAACTGAAAAATACACTACCTCAAGACTTTTGCCTTCTAATTAGGAGATGTCTGACTTACCGCAAATTTTGTATAAAGGTAAAATATTGTACTAAACGTCTTTAGGAGAAATTTAGTATATGAGTTTTTAAGCCCTTGGTTTTTATTTGTCAACAAAAAATACAGAAAAATTGAAAAGCCTATTAAAATATTGTTTTCAGTTAATAAAATAATACTTAAAATTTATCATACAAAAAGTGTAAACATTGAACACGACTAGTGACTTTCATCAGGGAAAGCCTTTTTAAAAAGACACGAAAGCTAGGCTCATGCTGACTGGAAACGGGAAATACTTAAGTAGTATTTGCCTTGTCATTCAAAATTAGGTTTTTAGGTGATTTGGTCTGATGAGACCAAAATCAACATCTTTCAACCAAATGGCCGTTCCTCGTACTGGAAAAACTCCACAGGTACATTTAAATCGCAGGAAGTAGAACAAACAGGAGGTTGTCCGAAGATTTGGGGGTGCATAACGCCTAACCGTCTGGGTCCAGTTGTCAAAATCGATGGTATAATGAAGAAGGAACAATACCTCGATATTTTGCAGCTTTGGAGGAAGATCGGATCATTTTTCGGCATGACAATAATCCGAAACATTCTTCCAAACATTTGAAAATTGGTCAACTCGTATTTTGAATAAAAAAAAATGATAAATCATTGAACGATAGCGGACGTCATTGAAGTTAACGTTGTTTTCATGGCCTTCTTTGAAAAAAAAATATACCATAGACCACATCAAACAGTGCATTTTGCAGTGGCAGCTCTTGTATTGCCTGAATATGTTCAGCAGATCAAATACGTCAGTTTTGCTGGTTAACATACCCATTCAAATAGAATTGGGCCTCGTCACTGAAGACAGTTTTTTGATAAAAAGGCGGATCTTCCTCTAGCTTTTCTAAGGCCCACTTACTGTGCGACGCTGTCGCAAGTCGTTCGGGTTTCAGTTCTTGCACGTGCTGTATTTTGTGAGGTCTTGCATCAACACCCATGCGAAAAATGGACAAATCAAGATCTTCATTATTACTGGCGGATACATCATCAATTTTTTTTTCTCCTTACGTAGAGGCGCGAGATTGGTTCGAAATTTAGTCGCTATGGCTTGATTTACTTACTCAGTAGGACAACTATTACGACTGTAAAATAGTCAAAGTGCACGGAAAATATTTTTCATAGAGCACGAAATATGTCACTTAACTTCAATAATTTCTAAGCGTTGTTCAGATGGAAGCCTTTCCGGATGGAAGCTAACCAAATATGCTTCACTTTAACAAATGGCACTAATAACTAGTAAGCTGTCAAAAATGGAGCACTAAAAAACCAAACAGAACAAACATAACCCTTTATAGGAAATTTGTAAATAAAAACAAAAACAAAAAAAAAAGCGCCACCGTTTTTGATAGTTTGGACCGCGTTGACAGCCGATGGTCGAGGTCGAAAATTAAAATTAAAAAAAAAAATGATCGTAAAACTGTCTTAGAAGTTGTGTTCAAGTCGTAGGCATTCCAACATTTTGCTCAAGACTTTAGACATTGCCACAGAGTCCTACACCAACCCACAAAGCTCTAGAACGGCTATGACAAAATGCTCCGCATTGGCTATCCAATTCTCCCGATGTGAATTCATTCAACTGTTTGATGCCACTTGAAGGCCTATGTTAGTACAAAAAATACCAAACAACAGACGAGTTCAAGTTAGCAGTTCGATGGGAATGAAAGCGTATTCTAGAGACATACTTACTTAATTGTTCGTGCCTGGACGATACTTGAATTTGAATAAATTTTTTTAAACATTTTCATTTCTTCTTTGAAAAATGAGTTCATGTCAGCCACCCTGTATATTACTAATACCAGCGCTTCTAACGCCTGATGCACATATGGAACTCAATCTCTAAATTAGTATTAGACTTCGTCTACATTTGATTACAAAACGATGGTCTTTCCAATTACTACCTCTTCTTGGGACAAGAAAAATGTGCATGAGTTATTGTGAAGTCTATGTTACCAGAACAAGTTTATTCTTGGAGTGAATAGTTTCGCTAGTCGGCTGAGGAGGGAAAGAAGATCAGTTCACTGGGTATTCACAAATTCTTCCAGAATTCCTTAAGTCTCTAAGACCAATTCATTAGAGGTTCCTATTTTTCTTCATTTTTCTTAAATGTCTTCTACCGTTTTAAATCAATTACTATCCTTCACGATAAAAACAAAAACATCTTAAACAGATTTTCAGCACTTCTTGATATATCCTAAATACAATGGTTGGATTTTTCACCACAAGACCCAAGTAGTCTCTTCCACCGTAATATAATTTTTGAAAATGTATACCATAGCATTTACATTTGCCTTAAAACTTTTATTTTCCACACTATCAAAATCTTCCATACAACAAACCCATCCAAATGTTTTTTTAGTTTTGTTTTTGTTTTAAAAACCCACATTTCTACCACCAACTTAGTCTCTTATTTAAGCTCGCCCTAAAAACCCAAATCTATTAAAGTAAGAAATGTACATAAATAGACTACAATGTAACCTTGAACCCTCCCTCCCTTAGTTTTTATCTTACACCAGCCCGACATCATTTCCTTTAGTAATAAATAAAAAAGGCTTAAGACGCCTCAGCACGCCATCAGTAACAACAGCAAAGCACTTAACTAAAAATCCCCACTGAAGCGATACAATAAACTTTTATACGACCTCTAACTTTGCATTCTTAAATGCCCCCGGCTCGCTAACAACCCAACTCCCATATCGTCCTTGTACACACTCACACATACCATATGCTGTGAACGGTGAAATCGTTATCCGAAAATATGCTTCTTTCGTTGTTAATAAAAGTCAAATAAACAAAACAGTTTCCATTCGCATAAAACAAACGCACAAGTATCGCATAAACATCGTTCAAGGACGTAAAAAGGATTCTCGTAATAAAAACGCCTCACTTAACACTACAAAATGGCATAATAATTCACAAGCCTATTCTACACCCCGTCGAAATCAAATAGACTAAAGACAAAGGATGAAAAAGCGACGCAAAACAAGATTACCCAATTGTCATCTAAATGTCTTTTAAGGGAATAACACAATATGGGACACTAGAGCCATCAACAATGGCACCGACTATTTATCTGAATGTCACATGTCCTGTTGTTGTTCACCACCACGACCGAGTCGATAAAAATCTTAAATTCCAAATGCAGAACAAGAAACGTCCGCAATAGGATATGCTCCGTCTGTCTGTCTGGGGGCCGACTCATATGTTTTGCGTAAATGAATGTTACAAATGAAAGGGATTCATGTGGCGCCAACTTTAAACGCGAGATCCTCTAGAGGGATTAGTAAATCCCACATTGGTAATTCCTCGCGTCAGTTACATGGAATACATGGAATCCATGAAATCCCATTACTGTTTCACTTGCTGCTTGCAATTAATTAGTTTTCATTTAATTTTGTCGAACATCCTCGTACAGGTCCTGTCCAGCACAGACAGACTGTCTTTATGTCGTTTACCATTCCACCCGATCCCCCATGCACCATGTCCAAATGCTCATCTATCCATTCATCCATATGTCCTCGTAGTTGATACTAGTAGAAATAAATTATTGTATCCTTGCAAATGTCCTTGAACTAACTTAAATATTTTCATTTAAATTTAATTACAACCATTTCCTCTTTTTTCTTCTTCTTTTTTCACGTTCTTTAGAGCGCAATAGTTGGGGAGATGAGCACGGAACTGTAGACAGGACACACTACAGTAGCAGCACAACGTTAAACGATAATCCTCAACATAAGCGGTCAGTGATGGAGCAAGAGAAAGACGGGAAGGATTGGAGCGAAAGGTGGTCCGCAAAATTTCAATTTAATTAATAAACATTTCGGTGGTGAGAAAGTTTTCAAATGGAATCAGTAAAACGTTCGCATGCAAATCTACAATTATGAGTTGGAGGAGCGACTAGTTGCCTGCCGTTTCACCAAAGTCACAATCAAGTTGTCGGGCGTGTCCAGCTACGGAGGGCGAGATCCATTCCGGATGACGTTCCTTTCTGCGAATTTACAACTAAATCAGCAGCACACGGTCATCGTTTAAGTGTACATAACTAAAATAATCCTTATTAACTGCGGACAGGATACCGTGCGGATTTTTTCTGATTTTTTTTTTTCAATTATTCAAGGATATTATTTTCTGTATTTTTATTTTTAAAATTTTTGCATTTTGTCAGGGCGTTTTATTTCATTTGCTTCGGTTGTATGCATGTTGCGGGTTCATCGTTTATTTAATTTCGTCATTAAATGAATAAGAGTGGAACAGGAAGGTCTGAGATTGTGGCTTAACGCGAATGGGTGTTTATTGAATTTTTATATCGAAATCACAAAGGACTAGAAGGTGAAAAGTAAATTAATTTCAACTGATTTCTGAAACAATCAAGACTACAAGTTGATTTTACGGGCGCATACGTAACTTTTTCCAATTTTTGTACCTACTTCTTACTGCCTCTGCGACTACGTGATTTTCCAATCGCGAAAAAAACCCAACGTTTTCGATTAGAATCTGGAAATAAGGTCGAACAAAATTTATCGAATTGTTTTGAGTCAACAAAGTTGATCGTTAACTGGTATATGGATATTTATCAATAATGTTGGTTGATAATTTACTCTAGCCCCGTCTTGAATAACATTTACAAAAAACAGTGAAAAAGTCATTTCTTTTGAAACATTTTGTTTAGTCGGCAACACTGCATCCGCCTACAAAATTATAGGGTTAGCCAGAACAGAAAATCCTCATGATTTGTGAACTCAGTGGAGTTGAGTTAATGCCTACAATGGTAATAGATCCATTTCTTCACGAGCTGTATGACATGTGGCACCGTCTTGCAAAAAACTGCGTACAGCAAAAATGTTAGCCAAAAAAAGTCTGTCGCTTTCGCGGTTTCAGTAGCCTACTTTTCGAAACAGAATTGTTCAAATTTCAATGCTAATGCAACCGCATTCGTTATGAATAGAGAGAGAATATTGCTTGATTTTTGGGCCCCATTGCCATAATTTTATGTAAAAAGCCTTGACGTTGTTCATTCATCTCCAACACCCGCTGTGGGACTTATAAGCATAAAGCTCAAAATGCAAAATGGATGCGTAAAAGCCCAATTCATGATATTGACACACCTGGATCTTCACTCATATTCTTCTTCTTCTTAGATGGCGTTACAATCCGGTGTGAACCTGCGCCTACACCAACAAGCGCCTCCAGCTGGCACGATCTTTTACCAGTTGTTTCCAGTGCTGGCTTCAAATTTGTAGCCGTCAATTATAACGTTCTGGCCAAGACGTCGGTGTTGTGCGTCTTTTTTGGATGACAGCATATATTTGGTTTTACCCTCGTTCACCGAACGACCTAGTTTAGCCGCTTCTGCTTCAATGCTTTGAATACTTCATTGACGTCTCTCTGTGCTCGCCCAATTAGGTCAATGTCATAAGCGTACGCAAGCCATTGCACAGACTTGAAATAGATCAACCCAACCCAGACCAAGACTTGTCCGGTGAGTCTCGTATGATCTTTTCGAGCACGATGTTGACGAAGTTACATGACAGTGTGTCACCTTGCCTAAATCCTTTTTTAACATCGAAGCTCTCGGTTGATTCGCTACCGACCTTAATGGAGCAGCGAAACTTCTTCATTGTCATCCTGCAAAATCTGACGAATTTGGCAGGGATGTTAAAACTAGACGTGACTCGATATAGCTCGTCCCGATGCACACTTTCATATGCGGCTTTTAAATCAAAAAAGATGGTGTGTATCGATTTGGAACTCTCGGATCTTCTCCAAGATCTGCCGCAGTATAAAAATTTGGTCTATTGTGGATTTACCTGTCCTGAAGCTACAAATGCTTTCAGGCGTTCACACAGTCCAGCAGAGAAGATCTTGTCGCGATGTTAAGAAGACTTATTCCTCTATTGTTGGCGCAGATATAGCGGTCTCCGCTCTTATTAACTGGGCGGTATCAGATCTATCATCGCAGTTATACAATCTACAGAAGTGATATTTTCATATTCTCAGCATCGACTGTGGTTCGTCTTCATCCCTACAGGCTGCTGCTCTGACTTTATGGCCCTGACAAGTTCATTTTACTTTCTCGTAAAACTTGCGAACGTCATTCCATCTCTCCATATCCTCGATCTCTCGCTTTTCGTGTTATCATTTTTTCTTCCTTAAAAGCGTGTGTTCCTCTCTCCTTTTTTGTTCGCAAAGCTCACGAGCGGCTCTCGTACGTAGCATGGCTTTGTAGACGGTTGCTTTGCTACATAAGCTTGTTTGCACTGCTTATCAAAACAGGGGTTTCTAGCTGGTGGCCGTTTGAAACCCGGCACATCGCGCGCTGGCAATGCTTCCACTGTTGTTTTGAGGATTGTACCGGTGTCACCGGAGGTTGAAGGAAACTCGATCGGCAAATATCCTAGCGGTCTCCTGCGATTATAACTTTCCGACGTCAGACTCTTGTTGTCTTGCTCCTCTCCGTAGCATCCTTGATATCCTCATTCGTACCTTGCTCCTCGTAAGGTTCGTACATCTATGATGCTGGAGGAGTGTCTGGCGTCGATCACAATGTGATCAATCTGTTTACATTGGTTTTCTAAGGTGAGCCAACAGCTGATGTTTGATAATAAAGTTCGGTCCATTGCAATGATGAATGGAATACAACATCGTTCAATTGAGCACCACAACTACTATTGTAGAGCTTTATTCTGGTCTCTTCCTGAGTACATATTTCCACTTATCCCTAAAAAAGCGAATCTTGGTCTCCTTCTACCTATCGATCACTGACGTTCCATCTCTCTAAGATCATGTTGATAACCAAGAGCTTATGATATATCCTGAATCTCGGAAAATTCGTAACGACCGACTGTATGGTTTCCGTAGCACCGGTCCACTAATGATTTAAAGGCATATCTCACCGAAAAGTGTAACCAATCTTTGCAGAACCTCGATAAAAGCAAGATCGTTGCATTGATATTTCTTAAACATTTTAAAGAAGTTTTTTTGGCATTAGGCCTTTTATCGAACATGCGTACTATGACATCGACGAATCCCTTCGGGGCGTTCAACAGAAATCATTTTGGATGATTTCAAAACTGATATTCAGCAAATAAATACTGGAGTGCCCCAAGGCTCTATTCTGTCACCGACACTACTCCTCATTTTTATAAATGATTTCTTGTCTGCTACTTATAATCCAACCCACTCCTTCGCTGATGACAGAAGTCCCAGCTTTTCATATTGATAGAATGAATTGAAAATGCAATTTATGTTAAGCTCATTAAATTCTGATCTCGTCAACACAACTTAGAGAGGTATAAAGGATAAAGTGAATTTTAATGCTTCTAAAATCCAACGTTCGTGTCGTTGAAACCGAAAAACTTTCCATTCCTCTCAAGGTCACCAGGAACGCTAGGTTTGCCTAAATCATCCAAGAAATATTTCACCCCTTGATTTAGCTTATATCTACAAGGCCCATATCCGTTTTAAGTTCGAGTTCATGTTAAGACTTCAGTTGACTCGCTTAAACATCGACGTATTGTTTACCGTCCATCATTGTTTTATGAATATTTCAACAGGTAATATCCAGCTAGCGAGCTAGCCAATTGCGTTCCTCCCTTTCAAACGTTCAACCGCATTATTTGTCTCGCTAATATTACCCATCTATTTTCCCTTAAGCAGACTTACAGTAAACCTTAGAGATTTTTTTTTAGCTGATCCACACTAAAGAATGCATACACAATAAAGAATGCTCTTCCCAGGCCAATATTTTCCACACATTAGAATCTACAAGCATTTGAACCCAATAAGCATTGGTACCTAGGCTCTCTTTCTCGCTCTATATCCTTGACCCATGCTGTGTCTTGACGAAAAGCACTTAAGGGAATTCATAAACACTTTTGCGGGCTTGATGTCCTGAATTGTCACTGAGTTATTGGCATATACATAGCTTACTCTCAGGAAAAAAATATCTCAAGATGTCAAACCTTATGAGGCCAATCAACTATTCCTTCAAAATTCGTAAGCAATAAACTGATTGTCTGAGACCTTGTATTGGCCTTCCTGTCCCGATTCAATTCAATCAGTTTTGGAGGAAAAAAAAAGTCGATCAATAGATTGCGATAATGCTTTCTTGGGCCAATAATGCACCGCGTTTGACCGATAAAGCGCGAATATTTTAACAGAATAGTTCACGAATTTTACGAATTGTACCTTTAAAAATGAGTCTTTCATTTTATAATGAGTTTAAATAACAAAGAACTTCGAGCGACACTTGTTGTAAATAATTATAATTTTGTTGTAAATGATTAAGATTCAGATGCTGTTCTCCGAAAATATTTACTTTTTTCAGGTTTTACTTTAGCTGCTTGGACCCATTAAGACTTAAATTCTGCCAACCATGGCCTTTACGGTAATAGCCCACCGGAAGCTTAGTTTCGGAAAATTGGTAAACATATGCCAGTGCCATCGCCTTGTACTTATTTGTAAACACATCGCTGTATTTTTGCACAAAGCCATTCGACCAATCGCATAGTTATTCGAAGAATTACTTTAAGCGAGGAATTCATTTTCATCTACATATGTTCGTTTAATGGTTGGGACATACAATTCTTCAAAATTCCAATATCTGGTATACGTGACCCTTAATACGGTATAATACTTTTTTGACAGCCATAGGCTTAGTTTTCATTACTGTAGCTATATCGTTCTGGTCATAACTATAACACGTATTTAAAACCGCCTGCCAAGATCTGTTGCCTTCAAGTTTTGCCCTTATTCTTAAACATTCGTGACCAGAAATCAAATAAACTGTTTGGGTTTCATTACATTTTTGTCAATTTGCCGAAATTCTAATGTCTTAATAGTCGCCTTTCATCACAAAACTATATTTAAAACTGCCTAAATTCAAAACACAATGCCTCGATCCTGACCCTCTGTAATATTTTCTACGGCACGAACCTATTCCTAGGTATACACCTATTCTAATAATTCGGGTTAGGTAAAAAATCAAATTTTTATCCTTTAATTCTACTAAAATCCTTTTTTATTCAAATCACTGTATTAAACAAAGCCGCATTAATATTCATTTCTTGTTTCTTTAACAAAAGCGCACAGACATTCGAAATTTACCACGTGAGAAAAAAAAAACAAATTAAAATCAAAATTATTATAGAATCAAAAAAAAAATTGTAGTTTCGAAAATAAATATAAATTTTTAACGTTAGAATTAAGATAAAAAAAAATATGCCTTACAGCGAATCAAAACGGACTAATTCTCTAAATTTAAGTAGAATTATAAAATTACTAAAACCTTTTCGATTGTATCTTTTGGAATATATTTTCCAAATAATCGCTTTTAATATTATAAAAATTTCGGTCTCGAAAAAAATAAAATAAAAATTGGATATTTGTAAATGAATAAAAATAAAAATTAAACTGAGCAAACGAGGAAAATAGAAAACAATTTGTAAGCATCATCTCGCCCGGTATCTAATAGCGTTTTAACGTTATTTCGTATTCCGTACATCAAACGAAGCGGATAAAGATTATTTTTTATAGTTAACACGACCCTCTTCCGCTCGTCGTTTCTTTCGTTTTAAATGGGTGATAAGTATGTAAGCCGAGCTCAGTTGAATAACCATACCATCCAGCTGTAGATAGATAGATACACGATGGCGATACAATGAATTCGAATTGTCTAATAGGATTATGGACTTGTGCTTTGGAAATATGATATCAAATAATATCGTAATGTATATTCCGAATAGGATTCTCTATAATATATATTTGTATGTATACGATACAGATGTATGTATCTAAGAAAGAGGCTTGCTAGTGATGACTACATGAAAGTGGTCCCCGAACCCCTCTAGTTATATGAGATATCGTTTCTGTGAGGATTACATTTAACGGTAGCGAATTATGTTAATTAATTATAACATTGTGCGGGTAGTTGTAATAAATTCAATTAAGTTACGTTACTACACCCTGCGTAGATAAGGATGTATCCATCATATGATATTAATTACTTACTTCTAAGAAGAACTTTTACGGTATGGGCAACATACATTTCCTTTCGTTTCCTTTTAAGCTACAGATATTTATAAGCAGGTCATTTATAAAATGTAAAATTGATTTTATGTGAAATATACTAATCTGATTTAGCGATCATAAATAATTTCAAAGAACGAAGTAGACGATCATTCGTATAGATTTAAGTCGAAAACAGATTTTATTCCTTGACTATTCCTTCTTCGCGTACTAATGTGGATAATAGTAAAATAAACTTAAATTTAAGATGAAAAGTAAATTTAATAATTTTATGTTTAGAATATAAGTGGAGAAATGTTATTAGTTAGTCGTGGTTGAAACAAAATTTCGTGCACGTGTTTTCTCGATGAAATGTAAAAACACAAAATTAATTACAAGAAAAAAATGTGTACTTTTGGCTGCTGTTCATTGAAAAATAAATACTTTTTATACAAAAATACCTCGTCTTTTCTTGAATCTATGCATGCTAAGGGACTTTCGATAGGGATTTGTAAACAACGAAAAAAGGGGAGTGGAATATTCACTCCCAGTGCTTGTTCACCTTGAATTTCTGAATTTGATGGACTTTACACGGAACAAACCCGTCGTTGTCTGGTACAATTTAAAAACTAATTCGCCTTCGATCGTTATGCGTGTTGACCTATGAGATCATATCTTCAAGGTAAGTATCAAACCGATCATTATAATGGCAACATTTATGCGTGAGTGGCCTTTAAGTCAGGTGTCCCTCAAGTATCCACTCTTGGACCACTCCTTTACCCTCTTCATAAATACCGTCAATAAACAAATACAATACACAATTGTGACCCTATACTGACATATTTATGCTGACGTATCTGTTAATGCTAATGAAGAACATAATTTTTCCATTCGTCGCCGTTCGCAACAATAAGGATCGTGTTACTCGACTACGTGGACTGCACCAAGGATCTTGGTCTAAGACCTTACAAAATACAGTTCTTGCAAGAACTGATGCCGATTTTCGGTGAATAGAACAACTTGAGGAAAAACTGCTTTTTTATCGGAAAATTATCTACGAAAAAGCATTCAGATACATCGATGTAAAACAATCATAAGAGACTAAAAAGTCGATATCAGGGGCATGATCTATTTCAAGTCTAGACAATTGCTTGTGCATAAACATGATATTAATTGATGACATTGTGACACCAATGTCCCGTCTGAAAGAATTAAAACAGAACCGACCAAATTTGATTTGAGGATAAATGAGAACAAGCATGTATCTGCCGACGTCTTGGCCAGAACGTCACCTTTACAGATATGACTTAGAAGTAGTACATGAGCGTAGACTATCCTGGCTCACGACACCACCACTGAAATAAGACACAGAATCATTGAGAAATAGAGTCCTCACCCGGAAACCTTACAAAACCTTAACCATCCCCGTTCACCTCCACAGCTCAGAGGCATAGACATTATCAATCACCCACTTTTTGGCCTAGCGCGTGCATGTACGGGGCATATAGTGGTCCGAAAACGATTTCGGACTAATCTTGTACGCACTAAATGTAGATATCGGCTATAACCACACATGTGTGCAGCATGTCATTCGATAGATCTAGGTCTGTAGATGAGCCATAAATTATCAAATGAAATTGTTTGATTGAAAAATAGTGAGAAATAACGAAGTAAAGTTTAGAAAAGTGCCATGCGGAGCGAGAGCAAGGTTGATAAAACAACAAATTTGCTCGCTCGATCAAAAATTTTCAGTAGCGGAGTTAAGCCCGCGCATACTGATCTGCCTAGTACCTTTATAGAGTAGATACGTGCAATTTTTGGTTCCATTTGTAGCAACAGAGAGGGGACAAGAAAATACAACCAATAACTCTATTTGTTGTACAGCAGCATCCACTTGGTCAGGCGTCTAAGTGACTTAGCCATGCAGGGCAGGAACACCACTCGTCCGGCCGGGATATATATATATATATATTTTCCTTAGATCGTGTTTTCGAAGACCCAAAATCTATTTTCGTCCTTCATAGTAAGAGACCAAGTCTTACATCCATTTTTTTTTTTTTTGTTAGTGCTAGCAGATAACATGGAGCACTGCAACCGAAGTAGGTCTATTATGCCTGCTAGCCGATTAGACGAGAAGTTCCTCTGCTTTCTTAATAAAGCTGAGGATGTCCCTTGTAGGAGCTGAGCTGATCCCGTCAGGAGTCATGATTCTCTGAGGAGAATATGCTTCACACTCGCATAGTATGTGCTCTGCAGTTTCCTCGTCCTCAAGACAAAGCCGACACTTGGTTTCAGACGAGCGATTAATTTTGTTGAGATGATATCTCAGACTACAGTGTCCCGAAAGGTATCTGACCAGACTTCTGATATCGACTCTATTATATTTGAGAATATTGATAGAGTGTTTGTTTAGGGGCCGTATGAATCTGTTCTATTGTCGGAGTTCTTGAACGCTGTTCCGAAAGTGAAGATGTTGCGATTTTTCCCACTTGTCTAAGAGGAAATTAATCTTCGACTTAGGGATTCCGCAGAAAGGTTCGACACCTATGTCCATTTCGCTGGAACCTTTCCTAGCGAGTTGGTCGGCGATTTCGTTGCCTTTTATAACCTTGTGACCAGAAACCACCAGAGTTTGACGTTAAATGTTTTGCTTAAGTCTTGCAGGGCATCGTTGAGTTCGTACTATACGAGCCCAACGCTTTGAGCGCTGCCTGAATGTTTGAGAGTATATTGATGGTTATACCTCTTATGCCAGTCTCTAAGCATAGGTTGGCGCAAATTAACGCAGGTTAGTATGGCATATAATTTCGCTTGGAAGATACTACGACCTTCGATATCTTCCGATTTGATCCAAAAATGCCTGCGCCAACAACATGTGTGGTAATCCAGCTCAGGAAGGTATTATAGAATGGACATAGGATCCAATTGTCTTCATGGCTGGTCCGTTTTCGAGCAGAGGAGTCTGATTGCAACCTTTTTAATAAAAAGTTACAGTGGATTAATTCCGATCAGTGTCTCTTGGGCTGCCGTCGTGCAAGTTGACATGGCGCCTGTAATGCCGAGACATGCAAGCTACAAGCAATGCCTTTTTTTTTTTTGTTGGAGGCCTCTAATATCTAGCACTATACTCGTATTAGTACTCAGACGCAAATATTGGTCCATTGTATAATACCATCAGACAGACACCTTCCTTGATTGTACTTTTCCCGTCGTCCGGAGGAAAGTAAGGAGGAACTTCATTGATATAGAGCTTCGGGATTCGGCACACACCACGTCGGCCGAAAGGGTCACCAAGGTGCGCGAACGAAGGCGGGCCAGTCGCAGAGAAAGTGTTCTGCTCTCTCATCCTTCTCACAACATTCAGCACAGGTAGGTGTCTAACTGATGCCAAGCACGTAGATATGCTTAGCAAAAATTTAATGGCCCATAGTGACGCCCGCAGACTTCTGCAATCATTCCTCTTTAAGGATAAGAAGTATGCGGACTTCTTGCATAGGGCGTACGCGCTTAATCTACTACTAGACTACTAAAAAAGCATAACTTAAGCTAAGAAAAATTGGTTTTATTTAAAAAAAAAAAAACTATGATCGCGTTATTCCGATATTCCCTCCAACTACTGTGTGGATTAAAGAAAACACCAGCGCCGAACCCCCGCCCGGTCCTGGAGCCATCTGTAAAAAGTCAGACCATTCCAGGTTCAGTATCTGGCCAAAGCCAGTCCTGACGCTATGGAAATTAAACTGTGAAATGATAGCGCAGTAGGATGGCAGGTGTCATTGCGTCGGAAGGCATATCCATGAGACAGAGGTCGTAGGATATTTCTCGCGCAAGTACACTGTCACTCCAATGCGAGTTGTATCAAAAACCATTTCTCTTGAGACATGGCTTTCAGTACGCACATTCTGATATTATACATATATCAGGGGGTAAAAAAATTATACCATTTACTCATACGTACTGGGCATTTTCGTCTGTATTGAGGGAGTTTTTGATAACGCTACTTTCGACAGCATGTGTAACGCTGCTAGACAGCACTGTTTTTGTGGATCAAAGCAATGCTTTGTACGGCTACTGTCGAAATTTTAGTCAGATCGGACTCGTAGTTTTGTTTTGACCGCGTGTGGAAGCGGGAGTGTCCGCGGATTTTAGAAAAATGGAAAAAAAGGCAATATCGGTCGGTGATTCGAGTCTTGTTTTTGAAAGGGAAATAGCGCAGCGAAATCAAAGAGCGTTTGGATGCTGTGTACGGTGACTCTTCTCCTTCGATGGCGACCATCAAAAATTGGTTTAGCGAGTTTCAACGTCGTCGCACGTCGGTTTTTGATGAGCCACGTCCAGGTGCCCCGAAAACGGCTACCACGGAGGGTAACGTGACAAAAATCCACGATCTCGTCTTGGCAGACCGCCGATTGAAGATGCGCGAGATAGCTGAGACAGTAGGCATTTCAAAAGATTGCGTGGATCACATCCTGCATGAAATTTTGGACATGAGAAAGCTGTCGGCGCGATGGGTGCCGCGTTTGCTCACTCCAGACAACAAGCTCAACCGTGAGACCACTTCAGAGCTGTGTTTGACGCTGTTTAAGCGCAATCCGAAGGAGTTTCTGCGTCGTTTCATGACACTCGAAACATAGATCCACTGGTACACACCAGAGACCAAGGAACAGTCGAAACAGTGGACTTCACCTGGCATGCTCCGAAGAATGCGAAGATTGTCCCATCGTTTTCTGGAATTTTAATTTGATATATTTATAGTCTGACAACGTAGCATCTGGTAGGACTCTCCAGTTAGTATTGGCCTTCACATGCCTATTAGACAGGGTTACGTCAATAACTTCCTACCGCCTCGCCATCACAAATGTTGGTTGAGAGCCAACATTGTTGATGATAAAGGTCAGATGAAAGAGTGAAGTTTAAAAGATGACCTCCTCTCCGGCAGCATTTTCTGCTGTCCCAAACAGTGTTTTGAGCATTAGCATCGCAACAGACGATGAGTCCAATCTTTCTGGCTTCACTGTACTCTACGAGTTCAGAGACCGCCTTCAGTGGCGTACCGAGTCGTAGGAGAAGTAAGCAGACGCCACGACGAAGTGTTTAATTTCTCCATGAGCTTTGTAGCTAACTCTAGCAGCATCCAGATCTTGTCCACAGAATTGACCAAGTTTGGGGAGACGGAGCAAGGTTGTATTTTCCTAATTTTTGTAAACTAAGGTTTTTTATTTGGTTTTTATTTTCTTCTCTAATAGAGCTAATGAATTTGTTGGCAACGGTGAGTACTAAACAAATATTCAATAAGTGACTCACCTCTTTTGTTCGTATTGATGCTGCTCCATACCACATGGTGCATCGTATCCGATTATCAGATGTTGTATGCACCGGTGGCAATCATCTACTAGGTCAGTGGATGGAATTTGGTCGCCGTCTCCTGGGAAATAAGCAGAGGCGCACACGATCTCCCCTACTCCACCTTCGACGTCGCTTGTTATAAATTCTGGAATGGTTAACAAATTTATATTAAATCCGATCAAATATGCGGCCCTAGGAGGAGATTCTCCATTAGTGTAAATTAATTTACGCGACCTATTTTGTAGGCCCATAATTTTACCCACCCCTCTAGTGACATAAGATTCATTTTCAATCAAAGTAAAATAACATTTCGTAGTCATTCCGTATTTATATTGATCGGTTTACAAGGTCGATGACATAATATCAATTTTATCATCGGAACTTCATGGTAAGACTAATTTTTAACAAACAAGGGCGAAAGGAATCCCACAAGCTCTAAGGAAAAAAATTGATTTCAAAACAACCGATGACGCTATGAGCGAGACAATAGCCCATTTCTTTACATTAATGACATCTCCAACCCAACCCGCCGCCGATGTTTTGTACACACCTCACCCCCTTTAAGCCGCAACCCCATATGTCCTCAACCATTCGAGAAAGAAAATCAACAAACCAACGCAACGAACGAAAGAACAAATCTCATGTTTACATTTTAGGCAAAATAATTACTCGGTTGTATCGGAAGGAAGATAATACCTTAATGGCTCTTCGCGTGGTTCTGCCGCCCGACCTACACCCACTTGTCCAAGTTTAAACGGTCGCTCGTCCCTTAAGTGTCACCCCGTTATGGCATGTTACAACAATATATGACTCGAGTATTTCCATATAAAATATATTATCCACTTGTTCGTACCGCAGAACCGCGGCCGGGAGACGATATATTCGCATTCATTGGGGGTGTGTCGCGTGTAATAACCGCTCGTAATGGTCTCGTTTTACGACTTTCTCATGAATTATTTCACTCCATACCGCTATCGCTACCGTCAACGGAAACTACATCAAACCGTGCGGGCTCGAGATTGAGTTATGTTCGCCCTTACGGCGGCTATAATTGACGCGAATATTTAGCGCAAGCCCGGATATGGGTGTTCCGAATTACGACACCAAAATTGAGATTGAAGGCAACATTGTAGCTAAGACGCCCAGACGTGGAGAGAGCGTTGGATATGCCAGTGAATGTCGCAGACAGTTGGACTTCTTTTCCGGAAAAGAAAAAAGCAAAAACGTGAAATCATCCTCGATCCTCCTTAGAGATACAAAGATACAATTGCATTGTGACATTTTATATAATTTATTCTCCTTTGTCTTATCCGGTTTCCTCTGAAGGAAACTCTCGCCTGAGTAGGGATCAACTCCCATCGAAGGGATACACGACCGTCAAGAAGAAAGCAACGTCTTTACCGTCCTCGGCCGCGCGACATTCGCATCCAGATAATAATGTTTCTTTGTTTCGGTTGTCTTTACCATGTACTCGTATCTGGATCCCTTGCCCCGAAGTAGAAGTCTCCCATGGTGCCATCGGCCAATATTGCCGTTTTCATCTCTCTTGCTCTATTGAGTTGTTCTTTTATTCAAAGAAAATTAATTGGTTTTCGGGAGTAATTTTCGAAACCCTGTTTATTGTTCCTAAGCAGCTCACCTAGTGCCCGCAACTCCTGGATATCTCTGCTATCCTTTAAAAACTTAAAAACGCAAAATTAAAGTTTTCCCAAGCGCAGAAATCGCTGTTATCCTTGTGCCCAGCACTCACATATGTATACCTACATATCTGTGTGTGGCTGTGAATGGGAGTAATAAAAGTTTTCTCGTATCCCGTGAACATGGGTCGCTGTGCCTTTTGACAATTCACCTTAACTACGGGCGACCGGATTGAAGGAGAAACTCCAATGACTCGGTGGGGTAAGTAGTTTCGTTTCCTTGTAATCCTTTGCTATATCAACGTGCAGCGCATTGTTCTGCGTTACTGGCATGTTGTTTTCTATTTGTTCAATAACGCATGGTACTGCAGGGGACGGGTGGTGCCGTACAGTGGATCGGACAAGAAAACAACTTAAAAAGTTTCCGATTTAAGACATTTACGTACAATTTCAGGAAATTCCGAAAGTTCTACTTGCGTGGCTGGAGATCTAATTGTGTGAAAGTTTGTCCGGAAATGTGTTGCTTTAAATAGTGAACTCGGCTCTTCGAGCTTGGGTAGGGAGACTCTTGCTTATTTTAACCTTAGTAGGATGCTAACATTGCACGCTGGAAGTAATCATGTATTAGCGAACTGGCAAGGTAACAAGGTACTTAAATAAATTTTATTAAGAAACCAGTTTTGTGTTTCACCTCTATTTAATGAAACCGATAAAAATGGACAAGTCTTGAAATTATCGTGGATCCAAGCCCCACTACCGTAGACACACTATCTCCCAAGGGCACATTATAAGAATGTTTTTTCTTTTTCGACATAAAATCACTGATAAGAGAGAGGTATCCATATAACCGACTATCCAGTAAGAGGTGTCATTTTAAATTTCGTCGACTCGCTGAACTATCAACACTCATCAAATATCAAATTCAAGGTTACCGAATACGTGGGACTATATGTTTTTTTACGGAATAATTAGTCAGTGACTTTGGCACAGGGTGAATTTCGGCGGAGATATCCCGACCGGCCTACGCCAGCTGGTCAAACACTAAAACGTTTTGCTTCGAAGAGACTGGAACAATTTGTGACAGAAGAAACTTCGGAAGGTCTTGTAGTGCTCATTCTGACGAGAATATGTCCGCTGTGGGTGGAGATTTCGGAGATGAAGATTTTGAGAATGTTCCCTTTCCAAGAGCAAACTGACCGCCAGCTACAGCCTGTAGACCGTCAAACGTATCTAAACTACGCTCACGCTCTGCAGAAACTCAATGACGAGGTGGACGATTTTCAGCCTAAATTATCATAAGTTACGAGCCCCATTTCCATTTGAACGTAAACAAACAAAATTTGAACACATTATTCATTGCCCTATTTACGCCAAGGGTATCATCGGACCTTATTTTTTAGAGGACGTAGTGGAAAACACGGTCCCTGTGACTGCTGAGCGACACAGAATCATGATCAATGAGTTTTTATTGCCGCAAAATTATGAATCGGGACTCGAAGGAATGTGGTTCGAAAAGGACGAAGCAACCTTGCCCTACAATAGACGTTTTGTAGGAAGTGTTTCCTGCTTGCATAATGTATCTTTTTGGCAATTTGCATTGCCCGGTAAGATCACACGACTTTCCCGTACCAGACTCCTATCATTGATGTTTTTAATAGTCACGGCTCTATCAGAACAAGCCACAGTCTCTGTAAGCTTCCAAAAAAAATATTCAATAAGAGTGCGCGAACTTATCACCCGAATGATGTGGCGAAACGGTAGAAGGAGTAAACAATGGTTGCGCCCACTCGGCCGAAAATGAAAAAAATAATTTTTAAAACGTGTTAAAACAGCATTTCGGAAGCCACCTTGTAAGCATGTACGAATAATGTAAATGGATTCACAAGATCACGACTTTTTAGGCAAAATTGTCCCGAGGATTATATCCACTGGTCTGACTTCGAAAACACAAAAGAAAAAAATGGAAATAATGACTTTTTGAGCTTGGTCTCACTGTCTCATTTTTTCAAAAACGGTGCTGAGGAGACCTTACCGATTGATATTGGGCGTCTCTTGTAATTGTTATGGGTTCGTTTCCAGATTAATAATTTTGGCTTTTCTCCACTTTTCAAGACTAGTCTGTGTTTATGTATATTCGTCAATTCGTGAACTTTTTTCGTCTCTAATATCTCGATTCTGATTTTCGACCTATTTCAATCGACGCATAAGAGCATAATAAAGATGTGATGAGGTTTGCAAATGACTTGGCGGCTTGCACGAGTATTGCTGTACACTTTAAGTGACAAAAGGCTGCAGCAGTTGACAAAGGAGCGCTTTAGTTCACAAATATTAACACAGTGAGTGGAGAGACGAGTATGAATACCATTTCGTTGCATTTCTCCAAATTGTTTTCAGTTCATGGCCGAACTCACACTTTGTCCTTGGGGCTATTTTAACCAAGGTCGACATGGGTATACTGTTCTTCATTCTGCTCCAGATTGCAAGCGTGGCTTGACACAATCGGCGAATCCAAAGATCGATTGCATCGTTTTTAGAGAGATGTTTGTAGGAATATTGAATAAATTCGTAATCCCACTAACCTTTTTTTTTTGGAGAATACTGGAATTGTCGGGTGGTCGTACATATGTAAGTACACTAGACTCTAATATTCTTAGTTACCGAATAGAAAGCTGGCACTCGTGTGCCCATATACACGAGTCGCAACCAAATTCTTTAATTTTTTTTTTTTTTTTTTTGGTTTGTTTAAAATGAATTAATAATTTGAGTTGAATGAGTTAAGAATTTGAATTTGAAAAACATTCTCACAACTGCGTTTTTCGACGTTTTCGGCAACCTTGTTTTTCTTGTACCTTAAATCTGAAAAGTTATAATGACCATCACTCATGAAAACCGACTAGTTGTGTTGTTTTTAGACTTGCTTTAACACGAGCTAACGAAGAAATTTAATTCAATCAACAAATGAGTTGAAGCTCTCCAAAATAGCGACATTTTGCACACTGGGAAAATTGGTTGGTACTACACTATCATTGCTTGTGTGTGTGGAACAAACGTAAACGAAGTCCATAGAAATTTTAAATGTGTGTCTTTCAATATTGAAGTTCTGCCCAAAACACTAGAAGGGATATCCTGTGTTGATGATATACATTTCTTCAAAAAAATTATTCGCATAAAACTTCATTGAACGAAATAAAATAAGTTCTACTAGCTTACGAGGGCCGCCAGAAAAGTTTCCGACCTCAACGCGGAGATAGCAGCACTCGTCAATAAAAGCTAGTGAATGTAGTTGTGTATCTTTTGACAGTTACTCACCAAAATTTCAGCCATTTGGACGCGTAGTTTCTTATTTGACAGTCGTTTGAGTGAGTCGATGGGAGTTATTAAATGTTTGCTTTTGAAAGACAAAAGATGAGTTGGACTCTGGGTATGGGGACTCTGCACCACTATTTACCATAGTGCAATTTTGAGGAGCTAAATTCAAACGTGGCCGTGAGGGCTTGAGAGACGATGAACGTTCGGGACGTCTAAAAGCTGCAACAAGTAACAATATAGTTAACAACACTAAAATTCACCGATTAGTGCTAGGCGACCGCCGAATTAAAACCAGATAGTAAAGGCTATGAAAATATCCAAAGAACGTGTTCGTCACATAGATTTAGGAATGAGAAAACTGTCCGACGTTTTCAACCGTCGTAACACCGACGTACCAACCGAAGAACTTTCGGTCATTTTCATTTAGAATATTTTGATAAATAATAATGAAGAAGTTAGTCATTTATTCATTCATTCGGTGTTGAGCAGTGAAAAAAATAAAGAATGGTTCGAATAAAATAATCTTCGGGGTTTCATTTTAATACTGTAAGTCGCGTTGGGCCCCTGCCAACACGCAAAAGAAACCTGGTGGTGGACAGACGAAGCCAAAGCAGTGATACACGAAAAGAAAATGGCTTTCCAAGCTTGGTCAAAGTGCTCTTCTACTAATAGAGAGGAAAAAGCTCGCCGTGAAAAGGTATATAGATATTGCAAAGGTATCGCGAAGAAAAAGTGCGCCGAATTCAAAGCGAAAAGCATGGAAGGCCTATATCAGGAGTTGGAAGAAATATCGTCTTCCGCGTCTAACAGGAACCAGGCTACCCAGAAGCTTCGACAAAGCAATTTGAACAAAGGAGCAAATATCTTTAAGATAGCCGCCCAGAGAAGAAGAAATGCTCAGGAGATTCGTTTCCCAAAGTTTATTAACAATACTGAAGGCCAACTCATTGTGGAAGACGAAAAAATTCTCCACAGATGGCGACAGTATTGCGAGGAACTTCTGAACGAACAGTTTCCCCGAGTGTACTTTCCAAGAGCCGCCCCGAATCATGCCGAAATATCCGACACCACAGTCGAAGAAGTTCAGTACGCGGTTAAAAACTCCAAGAAAAGAAAGGCCGGACGGGATACCCTCTGAGTTCTGGAAAAAGATGGGAGACATCGGGTCTAGATGGCTCGTGGTTCTTATCTCCAAACTTATGAGAGGCGACACTATGCCTAATCAATCGACTGCCGACTGCGGAAAATAATACGACTATCTGATGACCAGTGCGGGTTTGTCTCGGGTAAATCAACGACAGATGCAATACCAGATATGCCGGTCTAGAACTAGCAGCCCAAAAAACTGAAGCTGTGCTCATAACCAGCCCTAAAAAGGTGGAATATGCGAGCTTCTTAGTAGGAGACCAGACGATAAGGTCCAAGAAAGCAGTTAAGTATCTGGGGGTCATACTAGACAACAGGCTTTCCTTTAGAGAACACATAATGTATGCCAGCGAGAAGGCATCACAAGCGCAAAGAGCTCTTTCACGAATGCTTCCTAATATAGGCGGACGCATATGCGGATATGCACGCAGAGTCCTACTCTCACGGGTAGTCAGCTCAGTCCTACTGTAAGCTGCTCCAATTTGGGCGGGAGCCCTTGCAGTAAAAGGACTAAAGCGGAAAATGGATTCAGTCTATCGACTTTGCGCAATAAGAGTAATCTGCGGATTCAGGACCATCTCTGACGATGCAGCGCTAGTCATAGCAGGAATGCTACCCATCGATATTTTGGCAGACGAGCTCAAAAGGGTATACCGCAGGCGCACGCCAGACCGGCAACAGACCAGGCTTATAAAAGCAGAAGAACGAGCAAAATCCATGACAATGTGGCAAACCAGATGGGACATCTCGACAAAAGGAAGGTGGACGCATAGGCTCATTCCTGTCATTGAGGCCTGGACATCAAGACCGACAGGAGACTGCAATTACCATCTCTCGCAGTTTCTGTCCGGACATGGTGGCTATCGAAAGTATCTACATAGATTTGGATATGATAATTCTCCGCTGTGTCCACAATGCCCTAACTCCGAGGAAGACGCAGAGCACACAGTCTTTTACTGCAGTCGCTTTATGCAGAACAGACAAAGGCTAAATGTGCCAAGCCCTGAGAACCTGATGATGGATTCGGTGGAAAATTGGAACGAAACATGCTCGTTCATTACAGCAGTACAAACAAAGCTTCGGCAAGTCGAAGCAGAGAGAAGAACCCAAGAGGCCTTTATCCGAAATACAGCTGGAACAGCTAATCGCCCCGCGAAGTAATACCTAACGGCAGTCCCGCGGGGAGAGTGGTTGAAGTGTGCAGAGGTGTGGTTTAGTACGTAGGCGCGTGGAAAAAGGAGAATAATATCCCGCGAATCGTGCATACTGGCAACACGGGTTACCAGTATCTTTTGAAGATTCCACATCCATGGGCGCAACCAAAAAAAAAAAAACAACAAAAATGTACAAGAGAGCAACGACAAGAATAAGATGCACCGCAGGAGTCACCGAAGAGTTCGCAATCAAAGTCGGTGTACACCAAGGGAGCGTCCTCAGCCCACTGCTCTTTATAGCAGTTCTTGATTGCTTGCTTGAAGGAAAAGTGACGTACCCCAATGTGCACCAGCTATTCTTTGCTGACGATGGAGACATTATAAGTGATGATCAGGCGTCCCTACAACGAGCACTTGATGTGTGGGTGGACATTTTTGAGGGACACGGGTATCGTATTAGTTCAAAGAAGACAGAGTATCTGTGCTGCCCTTCTCTGACCCTCATCAGCCTATTCCAGACATTTACTTGAATGGAAGAGTGCTACCCAAGTGTGAAAAGTTTAAATATCTGGGATCTATGATTAATAAAGAAGCAACTTGTGATGACGACATCAACCATCGCGTAAGCGTAGGATGAAGTGGCGGGAAAACTCCGCCACCTTCTGTGATCGAAAAATGCCCCCTAAGCTGAAAGGAAGGCTCTACACTTCAGTTGTACGCCCGGCGCTCACATACGGTTCACAATGCTGGACAATGCATAAAAAGTATGAGAGCAAATTAACGGCAGCTGAGATGAAGATGCTTCGCATGACAGCGGGAGTAACAAAGCGTGACAGAATTAGAAGTTCAAAGATCCGAGGAAGCCTCCACGTAAAAGAAACCATCACAAGAAAGATAGAGCGCGACCGACTCAGTTGGTATTGCCATGTTCAAAGAAGATATCCTTTGAACCCCGTCCAAAAGGCGATATCAATCAACGTTCCAATTTCAACACGCAAAAAAGGCAGGCCGAAAAGCAATTGGTGCAAACAAATGCAAAAACACCAGCATTTGATTGGCCTCAGCGATGAAGTAATCCCAAACCGGGAAGCCTGAAGTCAAACCGGCGGACCCCACAAGCGGACCAGTAGGAATGCAGTTAAGTGGGAAGGTAATGGTCCTACACTTCTGAACATAACGACGCCGGAAAAAAAAGAAGAGAAGAAGAAGTCGCGTTGGGTACCATAATTGCTCAAGTTCAACCAAAAACGTGTACGAATGAACGTTTCCAACGCTCTGTTGGCGCAGTATAGGCGTAATAAATCAGAGTTTTGGCGCCGATTAATTACTATCAATGAAACTTGGATAAACTATTATACGCCCGAAACAAAAATACAGCCAAAGCACTGGACTACAAAGGGGAATCGGCACCAAACGAACCAAACACTCTTTTTTGGCTGGGAAAGTGATGGCTACTGTTTTTTGGGATAGTCATGGAGTTGTGTTAATGGATTATCTTCAAAAAGGAAAAACCATTACAGGAGCATACTATGCATCACTACTTGGCGAACTGAAAGCAGAAATATCGGGAAAACGGCCACATTTGCAGAAAAAGAAAATCCTGTTTCACCAAGACAATGCGCCCCACCGTTTCACACCGCAGCGGTCGCCATGGCAAAAATCCACGAATTACGGCTTGAACTGCTAGCCCCAACAGACTTCTTTTTGTTCCCTATTCTCGGAGGACAGGGATTCTTGTCAAATGAGAAGGCATTCACCTTCGTGAACAGTTATTTTTCAGAGAAAAACGCCGAATAAAATTTAAGACGGGTTACAAGGAGACTATGTAAATTAATTTAATTTATTTATTTTCGTATCATAATTTACATTTGGTGAGCCACCGCGCAGTTTACATACAAATCTGATATTTTGATTAAATCTTTCTAATTACCAATTATTTTAATTAATAACAAATGCTTGACAATGATAATAAGCTTTGAAGGAAAACAACGACAAAAGCCTTCAATCGAAAAAAACAAAAACAAAAAATAAATAATAAATAACGAGGAAAGGAAACTATGTAGAGAAATAAATTTTAAAGAAAAATGTCATGTATCCTTACTATATCTTGAAATTCATTCAGGCCACATATTCGTACAAAATAAATTTAAAAAACATGTTGAACTTGTTATTTATTGGTTTTTAATTGTCAAAAAAAAAAAACAAAGAAAAGCCGGAAAATTGCAAAAGTATTAAATTTTAAATATTTCTTTGAGTTGATAAAACAATGCCTACCATTTAAACATTTCTTTCCGAAGATTTTGACCATGTGGTCTTAAGTGGTGCATACGAAGAGAATAACTTTTACTTACTTTTAATAACACGTGTAATGCTATCTTCTTAGACTGCAATTGACTCTAGTTTATCGGCTTAGACCACGGATTTGACGTGGTATAGGACGTGTCCCTATAAATAATTGTCTAAGGCTTCAAATCGTAAGATCTAACCGACTGATCTTGCTGTAACCACATGTCGACCAGGTTCAGCTTATGAATTTTGGGCAAAGAAAAGTTCTAAGTCATTGAACAATTGACGCCAGCATTTCTCTCATGATCATTTTTGAAAAAAAATTTCGCTGGACCACAAACCGCAACAAATAATGCATTTCAACCGGTGCATTGGCAACTCTTGTACTGCCTAAGGTTGATCATTGAATCAAATACGGCAGTTTTATTTATTAAAATACTCATTCAACCAGAAATGGGGTTCATCGCTAAAGACAATTTTTTGACAAAAAAGCGGATTTTTACCCAGCTTCTCTAAGGCTCCCTCTTCGTATTAATTTTTAAAATGGCAATATTTATTGAGTGTGTTTGACTGCAACACATGTAATGAGGTATGTGCAAGCTGTCAAAATAAAATATTAAAAAAACAAGCAACATAAAGTCACACAATCTAACAAAATCCAAATATTATTAAATCTAATAAAACTGATTTCAAGAAAAAACAACACAAAATTACTAGCACAATAATAAAATAAAAAAATAATTACGTAAAATATTGTAAATGGATGGCACATCAGTATCTAGTTTCGCCACCCTTAGCATTAATAACCACCCTCAGTCGTTCTGCTATCGACAATTATTTTCCAGAAATCTGGACTTAAAAGTTCGCATTTTCATTGTAGAGCTTCTTTAAGAGAGATTTTGCGACTGATAACTCGAATTTCTTTTTCTGGCTCTACCCACAATGTTGATGTCGAGAGACTATCTGGTTTTCGCCAAACTCAGGGTTTCAAATCTTATAATCTTATTAACTCACTCTTTGGCCAATGCGTGTCTGTTTTCTTCGTTAGCTTACGACGTACATCTCTGCCGTTCAAACTATTTGTCCTTAAAGCAAAGAGTGGCTTTTTAATGTTTCCGGACATCTCGAAGTCAATGTTACTAAGTGGCGCTACAATCCGGTGTGAACTTGGGCCTTTACCAACAAGTATCTTCAGCTGGCGCGATATTGTGCCAGTTGTTTCCAGTGCCGCACTCCCAGTTGGTTAAGGTCCCCTTTCATTTCTGTGCGCCACCTTAGATGCACTCTGTTGCGTCGACCTCTCACTTACCTTCGATAAAAAAAAAATGTTTCTTTCATTTGGAAACTGACATTTAATGTAATCTATTTTACTTGGGAAATAGGTAATAGAGTTCCTTCTATATACTTTTGTTTCATTTCCCCTTTTTTGCTCTATTGTACGGCACCATGCCAACGTGTATAAATTATAATCATTAAATAAAGTATAATCATCAAAAATATCTTAACACTATTCCTAATTTTCTTATATTCCAAATTTTCCTATGCTCATGGACAGCATACCTACATAATTACGGTACAGAATTTTTCAAAAAGATCACTAGCCTTACGGCAAGATTTACCTCCGCAAACTAATTTTAATATAAGCTTTCGTTCTTCTAAAGAAGTTTCCATTTATTGAAACGGCCGCACCAGTATCAACCAACAAAAGTATGTTTCAGCAGAATGAAATCGAGCTTCATCACTAGAAAAATTGTACGAGTATGTATGATTCCAGTCGCTTGGGCCTTATAAGCATGTAAGCAAGAATGTGGCGCAAGATGGTTGGGTACGGGTAAAATTCTGATAAAAAGGCTTCCAGTCTTAGCTACGGCGTTGATATTTTCAGCTCACCTTGCCGAATGAATACTAGTTGAGGCCTGCATATTATAAGCCCGTCGCAGACGTTTAAGCTCGCTATAACTGCAGGAGGAAGTGCTTGATGATGACCAAAGATAGGGCGAAATTTATGCAGCACTTTCGCGACATTTTTATCGTTTTTGTTGTGAATTTTCACGTTCGAGTATGCATCGATCCACATTTAATAACCTTCTGGCTTCCCTATTGAATGACACCACGATGATGGTGGAATACTAAACGTTCCACAATTGCCAGAAATTTTAAGTGACACCTCATTTTGGATGACCTTTTACAAACAAAACAGTCGAGTTTTTTTCTCTTGAATCGATCAAGAGAACTTTTTCATCCTCCTGTAATAGAGTCCATACTGTTGTCTCATAGAGGAAATTGAGCAGACAACAGTATTGTACAAGGTTTTCCAATAGGACCATAGCGAATTTGTATAATATTGCAAGCGCACCCTTAAGCTCTTTTTATAATCTGTTTATATCAAAATAGCAGACAAAGCCAAGACGAACGGGTAAAGTTGGGAATTACAAAATTTATCACCGTAATTCTGAGTCAGTAACCGCAGTCGAAGAGCGTTTACTCTAATTTTCGGTCGTAATAGTTGTACCACCAAACCATTCCTGTGCCAGTGAGAAGACGCACCGGTCGAAAATATGGCAACCATAGTTGCTTAGGTTCAAAACTCGACGCCACGCCGTTGATAGTAATCAGGAATCTTTCAGTCCACAATGTAGCAAATTAAGGACCTTGACCTAGACTCTTAGGAAATTAAAGTAATTTAAAAATATAAGCCTCTTGAACATTTGAAGCGCCGGGACTTCTCTGTTTGGGTTTAGTTTGAAGAAAATCCCGAATTCTTCCCTAAAGGCTTTGTCAATATGCAAAGTACTCACTATTTGACTGAGTCAGACTTCACAAAATTGAGCGTGAGGTGTAGACATTTAGTCAAACGTGGGTGTAATTGGGTCGTATTTTTTGTCTAAGAAAATTATTCATAAAAACTATTTTCGAACAATAATGCGGCACATTGAGCTGATAGGACGGACGTAAATTTGATTTCCTTTCGTACGGAATAAAACATTTTGTTCCCACCTTACCAAATGCTATTCTTGCAGTCCATACTGTACCTTCTTCGAGGTATAGGTAAACGGTGTTCAGAAATCCCTTTCAAGTATTCACTTTTCGAGCTAAAACAACTCAATGAACGAAAATACTATACGAAGGGCTTTCTTCCTATCTCGACAAAGTCATTGTCCATGTTTGACTCCTTGCCATCCGAGCAGCCAGTACCGAACATTTATCCGAGATATTTCAATACCTTCTTTGCTGTTGCCTTCCAACTTTGGATTAACTTTCAATTTCAAAATCAATATTATTACACCCCGGAGCTGTAAACTGCCTCATCCCACCCACACGTTATCTGTTATATTGTACAGCCCTACCGCAAGCAAGCAACTATCTATCCCTCCGGTCCCCCGACCGACATAGATATGTGTAATTTTGTTAATTAGATTCTTCGTAAAGGATTCGAAGAACTATTTCTTGTTCCCTTGTACTCGTACCTCGACATCCGAAACAATATATATTACACACATCTCCCGTCGTTTTGGTTGAAGTTTGAACGACTTTTTGAAACATGTTAACTAGATATACAAGTATCTACGAGTAATTGTTCCCAACTATGCATGCTAACCGAAGTCATTAATTTTAAGCTGCTCCCACCCCGACCACAGTGTTAATGTGCCATCACCCAAGCCATGTGCGGATACCAGACACAAAGAAAAAAGTTGACCTTGTTTCGAAGTACCAGTTCTCCTAGGTGAAGGCGGAAAGGGTGGTCTGCAACGCGACCCTCAATTCATTTAAATACAATTTTCGAAATTTATTGCGGTAACACCGGTAAGAATGGGGGGCGTCAGCGCCAAAGGGTTCACCGTCATTGGTGTAAGTTATTGCGTAACCTTTCGCCAGGCCGCACCGCAGCTCGGTCTTGACGTCGTCCAACCCGTCTCGTCTGTAATCAGTTGAGCGTAGGTGCGAGGATAAGCCTTGTTTACGTGTTGGCATTGCGCGCCACCCTCCCATTTGCCGGATTTATTATTTGAATAAATTTTGCTTTATAGGCGGCCCGGTTCCTTGCCACGTTTTTGTGGACTTAAGCCAAAATCGTTTTCATAATTCAATTTTTGACTATTAAGCATGAGGCACGTGGTGCGGAGGCACGCGGGAATAAGCCGTAATTAGATAGATGCGTTTTTGTTGGCGGATATCGGGCCTGGTGCGGCGGTTGTTAATCCATGAAATGGATGTTGAACCTCTATTGCGACAGCCAACGATTCTAAGTATACGCGAGGGCAAGTTATCCCTCGCGTACAGCGGCGTGCCACCTCCATCCATTTTTTTTTTTCATTGAGATTTATGAATCATTATGATGATGAGGGAGTGTTCTGTGCTTTGCGTTTTGTGGGCTAATAGTCAAATGCTAACATCACTTCATACGAGCCATAGTGACCACATTAATTGCGAAGTCGGCCGCATAACCTTTATGGCGAGGCCGGTTGTCCGACAGTAGTCGCCGGGTCACATAAGTTAATTTGTTGTTGGCTTTGTTACAATTGTGGTTATGGTTCCTGCGGCAGGAAGTTTATGAATATTTTGTGTTGCGTTTTGTTTGGCTTGGCTATATGCGTTAGAGGGATGTGTAAATTGAGCATTAAATTGTGGTAGTTTTCCTGTTTTTTTTTTTATGTGTGAATAATAACTGCCAAAGGATGATAGGTGGGCTGAGTGTGTCATAAAAACGGATTTAATGGGCTCTAAAAAAGTTATTAAAAAAGTTATCCAATAAAGTATTTATCACATGTCCAGAGGCTATAATAGTTGGTTTTTATTAGGCGGTTAACACTAGAAGCTATCTGATTAAATAGGTTTTGCTTTGAACAATAAAATTCAAAATTGAAATTATTTGATGATATTTCTTTTATTTTTTATGACTTGTTTGGGAAATTTGTCATAACTTGAAGCTATAGCACTTTAAGCCACCTGGATCTCCGACTTCCATTTTGATTATTCACAAACAATTTCCTTTTCACATTAACTCGACCAAATCACTTAATCTTAGGGCCGCCTAAGGCTGTTGAAGTCATTTTAATTTATACTTTGGCCTGGGTTTCAAAACCCAGGTTGCCATCCACACGACAGTCAGTGACTAGCTAAACTCATATTTATGCAGACATTTAACGCACGATCGCTGAAAACAACTCTCCACTGGCTGTAATAGCCAACGGGTGAAGGCTCTAAGTGGCATCAAAAGTACTCAGAAAAAATAGATCCGTCAAAGCAAAATTTGTGATTTAGGGTTAGGATCAGGTCTTATAACGTTTGATCAATTTTAACCTCCAGGATGTTTTTTATTAATTATTTTAAAACAATATTTATTCTAAACTATTTTCTGTGAAATAATTTTCGTTTATTTTGATTCTTGAAAACTTGTTCTAATCACTTTTTTAATATACCAGGTTTGTTCAAGAAATAAAGGGACTTTTTATTTTTCTCAATTTTTTTTTTGTAATTTTTCAATTTTTCAATTTTTCAATTTTTAATTTTTCAATTTTTAATTTTTCTCCTTCAACGGAATCCCCATAAGGTATAATACACTTTCGCCAAATCTTTTTCTAATCCTTTGCTCAACTTCTGATATGCGCTTTTTGGTATAGCCTTGTCCTCTTGCGGCGATGCGGTCTATATCTCATCAATCGTGGCAAATCTCCATCCTTTCAAAGAATTTTCCAGTTTTGGGAAGAGAATAAATCACAGGAGGCCGTACCGTATTACCGTATTGTTGTGGGCCAAAAAATTACGCACACGCATAAATGAATGAGCACGTGCAATATTCATTATTAACCGTACGACCTTCCGGCAAGAACTCATGAGGAGCCGCACCATTGTAATCGAAAAAAAAAAAACAATGAGCAAAACATTCTCATTTGACCAAACTTGCCTAACTTTTTTCCAGTCTTGGTTCCCCTGTTCGCTTCCAATCGGATAATTGGACTTTGGTTTCGATGTCATAACTATGTATATACCCATGTTGCGGCACCAGTGTTGGTTTTTTTCAGCAAATCTGGATCGTCATACACATCATTGAGGCGACGATCCTTTTGGTCGAAATTTTACAATTTTTAAAACTAACCTCGCTAACACACGTTTCATAACCAAAACACACGAACAAATTTAATGGCATGGGCCAACTGATATGCCAATATCTTCTCTGATATGGGTTCAACGTTTCTCCATAACAATCTTCTTCACTGCTTCAAAGTTTTCCTCCGTTGTTGACGGGGGCGACCCGAGCGGGCATTGTCATTAACAGCTTCCTGGCCTACTGTGGAGAGTTTGTAGCACTTATAAACATTTTTAAAATTATTTTTCACAATTTAACACAGATTCTTTGTTTCGAAAAACAAACTAAATATCCAAAATAGCTTATAATATTTAATCTTGATAAAGTCATACCACTCCAAGCCACTTCTAGCCACCTTTTTTTCAGATCTTTCTGGCAGTATATACATAAATTGTACCCAATAATCGACTAATTTCTTGCCACCTTCATAAGAATGGAAGTTCTATTCAACCAGACCATGTTCCATAGAATGGACAAAATGATAGTCTGAAGCGGCAGAGTCTGGTGGATGCAACGGGTGAGACAGAATTTTCCTTTTAAACGTTTCACCAATTTTGCAAAATGTAGCCGAGCAACTTTCACCTTGTCGAGCTCCTGCTCATATAGTGTTTTTCCTTCAATGCACGACTCAAATGTAAAAATCGCAGTAGATAGCAGTCTCAAGTTAAGATTTCTTTCGGTTCGCAGCCCATAATAAGCTACACCCTGCTGATCCCAGGAAATACTGGGTATTTGGATGGATATTTGTCTTTGCCGACGATTTTGATGCCGACCTTACCCCACAGTACAGTATTGAATTTTCATAGCCAGCCATGGTAGAATGCCAAATTTTTTCCTTTTCCGTCGTTTCTTTGGTTAAAAAGCCGTTCATACGTGAAAAAGAGCCGCCCGATATCTCTATGCTTTAGTTCGTACGGCATCCATTGGCCTTGTTTCTGAATCGTTCCTAATGCTTTCAAGCGTTTCGAAACCGTCGAACTCTCGAGTCATCTGAGTCATCATGAATTAATTACTCTCCTTCAAACTTTTTCGGTGCGCCGGAACGTTCTTTGTCTTCAACATCAAAATTACTATTTTGGAAGCATCGCAACATCAAGCATGCTTACCATAAGTTTCAAAAAGAAACATGTATGCTTCAGATGCAGAATTTTTCCTTTGAATAAAATAGTGAATTAAAATTCTTCACAAATACTCTTTTCGTGGCACGAAACTCATGGTTTACATTTCAGTGAACCAACAACGCTGAAGTTCAAGCTTACGTACAGTACTTTCTTGTAGATGTATTACCATATCAAATTACATGCATTCTTAGTGCATTTTTCAGAATTTTTTTTAAGACCCAGAAACTTGTTTTTTATTACAAAATACAAAATTTTACACTCGCCCGCGAAGCTCTATGACTTATCTGCAGGAAATTATTTTCTAAATGTTTTTTTTTTTAATATTTTATCGATAAGGCTTACATTTACTCTTTAAAATTATTATACGTTAAGATTAAGGAGATATATAAAAAAATCTAAATTCAAAATTTGCTCGCCATTTAAGTGAAGTTACCTTAGATTTAAATGGCTAACGGGGGTCTATTAGGAATATATAATTGAATGTCTTTAATTATGCCCAGGTATTTGTGAAAATCTAGAATTTCCATGGTATCGAAGCTACATATCTAGATCATTGGTCAAGTTCGACATCACTTAGTTGCTTCCTTAATCTCCGCCTGCATAATCCGCTCTGCACCCGCGATGAATTTGTGACTTAGAATAATCGCCATATCATATGCGTATGCGAAAGGAAAAGTGGACCAAGCTTGGGACAGTGCAGGACCCCATATTGCATTGCTTGTTCGATGCTATAGCTGTGTTGGGTTTTTTTTAGCGAAGTCTCGGTCTGTTGATTTATACTCTTACGTTTCTCGAACCCGTATTAACTTTGGTAATTAATTTATGTTTCTCGATGAAATTGCGTATCCCATCAACCACCTATTTCTCTTTGCCCCAATATATTCTCAACAGTGGGTAATACTAATCTAGATCTGTAATTTGTAGTTTCATTCTGTGAGGACCCCTTCTAATCCCTTCTAACAATCTAACGATTGATTCGTTGATCAACGAACATTATTGTATAGGATCACTACTAAATATGTTAAATAGTGCTTGATTTAGAGGAACAATGTACAACTGGTTCAAAATATACTTAAATGATTATCTCATATCCTGGGATCTTGGGTTTATTCGTCATTTCGGTTCATGTATTTGATTTCATAATTTATATTTCATACACAGTTTGAAATGCACATTGACTTCGTTTGTAGATATATGATATATGCGTACAAATGGACAGACAGGCAGACAGGAAAGCTTTTGCCTCAACTTTGCAAAGTAGAGAAAACAATTGACTTTTACAAATTTTATAATTATTTTAAATGATTATACTCCTAAATTCCTTACATACCTGCCACTACACATGTTTGGTATGCAAAATCAATATTTAAAACTAATCGTTTACCATTTTTTAAACCATTTTTTACCATAAAATCACACTTAACCCACATGCTTCAAAAATACAATATAATAATTAATAATTTTATAATTTTACTCAATATCTGATATGAAGTACACTTTTCAATGATACTATATAGGTTTTGCTGCTAGATAATGTGTAAATCGATGTGCCTTATATGAGGCAATATACTGGTACGCAACAAGTGTAAATCTTACGATATTTAGCCATCTTGTTGAAAGATAAGCGAGAGCCAAGAATAGCTTTGGATGTATAAACATGAAATTTTAAAAGTCGAATCCAGGCCCACGATTTACATAATTACGGATATTTTCTTCGTACATTCTTATTTTTTTTTTTTGTTGGAAACTGGACCAATGCGGGCCCATTGTACTACCAGACAGACACCTTGTATTTTTCCCGTTGTCGAGAGAAAAATGAAGAGGAGCTTCGATGATGTAGAGATAAGTCCGTCCCAAGGGTGCGCCACCGTGCACGATCGAAGGCGGGACAGTCGCAGAGATAGTATTCAGCTGTGTCATCCTCCTCACAACATGCAGCACAGGTAGGCGTCTTACTGATGCCAAGCAAGTAAAGATGCTTAATAAAAGTGTAATGACGCCCACAAGCCATCCGCAATCAATTCTCATTAAGGATAAGGAGAATGTTGCGGACTTCTTGCTATCATCAGGGCGTATGCGCTTAGTCATACAGCGTCCTTGATATTCCGTCCATCTACGACTGTGTGCATTAAAGACCCAATCGTTGATGTCGGATTTGACCGTCGAAACAGGTAGATCTATGGTGGATTTAAGTCCTTTGAGACTCTCCCCTGAGCCCCTTCTAGCTAGTTCATCGGTGAACTCTTATCCTGAGATCACAGAATAACTTGGGACTTATACAAGCCTTGGTGAATTTTTCAAAAAGGTCTTGAGTTCATGCACTAATTTGGAGGATAGAGGGTTTGACAGAGCTTTGAGTGCAGCTTGGCTGTGACTGCAGACTCATATGCGTTTTCCTTTCGACTTGTGCTTCATAGCATAGCGCATGGCCATTAGGATTGCGTATATCTCAGATTGAAAGACAGACGCATATTTTCCTAACGAGAAGTGCAGTCGAATATTTTCGCACTCAAAGAAAACAAACTCTAGCGCCGGACCCCTGCCCAGTCCTGGAGCCATCTATAAAAATGCGAAGGCAGTCCAGTCCAGTCCAGGTCTCAGTATCTGACCAGAGCCAGTCCTGACGCCATGGAAATTTGACTGTGAAATTATAGCGCAATAGGATGGCAGATGTCATTGCGTCAGAAGGCACGTCCATGAAACAGGGGTTGTTCCATAATATAAGTTAACAACCAGCTCCGCGAAACGACCACCACAACTCGTACGTGCAGGAATTCGCCTACGTTGCACCTGCATCATAATTCTGCACCAACAATCGCCGCCTGATCCAGCAATGTCACCTGACCCAGCAAGCGATAACAAGTGCAGCGAGCCGGAGGAATTCATCGTCGGTCACCCGAGCACCCACCCACGCCACCAGGGAACGCCAGCAGAACATCGCTCATCAGATTACGAGTGCCAGTAGTATTTAAGGTAGATGTAAATCAATTGTAAGTAGACTTTAAGTTGAGACGTGTAAGGGTAAACACTGCCCGATTTTTGATAGAAATAAAAATATATTTTTTTAAGCAAATAAAGTAGTATAAGTTTAAGTTATACCTTATGAATATTCGTTATAAGAAAACATATTTTTACACAGTCCACATATTCTTACTTCTGTAGGTGCACTAAAAAAATTAAACACAAAGAAATTGGTTCGCGACAGTTTATTGGTAACAACGGAATGAGCGCCTAAAAGTATTTCACGGCTCTATTTATTAGAGAGCGATTTATATATGTCAACGGGAGGATCATTCGATCTTTTAGTATACAGAAAGTACATATAGTCCAGTCAAATTAGTCCTTAAAATAGAGGTAAGGTTACAATAATTCCCATAGAGCTAAAAATTGGTATGAATGTTCAGAATACCATTATAAATGAATTGTGAAAAGTCCCCATCAATCCCCCTTGTGCAAAAAATTTTATCGATGGTGAAAGTTTGCAAAAATAGGTTTTTCGCGTTTTTCAGCTTAACGGTGAGTTTTACAGCAAAAATAGTTCAGACAAAAATTGTAGATCATCCGATTCTCTACAAAAAATGTATCTACACTTTTTTTCATAAGTATTGCCATTTCCGTGATATAGCGGTTGAAAGAATTGAAAAAAATATTTTATTCGTAATATGCACACGTTTCCACACCACCTATGAGGTAGTGTGCTTGGCGCTTTTTTTTTAACGTGGTTTCCCCGGTAGGCCTATTCCACGATCTATTATGATCCTATTGAATGCAAATGGAGTATTGAAAATGATGAAAGCTGCGTAAATTATGTAATACATAAATGAAAAAATAATTTGGAAAAATTATTCATCGGATTCATAATAATCCAATGGAACTTCTAGTATATTGTCTTCGTTTTCTTCTTCTTCTTTTTCTTCATCTTCTTTTTCCTCATCTTCCTGCTGGACACAAATATGTTCTAAAAGTGATGGATCATATGTCTCATCACTGATATCGTAATTATCCTCATCTAATATCGATTCAACATTGGAGCACGACTGTCCTTGACAATTGGTGCATGCTAAAGAACAAAACAGTCCAACCTTTTTACAGCCGCATTTAGCATTGCAACCTTTTTTGCAATTGCAAAAGATGGTGTTAAGGAGTTTTTCTGGTGCAGGTGGGAGTAACGTATGAATTGGTTCCAATGCATTGTCAACTAACTTCCAACCCCAGTCTTCTGGATCCATTTTATTACCAAGCCACACTTGAACTTGATAATATACCCGGAATAGATGTTGTTGAGCAGCAGCAGAGGTTGGGGGAAGACAAGCTAATTGCACTTGTTTTTTATTATAAGTTTTTTTTGCAAAAGATAAGTATCGGAGCTTATCCAAGCAGGTAATTTTTTTTGGAGCTCCGTACATAGAAAGAAGAAAGCGAATTCCATTAGTGATTATAACTTCTGGAGTAGAGTTACTATCTTTAAAAACTTCAGCACAATTAATTAAATTTTGTTTCTCGAACAATTTCAAAACCGTTGTTTTGCCCCTCTTGAAAAATGCTGATGTTGTATCGCAGCCAGTTATTGCGTGTAGAAAAATTATATGACCTTCTCTAAGAAATAAGTCAGTGACTTTGGAATGTCTGTATCAATATCTTCAAACATACGACCTGGTGGAGGATAATTAGAATTATCTAACACTGCACATTGAATATCCTCTCGAATAATTGCTGCTGCAGCTTCTAAGATGCGAAATCGCTCTTCTTTTTTATCGGTTTTTTTTTTTTCGTACCAAGCTTGATTTAAAATATCATGGTGACTATCAATAAAACATACGAATGTTGATGATCCTGATTTTTCTGTAATAATAATTCTATCACCATACTCCAACTTCAATCGCATTTTAATGGTTCTGTTATCTATTGTTGATTTTTTACAAATACTTTTTAATTCGTCTAATGTGAATTGACAATCATCGCTATTTTCAATATACTTAAATATTTCTCTCATCGCAATATTTGTAGCTTCATCTTTAGGACGACCGACTTTACCCCCAGTGGTCGGTTTCAGAAAAGAATTGTAGCAATCGTTATGATACTTAGCCTCGGCAGCGACTAAATCATATTCAAATTCAATTCGAGCAGCAACAGCTTTGGCTACATCATCACAACGAGTTTTAGCTATAGTTAGAATACTGTCTTTGAACGAAAGTGTAGTCACTTTAAAAATCTTACGTCGGTACTGCAGTGCTTTTTTCTTCTCCAACTCTTCATTTAATTCATTGCCGCAAAATGTAGTAGTTTAGTTTCACTTACTCGTGCTCTAGTACGAGGAGGACTTATTTTTGATGAACCAGCTTCTTCTTCTTGGCGCCGTCTTTTCACGGCATCAATGCTACTTTTTCGAGTATAATTTTTTCGACACTGCACATGAATTTTTACAGATGTCTGGTCTTTCAGGTACTCCGAAAACTCATCACCTCTTTCAATACTTGCATCAATTAATGCTTTCATGCCGCGATCAACAGTAACAACTCCACTTTCAGTCAAAGGTTGACTACAAATAAAGCAGAATTGCGACATTTTTTTTTAAAAACAGTAAAATGCACAAACTTTGTTACAAAATATAAGCGATAGCCACGAGTTGTCACTACGAAGGAATGCTTACGACTAACAGTATTTTGTTGAGTATGAGACCTTCGAAACGGAGCAGGTATACGAGCATCGCCACGCTGACAATTGAATGGAAGACAGATGTTACTCAAGGCCATGCGACTAAATGAAAATAGGGGAGGAGTTTTTGACGTTCATTTATATTCTAAGAATTTTATAATTTGTATGTATAAGACATAGGGACTCATGTATTTACTCATATAACGGTTCAAAAATGTATATAAAAGTACATTAACGTGCATATTACGAATAAAATATTTTTTTCAATTCTTTCAACCGCTATATCACGGAAATGGCAATACTTATGAAAAAAAGTGTAGATACATTTTTTGTAGAGAATCGGATGATCTACAATTTTTGTCTGAACTATTTTTGCTGTAAAACTCACCGTTAAGCTGAAAAACGCGAAAAACCTATTTTTGCAAACTTTCACCATCGATAAAATTTTTTGCACAAGGGGGATTGATGGGGACTTTTCACAATTCATTTATAATGGTATTCTGAACATTCATACCAATTTTTAGCTCTATGGGAATTATTGTAACCTTCAAAGTCTTATTTGACTGGACTAATACATAGATAAAAAAAAAAAACGACGGGTTGCACTCCGGGAGTGCCGGCAGAAGTGAAAACTTGAATATTAACGTTGTGCATTTTTGATATTTTGGAATGGTTAGGGAATAATTTTGCACAAATTGCTTTAATTATCAGTATAAAAGTACTATCATTTATGTGGTAGAATACAATATCTATTTATTGCGCTATCGTACACAAACATGACAATTTATGTATATTACATTCAAAAGTTTATCTACCAGAAAAATCAACTTCCATCCGTAATTTCGACGACTTTTTCACCATCATTATTATTAGAACCGTCATCGCCAATCTCTAAAACTGATACGATAGGTAGGAAGTAAGAAACGAACAGTTTTGATTCGAACTTATTTAAATGTCTAATAAAGACCGCATCAATAGTAGTTTTGTATTTCGTTGTGCTAAGATTGCAATCATTTGACATAGTTAAACCAAATTCATTATTTAAAAATTCAATTAATAGTTGATTTTTATCGTCTGCAAAGTTTATGTTGAAATCTCCACTCAAAATCATTGGCAATTCATCAAAGCTTTTTCCAATTTTTTTTTGAAGCAATGCAGATGCGTCATGAGAATAAATGAATAAATTTTCGTACAAGAAGTCTCGTATAGCACGCAATGACTTATGTATCTGGAGAGATGTAAACGGCAACCATAACAATAAACTGATTATCACCACAGTGTCAACAACTTATACAAATATCACCGATATCAGAAACAATAGCATTAAACATGCTATTGTATTTCACATGCACATCCATATAATTTGTGCAATATATACAAATTATATACACAAATTTTACGAATACACAGCAGTGTGGCCACTACACAGACGGTCGATTCATTAGCTGTCACCATCCATGGATGCACGTGGCACGCTGTGCCATAAACACACACGAACATTCGCGCAAGCGCTCTGCGCCGCCTAAACGAAACAGCAGGCATACATTTTCGCCATGCCGTAGAAAGAGAGGGGGATACTTCCTCTCCTACGCCGCGCCGGCTGTCTACTCTCCATCCGTCTTACGAATTTTCGATCAGGTCACGTGTCCTGACGCGAGCTTAACATTTTTTACCCATTACAAAAAATGTGTACAACGCCGCTAAATAAGTTTTCACTTCAAAAATAGTGACTGGAAAGTACATGGATACATATTGTTTCGACCATTTAGTAGACAGTGTCCTTTACAAGTGCGATTACACCATGATTTATTTGCATAATTAAATAATTGCCTACACTTCCTTTGTATGAACTCTCTTTCTCTTACTCTTTATATACTTATGGTCCGGGTGGTCCGATAAGTACTTAGCCTACAAAAAAAAAATTGGAGAAATTACGATTTATTTTTCAAGATAGTCTCCTTTTAACTCTATACACTTGACCCAACGATGCTCCAACTTCTTTAACCCGTCTGAAAAATACGTTTTCTCAAGGTCTGTAAAATAGGCCTCCGTGGCGGCGATGACCTCCTCATTCGACTGAAATGCCCGGCGAGTGACTTTTTCAAGTTTGGAAACAAAAAGAAGTCGCACGGGGCCAAATCTGGAGAATACGGTGGATGGGGCAGCAGTTCGTAGCCCAATTCGACCAATTTGGCCGTAGCGAGGGCGGAGATGTGAGCCGGTGCGTTATCATGGTGGAAGAGCACTTCTTTCTACGCCAAATGGGGCCGCTTTTTCTTCAATTCGGCGTCGAATCGGCCCAATAATTTGGCATAGAACAGCCCTGTGACCGTTTTGCCCTTCTCCAGGTAGTCGATGTGGATCACACCTTGTCAATCCCAGAAAACGGTGGGCATCACCTTTCCGTCTGTCTTCGCATTCTTCGGAGACAGGTGAAGTCCACTGTTTCGACTGTTCCTTGGTCTCTGGTGTGTACCAGTGGATCCATGTTTCGTCGACTCTCACGAAACGACGCAGAAACTCCTTCGGATTGCGCTTAAACAGCGTCAAACACTGCTCTGAAGTAGTCTCACGGTTGCACCCATCGCGCCGACAGCTTTCATGCCCAAAATTTCATGCAGGATATAACCCACGCCATCTTTTGAAATGCCTACTGTCTTAGCTATCTCGCGCACCTTCAATCGCCGGTCTGCCAATACGAGATCATAGATTTTTGTCACGTTATCCTCCGTGGTAGCCGTTTTCGGGGCACCTGGACGTGGCTCATCAAAAACCGACGTGCGACCACGTTGAAACTCGTTAAACCAATTTTTGATGGTCGCCATCGAAGAAGAGTCACCGTACACAGCATCCAAACGCTCTTTAATTTCGCTGCGCGATTTCCTTTAAAAAAAACAAGAATCGAATCACCGACCGATATTGCTCTTTTTCCATTTTTCTAAAAAACGCGGACACTCCCGCTTCCACACGCGGTCAAAACAAAACTACGAGTCCGATCCGGCTGAAATTTCGACAGTAGCTGTCTACTAGACTGGCGCCATCTGGCGGTGAGGCTAAGTACTTATCGGACCACCCTCGTATATTCACATTGTACAAGCATTTTAGTATATACATAGAATTGCATTAACCGTTTGTTTACTTACATATGTGACAAATAAAAGTTGAGTTAGATTACGACTGTCGAGAAGACACGGCACGTACGATATTTCTCGTAGAAGTACATCGTCACTCCACTGCACTCCACCATTACGGTTGAGGCGAGACATGATTTTCAGTGTGCACTCTCTGATAAAGATGACAAAAAATGGAAGTTTCATCATTTAGAGCTGCATTTGGAGCAGCACCCGGCATACTGGGGAAAGCCCCCGTACAGCTGAGACAAACCGCTCTTTGAAGTTTAGTGAAAGAGGCAACGACGTATTTGCCTGTTAGCCTGTTCCACCAGACATCCGATGTATATTAGATTATCTGTCTTATCATTGCCGTGTAGAGGATCTTTTTCGGCGATAAGCCCCATGTTTTACCAAAAGCACCTTTGCACTGCCAAAAAGCTGAGAGCGCTTTGGTGTTTTTGAGTCAACATGCTTTGACCAAAGAAGCCAGTTATCTAATATGACATCCAGGTACTTAGCTTCCCTGGATATCGCGATGGGAATACCTTTTAGCACCAGCTAAGCAATGCCAGTATTTTCCCTCCTTCTCGTGAAGAGAACGACATCAGTCTTAAGAGGATTAACCGATGGCCCATTACTCGTGCACGAGTCATCGAACACATTTAGCGCCGTCTGTGCTTTGAGACAGACAGTCGCTAAACATAAGCCGACAGAGAGAACGGCAACATCATCCGCATAGGCCTGGGCATAGATTTCAGAGGCATTGAGAGCATCGAGCAGGGGGTCGACCACCATAACAGCGGAAACAAGGCGCCACCTTGTACGGAGCACCTGTTTGCACCAGATCTAACCCATTGTTCGAGGCCTGCATCAGCGATCGAGAGCGCATTCAATTCTCCCAGCTAGGTTTTGAAGCGCAGATTCGCAGGATTTTCCGCGATTGTCGTATAAGCTCCAAGAATAATTAGAATTAGAAAGTGCAGAGCCTCGTTTATCACCTTCCACCAAGCCCGCCTGCCGGTTTCGTCGTTTTGTCCCATCTCTTCTAGATCCATCCTTATATTGTCCTCCCATCTACAGCGCGGTCTTCCTGGCGATCTTTTTCCTACGAGTTTTCTACTCATCCATTTGACTATTCGTCCACGATCCATTCGTTCTACGTGTCCTGCCCATCTTAATATTTGCGATTTAATTCCGCGGACAATTCACGGACAAAACTGAATAGAGTACTTCGAGTTCTTGATTGCAATGGTCTTAATAAATAAGTACATACTTCCTCTATTAGCCCTCAAAAGCTCTTTATACGGCTTACCCTACCCTCTTGTGCTCTGCACTGATATGGCTTTTTTTTAACCAAAATGTATGCATTCATACCTAGCTGCTAGACTACAATCTGTCAGCGTACCACACGGGTCTATACTCGGACCTATTTTTGTTTGCACTGCAGCTGCGGTCATATGTATTCAGATGACATAAGTAGGACTATTGTGTGCAATCAACGACAATAGAAATAAATAAAAACTCGGTAGTATCCGGTGCAGACTAATGATCTTTCCCAAAACTCGAGCAAATCAAAGTCATAGTCACCTTTCGGAATAACGTGACAAACGTTGTAGAGTTTTTGAAACTCCAAAGAAAATATTGTAGTCAACTACTAAATCATACCCAATTACTTGGAATTTCTCCAAAAAACGTTACTCAAGTAGCAAATCGAATGCATGTACTCAAGCGTAAAATTGTTTAATATTATACTATCGTACGCATCAGTATATATATGTATGTACCTATCCTAAAAAAAACCACAATTAGAATCTATTTCAAGTACCTAGCTCTAGAAGGAACCACTTGGCCAAGTGGATACCCGAAGAGAGAAGTCGTCTGTTGACTTCAAAAATCCAAAAAATACCTAGAAACTCCTCAACCCTTAAAAACAGCAAAAAAAACAAATCGTCTGCATCCTTCAAGGAGAGCATTCCAGTAAGACGAACAAAAATCCCAACGAATTGCAAAATAAAACTCGTTGCCCAGAAAAGTTCCAATGAAGCGAACTTGCTTTGTTCCTTCCGCCAATGCCATTGTCAGTGTCATCACCCGTCATGGGTACACTCCCACGTAGTCTCAGTCCTTTTCAAGAATTTCATCATAACGAAAAACATTTCCCCCAACCACAGCCTTTATGTGATTCTAAGAAGGACAAACAATTCACTTTTTTGTATCTCTTTCTTCCAGATACCAGATATGAGCACAATGCCAATAAGCGAGGTACGGACGCGCCACCCCACCAAATCGTATCGATTCGCCCGTATTCGTAATAAGTCATCTATTCATAATGAAAACGAAACAGATTGAGCACAGCATCGGCTGCATGAAGTGATACGAAAATGATGACAGCAACAAGGGACGACCATCAACGTCGACCGGTCACTGTGGCTCTCTACAGCTGGACGTTCTCATTTCGACTATGGCGTTCCAGGATTGCCGTTCGATGTGAACACAAAGTACACGTTCGAATACTTTACATTCTTTTACACAGGAAGCTGGACACCGGGTACAATCGAACATAAATATCCTTTCCCTGCATCCGAGCGCAGGTGTTTGTCGACCGCGTGAGTTTGTCTGCATGTAAGAATAAGTCAATCCAGGATGCAGCGAAGCGTCCCGAACAAATACAGTCCATCTATGAATGTGATGATTGTAACTAAAACGGCGACGACTTCGTCCTCATCGGCAATACAACCAGGACGACAACGGCGACTTTGTCCTGCAGCTTAGTCGATGGCATTGGCGACGGAACGTCGATCGAGTGTTTGCAAAAAAATAAACCAAAATCATACAAATACACACAGCACACAAAGTACTAATGAAAGGCTGTACCTTTTCTCATGCCCCGACCATTCTCACGAGGACCGCATGCAGTGGCAGCTATCGTCGGAATCGTTGACAAGCATACATACGAGTCCACCCCCGTCTGAGCTGTGCACGGAGGGGATCGAAAGCGTTTACGAAAATGAATAAATTTCAATTGTCTGGCGGTGATACACACGATGTGCGACCTGAATGTCCTGATGATTTCATCTACTCTGCCCCCTATGTCCCACACCCACACGAATATATCACGTACGACGACGGAAGGTATTCTCATTTGAATTGTCACCTGTGCGAGTATATTAAAAGAGGATTTTGTCGCCTCAGTTCGCTGGATTTACCTACCCGTGAAGTGTGTTTTATTTTTTTCTATTTTTTTTATCCTTTTTCTGTTCGTTGAAAGCTTCACACAATTTGGAAGCACCAGAATGGTAGAGATTCGCGCACAAGTTCGAATAGAGTGCCATTAAAGCCGAATCCTGCGAGGCTGGTCGAAAAAAACCGACGATGACTTGGGAAAAGCAAACAGCCTCCGCGCCTGTCGGTGGCTTATGGTAAAAGGTACACGGACTTCAATCATTTTCGCGAACCATTTTTCAACGGATATTAAAAGAGTTGCAAGTGCTGTGACTGTGACAGTCCTTGGCGGATAATTGTGCGCTCTCCTGGAGGCAGTTGTTATTGGATACACTTTGTTCAAGGCTCGAGTGTAATAAAACTGATGTTTTTAACCATTTTCGTTGCTTTTTTGTTTTCTGCTACGTTTTAAGGCATAAAGGCGGCCTGGTTACCATGAAGGTGAATTGAGCTTACTCAAACCGTAAATGGCAAATGGGAAATTAAATTTAACTTTATAGAGGCGAAGGCCTAGCCTACCGTAGCGAAGGAAATATTTATTATATTTTTGGTGAATTGCAATTGTAGGGTTACGGTTACGATCCGTGAATACAACAGGCAAAAAAAACGGCTAAAAGACTCGAAAAATCTTAAAAATTCGAATAAACCATATAGCATATAGAGTTAATTATATAAATATACTCCTATGTAGGTCAACTTTTTTGGCAGGAGCCATGTTAAAAGAAGACTTAAAGTTTGAATCACAGGCACCACCAACGCTATAGTGAATTTAGTAACATCAAACTTTGCTAATACTTTTTCACTTAAGGGTATGCTCAGCAATTAACCATACCTTACATTACGCAATGGTAATTTATTAATTTAAATAAGATTTAATTAAAGAATCCTTTCCTTCCAAACTGGGAAAGTATTTAGCTGCTATGGGCCAACTATTTTAGTGTCCAAGTCGTTAAAGCTCAATAGCTTTTAAGTTTACTATTAAGCCCCTTCAGTACTATTCTACAGTTCTGAGAAATACTATTGAGGGAATGACATCCTAACAAAGCTACAGAGAGGATCTTTTCTCAATATTTTATAAAAGTTAGGTCCTCTTTCGACTTTACTCTGCAAGACTTCCTGTAACAAATTCAAAGCTTTGATTACGTGTACCTTGTTAGAGATAACCTACAAACGTGGGTCATCGTGTGGGTAGAAAAAAAAATGCTATGCCTTGCAGAATACACGCTGAGCGTATAGCCATGAGCGCTATACTCCTCAAGATCGTGGAATACTCTTGCCCATTTTTAAGGAATAATTTGTCAGTGATTTTGGCGCAATGTGAATTGCGCCCCCGATTTCCTGACCATCGTACCCCAACTGCACTTCGGCGACCGGTTAGCCGAAGAGGATGGAATAACACGTTATAGAAGTGGTGCCAGGTGCCGACAGTCTATCACTTACTGTCTGAAGACCATTAATCGCGTCCTTATTACGACTCAACCACGAAGCGATCGATTTTCACTTTCCCCACTAAGTTGTTCTGTCTAATAGACGTTGTAATAGCTTTATTCGTAATAATACGAACACTTATTACAATAAAAAATTCAGATCTGCCTATTCAAGCTTGGAATTCTTGAGCAAAGTACGTCAAAGCGGACTTTCGCTCGAGGAGGATGCGATTCCAAATAATTTACATAAACATAGAAAAACTTAATAAGAAATCTGTGTCCATCTCGCATTCGCATTGGAGCGATATCATGGAGGAACCTATTCTATCACTCGATTTGACGAAATAGGAGTTGAAAGGCGATCCTAGTTCACAATTCCACAATTTACCCAAAGATTACTACCAACCATCAACCATTAAATAGCACATAATTTTAATATCCACATACACAAAGGTACTGACTGTACCTAATACTTCGAAAATGATGATTGGGAATGATTTGAAATAACGACATATGGCTTTTCTTGTTCTTCCTAGATTCGGTCGTCCTCTGCTGCGTCTGCCCTCATGGTTGGATTCGAAGACTCTTCGGGCGAGAGCTGTGCTGTCCATTCCCTCTATATGGCCTAGACTCTTATACGTTGGATCTGAAGACGTCGTATTAGGCCGATCTCGCTGTACTGTCCGTACAGTTCGCCATTGTATCTTCTCCTTCGCTCTCCGTTTATATAAACGGGACCATAGATTGATCGCAGAATTTTTCTCTCGAAACGACCAAGGGCATCCCGCGCGTTTTCGCTCAGGTACAGGTCTCTGCGCCGTCAAGGAGAACCGGGACGACCACTGATTTATATAGTGCTACCTTGGTTTTTCGAGAGAGAGCTCTACTTCACAATTGCCTCTTGAGTCCAAAGAAGCAGCGGTTGGCAAGAGTAATTCTGGTAGCCGCTTCTACTTCAATGCTTGGAACACTTCATTGACGTCTCTCTGTGCTCGCCCAATTACGTCAATGTCACCCGCGTACGCAAGCCATTGCACAGACTTGAAATAGATCAACTCAACTCAGACCAACGCTTGTGTTGGCCAGTGAGTCTCGAATAATCTTTTCTAGCACGATGTTGAAGAAGTTAAATGACCTTGCCTAAATCCCTTTTTAACATCGAAGGTCTCGGTTGATTCGCTACCGACCTTAATGGCAGCGAAAATTCTCCATTGTCATCCTGCACAATCGGGCGAGTTTGGCAGGGATGTTAAAACTAGACGTGGCTCGGCATAGCTCGCCCCTATGCACTCCCTCATATGCGGCTCTAAAATCGACAAAATGATGATGCGTATCGATTTGGAATTCTTGGATCTTTTCCAATATCAGCGCAGTGTGAAAATTTGGTATTTTGTGGATTTACCTGTCCTCAAACCACGCTGATGGGAACCTGTCAAATTATCCACAAATGCTTTCAGGCGTTCACACAGTCCAGAAGAGAAGATATTGTCGCGATGTTAAGAAGACTTATTCCTCTATACTTGGCGCAGTTATAAGGGTCTCCTTTCTTATGGACTGAGCAAACGATGTTGAGATTCCATTCGTCGGGCATGTTTTCCTCCGACCATATTTTACAAATGAGCTGGTGCATGCGCCTTATCAACTCATCTTCAGCCGGTTTAAATAGCTCAGCAATCAGGCCGTCTGCGCGCGCGGCTTTATTGGTATTAAGCTTCGAAATAACATGCTCAATTTCATTAAGGTCACTTGGACGAAATCCTTTTGTATCTTCGTCTGTTACGAATGGATCATTCTGCCTGACAGCGGTATCAGATCTATCATCGCCGTTATACAGTCTACAGAAGTGGTATTTCCATATTCTCAGCATCGACTGTGACTCTACTACTAGTTGTTCGTCTTCATCCCTCAGGCTTCCGCCCTGGCTTTATGGACTCACATGTTCATTTTACTTTCTCGTAAAATTTGCGAACGTCATTCCATCTCTCCATCTCCTCGATCTCACACTTTTCGTGTTATCTTCTTTTCTTCCTTAAAAGCGCGTGTTCCTCTCTCCTTTTTTGCTCGTAAAGCTCACAAGCGGCTTTCATCCGTCTATGTAGCACAGCTTTCTAGAGGGTTTGCTTTGCTACATGGGCTTGTTTGCATTGCTCATTAAACCAGGGGTTTCTAGCTGGTGGCGGTTTGAAACCCAGCACATCAGAGGCAGCGTCTCTGTTGGCGCGCTAGTTACGATAACCACCAACCACCCGGTCGCCCCCTAACTCGCTGCAATACCTGGCACATGTCTCCCCGCAACACCCCACCTTATTTCCGGTCATCATACCATATACCAGTGGGACATCAACCCGAAGATATTTCCCAACCTTAAACCAACGGACCCCCGCACACCACCTGCACACAGAACCCGTTATCACCTCCACCCAATGACCCAATTGAATATTTCAAAATACAATTGTGATTGCACAGGTGAGATCCAATTACCGCAACTATGCGTCTGGATGACATCCGCCGCAAGTCCAAGCTATTGGAACTCACCTTTGCAAATATATAATATGCATTGTTAGAATTAAGATTCACTCAGTTGTAAACGCTTCACTAGGAAGGTAATAAAATTAAATTGTATTTTTTTTAATCGTTCGTTCGTTTTGAAAACTTAACTGGCGCAGTCGTCCAGATTCGAACTTTTACCTCCCACCGGCTAAACGAATATTCAAAACGCGAGAAAGATTATGGTTACATGGTGAAAAATATAAATATAATATTCCTGTGAGAGTTCGCTGTGCCCAATCTGACAACAGTTTGTTTCGAAAGTTAAAACAAAAAGTGCAAAATAAAGCAACATTATTGAAATTAAAACAAAAGAGTGCAAAATAAAGTTAAAACAAAAGAGTGCAAAATAAAGTGCAAAATAAAACAACATTATTGAAAAAAAAAAAATATATATACTAAGCGAATCATCGAAACACCGGAACACATGGACACCAGGACTCCTTCAACGCTCATCACTATCTTGGGGTTCATACTGTGCAAGTAAGTGCTGTTATTGTTATAGTTAAATAAATAAATAAAAACCACAACTAGCTTAAAATAAGACTAGAAATAACATAATAAAATATTACCAATCAAATAAATTATATTGTAACATACTAAGGCATATTCACGAATGCCTCATACAAAAAAACAAACACCAAAACCTAGCTTCATACCTTACCAATTAAGGAGAATCTCGAGAAGTCTGACTTCTATTCCCGAAAACAACACAACTGCCACACCTCTCGATACCTCCGAGTCGAGCTCCAGTCTCAATTCAAGCCTAGAGGCAATGAACCCCACAGAGCAATCACCGTCGAACCCCGGACCGAATCAGGTCGACATCTTTAATTCGTTAAGAATTCCGGATGCCATCAAGGATCTTCCGAGGTTCGATGGTAATCCCAGGCTTCTATACGAATTCCTCAACAACGTTGAGGAGATACTACTCTACATCAGGGGAACCGACAATACTCCGTACGGCCAAATCTTATTAAGGGCCATACGGAACAAGGCCAACGAAATATTAAACATGTACGGCACCCCACTCATTTGGGATGAGATAAAAAACAATCTCATCCTCCATTATTCCGACAAGAGAACGGAAACATCACTTATTAGAGATTTACACAATCTCAAACAATTCGATAAAACCATAGAATCTTTTTATGGAGAGATTATCGAATTGCAATCGGCCTTATGTAACAACGTATTGATCCATGAGAAAGATACAAATGTCGTAAACGCAAAGAAGGAATTATATTCCGAAATGTGTTTAAATTCCTTTCTTAGCGGGCTAAAAGAACCACTAGGATCCAGAGTTAGGTCGATGCAACCTAGTTCATTGGCCATTGCCTTTACATATTGCATAAAAGAACAAAACATATCTTATCAGAGAATGACGCAAATGGCGAGGCCAAGGAACCCTATCTCATACAGGCCATACCCACAACCTAGAAATAGTCTTAACGACAACCCCAACAATTGGCAGAGACAATCTCAAGGGCCATACCCAAAGAGGGAATTTACAAGTCAACCAAACCCTAGACAGTACAACCCATTTAACCGAAATACCAACTATAACCAATACAATAATTTCAAACACCCAAAACGAGAATCTACACCCACAGCATCAGAGAATCAGTACCAAAATAAAAACAAAACGAACAATAGCCACCAATCAAGGTTTCCGAGGAACCCTAACTTCAATTTCCACCAAAAGGAAATAACCAATAAAGACCATCAACAGCACCAACAACTAGATAATTTTTTCGAAACCGACCCTACTAATATTGACGATACACCAAATTTTTCCATAACAGCCTTGAACAACCGACCGGTTACGTAAATCCTCCCAACCATCCTTCAACACTACCTTATATAAACATATCCTCTCCTTTCGGTAGACCACTCAGGTTTCTACTTGATACAGGCGCGTCCACTTCGTTTATCAACCCCGAGTATATCCCCCACAATAAACAGATAGACTGTGAACCAGTCAGAATCACAACAGTCTTTAAGAGATATCTGCTGGAAAAACAAACGACAATACCTATTTTTTCCGAATTCAACCAAACAGGAAATTTTAAATTCCTTCTTTTTAAATTCCATAACTTCTTCGATGGACTCCTAGGTCTCGACGCTCTCCTTACCCTTGAAGCAAAAATTGACCTCGAAAATAAATTATTAGAAACAAAAAACGCCACTAACCATATATGCATCCAACCCAATCATTCTTCGGGTCTTATTAAAATCCCAGCAAAATCCAAAATACTAACTAAAGTACCTGTGAATAAACAGTCCGGAAGTGTCTATATAAACTCTTTGGAATTAAACCCTCACCTTTTCGTCAACCAAGGCCTTTATCAAGCAGAATCCTGGCAAAGTACAGTGGAAGTCACCAATTATTCCCATGAAGACCAAATACTTCTAATAGAATCCCCACTACACGCAGAACCCTACGAAAGCTCCCAGTTCATAGAAATATATAACCTTAATGGGGTAAACGCAGGTAGACCTGATTATCAACCCCCAGACGACATTCGTAACCTACTAAGAACCGACCACCTGAATAACGAAGAACGCAAAGCACTTTACAAAGTATGCAAAGCGTACAAGGACATAATCTATAAGGAAAACGATACGCTCTCCTTTACGAACCAGATTAAGCATAAAATAAATACCACCGACGACATACCTATCTATACTAAATCCTATAGATACCCGTATGTTCATAAAGAGGAGGTACAATCTCAGATAAACAAGATGTTAGAACAGGGCATCATCCGTCACAGCTATTCTCCTTGGAGCTCTCCTGTATGGATAGTTCCAAAGAAGCAAGATGCTAGTGGTCGGCAAAAATGGAGATTGGTCATTGATTACAGAAAGTTAAATGACAAAACTATCTCCGATCGTTACCCGATCCCCAACATTAATGAGATCCTGGACAAACTTGGTAGGTGCATATATTTCACCACACTCGACCTCGCAAGCGGGTTCCATCAAATAGAGATGGACCCCAACCATATTCCAAAAACAGCTTTCACTGTCGAGGGTGGTCACTATGAGTATACTAGGATGCCGTTCGGACTCAAGAACGCTCCATCGACTTTCCAAAGAGTGATGGACAATGTCCTAAAAGACCTGATTGGGAAAGTATGTCTTGTCTATTTAGACGACATTATAGTATACTCAACCTCCCTGCAAGAACACCTAGACAGCCTAACGCGAGTCTTCGAGAAATTAAGGGAAGCCAATTTTAAAATACAAATGGATAAATGCGAGTTTCTAAAAAAAGAAATAGCCTTCCTTGGTCATGTCATAAATTCAGAGGGAATAAAACCCAATCCCGCAAAAATCCAAGCGATAAAAAACTTCCCTATCCCAAAGACTCGTTCAGAGATTAAAGCATTTTTGGGACTAGTAGGCTACTACAGAAAATTTATCAAAGATCTTGCCAAATTAACTAAACCTCTTACCAAATGCTTAAAGAAAGGCGAGTCAATAAAGATAGACACAGATTACATTACAGCCTTCGAAACCTGCAAGAACTTGCTGATGATACTCCAACACCCGGACTTCAATAGACCATTTATCCTGACCACGGATGCAAGCAACCTCGCTCTCGGAGCAGTCCTTTCCCAAGGACATATAGGGAGCGACAAACCCATTTGCTTCGCGAGTCGCACTCTATCACAGAGTGAATGCAACTACTCTACTATCGAGAAGGAGTTGCTTGCAATAGTTTGGGCTACCAAATATTTTCGGCCCTATCTGTTTGGGAGAAGATTCCAAATAGTTACGGACCATAGACCACTGATGTGGATAATGAACCTTAAGGAGCCAAACTCCAAGTTAGTCAGGTGGAGACTCAAATTAGAGGAATTTGATTATGAAATTATTCACAAAAAAGGTAAAGCAAACACAAACGCAGATGCGCTTAGTCGCGTAAGAATCGAAGAACCCTCAAACGGAGAAGACAAAGAGCTCTTCACCAATACAATTCATAGCACAGATGAGAACACGGAAGACGGAATCCCTTTATCAGAGAAACCGTTAAACGAGTTCAATCTGCAGGTAATTTTTGAAAAAAAATCCCAGAGGCTCTCCAATGACGGTCGAAACTATCTTTAAAAACAAACAGAGAAGGACCATACGCAGGCCTGAATTCAATGAAGAAATCATGACAGACATTCTTAAAGAACACTTCTCTCCTAAAAAACAGACGGCTATTTATTCAGATGACGATATCGTTTCAATAATCCAATCAACGTATCGTAGATTTTTCTCTCAGTGCAAAACATTTCGACTAATTAGGTGCAAGGAAGTTTTGAAGGATATAAGAAACGAGGATGACCAAGAAAAGCTAATCCGTAGCCACCATGAACGTTTTAACCACAGGGGAATCAACGAAACTCTAATGCATTTAAAAAGGGACTTTTATTTCCCCAATATGTCGAGTAAAATAACGAAAACAATAAACAACTGTGATAAATGCCAAATTTATAAGTATGACAGGAATCCTCCAAAACCACAGTTCGAAACCCCCGAAATACCATCAAAACCACTAGAAATCCTCCACATCGATATATATAGTATAAATAATAATCAAATTTTAACACTTATAGATAAATTCTCAAAATTCGCCTGCGGCTACACCCTAAGCTGTAGAAGTAGTATAACCGTGCTCAAATTCTTAAAACATTATATTAGCCTGTACGGCATTCCGAAAAAAATCGTTTGCGATCAGGGTTCAGAATTTATAGCCAATATTTTCCAAGACTTTTGTAAACAGTTTGAAATTAATCTGCACTACACCTCCTTTCAACAGACCAGCAGTAATGGACCCGTTGAAAGACTCCATTCCACCCTCACTAAGATCTACAGAATTATCCTTTCCAAGAGGAAAGACTGTAAACTCCCTGTCGAACACGAGGAAATCCTCTACGAGACCTTCATAACTTACAATAACGCTGTACATTCCTCAACCAAATACACACCCTACGAACTATTCTTCGGAAGGCCTTATAAATTTACAAAAACCCTAACCTTCTCGAACGAACACGATTATATCTCCAAGCTAAACACCTTCCTAGATGAGTTGTATCCTAAGATCCAAGAAAAGGTCAAATGCATAACTGAGGCAAGAATTGAAAAGACTAACGCGACTCGAGAGACACCCGAGAGTGTCGACGAAAATCAGGTTGTTTTTAGAAAGGAGGCTAGACGTAACAAGCTCTCTCCTAGATTCTCCAAACATATAGCGAGTAAAAACAACAAACTCACTATAATAACTACCGGAAGAAAGAAAATTCATAAAAGCAAGTTGAAAAGAAAGAAAAAGAAATTATAAAAAAAAAAAAAAAAAAAAAAACATTCTCATGGCATATGAGTGTTAACATGGTAGTAGAATCACTGCACATGATTCAGAGGCTACCCACTAGATTAAGTTAGTTTAAGAAAACCTTAGTTGTAGTAACAAATATCATTTTTAGTCAGTAAGATATATTAAGAAAAATTTTAGCAAAATAAGATCTTAGATATAGTTAGTAATATAAGTAACAAACAGATCATGGAATATGATCAAGAAAATATCATCAGATCAGATCATGGCATATGAAAGATCGATGAACAGAACACGCCTCAGCGACATACTCATCACTAACAAATATTCTTTCCAGTTCCCCGCTCATCTCCACCCAACTAATCGAAATGTTTAACCTTCCTAAAGACCGTGGTATACTCTCTCTTAGACTAGGATCCTCTCGAACAATACTTAGCTACGATAGCTTGATTCATATCGTTAACCTTGACGACTACAGTGAGACCATTCAAACTATCAGTAACACACTCGATCTCTTTGAAAAACGGTCGGAATCTATCAATTCTGTCCACATAACAAGACTTAAACTCAAAGAGCTCGAGAGGAAACTGTATACCCTCTACCCTTCTGGTAGAAGTAAACGAGGCCTATTCAATGGATTTGGATCAGCTATCAAATTTATTACCGGCAACATGGACGCACAAGACGCACACGACATCAACTCCCAAATAGAACTCATAAACTCCAACCTAAATAACTTTACAAACACTATACTGACGCAACATGCAATTAACTATCAAACCATAGAACGATTTAAAAACATTACATCCCACATAAATAGGGAACAGACGAAAATAGAAACATTTTTAGAAAAAAACATACAACGCCGTTAAAAGAGAGCACCACATACTAACCGAAACCCAATACCTTAACCAGATGAACTTCAATATTGACTTACTTACCAGTCATATTTCTAACATCGCAGAGGCTGTGATTCTGAGTAAACTAAATATAATACCAAAACTTTTGCTGAATACAAAAGAACTACAAGATATTAAAAACAAACTAAACATACAAAACATAAAAGTAAAATCATTCGAACAAATATACGAATTCCTGGGTTTACAGGCATATTATAACAATACCAACATCATATTTAACATACGCATACCCATCCTATCACCACAAAACTATTCCCACTTTCACATTATCCCACTTCCCATTAACGATACGAAGCTAATAATAACAAATCCATATATAAGTATTAACGATAACGATATACAGTACTTCAATGCACCATGCCCCAAGATAGAAGGTTCACACTACTGTTCGAGTCCAGTACATCAGGAGCAGACCAACAGTTCCGAATGTATCGGAAAGTTGATGAATAACGAAGCAGCAAACTGTCCAATCAACGACACGGGAAAAATAGAAAAAATAATTCAACCTGAGCCTAATTTTCTTTTATTCATAAATGTTCCACAAATATTAATAAATTCTACTTGTAGTGCCAAAGTCCCCATCATAGAAGGTACAGCGCTTCTTCATTACCAAAACTGCAACGTGGAAGTCAACGGCATAATCTACCAGAACAACCCCGATACGTTTTGGGACGAAATTCACATCCCGCCACCGCCGAGCAGTGTCATCAAATCAAACGTTACCAAAGACGTCCTAAACCTGGAGAAGCTGAAGGAATACAACTTCCAGACGGATGCCAAGCTGACCAACCTGAGCATTAAAACAGAAGTCCTACACCAAATCACAACGTCTACAACCGCAATATTCACCACCACCATAATCATCATCATAATGATCATCATCATAATCAACAAAAGGAAATCCCGCATCATCCCGGCACCCACTCTACAGTCCTTCGCTCCTGCCCCAATGTCGTCATTGTGGCCTTCGCTCTACTCTAAGGGGGGAGGAGTTACGATAACCACCAACCACCCGGTCGCCCCCTAACTCGCTGCAATACCTGGCACATGTCTCCCCGCAACACCCCACCTTATTTCCGGTCATCATACCATATACCAGTGGGACATCAACCCGAAGATATTTCCCAACCTTAAACCAACGGACCCCCGCACACCACCTGCACACAGAACCCGTTATCACCTCCACCCAATGACCCAATTGAATATTTCAAAATACAATTGTGATTGCACAGGTGAGATCCAATTACCGCAACTATGCGTCTGGATGACATCCGCCGCAAGTCCAAGCTATTGGAACTCACCTTTGCAAATATATAATATGCATTGTTAGAATTAAGATTCACTCAGTTGTAAACGCTTCACTAGGAAGGTAATAAAATTAAATTGTATTTTTTTTAATCGTTCGTTCGTTTTGAAAACTTAACTCGCTGGCAATGCTTCCACTGTTGTTCTGTGGATTGTGCCGGTGTCACTAGACTTTGCGAGAGGTTGAGGGAAACTCGATCGGCGAAGATCCTAGCGGTCCCCTGCGTACATCCCATTCTTCCCTTCCAAGAAACACCTCGAACAGTTCCTGAAATTAAAGCCGCGATTCGTAGACTGAAGAGCGGCCGTACACTTACCTATGGAACTATTTAGAGCATCTGCGTCACAAATTGTTCTGATCCTGCATCCTATCATCGCAGAGGCTTGGTCTGCTCGTCGTATTCCTGAAAGTTGAAAGGAGGGCGTTATCGACATCATCCCGAAGAAAGGCAACCTGACTGAGTCTAAAAACTATAGAGGCATCCCTTTTCTTAACACCATCCTGATACTTTCGAGGATCGCACAAACCGTCGAAGAACACCTTCGACGTGGGCAGGTTGGATTTCAACCTAATCGTTCTTGTGTTTCCTCCTGTTCATCGACTTCAAGAGAGCTTTCGACATGGTTCGTAGAGATGCCATTTGCAACTCCTTAGAGAGCACTGGGATCCCAAACACTATCATCCGCCTCGTACGCGAGTTGTACCGAAAGGCTCCATGCACGTTGCGCTTCAAGGGTAAAAAGAGCACAGCCTTCATCATCAATAGGGGGTGTGTTAGGTGATCCATGGAGAAAGAGCATCAACGAGCTGGCAGAACCTGGCCCGAAGTGAGAAGACTAGCTCAAGATAAGGTCACGTCGAGGAATCTCGTACAATCCTTATATGGAGCCAAATAGATAAATAAATAATTCTCTGACAAAAACATAAAACTTAAGCATTGGCAGGGTATATATACACTGATCTTCAACCAAAGATGGTACACCAACGACGCATGCACTAACAGAAATATCCGCCTCATATCCTTTCATCTATCGCTCTTCATTTCTCTCTTGACCACCTGCTCAAGGAGACCACTGAAAAGCACACATTTTCCGTCAACGAGAAATGTGCAACGTCCATCAACACCTCACAGCCAGATTGAGTGTAAGTGCTGTCTGCCACACTATTACAATTGCGCCCACTAAGCTCTCCACACATGACGCGATTCACAGTCCTCCATGCACGAGGCCACAATCCGTCCTGCAATCCTTACATATAGTGCCTCAATTAAGCTTATCAATCAATGATTCATTCAAATGAGTGCAAATGCACATCCGCTCTACAACACTACTCGCCCTTAGTGCATAACCACTGTCTGGTTTGGAGACATAAAAACAAGAAAAACACGACAAAGAAAATCCTTGCATACCAGACGCGTGACGTAATTACGTGTCGATTACTTCGACTCATAATCAACACTAGCCACTCCAAATCAAACGAAACTAGACTCCATTGTTCGACTGTGAAGTAATCAAGGAACTTGGTAACACTTCGTCTTTTCTTAATGTTGTCTATCAGTAGAGTCCTTCGTAAGTTTGAGGCGTGTTGATGTGCTAGCATGCTATTCAAGTGCCAATCGGTAGGGATTTCTTCAAAGTTTATCCTTGCAATACACTTGGACGTCGAGTGAAGGATGTGGTGGCTCCACACCTGAAACGATTCTAGCTTTCCATCTACCTGACTTTCGTATTCCGACTTGTGGCAGAACGTTAGGAAACTATTCAATTACACCATATCCTTAGTGTTAAGGACTGTTTTACAAAATTTCCCTTTTTTTGCTATTATGGCTTGCTGTTGAATAAATGGATCTTTGGCGCACTTGTGCGGCATGAAAGAAGGATATAACTTGTCTTTAAAGAGAGGGCCTGTATATCCTTGCAATCCTCTCACAATAGCCAAGAATAATCCAAGCACCTACATAACAAGAAAACAACATGTAAGCACTCGAGATCCTTTTCTTCAGCTTGCATTCAAACAACTTCGTGTGCTCGTAAGTTTCCGAAAAGACCAAGGACTCGCTCTTCACATCCTGACATCCTATGAGTTAATAATAATTCTAAGTGAATATCCAACAAACACATACATACGAATAGATGCTCGCACTTCTATATAATTAACATGATACCGTCGATGAAGAAGACGATGACGAGGACGATGAGTGTGATGGCAATGGTGACGCTGACAACCACGACTATCTGCTTCATCATAGTCGTCGTAACTGAGTAGAGCTGGGAGCCCTTCATATTTTTCGTATCCATCGAGGGTTGTTGGGGTATCTTAATATGAGATGCAACGAAAAATACGAATTTAAGACGCACAGAGCAAAAGGCTCCCCGGGGTGGTTGGAAATCCAAATTCATGACTGCGAGCTGCTAAGAGATCTGTGTACATAGTACGGTGAGCGGTTGTTTCTTTAAGGATTTCGAGTATCTAAAGAATTTTCACCAAGACTGCAAGCAAATTGATATCAAGAGGGTTTCCTCTCCTTTCGCTCTGGTTGATTTTCATCGCCCTTCCTACCGAAGCAGCCACCCACCTCTGATACGAGCCGAGAACAATGCAAACGTCTGTCGTCTAGCAGAAATACTACCATCCCCCGCAGTTATTTTCGTGGCTCGGGGGGATTTATTTTAATGCCTCACCTGCCTCACGGCATCGTACCCACACTTGGGGCGTCTTGGACGCGGCAACTGCTACTTAAAATCCTTTTCATGCTGTTTACTTATCAGAGTTAATTATTGACTTTGAAAAGATGTTCCTGTTATTAATTTATGCGACGCAGGATATATCCTTTCTGGAATTTACTCAAGGATACGAGCGGGTGAATGTGCTTTAATCAATCAAATTAATGAAATATTTATGCTTTAAGGCTCTGACATAAATGGTAGTTAAGTCGAGAGGGCGGGAGTGGTTGTGCGGTGCGTGATGAATGAATTAATCCTTTTTGGATGCATCATACATGCTAGACATATGCGTATTGGGGCAGTAGCGGAGTAGGAACGTCATATGCGCAGGAATGACGGACTATAATAATCAAAATGCTTTGAGATATCATTCGTTCAATTACAAATTTATGTTTAAGGGGAGGGGAGGCAGTTGTTCTCCTTTTGTATATGGAATCTGATTTTATGTTGTTTGTACGCATTTTTCCTGCATTTAATTCGACATTGACTTGTTTACTTTTTTATGACACAATGTGGACTCATTTGCCTGCGCGCCCTTGACTCTTTCCATCTCCCTGTTATTTTATTCAAAAACGTGATATTGGCTTTAGAACAATCCGGGCTATTCAATCCTCATTAGTTGAAACTACAAGGCCAGGAAATTTGTCATGCAATAAACTCATTGTTTCAACAGCTTCACCCCATGCGGCACCATGTTCAAAACAAAAAGTTGGTCAATATCGTTTGGAAACGCAATCTATCCACTGAAGTGGTCGCATCGGTATTATTTAAGAAAAAAGAAAAATTCCCCAAGGAAACCAGCCCAAAAACTGAACCAAAATATCACTCGTTGTGTGTCGAGAGGTTACTACATTATTTCCATAGCACTTTTGAGGCAAAGCTCAAATGCGAGAGTCATCAGAGTAGTTTTGCCTAAAGATCATCAACTTGTTCATTAATTTCAGACCTATCAGCCTCACATCCTTCGTCCTGAAGACCCTCGAACGCATCTTAGACAGGCACATCCGCGACTCTCTAGGAAACACAAAGTTTTCGAAGTCCCAACACGTCTACATTAAAGGCAAGTCCACTGAGACCGCCCTGCATGAAGTCGTGCAGACAATCGAAAAACCCATCCACCATAAACAATTTACCTTAGCTACCTTCATAGATATAGAAGGTGCTTTCAACAACGTTCACACTGAATCGATCCAAGAAGCCCTCACCACGGCGGGGGTAGAGGGACTTTTTAGCAGATGGATCATATCCATGCTCAGAACAAGGATCATTCGGGCCCAGATGGGCAACACCACAATAGTTAAGACCGTAGATAGAGGCACACCCCAAGGTGGGGTAATATCGCCTCTACTATGGCTCTTGGTTATCGATAAAATTTTGAAAGAATTCGATAGAATAGGAATAAGGGCGGTTGCTTATGCTGACGACGTGGTATAGTATCGGGAATGTTTCCCTCGGTAATTAGCGAAATCTCAGAGAGAGCTCTGACTAAGCTAAGCGCCTGGGCCTCAGAATGCGGCCTAAGCGTCTTCTTCTTCTTCTTCTTTTCCTTTTTCCGGCGTTGTTATGGTCAGAAGTGTAGGACCATAACCTTCCCACTTAACTGCATTCCTACTGGTCCGCTTGTGGGGTCCGCCGGTTTGACCTCAGAAAGTAGCGGCAGGCTTCCCGGTTTGGGATTACTTCATCGCTGAGGCCAATCAAATGCTGGTGTTTTTGCATTTTGCACCAATTGTTTTTCGGCCTGCTTTTTTCTTTTTTTTTTTTTTTTTTTGTGACACGGGCATGTTCCATATTTTTTTGTTTGATCTTACTCTTACAACACCGGTGATCTCCAGTCGTGTCAGCCCACTGATTTGCATGTACACTTGTGGGGCAGTTTAATGGTGGTATATGTGTCCCTAGGCTCACCTTGGTGTTTTCTAAATTGCCTAGATGTGATTTTTGTTTACCTTTGTTTTAGTCGCCTTTTACGACAAGCGAGAGGTATCGCTGCAGGGATATTCTTAACCCGTCCCTGCACGGCCTAAGCGTCAATCCGAGTAAAACAGAACTGATGCTGTTTACCACCAAATATAAGATACCGTCCTTTAATCTCCCTCGACTCAACAACCAGTCACTCTCCTTGTCTTCCGAGGCTAGATACCTAGGAATTATCCTAGACCCCAAGCTCAGTTGGAAGATGAACATTGAACATCGGGCACGGAAAGCATGTGTCGCTTTCTATGCCTGTAGCAGAACCTTCGGCAAAAGCTGGGGACTCCGACCCAAAATGGTGCTGTGGATGTACACGGCTGTCATCCGCCCCATCCTCACCTACGGAGCGCTCGTATGGTGGCCTGCCCTAAGTAAGGCATACAACATCAAAAATCTAAGCCGAGTACAGAGATCGGCCAGTATCGGGGTAACCGGTGCCCTTCGGTCTACTCCGACCGAGGCACTTAACATACTCCTAAATCTCCTCCCTCTGGACCTCTTCATCAGATATAATGCAGCCTGTAGCGCCATTAGACTCAGAGAATCTGGGTTCTGGTCATCTAAACCCTACGGTCATAGCAAGGTGCTGGACCTATTACCTAGTGACCTGGCCACCACTGCAACCGATTTCACGACACCCACACACAACCCAAGTAAAGGCGCCCATGTTCACTTCCCATCCAGGATGGCATGAAAACAGGGACTGCACTCTGAGAACCATCAGGTAGCTTTTTTCACCGACGGCGACGATTCGAAAATGGAGTGTGGGGTTGGCTCGGGTATCTTCTCAGCGGAACTGAATATCTCCAAATCGACTCGGCCAGCGTGTTCCAAGCGGAAGTACTAGCGATTAAGGAAGCTTGCATGTTACTCACGCGCTATCCTATTACCAAGAGAAATGTCAATATATATATTGATAGCCAATCAGCTATCAAAGCCATCGACACTCACTCCATAAAGTCCAAATTAGTGTAAGGATGAAATCAGCTGTGCAGGAGACTATTTCAACATTACTCTCATTTGGATTCCTGGCCACAGCAAAATAGAGGGAAACGAAAAGGCTGACGCTCTAGCAAGGCGCGGCTCTTCCATCGACTGTTCTTTGGCGGAGGCAGTGCTCCCCCCCATTAGACTGGTCAAGGCAAACCTTCTACAACACTTTCTCTCGAGTGCGAACTCCAGATGCTGCAGTCTTAGCAACTGCGTCATATCAAGGAAAACATGGCCCTCCTATAACAGGAAAAGAACCCTCGACCTAACTAACAGACCCCGACAAGAGATTGCCAGAATTGTAGCCATCTGTACGGGCCACTGGCCTGTCGGTACCCACGCTGCTAAGTTAGGTATCCCATTCAACACCTACTGCCGAAGTTGCAAGAACCCACTGGAAAAGGAAACTCTCACCCATTTCCTGTGTGAATGTCCGGCTCTAGCTAGAACCAGACAGCACCTACTCGCAAAATCTCCTTCGACGACCTATCAGAATTCAGGGAAATAGGATTCTGCAATATCATCAAATTCCTTAATTCCACAGGATGGATATGAAACTCTAATAATAGCACATTAGGTCACTGAGTGGTGGCATCAAAACGGCGCATAAACGCTAATTGGGCCTGGCATCTTGATATCAGGCGGCCACTCCTACCTACCTACCTACCTCATTAATTTCCAGCACACAAACATTGAAAGTGTAGAGTTGTTCCTGACTTGTTAGCCTCAGTTTTTCAACAAAGATCGACAACCAATTCTTGTGATCATACCATTCTTAACTACGGCGTCGATAATTTATGCTGACTTTGCGGGATGAACACGAGTTGAAGTCATCGCAGCATGTTTTAAATGTCAAAATTTTTCTATTAAAATAACACTAACTGTCCGGGAAGGCGCTTGATAATGGCTAGAAACAATAAGAAGGTTCCAGAGATATTTCTATTTTTTTGTAATTAATTTCCACAATTTTAAGACATAAGTGTGAAATAATTCGATTTTCTCCTTTATCTCTGACCCCAAGTGTTTCTTCTACTTCGTTAATACAAAAACCAATAACTACCACGCTACATATAATTTTCTTAATAACTCTTCCAACGAACCCGAAATAATCGCCAACTTCGTTGCTCATTTCTTCAGCCAGTCATTCACCAACAAGGATCTTCAACCCGATCACGACTGTTTTCGATATTTAAAAGACTCTGCCTCCATACGTTTCTTGCCTCACTGAACATAACTCCCGGACCAATCCCCGGTCCCGACTGTCTGCCTGCCATAGTTTTAAAAAAGTGCGCGAATGAAAAAGACTGAAAAATGATGTGTCCAACTACCCGTATCATCCCATTGCCAAGCTCTCATGCATACCCAAACTTTTCGAGAGCATCGTTTATGATGCACTATTCTTTCACTGCAAACCCATTTTTTCTCCTAACCAACATTGGTTCCTAAAAGGTCGATCGACAACGACTAACTTAGTCGAGTTTGTTTCACAATTTCTATGTGCAATCGAAGCCAGCAAAGAAGACGTTGTCGCCACTGACTTCAGCCAAGCCTTTGACAAAATGTTTCATCAAATTATTCTCCTCAAGCTCGCTGCCCTCGGTTTCTCTCCCGGATTTATCTCATCGACCAAATCTTATCTAGAAGATCGTCAATATAACGTGATCTCCAGGTCTTCTATCTCTGATCCAATTAATGCTAACTCTGTCCCAAAAGGTTGTCATCTAGGCCCATTTATATTTATTCTAACCATTAGTGATGTTGACAGCGTTATTCTGAACTCTCAGCTCTCCATAAATGTATGCCGAAATATTTAAACACATATCTTCCCTTGTTGACTAGAGCTCTCCCCATTCAGATCTTTACAGGCTCACTACTTGGTGTCAAAAACACCGACTCGAGTTCAATGTCAGTAAATGCCAAGCTATCACTTACTCCCGCAAGCGCTCTTCCTCACCCCCCAAAAACCTACATTATTCGTAATCAAACCGTTCCTCCCGTCAACTTCTTAGTTGATCTGGGGGTAATTTGTGACCGTGAACTTAACTTTCGCCTACGAGGGTGGTCCGATAAGTACTTAGCCTCACCGCCAGATGGTCCCGGTATCGCAAGAGCAACTTACTATCGTGTAGTATATTCTAGTAGACAGCTACTGTCTACTTCAGCCGGATCGGACTCGTAGTTTTGTTTTAACCGTGTGTGGAAACGAGAAAAAGAACAATATCGGTCGGTGATTCGATTCTTGTTTTTGGAAGGGAAATCGAGCAGCAAAATCGATGAGCGATTGTGACTCTTCTCCTTTGATGGCGACCATCAAAAATTGGTTTAACGAGTTTCAACGTGGTCGCACGTCGGTTTTTCATGAGCCACGTCCAGGTGCCCCGAAAACGGCTACCACGGAGGATAACGTGCCAAAAATCCACGATCTCGTATTGGCAGACCGCCGATTGAAGGTGCGCGAGATAGCTGAGACAGTAGGCATTTCAAAAGATCGCGTGGGTCGTATCCTGCATGAAATTTTGGGCTTGAGAAAGCTGTCGGCACGATGCTCACTCCGGACAACAAGTGCAACCGTGAGACCACTTCAGAACAGTGTTTGACGCCGTTTAAGCGCAATCCGAAGGAGTTTCTGCATCGTTTCATGACAGTCGACGAAACATGGATCCACTGGTACACACCAGAGATCAAGGAACAGTCGAAACAGTGGACTTCACTCGGCGAACGTGCTCCGAAGAAGGCGATGACTGTCCCATCGGCCGGAAAGGTGATGGCCACCGTTTTCTGGGATTCACAAGGTGTGATCCATATCGACTACCTGGAGAAGAGCAAAACGGTCGCAGGGCTGTACTATGCCAAATTATTAGGCCGATTCGACGCAGATTTGAAGAAAATACGGCCCCACTTGGCGAAGAAAAAAGTGCTCTTCCATCATGATAACGCACCGGCTCACACCTCCGGCCTCGCCACGGCCAAATTGGTCGAATTGGGCTACGAACTGCTGCCCCATCCACCGTATTCTCCAGATTTGGCCCCGTGCGACTTCTTTTTGTTTCCAAACTTAAAGAAGTCACTCGCCGGGCAGAAATTTCAGTCGAATGAGGAGGTCATCGCCGCCACGGAGGCCTACTTTGCAGACCTTGAGAAAACGTATTTTTCAGACGGGTTAAAGAAGTTGGAGCATCGCTTGTTCAAGTGGATCGAGCTAAAAGGAGACTATATTGAATAATAAATCGCCATTTCTCCAAAATTTTTGTTTTTCTTTTGTAGGCTAAGTACTTATCGGATCACCATCGTAGACATGTGGTTCCAACAAGATGGCGCTACATAGCACGCGAATCGATGAACCAATGGAGAAATAAATTCGGTGAGCAATTCATCTCTCATTTCGACCTAGTGAACGCCTTTATAATATTTTTTACAAAAGTACGTACAATCACTCGTCTATGCCAATAAGCGAGCATTAAGTGCAGCATTGGAAGACAACATTACACGTGTTATTAGCGAAATTGGTCTTAGAATGGACTCAAATTGAACTCTTCCAATGGACCACTTAAAATATAATTTTGCTCCTTATTTACATAAAAACAAACAATAAATGGCAAACATCCAACAAACCAAGCGCCTAAAAAATATTTATATAAAATATGCTCACTCTGGCTTTTAGATGGCTTGTCATATTACCATCGACGTTAGACATAGTTTTATAAAATAATGCAATGACAACTTTTTTTGTCCCATCAAACTCATGTTAACGCCTTATCACAAAAAAAAGTTTGTTTTTCAGATGCAAGAAGAATGAGTCGTGGAAGATCAAACTGAAAAAGTTGTAAGCAAATGTTCAATGAAATCGGTACACGTTAGCACCTTGATCCTCTGATGTCAAAATTGTAGGGGAATTTCTGTTTTAACGACAGTGCGTTAACCTTTAAATAAGTCCGTTAAAACTCCGTGATACAACGAACGTATTTTTTTAAACTGTGCTGTTTTTTAATTCCACAAAAACGCATGTAGCCGATTATGGTATATAGTCTTATTCTCGATAATGAAGCTGTAGGGGCCTTGTAATCCTTTAACATACTGCAGGGCATGGATGAGACTGGTGCAAAAAACGGCAGTGTACATCCAGAGAGTCCTTTTAAGTAAAAACCACCTGTACTGACGAAAGTCTCAGTGTAGAAGCAACAATCAACAATGCGTGAATCCTATGAATGCCACCCCCGAATTTACAAAATTCGTGTTACTTTTTGAACACCTCATGTGTAGGAAGCTTTGTGCAAGAGGAAAATTATGCCCCTGTGTGCCGGATTCGCTGTCCCCTTGAGTGTTCCAACCAAGTGTATTGTCTAAATGGTATTTTCCAGATCGTCAATATTTATCATGAGCGTGTTCCCCTTGATCTGTACCATCTCTTCTAGTTCCACTCTTATATTGTCTTTCCATTATTCTGCGACCCGACTTTTCGGCGGTTTTTTTTGTTCATCCAATCATTATTCTTTTTACTGTTCCACTGTCTACTGTCCATTCGTTCTACGTGTCTTGCCCATCTAAATATTCGCGATTTTATTACTCGGACAATGCTTGTGACTGATTTCCCGAGTTCTTGTTTGTATAGCTTCTTTGTCCTGTTTCCACCATTTAAGACCTGGGTTTCAAAGACCCGGAGTTTATTTTCCTCTTTCTTAGTCAGAGTATAAGTTTCACGTCCACCAAGTGTCAAAGCATTGATGATGTCCAAAAGCAGTATGAACTTTACAAAACGTTTCATATTTATAAGATGTACAACTTTGCTTCCGCATTTGTTTCAATATGAAGAAAACTATAATTGAAAGAACGTGTCGTGAGTGGATTCAACGCTTCATGAGCGGTGATTTTAACGTCGAAGACCGGCATAGTGGTGGAAGAGAGAAAGTCTTCGAAGATGCAGAATTGGAGACATTGCTGAGTGAAGACTCGTGTTAAACTCAAGAAAAACTGGAACGATCAGTGGGAGTGACACAGCAAGCCATTTCAAAACCTCTCAAGGCCATGAACACGATTCAGAAAGAAGGAACTTGGGTCCCATATTAGTTGAAACCAAGAGACGTTGAACGGCGTTTGTGTGTTTGTGAACAGTTGCTTCAGAGGCAAACACGGAAGGGATTTCTGCATCGCATTGTGACCGGGGACGAAAAATGGGTTCAATACGATAACCATAAACGCAAAAAATCATGGGGATATCCCGGCCATGCTTCCACGTCGACGGCCAAACCGAATATCCACGGCTCCAAGTTCATGCCCTGCATTTCGTGGGACCAGCTCGGCGTCGTGTACTAAAGGGTCCGCCATTTAACGTTTTTTTTTTCAAGTAGTGCTTATTTCGTGAATGGTAACACTTGGCTCATGTCTGATTTGACAGATAATTAGTTTTATCCTTCCGCTGAACGAATATGGTTGTGTATACGCTTGAACAACGCTTCGCTAAGTGGGCCTGCGATCGATGCCGATTTTGCCAAAAAAATCATCTTTTCAGATGAAGCTCATTTTGATCTTGGCGGGTATGTAAACAAGCAAAATTGTTGCATTTGGGGCACAGAAAACCCGCACGCATACATTGAAAAGCCGGTGCACCCAAAACGAGCCACTGTTTGGTGCGGATTTTGGTCCAGAGGCATAATTGGGCCATTTTTCTTCGAAAATGAGCAAGGAGTGGCCGTTACAGTCAATGGCGATCGTTATCGGGCCATGTTGAACGAATTTTTGTTCACAAAAATTGAAGAGGAGGATATTGGCAACATTTGGTTTCAACAGGACGGCGCCACGTGCCACACAGCCGAAGCTACACTCGATGTTTTGCGCCCTGTTTTTGAAGATCGCATTATCAGCCGCAGAGCTGATGTCGTTTGGCCACCTCGGAGCTGCAATTTGACACTGTTGGACTATTATTTGTGGGGTGCCGTCAAAGATAAGTGTTACGCCGACAAGCCAGAGACAATTGACGCTTCAAAGGACAATATTCGTGAAGCCATTGGTGAAATACAACTGCACACAATCGATAATGTGCTTAAAAATTGGACCGATCGTGTAGGCTACTGCATGGCCAGCCGAGGCAGCCATTTGAATGAAATTATTTTCCATTATTAACCGGAAGGATTGTACTTTCAAATAAAAAAAGAAATTTGAGAAAATATTCAGTAGTTTTTTTTATAGCATTTTCAAAAAAAAAAAAAGTTATTTGGCGGACCCCTTTATTAGGTGTTAAAACCAAGTGAAACAATCACAGGTGCTCGTTATCGAGCGCAATAAATGCGTTTGAGCAGAGCATTAAAAGACAAATGGCCGCAATACAGCGAGAGGTACGATAAAGTGATTTTGCACCACATTGCCTTTTTCACCTTTTTTATCGCAGGATCAATTCTCAGCTTCGTTAAGAAGCTTGACATCATCCACGCCTAACCACATTTTCGGCATAATAGAGGAATAGCCACATCACTTTGGCAAACATAGATGCTGCATGTGGTAAGGAGGAAAACATGGCGAAATTTTTCCCTGTGACTTCTAGCTTTTGCCGCATCAGTTGGTACAGCTTTAGAGCGGGCGTGGTTTATGGTGATAACCTAAGCTTTGTGTATAGCCCTTTTAGATCTGAAGGTCCGAGCTCGTCGCAGTCTCGTCGAACCTACAACGAACGACATTAATACCATTTTATAATCTTGTTTTGAGCTTTTGCCATTGACACCGTCAATTCAAAGGATGAACATTATCAGCTATCCTTTAATATGACGAAATTACATTTTAACATTTTTGTTCGACATTCCTGTCTTCAAGCTCTTTAAAGCCCCAGCTCGAAATGGTAGTTGTTTTCAATTTAAATTTGTTTCCAAATCATGACCTACCACCCACTAACCAAAACTATTGTAATTAAAAAAAATGAGAAATAAAATAAAACCGGAAAATGCCCGAGAACGTTATGCCGAATGCACACGTACGACCGACCGGGTCGTGGCGTTTTACATACTCGCTCGTAATTGAGTTGAAAATGCAATTAAAACTTAAATAACAACGTTTAGCTGCGTTTGTGCTTCATCCCGTTGACGGTCTCCGACAAAAAGAAATGAAAATCAGGCAAAAAGTCAACAACTTTTTTCGACACTCCGAAAGAAGGTTTTCATAGAAAAAAAAAATGATTATTCAAAATATCCATAGAAACAAGCTGAAAAGCTGAAATATTTATGAGACTTTAATGCCTCAGGCCGTTTCACACGTGGAGCCCATTCTTATTCGGCCAAACGTGGGCTAAGCTCTGTTTCCGTCCGTTCAAGGACACAGGAGGTACTGAGGTTTTTCATGTGTCGGGTGACGTGGCAAATAATGATGAATTAGGGAAGGAAGTTTGAGTTTGGCAGGTATTTAATGCTATGATGAGTATAAGTTAATGAGCGTATACAGAAGTCTCTTAACTTATAATTGTTCCCAAGGAGATTGCACTATTCAATGCTGAATATATGTGTCGTGGCATTATGATCATATGGATGTTAGGTTCCCAGGAGGTTGCTGGGTTATTTACAAAAACGATAAGAGAATTCGCATGAAAATTTTGTAGAAAGAACGGAATAAAGAGCATGAACGTTTTAGAAATATTAAACTAACTTCTGTTGAATCTCCTAGGAACAAAAGTAGAGCTTACGAGTAGTATAATGATTTCCAAGTCGAGGAGGTATTAAAAATGACCAGCGACCCTCATGCTCCAGCCATTAAACAAATGATGAAAACTTTAGGTTAGGTTAGAGAAGGGGAGTGTGATGGTTGGACATCACTTCCATTCGGAGGCCAAGAGGCCCATTGTGATTCCCTTCGTTTGTGTGGGTACACATAAAATTAACCTGTCCTATCACGTGGTGGCTGAAACCACCCCGTGCTCTTGATGAATGTTAGAAGATCCGATATATCTGCATTAGCCACGTCCGCAATCTCTGTAAAGAATCTTTGGCCTAGCGACACTAGGAGAGCTGGACCGTGGCAGAGCAGATGTTGGATCGTCTCAGTTTCTTCCTCATCGCCGCAGCTCCGGCAGAGATCGCTGGATCCCGAGTCCCATTTCCGGAGCATTGCTCCAATGGGACAGTGTCCTGTGATCACCCCGACGAGCATACGGATCGAGTTACGGTCCAGCGCCAGGAGCTTCTTTGTTTTTCCGACGTTGAGCTCTGGCCACGATGATCTTGTCGTGTAGCTGTCGTTTCTTGTAAGCCAAGACGAGTTGGTCTCTTTGATAATTGTGTCGTTTATGATCCGGTATAATGCGCTGATCGGTGGTTGCAATGACGTGTCCGCTTCGCTGATGTCCATTTCAGAACCTTGCCTGGCCAGTTCGCCTGCTCTTTCGTTCCCTGCGATTGAGCTGTGGCCCGGGACCCAGCAGAGTTTAACTTTATGGTGTCTGATGGAGTTCAGTGCATCGCGACATTTCTTGACAGCCTTTGATCTCGTTATACAGGATTCTATTGACTTCAGTGCAGCCTGGCTATCTACGAAGATGGTGATATCAGATGTTGGGATATCGGCTACCTGTAGGTATTTGGCTGCTTTCTCTTTTGCCAGGATTTCTGCTTGGAACACACTACACAGATCAGGAAGTCTGAATGATTCCTGTTTGTGTAGGGTATCAGAGTAAAACCCGGCCCCAGTGTCTGTGTCCATTTTCGATCCGTCGGTGAAGAGGGTGATATCATGGTCGTTGATTACGGCGTTTGATAGCCGCTCTTCTCTGTCGGGGAAAAGGATAGGTATACTGAGAGAGAAGTCATTTTGGGGGGGAATATAGTCGGTCGTAGCTGCGAGGCTACTAAAACCATGTTTCCTTCCCAGGTCGTCTATTATCTCAAGTATGGCCGCATGTCCATAGTTGGCTTGCTTCTACAGAGAGGACTCTCTTAGTCTGAGAGCGCTCTTTGCAGCGCAGCCTTTAATGAAAACTTTAAAAAGGGTCTAAGTGATTTCGATCAGTTGCTGGCAAATCGATTAGGTCGTGCCAATTTCTTAATTTCGAACGAAAACAACAGTATTCTTGTGGCACTCTAAAGTCTAGACGTAGATAAATTAAAAGCGTTCTTGTAGTATACAAGAATATACTATACTGTATAAGTATATGATGTAGTGATTCTAGTATTAACGTTAGCAAAATTTGGATATGGATGATCGCGGGTGAATCCAAGCAATACTAAAATGCTACTGTTCACTAGTAAGACCAAAATGTAAACCGTGTTTCCTCTCGAAACCATGAACGGGGAACCACTTTGACACCTTGTGCTGAGTACCTGTAAACCTTCCTAGATCCCAAGCTTGCAATTCGAAAGGCAAGCATAGTATTTGTTCAACCTGTAATAACCCTATGGATCTACACTGCCGTTTTCCACTAAAGTATAGGGATTACACACACTCCTGCCCCGCAGCTTGTACACGGACTACAAGGACCATTAGATCGTATCCTATTGTCATCCTACACCATCATTATCAAGAATAAGGCTATCTGCGATCAGGGTTAGAGAATATGAATGCTTTCTTAGGCCTTTCTATGGTCACGGTAGTGGCCTAGCTATGATATCAAAAGACTTGATGGCGTCTCGGACCGATTTAATTGAACTTTTCGAAAAGAGACAAATGGAGGAGGAGATTGTCTTCTGGTTTGCAAGACAATCACATCAATTCCCAATATTAATACAATATTTACTAGTGTAAGCTCAGTCAAGCTATCAAGGTTATGATCTCGGATACTGCTTCGAATTTATTAATAATATAGCGCTCGTTGGGCTTGGGAAAACTAGGACAAAATCTTGTTCCACTGATTTAAATAATTCTAGTCCTCCACTTCAATCTACATACCTACATACCCCTGTCCCTTTCGTGGAAAATACACTACCTTCTAACTACACAACCTAACGAAGGCAAAGGCTTTATTTCTGAGGACTATGCCAAGGTCGATCGCAATAAGACTGTAATTGACGTTCCTTTATCCCCATAAATAAGTGATTTTAGGTATCCCAACTCACCAGTCTAAACCAAGAGATAAATTGCTCACAGAACAGATGAATGGATAGATCACGGTCTTCATTAAGACAACTGTAATATTTTTCTGTATACATTCAAAGCATGCGGATAAGTTGGCGTCCAATAGTACAAAATTGGTGGGAAATTTAGTCACTATGGCTTGAGTTGTGATTGTGTCAATTTTAATATAAACAGGTAAAATGGCAATACTAATCGAGTATCTTTAGTTTTAACACATGTCACGAGTCATACGCCAGCTGTAAGAAATAAAATACTGAAAATCCAAGCAGTAAGAAAATCACCTCTTACCTTTCTGTGGCCAGAATAAAATCATTTATAAAAAAAAAAACATGTACAGGATCATATCGGTGGCACAAAGCATCCATTTTGCTAAACAGACGGTAGTACCATTGGATTTTGTCTTACCACTGATGTCATTTCGACGTGCGTTCGATGTTAATGTCTTGCAATTGTTTGTTATTCAATAAAAGGTGTACATTTAAATGTTGCGTTAATGTTACACCACCAATATTCAGCTGTCATTGCAATTTCTACTGAAAAATAATGAAGGATGTAGTCGTTTAATCGACACACAACATCTTGAAAATAATGGACAATATTTACAAAATAGTGACAATATTCGTAAGGTTGTTACTGCTTCTGGCCATCATCAAGGGCCTTCTCGTATAGGTAAAGTGAATTTATCCAACTTTATTCAACTCGTTTACATGTGCTTAAATTATCGACGCCCCAGCTTAGGGTGTGATCATCACAAGAATTTATTGACCTTTGCCGAAAAGCTTAAACACCAAGTTGACAGAAAAATTGAAGACAGCTGAAGTATATTCGTTGATGGTGTGGTGTGTCATCATCTTTAAACAAAACTGCTCGGACCCATATTTTTTGGAATAATGCTGATGTAACCGAGAGATTGCCAGGCTCAGTGGGTAGTTTGTCGGCCGTTAAAGCGCGATGAGCAACTTCGGATCAATTTCTCTCCTCGCTGAGGTATTTTCGGCAATACTTGCCTTGAAAAAGCTTCTCGGCTCTTCCGTTTGGAATCGGCATTAAAACTGTAGGCCCAAATCGCACACAACCTGAAGTGAATGAGAGAAGCTTGGCTCTGGCTCTTCATGAGCTGTAACGCCATTTAGGGTAGAGTGCTTCTGTGACCGCTTTAGTGAATGGATTGCGTTCCCTAACTATGGTGACTAACATTTCCAGCCATAGAAGTGGATAACGTTTGTTTTCAGCAGGATAGTGCCACATGCGGCACAGCTGGAAAACTATGACTCTATTAGAGCTCATTTAGAGTTTCAACTGAGGGCATGCATTTTAACACCTGTTGGTGTTTCTTAAGGGCAAATCCAAATGAAAATACTTATCTTTAGGTAAGCAAGAGTGAGCCTACTATGTTCCGTCACGTTATGCAAAATATGAGGAACAAAGTAATGAAGAGTTCGTGCATTGAAATGCTGGACATCTGGAAGACATAATCTCATTACTGATTCCTTACTTACTCACTTAGATAGCACTGTAGTTTCTCAAACAACAAGCCTCTTCAGCTAGCACGGCTTAAATGCGCCCATCTTAAACCTTAGACGATAGAAGCCTGACTAGGCCGATGGTGCTGAACAGCTCGTACAGATCTTAATTGCATCTTCTCTTCCACTCTCCATTTCTTTTTCTCTCGAATCGCCCGTTGGCCTTTTCATCCATTTTCGATTATGTTCAAACCTATGCGTCGTAAGGGAGGACAGGGATGACAGGGAGTTTGGGAATAGTTAACTTGGAGCTTATTTAATTGGTTCTGATTTTAACTATCGTCACAGAAAATGAGGTTCCCCGCGAGCAAACTCCTCGGATAATGTATTAGTTGACCTTTTTTTTCCTCCGCATCCTACGTATATTGCTTCTAACAGACAATAGAATCCGTCTACGTTGAGTCTTTTCATATCAAATACACCTCAGCTTTTTACACAACCTATAGCGCTCAATGAACTAAATTCTGACCACCTTCCTATACTGTGTAGTGTCCTCCTTTCACCTGTAGAGAGCCAAAATCTGATCAGAATTCCGTTGATAATATCCCTTCTTCAGCCCTGAGCACACGTTTCTTATCTGCTCTAGTTCATGCATCTCGTTACAAATCTGATAGTAAAAATGATACAAGCCACCTACAAATATACAAAGTCGATGGCAAAATATAATTGATCAGCACCCTGGAGGGGAAGGATTAGCAAAAGAAGCGAAAACTAAAACGGAGTGTTGGAATATTTTCTTTACCGAGGGAATGAAGAATGTATTGATATAGGTAAATGCAAAGAGCCCAAAAACTTATATAAAAGAGGCGACATCTACAAAACTTGATGTTTATTTGCTTGCTGTTGATCGCTGGTCTTAGTAAATCAAGCCGACAAAGTGCCAAAAACTTGTGGAGGACTGATAGAACAGGAATCGATATATTTCGAACGACGATGTCACTTGAACGGTTCTACTTTTTACAAAATTGTATTCGCTTTGACGACAAATCTTCGAGGGAGGATCGAAAGAAAGTTGACAATATGACTCATATTAGATCACTCTTTGAGCACTTGTTCACTGCTGCCAAGAAGCCTACATACCACATGAATACATGACAATTCATGAGATGCTGTTAGCGTTTAGAGGACGATGCCCGTTCCGATTGTATATCCCAAACAAGCCAACGAAGTACGGCATTAAAATTCAAGCCGACAAGTAAATATTGTCGACAAATTCAGCACAAATTATCATGTGTCCCGCAATAGCAAGCGCTGGCCAATAACGATTTTTTATGGAGTTCCGAACATGGCTGCAATCATAAAATGTCAAGCAAATGGAAGCAAAACTATGTTCAAGAGTTACGCTCTTACGGTGTTTGTCACACAACCTGGACGAGGTGCAAATGGTTTGTGTCGAAGATGTTCGTTCACTACTCTCCGGGGGCAGTTGTCTTAGATAGTATTCGAGAGATTCGACTGAATTTGTCGCGTTGGTTGTTGTTCACAGTAATTTTTTTTTGTTTCCATGTCAAGGTGAACCATTCCGTCCAATTGTCCAGAATGCTTCGGGATGTTATGTTCTATGTTTTGATTGTACACACAGCAAAGATCGCAAAACAAAACACGTATGTGGAAGATATGGAAGGCCATTTGTCTTGATCAAATTGTTAATAAAAAATAATAAAATATATTAGGCGGCCGCTAGCCTTAATGCTTCGCAGCAGCATAATGGAGCGGAGTATAAATGTAAAATTTTTTTCCAAAGAGTAATTTTCTTAAACAAATCAACATATTTCAGTATATATGTGGCATAGAGTGGAAATGCGACAACTTGCGATTTTTCAACTTCTAATGCATCTTTCTTTCCTAGTTCGTAGAAAATATGTCTGAATTTCGTTTACGTTCTCTAGCCCGGTCAGCTTCAGGTCGCTGCGCACTATTTTTTGCCCGACGAATTGCATCTTTTGATTTACCGTCGCTTATTAATCGATGACATTGTCATCAACAATAGAATTTTCTGTTTTGATGTTAGATTAGCGCGCGCTATTGCGAGCCAAAGTTTCGCACAATTTATATCAGCAAAGATATTATTTATTTCTGATAACATATGTAAATAAGTATTGCATACTTACCTCAGTATATTGAATACGCTTTTGATTGTGTCGAAAGGTCCATAAGCCTTTCCTTTGAACTTGCTTGCACACTGATTTTTTACAGTCTTGTGAATGCGAATGCTGGATCAAAGAATAATGCATCAATGTTACGCACTCTTGACAGTGCTCATACATCATTCCAAGTGCAAACTCGTTGTTTCACTTGTATCCACAACTGCTTTGTCCAATGTAAGACCTGAAGAGCGGTAAATGTTTATTGCATATGCTAGCTGCAAAGCGAATTGTTTTCTGGTATACGTGTTGGTGCCTTTTTTGAATGAAACACTAACTGGATGAATTGGCAAGATCTTATATAGGGTTTTCCAAAAAGGACTTGACAACTTTTTTTTTAAATAAAACGCAATCAAAACATTTAGGAATGGAACTCGACTTCGTTCATATGGCCACCGCGAGCACGTTTGCAGTGGTCGATTCGTTGGACCCAATTTTCGAAATTACGCATTTCGGCCGAAACGGCCGCTATTTCGCGTTCAATGTTGGCGCTGAGCTCTTCCAACGTCGTCGACTTGTTGGCATAAACCAATGATTTAACGTAGTCCCAAAGAAAATAGTCTAGAGGCGTTAAATCGCACGAACGAGGCGGCCAATCAACTGGCCCATTTCTTGAGATAACACGCTCATCAAACTTACTCTTCAATAAATAGATTGTAACGTGTGCTGTGTGGCTTGTGGCACCATCCTGTTGAAACCACATGTCGTCCAAGTCCATATCTTCCAATTCGGGCCAAAAATAATCGGTAATCATGGCGCGATAACGCTGGCCATTCACAGTAACGTGACGATCGTTATCGTCGACGAAAAAATATGGCCCAATAACGCCGCCGGCATGCAAACCGCACCAAACAGTTAGTTTTTGTGGATGAAATGATGATTCATGAAGCACGTGTGGATTTTCACCCGACCAATAACGCATATTTTGCTTATTGAGCTAAAAATGGGCTTCGTCACTGAAAATGATTTTGCGATGAAATTCATCATCTTGGCGCATCTTCTCCAGAGCCCAATCGGAGAACGTACGTCGCTTCAAATGGTCCATCGGCTTCAATTCTTGAGTCAGCTTCATCTTGTATGGGTGTCAACCAAGATCCTTACGTAAAATACGCCATAATGTGGTCTGAGCGATGCCCAATTCTAGAGAACGCCGTGGAATTGACTGATTTGGATCGTTTGCTACGGACGCCTGAACGGCAGCGATATTTTCGACACTTCGACCAACCCGTTGTCTCACTGATACGGCAATATCACACAACGAATATGTAGACTCAAATTTTTGCACTAAGCTTGTTATTGCCTGTCTACTAGGGCGAGAATTACGACCGAAAATTGGAGTTAACGCTTTTAAAGTTGCGGTCACCGACTCCGAATTTCAGTAGAAAATTTTTATAATTTGCAGACATTGTTCGTTCGTGTACCTTACCATAATGAAAACGTTGAGCTTACTGAATAAATGGACAATGAGAGTTCGATGATTAGTGAAAGGATGCGTTCACAAATTAAATTCAAAGCTGTCAAGTCCCCATTGGAAAACCCTTTAGTTTCTAAGCAATGGCTCAGTATATGTATCAAACTGAACTAAAATACATATTGGAAATTCATCTAGGAAATTACCATTTCCCTTGTAGTCATACACTATGTCAATCACAATCCTGCAGACGTAAACAAATTCTGACGCAGGATAACTGGAGCACCTTCACACAAGTGAAGCCTTGCACAAAGACCACTAGCATAGTCTACCGAAGCTCAAGTAGCTCGCACATCATTGTGAACGGCAGTGATTACAGCTACTGGTTTTCCGTTCTCTCTGAGCTTATCCATATTGAATTTTTCAACCTCACTGTTTTTTGAAGTCAGACGAAACGTGTTACTAACGGAGTTATTGCTGTTAGGATTACTGATTGCGCCAATAATCTCAACCATTTCGTTGATTATGCCCCAGTTACAATTGTCATTCTTTCAGAAATTGCAATCTCAACCTGTTGCAACACATGAGACAATACAGTCTGCTGTTCAGTTGTAAGATGCATCAAGCTGTCTGTTAAGGTTATATGTTTCTTTAGGCATTTTGATGAACTGAACATGATTCTTTATGTCTGGACAAGCTTGAATCCAATCCATTTGACGATCGATGTCTCGAAATTCAAGATCCACATCTGCAGGTAAGACACCTAGAAGTGCTTGCGCAAGTGCCATCTAATCATATGGTTCGATCTCCATCAACATCGTTGACATTGCCTTCGTTCTCAACTGGCACGAACTCCCACTGATTTAAATCAGCTGCTAAAATGCTTTCTGCCCATGTTGAATGAATTTTCAAACTGCCTACCTTTCGCCAAGGTATATTGCATGCTAGTTTTTACCCAAAAATTCAATATATCTCATCAGTCTCAGGAATGTTGCCGTGCAATATTTTAGGGATAATTTGAACAATCCTTCCAGTCATATTTCTGGTGACTGAATACTTTACAGCATATTCAAATCATTACGGTTCATGTATAATTTTATAATTTTTATTTCATTCATTGTTTATAATTCACATTCACTTTGCGCAAATTAATTAAAAAAAAAATTTGTGGGCCAAAAACCAAAACTTCGGCTTTGTCACGACCTAGAGTTTTGTTTGTAGTTTATATAGACAAAAAAAAGGATGAAAATCGGCCCATTGGTTGCCGAAATCTGCTCGACGTAACATTTGCCATTTGACCTGCTCCATGGGAGCAATATCCTTTTTTTTTATTTGAAACTAACTTGAGAAGTACCGTAATATAAAATGAAATAATAATTTGACTTCATTTTGATAACCACAATCATCTACAGATAATTTTGTTTTCAGGCATGTCACACCCGGCCACAAACTTGATGTAATATCCTGTCAACACACCGTCCTGTCATTTCACCGGATTAATCTGGTGAAAATCGTCCAATCCTTTTTGGCCGAAGCGCAACTTTAAAGTCGTTTTTAACAATTCATTTTCAACTATACACCTTCTTAATGCTGGAATTCCTCAAGGATCAGTGCTTGGTCCAATTTTCTTCAATTTATAAACATCGGATTTCCCACACTTTATTAACTTAAACTGTGCCCTTTTCATAGATGATACGTTGCATCTATTCGTCGGATGCAATAGGTTTCAACATAGAAACCAACCTGATACCTGCCTTGTACACAATGGAAGAATACGTTGAGAACTGGAAAATCTAAATAAATCCTTCTAAAACGTAAGCTCTCTTTTTTACAGGAAAAGAAAAGCCTACCTACTTCCCAGAAGAAATCTTCTATTAAATAGCATGCCAATTGAGTGGAAATCAAGTGTTAAGTATCTTGGAATACACTTAGTCAAGCGTCTAACATTTCATCTGCACCTAACCCACACTATAAGAAAGAGCAATCTTACCATTGGAACACTATGTCCATTAATTTGCATAAAATCACAATTAAGCACGAGCAATAAGTTGCTCATCTTTTCGTCTGTTTTTCAAACTATAATTTTCTATGGGTCCCCAGTTTTGGGGTAAGTGTGCAAAAAGTCATATCCGTTATCCTGAGCCTGATCTCAGCAATGACGTGGTTGCCCTTTATCACTAGTGGGCCAAGGTAAACGGAATGCTTGACTGCTTCTAAGTTATAACTGCCAAAGGTTACGCGCTATCTAAGTGTCGGAATTGTACACCATTCTTTGATGACAGCTTATATTTGTGACTAAATCGGATAGATGGAATTCTGTCTTCCATTGTGAAAGGCTCGTTATGCCTGACGGTCCTGTGGTTTGTAGAAGTAGAGCTACTTCTACTACACGTCATTCCTGCAATAGCACCTTTTCATTGCCTCAACCTCGCATTGCTGAGAAACGCATACAGATCACGAGCAGCACTTGTCCGTCTATGGTCCTACCTGCACTTGCCACCAGGCCAAAGATCTTTTGTAGGTGGCAGCTTGAGATTGAGGGCATCGTAGGCGCCTTCCTGAAAACGTCACCATTACTGTTCAATAGTCTGTGCCAATTGTATCGGGTCCTAAGAGAGCTTGAGAAAGATATGAACTGTCCTGGCTGTCTGTTGCGACTGCAACTTTTCGAAGTTAAGCTTCTTTTTGACATCCTTTTGTGTTTCTCAGGTTAGCATTGATAAGGACTGTTATGAAGTCTTAGCTCATATGCCGAAACCCGCTGATGATTTTACAATAAAGACATTCTTTAGCTTTATGTGATTCCTTTTTACTTTCATTTGTAAATGCTTACCGCAATGACACAAGCTGGGCAATATTACTGGAATGAAGACAAACCGTAGATAAGTCTTGAACTACAATTATTTCTAGCGCGTTTCCTCAATGCGGAAGTGTGCATTATTTTTCATAAGTTAAAGTTGGTGCAAAGTTTCTAAAGAGATCTCGTTTGTGCTACGTTCAAACGACTCACAGTGGAAAATTCAAAAGCAATCTTCAGTAAAGCCTTCGGTGAGCAGGCTTTTGCAATCAAATTATTCTGTCTAGTTAATGAAAATTTGATTAACTTCGGTATGTTTTATCGTAGCCGATATCTGCAGTTTCTCGAAACACTCGAATCTATTCTAATTTATTAGAGACAGGCAAGAATTTCATCCATGTGTCTTATAATGATTCCTACGACACACATAAAACTTCATTTCAGTGTAATATCAACTATTAAGTTACAGAAAACCAATTAATTGAATTTAAACAACAAAATGTTGACATTAAATAATTACCAAGAAGTAAATATTCAAACTTAACGGCCATCGAAATTGCATATGTCCGCGCACTTCCGTCCATTTCTTAGCAAAGTCACGAACCAGCCTCTAACGCTCTCTTCTATTCAACGACAGACAACTTCGAATGCTGATAACACCACTCCGTCGAACAAGTGCAAACTGTCAAAGTGTCTAACCGAACAAGGTCAAAGAAAGGTTATTCTGTTTCGGTATTTTCCCAGTGCAAGGTGCGTTTCGTAGGTCCTCCTCGCTGTAAATTATCAAAAATTGCTTTAAAACACTATTTTCTTGCTTTCGCTACTTTCCTCTAAGCTTAACGCACCCTATGTGCGTTTCTTTGTGCACGAAATAGCAAGGAAGTTTGCGCTGAAAACCATTCCACTAAAGTCCTTGTTCTCCTCTCCGTTTGCAGGCATAAACTCATTCCTCATCTCAAAATGGTCCGCAAATTCGTAGTTGGAGGCAACTGGAAGATGAACGGCGACAAGGCTCAAATCGCCGATATCGTCAAAACCCTCGTCGCCGGGCCATTGGATCCAAACACCGAAGTGGTCATTGGCAGCCCATCCGTATACATCTCGTATGTGCGTGGTCTCCTGCCCCCGACCATTGGAGTCGCCGGACAGAACTCGTACAAAGTGGCAAAGGGTGCATTTACTGGTGAGGTGTCACCGGCCATGTTGAAGGATGTCGGTGCCGATTGGGTTATCTTGGGTCACTCGGAACGTCGTCAGATTTTCGGCGAAACTGATGAGCTTATCGGCGAGAAAGTCGCTCATGCATTGGCCGAGGGATTGAAGGTCATCGCTTGCATTGGTGAAACATTGCAGGAACGCGAATCGGGAAAGACTGAGGAGGTTGTCTTCAGACAAATGGCCGCACTGACGAAGTACGTAAAGGACTGGACCAACGTTGTGGTTGCGTACGAGCCCGTTTGGGCTATTGGTACTGGCAAGACTGCCAGTCCCGAACAGGTATGTATACGTCAAACCTGAAATAGAAAAATACCGAAACCTCTTGCTCCTCCCCAGGCACAAGCTGTTCATTCCGTTCTGCGCAAGTGGTTGGTCGACAACGTATCGCAGGCCGTCTCTGATAGCCTACGTATCCAGTACGGTGGATCCGTGACTGCTGCCAATGCCAAGGAACTCGCTTCACAGCCAGACATCGATGGCTTCCTGGTCGGCGGTGCCTCCCTGAAGCCTGAGTTCGTTCAGATCGTCAACGCCAGGCAATAAGCCACTGTCCGTCGCTTAAGGTTCAAAATTTCAGGTCATCATCATAAGTAGAGTAGCCAAATCGTTAATTCAGATTTCTATAAGCAAATAAAAACAAAAGGAAAGTCGGACGAGCCCCGCGAGGATTCTGTTCGTATTGTCTCAGTGTTAATGTTTAAATTTATTATTGAAGGAACATAAATATATTTGGACGCTGTTTGGTCGTTATACGAGTAGTTACAGAATGTTGTGTTTATGCTTGATCCGATAACAGCTGATGGTCGCTTTGAACTTTGAGTGAACCTGCGATAAGGCCGATATCGACGTTATTGGAGTCCAATAACCCATTAAGTAAGATATGGCTCGGCTACTCGCTGTCGAATCGGACAAACAACCTGTGAAACGGTGTTTGTAGCTTGAGGAATCTCATACCGCAGTGTAGTGGTTACGTAACATCTTCGCGGCTGTCAATAAGTTAGCGAAAACGAAAGTCACCGGTGCAGCTATTTTTAGGTACAATATTATCTGTTGTCTTCTCGCGTTTTCAGAGATAAAATGCTCTACAGATCTGGTCGGGTTGGTACACTACACTAACTAGACGTACCAACAGCCGCTTGAAGGTATTTTAACGAAGACCAATGTTACCTCTTCCACGCAGCATCATCGGCGTTTTCTTTGCAAATCACTGACGAGTTGAAAAGGATTATTAGACTCAGTTGCAATATTGTCGTGTGTTCCACTGGTCATATGTGTGTTGCATGATTTCCTTGATACTCGTGCCTAGTTGCTTGGAGTCAGCTATGATAACTGCATCTAAAAAAATAATAAATTTGAATTGGCTCAGTGAGAGACCTGCAATGGATGGGTATGGTATTAACCTTCTATCTCTTCATTCCGCTGTGTTTTAATGGCACCTGGAACACAGAGGAGAGTGATCCTGATCCTGCTGATAGTCTAGCAACATTGGGTCGTATTTCCGAATACGATAATGGGAGTAGTAAATTTTCTTTTATAATTCGTGCAAGTTGAAAAGTGTACGCTCTTATGGTGTTTGTCCCACAACCTGCAGATGGTTTGTGTCGAAAAAGCTCGTTCACTACTCCTTGGGGGTGGTTGTCCTAGATAATATTCAAAAGATTCGACTGAATTTGTCGCGTTGGTTATAGTTCACAGTAACTTTTTTGTTTCCATATCATTAAGGTGTTTTATTGGAAATGCACACACAAAGCATGAAATTTAAAGTATTTTTTTGTAATTAATTTTTATTTATAGTTTCTTAGATCTATCTTATCCTAGACAAAAATGCTTAAAACTAGTTTGAATATCCTTACAAATTTAGGAATCTTACTGGCCCTAGGCGGACACTCTAAAGCAAATTGAATAATTTTAAATAAATAACTTACAATTAACATTATTATAATTAACTTAAGCTAAGAAAAATTTTACTTTTTCTCAAAAAACTTAGCATATGATCATTCTTTTATATATTTTTATATAATCCTTAAACCTAACTAAACATATCTTATTCTAACTTAACTAATATATATGTATATAGTAACGAATTTTTGTCACACATTAACTTAGGAGAACAGTAAAGCATTTCACACGTCAACCTAAGTGTACTTACTCGATCAGCAGCGCTTCTCGCATAACTGAATCTTGATCAGTTCAGTTTGAATCCACATTGTGAAGCGTGAACATCAATGTTCACTCTACCGTTTTAACTTAGTACTTAATAAAACTTGTTAACCTAACTTTGTGGTTTTATTTTCTAACTAACTTAACTAACTTAACTATATGTATGTATATATCTCCTTTTTTTTTTGGTTTTAATAGTTTTTTTTGTTCTATCCCACCCTAACCTACTCTACCCTACCCTACCCTACCCTATGTAAGCCTGCCATTGGTGTTAGGCAAGCCCTGCCTTGAAGAGGCTGCAACTATTGAAATGTCCACTGACGCAGCTCCCTCCAGCCACCAAAAGTGTTGATGCTGGCGCACTACGTCTCCTCGATCCCGGCGTGTGACCGATCTACAGAACCTGAGGCGCTCGGGCTCACTGAGCGCGACATCGGGTCCGTTGAGGAATCGCCGTTCCACAGAATTGCGACCCACGTGGAAGATTAGCGGCACCGCCAATCTATCCTGGATCAGACCACATGTATCTAAGTACAGGAATGCTTCTGGCGGGACAAAGCCGTTAAGACGCACTCTCTCATGGAATAATTCATTGGGGTAGTAAGCCCCGGAGATCAGGTTATTGACCAAAATCATTGCTCTTGCGAAGTGGCTCCGAATCAGTTTGATCAGAGAGTTATCCACCCGTACAATCCTAGCCCTATTGTATAGGACCTCGTTCGGGTAAAATTTTCCTGTCCTATGTAACCCGAGACAAGTCCTGAGACATTGTCTCTCAAACACCCGAATCCTTTCCATTAAGCTGGCTGTCACATTGAACCAGACGGGACATCCATAGGCAACCATGGGCCTGATTAAGGCCATGTAGCAGATTACCTTCACCCTGGAATCAAGTTGGCTGCTATGAAACAGCCACTTTGTCTCGCCAGTGGACGCCTGTCCGGCCCCCAAGATAGAGAACCTGCGCCAATTTTTTCTAGTGTCCCGAGAGGCCCTAGACAAAGGCGTTCTGAACAATATAGATTCTGATTTCTGGAAGTTGATTTTCAACTTCCAGTCATCACAATACTGCTGAATTTTTTCGAAGTCACGCAGCAAAAGAGTAACAATGACGTCGATCGTTGGACCTGGTCTGTACGCGATAAGGTCGTCCACATACGCTATTGAGTGGTGAAGAGAAACAAGTAGATCACTCAGGTAAATGCTGAAAAGGATCGGCGAGTTCACCGTACCCTGTTGCAGTCCGTTGTTAATATCAAATGTTTGGGTAGAAGTCACGTTGGCAATTTTCACTACGAACTTTCTACCTGTTAACATGTCAAAAATCATATACAGGGTGCCCCACGAGCAGTGTGCCAAAAAGCTAGAGCGTGTAGCCCTGGCCAAGACAAGAAAAAAATCGTACGGGAGGGGGGGTCTATTCCCCCCCGTTTAGCCGGGAGGGGCAATTTTCTAAAAAATTGACTTAATTTGGAAAAAAAATTATTAAAAATCAACAGTAACAGCCACAATGCCGCGATATACTTTTTTGTAAAGCCAGAAACCTCTTCTTTGATCTTGTTTTTAAACGAAGCTGTTGTAAGGAATAGTTTTTGAGAAATTAATTTTCAAACTCAAAATTTTGAAAAAAAATTGGAAAAAAAAATTTCGAACTACTTTTTTTCCAAAATTGTATGAAATTAAGTACTATTTTTTTTTCCAAAATTCAATTCCCTTATTAGTTTTTAGTTAAAAACAGAAAACCGGATGCAAAAATGTCTTGTAGTTTTTGAGAAATTAAAAAAAACCCCGAACCATTTTTTTCTAAGAAAAACCTTTTTTTTTGGTTTTAACGCGGCTGGACTTGTAGGCAAATTAATGTATGAAAGATGGACCTCTTTTTTATTATTTTTAAAAAATTCGGAGTTTTATTATAATAAATTTTCAATATGATCCCCATTTTTTAGAAGGCAAAGATTATATCTTCTTCTAATGGCTGCACATTAGTCTATGTTTGACAAATTTTCCTGCAATTTGACTCCAGCGACTTCAATCCGTTGTTCCAAAGATACTATTTCCACTTCGTAAACATAATTTTTCATGAATCCCCACACTTAAAAATCTAGAGGAGTTAAATCTGGTGATCTAGGTGGCCAATTCGTGGGGCCCCTTCTTCCGATTCAACGGTCACTAAAATGATCATCCAGCCAGTGTCTAACCCGTAAGCTGTAGTGTGCTGGTGCTCTATCTTGCTGGTAGATTAAATTATCTGCTATGGCCAAAGGAACGTTGTCCATCAAATCGGGCAAAAGGTCTCGTAGGAACTGCAGGTATGATTCTCCCTTAATAACGGCATTCAAAAACCGGGCCCCGATTACAGTTTGTCCAACAATATCAAGCCAAACATTACAGCTAAAGCGGTGTTGTGATTTATTTTGTTTCTTGTTGTGTGGATTGGTGCTACTCCAATGATGCAAATTGTGGAAGTTAGTAACCCCATCTCTGGTAAACTGTGCTTCATCCGTCCAGAATATCCTTGCAAAATAGTTTCGTTCAGTTTCATGTCGAAGCAGTAATGATCGACAAAACTCTGCTCTCAAAAACTTGTCGTTTGAGGTGAGTCCCTGAACTGGCCTAAAATGGTACGGGTGTAAGTTTTCGGTATGAAGCACTCTCCATACTCTAGATTTGGGCACTCCAAGCATAATAGCCATCCTCCTTGTACTAAGGGAGGGATTGCGTCGGACCAAATTCAAAATTCGGGTAGAACCCATCTGCGGCGGGCGGACTCAGCCGAAATTCGCAGGTCAGTTTTCAGGCGTTATCAATGAAAAAAAAGTTTTTTTTTTAATTTCTCAAAAACTACAAGACATTTTTCCATCCGGTTTTCTTTTTTTAACTAAAAACTAATGAGAGCATTGAATTTTTGAAAAAAAATTACTACTTAATTACATACAATTTTGAAAAAAAATAGTTCGAAATTTTTTTTTTTCAATTTTTTTTCAAAATTTTGAGTTTGAAAATTAATTTCTCAAAAACTACTCCTTAAAACAGCTTCATTTAAAATCAATATGAAAGAAGAGGTTTCTTACTTTACAAAAAGGTATATCGTGGCATTGTGGATGTAACTGTTGATTTTTAATAATTATTTTTCCAAAATAAGTCAATTTTTTAGAAAATTGCCCCTCTCGGCTAAACGGGGGGAAATAGACCCCCCCCTCCCGTACGATTTTTTTCTTGTCTTGACTAGACTTACACGCTGTAGCTTTTTGGCACACTGCTCGTGGGACACCCTGTATAGCAGTAGTTTACTTATGCCCATCCGACTGAGCTTGTAATAAAGACTTTCTAACCATACGGTGTCGAAGGCTTTTTCCAAGTCAATCAGACAGGCACCCGTGCATTGGTTCTTGCATTTATTCCATTGGATATCCGACACGAGTTTCGACGCGGCATGAATTGTGTCATGCCCCGCTCTGAAACCGAATTGGTTATCCGGGATGATTTTATTGTCCTCAGCCCATTTAGACAGGGCTCTATGGACCATCTTCTCGAAGACCTTGCTAACACTCGGAAGGAGACTTATCGACCGGAGGTTTGCCGGGTTAGAGGTGTCCTTAGCCCTCTTGGGGATTGGTTGCACCACCGCTGTCTTCCAGTGTACTGGATAATATGCATTATTCAGTGCATTGTTGAACATCTCTACAGCCAGTACATCTCTACAGCCAGTGGTGGGAGATGTCTGAGCACAACATTAGATATTCCGTCGATTCCCGCGGATTTTTTTCTCTTCAGTGATTCGAAAATCATCTGGAGATCCCCCGTCGAAATAAACAGGGTATTCGCCCCTTCATTGGTGACGGCATTATTCGCCATGAAATCGTCATTGAACCTGGTAAAGCCAAGGTTCTCTGATCGCCAATGATCGAAATCATTTCTAAGGTAGGAGTGATGAAGCAGGACTCTGTTCTCCAGGTCGTGGTTCGGGCGAATATTATCATTCACCTTGTATACTTCCTGGAAGACAGCTCCTACTATCGCCACCTTCTCCTGAGGATACTCGATCACGAAGAAATCATCATCCAAGACGGCGCTCTCTGGATCGATGCTAACTGTTCGTAGCAAGCATTCATTGTCTGACGTTCTCGAAAGCTTCAGATCCTGAATGTCATTCTGATTGTTTCTCCGAAATATTTTATTTATTTGCGGGAACATACTCGCGCTGCTGGAATTTACAGCACGAATTCTGTTGTTCCAATGCAAACTTACAGATATTCTGTAATTTTCCTTGATTAACTGTTGGGTATTTTTAAACAGTGACTGACCTCCGAGTTTTGTCTGTCGGTAAACCGCCTGTACAAGGCTTTGAGTCTTGTCAGGAGTCTACTTTTTTGTCTGTGCAGTGCGTCGATTGTCGCGTTTCGGTACACGTTTATAGTATCGTTATGTCGTTGATGTGGTATTGTACTGTCCATGGTCTGCTTAATTATATCGTCCATTTGTTCCTATTAGTCGGTGGGAAGGAGGCGCTCGAAATGAGCGCTCTCGTCAGGGAATTGGCGAAGCGTGGCCAACGCGCTCTACTGTAATCGTAGGGGTGCGTGTGGACATACTCTGCCATTTCCGCGAACTCGTCAGGTACTGTGATCACGGCACATAGTCCGCAATGGTCACTGTCGTATACAATGGTCCGTAGACAGTTAATAGACCATTCGTTCGTGTCTGCCAGTTTCAGTCGAGAGTCTATTAGCATGAGATCCAGATAGGAGCCGCTCCTAGGATACGACGGACTCTATATTCAATGTTGTGAAGAACTGCGCTTCAAAACGCACCAATGACTTAGTAGGCTCTCCCTAGTGTTAGAAATGTTATTTCTCCAATCACTATGTTTTGCATTTAAATCGCCGGCCAGAATGTAGAAGTTTTCCACCGAGTTTAAGTGCAGAGATCGAAAAAGTGTCTCGAGCTCTGCAATGGAAACATTGGGTTGAGGTGCTTCAGGCGCATAAGCTGATACAATGTACATTCTCTTTCCATTTCGGAGAGGAATGCACACAATACAGGCCTCTAGCACCTGGAATCTGGTGCTCACCACTATATATGACCTTATGTTTAAAATTATTTTTAATAAAGATCGCAACTCCCTCCCCTTGAGTAGCGTTGGGTCGGTCCGTTCTAATTATTCTATAAGAACTGTGCCGGATTTTGTGCTTCTGGTTTAGCTTTGTTTCGCTAACCAAGAGTACATCGAGGCTTTCGTCCTGTAACAGGTTAAAAAGTACGGCTCGTCGCTCAATCCTTATCAGGGAATTTACATTCACCGACAGGATTTCCAAGGGGCTCTCTACCAGCGTACCCATCACGACCTTAGGTGCGCTAGGCCCGGCAGAAGCGAGCAGATACTATCTACTCGGATTGCCGTCTCAAGGATCTGTTTTTGGAGCTGCCCAATCTGTCCTTGGATTGCGAGCAAGATCGAACAGACATCCACCTCCGCCTCCGGTGCCTTAGAGACAGGCACTGGGACTTTAGGAACAGCCATGGGCTTTTCTACCGTCTTTCCCGAACCTGCCGCCATTTGGGCGTAGGTCAGCTGGGATGTGACGGCTGGTGTTTGGAAGCCACCCGAGGGACGCTTCTCCTCGACCTTCTGCTTACGGACCAAGTTTTCTTTCTTGATGTCCTGGAACTTAGGACATCCCCGACATAAGACAAGACATACACGAACTGCTCTCTGTCTGCCACCTTGTCTTTCCCAAGGTCGCATTCCTCGTTCTTGTGGTTCTTTGCGCACTTAACGCATCGAGGCTGCATTTCGCAGTTCGACGCGGCGTGCCCGAACCTTTGGCAGCGGATACATTGCAAAATGTTTCCGTTCCTCTTTAATGTTTCCCATGTGACAGTCTGGGACGCTAAGGTGATGATAGTCCTTAACCTCTCCAGCTTGCTGCTGGGTGTGAGCTGTACCAAGAAGAAGGGAATAACTCGCTTCCCCTGTCGGGGGCGCACCGTAATTTTTAAAGTAATCATATACTGCGAGTGTCATGCTTACGTCAGCAATGATGTTCTTGCACAGTTTTCCCGTATGGGAATTGTTGTTGACTATGGACGGACTTGAACTACAGACCTGCGGCACAACAGTCGGTTATGATTATACCATTGCACCACGACCACCCGAAATCGTAGTAGAAAAGTTCTGCTGTAAAATAAACGGTCTAGGTGAGCAATAGCCCGGTCTTTGAGTCTAATAGCATCACGCGCCACTATGTGACTGACGAAAAAGTCCAGGAGAAGGTTGTGCAGCAAAATATTTATAATGAGGTTGAGCAGGGCTTGGTCTCATGATGCTCAGTCCTAACAATAACGATCCTCTTGACTATGCTAAGTTAATCTGAGCTTGGCTTTGAATAGGTCACCAACCTATCTTGCTATGGATGAGGATAGATATAAGCTTCCTACATGGTTTTTTATATTAGATTTTCAGTTAAGCTTCGAATATAGAATGACACATGGGTATAGTGTGAAGAGCGGGTGTTTAAGTTTCCGTTCAGTTAAACAGAAAATTGGTTAAATCAATATTAAACGTGTTTTCAAGCTAATAAACTCTCTCCCTCAACCCCCAGAACCCTTAAAATATTCGTTTACATCTTAAGTTTAAACACTTTCAACCCAACCCCTTCTGCCTCTTCCGCTTTGCTCAACACTCTCCTCAACCGCTTCCCATCTTTCTTGGTTCCACTTCTCAATAAATCTAAGGAAATGAAAACATAAGTCTCTATCTTGCCTCCCTTCGAAACAAAATTGACGTCATCTGACGGGAAACCAAAACCAATTTCATGGTATTGACCCACCAAAAAAGCGTCTCAATTGACTCTCATGAACTGAAGAATACCTTTATCCAGCCTCACGAAAGCCTCAATATCTCAGCCAATAATATAGCTAACAATCTCTCCTCGTTCACTACCCAAAAAAGCTCTATGTGCCTCTCATACCCGTAGAGAACCCGTTCTAACTTCACCATTGTATTTCTCCGCATAGTTCTTCCAAATACATTTCCTTCAAACAACTTCGCACCAAAACGTAGTACTCTTCAATTCCCAAAACTGCCTTGCGACATTTTTTAGGCCGATTGAAATAAATCTGTGCGTCAGTATCGGAGACTGTTTACTGCGTTTGTCTCAGAAACCTTGCGTGCACTTCTGCAATTCACTGCTCTGTGGTCTAGGCTAAGGCTTAGCCGGCCGGCACGGTCGACACCTGCCACTACGGGGCGTATACGTAACATTTTGTTGTCTTAGGTGTTATCTGTGGCCGAGAACTTAGCTTTCGTCTTCACATCCTTCGTTCCACGCCACTCTTCCGAATCAGCTACCATCGAATAAACTGAGCCAACGTACAGAATGCCAACCGAACTCCACTCTTTTCGTTCTATGGTATACTTCACCAAACCCAGTCTTAGAATAGTCCACTAGAGCACCCATTCACCCACTCCGTAATCTTTTTCTCTTTGCTTGCTTATACGAGTATACCCATTAGGGTATCATATCGAACACGCTATCGGCAACTAAACTTCGTCAATTCTGTGGTCAAGATCTGGTGGCTGCGAAAGTTAGCTACAAAGCGCACGGAGAAATTAAACACTTGGTCGTGGCGTGTGCTTACTTCCCCTACGATTCGGGACTGCCCCCGCCACCTCGCCACCTAAGGCGGTTTCCGAACTCGTAGAGTACTGTGAAGCCAGAAGGATTGGACTCGTCATCTGTTGCGATGCTAACGCTCAAAATACTGTTTGGGGCAGCAGCAAATGCAACCGGAGAGGAGACCTTCTTTTAAACTTCACTCTTTCGTCTGACCTTATCATCAACAATGTTGGCTCTCAACCAAACTTTGTGACGGCGAGACGACAATAAGTGATTGACCTAACCTTGTCTAATAGGCATGTGAAGGCCATCACTAACTGGAGAGTCTTACCAGATGTTACGCTGTCAGACCTGAGATACATCGAATTCCAATTGAAGTGCGGGATATCCCCCTCGCAGCCCAAGCGAAATCCGAGAAAGATGGACTGGGTGCGATTCAGCGAGGAGCTTGAGAAATCCCCTTAAGCCCTGCCTAAACTCAAAACAAATCAATTGGTGGAGGATGTAACCTGAGCAGCGCCATCACCAACTGTTTCGAACTCGCATGTCCTGTCAAAAAACCTCCCAACAGGAAGCCGGTTCCCTGGTGGAATGCTGAGTTCCAACGGCTTCGTAGGGAAGCCAGAAGTCTTCTGAACAGATCGCTTAAATCGAACTCGGAAGATGACTGGAATAAATATCGATCGAAGCAGAAGGAATATACGAAGCTTATTCGAAAATCGAAGAATGATTCCTATAAGTCCTTCTGCGAAGATCAAATCCCTGAGCGCGACCAGCAAGTTGGTTAAAGTCCTCAAACGAGGAAAATCGACAAGGCTGGAGGTACTCAGAAAGTCTGATGGTACCTTTACCGAGTCTAAAGCAGAAACTCTTAGTTTACTGTTTCAGACCCATTTTCCGGGAAATCAGACTGTCGTCGGCTCGTTGCACACTCCCTCATTGGATACTGCGGCTGTAGCGATGAAAACAACTCGGCGTAGCTGGTATGTTGCGTCACGCGTGGCAACTACTGAGGCCATTGAATTTGCTGTGGCATCCTTCGATGGCTATAAGTCGCCGGACACTGATGGGATATACCCCGTTATGCTGCAAAAGGTATAAGACAGCTGCTTCCTACTCTGAAAAGAATTTTCACTGTTAGCCTGGCACTTGCCTACATACCTATTCCTTGGCGCGCGGTGAAAGTGGTTTTTATTCCCAAAATAGGGAAAGAAGATTACTCACTCGCCAAGAGTTTTAGACCAATCAGTCTAACATCCTTCTCGCTGAAAAGCATGGAAAGATTAGTAGAGTTGCACGTGCGCAAAGTTGCCCTTCGAATGCATCCTCTCTCGGACATGCAACATGCTTACCAGCGCGGAAAATCCTGCGAGACTGCGCTTCAAAACCTAGTTGGGAGAATCGAATGTGCTCTCGAAAGGAAAGAGTACGTACTAGGCATTTTCGTCGATATTGAGGGAGCTTTTGATACTACTTTCGACAGCATGTGTAACGTTGCTAGACGGCATGGCGTAGATGAAGCACTGGTTCTATGGATGAAAGCAATGCTCGTGCACAGGACATTGATCGCTGATGCAGGCCTCGAACAATGTGTCAAGTCTGGAGTAAACAGGGGCTGCCAGCAAGGTGGCGTCTTGTCTCCGCTGTTATGGTGCATGGTGGTCGACTCTCTGCTCGATGCTCTCAATGCCTCTGGAATCTATGCCCAGGCCTATGCGGATGATGTTGCTGTTCTCTCTGCCGGCTCATGTTTAACGAATGACTGTCTCAAAGCGCAGGCGGCGCTAGATGTGATCGAAGACTGGTGCACGAGAAATGGGCTGTCGGTTAATCCTCTTAAGACTGATGTCGTCCTCTTCACGAGAAGGAGGAAAAATACTGGCATTACTCAGCTGGTGCTAAATAGCATTCCCATCCGATATGCAAGGAAGCTAAGTATCTGGGAGTCATCCTAGATAGCAAGCTTCTTTGGTCAAAACATGTTGAGTCCAAAACCACCAAAGCGCTGTCAGCTTCTTGGCAATGCAAAGGTGCCTTTGGCAAAATATGGGGCTTGTGCAGTGACAGCCAAGCTGCACTCAAAGCTGTGTCCAGCCCTCTATCCAACTCCAAATTAGTGCATGAACTCAAGACCTTTTTGAACAAAGTCGGAAGACTAAATTCACTTAGGCTTGTATGGGTCCCAGGTCACTCTGGAATCCCAGGAAACGAGATCTCCGATGAACTCGCTAGAAGAGGCTCAGAGGAGAGTTTCTCAGGACCTGAACCCGCCTTAGGTCTACCTGCTTCCACGGTCAAATCTGACATCAATGACTGGGTCTTTAACGTACACAGTCGTAGATGGAGGGAATATCCAGGATGCAAGGTGACTAAGCGCGTACGCCCTGATGTCAGCAAGAAGACCGCAACATTTTTCTTATCCTTAAAGAGAAATGATTGAAGAAGGCTTATCTCTACATGCTTGGCATCAGTGAGACGCCTACCTGTGCTACATGTTGCGAGGAGGATGACACAGCAGAACACTTTTTTTTTTTTGCGACTGTCCTGTCTTCGCTCGCGCACGGTGGCGCACCCTTGGGGCCGACGTGGTGGGTGCCGAATCTCTTAGTTCTATATCACTGAAGCCCCTCCTCACTTTTCTCCGGACAACGGGGAAAATACAATAAAGACAATGTGTCTGACTGGTAGTACAATGGACCAGTATTTGTGTCTGAGTGTTCCAACAGATAGTAGAAGCCTCTACCAAAAAAAAAAAAAAAAAACAAATACCCACTAGATTAGCGTAAAAAAAATCATGAAAGACATTGATTCCCAGGACCTAAATTCATTTGAATACGAACCGTTGAAGGGATACATTCAAAATGGAGAACAACGAAATTAGAGCTGCCGTCAAGTACATACACGGACATACACAACAACTTGGTGAAAATATTGGGAGACTCTACTCCTCTCTATTCCACAGTAGCTGAAGACGAACATCGCGAAGGACGCCAATCCACGTCTATCACTGAAGAAAAAGTGAAAGAAGGCGAAGAGAAGTTGTATTGGCACATTGAAGAGTGACCATTAGGCATATTAGTAGCTGAGGTCACAGTGATCTCATATGGCAGCGTTCAAAGAATTCTTTGCATATGGGAAAGGTCGATGCGCGTTGGGTACTCAAATGTTAACTGACGAGCAAACGAAAAAAGAGTCGACATTTCGGGGATGAAGCAAATCAGAAAATGTTTTTGTTACGTTTTGTGACACCTGGATCCACAATTTTGATCGCCAGAGAAATTGACAAGTGACAAGTTCGACGGAAAAGGTTATGGCATCCGTTTTTTTGGGACGCTAAAGGAATAGTTATGCCATGCTACACAGACGGACGAGAGTCACTCGTGGGCTCTACGAGTAAAAAGGAGAGAGGAACACACGCTTTTAAGGAAGAAAAAAGTGAGCATGAAAAGCCTGAGATCGAGGAGATGCAGAGATGCTACCACAGGAATGACGAAAGTTTTACGAAAAAGTAAAACGAGCACGCCAGGTCTATAAAGCCAGAGCGAAAGCCTGTAGGGATGAAGACGGAGAACTAGTAGTAGAGTCACAGTCGATGTTGAGAATATAGAAAAACCACTTCTGTAGACTGTATAACGGCGATTGATCTGATACCGTTGTCAGGCAGAAAGATCTATTCGCAACGAGCGAAGATGCAAGAGAATTCCGTCCATTCCGAAGAGAATTCCGTTATTTCAAAGCTTAAAACTAACAAAGTTACGGGCGCAGACGACCTGTCTACTGAACTATTTAAAGTGGGTAGGGCACATGCATCGCTTCATACCTAAAATATGGGCGGAGGAAAGCATGCTCGACGAATGGAATCTCAGCATGGTCTGCTCAGTCCATAAGAAAGACTCCTTAACATCGTGTACAAGATTTTCTCTACCGTACTATGTGAACGCCTGAAAGCCTTTGTGGATAATCTGATAGGTTTCTATCAGTCTGGTTTCATGCCAGGTAAATCCACAAGTCTTGGAAAAGACCCAAGTATTCCAAATCGACACACAACATCTTTTTGTCGATTTTAAAGCCGCATATGACAGTGTGCATAAGGACGAGCTATACTGAGCCATGTCTAGCGTTGACATCCCTGTCAAACTCATCCGATTGTGCACGATGATAATGGAGAATCTCGCTGCTCCATTAAGGTCGGTAGCGAATTAACCGAAAGCTTAGGCAAGGTAATTTAATTAATGTAATTTTTCAACATCATGCTTGAAAAGATCATACAAGACTCACTGGCTAGCACAAGTGGCGCGATTGCGTGCGTAATTGGGCGAGCACAGCGAGACGTCAATGAAGCGTTCAAAAGCATTGAAGCAGAAGTGGCTAAAATGGGTCTTTCGGTGAACGAGGGCAAAACCAAATATATGCTGTCATCCAAAAAAGACGCACAACACCGACATCTTGGCCACTTCGTCTACTTTGACTCACTAGTGACCAGCGAAAACACCAGCGCTGAGATCAAACGCAGAATTACTCTTGCCAACCGCTGCTTCTTTGGGCTCAAGAGGCAATTGAGAAGTAGAGCCCTCTCTCTAAAAACCAAGCACTATATAAATCACTGATCATCCCGGTAATCACTGAACCTTGACGAAAACGGATGAGGATTTATAAAACGGAAAGTGGAGGCGAAGATACAACGACCTAGTACGACGACTCCGGATCCAACGTCTAAGATGTCTACTTAGGCCATGTAGAATGAATGGACAGCATAGCTCTACCCCGAAGAGTCTTTGAATTTAACCCTGAGGAACGACGCAGCAAGGGACGACAGTTTCTAAGGTGGCGCACACAGATGGAAGGACGTTAACCAACTGGGAGTGCGGCACTGGAAACAATAGGCAAACGATCGTGCCAGCTAGAGACGCTTGTGGGTTGTAGCCCAGGTTCACAGCGACTGGAGCGCCATCTAAGAATAAGAAGAAAGGAATAATTATAGTGAAAAATTTGTAGAAAGGAGCCACTCTTTCGGAAGTATTACTAAGACAAATAAGAAGATTGCGGGATGTCATTAAAGAAAGACAAAACATTAAAGAAAGAAAGACTCCAAGACAATGCTCGGCTCACAAAGCCGCAGTTGTGATGGCTGCTATTCAAGAAACAGGATTTGATCCGCTTGAACACCCACCCTATTCGCCAGTTCAAGCTCCTAATGACTTCTACCTCTTTTCTCGGCTCAAGGAATACATCCGAGGCATGAAATTTGAAATCAATAGTGAAATTATGACCCCTGTTGAGGCGTTTTGGGAGGGTCAGAACAACATTTTTTTCCCAATGGGGATTCTGGGTTTAGAAAAAGATGTACTAAATATAGTGACTTGTTAGGGGAGTATGTTGTTAAATAATTTTTATGTTATTGACAACCTCTCTGAAACCATGGAGCCATCTTTTGAAAATGGACCGAACTAATTTGTACTTCAACCACTTGATGACAATCGGTTGAAATACTTGTGAACATGGCGACATACGGTGGCGGTTTGTGGTATTCACAATCCATATCATCATTATTATCATAATCCAAGCAACGTTGCTTGTCCATCGGTTGATTGAATTTTGGGCAGTGGTCCCAAAAAATAGCCTTGGCAGCCACACGGTTCTCACCATACCGTCTCGGCCATAACTGATACAGTGGTCGACATTCGCATGAGCGCACTCAATATTTTGCAATAATTTTTAAACAATAACATTTTAATCAATTTCAAAAATCAGAACTGTTATTGTTATTTGTAAGATATACTTTCATTTAATTTTCATCAAACAAATAAATAAATTAAGGTAAAACATTTGTATGAACGCACTTTTGTGCGTTAAAAAAAATAATCATGACGACTTTGGCATCAAAACATCTTCCTAAAGATTGGTGTACATCTCTGAGTTCATCCGTGTTGTAATAAAGTTGATGGGAAGCTTTCCATGTTGCGAAAATGCGTTCCATACGCTTCCGCCGCCGAAGTTGCGTTTCAACCACACTATGCTTGCTTAAGTCATGCCAGTAGCAGCTATAGCAATCCGGCCCGTCTAAGTTACATTTTTTTTTCATCAGAAAAAATGACTTTCTGCCAATCGGTTGTCCAAGACATATATTTTTTGGCAAAGTCCATTCTCTTTTCTCTGTGGCTTGCAGTTAAACGTGGCTTGCCTTAAAGTTTTGTTGATTTAATGTTTGGACTGCTGCTGGACTGGAAGGTTAAGTTTTTGTTTAACCGCTTTTGCTTCGCTTCGTGTCGAATTTGGCCTTTCTGACGCAAAGGTAATTTCCGGTTACCTTTTGTAGGGGCTTTTACACCATAATGTTCGCCTTTTTTTTTAAATTTTTGATCACAGTGTCTGATCGATCAATTTTTTTAGCGATTTGTTTGTTGGAGTAACCTTCATCTTTTAATAATTTGACGGATAACTGTTACGCATTAGTTAATTGCTTTCCCGACGGCATGGCTGTAAAATCAACACTTAAATTGAAAATACCAGAAAAACAATTTAAACGAACCTTTATTAAAACACTGCAGATCGAAACGAAATAAACATCCAACAAAAATATATGAGATTTAGCTTTTAGTGCCACTTTGCTCAATGCGCTCATATGAATGTCGACCTCTGCAGAGTGATGTAAAGTCGTTTTGTTCACTCCATAGGCACCTTGGTTTTTCAAAACTGAAACATTTTTTGAATGTAAAGCTGCACCACAATAGCGCGATTTGGTGGCGTTTACATTGCATGGATTCCTTAATACTCACGCTTCAAACGAGGGCTGTCCTAAAATGAATAAATAAATGTTAAAGCTTCTGGGTTGCCACATATCTTAGGTCTAAATAGCCCACACTTTACTAATTTTGAAAAAAAACTACCAACTCGGAACTTTAAATAAGCTTTAAAAAGCTAGAAAACTTCCAATGTTAAAAAGTAGACACCACTAGTTGGAAAATAGTTACCGGAAGCTGAAAAAAAGGCGTTACGAGCCAGAAAACAGCCGCTTGCTAGCTAGAAGGTTGACGATAGCATGTGGTAGCTGCTGAAAAAGCTTAACAAAAGTGGAACTTACTTTTGGCGACTGACGCAGCATTCTCAGTCACCAGCAAACTTCCTCTCTTCTTTAGTGTGAACTAACCCTGGATTTCGAATGCAACCGCAGGCATTGTCTTGCCCTACAGGAAAAGCTTTCTTAAGCTTGTATTTTTCACTAGGACTAAAAATAGGTTTGATAATTATCTGTGCCACGTAGAAAAACAACCTTCGAGTGAAATGTTCAGACAAAGGTAAGACGAATCTGGGATGACACTCAATGAGTTAACACAGCCTTCACAATAGTTATACCTATAAGCACATTATTATCACTACTTCTGGATTTTCGATTTTTGATTTTGATTTTGGTGGGGGCCATACCCCCATTTTATTGTGCTTAATTCAAGCTACATACTTAATTTAACTTACAATGTAGGAAACTAAGAAAGAGGGCGATTGAGACGGAGTTTTAGACAAGGAATGCTGATGTTGAAGTCGAAACAGTTTTCGCATTAACATTCCGCAGCATACGGAAGATAGGTTCATTGGAACCATAGGAGGTACGAGAAGTGGGTACATAGAAGAGACGTGGATTTCGTGTATTACGAGGGTTAGTTTTAAAAAAGATAGAGTTATAAAGGGACGCGCAGTCGATGGTACCTGAGAGGAGTCGATGGATGAAAAGGATGTCGGATATCCTTCTTCGTCCTTCCAGCGAGTTCAAATTAATAAGTTTTAGGCGGTCTTGATAGGGAGGTAGGATCAGAGGATTGTCCCAGGGTAAGCCGCGAAGAGCAAAACGGAGAAAACGACGTTGGATACTCTCGATTCTGGAAACGAATCGTGTGAATGATAGTAAGGAGACCACACTTGAGACGCGTATTCGAGAATAGGGCGAACAAAGGTTATGTAGAGAGACCGAGTGACGTAGGGATTGGAAAACCATCGTTTCACGAAGCCGAGTGCAGAATTGGCCTTAAGAATTATATCGCTGATATGTGCAAGGAAATTGAGTTCCTGGTCGCATAATACACCAAGATCACGGATCACCTGAACGGTAGAAAGGGGTTGATTATGGAGAAAGTAGAGGCGAGGAGGAGGTTTGTTACGTTTGCGGGAGAAAGTAATAGATTGACACTTTGAAATGTTAAGGTCGATGCAGTTCTTGGAGCACCAGGTGGAAAAGCTGTTGAGGTCCGATTGAATAAGGGAAGAGTCATGTTTGGAGTAAATGATCTTAAAGAATTTAGCATCGTCGGCATATAGAGAGATGTGGGAATGTTTGATAACCATTTCAATATCGTTAATGGTGAGGATAAAAAGAAGCGGGCCTAAATGACTGCCTTGGGGGACACCGGAGGAAGCAAGGAAGGGGTTAGAGAGGGCAAATCTAAAGCGAACGCTGTAGTGGCGATTTTCCAGTTAAGAAGAAATCCACTTTAATAAGATGGGCTCAAAGCCAAGAGAAGACAGTTTGAAGAGTATCAATCTATGTGAAATTTTATCGAAGGCCTTACTAAAGTCAGTTGAGATAACATCGACTTCCTTGCCATTTTCTAAGGCTGAAAGGGTGAAGGAAATGAATTCAATAAGGTTTGTGGTTGTAGACCTACCTTTTCGGAAGCCGTGCTGTCTGGGGGAGATTAAAGACTTGCATTGAAAACTTAAATTATCATACAAAGTACTTTCGAAGATTTTGGGTATATGAGACAGTTTGGCAATGGGACGGTAGTTGTTAATGTCATTCTTCGGACCATTTTTGTGTATATGTGTTATAAAAGAGGTTTTCCATATCCGGAGAAATTCATCTTGGGAAAGGGATAGGCTGAAGATTTTTGAGACAGAATTTTTTAAAAATCTAGCTGGGAGGCCGTCGGGGCCAGGGGTGAATTCATCATTAAGTTGCTTTAATCTTTCTTCGATGATAACGGGGTCGACACTACGAGGGAGAAATGGTTCAAAGGAGAAGTTTGATAAATAGTTGAAATAGGTATGATCGGGTGCAAAGGAATCATGGGTGAAAGATTGATTGAAAAAGGTGGCAAAAAGGTTGGCGATGTAGTGAAGATCATTGGAAGTTTCATTATTGAAGGAGAGTGAGTTTGGGTAGCCATCAGATTTTCTTTTGTAATTAACGAATTGGAAGAAGGACTTGGGATTATTTATAAGGTTGGTTTGCATTTCAACTAAGTAGTGTTGAAAGCTCTACAAAATGCAGGTAAGTACCGAAATAGGTCGAGAAGTCATTTGGGGATTGAATACGAAGGAAAGTTGCCTAGAGCTTGTTCCGTTTGTTTCTCAATGAACGCTGCCTGCGATTTTACCATGGTGGAGAGGTGAATGAGATTTTATGTCGAGAAAAGGGTACATAAAGGGAGAAGGAATTAAATATTTTTTTGTAGAATATAGATATGGCATCATTTGCGGTAAGGTTGTTGAAATTAAAAGGAGCATTATTGAGATATTCATTGAAAAAATAGTGAGAGATTCGAACAGTGGGGAGAGAGTTCTGTATAGGGGAGTTGTGAAAGAACGAGAGAAGAAAGGGAGGGTGGTAGTTGTCGACGGTTGATAGGGACAGCGGAGAAGCTGAAACTGAGGAGTTGAAGGGGTCACTTGTGAAAATGGGGTCGAGTTGTCTGCCCATGTAATTCAAAATGCCGCTGACTTGGTTAAGGCTGGAATCAGCTAGGCGATCAGAGAGGAGGCATTCTTTGGCTGCAGTGCGATTAGAGGCAATGTAAAACGATTGGTCATCGGAAGGGATCCATTTAAAGTGAGCAAAGTTGAAGTACCGAAAACGAGGATCTCTTCTTGGGGATCTCATAAATCAATTAAATTATCGATTGTATCAATGGCCAGGTTATATGTTTCAATAGGTTGTGATGGCAAAATGTAAAAGCAGACGACGTAGAGCGATTTCCGGGGTAGTACAATCTTAATGGAAACAAAGTCGAGACATGGCGAAGATGAAGTTGCTATGAGGGAGGAGTCAATTGAGTTTCGGACAGCTAGAAGAACACCGCGGCTTTAGGGATTAGGTTCGTTTCGGTTAAGGCAAAGATTTCGAAAGGTAAGGCATGTAATTGCTGCAGGACTGCCTGAGTTTTAGAGCGCAGACCTCTTACATTCCGATAATAAAAGGTAAGAGGAATGTTTTCGGGGGGCCTTAGAGTGGCAGGGAGGGGGAGATTTTTAGGGACGAAAAAACCAATCACGGTCAGCTTTGATACGCTGAAGGTGCGATATGCGCTTTGAGTGTATATATTGTCTGAAGGTATCAAGATCGTTTGATACTTTTTTGGGTGAGATATTGAAAAACTCGTGATATTTAATGAAAAGCTTCTTGAGGGTAGTGAAATCGGCGGGGAACCCTTCCTGTTGAATTGAGACCATTACGCTGGTGTTTGTTTTACCATCATAGCAAACCGAGTTTGATTTGTCATGAAGATAAGCCAAGAAGTGTCGAATGTTCTCATAGATTTTTTTGTCTCTTAACCTGGAGAGAGCGAATCGAGATTCGTTGGGGTCAATAGATTGCTGAGTAAGTTTGACTGGAGGTGGCAGTAGGGGATCAACGAACGATTTGGAGGGGGATCATCCCTCGAATGTATTTTAAAATAACAAATCATTTTCTTGGCTGTCGAATGATTCAACATCCCAATGGTAACACATCATTTTAACTTCTTGGTATTTGAATTAGATCAACGTTACCTAAGTTATCTTAAGGGCTGATCAAGATATTTTAGCTTTGTTGGACTGTGCCGGATAAGCATGAAGGCGAAGCTTAATTGTGGGACGAAATCGACGAGTCGAGACGTTAGCCAACGTGATTATATGTATTTGAATTTAAGTTTCAGCAGTTTAGGAATAGTTAAGTTCTTACAGAATTACTAGCTTTTACGAAAAAAATTATCTAGGTTATGAGAGTTATAGTTTTTAGTGGACCCAACAACTCTCCATGGTTCGGGAGAAAAATCTCTTGATCAAGGCGGTAGAATCATTTTCGTTCCATTGTGCTTAATATGTTTTGAGAGTAGCGCTATTAACGGAGATGTCTCGACTGAGACAATCACCAGCTCGATATTGGGTTTTATTTCTACAGGTTTCGTATTCCTTCTGTGCTCTAATCTATGCATTGGCTACTTAGACGGGAAATAACTCTTGCTTTCATTTCATGCACAATATTTAATACTAATTGTAAGTTCGATTTTTTTTGTGCTTGGTTTTTAGTGTTATATTTTTGTCAGTTGGTGGATGATTCGTGACTTTTGTTAAAGTTCGGTGTATTCAGTTAGTATTGCCATTTTATTGCAAAAAGATTTATACCCAAATAATGCTTACAAATTAGTTTTATGCTATGAAAAAATAATTTCGCGCATTTTAAAGCTCTCACAATCGACCTTCTGAGACAGCAATTCGAGCCATAGTGACCAAATTTCAAACCAATTTCGAGGACATCAAGCCAACTACCCCCATGCGTAGATTGCGTACAGAGGAAAATATTGCTATTGTATTCACCAGTGTTCATGAAGGCCGTGATTTGCCCATTCGTCGCAGTACTAAGCAATTAAGATTGTGTTGTTTCACTACGTGAAAGATTTTAGGGAAGAATTTTGGTCTAAGATCTTACACATTACAGCTTGCACAAGAACTCAAGACGAACAACCTGCCACAGCATCGAATTTTGGTTGAGTGAGCCTTAAAAAACTGGAAAATTGTCTGTAGTGCCGAAGCTCATTTCTGGTTGAATGGGCATGTCAATAAAAAAAAAAAAACTCCCCATTCGGTTTGCCACCGATAAGCAATCACAAACAAGCTGCCAGTTTACCTGGTTTGGTGCGGTTTATGGCACGGTGGAGTCATTGGCCCATATTTTTTTTCAAACATGACCGTGGAAAAAACGTTACCTTCAATGACGCCCGCTAGCGTTCAATGGCGTTGAACGTTTTTTACCCAAAATACACGAGCTGAACATGGTCCATATGTCGTCCCTACAAGTCGGCGCTACATACCACACAGCACGCGAATCGATGAACCAATTAAGAAATGAATTCGATGGATGAGCATTTTATCTCCCGCTGAGTAGAAAGTGCCATTTTACGGTTTTAATTGTGTACGTCAAATGACTCATACATATATGCAGACGAGCCAGTGTCAATTGCAACATTACGCGTATTATTAGCAAGACACTAGCCAATATGTTCAAAAAAGTTACTCAAAATTGGACTTTTCATACAAACCACTTAAAATGTAGTTTCTAGCAATATTAACACAAAATTATCCTTTAAAGGTAAATGGCAAGTATTAATTTATGAACTTAAATAAAAATTGTGTAGAGTTTGGTTATTTTTGTGTATATAATCCATAGGAATATAAACAAGTCGATACATCAGCATCTGCTTTCCGATGTCCTGCATATGTCTACGTGCCTTTCAAAAGGGATCGCATATATCGGCCACGAGGAACACATTCCAGAAATGACCTTTAAACAGTAAACAGCAAATCAGTAACTAGCCAGGACGAAACCACCGATGCTAACGTAGAAAGCCAGGTCTTCGAAATGACTCCCAGAACTGCTTCGTGGGAAAAAAAAAAGATTCTAGTGGAACCAAAGAATAGTAAGCCTCGGGAATCCAAAACCTGATTACAAAAATCTGATGTGTCAAACTAAAATGGAAGTGACAGGAAAATTCCGACAGCTAGCTGCAATCTCAGCAGTAATTGAAGAGAAGTCTACAAAGCCAGTTCCGTCATACATATTTGCGGGATTTTATAAGATTATCAATTAACATTGTGGCCAGACAGTCTGCTAGACAACTCTCATTAGCAAAGAAAGATTGCAACACAATCAACTGCGCGGAGTACCAGAGTCTAAATGCCACCATAAACAACGCGAGGTATTTCTTACTCTGAAAACTTAATGGTTTTCCATCTTCCACCGAAAGAGCAGATGTTGTCAAACGCAGATTCATTCAAAAGACCGCGAAAACACCGTACAATACCAACAGACCAACGCAGCCTGATTCCTGAGTTTAGATTCAATTTTGCAGCCTGGGCTTCCTAAAAATATTCGATAACGTTTATGGTTTCGCCTGCCTCAGGAAACCAAAGGTTGCCCTTTTGGTCCTGTTGATGTCTACTGGGTGGTTGTCATGCTATTTTGTGGTTGTACGCCAGGCTTAAAGTGGGTTTTGATTTTCACCTCTGCATTTAGCCCCGATCTTAACAGAATTGACTTTTTGCGGCTGATTACCGTCTCATGTTTCTCTTTTGTGATGTCATTAGAAATGTATGTAATTTAAACTGCTTTTTAAAACTATTAACATCAATTGTCCAATATGCAATTCACTTATTTACACTGGAATACCACAGTTGAAGAAGCCCTGGTTCGCCATGTTCGAACACACCTATCGAATTCCGCTGCCAATAACCAGACCAATTCACAATAGTCGTTTTCAGTTTATTTGAAATTGTCATTTCATTCTTTGTTTTATTTCTCTAAATCAGTTAATAAATATTTCAATTTGATATGTTACAAAATAAACTTAAAAACACTAAAAAATGCTGTTTTTGATTATTACCTTCAGAGAAACAGCTAAAATCGTTGGGTTTGAAAAATAAAAATGGGAAATGAATGCGAAAGTAAAAAGGGGAACTGAACATAAGATCGTAGTAGTCCTTAAGCGCTTAGTAATAACATTTATATAAGGGTCTAGATCCTACTTCAGGCAATCCAATTGTTAAAAAACCAAAACAACACAAAAGAGAAAAGCAAAACTAACGTTGTTCAATGTCATTTCACAGAATTATAGATACGTAGATAGAGATATGTAAAGATATTTCGAAGTCTTATTTTAGGAGTAATTAAATAAATAAATTAGTTGTATTCTAGATATGAACACAATAGTATCCAGATAGATAGAATGGACAGTTGAAAGGTGTTCTTTAGTTCGTTCAATGCATTTGTTCTTCATTGGCATTATTATTCTTCGACGTCTGATTTGACTTCGTTGATGCTAAGGGCAGAGTCAGAATTGAGAACTTGATTCTCGTCGACGGGAGTCTGTGGCTCCTCGACAACTGGGGCTTGTTGTTCTTCTTCTTCTTCTGACTCGGTGGCGGCAGCATCGTCGGCAGCTGGTTCTTCGGTAGTGGAACTTTGCTGGATAGCTTGTAGTTCTTGGGCAGCGATTTCAGCTTCCTGTCGGGCTATTTCGGCCAACTCGGCAGCTTGACGGGCTAGTTCGGCTTCACGTTCTTCGTCGGCGATTTTTTCTAATTCGGCTAAACGAGTCAGTTCTTCTTCGCGTGTCTTTTGCTCTTCGGCTAAGCGTTGCTCTTCGGCCCTGCGGGCTTCTTCAGCTAGTCTGGCTTCTTCAGCCTTACGAGCTTCCTCGGCGAGTCTTGCTTCTTCAGCAAGCCTGGCTTCTTCAGCAAGTCTGGCTTCTTCGGCTAAACGGGCCTCTTCGGCTAGGCTAGCTTCTTCCTCGGCTAAGCGAGCTTCTTCGGCTAAACGGGCTTCCTCAGCCAAGCGAGCTTCTTCTGCTTTCCTGGCCTCCTCAGCTAGACGGGCCTGTTCGGCCAAACGAGCTTCTCTAGCTTTCCTGGCTTCTTCATCGGCTGCTCGCTGCTCTTCGGCAAGCTTTTCAGCCTCTAACTTAGCCTTCCTCTCAGCCTCGGCTTTCTTCTTCTTCTCGTCTTCTAGAGCTCTACAATAAACGAAATACATTCATTATAAGGTCATTAATGACATACTCAAATCTACATACTTCACTTCCAAGCGTTTGAGGTCGTCATTACGCTTGGCGCGTTTCTTTTCAACGGCAATCTCATCAACCACAGGTTCCTCGCTGACGGCATCGAGACGCTCTTTCCTGAGACGTTGTTTCTCCTTAGTCTCCTCGTCGATGGGATTCTCCAACGGCAGCGGAGAAGAGAACCTACGCGTTGGCCTAAATGGGTCTAGATCGGGAACTGGAATGATATGTTGTGTTGGTGTGAACGAGTTTTTTTGCCATAAGTGTGTGTACGAATAAGTGTGCTAAGGATAATGTGTGTGCGAAACATACGACCATTTGCTGCATGAAGGGTACAATAAGTGCCGAATGTGACATAGCAACAGAAAGAACTTGCCAAGACGGGTAACATATATTTTGGTAGACTATTCGCTAAGGTTATTTACTTACATATTAGTTATTGATTCCCAGCGTGATGATACTGATTGGTGGCCCATTATTTCATGATGTTAGGTAGTCTGATTGTTTTTAAATTATTTTGAGGTTTTTGTCTAAGTTTTTAGGTTCAAGGGCGGTTACTCCTTCAGATTTCTACTACGATTGGATGAGGATTGTAATTTACGGACAAAAAACAAAAAAAACAGTCCAATCAAAAAACAACTAAGGCTAGGAACGTGAATATTTATTTACAAAAGTACTTAAGAATAATGTATTTCGAAAACTCTGATCTGATAAGAGTTTTTCTATATTTACAGAGATTAGTCATGCTTTATGTTTCCTCTCAATCAATTGTAAGTATTAGTCACTTAAAACGATGATGTTTATCCTAATGGTCACCTGAGATACCCGAAGGCGCCAAGAACGGAAGAAGAGAGCCGGTAACTTAAAGATTAAAGGTGGATCGGATTTGACGTCCCTGTTTCAATCACAATGTTAAACCGAACTACCACCTGGGACCGTAGATGTTTAGGCCAAGGTTTACCATTTTACAACTTGGATCACTTAAAAATTGCTAATTTTGTTGAGGTTGTGAAAACTTATTCCAAATATAGTGATTCTGTAGTAGGTACACTTTGCACATTACAAGCAGGTTATGGTCGACATAATCAACCATCCAAGCCTATTATAAACATTGTCACAAGAAATCGAAGAGAATGGCTTTGTACAGAAGTCTTAAGGCTTATACATCACCGGAATGCACGCTGGAGTCATGGCTTCACACTTTTTCGAAAATGAGGAAGGCAGAACGACCACCGTCAATTCTCATCGATATAGCCTAATGCTAACCATCTTTGTTTGGCCTCGTTGATATGTATATGAAGGACATGTGGTTTCAACAAAACGGTGCCACATCTCACACATTATGATCGCTTTACCTTTATTGCTTTGAAAAGGAATTATTCGTCTTATTCTGGCCAAATAATTTCCCCATATCTTTTGGAAGTCATCGAAATCTTTTCAAAAACGAGTCCTGTAACAACTCTTGTGGAAGGCGTTTGAGTAATATTGTATTTTATTCATAGTGGTACAACTCATAAAATATACTGAAGTTAATATCTGTCTGGAATCTAAATCATAAACATGTTTTGCCTAAATTTACTTTCGACACTATAAACTGGATCATCGAACAAGATAGCAGACTACGATTCTTGTTAGTTCAAGAGCATTAATTGCATAAATTTTTAAAAGATTTTTTTTAGGAAGCCTATGCAGTGAACAAATTAAAGTCTAGATAATCCAATAAGAGGTGTCATTTTGAATTCCGCTCCGTTTCTAGACCAACAACATTCAACTATCACGCTGATGACTTGTATTAACGAAAAACTAGAAGGTTATTGAGCATGGATCAATGCACAATGTGTCGAAATAATGAAAATCCACTAAGAAAACCGAGCAATTTTAGCGAAAACGTAAAAATATTTGACTCCTTCTGATTATAATCAACCGCCTCCTCGAGTAGCTATTAAATGAATAAATTTGCACTGCTCGAACTTTTCTTCATGTACAATAGCTAGATAAGCTAAAAATGTCATCGCCGTAGCTGACGTATAACTAAGGAATGCGCATTTCGAGCCGTTCACAGCTTTTTGAGTTGATGATGTAATTGGATAACGACGCTGATGCAACCATTTCATAGAATAGATAACGTTAGTGAACGACGTTGACTGATTTTTAATCATCTAAAGTCCACGCCAAAGCTCATACGATTCGCTAAAAGAAAATATCAGAGCTAGGAACAAGGTGGAAGAGTTCATCAAAAGAATGCCTATTGGCAGGGCCAAAAGATGACATGGATTTTACATTCCACTACTAAGCACAGAGCTTGCACTTTTAATTAAAGTAGTTTTTAATTTTCTATAGAGAATATTGCGTTTTTTCTATTGATTTAAAATGACACCTCTTGTTGAATAGTCCTGTAGTTAGCCACAAACGGATCTAGGACGGGCAATGGTGTGAGCGCCGGTGTCTACGAAGCGACCCAAAAAATCAGCCAAATCCTTTAGACTACCGAACCACTGCAGCATATTCCAAGCTGAATTAACGGCAATTCGTGAAGCCGCCGACTGTCTGTGAGATCGATGAACAACAAAGGCACCGTCGTCTACACAGATAGCCAGCTGCAATAAAAGCACTCGAATCACCAATAATAAGATCAAAATTGGTCAGGCACTGCGGCACGTCTCTAAATGAGATATCGAGCAGATGCGCTGTAACCTTGAGCTGGGTACCTAGACATAGCGATATACCAGGTAAGTGTGAAGCAGACGAACTAGACAAAATAGGCACCACACTGGAGCTCTCGACTGCTAATGGGGAAATCCACCCACCAATGGAAACGCAAAAATATAAGATCTCGGAAAAATGCACTGCAGCAGGCAAATGAGAGATGGCGGGACCTTGAAACATGCAACTATTCGAGACAAACCTGGCCCAGGTATTGTCAGCCTAATCGGAGTCCTGACAGGACATTGCGCAAGATTAGGACTGCCATACAACGACTACTGCAGTAGGTGTCATGATGAGGAAGAGGAAGAATCTCCATCCCATCCCTATGTAATTGCCCTGCCCTAGCCGCCTCAAGAAGACGACTTCTGGGAGAATATTTCTTCAACGAACTAACGGATCTATCCGAAACGGAGATCTACAAAATATCGAATTTTATTCAGGACTCAAAATGGTTCCAAGAGTAACGGTGATCAAGCCGACTCAAGTGGTAGCACAATGGACCGTTCTTGGTGTAACCTAACCTAACCTAACCTAGCCACAAAAGGCCTCTATGACTACACCAAGGTGCCCTCAAAAAGAAAAATATTACGTTCATCATAATGGAGGGATTTGGGATGGAAACTTTTAAATCGGATATCGCAAACGTTCTACTATCCGCCACCGACTGTAATAAAATATTTTTGGGCTAAAGGAAGTGAAAGAAGCAATACATCGGCTTAATAACATCACAAGCAATGTTGGAGTGGAATCAACAGAAAAGTTATATGGTTATATAAGTTATATTAACTGTATGGAACAATGAACCTATCCCCGTCGAATGCAAAAAATAATCGGTCATCATTCCCATATTTAAAAAATGTGACCAAACACAAGAGCGCCGTGGCGCAGTGGATAGTGTGTCGGCCTCTGAAGCATGATACGTGAGAATGCCGATAACACCAACGTCATCGAATGGCGCGGCTTCTCTCCTCGGCGGGGTACTGGCAAATCCCCCCGTAGTACGCTTCTCGGTCCTCGCCGTTCGGAATCGGCATTAAAATGTTAGTCCCGTTTACTTGTATGAAAAACAAATCGCACACAACATAAATGGATGAGAGAAGCTTGGCTCTGGCTCTCCATGAACTATAACGCCATCTAAGAAAAAAAGGTGGGACTGAACACAATGCAATAATTACCGAGGAATATCGTTGCTATCAAGTTGTTATAAGGTGTTGTCAAATATCCTCTTAAAAACACTGACATCACGCGATGAGAAAATAATCGGAGGCTACCATTGTGGCGCGACGAGTAATGAGATTTACACTATACGACAACTTTTTTAAAAGAAATGAAAATTCCATGAAATTATCTTCCAACTACTCATAAACGGAAAAAGTGGAACGGATACAGATATGTCTAAAGAGAAACAAAGTATATACGTCATATACGTAAAGGATTAAAATAAAGAGAGGCCTTGTCACCGCTTCTTCTAAAATTGGTACTGAAATAAGTATAGAGATCACATCACATCCGCTCTAACTTATTCTGACTATCTGGACGTTCTAGAAGGCGTGAGTGAAGAAAAGAAAGGAAATAAGTTTGAAACTAAGTGAAAAGGAAACCAAATATGTGGTCACTGACCGTTTTGGATCAATCTAAACCTCCTACCAACTACTTCCTACCTCTATAAACGCTTTAAGGTAGTGGACAAAGTCAAATGTCCGTTTTGCTGTCAAAAACGGCATAAAGGTCGAAATAAATAAAAGGCTGTATATAGGCAACCCGCGTTTCTCCATGAGGAAGCGGATCATGGAAAAACTCTTTCGTTCCGCAATGTCAAAGCCCATATTTACAAAACCATAATAAGCCTAGTGACATTGCAAAAATGTGAAACTCTGACTAAAAAGGAGGAAATTTTATTTCGGGTCTTTGAAAACAACATCTTAGGGAGAATCAGTGGTGCAAATCAGGTCGAAGAAACAGGCGAATGGAAAAACTTGAGAAATTGTATTCAGCCCCAGGCATCGTCTGGGTAATAAAATCGCGAAGACTAACATGGTCAGGACAGGTGGAATGACAGTGAACGAACGAGGCCCCCTAGATGGGAGGAAATATAAGGATGGACCTATCAGAAGTGGAACAGAACAGCGAAACATTGAAAAAAACGCATTCATGACAGGAAGGCTTGGCGAACGGTTGTCAACAAGGCGCAGATCTTCCGACTTAAAAAATGGATCATACACTAAATTTTACAAAAGCCTTGTACAGACTTACAAACTTTAAATATCCTTCCCTTAAGCTTTCTAAGAGTAAAACTATGGTTTTGAAGGAGCCTATAAAGAGGTTAAAAATGACAAGCGGACGTTTTTATTGTACGAACAATCGTTGAATCAGATAAATCACTCAAGATGTTGACATATCAATTGTCTCATGCCATAAATACTTTCTTTGTGGAGGCAATTAAACCAGCAGCAAATCAAAGTTATCCAGGAGTCGTTAAATAAAGTCAACAAAAACGCAGAATTGCTGAAGTTCGTCATTATGCATGATGTACTAGTAGCATGAGCTTAGGGACATTTCGTCTCATTAGAGGCATTCTGGTTCGCGAATACTATCGTAAAAAGAAGTTGAAATTCATGATCAGTGTGTTTTTTGGTTTAATAGACTCTGGTTTCTTGTCACAAGGTCGAACTACCAATAAGGAATACTACTTACAGTACTTACGATGGCCTTGCATGGTAATGGCCTAAAACAATCCGAAAAAGTCCAAATCTGTCACAAAACTAAACGTGGTTTGTGCACTGCGATATTTATATAGAAACTACCATTAATGCTTCCAATTAATAAAATTGATTCTTAATTTTTGGAACACGCTTCATATGTGTATGTATGTTGGTTAAAACAATTTTCAACGGTATTCATGCTGCTCTTCGGGTTGCCTATAATACGACCTTGAAGACAGGTGGACAGGACCGTGTCTTTCGGTAGGAGTTCCTGGATATTGGAATGGTGACGAGGTTCTTGCCAATTTTGGACCAGGTCCTGATAGTCTCGCACTTGATATGATATTACAAGGGTTGTTATTCTCAATGACGAGATATGGTAAATTGCGGGAGAGGCGGCTACAAGAAAGGAAACTTCTTGAACGGATCGAAGTTCTTTTTAATTATGGGATGCTGTATGACTGACCTTGTCGTTGGCTTATTTTAATTTAATTTCATGAAGGTGATTCAAGCGTTTCTATTGTACTTTCTGTATTCGGATCATTTGTGATCATTTTGGTATTTTAGACTTCTACCTTGCAAAGCTATGGTAGAGAAGACTTATGCATATGCTTTCCTGTCTATCTGTCTTTCCGTACACATATATCAAATCAAACTTGCCGAGTAGCTACCATATGAGTCTGAATCTTGGCGGTGTACATGATTCTGTGCCCATAGCGAGCGATTTTAGAACCCTAACTTTTGTGGTTCTTCAGATCCAAGTAAATGTTTGCAAAATTCAAGGTAGAAAACTTGGAATTGTAGCTCGGCTCCCGGCGAGCTGATCTCATTTTGTTATAAAATAAGAATCGTTTGTTCAATTTTATATTTCATAATTTTAAGAAACATTTTTATGGGAAAGCATACATAAAATAAAACATCTAGATACTACAAAACCAAACGGAAAAATTTTCTTTTTTTTTCTTATTTAAAAGTGAAAGCCAAAAAGGAGGTGCAAATTAGTTTTATAAAAAAAATTAATTAATTAGATGATAGAAACAGAATATTAATTGAAAGGAAAATTAAATTTTGAAATATAAGACACGATAATCTTGCTTCCATCACGATGTTATTTTTAGTTATCGACGCGATCGATATTGAGGTTGTTCGTTAATTAAGATCTACGAAGGCAACGTGTCGGCTTAGAATTGAAACACAGATGTTAGTGTAACTAGTCAAGGATTCAATAATGCGATTATTCGGTTGTAATGAAAACTAAATAGAGAGACGCAAATGGCTCTTATCGCTTGGCTTCCCTCTTATTTTCGATTGAGTGAAAACGATCCGTCTTCTAAGCGTGTTGGCCATTAAGCGACATTTTATTAAAAGCGAGATCGTTTGAATTCCGTTTCAGAAACAAAATAAATTTTGCCTTCGCAAAAATAGCATCGCGGTTTCAATGACTACATCCGTATCTGATTAATAGACACATTTATATTAATAGTTTCTGTTCATTGACGTTAGCGAAACCACACAGACTTAGATACTCATATTCGACAATGAATTTATGTGGCCAGCGAATGACATTCGTGGCGTCAATCTGATTCTTATATTTATTAAGTGATGGTCATAAATCTGGGAGCAAAAGTTGAATTGCTAAAATGGCAAGTGCAATAAATAAGATTAATTAAGACCTTAGCGAATTAATTTGCGTTACTGTCATCATCCTTGGCACCTGGGAATATGGGTCAAGGCCATTTCAAAATTGGCAGACAATTCGAATGACAGAATGACTGAGTGACAAAGTTGTGACAAGTGAGGTATGATGTATCTGTGTTGTTGACAAGCTTGTTATTAATTTATGAATGTCATACAATTTAAAGAATGTCAAGTACATGGGAGGTCGGACTGCGACTCAAAACGACGAAAGTACCCCTTGCCATGGACTTTTGGCCCATCGTGAGGAAAGTGTAAGGAAGAAAACACAGTTGTTGTGATTGTACTTAAAGTTACATAAATATATTATAAAAAATAGTTGCATCATTTCTTTCTTTTTTTAAAATTAATTTACATGTACAAAAACTATTCAAAAATTAGTTTTCTTAATCATTTGTTTAAAATTTACTATAAAATATGTGTTAACAGTCATTTTGAAATGCCAGGCATTCGTGACTGGTCGTTCGAGTTTTGAAGAAAATTAACTACGACATTAAATTGAAGTAAAAATTTGTTTTGATCTTTATCATGACAGATTTTATAAGACTTTTTTCCTAAATAGAAATAGATAAGTAAAATAAATAACGGAAAATTAAGAAAAAATTCTACAATTGACTTTAGCGGTAAAACAAAACGAAACAAATTAACGAGAAAAAAAACAAGCTACATAATATGAAAGAAAACATTTCGTGACTGAGGTGGGAGGGTAATTTTAAAATCAGAACTCGTTGGGCAAAGTGACAAATATTTTTGTTTTTGTTTTTATTTTTTTTTTTTAATGCAGATTTTTGTATTTTGTTTTATTTTCTTCGATTTTGATGTGGGATAAGTCTTTTGAATTTGATTTAAACAACAAAATGAAAATAGCATGTAGCGTGATTTTTTTTTTCTGATTTTTTTCTAAAATCATTATCCGTAACAGGCTGTTCTTTAGGCCTCAACAGCTTCAACTGCAAAGAATAATCAATCGAAACATAAAAAATAAGTTAGTAAGAGAAGTAGGGGGGTCTTTATAGAGGTTAGTTGGATTAGTCATATTGTTTCCTTTTTTGATTTTTAAAGAGATAGGCTTTTCATTAGATGGATTAAGTAATAGAAACAAAAGAAGATCGTTAGTGCTCAGATTTTTGAACGATCTACAGCGCATATTTATTGTATATTTTTAAAAAGTATATTTTTGTAGCAACATCATACAGAAAGGCGATTATATAAAAGTACTGTACATGTCCCTGAATTCGTGATTTTTTTTTTCCTCTTTTTTTAAGCTTTACTGAAGTACGCAATGTACGCAATGTAGTCCATTGTTCTGGCAAACAATAACCAACCATTGGACTCGAGGCATTTCTGAAACACAAGTCATAGCTGGTGATAAATGATTGACGATCGATTGACGATCGACAATCGAAGTATCACAGATCGCAGTTGTAGCAGGATGGACAGAGCCTAAGTATTAAGTAATGCTGAGACCAGAAGGGTACTACCTACCAAGAAATATAGGATCTTTCAAAAGTCGCGCCATGTTAGGAATAAATAATTTCTCAATGCTACCTTTATTTATGCCGACCTTGACGTGTGTGAAATAAAATCATGTTAGGGGTGATTTTTTTGCTGTTTGTTTTGTCAGTGTGGCAGTACTTGCGTCATGGAAAGACTTACATCCAAACCACGCTTACAAGTCATTGGATTTTATTATCAAAAATATCGTGCTCTCTGCTCTGTGAAAAATGCTTTTCCACACTTTGACCATTTTACGGTCGGCATAATCGCCCTACTGAGCAAGCAATTCAAACCATAGTGACCAAATTTGACACCAATTTCACGCTTTTAGACATCAAACCACCTACCGTAATGAGTAGAGTGCTTGCGTAAGGTGTAACCGCCAATCATAATGAAAATTGTCATTTGTCTATTCGTAGCCGTTCGCCGTTTATGTTACACGCACAACTTCGTGGAAGATCTTACCCAAGGATCTTGGTCCAAAATCTTACAAAACAAGGCTCGCGCCAGCACTGTGAGCCTTAGAGAAGCTGGAGTAAGATCAGCCGTTTTATCGAAAATTTGTCTTCAGCGACGAAGCTCATTTCAGGTTGAATGGGTATATAATAAAGGGGGTGGTCGTGGTGCAATGGTAATCATCATCTACTGTCGAGCGGAAGGTATGTAGTTCAAGTCTGCACATAGCCAAGAACAATTCCTGTATGGGAAAATTGTGCAACTTCAGTTGTGAATGAGAAATGATAAAAAAATGCTGACGAGCAGCATAAGATCACTTCAAAATTCATACTCTGTGTGTGCATTTCCAATATAACACCTTAATGACATGGAAACAAAAAGTTATTGTGAACCACAACCAACGCGACAAATTCAGTCGAATCTCTCGAATCCTATCTAGGACAACAACCCCCGGAGAGTAGTGAACGAACATCTTCGACACAAACCATCTGCACCTCGTCCAGGTTGTGTGATAAACGCCATAAGAGTGTATGCTCTTGAACCTCCACGAACCCTATAAAAAATACATATATATATACGAGTATATATAATAAAACTGCCGTATTTGATGCGATGAGTAACCATAGATGATCCTGAGGACAATGTTATCGTCAATAGCGCCCGCTATCATTCAATGAATTCGAATTTTGCTTGTTTTTGCCCTAAATGCATGGGCTGAATCTGTTCGACACATGGTTCCAGCAAGGCGCTACATGCCGCACAGCACTTGTACCAATTGAGAAATGAGTTCGGTGATCGATTTACCTCTCGTCCCGGACCGGTGAGCTGGCCGGATAGATTTGTGGGAATACTTTAAATCACTCTTTTGAGCCGGTAAGCCAGCGTCAATTGCAGTCTTAAAGACAACATTTCACCTCTTATTAGCGAAATACCTGCTAACACGAGGATGATCTGAAAATTTTCCGACCTCAATGTGAAGATATGTAGCAGCACTCGTCAATAAAAGCTACTGAATGTATTTGTGCATCTCTTCTGACAGTTACCAATATTTCAGCCATTTTGGACGTGTAGTTTTTATTGTGTACTTGTGAAAATTTTTATTTTCAAAGTATTCAAAATTTTAAAAGTTGAAAAAAAAGCCGAGTACTATTTTGACGTGCTAGAGAGATGGGCGCATCGCTGGGAGAAGTATAGAGTTACAAGAAGACTATGTAGAAAAATCATATTTTAGGAAAAAATGCCTTGTAACTTTGTTCGGTCGGAAACTTTCAAACCACCCTCGTATACTCGAAAAAGTGACTCAAAATTGGACACATCGTATGGACCACTTGAAACTTAATCATAGTACATATAATAATCATTAAGATAGAAAATAGCAAGCAATGGTTTATCAACTCAATTTAATAGACTTTTGCTCTACTGACTTTGAAAATGTCAATTTCTAAAATCACGTAACGATAAATTCGTGATTTTTTTTAGTTTAAGATTTTTAGTCCAAATGAGTCAAAAAATCAAAAGTTGGTGAAAAAAAATTTTAATATCGATATACCGAAGTTCTCAGGCATCGACTGTTTGGCATAAATTAAAATTCAAAAGAAGATTTGCATAGCATCCTTACAAAATTCAATTAACATAAGCACGGCTGAACTTTCATGAATGAAAAATGATCTTTAGTGATGAAGCTCATTTTTTGTGGCCTCAACTACAAGCTTTTCTTCCAGTCACACAACACTTCATAATATTAAGCTATTGCGATCTAGGTTATAGTATAATTAATTTCACATAATGTTTATATACACTGGCGACCTGAGCATACCATTTGATACCATTATATTACTCTATTTGGTATTTGAAAATAAAGTCTACGAATGTGTAAGCCAACATTAACTGCTAAAAAACAACATTCGAACCGAATTTGATGTGAGCGAGTCCTTAAAAATATTAATAATCGTACGAGCCGTCTACAGTTAATGGATGCTATTTTTCACATGTAATTGTTTAGAGCGATATTTTTATAAAAATTAAAAAAAAAACACCAGAAAAACTCTACAATAACTATTTACATAAATATTTACAAGAAACCTCTAGGCCTGACCTTAAAAGTCTGAGCCTGAGTGTATACCCTTGTGGTTGAGATATCAAATTCCTTATTCGGGTAGTAAAAAATAAAATGGCATATCAATTTAGAGCTCTAGAATGTATGGACCGTATCAAAAACTTTTCAAAAATTAGAAAGGGCTAATAGAGGCCATTATGAATCTCATTATACGCTGAGCTAATATCTGAAGCCATTTAGACCTTGCTATTTACAATAGAATAGACTTGAATTGAATAAATTTTAAAATATATTTATGGTCTTATCGTACTCAACAATAAAAGGCTTATGTGGGTCTACGCTAACTTAGTGAAATGATATACCATAACAAGCAAATCATATGACATGGCTATAGTGTGATTATGCTCAGTTTAATTGAGTGATCTATAACTTAAATGGGTTCTTGAAAGATTCAACGCGGAAGCTTGAGAGCTCAGAAAAAAATAAACCCTTAAGTTGATTATGGGCAAATAGACCTTTCGTTAAAACTTAATTTCGAGTTTGGCTCAATTTTAGCAAAAGGTTAAGCTATTGCAGTCTATTCTGGTTGAGCTTTTATGCTTGTACAAACAAATCCTAGTCTTAGCTGTTGCCTATCTTGTAACATTATGGCTGAACTTCTTAAGACTTACGCCCGTTGTGTACCAAGATATTCCAGACAACAAAAATATATTAAACTAGCCAACGAAATAACCCTTAACTGACTTGTTCTCAGCATGAAGCGACTAATCAAAACAAATCTTAAATGGAATGATGAAACTACTCTCAGCTGCAAAAGGCTCTAAAGGCTTAACTTCTCTCTAAGAAAAAACATCAGCATCCCAACGGTCATCATCAGCCTTTGTTTCATAAGCAAACTTGCAAATAGATTAAAGCACGTTCGAACAAGAAAGAAGAAGAGTAAGTTTCCTATTTCTCTCCCCCGACCCGGCTCTCAGGTGTAGCATGATAGATTTGTAAAACTCCCACATTTTCGACGATCTTCAGAAGAACTAATATAAATAAGCTGCTAGTCCCATGGCTTCATGAGAAGGATTAGTTAAGGAATTCTATAGCAGCAAGACCTATACGGTGAAATTGAAAGGAGAACAAGTACGATCTACTTGTATATAGACGGCACACGATATAACTGATTAAAACCTGTCCTAGGCATATGATACTATTCCCCTAACCAAATCACTTTCCCTAGCTTTAAAAAGTTCAAAATCTAAACTTTTAGCCATAGCTTACTACCAACATCCTAATAGTGGATTATGCTAAATCACCCTTTCGATTATCCTTTAATCTCACTATCTTCGGCGAGGTTGCAGCCATAATTCAATTTGCGTCCTAGTCGTATATATTATTCATTCAGAGAATTTGAGAGTGTTAACCAATCAATAGACCAATCTTAATCATTCATATTATGATGTACTATGCTGCCTCCAAATATGATCACGGACACCCTCATGTTAGAAGCTTAATTACTTCTTTAAGACTGTAAGTGAAATCGGCTAAGTTCGAATTCAATGCTTAATGTAGGGGGTTTTCGATTCTTACATAGACCAGGTGGGAACTGTCCAGCGTTAGCCATGACTTCAAAATTTTAAAAACTTTTAATTCTAATTTTGCGAATTACAAATTCATATGAATCGTTTCTGGGGGATATGGCTTTGCGACACATATGTACGTGGGTGCGTTTGCACGCTTATGAAAGTTTTTCGCCTGGCGTATCTAGTCAACATAGTAAGATATGAACTTCGGAGCAGTTTTATTTGACAGGTAATTGCATGATGAAGGACTGTTTTCAATCTTAATTAGGTTGTTAGTTTTATACTTATAAAAAATTATATAATTTAGATATTAAGGTTTTTTTTCTGGGGTAATATTCTACTTAAAACCGGCGTAAAATCGTCACTCGCGTCTAATCTTTCTGAGTATCAGATGAAAATTGACTACTTTGGATTGACTACCCGCACCGAAAAGCTCTTTTCTGATCTGAATCTTCTAACCTTTTATTTTCAAACTTTCTTTTCATTTTATGTACAATATAAGAATTTGACTTTAGTAATTAAAGAAAAACAAAAATCATTGCGCTGCAGATCGTAAATCTGATTACATTTTCCAAAATGTCTAGTATTATTTACACTTCATTATCATTCATTATCAAAAGCAACTTTTCTTCAAAGTCCAAAAAACAAATTAGTTAGCGACTTGCGACACAACATACGTAGTCACGTAACAGCCGAGAAACGAAAAAAGTAGTGTAAGAAAAAACCAACTTACCTTCATTACTCACGACGACTTTGTCGGAGACCTGCACCTTATCGAGCTTATTTCTATTAATATACTGAGACATCAAGTTAATATCAGTCCGAATCTTGTCCGGATTGTACAACGGATTTCTGATGTTATACGCCCTGTCGCCCACAATCTTAATCGATGATAGATGACTCTTGCCTGCGAACAATGCGCGACCCATTGTTGCGGCGATGGGTTATAAAGGAATCGTTTTTTAGTTAAAATTTGGATTTTAATTTTGAGAATTAAAGCAGAATTGAATTTTTGGTTAATTTAGAAAACAATAAAAAAAATATTGAGATGAAAAGGACAGGAGGTCCTTTATACTCTTACAAAGATCGAATGATGGAAAAGTCCGATTTTTCGTTTTTTCGTTTGCTTATATGTAGTAGAATGGAGCGGCGTTGTAGTGGGTTCTACCATAGCAGTCATACATACCGAAATATTTGCGTGGTGACTCCGGGTATGCGGTGATGTTGTGCACCTCTTTGGCCAAGTGACGATTCGGATTCGTGATGCGTGCAACATAGGAGTCCAGAGCTAGCTTCGAGGTGGGCTCATAAGATAATCTGATGAAATACCATTAGATTTGTTGTGAGGGGAGGTTACAGGATTCTGATATACTTACGCTGGGAAAGGTGTTGCACTGCGAGCACGACGAACCGGTGTGTGGATTTCACGGATCAGATGATTTGCTGAATCGCGAATCCTCCTGGTTTCCGATTCAAAATTCTGGTCAAAGTAAAAGGGAAAAAGAAGGATTAGTATCCAAAGAGCTATAAGTGGTACAAGCTGACAAGACAAGATCTAGGATTCGACTCACAATGAAGGGCTCGGAATTTAGGTAACTATTAAGGTGGTGATAGCCAAGTCCAGGCCTAACTCGATGGGCAATACGATCGTATTCCCGGCTAAGGACGGAGGGAAGCGTACGGAATGGCGAGGTGATAACTCGCTCTGGGGTCAACGAGGAGCGGCACCAACGCGATGTTTCATAGACTCGAACTGGCGACTCATAGATGCGAGTGCGCAGAGGTGCTGATAGCAGCGGCAACGAGCTATAAGTACTAAGGTACGGCGAAGTGTACAAACTACTGATCGGTGAAGTGTACAAAGGCGAACTGTACACGGTACGCTCCGGTGAGGTGTACACCCGGGTGGTGATGGTACGGACCGGTGACGAGATCACTCGAGTGGTACGGATCGGTGACGAGATGACCCGAGTGCGTATAATCGGCGACGAATAGATCGTACGAATTGGTGAGGTTATTATCCGGCTGTGTGTAAAGCGTGGCGTGTACGAATAGATCGGATAGCTGGCGGAGTATACCTGTATGTGGAATTGTTTGAAAATGTTGTTTAGTGATTCGTGGCGTTTGGTGATATAAAAATTAACATTGATGAGTGATGAACTGAAAGATGTGAGTGATGTTTGTGATGTTGCCGTACTCATGTCAGCCGTGATCCGCAATAAAATGAAATGATAGTAATGGCAAATAGCTACGGAAATCAAAAGCAGATGATGATCAGAGAGTGATTGAAAGACAAAGGCAAGAAAGTGATATGAATGGAGTAGACAATGGGATAGGGTTGACAGTGAATGAATGTGAGTATAGATGAGACTGAAGTGAGGGATGTACTTACGCGTGATGAACCGTTGATAGTCCGCGTTACAGGGTACTGAAAATGTTTAAAATTTTATTTTTTTTTTTCAATTAATTTTCATTTGCCAATGAGCAGCTTCCAATATATTAACATACATTTGGAAGCTTGAATAATTCTTAAAGCTAAGATTTAAAATTTCTAATTTCAATAAATCCAACTTTATGTGACTTACAGTGTAGACTGCTCTGTGTCCCTTGCTCTAGAGAGAATATTTTTTGAATCTTTTAATTTTTTGAACTTCGGTGTTAACTATGGATTCAATGTAAGCAAACTTTATAGATCGATGGAATGTCACGTATGTATAAGAGACCAGATATTTTTTGAGAAGTGATTTTGAAATGACATATATATGTTTGACGTACAAGAAAACAAAGTACTATCGAGTATGTAGCTATCAAGCATCTGTGACTAAGAGAATATGACAATCCTTGAAAATGAATCTTCGGCAAATGCGGATTGATATAAGTATGTATGATCCCAATTATCTTTGATCGCTATATGGCTTTTTTTCATATGCGTACGAGTATGATAAGCCACACATGCTTACCGCAGTCGAGATTGTTTCATGTTTTTCTACTACCGGATAAAATGTTGTCGACGAAAACATGAACTCGTTGGTATGGACGGAGCGAGCGTCAATAAACGGTTTGAGGACTCTTATCCTTGCCGGCCTATACCTTTTCTAAAATATACAAATGTAATCTATGAAAACTGTTTGATCAATAGAGAATCACATGCATGTTTCACATTTCTTATCTTTTCAATGGGCTGAAGCCAACGTGAATGATTTAATTACTTATTGGACAGGTTGAGCTGAGATTGTTGCTAGAAAGCAGAACTTACGTCTTGCTCGTTGATTTCTATACTTACTTATTGCGCTAAATTTATGGCAAAACTATTAAAAACATGAGAAATAATAAATTTATGGGAGATAAATGATGCATAAGCAAATGACTCTGGATAATTCTCATTTTAGGTGGCTCTTAGGGATGTCTTAGATGTCAATGAAAAGGCACAATGAAAGCTAATTAAATATAAGAAGAGAGACTACGAATAGACTACGAATAGCCTAATCTTGAAACGAAATATATAACATCACTTCTTAGTGCAAAATGCTATTCAGATCTCGGAATTTAAACCAGACTGAATTAGATGTTCACTGATTAAACGTAGCGACACAAGCTGCATAAAATATGTTTTTTTTTTAAGAATAAAAAACTCGTCATAATTGGTCAGCGGTGATTTTTTAAAAGTGAAGTTACGACATTTTCAACAATATTGGACAATTTTTTGGACTAGCATGCTTTACACAGGTCGACAACTCAATGCCAGATGCAAAGTGGTACTGGTATCATCTACACGCCAAACACGCTCAAGTCTCAAACAAGTACCTTCTAACATTGGACCTGAAGCCGGGCCTTCTGGTATTCACTCTCACAGTTCTCGTAAGCCATCTCGTGAGTCTCACTCTCCACAGGGACATTATACATCTTGTCGCCCTGCTTCTAGTAAGGGTAGGGACGCAGCGGAATAGAAAGCAATGCTGGTCAACTTGATTCTTCGAGCAGTTCCGACAGTTCTGTCAGTTCACGTAAATGACGATTTACTGTGCCGGTCTCCTGAAGTCTATTATCGATCGATTATCCATCTTATAGAAAAAAGTCGCCTGTGGAAATGCTGGATCGTGCAAATGTTATCAACCTCTTAGTAGGTCAATCGCAAAAATATGCAGCTTTTCTCGGACACAAAAATAACTCATGACGATATCTAGGTTTTCATCGCTATTCTTATTTTATCTGGCTGCAATACTGTTCCTTCTAAGAGACATTATTGGGACTAAGGCGAAGGTATGAGAAATTCGATGGTCTATAACTGTATGCGACGATATCGATTTATGACAATAATGCGTTTTCTACAATGTGCGAACAATAATGATATGGTTGCCACAGACAAGATGTGGAAGCTGAGGCCGGTCATTGATTTCATCCAAAAGAACCTTTTAGAAAATTATGTGCCATCTTCTAGTCTAAACTATGATGAGTCTATGATAGAATATTTTGGAAAGCACAGGTACCTATATTCCCAACCACATTCCATTGAGCGGCAAGAAAATTATAACAAGAACTCAGCGTGGCACTCATGTCCACTCAAAAAGTAAACAGGAGGAAATAATTGGAGTTAGCTGGAAAGACAATTCTATAGTGACAACAATGTCAACTATTCATGGTGTCGAACCTACGACAAATGTTGACCGCTATTGGGCAACAAAAAAAAAAATCAGAATCCGCGACCAGCTACACTCACAGGATACAATAAAAATATGGGAGGCACCGATCTAATGGACCAAAATATAAACATCCCACCCACGTACCTCATTGACCCGGCCATATGCAATGCTTGGGTGTTGTCGAGGCAAGCAGGTTGTAACTCAGCCAGATTTTCGAAGAGAAATTGCTCAGACGTACATTTTGGAGTTTAGGTACTCGTGGCGGCGGCCGTCCAGCAGTTTTAAATTTTCTCTAACTGGCCACAGGGTCAGGGATGGTATACGTTATGATGGTCGCAATCACTTATTAGTTCCCACTGCCAATGGATCCCATCGCAAATGTGCTTTAGAGACTTATAAGAGTCAAACTAGACTACAATACATATAATGTGACATAGGGCTCTGTGCAGCCTGCAACTTGCAATTTCATACTTAAAACTTAATAATATTATCCTAAAAATATATTACTTTTTCTAGAATTATTTTTTTTTTAATTACTTATCTTTTTCTTGAATAAGAAAATATAGTACATATATATACAGTTTCATTAATAGTTTGACACTGTTCGCTAACAATAAGCAAATTATTTAATTCAAAATTCGTAACATCTGAGACACGTTATTAACTTAGCGGTCCCATACAGCATCCGGTGGTTTTTCCAGAAGTAGGAGTTGAACCAAAATTCTAACTATCAGAAATGATTAATTGGATCTATAACCAAAATATAATAAAATAATAAACGATTCGGGAATACTAAATTAATTCAGGTCATAATGGGTTAAGTTGCCTTGAAGGTCAAAATAATGAAGGCAGCTAATTACTACCGGTCTTAACCTTTTCAATTGCAATTTTATGTAATTAATCCACTGAAAACTAGCCAGCAGTTTAAGTAGAGGTGTAGGTATCAATATCGGAAAAATATTTCGCATATAGCCCGTAGTGCGAGGTGCCGACAGTTTATTTCAGTTTAACCAGTCAGGTTCTCGACTTGAAAACAATGCACCAAGCTGAAAGCTGTCTACTATTGGAATCGAGCTTAATGGAGACCTTCATCTTCAGAGATGAAGCTCATCTTTGGCTTAATGGTTTTGTAAACATGTAAGATATGCAGCAATAAACCCTCGTGTGCTTCAAGAGCCTCCATTGCATTCATAGAAATTGAGCATGTGCTGTTGATTTCATGCCTGAGGTACGCTTGGGTGGCTCTTTTTGACGGTGAAAATGATTACCATTTTACATTTAGTGGAGCTCACTATCGTGCCATGTTGGAAGACAATTTTTGTTCAAATTTGATGTACTTGACAACAACGCCACGCAGCTGCTTGATCAGTTGATCTATTGTTAGGTAAGTTATGTTATCGTGTTATCTCCAGAAACAGTCCTGTCGAATGGCCACCTCCATTGAAATCAATTGTTTGCAATGCCAACAATGTTTGAGGAGTTTAGAAACAATATCAAAAGGGAAATTCCAAACGTTCCAGCTGTAAAATTCGCTCCCTATGATCATATAAACGAGATCAAATACCATATGTGTACTATTCTAAGTTTTATATAAATACAGATATTTATGTTATGTCCTTACCAAAAAACCCTGTTTATTGAACATTGGAATGACTATTATAAATATGATAAATATTCATCAAAATACTATACCACATGTAAATACGAGTAGGAATTGAGTCTATCTGCAATGACTTTGCATCGCAGTTTGTATACAAATTATACTTATACGAGTAAAGGTCAGACGAGTATTCTTGGGACCGTACTTACCATAGACTGTTTAAAATGTTTGCAGTTTGAGTACTGCAAATGAATGATCATCTTGTTCTTGGCTCATTAATATTTGATATTTGCTAAATCCAAGACTCCAACCTCTCCACTCATAAAGCGTGGATGTCTGGTGCAGTTTTTGGGCTGGCGGTATTATTGTGTCTTTTTTTTTTTGATAAATGTATTGCAGTACCAAACTATATTAAGGAATTTTTTTGCCTTATGCCTAGTGCTATGAGAATAAATTATGTTCAGTTTCAGCAGTATGTCATAATATTAGACACAACTGATGAGGCGATTGCTCTTGGACGTTTAATTCCTCGAAATAGATACTTAATTGGCGAACGAAGTAAGGCGATTCAACACATAAGGCCTTTCCTTTCTCACAAGACATAGTCTGTGCTAATGCTCCAGCAACGATCCATGTAAAATAGCAATCAGCATCAGTTTCATTAAAAAAATTACTGTCTATTTGAATACTCGAAGCTTAATTTTTGGCGGATGTTGCAGTTCTCTACTAAACTCAACCCTCACTTCACCTACTCTTCCTTGGATCTTTTTGGCAAGGAAAAGCAAAGAAATCGGCGCTGCGACTTAAGGAATCCGCTTATTGGAACGACAATGGGAGGTGAATGAATTTCCAAGAAAAGGCATTGCACAGACGAGCTCAGGACAGTCAACGGTGTGGATGCCGGTGTCTATGCACCAACCCTAAAAATCAGGCAATTTTTAGACTACTGAACCACTATAATACGAGTATAATCCAAGCTATATTAACGGCAATACGTGAGGTCGCCGACTTACTGTCTATGAGATCGATGAACAGAAATATCGTCATCTACATAGATAGCCAAGCGACAATACACACTCGAATCACCAATAATAAGATCGAATCACCAATAATTGGTCAGACATTGCCGCACGTCTCTAAGTGCGATATCGAGCTGATGCGCTGTAACGTTGTGCTGGGTACCTGGACATAGCAATATATCAGGTAAGTGTGAAGCAGACGAACTAGCAAAAATAAGCACCACACTGCAGCTCTCGACTGTCAAAGGGCAAAGTCACCCACCAATGGTAAAGCAAAAATATAAAATCTCGAAAAATGCACTGCAACAGGCAAAAAATGAAACATGCAACTACGCGAGACAAACCTGGCCCGGGTATTGTCAACGTAAAACCACAAGCCTGCTAAAAATACGCGGACCGATTATAAGCAGCCTAATCGGAGTCCTAACAGGACATAGCGCTTTAGGAAAACATGCCGCAAATGTTTTTTTATATCATATTGAACTCGTCATAGAAACTATTCAATCATCTAATCAGCCCAATTTCATGACGTTACAAAGAATCTGCTATGTTCCAACTTTCGAAAGCATTTTGGAAAATGCTTAGTATGACTTTTGCATCATAGGTACTTACCTTTTCAAAAATTATGCCGAAAGTGGAATTAAGTGGAAAAATTACTCCAAAAATACTGTCAACATTTAGGGCTAGTATGTGGACTGGCGCACGCCGTTCACTTAGGGCTTCACTTAATCGCAATATTTTCCAGCTGAAAATTTTTAAAGTGGATCGGCGGCCGATATCTTGCGATCTAAAACCAGTCGATTAAATATGTTATACAACTTTGTCCCTACTATGCAAAATAAATTAGCCTAGCTAATTAACAATAACCTTAATCTGGAACAAAGTCCTTGTTCTAAAAAGTCCCGACCGACTGGGAAAATAATTTTGGGCTTTTTTCTAATTTTGATTTTAAGAATTTAAAGAATTATTTTGTTGAATATTTTGACTTTTTAATGGAGAAAGTAACGGTAATTTACAAAATATCAAAATACATTTTTCACTTTGCTCTTTTTTCCGCTTAGCTTATAGGCAGGTGCATATAAAAGTGTACTTTTATAGTAAAAGGAAAAAAATTGAGTATAAAATAAGCCTCAATAAAAAAAAGCCTCGTACAACAAATTCGGAAATGTTGGTTTTGTCGTTATTTTGATTTTTAAAAAAGAAAACAAAACACAATTTTGTTTTTGATAAACGATCTTTTAATGTTTTTGGCCTCGAAATATGATCGCGTCAAGGTAAAATGTTGACCGTCGATATTTTTCCGAATAACAACAGATTCTTTGTGAAGTCAAGATGTCATTATTTTGAAAATTGTTTATACGAAACGGTCTACGGCATATTTGTATGATAAATCATGATTTGTGTGGTCAGGAATTTAGTCTAAAATAGCCGAGAAGGCCATATGTCTGCCATATCGATGATGCTCATATTGAAACAATTTAGGATTTAATAAATAATAAAATATAAGAAATCGGTTTATGGCAATTTGAATTTAGTACCCAATATTTTAATATTTATTAAGATCATGAAGCACTTATAGTTTTATCCAAAGTCCTATACGACAGAATAAGCCTGTGTGATAGATCTAACCCTCTGAGTTACATAGGGGGTAAAATTACAGAGGTAAAACCTCTACGCCCCGCAATACAAGGTGCCGAGAACCTCCCTCTCAGCCTCCTCAACTCTTTCCTTGACTTGAAAATAATGTTCAGAACAATGCACTAAGCCAAAATAATGTTGAAACAATGGGTCAATGAAAAGTATGTTAACTTCATTCACATGAAAATGAGGTGGAAGAGTTTATACTTACCTTTTGTGGATTTCTATAAGCTTTTGAAAAGTAGTGGTCAAAAAAGTTCAATAGAAAAACTTACTGATTACCCTACATTCTATCAAAAAACCCCCTCTTTCTGCAAAAAATCTTTATACTCGAAAGCAATGCAAAATGCATTATGCAAGTGGCATATTGTGGTTATATATTTGGAACCTCTACAGTTGATAGGATATGTAAAGAAAGCTGGCATCGCAACCAATGGGGACCGGAGCTACTGTTTTACTACCGCCTCTGAATCGCGAATTCCCGAAAGCTTTTTTAGCCGAGAACTATTGTACGAGTACTATAAGAAGTTACCTCCGGGAGATTTCCTCTCACAAAATACAATTTAGTTCAGGTAAAAAAAAATATCTACTGAACGACAGAGCTCTCGAGCCCCTCGGGGGTCTCAACTGATCTGGCAGCCCTTACTGTTCTGGATCACTATTCGAAAATAATTTATTAAAAACACACTTTTTACGAAATATTTCGAAGCATAAGAAAGGGAGGTAGAACCTACATATGGGCTACAAAAACTGTCCACCTATCACCTAAGTGTTCGCCTAGCCTGTTCAACCACCTACTGAATATCGCATTTTAGTAAACCATTTTAAAAAAACCAAGTGAAAACAACTTCAAAAAAATAAAACATTTTCATCTCAACCAAAAATGCCAACTATTTATTGGTCTCTTTCGAAATTTGTATCACAAAAATGTTGCGGCTGAATTTTTTAAATATATTTCAAAGCAATTTTTAACTCTACATTTCTACAAATACATTTTAACAAAATATAAGCATTGAATGGCTATTTTATATAGTAGTATTGTGCTCTATGTCGCTAATACAAAACATAAAAATAATTTTCAAACAGGAAACACCTTCAATTGGAGCGTTTTTGTAAATGGGCTTATGGAAGTATTTCCAAATTCGATTGTAGAATAGATTATTTAATAATTTGTTTTGGTTTGTTTTCGTTTTCGGGTTAGTCTAATGACAATCATCTTATTCGTTTGATTATAGTTAAATAAAATATGGAAAAAAAAAGATCGGCGTTTTGATTTAAACTCGGTATGAGTAGTGACGGTATGTGGTACCGTGTGGCAGACGTCCGGATGTTGTTGATGAATAGCTGTATCCACCTGGTCCAGTACCGGCTGTACTGGTTCTTTCTGTGGAGTAATTGTAACCACCAGGTCCGCTGCGTGTTGACTTCTCAACGGTTGATGAATACGAGGATGACTCGGGTCTGGAATAGGGATTGCTCGAGTTGGATGATTTTTCCGACTTGAATTGGTATGAGTAATCGGATGAGCCATGGGAACGATGGGCACCTGGACGTTCTGTTACCAAGTCGTAACGTGGGGTCTGCGGATTTTTTGGGTTGGGATTTTGGTTTTAAATATTTTTTTTTTTTTTGTCTTTAAAGGGCTAATGCTTATTATTTAAATTATAATTGAAGCCAACTTGCTGTTTTTTGATTATTTATACTAGTATATTGCCGACTTAGATAGAATTTGATTTTCCTTATATAGTTTCTGACTTTTTACTTAAGTAATTATGCAGGAAATTGAAACATGTTTGAACAGAGATGACAAATCAAACATACAAACATCGAGAGAAAAGACATAATTTACATTAAATTTACAATAATGATGATGGCTTGATGATAAGAAGTTATGATCGATAAGACTTGACAGTAACCAATGCATGGATGTGAATGAAGTGTTAAGGAGTTGTCTGTTTGTTTTTTTTGTTTTTTTTTTTGTCGGAAAAGTGAAAAAAAATCAAATTTTAGTACGAATATTTGGAAAACCCGTCTCCGTAAGTGTAGATGTTTCGGTATTTGGATTTCTGTTCTCTAGTGACACCGTGAAGATGCGGTAACAGCATATCCATGCTGTCTCGAGACGTGCGTGCTGCTTGACTACCACCAGCCTCGACGGTATCGATATAATGACGTACTTGTTTCAATACTCGCTCCCTGCATTGTTCCCTAGCCGAGATATAGGGCTTAATTGGTTCGAGTACTGCTTTGGGCTTAATAGCGGCCCGATTGATTGGATCGAGTATTGATGGACGCGAATCGATTTTATGCTTTCGTGGCTTACCAAACGCTGTCACGGGATCGGCGACTAAGGTTGGACGTGGTACAAAAGGTACCTTCTCCCATGGTATCTCCGTCTTCTGCAAGTTCCAAAATATCGATACCAATTTTGATTTCAGTATTTCTTTTTGCTTTTTGTTTTTTTGTTGGTGTTAAATTTTTTTTTGTTTTATTACCAGTCAAAACTGCAGGGTCGCTGCGGACGCTTTATTATGAAATGCATCTATTTACAAAACGATCTTGATTGCGCATATATACAGGGCAGACGAGTGATCGCATGGGGCTGAAGGATCTACCAGTCATTATTATTTTACCATCTCGACACGTGCTCGGGTTAGTACTGAGCTATGTTAAAAGCATAAGCAATACAGAACCTACGTCGCAGTGTGGTTTAAGCGTATAAGTGCATGAGTTCAATCGATTAGTTATATAAATGTAAATGTTAGGGTCTCATCTGAGTGTAAACTTAGTGGATGTATCAATGTATACACTAAATTGAGTTTCCATAATGTAAAATAAAAAAATATTTCTTCAACCTCAATCGGTTTGCTTAGATTATCAAGACACGCTCAAATAAATCGCAAACTAATAAAACAAAAATAGATTTTTCATTAAAATCTTTTTTCCTCAATTTTCCATTGAGGAAATAGCAAAGGACAAGCGAAAAATTATTTTGAAAACACTCCAATCCTCTTTCGTAATACCCTATTTATTCGAGATGAAATATCAACCATCTTCAGTCATGAGCAAAATAAAAGATCGCAGATCGTATTTATTGCATCATAATTCGTGAATAGAAAAAGATAAAAAATCGGTTTAATCGTTTTTGGCTTAAGGCATCGAATAATATTTTTTGTGTTTATTTTTCACACGTAACTTCATGGAAAAGCTGTGTTTTTCAGATATTTTTGGAGTTAAAGTGCGCGCGCATCTAGAATTACTTGATGTTCTCTCATATTTCTCATGCTGAGTACAGAATTGATTTTTTTTTATGTGTTTTGTCAGTGAAATATCCAAAGAGAAGATGTATTTTCGGAAAAGCGATTCGCTGCTGGGGTGCTTCGCATTATAAACAAGGCGAAGATGGTTTTTTTTTGTTTATATCCCAGGGTGAGAAATAAATTTGTAGGATACGTGTTAACATATCTTTATGCTCTCTTGTATTCGAGCTCTTACGTAGAGACAAAAAATTATACAACAGCCATGGAGATGGGGTAATTAATATAAAATGTTTAAAAATTGTTTCGTTTAAATCGTGCGATGTTATCAAAATAGATTTGAATTGGTGGTAAAAATAAAAGGTGAACAGGTGCGTGGACTTATCAAGTCTGATCCCTATGGACGATAAAGTGTGGTTAAATTTTATGACACCATAAGGCTCATTAAGTATTTAGAGCGTTCGTCGTTATAAATTTATTTTTAATAACATTTTTGAAAGTGTAAGAAAAATAATCATTTAACGAAGGCATAAAGGTTATTATAAAAAAATTCGAGATGTCTAATGTATTTAAAAAAAATTGTAAAAGTGTTTCAGCAATTTTTTTTTTAAGGAAATGTTTTTCCTTCTAAACAGCTTTTTATGATTTCAGCTGGGTAGTAATTTTTCTGTGATCTATCAACTCAAACACTTGTTTATAACAATTTCTTTGAAAGCTTCAAGTAAATAGTAAACATTTGAATTTATGATCTTGAAGATCATAAAACATATCACTTTTTGTAGTCTGATTTTATATTTAGATTTTTGTATTAAATTATGTAAACCACTCATCATTTTTAATGTACGCAAAATGTAAAAATCCGAGGCCTTATTTACTCAGGCAGACCTTGAAAATGTTGGCACTCGTTCGAATTTATTGATGATGCACAGAGTATACATATGTATGTTTGAAATATGGCACATTTTCGGGAGATTTTAGAGGATTTTCTTTTCTATCATTGTAATTTAATACTCGCTAAATTGGGAGAAAATGATATTTTTGGTTTGCGACTTATCGATCCTATTCGTTTAATTTGTTTTCGATTTAAAAGGTTGAAAGGTTGTTACCTACATTTGAAACTCAATTTTGTCTATTATGGTAGTGTTTTGGATGAGTTAAAATCTGCGTTAATTTCTACATAACGAAAAAAAAATTACAACAATTGCTTTTTCTCAATACTTGTTCACAAAAATATCAAAAAAGTTATATTTATACATTTTTAAACATTAAACAAACACGTACAATGCTCAAAAAAAAAAAAGACTTATCAAAAAACAAACAGTTTTCAAATATTTTGCCAACTTTCTACATAGTTTTTACCACAAAATCACAAAAATTACAAACTTAATGAAAGTGTTTTCTTCGGTTCTTTTTTTTTTTTTTGCAAACAGTGTGTCTGCTTAAAGTGTTTTCGAGTTTTTTTTTTTCATACATAAAATGCGATATTCATAGGAAAGACAACAGTTTCTGACTTTCACTCAGGTACAGATAGATGGCGACTACAACAACAACAGAGAGGTTCTAATGTTTCAAACGTGTTTCAATTCCATTCAGATAAATGGTGCTTCGTAAACGTTTTAATCCTTTTTCTTTTCAAAAGCAACTTTTTTTTTTTCTATAAATTGTATGACACAGCAAGTGGGACACAAGCACTATTTAGATATAAATTTTTGATTTCGTCTTTGGGAAAGAAACTAAAAATATCTGCAATGTCCTTCTAATTATTTATTTTAATTGCAAATATCACTTGGTTATATCCTTCAATCACTTTTCGTCCATTGCAAATATCTTTTTCTTCATTTCACATTTTCATAAACCACACTACACTACTGTCTTTTTCTTCATATAAAAATTAATATTCATTTTCCAAAATCACGTTATTTCAAAGAAAAAAAAAGAAAGTAGGTTTCTAATTTGATCGCTTACCGATACGGAATACGACGATACCACTGGCCTGGTTGAATAAGCCCTACGAGTGTAGAAATCAGTTTCATAAACCATTTTCGTTCGAGTTTGTTTTTTTTTTTTTTTTTTTGATAAAAAAATTAAATTGATTTAGGGAAGAATAAAAAGTTCACTTTAAGAAAAAAATTAAATTATTGACTGCTTTCTACTCGTTGTCGTCTGTGTCTGCACTTAACGCCCGTTCGAGATCTTCTGAGTTCTGATTGAGAATTTCGGGTGATTTTGAATTTTTTAAGAACTTTCATTTCATTGCTGATTTATTTTTGGAACACTCGCACACATGTAAATGAGAGGATGAGTTTTCGCGTGTACAGTCATTCTTGCTTGTGAGTCGCTCGGATATGAGACTGTGTATATTTTTGTTTTTTTTTTTCTTTTTTTATTTCGAAAATTTGCTAATATGCTAAAAATTTTGCTGAGATTTCGTGAGCGTCGTCTCTATATTTCTCTTGTTACTTTTATGTTTTATTATTATTTTTTTTTTTTGGTGTCGTGGAGAATATGGTATTTTGAATGTATTAATGCGATTCTTGGTTTTAATAATTATAGGCTAAATGAATAAATCCATGGGAATTTCTATATTAAGAATTATTTGTTTTGTAAAACTTATCATAAACAACATTTCGCCATGATCGATATTTATTTTTCAATGACGACGGTTAAATGTGAAATGTAATTATAATAAAATATAAATATTTGCGAAGGCAGCTTGGGGTGAGCCAGAAACTACTCTATGTTTACTAAATATTTCTTTTCTTCCATCGGCTCCGGCTGCTCCACATCTTCTACGTATTAGATCTGTAATAACAATTTGTGAACGAAGATCAGAACAAAAGATAAAAATTATTGACCCAATTTAATTTCTGAAATCATAACTCCATTTACTGATTGATTATATTTCCGCATAAAAATATTAATCTAAAGAAGTAACAAATTTGAGTTGCCCAATTACAGTGAAAGTGGAAAATATATAACGCTAGACTAAGGGACTGGGGTTGTTTAAGAACAAATTCCTGGAGGAATATTTTGTGAGATCTGCCCTTTGTGATGCCATTTTCTGTTAATTTTCCGCCAAGTGTTACTTTCATTCCAACTAGCTCTCGTGGTAGTCTGTAATTCATGCGCTTTTAACAAATATTGTTGATCTAGTCTTTCAACCTCTCGCTTTAAATGATCATTAGTCGTTTCTTCATTATCCCATTCTGTGTAAGCTTCATTAGTCGAGGGTGATGTACAATATTTTTAAAATTTGAAAAAAACAAATTTAGTACAATTTCGAAAGTGGTTGCTACACATTTTTCAGCAAATCATAAATCATTTTTGCGATGCAAATACTAGTACGCTTGTGGAGAATGCGGTAGGAACATTTAATGCAGTTGGCTGTGAAATTTCTTCAAATGAATTTGTGTCTGAATCGGACGTTAAATACCTTGAAAAGAATCTAAAGATCAGAAAAACAAGCGACATTTAAAACACATTTTTCAAAAAGCTAACCAAAGTCAGAATCAAATATTTATATTTGTCTCAAAATACAATATTTCCCATATGACTGGAAGCTTGTAAATGTAATCCCAATACTAAAAGCAGGAAAACAAACTGATGACCCTCCTCACTCCAAGAAGTGCGATGGGATGGACCAGGCAAAAAAAGGATGAAAAACTGTGACATCTATTATGATAACGGCTACAAGGAAAATAAACAACGCCTATTCGGATGAGGATTTATTATTTGGGAAAGACTCCGACAAAAAGTCTTTAGCTTCCGGCATGTAAGCGAACGCCTTATAACAATCCACATCAAAGGCATCCTCGGGAATATAACCCTAATATGGGTTTATGACCCTACGGAAGTAAAAGATGATTGACTCAAGGATGACTTCTATGATCTCCTGGACCAAACGTACGCCCAATGCCCCAGTTATGACACCTGGGCATGTACTGGGCAAAGAGCACATATTTGAGTCGACCATAGGTAAACATAGCCTACAGAACACCGAATCCGACAACGCACTCAGGCCAATTAACTTCCTAGCAGGTTGTAACCTCCTTGTAGCAAGCACACGATTTCCACATCTTCACCAATTACACAAAAATACCTAAAACACGTCTAACAAGGCTGAACTAGATTGTGTGTGGGCCGTCCTCATCCTGATCGACGACGATGTTGCCGTCATCGGTGAGAAGATCAACACCATTTTGAAGGCCGCCAACGTCGATGTCGAACCATACTGACCGGGACTCTTCGCCAATGCATTGGAGGGAGTCAACGTCAAGGACTTGAACACCAACATTTGATCAGGAGTCGATGCTGCTCCAGCTGCTGGTGGAACTGTTGTGGCCGATGCTGGCGCTGCTGCAGCACCAGCTGAGGCCAAGAAGGAAGAGAAGAAGGAGAAAAAACCCGAGAAGTCAGTTGATGATATGGGCTTCGGTCTCTTCTAAATCTTGTCACTGTACACGTTTTAATGTATAAATACAAGATCAACAAGGAACCTGGTGGTCACTATATCAATCGACCATCAACCAGATCGATCACATTGCGATCGACGCCAGAAACTCATCCAGCATCCTAGATGTACGAACTTTCCGAGAAGCCAACATCGACTCGGATCACTAGCTTGTTGTAGCCAAAGTACGAATGTACGGAGTCGAGCAAGCCAACAATAGTTTGACGTCAGAAAGCTCAATCGCAAGAGACCGCTAGGACCCTCGCTGATCGAGTTTCCCTCAATCTGTCGCAAAGTCTGGTGACACCGGCACAATCCACAAAACAACAGTGGAAGCATTACCAGCGCACAATCAGAGACGCTGCCTCTGATGTGCTGGATTTCAAACCGCCACCAGCTAGAAACCCCTCATTTGATAAGCAATACAAATAAGACGAGAGCCGTTCGTGAGCTCTACGAGTTGAAAAGGAGAGTTTGTCTCAAGCTTTTAAGGAAGAAAAAAAGAGAGCACGAAAAGCGTGAGAACGAGGATATGGAGAGATGCTACAACAGGAATGACGCTCGTAAGTTTTACGAAAAAGTAAAACGAACATGCCAGGGCTATAAAGCATGAGCGGAAGCCTGTAGGGATGAAGACGGACAACTAAAGTCACAGTCGATGCTGAGAATATGGGAAAACCACTACTGTAGACTGTATAATGGCAATGATAGATCTGATTCCGCTATCAGGCAGAATGACCCATTCGCAACGGACGAAGATACAAGAGAATTTAAGCTGGCGCAGACGGTCTGACTGCTGAGCTATTTAAATCGGCTGGAGACGAGTTGGTAGGGCGCATGCATCAGCTCATCTGTAAAATATGGTCAGAGAAAACCATGCCCATAGAAAGGAGACCCCTATAACTGCGCCAACTATAGAGGAATAAGTCTTCTTAATATCGCATACAAGATCTTCTCTGCTGTACTGTTGCTGTACTGTGTGAATGCCTGAAAACCTTTGTGGATAATTTGATAGGTTCCCGTCAGTGTGGTTTCGGGCCAGGTAAGTCCACAATAGACCACATTTTCACACTGCGGCAGAGCTTGGAAAAGGCCCAAGAATTCGAAATCGAGACACACCATTTTTTTTTTAGATCTTAAAGCCGCATATGACAGTGTGCCTAGGGACGAGCTATACCGAGCCATGTCTAGTTTTAACATCCCTGCCAAACTCGTCCGATTGTGCAGGATGACAATTCAATTCAATGGAGAATTCTCGCTGCTCCACTAAAGTCGGTAGCGAATTAACCGAGAGCTTCGATGTTAAAAAAGTATTTAGGCAAGGTGACGCACTGTCATGTAATATTTTTTAACATCGTGCTTCAAGGGATTATACGAGACTCACTGGCCAACACAAGGGGTGCCATCTATTTCAAGTCTGCGCAATTGATTGTTTAAGCGGATGACTTTGACGTAATTGGGCGAGCACAGCGAGACGTCAATGAAGTGTTTAAGAGCATTGAAGAAGAAGCGGCTAAAATGGGTCTTTCGGTGAACGAGGGTAAAACTAAATCTATGCTGTCATCCAAAAAAGACGCACAACACCAACATCTTGGCCAGAATGTCACAATTGACGGCTACAAATTTGATGTGGTCAAGGATTTCGTCTACCTATGCTCACTAGTGACCAGCGACAACAACACCAACGCTGACTTCAAACGCAGAATTACTCTTGCAAGCCGCTGCTCTTCGTTCTCAGGAGGTAATTGAGAAGTAGGGTCCTTTCTCGAAAAAGCTAGGCAGCACTATATGAATCACTGATCATCCCAGTCTTCCTTTACGGCGCATAGGGCTGGACCGTAACGAAGACGGATGGGGTTGCCCCTGGTCACTTCGAGAGGAAAATTCTGCGTATAATTTATGGTCCCGTTTATATAAACGGAGAGTGGAGCTGGAAACGCTTGTAGGTTGAGGCCCAGGTTCACATCGGACTGTAGCGCCATGTACGAAGAAGAAGACCCTCTAAAGCTACAAAACGATAAGCTTATTGAGCAGCGTAACTAAAATGTATGAAAAAAGTGTTGAAAAATAATCACCTATGTATGTAAATTATTGAAGACAGGAAAATATATCCGATAAACAGCTTGGGTCTAGACGAAACCATGGGACAACTCATCGAGTGGGCTTAGAGTATGCAACAACATTAAAAGAAATCTGTTTGCAGGAGGACCAATTGACATGATATTATTTGATATAGAGAAAGCTTTTAATTCTTTGTGGCATAATGGCCTCATTTATAAAATTTTAATATATTCTTCAGTTTTATTGTAAAATTGTTCAAAGTGCAGGTGTACCCCAAGGTTCGGTTCAAGGTCCAGTCTTATAAAGTGTTTATACTTCCGGGTATTTCGATGATACTACTAAAATGCAAGCCATCTTTTTACCAGAGAAAGACAACCTTACTTTGTTTCCTCTATTCAGCTTGCAATCAATGGCCATCCAATACCATGGAAGTATTCTGTATAATACCTAGCCATTCATCTTGACCAAAGACTGACATTTAGCAAGCATGCGATATTATGGAAACACTTCGTAAAGTGAATATTGCCATCAAAATGCTATATTCATTTATTATAATAAAATTATAATTGGAATGACAGGAATGCTGTTATTGAATAACGAGAACAGTATAGACACCAGAATAGATCCTTGAGGAACTCCGGGTTTGATTTTGAGTAAGGTGGAAAAGTTACCAAGAACTTGGCTGGGATCTCCAAGGTAATTCCTAATGAATTTTAACACTGAGAAATCAAAATTGTTGTTATGTTTGAGCTTCTTGAGAAAGATTCCGTCGAACGCTTTAGACAATAGCACCAACGATATCATAGGGTCCTTGTTCAATTTCACAGGAAAAGTTTCATCAATGAAGATGAACCAAAGAAGCTGATGTTGGTTTAAGAACGGGTTCAATTGCGTCCTCAGAAGCTTTTCGGAAAAGTTAGATGTAAATGGCAATATAGAAATCAGATCATATTCCTTATCATGATTATTTTCATGTTCGAGCCAGGAAGGCTTTAGAAGCCTTCCAGAGCTAGGGAAGACGGAGGGGATAAGGATGCTATTAAATGTAGGAGGTTTTTAGAGGACATGGAAAATCAGTTTGAAAAATGTTGGGTTCATAAAGCCCAAGCCAGTGACGTTAGATTTGATTGATTGTAAAGGCAGAATAAACACATCCTCTTCATAAACTTCATAGATTTAAAAGGCCAAAGCTTTCGGTTTATTTAGCCTATGATGTCACACTTATTCGGATCACAAAAGTCATTCTTTGAAAGAGTTGCAATTAAGGGGCATACCGATCAGATTTGATAATCAATTTCATTGTAACTCCTTTCGGAATGTCGAATAATGAAGACAGAAAAACCACTTTCCGTCTTGAGGTCACAAAGGTATCGTTTGAAGAAGTACAGAGTGCACAAGTGTACCATCTCATATGGGTCGATGTAAGCTTCGAATAACTTCAACAATTTTTAACCGATTTTCATAAGCCATAGCATTTTGGAAACGGCAATTCAGTAAAATTTTAACCATGAATCGCCTCATACCAAAAAAATGCGCGGAAATAGTTTCAATGTTCATTAAAAATGAACGCTCGATTGTGCTAACTCAACGTGCGTATCGTGCAAAATATCGTGATCGTGTTGCGCCCAAAAAAGGTACAATTCGTCGTTGGGCCTCGAATTTTTTTTTAATTGGTTCTGTGGCAAGTCCACTTGAGCAACCCAGGCCACGTCCGCGGCGTTCAAATTCATCTATTCAGTCTGTGAAGGCCAGTGTTCAAGAAGTCCCAAGTTTGTCATATCGGCGCCGTTCGCAGCAGTTAGGCATCAATGGGACCACTTTGCGGAGAATTTTAAAGGATGATCTTCACTTACGAGTATTTCCATACAAAGTGCAGATAACTCAAAGAATTTTGCCACAAGATGAGCCACGGCGCTTGGCATACGCACAAAATGTCGTTGCAATGATTAATGCTGAGCCGGAGCTCTGGCAGCAAATTTTGATGACCGATGAGGCACATTTAACGCTCTCTGGCTCAGTTAATAAACAAAATTGTCGCTTCTGGGGCACCGAAAATCCTCACATTATTCACGAAGAGCCGCTATATGATCAAAAAGTTACTGTTTGGGCCGGTGTATGCGCTAAAACCATCATTGGACCGTATTTCTTCAAAGTTGGCGATACAGTGGATGGCGATCAATATCGGTGGATGGTGGCCCATTATGTGGTCCCAGAAATGAATAAAAAAGGCTTATTTCACTTTTGGTTTCAACAAGACGGCGCAACATGCCATACTGCGGACAAAACAATGAACCTTTTGCGTAAGAAGTTCCCTGGAAGATTGGTGTCAAAAAAGGGCGATATTGACTGGCCTCCGAGATCGCCGGATTTGACTCCTCCAGACTTTTTTCTTTGGGGATACTTGAAAAACAAGGTGTCTGCTAATGGCCCGAAGACAATAGAATAGCTCAAAAGAAACATTCGTGCGGAAATCGCAGAAATTTCGACCGAAACGCTCGAAAATGTCGAAAATGTATACATATATCTTTATTTTGGCAAATATAATAGTGTTACTCTGGTCCGGAGAAATTTTAATCCGACAAATCGGCTGTTGTAAATGAAGGAAATCATATAACCGCCTACGGTTGTCCTTTACGATTCAACAGGTGTCTCGATATACCCCTATCCAGCAAGAGATGTCATTTCAAATCCATAGAAAAACGAAACATTTGTATGAACAGTGCCGTATTTATACTTCAGTCTGAACTAAGCACTCTGGTGCTAGTCACGGTGTGCAATACATGCCTCACCTTCGCCAACAAATCGTCGAACAAAAAGGCATGATGTCTCTTACTTTCAGAAAATTAATCACAGAGTAGGGCCTTTATTTCACCTGCTGTGTGCTATGTGGTGTGTAACCTCTCGTCTGAAATAAAAAAAAAAAAAAAATGTGGTGCCATCCTACTGAAACTAAACGTCTTTCTCGTCCACAATAACAGTTTTAGACAATCGAAAATCGGAGATTATTCCAGTAATACACAAGGAAGGCCTACGAGTACATATGTACATATGTTCGAGTGTCACTTTTCATTTTATCACTTATTTTATACTAACCTTCAGAAAAGAACAAATTAGAAAAATAGTTGTCGGACTAATATTTTTCTTTATTTTATATACATGTACACGTCTGTCCGATGCGAAGGCGAAAGTGTCGGATGGAGGCGTTTATGGTTCAAGTTGGCAGCAATCCAGGTGGAGGAGATCAACAAGAAAAGGCATTAATACCAAAACGTATTATCGTACATATCGATATCGAAACATTCATTCATTAGAACACTGCCAGCAACATGGCTAATAGTGTGTTATGAAATGTTAAGGCTATTTATAGGACCTACGCTTAGATTTGATTAAGTTTAAATTCCTGTCGCTTTAGAAACACGAAATCGAAAACATTTTATCGCGCTGCTCTTCGTTTTCCGTAAAATTCATTTTGTTCTATGTACTATTCGACTAGATACAATGTATTGGTCCAAGTTCAAGTTTATGTTTTGTCTGAAAATTCTGCCAATGATTTTTTAATCCATTCGTCAAGAGGGAAATACACATTAATCTTCTAAGAAACCATATACTTTTATATGCAGACAAAAAAATAAGGAAACTGAGAAAATGGGCGTTTCAGGGTTCTCAACTGTTGGAAAACACTTTTTTGTTCGGCAGTACTCAGCGGACTAGCGATTGGCTAGTTTTGATGTGGTTGAGAAAAAGTACTTAAATCATTCAATCACCTTCGATCATTCTCTTGATGCTAGAAGCTAAGGCGTTTTCGCTTTCAGTGGTATTACAAGCACTTTCTTGCATGCAATATGGAAGAAAAGTATGGCAAGTTTACTATTAATTGAGCGGACAAATTCTATGAGCTTCTATAAGACAACAATCCACACCAATAACACTTTCAAAATACGAACGAAGCCATCTCAATCACACCGACAACTTCTTCTTCTTCTTCTTTTCCTTTTTCCGGCGTTGTTATGGTCAGAAGTGTACCATAACCTTCCCACTTAACTGCATTCCTACTGGTCCGCTTGTGGGGTCCGCCGGTTTGACCTCAGAAAGTAGCAGCAGGCTTCCCGGTTTGGGATTACTTCATCGCTGAGGCCAATCAAATGCTGGTGTTTTTGCATTTGTTTGCACCAATTGTTTTTCGGCCTGCCTTTTTTGCGTGTTGAAATTGGAACGTTGATTGATAACGCCTTTTGGACGGGGTTCAAAGGATCTCTCCTTTGAACATGGCAATACCAACTGAGTCGGTCGCGCTCTATCTTTCTTGTGATGGTTTCTTTTACGTAGAGGCTTCCTCGGATCTTTGAACTTCTAATTCTGTCACGCTTTGTTACTCCCGCTGTCATGCGAAGCATTTTCATCTCAGCTGCCGTTAATTTGCTCTCATACTTTTTGTGCATTGTCCAGCATTGTGAACCGTATGTGAGCGCCGGGTGTACAACTGAAGTGTAGAGCCTTCCTTTCAGCTTAGGGGGCATTTTTCGATCACAGAAGATGGCGGAGTTTTCCCGCCACTTCATCCACCCTACGCTTACGCGATGGTTGATGTCGTCATCACAAGTTGCTTCTTTATTAATCATAGATCCCAGATATTTAAACTTTTCACATTTGGGAAGCACTCTTCCATTCAAGTAAATGTCTGGAATAGGCTGATGAAGGTCAGAGAACGGGCAGCACAGATACTCTGTTTTCTTTGAATTAATACGATACCCGTGTCCCTCAAAAATGTCCACCCACACATCAAGTGATCGTTGTAGGGACGCCTGATCATCACTTATAATGGCTCCATTGTCAGCAAAGAATAGCTGGTGCACATTGGGGTCAATCACTTTTCCTTCAAGCAAGCAATCAAGGACTGTTATAAAGAGCAGTGGGCTGAGGACGCTCCCTTGGTGTACACCGACTTTGATTGCGAACTCTTCGGTGACCCCTGCGGTGCATCTTACTCTTGTCGTTGCTCTCTTGTACATGTCCATGATCACTCGCACGTAGGTTTCTGGAACTCCTTTTTGTCTTAGAGCTACCCATAAAAGATCTCTTGGTTGCCGGTCAAAGGCCTCCTCGAAATCAACCAACACCATATGCAAGTCCTTTGAAGAATCACGATGCTTTTCCATCATGACCCTTATACTTTGGATTGCATCTGTCGTTGATTTACCCGAGACAAACCCGCACTGGTCATCAGATAGTCGTATTATTTTCCGCAGTCGGCTATCTAATACCCGTTCAGCGATCTTCATGGCATCAGCTTGACAGAACGGTAGTTATCACAAATTCGCGTATCACCCTTTCCTTTGTGCAAAGGAAGAAGATAGCTTTCCCTCCATTGATTAGGCATAGTGTCGCCTCTCATAAGTTTGGAGATAAGAACCATGAGCCATCTAGACCCGATGTCTCCCATCTTTTTCCAGAACTCAGAGGGTATCCCGTCCGGCCCAACAGCTTTTCTTTTCTTGGAGTTATTAACCGCGTACCGAACTTCTTCGACTGTGATGTCGGATATTTCGGCATGATTCGGGGCGGCTCTTGGAAAGTACACTCGGGGAAACTGTTCGTTCAGAAGCTCCTCGCAATACTGTCGCCATCTGTGGAGAATTTTTGGTCTTCCACAAGGAGTTGGCCTTCAGCATTGTTAATAAACTTTGGGAAACGAATCTCCTGAGCATTTCTTCTTCTCTGGGCGGCTATCTTAAAGATATTTGCTCCTTTCTTCAAATTGTTTTGTCGAAGCTCCTGGGTAGCCTGGTTCCTGTCAGACGCGGGAGACGATATTTCTTCCAACTCCTGATAGAGGCCTTCCATGCTTTTCGCTTTGAATTCGGCGCATTTTTTCCTCTCTATTAGTAGAAGAGCACTTTGACCAAGCTTGGAAAGCCATTTTCTTTTCGTGTATCACTGCTTTGGCTTCGTCTGTCCACCACCAGGTTTCTTTTGCGTGTTGGCCTTTAGATGTTCCGAGCAGTGATTTGGCTTTCTCCAGGCCAGATTGTTGTAGGGAATCCCACATGTCTTGTGCTCTGCACTCCTCATTACCGACCTCATCGATAATGGAAGAGAGGTAGTTTTCCATGATGGTAATAAAAGCTTCGCCTTTTCCTTTATCCAGCTTATACCACTTGATTCTCTCAGACACCTTCGTTTGCTGCTTTGACTTCTTTCTCGCATCCATAAAAAATTCAGTCAGGAGGAGACGGTGTTGAGGGGCGATCGCGTCTCCCAGGATCACTTTGCAATCTTTAGCTCGTGGCTTCATGAAACTGGATACCAAATGATAGTCTATTTGAGTTTCATTTCCGCCGCTGCTATAAGTGATCAGGTGCCGGCTTTGTTTGACGAACATGGTATTTAGCACTATAAGACCGTACGACTTGCACATGTTTAGGATATCTTCACCTGAAGAGTTCCTGGTGCCGTATGCCAGCCCTCCGTGGTAGCCTTCATAGTCTTCGCTTGTCTTCCTGACATGTCCGTTTAAATCTCCCCCAACAAACAAAAGCTTTGGGATGATTTTGACAAGGTTGTGGAAATCTAGCCAGAACGCATCTTTTTCTTTTTGTTCGCATCCTACTTGAGGGGCATATGCGCTTACGATGTTCCACACCTCACCATGCATCACCAATTTGAGAGCCATCAAACGGTCACTGGACTTTGAAATGGTTAAGACGTTGCCAAGTAACTCTGCCGCAAGGATGATGGCGATTCCGTTTTTTCCTTGTTCCAATCCATAGTAAAACATCTTGTAGGCTTTTGTTTTAACGTCCAAGAAACGTGCCCGATTACCGGTGTTTCGCCATTTCGTCTCTTGTACGCACAGGATATCTACTCGCCTTCTAACCATCATTTCTTCAAGCCCATAGCTGCGCCCACTCATGCTTCCAACGTTCCAACTCACGTCTCTTAAATGTGGCTTACGCCGTTGCATTACTTTGCTATCCCCCGGAAATCCTATAGCTCTGACCCGAGCATTGCTGCTCGTCCCAGGATCACGACCATTAGTAGTGCCTGGCGGGGTAGTGCTTTTCCTTTTAGCGTTCTTTTCCATAATGCTACGGTTTGACCGTTTTCTTTCTTCCCTTCCTTTTTGACACGGGCATGCTCCAGATTTTTTATTTTTTTTTTGATTGATCTTACTCTTACAACACCGGTGATCTCCAGTCGTGTCAACCCACTGATTTGCATGCACACTTGTGGGGCAATTTAATGGTGGTATATGTGTCCCTAGGCTCACCTTGGTGTTTTCTAAATTGCCTAGATGTGATTTTCGTTTACCTTTGTTTTAGGTAGTATTCACTCCCACTTTTATGAATATTTTAAATAAAATTAATAATTCAGTAACTTAACATGTTTTTTTTTTTTTATATTTTCAAAGTTAATTCAAACTTTCCAAAGCTACTACTCCAATTATGAAACGGAATCGTTGAAATTTATCTCTAAGTAACGCTTTAGTCAAAATATCGCCAACTTGGTTTTGTGTTGGCACATACTCCAACTCAAAAAGTTCTTTTCACGGATGAAGTTAAAACCGATATCTATATGTTTTGTCCTCTCATGGAACTCAGGGTTCTTTATCAACCTTATTGCTCCTTGATTGTCCACGTATACAACTGGTTTCATCACATGACTCAGTAGATCATTTAAGAGTTGTTATATCCACACTAGTTCTTTGACTGCTTGACATGTAGCTACAAATTCGGCTTCTGTAGTAGATAGTGCCACGCATTTTTGACTTTGCTAGGCCCAAGTGATGCAGCTTGACCCTAACAGGAAAACATATCCACTGGTCGAACGTCTTGTTACTACGTCACCAGCATAGTCTGCATCACTGAAATAAGAAAGTTTAAATTGAGTACTTTTGAAAAATATACCCTGATCATCTGTCCCCTTAAGGTAGCGAATTATTCTCTTGACCATTGTAACATGGGGCAGACTAGGTTTATCTAGATAGCGACTCACACACCCAACTGCATATGCTATATCTGGACGTGTAGCCACCATGAGATGCATAAGATTGCCCACCGCTTGACGAACGGGGAAGCGTATCTTCTCAGATGTCTCTTCCGCACAACTTGCAGCTGTTGATGCTTCCACTGGAGTGGGCGTTGCTGCTGCATCCAACATATTAAATTTTGATATCAATCAGTTTACATATTGCGATTGATTAATATGAATCGAACCATCCTGAAATCTCCTTAACTCCAATACCATGTCTCGCCAGAAACACTTTTATTTTAAAATTATGTTTTAGATGTTCACAAAACTCCGCAATTTTACAAGTGTCTGTTGATGCAATCAAGCCATCGTCTAGATAAATCGCCAAAATAACCTTCTTTTTATTTTCATCACTTATGAAAACACAAGGATCAGCAGCGCATGGTCGGAAGAAAAACATTTCCGGAATTTTGTTAAAGCTTTTGTTCCAGCACCTAGATACTTGTTTGAGTCCATATAAACTCTTCTGAAGTTTGCATAATCGATTGCTTCCATCCTCATATCCTCTCCTTGATCTCACCATTTAAAAAGGCCGTTTTCACATCAAATTGCCTAATATGAAGTTTTTCTTTTAGTTTTAGTTTAGATTAGTTTTCCACTAATCTGGCCTTGTACCTTACCCCCTCATATTGTCATTCGAATTCTTGATTTAGTACACCCATTTAGTATCAACCAACTTAGGGCTTTCAGGCAATTCTATCAAAAGCTATTCAATGAAGCAATCTCCTCATCCATAGCACTTTTCCATTTATCCGCATCTTCACACTGCATGGCCTCTTCAAAGTAATCTGGTGTGTAAGACTCCGTTAAAAACGCAAAACCTTCCTGGATACAACAATTGACTTCACGTTGAGCATTCCTGTTTCTGTTTCTCAATCGGTCCTTGATCTTATTGGCCTCCTGGTTCTTTGCAATATTTATACTATCGTCAAAAACGTCATTCCGATAACCCTCAGCATCAACGTCAGTACTACGACTATCATTCAAATTTAAGACCTCCTGTTTGTTTGCACACTGTTCTTCCATGGGCGATTCATTTCGAAGTTCCTCATCTTCTAATACAGCAAACAACTTGTCATGTTCACTTACCACCACCTTTGCATCAAAAAAATTAATATCACGGCAGATTTCAACCTTATTATTTTCAGCAAAAAATATTCGATAACCTTTGATACTATCACATAACCCACAAAAATGTAGTTTTTGGACTTCGGATCCCATTTTCGCCTCTTCTGTTAGGGTATATGAACAAAAGTTTCGGTTCCAAAAAATTGGAAATTGCTGATATCAGCTAGTCTTCTGTACCACAGCTCATATGATGATCTTCCTTTTGTTGGACTGGTACCAGTTCGGTTAAGAATGTAAACAGCGGTGTTGACTGCCTCAGCCCAAAGTTTCACATCCAAATTTCTCCCGTGAATCAGTGTCCGAGCTCTCTCTACAATTGTGCGCATTTCACGTTCTGCACGTCCATTTTGCTCTGGCGTGTAAGGTACTGTTCGCTGATGCAGGACGCAATTTTCCATTAAAATCTTTCTAACTTGTTGATTTGTGTACTCTGAACCATTGTCAGATCGAAGAACCTTCCCTTTTGCTCCTGTTTCGGCTTCAATCAACGTAATGTACTTTGCAATTACAGTATGCACCTCCGTTTTCTCTTTTGGAAAGAAAACTGTTTTGCAGTGCGAAAAATCATCTTTAAAAAGCAAGAGTACTTGGATCCACCAATTGAAGTACACTGCATTGGGCCGCACGCATCAGAATGGACAAGCTCCCCTATGCAACCCGCTTTATTTTCACTTGGATGAAAAACTGCACGATGTTGTTTATCATACAAACAAGCCTCACAAAAGAAGTCGTTTTCATCTTCAAAAGAAATACGAGGGTGGTCCATTAAGTACTTAGCCTCACCGCCAGATGGCGCCAGTATCGCAAGAGCAACTATCGTGTAGTACATTCTAATAGACGGCTACTGTCGAAATTTCAGCCGGATCGGACTCGTAGTTTTGTTTTGACCGCGTGTGGAAGCGGGAGTGTCCGCGAATTTTAGAAAAATGGAAAAAGAGCAATATCGGTCGGTGATTCGATTCTTGTTTTGGGAAGGGAAATCGCCCAGCGAAATCAAAGAGCGTTTGGATGCTGTGTACGATGACTCTTCTCCTTCGATGGCGACCATCAAAAATTGGCTTAATGAGTTTCAACGTGGTCGCACGTTGGTTTTGATGAGCCACGTCCAGGTGCCCCGAAAACGGCTACCACGGAGGATAACGTGACAAAAATCCACCATCTCGTATTGGCAGACCGCCGATTGAAGGTGCGCGAGATAGCTGAGACAGTAGGCATTTCAAAAGATTGCGTGGGTCATATCCTGCATGAACATTTTGGGCATGAGAAATCTGTCGGCGCGATGGGTGCCGCGTTTGCTCACTCCGGACAACAAGCGCAACCGTGAGACCACTTCAGAGCAGTGTTTGACGCTGTTTAAGCGCAATCCAAAGAAGTTTCTGCGTCGTTTCGTGACAGTCGGTGAAACATGGATCCACTGGTACACACCAGAGACCAAGGAACAATGGAAACAGTGGACTTCACCCGGCGAACGTGCTCCGAAGAAGGCGAAAACTGTCCCATCGGCCGGAAAGGTGATGGCCACCGTTTTCTGGGATTCACAAGGTGTGATCCACATCGACTACCTGGAGACAAGGGCAAAACGGTCACAGGGCTGAACTATGCCAAATTATTGGGCCGATTCGACGCTGAATTGAAGAAAAACGGCCCCACTTGGCGAAGAAAAAAGTGCTCTTCCACCATGATAACGCACCGGCTCACACCTCCGCCCTCGCCATGGCCAAATTGGTCGAATTACGCTATGAACTGCTGCCTCATCCACCGTATTCTCCAGATTTGGCCCCGTGCGACTTCTTTTTGTTTCCAAACTTGAAAAAGTCACTCCCCGGGCAGAAATTTCAGTCGAATGAGGAGGTCATCGCCGCCACGGAGGCCTACTTTGCAGACCTCGAGAAAACGTATTTTTCAGACGGGTTAAAGAAGTTGGAGCATCGCTGGGTCAAGTGTATCGAGCTAAAAGGGAACTATATTGAAAAATAAATCGCCATTTCTTCAGCATTTTTGTTTTTTTTTTTGTAGGCTAAGTACTTATCGGACCAACGTCGCACTACTGGAGCCATCTCTTGATAAACAGCGAGAATTTATTTGCACACTTAATATAAACAATCATAACTCACGAATGCGTTGACCAATTTCGTTCAAACTTTACGTAAGCCATCTACACCATACAAATAAACCCTAAAAATTTAATTAAATTCGGTTTGACCGTTCGTGAACTACAAAGTCACACCAAAACTTGCAACAATTTTTTATATATACACAATACCTAGGTATATAGATAAAAAATATGTTTATTTCGTAGCTTCCCTCCTCGACGGTGTGCTGGCAAAAGCGCGCGTAGTGCACTTGCCTCATCTTTGCGAATGTCCAGCCCTGGCAAGTCGCAAGTTCTGTAACTTTGGTAAATACTTCCTCGATGACATCTCAGAGATAGCCTGGGGATGGATTTTTAAATGAACATCCCGCTACACATCTCTTAGGTTTCACATGCCTTATGACATTAAAACGGCAATACGAAGGATACATCCGGATTTGTAGGAAATCTCTCCCTAAAACCTATAAAGAGAAGGAGATTGGCCACCATAAAGAAGATAGAGACTGCATCTCTGGGAGATCTCAAGGCTATACCAAATGTGCGGATCGAACGTTCGATTCGAACGACTATAGAAATATGCCCCGTAAATATAAATCTAAAAAACGCATCTCCCGTGAGTAATAAATTCAAAGCCAGTTGGTAATAAAACAAAAATGCCTACTCGTTTCAATGAATCCATTCTCGACCTTGTCACGATGTCGAATTTGGGTATTTTCCCACAATTCGATGACACCATATTCACCTGTAGATGTCACCGCACGCAATGGCCTTCACAGTGTTCATATAATTCATGAAGACGCTACAGCGTATAATGTCACTCCCTTTCTATTTTTGTCACACCATCGGTCTAACATTCCCAATGCCAGGGTTTCATATCACAGCACAGAAAATAAATCTCCAGAGAAGGCGTGAAAATATGTATTCCTGTCAGATGACATCATTGTTTACCAATATGTCTGCGAAGATTGGTCTACACTCCCTCACAAAAAACTTAGTGACGTCGTTAAATTCAAGCAAAACACGCAAATTGTGCTTTAAAAATAGCCCAAATATCTGAGAGCAATAATTATTATATACGCGCGCAACGGTCATCGTTAGCCTTGTTTGTCCCCAAGGACAGACATTTGTGGAAACGATAAACGGCTTCATCATCTCGACAACAAAAAATATAAAATACTCGTGCATAAAACGAACAGTTCAAGATCAAATAAGAAGCCTTGAAGACGAATTCCATACACTCGATCTATAAGTCGGGGAGAGGAAAATCAAGAGTGCAAGGTCGAGAGATCTCACTGGTGTCGCCAACAGCGCGAGGTTTACCCCCATCACATAAATAATAGATTTGCGTGTTCTAATAATTTTTCATATTGATATAGTTATATTCATTTAATTTGTAAGGTGTTTGTAAAGTTAAAAAAAAAATAGTGTCGGATTCTAAGACACTGCTCGATGAGTAATATAGCAAATCGTAAGATGTAAAATTAAGTTAACAAGAGCATCGGATGTAGGGAGATTGACAAGGATCGCAACAATACAAGCTGGGACAACAGAAATATGGTGCACAAGGAGCATACGGGAAACATGGTGGACAAGGATTGCTGAAAACAGGTGAAAGAAAGAGAAACGTTAGGAGATCATCGCAAATATGGTCAGTTAAATCGTACCAGTATCTTGAACAGCATTCTTTAACCTCCATGTATGCCCGCATATAGTCACATGGTCTGATTTGATCAGTGCGACTGTATGTCGAAGATGTCCTTTGTCTTACACTCGATGTCCCAGATCGTCCCAATGATTTTCCATTTTTCCCTGTATTCAATGAAAATCGATGATATTATGATCCAAAAGGGACACAATGTTGTTTGTATCAGTTTTCTTACCTGCTCCTTTGCGGCCTTTTCCATCTTTACCCTTACTTTGTTTACCTTTACTTCCTCCATCATCATCATCATCATCACGTCCTTTGCGCTTTTTACGTTTAGAGCGACTGCCACTTTTATCATCATCGTCACTGTCATGGCGATCTCGACCATTTTTGCCACGTTTTCCACCTTTACCACCTTTACTTCCTTTACCGCCTTTGCGGTCTCTACCTCCGTCTTCATCATCAGAATCATCACGGTCACGGCCACCTTTTTTCGATTTCTTTTTATCTTTGCCGGACTTTCTGGCGTCTTCATCATCAGATAAGTCTTTATCGGATTTACCTTTTCCAGACTTGTTTTTACCAGATTTATCACCCTTAGAGCCATCTGCGCCTTTTCCACCGTCGGCTCCACCTTTGGCTTTCCCCTGGGCTCCTCCACCCGCAGCACTGCCGGAACCTCTAACACCAGCTCTGCTTCCCGCTCCTGCGCCTGCTCCACTTCCCCTGCTGCCTCTTCCACCGGCAACACCGCCGGGTCCCAAGCCGCCACCTGCACCTGCGCCGCCAGCGATTGCTCGGGTACCACCTCCGCCAGGACCCCCACCACCTGCTCCTCCAGCACCTGGACCCCAGCCATTTGTACCACCTCTGGTTCCCGGAGCAACTCGAGCTGACTGTAGTGTTATACTCGCTCTAAAAACTTGATTAGGAGCTGGTTTTGAAGCTTGACTTGTGCCGCATGATGCCACCCGTACTGCACAACACGATTGTTGCCCATTTGTAGGTATTGAAGTTCCTTAACATGATAAATATATTTTAATCAATATATCCACATAATAACATTTTCAAATGCATATTTACGCGGTCTTAGAGGCTCAGGTTTTAAGCTATTTCCGCCGTCGAAGACACTATAGCACTCCTTACGCTGCTCATTGCATACCTCCTTCAAAACCTTTCGGCATATGTTTTTCAAAACACAATATGTGTATTCATTAATAGGTGGAGATAATTGATGGCAACAGCATGAGCAATCGAATGGGGATGTAACCTCCAAATCGCTGCAATTACAACATACACGAACATTTTTTTCTTTTTTTTCGAAATACCAAAAAAAGTATAAATCTCTTACGTAACTTGTGCCTTCGCCTGGTAGCACGACGTTACCATCTTACGAAATGCATGGATCAAATTTTTTTTTTTGAATTTACACTGAAACTAAAAGTTTGAATTGGGAATTTGAGAACAAATTAATTTGATTAGATTCCTAAATAAAACTTAAAAATAAATTTGTCCAGATTTCCCTTGATAGAAATCGAGCCGAAATGTCACATGCCTAGAGCGATTTATTTTTTTAAGGGGAACAAGTGCGGTTGAGTTGCGAGCAATAGAGTGCGTAACACATGATATTGGTACAATTCGTCCACAGGAACTTCGTATTATTTGTTCTTCGTATCATCGGAACTTTGTCTATCGGGCATACGTCCAGCGGACTTATGGCCTACGTTCACCGTCCATTAGACGTACGCCAATCGGACCTACGTCCATCAGACCTACGTCCATCAGACCTACATCCAAAGGACCTACAGACGTCCACCGGACCTACGTCCATCAGACCTACGCTTATCAGACCTACACCCATCAGACCTACATCCAAAGGACCTACAGACGTCCATCGAACCTACAGACATCCATCGGACCTACAGACATTCATTGCACCTTTAGACATCCATCGAACCTACAGACGACCATCGGACCTAAGGACATCCAACGGACCTGCGTCCATTAGATCTACGCCAATCGGACCTATGTCCATCAGATCTACATCCATTGGACCTAAGTCCATCAGACCTACGCCCATCAGATCTATAAAATCGGATGGGCAAGATCCCGCCATCATATCGTGTCTGACGGCCCACTACCGACAACCAAGCAGCCCTCAAAGCGCTCACTTATCATACGTCCAAAATCCGTCGAGAGATACATAGATACCATGAAGTTCTGCAGGCATTTGAAGATGACGAAACTGCAGGGCACGTACTATGTGAGTGTCGCCTTAGGCAAGGTATCTTTCTCCGAGAACCTCTATTTCAGCCTGCCCTAATTGCTTTTTGACACACTAAATTTCTCTGAATGGCGTTGTACTCCCCTGCCAAGTGTAGCATAAGCCAAATACAGATGTGTTTCGTGGAAAGTATACAAAATTTAAGTCAAATTGTTATAAATTTTTATCAAGTTACACCAAATTGAGCCAATTGCGAAAGTTATACCAATTTTTGCCAAATTAGAACCGAACTTAGATACACTGGACTGGAGGCCTATTTCAGATTTAGACACATTAAACTTGGACTAAATTTATAAAATAATTTTGGCCAACCTATAGCAATTTTAGGCCAATCTAACTCAATGGGGAAGTAGGTTAGATTACAGCAAGCTGAACAGGAACAAGTGCACCAAATTTGAGACCACTTGCCAAGTTTTGATAAGTCTAACGCAAAGGACACCAAAACTTCATATATCCGACCTAAGACCATTAAATTTGGATCAAGCGAAATAAAGACCTGCTTCGGACTAAACCACATTAAATTGAGATGGACCCATAGCAAATTCAGGCCAAATTAACCTAAAAAAGAGAGAAAATTAAATCACAAGAGGCTATAAAAGAGGTAGCTGCACTAAATTTAGATCAATATACACCAAATTGAACCATGCGATAAGTTTGAACCTCGATTCGTAAAATTAGAACAATAACTTTGAACCAATCTACCACAAATTTGGTCTTAAATACCAAACTTCATAAGACCCGAGCTAGGATATACTAAATTTAGACCAAGCCAACCGTTTCGGACTAAGCCACATCAATTTAGTCCGAATATTAATTAATTTCTGACTAAACTACACCAAAATTAAGCCGAATTTTCTCAAATCCTAGCCCAAGCTTAACTAGGCCAAGTATAAGCTTCAATGGCAGCTTATACTCTAGCATCTTCAATAAAGATATCTACCCAACTGGCCTCGTGACTCCCTGCCTCTAGGGTACCCAATTAGAGAGATTTCTTAGGTCTAATTTTAACACTTTCTACTTATTGACTTCATGACATACATCATTCCGTAAGAACTACAAGGCCTCATTGTTCCTATTCTTATCTTGCCACTGATCCGCCTTCAGTCATCGGTATCACATTGCATAATAGGTCGCTTACGCCAAAGCAATAACCCGTCGCCCATGAACGTATTAAACGCTCCAACTAAGTGGTAAGCGTAAACTGCTCGACCAAGTCATCAAAAGTGAGTTTGTCACTTTTATTCTCAGTAAGAGAGTGCCCGCGTACGTCTTCACATAATCATCAGCTCTGCAATCAAGCTGTGCAACCGGGCAAATTATTCACCTGGCTGCGTTTAGTTGCCATCAACCAGACATATGTATACTCGTACGTGCGCTTCTTTCCACATTTCCACATGCGACTTTTACCATACAGGAGGAGGTTACACTTGCATGGCTAGCCAAACAACCGCTGAAGACATTGGTTGTCGCAGTAGGAATATGTCAAAGTCCTGAGCGCTAATGTTAAGTAATTGCGTGCAGTTGAAATTCAACAGCAATTTACTTAAATAATCGGTCTTTGGAAAAGTAAAGCCTGGTTTGGTCGTGCTACACTGCTTAACTCAATGTGACAAGTCGAGACTATAAAACTGGCTTCGACGCTGAGAATGCAGTCAGTCGATAGTAATTTCTCGAAGTCAAAAAGTGAAAAGGATTTTAAGTAAAGTTTAGAGATGGACATAAATAAGGGATTTATAGTGGCGGTAGTGATGCTAGCCTTGGTCGAAGTGAGCCTAGCTGCAGCCAAGTACGAGAGTCCTAAGTGAGTTGATTTTACGTTTAAATACTTTAGTGCTTGAATCCATCGTGTCAAGTTTGCATGACGCGCTTCATTCCTTTCTCATGGTCATGGTGAATGAAAACATATGACGTCAGTTCTAGAACAAGTGAAATTTCATTATTTTTCGAATTGGCAGCCTTTTCCTCCAGTTGCCAAGTCTTTACGTAACATTAACGCACTATTCGTGTGCTGCATGAGAATGTCGGATCAATTTGTCAAATGGATTAGAATAACAAAAAAGAAACACAACAACTTGGCAGTGGTTTTCGGAATTCCAAAGGTCCTCTAGTATACTCGATAGCCTTAGCTAAAGTGGAATTCGACAGCCGCTTTTTATGTAGATCTGTTTACCTAGAGTTTTCAGAAACACTATTCGACTTCTACAAATCAATTGGAAAATTCTTATAATACTTCGAGGTGAATCCCCGGCCAACTGCCACTCAGTGATAAACGATGGCATTGTTAGTAAACAATTTATGTGAACGCGTTTCTATTAATCCCAATGTATTTGGCACAAGCAACAGTGGTGCTTAAAACGTTTCGTGTATGTTCATTGCTAGTATTTCGAGATAGGACCTGACTAAGCTTGAGAATAAGCCTTTCCAGTTAGTAAAATCTCTTGCTATTCAAGTCAAATGGAGCCGGTTTACTTCTCTTCCCGTGGAACTAACCTTAGAAATTTTCTCACAGGGCTGGTTAGAAATATAGCTTTGCCTTATTGGAGCCGTTCCTCCTCATAAGCTCTTTAATAAGAGCTGCTGAAAATAAATGTTGCCCTCGTCCATAGCATGAATACCAGGCAAAAAAGGGTATAAACATCGGTCGGACGCAACAATAAGGCCCAATATCACCGCCAACAGAAAAACCACGTCACTTGTTTTGAATAAAGAGATCATTTTACCATTTTGTTGGGTTTTTGGAACACCCTCAAAATAATTTTGTGTGAGAATTTATAATCTCAGCCATTCATTTCCAGCACCCAATCAGTTTCCACTGGTCTATTAGTTATAATTCTTACATCAGCTGCACTTGATAAACATGTCACTCTTCGTCAAGCCCCCCTGTCATGTGTGTGTTATTTCGATGTTTTCCTGTTCTGTTCCATATTTTCTAGATCATTTCTTATATTGTACTCCGGTCTATGTCCCGGTTTTTCTTCCCTCGGGTTTTCCACTGATTATTCTTTTGATTGTTTGTCTACTGTCCATTCGTTCCACGTGTCCTGCTTAGCTCAGTCTCGGCGATTTTATTATCCGGCAATACTTTTGGCTGAATTAATTCCCTCGAGCTCTTGATTGTGTAGTTTTCTCCATTAATCTGTTTTTTCCTCCTGTTTTCCACCATTGAATTAAATTAAAAAACTAGGGATGTGTCAGCTGAAGACACTAGTACTGCAACCATAAAGATCTACTGTACCCCCTTCTTTGATCTATGATTTGAGTTTTGCCTTCAAGAATTTGACAACCCCACTAGATGGGATTTTTTGGAAATCTTTCTCCGTTATGGTTGTGTTACTTGTCATTTTGAATCTTTCTCGGGCAAGGTTTGAGCAAGTGGTATGTGTTCCATAGTTTCCTTGGCCTGCCCAGATCGCCTTCAGATTTCTGTGCCACTAAGACCCATTTTATAGGAATTGGTTCTTTTTTTTTGTGACCCATTTGTGTAATTTTAGGTTTATGTCCGAGCTGTCAAAGCCATAAAGGGGAGATGGATCCGTAAAAGGTATCTTAGCTTGTACGTCAGTTTTTTCATTGCGTTCATAGTTTTCATGACCTGGCACCCAGATCAACTTTAATCTGTTGTTTACATCCAGTTTGTTTAGTGTATTGTAATATTCCCAGACAGCTTTAGAGTTAAAGGTGTACCTCTTTAGCTCTTTAAGAGCCGCTTAGCTGTCTGAGAATATAGTTATCCTTGAGTTAGCTGAAATATAGTTGCCTCATTGCAGAGGGGAGGGGTAGGCTACATTTTTGTCCTATTACACCAGCCCCTACCTTGTTTCCAGATTTCGATCCATTTGTGGGCGGCATCGTTCATCGAAGGAGGTCTGTTGTTCTATTCCATTGTAGGACATCAGATCACTCACTCGGGTTAGTTCCAAGATGTTATCCACATTTTTAAAAATTTCTAGATGTACAACAAAGTCTCCTTTTTTAGTGTTGTTCACTACCTCATGTGCCTAATTTGGCTGTTATATGCCTTTCTTTTAGCCTGACGTTTATCCATTTGATAATTAAAGGGTCTACCTTTTTTCTACAAAGTGCATTTGTTAATGATGAATGATTTGCAATATCAAATGCTCGTTCTATATCCTTAAAGGCACCAATCGCGACTTTATTTGCTTTCAGGGATTTTTTTACAATGCCCGTGACTTTTTGAAGGGCGGTTATTGAATAAAGCAAAATCTCCTGTTTGCTACGCAGATTGTAGCTTATGGAGTGGTGCGCTCTCTTTTATCTTTTTTTTCTGTCATTTTCTGTAAAAATAAGAAGAGAGGTGGGTTGTTGCCACCTTTGGGTATAAATATTCTACTTAAATAATATAAAATTGGTTATAAGGCTTGTTCGGATTATTTTAACCAGAATAGCCTTTAGCTTGTTGGGGGAGTGTATTAAAAGTGCAGGGAATATACCATCCGAACCAGGGGCTTTGAATGCTTTGAACCTATTGCCCAGTCATATTTTTCATACGTTAGGCATTTGCTTACGTTGGGATTTCTACCATTGTTTGTAGTGTTGGTTTTTACAATATAGGCGAGAAATTGAGTCTTTAGAAATAGCTCTAGGGTGTCTGTAAAATTATTCATCAGATTACCATGAAGGTCTTTAAGTAGACCAAGTGAGTCGTGGTTGTCGTTGGAAAGCGCTTTGTAAACTCTTGACGTTTTCGGTAAATCCTTTTGGTTCTCGCAGTAGTTTTCCCACGATTTCCTTATGGCTGCCAGTTACCCGTTTTCCACCAAAGATTCCCCTTAAAATCTCGTTTTCAAAAACTCTTTTTTTTTTTTTTTTCTCTTAGTCAGAACACAACTTTCACATCCGTAAAGTGTCACTAGGCTTATTATGATTCTCTAATATAGACTTTGACATTGCGAGACAAGTTGTCGAGTTAGATGAAAAATTTGTATGGATATATCTTCATTTACTTCTAAACTTCCTTATTCCTTTTCCTACCATTTTTGACTTCCTGCATTTTCCTTGACTGTTTCCTCACTATTTTCCAAAAGGCTCCAGATCATCAGCGTAAGCTTGAGCGGGTGTGATTCCATTGAGAGTTATTTTTCTGTAATTTTCCTGAAGTGATCTCATTACGTAGTCCAACACCAAGTTAAAAGGAAGGAGTGGCAAGGGGTTTCCTTATTTTAAACCTTCATTTATGTGTTTCAATACTTCAGATAAGGTACTTTAACTCGTCCTCTGTATCACTTATATATATAAGTGATATCACTTTCACAAACTCTTTTCATATTCCCAACCATAAAAGTACATAATGAATACATTTACGATCGGTTTACAGAGTTATATGCCTTCTTAAAATTTGCAAATAGTCGGTGGACCATTTCATGGAATTCCCATTCCTTTTTTAGAAGCTGTCGTTAGAGAAAATCTGGTCACTCATGGAATGGTTCCCTCTGAGGCCTGGTAATCTTCGTCGTATTTTAACATTTGTTCTCTTCTATCAAAACTTTTCGCAATATTAGTTGAATGTCGACAGTTGAAAAACGCGTGAAATTTGAAATCACAACTTTGGCTTTAGTGATAGTGCGGTCAAATTAGTGAGAAGTTTCTTCTCCGGGAGGCAACAAAAAGTCGTAACGGGTGAAAGCGATTCATCTCTCATGGAAGTAAAGCAAGGTGTTCCGCAGGGTTCAATCTTAGGTCCAATTCTTTTCTGTATTTTTATAAACGATCTACCATCCGTGTGCATGCATTCTTCAGTACACATGTACGTCGATGACGTTCAATAACATCTAGCCATGCCTTTTTCAGATCTAAATGAACTTGCGTCTCTCATGAACGATGACTTGCAACGTATCGACAGTTGGTCAAAAACGAATGCTCAATCCAATCAAGTTCCAAGTAATCCCCTATGATCACATTAATATGGTACTTGGTCGCATTTATGGATGCCTTCGCAAACTGTGGATCAGTGCTTATTACACTCCGCTAGATACCCGCAAAAAACTTGTAATTGCTCTAATTCTACCTCTCATAAGATATGGTGAATTAATATATTGCCATCCTGACTCGCTCTCCATGCAAAACCTACAAGTGGCATTTAATGATGCATTACCTTATATTCACGGCATTCGTAGATGTGAGCATATCGCTGCTTATGCTAGGGACTTGCTTGGGTGCAGTCTTCAACAGTACATCAATGCCAGGAACTGCATTTTCCTTCATAAAATCATTTACAGTCGTAGTCCGAAATACTTGTTTAATAGTATAAATTTCACCCGTTCTAACAGGACAATCAACCTAATTCCTTATCGTAGTAACTTTTTAAATTCGTCTCGTTAATTTTTCATCCACAGTATCAGACTATGGAAGTCTTTAACTTCTGTTATAAAATCCATATCTAATCACAGAAACTTCAAAAGTGCAATTATCCTTCATTTCTCAACACTCCTATATAATCTCATCCCTCCCATCATTTAGTTTTAAGAATAACTTATGTTTATTTTAAATTAAACTGTTCAACTAGAGTTTAAATACTAAGTACTAAAAAAGATATAAACCTTAATGTACATACCTCTTACTTTAAATAAATTGAAATTGAAATTGAAAAAAAAAATTTTGTTAAAAAACCCTCATTAAACTTAACTGCCATAGTTTTCATAAAATCGCCGGTTCAAATCAAACGTCTATTCTCTTTCCATATCACTCCTCACTAGTATGGCTTCTTTTATATGCCGGTCCTAACAAAGCTCATTTGATTCATTTTCTCACTACCTTTCCTAGATATTTTGCTACTAAGACAGACAGTTGCAATATATCATCGTTCAAGCCTATGATTTTTGCTCCATTTTATACTTTAGGAACTAGTACTCACTCTTGTGGAACTCCTTGGAATGCGTGGTTATGCCTAGCACCATTATCTGTGGCAAACACAGAGAATCTATTTTTCAAATATGTAGTACTATAAGGTGGGCCAAATACAAGTTTGTTTTTTTAAATGCAATAAAATGAACAAAATTAAATTCTGTACATGTATTATGGTTTTGTTAGTAAGAACAAACATTCCCACTAATTATGAAATACAACACCATTCAAGTGGCTGGTTTCGCAGTAGCGCATTCTGTCACCCCAATTTCCCAAGACCTTGTTGATGGTTTCGGGTTATAGCTCACGGATTGCTTTGATGATATTGACATTAAGTGCTTTTATCGTTTCCGGATTGATGGCATAACATCGGTCCTTAACGGTTCCCCATAAAAAAAGTCCAAAGGGGTGAAATCGCAGCTCCGAGCCGGCCGATTGACATCGCCAAGACGGCTGATAACACGATTTGGGAATTTGGTGCGCAAAAGATCGATTGTGGCATGGGCTGTGTAGCATGACGCGCCATCCTGCATGAACCTGAGGTCGTCCAAATCCATGTCTTCAATTTCAGATAAAAAAAAGTCATGGTTAACATGGCTCTGTAACACCCACCATTGACCGAATGTTCTCAGTCTCATTTTCGAAGAAAAATGGTTCAATGATGCCTCCACTCCACAATCCACACCAAAATGTCACTCTCTGTGGATGCATTGGCTTCTCGCTAATAACATGCGGGCTTTCCGAGTTTTGTTTGTTGCGCCTCGTCAGAAAAGATGATTTTCCGCCCAAAATCGTCGTCCAATTCAAGCGGCTCTAAGGCCCAAACTGCGAAGCGATAACGAAGCGTATGGTCGCGCGCCTTGAATTGCTGAGCCATTTGGACCTTGTAAGCGAATAATCCGAGAAATTTGTGCAAAATTCTCCCCAGGCTAGTGCGTGAAATGTTGAGCTGTTGCGATCGATGGCGAGTTGATGTTCGTGAATTAAGTTTCACACTCTCGGCCACAGCACCCACATTCTCATCTGTGCGCACCGTGCGACGACGGGGACCATGAGTGTTGTCCAGTAGCATACCAGTCTCACGAACTTGCGTACAGCGCCGCGGTAGGTGTTTTATTTCGGCCAAAACTTCTTTTTAAAAAACGCACTGCTTGGGCTACAGAGCACTCACTTTGGAAATGAGTTTTCAATATTTCCCAACGTTGTTCAAGCGTAAAGCGACTCATTTCATTCCACGGAGGTGTGATACTAACTTTCTGTCAAGATCTCGAGCGGGAAATAGCTGTCAGTGTCAAAATAACCTATGATTAAAAAAAACCACTGGATGGCCCACCCTTTATCTTTATGTGGAACCATGGAACATCATCTTTTATTACCCCCGGCTTGTAGCGTTGAACGTCGAATGGTGTACCAGTTCCCTATTTTTTTTTAACCACCTCTCTGTGTCCTGTTTCAAATACCTTTCATAAATGTTTTCGTAGCATATGATAAGCCGCAGTATTATACCCATTGTGTCCATCAAGCAAGTCGGTATAGCAAAAGCTCAGCCAATAGCATGTTCCTTTTAGGAAGCGACACTGGAGCAGTGCTTGTTCACTTGAGAGGAGTTATCCCATTTGCCAGGGCCTTTTTGGGTACTATCCAATTCGCGTGACGGATTTCCCTGTAAAAGTCTTTAAAAATTGTCCTATCTCTTGCTAAATTTTTAATCTCTTTGACTATTTTTATACTGTATGTCTTAATTCGGTTGAAGAAGTACTTCGAAAAAGTCATCACTCATCAGTGTCTTGATGGCCGGCGATTCCCTGACGTTTTCGGAAGTCTTTTTGCATTAGTGATCATAAAACTTACTGACCCTAAACTCGGAGTAGATTCTGTAAGAATCAGAACATCAGTTAAGCCTTCTGTGAAGAGCTGTTTTGGATCACTTTCCTCCCCAGTACTCTGAGGAGGATGAGACTTATTATGGTTCTATAATTCTCCTAGCTAGGGAACTAGTTACGAAAGTGACATCAGCGACAGGGCCTCCCACATCTCTACTTGTTTCTTTCCTGTGTTAAGTAATATTACTCTGATAGAGAAAATCGAATCTGCATCACGGAAAAGTACGCAGAAAAGCGTGAAGTATATTGGAATGAAATAGGATGACATTAAACAGTTTAGTCGCAGGGTTTTCATAAAGTTGCATCGGTGGTGGGACTTATAGTGATTACTGCCACTATGAGCCGAGTCTTCGAAAGAGATCGTCCTTTAAGTATCTCTGGCTCAATAAAAGGCTTAAGAATTTAGAAAATGTTAAAAACAAAGCTTTTAAAAAATGTAAGGCATCGGGAAAAGTTAAGACAGAACCCGTTTTATGCAACTGAGAAGAGAGTTTGATTCGATTTGGAGCAGATTTCTTTATTCACAATATATAAGTACAGGTGAAAGGAATATAAACTACAATTCTAAATCATTTTGGGTCTTCCTGAATCCGAAACGCGAAGTTTCTGCCTTTCCTAATTCTATGGAACTGGACGGTGAGAGCTCGTATGATAACATAACCACATGTAATCTTTTTGCTAATTTTTTTAAATCTAACTATAATTCAGACACCATACTAAAATTATATCAATTGCCAAGTGGATTTTGATTGTTTTTCGTTAACAGATCAAGAAGTATTTGACGGCTTAACTCATCTTGATTTAAATAAAAATCCTGGAATGGATTTAATTCCTCCGCCCTTGCTATCAAAATGTGCAGTTTCACTTTGGGATAAAGGATTGCAAGTAATTTTTAATAAATCGCTTCACTCCGGTGTTTTTCTTGATGAATGGAAGTTATCTTTCATAAGCCGTATTTACAAAAGCGGTCTTAAGAACTTAATAAAGAATTACAGACCAGTCTCAAAACTTTTAGCTATTCCAAAACTTCTTGAAAAATTGCATTTCAACAGGCTTAATTTTCCAGTAAAAGATGTTATAACTTGGAGACAGCATGGGTTTTGTAGTTGACGGTCTACTGCAACTAATCTATGCCTTTTTGCAATTATTGTCTCTGTTCCTTAGAAAATAAAATGCAGGTTGATATTTTATGCACTGATTTCATGAAAGCTTTCAACATCATAAACTTCTTATTAGGAAAATTGACAGAATGGGATTTAAGTTTGTTTTTCTCAAATCTTATTCGGAAACAAATTGTTAAAATCGGAGATGATCAATCACTCTTTATAGATGTCTTATCAGGCCTTCCTCAGGGTAGTCTTCTCGGGCCTCTTCTTTTCAATCTATTCGTTAATGACATTCCAGACTTTTCACAGTTTGCCAGCTGTCTAATGTTTGCGGACGATCGGAAATGATATCTTCAAATATCCTCGTTAGAAGATTGCCTTAACTTCAAAAAAGACATAATAGATAAACCTTTTCAGTGGAAGCTTATGAAAGTGGTGTTAATTTTGATACTAGGTTATTTTTTTCAACACATATTTATTGCATAATATCCAAAGAAAATTCGTTGCTGGCTTTTCTAAAGCGTAACACTGTAGTATTTAGGGATAACTTATAACCATTTATACATCTTTGATTATACCTATACTAGAATATTGTTGCGTTATTTGGTCTCCTTATTATGAAAACTCTTCTGAAAGGATTGAAATATTCAGAAAAGATTTACACGTTTTGTTTTGAGAAATTTAGGATGGTCTGAAGATTTCCCTTCATATAAATCTAGGTGCCCATTAATAGATTTAAAGTCTTTGAATAGTCGTAGAGCAACCGTCGGAGGACTTTTCGTAAAGGACATTATTGATGCCAGAATTAATTCTTTGCTGGCTCTTATACCTTTTCATGTTCCTGAGAGAGGTCCAAGAAACTATGGACAAAATGAGCCCGTTACCCGTTCTTTGTCATTTGTTAATTCAATTTGCAATGAAGTCAACTTTCAAATGAATAGATTTAGGTTTAAGAATATTGTATTGAATTTTTTTAGTGATATATAATTGTAAAGGATTGTTGTTAATTGTAGTCAGAAGATGAATATCCATTGATGAATGACTAAATTAATTAAAAAAAGTCAGATAAAATCTAATGAAAGCTTAAAGATGGGCATCCGAATTGAGGGAACGATGTGTTAAATGGATATAGTCCCATATGCTAGTATGCTAAATATAACTTTTCCCTAAAGCCATTTTCCTTGTTTGTAATAATAATTATAAAGAGTTGTATAGAACTGGTGGTAATGCATAACCATATACTGCAGGTTCCAAAGAGCTGAAGGAATTGACAAAGAAGTGCTTTTGATCATCTAAGTTCACACGATAAGCGGCAGGGGCACTATCACTTCGTTCGTTTTTCTATGACCTGTATTGAGTTTCGACTTCCTAAAAATATGAAAGGACTACCGTCACATTTTTCTAGAATGACTGTTGTGACCTGTACTCATGCTATGTTTTATATCGTGCAACCTATTCAGCCAATATACCATACATCGCTGTGTTCAAAAAGTTACGGGAAGTGTATAATTTCACTGGATCTATAGGTCTGATTCAATTGACTAATTAGTCTACTGTCCTATCTATCATCTAAAAGATTAAATGAGACTGTATTGTTTTCGGTAATTTTTTGAATAAAAAGCTTGTACATATCACAACGTTTAGATATGCTTAGAACCCAAACAAATCATTTTTCAAAATACATCTTTATATGTACAAGTTGACGTACAATTACTCATCCAATTTTGTTTTTGAATTACTTTTTTACTAAATAAAAAAAAATTATTGCGATTGATGGAAATCTTTATTTGAAAATTTACATTTTTTTCTGTTAAGTGAAAAAGATGATATGGGTCAAGATCAAGAGGCTGCCGCCAGTGTTTGTAAACATTTGTGCGCATGTTATCGCATTTTCCATGACTTTCTGCAAGATATCCGATGATAACTGTTCGCATTTCTGTCGAATATTCTCCTTAAGGACTGCGATTGTCTGAGGCTTGTTGGCATAAGCCCGCGACTTCAAGTGGCCCCAAAGAAAGAAGTTTGGAATGGTTAAATTTGGCGGTTTTGCCAAATCACCAAAACGGGAGATTACGAGATAAGGAAACGCTTCCTTGACAATATCCATTGTGGCTCGTGCTGTGTGTGCGGTTGCATCGTCTTGTTGAAACTACTCCGCTCATCCAATTCCGGCAATAGGAAGTCGTTTATCACAGCGTTGTAGCGCTCGCCAGTAACAGTGACCGTATTGCCGATGGCGTCTCCAAAAAAAATACGGTCAAATCATTCCTCCCGCCTGAACGCCGCACCACACAATGGTTTTGAGTGGGTGAAATGGCTCTTCGTGTATCACATGCGAATTTTCAGTGTCCCAGGAATGAAAATGTTGCTTATTGACGTAATCGCTTAAGTGGAAATGGCGCCTCGTCGCTCATGATGATTTCCGACACAAAATCGTTGAGATTAAGGATGGCTTGACGGTATTTCACACGCGACTGACAGTCAGCAGGCATTAACTGATGCACGGTTTACACTTTGTATGGAAACATGTGTAAGTCTTTCACTGTTCGCTGTAGGGTCCGTCTGGTGATGCCCAATTGCGTGGCCCGTCGTCTGGTTGATGTTTCTTCGTTCTCAGCGACATCGACAGCCACAACCGCGATATTCTCGGCCGAAAGACCAGTCCGGTCACGCCCTGCATGGTCTCCTGTGGCCCCAGTCTGTTCGATTCGAGTAGCTAAACGCCGGAATGTTTGCCCAGTTGGCACGACACGATTTGGAAATCGACGTCGAAATTCACGCTGCGTTAGTGCCACCGACCGGCTATTGGTCTGCAGCTGTCTAGTCCACAAATGTAAAATGTGACTGATGTAAAAATAATAACATCGATAGTGTGATTAATTTTGCGCCACCTTATATACATATGTCTAACTTCTTAGGTTCATGAATTTTGTTTGACTGCCACATATCCTGGGAGTAGAGCTGGTTAAGTTTAATTAATTTTATCTAAAAAAAATCAACACTGGAGTTGGCAGGACAGCGTAAGTCTCTAATCATGAAGGTTATTAAATATGAAGCTGGGAGTTTGGATAAACCAGTCGAAGCCAAGTCTTATTCTCTTGGTAATTTCACTTGACTTTGCTGGACTTAAAATTCCCGTAACTCATTTCGAGCATTGCATTTCGCCTTACTCCAGCATGCTACTCTCAAGTATTGGATAATGTTACCTTTGATGTCGTGCATTTCTAAATTTGTGAGTATTTGGCTTTATAGGATCGAACTCCATGCCTCGAGTTCATCATTCTCATATACTACTTTCGAATTCTCGCTGCTGTCCCTATTGAACTCTCATATACAACTACTTATTGCAATTTGGGTATAGCTTACATATTGACAATACCATGCAGAAGGCTTTCCCACCTTCATATATTAAATGATCACTAAAGCTTTGTTTGTGTTTCGCCCTACTGATCCGATTGAGCAGTACGACACCGAAGTGCACAATCAAACGAGAACATTGCTTGTTGATAGAGTAGCTGGAGACCCAAACCTCGACGTGCACAAGGACTTTGCCTTTCTGACCTCAACTTGGCGAAATTTGCGAAAAGACTTGACATGCGTCCGTATAAAATCCAATGGACACAAGACCTCAAATCTCAGGATCACCGCGCTCATCGTACTATTTTACAAATTCTGGCGAAAAAATCATCTTCAGCGGTTAATCACTTTTTGGTTAAACGGCTTCATGAACAAGTACAATTGATGCATTTGGGAAGAAAATAGTTCACAACACAGCCTTCATTACATCCCGAAAAACTGTTGGATGGGGATTTTGGGAAGGTGGCAAGGTGGAAGTTTTTGTGGTCTTAATGGGATGATATAACACTAAACGACATGTGGTCCAGCAAGATGTGCCACGTGCCATATATCGGGAAAGTTTTCGGAACGCGTTATTTTCAGTAGAGATCATGAGGAATGGCCGCCAAAATCATGCGATTTTTTCTGCTGCCACGTTCAGTCGTATGGTTCATGGCAGCAAACCAGCAACGATTGGCGAGCTAAAGAAGCACAAACTTCTGGCTCGATACCAGGAAATTTCTCAATGAAATAGCCGCATATTCCATGTGTAGCTTATGTTCGGCTTACTTTATGAGGTGTGTTCGAAAAATTGCGGAAATATTTTTATTTAAAAAAGAATTTTATTTATTCGGTCTTATCAATATTTTTAAAAACTTGCTTACTTCTTTCTATTTTTACGGCAAAACGTAATGTGCATTCTAAAATCCAGTCTGTAAACAAACTGGTAAATAAACAAACAATCGTACTGAAACACATGGAGCCTTGTTGACTAAGCAACCGATTTGGCTGGCAATATATAAATACCTTTAAAGTGTGTTTATGAACGTAACGATGACTTAATTATGCGAATTGGACTAAGACAACTCGTAAAGTTATATAATTTCTGTTATTTTTTAAACACATTTCGTAAACTTGTTGCTGTTTGATTCTGAATTGAACAGGAATATAAACACGTTTGGCCCCAGAGCGTCGATGTATGGTTTATCAATGACTAAGGCTTCTCCCATCTGTCTGAGTAGAACCAAACATTTTCCTCGACACTTTCGTGTTTATAGGTAACACTAATATTTATTCTTCCTTAGATCCTATAACGACAACACTCAATGGCGTCGATCATACTACAATGAGAAGAAAAATGATACTGTCCCCGAGGCATCATCTAACAACGACCGACTTGAACGATTGGGCTATACTACCGGCTACGGAACCCTGAACGTAACATCAAACTCATTTCATTCCTATCCATAAATCTAAGCGGTCTGTTTTCGTAGGGCTACTCTGGCACTGGATTGTCTGCCTACAATCCCATCAAACTTGATCTTGGCGGGGTGGTTCTCGGAACTCTTGTCGGCATCGGTGCAATCCTTATTATTCCAAAACTCATTTCATCCTTCCACGGTGCCTATGGAGGATTCGCAAGAAGTACACCGTAGATTTTATCAATTCAAACAATTGTTAACTCTTCCAACTTCTTTCATATGAGCAGGTGACACAGATGGCGACCTCTCCACCCTGGCCAACATGATGAACAAAATCGACGACATACTCGGCCAAAACAACATCGATTCGACCAGCTGTATGCAGCGAGCCGTCTGTAGCTACGTCCGTTCCACCGAATACAACATGAAAGAAGGATCAACCGATCAGTTGGATCAACTAATCCACACGATTTCCGAGTAAGTTTCAATACCGAAAATAGTCTTGCCATCATATCGGATGAATGGCCACATCCGCTCTACAATGATGACGCCAAGATACTAAAAACAAATCGAAACTCTTGACGCAATCGAGAATCTCGCTCTGTTTACGTGGCATGGTGTGAGGTGCCTCGTACCTCGCGGTCGAGTAATCGAAATCGATTTCGAAAATAGAAACCGTATTGATGGCGCATTGCCGTTGAATTGGTCACTATGCTATTTCCGGCAGAAGCTTATCACAAAGCGCGCCAAATTAGCGCAACTCATTCGGATCAAAATGCCTTCCTCGTATCACCCTTAATGAATGTTTGTTTTCTATTTTCAGCAATTCCTTGGTGGATTATTTATTGGATGGCACGGCCATTAAGGAAGCCCTTGAAAACGGCAAGAAGATCAGCGGAAAAGACTGCGAATCGATCTACTCATCGTGCCCGTTGGACAGTAAGAAGGCAATGAATATAGTAACAAAGTTGTTGCCAAAGAATTCACAGAATTGATGGATCCGAGAACATTGTTAGTTGTTTGTTAAGATATAATTGTTTAGATGAATTGCACAAATAGACAGGTGTGTCATCCAACAGGTGAGCCGGGTTGGAGCGCAATAAATTGATGTTACCTTAAATGGAATGGATGGTTTTATTTCGGGCTACTCGTAGCCACGGCGACTGGACTTTGTGCTGTGATGAGTCCATCTGCTGTTTTTGGGAGTCTGAGTCCGAGTAAGCTAGATTGTTTATGACAAAGGAATTGTTTACGTCAGTGTACCAGGCTGCGGTATCAAAAGTATTGTTGATGTGGTAAACAATGTTGACGTAAGTTTGTAGGCGGCATAAACGGAAAACAATCTTTCGTGGTTGTTTGGTGTAAGGGGAAAGATGAAAAATCGCAACTTCCGGTGAAAGATGTCATTGGAACCGCGTCACTCAGTTTCGATGTGGGTAGTTAAAAGATGAAAATATGCGTTTAAGACCGTTGAAGATATGCGCCATATATTCTCATAAGGGGGGTACCAAAACCTGGGCTGTTCCAAAAGGGATGCGAGTCCCTGAACCTGCACGAATTATAAAAACAATCTTTAAAGTCGTTCTCAAAAGACTGGGTCGATGGAGTCCATAACAACATGCCTAAATATCACTGTTGTGAGTGAAAGTGTTCGAAATCAGCCCAGCACCTCAATTAGTCGCCAAAGTCAACAATTGGCCCTAATTTTGGCACTTTACTACGTCTATCTAGATTCGATTCCTTAACCATATGTGGGATAGTCAAGACAATGTTTCATCAATTGTGATGGAACCATTGGAAACCAGAAAACCTACACGAGGTTCACAAAAAGCCGATATACTCGTATTACCAGAAAAATATGGTGCGGGTATAGACAGCATCCCTGGCCCGTTCCTTTTTAATAGAGAGACATTTACAGTCGATGGAGAGCGTTTTCGCAACATAACACGCGGAATTTGAGGAATGCAATTTCGGTTGGAGAAGTTCATTCGCCTCTGATATCATTTGATTTTACACTTTTAGACTTTTTTTTTTAGAATTGTTCGAATAGTAAGATCTACACAAATAGTCCAGCCACATTTTAGGACTTCAAACTTGTGACTTTAATTGACTCCTTTATTCTTCTGCCAAACGCTTCTTCTTTGGTCTTGAGAGACAATTGAGTAATATAAATCTTGTGTCGAAAAACCGAGGTAGCTTTTGTATAAGACTCTTATCAATCTTGGTCCTGTTATAATATTATTTATGGTACAGAAACAAACCCTTGTTCGTCTCGAGAGAAAGATTTTGCGTCGGAAAATGGGTAATGTAAGAGAAAAGACAGCCGATAGCTCTATGTATAGCTCTTGGAATCGCTCCAATCAGGCGATTATGTCTCCGATGCATAGTTGGACGTATAGATATCACCACTGCAGTCCAAAAAATCTTCAAATCCCAACCTAAAGGCCGACCATGATGCACCATAACAGCGGAGACAACACGCCACCTTGCGGGCAGCCCTTCTTTACTCCAGAATTCACACATTGTTCGAGGCCTGCATCAGCGATCAATGTCCTGTACACAGCATTGCTTGCTTTGATCCACAAAACCAGTGCTTCATCTATGCCTTGCCGTCTACCAGCGTTACACATGCTGTCGAAAGTAGCGTTATCAAAATCTCCCTCAATGTCGACGAAAATGCCTAGTACGTACTCTTTTCTTTGGAGAGCGCATTCAATTCTCCCAACTAGGTTTGGAAGCGCAGTCTCGCAAGATTTTCCGCGCTGATAAGCATGGGAAACACTTAACGATTTCACCAACGTAAATTATTTCTACGACAAATTTCAAAACATTATGAAAAATTTAATGCAGACGGCGACTGTGACAAGTGGAAAAAAGACTAGAAAGAATGAACATAGCTGGATAAACAATGATCTTAGAAACGCATGCAATGAAAGAGACAGATTATATCGTCGATATAAATCCAATAGAACAAATGAGGACTATGAAATACAATACAAGCAATTTCGCAACGATCTAAACTATAGAATCAAAATAGCAAAGCCAAAATATTACAAAGATTTAGGAAGGCAAATAAAAACCCCAAAGAGACATGGAAGATTGTTTATTCGATCTTAGGTAAAAATATTATGAATCTTGATGTTTTGACAAAGAATTTTGCAAGTAAAAACAAACTCAGCCGACTCACTGACGGTTGCCCTTGTCGCGGCGTTCTACTAGCCGTCCTCAATACAATTGACTCTTCCCTTATTGCAGTATCATCCTCCCCACTTCTCGACTTTGTTTCAATTAAGATTGCTCTACCCCAGAAGACACTATACATCATTTGTTTCTACATCTTGCCCTCACAACCTATTGAATCCTATGAACTCGCCATCAATACAATCGACCAATTAACAGATTTAAGAAACCCTCAAGATGAAATCCTTGTTTTCGGTGACTTCAACCTTCCTCATCTTAAATGGACCTAATTAGATGATCAATCGTCTTACACTGCCACCAATCCCACTACTGCCAAAGAATGTCTCTTCTTGGATAGCCTAACAGATTCAAACCTTAGCCAAGTTAGTGCCGTACTAAACTACATGAGTAGACAACTCGACCTCATATTCACAACCGATCCTCTCAACTCTTCTGTTTCACTTAGTCCCCTTTCCCTTTCAACCATCGATAACTTCCATCCTCCCCTCCTCCTTTCCTTCTTTCATGATTCTCCATCACAGAATAAACCCCCTACAGTTCTGGCCTCTTACGATTTCCACAAAGCAAAATTTCATCTAATAAATGAATACCTTAAAAATGTCAGTCTCAATTTTGATAACCTAACCGTAAATGATGCTATATCCATACTCTACAGGGAAATATTTTACTCTATCTCTCTTTACGTTCCCGTTTCACAACGCAAAACTTCGTCCAACTCCCCACCCTGGTATAATCGCAGGCTCCGTTCTCTAAGAAACAAAAGAAATAAGCAATGGACAATCTTCCTTCGTACTCAATCATCCCATGACTTTTCTAACTACCTGGGCAGCTATCTCCACTTTACCGCCCTACACAACGTCCTCTATCAACGCTATTTAACAGAAACGCAAGCCAATCTTATAAACGATCCAAAGTCCTTCTTTAAGTTTGTTAACTACAGAAGAAAATCTGATGGCTATCCTACCTCCCTCTCCTTCCACGATCAAACATTATTATCGCCAACTTTTTCGCCAGCTTCTTTAACAGTCTTTCGCCGACGACTCGTTTGCTCCAGACTTCTCATACTTTGATTATCTACCGAATTTTTCGCTTGGACCATTTCTCCCACACACAGTTGATTCTCAATGCATCGAAAACAAATTAAATCTACTTAATGATGAATTCACTCCTGGACCCGACGGTCTCCCTGCCATATTTCTAAAAAAATGCTCCTCAACCATATCTCGCCCTCTCTCGGAAAATCTTCACCCTATCCATATCCCAAGGTGAATTCCCCCGCTTATGGAAAACCTCATTTATCACCCCTATACATAAAAAAGGTGCGAAGAACGTTGTTAACAAATATCGTCCCATTGCCAAACTATCACATATACCTAAACTCTTCGAGAGTGTTTTGTACGAAACACTAAGTTTTCGCTGCAAGTCATTAATCTCCCCTAGACAACACGGTTTCTTCAAATGCAGATCCACAACCACTAACCTTGTTGAATTTGTGTCCTTTACCCTATCAGCCTTAGAGAACGGCAAAGAAGTCGACGTTATCTCAACCGATTTCAGTAAAGCTTTCGATAAAATCTCCCACAGACTGATACTCTTCAAATTGTCCTCCCTTGGCTACGACCCCATTTCTTTGAAGTGGATATCTTCTTACCTGGAAAATCACTATTACAATGTTCGTTTTAGATCTGCCTTCTCTAATTCCTTTTTGCCTCCTCCGGGGTCCCCCAAGGCACCCACTTAGGTCCAATTCTTTTCATTCTTTCCATAAACGATCTTGAATTGGTGATCAAACATTCCCACATCTCATTATATGCCGACGACACCAAGTTCTTCAAGACCATTTCCTCCAGTCATGGCTCTTCTCTTATTCAATCTGATCTCAATAGTTTTTCCATCTGGTGTTCCAAAAATTGCTTAGAGCTTAATATTTCCAAATGCCAATCAATTACCTTAATTACGTAAATGAATCAAACCTCCTTCTCGTCTCTACTTCCTCAATAATCAACCCATCTCCACGGTTCAAGTCATTCGCGATCTTGGCATATTATGTGACCAGGAACTAAATTCTCGTGCACACATCGATGAGATAATCCTTAAAGCTAATTCTGCACTCGGTTTCGTAAAACGATGGTCTAAAGAATTCTCGGACCCTTACGTTACCCGATCTCTTTACATAACCTTTGTCCGGCCCCTTCTTGAATACGCCTCTCAAATGTGGTCTCCTTACCAACAAACCCACATTTCTAGAATCGAAAGCATCCAACGCCGATTCCTACGTTTTGCTCTTCGAAGTCTCCCCTGGGGCAATCCTTTGATTTTACCACCCTACAAAGACCGCCTTAAACTAATCAACATGAACACGTTGGAAGAAAGAAGAGTTGTATCTGACATTATTTTCATCCATCGTCTCCTTTCAGGTACAATTGACTGCGCGACTCTCTATAACTCTGTCTCTATCAACACTAACCCCCGCAACGTACGAAATCCTCGTCTCTTCTATCTACCCACCCCCCGTACTGCCTATGGCTCCAATGAACCTATTTCTCGTATGCTGGGAATTGTTAATTCGAATCCTTACTTCGATTTCAACCTCAGCACTCGATGCCTAAAAATCCACCTTCTTAACCACCCTCCTCTTCTCCTTACCTAGTAAGTGAGATTAGGTTAAGATTAGATTAAGCTAGCTTGAAATAAGCCCAATAAATGGGGGCGTTCGCCTCCACGAAAATTAAATTAAATGAAGCATACAACATCTTGCAAGTGAATTTGCGAAAAAAACTTTCATCTGATATCTCAACTACGATACATGAATACCGCCATAAAATCTTTGATGGCCCAAAGAATAACATGCAACGGTCAATGTTTATGGGAGATATCTCAGTAGAAGAAATAGAATGGGCATGCTCCAGATTTTTTTGTTTGATCTTACTCTTACAACACCGGTGATCTCCAGTCGTGTCAGCCCACTGATTTGCATGTATACTTGTGGGGCAGTTTAATGGTGGTATATGTGTCCCTAGGCTCACCTTGGTGTTTTCAAAATTGCCTAGATGTGATTTTTGTTTACCTTTGTTTTAGTCGCCTTTTACGACAAGCGAGAGGTATCGCTGCAGGGATATTCTTAACCCGTCCCTGCACGGAACAGTAGAAGAAATAGAATATATAATCTTAATAAAACAAAAGATAACAAGTCATCTGGAATAGATGGTATCAGGCCCAAAGATCTCAAGACCAACGCAAAACCACTGTGAAAGGTAATAGCCACGTTAGTGAACATGAGAGGCAAGTCTTCGGTACCAACCACTCTTAAAACTGCAATCGTACGTCCTATTTATAAGTACTAAATGCGAGATATCTAACTTCAGGCCAATCTCTTACTATCGGCTGTTTACAAAATGTTAGAGGAATTAGTAGCTGGAAGACTTTACAAAAAAGGTGAAAAGTACAAAATACTACAAAAAAACAGTATGGACTTCAAAGAAATAAAAGTTCAAACAGATTAATTGGCGACTTCACGGACTACAACATCATTGCTATGCTTATTGACTTCAACAAAGCCTTTGACATCTTAGATCACGAAAACATCATTAAACAACTGGAAAAAGTCGGTATACGAGGGGATGTTTTAAAATGATTATAAAGCTATCTTAGGAATAGAAAATACAAAATGAAAATTGGGGAACTCATGAGCGAAACCGGCAATATTACATATGATGTCCCGCAGAGGTCAAAGCTCGGTCCACTTATCTTCACCATAAATGTCAATGGCTTGCTGTCAATCCTTAACCCTTATGTGTGTGAAGAAAATAACACCTGAATCCGTGTGACAAGGTACCCGGGTAACTTCATATAAATACTTACGTTTGGTTTTATGTTTTCTTGTCCATTACATATAAAATCGTTCAAATATAACATATTTATGACTTTTATTTTATTCAAGATTTTTTTTAAGTTGTATTCGAATCATTACGACCAAAATACTATTACCTCGTTTATATGCACTGTCGAAGCCAGGTTCCATCAATAATCAACGGCATATATACCTGGGTTGATTGAAATGTATTGTACTAAAACCGACCCGACTGCACTCACTCAGCTCGGTTGGGTTGTATTTTGGGTAAGATTTGATGATGATAATACTCGCCCAATTCGTTTATCAACTGACAAATGTTGCTTTCAAATTTGGAGAGAGAATTATAAAGAATTATAAACCACATGATTGGATAACGGTCGATGAGCAACTCTATGGATATCGGGGGCGTATTCGTTTTACACAATATATGCCATCGAAGCCTGTGGCATAAAAATATTTTGGTCTTGTGATGCATCAAACTCATATCCACTCAATGGACAAATTTACAGGGGAAAACTATCTTCAAAAGAACGCCAGACAAATGTAAGAGAAAAAATGAGCGAAAAGGGGCGTTCGGAGTGAATAAGTCTTTATACCGTTATTAAATTTTTAAATATTTTACTATGAACTAACTAAGCATATAAATGTGAATAGTCTTCTGCAGACAAGTCCCATGGACTTTGTAGATGTATATATCATCATTTTATAACAACATTTATAACAATAAAGTATCATTCATTCATTCATTCATCTCCGAGAGAGGATGCATTCCAAGGGCAGCTTTGCGCACGTGCAGCTCTACTAGTCTCTCCATGCTTTTCAAGGATGTTAGACTGATTGGTCTAAAACTCTTGGCGAGTGAGTAATCTTCTTTCCCTATTTTGAGAATAAATACCATTTTTACCGCGCGCCATGGAGTAGGTATATAGTCAAATGCCAGGCTAGCAGTGGAAATTATTTTCAGAGTAGAAAGCAGCTGTCTTATACCTTTGTGTGAGATATTAAATATTAAGAATTGGCTTGAGATGCTGCCACTTATTGGGCTCTTGGAGTGTTGTTAAATACTCCATATGCCATCGACCCCGCCGAGAGACACACCTTCGTAAAGCAGCATGAAATGCGTCAGCTGATAGATCGCTGATGGCCTCTAAATGCATAGCCTTTGTGGAGAGACATATGAATAAGGCAATGATTGCTTAAGTGAGTGTAGGGTTTCTGAAATGCGCGAACTTGATCATTTTAGGGCCGGCATAGTCCACCCCGGTGTTGGTAAATGGGTGAGTAGGTTGGACCTGTGCCGGAGGCAGGTCTCCCATCAACTGACTGCATCATTAACGCCGCTGCATGAAACAAACCTTACAGCGATATAGAAGTTTCCGAATTAGGTTGCGGCTCCCTAGTAGCCAATATTTTTGGCGAACGATCGCGAATGTCTCCGTGATTCCTACATGTAAATTGCTGACAGAAATATAATCACTATAAGAGAAGTAATGTTAGATTGGGAAAAAATATTGGATATTTAATATTATTATTGTGCTTGATCCGTCCTCCAACTCGAAGGAGTCTATGTGTATCCACGAATGGTGAATACCGCAATAGTATGGACACTGAAGGAAGTGTGCGATGTTTAAGAAGATGTGGAATATCCTCTCCAAATGATATCTCCTGTGCCTTTTTTATGATTAGCGTTTTTGCAGTTTGAATTTCAGACAAATGCAGATGATCTCGACGACGCTTGCATTCACTAACCCGACAGTTATACATATATGAATCTAAGACTATAGGCTATAACCCGTTGCAAATGAAACCACGACGAAATTTTGTTTATAACAATTTTAACGTATCATCTTCTGAAGACCCCAACAGAACATGTTTCGACGTATGTCATCCTTCCCATTGTACTTCCTCTCATTCGGAATGTCGCGCGACACCGAGTTTCGATACTGTCCATTTTTGTTCGTCATGAGCTAACCAATATGGACCAGTCCACCATAGTTTGAAACTGACAAGATGAGATGGGAAAATACCTCGCGAAGCACAAGGGTTTTCAACGGAAGCTATGTATTGCCACGAGGAACGCGGAACCGTCTCGAGAATCGGTGGCGCAATTGGTGATAAACGTAGCCCACCAACGAAGAGAGGGAGATAGCTATTGGAGCACAATTCTAGAGTCACACCAAACCATAGTTTTTGCAAATGTTGGAGTAAAGGACAATTTCAAACGGTTCCGAACGGAGTATTGATATGGGCTTTAAGGGAGCTAAATACCTTTGTCTTGGCTGCGATTATGGTAATTTGAAAGCCTTCCGAAGGTAATTTAACGCGGGCATATAAATACTACAGCAGAGTAAGCAATCGATGAAGTATCTGAAAACCCGTGTAGCTCAGCACTATCTGACGATGAGAACAAAAATGCGAAGTTTTTCGAAATACGGAATCTCCTTCCGATAGGAAATTCATTTCTCTGCCATATGAGTTGGTGAAAGATCATCCCATCCTCGTTTTAATTGTGTTACCCAGATTTCTTGGAACATAACCTTGAACGCTACGCCCGTTGGAACCAATAATACAAAAGGATCGAAAATATGCCAAATGTCGGAGAGTAGCATCATTCGTGTGGACGCAGGTCTAGAAAGGGATATAGAATAGCTCATCACGCGCTGGATACCAATACATTCCTAGGACTTTAACCGATTTAAGACCGCCTTCTGTCTCAAGAGCTGAATACCTGCAATCTTCCCTTGGTAGGTCAGCCAGTAGTGACCAACGTGTAGAACTCTATTTACGCAGCATAATTTCTCCCAACGACAATAAGGTAACCAATTCAGATTGAAGTTTTAAAAGAGTTTCAACTGAGAATTCCATTCATCACATTATCCACATATACATACATCATTAAGTAGAACCTCATAGGCAAAAGTTGGTAATTCCTCTTCGAATGGGAAATTTACAATGTGGCGTCCATCTGAAGCTCGAGAGAAGGTTTGGCGAAAATGAATTTCAGCAACATCATTGCCTGCATTAGATATTGTAGTATCCTTTTCTTACTCCCAGAACCTTTGTAAAAGCTGATCAATATCGAGTGTTGAATAAGGAGAGGGTAACAAAAGATTCCACTTGAGGACATTGAAATTTGTTCTCCAGTACCAAAAGTAGTCTCTTGGGCAATGAAAGTCCCGTCTGGGTTCCTAATTTGATTTCCTTGTAGGATGTTCTATAAATTATCTAAACCTAGTAGGATATCAATTGGGTGAGATACGTTAAACATAGGATCAGCGAGATCTAAATGTCGAATGTGGTTATATGATATGATGAAGGAAGATTCGAAACCAACTTGCCGGCAATAAGGGCGTCGATGCAAAGACGAGTAGAGCTAATGCGCAAGTAGATTGGGATGGATGTACAGTAGGGTGGAGCGATCTTATATGGGAAAAAATTAAAATAAAAATATGAAAAATATACCCCCCGCAAAAGTTGCACAGTGTTCTTTTGATCATTTTAAGACTTTTTTTTTTAATATCTCAAGTGACCGCGTGCAATTTAAAATTGCGTGACCCCATTGCAATTTAAAATTAATTTTTGAATTTAAAGAAAATATATCGCCCACGAAGCATCTTTTTGTGTTTTTTTTTAAGTTTCAAGCCCTTTTTAGTGTCTAAAATAGCCACTAGGGGCCGCGCATAGCAATTGAAGACATTGAAAAAAAAACTATGAAGCATCTAAGTAACATATTATTTAATATAATTTTTTTTTTTGTCTCTACAATTGGCAGTTCTATTCTAGAAAGTAACGTCCATCTCTGTTTTTAAACCCACAAACTGTTTGTAAGCTTCAGTGACCAACTTCACCGCCCTTTCAACTGATTGACTATAGCATGGAAGCTTGTTTATCCAGTTTGACTTAGGGGTTTCTTTTTCTTGGACAATGTCCAAAAGCTCCTCTTGTGTAAGACCCGCGAGTAATGGTGGTTCAGTCAAACGACTCTTTTGAATTTGCCACCAATCTATTAACTCATAGTACTCATCGGCTTCGAAATGGAAGCTTGGAAGATTAAAGTGTCGAACAACTTCTTCACGAGTATTGTTGTTAAAAGTTGCTCTTGCTTTGAGTATACGGCGAAGAGCCAGCTCTCAAATATTTTGGCGATCATCAAACAACATAGCTACCAAAATATTCTCATAGTGTCCAAAATATCCATTTCGAGCGAGGACGGCATCTACTATTATTCTTAAATGGTCTGATAAATACCTTGATAACTTAAGTGTTTTGTAAAAATGTTTTGCACTATGCACAAAAGAAGGTTGAGATTTTATCTCAAACCACATAACAGCGTAAACTTTAGCAATGTACAGAAAGAATGCGGTTAGCTGTCGTAAGCCATCTCGAATGCACCATTGTTGCAGGATTCTTCTGAAAAATTGATCCTTCTCAGACACAATTGCTGATTGCTTTACATATTTCATAAAAATATTTTTGATCCGAGTTTCGGCAAGGCAATGGGAGATCCGGTATGTTTATTTGAACTGGTATTGAGCAATGCTTAAATTTTGACAGTTCTTAAGTTCTTTTCCGATATCTCCGGCGTAAGCATTTGGTCCAGACGTTTTCTCATAAAGCTTCTCGAAAAGGTGTCTAAGAGGTAATTCATTTGCATGGAGCAAGCAAATAGACCATTGCAAAGGTCTTTGAATTTTCATCTCAATTTGCTGAATAATTCCACCTCTTACCCCGGTATTAACATTTGTTCCGTCGCACCTAATAAGTTTAAGACTATCCATTGAGATATGTGATTGCATTTGTAACTGTTTCGGCTTTTCCATTTTGTGGTGAAATATGACTCAGGTACTGGGAGTCAGGTTCTGCAATCAACACAATATGCTCCTCAATAGTATTACCACTCGCAGTTTTTGTTAAGTCCTTGCGACCATCGAAATAAAGCCAACGGATCCTGGTTAGAGACCACATCCAATTGCGTCCTCGATTTTAATCTCTGCCTCCTAATCTTGCTTCTATCAGCAATATTGGATTGATCCATATCATTTATAACTTCATAATCTTTTAAGACTGCTGTCACTATTGTTGCAGTTGCCCCATCAGACATCCTGAATCTGTCTGCCACTTTCACGACATTAGGAAGAGATTTTCGGTTCGTGTAACCAAGAACGTTCTTCTCCAATCGCGGTTTTTTTTTCTGGAGAATTTGAAATCAAAGATTCGATGTCTGAAGAGTTAATTTGGGTATCAGTGATAGTTTCTGTCGATTTGCTTGAAGTGCATGCTGATAAAGGTGAAGATGAAGAACTCGCCAACTTTCTTGCCAAGGATTTTTGAAGCTTAATGGTTTCAGAAACATCCACTTTACCAATGGCCATTTTTCTTTGAGACTTTTGATCTTCAAGGAAAGATCGCTCTTTTGTTGGAACTTTTTTTTCTTTTGGGCAAGAGCAGCACTTAAAATCAATGCAATTACAAGCAGATATGTCAAAAAGTCTTTGGCTAATGTTTTTGAATTCACTTAACTGCAGCTACTCGCGCGAATTTCTCGTCTCTTTTAAGTTCTTAATTTTCAAGTACCGGAAGTATGTGGTTGTGTTAGATAGCCTTTTTTTCTGAAATTTTACTATTGTAATCCGTGCGTGCGACATTATACGCTAAAATGGCCAAAGTCACTTTTGTAGACAAAAAAAAGGTTCTTCAACTTGTCATACATCTTAAAGTTGAAGAAACCCTCATACACTCAAAAAATAAAAAATTAAAAAAAAATTAAACAAAAAATATTTTTTTTTGCATTGGGCGACCTCTAGCGGTGAAAAAAAAAAAGAATCGTAAAAAGTATCTCACAACTATATGCAACTTTTGCGGGGGGTATGTTTTTGAATTTATAAAAAAAAAACTTAACTCCACCCTAATGTACAGCCTCGTACATCTGCCGTTGAAGATACGCCAACGATTGGAGTTCGAGCATGATTTCTGGAAAGCCCAACTCTTTGCGCGAACGAGTTTTGAGAACCAGAATCAATCAACAAGCGGCAATTCACGAAGTCTCCTTGGCTGTCTTTAACCTTGGCCACTATCGTGGGAAGAATAGATTGTCGATGGCCGACTTGTTATTGGGGTGAAAAGTTATTAGCACGATTGGGGTAGGACGGGATGTAGTAGAAGTTTAAACTGGTGTCGCAGCGTGTCGAGGGCCTGAAGCGTCCTAATGAACTAATGAATGATGTCGGGATTTACACGTACGACAATGAAATGTGGCGTGATATTTTCTCGATGAGTGTCCTGCCCTCAAATAGTTAAAACAGAGGGAAGTGTCCTTAACAAACTCTCGGCGCAAATCAGAATTTGTGTTCACCTTTGCACCTTTGCACATCGGACAACGCAGACTACCATTTTGAGCCTCAACCACGTGAGCACGAATAGCGATGAATTTTTTACCACGCGAATTTAGCGACCGATTTGCGATTGACACGTGTCAAGGTGTCGCAGCGAAGTTGGAGAAAATCTAAAACCTCCTGAATAGTGCAATTATCCCGCGCGCCTACTTCTTTTGCTTCCCTACTCTCTTGATCAAGCTACTGAAGAATTAAATAAATCCCCCATGGATCGCAACCCGTAGCCTTTGATGCCTTCAAAGCTCAAATAGTCTCATCCACACACACTATTCGAAGTCATTTTAGGAAGAGTAGAACTTTTGAGTCGGTGTTAAAGTCGATTTTTGATCAATAGATCTAAGAAACATATCTCGGTCATTCCTTGTAATCGCCGGAAAAGGGTAGATTCGTTATATTTGGGGGGAAACTAAAACCGACTGCGTAGTGTTATTAAGAGTCTCTATGATACTCTGCTTACTGACCATTTAGCTGTTCGATTAGCGAATTATTCACATCAGTCTTAGCCTAAGCAGAAGACTGTCTTGCCCGAATCACTTTAGTCAATATAGATTGATTTACAAAATATTCATTTTCATATTCGGATAGATCTTCATCCGATTCAACATATCCAGGCTCGTCCACGTACTCTAACAAATGATTTTGGAGTTCACCAAGCTGCGACCATGTTTCTTCAACCGATTTCAATCAAAGTTCTAATAACTCCAAATCCACTTTACCATCGATCATCTCCACGAATTTTACCGACCGAATTAAACTTCCCTTCAAATAGCTAATTTTTTTTTTAAGCTATTCATTTTATAAAGAAGTTAGGTACTGATGGGATATACCAGTTACGCCAAGTTGTTTTCATAGTTTCAGTTGCAATTACCATTGCGGACCCCACAAGCGGACCAGTAGGAATGCAGTTAAGTGGGAAGGTTATGGTCCTACACTTCTGACCATAACGACGCCGGGATAAAAAAAAGGAAAAGAAGAAAAAAAAAGGAAAAGAAGAAAAAAAAAGGAAAAGAAGAAGTTGCAATTACCATTGAAGGAGTGTGCAACGAACCGATAACAGTCTGATTTCCCGGGAAATAGGTCTAAAACAGTAAACTAAGAGTTTCTGCTTTTGACTCGGTAAAGGCACCACCAGATTATCTGAGTGCATCGAGCTTTGTCGATTTTCCTCGCCTGAGGACATTAACCAACTTGCTGGTCGCGCTCAGAGATTTGTTCTCTTCGCAGAAGTAGTTATAGGACTCATTCTTCGATTTACGAATAAGCTTCTTGTGATCTATTTCTTTTATTTCGTTTTATAGAAGATACAGTGTTGCTATTGCACAATTTACAATTAGTACATTAGATGTGATATAATTATAATATCTTTCTACTGAAATATATTTTAAAATACAATTAAAGGTACATACAATTAAAGAAAATAGTGAAGAGGGAAACAACGAAAAACAAAAACCCTCTATTTAGTAATATTAATTACATGTCAAGGCTTAAAAGAACAATGTTGTGGCTTTCCAGCAAGCAAAATTACATAATTATTTTAGTAACAAGTAAATGCGGAAGCTTGCAAGTAGCTAGGATAATGAATAATAAATAAATAAAAATAAATAAACAATTTAATATAAAGATCAAAAGATAAGCAAATAAATAAATAAATGATTGTATTTAAATAAAAATAAATGGATCTTCTTCTTTTCCTTTTTATCCCGGCGTCGTTATGGTCAGAAGTGTAGGACCATAACCTTCCCACTTAACTGCATTCCTACTGATCCGCTTGTGGGGTCCGCCGGTTTGACCTCAGAAAGTAGCGCCAGCCTTCCCGGTTTGGGATTACTTCATCGCTGATGCCAATCAAATGCTGGTGTTTTTGCATTTGTTTGCACCAATTGTTTTTCGGCCTGCCTTTTTTTCGTGTTGAAATTGGAATGTTGATTGATAACGCCTTTTGGACGGGGTTTAAAGTATCTCTCCTTTGAACATGGCAATACCAACTGAGTCGGTCGCGCTCTATATTTCTTGTGATGGTTTCTTTTACGTGGAGGCTTCCTCGGATCCTCAGCACAGATACTCTGTCTTCTTTGAACTAATACGATACCCGTGTCCCTCAAAAATGTCCACCCACACATCAAGTGCTCGTTGTAGGGACGCCTGATCATTATTTATAATGGCTCCATCGTCAGCAAAGAATAGCTGGTGCTCATTGGGGTCCGTCACTTTTCCTTCAAGCAAGCAATCAAGGACTGCTATAAAGAGCAGTGGGCTGAGGACGCTCCCTTGTTGTACACCGACTTTGATTGCGAACTCTTCGGTGACTCCTGCGGTGCATCTTACTCTTGTCGTTGCTCTCTTGTACATGTCCATGATCACTCGCACGTAGGTTTCTGGAACTCCTTTTTGTGTTAGCGCTACCCATAAAAAATTTCTTGGTTGCCGGTCAAAGGCCTTTTCGAAATCAACCAACACCATATGCAAGTCCTTTGAAGAATTACGATGCTTTTCCATCATGACCCTTATACTTTGGATTGCATCTGTCGTTGATTTACCCGAGACAAACCCGCACTGGTCATCAGATAGTCGTATTATTTTCCGCAGTCGGCTATCTAATACCCGTTCAACGATCTTCATGGTGTGCGACATCAGCTTGACAGAACGGTAGTTATCACAATTTCGCGTATCACCCTTTCCTTTGTGCAATGGAAGAAGATAGCTTTCTAGCTATCTAGCTGATTAGGCATAGTGTCGCCTCTCATAAGTTTGGAGATAAGAACCATGAGCCATCTAACCCCAATGTCTCCCATCTTTTTCTAGAACTCAGAGGGTATTCCGTCCGGCCCAACAGCTTTTCTTTTCTTGGAGTTTTACACCGCGTACCGAACTTCTTCGACTGTGATGTCGGATATTTCGGCATGATTCGGGGCGGCTCTTGGAAAGTACACTCGGGGAAACTGTTCGTTCAGAAGTTCCTCGCAATACTGTCGCCATCTGTGGAGAATTTTTTCGTCTTCCACAAGGAGTTGGCCTTCAGCATTGTTAGTAAACTTTGGGAAACGAATCTCCTGAGCATTTCTTCTTCTCTTCTAATTATAGATATTTGCTCCTTTGTTCCAATTGCTTTGTCTAAGCTCCTGGGTAGCCTGGTTCCTGTCAGACGCGGAAGACGATATTTCTTCCAACTCCTGATAGAGGCCTTCCATGCTTTTCGCTTTGAATTCGGCGCATTTTTTCTTCGCGATACCTTTGCAACATCTATATACCTTTTCACGGCGAGCTTTTTCCTCTCTATTAGTAGAAGAGCACTTTGACCAAGCTTGGAAAGCCATTTTCTTTTCGTGTATCACTGCTTTGGCTTCGTCTGTCCACCACCAGGTTTCTTTTGCGTGTTGGCAGGGGCCGTTCGATGTTCCGAGCAGTGATTTGGCTTTCTCCAGGCCAGATTGTTGTAGGGAATCCCACATGTCTTGTGCTCTGCACTCCTCATTACCGACCTCATCGATAATGGAAGAGAGGTAGTTTTTCATGTTGGTAATAAAAGCTTAGCCTTTTCCTTTATCCAGCTTATACCACTTGATTCTCTCAGACACCTTCGTTTGCTGCTTTGACTTCTTACTCGCCTCCATAAAAAATTCAGTCAGGAGGAGACGGTGTTGAGGGGCGATGGCGTCTCCCAGGATCACTTTGCAATCTTTAGCTCGTGGCTTCATGAAACTGGATACCAAATGATAGTCTATTTGAGTTTCATTTCCGCCGCTGCTATAAGTGATCAGGTGCCGGCTTTGTTTGACGAACATGGTATTTAGCACTAGAAGACCGTACGACTTGCACATGTTTAGGATATCTTCACCTGAAGAGTTCCTGGTGCCGTATCCCAGCCCTCCGTGGTAGCCTTCATAGTCTTCGCTTGTCTTCCCCACATGTCCGTTTAAATCTCCCCCAACAAACAAAAGCTCTTCCTTTGGGATGATTTTGACAAGGTTGTGGAAATCTAGCCAGAATGCATCTTTTTCTTTTTGTTCGCATCCTACTTGAGGGGCATATGCGCTTACGATGTTCCACACCTCACCATGCATCACCAATTTGAGAGCCATCAAACGGTCACTGGACTTTGAAATGGTTAAGACGTTGCCAAGTAACTCTGCCGCAAGGATGATGGCGATTCCGTTTTTTCCTTGTTCCAATCCATAGTAAAACATCTTGTAGGCTTTTGTTTTAACGTCCAAGAAACGTGCCCGATTACCGGTGTTTCGCCATTTCGTCTCTTGTACGCACAGGATGTCTACTCGCCTTGTAACCATAATTTCTTCAAGCTCATAGCTGTGCCCACTCATGCTTCCAACGTTCCAACTCGCGACTCTTAAATGTGGCTTACGCCGTTGCATTACTTTGCTATCCCCCGGAAATCCTATAGCTCTGACCCGAGCATTGCTGATCGTCCCAGGATCACGACCATTAGTAGTGCCTGGCGGGGTAGTGCTTTTCCTTTTAGCGTTCTTTTCCATAATGCTACGGTTTGACCGTTTTCTTTCTTCCCTTCCTTTTTGACACAGGCATGCTCCAGATTTTTTATTTTTTTTTTGATTGATCTTACTCTTACAACACCGGTGATCTCCAGTCGTGTCAACCCACTGATTTGCATGCACACTTGTGGGGCAGTTTAATGGTGGTATATGTGTCCCTAGGCTCACCTTGGTGTTTTCTAAATTGCCTAGATGTGAGTTTTGTTTACCTTTGTTTAGTCGCCTTTTACGACAAGCGATAGGTATCGCTGCAGGGATATTCTTAACCCGTCCCTGCACGAGTACACGAGTGCACGAGTAAATAAAAATAAATGGATAAATAAACAAATAATATATAAATATAAAAACAAATAGATATGAAAATAAATAAATAAATAAGTAAACGAATATATTAATAAATTGATTGATTAAGACAAAAATGAAGATTAAGCCAAAGTAAGATCACAAAAAGTTTAATAAATAAATGTTTGAGGAGTTTAACAAATATATATGAAATTTTATAATAAGTTAATAAATAAATAAGTAAAAAAAAAAACACATAAATACATAAATAAATAAATGATAAATATATTAGTAAATAAATAAATAAATTAGTTAAATAGTTAATAAATAAATAAATATATAGATGAGTAGATAAATAAATAAATAAGGGTGATTCAATTATAATTAATGTAAATAAATAAATAACGGTGATGAATTAATAAATAACAATAACAAATAGACAAATAAGTGTATAAATATTCAACTTAAATTTAGCTCATTTAGCAAACGATTGTCAGAGTTAATATTTTTATTAATAAAATTAGAATAAAGATTTTGTATTCTATCGGAGATCAATTCAACATCAGCTTTTTTGTGTAAATCCCTAGTAGAATGATGGAAGATTAAGCATCATTTTAAGCAATTTATTTTGAGACACTTGTAACTTTTTAACATGACATTTAGCACATTTACCCCAAACTGGACACCCATAAAGGAGAATAGCTTGAAAAACAGCTTTATGAATAATTGTTTTATTAAAATTTGATAATTGAGATTTTCTATTTATAAGGGGATAAAGTAGTTTTATTCCTATATTAACTTTTTTTAGAGTATTTAAAATATGTTCCCTGAAGGTTAGCCTCGAGTCGAGGTGAATGCCAAGATATTTGACACATTTCGCCCAAATTATTTGTTCGCCATTCAATGGTAAGGCATTCGCTGGCACACAGCGTGTGAAAAAGATGGCTTGTGTTTCTTCAGCATTCAGTTTTATTTTCCATTTTTTATAGTAATTTAATAATATATCAGTCGAATGTTTGAGATTCGTCTCAATATTGAGACTGAATTCATCCGACGATAATATGGCGGTATCATCGGCATATAATGCTGTAACGCAATTTGGTAGTTGCGGAAAATCAGCGATGTATAAATTATACAGAATAGGTCCCAAAACTGAACCCTGCGGGACACCTGCGTTAAAATAAGTTAGACTGGAACTGGTTTGATTGACAAACACTCTACAACATCGGTTTGACAAGAAATTTTAAACAATTTTACACAAATATGGGGACAAACCAAAGTGTATTAGTTTGTGGATAAGACCATCATGCCATACAGTCTCAAATGCCTTTTCAATATCGAGTAGTAACATTCCTGTCGATTTACCAAGTGCGCGATTATTTTTGATATGGTTGCAAATTCTGAGTACTTGATGAGACGTGCTGTGTCAGGGTCTAAAACCAAATTGCTCATCTGGAAGAAATCCTTTCTCATTGATTTCATTGCAAATTTTTTTTTTCAAAATTTTCTCAAAAATTTTGCTTATGCTACTTAATAGACTTATTGGTCGATAGCTTTCGAGCTTGTCAGGTGGTTTTCCTGGTTTAGGAATAGGAATTACCTTAGCTATTTTCCAAATATCTGGGAAATATAGTAGTTTAAGACATGCATTAAATAGGAAAGTTAGATATTTAATTCCAGAGTTCGGCAATTTCTTAAGATACATATTTTTAATATTGTCCTGACCACCTGATTTTTTGACATTAAGCTCTTCAATAAAGAAGTTAACATCAGCTGCCTGTACATAAGCATGGGACGGTATCGCTGGCGTAAATAAATTGAATGCATGAATAGAATCGTTCACTTGAGTGTTTGTAACTACATCTCCAAGATGACGAACGATAGTATGATTATAAGAAAAGTGTTGGCAGAGTGAATTCGCTTTCTCAAGATCTGTAAAATATGTATCTGATCCATTTTTAATACATGGAATATGTCTATTTTTATTTCTAATTATTTTAGCTATGTTCCAAAAAGGCTTGGATGCTTTGTCCAACAGCCTTAACTTATTGTTCCTTTCTGTATTACGCATACATTGAAGACAAATTTGACAAAGTATTTCCCCAAGAATTGGCTCTGATGCAGCCCCAATCCCTACGGCGGCAATTGAGATCATCACCAATTAAAAATTGACCACCTAAACTGAAAAGCCTTCTTAGATCTGTCGAAAATTCTAATCGATTTTGGCTGTTGTTAACTCCCCCAGGAAAATAAGCGCAGTAAATTTTAACTTTGTTTCCGTTTCTCAATCTCACCTCGATTCCTACATTTTCGATTATATTAGTTTTAACACAAGATAAAAGCTCATGTTGAACTGATCTAATGAGAATTGCTACACCGCCACCCCTACCATGGCTCCTATTCGCCCGATAACATTTAGAATAAGCTTCCTATATTCCTTTTGCTCCGATCGATACTTATTCCAGTCATCTTCCGAGTCCGATTTAAGCGATCTATTCAGGAGACAGGGAAGCTTTTTGACAGGACAGGCGAATTCAAAACGGTTGGTGTTGCAACTACTCAGATTATGAACCGCATCCTCCACCAATTGCATCGTTCTGAGTTTAGGAAGGGCCCAAACCCTTAGTTGAGTTGAGGTCTAAAACTCAACAAAAATAAAAATTTCGGAATCAGAAATAGACAAAAATTCCAATTTCTAACTTTATAGGAAGCAAAATTGAAACAAAGTGGATTTCATTTGTCGAATTTCAGACCATCAAGTCATGCAACTTGTCTGTAAAATGCCAATTTTACTGGCCTTTTTCCATACCATTCGGTACACCAACTTCTTTAATTTACTTCATCTAACAACTTTAAAAGTCTTGAGCCAATCGATAAGTCGATACGCGGCTTGCAAATAATAGAGCTGAACCAGCATCTATTAAACGTTTTATTGTTATTTTGTTTGAAACTCATCACTTTCATTGATGCTGGTAATGTGTGTGGAGTGAATACTAATGATGTCAAATTTGGTATTTTTTGTGCGAGAATATTTATTTGCTTAAGAAGTTGTTTTTGTTATTTTCAAAACTTTTAAGTCACTGTGGCTATGAGATTCGATTGTTATCAAATGAGAACCAAAGAATTTTTTTGTGACCAGCGGCTTAAAACCTGATTTTTTTTAAATGACTTTTAATTCTTTCAAGATGGTCGGTTTTTTTAATGTGACATTGTATAGTCTTCTAAAGGCATCTTTTTCTTCAACAACCCTTACATAGTTGCTTTTTCTCTTGTAAACTTTAGTTTTTTTTTTTCGGGTGATGATACACATTTGAAGTTTTTCTCTTGATGCTTCATATTCGCAGCGAAGAATTTTTGTTTATAGTCATTCGACTTCACATTATTTTCAAGTTTCTTTATATCACACTTAGTAAGTTTCAATAAATCTTCTCCATCTAGTTTGTTGCGAAGTAAAGCAGCTATTTCCTAAACATTTTTATTTTTTGTTTGACCTTCTTCTGGAGGTTGGTACTCTTTCCGAGGTAATATTGGTATATGTATCGAAATTGTACTCGTAGACATGTTTTCAAAATCTTCGTTTTTTTTTTTTTTTAAATCAGTGAAACCTTCTAACACAAATTTGGCGCTTCCTTGCTCTTGTGTTTTTTCTAGCAAATATGGAAAGAAAGATTGAAACACTTTTGTCAAGAAAACCTTTATTTCAGTACATAAAAGTTTACTTTTCGAAAAATGTTCACTCATTTTCACTTGTCCTGGCATGCAGCCATGCAAGCCCGGGCTTCTTTTATGGACCGTTATTGCGTAAGCCAACTGAAGGTAAAACTGTTTCCTGGTGCATGAGACGTCTCCTTTTTTTAATCCAGCTGTTTGTGGCGTTATCGGGATCAAGCCCTTGTAAACAGTCGGGCCTTGATAGTTGTCAAACTTTACCAATACACATAGTGGTTGTACGTAAAGGTGGTTATCAGAGTCTTGCAGTGAACAAACAATATCGACTACTATGCCAAGAGAACCATTACACAAACCTAGCTCTGTCCACAAATTGTGTTTTAACATTACTCAATCGCGGGCTAGCATAGAGCATGCAGACAACCCATGTGCTTTGTCATCTGACACGCGTAGAGCACTTATACATGTCATTGGCGAGTTAAGTTGGTGAAGCATATCTTAATTTTATGAACATACATCAACTTTTTTGGCTATAATCCGTACAACATCTTTAAATTCGTTGACGATTGGTAAGTTGTACACTAAAAATCTTGGCTGAAGCAAACTATAATCTACAGTGGACAGAGCGCCAGTAGCCATTCGTCCAAGAGTTTCTCGGAACGTCCGCTGTTCACTCCCTGACTGTCTCATGATTTCTGTCAGCTAAAATAATTTTGTAAAGTGCTCAAATAATAATCGTTCATGTACCGAAACCTCATTAGTAGGAACAGATAGTGCGAGGAGTGACCGATACAGATTTCTCTGTTGGTTTAACGTGGACACCTGCCTTGTTGGCTTAATTCCACGGCGGGCCTTCCCGCAAGGAGTTGATTTTATGGACGACAACCAACGTCCTTATTCACAGACCTGTGTATAAGTACCAGATTATAGCCATGCGTAGGGGCATGACTAACCTCTTGGTTAGGGGCGAGGCCTAACTAAAACCTCTTGCCGATTTGAGGTCGACCACCTCCGAACTTCCACTAATGTTATCGTTCGTTTTTTTCCCGCATTTGGGACAACCAACAACCACCACGATACTCCCACTAGGGGGCCGTACCCAAGACAGGCCGGGACCGGTCAGTCCGACTCTGCCACAGTCGGAATCTAACGTTATATCCCGGGGGCTCCTGTCTCCCGTGGTACCGGAATTAGGCTCCCGGGTGGAGCCGTTACTCACAGTCAGGTAACCCTACACCCAACTGAGAGCCTTACACTCACCAAATAGCCGAATAGCAAAAGATCCGAAGAACAAGAGCCGTCAACTAAATGGTAAGTGCTTGCCTGTCAACCGATTGTCAGTCACCAACAACCGATTGACCGGCATTATGCGTTCAAATTCGCCAAACAGCTGTATGGCTGACAACCATACAGCTATTTGGCTATGTAGGCCATGCACCACCAAGTACTACTTGGCCCTATAATGTTGCCCCCCAGGTACGTGAGCCGCATATTGAGGATGCGACCCGGTGTAACCCACGGGGCGTAAGTGACCGATACTGGAGGAAATTGACTTAAATCTCCAATAAGGTACAGAATGACACCAGGAAAAGCTTCAGTTTGACGATTAGGGTAGGTTTGCCTTAGCCGCTTATCGATTTGAACCATCAACCGGGATCCGCACATCGATGTTTCATCAAGAATGCAAACTTTAACAACATTCATTGACTCCTGAAAACTGCGTTCTGCCTCACCATCAAGATCAAGATCAGATAAGTTTCCACGTGAAATTGTCATTCGTAATGTCGAGTGTACTGTTGGGCCGTTGATGTTGTTCGCTGCAACACCGGTTGTTGCCTTTAGCAAAATACTGCCTGCTCCACAGCGCTATTCACCTGTTTTAATCATATGAGAAATTAAGCGAGACTTTCCAGTTCCTGTAGCCCCAAGAATGATCGATAACTTTATATTTTCTTCATTATAAAACTGTCGTTGAAGATGCGTAATAACTTTTTTGCTGCTGCTCGTTCAATGAAAATGTTGTATTCGATACAGCTGCCATACGATCGTAAGAGTCTTTCATGCGTTTGATGCTAGTCAATTCAGACTCAATGTTTGAATATTTTTGAAAAGTTGCTTCGGTGATTATTCCTCCGTGGTGCCACTTTTCCAAAAGTTTTTTAGCCTATAAACCTTCAACTCTAGCTATGTGGAAAATTTCATCTTGATCGGTCAAACAGGGGTAGAGGAGCTCGATTTGGAAAAAAAGTTATCATCATTCTCAATAAAAAAAGAGACCAAGGACTGTAGACATTTTTACTAGGACTTTGCTATTTTGGTACCCAAGTCTTACCATGTTACTGTGTTTGCTCACGTAACGTTTGACCACCGGGCTCTAGTGTGGTTTTTTTCTTTTAATTACCATTACCCACTATCTCCATTCACAACATTAGTGTCGCTACGTCTCATAGTCTAAGAGTCAAACAAATTACTTAAGGTCACCACACCAAGTATTTGATTTTCTTATCGCCGCCACTGTTCTAGCTAAGTTCTAGCTTGTACCATCAGGAAAAGACAATTAAAGTCAAACAAGATTTATTTAACCTTTTATCGTATTTGTAATTGCATAGAAAAATACAAAAAAAAATAAAAAAAACATTTAAAAATAACTTAACCACAAAATGCAATAAATTAATTCGAGCATAGAATCTGTTTTCAGATTCTACGGTTGCGAAAAGTCAACAATACTCATCGCCATGTCCATCATATGTTTCTCAGGACTCGACCATTTACAAGTTGGATATTTATAGCTACAGCTTACTGGGCCGTTACCTGCATCTATAGCATCACGGACAGCAGTTCCTTCCAAATACTGCAACAGCCAGTCGGAACTGAAACCACCAAACCAAGCCAAGCCATGGTAATATAGAACATAATTTATATTTAGATCAACCAAACCTCGTCAATCCATCGATGATTTTATTTGTCCCTGTACCGCGACCGTTCCGCACTCTCTCCGCGGATGTTCGAATAAACGAGCAGATGGACTTTTGGATGCAAGCGGTTATGTCAACGTTATTCTCACGGAATTTCTCCTCGATCGTTTCTATGAGATTGCCAAATGCAGCTTCTGAAAAACAACAGTACAGTGGGTAACAGAAATATCTTAGGTAATTATTTTTCGTTTTGTTTTTGTCTCACGCTACAATGACTTCTTTCGTTGCGCTTATGTTATGTGTAATGACTTCCTAGTGGGCGACAGACGTTACAGAAGATTATGTAACAAGTAATTGCTTCCCGTACCAAGTGCGTGAATGTCTTCATTTAAGTGCTGAATGACACGGTTGCAGGCAGATATTTGGATAAGAAACGGAAAAGCCAGACTTCAACGCTTAGCATAACCGCTTCGGTGGCTAAGTGCTATTGCCTGAAGAATGGAATTCTTGGGGAACATTTAGATCGACCTTGTACCTGTTTCAGCCTATCTTAGTTCAGTTGAATTGTAGGATTACATCACCTTGAGATAGGCGACGAAATTGAGTCTTTGACTAAGAAGAGGGAAATAGATTTCGGGTCTTTGAAAACAATATCTTAAGGAGAATCTATGGTGGAAAACAGGACGAAAAAACAGACAAATGGAGAAAACTATACAGTCAAGATACGGCGGAAGCATTGCCTGAGTAATAAAATTGCGAAGATTAAAATGGGCAGGATACGTGGAACGAATGGGCAGTGAATGGACATTCAAACGAATACTTGGTAACGAATAGCCCGTAGTAAAATACCGCCAGTAAGGCCGCGCCGTAGATGAGAGAGCAATATAAGGATGACCGTAGAAGAGATGGAACAGAACAGCCAAACATGGAGCAAACAGGTAAGCAAATATATGTGAGCCCAGAGCTTCCCAAAGAGAGCGCCGTGGCGCAGTGGGTAGTGTGTCGGCCACTGACGCGAGATGGGACCAACGCCATCGAATGTTTATTTCACGGCTTTTCTCCTAGGCGATGTGTTGGCCAAACCTCCGCCAAAAAAATCGCACACAACATGAGTGAACGAGAGAAGCTTGTCTCTGGCTCTACACGAGCTGTAGCGCCATCTAGTGGTAGTGGTAGTAGTAGAGCTTCCCAAAAAAAGTCGGAGGAAACTGGGAAAACAATTGACGACCGCTTTTAAAGTTCATAGAGCTGAAGACTGAAAAGTGTTTTCTTTAAATACTAGAGCATTTTGGTTTTAGGACGCTGACGAGATACCTTTGTTTCTATTCTTACATGTAGAAGTACTTTTTCCCAATTTCAGGTTTTTTAAGTTCCATCTTCATATCAGGTATCAGGCTTTCCAAAAGATTGCGCTAGCGATGCATGCTGCTCAGAAATATCATATCAGAAACTGATCATGGTAAGCTTGAAAATCTCTCAACGAATCTTCATCATTAAATTTGTGAATTTTCATCGACTTCATATATTTTTTTGTCCGTGAAAGCGTCATATACTGGAAACGTAGCTTTTCTATTTCAATTTTAAAACATCTGCGGCTGAGACTCGTCGCGCAATTATAAGAATTTATCGTGAGGCTTCAAGTAGTAGAAGAACGTGTTGCCAATGCCTTGAACCCTACAAACCCATTAGCTAAGAATTAGAGAACAAAATTTACTGAATCAAGATCCATGTAACGCAGAAAAGAAGAGATTCATTGACCTTAACTCAACAAGCCATTGCGATCCTTTGGAAGGTTTGGAATTTGTCCAAGAGCAAAGAAGGTGGTTGCCATATGTGTCGAAACCAATGAAGTTTAGGGCACATCGAAGCCAAGCATCAACATCGACGCTCAAGCTCATGCTGTACTAGATTTGTTCAAGAACTAAGGTGAATAAAAAGTATTTTAAGCTTAGAACATCCGATTTTTTTATTTTTTGTATTGTTTGATTGGTACACATATCCCCTATACATATATTGACATTTTCGGAAATTTTGGATATTTAGTTTGTATTTCACAGATATAAAGGTTAGTCGTTTTAGTGGACTTGGCGATTTTTATGTCTTCTGCCTTGCCTGTCTGTCCGTCTATCCGTCCATTTGAACGCATATATCATAGATCTGTCCGTCCGTCCGCACGCATATGCTCTTCACAGACGGCCGAGAAGGTGTTCGATGAACATTGAAGCAGTGAAGAAAATTGTTATTGAAAATCACCAAATCACTATCAGAGAAGTAGCTCAGGATATTAGCATATCGGATTACCCATATTTTGGACATGAAGCCTGTGTCAAGGAAGTTTGTTCTGGAATTACTAAATTTTGACCAAAACAATCGTTGCATGAGCATCACTCAGGATTTGTTGAAGACGTGAATAACGATTTAGGTTTCTTGAAAAATGTCATGGGTACTTGGTTACGACTTCAAAAGCAAGGCCCATTCAAATGGAAGCGACCAGAAGAGCCAAGACCGAAAAAGGCATGCAAAGTTCGTTTTGCTCACTGCTTTTTTTTTTCGTGCTGTGGTTCATCTTGAGTTCTTGCCGGAAGGTCGCCTGATCAATATAGAATATTACCTTAAAGTATGCGCCGTTTACGTGAAGCAATACGAAGAAAACGGACAGATTTGTGCCGTATTCACTGGACTTAACCTTATTTATGAATAAATAAATACTTTTCGAAAAAATTAAGTAACCTTATTTTTTGAACAAACCTCGAATATTTGGTCGGATCAGCCTGTTCCAATGCTGTAAAGCCATCACAAAAGCTCGCTATCGAACACCAATAGTATAGTAGTATATAGACGCGACGAAGTGATTGGCATGAAGTGGCAGCATGACAAGACCCCTTCCGGCAACTATCTGTTCCGTTCACTGACGTATGGTTTAGCCAAATACCACTTCCTCTCTATCGAAGAAGCCAAAACCTATGTCGAGTGGTAGATCGCCTCGAAAGACGTACAGTTTAACACAGAATTCGCAACCATATGAAATCATAAATGGGGTGACAATTTAGGGGGTGGTCGTGGTGCAATGGTAATCGTCATCAACTGTTGAGTGAAAGGTCTGTAGTTCAAGCCTGTCCATAGCCAAGAACAATTCCCATACGAAAAAATTGTGCAACAACATCAGTTGTGAATGAGAGATGATCAAAAAATGCTGACGAAGGCATAACACTCGCAGCATATGATCACTTCAAAATTCATACTTTGTGCGTGCATTTCCAATATAACACCTTAATGACATGGAAACAAAAAAGTTACTGTGAACTACGACCAACGCGACAAATTCAGTCGAGTCTCTCAAAAAATCCTATATAAGACAACCACCCCCGGAGAGTAGTGAACGAACATCTTCGACACAAACCATCTTCACCCCGTCCAGGTTGTATGACAAAAACCATAAGAGCGTACACTCTTGAACCTGCTCGAACCCTATAAAAAAAATTAAGTCTCAAGAAAACTACGAACATCAAACTATCAGTTTTTTTACCAAAACACATTTAAAAGATTTTTAGAAGAGAATTTTGTGAGCTTAGCGACTTATAAATGTTTAATTTAGAGACAGATCCATAAAAGAGTTAATAGCAAAGGTATTTACTTAACCCCAATCAAGGCGTAAGCCTCAAACTTGAGACCTTGATCCAAACAACTCATAAAAATGGCAGCTAGATAAGCCTAGGGTTGAAATCGAAGACAAAATATAGCTTTAAAACAACTTATAGGACCAATATTTGGTCTACCCAATAGGAGAACCCAATTTCAAATTTCAATTCAATTATCAATAAGTTTTAAGAAACAGACATAAAGCCAACACGATCGTTCTCAAATCTCGACCGAAACTGACGGTTTGAATTGCTTTGCCATTGACTACTTAAAATTAATCACTGTCACCTCGCGACATTCTCCCTTGTTATAGCTTGATAAAATGGACTTACCCGTCTTCTCTCCATTAACACCCTTATAGACGAACTTGAATGGATCTAAGAGACTACTAACATCAGTAATCCTAGATTTCCTCTTGATCCCGGTCGTCCTCCCCACGAACGAGTTAAACAACAGTCCAATTCCCGCTCCAACAACGATGAACAGTCCCGACACCACCAAAGCAGGCGTATTGAGATTGACCAAACTCTGTAATCGATTAACGTTTATAAACCACTGGCATCATACGACTATCCTTTCATCATCTTACGTTGAAGGCTTTATGACTAGCATCCATGCTTTTCTTGATCGGGACACTAATAAACGGCACAGCAAACTCTAAATCCACCTGAAAAGCAATCCAATGGCTTATTTCCACTCCATTACAGGTCGGCAACCTTACATACCGCCACATCCTCGTCCAGGGCATGAAATGAAAACAACTTTGGAAGCCTAGGTACACTATCCTCCTCATTGAGGAAATGCTCACTGTGCACATGCGAAGTACTATGCGCTGAAAGTGGCTTGGAATGGTGATGATGAACTCGTCGGGAATATCTATTATCCGCCGCTATTCTCGATAGGTTTTCATAGGTTTCACTAACTACTAAATCACAAATCACCAAAGCAAACACTTCCAATAAGAGGATACCGCTTGCAGAGCGCGACATAGTTACCATCTCGCGGTACAAATACTTCTGAGACATTTCCCGTGATGAGTTTATTATTTAAGACAATATTTGGGCGCTAAAAACTACGTCATGTATTGTAGTTGACAGCACAGTCTCGCTCTGGTGGATGCGTTTTCTGGAAGACTTGCTGCAGTCTGAGTAGCTCATCATACCTACGAATTCAATTGGCTAGGTCGAGCATGGTAGTGAACATGATAGTAATTAAACGGATGGAGTGGAGGGTTCATAAATCACCGACGAAAGCTTTGATTACTGAATAGGGAGTTTATAAACAGATCACATTACATCTCGATTGCCTTCATTTTAAACTCAATAAAAGCTCATAGGTAGTAGGCGATTAAAATCAGTTAATTTGCAAAAAGTTAATAAAGAGGCGTTAGCAGTCAAGATTGCCATGCCATTTACCCCATCTGGCGCTTAAGAAAAAGTCTTAAGATAACCATCTATTATCACGTAGCCTCATTCACTTTTCGCGAATTGTTTTTCTACGAAAATAACAGTTATTCTGCGAGCATTAAGTCGTTACGGATGGAGACATTAAATGAAGAAGTGAAAGGTACCAAGAGCAATTTAAATACAATCAAGGTGCAAGCTATAGATACTGCGTTCAACTCGTTGTTTCATCTTATTGTCTTCATTATTGCTTGACGCACATTTGGCTTTAACAGACTTTAATTGTTGAGTGAGGCATGATGTTCTCTGAATCGGATAAATGCTCGTTTTACTTGGGAGTCAACCCCAATATACCTATCAATGCAGCTCAAAAAAACACTAAAGATCCTTAAAGATATTGGTCAAAGAGGCCATATAAATGTTTATATTGTGCTTCTCAGGATAAATCTAGATGGGCCAAGCCAGCTGAGATGCCTTCCCACTTGGGATATATAGCAGGTGCAACGAGACCTAAGCCCAGGCATAAGCTATAAACTAGTTATTTTGCACGTTTAGAAATTCTTAAATCATAGCCAGGTAGGTGAGAGGGAAATATTACTTGGAGATATCTGTTATTAAGTTGCTTCAAATAAGGTTGCCAATTACATACGTATCCAGAATGATAAGCCTTTAGGTTCCTGGGTTATTCGGCTCGGCTGGGCTCGGAATCAATATGTTAAGGTACTAACATCAAGGAAGGAGTGAATCGGATTAGAAACAACCCATAGAAGATTACTTATAAAAATCAGAAAAAGTGTTGGAGAATATATGGAACCCTGAGGGACAGCAGAATTTATATGGTGAATGCCAGACTTAAATCCATCCAAAACAACTTACTCGTATAATAAACCATCCATAGTTTTTATCCATTGATCAAGAACCCATTGATCTCAAATGTTCGAATTTTCGACAAAGTGTTCAAAATCTGTCAAATACTTTGGAAATATCAAGTTCAACAATCTTGATCTTACCAATGAACTTATTTCTGTTGAAATTGTGTCGGAATATGGATTGGAATAGGAAATTGGGCTCATTTGATGTGGATGCAAAACTATTCTGGAAAATAGTTAGGAGTTACAAGAAAAAGAGAATCGACGGTCTGAAATAAAGGGTGTTTCTTATAGAGGTATAGAACTTTGAAATAGAATAAAAGAAATATAATTTTTTTAAACTGACATGAAATTCACTTTGTTCGAAAGATAATCTTCCGACATTATAATTTAAATATAACTTCTGGCATATGACCGCCACGGTTGGCTCGGACGTAGTCTAATCTGGAGGTCCAATTTTCGATGTTTTTTCCAACATTTGTGGCCGTATATCAGCAATAACGCGGCGAATGTTGTCCCCCAAGTGGTCAATCGTTTCGAGTTAATCGGCGTAGACTAGCGAATTCACATATCCCCACAGAAAATAGTCAAGCGGCGTTAAATCGCACGATCTTGGAGGCCAATTCACGGGTCCGTAACGTGAAATTATGCGGTTACCAAACGTTTCCTTCAATAAATCAATTGTGGCACGAGCTGTGTAACATGTTGCGCCGTCTTGTTGAAACCAAAGCTCCTGCACATCATGGTTGTTCAATTGATGAACGAAAAAGTCAGTAATCATGGCTCTATAGCGGTCACCATTGACTGTAACGTTCTGGCCAGCATCGTTTTTAAAGAAGTACGGACCAATTATTCCACCAACCCATAAAGCACACCAAACAGTCAGTTTTTGTGAGGATTATCATCACTCCAAATACGGCAGTTGTCTTGGAATGCACCACACAAACGAAGAAAGAAAAAGAAAACAATTTGGCAAAAAACAAATATACCAACAATGAACACTGTGAAGTATAATTTAACAAATATGTATATGTAATTGATTAATATAAATTAATACTCAGCGATAGCGATAGCGAGTTGCCCAAAGGTGTGGTGCTGTTGGTTGTCGAGATCCAAGTGACCGAGAGTTTTCGCGCGCGTCAATGCTAGGGCTGAGAGATTGTGCTCTTGTACCAATGCACATTCTCGCAGCCCATACATTGTTGTTGTATGGAAGCTAGTGTACAGCACGACACCTTTGACCATTACAATTGGAGAGAAAATTAACATTAGACAACTTGAAACAACCCAATAAAAATATTACAATTTATGGTAATATGTAAGTCTTAAACATCCCGCCCCCCCTGGAACGAGTTTCAGTACATCGGTAGTAGGGCCAGTTTGGTTATGGGCCGATCAAATGTGCCCGTTGCTGTCTTCACGGTTGCGACTCGAACTACATTATCAGAGCCAGGATGGACAGAATCAATCCGCCCTAAAATCCATTTCGTTGGCGGTGTGTTTGGTTCCTTGATTACCACTAAGTCCCCAGGTTTGAAGTTGGTTGTTTTGTGTTGCCATTTCGGTCGTTCTTGCAACGTCGTAAGGTACTCCGAGTGCCATCTTTTCCAGAAGCCTTGTACCATCCTTTGTACGTGATTCCAATGTGAGAGACGGTTGGTTGGAACGTGAAGATTATTTGGCTCTGGAACAGCAGTTAACGGCTCACCTACGAGAAAATGTGCTGGGGTTAACGGATTCAAATCAAAGTCAGATATAGGACACAAAGGACGAGAATTAAGAACGGCTTCTATTTGTGTGAGTACAGTATAAAGTTCTTCAAAGGTTAAAATTGAATTGCCGATGACACGACGCAAGTGCATCTTAACTGACTTGACGCCGGCCTCCCATAGCCCACCAAAGTGAGGTGCGGCAGGCGGGATAAAATGCCAATTGATACCATCCTTAGCAAGAGCAGCCGTGATGACATCATTATGAGTTTGTGCCATAACCAATTTGTGCATCGCAGTGAGACACCGACGAGCTCCATGAAAATTGGTTCCGTTGTCACTGTATATATTTGTGCACTTGCCGCGGCGTGACACGAATCTACGCAAGGCTGCGATGAAGGCGTCTGTGGTGAGGTCGCTCACCAGTTTCAGGTGTATTGCTTTTGTGGACATACACACAAACAAGGCAATATATGCTTTAGACGTCTTAGCATTGCGGCAGCGGGATAATTTTATAGTGAGTGGTCCCGCGTAATCACACCCAGTGTTTGAAAATGGCCGGCTTGGTGTGATGCGATGAGATGGTAGATCTCCCATGAGCTGTTGGGTTGTAACCTTTCTCTGCATAAAACACCGTTTGCATTTATGTACGATGCTTCGAATGAGATTGCGGCTTCCCATAATCCAAAATTCTTGCCTGACGAACGCAAATGTTTCTGACACTCCTGCATGCATATAGCGTTGGTGAATATCTGAAATGATGAGATTAGAAATAGGGGTATTCTTTGGTAAGATTATAGGATGCTTTATATTAAAAGAAACACAAGCATGTTTAATTCGACCACCAATGCGGAGGAGTCCATCGTTATCCAGGAATGCCGAGTATTTTAAGAACTTCGATTTCGAAGGCAGCTGGTGTGTTGTACTCAGATGCTGGATATCCTCTCCGAAAAACTTTCGCTGCACCCATTTTAGAATGGCAACCTTTGCCCTTCGTATGTCTGCACCTTTAAGTCCATGCGACGGTTGAAGGGGTGTCGAAGACCTCAGATTTAACACGTACTTCAGAACATAGGCCGTAACTCGTAGCAGATGAAACCACGAAGACATTCTCTCAATTAAGTCGTCGAAGACATGCCCATCAAACGACGTAACCAGTACATGCCTCACGCCCGACCTTTCTTCACCCTTAATAAACTCCTGGTCAGCTAAAGTTGACGACAGCTTAGATGTTGGCCAGTGTTCTTCAGACTGGGATAACCATGTTGGACCGGTCCACCAGAGAGAATGCTTTAACAGATTCGAGGGTGGCAGACCACGTGACGCACAATCGGCTGGATTTGATTCGGAGGGTACATAACGCCAAGAGTGTCTTGGAACTGTCTCTAAAATCGCAGCTGTTCGGTTCGCAACAAAAGTTGTCCAGCGACGAGGGGTTGAAGACAGCCAGTGAAGTACGATTTCCGAATCGCACCACGTGACCATTCTCCCGATTTTTGCAGTTAAGGACGATCGCACTACGGCAATTAAAACTAATAGCAAAGCACCGCACAGTTCAAGACGCGGAATAGACAGCGATTTAACCGGGGCCACCTTGGTTTTAGCCGCAACTATTGTTATCTTTATTTCACCGTTGTGGGACTTCGAACGGGCATAAATTACGGCGGCGTACGCAAGCGACGAAGCATCACAAAACCCGTGCAGCTCGATACTTTCTTCGGACGAATAAATATTGCGCGGAACTCGTATTTGTTCGAAGTATGGCAGCTGGTTGCGATAGTTTAACCATTGTTCAGAGAGTTCAAGGGGAAGGGAATCATCCCAACCCAGATTTAACTCAGCAGACCAGAGTTTCTGAAACATAATTTTAAAAAGAATAACTGAAGGGGCAAGGAGTCCCAACGGGTCAAAAATCCGTGCTATTTCCGATAGCAAAGTTCTTCGCGTAAGTGGAGGACACGGCTTTGTCAAAGTTATGCGATAGGAAAACACATCAGCAGCAGGGTTCCAAAACATTCCTAGCACTTTAATTAAGGCTTGCGAACGTTCCGGATCGACGAACGAATACTCACACTCTTCCGGATTTTGCTGAGCGAGAAGAGCCCAACAATTTGAACTCCATTTACGTAGCTTTAGGCCGGCTTCAGAAAGTAACGCGACAAGTTCCGATCGTATTTTCAACAGACGTTCAACTGAATGTGCACCCGTCATTACATCGTCTACATAGACATCGTTGAGCAAAATACGGCAGGCGTTTGGATATTTTGACCGGTAGTCATCCGCGATCTGTTGTAAAACCCTAACCGATAAGAACGGAGCCGATGCCGTACCATATGTTACCGTTTTCAACCGATAGTGTCGAATTTCCTGATTTGGAGATTGACGCCAAACGATGCGTTGGTAATCACGGTCTTGATCAGAGATCCATATTTGTCGGAACATTTTGACTATATCGGCCGTGAAGACAAGCCGATGTTGCCGAAAACGCAAACACACACCGATAAGGTCACGCTGTATTGGAGGACCGATTAACAATTGGCTATTTAACGATTTTCCGTCTAAGTCCTTCACCGAGCCATCGAACACGACGCGAAGTTTCGTTGTCGAGCTGTCTGGTTTAAAGACCGCGTGATGAGGGAGGTAAAACTGGCGCGAGGGGTCTTTATAAATTTCGTCGCGAGAAATCAACTCCATATGGCCAAGCTCGAGATATTCGTCCATAAATTTGGAGTAATTTCGTTTTAGGTCCGGATTATTTCGGAACCGACGCTCCATCGAATGCAATCGCGATACCGCCAACTGTAATGTACCTGCGAACTTGGGCTCAGGGTTTTTAAACGGAAGAGACACCACATATTTCCCATCCACAGCCCGAGAGAAAGTATTTAAAAAATGTTCTTCCGCTGGATCATTAAAATTATAACGCGACACTTGAGGGGGAACTTCTTCCAGTTCCCAGAATCGTTGCAAAAGAGCATCTACATCGACAGCCGAATGAAAAGAAGAACTTCCCGTCTCCAACTCTGAACCAACTAGCTCTCCAGAAATGACCCAGCCAAACGAAGTGTTTTGAGCAATTGGTTTTCCATCTGGTCCAAGAATCCGTTCTGATTTCAAAAGGGACCAAACCTTACCAGCTCCCAAAACTATGTCCACAGCACTAGAGACGTTAAAGGTAGGATCCGCCAAATCCAAATTGCGGATATATTCCCACGTCGAAGAATCAAAGGAACTTGATGGCAAATTAGATGTCAATTTTCCCAACACAAAAGCATCTACTGCTAATTGTGAAGAAGTATGACGAGATAGGAGAACGATAGAGACACATCCCTTGGTGTGTCCAGCTTGAGTTGATCCTAACCCCATAACTGGAATACGTGCATGCGCTCGAGGCAGCCCGAGTCTTTGAGCACATGCTTCTGAAATAAAAGATGACTGTGACCCTGTATCTAAAAGAGCGCGAACATTAACATGCTGACCCCATTTATTTTTAATCTTAGCAAGAATGGTTGGCAGAACCGTCTGCACACGAAGGCTAAGTTTCAGCGAATGGTGATTAACCAATGGGGCAACCGAAGAGGGATCAAGTCCATAATTCGAAGACGACGATGATGAAGATACACTTGGAGGTGTCGGTGCAGGTGCCTCGGAAGAAGTGGTTTTAGGATCATCTTGATGAACAAGGCGATGGTGTCGAGCCTTGCAAATACGACACCGAAACGATGATCTACATTTGTTCGACGAATGACCTGGCCGGAGACAACAAAAACAAATCGAATTATTTTTAGTAAAGTTTCTACGCGAAACAATGTCGAGTTCGAGAAATTGAGCGCACTGATATAGTTGGTGGGAGCCTTTACACAGACGGCATTGCGAATTGCTTTCAGAACTTTTAGCTACAAGAGCCCTGATCTGACCGGGTTGTTTACCACGCGATGAACTTGTACGATTAAGGGTTTGGCACGCTTCCAATGCATTACAACGAGTCTCTAAAAAGTCAATAAGATCCTGTATGGAATTGTCTTCCCGAGAACCGATTTCTTCTGCCCACGCATGTTTCGTGTCGCTATCTAGCTTATTAAGCAATATGTATATCAGCCATGGATCGCGATTGTTTTTTTCTAACGCATTTAAACCCCGAATGACTTCGTCTGCCCCGTCGGTAATTTTACGAAGTGTTAGCGGATTTGGCACGCTTATCGACGGTAACGATAAAAACATGTGCACGAACGACTGTACGATTAAATTACCGCGATCAAATCGCCTTTCGAGCCTATCCCACGCTTCAGTATAATTGGCGTCTGAAATCTTTATGTGCTGAATAAGATCCGCCGCGCTTCCAATTAAAAACGATTTCAAATAATGAAATTTGTGTGTCGGTGACAAGGTCTGATTACCGTCGACCGAGCCTAAAAACGAATCGCGGAAGGAGGGCCAATCCTTGTAGTCACCCGAAAACTTTGGAATCACAATTGGAGGCAGATTCATTCTTTCAGACACCTTTGAAGAGGTCACTTTGCTGATTTGCAATTCGTTCAAGAACCGAGTTATTGAGAGTGACCCCTGAATGATTAGCCGCTTGTTTTGTTCGAATGGCCTGTTTCAATCCCGCATGCGCTTCAAAGTATTTAGTCTCATAAACACCGAAATCATCGTAGAAACCTTGCACTTCTTCTTCCTCTACGTCCTTGAGACACTCATAATGAAGCGAAGAAAATTCCCCCCATGCCTCCACAACTCTACTCAAACGAATCTCAAGCATTTCCAACGTTGTTGTCGAGTCGATTGAGGAAACGAATTCTACCGCACGTGTTAGGCACGCCTTTGCATTACCGCGCTTTTGCTTAAGTACGTTCATTATGTACCCGAATTAAGTAAGTTTTACCAAAAAAAAAGAAAAAAAAAACAAAGGGTTCCAAGAAAGAAAGGAAAACCACTATGAAATACTGTCTTGATAGCCACAAACCGATCTTATACGAATTATAATCCACGTGCTATAATTGAAAGAATCCTTTGCAACGACAACGATTTAATAGTTTTATCAGTTCTTTCCCATATACGAAACAAGCACACTGTTATAATTTGCACATGAGGTTCTTCTTCTCCATGGAATAATGTCTACCCAAAAAGGCGATTAATGCAATTGTACAATAATAAATATTCAATTTTCAACGAAACTAACATCCGGCTCGAAGGACCAGAATGTCTTGGAATGCACCACACAAACGAAGAAAGAAAAAGAAAACAATTTGGCAAAAAACAAATATACCAACAATGAACACTGTGAAGTATAATTTAACAAATATGTATATGTAATTGATTAATATAAATTAATACTCAGCGATAGCGATAGCGAGTTGCCCAAAGGTGTGGTGCTGTTGGTTGTCGAGATCCAAGTGACCGAGAGTTTTCGCGCGCGTCAATGCTAGGGCTGAGAGATTGTGCTCTTGTACCAATGCACATTCTCGCAGCCCATACATTGTTGTTGTATGGAAGCTAGTGTACAGCACGACACCTTTGACCATTACAATTGGAGAGAAAATTAACATTAGACAACTTGAAACAACCCAATAAAAATATTACAATTTATGGTAATAAGTCTTAAACAGCAGTTTTGTTTATTGACGTATCCATTCAACCAAAAGTGAGCTTCATCGCTAAACAAAATTCACTTATGAAAATTGGGATAAATGGCAATCTGGTTTTGGACCCATTCACTGCCAGCCGTGGCGGTCATTGCCAGAAATTATATTCAAATTATAATGTCAGAAGATTATCCTTTGAATAAAATTAATTTCATGTCAATTTAAAAAAATCAACTTTGTTTTATTCCATTTCAAAGTTCTGTACCTCTATAAAAAACACCCTTTATTTTCACAGTATATTTAGCACAAATACCGATAAACCATCTCCAACGAGGAACGTAACTTTTTTTTTTGACTTCAGTACTTGTAGTCTAATTAGTCACTGAGTGTCTCAATAAGGCTTACTAAAAAGCTATTAACACTAAAATATCGTACCTGGTCAAAGCCATACAAAGTTGTTTGGCAAACAAACTTTTTAACAGGCGTACCACAAGGTTCTGTCCTTGGCCCGATGCTTTAAGTTATATACATTTCTGAGTACCCAAGGCTCTCAAAATGTGAAAAAGCCATTTATGTACAATATTATATATTCCCTTCTCACGAGCCTCCATATTGAGACCAATCTTCAACCTGGCATAAAAATGTTGGTCATTGAAAACCTTTTTAAAGACGGAATCGACAAATGTCATTTTCCAACTGCTCGAAAAGAGCCAGGGAGAGTAGGATAGGTCAACATTAAATAAAAGGAGTATGTATTGTGGAAGGGCGAATATTTGTGTATTAAAATCTTTTAAGACTCTTGCAATGGTATGAGAAAGTGCACTCTAATATAGGCGAGGACAAAGCACAAGCTGATATCCCAGAGCTAGCGTAGAAATAAGCAGCTTGTCTAAGGATGTGACGGCTGGTACATATATTATCCCGGGTAGTCGTGAATATTGCCGACGAGGCTGAATTCTTGATGGCTTTTACGAATAATCACAAACTTTTGCTTGAAATTTTTTTCGCCAATTCGAACTTGACCTCTTTCGATTTCTCTCAGAAGGATTTGTTTGAAACGAAGTTCCAGCTTTTTAATGGATTTTAATGGAACAGCCTACGTTCATCCGTCATTTTGCCAAGAACTCAAAAAAAGACATACAAAGCCATGTCTTTGTCTCATGTCAGCTTATCCCTATAAACCGTATCACAGGCGGCCTTGAAATCGATAAAGAGGCGATGGTTATCGATCTCGAACCCGAGAATCTTCTCATAGTCTATATGTTCGACGTTGAGAACCGAAAAATTTGTTCTTAAAAGCCTTCCCACTTTTCACTCACTTAGGATAGAATATAGGATCTTAGAGACAAGGTTAAGAAGGCACAAGGACTAATCCTCCCACATGAAATTAGGCAAGAATTAACATAACTTCTCTCTTGATAAATGTCACAAAACTAATACTCGAACTTGGGTTTTAATCCGGAAAAGCCTAGTTAAGCCTTATAGTCGCACTTGAGGACCCAAGTATATCGCAATTAGAGCCCTGATTCACATATTAACCCAAATGGACATTGACCTTGCTTTATACCCAACTAGTGGCCATCAGTCAGTATCCGAACTCGGATTTTAACCCAGAAAGGCCAACGCAATAGCACCAAATAGAACGACCGACGCGCACCTACGAACAAGTATCTCCAACGGGTTATAACCCAAAAAGGGAAGAGAGATCGTTGCACCAACGTAGCTAGTGAGTTTGTATGAGACGAACATGGATTCGGCGAATATACGCCGGCCCAGAAAGCTAGTCTCCAGCACTGATTGCCGTCAGATCTCCACCATAGCATTCCACGATATCCTCTTTCGCTTTCGTTTTTAGTCTTCTACCTTGCAAAGCTGGGAAATGGAAGACCTATGCAAGGCTTTACTGTTGGTCCGTCTGTCCGTCCATACACATATATCAAACCAATCTTGCCGAGCAGTGTGTGAGTTCGGATACTGATTGATGGCGACTGGTGGTTGACAAGGTCAATGTCCATTTCTGTGAGTGTGAAACTTGGCTGTGTTGTAGAGTACAGATTCTAAGCTCATAATGCCGGGTTTTAGTTATTTTTTTTTATAGGCTTCGTGCAGATTCAAGAGTGTACGCTCTTATGGTGTTTGTGACACAACCTGGACGGGGTGCAGATGGTTTGTGTCGAAGATGTTCGTTCACTACTCTCCGGAGGTGGTTGTCTTACATTTTTTGAGAGACTCGACTGAATTTGTCGCGTTGGTCGTAGTTCACAGTAACTTTTTTGTTTCCATGTCATTAAGGTGTTATATTGGAAATGCATGCACAAAGTATGAATTTTGAAGTGATTTTATGCTGCGAGTGTAATGCCTTCATCCGCACTTTTTGATCATATCTCATCCACAACTGATGTTGTTGCATAGTGTTTCCGTATAGAAATTATTCTTTGCTATGGATAGACTTGAACTACAGACCTTCCACTCAATAGTCGGTGATGATTACCGTCGCACCACGACCACCCCTGTTTTTTTAGAATCTTAGCTACTGTGGTTCCTGAGATCTAGGTAAAAGTTTGCAAAATTCGACGTAGAAAACCTGGAATTGTAGCTTGGCTACTGACAAGCTGATCCCATCTTGTTTTGCTTTCTAAGGTTTGGATGTTCCTCTCGTTGCCACTGAAAGTAGCAAGACACGTCTTTTACTCTTTTACTCTGATAGGCCAATTCTTGATGGTGATTATTTGAAACCTAATACTCCAATCGCAACCTGGCATTGTAGCCGTTGGCTTCCATCAGCTTCATTGTGAATGGTCCTATGACAACGTACCGCTCCGCAGCGAATGTAGTGGGAAATGTTGTGTTGAAAGCTATGTTTTCAGACATCTTAGATGTTTTAGAAACATTTTCTCAATCCATCTTGGCATTGAAGTCACCATCGAAGATCTTTACGTTGGTCATAGTTGGAGCTATATAGATATTGCAAAGGTATCGCGAAGAAAAAGTGCGCCGAAATCAAAGCGAAGAGCATAGAAGGCCTCTATCAGGAGTTGGAAGAAATATCGTCTTCCGCGTCTGACAGGAACCAAGCTACCCAGGAGCTTCGACAAAGCAATTTGAACAAAGGAGCAAATATCTTTAAGATAGCCGCCCAGAGAAGAAGAAAGGCTCAGGAGATTCGTTTCCCAAAGTTTATTAACAATGCTGAAGGCCAACTCCTTGTGGAAGACGAAAAAATTCTCCACAGATGGCGACAGTATTGCGAGGAACTTCTGAACAGTTTCCCCGAGTGTACTTTCCAAGAGCCGCCCCGAATCATGCCGAAATATCCGACATCACAGTCGAAGAAGTTCGGTACGCGGTTAAAAACTCCAAGAAAAGAAAGGCCGGACGGGATACCCTCTGAGTTCTGGAAAAAGATGGGAGACATCGGGTCTAGATGGCTCATGGTTCTTATCTCCAAACTTATGAGAGGCGACACTATGCCTAATCAATGGAGGGAAAGCTATCTTCTTCCTTTGCAAAAAGGAAAGGGTGATACGCGAAATTGTGATAACCACCGTTCTGTCAAGCTGATGTCGCACACGTTGAACGGGTATTAGATAGCCGACTGCGGAAAATAATACGACTATCTGATGACCAGTCCGGGTTTGTCTCGGGTAAATCAACGACAGATGCAATCCAAAGTATAAGGGTCATGATGGAAAAGCATCGTGATTCTTCAAAGGACTTGCGTATGGTGTTGGTTGATTTCGAGAAGGCCTTTGACCGGCAACCAAGAGATCTTTTATGGGTAGCGCTAAGACAAAAAGGAGTTCCAGAAACCTACGTGCGAGTGATCATGGACATTTACTACAGAGCAACGACAAGAGTAAGATGCACCGCAGGAGTCACCGAAGAGTTCGCAATCAAAGTCGGTGTACACCAAGGGAGCGTCCTCAGCCCACTGCTCTTTATAGCAGTCCTTGATTGCTTGCTTGAAGGAAAAGTGACGGACTCCAATGTGCACCAGCTATTCCTTGCTGACGATGGAGCCATTATAAGTGATGATCAGGCGTCCCTACAACGAGCACTTGATGTGTGGGTGGACATTTTTTAGGGACACGGGTATCGTATTAGTTCAAAGAAGACAGAATATCTGTGCTGCCCGTTCTCTGACGATCATCAGCCTATTGCAGACATTTACTTGAATGGAAGAGTGCTTCCCAAGTGTGAAAAGTTTAAATATCTGGGATCTATGATTAATAAAGAAGGAACTTGTGATGACGACATCAACCATCGCGTAAGCGTAGGGTGGATGAAGTGGCGGGAAAACTCCGCCATCTTCTGTGATCGAAAAATGCTCCCTAAGCTGAAAGGAAGGCTCTACACTTCAGTTGTACGTCCGACGCTCACATACGGTTCACAATGCTGGACAATGCACAAAAAGTATGAGAGCAAATTAACGGCAGCTGAGATGAAGATGCTTCGCATGACAGCGGGAGTAACAAAGCGTGACAGAATTAGAAGTTCAAAGATCCGAGGAAGCCTCCACGTAAAAGAAACCATCACATGAAAGATATAGCGCGACCGACTCAGTTGGTATTGCCATGTTCAAAGGAGAGATCCTTTGAACCCCGTCCAAAAGGCGATATCAATCAACGTTCCAATTTCAACACGCAAAAAAGGCAGGCCGAAAAACAATTGGTGCAAACAAATGCAAAAACACCAGCATTTGATTGGCCTCAGCGATGAAGTAATCCCAAACCGGGAAGCCTGCCGCTACTTTCTGAGGTCAAACCGGCGGATCCCACAAGCGGACCAGTAGGAATGCAGTTAAGTGGGAAGGTCCTACACTTCTGACCATAACGACGCTGGAAAAAAGGAAAAGAATAGAAGATAGTTGGAGCTCCAAGAAACTATCTTTGGTTTCCTAATCCTTGTTTTCTGTTCGGATCATGAGCACATATGAGTTCGATGTCTTTCGATTTGACTTATATGCATATTCTAATATCTTCAATTTGCTCTAAAGGCTAGTCGTCTGTTTAGTCTATTTCTTAGCATTTTCTTCGCATTTTCGTAAGTCGAGTCTATTCATGTATTTTACAAAGCAAGCAATCTGCAAAACCGCGCTGTGGTCATTATTTACTCCATTGATTTATAGCAGTGTCATCGTCGATATTTGAGACCTTATGAGGCGATCAAATTTTTTTTTTTCATGCCAAGTAAGCCAATTAGCTTGTAACATCTTCAAATTGTTACCAGCAATAAAGGCAATTTCTTAGGAGACACGACTACTTCTGAAACCGGTATACTTCCTAAGGTGACAAGGGGCAACCCACTCACATAGCATTTGTTCTGCACCAGAACATCACCATCAAGACATAGCCTACACTCTATAGGTATTTCAGGTCATATCTCAGACCGCATTGACGGCCAGCATGTCTATTGATAACGTTTCTGTTCAGTACTAAATTATTTCTAGAGATTTTGTTCAAGGACTAAAGATTTTTGTTTTCGACGAAATCCTTGGGCAGATGTATGATATCAACCCCACAACGGCCTGTATATTAATGGAAGGGCCATTTCTAAATAAAATATCAGCATTTTCGTTGCCACTGATGTACCCAGGTACCCACTTTTTTTTCTGTCTTGTTACTCCTGATCTTCTTAGCTATAAAAACATTATAACTTTACATATGTAGCCACAACAAATCAAAGGATATTCATACACCACTGTTTACCCGCTCGATCTGCGATACATATATAAAAATGTAGTTCACTCTGCTTGGATAAGCAAACGGAGCATAAGAGAGATTAAGAAACAATAATATTTTCCAAAATTTTCTCCAGGCGAGATCCTGAAGTGGATTTTTCAAGAAAGGGACAATGACAAGCGAGGATATAATGATTCATATTATCAGGCCTGCATTCCTAAAAATTTGTTTTCATCTGCCTCAAAATTTAACTACCAAAAAACTGAATATAGTTTAGATAGAGAGATAGATAGATTTATTGATTTCGTATAATAATTTACGTTAAGTTTGTTACCGCACATTTTACAGTACAGGGATTTGATAATATTATCTTGCCACTGAAACAAAAAACTGAAAGAAAAACAAAAAAACCAAAAAGGATACATAAACAAAAACAATAAATAAATAAATAAATAAATAATCAAATAAATAAATACAAATGATGGAAAGTACAGTCTTAAGTCGCATTTAGTTAGTACACAATCCATTAATGAGTGGGTTGTCTGGAAAAATACACCTAACTACAAAATTGGATCGAAGTTTTTTCAGTTCTACGACAGATCAATTCAACATTCGCTTTACGGTGTAGATCTACGGTAGAGTGATACCAAGGTAAGTTGAGCATCATTTTCAAAACTTTATTTTGGCATATCTGTAGTTTCTTTATATGGCATTTTGCACAATCCCCTCAAACGTGGCATCCATACAAAAGAATCGCTTGAAAAATAACTTTGAAAATTATGATTTGATTTTCTGTTGAAAGCGCTGATTTTTTGTTAATAAATGCGTCCAGCATTTTGATTGCCACCCCTACTTTCTTGACCGTTCTTTTGGTTTGTTCATTGAATACTAACTTTGAATCTAGATGGATACCTAAATATCTGATACAGGGCTCCCAGGGAATGGTTATTCCATTAACTTGTAATTGGGTCGAAGGGAGAAAGCAATGCTTTCTTGTCCTAGTGAAAAAGATAGCTTGCATTTTCTCTTCATTCAATTTAATTTTCCACTTTGTATAATATTTTTGTAATACATCCATTGCATTATTAAGATTGCTTTCAATATTGGAGGCAAACTCGTGTGATGAAAATATTGCTGTGTCATCAGAAAAAAAGGCTAGGTACATGACAATTACGCAAATCAGGGAAATCGGACGTGTAGATATTATATAAAACTGGGCCTAATACAGATCCTTGAGGGACGCCAAAGTCGAACCTTATTATCTCAGAGACACTACCATTAATATGAACTTTAAAACGACGACTAGACAAGAAACTTTGTACTATTTTGCAAATATAGGATGGGAAATTAAACTGTATCATCTTAAAAATCAGACCATTGTGCCAGACAGTATCGAATGCTTTTTCGATATCTAACAGAATCATTCCAGTAGATTTACCTACGGACTGATTTGCTTTCACAATATTACAAATCCTAAGCACTTGATGCGAAGAATTATGAAACTGCCTGAAGCCAAATTGTTCATTAGGGTAAATATTGTTATCACAGATATGTTTCAGTATTCGTTTCTTGAGAACTTTTTCTAATATTTTGCTTAAGCTACTAAGCAAACTTATTGGCCTATAGCTTTCTTGACTTTCAAATGTTTGCTAACTTCCATGCCTCTGGAAAATATTCCATTTTCAGGCAGGCATTGATGAGAAATGTTAAATATTTTATTCGAGATTTAGGCAAATGCTTAATATATACCATCAACACCACCTGTTTTTCTTATTTTCAAGTCCTTGACTATATATTGAATACCTTTTTCTTGAAGGACACTATTTGAAGAATATGCTTGAACTGTAGCGTCGAAACATTTTCAGTTTCTGCATCACCTAAATTTCTGGAAATGTTGTGGTTTTTTGCAAAGTGTAGCGCAAGTGCATTTGCTTTATCTACATCCGTGAAATAGGTGTTAACAGAATCCCTTAAGAATGGTAATTGTTTTTTCTTATTTTTTATTACCCTTATAATATTCCAAAAAGGCCTAGCGTTTTTTTCAAGTGAACTGAGTTTTCTATTCCAATTTTTATTACGAACTTGTGATATATTCAGAGCAATGATTTTATTAAGATTCGATACCGCATGTCTGTAAAAAAGGATCCCGGTGTCTTTGCCAGTTTTTTCGGTAAACGTTTCTTATTTTCATAAGCTCTAGTATATAAGGAGGAAGTTTTAAGTTAGCTTCACTTACAGATCAGAACTAAGGACGTTTACAGTAATCGGTTGTGTTATTAAGCTAGGAACATTAGTAACGAACAAGTCTAGGACAGATGGCTGACCACGAAAACCAGAAGGGAAATAGGTGGGACTGGGAGGAAACATTACAGAAACTGGCAGGTTAACACATAATTCTGACAGAATATTACCCCATGAGTTAGCTCTCAAGCAACCCCAATCCCTATGCCTACAGTTGAAGTCCCCTCCAATGAGTAATTCACCGCTCAAAGAGAATAACCTGTGTTAGTCATTTTTGACGGCAATTCTTTTGTCACTAAAATCACGGCCGCCGGGAAAATATATACAAAATACCTTGATCTTTTGCTGGTTTCTTAAGTTTAGTTCAATGCCTATGTTTTCTACGTAACGCGTTCTTACCATAGGTAAAAGCGAATGTTGAATTGATCGTTTAATTAATATTGCAACACATCCGGCTTGCCTATCCATTCTACCATATCGATAGCATTTGTAGTTAGGTGTGGATAATTTAACATCATTATGTAACATGGTTTCAGTTACCAAGGCAATATAAAAAAAAAATAAATAAACTCAATCATTTTGTTGCGTATACCTCTAGCATTCCATGTTATAACTCTTAGGTTTCTATCTACCATACTATTTAACATTGGGGTATAAAAACTTAGTTGCTAAATGTGCGATAATGTTAAATTGTTCAATTTTGGTTTAACATACAGATAGTTTGGTAATAATTTCCATACATAAGAATTAATTTCTTCAGCCGTAAACAATGTGTTGAAATTGTTGCCGGGAGTGTTGCCAGAGTTGTTGCTGAAGTTATTGCTGGAGATGTTGCTGTTACCACAATTTATGTTTGCACTTGTGCTCGCGTAGTTTTTTTTAGTAAAATTCAACTGGTTTTCTTTTAGTGTGAAAATGAATCTATTTAAACCAAATATGCTCCATTATTATCGACAATGTTTTACCGTGATGCCATCGGTGAAGAATTTCCGTGGTTTTTGGCTGAAAACCTGAATCAAGTGGTTTTCACAGGCTTCTTTTGAAACCAGCTTAATTCCATTGAGAGAGTTCTGCAGGGATCGGAACAAGTGAAAGTCAGAGGGTGCTATATCAGGACTATACGGTGGATGCATCAAAACCAACCAAAATCTCGAATTTGTTGGCATTATCGTGATGAAAGACAACGCCTTTCCTATTATTCAATTCGGCCGTTTTCTTTTAATTGCCTGGCGTAATGTCTCTAGTTGTCCACAGTAGACTTGAGAATTAATCGTCTAACCAACTGGAAGTAGCTCATGGTGGACGATTCTCTTGCAATCCCACCACACATACAGCATCACCTTTTTCGGCGTCGATTTTGGTTTCGCGAACACTTGTGATGGCTCAGCATCCCTTGTCCACGATCTTTTACGTTTCCGATTGTCGTATGTGATCCATTTTTCATAACCTATCCCTCGCTTTACACGCTACTCGTTTTGCACGTCTTCGATCTAACCCGATTCTTAAAAAAACGAATATCATCTACACATTGTAAACTTTTTTTTTCATAATTTCGTATTAATTTTCACAATTCATTATATTGAAAATTAATTTAAGTAAGTAACTAAATAAGAAATATATTTTAAGATATCCTTTTAACTAATTTAAAACCTGAGTTTTACCATGGCAAAAGCAAGAATTAACAAAACAGGGATGACGAGAAAAATTATTTCTTTAGAAACAAAAAATTTAAATTTTTGACCGATGTTGCTAAGTTTTATTTTATGAATGAAGAACAATAAAGAAAAACGAAGACTTAATTAGAAAAAGTCTAGCAGCTGGAATGCATACGAATATAAGTACAACTTCACACGTAAGTGGCGATGGAAAACATGGAAAAGGCTCTTATGATATGGCTAGAAGACCAAAATCTGATACCAATGCCGCAAAAAATAAAGCTTTAAAAATGTATGAGAAAATTCAGATTCAAGCGCCGTCTACTTCTGCGAATAAAGTACCTTTTCATGCAAGTCATGGTTGGTTCCAACGATTTAAGCAAAAAATTTCTTTGCATAGTCTAAAATTAAAAGGTGAGCAAACATCTAAAATATAAAGGGATAAATATTAATAATCTTCCCGTTTATTGGAATGCCAATAAGAAAGCTTGAGTTACTGCCACATTGTTCAATGATTGGTTCCATAACTTTTTCGTGCCAGATGGTAAGGAGTATTTAATAAAAAAAGGATTGCCTTTTAAAGTCCTTCTTGTTCTTGATAATGCTCCAGGTCACCCCCAAGATTTGCAGCATGAAAATGTTGAAATTTGACTTTCCCGCGGATTCGTCCGTGCATATAGAATAGAGAGAGATTTGATTATCCCTTAGGAATGAGATGTTTTTCTGGATAAAAAGTAGTCTGTCACTCTTTGGTCCTTCCTATTCTATTCCCATTTCAAAAATCATGTCAATCGGTCTCTCCGTTTCGAAATGAAAGTAGACACAAACTTCAAACTTCTTCAGCATTGACATTGAAGAATCATTGTGCAATCGTCTGAGGACTAGTCAATTCTCAATTCAGCTCGATGAGTCCACTTTACCAACTAATGAAGCGTTGTTGCTGTCTTACGTTCGAGGTTTATTAAAGATGAGAAAATATGTGAAGAACTATTGTTTGTTAGAAATCTAGAGACCGATACAAAAGGCGAAACCATATTCAATACATTGGAAAAGTTTTGTGACGAGAAAGAATTTCCTTTGAAGAATATTATATCAGCTGCTACGGATGGTGCCCCGGCTATGACAGGGTGCCATAAAGGCTTCATAGCGTATCTTAAAAATAAAATTCCAGATGTCCTTGCTTTACATTGCGTTATTCATCGACAACATTTGGTTGCCCGAAATTTAAGTGAACGACTATTTCAATCACTGCAATATGTCATCAAAGCAGTCAATAAAATCCGCAATAGCTCTTTGAATGATAGGTTATTTCATCAGCTTTGTGTTACTAATGACGAAGATTTCAACCGTTTGCTGTTTCATACTGAAGTTCGTTGGCTATCAAGAAGCAATTCACTGACTCGATTTTACAACCTGTTTAACTCTGTGATAGAGTTCTTGGAAACCAAAGATACAGAATTGCGCAATAAGCTCATTACATCAAAGAATGATATAGCCTACATGACAGATCTGTATAAATTGTTCAACGACATGAATCTCCAACTGCAAGGGGATGGACTAAATTTAATTAAAACAAAAAATGTAGTTGCTGCTTTCGCGGCCAAACTGCTTCTACACAAAAAGAATATCGGCAGACGTGAGTTTCACAATTTTCCGCATTTATCAGTATCCTGCAGTAACGACGACTTGTTTGCCTACTGCCAACATTTGGAAAATCTCCACATTGACTTCACCGAACGATACCAGGACATTTTGAACTTGAAAATACCCGACTGGGTCAACACCCGTTTTCAAATGTCAACACAGCAATATCACCTCAGCTAGAAGAAGAACTTATAGAATTGACAACGAACGGGGAAATAAAAATCAAGTTCGAAAATGGCTACCAAGAATTCTGGCTACAAAAACTGGTCCCGCAATTGTACCCTGGATTGTAGTTAATCGTTCAACGATTCTTGATAGCATTCCCATCGTCATATTTGTGTGAACGTGGATTTAGTGCTGTGGCAACGCTGCTTACTGAAAAGAGAAATCGTTTGCATGTTACCGAACGTGGTGACTTGCGGCTGTTCTTAAGTAAATTGGAACCTGATATCAACAAACTTATTAAACAGCATCAGATTCATCCTACACATTAGTTTTTATATTAAAATCAATTATATTTGTTTTATTTTGAATAAAAGATACTCTGTCTGAATACTTTAAAGTTGCGTTTCAATAATCATTCTCATCGGCAGGTATAGCCCGCTAGAGTAAACTTGAGACCTGAGCGCCTTTGTATACTACCTACCTCGCTCAGGTCTCGAGTTAACTCATGCGGGTTATAATAAAAGTCTCGTTTAGATTTAATGTTTAATCTCCGCTGATATAGCTCACAATAATTTGTTTCATTTGAAGTTATAGTGGTTTTTAAGTAAGTAAAAAAATGGGGGGCGCTAAAAAAAATTATTTTCAAAGTGGGCAGTAGACAAAATAAGTTTGGGAACCTCTGCACTAGACCAGATAATTTCGACTTTCAAGGCACTGTATATTAAAAAGGCATTTACTCGTAAATATATTTTAGATCTTATGGAAAGTGAAGGATCTCTTACAATTATTGATGCATGGAAAAAATGTATGATGTTAGATTGCGTCAAGCATATAGGAATGTCATATGCCGAGATTAAACAATCAACGCTCCATAATATATATTTAAAGGTGAGAATTATAGAATATCTTTGAAGGAAGAGTATTCTCAGGCAATTGAGTTGGGTCAAGAATTGGGTAGAGAAGGCTGCAACGATATAGCTGAAGCAGATATTGCTGAAATAATGGAAGACCAGGAATTACATGAAGATGACTTAATTAAAATTGTCAAAAATATTAGTGAAAACGAAAATGATGTTGAATCTGACGTTGAAGACAATGAACCCAGTGCATTCACAGCAAAAGTCGTTCACGAGGTTAGGAAGACAATTAGGAAACTATTTTCAAGTACATGATCCGATTGTTGAACGAGCTCTCAAATTTCAGCGAGATGTTAATAAACTTTTAAGTCAGTATGAAGAAGCCTACAAAGATATGACTAAAAACAAAACACAAATCCTAAAATGTCTCAGCAAACTACGACTAAAATCAATACAGCAACTGTAGAAGGAGAATCGCATGAGATAATGTTATCCAGTGATGAATCTGATATTATACAATTTCATTAAAGAAGACAAATCGTTGAAAGTGATAGCAATTAAGTTTCAATAAAATTAGGAAGAAAAGTCTTCTTATAGTTATTATTTTTAATTTTTTTTTATTTATATGAACTACAATATATTTTGTTTCTATGAAACAGATTTTTATGTTTTTTTTTTCACTTTACAAATAAATTTAATTATTTTTATGTTTTCAATGATTTAAAAGATATTTTTATATTTTATTAAGTCACGCTTTGTGTTCAATAAATGTCTAAAAAAGCTTATTTATAGTCGTTTTCGTTTTACACAGTTTTTTTCATATACAAATTAATTCTTCGAATTACACGGTTTTGTCAGGAACGTATCTACCGTGTTAAACGAGGGATAGGTGTATAGCGCAGCTTTTCATTATTTATCTCCATTTTCAAATGCAAACAACTGCAAACAGCCACTGCATCAGTTTCGATGTTTACACATTCAAAGTAGCGCTCGGACCAGAAACCAGAACGATCTTTCGTACGTCTTCCCCCGTGACACAATGAAATTTTGAATGAAGTCCAGGTTCGTAGGGACAAGACCTGTTATAAACAAACTCTATTGGTGAATACATGTGAGCTCGTTTCATTTTACCGCAGTGTATTCCTGCCACATACACTCTTGGAATTATAACAATGTGCGTGATTGTTCACATAATTTTGACAGAACCCCGGGTTCCCACGTGCTCGCCGCAGCTTGTAGGCAAACGTCGGCATATATTTTAAGTGGTACGTCTCATTGGTGGTTTCTGGCTCGGAATGTCACCTTTCCAACGAGCGCTTAGTGGTAGCTGCGGTCTGTGTTTCCTGAGTTATTTGCAATTGATGCCATCTATCTGGAACACCGCCACGAGCTTTTTTCCCACACCCAATATATTTGTGCTCAAGGACGGACAATCTTTTCTTTTCCAAGCAATGGTACTTAGTTTTTGATTTTGAAAAGTTGATTTTGGTTACGTCCATAGTCGTATTGACATTTATTTTTTTATTTATTTATTTATTTATTTCATGAATAATAATATAAATAATACAATAAATGGAATTTAAAAAATTGAATTTACATTTTTGGATGAAATAATTAGGTACATTCTGTTGTCGGAAGGACAAGTGACGAATGTACCATCAGCACTCAATAACATTGAATTAGATGGTGGGGTTAAGTAAAAAGAGGAAATATTATAAATTATTAAACATTAGTTTATATTCATGTGCATTAAAATATTCATGCGAAAAATCTTAGATGTTATGTCACTCTGGTGAATAGGTTTTCTATTTCATAATTATTCAATGAGAAAAGCCACATTCGCGCATTTTTTAAAAATGTTGAAACTTTTCTTTCGCAACTAATATTTGTTGGTAATTTATTAAATAGACGGCAAGCAGTTACAGAATAAAATCGAGAATAAACATCTTTATTGATAATAGGAACTTGTACAAAATTGCTGGTGTTAACACGTTAGTTGTACTTACCATATAGTCTGGCGGCAGTATATCCAGATTTCAGAAAAAATATTTTAAGGACTTTGTAGCAGTATAGGTGTCGTATTGGAAGAATTTTGAGGAGTCTAAATAGATCATGAGTTGAGGTTCTACGATTCATTCGACAGATGATCCGAGTCACATGTTTTTGTTTGATCAGTAATGATTGAATTTTATTTAAGTGTGTACCTCCCCAGCACGATATGCCGTACTCTAATTTGGATTTTAAAAGACCATTATAAACCATAATTAGAATGTTCGAATTACAGTAAAGGCTGAGGTGATATATTTGTCCAACAACTCTATTGGAATACTGTTTGAAGTATGTAGTATGGTCCTTCCAATTTAATCTATAGTCCAATATAACACCTAAGTACTTAAATTGAGGAACCCTTTCTATTGTAAAACAATCGTTATTACATTTAGCATTCGTATTAAAGGTAGGCATTAATTGATGTTGGGGAGAACCGTCATTTAGACAGAATCTAGAGCAAACAGGAGAGTGATAGTGTAGAACCATATCTTGCGGGACTATGCCCGTAATGTTAAAAATCATAAATTTGGTTTTATCGCTAATTTGTAATTTATGGGACTTAAACCATCTTCTTAGTGTTTCGAGATCAGAATTCAGATCAGCATATACATAAGTCGAGGTAATTACTGCTTGCATAGCATAACGCAGTATCATCCGCGAAGGCAGTGATTTTACCTTTGAGGGATTGGAGAAATAATGAATTCACAAAAACCAAGAATAAAATTGGTCCCAAAACTGATCCTTGAGGGACACCAGAGCAGTTTTTAATTCTCTCGCTTTGTTTACGATTATTGAGATATGAGGTAAGCCAAGAATGCATCGAGCCTCTGAAGCCTATGCCATATAGTTTACTAAGTAGTAGATCATGGTCGACCGTGTCAAACGCTTTGGTAATATCTATAAATAGAGCGGCTGTTACTTTAGAACTATTAAGGCTATTGTTAATTTCGCCACATAATTTCAATAACGCATCTTCGGTTGATCTTCCACTTCTAAAGCCAAACTGGAATTCGCTGAAATAAGAATTTTTCTCAAGGAATAAAAGCATTCTAGACTTTACACCTCTTTCAAAAATTTTAGAGAATGTAGATAAAAGGGATATAGGTCTATAGTTATTGAGAACTGTGGTATCGCCCTTCTTATGCAATGGAATTACTATGGATGTTTTCAATGAGTCAGGAAAAATTCCTTTTTCGATACTTAGATTAAATAAATAGGCGACAATGTCAGAAATAAGTAGAGAAATGTTCTTAAGAATATTGCTTGAGATGTTATCATGTGAACATGAATCTGAGGATTTTAAAGACGAAATAATTTTATGTATTTCAATTGAAGTAAAGTTTTTGAAGAAGAAGCTGTGTTCTTGAAAGGTCTCTTGTTTTATGGTGTGATCTGAATAGTAAGAAGGGGTACTTTGGCAAGGATTCTGAATTATATTTGTAATAATCGTAATTATAATTGTAAGTAATCGTTAAAAATATTAGCAATCTCTGTGGGTTCAGTGACATGCTTGCTGTTATTATTTAAAACAAAGTCAACGTAAGGTTTGTTTCTATTTAAAATTTCATCAACAATTCTCCATTCCTTTTTAGTATTGCCAATATTATCAGCCAATCTACTACTAAAGTATGTATCCCTACAGAGATTTCCTTTTTTAGCTCTTGGCATATTATTTTATAATAATTTTTAAGCTTAATATTGTCAGGATGTCTGGCAACACGGATACGTAGTTTATTTTTCTTTCTGATTTTTGCCAGTAATGTGGAAGTGATCTAAGGTTTGATACAAGTCAATCTCTTGCTTTTATTTTCAAAACTTTAGCTGCAATTCGAAATGTGAAGCTACATACTTGGTGTTCCAATCCAATTTACGAGTATGGTTCTGAAAGTGAATTTGACAAAATCACTTTTTTTTTCTTTTTTTTTATTTCCCTGATATATTTACAACTGTCTTAGATTTTAGACATCCAGTAAATGGTATAAAAATTATTGACATTTAAGGGAAGTTTTACATGAGCAGGGACCATTGTCCCAAAACATCATCATCTTTAGTTTAATATTGAGGCACAGGTGGGTTTTAATCCACCCGAAACGTTGGAGGTTTTGTTCACTCCGAGCGCCCCTTGTCGCTGGTTGTTGTCGCCTGATGATTGATAATGTAATATGTATAATTGTAGAATTGCATAATATTGATACATATTACTAAGATATAAGACTAATTTAAACAAACATAAAACAGAAGATTTACACGCAGTATTCAAAGACGTGATTTGCCATTAAAAGAACGTGAGGTCGCAGGGCCTTTTGCCTCTTGGTCGAGAAGAGTACAAATGTCGTAGTTTGAGTGTGCCAATATTTTTAAAGTGTATTTCGAGCTGACTTTCTTAATCTCGTCGTCAACTAAATCAATTTGTAGGTCTTGGTGTATGTCCTGATTGCTAACATACCATTCAGCGTTGGTAATTTTTCTTAAGATTTTTGATTGTTGTCTTTGTATGATTTGAAGATTAGTTTTTTTGGATGTTCCCCAAATTTGGATACCGTACGTCCAGATAGGTTTTATTATACTTTTATAAATAAGCAACTTATTGCTTAGTGCGAGATTTGATTGGGATCGTAGCAGCCAGTATAGTTGTCTGAATTTAAGTTTTATTTGTTTTTGCTTTTGTTGAATGTGGTGCTTCCATATCAATTTGTTGTCTAGATGCATGCGGCATGTCTAAATATTTAGCTACAGGTTGAATATGAACCTCTCTGTTCATATATTTAGTCCTTATTGTATATATTACTTGGATTGTTTTGTCTTCATTGACTTTTATGTGCCAGTTTGAAAACCAGTCTAACGTTTTGTTTAATTCGTCTTGTAGTTGGTCAGTTATGGTGTGGAGATTACAACCCGAGTTGTAACCGTGTCGTCGGCAAATGTTGCTATTAGGGCCGTATCTTTGTCAGGATGTGGGATGTCGGCTGTAAATAGTACGTATAAAAGAGGTCCGAGAATGCTTCCTTGAGGTACTCCGGCGGTATCAAATGCCTTCGTGACGTCTAAGTATACTGCCTCAGAAAATAATTTTTTTGTCTAGTGAAGAGGATATTTTGTTTGTCACCCTATGTATCTGTTGAATGGTTGAATGCTTTGTTCTGAATCCGAATTGATGATCAGGTATAGCATTGATTTGGGCCAGAATTAGCTGTAGTCGTCTTTCTAGAAGTTTTTCAAAAATTTTAGAAACAAGTGGAAGCAAACTGATGGGTCTCTATGATGTCGTATTGGTGGCTTCCTTGCCTGGTTTGGGAAGTGCTATTATCTCGGCAACTTTCCACAATTTTGGAAAATATTTGAGCCTTATTACAGTGAGATGTCTACCGTCTTGTTAACCATATGTCTTTTACGGTTTACATATACAAGAGCTATAGCCGGGAAATCGGTACATTTGAATCTTCTTCAGCACTTTCACTTTTCAATGGCGATTAGGCCTTAAGACTTCTGTACTTTGAGCCATTCTCCTTAATTTTTTTTTAAAGTTTTGCCTGTAGTATGATGGACGATAATGTCCACCATAATCTAATGCGCGAAAGGTGTCTGCTACAGAATTACTCTTTTTGTTATAAGCTTCCACAGTTTCAACAGGTGTACAGCGACTAATAAGCGATACATAAATGGTAAACCTCAAGCTTATTGCATACAGTCTTATGTAATAGCTGGGTTTAATATAAGTGATTGAAAGAGGGATATCATAAACAATCTATTCTATTCACAACCTAACTCCCGATCTTTATATGTTCGTCCAAGCCGTATTAACACCTATGCTCCCTTTAACGACTATAAGCGAATAGATCTACAAGCTGCCGACATTAACACTCAGGACCTCAAAGTAGCCAATGTCGGTTAATGAATTTTATGCTTCAATGGATCCTTTCCCACTAACCTAGGCACAGTGAATAGTGTTTTAGTGAACTCCGCCGACAACAGGGGTGAAGCTGTACATCAAAGGAAGGTAGCTACTTGAATAAAAAAACATTGAGAGGTCAAAATGAAATACTGAGAGAGGAGACGCAGCTTGTGCTAATAATATGCGAAAACCACTTCTATAACACGTTGATGAGAGACTAAAATTCGGAATCAGTCAGAGCGCACCATTCGTCTTTTCACTCAACTGTAGGCGAGCAATATTCAAACTGAAAGCCTAACATGGTCAGACAGTATGACATAAGCCATAGTCAACATCACCGGTGTCTTGGTTAGAAAGTCAGTATGGACATGACCGCGAACTTTATCTGCCTCCGCTGGGGTATCAACGCGGAGTTTAGACGCAGGGTCAAAAGGTAAGAAACAGGAACCTACCTCGGATTTCCAACTCATTCCATATGTAGAATACGACAAGGGGCTTGGATCCTGTCGTAAGTGAGTGACAAGGCTTTTCATCGTTTCGAGACCAAGAAAATAGGAGGAGGTCCAATTATAAACTGTCCGGTCTCTACAGCCACATGGAGGCGCAGAGTTTGAACTACTGCATCGCTGACAAGTCATTATTATGCTTGTTTGTTAAGGCCTCTATCTATAATACCGTCACAAAAGGAAAGTTAGTAAGGTGTGGCAGTTCCTACGGCTTCCGTAAATACTGGCTGTAATAGGCGCATAAATCGAAAGGAACGTGCTGACAGAATATAATAGAAACTCCGTTCGTCGGGCGAACAGATAAACTTTCTCGCATATATCTTAGTCACCGAACGAATATTTAAAATCGTCCTTTGGATTCCGTTTTCTAGACCTATTCTTATCTTGCTGAACTTCCTTCGAATCACCTTGACCCACTAGTAATGTGCCTTCCAAATGGGCTTATGGTTATTAGGTTCATTCGACTTAAAAACGCACCTCTTATGTCATATTTCAATTCCTTTCAGTCAGTCAGGTGCTCAAATACTATTTTCCCAATTGAAGCTACCTTATTCAGCCCTAAGCCAATCTCATCCAAGAGGTCCTAAGGAATTCGCAAACTATGTTACCCTACATGAGAACTGTGCGTCCGTATCGCAAATTCGTATTCAAAAAAATCAAAATTCAAAAAAACAAAAAAAAAATATAAAAATCAGTTGTAAATTTAGTATGCAAATCATCGAGAGATATTTTTGAAACTAGTTTAGCCATGGATTCGAAGTGTTTCATGTTCGACTTGGTCATTTTAAATGTCTGGGTGCCGGGATTCGATTACAATCAAAAGCCGCTAACAGTAGATGTTGTGTTCAACAAAACCGAATTTTCGATAGAATCAAGCCCGGATAAGCCTGGCGAATTTAAACAGGGTAGAACCTGTGAGTTTTCAGCTTGTCGTGACGAGTTGCAAAATGACTTAAAAGAACATCCTTTAAAATTAACAGTAAGATCTGAGGCGGAAGTTATAGGTTTGTATATATCTCATGTTTTGAAAATACCACTGATCGGCTTTTCTGACGATCTTGTGCACAGGAGCGGTGGATGTGAAGTGGCCCAACGATTTGTTCGATCGATTGGATTCAACTAATTTCATGCAATACAATCATTTTGATCAGTGTAGTTTGATGGCGGATGCCAATGAAGCCGGTAAGGTGGGCATTCAATATCGTTTAAGAGTCAAATGTGAGGAATCGGAGACGGAAACAGATTTCGGAGAGGAAGAAGGCGTGAAAAAGCACGACATACAGTCGGAATTGAAGAAAATAGTCAACCCGCACGAATTGTTTTTTCTGATTAAAAGCGAATCAAAGACATGTAATACGATGAGGAGTGGTATGGGAGATAACAAGGAAGGCTGCGCCACGGCACTCGATTTACAAAAGTTTAAATTGTTCCACGGGAAGGTTGTGCGGGATCCCGACATATTCGATCAGGTCTACTCGCTGGATTGTTGCCATATAAAGGTAAATTGAGCTATTTAATGTCATAGTTTATGAGAATGTTGTTTTATCTAATTTCCAAAACAGGAGAGGAAATCGTTAATATTTCTTTTTTATATTTAGATTATAATTCACAGTATTTCAGATATTTCGTTACTGTATTGCAATAGTGGGACGGTAGACTTTACTTTTAACGTGATGTGAATGGCGAAAATAGGATGTTCTAAGCAAAGACTAAATACTACGGGGAAGTTGTTTCCTAGCTTTATGTTGACCTTTAAAAGAACCACTAGCCACCATTTAAACAGTGAAATGGACCTAGCTTTTTACAAATGAATATATACATTTGAAAGAGTCGTTCCGTTTAAAAGATTCCTACTGTTTCCAGGATATAATATAAAAAGCAACTCAAAATGGAATGCAAAGGGTGTTCAAGAAATAACAGGAATTGTCTCACTTAAATGGCGCTACAGTGTGGGGTAAATCTAGGCCTCAACCAGAAGAAAACGGTTTTCCCCATATCGACGTGTCTGCGATGAACGTTACTAAAGCTATAGGACCTTAAACTCAGACATGTCCGGAAGTTTAACACTTGACCGGTTGAATTGAGACCAATAATTTTTGCAAGTCCAAGCTAAACAGTTTTTCTAGATTTTCTCGGCCAGAAGCGACTTTTTGTAGGCTTTCTTGCCCTTTTTAATAGCCCTCCTCATCCTCATATTTTTTGTTAAGATATTCACTCGAAATGATTGATATTGCATTGCATTTTTAAGCAACCCTAATCCGAAATTTTCTCGAATTGATGCACCTTTTTCTGCTCCTTCTTCTATCTACTAAACCAGAAACGGCTGACTAGCCTTTCATTGAACTGTATTTCGTTTCTAAACTTGTAATACAAGGTGCGCCATCTCATATGGGTCGATGTAAATTTCGAATAACTTCAACAATTCTCAACCGATTTTGGAAATTTAAAAAATTTTTATTCAGCTTGGATTTGTACAATTTATTTCAATTAATTTTTGAAAACAATATCAATTAAATGACCGCCTTTATTACCGATGCAACAATGGGCTCGTTTTCGCGCATTCTCCATGACATTTTCGAGCATTTCGGTCGAAATTTCTTCGATTTCCGCACGAATGTTTCTTTTGAGCTATTCTATTGTCTTCGGACCTTGCTTTTCAAAAATCCCCAAAAAAAAAGTCTGGAGTAGTCAAATCCGGCAATGTCGGAGGCCAGTCAATATCGCCCTTTTTTGACACCAATCTTCCAGGGAACTTCTTACGCAAAAGATTCATTGTTTTGTCCGCAGTGTGGCATGTCGCACCGTCTTGTTGAAACCAAAAGAGAAACAAGCCTTTTTTACGCATTTGGGGCAACATCCACCGATATCGATCGCCATCCACTGTATCACCAACTTTGAAGAAATACGGTCCAATGATGGTTTTAGCGCATAAACCGGCCCAAACAGTAACTTTTTGATCATATAGGGGCTCTTCGTGAATAATGTGAGGATTTTCGGTGCTCCAGAAGCGACAATTTTGTTTATTAACTGAGCCAGAGAGCGTAAAATGTGCCTCATCGGTCATCAAAATTTGCTGCCAAGACTCCGGCTCAGCATTAATCATTGCAACGACATTTTGTGCGTATGCCAAGCGCCGCGGCCGTGGCTCATCTTGTGGCAAAATGCTTTGAGTTATCTGTACTTTGTATGGAAATAAGTGAAGATCATCCTTTAAAATTCTCTGCAAAGTGGTCCCACTGATGCCTAACTGCTGCGAACGGCGCCGATATGACAAATTTGGGTCTTCTTGAACACTGGCCTTCACAGACTGAATAGATGAGTTTGAACGCCGCGGACGTGGCCTAGGTTGCTCACGAGGGCTTGCCACAGAACCAAATTGAAAAAAAAATTCGAGGCCCAACGACGAATTGTATCTTTTTTGGGCGCAACACAATCACGATATTTTGCACGTTGAGTTAGCACAATCGAGCGTTCATTTGTAATGAACATTGAAACTATTTCCGCGCGTTCTTTTGGTGTGAAGCGATTCATGGTTAAAATTACACAGAACTTACGTTTCCAAAATGTGATAACATATGAAAATCGGTTGACAATTGTTGAAGTTATTCGAAATTTACATCGACCCGTATGAGATGGCGCACCCTGTATTAGGTCGCATAACATACCAAGTGCAGTCAAACAATTGGGAAACGGAAAACTGTAAAGCAGTCATCACCGCACTCCAGAAAGAGTGATGGACATAAGACTAGTGGACTTTGAGAGCTAGAGCTCATCAGAACTATCAACCACCGAATAGAGTGATCACTGATTGATCGACATCAGACGGTTCCCAAACATTCTGGATGTCAAATCTGCACAAACCGTAGAAGAACAATAGAGAGGTTAGCTAGGAATGACAAGTGCATAGTGCAAATTTTAAGGAACCCCCGACACAAAAAAGCTTTAAAAAGTAAAAAAATAAAACATTTCTCTCGGCTTTTGGCTTCATTGAAAGAACCTATTAATGTTCTCAAGATAAGCTTCGCCGGTAGGGATACCACAACATGACATGGCTCTGTGTAGGTCATTATCATAAACCCTATCACCCCTTCAATTCGGCGTCGAATCGGCCCAATAATTTGGCATAGTACAGCCCTGTGACCGTTTTGCCCTTCTCCAGGTAGTCGATGTGGATCACACCTTGTGAATCCCAGAATACGGTGGCCATCACCTTTCCGGCCGATGGGACAGTTTTCACCTTCTTCGAAGCACGTTCGCCGGGTGAAGTCCACTGTTTCGACTGTTCCTTGGTCTCTGGTGTGTACCAGTGGATCCATGTTTCGTCGACTGTCACGAAACGACACAGAAACTCCTTCGGATTGCGCTTAAATAGCATCAAACACTGCTCTGAAGTGGTCTTACGGTTCCGCTTGTACTACTGTCTCAGTTATCTCGCGCACCTTCAATCGGCGGTCTGCCAATACGAGATCGTGGATTTTTGTCACGTTATCCTCCGTGATAGCCGTTTTCGGGGCACCTGGACGTGGCTCATCAAAAACCGACGTGCGACCACGTTGAAACTCGTTAAACCAATTTTTGATGGTCGCCATCGAAGGAGAAGAGTCGCTGCGCGATTTCCCTTCCAAAAACAAGAATCGAATCACCGACCGATATTGCTCTTTTTCCATTTTTCTAAAATCCGCGGACACTCCCGCTTTCACACGCGGTCGAAACAAAACTACTAGTCCGATCCGCCTGAAATTTTGACAGTAGCCGTCTACTAGAATGATACTGGCACCATGTGGCGGTGAGGCTAAGTACTTATCGGACCACCCTCGTATAAATGATTCCGCAAATTAATACACCAATTAAGAACTTTTAACTGACATATAAATCGTTGTCGTCCATTTACAAATATTGAAGATGCAAATAATTTTTCAAAAAGGGATCCATATTTTCAAGATAAAATATTAAAAAAAAAAGATGAAGTATGTAGGTATCTTGTTTTTCGGAATTATAAAACTACATTCGAAGACTTTTTCAACAATTTTTTTTTTTTTTTTGTTGGAGGCTTCTACTATCTGACGCAAATACTGGCCCATTGTACTACCAGACAGACACCTTGTCTTCATTGTATTTGTCCGGAGAAAAGTGAGGAGGGGCTTCAGTGATGTAGAGCTATGGGATTCGACACACACCACGTCGGCTCCAAGGGTGCGCCACCGTGCGCGAGCGAAGGCGGGACATTCGCAGAGAAAGTGTTCTGCTGTGTCATCCTCCTCACAACATTCAGCACAGGTAGGCATCTCACTGATGCCAAGCACTTAGAGATGCTCAGCAAAAGCCTAATGACGCCCGTAAGCCTTCTGCAATCATTTCTCCTTAAGGATAAAAAGAATGTTGCGGACTTCTTCCAGACATCAGGGCGTACGCGCTTAGAAGTCCTGGATATTACCTCCATCTACGACTGTGTGCATTAAAGACCCAGTCGTTGATGTCAGATTTCACCGTGGAAGCAGGTAGACCTAAGGCGGGTTCAGAGCACCTTCTAGATCTCATTTCCTGGGATCCCAGAGTGACCTGGGACCCATACATGCCTAAGTAAATTTACTCTTCCCACTTTGTTCAAAAAGGTCTTGAGTTCATGCACTAATTTGGAGTTGGATAGAGGGCTGGACACACCTTAGAGTGCAGCTTGGCTATCACTGCAGACGCATATGCTTTTTCCCTTCCACCTGTGCTTCATAAGATAGTGCATGGCCATTAGGATTGCGTAAATCTCCGATTGAAAGACAGATGCATATTTTCCTAACGAAAAGGCTAGGACTGGGCCTTCGCCATCTGTGAAAATGCGAAGACAGCCCATTCCAGGTTCAGTGTCTGGTTAAAGCCAGTCCTGACGCCATGGAAATATGACTGTGAAATTACAGCGCAGTAGGATGGCAGGTGTCATTGCGTCAGAAGGCATATCCATTAGACAGGGGTCGTAGGATATTTCTCGCTCAAGTACACTTTAACTCCAATGCGAGTTGTACCAAAGACCATTTCTATTTAGGCGAGACATAGCTTTCCCTCTGATATATATGTCAAGGGGTGGAAGATTCATCATAGCATCTAGATTAGCTCCCGGTGTGCTGAGGAAAGCCCCCGTGCAGCTGAGACAGACCGCTTTTTGGAGTCTGGTGGAAGAGGCCACAACGTGTTTGCGTGTTAGCCTGTTCCACCAAGCAACCGATGCATATGAGATTAAACATGCTTTGACCAAAGAAGTTTGCTATCTGAGATGACTCCCAGGTCTTAGCTTCCTTGGATATCAGGATGGGAATTCCTTTTAGCACCAGCTGAGTAATGCCAGTATTTTTCCTCCTCGTGAAGAGAACGACATCAGTCTTAAGAGGATTAACCGACAGCCCATTGCTCGTATACCAGTCATCGATCACATTTAGCGCCGCCCGTGCTTTGAGACAGACAGTCGTTAAACATGAGCCGACAGAGAGAACAGCAACATCATCCGCGTAGGCCTGGGCATAGATTTCAGAGACATTGAGAGCATCAAGCAGAGAGTCGACCACCAAGCACCATAACAACGGAGACAAGACGCCACCTTGCGGGCTGCCCCTGTTTACTCCCGACTTGACACATTGTTCGGGGCCTGCATCAGCGATCAATGTCCTGTGCACAAGCATTGCTTTGATCCACAAAACCAGTGCTTCATCTACGCCATGCCGTCTAGCAGCGTTACACATGCTGTCGAAAGTAGCTTTATCAAAATCTCCCTCAATATCGACGAAAATGCCTAGTACGTACTCTTTCCTTTCGAGAGCCCATTCAATTCTCCCAACTAGGTTTTGAAGCGCTGTCTCGCAGGGTGCGTTCAAAAGGCAACTTTGCGCCCGTGAAACTCTACTAGTCTCTCCATGCTTACATAAAAAGTTTCACGTAAGACGGTTTCGGATCGGTTTCCTTTTTGTAGGGAAGTTTGTATGGTAGCATTTGGTGATTAGTTCGCGAAAGAGGAACAAGTAAGTAGGAGGTTCTGGTAAATCATAGAAATTTTAACGAAGGGGTGTTGTTGAGGGTTCTTTGAAATAAGGCATTAACCTCGACAAGGGCCTTCTCAATATAGATTGGAAAAATCAGAGAAGTTACTGAAGATGTGGGTATATCGATTGACTCATTCCATGACCTTTTTTCAGATATTTTGGGTCTGAAACGTGAGTGAGCGAGGTTTGTTCCGGAATTGCTAAATTTTAACCAACAGAATTGTCGGATGAGCATCGCTCAGGAGCTGTTGAATTACGTAAATCACGATCCAGATTTGCTTAAAAGAGGGTCATCACTGGTGACGAGACATGGGTATATGGTTACAACGTCGAAACCAAAGCCCAATCATCAAAATGGAAGCGGCAAGAAGAGTCAAGACCGAAGAAAAGCATGTCAAGCTCCGTCCAATGTGATCGTTTCGTTCACTGTTTTCTTGGTTACTATGAGGTCATTGTGCCGGAAGGTCGTACGGTGGTCAATAAGGAATATTACCTTGAAGTTATGCGTTTGCGTTTGCGTTCTTCTTAGATGGCGCTACAATCCGGTGTGAATCTGGGCCTCAACCAACAAGCGTCTCCACCTGACACGATCTTTTGCCAGTTGTTTCTAGTGCCGCATTCCCATTGGTTAAGGTACTCTTCCATTTGTGTGAGTCACCTTAGATTCGATCGTCCTCTGTCACGTCGTACCTCAGGAATGGATTCAAAGACTCTTCGGGCCGGTGCTGTGCTGTCCATTTGCTCTACCTGGCCTAGTTATCTTGAACGATGGATCGGGAGATGTCGTACTAGGCCGATGTCGCTGTACAGACCGTACAGTTCGTTGTTGTATCTTCTCCTTCAGTCTCCGTTTCATTTCCTCATCCGTTTTCGTTAAGGTCCAGGCCTCTGCGTCGCAAAGGAGGACTGAGATGATCAGTGATTTATATAGTGCTACCTTATTTTTTCGAGAGAGTACTGTACTTCTCAATTGCCTCAATTGTAAGAGTAATTCTGTGTTTGATCTCAGCGCTGGTACTGTTGTCGCTGGTCACTAGTGAGCCAAGGTAGACGAAGTCCTTGACCACTTCAAATTTGTAGCCGTCAATTGTGACATTCTAGCCAAGACGTTTGTGTTGTGCGTCTTTTTTGGATGACAGCATATACGAGTATTTGGTTTTATCCTCCTTCAACGAAAGATCTATCTTAGCCCGCTTCTGCTTCAATGCTTTTTAGCACTTCATTGACGTCTTGCTGTGCCCTCCCAATTACATCAGTGTCATCCGCGTACGCAAGCAATTGCGCAGTCTTGAAATAGATCAAGACTCTTGTGAGTCTGGTATGATATTTTCAAGCACGTTGTTGAAGAAGTTACATGACAGTGCGCCATCTTGCCTGAATCCTTTTTTTAGCATCGAAGGTCGCGGTTAATTCGGTACCGACCTTAATGGAGCAGTGAGAATTCTCGATTGTCATCTTGCACAATCGGACGAGTTTAGCAGGGATGTTAAAACTAGACATGGCTCTGTATAGCTCGACCTATGCACACTGTCATATGCGGCTTTAAAATCTACAAAAAGATGGTGTGTCTCGATTTGGAATTCTTGGGTCTTTTCCAATATCTGCCGCAGTGTGAAAATTTGGTCTATTGTGGATTTACCTGGCCTGAAACCACACTAATAGGATCTGTAAATCAGATTATCCGCAAAGACTTTTAGGCGTTCACACAGTACGACAGAGAAAACATTGGAGACTTACTCCTCTAGAGTTGGCGGAGGTATAGTAGTCTCCTTTCTTATGAACTGGGCAAACGATGCTGAGATTCCATTCTGGTGCATGCGCCTTACCAACCGCTTTAAATAGCTCAGTAGACAGACTGTCTGCGCCGCGGCTTTCTTAGTTTTCGAAATAACAAGCTTAATTTCAACTAGGTCAGGTGAACGGAATTCTCTTGTATCTTCGTCCGTTTACAGAAGTGGCTCTCAGCATCGACTGTTACTCTATTTCTAACTGTCCGTCTTCATCCCTACAGGCTGTTCTGGCTTTATAATCATGGCATGTTCGTTTTACTTTTTTGTAAGACTTGTGAACGTCATTCCTGCGGTAGCATCTCTCCGTTTCTTCGAGCACGCTTTTCGTGCTCTCTTTTTTTCTTGCTTAAAAGCGTGTGTTCCTCTCTCCTTTTCTGCTCGTAGAGCTCACGAGCAGCTCTCGTCCGTCTATGTAGCATGGCTTTGCAAGCGGTTTGCATTGCTCATCAAAACAGGGGTTTCTAGCAGGTTTGATGAGCAATGCAATGCTGGAGGAGTGTCTGGCGTCGATCGCAACGTGATCAATCTTGTAGATGGTCGACTGATCTGGTGACCGCCAGGTTACTTTATAGATGTTGAGATGTGGGAATCGTGTACTTGCTGCAAGGAGATTCGCCCTGCAAGGAAGTCAGTTACGATCGACTCAAATATAACTGGGGCATTGGGCGTACGTTCGGTGCAGGAGATCATAGAAGTCATCCTTGAGTCGATCATCTTTTTCTTCCGTAGGGGCATGAACGCATATTAGGCTTTTATTCCCAAGGATGCCTTTGATGCGGATTGTTATGAGGCGCTCGCTTGCATCCCCGAAGCTTAAGATTTTGTCGGAGTCTTATAGGCTTTGTGTATTTTCCTTGTAGCACTTCTTGGAGTGCAGTTATACCTGCTTTGTAGCAGTCCAGTTGGTTGTCTGCACCTGGTCTGTTAAGGGACCGCACATTCCATTGCAGACTCGCAGATATTTTCATTTTTATGGGTCGTCAATTTTGTATCCGTCCGTATCCGAGGCTTGTTGTGGCTTCGTAACAAGATTTGTTTTCCGCGATAGGGAAACAAGCGCAACCCCCAACCTGGAGGGCCAGGTTTGCTGCACACATCACTACCAGGCGGATTCCAGGCCAGCTGTCAAGGAGAGGCCGGGTGGAGGCTGTCTGTCAGCTTGGATTGAGCAGAGACAGAGATCGAAGCTGGTTTTGCCACAATCAACGTCTTTGCTCTATTTGCGTTTAGGTAACATGGAAAAACCTCCGGATTCGTGGGAAAAAAATGTATGACCACTGCATCACGATAATGCTCCTGCTCACTCATCGTTGCTTGTGCGGTATATTTTGGCCGTACTCATGCCTCAACCACCGCATTCAGCTGGTTTTTTTATTTTTTTTTTTCTTGTTGTAAGCTGCTGCTTTCTGTTGAAGCATTCAGACACAAATACTGGTCCATTGTACTGCCAGACAGACACCTTAGACGGCGTTACAGCTCATGAAGAGCTGGAGCCAAGCTTCTTTTTATTCACTCATGTTGTGTGCGATTTGTTTTTTTCACACAAGTGAACAGAACCTAAAGCTTAATGTCGATCCCGAACGGCGAGAGCCGAGAAGCTTTTCCACGGCAAGTGTACAACGGGAGATTTTGCCAGCACCCCGCCGAGGAGAGAAGCCGCGAAATAATCATTCGATGGCGTTGGTGTTATCGGGATCCGAACTCGCTCATCTTGCGTCAGCGGCCGACACACATTCAGCTGGCTTAGCCCCTTGACTTTTTTGAGTTGGAAAAGATCCATAAAAGTTTTGTCACGATTGAGGAGATATTATCGCTGGAAGAACTTAAGCGAAACAAGCGTGTATTATATCACAAGGGACTTTCATTAAAGGGGACAAAGCAGATATTGATGAATTAATAAATACTTTTCGAGAAAAATAAAAAGTCACCTTATTTCTTGAACAGGCCTCTATATATACTCTGATGATAGTTTGGTTTGACGTATGTTATTGAATCGGGAATGACTTTTTTTTCATCACAATGAAAATTAAAAAATGTGGTAAGTAAGGCTCAAAAAATTAAGTCTTATCAAGGCAACGACTCGAAACAGACGTATTTTAACAAAACAATTTAGTCTTTCAGCCTTTTCCATAATTAAAATATTAACTTACAGAGATGTCCTTACAAAAAGGAGCCTGTCTACCACCTTTCATAAAACTTATAGCCGTACTATCGTTACCAAACACTGTACATTTTAAACTCTTTTACATCAAATACGCAGGCTATTTAACCTCGAAATTCTCGTCACATTTTCTACTCATTCCTAAATTCAAAATTAAGGTCGCCTGTCATAGGTCACAAATAAAAAAAAGAGATTTTCTTATTCTAACCTTACGTAAAGATAATATAATTATATAAAACGAATGAAAATTCTAAATTATAAGCAGTAGTTAGGCATGGATTCGGTATGAAGCTCCATGAATGGCTCTCCTTGTCAAGAAATCAACTTTTCTGAGATGATTCCGATTCAACCTCAATAAAGTGCTTAACTTAGTCTCTCGTTTTTATTCTCTTTTAGAAATTTCCTAAAGACGAGACACCACGAAAGGACGTGTGCAGATCCACTCAACCGATTTGCCCCGAGTTTGGAACCTTCGATAAAGTCGAAGATTCAAAATCGAGTCGTAAGTACAAACTCTAATTTGTTTATGTAGTTTGTTTTCTTAAACGTAATTTGTCCATCGGTTTAGTGCAATATGCTTGTAAATCAACTAAGCACTTGCAAGAATGTCCTCATAGTAATAAATATTCCTCAGAGACGGGTAATATTCGTGAATCTAGCAAATACAAATCGATTATATTCGTTTTCAGTTTCATGCTCCTGTGATTGTGGGAAGAAGGAAAAAGAGGAAAAACCAAACATATTTAAAGGTGGAAAGATGCAGAACATGTGCACCTATCCTCAATCACCGCCTGACTTAAAAGAAGACGTCTACATTCGCCCAAAGTGAGTATGGCTACCTTTTGACTAGACCAACAGGTTATAAACAAGTATTTATTCCACTTAGTCAATGTCCTGTATGTAAGAGCGACGTCTCCTGGCTACCAAAGTTAGCTGCTTGTCCGAAATGTGGGCACAAGCCTACGCCCTATGCTGAGGAGAGACCATATAATGAAAACCTCACAGCCGACCAAATTATACAAGAATGGGGTGGAGTGGATGCCCCGAAACCAAAGAGCGATAAGGGTTGCAAGAAAACCAATCGTTGCGCATGCAAACCCGGCAAAACATGTGCCTACTGTAAGATACAAAAGTTATGCAAAAGCTTTATACGAGCGAAAAAGTGCAGCGATGCAAACCCTAAGCAAACCTCTGCTGAGGGTCCTAAGAAAGACCAATCCGCAGATTGTATATGTAAGACGAGCAGCGATAATGAGTCACGTACCTATCTAGCCCGTGTATTCTCCGAACTTCGTGACCTTTATAACCTCAAACCGGATGCTAAGCCGCAGGGCTTTATGACGAGTGCAGCGTGCGAAAAACTATTCAGTGCGGCCCCAAAATCAGGAGGAAAAAGCGCTTCCACCGCGAATCGAAAGTCGGCAAGCTCGCATTCTCGTATGAAGAAGCCCCAAATGACTAGTAATATGAATGCCGAGGCTAAGGCTAAGCTGTGTAGAGGAAAAAAGTAAACCATCATTCGTTCCTTTTTATCACAAACTATCTAAAATAAATCGTTAAAATATTTACAGATACGACTACAAGGCAGTTCGCAAATATCCGGGAACATTGATTGGACACAAGGAATGTGTGTCGTCTGGTAAATCCGTTCCGGCGAATATGGGTTGGCTGTGGACAGCTGAAGCTGTCGGCAACCGTAGTGGATATAAGCCTGGTGCCATTCGTAAGCCAATCAAAGAGATTATGAAGTATTTCTTGAAGGACTATCCAGTTGATACGCTTTCTGTTTCGCGTTACTCGCGAAAAAAATGCAAAAAGGAATCCGAAGAATTGGTTCAGAAACCGACGTTGCAGATTTGTAAAAAGAACGGTGTGTACGTTATAACCATGCGCCCATTAAAGGATGCGACAGCACTTAAGGATAGCGCCGATCCGTATATGGAAATGAAACCGATTCAATTTAAGATCGTTAAGAATCCGATCCTCATTCACGGAAGTCACATTAAAAAGGAATTGAAGAAGCAATTCCATAAATGTACGTGCCATCGTCCGATATCCTCTTGCTATTGCCGAACTTATTTGGACAAAAAACGCTTAGAATTCGAATTGGGTAAGCTCTGTCGTCAACGAGGCATACCTTCTATAAAGGATCAGCTCGTTTTATCCGACACTTCCGATTCGGAAGAGGAATTCGATTTTGGGGTAACTCCGCCGGCTGGAGTAATTAAGCCGCAATTGAAAAATCGACCCGATTTGACATGTCGCGAAACCCAATATAATCCAGATGACTGTAATCCAAAGCCACCCGTGCCATCGCAAATGAACAAGTATCAAATGCAATATGACATGGCCGAAGGCCGATCATGGCCACCGTGTCCGTGTGCTGGATTCGGTGGTCCTGGTGGTTTCGGCAGCACCGGTGGTCGTTTTGGCGGTCGCGGTGGTGGTCGTGGCGGTCGTGGAGGTCGTGGTGGTCGCGGCGGATTCGGTGGTCCCGGCGGATACGGTGGTCCCGGCGGAGGTGGACCGGACGGTAGTGGACCCGGTGCAAGTGGTGCCACTGTAACAGGCGGTGTAGGCATTGGTGCTGTTGGCGGTGGAAAAGCAATGGGCACAGGACGATTTACATTAGGATCACCGCTATTTTGTAATCTTGCACGAAGAAGAAAAGTTGCAGAATGTTGCCCGCCACCCTGCATGCCGTGCATGCCTTGCATTTGTTAATCTTTTTTTAACCTTAAAGCACTAAAAAAATGTTAATAAATGATGGTGTAACTCGGAGAGACTAAATTTTCACCAATATCTGTGTGTTATTACGTGCAATTTAGAATAACATTTTTTTTGTGTCGTCAATTGTAATATAATTTTTTTTAAAACTGATCTAGGGGAGTGCCCATACATCTTTATAAAATACGTGCTTTATTGATTCAAAAATTATTAGAAAATACAAAAAAAGGCAAAAGATGTATACCAAAAAAAAAAACAAATGTTTGTCAATTTGAATGAAATTAAATTGAATGTAATATTAAAAACAATTTGTTTCTTAATATTTGACACATTTTGGCTCCACTGGTAGTCGATGAATCTACTACCATTCCAGTTTGGCATTCGTCAGCTGTCAACCAACATCCATCAGCGGCTTAACCTCAATTGTTTTTCCTTTTTCTCTGGTTACTGCTTGTAAAAATGCGTTTAACAAGTAGATTATACGCCCAGCATCTGGGTTGGATGTTTAAAAAGCATTGGCAGGTGCAGGGTAAACGAGTACTTCGCGAAACAGGCGCCACGGCCGAACTGGAAAAAGCTGGCATCGCTGTAGTCGATGCCAAAGAATTGCTCAAGGAAAACGTACCACGCAAGTAAGTTACTGAATAAGCCGTTTTTGTCTAAAGCAAATAACCAAATTATTCTTCTTGAAGATTGATCGACTTTCCTCCACGAGAAAAGGGGATTGTCAATGATGAAACCCACCCAAACTGGCACCAACAACCGTGTCATGTCTTCGGCGACACGAACGTACTTCTGGAGGGTGTTGCGCAAGCAAATGTGCTCACAAAGACAATCGAGATCAATGGATTACCGCGGAATATCGAAGAAAACATCAGCAAAATGCAATTGAATAGCAGCGTGGATAAAAATGTTCAAAATTCGATAATGTCCTCGCACGTATACGATGCCGAGCAGGTGAAGTTGCCTAAAGTGAAAGTACCAGAACGACCGGCATTCAATCTACCCCGGGAGTATGGAATCTCGCACAACAGGAGATGGTATGTACACACAACTTATGATCAAACCTCGATTAAGATCGTTTCAGTACACTCCTCATCGATAAATTGATTTTTGAATGCGAGAAACTGGCTGGATTCTCGGTCACATCCCGTAGGCAGATCTTCAACAACGCCGATTTCCGGGCGAATATAACGAAAGACAACGATTTGTTGCAATTCAGCCTCTCGGCTGACAAGTTCATCACATCCACCAAGCCGATCGAGCCGGTGAAGGGGAAGTACGAAGGCGAAATCCCAGATTTGTTTCCCATCAAATCGACAATCACCATACCGAGGAATAATATCTACACCACAGAGAATAGATACCGTAATCGAAAAACCCCTTCAGTTGGCAATTCTGTAGCCAATTTAACCAAATCATCTTACAGCTCTCCGGCAGGAGTTGTCTTGCTCCCATCCGCATACGCTGTTTGTGCATTTCGACAAGGAGGTGGTGAAGAACTTGCATAGGACAGAAGTGACCAACACCCAATTTCAATCGAGAACTTTCCTTAAAGCCTTCACAGTCGCAGCTGCACGAGCGAAACAGCTGTATGGGGTAAGCTCCTTCACCTGATGCTCATACGTACAACTGATTTACATCTCTGCTTTGATTCAGGACACCGTCCACCAACTGCCGAAGCCAATTGTCGTCCAAAGTGTGCAAACTGACGGGAAAACCTTCCACTTTGGAGTATACCAATTAAACACATTGCAACTGGACGGAACTGACGGCACGAAGAACTACTGGTTCCATGTTCCCAATGTGGATTTGTTCACAGAATGCGGTTACAGAGTCGGTCGGCCGGTGCTTGAAGGGTATAACAAGGATTGCTTCCGGGTTTTAAGAGCCTTCTATAACAATTGTTAAAGGTTTTCGCTGACGTGCAATTAAAAACTCTCAGAAAGGGTAACCAGAAATTGCGTTTGAACAACTTTCTATCTAAAAACCAAGAGAACTACAATCATATGAACCTCTCCCCCTCTTTCTTAGATCCACTTCTCCCTACCATGGCCAAACTCACCAAACATCTTGCCGAACTTAACGCCGAAGACCGCTATGTTACGTTTGTACGTTTCTATTTGCCCTATCATTTGTATCGACTGCAAAACTAAAACCAATGTCCTAGTTTCAATCCACCAAGAAGCCCTCCCCACACACCCCCACGCGTTAAAAAAGACCTTTATCCAGTTTCACGAAAGCCTTAATATCTCCCCAATTGATGTAAATAACGACCTCTCCACCTTCGCCGCCCATGACAGTTTAAGGCCCATCGCACACTTGCAAAGTTCCCGCTCTAATTTCAAAAACTATTTTAAATCCTAACCTAAGGCCCAATGCACACGGAGCAACTGGAATAAAAACTATTCAGCGATACGAATTGGCAACTAGTTTGCTTTAAGTCATAAGGGCTAAAGGCCCAACCATGATAGGCAGGAGCAAGCATATGCAAGCAGAGGGGAATGTCTTCTTACATGCAAAGCATATGATATGCCCACAATGTCAAAATTTCCGGCCGGAATGTCTTCTTTCAAGAAGACCTTCCGTCTGCTCTCATCAGTTAACGAACATTTAACGAAACGTCGTATCTTCCCATTGTCGGCATATCATATGCTTTGCATGTAAGAATACATTCCCCTCTGCTTGCATATGCTTGCTAATGCCTATTATGGTTAGGCCTGGAAGGTCTTCATGAAAGAAGACATTCCGGCCGGAATTTTTGACAAGTGACATTTGAGGTTAGGACAGAGAAAAAGTTAAAAATAAATATGGAGTACGAGTTTGTTAACAAGTTGATTTCAATTGTGCAGGACAATAAGTGCCTCTATGATAAAGCAGATGGCTTTTATTTCAGCACAATATTCCCTTATGGATCTCCACAGCATACCTGGCCTACGGCGACATCGGGCCCCTACCATCCACAACAATCAGAAGGATGGTCAGTGAGGCAGAACGGACGAAAACACCGGTACTGGATAGGATGTTACGCGAACGCCCACTACATCATTTGGGGCAGTAGCGACTTATCTGGTCTTGCCCAAGTAGCAGACCAACAAAGAGAACCAAACCTCCATGATGGTCTGCTGATCTTCCTTCAACACGAGGACGAGACGCAAAGAACATCCTGGCGCAATTTCCGCTCAGAAATAGAAGAGAATAATGACGCCAGTAGAGTGAGGAAGATACTGTCAAGGGCTCCCACTATACCCGTCTTAATTAACAAACCAGATGGTACCACAACGGTGACCAGCGAAGAGTCACTAGACCTCTTGCTCAGTACACACTTTCCCGACAACGCAGAGGCTAGTAATTATAATTTCGAAGAACTCATACCGAGTCCTCCGTTCATTTCAAAGGAAGTAAACAAAAGGAAACCCCAATGGCCGGTAAATAGCTTCCTTCCATACAAATCTGCAGGTCCGGATGAAATCTACCCGATAGAGATACAACGTGCTTAGGGCAATCTCGAACGATGGCTTTTGGTATTATTCTCATCCAGTCTAGATTAGGGCTATATACCACTATCTACGATCAATCCAGCATTCGCTCTTACCTGTGATTAAAACTCGATATGTAGAAAACGTAGGCGTTGAGTATTAAGAAATCTGCAAGGTGTTTTGCGCATATTTCCGTGGGGGGCGTGTTAATAATGAAAAAAGAATTGCTGTAAAGAATGATTTTCACAGAATGTTTACATTGAGCGGTGAAGTACTGGTTAGGGGAGACTTTAACTGTAGGCACAGAGATTGGGGTTGCTTACGGGCAAACTCTTGGGGCAATATTTTATCAAATCTTTGTGCGACATTGCCAATTGTTGTAATGTTTCCTCCTAGTCCCACTTATTTCCCTTGTGTCTCACGCGGCCAACCATCTGTACTTGATATGTTCATTACTAACGTGCCCTGTCTAGTAACGCAACCAGTCGCAGTGATTGTACTTAGTTCTGATCATATGCCTGTTTTTTGTAAACTTAGACACTCAGGTGAAAAACAGTTCCAATATACTCGAGACATAAAAAATGCAAACTGGTCGCGATTTAGATCGGAAATTAATTCCATGTTGCGACAAACACCAGTAGACTTAGAAGAAATATCTCACAAAGAAAGTATTGACGTTATCTTAGGTCGATTCTCATCAATTATCTTGAACGCTGCTGACAAAAGTATTCCAAAAGTAAAAGAAACTTGCATTAAACTTCTTAGTTAGATCTTGACATTCATAAAATTAAGGAATTACTGCAGGAAAATTTGGCAGAGATATCGAGACCCCTTTTACAGACGTGAGGTAACTAAGGACAAGCTTATTTCGCAAGAAATATCACTTTTTCGCAAGCAAGACTGGAATAGGAAACTAAATTCTCTAGAAAAAAATTCGAAACTTTTTTGGAATATCATTACGATGTCGACAAAGCAAATGCACTTGCTGTGAACTTTGCCAAAAACCACAACATCTCAAGAGACTTAGGTGATAGGGAAACTGAAAATAGAGTCAAACAGATTTTTCGCATAGTGCTCCTTACTCGACTTCAATAAACTCTCTTGTAAGATGTACAACATATAGTTAATAACTTAAAGGTCAGGAAAGCCGGCGGTACAGATGGTATCCGAAATATATACATTAAACACATGTCAAAATCTGGCATAAGATATCTAACGTTCCTTATTAATGCCTGCCTGAAAATAGGGTACTTCCCTGATGCTTGGAAACTAGCAAAAATTGTCGGTCTTTAAATCCGGAAAACCACCTGAAAGTCCTGAAAGCTATAGGCCGATAATCCCGCTTAGTAGTCTTAGCAAAGTATAGGAAAAAAATACTTAAGGAGCGAATGTTAAAGTATATCTGTGATAATAACATATATCCCAAAGAACAATTTGGATTTAGGCAATACCATAATACTTCGCATCAGGTACTCAGAATATGCAACTACAAAATCGTTCTGTTGGAAAATCGACAGGAATGGTACTATTAGACATTGAAAAGGCATTCGACTCTGTCTGGCATAACGGCTTGTTGTTTAAAATGATTAACTTTAACTTTCCGTCCTACATTTGTAAAATAGTTCAAAGTTTTCTTTCTAGTCGCCGTTTTAAGGTTCATGTCAACTGTGCTGTTTCTGATTTAATAACATTCGATACTGGTGTTCCCCAAGGCTCTGTGTTAGGTCCAGTCCTCTATAACCTTTATACATCTGATTTCCCCAGATTGCATAACTGTGTCGCAGTCATTTTTGCTGACGATACTGCAATATTTACATCGCATGAGTTTGGTTCGAATATTGAAAACAACCTACAGAATGCGATGGAAGTATTAATAAAATACTTTTCAAAGTGGAAGATTAAGTTAAATCAAAATAAAATGCAAGCTTTCTTTTTCACAAGAATAAGAAAGAGTTGCTTCCAGCCTTCCACTCAGCTACAGATTAATGGAATAAGCATACCTTGGGAGTCCTGTGTTAGATATCTAGGAATACACCTCGACTCAAAATTGATATTCCATGAACATATAAAAAGGACGATTAAAAAAGCAGATGTCGCCGTCAAAATGTTGTACCCCTTCATAAACCGAAAATCACTATTGTCTACAGAAAACAAGATTATAATATACAAAGTCATCTTTCAAGCCATTTTTTTATATGGTTGGGGCGACTGTGCAAAATGCCATATTAAAAAACTGCAGATATGTCAAAATAAAGTTCTAAAAATGATGCTCAATTTACCTTGGCATTACTCCACATTAGATCTACACGAAAAAGCGAATGTTGAACTGATTTGTGTAAGAATTGAAAAACTTAAATCTAAATTTGTAGACCGATGTAGTTTTGCTGACAACCCACTTATAAACGCATTAAACACTCATTGAATTACGAGTATATATCCAATTACGTGTTTATCTTTATTTAGTTATTTGTTTATTTATTTATATATTTATCTATTTACTTTTTGTTTTTTATTATCTCTATATATATGTTTTATTATATTATTTATTTATCTACTTATTTTTCTATTTATTTATTTATTTTCTTGTTTATTTATTTATATATTTTATTTTGTACAATTTGTCATGTTTTTTTTTTTTACTGTTCTGGTAATTTTATACCTTTTCTCACATAGAAGGTTTTTTGTCGTATTTTTCCTTCTGTTAACACCAAAGATTTACTAAATATAAGTTCTCTTTTGCTACAATATATGAACAAAAATTCAGTGCAAAGACAAGTTTATCAAATCCCTGTATAATGTAAAATGTGCGGAAACAAACCTATGTAAAAATTTACTATACGAAATAAAGATCTATCTAGATATATCTAAACCACTATCTACGTAATTGCCCTGCTCTAGCCGCCTCAAGAAGACGATTTCTGGGAGAATATTTCCTTATTGAACTAATGGATCAATCCAAAACGGAGATCTATAAAATATCTAATTTTATTCAGCATTCAAAATGGAGTCAAGTGGTAGCACAATGGACCGTTCTTGGTCTAAGTGATCCCCATCGCTTTTACGAAGAGAAGCCACCTAACCTAACTATACATTATACATTATTTACGTTGGGCCACTTCTCGAATATGCTAGTCAAGGCTGGTCCCCCTCTTACGAATCCCATACTATGCGTATTGAGGCCACTTAACGTAGGTTTATCCGTTTTGCCCTTCTGACCCCCTTTATTTACCACCTTATACGGATCGCCCAAAATTGTCATTCTGACAGCCCCGCATTATTGCACATGATTCCCCTTCACACCAATCCAGGTAACCTTCGGGCCATGTCTCTTTTACATGTAAAAACTCATCGCACAAAATATGGCTGCCACGAACCAATGTTCAGAATGCTGCGCAGAGCTAACATCAATCTTTCCGACCTTCACATCAAAAATTCCAGCCTTACAATTGTCCTATACCCCGACCCTGCACCCTCCTCTTAATCGTTTCCGTCACCTACTTAATAAGTTAATTAAGTTTTTTTTTTTGTTAAGGCTTGTATTAAGCTAATAAAGTGCCCCTATGGGGGACGTCAAATCAAATCAAGAACAAACGCTTTAATGAGTAGCTAATTGGATTTTTTCAGATATTCAGTGTCCAGCTCCGCCATGGTAATCGGTCGTGCGTCTTTCACCTTTGGGTATGTGCGTTCCCTCGTTAACCTTTCAACATTTTCCTCCAACTTGTTGACGATCGGCAGCCAATAATCGGACAAACATTCGACATGAAAACTCCCCGGCGGAATTGCTTCTTTGCGTTTTATTTCTGGTCGCACCATTGTCGACATGCGATTTAGTGTTTCTATGAAAGTTTCAGTTTCAATGAGAAGTTCTTCCACCGCAGCGAAAAGTTCCAAATTCAACGCAATCTCTTGTGCGGCGTAAGGGGCTGTTGGTTTACCGAGGACGGGCTGTAATTTCATATTCGACAAACGATCCTCGGCGTCTGTGTTCACAAAACTACTCCATGGCGTGGGTTTCGTGGTATACGGTTTCCAGAGGGGCTCATCATCATCAGAATACTCGAAGTGCCAACTGGACAAAGTTGGTTTTAGGCGAGTTCTCGCCGATTTGGTTCTTTCGTTGAAGTACTCCTTTATAGCGGTCTTATCACCACAACTGGTGATGGAATCTTCGGACATTTCATCAAAATTTTTTGATCTTTTGCACAACTCACGATCAATTGCACGAATCTCTCGTATCTGATCGAGAAGATTTTTCTCGGTGTCGGTAAAGCCGGCGTCTCGATCATAAGGCTTGTTAGAGAGATAGGCTTCCAAAAAGCGGGTTGGTTGTCTGGGTAATAGAGTTTGAGTGGCAACGTCCACGCCGACGATTGCCTCGGTCATTTGTGATGCTGAATGGGTTAGAATGACTGGAAAAAAGAAAATAATTAAAAATCCTTACAATTTCTGGGAAGATAAGTTAAACTTACATTCGCCAGGGCCTTCTTTTTTGAGAGTGATGGAACCATCGGTTAGAATGCTTACGTCTTGTTTAGCGATGAGGTCTTTTTGACTGTGAATGCCAATGGTTCGACTGGGTTTATAAATGGGCAGTTCCACCTGTGTTGCTATCGAGAGCTTGGACAATCGGAGACGTCTGAAATGTAAAAAAAGAAAGGAAAAACTGCCTTAGAAGACTTAGGGACAACCACGGGCCTCGAATATAACGGACGGCTCCAATGTTGACAGCTCTAACTAACCAAATTTATATAAGAATGATTTCGGCTCTGAACATGGATATTAGGACCCTTAGCAAACAACATGCGGCGAAGTAACTTGTAGAAGCTCTACATGAACAGCGATGGAATTAGCCAGGTCAAAAGCGGATGAAAAACTGCGACTACGGCGATTGATGCAAATAGAGAGGACAAGGCCTATTTGGCTGCGGTTTTGTAATTCAGGACGTGCGATTCAGAAACGAGAGCATCATGACAATCCGCGTGAGCGCAACATTTGACAAGATCAATATAATACGAAATCAATCAAGAGGACAAGAATGGCACCACCTCAAAAAAAACGACTTGTTTCTATCCTACTTCTATCCAAGACCTACGAAGCTGAGAAAGGAAGCCGTTCTCGGTTGTGTCATTGGGAAACAGAGCCTGCACGACATCACATTCGAAAATTGATTCAAGCTACTTGACTTGGCGGCAAGGGAGCCTGGCCGTCACCGAATTACTGGCTCGGCAACCAAATTGATCACACTGCGATCAACGTCAGATAATCCTCCAATAATTTGACCTGAACCAAGATGACGAAGAGAGTGGAGTCGAGTCAGACTGTCAATATTTAACTGCAATCGCGACGGTAGTAGAGTCGATGGACTTAACATGGTCTGAAGTGGTCTCAAGGTTGCGCTTGTTGTCCGGAGTGAGCAAACGCGGCACCCATTGCGCCGACAGCTATCTCATGCCCAAAATTTCATGCAGGATATGACCCACGCGATCTTTTGAAATGCCTACTGTCTTAGCTATCTCGCGCACCTTCAATCGGCGGTCTGCCAATACGAGATCGTGGATTTTTGTCACGTTATCTTCCGTGGTAGCCGTTTTCGGGGCACCTGGACGTGGCTCATCGAAAACCGACGTGCGACCACGTTGAAACTCGTTAAACCAATTTTTGATGGTCGCCATCGAAGGAGAAGAGTCACCGTACACAGCATCCAAACGCTCTTTGATTTCGCTGCGCGATTTCCCTTCCAAAAACAAGAATCGAATCACCGCTTCCACACGCGGTCAAAACTAAACTACGAGTCCGATCGACAGTAGCCGTCTACTAGAATGCATTACACGATATAAAGTTGCTCTTGCGATACTGGCGCCATCTGGCGGTGAGGCTAAGTACTTATCGGACCACCCTCGTACACCCAACTTGACTGAGAGATTTGGCTTTTCTAGAGTCTATGAAGAGAATTGACCCTTGCAATCAAATCTAACGTCACTGGCTTGTACCCCAAATTCTTGACATTAATCATCCATGTTGTCTTTACACTTCTCACATTTATATTTAATAGCTTCCGTACCACCTCCGTCTGCTCCAGATCATGGAAGGCTTCTAGAATCATACCTGTCCTTCAACATGGAAATAATCATGATAAGCAATATCGTCCGATCTCTATATTTTTGTTCATATCTAAGTTATTAAGAGTAAGTGGCGATCAAAGAACCTTTATTTAACCTAATGACGACTTCATGGCAAATACGAGTAAAGCCGTCGTCAGAGATGGGGCTAACACCCTTTTGATTTCGGAGGATCTCGAGATGATCTTTGAGTCATTGAAGAGAAAAAATAGTCCTACCTAACCAATGACTGTAGAGATGGGCATTGAAAGACAGCCCCAGTGCAACCAATCCTCAAAAGGAGTAAAGACACCTCCCGCCTGGCAAATATCCGGATAAGTTTCATTTCGAGTATCAACAAGGTCTTGGAGAAGGTGGTCCATAGAGCTCTGTCTAAATAAGCTAGAACAATAAAATCATTCCGGATAACCAATTTGGTTTCAGAGCGGGGCATGACACTATTTATGCCGCGTCGTATCGGATATCCAATGGAACAAATGCAAGAACCAATGCACGGGTGCCTGTCTGATTGACTTGAAAAAAGCTTATGTCACCGTATATGTAGTTCGAAAGTCTTTATTACAAGCTCAGCCTGCTAGGCAAAAGTAATATGATCTTTGACATGCTAACAGGATCACCGATTCTTTTTAGTATTCACCATCACTGAGGTGATATCTTAATAGCATATAGATCCAACCATCGACGTTATTTTATTTCTCTTGCAGCGTGACTTCGATAAGTCGTGTTGCTTGCGACAGCGTCAGCCAAAAAGGAAAAGGAAAACCTCCACCTACAACTCGTTCCTGAAAAAAGGAAGTTGCCCACAAAAAAAAGAAACCAGATACTAAAAGGTTGTTACCAAATATCGAAATTTATTTCCACTCGCACTATCACCACACTGTACTGTCTACTTGTGAACTGCTTGCTCGTCTTGTCGATAAAACACTCTCTAAATTACTTAACACCCGACCAGAAACTGCTGTACGCACACTACCTTCTTCTTTCCCTTATATAAGGGACATGTGGCGTGATGATCATGGCCTGATTCTGGCCTTATGTATTCCCAGTCAATCCTAAGATAACTCTCCGAGTCCTTCGCCTGCTCTCCCTTATGTACTCACCGCCCCCTACGATACAAAAAAAAAAAAATCGTATCGTCCGCTAGGAATTGAACCTAACTCGCCCGCACGTCGATCTATGGTCGTGTCATCCGGACCACACGCCATCTATAGGGACGGTTCTCCAAACTGGGAAGATACGACCCGCCCACAACAAAAACTGAACGAAAGATGACAACGAAAACGTTCCGCAGAACAAATCATAACATTCACCCTACATCTTTTAGAAAGGTTTTCGTTGTCTGCAGCCTGAGGGACCCTACGACAGATCTTCTTTCCGATTGAATAATTTTAGGTCCTTGGCATGCCCCACACCGACCTTTTTTCCGCTAGCGTCAGCTAACTCATAGGTCCATGGGGAGACCCTTCTTACCACCTCGAATGGCCCCACGTATTTTGGAGCGAGTTTTGCCGTAAAATAGTTAGCCGCATCTGACAACACTTCTTCTCCAGTTGTACTGACCTGCGACCTTTCTTGCCGACGCCTGCAATCTAGCCGTAACATCTTCCACTAACTCGCCTAGTGCCCTCGACCAAGCTTGAACGTATCTAGTATATACAAGGTAAGGTATACAAGGTGTAAGGTAAGTAAAATTAATCGAAAATATTATAATTTTTCCATATTTGATATTTGTGAACTAGACAGCTGCAGTATACAAAAAGACAAGCAATGGAGCGCTATACGCCGCAATACCGTGGAATAGTTGTGTCGATTTTTTTGACCAATATAATCAGTCGGTGGTGTTAGCCCAGAATTTCGACGTCGATTTCCTAATCGTTTCCCGCCAACTAGGCAAACTCGGCTCGAACAGATTGGAATCACAGGAGACCATGTAGGGCGTGGCCACCACCGATGTCGCTAAGAACGAAGAAACATCAACCAGACTACGGGCCACGCAACAGGGCATCACCAGACAGACCCTACAGTGAATTTTAATGAAAGACTTACACATGTTCCCGTAGAGGACGGTTTTGTGTCGAAAATCATCAGGGCATTTTCACTTAAGCGGTTAGGTCAATAAGCAAAATCTTCATTTCTGGGGCACTGAAAATCCGCGTGTGATGCCCGAAGGTCCATTACATCCATTCAAGGCCACTGTTTGGTGCGGCGTTCACATGGGAGGAGTGATTGGGCCGTATTTTTTTTTTTTTTTAGGACGTCATCGGCGATACGTTCACTCTTACTTATGAACGCTACAGGGCCATGATAAATGACTTCTTGGGCTTGGTGAACATGCGGTTTGAACAAGACGGTGAAACCGCACACACAGCACGAGCCACAATGGATGTTGTGAAGGAAGCGTTTCCTGATCGCGTAATCTCCCGTTTTGGCGGTTTGGCATGGCCAGCAAGATCGCCCGATTTATCCATCCCAGACTTTTTTCTTCGGAGCTACTTGAAGTCACGGGTTTATACCAGCAAGCCTCAGACAATCGCAGCCCTTAAGGAGAATATTCGACAGGAATGCGAACAGTTATCACCGGAATTCTTGAGGAAAGTCATGAAAAATGCGTACAAAGGTGTATCAATACTGGCGGCAGCCACTTGACAAATATCATCTTTTTCGCTTAACGGAAAAAAATATGAAGGTCCAGATAAAGATTTCAATCACTCAAAATCTTTTTTTTTATTTAGTAAAAAAGTAATTCAAAAACAAAACTGAATGATTAATTTTGCACCACCTTGTATAAATATATAGATGCGGATCTTGTAAAGGCCCACGGCGCTTTCACTCTGACTAGATGGCTGTTTCATATGACTGGTCTTCCTATGATAAAATATTCCGGGGATAAGAAGAAATAAGATAAGGAGAAGAAGAGCGTCCTAGAAAAGGATTACAAACAAACCAAGGATAGGATCGTGGAACGTAGGAAACAGTACTCAACGATGTAAGTATAGATTGGATATGAGAGCGATACAAGAAGTTCGAAGCAAGTGTCCTTTATCAGTAATAAAATTGTGCAAAAGGTTATGAACGCAGTTTTTTACATCGACAATTTTTACGTCGATAACCAAAATCCGGGCTTTCCGCTATAACTTTGTTCTTCTGAAGTAAACTGTCCTGTAAAGACAAAAATTTAAAAGCGCATTTAACGAAACGTTTTACTACGAAATTTAACATACTTCGGCGTAAGAATCACAGTTCAACGCGGAAATAGGAAAAGAAATGATAGTCATCCAACAATAGAGAAGAAAGATCCCATGCCTCATCAAACGGTCTTAAAGGAATAAGCTTCGTCAGCTCAAGAATAGGATCGTAAAAACTAGGACATCCAAACATTGTATTGTATTGTATATTTTCTGATAGACTGAAGGCGCCGTACCATAAGAGCATAAGGAGTAGCGGATTGCGCTTCTGGCCTCATCCTAATTATCGCCAAAATTACAGCAGAGCCTAAATTCACAGAAGCGGAACACAGAAATGTATAAACAAATTTAACGATTCAGCGCCAATATCAGGACGAAATCAACAACCGGTTCGCCATACTAGGTGGCATGAAAAATAACGACCAAGCAAGACAAGTAGAAGCAGAGCAGAAGCTATTGCAAAGCTCCCAAATGTAAGCTCTGGTTCGACGAAGATCACGAGGCTTCAAGCTCTAGAAAGCGAGGAAATCCGACCTAAAAGATATCAGACTCTACGAAAAGGAGTCGGCGGTGTTCTTCGGGATAAAAAACGACAATGGCAAAGGTAAACGTTTGCTAGCAGTTAGGAAGAATGTGCGGCGAAAAATACGAGAGCAATGTATGTAAGGTCAAACGCTATACAAAAAGGATACCAGGCCAGATTAGGATTTATACGTAATAATAATTGGAAACCCATTTCGAGCAGCGAAAGAGCTGCAGTCCAATGGAGGAGATGTTTCGATAAACTCCCCCATGTACATGCAGAGCCAGCAGCAATGGAACACGGTATTATCCACACAGCAGAGGTTCAGGTACTGCTGCCAACCATTCAGGAAGTAAAAGAAGCAATCCATCAACTTAAGAATAACAAGGTCACAGGAGTCGACCTAATACCATCGTAATTCATCAAACATCATGGGAACAATAAAAATATGCCAGAGGAAAACCTCATGCAACGATTACCGAGGAATATCACTGCTGTCAAGTGTGTTGTCAAACATTCATTTAAAGGAAAAAAGAAGGAAGAAACCGAAGACCGCCAATAAGGCTTCAGTAGAAACAGCTCGAGGAGTGACCAAATTTTGACTGTCAAATAGGAAAAACAATTGTTTATATAAAGTAATTGCAGATACTAAAATGGGCAGGACACATACAACGAATGGACAGTTTACGGAAAGAATACATATACTGAGGTGAAAAATCGAGGAAAAAAGAACGCCAGGAAGGCCATTGAGTAGATGAACGGACCGACCATACGACTGTAAGAACTCATAACAGCGCTTGACGAAAAGTTTTCAACGAGACTCTGAACTTCCGAGCTACAAATGGCCAGTAACAATAATAGAAATAGTAATCACTTCCTACGCCCCGCCAGTAAGTGTTTTTTTTTTTTTTTCCAACTCTACAAAGAATGAATAGGTAGAAGTGTAAACCTACCTTGACGCGTCCAACAGCTTTGCCCTCAACAGTGCATTCTTATCGGCTTTGGGAACTGTTGAAACACTAACCGATCTCCATGGTGGACGCTCCTTGTCCTCATCCTTGATCTTTTTCCAGCTCTTCACCGCTCTAAATCAAAAAAAAAAATCTGTTACAATCAATATCCCACAGATACGCGTAAAAACAGATTAATTTATTTGTTTGTCCTGTATTCCATACTTTTTCCACTTCGACTTATACTGTACGTTCTTGGAACTATCATCAGAGCCCGATGGCATGTCCACTGGTACCGCACTTTCACCCGACATCTTTCACCGAACTAACGCAGTCATTGGCTGGTCTAAACGTTACTAATTCTTTCCTAAGCTCCACTTTATACTTGTACTTCACGTGTAAGGAATTAATAATACCTCGTGCCATTAATAATCGTTTCATTGATTGTCGCGAAACATGAAATCGTCTAATATGTGGAGGAGTGTGTTAGTTACATACATACCTCGTGCTATTTCCTGGAGCATTGTCGTCAATGCTATGGCTCTCGCTAGTTTCCGATGATGTTGCACTGTTGTTCGAACTGGGAGAGTTCGCTTTACTCATCCTGGTCGGTCGTATAACTTTCCTTTCAGATTTCTTGATTTATGGTGTTGAATAAGGCATAATATGTGATAAACGACGGAACAGCGTTGAGGTTAGGAGGCCGTGTAACAATCTGGTATCCAAGGGATTCTTTATGACTTCACGTATTCGAGCATATTTGCGAATGTTGATTAATAGTGTTATCGATTTGTAAAAGGTTAGGAAACCTTCGCATTATAATGGGATAATCGATGTCTATTTTTACTTGGTGCCAAGAGTCACAATTGTATTGAACAGGATATCTAACGGCTTGTCATGCGATGTCCCTAGTCTAGTCGGTTCAAGTTAGTGTAGCCTATAAAGGATTTGAAAAATGTATGTGCCACTCGTGCAGGTGAAACTCCCATCCCGATCCCTGGCTCACTGCTAGTAGAGGGTAACGATTAGCAAGAATTCAGGGAGAAACTAGACCTCCCCATCATCATTCCATTTCCGTTTAGGTTTTGTGAACTTATACACCTCCTGCTTCGGGGACGCTTGTCAGGCACAGTGCCCTCACAATCCCTTTTGTCCAGACGTTTGCGAGTTTTATTTTTAAGAAGTTTTTAGCCACTTTTTTTGATTTAGCTAGTCTCGTGATAGGGAAGCTTCATCGTATTCTTACATGTCGACATTTCGATATTCTATGTATTTCCGAAACCTAGCTTGCAACCTACTTTCAAAATGCTGCTATTGCGCTGTCGAGGGTATACTAATTATAGGGACGATCAGGTCGAGGATTGAGCGCAGGATGTTGGAATTTTTCTTAAGGGGAAAATAGATAGCAGATTGATCAGCAAATCGATCCCTAACTATTGGTTTGAATACCTACCCCCTGGTTGAAATTGTCTCAGGATTCGATAAATGTTTACAACCCGCTAAGTTTAAGACAAACTACGATTAACTAATATCATCGAACACTTTGGGGCTTTCTATGAACATATTAATCTTTCCGGCGATCTCAGCATCAATCGGCTAAGCCGTAACCATTCAGAAGTAAATCGTTTCAAAAATTTCTCAAGCACCGTCAACAATTCGACTCCCACCCACTTTCGCCTTACAAGTTCTGGACCTATTGATCTGTTCATCGTCAATAGGACTGATATCATTAGCTTCTATAGTCAATTTGATATTCCCTACTTCTCAGGCTCATCGACGATGTCATTATACTCTTTAATGACCTTAGTCTCAATAAATCATTCATAATGACTACTATCAGCTGCCAAGACTCAGCATAATGGTCTACATATTGTACATATAAACGCATAAAGTCTCAGGCCAAAAATTGATAAATTTCCACATTTGTTTGCGGGCTCTAATCTCGACATTATTTGTCAGAAACTTAGTTTCGTCCTAGTAATTGTGGTAATTGTTACTCAGTGGATGGTTTCCGGCTTAATCGTTTTCACTCTGTTGGTGGTGGTGTGGCTGTCTATATTCGCAATGAAATAAAGTGTAAAGTCCTATGTAAATCCGACGCTGGGTGCCAAATAGAGTGTTTGTTTCCAAATATTTTTTGCGGTAGTTCAAATATACTTTTGATACTGTCTATAGACTCAGACACACTATCAAACTAAACCCAAGGAAGGATATTTATATCCTTCAACAACTATCTTGTTACAGGCCACAGTCAGCTATCAGTGGTGACATGAACTGTAATCTATTTGACCGCCTAATATCAACACATTTGATCAACCATATGAAGGCCCTTAACTTAAATGTGCTGAACACTACAACGCCAACCCTCCATTTGGAAAATACTAGCACGCTGCTGGCTTTAGTGTCGCTGGAGGAATGATTTTGAGTTTTGGACACATTAGAGATTGTATAGGGTCCGCCAAATTTTTTTTTTTTTTGAAAATGCTATAAAAAAAACTACTGAATATTTTCTCAAATTTCTTTTTTTATTTGAAAGTACAATCCTTCCGGTTAATAATGGAAAATAATTTCATTCAAATGGCTGCCTCGGCTGGCCATGCAGTAGCCTACACGATCGGTCCAATTTTTAAGCACATTATCGATTGTGTGCAGCTGTATTTCACCAATGGCTTCACGAATATTGTCCTTTAAAGCGTCAATTGTCTCTGGCTTGTCGGCGTAACACTTATCTTTGACGGCACCCCACAAATAATAGTCCAACGGTGTCAAATCGCAGCTTCGAGGTGGCCAAACGACATCAGCTCTGCGGCTGATAATGCGATCTTCAAAAACAGGGCGCAAAACATCGAGTGTAGCTTCGGCTGTGTGGCACGTAGCGCCGTCCTGTTGAAACCAAATGTTGCCAATATCCTCCTCTTCAATTTTTGTGAACAAAAATTCGTTCAACATGGCCCGATAACGATCGCCATTGACTGTAACGGCTACTCCTTGCTCATTTTCGAAGAAAAATGGCCCAATTATGCCTCTGGACCAAAATCCGCACCAAACAGTGGCTCGTTTTGGGTGCACCGGCTTTTCAATGTATGCGTGCGGGTTTTCTGTGCCCCAAATGCGACAATTTTGCTTGTTTACATACCCGCCAAGATGAAAATGAGCTTCATCTGAAAAGATGATTTTTTTGGCAAAATCGGCATCTTCTGTAAGTCGATCGCAGGCCCACTTAGCGAAGCGAAAACGCATATTTCCCAGCGTTGTTCAAGCGTATACACAACCATATTCGTTCAGCGGAAGGATAAAACCAGAAACCAGAATGAGACGTACGTCTTTCGTACGTCTTCCCCCGTGACACCCTGAAATTTTGACGAGATTCTGACAGAGGTTCAGGTGCGTAGCGACAAAACCCGTTAAAAACGAGCTTCTATCCGTGAATACGTGTGAGTTCATTTCATTTTACCGCAGTGTACTCCCGCCACAACACTCTTGGAATTATAACAATGTGAGTGATTGTTTACAAAATTTTGACAGCACTTTAGGTACCCACGTGCACTTTTGACAGCACTTGAGGTACCCACGTGCTCGCCCGAGCTTGTAGGCAAACGTCGGCGGCCATTTTGAGTGGGACGTCTCATTGGTGGTTTCTGGATAAAACTAATTATCTGTCAAATCAGACATGAGCTAAGTGTTACCATTCACGAAATAAGCACTACTTGAAAAAAAAACGTTAGATGGCGGACCCTTTATGTGATAGCTTCTCTGTTGTTGTGCTTGAAGAGGTTGGGTTTCGATTTTATGGGATGTATGGAATTGAAGACTGAGTATTGAGTACTGTTGATGTAGAGTGGAGAGGTACAAGATGAGACGGTTGATGGGAAAAGGATATTTCGTTTGAATTGTTGGGGGTGACGGGACATTTTCAGAAGTGTTGGTATTCGTATGGGTTGGTGGCCTAATTTTATAAGAGAAAAGCTGGGCGGTACTAGAGGGGGGATTGGGGTTTTGTTCTTTATAAATACGTTTTGCCTCGTTGAGACTACATTTGTTTTTGGTTTTCATTCTTATCATTTCTTTCCATTGAATATATTTGAGATAGGTTTGAGAGGAGGGCGAATGTGGGCCGAGACAGTTGGCGCACATTGGGCGATTGCAATTGCTGCCGGGGTGGGGAGAGAAGTTACAGGTTGCACATATGGGGATTCCATTACATTTTTTGGTTGTTTATCCGACAAGTTGTCAGCTACGGCACCGCATGGGATTGGGGAAGTATTCGTTTACATTGGTCTTGTACCATCATATTTCAACGGAGTTCGGGAGTTGATACAGATCAAAGGTCATAAGGATCAAACCAGTAGGTTTACTTTGCCCGTCACCTTCTTTTGTGAACTTGTATGCTTCGGTGAACCCTTGTGAGTTCATTTCAGAAGTGATTTCTGCTTCAGGGACATTGATGAGACACGGTGCGTATACTACGCCTTTAGAAGAGTTGAGTGTACGCTCTTACATAAGTTGTTTGTCACATAACCTGGACGGGGTGCAGATGGTTTGTGTCAAAGATGTTCGTTCACTTCTCTCCGGGGGTGGTTGTCCTAGATAGGATTTGAGAGATTCGACTGAATTTGCGTTTGTTGTAGTTCACAGTAACTCTTTTGTTTCCATGTCATTAAGGTGTTACATTGGAAATGCACACACAGAGTATGGATTTTGAAGTGATCTTATGCTGCGAGTGTTATGCCTTCATCAGCACTTTTTGATCATCTCTCATCCACAACTGATGTTGTTGCGCTGAAAACGGACAAATATTTGCTAGAGAGACGGCGAGAAATATGTCTGAATTTTTTTGGTTTTTAACTGGGAACAGGATGTTGCCATCCCTTAGCTGTAAGATCTGCTCGTATTCTTTACTTACAACATCAATGCTTTCTTTAGCAAAAACACGCTAAATGATGTCAAGGGTTTGTCTTCGCTGTTGGCCGAGATTATCAGAAAGCATGGGTTCTTGGAAATCGTTTTTAAGGAAGTATTGGAAATTCTTCACTTGCTAAGGAAGGTTTGTTTCTTTTAGCATGGGGCTCGGAGAGCGTTGCTTCACCTAGATCGACAAAGCGATTCCCCGGCCGGGTATTTGATCCCGGGGCACCAGCAGTTTGTCACTAGAAATTAAGCCACGGGCGCGCAAAAGTAGAGTTATGCTCGAAAGGGAAAGAGATTGAAAGCAAGAGAAGAGCTCGTAAACAGAGGGAGAAGGCACCACTTACAGAAGAATGATCTGAACGGGTTGAGAGTTAGTCGAAGACTGTTCCGGAAGGAAAATAAAAGCATTTATTGTAAGAATACCTTAACATATTAAAATATATTAGCAACAAAACACGCTGTAATCTAATCGACCTTCAGGACTTCATATACTTGATTGGATCGGCGAGAAATATTCGCAAAAAGTCCTGACCAATCGGCAGCAATTGTATTTTCTCATCGAACTCGTAGAGTGGCGGCACGAGTATCGATTCGTACGACAACTTCTTCATGTTTCGCACCTCTATCTGGAACTCAGTCAGCTTCACATCGTTCTCCGGCGTTTTCCTGCGTGCGATCTTGCGAATATACAGATTCCCCGAGGGCTCCCTAGAGACACATAATCATGAAAACAACTGAAACCTCTGTATGAATAATGATTTCCTACCTGATGATCGTAGCAGGCGATGAGAGGACGAGATTGAGCATGTCGTTTCCGGTTTTCAAAACATCCTTAGCAACCTCTTCAACATGATCGAGAAATTGGAACAGATTCTCACTCGTGGGACAAAGCTTCCGAAGATCGAATGGCAGTTCTACAAACAGTTGGTAATGCAACGCATATTCAAATGCTGTCCAGTGTCGTGCTGAAACGGAACGGTAAAGCCAATGCTAGAAAGGAACCTTCTGTGACTTACTATGCAGGGAATTGGATATAAGTTTGATTTCATCAAACGTAACATCGATTGCTTGTGGGTCGTTCGGCGTGAATCTGATGAGAATTGCAAATGTCCGGATGATGGGGTGCGAGAATTTCAAAATATTGCCTGCCAGGAGCATCTGGTTGAGGAGCCAACGCGACCTTTTGCTAAGATACATGGAGAGCGGTAAAAAGAGGGAAACATATAGGATTCAAGACAGTACCTTTGCATTTGACTGAGGACTTTGTTGACAAACGTGATTTCATTCTTGACTTCCTTGCGTTGTCGCTTATGGCTCATTCTGAAAAGACACGAAACCATTAACACGTCCAGGACGAATTCATTGATTTAGGGCCTGTGTAAAATACCTCAATCTCTCCTTGTCCAGCGCGGCTGTAAAGACCTCAACCGAATCGTTAGCGTCCAAGGCTATGCTCTGATTTTCATTTGAGATGACGAAGCTATCACTCTCCCGCAGTTTTTGACGCCAAACCTTGGCGACATCTAATATCTTTGGCCTACTACGAAGTTCCCGTAGCGCGTCTAGATTCATTTTATATTCTGGCAATGGTTCCAGCATAAAGCTGCCGATGGTGGTATCGTTCTGCGACATGTTAGCCGGATTACGTTTGCACTTTCTACAGACCGATGCAATAGGTTTAAGAGGCTGTTGCAGACTTTGCACGGACAGGGAAGCCTGTGGTTGTGTTTCAATTGCATCCGGCTGTGGTGATGTATCGATTGCATCTGTTTTTCGAGGTGTTTCATTTGCCCGTAGCGGAGATGGCGGCTCAACAGCATCTAATCGCGTGCAATCAAGAGGTAATACAACATCCGAAGCTTCGTCGAGTGTGTTCACTAGGCTTAAATGCGTTTTCTCAATATCCTCCTTCAGCCCGGAGAGCATGATAGTGTCACAAGTCAACTCCAGGTATCGCTGCTTGAATTTATCAAAGTTATGAACCGTGTCCTCCGAATCGGATGATTTCGGCAAGTTATTCTCCGCATCGGGCAAGCGATTCAAATCCAAGTTGCAAAGTGCCTCGGGAGTGTTTGGTGAGTACATTTCGTTTCTCGGTTGCGGATCAGTGACTCCTTGGACCAGGGGTTTCTGTGTAAAGAACGTGGATACGTCGGAGATTGTTATTGGCCCGCTGTCAAATTTGAATAACGACTTTGGGGATGTGTCTGCGATTTCCCCTTCATCTAAGCAGGGATTTAGTGTTTCGTTTCGTTGGAAAGTTGTTGCTCGCCGCGCGACTCCATCTAACGATTTCAGAAGCTGGCGGGGGTTTGTAGAGATTTTTCTGGGAATCTCGACCGTTTCAAACGATTCCTGATGTTTCTCAACCTCCACTGATGGTGAATCTGTTGACATGTTGTTGAGTGTCTCCTTGTGGAGCGAGCCGATAAGATTTGGAAGCTCTTGCTGAATGTAGTCCATGCTTTTCTTAATCGATTGCAGCTTCTTGGGGCTGTCAATCAGCTGTGGAATCCGTGACTTTCTCAACTTATTTTTGGTCGGCATACTTTCAACAACACAATCAACGTCTGCATTTGCTGTTGCCACCTCCATAGCATTCTCCGCTGTGCTTGAAGGAGAAACTATCGATCTCTCAATAGTGGGACTGTACGCCTTGAGTTGTTCTGCTTGAGTGAATAGAAAATTGCTTTCCAGGAGAACATCCTTCATACTCTGTGCCGCTTTGGATCTGCACATAGACTTTGTCTTGTTCGCGGCAAGGGTGATGTCCATATCACTGACTGGATTCCTTAATGCGTCGAAGAGTATCGTCTTTCGCTGTATGTTGTTTGCTTTCGGAACCATCTCGTCGAAAAAGGACTCATCCACCGCGTCCTCATTGGCGAAATGAATCGTTTTACGATAATGATTTGCTTTGTTCGCATCTCCTGTTTGGTCTGTTGGTTCCGGAACCAGGCTGACTTCCATGGAATTGTCCTGTTCTTGTCCCGCTACTATGTGCTGTGGTGTAGCAGGCATCTGTCGCCTCAATGGGAGCTGATCCAATGGCAGCATTCCGGATTCTTCAAAGACGTTTACTGGCTCGTACGATGTTTGCCGTTTGGAAACTTGTTTTTCGACGTTGTCTTCCACTACCTTGATTGTATTACGTTTTGGGATTTCTTCCACACTCATGTCGAGCGGGCTGTTGTGACACGATCGAGCGGCTGCTTCGATCTTTAAATATTCCGCAAGGGAATGGTTGATCTCTGTCGTTGTCTGGGGTGATCTTGTCCTTTTATTCGGAAAATACAAGGGCGAGTTGTCGTTTACAGTGGGTTTCATGTTTGCTGGGATTTGATCAAAATTGAGATTTCGAATGAAACTCGATTTGCGAGCGGTACACTTCTCGGGTGATACTTCTAAGTCCACAGGGTGATCGTCGAGAATTGTGAGACGTCGCGGTTTAGGCAAAGGTTTCGTGTGAGCTTCAGGTTCGTGGGCGATAGACAAATTCATGGCTGAATCGTCCTGCAAGTCTGGAATGGGGATTGCATCGACTTTATCATCCTGGAAGTGAATTGTTTGACGACTCTGTTGGGATGCGATATTTCCATATGCCGTGCGCTCTACATCGACGTCCTGGTTGAAGTGGATTGTATTTCGATTCGATGACTTTGCGGCGATTGACGTTGCATCCGATGTTCGTTCGTCCAAATCCATTGGATGGCGCGTGTGGATTGTGTACCTCTTTGAATGGCCTGTTGAGGAGTGTGATTCATGATCTATGATTTGATGAGAAATATTTATTTCCCCGCCGTTTTCTACAGGACTGACGCTTCCCCCCGAGTTCTTCTTTGACTCCGTGGTTAAAGGTTCTTCTTGAATATCATCGTTCGAGTGAATCGTTTGCCTTTTAGACCGATGCTTAGAAGCAGGGGCGGGAGCTAACGAGAGATCCATGGAATCCTCTTGTGCGATGCATTTGGATTCATCAGCATTGACTTCTTGGTCGATATGCATCGCCTGCCGTTCGGAATGAGCCGTAGAAACGTCCAACTCATCGTTTTCATGGAAATGGATTGTCTTGCGCTTTGATAATAGCTCCCTGCACCCTTCCGCGATCGACTTTTGCTGCAGGTCCTGTGTAACATCCATTTCTTTACATCCTGCGATCGATTCTCCGAATGAAAGGCCCACTGGGTACCTATTGTTTGCGTTTCGTGTTGACAACTCCATTGTATAGTCCGTCATTGTGGTTCTGACTGGTGCAACCGGGATATCCTTCTTCATCGACTTGTTCATGAAGAAACTGAAACTCATGTCTTCGGTTGGGTTGTTCTCCGACCGATCGAACAACGACGGTCTTGCCCTTCGGTGTTCAGCGAATGCTTTTGCCCTGCCATGCAGCAAATCCTCGTTCAAGGTGTGGAAGTTTGGTTTACTGATGGTTTCTGTCTGATCTGGTATCGATGAGGTCTTCAAGACCGGCTCTGGGATCACCTGCTCCTCTTGGCTAGAGGTTTTCTGACACTTTATCGCTTTAAAGGTAAGGGCGGCCCCTAAAATTCCTTGTTGCACGTTCATGTGTTTCACAATGACTTTTGGGATAGGTTTCTCGATCTCCCCTTTTAGCTTTTGAGGTTGAATAGGAGATTCTTCAACGATATCAGTCGCTGTATAGATCGACTGACGATTCTTCATCATACCCATGGTGTCAGAAGGCACTTGGGTGGGTGCCGTACTGCTCCTTGTCGGCTTCGGGGAGTCTTCGATCATATCCGAAGCGATATAGACTGATTCTCTCTTCTTCGATGGTTGAATCACAGATGCCTTTGGAGAATCCTCAATCATTTCAGTGGCTGTATAGACCGACCGGCGCTCCTTGAATGGATGAAAAGCAGGTTTTACAGTGTGATTTGACCTCTCCAGAGGTTTCGTTGCTTTCGGAGATTCGAGGTCTATGTCAGACGGAGTGTAGACCGATTCACGTTGCTTTCGTCGAACGTTGGTTGTGCCTTGTTCGTTAGAAACCAGAGGTATCTCCACATGGTTTTCGCCCTGAATTGTGCGCTGGAAAATCGATGACTTGCTCCCGTGTGGCACTTCTTGCTGCTCACTGTCCTTAGGTTCGCAAACCGTGAGCTCCATTGATAGGTTATTGTCGGCAGCAAATTCTTTTGTCTGACTAGCCCCTCGATTCTGATAATGAGGGGATGAAGGCATATCGAGAGATATCTCAAGATCTACTTGAGTTTGATGGCTCTCCATCGTGGGTTGTTTAGTTATCTCGATCTCTGATCCGCTGTCCGGCGCATTGAGGATCGATTTGGATTGGCAAATGCTATCCTCTCTGATCTCAGTATGATCGAAATTGATCGTCTTTCGAGAAAACGTAGGTAGTTCACGGTCCTCTTGGACTGAACAGAAAATAGGCGATTCCTCAACACCAGCAGATTCGAAGTAAATTGTACGACGTTTAGTCTCATCTGTCTGCGGTACAGACCCTGCATTTGCCTTGTTTTCAACCATGAGATTGCAGCTTCTGTTCGACTTTTCTTGGCAAATACTATCTTCTCGGATCTGATTGTGGTCGAAATAAATCGTTTTTCGGGAAGCCGCCGGCCTCTCCAGGACGTCTTGAGCTGAGTTGCATGTAATAGACTCTTCAACAGCATCATATTCGAAATGAATCGTGCGACGTTTAGTTCCGTCTGGCTGCAATAAAGTCTCTGCATCCCTCAAGCTCATTTCCATGCAAGTGCTAGTTGCATCGGGTCCCGATTTGTCTTTAAATTTGACAATGTGACAAATACTGTCTTCTGAGATCTGATTGTGATCAAAATAAATTGTATTTCGGGAGGGAGAAGCCCCGTCCAAAGAAAGATCAAGTTCCCCATCCTCCACCGCGTCTGGCTTGAAATGAATTGTTCGGCTTTTAGCCTCATCTTCTTGCAGTGCAGATTCTGCGTCATAATTGGTAATCTCCATCAGATTGCTGTCGACGTTAGGCATCAGCCTTTTACGCAGGGGTGAGTTGTTATCTGCAAGATCTGAAAAAGAAAGCAAAACAAGTATAGCCCTTCATGAATGTCTAGATTGAAAAAAGGCATTTAAGCTACGATTCTAGTGCCCACAACTACATGGACGTTTGTCTTGCTACAACTCAATGCATGCAAACTCACTTGAGGTGGTCATGTCCATGGTCATCGTTCGCGTAATTGTTTTCCTCTTAAGTCTATTCGTTTCGGGCTTGTCATATCGCGAAGCGTCCATTGTCTCGTTCATATGCATTGTTATTCGTTTCTTACCATCTACTGCTGGTTGAGTTGATGCTACGTCCATGACATCAGCATCGCAGCTTTTCGGAACGCATTCATCGTCTGCGATTGTTGTGTCCATATCTACGGGAACAATGGCGTTCTGCTGATTATCCGCCGGTTGGACAATCGCCATAGGCAGGCTACCATGGACCGTTTCGCGTTTTTTCGCCGTTTCTTGTACAAACTCAGTCTCCATGTTCACAGTGTTTGTAACAGTCCTATTCCTTGTAACGTCCTTGTTCAACCCGTAAAGACTGACTTGATTTTCTGTAGCCTGGGCTTCGGTTTTCTGCTTTTCCCGTATCATTTTCAACATATTCACATCCTCTTCGGACATCAGAATGCTTCTAGAGAATATATTTGGCGACAGGGAGTCTCTCCCGCCCAGATTCGGGCTTGATTCTGCTGTGGAGACAGGATTACGGAATTTGAACATTTGCAATTCACTTTCGCTAAGCGTAACATCCACACTTTGTTCAATGGAGATCGATTTATTGGTTGTCGCGGAGAAATTGATGTAATCAAGTGTGTTCGAGCAGACATTCAAGCGTTCGGATTTGGGTTTGTTAGCAGTCTCCGAAGGGGTTTCGTCCTCCACCTCTATAACAGGTATATTTGGAGGCTTCGGCGTTTCCGTCTGATTTTGAGGGATATCAACTGGCGCCTGGACGGCAGATGGTTCGGCGCAGATATTCTCCTTGTCGTTCTCGGCCACATTCACTTTTTTCTTCGAGCGGCGCTTTGTCTTTGGATTGGATTCAAACACCACACGTCGATTTCGAAGAACCATCCGTTTCTCATTCACATTCACCAAGCCGCTATCCATAGAACTTGCATGCAGACCGTCTGCTGACTCCTCGTACGAGGTTCCCCATATCGTTGCTTCCTCTTCGCCAGCTATAAATTCCCTGAAACAAAAAATGAGCCGTTTCAATGACATATTCAGAATTGCACCTGATTTAAGGTGTTTACTTTACGGATTTCTTGCCGCTAAAACTGATTCGTCGTTTCAGTTTGGTTGTGACATCCCCGGTAGTCTCGTCCTCATTCGTCACGCACTTCTTCAAGATCTAAAGACGGAGAAAATCGTTGTTAGTTATCAAGATAAGCGTCGCATCTACGCAGATGGATAAAAGTACCCGCCACCTACCCAATGGTGACTATGGTATGGCGAAAGTGGTCACCAATTGAAGGGCTACGATGTTGTTCCTATTTACCGGGCTGCCTTACTACAGTAACCAAACTTCGTTATCACGCATTACTCAACCGAATTAACATTTTGTAAAGCTCACAACACTATAAGACTCTCTTCGATTATAGAGCCCAGTTTTTAACTCATTCTTGAGAACAATGAAGCGAGTTCCCTTAGCCTTAACTTTCTTTCTACTTACGATCGTATTGGGATTGACATAACACACTCCTCTCGCATAGCTCGACACTCTCTCAAGACCCAATGAATGCCTACACCAGGGACGTTGTCAAAACGCCATCAGAAGATAGCGCGATCATTGTACAAAGAGTACAAAGAGTTCGAAAGCGACGAAATCAAATTCGTCAAGACGTTTACCACGGCGCGGGTCAAACGGGAGAAGCGGTTATTACCCTTTTTTCTGGTTAAGTTCACACCCAGCAGCAAGCTGGTGAGGTCAAGGACCATCACCATGCAGCCTCGACGCGTTAAGTGTGCAAATGGGCACATGAATGAGGAATGTGACCTGAGACAACACAAGGTCTCGAGCAGGGAGTAGCTCGACTGCGTGCTGTGTAGAAACCGAGGACCCCTTGCAAACTTATCGAGGGTGTCCTAAATTCAAAGGCATAAGGGAATCAAATCTGGCTCGTAAGAAGAAGGCTGAAGAGAAACATCTCTCATGGAGAGAGCACCTGCGGTCATACTCCAAATGGCCTACGCTCATATGGCGGCAGGTGTGGAGCAGATAAGTCTATGGTTGTTCCTAAAGCCTCAGTGCCTGTTTCTAACGCACCGGAGTCCGAGGTGGACCTGCGGTCCATCCTGCTCGCCAGCCAAGAGCAGACCGACCCGCTAGCCAGCCAAGGGGAGACCGACTAGCTCGCCAGCCAACGGCAGACCGACTAGCTCGCCAGCCAAGGGCAGACCGACTAGCTCGCCAGCCAAGGGCAGACCGACCAGCTCGCCAGCCAAGGGCAGACCAACTAGCTCGCCAGCCAAGGGCAGACCGACTAGCTCGCCAGCCAAGGGCAGACCGACTAGCTCGCCAGCCAAGGGCAGACCGACCAGCTCGCCAGCCAAAGGCAGACCAACTAACTCGCCAGCCAAGGGCAGACCGACCAGCTGGCCAGCCAAGGGCAGACCGACTAACTCGCCAGCCAAGGGCAGACCGACCAGCTCGCCAGCCAAGGGCAGACCGACTAGCTCGCCAGCCAACGGCAGACCGACCAGCTCGCCAGCCAAGGGGAGACCGACTAGCTGGCCAGCCGAGGGCAGATCGACCAGCTCGCCAGCCAAGGGCAGACCGACTAGCTCGCCAGCCAAGGGCAGACCGACCAGCTCGCCAGCCAAGGGCAGACCGACCAGCTCGCCAGCCAAGGGCAGACCGACCAGCTCGCCAGCCAAGGGCAGACCGACTAGCTCGCCAGCCAAGGGCAGACCGACCAGCTCGCCAGCCAAGGGCAGACCGACCAGCTCGCCAGCCAAGGGCAGACCGACCAGCTCGCCAACCAAGAGCAGACCGAGCAGCTCGCCAGCCAAGAGCAGACCGACCAGCTCACCAGCCAAGAGCTGATCGGCCAGTTCCAACAGCAGATCCATGTGCAGGCGATCCGGGTGGACAGAATCTACTCGCTTCTGCGGGGCCTAGTACGCTTAGAGCGGTGAAGTATGGAGATTCCACATGCTACAGGCCTGCACCCGTGGATATTCTTCTCCGAGATGAACAGAGAATGTACATTATAGCAGCCTGGGCACATGACGTACTTCAACTCAATGTTTTCATCGCAAAGCTCGAGACACTTCGATTTCTGCGCTTAAACTTGCTAGAACGCTTCTACATTCTGGTGACGATTTAAACGCCAAACATAGTAATAGGGGGAATGACACACTAAACACCAGTGGGTGCCTACTAAACCATTGGTGGGTTCTACAGAGTCTAGAGTGCAGATTCAAGTTACTGATAGTCCTTCGTATTCGATCCTATATTGATCTCGTCTTGCTTGACTCTCAACTGAGGCTGCTTGACATGAAGACAGTTAGTAGAAATTATGTGCAACCCACTACAAGAATTGCAGTAGAATGCGTAGAATGCAGTAGAATTTAAGTTCCCTGACGAGAGCATTTACTTCGAGCGCCTCCTTCCCCCCGCCCAATAGGCGAGATAGAAAGACAGAACGTCATTGTCATACTATTTCAGCGTGATTTTATCCAGTACGCTTTGGTCGAGGGCCTCTCGGGACACGAGAACAAACTGGCGCAAGTTCCCAATTGGCCCAGATGGGCGTCCACTGGCCAAACAAAGCGAAGTCAGGTAGGGATCGTATTGTCATGTGATTTCTGCAAAGGCACGAACAGATCAGTGGTCAACACAGATAGGATCAGATCACATCGAAATCATTCGAGGAAAGCAGCATAAGTATTTGAACGCATTGAAAAGGCAGCTCAAGTGGGTCTGAGAGTATACAAGGACAAAATCAAATGTATGTTGTCATCAAAGAAAGACATGCAGTCACCTTTGGCGGCTGTAGCTTTGTCTTTGCTAACGTCTGAAACTGCCAACTGACCAGAGCTGTGATCAGGCGTCGAATAGTTCTTGTCGACCGTTGCATCTTTGACTATAAAGGTGATTGAGAAGTAGACTCTGATGACCTCATCGAAAGCTGATGAGGGAGCCTTGGTTCGTCGCATTTGTGTTAAAGGAGAGTGGAGGAGAAGACATTAGATTGGTTAGGCATCTACGGAAGCAACGTCGCACAAAAAGCGAATGGACACTACCGGGCCAGCAATCTTAGATTCTAGAGCCGGGGAACGAGGTAACAGAGAACAAGGCAGCAAAGAACGACATCATCTATGACATGTCAGATGAAAATGAAACCTCAACCACATGGGTATTCAACACTGGAAGCAGCCTACTAAATATCGTGCGGACTGGAGAGATTTATTTCGCTTTCTAAGTCTAACGTGCAATCACTGAATTTGCGAATAAAATAGAATGATCGCGTCTAAGTGAGACCCGCACAAAAAGATGTCTAGAAATTGGATCGTTTCTCTAATATGAATTCTTCGCGCTTGGTTTGGGAGTAACGCTACGCTCCTATAATCCTACCCAGCTGAAGAAAACCAGATTCAGAATTTTCCCTCCAATCGATGTTGTTTTATGAATTTCAGAAACAGGATAGGGATTTTGAATTGGAGATTCAATTCCGAGAATTGATACTTGCCCACGAGAAGATCGTTTGTTTTCTTTAAGCTTGCAGTGTCAGCACTCAGACTCCCATCTATTGCTTATGATACTTATGTGATCAAGTTAGTGTTTATCTAAACTTTGGCGTAAAATTATCACAAAAGGATCGCGAATACTCGTCTAAATAAACGCCGAGTTGCAACTATTAACACTTGAACTTGAATGGAACAAAATGATTTTGGGAAACACAGACAACATCTAAGACCGTCACCCGATGAGCCCTTTTACCTTATCACACTTCCTATTTAGTATTTTAACCATTGGGTAGATGAAGAATATTTTTATCTTTCTAGCACGTAACCGAAGGCTAACGCTTCGAAACTTTCAATCGGTTTCCATCAAATTATCACGAAATTCCACACACACATTGGTTTCGAACTAACCGAATTTCGTCTCTTCTTGCTTTGTTCCATTTCTGTTAACAATATTTTAACTCAAAATTACACAAATCATCTATAAATATAAAAATGTTTTTCTTTTTTGTTGCACCAAGCCAATTGGCAGCTTCAAATTGTTTTTTTAAACAGTTTTTTTGAATTTGTTGGTGTTTTCAAGTTGACAGCGCTGGCAAATGTCAGAATTGTTATCGATAACACGTATTCGGCGTCGTTCAGATGGTAACGAATTACTCTGTGACTGTAACGGATTTAAATTATTTTTTTACTAATTATATTTAAAATATTTATTATGTCAAAAGGAAATATATTTTTTCAGGTTTTCGTTTATCGGTGAATATGTGATTAAAATATGTTCGAAAAACGCGAATTCACTGCGATAAGCAACAATCGTTTGAAATTTACCAATAAATAAGGGATATTTGGGAATACTTAGTTCTTCTAAGTGGAAGTGCATATTCAGGCTACGCTATCTCATTCTCTAAGGTTGTATTTCTATTGGCTTGGGAGGGACAAGGCTGAGCGTGAACGTCTTGTTCACATCGGTGGAAGTATACAAAAATTTTTGGCAAGTGGAATATTGAATCGGGGCATTTTCATTCTTTACCAGCGATAAAAGGTCCACGTGCAGGGACGGGTTAAGAATATCCCTGCAGCGATACCTATCGCTTGTCGTAAAAGGCGACTAAACAAAGGTAAACAAAAATCACATCTAGGCAATTTAGAAAACACCAAGGTGAGCCTAGGGACACATATACCACCATTAAACTGCCCAACAAGTGTACATGCAAATCAGTGGGTTGACACGACTGGAGATCACCGGTGTTGTAAGAGTAAGATCAAACAAAAAAAAAATAAAAATAAAAAATCTGGAGCATGCCCGTGTCAAAAAAAAGGAGGAGAAAAAAGAAAACGGTCAAACCGTAGCATTATGGAAAAGAACGCTAAAAGGAAAAGCACTACCCCGCCAGGCACTACTAATGGTCGTGATCCTGGGACGAGCAGCAATGCTCGGGTCAGAGCTCTAGGATTTCCGGGGGATAGCAAAGTAATGCAACGGCGTAACCCACACTTTAGAGTCGCGAGTTGGAACGTTGGAAGCATGAGTGGTCGCAGCTATGAGCTTGAAGAAATGATGGTTAGAAGGCGAGTAGACATCCTGTGCGTACAAGAGACGAAATGGCGAAACACCGGTAATCGGGCACGTTTCTTGGACGTTAAAACAAAAGCCTACAAGATGTTTTACTATGGATTGGAACAAGGAAAAAACGGAATCGCCATCATCCTTGCGGCAGAGTTACTTGGCAACGTCTTAACCATTTCAAAGTCCAGTGACCGTTTGATGGCTCTCAAATTGGTGATGCATGGTGAGGTGTGGAACATCGTAAGCGCATATGCCCCTCAAGTAGGATGCGAACAAAAAGAAAAAGATGCATTCTGGCTAGATTTCCACAACCTTGTCAAAATCATCCCAAAGGAAGAGCTTTTGTTTGTTGGGGGAGATTTAAACGGACATGTCGGGAAGACAAGCGAAGACTATGAAGGCTACCACGGAGGGCTGGGATACGACACCAGGAACTCTTCAGGTGAAGATATCCTAAACATGTGCAAGTCGTACGGTCTTATAGTGCTAAATACCATGTTCGTCAAACAAAGCCGGCACCTGATCACTTATAGCAGCGGCGGAAATGAAATTCAAATAGACTATCATTTGGTATCCAGTTTCATGAAGCCACGAGCTAAAGATTGCAAAGTGATCCTGGGAGACGCGATCGCCCCTCAACACCGTCTCCTCCTGACTGAATTTTTTATGGGGGCGAATAGGAAGTCAAAGCAGCAAACGAAGGTGTCTGAGAGAATCAAGTGGTATAAGCTGGATAAAGGAAAAGGCGAAGCTTTTATTACCAACATGAAAATCTACCTCTCTTCCATTATCGATGAGGTCGGTAATGAGGAGTGCAGAGCACAAGACATGTGGGATTCCCTACAACAATCTGGCCTGGAGAAAGCCAAATCACTGCTCGGAACATCTAAAGGCCCCTGCCAACACGCAAAAGAAACCTGGTGGTGGACAGACGAAGCCAAAGCAGTGATACACGAAAAGAAAATGGCTTCCAAGCTTGGTCAAAGTGCTCTTCTACTAATAGAGAGGAAAAAGCTCGCCGTGAAAAGGTATATAGATGTTGCAAAGGTATCGCGAAAAAAAAATGCGCCGAATTCAAAGCGAAAAGCATGAAAGGCCTCTATCAGGAGTTGGAAGAAATATCGTCTTCCGCGTCTGACAGGAACCAGGCTACCCAGGAGCTTCGACAACAATTTAAACAAAGGAGCAAATATCTTTAAGATAGCCGCCCAGAGAAGAAGAAATGCTCAGGAGGTTCGTTTCCCAAAGTTTATTAACAATGCTGAAGGCCAACTCCTTGTGGAGGACGAAAAAATTCTCCACAGATGGCGACAGTATTGCGAGGAACTTCTGAACGAACAGTTTCCCCGAGTGTACTTTCCAAGAGCCGCCCCGAATCATGCCGAAATATCCGACATCACAGTCGAAGAAGTTCGGTACGCGGTTAAAAACTCCAAGAAAAGAAAAGCTGTTGGGCCGGACGGGATACCCTCTGAGTTCTGGAAAAAGATGGGAGACATCGGGTCTAGATGGCTCATGGTTCTTGTCTCCAAACTTATGAGAGGCGACACTATGCCTAATCAATGGAGGGAAAGCTATCTTCTTCCTTTGCACAAAGGAAAGGGTGATACGCGAAATTGTGATAACTACCGTTCTGTCAAGCTGATGTCGCACACCATGAAGATCGTTGAACGGGTATTAGATAGCCGACTGCGGAAAATAATACGACTATCTGATGACCAGTGCGGGTTTGTCTCGGGTAAATCAACAACAGATGCCATCCAAAGTATAAGGGTCATGATGGAAAAGCTTTGTGATTCGTCAAAGGACTTGCATATGGTGTTGGTTGATTTCGAGAAGGCCTTTGACCGGCAACCAAGAGATCTTTTATGGGTACCGCTAAGACAAAAAGGAGTTCCAGAAACCTACGTGCGAGTGATTATGGACATGCACCGCAGGAGTCACCGAAGAGTTCGCAATCAAAATCGGTGTACACCAAGGGAGCGTCCTCAGCCCACTGCTTTTTATAGCAGTCCTTGATTGCTTGCTTGAAGGAAAAGTGACGGACCCCAATGTGCACCAGCTATTCCTTGCTGACGATGGAGCCATTATAAGTGATGATCAGGCGTCCCTACAACGAGCACTTGATGTGTGGGTGGACATTTTTGAGGGACACGGGTATCGTATTAGTTCAAAGAAGACAGAGTATCTGTGCTGCCCGTTCTCTGACCCTCATCAGCCTATTCCAGACATTTACTTGAATGGAAGAGTGCTTCCCAAGTGTGAAAAGTTTAAATATCTGGGATCTATGATTAATAAAGAAGCAACTTGTGATGACGACATCAACCATCGCGTAAGCGTAGGTTGGATGAAGTGGCGGGAAAACTCCGCCATCTTCTGTGATCGAAAAATGCTCCCTAAGCTGAAAGGAAGGCTCTACACTTCAGTTGTACGTCCGGCGCTCACATACGGTTCATAATGCTGGACAATGCACAAAAAGTATGAGAGCAAATTAACGGCAGCTGAGATGAAGATGCTTCGCATGACAGCGGGAGTGACAAAGCGTGACAGAATTAGAAGTTCAAGGATCCGAGGAAGCCTCCACGTAAAACAAACCATCACATGAAAGATATAGCGCGACCGACTCAGTTGGTATTGCCATGTTCAAAGGAGAGATCCTTTGAACCCCGTCCAAAAGGCGATATCAATCAACGTTCCAATTTCAACACGCAAAAAAGGCAGGCCGAAAAACAATTGGTGCAAACAAATGCAAAAACACCAGCATTTGATTGGCCTCAGCGATGAAGTAATCCCAAAGCGGGAAGCCTGCCGCTACTTTCTGAGGTCAAACCGGCAGACCCCACAAGCGGACCAGTAGGAATGCAGTTAAGTGGGAAGGTTATGGTCCTACACTTCTGACCATAACGACGCCGGGATAAAAAAAGGAAAAGAAGAAGAAGAAGACCAGCGATAAAAGGGAGCAAATAGACCTCCGGCTTAAATTGGCCATTGACGTTTGCCTACAAGCTTTAGTGAGCGTGGGGTACCTTAAAATTATGACAGCAATCACGCACAGTGTATAACTAACTGATAGAAGCTGGGGTGTAAAGGGTTTAGTCGCTAGGTGCCTGGACAAAAATTAAAAAAAAAAAACTAAAAAACACGTTTTAGAGATAATCAAACTAAAAAGTAACAAATAATTCTTAGCATAAGAATGAAATTACTGCCGAGAAAATAAATGTCACTGTTCTAAAAGCGTGGGGTGCTTTGTATGACATTTTTAAACTAACTCTGCGTTTCGGAATGAAACTAGTGAAAAATTATAACGATTGATATACAAAGCATACAAAGCAGGGGGGCGCTAGCTGACCTAGAGTAACACGCCTCTCTGGGTAGCGTTTTTACCCGGCAACCGCTAATAATCGCCGTGCTGTTTGGCAAAATCACTAAACTAAAACACACCTCACAACCATACCCTTAATAGCGTAACGCATGTTATTTTTACTATTCACTCTTTTTACTACTGCTGTGAAAGAGACTGTTTTCATACCAAAGGCTTTCTTAGTTCCAGCAAGGCAAGCGTCTATTTATCTATTGAAATATATATGCTGGTCAAGCATCATAAACTAAGATATGTAACCAAGTTTCTCATTGCCAACCCTAATTGGAAACCTAACAATTTTCACCCAAATCAAATAAGCATCCCAAAGTTCCCCCCAAATAGAGTTTTACAACTAAACTCTTGCCGACTTTTTCACACCCTTCAATTTCTTACCTATATTCGCCTCTCACAGATCCACCAAAACCCCGTTGTTTCACGTCACCGCGCCTTTATCCCAATTACCTGTCCCAAACTCATTCTCTAACTTTGACCTCACGTCCGGACCCGATTCTTCATCTCTCCCCACATCAACAACTTCTGCGCCACTAACCCACTCCTCCGTCACTCCATATTGTTTCGTTGATTCTCTTCTGCCTGCTACAGTTAAACTTACCCAGCTAACTACTGGCCCCACAAAAAGTCGCTACGCTCTCTCTCGACTAAAATAAGAAGACTTGTGAGAACATTCATCTCTTTTTGGCTTACCTCCACGATAAATCAGACTCGGTTTGTTACGAAGGTAAATAAGTAAATACAAGCATTTTGGTCTCCATTCAACAGAAAGGTCTCCCCACGGACTTCGCTAGCCTCAAAGGCCTCTCCGTCAAATCAATGAAATTAATTCTTCAATATTTCAATACTTCGCTCCAAAAAGTGTCAAAAGATCTTGATTCCTTCCGCCAATACATTCATTCAAAACAAATATCACACCTTCAACGTAGTAGAGGTGATCACGATAAGTTTTTTCGTCCCTAATCCTCTCTCTCTTCCGGCAACCTCATTCTAAGAAAATCTCCCTCTTACCTTATAATTTAAGAATTTAATAATATAATTAGAATTTAAGACGTCTTCACTCTAAAACCCAAGCTGTTTTCCAACAGTCACATTCTCTACATTTTGAAATCTTTGTTCTGACCGAAACGAACCTGATCCCCAGCATAAATAACTTCGAACTGTTCTCATCAAATTTTAACGTTTATCACTTAAACGAACTCAGCCGACCCACTGAGGATTGCCTTTGTCAAGACGTCCTACTAGCCGTCCTTAATTCATTTGACTCTTCCCTTATTGCTGCATCATTCTCCCCACATCTCGACTTTGTCTCAATTAAGATTGTGCTACCCCAGAAAACACTATACATCATTTATTTCTACATCTTGCCCTCACACCCTATTGCCTTCTATCAACTCGCCATTGACACAATTGACCAAATAATTGATTCAAGAGACCCTCAGGATAAAATCCTTCTTTTCGATGACTTCAACCTTCCTCATCTTAATCAAACGATCAATTGTTTTATATTGCCACCAATCCTACTACCAAAGAATGTCTCTTTTGAATCGCTTAGTAGACAACCAACCCAAGGTAGACAACTAAATCTCATATTCACAACTGATCGCCTCAATTCTTCGGTTTCACTTTGTCTCCTTTCCCTCTCAACCATCGATAACTTCCGTCCTCCCCTCCTCCCTTCCTTTTTTCACGATTCTCCATTTCAGAACAACCCTCCTACAGTCTTCTCTACGGTTTTAAATTATACTACATCCATATTTTACAGGAAAATATTTAACTCTATCTCTCTTTACGTTCCCTTTTCCCAACGCAAAACTTTGCCCACCTCCCCACCCTGGTGTAATCGCAGACTCCGGTCCCTAAGAAACAAAAGAAATAAGCAGTGGACAATCTTCCTTCGTACTCAATCTCCTAATGACTTTTCCAACTACATGGGCAGCTCTCTCCACTGGCACAACTCCCTCTATCAACGCTATTTAGCTGAAACGCAAGCCAAAATTATAAGTAATTTTTTTAAGTACAAAAAAAAATCTGCTACCCTACCTCACGCTCCTTCCATAATCAAACCTCAATTACCCCAACGGTATTGCCAACTTTTTTGCCATCTTTTTTAAACAATCTTTCGCCGTCGACTCATTTGATTCCGCTTACTTCGATTATTTAACTTATTTCTCCCTTGGACCATTTCTTCCTCGTAGAGTCGATCCCTGTGCCATCAAAAACAAATTAAATCTACTTAATGATGAATTCACTCCTGGATCTGAGAGTCTCTCTGCCATATTTCTAATAAAAAATGCTCCTCAACCCTCTATCTTCCTCTCTCACAAATCCTCAATTTATCCCTATCTCTAGGTGAACTCCCCCGGTTATGGAAAACCTCTTTTATAACCCCTGTACACAAAAAAGATCGAAGATTGATATTAAGAATTATCGTTCCTTTTGCTAAACTGGCACACATACCCAAACTCTTCGAGAGTATTTTGTACGAAATTCTAAGTTTTCGCTGCAAGTCTTTAATCTCCCCTAGACAACACGGTTTCCTCAAATGCAGATCTACAACCACAAACCTTGTTGAATTTGTGTCCTTAACCCTGTCGGCAATAGAGAATGGCAAGAAAGTCGACATTATTTCAAATTCAGTCGATTTCAGGAAAGCTTTTGATAAAATCTCCCACAGACTAATACTCTTCAAATTGTCTTCCCTTGGCTTTGATCCGACTTCTTTGAAGTGGATATCTTCATCCAATCATATTCTCTTCAAAATTGCTATTACAGTGTTCGTTTCAGATCTGCCTTTTCCACCACTTTTTGAGCTTCCTCCCGCGTCCCACAAGGCAACCACTTAGGTCCACTTTTTTTTGTTCTTACCATTAACGATATTGAAATGGTTATCAAACATTTCCACATCTCACTATATGCCGACGACACCAATTCTTCAATACCATTTCCTCCAGTCATGACTCTTCCCTTATTCAATCAGATCTTAATAGTTTTTCCATCTGGTGTTCCAAAAATTGCTTAAAGCTTAACATTTCCAAATGCCAATCAATTACCTTTTCACGTAAACGAATCAAACCTCCTCCGCGTCTCTACTTTCTCAATAATCAACCCATCTCCACCGTTCAGGCTATCCGCGATGTGACCAGGAGCTAAATTTTCGCGCACATATCGACGAGATCATCCTTAAAGCTAATTCAGCACTCCGTTTCGTGAAGCGATGGTCTAAAGAATTAAATAAAAGCCCTACATAATCCGATCTCCAACATAACCTGTGTTCGGCCCTTCGGCTTGAATACGCCTCTCAAGTGTGGTCCCCTTACCAACAAACCCACATTTCTAGAATAGAGAGCAATCAATCCCTGTAACACTCATTTTCTCTTACCACCCTATCAAGTCCGTCTTAAACTAATCAACAGGGTCACGTTAGAGGAAAGAAGAACTGTGTTATTGAACTGTGAATTAATTTCACTCGGTGTCAAATGCTTAGATGTTAAAACGATTTCCATTAATCCCAATGTAAGATCACATAGCTAACACTACTTATATATTATCTACATAGAACGTGGAACTGTTAAATTAAATGAACTCAGGCGAAACATTCCCAGTTCCCATGTAGAAAAATACCAGTGGTAAAAAAATTTACCACTAGTAAACCACTGGTATACCAGTGGTTACTACCAGTGGTAATCACATACCACTGGTATTGCACGATACCAGTGGTAGTACCACGGGTTCTCACCACTGGTTCAAAATATACCACTGGTGTACCACTGGTTGTTACTTGTGGTAAATATTTACCACTTGTATATCATTATACCAGTGGTGAATTTTACCACTGGTACAACCAAACTGCTGGTGAACCACTGGTTTTTACTACTTATTGAATGTATACCACTGGGATGGGACGAGTGATGATTTTTACAATATAAAATATTGACTTTTTTGGAATTTTTTTAAAAACTAATAAATAGGCTGCATTATTGTCATCTTTTTTTCTTCAATTAGAGAAAATTCTCTCTTATATTGTAATTACACGAAATTGTGAAATGTATTTGTTTTTTGGACATTTTGACGGAAACCATATGATTGACAGATTTCTTTGCACATTTAATATTAACAGCTGATATCTTTGCGATTGCGACTATGAAATCCTGGAATTAGCGATACATTCATTTCATTCAGAGAAATGTTCAATTTGAACACAGCGGGGTTGTTTGAGTGCCTTCATACGTTTTGTTTGGAATCTTCTTCGAGTGTATTGTGTACAGTGAAATTGGACAGTGTTTCGCCATGTTTGTTGTTTCCACAAGGAACCAGTCATTTGGCTTTGTAATTGCATATTTGTACATTTACATTTTATAATCGTAGTAAGTTGGATATGAATTTATATAAAAGCAGAAAGCTATATTTATGTTTTTATATTGATCGTAGCACGTGTTTTTGCAGCTTATTTATTTCATTCCACTCGTAAATGAAGTGCATGCGTAGTCTTTTTGGAAAATTCTGAAAATTCAATGAATGAATTTGAGATACGCGTATAGAGAACGTAAGTAGAAATGTACTTCGAAGTTGAATTTTACCATATTTAGCATATAAATTTTCTCTGCCAGGATCATATCTATAATTAGTATAATTTTTCACGAAATCTAACTCGTCTCTGTTTTAATTATTTTGAAACACATCCGGATTTGTGTCCTGTATTCATTCCATTATTAATTGCCAGAAGTTTGCCATATGGATAGTTCTGACGACGAATGTGTTAATCGTGAATTTGTTATCTACAAGAATAGAAGTAAGTACTCGTATCAACTTGTAAGATTACTTAATGGTTTTATATTTTTCTCACAAATGCTTGTTATTTTGGAAAAATGAGTGTGTGGATGTGTGTCTACGTTCTCAACTGATTAATATACTGTTTGTGATTTCGTATAGGATATCCGGTACCTCGGTGTTCCGATTGCATCAAACGGTAGATTATACCATAAAAAATACCACTGGTACTTACCACTGGTATTTTCGAACAAAAACCATTGGTTACATACCACTGGTTGACCAGTGACCAGTGGTGCTAACCAGTGGTGAGTTACCAATGGTTTTTGTTCTAAAATACCAGTGGTAAGTACCAGTGGTATTTTTATGGTAAATTACCACTGGTATTTTTCTACATGGGTTTGTTTAAAACCATCATTGGCTGGGACTACAAAAAACATAATCCTGGTAAGGTAACGCAATGTTACAACTGCCAACTATATGGCCACGGCTCCATGCATTGCCACATTAAAAGCCTTTGTGCTGTCTGTTCTGGCAACCACAGAACATCTGTATGCAAATCTAATGAGACCATCCGTTCCGCCAATTGCAGTGGACCGCATAAATCATCCGATCCAAGTTGCTCCAGTCGTCAGCAATACTTGGACATGCGGCAAAGACTCTCTTCTAACCGGAGAAACAACTCTAAGAATACTATACCTCAGCCAACAAATCAGCAATTACCACTGGATCGCTGTTCTCTTTCGCACTTCCCATTACTTCCAATTCCCAAAAATCATACTCCAATGCACTCATCTTCACAAAGACCAAATCACGCTCCACACTCTTCTCCAACAATCAGGCAACGACAAGCACCGGCGTTGTGTCGAAATCAAATGATATTAATGACCTGTTCTCTATTGAAGAGATAAACTCTCTCTTAAACGAACTTCTAGTGAAATTCAACAATTGTAATTCAAAAATTGATCAATTTAATGTCATTACTTCATTAGCTATTAAGTATGTATACACTAACAAACATGTTAATAATATGTCAATATTGTTACCCGGAATGCCAGAGGCACCAATAGGAAACAATTAGAATTCTTCAGTTTTTTAATGAATGTAAAAGTTGACATTGCGCTTGTAACCGAGACATGGCTTAATGAATCAAAATCATTTTCGCATCCAAACTTTATGTGCTATCGCCTAGACAGAACCCAAACAACAGGTGGCGGAGTTGCCATTTTTGTTAGAAAAGATATCGAACATTCTCTCCGCCCCTGCAATCACCTCAAGTTACTTGAAGTTATTGGTATTGATGTAACCCTATTAGATAATTCGAAGTTGAGTGTTTTTTCCGCCTATTTCCATGGTGGAAATAGAAGCGTTGAGAAAATATCTCACTTTAAAAGAGACCTGCAAAAACTGCTTAGAACAAACAACAAAACAATTATTGGTGGTGACCTCAACAGTCGTCATCAGCAATAGCTATGTTTGAGATCGAACTGCTGGGGTAATGTCCTTCACGATACAGTGCATACAAGCCCTAGTTTTTCAATACTCTACCCATTTTCTCACACCTACGTTCCAACCTCATCCTCGTAAAATCCATCAACTCTCGATATTTTCGTCACGAATATTCCCAATTTTTGTACTCAACCTAGAACACATAACAACCTTGGATCCGATCACCTCCCAGTCTCTATTACTGTAAATAGTATTAACCCCCTAGCCAACACTCCCTTGACTTATAGATATTCTGCTGCCAACTGGACTTTATTTAAATCGTCAGTAAACATAAATCTCAATCCCATTGAAATTGAGTTAAGCTCCGTGCAAAATCCTGAACAAGAGGATGCATTATGCGAGACTTTCTCAGAAACTATTACTAGAGCAGCTGAATATGCAATTCCTAAAAGTCATAGAAAATTTGTAAACACTCTTCTACCCGAAAATATTCTACTACTGATTATGTTAACCCTTTGAAAACAGCTTTTAAACCTGATTTCCGAAAAATTCAAATTCTTCTTAGACATTATTTTCTGTACCTGTTCTGTAAATAAGCTATTTTTAAAATTGTATAGACCTATGTCCTTCCTCGAAGGTCCTGTGAAAAGTAGCTTATAAGCAACAATTGTCCATGGTGGTAATAAATAAGAACGCACAATTAATCAACGATAGTATTTTATTTCATAAAATGTAGGCAGAAATGTTATTGTTTACTTGTGGTATGAAATGAAACAATTTTTATTTGGATTAAAGCACAAATGTACTCCACATTTTATGCATTTGCTAAGTGGAGTTCCTGTTTTACAAAGACGGCAGCGACCTTTCTGACCCCAAATAACCCAATGCCCATGTTCATCGTATCTCTATGCTTTTAGTGGATCGGCGGCGTACTTCCGTTTCAATGAGCTACAAGAACTCATCCCTAATGATGACGACGGTGATTGGATGAATGAAGACGGGGATTGCTGAGTTTGCAGGCTCTCTGCGGCAGGACAACCTCTTGATCGTTTTATGTTAGTGGATACAGGCATTGTGCTTAGTAGTGTATCCCCTATTTCCATTTGGAAGTATAGAATACTCATCGGTTTGCCAAGAGCTGTTGACGACTTAAACTGCTTACGATAAAGAAGCCACGAGTTTACCACAGCTGCTCCCATACACCAGTAGACAATGCGAGTGTAGAACTTTTTTGACTTGTGGTTAATTTTATACAACTCCATAAGCATGTCACATAAATCAACGATTATAGTCTTCTACTATAGCTGGTCGTGTAATATTTATATTTTTTTTTTTGTACCACTCCAACGCTTGCAGGATCCAATGGGCTTGTCATACATACGGGTGGACAAAAGTGTCACAGCCTTATTATCGTACCAGCTAATTGAAGCTATGTTGTTAGTAGTCTCGCATTTCATATCATACGAACCTCTACCTTTTTTTTTAACTCTGATTCTGAGAGGAGATCACATTCCATCATTCTATTTCTTCCAGAAGAAAATATTCCCATTTCTTGAAGAGCAATCATGAGGCTTATCGAAGTGAACCAATTATCGAAATAGAGTTTAAAATTTTGATTCTTCGGCATAGTAGAGGACAAATATAACACTATGTCTGACGATATTCCCAACCCGTAATTTGGACACGTTCCATCGCCCACATATGTATAACGCAAAATCGTAAATTATACCTGAAGCGCTGGCTCTGGTAAACACCTTCATTCCCCACTTATGTGGCTTTGCTGGATTGTATTGCTTTAAGCTCGATCTGCCGTTGAATGCTATAATTTGTCCATCCACGCACTGGAACTCTTCTTGGGGCAAGGTGTTTAACCTATCTTTTAATAATTTCAACAATGGGCGCACTTTATACACTTTGTCATAATTTGGTTCACCTTCTTTCGGCTTTTTGGAATTATCATTCAGGTGAAAACAAGTATGTATTAAGTTTTTCAAATCTTGCTCGGCTCATGGTATCAGTTATAAAATTTAATTTTAATTTCTTTGACCAAATCATTCTTATTTGTGGTATTTTTTATAATACCCATATAAAGCAGTACACCGATATAATGTCTCATTTCAGAAGGCGTGCATTTTAATTCTATGCTCTTTTTCTCCATCGCATATAAATTACTTTGCGATACAATGAGGTCAAAAACAACGTCGTCAAAAAACCTTTCAAAATAATCTATAGGTGTTTTTACCTGACAGCCATTATCGGTTACGGCATTTCCCTTCCACTCCACATCGATGGCCTCCATTTCCCGTCTTCTCCAGTTCAATTTAGATGCGTCCACTTTTGCAAAACAAACATGTCAATACTAGTCAGCCTTTTGTCACGTAAACGCTTTCCTGCAAATAATTTTGTGGTTTATGTACACTATGGACTGATGTTGCTTATAAGTTATAAGCAACTTTCAAATTCAAAAAATTCTAGCTCGCCAAAGACGCAACTCCGACTCCAAACTCATACATAAATATATTAACTTACCTTTATTCTGAGACATTTTATTTTTTGATATTTTTCTGTTAAGTGTATATAACATAAAATTAAATTTTTCTGCAACTCCTTTTTGCACTATTTTATTGGGCGCGTAATATTACACTGATAGGCATAACACAGCACAATAACCAAATCTGCTATGTATTTACGTTTCTCCCATTTTACTCAGAAATAATTTCTTCCTTGCATGCAGTTTACCGTTAGAAAACAGTTGTTACCAAAAAAAAGAAGATACAGAGCCGTATAGTTAAAAGTTGCTTATAGGCAACAATTGTCTTCAAAGGGTTAAGAAACTCCGTTAGAAGAAAATGGCTTCGCTACCGATTTGACTGCTTTCTTCAAAGTATGAAGTTCTTGAACAAAGCAATTAGAGACGAGATTACGGCATACAAAAATAATCGCTGGAATAATCTTCTTTCTTCTTTCGATAAATCAAGTAAACCATTTTGGAAAGTTTCCAAAATCCTAAAAAAAGGGGCACTAGCGTCCCACCACTTAGAGATGATACTAATCTCTATCTCATCCCTAACGAAAAGGCCAATCTCTTAGCTTCTAGTTTTACTAAGTACCATACAGTATCAGCGCATTTAAGTGATGCAAATACTACGTCCGAAGTAATATTTACAAAAGCTACTTTATCTAATTCACCTGTTTTCTTGAACGAATCTTATCTAATAACAGCTACCAAAGTTAGAGAATTGATTAAAGCATCTTCTTCTTCTTCTTCTTTTCCTTTTTTTTTTCTGTTTTTCCGGCGTCGTTATGGTCAGAAGTGTAGGACCATAACCTTCCCACTTAACTGCATTCCTACTGGTCCGCTTGTGGGGTCCGCCGGTTTGACCTCAGAAAGTAGCGGCAGGCTTCCCGGTTTGGGATTACTTCATCGCTGAGGCCAATCAAATGCTGGTGTTTTTGCATTTGTTTGCACCAATTGTTTTTCGGCCTGCCTTTTTTGCGTGTTGAAATTGGAATGTTGATTGATAACGCCTTTTGGACGGGGTTCAAAGGATCTCTCCTTTGAACATGGCAATACCAACTGAGTCGGTCGCGCTCTATCTTTCTTGTGATGGTTTCTTTTACGTGGAGGCTTCCTCGGATCTTTGAACTTCTAATTCTGTCACGCTTTGTTACTCCCGCTGTCATGCGAAGCATCTTCATCTCAGCTGCCGTTAATTTGCTCTCATACTTTTTGTGCATTGTCCAGCATTGTGAACCGTATGTGAGCGCCTGTCATACAACTGAAGTGTAGAGCCTTCCTTTCAGCTTAGGGGGCATTTTTCGATCACAGAAGATGGCGGAGTTTTCCCGCCACTTCATCCACCTTTCGCTTACGAGGTGGTTGATGTCGTCATCACAAGTTGCTTCTTTATTAATCATAGATCCCAGATATTTAAACTTTTCACACTTGGGAAGCACTCTTCCATTCAAGTAAATGTCTGGAATAGGCTGATGAGGGTCACAGAACGGGCAGCACAGATACTCTGTCTTCTTTGAACTAATACGATACCCGTGTCCCTCAAAATGTCCACCCACACATCAAGTGCTCGTTGTAGGGACGCCTGATCATCACTTATAATGGCTCCATCGTCAGCAAAGAATGGCTGGTGCACAATGGGGTCCGCCACTTTTCCTTCAAGCAAGCAATCAAGGACTACTATAAAGAGCAGTGGGCTGAGGACGCTCCCTTGGTGTACACCGACTTTGATTGCGAACTCTTCGGTGAATCCTGCGGTGCATCTTATTCTTGTCGTTGCTCTCTTGTACATGTCCATGATCACTCGCACGTAGGTTTCTGGAACTCCTTTTTGTCTTAGCGCTACCCATAAAAGATCTCTTGGTTGCCGGTCAAAGGCCTTCTCGAAATCAACCAACACCATATGCAAGTCCTTTGACGAATCACGATGCTTTTCCATCATGACCCTTATACTTTGGATTGCATCTGTCGTTGATTTACCCGAGACAAACCCGCACTAGTCATCAGATAGTCGTATTATTTTCCGCAGTCGGCTATCTAATACCCGTTCAACGATCTTCATGGTGTGCGACATCAGCTTGACAGAACGGTAGTTATCACAATTTCGCGTATCACCCTTTCCTTTGTGCAATGGAAGAAGATAGCTTTCCCTCCATTGATTAGGCATAGTGTCGCCTCTCATAAGTTTGGAGATAAGAACCATGAGCCATCTAGACCCGATGTCTCCCATCTTTTTCCAGAACTCAGAGGGTATCCCGTCCGGCCCAACCGCTTTTATTTTCTTGGAGTTTTTAACCGCGTACCGAACTTCTTCGATTGTGATGTCGGATATTTCGGCATGATTCTGGGCGGCTCTTGGAAAGTACACTCGGGGAAACTGTTCGTTCAGAAGTTCCTCGCAATACTGTCGCCATCTGTGGAGAATTTTTTCGTCTTCCACAAGGAGTTGGCCTTCAGCATTGTTAATAAACTTTGGGAAACGAACCTCCTGAGCATTTCTTCTTCTATGGGCGGCTATCTTAAAGATATTTGCTCCTTTGTTCAAATTGTTTTGTCGAAGCTCCTGGGTAGCCTGGTTCCTGTCAGACGCGGAAGACGATATTTCTTCCAACTCCTGATAGAGGCCTTCCATGCTTTTCGCTTTGAATTCGGCGCATTTTTTTTCGCGATACCTTTGCAACATCTATATACCTTTTCACGGCGAGCTTTTTCCTCTCTATTAGTAGAGGAGCACTTTGACCAAGCTTGGAAAGCCATTTTCTTTTCGTGTATCACTGCTTTGGCTTCGTCTGTCCACCACCAGGTTTCTTTTGCGTGTTGGCAGGGGCCTTTAGATGTTCCGAGCAGTGATTTGGCTTTCTCCAGGCCAGATTGTTGTAGGGAATCCCACATGTCTTGTGCTCTGCACTCCTCATTACCGACCTCATCGATAATGGAAGAGAGGTAGATTTTCATGTTGGTAATAAAAGCTTCGCCTTTTCCTTTATCCAGCTTATACCACTTGATTCTCTCAGACACCTTCGTTTGCTGCTTTGACTTCCTATTCGCCCCCATAAAAAATTCAGTCAGGAGGAGACGGTGTTGAGGGGCGATCGCGTCTCCCAGGATCACTTTGCAATCTTTAACTCGTGGTTTCATTTCCGCCGTTGCTATAAGTGATCAGGTGCCGGTTTTGTTTGACGAACATGGTATTTGGCACTATAAGATTGATTAAAGCATCTAAACCTAAAAAATCAGCTGGTCTAGATAAAATCAACAATAGGATGCTTAAGGAACTCCCACCTAAGAGTATCAATTACTTAACTTTTATTTACAACTCGTGTCTTAGACTGTGCTATTTTCCTATACAGTGGAAAAAGGCGTTGGTTGTATCTATTGCTAAACCTGGTAAACCGAAAGAAAGACCCGACAGCAAATTATTTGAAAAAATTATCAAAGAAAAAATGAATATAATTTTAGCCGACAAAAACAAAATACCTAACTTCCAATTCGGTTTCAGAAAGGGACATAACACCAACCATCAAGTAGTCAGGATCAAAAATCATCAAGTGTGTGAAAAACTCAGATCGAAGCAGTCTACCGGGCTTGTCTTGCTCGACATAGAAACAGTATTCGACAGTCTGGCACGATGCATTAGTTCACAAACTCTTCAAATATAATTTCCCAATAGCGATAATTAAAATTATTCAAAGTTTTTTAAGTGATAGAAAGTTTGTGGTCAAAATTCAAAATTACACATCGATGGTAAAATGTATTCAGCATGGTGTTCCCCAAGGATCCGTTCTAGGCCCAACCCTTTTTAATATATACGTATCGGACTTACCTATTCTTGGTAACAGTGTTAGGGTAGCAATGTTCGCAGATGATACTGCAATCTTCGCAGCAGGAACCTTATTCACAGACGTATACAATTCGAATCGTTACTTTGATTTCAAGCTCAGCACTCGTTGCTTAAAAACTCGTCTTCTTAATTCCGATTCCCTCCCCCATTCTTCTTAGTTTTTAAGTTAGATTAAGGTAGATTACGAAAAACTAATGTTAGCTTGGATTAAGCTCAATAAATAGGGGTTTGCCTCCACGAAAATTAAAATTGTCCGGGTTTCCGAAATGCTGCTCGTATATTCATCAATTTTCTCCAGTTCTCTCTGGTATCCCTTGAGGCCCTACACAACAAGTTAATTTTTAATTCCTAATCATCGCAAATCTGTTAATATGATCAATGCGGTTCTTCCTGAAGCCACACTGGTAATGTCTGATTAATTATGAGACGGATTGCTTTCTGATAAATAGAGTCTTAGTCAATCTTAGTCAGTCTTAGCCAATCACTGTTCGCCTTGATCGTGCTATACGGCGTAGAGTCATGAGCCCTATGAAATTCTAATGAAGACCCATTTGACGAATTCAAAAGGGAAATACTGCACCTACACGAGCAACTTGCTTCCAGGCTGCATTTACGGAAACAACCTTTATTTTGCAACTTGCTGTGCTTGTTGCCTTTTTGGTGGTTCATAATTGGATTATAGACATGGGAAGCGTCCCGAGACGGGGTATAAGAGCAAGAATATGCGTTAAAATTATGTTTATTATGGGGTTAGCCAAAATAAAGCCGGAGTGATGAGACACATTTCTATTTTTCTGAATACGTTAACAAACGAGCCTATCGCTCGGCGTCGAAAACCAAAGAAAATAGTGAAACAATCTCGTTACTCTTATTGAGTGGCGTCTTTTAGTGTAGTTCCACTAATTCTCGAAAAATGTTGGGTTTTTTTATTAATTTAAAATGACACCTCTTGTTGGATAGCCGCGTATGTCTTTTGAACTCTTGAATAAAAAGAAAATAAAACACTTTCCATTCCCGCTGAAGCCACAGGAGTGGTTAACGAAGAAGGCGAGACTCTCTGTTCCGGAGTGTTTAAGACTCAATATTTAGGCGGTATTGCGAAAACATTGTTCGTCAGTGTTGTTCAAGCGCCATTAAAAACCTAGCTTGGCACAACATAATCGACCTAGTTGATCATAGATCAGGAGAGATATATAATATGCTGTTCCAGGGCAATGAAAAATAGCCGGACTCCCTACGGCGCCAGTCAAGTGCCAGCAAGATTTTCGAAAGGAGCTCTAAGAGATTTAACTGAGTTGAATAAAACAATTTTAGGCAACAAGTTTGGTAGTCGGTATGACGGTGAGAATCAATGTGCGACTAATTTTTTGAGATCTTTCGTCAGCAACTTCTGCTTAATATAAGGCGTAGTATGATAGTAAATAAAGAGTGAAAGAGCTACTTAGCGATTAATTGGGGACATACCTGGCTTCAGCTAGTAAAGCAACAACCATCTTCGCTAATAATTTGTGGTATCACTATATAAGTTGGCTAGAAATGCATACGTGGGCAACCGTTTGCAAGAAAAGCTTTTTTTTTATTTGCTGATACCTTTTTGATTTTAGATTTGGGAATACCACAGGACTTCAGACCTCTGCGTCCAGTACAAAAATTTGCCTTCGCTTTTCTTTTCTCTTCTTTCTTCCTTTAGCTTGGGCCTTAACAGATTTAAAGTTCACGGTATGTGAGCCAAATGGTGAGTATATTTATAGTCAAACCTCTGATGTAAGGCTTGAGGTTTATGTTGTGGATGGAGTAAGGCTAGGCTTAGAATATATAAGGGCAGTTTGGGATAAAAATAAACCTCTGATAAAACAAAAGTTACGCCCTCGACCACAGATAACACCATAGTCAACCAAAATGTGACATGGATAAAACCTTCATGACATATAACGTGGGTTCTAAGAGGTGTGGGAAGCGCTTACGGTCGTAAATTATAATTTTGACATCAAACACATGTTTAGGTCGGAATATAGGGAACAAGTGTTAGCAGGCGTAGAATACTATATTGTAACGATGGAACACATGAAAAGATCACAGGAAGTGAATAGAAAAAAGGGGTGACAGGAGACGAATATAAAATAGTAATAAAAAATATAAAGAAGAGAAAAGAAGATTTTATTTACGTTTCAGTAAATAAAAACGCAACAATATGTTGAGAGGTTTTTATATCATCAGTGTATACGAAAAAAAAAGAAGCCTTCTTGATGACACGGTTAACATCATCAATGGTTAGGATAAATATCAGTAGGCCAAGGTGGTAGCCTTGGGGGACTCCGGAGGTGGCATTAATAGCACCAGAAATAGAAGCTCTGAAAATAACATTGTACTGACGGTCTTCCAGGTAAGATGATACATAGGATAATGATTGTGAGACAAACTCAAATGAAATAGTGGTTGTCGATCGACCTTTTAGAAGCCCATATTGATTTGGGAATTGGTGGAGGATGCCGTCCATAACCTGAGCAGTGCCATCACCAACTGTTTCGAACTCGCATGTCCTGTCAAAAAACCTCCCAGCAGGAAGCCGGTGGAACGCTGAGCTCCAATGTCTTCGCAGGGAAGCTAGAAGTCTTCTGAACAGATCGCTTAAATCGAACTCGGAAGATGACTGGAATAAATATCGATCGAAGCAGAAGGAATATAAGAAGCTTATTCGAAAATCGAAGAATGATTCCTAAAAGTCCTTCTGCGAAGAGATCAAATCCCTGAGCGCGACCAGCAAGTTAATGTTCTCAAGCGAGGAAAATCGACCAAGCTGGATGTACTCAGAAAGTCTGATGGTACCTTTACCGAGTCTAAACCAGAAACTCTTAGTTAGCCATTTCCTGGGAAATCAGGCTGTCAATGGCTTGTTGCACACTCCCCCATTGGAAACTGCGACTGAAACGATGAAAACAACTTGGCGTAACTGGTGTATTGCGTCACGCGAGGCAACTACTGAGGCCATTGAATTAGCTGTGGCATTTTTCGATGGCTTCAAGTCGCCGGGGATATACCCTGATGGGATATACCCTGTTATGCTGCAAAAAAGTATAAGACAGCTGTTTTCTACTCTGAAAAGAATTTTCGTTGCTAGCTTGGCACTTCTTGGCTTGGCAGTTCTCTGTTGGGAGAACTGAATGCACTGTCAGCGCTTTGTAGTGGTGCAATGGTAATCATCACCGGCTGTTAAGCGGAAGGTCTGTAGTTCAAGTCTGACCATAGCCAAGAACAATTCCTATACGGAAAAAAAAACTGTGCAACAACACCAGTTGTGAATGAGAGATGATCAAACCATGCTGACGAAGGCATAACACTCGCAGTATAAGATCACTTCAAAATTCATACTTTGTGTGTGTATTTCCAATATAACTCCTTAATGACATGGAAACAAAAAGGTTACTGAGAACTACAACCAACACGACAAATTCAGTCGAATCCTATCTAGGACAATCACCCCCGGAGAGTAGTGAACGAACATCTTCGACACAAACCACCTGCACCCCGTCCAGGTTGTGATGACAAACATCATAAGAGCGTAACTCTTGAACCTGCACGAATTATAAAAAAAGCAAAAAGCTTTTTGGCATTTAGCAATGCCAAGGTGCCTTTGACAAAACATGGAGCTTATCCCTGAAAAAGGTCCTTTGGATCTACACGGCAATGATAAGACTGATCATCTCATATGCATCGGTTGTTTGGTGGACCAGGCTAACACGTAAACACGTTGTGGCCTCTTTCACCAAACTCCAAAGAGCGGTCTGTATTAGCTGCACGGGGGCTTTCTCCAGCACACTGGGAGTTGCTCTAGATGCTATGATGAATCTTCCACCCCTTGACATATGTATATATCAGAGGGTGCGCACTGAAAGCCATGTCTCGCATAAAGAGAAATGGTCTTTGGTACAACTCGCATTGGAGTGAAGTGTACTCGTACTTGCGCGACGCAATGACATCTGCCATCCTACTGCGCTGTAATTTCACAGTCACATTTCCATGGCGTCAGGACTGGCTTTGGCCAGACACTAAACCTGGAACGAACTGTCTTCGCATTTTCACAGATGGCTCCAGGACTGGGCAGGGATCCGGCGCTGGAGTTTTCTTTGAGTGCGAAAACATTCGCTGTACTTCTCGTTAGAAAAATATGCGTCTGTCTTTCAATCAGAGATTTACGCAATCCGAATGACCATGCACTATGTTTTGAAGCACATTTGGAAGGGTATTCCCCTTCATATTTCCCTGCATATGCGTCTGCAGTGACAGTCAAGCTGCACTCTTAGCTGTGTCCAGCCCTCTATTCAACTCCAAATTAGTGCATGAACTCAAGACCTTTTTGAACAAAATGGGAAGACTAAATTCACTTAGGCTTGTATGGGTCCCAGGAAACGAGATCTCTGATGAACTCGCTAGAAGGGGCTCAGAGGAGTGTCTCAGGTCCTGAAACCGCTTTAGGTCTACCTGCTTCCTCGGTCAAATCTGACATCAACGAATGGGTCTTCAATGCACACAGTCGTAGATGGAGGGAATATTCAGGATGTAGGATGACTAAACGCGTACGCTCTGATGTCTGCAAAAAGTCCGCAACATTTTTCTTATCCTTAAGAAGAAATGATTGCAGAAAGCTTACGGGCCATTACACGGGCCAAGCATCTCTACGTGCATCTCAGTGAGACGCCTACCTGTGCTGCATATTGCGAGGAGAATGACAGAGCAGAACACTTTCTCTGCGACTGGCCCGCCTTCGCTCGTGCACGGTGGCGCACCCTTGAGGCCGACGTGTTGGGTGCCGAATCTCTTAGCTCAACATCACTGAAGCCCCTCGTCACTTTTCTCCGGACAACGGGGAAAACACAATAAAGACAAGGTGTCTGTCCGGTAGTACAATGGACCAGTATTTGTGTCTGAGTGCTCCAAGAGATAGTAAAAGCCTCCACCAAAAAAAAAAAACTAAATCATCTAAGGACATATGCGTGTTAGGGTTGAGGAAAAAAACTAAAGGTAACATTGCTGAGCAGATTATTTAGTTTTGCCAAGTCTGCTTTCAAAATGGGAATGGATCGAAGGTAGCGTGGACCTGCTACCTGCGGTAATAACGCAGTTTTCTGCACCAGATGGGATCAGGTCAAGTTGTTGCATTCGATAAGACTAGAGACGAGAGATTTTTTTAAATCCATTTTTATTCATGTTTCTTAGAATTACCCTTAACAAAAATGCTTAAACCTAGCTTAGATAACTTAACTAAATAAACTAAAATAACTAAACTTACTGGCCCAACACGAACGCTCTAAAATATACAGGAAACTATGCCTTTCGGCTTTATAATTAACTTGGAATAACGAGAACGAAAAACAGGAACATTTAAAGTATTTTTTTTTTTAAACTTTATCAGATCTCATACAATACTTACGGCGGCTAATTAAAATCAACTTAATCTACCTTAATTATACATGACATACAATATCTGTATTAAAACTAAAACTAATTATTATCACCAGCCACGTGGAACTCGGAAGTTTAGAGCCTCGTTGACCTTCCTCTAGTCTAAGGTATCCTTACCCCCCGTACGTACCTATGAAGCATGTTATTGGCGTTTGGCAGGTTTTGCCTTGAAGAGGCTGAACTATCAAAGTTGTCCCCCCGACGAAGTCCGTACCAACCACCAAAAGCGTTGAAGCAGTCGGACGACGCCTCCTCGATCTGGGCATAAAACCGACCTACTGAACCTAAAGCGATCGAAATTTTATGTAAGTAATTTCTAATGAAGATCTCAACTCCCCCGCCACGTGTAGCGTTCGGTCAGTCTCTAACACACAAGTACAAGTAATCAGTGAAGGCGTTCATTCACCGACAGGATCTTTGAGGGATTCTAAACCGGCGTACCCGTTATGACAAGTCTGCTAGCTCCGGCAGAAGCGAGTATATTTCGTCTACTCGAGCCGTATGCTCATATACATCTTGTTGGAGTTTTCCAATCTGTCCCTGGATAGCGAGTAGGATCGACTGCAGATCCACCGTGGTCTCCGGTACCTTAAGGGCGGGCACTGGCGGTTTAGAAACAGCCATGGGATTTTGTTCCGTCTTTCCCGAACCTGTTGCCGTTTGTGAGCAGGTCAACTGGGGTGTGACGGCTGGTGTTTCGCAGCGAACTAAAATACGCTTCTCCTCGGCTTTCTGCTTACGAGCCAGGTGTTTTCTCCTGATTTCCTGGAACTTTGGACATCCCCGATAATTTGCAGTGTGCCCTGGATTCTCACACAAGACACATTGAAGCTGTTCTCTGTCCATGATCTCATCTTTTCCAAGATAGCAGTCCTCATTTCTGTGGAACTTTGCACACTTTACGCATCGAGGCTGCATTTCGCAGTTCGACGCGGCGTGCCCGAACCGTTGGCAGCGGAAACATTGTAAAAAGTTTCCTTGCCTTCTTAATGTTTCCCATTTGACAGACTGGGAATCTAAGGAAGTAATGGTCCTTAGCCTCTCCAGCTTGCTGTTGGGTGTGAACTGGATCAAAAAGTAGGGCAATATGCGATTTTCCCGTTTGGCCAGCGGGGTGGTGAACGATTTGACTCCCACGAATTTAAGGTCGTCGCTCTCGAACTGTTTTAGTTCTGAGAGAACTTCCTCGGGGTCAGTGATCGAATACAAGCCCTTGAGTAGCATCGTTTGCAATTTCTCGGCTTTGGGGGTAAACGAGAAGAACTCTGTCGTGGATTCCTTTAGTAGGCTCGTGATACGCTTATGCCGCTTCAGAGTGTTGCACTGGATAATATAGCGCTTCTTGCCTATGCCTTTAAAAATAAAATTGCCTACACCAATAGCATACTTACAGAGATCGATGGTCTCCCGTAGGGCCGTGGTATACATAAAGATGGGTGGTACCTTCTCCTTAGTAAGAGGTGGCTCCTGCTTCTTTTGCTGCGGCTGTTGTTGCTTCTGCGGTTGTTCTTGTTGCTGCGGCTGTTGTTCTTGTTGCTGCAGCCGCTGCTGTTGTTTCTTTTGCTGCGGCTGCTGTTGTTTCTCCTTTTGCTGCGGCTGCTGTTGTTTCTCCTTTTGCTGCGGCTGCTGTTGTTCTTGTTGCTGCGATTGTTGTGCTTGCTGCTTCTGTTGCCGTGGCTGTTGTTGCTTCTGCGGTTGTTCTTGTTGCTGCGGCTGTTGTGCTTGCTGCTTCTTTTGCTGCGGCTGTTGTTGCTGTGGTTGTTCTTGTAGCTGCAGCCGCTGCTGTTGTTTCTTTTGCTGCGGCTGTTGTGCTTGCTGCTTCTTTTGCTGCGGCTGTTGTTGCTGCGGTTGTTCTTGTAGCTGCAGCCGCTGCTGTTGTTTCTTTTGCTGCGGCGGTTGTTGTTGTTGCTGTGGATGTTCTTGTTGCTGCGATTGTTGTGCTTGCTGCTTCTGTTGTCGTGGCTGTTGTTGCTTCTGCGGTTGTTCTTGTTGCTGCGGCTGTTGTGCTTGTTGCGGCTGTTGTGATTGCTGCGGCTGTTGTTGTTGCTGTGACAGTTGTTGCTTCGGCTTTGGCTGTTGTTGTTGCTGTGGATCTTTTTGTTTCTGCAATTGTTGTTGTTGCTGCAGCTGTTTTGCTTGCTGTGGCTGTTGTGCTAGCTGCGGTTGTTCTTGTTGCTGCGGCTGTTGCTGTTGCTGTTGCTGCGATTGTTCTTGTTGCTGCGGCTGCTGTTGTTGCTTCTTTTGCTGCGGCTGCTGTTGTTGCTGCTGCTTCTGTTGCTGTGTCTGTTTTGGCTGCTTCTGCTTCTTTTGCTGCGGCTGTTTTAGCTGCTTCCGCTTTTGCTTCTTTTGCTGCGGCTGCTTCTCTTGAGAATGCTCTTGAAGTTGATGTTGTTGTGTGGCTGTTGCCTTCTCCCTCTCTTTTAGCCACATCTCTATGAGCCATTTCGCTATGTTTTCTGCCATGATTTCTATAGTTGATGCACCTTCTGAACATCCCGCACGTGGATCACTTTCAGGATTGGTATCACCACTTTTAAATGCAGCAACCCATCTTTTGATTGTTTTGATTGAGGGTGAAGAGTTCTTATACACTTTTAATAATTTTTCATGAATTTGGTTTGATGCTACACCTTCCAGAAATAGGAATTTTACTACTGCACGATATTCGACGCTTTCCATTGTTATAGAACTACTCGGTACTCTAACACAACAACTCCGAATGGCGGCAAATACAAGAATGAGTGAGTGTCAGAATGAGAGTTGTCATCCTACCTACAACTCCACACGTGTTCACAAAAAAGTACTAACACTTTTGGATAAATGAAACAACGAACCTTACAGAGCAATCTCTCTAGTTGACAACAACATGGTGTTGTTCGTAGCATAATCAACTTTAAACATCGTCGCATGATTTTTTTCTATAGTCAATTTAATTTAAAACAACATTTTGAAATTTGACTATCAACGGAACTCTTGCGCTTGAACGGCATCAACTATTCCTTCTTTGCAAATCTAGTACAATTTCGAGTTGTCACATTTTTCAGTGCCGCCATGCTGTGTAAATATTAATCGTATATCGAAATCGTACTACCTGCCATCCTTTCTCCCCAATCGTTCTCTCTCTTTCTTTCGATCAACCGCGACAACGAGACCATCCAATTGCCCGAGTGCGGTTCATCGTTCATAAATTAATTTATTTTCCGCATAAGAACCAATTTGTGTCCCGCAAAAGCGATCTAATCTGCATTTTATTTAATTTTTCTTCGAAACAAATAAGATCACAGTGCACTGCTGCTAATTTTATCCTCGACAAGTAACGGAGAGTCGAAAAATTACTTCAAAATTCACAAGCAAACGAAAATTTCGCAAAAAAGAAAAATGGTAAGTGCTGCCGCATCCTCGGCCTAGTGTCGGGGAGAAGAAAAAAAAAATGCTAGCGGAAGCGTCCCGTAAACGAAATTTGCCAAGTAATGGCGCAAAATGCTCGATTAATTGCCGTGTAATGCTTTCATTTCCAATTGGCTTGGATTGAATTGTGCTTTGTTAACTGCGTATTTGCGTGGCAGATGATTGGGGGCATGTCGCCGGCGATTTAGTTGGTCTGATTGCGACCGGTGCCAGCCGGGTGTTAATAGATTATTTGATTCTCTTGCCTTGCAGTCGGACGACATCGCGATGGAAAACAATTCGAATACACCTGTGAAGAAGATCAATGCCACAACGACAACGACGACCGCAGATGAGATGACATCGCGGGATTATTATTTTGATTCTTATGCTCATTTCGGTATCCACGAAGAGATGCTGAAGGATGAGGTGCGGACGATAACTTACAGGAATGCAATGTATCACAATAAGCATTTGTTTCGGGGAAAGGTAATTTGATAGATTAATTGTAAAAACAGAAAAAAAAAGAAAAATGTGGCTGCAAGCCGGCAATAACGTGTTTATATTAATCGATTCCAACCTCGAATTACAATGTACGCCGCAGGTGGTGCTTGATGTTGGCTGTGGAACTGGAATCTTGTCGATGTTTGCGGCTAAAGCCGGAGCGGCAAAGGTGATTGCAGTGGATTGTTCTAATATTGTCGAGTATGCCCGCCAAGTGGTTATTGACAATAATCTCACAGATGTGGTTAAAGTTGTCAAGGGGAAGATCGAGGAAATCGAACTGCCCAATGGCCTGGAGAAGGTCGACATTATTATTTCCGAGTGGATGGGGTAAGTGCAGTTTGTTCATATTGAATAGCTTTTTCAGACGTAATGAGTCAGCAGCACGGATTGCTTTGAAAAAAAACTTTCCACATCAGTTTGGAGGCTTCTGTTAACTCGTGTGGGGCTTGTAGAGGTATATCTAGCTTATTTTGAAAGAGACTAACCGTTTCGCAGAAATTACTATGTACTTTACTTCCCTGTTGTACTGTCATGTTTGCCATCCCGCGATAGTGAGGGGAATCTAGTCGTAGTTCCCCCATCTTGAATTCGACCTATGATTCGATAACAACTTGTAATTCTTAGGCATCGGGATAGTTCATTTGGCCCGCCAGCGGTATGTTGACTATTATCGCCATGAGGTGTTAATATTTGATTTTAATATAGCCCCAGCACCGACTGGGACTCTACGACCAGTTGTCTGTATTCTTTTGTCTTGTTCGTTTTAATTTTAACTTTCGAACGTCTTCGATAGAGAGTCGATCTCGCGCTTCTCGTGCTTTCAGGAGTGTCTGCTCTTTCCGTCTTTTCTGTCACGGACAGCTCTCGTCATCGTAGCCATGCATTCCTTCTGTTACATGTTCTTTTCTGCGCTCTTTATCTAAGACTCGAAACCGAGCAAATGCCTATTTTGTGGTATTTGCTAATTGCATAATTTCTTGACGAAGACACGGTCCTGCGACTAGTTTTCAACGCCAAATTACGTCGGTTAAAAATGTCCTCCGACGATTTTGTGTTAGCTGAGGCATCAAGCGTCTTTCTATTGGAGATCGTGAACGCAAATTAAGGTTATGTTATTGAGAGCAGATTTAATACGGATTGTTGTTAGGCGTTGCCAAAACTGCTAGGAGTAAGTCCGTATCCAAGTAGGTGTTGTTGGTTCTTTCTTTATCGGTTACCATAGTAGATTTTGGAATTTTTCATCAGCTGTTTAACTGGTCCATTTCACTTCACTTCTTGGTGAGCGGTAATGTCTGCCTTATGCAGCTTTTAAACGTTGGTCAACATGTCAACATGTAATCCATTCGTATACGGCCTGACACAAAATGGTTTTCAATCAGCCTGAGTGAACGTGTCATTAGATCGTATGAGCCCTAAGGAAATTCATCCGAAGTTGACAAAAGCGTTACAACTCGATGTGTACTGTTAAAAAGTGGGCAGCTGAAACTCGGAAACTATAAAATAAAAATGCTTGATATCGTGTTGGCCGAAAGCGGAGTGAAAGTGCGTGAGATAGCTGAGGCTGTGGGGATGTCGGAAAAAAGGGTGCGAAACATCTTGCACAAAGAATTAGGCTCGCGAAAGCTCTGGGCAAGATATTCAATGCCGATCAAAAGCAAATGCAGAAACGATTTCCGCAATAATCTTTAAACCGATTCAATATGGATGCAACCGATTTCGTGCGGCGATTTGTCACCGTGAATTAGGCATGGGTCCACCACTGCACGCCAAAAACAGCAGTCCAAGCAATGGGTGAAAGCCGGTGATTTAGTAGAGATGAAAGCGAAGTCGAATGCATCTGCCGGAAAGGTTATGGCCAACGTGTGTTGGGATGCGAAAAGAATCCTATTAATTGATTACCTTGCAAAACGCAGAACAATTATCTTCTTGACCAGATGGATGCCAACATCTGCGAGAAGAGATCTGGCTTAAAGAAGAAAAAAAATATTTTTCATCAGGACAACGCACCTGTAAACTGTTCGATAAAGATGGGGTGCGATTTGGCATCATCAACCTACATCTATTCTCCAACTTGGAGAAATTTGTTTCTGGGAACCGCTTCGCATCCAATGAAGTATTTCAAAGGACCGTGAATACCTAAGCGAAACTTGCGGTACCAGGTTCTTGTTTTTACCAATGACGATGGGTTTGTAGTTGCCTGAATAAGTTATTTCCATGGGCATGGCGTAGATGAAGCACTGGTTTTGTGGATCAAAACAATGCTTGTGCACAGGAAATTGATCGCTGATGCAGGCCTCGCACATGCAAACAGGCTGTGGCTTCACTCACCAAACTCCAAAGAGCGGTCTGCCTCAGCTGCACGAGGGGCCTTCCCCAGCACACCGGGAGCTGCTCTAGATGCTATGATGAATCTTCCGCCCCTTGACATATATATCAGAGGGTGCGCACTGAAAGCCATTTCTCGCCTAAAGAGAAATGGTCTTTGGTCCGACTCGCATTGGAGTGAAAGTGTACTTGCGCGAGAGATATCCTACGAACCCTGTCTCATGGATATGCCTTCTGACGCAATGACATTCTAATGGCCATGCATTATGTTGTGAAGTACAGGTGGAAGGGAAAAAGCATATGCGTCTGCAGTGACAGCCAAGCTGCACTCTAAGGTGTGTCCAGCCCTCTATCCAACTCCAAATTAGTGCATGAACTCAAGACCTTTTTGAACAAAGTGGGAAGACTAAATTCACTTAGTCTTGTATGGGTCCCAGGAAACGAGATATCTGATGAACTCGCTAGAAGGGGCTCAGGGAAGAGTTTCTACTTCTTCTTCTTCTTCTTCTTCTTCACAGTCGTAGATGGAGGGAATATTCAGGATGCAGGATGACTAAACGCGTACGCTCTGATGTCTGCAAAAAGTCCGCAACATTTTTCTTATCCTTAAGAAGAAATGATTGCTGAAGGCTTACGGGCCATTACACCTTTGCCTTTGTTGAGGTTATTCGAAATTTACATCGACCCATATGAGATGGCGCACGCTGTAGTTCGGCACTCTGGAGCAGCTTGGGTTGGGTACATTGTAGTTAGTCAATTTTTAGTTTTCGGTCATGGTTGACCCCACCCGGTTGACCCTTCTCTGATGTTTTCTTAGAATTTCGGGCTAACCTAACAATTCGTTGACGGTCGTCCACCTCGAAGTTTGGCCTCCAACCTCTCTCGGTCATCTTTGAATAGCTTGTGCCACTTAAAAACTTCAGTTTGTCACATGCTTTCATACTTGAACACTCGCCGAATCATGCCCAACGTTTCGTACTTTATTCATCCAACCGACAAAAACTTGATGGCGTACCGCTGTTCGCTGCATTTTCAGCTTTAACCGCTTCTTTGGACAGCAGTCTACTAAAAATTCGTTCTAGCCTTAAATGTTTGCAGGCGACTGATGTTTGGCTCGTCAGCCCCTTCAGGTCGCTCAAAAATGATTTGCCCAAAACACGCTACTGAATTCTTGCCGTCGCCGGGCAATTACATAGAATGTGGTTGAGGGTCTCCCACTCATTACTGCCCTTGCAGCTACAGCAGAACGTGTAGTAGGCGATATCGAGCTGGATCGCGTGGTCTCTGCTCGATTAATAGCCCGCTTGAGATGTCTTTCCTAGCTCTGCTTAATCGACTTTTTGGGTTTATTGTAACTGAATGAAATCATTCCAAACATCACGTAGTTGCTCATCCGACATTGGCTGATGTAGAAATGATAGATCTTAACAACAAACTGCGGATTGGTTCCAGCTCAAAGTTAGCCACCTCCCGGCCAGTTCGTCTTCTTATTCCTTATCTTAGGTCTGACTGACTGTTCGTAGTCCATCATCGAGCTGTCTGTATACATTTTATTTTCCAAGTCATTAGCCGTCTATGTCTCACGGAAAATTTGAAAGATAATTTGATTTCTAAGGATCCAAAGTGTTACGGGGGATAAAAGGAACCTCTATAGTTTTCAAGAATGCTACTTTGTCCTCTCCTTGGCAAAATCATTAGTACTCTGCCTCCCCATCTTATACTGAGCTCACTCTTCATCGCTGTGATCTTAACTCATATCACAGGTCCCATTTCTTAGTTTTTTAAAAGTTCATTCCATAAACATCCAAGCAACCAGCCTTTAAAGCGCATTTCTTTCATTTCTTTTCAGCTATTGCCTGTTCTACGAATCAATGCTGGACACAGTATTGTTTGCACGTGATAAGTGGCTTAAGTCCGACGGTATGATGTTCCCCGATCGTGGTACTCTATACATAACCGCCATTGAGGATCGTCAGTACAAAGATGAGAAAATCAACTGGTGGGATGACGTCTACGGCTTCGATATGAGCTGTATTCGTAAAGTAGCAGCAACCGAACCGCTAGTCGATGTTGTTGATCCCAAACAAGTCGTTTCCACATCGTACATGGTCAAAGAAGTCGATCTGTACAAGGTGAAAAAAACGGATTTGGAATTCTCATCGCCGTTCAGCTTAATCATCAAACGAAACGACTTCGTTCAGGCATTAGTCACATATTTTAATATTGAATTCACCAAGTGCCACAAACGCTTAGGCTTCAGCACATCACCGGAGGCGCCCTACACACATTGGAAACAAACCGTATTCTACCTCGACGAGTATTTGACCGTTAAAAAAGGCGAAGAAATAAGTGGAACGTTCAAAATGAAGCCCAACGAACGGAACAATCGTGATCTAGATTTTATCATTGACATCAATTTCAAAGGCGAACTGTCCGATGTCCACGAGAACAATACATATCGGATGCGTTAAAAAATAATTAATCAGTCAGCCAGCCACCTTTAAGACCGAACAAATAACAAAATAAAGATAAATCGAGTTGTTCCCTTTTATTTTGTTGTTTTAAACGTGTGCAGCAGTAGAAACGACCCAGCAATACAGAATCAAAAACTATTTTGCCAAATGTGTCTAAATAATCCGATCATCTTGCATGAACACCAATTCTAACGGCTGGTCACTTCCAACAAAAATTTCTTGTAGCCTACATATAGCACATCGACTACATCCGGAACCTCTTCCAGGTTTCCTTACATACAAACATTCTTTTTTAAATTAGATTTACATTAACTACGTAGATATTCTTGTGTTCCATGTTAAATGCGTTTGCGAGCGAGAGAATGGTCCGAATCGGAACACTTTACGTTTTGAGTTTTAGTTGTGAGATATTTTTAGTAAGGCCGTAGGCATAGGCGTGGCGCAATGAAGGCAGGCGGAGGATGTTTTAGTTGGTAAGAAGTTAAGAGAATGCTTTGTAATACAATAGATTTGAAATATGATTTAAGAACGATTGCAAATTGAAAACCGATTATATACAACAACAATAGAAAAGAAGATATAAACCTAAATAAATGAAAAAAAAGTTCATATAAAGAACTCAACACCACTCGTCTGGGTGCATTTTCATTTGTGTGTTCAGCCGCAGGGATTGTGATTGAAATGGCATTTGGTGCTACTGATTGACTGTATGAAGTCCTCGTTGCACGACATAAGTTTTAGGTCATACCCAACTGCTGATAGCATGTTTCACCAAGTCTTCCGACCAGTACAAGAGAAATTCGCCAAATAAAATCGTTACAAATTCCTTCTCAAAGTCGGTAGACAACCTCCTCCTTCTCAAAGTCGGTAGACAACCTCCCCCTTCTCAAAGTCGGTAGAACATCCAACCTCTTTAAGGTCGGTAGACAACCTCCAACCTCTTTAAGGTCGGTAGACCACCTCCAACCTCTTTAAGGTCGGTAGACAACCTCCAACCTCTTTAAGGTCAGTAGACAACCTCTTTAAAGTCGGTAGACAACCTCCAACCTCTTTAAGGTCGGTAGGCAACCTCCAACCTCTTTAAGGTCAGTAGACAACCTTCAACCTCCCTCTTAAAGTCGGTAGACAACCTCTAACCTCCTTAAGGTCGGTAGACAACCTCCTTCTTAAAGTCGGTAGACAACCTCCTTCTTAAAGTCGGTAGACAACCTCCTCCTTCTCAAAGTCGGTAGACAACCTCCTCCTTCTCAAAGTCGGTAGACAACCTTCTCCTTCTCAAAGTCGGGAGACAACCTCCTCCTTCTAAAAGTCGGTAGCCAATTTCCTCCTCAAAATCGGTAAACAACCTCCTCCTTCTCAAAGTCGGTAGACAACCTCCCCCTTCTCAAAGTCGGTAGACAACCTCCCCCTTCTCAAAGTCGGTAGACAACCTCCTCCTTCTCAAAGTCGGTAGACAACCTCCTCCTTCTCAAAGTCGGTAGACAACCTCCTCCTTCTCGAAGTCGGTAGAACCTCCAACCTCTTTAAGGTCGGTAGACAACCTCCAACCTCTTTAAGGTCAGTAGACAACCTTCAACCTCCCTCTTAAAGTCGGTAGACAACCTCTAACCTCCTTAAGGTCGGTAGACAACCTCTTTAAGGTCGGTAGACAACCTCCAACCTCTTTAAGGTCGGTAGGCAACCTCCAACCTCTTTAAGGTCAGTAGACAACCTTCAACCTCCCTCTTAAAGTCGGTAGACAACCTCCTTCTTAAAGTCGGTAAACAACCTCCTCCTTCTCAAAGTCGGTAGACAACCTTCTCCTTCTCAAAGTCGGTAGACAACCTTCTCCTTCTCAAAGTCGGTAGACAACCTCCTCCTTCTCAAAGTCGGTAGACAACCTTCTCCTTCTCAAAGTCGGTAGACAACCTCCTCCTTCTCAAAGTCGGTAGACAACCTCCTCCTTCTCAAAGTCGGTAGACAACCTCCTCCTTCTCAAAGTCGGTAGACAACCTCCTCCTTCTCAAAGTCGGTAGACAACCTCCTCCTTCTCAAAGTCGGTAGACAACCTCCTTATAGTCGGTAGACAACCTCCTTATAGTCGGTAGACAACCTCCTTATAGTCGGTAGACAACCTCCTTATAGTCGGTAGACAACCTCCTTATAGTCGGTAGACAACCTCCTTATAGTTGGTAGACAACATCCAACCTCTTTAAGGTCGGTAGACAACCTCCAACCTTTTTAAGGTCGGTAGACAACCTCCAACCTCTTTAAGGTCGGTAGACAACCGCCAACCTCTTTAAGGTCAGTAGACAACCTTCAACCTCCCTCTTAAAGTCGGTAGGCAACCTCTAACCTCCTTAAGGTCGGTAGACAACCTCTTTAAGTTCGGTAGACAACCTCCCCCTTCTCAAAGTCGGTAGAACCTCCAACCTCTTTAAGGTCGGTAGATAACCTCCAACCTCTTTAAGGTCGGTAGACAACCTCCAACCTCTTTAAGGTCAGTAGACAACCTTCAACCTCCCTCTTAAAGTCGGTAGACAACCTCTAACCTCCTTAAGGTCGGTAGACAACCTCTTTAAGGTCGGTAGACAACCTCCAACCTCTTTAAGGTCGGTAGGCAACCTCCAACCTCTTTAAGGTCAGTAGACAACCTTCAACCTCCCTCTTAAAGTCGGTAGACAACCTCCTTCTTAAAGTCGGTAAACAACCTCCTCCTTCTCAAAGTCGGTAGACAACCTTCTCCTTCTCAAAGTCGGTAGACAACCTTCTCCTTCTCAAAGTCGGTAGACAACCTTCTCCTTCTCAAAGTCGGTAGACAACCTTCTCCTTCTCAAAGTCGGTAGACAACCTCCTCCTTCTCAAAGTCGGTAGACAACCTTCTCCTTCTCAAAGTCGGTAGACAACCTCCTCCTTCTCAAAGTCGGTAGACAACCTTCTCCTTCTCAAAGTCGGTAGACAACCTTCTCCTTCTCAAAGTCGGTAGACAATCTCCTCCTTCTCAAAGTCGGTAGACATTCTTTACCTTCTCAAAGTCGGTAGACGACCTCCTCCTTCTCAAAGTCGGTAGACAACCTCCTTATAGTCGGTAGACAACCTCCTTATAGTTGGTAGACAACATCCAACCTCTTTAAGGTCGGTAGACAACCTCCAACCTTTTTAAGGTCGGTAGACAACCTCCAACCTCTTTAAGGTCGGTAGACAACCGCCAACCTCTTTAAGGTCAGTAGACAACCTTCAACCTCCCTCTTAAAGTCGGTAGGCAACCTCTAACCTCCTTAAGGTCGGTAGACAACCTCTTTAAGTTCGGTAGACAACCTCCCCCTTCTCAAAGTCGGTAGAACCTCCAACCTCTTTAAGGTCGGTAGATAACCTCCAACCTCTTTAAGGTCGGTAGACAACCTCCAACCTCTTTAAGGTCAGTAGACAACCTTCGACCTCCCTCTTAAAGTCGGTAGACAACCTCCAACCTCTTTAAGGTCGGTAGACAACCTCCAACCTCTTTAAGGTTAGTAGACAATCTTCAACCTCCCTCTTAAAGTCGGTAGACAACCTCTAACCTCCTTAAGGTCGGTAGACAACCTCTTTAAGGTCGGTAGACAACCTCCAACCTCTTTAAGGTCGGTAGGCAACCTCCAACCTCTTTAAGGTCAGTAGACAACCTTCAACCTCCCTCTTAAAGTCGGTAGACAACCTCCTTCTTAAAGTCGGTAAACAACCTCCTCCTTCTCAAAGTCGGTAGACAACCTTCTCCTTCTCAAAGTCGGTAGACAACCTTCTCCTTCTCAAAGTCGGTAGACAACCTCCTCCTTCTCAAAGTCGGTAGACAACCTTCTCCTTCTCAAAGTCGGTAGACAACCTCCTCCTTCTCAAAGTCGGTAGACAACCTCCTCCTTCTCAAAGTCGGTAGACAACCTCCTCCTTCTCAAAGTCGGTAGACAACCTCCTCCTTCTCAAAGTCGGTAGACAACCTCCTCCTTCTCAAAGTCGGTAGACAACCTCCTTATAGTCGGTAGACAACCTCCTTATAGTCGGTAGACAACCTCCTTATAGTCGGTAGACAACCTCCTTATAGTTGGTAGACAACATCCAACCTCTTTAAGGTCGGTAGACAACCTCCAACCTTTTTAAGGTCGGTAGACAACCTCCAACCTCTTTAAGGTCGGTAGACAACCGCCAACCTCTTTAAGGTCAGTAGACAACCTTCAACCTCCCTCTTAAAGTCGGTAGGCAACCTCTAACCTCCTTAAGGTCGGTAGACAACCTCTTTAAGTTCGGTAGACAACCTCCCCCTTCTCAAAGTCGGTAGAACCTCCAACCTCTTTAAGGTCGGTAGATAACCTCCAACCTCTTTAAGGTCGGTAGACAACCTCCAACCTCTTTAAGGTCAGTAGACAACCTTCAACCTCCCTCTTAAAGTCGGTAGACAACCTCTAACCTCCTTAAGGTCGGTAGACAACCTCTTTAAGGTCGGTAGACAACCTCCAACCTCTTTAAGGTCGGTAGGCAACCTCCAACCTCTTTAAGGTCAGTAGACAACCTTCAACCTCCCTCTTAAAGTCGGTAGACAACCTCCTTCTTAAAGTCGGTAAACAACCTCCTCCTTCTCAAAGTCGGTAGACAACCTTCTCCTTCTCAAAGTCGGTAGACAACCTTCTCCTTCTCAAAGTCGGTAGACAACCTTCTCCTTCTCAAAGTCGGTAGACAACCTTCTCCTTCTCAAAGTCGGTAGACAACCTCCTCCTTCTCAAAGTCGGTAGACAACCTTCTCCTTCTCAAAGTCGGTAGACAACCTCCTCCTTCTCAAAGTCGGTAGACAACCTTCTCCTTCTCAAAGTCGGTAGACAACCTTCTCCTTCTCAAAGTCGGTAGACAATCTCCTCCTTCTCAAAGTCGGTAGACATTCTTTACATTCTCAAAGTCGGTAGACGACCTCCTCCTTCTCAAAGTCGGTAGACAACCTCCTTATAGTCGGTAGACAACCTCCTTATAGTCGGTAGACAACCTCCTTATAGTTGGTAGACAACATCCAACCTCTTTAAGGTCGGTAGACAACCTCCAACCTTTTTAAGGTCGGTAGACAACCTCCAACCTCTTTAAGGTCGGTAGACAACCGCCAACCTCTTTAAGGTCAGTAGACAACCTTCAACCTCCCTCTTAAAGTCGGTAGGCAACCTCTAACCTCCTTAAGGTCGGTAGACAACCTCTTTAAGTTCGGTAGACAACCTCCCCCTTCTCAAAGTCGGTAGAACCTCCAACCTCTTTAAGGTCGGTAGATAACCTCCAACCTCTTTAAGGTCGGTAGACAACCTCCAACCTCTTTAAGGTCAGTAGACAACCTTCGACCTCCCTCTTAAAGTCGGTAGACAACCTCCAACCTCTTTAAGGTCGGTAGACAACCTCCAACCTCTTTAAGGTTAGTAGACAATCTTCAACCTCCCTCTTAAAGTCGGTAGACAACCTCTAACCTCCTTAAGGTCGGTAGACAACCTCCAACCTCTTTAAGGTCGGTAGGCAACCTCCAACCTCTTTAAGGTCAGTAGACAACCTTCAAAGTCGGTAGACAACCTCTAACCTCCTTAAGGTCCGTAGACAACCTCCTTCTTAAAGTCGGTAGACAACCTAATCCTTCTAAAAGTCGGTAGACAACCTCCTCCTTCTAAAAGTCGGTAGACAACCTCCTCCTTCTCAAAGTCGGTAGACAACCTCCTCCTTCTCAAAGTCGGTAGACAACCTCCTCCTTCTCAAAGTCGGTAGACAACCTCCTCCTTCTCAAAGTCGGTAAACAACCTCCTCCTTCTCAAAGTCGGTAGACAACCTCCCCCTTCTCAAAGTCGGTAGACAACCTCCTCCTTCTCGAAGTCGGTAGACAACCTTCTCCTTCTCAAAGTCGGTAGACAACATTCTCCTTCTCAAAGTCGGTAGACAACCTCGTCCTTCTCAAAGTCGGTAGACAACCTCCTCCTTCTCAAAGTCGGTAGACAACCTCCTCCTTCTCAAAGTCAGTGGACGACCTCCTCCTTCTCAAAGTCGGTAGACAACCTCCTTATAGTCGGTAGACAACCTCCTTAAAGTTGGTAGACAACCTCTAACCTCCTGAAGGTCGGTAGACAACCTCCTTAAAGTCGATAGGCAACCTCTTTCACCTGAAGCTAGCCTAGAACAACCTACTCGTAAATCGAATTAAATTCCTGTGGTTGCTGATTTCTCGATTCTTTTTCGGATAAAAAGTTGGTTCGTTTTTCAAATATAAGAGTTCTCCTCTTTAATCCTTTTTAATGATCCTTCAACAGAGTTTCCTGAAAAAGAATGACCAACGATCTGGAGTTTCCTTTTCTAATTCATTCAAAATCAAATCGAAATCCAACTGATAGTCCAATCAGAGCCGAACTGAACAGACTTTTCGTTGATGCTATCGATAACCGATGACACTACTTCTTGCTTGTGCAGAAGCCCATCTGTCAAACTTGATTTGTTTTGGCGGGAATTTCGTATTCGTACCTCGCGATTTGCTTTATTTAGTGAAATAGCAATTTGTCTTATATAGTGGACGATATCTCTTTCGATTTGCGGGCATTTCCTTGATCCTTGTTTAGAAATTACAAAATAACCCCAGAATGGAAGGATTCGACGAAGCTGGAGTGTTTTTCTCCGACAACTTTGGTGGCGATACCCACGACGGAAATCAGATCAACTTGCAAGGCCTTAAAAAAAAGTACAAAGAGTTCGTGAGGACCTTCAATGAGGATAACTTCTTCTACAAATACAGGTAGTTTCCCTAAAGATTCCAATGATTGCATCTGTTACACCCTCTCGCCTGTCTTTAGGGATACTTTAAAGAGAAACTACCTCAATGGTCGGTACTTTCTCGAAGTGGACATTGATGATCTCGCCGGTTTCGATGAGACCTTAGCCGACAAGCTCTACAAGCAGCCGACGGAACATCTGCAGATTTTCGAAGAAGCCGCGAAGGAGGTCGCTGACGAAATCACCGCCCCTAGGCCTGAGCATGAGGAACACGTTCACGACATTCAAATCCTCCTATCATCCTCGGCAAATCCAACAAATATCAGGGAATTGAAGTCGGACTGCGTGTCGAAATTAATCAAAATAGCCGGAATCGTGGTCGCAGCGTCGGGTATCAAGGCCAAGGCGACGCGCATGTCAATTCAGTGCCGATCGTGTGGAAATGTGGTTCCCAATTTGAAAGTGAATCCCGGCTTGGAGGGGTATGCCTTGCCGCGTAAATGCAACACGGAACAGGCGGGGCGACCCAAGTGTCCACTGGATCCGTTCTTCATAATGCCAGACAAGTGCAAGTGCGTTGATTTCCAAATACTGAAGTTGCAGGAGCTGCCGGACTTTGTACCGCAGGGGGAGATCCCGCGGCATTTGCAGTTGTTCTGCGATCGGTCGCTCTGCGAGAGAGTGGTGCCGGGAAACAGAGTCCTCATTCAGGGGATCTACTCTATTCGGAAAGTGGGCAAGCCCAGCAGACAGGATGGGCGTGAGAAGGCAGTGGTCGGAGTCAGAGCTCCGTATATGCGTGTCGTTGGAATAAGAGTCGACACGGAGGGTGTGGGCGCTATTTCACGATACAGTAATATAACAAGCGATGAGGAAGACCTATTCCGACGCATGGCAGCCAGTAATGATATCTATGATCGTTTGTCAAAGTCCTTGGCTCCAAGTATCTTCGGATCGACAGATATTAAGAAGGCAATAACCTGTCTGCTCTTCGGAGGCGCTCGTAAGCGTTTACCCGATGGTCTGAACCGAAGGGGCGACATTAATATTTTACTATTGGGCGATCCTGGTACGGCGAAGTCGCAGCTATTGAAGTTCGTTGAGAAAGTCGCACCTATCGGCGTGTACACATCCGGAAAGGGATCAAGTGCAGCCGGTCTGACTGCCTCAGTAATACGGGACCCTGCAACGGTAAGAAAAATATTTTCAAAAAGCCAAAAATGGTATTCCAAATGCATCATTTGCAGAGAAACTTTGTGATGGAAGGTGGCGCAATGGTGCTCGCCGACGGCGGAGTTGTATGCATCGACGAGTTTGACAAAATGCGTGAAGATGATCGTGTGGCCATCCATGAGGCAATGGAACAACAGACAATCTCGATAGCAAAGGCCGGCATTACAACCACCCTCAATTCCCGCTGCTCTGTCTTGGCGGCTGCCAACTCTATATTTGGTCGTTGGGACGAGACTAAAGGCGAGGACAACATCGACTTTATGCCAACAATATTGTCCCGTTTCGATATGATATTCATTGTCAAAGACGTCCATGACGAGGCGCGCGATATTACAATGGCCAAACACATCATCAACGTGCATTTGTCATCCAACAAGGGCTCCGAAGTCGAAGGCGAAATCCCACTCGCCATGTTCAAGAAATATATCCACTACTGCCGCACGCACTGCGGCCCACGGTTGAGCGAAGCAGCTGGAGAGAAACTAAAGAGTCGATATGTCCTTATGCGATCCGGTACCGTGGCCCAAGAGAAAGCCACCGATAAACGCGTAAGCATTCCAATCACCGTTCGACAGTTGGAGGCTATCATCCGTATCTCGGAATCACTGGCTAAAATGCAATTGCAACCGTTTGTCAACGATATACATGTATCAGAAGCGCTACGTTTGTTCCAGGTCTCCACATTGGATGCAGCAACCACTGGTAGTCTATCCGGCGCTGAAGGATTCACATCCGAAGAAGACCAAGAAAAATTGAATAGAATTGAGAAACAGCTGAGAAGACGCTTTGCCGTTGGCACTCAAGTGTCACAACTAAGCGTTATTCAGGACTTTATCAGGCAAGGGTACCAGGAGAGAGACGTTATGAGAGTTATAAACACAATGATTCGACGGGGGGAGATCCAACATCGTATGCAACGGAAGTTGTTGTACCGCATTTGCTGAGCTGCGCCAGCTCTTGTATTTTTTTTCTTTCTGTATTTTGTTTTAGAAATAAAGTTTTTGTTTTAATGTCAATTTTGCCATTTAGTTTTCGCATCCTAATTCAATACCGACTTAATCGAGATCTATCCTTTCCATAGCTATACTTAGTTTGCTATTTTCCTAGCAACTCCTTTCCTTCAACGTTCTTTGCTTTTACAGTGGCCGTTGGTAAACATCTTTGATGAAGCAGTGACATTAATCATCCATTTCCGACGTACCTTCTTCATCTACATATGTACCTTTCGCTGCAACCTTTCCTAGCGAGTTGGTCGGCAATTTCGTTGTCTTTAATGCCCTTGTAACCTGGCACCCACCAGAGTTTGTCCGTATTTGTTTTGCCTAGGTCTTGTAGAGCATCGTGGCATTCCTTGATGGATTTTGGGTTCGTACTTTACGAGTTAAGTTTTATACGAAGCTCATTTGTATTTCGGCTGCATAAAATTACCGCGCTTGAGGATGTATTGGATGTATTTTCCTCTTGAGAAAGTGCCTTCACTTTGTTGATACGACGAGTGTGCCACCAGGTCTTACAAATGTTCTTTGGAAGGTTCAACCTGCGATTGACACCGTTAGGTCTCACTGCCTTAAGATTCCAAGAGATTTTACAAACTACTCAATAGACGAGCAGATGATTCCCTTTTTGGGACGATGTCCAAATCCATTACGGCAATACGTAAAAAATAAACCACTTCCGGTGGGTCTGAAAAATTTTGTTTTGACATCTTCAACAGGTACATAATTATATAACATATGTTGCATGAGTTAATGATGAAATCTATTTGCAATTAATTTTTTTAGGGATGGTTTTGGATTTCGAGGTGTACAAAGGTGCTAACACCCCATTGGGGGATCGATCTTTGGGCTTAGGCCCAAGCGTTATTTTAAGATTGAGTAGGACTCTGCCTGAAAATTCCTTCCTTCACTTCGATCGGTATTTCACTACGATCTCGCTTTTGGATCGGTTGGGGGAGATGCGCTTACATGGAACAGGAACGATTCAAGCTAACCGCATCCGCAACGTAAATTTTAAAATCGACAAAACCATGCAGCGTGGAGAAGTTGATGAAAGAGTCCAGTCCGATGGAAAAATTGTTGAGTTCAAGTGGAAGGACAATAAGTCCGTTTTACTAGCATCCACATCATTTGGAAAAGATCCGGTTGGCACTGTTTCTAGGTGGAGTAAAGAGCAACAAACCCGCATAGAAATCTCCTGCCCCGCTATAGTCAAAGAATATAATAGCCACATGGGAGGAGTTGATGTCTGTGACCAGATGATGGAATGTTGTAGAACGTGGGTAAAGGCGAAAAAATAGACCTTGAAGGTGGCTCTGCATTTCATTGATCTGGCAGTAGTAAATGCGTGGATGGAATATAGAAAAGATTGCCAGGCAAATAACCTTCCCAAAAAATCTGTCCACGACCTATTGTCATTCAAGCTGGAGATCGCAGAAGCCCTCCTTTCATCACCAAAAAGGAAAAGAAGTGAGGTGGATTCTTGAGAATCAACAAACTGTCAACTACCAATGCGCTGCTTTGCCACGAAATAGCAAAAGATTTGATTGCGCAGAGCATTGGCCAATTGCAGATAAATTAAAAACCGCTCGAGCTTGCCGAATGAAGTTATGCAAAACTCGCACAAGAATTCGGTGCCAAAAATGTATTATATATTTGTGCCTCACACATGAACGAAATTGTTTTACCGACTTCCATCTTGGTTCAAAATGAATAAGTAATTTTTTCTTGTTAACCGCCATGTTTTCTTGGTTAATTTTAAATAGAATCCTCCTCCTCCTCCTCCTTTCCTTTTTTCTCCGGCGTTATTATGGTCAGAAGTGTAGGACCATAACCTTCCCACTTAACTGCATTCCTACTGGTCCGCTTGTGGGGTCCGCCGGTTTGACCTCAGAAAGTAGCGGCAGGCTTCCCGGTTTGGGATTACTTCATCGCTGAGGCCAATCAAATGCTGGTGTTTTTGCATTTGTTTGCACCAATTGTTTTTCGGCCTGCCTTTTTTGCGTGTTGAAATTGGAATGTTGATTGATAACGCCTTTTGGACGGGGTTCAAAGGATCTCTCCTTTGAACATGGCAATACCAACTGAGTCGGTCGCACTCTATATTTCTTGTGATGGTTTCTGTTACGTGGAGGCTTCCTCGGATCTTTGAACTTCTAATTCTGTCACGCTTTGTTACTCCCGCTGTCATGCGAAGCATCTTCATCTCAGCTGCCGTTAATTTGCTCTCATACTTTTTGTGCATTGTCCAGCATTGTGAACCGTATGTGAGCGCCGGACGTACAACTGAAGTGTAGAGCCTTCCTTTCAGCTTAGGGGGCATTTTTCGATCACAGAAGATGGCGGAGTTTCCCGCGATGTTTGATGTCGTCATCACAACTTGCTCTATTAATCATAGATCCCAGATATTTAAACTTTTCACACTTGGGAAGCACTCTTCCATTCAAGTAAATGTCTGGAATAGGCTGATGAGGGTCAGAGAACGGGCAGCACAGATACTCTGTCTTCTTTGAACTAATACGATACCCGTGTCCCTTAAAAATGTCCACCCACACATCAAGTGCTCGTTGTAGGGACGCCTGATCATCACTTATAATGGCCCCATCGTCAGCAAAGAATAGCTGGTGCACATTGGGGTCCGTCACTTTTCCTTCAAGCAAGCAATCAAGGACTGCTATAAAAAGCAGTGGGCTGAGGACGCTCCCTTGGTGTCCACCGACTTTGATTGCGAACTCTTCGGTGACTCCTGCGGTGCATCTTACTCTTGTCGTTGCTCTCTCGTACATGTCCATAATCACTCGCACGTAGGTTTCTGGAACTCCTTTTTGTCTTAGCGCTACGCATAAAAGATCTCTTGGTTGCCGGTCAAAGGCCTTCTCGAAATCAACCAACACCATATGCAAGTCCTTTGAAGAATCACGATGCTTTTCCATCTTGACCCTTATACCATGGATTGCATCTGTCGTTGATTTACCCGAGACAAACCCGCACTGGTCATCAGATAGTCGTATTATTTTCCGCAGTCGGCTATCTAATACCCGTTCAACGATCTTCATGGTGTGCGACATCAGCTTGACAGAACGGTAGTTATCATAATTTCGCGTATCACCCTTTCCTTTGTGCAATGGAAGAAGATAGCTTTCCCTCCATTGATTAGGCATAGTGTCGCCTCTCATAAGTTTGGAGATAAGAACCATGAGCCATCTAGACCCGATGTCTCCCATATTTTTCCAGAACTCAGAGGGTATCCCGTCCGGCCCAACAGCTTTACTTTTCTTGGAGTTTTTAACCACGTACCGAACTTCTTCGACTGTGATGTCGGATATTTCGGCATGATTCGGGGCGGCTCTTGGAAAGTACACTCGGGGAAACTATTCGTTCAGAAGTTCCTCGCAATACTGTCGCCATCTGTGGAGAATTTTTTCGTCTTCCACAAGGAGTTGGCCTTCAGCATTGTTAATAAACTTTGGGAAACGAATCTCCTGAGCATTTCTTCTTCTCTGGGCGGCTATCTTAAAGATATTTGCTCCTTTGTTCAAATTGTTTTGTCGAAGCTCCTGGGTAGCCTGGTTCCTGTCAGACGCGGAAGACGATATTTCTTCTAACTCCTGATATAGGCCTTCCATGCTTTTCGCTTTGAATTCGGCGCACTTTTTCTTCGCGATACCTTTGCAACATCTATATACCTTTTCACGGCGAGCTTTTTCCTCTCTATTAGTAGAAGAGCACTTTGACCAAGCTTGGAAGCCATTTTCTTCTGTCTTCGTCTGTCCACCACCAGGTTTCTTTTGCGTGTTGGCAGGGGCCTTTAGATGTTCCGAGCAGTGATTTGGCTTTCTCCAGGCCAGATTGTTGTAGGGAATCACACATGTCTTGTGCTCTGCACTCCTCATTACCGACCTCATCGGTAATGGAAGAGAGGTAGTTTTCCATGTTGGTGATAAAAGCTTCGCCTTTTCCTTTATCCAGCTTATACCACTTGATTCTCTCAGACACCTTCGTTTGCTGCTTTGACTTCTTTCTCGCCTCCATAAAAAATTCAGTCAGGAGGAGAAGGTGTTGAGGGGCGATCGCGTCTCCCATCCCAAGGATTTCCCGTCACCCAAGGATCACTTTGCAATCTTTAACTCGTGGCTTCATGAAACTGGATACTAAATGATAGTCTATTTGAGTTTCATGTCCGCCGCTGCTATAAGTGATCAGGTTTTGTTTGACGAACATGGTATTTAGCACTATAAGACCGTACGACTTGCACATGTTTAGGATATCTTCACCTGAAGAGTTCCTGGTGCCGTATCCCAGCCCTCCGTGGTAGCCTTCATAGTCTTCGCTTGTCTTCCGACATGTCCGTTTAAATCTCCCCCAACAAACAAAAGCTCTTCCTTTGGGATGATTTTGACAAGGTTGTGGAAATCTAGCCAGAATGCATCTTTTTCTTTTTGTTCGCATCCTACTTGAGGGGCATATGCGCTTACGATGTTCCACACCTCACCATGCATCACCAATTTGAGAGCCATCAAACGGTCACTGGACTTTGAAATGGTTAAGACGTTGCCAAGTAACTCTGCCGCAAGGATGATGGCGATTCCGTTTTTTCCTTGTTCCAATCCATAGTAAAACATCTTGTAGGCTTTTGTTTTAACGTCCAAGAAACGTGCCCGATTACCGGTATTTCGCCATTTCGTCTCTTGTACGCACAGGATGTCTACTCGCCTTCTAACCATCATTTCTTCAAGCTCATAGCTGCGCCCACTCATGCTTCCAACGTTCCAACTCGCGACTCTTAAATGTGGCTTACGCCGTTGCATTACTTTGCTATCCCCCGGAAATCCTATAGCTCTGACCCGAGCATTGCTGCTCGTCCCAGGATCACGACCATTAGTAGTGCCTGGCGGGGTAGTGCTTTTCCTTTTAGCGTTCTTTTCCATAATGCTACGGTTTGACCGTTTTCTTTCTTCCCCTCCTTTTTGACACGGGCATGCTCCAGATTTTTATTTTTTTTTGTTTGATCTTACTCTTACAACACCGGTGATCTCCAGTCGTGTCAACCCACTGATTTGCATGCACACTTGTGGGGCAGTTTAATGGTGGTATATGTGTCCCTAGGCTCACCTTGGTGTTTTCTAAATTGCCTAGATGTGATTTTTGTTTACCTTTGTTTAGGTAATTTTATTTTTTTATTTTTTTTTTTGTTAGGTTAATTTTAAATAGAATAAATGAATTTAAAGTAAATTCGACGTGTATTGCCTATTTGATTTATATTGCCCTTCGAATTATCTATCATTGTAGATTAAGACCCAAACCACACAAATGTGTATGTCTTTTTTTCAGGTCCTGGAAGGAGTGATTTTCTCAGACTAAGTTTTTCCGATTTTTGAATCCAAATCAACCATTATTCCAAATTTGAAAAAAATCGGACGAAAATTCAGGAGAGTGGGTCTGAAAGGGTTAAGCCCTTACGTCAATAAACAAAACCTGCGGCACTGAAAATCCGCGTGTGATGCACGAAGAACCATTACATCCACTCAAAGTCAAAGAGTGATTGGGCCGTATTGTTTTTGAGGACGTCATCGGCAATGCGGTCACTGTTACTGGCGAACGCTGAAAGGCAATGATAAACGACTTTTTCCTGTCAGAATTGGATGGCCGGGCTTGGTGAACATGTGATTTCATAAAGACGGTGCAACCATCCCAGACTTCTTTCTTTGGGTGTACTTGAAGTCGTGAGTTTATGCCAAAAAGCCTCTGACAATCGCAGCCCTTGAGGAGAATATTCGACAGGAATGCGAACAGTTATCACCGGAAATCTTGCGGAAAGTCATGGAAAATGTGATTAAACGGGTACAAATGTGTATCAAAACTGGCGGCAGTCACTTGACGGATATCATCGTTTCCACTTATCAGGAGGAATTGTAAAGGTCCAAATAAAGACTTCCATCACTCAAAATAATCTGTTTATTTTTGGAAATAACATTATACTCACGATCTCAAAGGTCGTATTGAATCCAAGAGTTAAAACCGGGGAGAAACCAAGAGCAATGATTTAAAGAAATCTAATTTGATGCGGGATTTTGTCCAAGGCCTTGCTGAAGTCTGTGGCAACAACGTCAACTTCTTTATCATCCTATAGTGCTCCTTGTAAAACAAACTCAATTAGGTTAGTGGTTGTCGACCGATCTTTAAGGAACTTATGATGGTTGGGAGAGAAGATGCCGCGAAAGTATATTGTATCGTAGACGATACACTCAGACTTTGGGAATGCAAGAGAATTTAGCGATGGGGCGATGGTTAGACAGCTAATTTTTTCCTCATCTTTGAGAAAGAGTCCCTTTGAAATAGAACTTCCAATTAGGGTCGGGAGGAGTAATCAGATGGTTGACGCAATTATAATCAGAACCGAACGAATAGTCATTACTTAAGTATTTTCCCAATGACTAAGACAGGAGTTATATTTACTCATTCTTCATATAACGAAAGTCGTCATAATTTTCGTGGGGGCAAACACCCCCATTTATTGAGCTTAATTCAAGCTAAACTTATTCTAACTTAATAACTAATGAGAACGGGTTAGGGGCGCAGAAACTAAGACTGGAGGGGGGGAAGGCTATTGAGAAGATGGAGTTTTAGGCATGGAGTGCTGAGGTTGAAGTCGAAGTTAAGATTCGAATTAACACTTGCCAGCATACGGGAAATAGGTTCATTGGAGCCGTATGAGGTGCGGGGGGTGGACAGATAGAAGAGTCGAGGATTGCGTGTATTACGGGGGTTAGTGTTAAGAGATATGGAGTTATAAAGGGTGGCGCAGTCAATGGTACCTGTAAGAAGTCTATGAATGAAAATTATATCGGATACTATTCTTCTTTCCTCCAGAGTACTCAAGTTGATTAGTTTAAGACGGTCTTGATAGGGTGGTAAGAACAAGGGATTGGTCCAGGGCAGAACTCGAAGAGCGAAACGTAGGAACCGACGTTGGATGCTTTCGATTCTAGATATGTGGGTTTGTTGATAAGGGGACCACACTTGAGATGCGTATTCGAGAAGGGGGCGAACAAAGGTAATAAAGAGAGATCGAGTCACGTAGGGATTGGAGAATTCTTTAGACCAACGTTTCACAAAACCAAGTGCAGAGTTGGCTTTATGAATTATATCATTGATATGTGCGCGGAAATTGAGCTCTTGGTCACATAGTATACCGAGATCGCGGATAACCTGAACGGTGGAGATGGGCTGATTATTCAGGAAGTAGAGACGAGGGGGAGGTTTGATTCGTTTACGTGAGAAGGTGATTGATTGGCATTTGGAAATGTTAAGTTCCAAACAATTTTTGAAACACCAGACGGAAAAGCTGTTCAGATACGATTGAATAAGAGAAGAATCTTGTTGCGAGGAAATGGTCTTGAAGAACTTGGTGTCGTCTGCGTACAGTGAGAGGTGGGAATGTCTGATGACAAACTCAATGTCGTTTATGGTAAGAATAAAAAGAAGTGGACCCAGGTGACTGCCTTGGGGAATGCCGGAAGAAGCTAAGAAGGGGTTGGAAAAGGCAGATCTAAAACGAACACTGTAGTAACGGTTTTTTAAATAACAAGATATCCACTTCAACGCATTGGGTTCAAAACAAAAGGATGACATTTTGAAGAGTATTAGTTTGTGGGAGATTTTGTCGAAAGCTTTACTGATCAGTTGAAATTACGTCAACTTCCTTTCCATTCTCTAAAGCTGAGAGTGTGAAGGACACAAATTCGACGAGGTTTGTGGTTGTAGACCTGCGTTTAAGGAAGCCATGTTGTTTGGAGGAGATTAGAGATTTGCAGTGGAAGCTTAGAGTGTCATACAATATACTTTCAAAAAGTTTGGGTATGTGTGACAGTTTGGCGATGGGCCGGTAGTTGTTAACGAAATTCTTCGGACCTTTTTTGTGAACTGGAGTTATAAAAGCGGTTCTCCATATCTGGGGAAATTCTCCAAGGGACAGGGATAAGTTGAATATTTTTGAGAGCGGGACAGAAATAATGGAGGAACATTTTTTTAGTAATATAGCCGGGAGACCATCGGGCCCAGGAGTAAAGTCATCATGAAGTTGATTTAATTTATTTTCAATGATATGGGGTTCAATAGTACGTGGCAAAAATGATCCAAGGAAATAATTTGGTAAGTAGTTGAAATAGGCAGTATCCGGTACAAAGGAATCATCGGTGAAAGATTGTTTGAAAAATTTGGCAAAAAAGTTGGCGATCATTTTGGGATCACTCGAGTTTTCGCCATTGAAAGAGAGTGAGGTTGGGTAGCCATCAGATTTCCGTTTATAGTTGATAAACTGAAAGAAGGACTTAGGATCGTTAATAAGATTGGCTTGGGTCTCGATTAAATGGCGTTCATAGAGCGACTTATGCAGCTCTGTGAATTTCAGATAAGCACCAATGTAGTTAGAAAAGTCATTGGGGGAATGAGTTCGAAGGAAAATTGCCCACAGTTTGTTTCTTGTGTTTCTTAGTGAACGGAGCCTGCGATTATACCATAGAGGGGAGGTAGATAAATGTTTGGATCGGGAAAGGGGAACGTAAAGAGAAATAGAATTGAATATTTCTCTGTAGAAAATAATTATGGCGTCGTTTATTGTATGGCTATCAAAATTGAGGGGAGCGTTACTGAGATATTCATTGATTTGGTTGAAATTTGCTTTGTGGAAGTCGTATGAACTAAGCGAAGGGGAAATATTCAGTGGTGGAGAGTCGTGAAAAAATGAGAGATGAAGGGGAGGATGGTAGTTGTCGATGGTTGATAAGGAAAAGGGACAAAGTGAAACAGAGGAACTAAGGGGGTCCGTTGTGAAGATCAGGTCTAGCTGTCTTCCCATGTAATTCGTGATGCCACTAACCTGGCTAAGGTTTGAATCAGCTAAGCGGTCTAAGAAAAGACATTCTTTGGCAGCAGATGGATTAGTGGCAATATAATATGTTTGATCGTCTGATGGAGCCCATTTAAGAGACGGAAGATTGAAATCACCAAAGAGAAGGATTTCATCATGAGGATCCCGTAAATCATTTATGTTATCAATCGTATTAATGGCGAGTTCATAGGATTCAATAGGCTGAGATGGCAAGATATAAAAGCAGATGACATAGAGTGCTTTACGGGGCAGTACAATCTTAATTGAAACGAAGTCGAGATACGGGGAAGAGGATACTGCAATAATGGATGAGTCGATTGAGTTAAGGACGGCTATTAAAACGCCACGACAGGGGCAGCTATCGGTAGGTCCATTAAGATCGTCGTCACGGTAGACGTTAAAATTTGATGGGAACAATTCTTGGTTGTTTATACTAGGTATCAAGTTTGTTTCAGTCAGAGCGAAGATTTGGTATGGTAAAGCATGAGACTGTTGAAAAATTGCTTGGGTTTTTGAGCGAAGACCTCTTACATTCTGATAATAGAAGGTGAGAGGAAGGTTAGCATGAGGGGCAGGAAGAGAATGGAAATTAGGGTCGAAAATATCTGTCGTGGTCGGCTCTGCTACGCTGGAGGTGGGATATCCGCTTTGAGTGGATATCTAGAGGTATCTAGATCGTTCGATACTTTTTGGGGGGGGGATATTGAAGAACTCGTGATACTTAATAAAGAGGCCCTTGAGGTTGGCAAAGTCAGTAGGGAGGCCTTCCTGTTGAATGGAGACCATTACACTAGTCTTCGTTTTACCTTCATAGCAGACCGAGTCTGGTTTGTCATGTAGATAGGCCAAAAAAAGACGAATGTTTTCGTACGTTTTTTTATCCCTTAGACGAGAGAGAGCATAGCGGCATTCGGTGGGGTTACTAACTTGCCGGGTAATTTTGACTGAGGGGGGCAGAAGGGGGTCAATGAAATATTGGGTGGAGTTAGGAGGAGACATTGTTGAAGAAGGAGTTGAAACTGTTGGAAGAGAATTGGAGTTAGCTATAATGTGAGAGGGCGAGTGTGATGTGGATATATTAGAGAAGGTAGGGGCTGACGGATTGAGGACGTGGGAGCTGCGGAAATTAGGATAGTTGGCTCCAGATTTGAGATCGAAATTAGGAAAACAATTAGGAAGAGGTGTTTGTGTCTGTGGCGAGGGACTAGCGGTGGTAGAACGAGCAGTTGGAGTCAGATTGAAGGAAACTCGTTGACGTGGAGGTTTTGGTGGAGCAGAGGAAGAGGTCTGCATATGGGAGATGGAGGGGTGAGTGAAAGATGGGAAAAGTTTAGTTTTGAAGCTCCAGTTATGGCGGGGGTTAAATTGAAGTTTAGGGTTTTTTTCACAGGTGTTAGGCTTATTTTTATGTTTCTTAGAGCTAAGTACATAGATTTGTTTCTTAGAGTTATTGGGCAGCTTGGCGTAGATATCTTTCTTTTCGTTCCATCTGGTAAAGGTAGTTTTACCAAGAGTGAAAGGGCGGCCGTCAGGGTTTAGGAATAACCACTCGTATTTCGATGATATGGATAGCTTCAGTTTGGACCGTTGAAGTGCTTGGCAACTTACTATTGGAATTTTGAATTCCTTTGTGAACTTTTGTGCCCAATTTTTTTTGAGTGTCGGGGGTCAATCCATCAATAATAAAGGTAGAAATTTCTTCATTACCTTTTTTTAGTTTTTGGAGTCGCTGGTTCCATTCATTTAAACTCCATATTTGGCCAAAGCGCTCAATATTTGTTTCAATAATTGGGTCTTCAGAAATTGGGCCTTCAGTTTGCGTGTAGACTGAGGATGTGGCTTTTGGCGGCAGCGCAGACACACAAATTGGTGGGACGGACATATTGGCTTCAAGCAGTTCATCATGTATGGAGGTATTGGCAAACGATAGGTTAGTATGGAAGTGGCTGGGGATGCGGATGTCACCAATCTTGTTAGATCCTGTTCTCAATTCGTCAATTAAATCGCTTAGGGAAAACCTAGTGGTGGTGAGTTCACTGCTGACGTCATTTAATTTGCTTGCAATAGCTTCAAGCAGAGGGTCGGGTTGAGAAAGGTGCTAAAGTAAATGTCAATGTCTCACCGGAGGGAATTTAAGTTCTGGTTTAATTTATTTAAGTTAAAGGGATTTAGGTATGAGTTGAGGGCCGAAATGAGGTCGCGTTTAAGTTCGACATGGGTGTTGGGTGAACTGCTTTCTGAGTTTACATTGGCTAATTTTGAGAAGGTGGCCACTTGTTTTTCCAGGCAGTTGAGTTTGTTAGTTAACGTTGACTCCATTGTAGAGTTGATATCTTCAACACATTTGGTAAGAAAATCAAACTTAGACGATAGGTTCTTGAAGAACATATTGTTGTTGTTAGCGACCGAGTTAATGTTTTCACTGTTACATTTAGGCAAGAGCGGGTCACTCACGTTCAGAGAGGTAATTTAATTTGTTTTTTTTTTTTATTGTATTATTATTTTCGTGTAAATTGGGAGCACACACGTTTTTTTGGCTGCGTCAGTGAATTTGGAATGGGGAAAGACGGCGCGTTTTAATATTTAATTGATGAGATAGAAATTTGTAATTAACTAATTGTGGTGACTAATTGGGGGCACAGTTGGACACTCGCGTATTTTGATTGTGTAGAAGAAAAATTGGTCGTTTTGAAAGAAAAGGAAAAAAAACAATTAAGCGAAGAGCGAGCTAAAAATGCGACTGCACAGGCAAGGTTCAGAACGAAACTTAATTGGGTTAAAAGATCTGTTCGGTGAATGGGAAGTAGTGGGCTAGCAGTTATAAGCGTTTTACGGTTCATTGAAATTAGTTTCGTGAAATAGGTAAAAGGAATCAAGATCCTTATAGATTCAAGTTATCACTTTTGAATTACTTACTTAAATTCACTGTTTTCAAATTCTTGGAAGTTTCCACCTTCCTTTGCTTGCTATGATTTTTATGTTCGCAGCTTTACCCATCCACCTACGTTGTATACAAACTCTATTCTCATTTTATTCGTTCCTCTCGTGACCATTTGTTGTTTTTTTTTAATTGGGAGCTAGTGCTAACAGATAGCATAGAGCGCTGCGACCAGTGTAGGTCTGGTCTATTGTGCCTGCTAGCCGATTATACGAGGAGTTCCTCTGCCTTCTTAATAAAACTAAAACTGAGGATGTCCCTCGTAGGAGCTGTGCTAATCCCCTCTGGGGTCTTGATTTCTCTCAAAGATGGCAGAGGGCAGCACACTCGCATAGTAAGTGCTGAGCAGTTTCCTCGTCGTCTAGATAGAGTCGACACTCGAGAGGTTAATTTTGTTAAGAGGATATCTCAGACCACAGACTTTCGGGATAGAAAGGTAGCTGACCAGTCTGTGACATCGTATCTATTAGATTTGAGAATATTGATAGAGTGTTTGTTGAGGGGTCGTATGAATCTCTTCGATTGTCGGGGTCAGGTTGCGAGTTTTCCCACTTGTCTAAGAGAAAATTAATCTTTGACTTGGGGGTTCGCAGAAAGGTTCGGCACCTATGTATGTACCTTTCGCTGGAACCTTTCCCAGCGAGTTGATTGGTGATTTCGTTGCCTTTTATGCCCTTCTGACTTGGCACCCACCAGAGTTTGACCTTATTTCTTTTGCAGGGCATCGTGGCATTCCCTGACGGATTTTGAGTTCGTACTATACGAGCCCAATTCTTTGAGCGCTACCTGACTGTTTGGGAGTATATTGATGGTTATACCTCTTATGCCAGTCTCTAAATTTAGGTTGACGTATGTTAGGATGGTTCGGCTTGGAAGACACTAGGGCTAGTTCCCAGGGCCTTCGATATCGTCCGATTTGGTCCAAAGATGCCAGCGCCAACACCGGAATCCATTTTGGAACCATCTGTGTACCACCCGAGGCCCTTGACATTTAGCAAGCAATCGCCGCTTTCTCAAGCTGTGCGGTGTGGGATCAGTACCTCAAATCTTTTGTTAAATGTGAACGTGTGTGGTAATGCGTCCGAAACTACGATAACCAATTGCTTACTCGAGAAATGAAACACATACGTCTCTCTTATATATTAAATGCGATTTAATGATTTTTTTTGTTTTGTTTGTATTTTTGGTTACATTGAAATTATGCCATAAAACATTAATTTTATGTTCACGTTACTCCATTTTATATTTTTATTTGTTTCTGTTATTGTATACATATATAAATATCTGTTCATCTGTTGTTCCATATACGGTTCGCTCGCATGTATCTCAGTCCGCCGCCCGCCTACAACACATACTCTCTCACCCCTTCCAAGTGGATACATCGTGCAGGTATATAATATAAATCCGCCGTTCACATTTCACTTTCTAATGTTTAATTTTTATTATTTATTCTACAAAATCTTTATCAGTTATATGCATACAATAATTGGTTTTTGTTTCTCTTCTCTTATTGGCTTATTAACTAGAAAATAAAAATTTCATAATTTGTTTGCTAGACGCATAGCTGCTAAATAATAATCAATAATAATACGAATAATTATAATTACGATTTGTATTACAAGTTAATTATTATTTCCGTTCGCCTATGCTTCGTTTTAACTAAATACATTCAAACACTTGCCGCTGGTTTCGGGTCTAATTGTATGATTGTTTAAATTAAATGAAAATTAAATATAGATTATGTGATTTAAATCAGTTAGAATACAGCGCAAATCTGATTTTTTGTTTATAAATACAATATCGATAGAGCAGGGACGATTCGTGCAGTGGATGATGTCTCGTAACGAGTCGATGCGAGAGTAGGAAAAACGAAAAGAGTGAAAAATATGAAATATTTTAAGGCAAATCACGAAACGTTGCACTCTTCGAATGGATATGAATGGATATCCAACTTAAAAATGGATGATTCGATAGGTTACTCATCTCCCGACAAAACAAGTATTTTTTTCTTCTTCTCGTTTTACTCTTCCCCATATTTTTCTTTCTTTTTTTGTATAAAAAAATAGTTTTCTTTCTTGTTATTTTTGTATAGTATATTACCTTCACTATTAATATAGTTTTGCTAACTGATTGACTATTTCGAAAGGATACGCGAGAAACGGGTAGATTTTGAAGAAAACTCAAGGCTAGTGGTGCACATATTACCGTGGAGTGAGTTTGCAGATCGATTTCGGATGAAAAAGGAGAGAAAACAATTTTGATTGAATCGAGAAGAGGAGACGGAGAACGGGTAGGGAGGGGGAAAACAAAATCGTCGGCAAACATCGCCCACACACTCACAGCACTGCACTGCACTGCAACAACACCGCCCACAATTTCTAAAATAGACTTTGACTTCAATTTTCAATATAATAGCTTAATTTGTGTTTTTGTTTTTGTTTTCATTTCAGTGGAGAGATTAATAGTAATTGTATTGTATATTTAGTCTAAGTTATCCTGAAAAATTAATTTAATATAACCAGGCGAACCGTCGAGGGGCGTCGCACAGAATGGACATACTGCCTGAAAGCCATTTGTTCCATGGGGTATATCTACATTTGCCCAATATCTGAAAAGAAAAAAAATGAGAATAAGATATTAGTTCTTAGAAAACTTGCTTATATCTCTCACAAAATTTATTAAATTTCTATGAAACCTTTAGTGACTACTTAATTATAAAATTGTTTAACAAAATCTCCGTTAGCGGTAATGGATAACTTGGTTAATCCTGGGCCGGAAACGCAGTTATAGCATCCTTCAGTGAAGAAATGGTGTTGTGAGGATGTTTATTGGCCTCACGTTCAACTAAGCCCGATGCATAATAACCCAGGTGTCTGAGGATGGACATTTTCGGCCACCCAATGCTGTATCGCCATCGCTTTGTGTAAAGGAGCAGTGTTATCAAACCAGATGGCACCGCAACGGTGACTAGCGAAGAGTCAACAACGCAGAGGCTACTAGCTATAATTTTGAACAACTCTTACCGAGTCCTCCGTTCATTTCAAAGGAAGTAGTAAGCAAAAGGAAACTCCAATGGCCGGTAAATAGCTTCCTTCCATACAAATCTGCAGGTCCGGATGGAATCTACCCGATAGAGTGAAATTGGGAGCTCATTGAATATAAAAGAATTTACAATCAGAGGCCATAATAACAGCTCTAGAGGACATAAAAGTAGACAAATCCATTGTAGTCTGGATTGAAAATATGATAAATAACAAAGTTATCAATGCAGGCATTGGACACAGCCCTATAAGGAAAGTGACAACCAGAGGCACACCCTAGGGGGAGTTCTCTCTCCCCTACTGTGGTTTCTTACAGTTAACAAAATCCTTAAAATCTTCATGAAGAAAGGCACAAAAACCATAGCATATGCGGATGACCTAGTTATCTTGATAAAAGGTAAATTTCTACCAACTATCAGCGAACTAATGGAATTTGCGTTGAAGAGACTGCGTGGGTGAGACAGAACGGTTTGAGAATAAACCCCCAGAAAATCGAGCTGGTTTTGTTCACCAGGAAAAGGAAAATCCCGATATTCGCTCCCCCAAAGTAAGAGGGCACTCCACTCAAACTCAAAACGGAAGCCAAGTATCTAGGCATATCTAGGCTTGACTCCAAACTTTCCTGGAAAAGAAGTAGCCTCGTAGCTACGACCGACTATATTTCTCCCCAAAATTACTTCTCTCTCAAAATACTAATCCTTTTCGCCGACAGACCAGTGGCTATCGAACGCCGTTATAAACGACCACGAGATTACAGGCACTGAGGCTGGGTTCTACTCTGGTACCCTGCACCTGTTTGTGCATCACTTAGACTCCCTGATTTGTGCAGCGTCATTCAAGCAGAAATCCTAGCAATAGAAAAAGCAGTCAAACACCTACAAGTAACCGATATCCCACCATCGGATATCACCATCTTTGTAGACAGCCAGGCGCACTGAAGAATTTCTTGTCGAGTTTCTTCGCTTTTCCTATTTGAGATAGAAACAACTCCCATGTTGTGTGCAATGGCCCGCACTGTTTTTGTTGGGTCTGCATCCATCGTTTCTCGGAAAATGGCGTCGTTAATTACCGTTTCCGGTTTCGCACATGGTTCGTTTTCGAGGCTTAGATCTCAAGATGGGACTTACCAAACGAACGGTGAATGGTTCGTTCGTTCACCGCTATATTCTCAGATGCGTCGTTTATATTTTTGGCTGCCAGAGACGCATTATGTCCCAGTTTGAACTCGTAAATTTGAATTTGAACCGTCGACAGCATCATATAAAAATTCCTAGAAAAAAATAACTGCACATGCAACGGACCGTAAAAGTAGCACATATCAAACACACATACCACTTTTTCTTATAAAAAAGTAAAATCACTGTGTTGTACAGATGTTCACTCGACAGCTTCTAGTTGAGGACTAAGTGAAAAATCGAACATTTCATGTGGTACAATTTGGCCGATCTACTGAGCAAGCAATTCAAGCTATAGTGATCAAATTCGCACCAATTTCACGCTATTGGGCATCAAGCCACTAACCCTATGCCTAGAGTGCGTACAGAGGAAAATATTGCTGCTATATCCGCCAGGATTAATGAAGACCGTGACTTGTCCATTCGTCATCACTCACAGCAATTGGGATTATGTTACTCGACTACGTGAAAGATTTTACGCAAGGATCTTGGTCTAATACTTTACAAAATAGAGCCCACGCAAGAGCTGAAGCCGAACGACCTGACACAGCGTTGAATTTTCGGTGGGTCTTAAGAAAGTTGGCGCAAGATCCGCTTTTTTATCGAAATATTGTCTTTAGCGACCAAGTTCATTTTTGTTTTTGGTATGTTAATAAACAAAATTGTCATATTTGGCCGGACGAGCAACCTCAGGCAATTCAAGAGCTGGCATTGCACCCGGAAAAATGCAGTTTCTGAACCGAATCGATTTATGGTTCCAGCAAGACGAAGCTACATGCCACAGCACCCGAATCGATGGAGCAATTGAGAAATGAGTCCGGTGAGAAATTGATCTCTCCTTTTGGACCAGTGAATTGGGCGGCTAGATTGTGCGACTTGATGTCTCTAAACTATTATTTATGGGGATACCTCGAATCACACGTCTACGACGTTAAGCCAGCTTTAATTGCAGCCTTGGAAGACAACATTACAAGGTGCCAGCCAACATGCCCGAAAAAAAAGAGACTCAAAATTGGACTCTTCGTATGGCCACTCAAAACGTAATTGTATTCAACGTTTATTCGAAATAATCTAAATGGCAGTATATGGCAAGCAAGGATATATCAACTCAAATAAAAATCTTGTATACTTTTGCAATTTTCCTGTGATACTTCTGACAATTAAAAACCAAACGTTTAAAAAATTAAAAATCACTTCTGGGGGTTTTATCATTTTACTTACTTGACTGTTTTTTCTGTAGCCATATGACCACATGGATTAAACGCATACGTCGGCGGTCCGGAATCCACATAGAATGCTGGTTCCAGGCCCATACATAACGTAACCACAGGTCCCAATTCTAAGCACATAGGACACCGTCTTGCCCCAGTCGATTTATCCTGACCCCATTCATGTTGTCCTTCAATAAAATCAATAGTCAAAATCATTCTTCTTTGTCCGCATCATTCCACTTACCCTGAACATGACCACAATTTAAATAAACATAAGGCTGGTTACACTGTTCACCTAAATTCACTTTTCTAGGAATAACTAAAGTGTTGAGTCCAACCGGACATTGTGGCCGGCCGGCATTGATTTCATCGATTAGCTTCTCCAGATCTCGCTTTGTCTATGTAACGAGCAAAGGAAACAAAAGGAAAAGTTGAATAAGTAGGTCAATGTCAAAAGGCTTTGCATATGTGGCTAGCTTACCGGCGAGTGCTGCAGACCATCGGCTGACCGCCAGAGCAATGTAGCACCGCATAAATCGATCAAAGTGCCATCTTGCAGGACATTCGATTCTTCATAAATCTACAAAAAAAAAAAAGGGAAAAGAAGAGGATTATGCGTAAGATCACGCAAGGTATTATGTCCTTACCGGTTGTCCTTTCTGTTGGGCGGACCTTGATTCTCTCAGGCTAAACACATCGCCACCCACCGAACACTCACGCCACAGTCCGCATTTAGCACTACCGCCGCAGAACTGACCTTTCGGATGCATTATGAGGACGCCATTCGTTGTCAGGCCATCAATTTCAGCTTTGTCCTGCCATTTGGTTGCCTTTTCCTGTAGCGGAATAATACAAATGAATCGAATGGAAAATTTCCAACCCTGAATTCGACATCAGTAGGATATGCTCGTAATTGTTTTCGTTTCACGCCTAGTTTGCTCTGTGTTTATCGAGCGACAAAAGGACTTGAGAGAATGGGAACATGGCGAAACGAATACTTAAAGGAGAATTGCTGACTCAGCATGTCTATGACTGTCTATTCGATACAAAGTGCCTAATAGCACGAGCGTTGGGGTACGAGCAGTAAAAAGGGAACCCTCCCGATGACGTAGACGAGGCAGATGTAATTGCTCCAAATGAAGGTGTCGCCTGCCTGCCATGTGTGTCATTCCCCGCTTGACTGGGCACTGTCTTTTGACAGCAAGGGCATTATATATAATAATTTCTGCTGTTCATTGAGGAAATCATGGTGGCAATGATGCCCTGACATGCCATGCTGGATGGACAAATCTTTGAGGAAATCTAATATCAGAGAGTGCTGCACTGCAGACGGTGGCTAAGGGTTTAATTATATGTACTTCCATGTGCTTTTGCTCACTTGCTTTTTGTCTTTCATTTTCTCTTTTTGATTTTCTTTGACCTACTTCATTAGTTCCGAGTAGGAGTCATCATCTACGGGCGGGGAGAACAACACTGCAGGACTGAGAAATGGGAAAGGCGTTTCCTAATGATTTGGAAATTGATTTTAAATCAAATTAAATGACTTGGAAACGTCATTCAATTACTGTCGGGGAGCGGCGAAATCTGTTTCGAACAAGTGGCCCTATGGGCGAAGGACAATTTCTTGGCACGAGCTTTATACAATTTGGCGAGCAATCTGCACTGTGCTTTTTCATATACTATCAAGAGGTATGGACGAGTGGGTAGATAGATGATGATTGTGTCATACTTACGCCCAAGAAGATATTCCGACTGGAATCGAAGCCAGCTGCAAATATCCGCGCTTTCGCGGGTTCGCATCTGTTGACGAGGATTCGGCATGCGAAGCGTGAAATTGTACTTTGCATTACTTTAGCATCTTTCTTATCTCCTGGCAGGGTATCCATGACGACGAAATCGATTGGGGATTCTGACGAACGACCGACCTGGAATAGGAAAACAAGAAAATTTTATTAAAGCGAAATGTCTGAATGTCTTTCAGGAAATTGATATTGGGACGTAAAGGATTTCAAAGAGTCATTGAGACTAACTCATCCGTAGGTCATATATGGAATTAAGGTTAGGGTGAATGAAAGCGGCTTATACCGCGACGAGGTGGACTAGGTTAAAGATGGACAAACAAATGGGGCCAGCCTACCATTGATGTGGTCTTGGGTGAGCTATTCCAGCATGCATGTTCATACCCTTGACTTGGGTTCAAGTCGCCGCAGACGAGGTCAATAAGGTCAGCTTAATACTCGTGATTGTGATCTTGATCATTATCAAGACACAGCACGGACGGTCCAAAGATGGCTTTAGGGTAAATGGATGAGTACACCTAGCGAGACGAGTGTTGCTATTGAATTGTTGAAGAGGTAAAGGTATATGCACTAGAAATTGAAGTCAAATTATAGGAGGTGAAAAATTTCTAGCATCTTTTGACGAAATCTAGATATTTCACAGCGTTCTTGATGACACCGAACATGTGGTCACTTCGTCTAAGTGTTTTATTAATGCACATAACAACAAAGTTTTCGTTTCTAATCACTTATTCATAGACAATGGCTAATTACTCAGGGTTTGCTCAAGTGACAGTAGACAGCATTGAATTTTAGACGCATTCCTTCTACTCTATTGTTTATACCTCACTTAATTATACCATCGAAGTCGGAATTTAATAAGTTTAATATAAGTTGCCGCTCCAATTTTACGGCCGAAGACAAGGAACGTGAGTTTTGTAACGAATATTGAAAACTGAGAATACTGACATCAACGACGGAATGAATTGGATTAGAAGAAGTCGATACGAGATTATTTAAAAAAAAAAAACCAAAAAAAAAGAAAGAGTGTCGGTCACGAGACAGAGCCTTGTGGAACACCAGCATTTATTTGGTAAATATCAGACTTGAAACCATGGAAAATAACTTGAATTGAACTGGCGAAAGGTGATTTCAAAACCACTCCTCAAGGCAAGCCATCACACCCTTTGTATTGCATGCAGTTATTAACCAAATTCTAGTTGGGCAGGAAAGCATATGCGGCCATATGCGTTTTTTTTTTTTTTGTAATTGAAATCACGCAAAGGACTCTGATGCTATACAGGGTGTCCCACGAGCAGTGTGCTAAAAAGCTAGAGCGTGTAGGTCTAGTCAAGACAAGAAAAAAATTATACGGGAGAGAGGGGTCTATTCCCCCCCGTCTAGCCGGGAGGGGCAATTTTCTAAAAAATTGAATTAATTTGGAAAAAAAATTATTAAAAATCAACAGTTACATCCACAATGCCGTGATATACTTTTTTGTAAAGCCAGAAACCTCTCCTTTCATCTTGTTTTTAAACGAAGCTGTTTTAAGGAATAGTTTTTGAGAAATTAATTTTCAAACTCAAAATTTAGAAAAAAAAAATTAAAAAAAAAATTTTGAACTATTTTTTTTCAAAATTCTATGTAATTAAGTACTTTTTTTTTCAAAAATTCAATTTTCTTATTAGTTTTCAGAAAACCGGATGATGCAAAACTGTCTTGAAGTTTTTGAGAAATTAAAAAAAAAACCGAATTATTTTTTTCTAAGAAAAACCTTTTTTTTTAGTTTAATCGCGGCTGGACTTGTAGGCAAATTAATGTATGAAACATTGACCTCTTTTTATTATTTTTAAAAAATTCGGAGTTTTATGAGGATACATTAAAGTGACATAGTATTGGAATAACCCTGGATTAATCCTTTTTTTTCAATGATAACGCCTGAAAACTGACCTGCCAATTTCGTCTGGGTCCGCCCGCCGCCGATGGGTTCTACCCGCTAGGACCTTAAGACAATAAAACCGCAATTTTTCTTTATTGAAAAACAAAATATTTGCAACCCAAATGTATGATAAATAAAAGGCATCGCATTTTTAATAAAAAACTTTTCCAAATTGGATGTTAACTCATCAACACATTACGATGTCAAACTCATACTCTCGAGAAGAATTAACGGACATGCACTTCTGCTACGGTTTAGCTAATGGTCGAGATCGTGAAGCCGAAAGACTCTACGCTGAAAGATACCCCAATCGGCGGTGTCCCAGTCGTAGCATGTTTACAAGAATCCACCGACGTCTGCGAGAGCACGGAGTGCTAGAGCATCGAAGAAGCGAAAGATCAGTTACAGATGGATAGATCAGGAATCTTAGATGAAAGAATTTTGGATTTGGTCCGACGTAATCCCTCCCTTAGTACAAGGAGGATAGCTATTATGCTTGGAGTGCCCAAATCTAGAGTATGGAGAGTGCTTCATACCGAAAACTTACACCCGTACCATTTTAGGCCAGTTCAGGAACTCACCTCAAACGACAAGTTTTTGAGAGCAGAATTTTGTCGATCATTACTGCTTCGAGATGAAACTGAACGAAACTATTTTGCAAGGATATTCTGGACGGATGAAGCACAGTTTACCAGAGATGGGGTTACTAACTTCCACAATTTGCATCATTGGAGTAGCACCAATCCACACAACAAAAAACAAAATAAATCACAACATCGCTTTAGCTGTAATGTTTGGCTTGGTATTGTTGGACAAACTGTAATTGGGCCCTGGTTTTTGAATGCCGTTATTAATGGAGAATCATACCTGCAGTTCCTACGAGACCTTTTGTCCGATTTGATGGACAACGTTCCTTTGGCCATAGCAGATAATTTAATCTACCAGCAAGATGGAGCACCAGCACACTGCAGCTTACGGGTTAGAAACTGGCTGGATGATCATTTCAGTGACCGTTGGATCGAAAGAAGGGGCCCCACGGAATGGCCACCTAGATCACCAGATTTAACTCCTCTACATTTTTATGTGGAAATAGTATCTTTGGAACAACTGAAAGAACGGATTGAAGTCGCTGGAGTCAAATTGCAGGAAAATTTGTCAAGCATAGACTTATGTGCAGCCATTAGAAGGAGATATAATCTTTGCCTTCTAAAAAATGGGGATCATATTGAAAAATTATTATAATAAAACTCCGATTTTTTTAAAAATAATAAAAAGAGGTCAATGTTTCATACATTAATTTGCCTACAAGTCCAGCCGCGTTAAAACAAAAAAAAAAGGTTTTTCTTAAAAAAAGTGGTTCGAGTTTTTTTTTAATTTCTCAAAAACTACAAAACATTTTTGCATCCGGTTTTCTGTTTTTAACTAAAAACTAATAAGAGAATTTAATTTTTGAAAAAAAAATAGTACTTAATTACATACAATTTTGAAAAAAAAATAGTTCAAAATTTTCTTTTTCATTTTTTTTTTTCAAAATTTTGAGTTTGAAAATTAATTTCTCAAAAACTATTCCTTAAAACAGCTTCGTTCAAAAACAAGATGAAAGGAGAGGTTTCTGGCTTTACAAAAAAGTATATCACGGCATTGTGGATGTAACTGTTGATTTTTAATAATTTTTTTTCCAAATTAATTATTTTTTAAAGAAAATTGCCCCGCCCGGCTAAACGGGGGGATAGACCCCCCCCCCCCCCCCTCCCATACGACTTTTTTCTTGTCTTGACCAGACCTACACGCTCTAGCTTTTTGGCACACTGCTCGTGGGACACCCTGTATATCACGATGTCCATGATATCCCCATTTAAGCTAAAAACCTGACTATATCTCTATCTTTAAGTTCTAACTATTTGAGCGTTACCCTACACTCTAAGCTTAGCTGGAAGATTAACATATGTAGAAAAGCGAATTAGGTAAGCATGCATAGCTTTCTATCATTGCAAAATACTTTCGGAAAAAGGTGTGGTCTTAAGCCTAAGTTGAATCCGTGGATATATGCAGTCCTTGTATACTCTATCCTCACATATGGCTCCCTAGTTTGGTGTCCGCACTCAGCTTAATTTATAAAACAGACGATTGCAAATAAGATACAAAGATTGGCAGTAATTGGTATTACAGGAGCCATGACATCATTCCTCGAAGCAATAAACATAGTGTTGTATTTTCCAACCTTGGGCCTTTGCATCAGTTATATGGTAATCTGTACTGCCATTAGACTCAAACAAGTGGGCCACTGACCATGGAATAGAAAGCTCGCATGGTTCCAAATTGCCAGTTCCTGATCTACACTGATGGCTCCAAGATGGAGCTCGGTGTAAGATCGGGAGTCTACTAGACCTAACGGAATATTTCCAATTCATAATGTGTCAGTTAGGGTGTCGTGTAAAATACTTACAGCCTATCCCAGCATCGCAGTCACAGCTGTTTACAATGATAGCAAAGCTGCGATCAAATATCTAACATCAACAACCACCTTCTCCAGACTGGTCGATCAATGCAAGGAGGATATCAAATAGGCTGGCGCAGAATCAGGATCGTCACCCTACACATACGGTTCACCCGCACCATACAATTAGAGGCAAGTTCGCACCAGACCCTGTGCGAATGCTCGGCATATACTCATACAGCACACAGGTTCTTGACATCAAAACGACATATCACACTGAGAAAACAAGTAATGCATTACCCACCATTCTTGTGGCAAAACATTCTGTTCAAAATAGGAGCCTTTGCATGTTCAAAAAGTAATAGGAATTTTGTGATTGCCGCGAAACCAGGGAAAATATGAAGATGGAAAGACCACGAGGCTCTGGATGTCCTGGCATGGCAATAACCGTTAAGTGATTGAGTAATTAAGTGATGAATAACAGTCAGAGAAGTTGGCATATCCATTGGTTTATTTTATGAAGTTTTCTAAAATGATATCAGAATAAAACGTAGAGAGACAAGGCTCCATGTGAATATTTTTCCAGAGTTTTTCAGAGTCTTTCAGATTAAGAGAGTTAGAAGCTATCTCAAAATCGTATTCCAGAAGTAGATTGTTGGTTAGATAAAGTGCTGGCAAGTTTGCAAAATCGGATGGGAATTAGGATAACTTTTAAAACCATTTTTTAACACATCTCTTATAGTGCGGGTGTTCACTACATATTGTCTCCAGAGGAGCAATGAGATCTTGCCTGTCTGAGGGTCTGAAAACAATCCAAAACCTGCTTGCAATTGATTTACTCATCAATCAATTCAATCACACCATAGAGATTTTGGATATCAAAGAGATTAAACGGATGATCAAGGATACTACTAATACCTTGATTAGTATCAGCACTTCCTCGGAGGAACACTACTCGTAAACTAAACATTAAACTTAAAGAGATTGAACATCACACGCTGCTGGTTCTCAGGCCATAAAGTACTGCCAGGCAACAAGAGAGAGGATGAACACGCTAGACGCTCGGCACTTGACATTGACACCATCGAAAACCCCACCAACTTGCATTTTCAACCCTTAACTAGAAAAGTGGAGACACGACATGCAGAAATTCTAGACCTAGGTTGTTAGATTCACAATTTTTCGGCGACTTGAAGAGTCTATTAGTGATCAACATAGCATAACAAGGTGGATGTAGTTTTAATATTTCTATGTAGCGTTCACCTTTTAGATTCCAAAAATTTGGAAATCCCAAATACATCGATTGATGTGCGTGCTTGATCGTTTAAATGTTTCGATGCTAAGAATATACAGAAAACTCATCTGGAGACCATAGACGTTATCGGCAAAATAATGTCTCTAGCAAGCCTAAAAGGGATAACGCGATTATACACAAGCTTGCATTTAAATCTGCATCTAAGGCGTAAATTCCATCCAACTTTGGGCAAAAATAGTCTTCCAACGAGACACGATGGTGAACTCGATCGAACGTAATATCATTTGTTATTGGAAAAAAAAAACGGTATAAGCACACCTCCCGCTTGAAATCCACACCAGACGGTCCCTCTTCGTGGGTGTAATGGAGTCTCTTTAACCATATGTTGGTTTCCTGTCCAGTAAAGCCTATCTTGCTTATTGACAAAGCCACTAAGCCAAAGAGGTTCTTGTTTTTTAGGGTTCGCTCAGGTGTTTGTCACATATCCTGGACGGGGTGCAGATGGTTTGTGTCGAAGATGTTCGTTCACTACTCCGGATGTGGTTTTCCTAGATAGGATTCGAGAGATTCGACTGTATTTGTTGCGTTGGTTGTAGTTCAGAGTATCTTTTTTGTTTCCATGTCATTAAGGTGTTATATAGGAAATGCACACACAGAGTATGAATTTTGAAGTGAGCTTCATCGGTAAAGATGGGTTTTCGATGGTATTGAGGATTTTCTTCAAACCTTTGCGGAACCAGATCTAAGAACTGTCGGCGCTTCAAATGACCAAACGACTTCAGTTTTTGAGCTAATTTGAATGAATGTTTATGCAAAATTTGTCACAATATGGACTGAGACTAATGTCTTTCATTTCGAACTTAGCGCTTAAGTTGGCTTCTATATTTTCGGTACTTTGATTTTGTTTGATGAGTTGATAATTACGACTAAAATTTCGAGTAAGAGCTCTTAAAGTTGTGACCACCAACCGGGAGTTGCGGTATTACTTACTTACTTAACAAGCCACCGATCCATGGAGGATCTCCTGGGCTATGGCTGCCTTCCATCCTTGCCGGTCCCGGGCACGCTGCTTCCAGTTGTCAAGACCAAGTTTTCTAACATTCGCGATAACTTGGTCTTTATACCGAAGGTTCGGTCTTCCTCTTCTTCTCGAACCAAGACGCTCGGAGTCGAAGACCCTCTTAGCTGGGACGTTGGTGTTCATGCGCTCGATATGGCCGAGCCAGGGTAGTCGACGGATCTTTGCCGCCTGGACACATCCACATCTTTGTACAGCTCGTAGAGTTCGCCTTCTATTGTTATGTGTTCTTCTCCATTTACCTTCCTCACAGATAGGACAAAATATCCGGCGCAGAATTTTTCTTTCGAAAGAACCCAAAATCAGGTCCGCTGTCCTACTTGTCGTCCAGCTTTCGGCTCCGTACAGCAATACTGGCAGTATAAGCGTTTTGTAAAGCATGATTTTGGCTTTTCGAGTGAGGCATTTCGACCCCAGTTGTTTGGACAATCCGAAGCAGCAGCGGTTGCCAAGGGCGATTCTATGCCGGGTCTCCACTGTCGTTTCTGAAATGTACGTTGGCCCCGAGGTAGACAGACTCCTTAACCACCTCGAAATTGTAACTGTAAATTGTTACGTTTTGTTCCAGGTAGTGAGCGACAGATTGGTTTTTGCTTGACAGTATGTACTTTGTTTTATCTTCATTGACCTTAAGACCAACTCGTTTTGCCTTCCTTACGCTTCGACGTTACGGCGCGACCACGTGATAATGTCAATATCATCCGCGTATCCTAGCAGCTGGACAGACTTGTAGAAGGAAGTGTCTTCCCTGTTGATGCCTGCCCTTCGCACTATCTGCTCCAGCACCAGGTTGAAGAAGTTACACAACATCGCATCTCCTTGCCAAAATCCGGTGCATGTTTCAAAGGGTTCAGAGGTCCTAGAACCGAGCAGCACAATGCATCGCGTATTTTTTAGCGTGGCGCTACCAACTGAATCAGTTTTCCCGGGATTCCGAAATCAACCATCGCATCAAACAATTCTTTACGATGAATGCTGTCGTATGCAGCTTAGAAATTGATGAAGAGATGGTGTGCATCGCTTTGGAACTCGTTGGTCTTTTCCAGGATTTGTCGAAGTGTGAAAATTTGGTCTATAGTCGATTTGCGGGCCAGAAGCCGCACTGGTAGCTGCTCATTAGTGCGGTGGAAAAGGGCTTTATACGCTGGACAGGATCTTGTATGCGACATTAAGCAGGGATATACCCCTATTGCTCTTGCAAGAGGTGGGATCACATTTTTTGTGGTTGCCCCATCCACAGATATTCCAGTCGTCGGGCATGCTTTCATCTTCCCAAATTCTGCAGATGATCTGATGCACCCTACTAGAACATCGCCGCCAGCCTTGAAGAGCTCTGATGGCAAGCCTGGGTGCCTTTCTTGAAGCCTCCTGCCTCTGGCCTTTGGCATTCTTACAAAAGCCTCGAATTTTGTGCTTATCCCTGGACTACTCGATACTCACTATCCTTCAGCTGGAAGATCCTTTTCTTTTGTCGCAGTAGTTTTCTCTCCTCTTCTGGCTCGGTACTCCTCGTCGGTTGCTGCCTTTTTCTGCTCACACTCTCCATCATACCACGGGTTCCTTGTCGGGGGTGGTAGGTAGCCTAAGGTGGTCTCGGCTATTTCTGGAAGGGCTGAGCAGCAATGCAACCGCGTACTCTTGGCATTTGTGTTCGACGTAGGCATTCCGAGTTGCGGTATTAGTTTTTAGTAATTTCTAAACTTTGCTTGTTCGTATACTTCACTACGATAAAAATGTGAACCTTGACTGACTACTTGACACTGGCACCCCAAAAGTTTAAGGGTGCGTCTGTATTAAAATACAGAATTGTTATGTCCCTATTGAAAAAGCCAAAGAATAAAATTGAAAATAGAATCGAGCGTTTAATCCTAAATAAAATTGGCTGAATTCGGCTTAGAAGTTAGTGCATCATGGATATAAACTGACTAGACATGGAGACAAGAAAGACATCCCTTTCGTGTGTTTAAGGTACAAAACTTCTCTGTTTATTTACTGAGCAACGAAAAGCCTTTGAATCATCTATAATTTTATTCAAATCATGTGCCTTAATCCCATTATCGGAGTTATTTTCCCAAAGCCCACACAGCTAAAGCCCTTAAAAGATTGGCAGTAATTGGTATTACAGGAGCCATGACATCATTCCTCGAAGCAATAAACATAGTGTTGTATTTTCCAACCTTGGGCCTTTGCATCAGTTATATGGTAATCTGTACTGCCATTAGACTCAAACAAGTGGGCCACTGACCATGGAATAGAAAGCTCGCATGGTTCCAAATTGCCAGTTCCTGATCTACACTGATGGCTCCAAGATGGAGCTCGGTGTAAGATCGGGAGTCTACTAGACCTAACGGAATATTTCCAATTCATAATGTGTCAGTTAGGGTGTCGTGTAAAATACTTACAGCCTATCCCAGCATCGCAGTCACAGCTGTTTACAATGATAGCAAAGCTGCGATCAAATATCTAACATCAACAACCACCTTCTCCAGACTGGTCGATCAATGCAAGGAGGATATCAAATAGGCTGGCGCAGAATCAGGATCGTCACCCTACACATACGGTTCACCCGCACCATACAATTAGAGGCAAGTTCGCACCAGACCCTGTGCGAATGCTCGGCATATACTCATACAGCACACAGGTTCTTGACATCAAAACGACATATCACACTGAGAAAACAAGTAATGCATTACCCACCATTCTTGTGGCAAAACATTCTGTTCAAAATAGGAGCCTTTGCATGTTCAAAAAGTAATAGGAATTTTGTGATTGCCGCGAAACCAGGGAAAATATGAAGATGGAAAGACCACGAGGCTCTGGATGTCCTGGCATGGCAATAACCGTTAAGTGATTGAGTAATTAAGTGATGAATAACAGTCAGAGAAGTTGGCATATCCATTGGTTTATTTTATGAAGTTTTCTAAAATGATATCAGAATAAAACGTAGAGAGACAAGGCTCCATGTGAATATTTTTCCAGAGTTTTTCAGAGTCTTTCAGATTAAGAGAGTTAGAAGCTATCTCAAAATCGTATTCCAGAAGTAGATTGTTGGTTAGATAAAGTGCTGGCAAGTTTGCAAAATCGGATGGGAATTAGGATAACTTTTAAAACCATTTTTTAACACATCTCTTATAGTGCGGGTGTTCACTACATATTGTCTCCAGAGGAGCAATGAGATCTTGCCTGTCTGAGGGTCTGAAAACAATCCAAAACCTGCTTGCAATTGATTTACTCATCAATCAATTCAATCACACCATAGAGATTTTGGATATCAAAGAGATTAAACGGATGATCAAGGATACTACTAATACCTTGATTAGTATCAGCACTTCCTCGGAGGAACACTACTCGTAAACTAAACATTAAACTTAAAGAGATTGAACATCACACGCTGCTGGTTCTCAGGCCATAAAGTACTGCCAGGCAACAAGAGAGAGGATGAACACGCTAGACGCTCGGCACTTGACATTGACACCATCGAAAACCCCACCAACTTGCATTTTCAACCCTTAACTAGAAAAGTGGAGACACGACATGCAGAAATTCTAGACCTAGGTTGTTAGATTCACAATTTTTCGGCGACTTGAAGAGTCTATTAGTGATCAACATAGCATAACAAGGTGGATGTAGTTTTAATATTTCTATGTAGCGTTCACCTTTTAGATTCCAAAAATTTGGAAATCCCAAATACATCGATTGATGTGCGTGCTTGATCGTTTAAATGTTTCGATGCTAAGAATATACAGAAAACTCATCTGGAGACCATAGACGTTATCGGCAAAATAATGTCTCTAGCAAGCCTAAAAGGGATAACGCGATTATACACAAGCTTGCATTTAAATCTGCATCTAAGGCGTAAATTCCATCCAACTTTGGGCAAAAATAGTCTTCCAACGAGACACGATGGTGAACTCGATCGAACGTAATATCATTTGTTATTGGAAAAAAAAAACGGTATAAGCACACCTCCCGCTTGAAATCCACACCAGACGGTCCCTCTTCGTGGGTGTAATGGAGTCTCTTTAACCATATGTTGGTTTCCTGTCCAGTAAAGCCTATCTTGCTTATTGACAAAGCCACTAAGCCAAAGAGGTTCTTGTTTTTTAGGGTTCGCTCAGGTGTTTGTCACATATCCTGGACGGGGTGCAGATGGTTTGTGTCGAAGATGTTCGTTCACTACTCCGGATGTGGTTTTCCTAGATAGGATTCGAGAGATTCGACTGTATTTGTTGCGTTGGTTGTAGTTCAGAGTATCTTTTTTGTTTCCATGTCATTAAGGTGTTATATAGGAAATGCACACACAGAGTATGAATTTTGAAGTGAGCTTCATCGGTAAAGATGGGTTTTCGATGGTATTGAGGATTTTCTTCAAACCTTTGCGGAACCAGATCTAAGAACTGTCGGCGCTTCAAATGACCAAACGACTTCAGTTTTTGAGCTAATTTGAATGAATGTTTATGCAAAATTTGTCACAATATGGACTGAGACTAATGTCTTTCATTTCGAACTTAGCGCTTAAGTTGGCTTCTATATTTTCGGTACTTTGATTTTGTTTGATGAGTTGATAATTACGACTAAAATTTCGAGTAAGAGCTCTTAAAGTTGTGACCACCAACCGGGAGTTGCGGTATTACTTACTTACTTAACAAGCCACCGATCCATGGAGGATCTCCTGGGCTATGGCTGCCTTCCATCCTTGCCGGTCCCGGGCACGCTGCTTCCAGTTGTCAAGACCAAGTTTTCTAACATTCGCGATAACTTGGTCTTTATACCGAAGGTTCGGTCTTCCTCTTCTTCTCGAACCAAGACGCTCGGAGTCGAAGACCCTCTTAGCTGGGACGTTGGTGTTCATGCGCTCGATATGGCCGAGCCAGGGTAGTCGACGGATCTTTGCCGCCTGGACACATCCACATCTTTGTACAGCTCGTAGAGTTCGCCTTCTATTGTTATGTGTTCTTCTCCATTTACCTTCCTCACAGATAGGACAAAATATCCGGCGCAGAATTTTTCTTTCGAAAGAACCCAAAATCAGGTCCGCTGTCCTACTTGTCGTCCAGCTTTCGGCTCCGTACAGCAATACTGGCAGTATAAGCGTTTTGTAAAGCATGATTTTGGCTTTTCGAGTGAGGCATTTCGACCCCAGTTGTTTGGACAATCCGAAGCAGCAGCGGTTGCCAAGGGCGATTCTATGCCGGGTCTCCACTGTCGTTTCTGAAATGTACGTTGGCCCCGAGGTAGACAGACTCCTTAACCACCTCGAAATTGTAACTGTAAATTGTTACGTTTTGTTCCAGGTAGTGAGCGACAGATTGGTTTTTGCTTGACAGTATGTACTTTGTTTTATCTTCATTGACCTTAAGACCAACTCGTTTTGCCTTCCTTACGCTTCGACGTTACGGCGCGACCACGTGATAATGTCAATATCATCCGCGTATCCTAGCAGCTGGACAGACTTGTAGAAGGAAGTGTCTTCCCTGTTGATGCCTGCCCTTCGCACTATCTGCTCCAGCACCAGGTTGAAGAAGTTACACAACATCGCATCTCCTTGCCAAAATCCGGTGCATGTTTCAAAGGGTTCAGAGGTCCTAGAACCGAGCAGCACAATGCATCGCGTATTTTTTAGCGTGGCGCTACCAACTGAATCAGTTTTCCCGGGATTCCGAAATCAACCATCGCATCAAACAATTCTTTACGATGAATGCTGTCGTATGCAGCTTAGAAATTGATGAAGAGATGGTGTGCATCGCTTTGGAACTCGTTGGTCTTTTCCAGGATTTGTCGAAGTGTGAAAATTTGGTCTATAGTCGATTTGCGGGCCAGAAGCCGCACTGGTAGCTGCTCATTAGTGCGGTGGAAAAGGGCTTTATACGCTGGACAGGATCTTGTATGCGACATTAAGCAGGGATATACCCCTATTGCTCTTGCAAGAGGTGGGATCACATTTTTTGTGGTTGCCCCATCCACAGATATTCCAGTCGTCGGGCATGCTTTCATCTTCCCAAATTCTGCAGATGATCTGATGCACCCTACTAGAACATCGCCGCCAGCCTTGAAGAGCTCTGATGGCAAGCCTGGGTGCCTTTCTTGAAGCCTCCTGCCTCTGGCCTTTGGCATTCTTACAAAAGCCTCGAATTTTGTGCTTATCCCTGGACTACTCGATACTCACTATCCTTCAGCTGGAAGATCCTTTTCTTTTGTCGCAGTAGTTTTCTCTCCTCTTCTGGCTCGGTACTCCTCGTCGGTTGCTGCCTTTTTCTGCTCACACTCTCCATCATACCACGGGTTCCTTGTCGGGGGTGGTAGGTAGCCTAAGGTGGTCTCGGCTATTTCTGGAAGGGCTGAGCAGCAATGCAACCGCGTACTCTTGGCATTTGTGTTCGACGTAGGCATTCCGAGTTGCGGTATTAGTTTTTAGTAATTTCTAAACTTTGCTTGTTCGTATACTTCACTACGATAAAAATGTGAACCTTGACTGACTACTTGACACTGGCACCCCAAAAGTTTAAGGGTGCGTCTGTATTAAAATACAGAATTGTTATGTCCCTATTGAAAAAGCCAAAGAATAAAATTGAAAATAGAATCGAGCGTTTAATCCTAAATAAAATTGGCTGAATTCGGCTTAGAAGTTAGTGCATCATGGATATAAACTGACTAGACATGGAGACAAGAAAGACATCCCTTTCGTGTGTTTAAGGTACAAAACTTCTCTGTTTATTTACTGAGCAACGAAAAGCCTTTGAATCATCTATAATTTTATTCAAATCATGTGCCTTAATCCCATTATCGGAGTTATTTTCCCAAAGCCCACACAGCTAAAGCCCTTAAAATGATATTTTCCAATTATATAGGAACTTATCATGGAAATTATTTATAAGGTTACCGCCGAACAGTGTTTTTACGATAAATATTTATAAGCTACTAACATGCCTCCACGTTACATAACATCACCTTCTTATCTAATAGTAGATGATTGCCCTAAATTGGCTGAGGCACGATATTTCGTCTCAGTAGGCTTCCGATACACCTTAATTAATCAATTTTGAATTTAATAGAAAAGCTCAGCCGAACACCCGCAGACCGAGCACGTTTATTTAAAGCCCAAAAATAAATTGTACGATACCCTTTATTCCAATTATAGCGCCTTTCCCTTTCGCTCTTAAACCGTGCCATAATCGATTTCTTACGACACCGGTATATACAAGGAACAGGGAGCTCCATTTTGGTTGGTATCCAGTAACAACGAACGTGAAAATCTGTTTAACGTCAATCGACAACGAGGCGACCTTCCCCTACATCCTACAACCCCACGTGCTCGAATATACGACGTACACACAATTGACACAGAAACTATGTAAAACATACCGAAAGACTGGGTCAAGTCGGTGTCCTTGCGACACAAGGGACATGTCATTCTGTTGCCAAGAAAAACCTGGCGTGTGGCAGGTAAGTCATATATTTTAATTCCTCTTTTGCTGATAGCTTTGTGGCTGCGGATGCAATAAAGTTAGGGGACACTTGTCCCGTGTGCAAGGCAAGCCCATGACAATTCTTATCATTCAGTTGACGGCAGAATGTTGCAACACTAGAGTTGAACCGACGCGCTATCTGAAATGAGCTCATCCAATCCACTCCATTTTAGTCACCATCAGATAAAAGATCTAATGCCTCAGTGGCGCCATTTGTTATACCATAAAACGCCTTGTACATGCGTCGCTGGCGCTGTGTACTTTATCGTCCGACAAAGTACACAACCGAGTGCGAGGTAGGACATTGACGATAATTGAAACACCGGACGGGATACTGTCACAACAGAGCAGTGTACCTACTCCCGGCCCGTACCACTTGTTGTTCCTTACTCGTAATCCTGTTTGACATGGCATGTCGGTTGCAATCACCATTGGGCAGACCCATTGATTCAAAGTCATTTTAACTGTTTGGTTATGAAATTTGCAATTAGTTTTTCCCACAGAAACTAGAGCGGTCGATAAAAGCCATCCGACTAATGGCATTGTTGGCGGAAATTGTTTCAATCGGCGTGTAAATAGTCCCTCACCATTGAATGGATCGGTTCCTTTCCTCTGTTTGTTTTCGATACAGACGGGCGGTGTGTACCTGGGGCGGTGTGTACCTGATGTTCAACGTGCATTGCATTGGTCCGGTCATGTTGGAATGAGCTATTGAAAAGGATTTGTAGGAAATTTCATTGCAATAATGGACGTTATGTCCGTGTCGATCTAGATAGGCAGTTCTATCGGCTTGCCTCCAGGAACGCCAATCCAAATTACTGCTTAATTACGAGCTATACACCATGTCCATATCTGCAATTTATAAATGCAAATTGAATCGCTTTAGAAGTGCAGATTTCAAGCGGCCTGCGGGAAGTAATTAGTTTTTTAAGTCCAATCAGCAGTTGGGAGTCCGGTCAGGTTTTAATAGATTTTTTTGCCACATACAAAGCACCGCAGGGAGTCAAACATTGCACGCTTTCTAAGGTAGTCATCATATGTGGATCCCTGTTTGAAATCTTTTCGAAATGCGAACCATTAAGGTGGTAAACATTTCTTCGCACATGCCATCTATCATTCAGTTAATTAAACAAAAATGTTAATGGCCATTTAGTTTCATCTGAAATTGCGGTTTCGGCTTTAAATTATGTTCTGGAATGACCTCAGAAGTAAGGCTGTGTCATGACACGGTTGTGTTTAAAATAAAAGCAGTGTGCTTAAGTAAATGAAACAAATGCTTTCGGAAAAAATTTGTTAATGTTTTTTTTTTTCTTTGTTTAAATAGAACAAACAACTAAACGATGATTTAATATTTTAGTCTACGAGGTTTGTTCAAAAAATAAGGTGACTTTTAATTTTTCTCTAAAAACATTTAATTATTCCTTAATAGCTAATCCAATCCGAAGCACTGGCAAAGACTGGAGCTTATCCAGTGATTCGGTCTTTTCAGTTTTGGAAAGAGAAAAAAGTTGAAAGGTCCGGTGAATACGGTTGCTAAGGCATGATTAATGAATAGTTTTTGACTGAGAAATTTCGCACAAGCAACGATGCTGGTACATAATCGTGATGCAACAGCCACGAGTTTTCTCTACAAATCCGGACGTTTTGTTCTTGCTTCATGAAAAAAAGCGTAAGTTCAAGGAATTATTCCTTATTGACCGAAGGACCAAGAACTCACGATAAACCACGCCATTGTAATCGAATAAAATACAGAGCAAAAAGTTCATATTGGTCTTGGCTCTTCCTTGTCGCTTTGCAGTGCAGGTTCAATAGTGTACGCTCTTATGGTGTTTGTCACACAACCTGGACGGGGTGCAGATGGTTTGTGTCGAAGATGTTCGTTCACTACTCTCCGGGGGTGGTTGTCCTAGATAGGATTTTTCGCGTTGGTTGTAGTTCACAGTAACTCTTTTCTTGCCATGTCATTAAGGTGTTATATTGGAAAAGCACACACAGAGTATGAATTTTTACCTTCCGCTCAACAGTCGATGATGATCACCATTGCACCACGACCATCCCCTTTCCATTGAGATGATTGGGTTTTGTCTTCGACGTCATAACCACATACAAATGTTGCATCACCAGTGATGTTCCTTTCCAGAAAATTTGAGTTACCATTCACGTCATTCAAGAGCTCTTGAGCAATGCTAATGCGACGGTTCGTTCGGTCAAAATTTAGCAATTACGAAACAAACTTCGCTGACACATGTTTCATGCCCAGAATGTCTGAAAAAAAAATCATGGCATGGGCCACAATATCGTCAGCAACTTCTCTGACAGTGATTCGACCATTCTCTATAGCAATTTCCTTCACTGCTTCAAGCTTGCCATTCGTTGTTAACGTGCTGGACCGTCCAGGGTAGACATAGTCAATAACATCTCCACGGCCGTCTGTGAAGAGCTTATACCACTTATAAACATTTCGTCTGCTTTTCTTTTTAACATTTCAAGTACGTGAGAGCACTTAACACAAAACTAAATACAGATGCTTTGATTCATTTTTTTTTCAGTAGCAAGAACACCAAAACACGTCTAACCTTTATATCAGTGAACAACAAACTAAATATCCAAAATGGCTGACAATAACAACATTTAACAAGTGTAGGAGCATAAACTAATGAAGTTCGAAAATCACGTGCTTAGGCCATGGAATTCAAAAAGTCACCTTATTTTTTAATCAAACCACGTTTATGAATTTTATGAATTCCACTTCGGAAAAACAACACAAATTTTAAGGCTATTCAAGAATGGCTCCCTTTTTGTATCTTCTTAAAAACAGAAGTTCTGCTCAACCAGACCATTTGCCTTCAAGAGAAAATCGAAAGAGGTAATGTCTGGTGAATACAGCGGATGAGGTAGGACTTTCCATCTAAGCGTTTCCAGGAAGATTTTCATCGATTTGGCAAAATGTGGCAGAGCAGAGAATGTAGCAAAATCAATTGTCATGTCTCTGCTCGTAGAGCAGAAGTACGAGGGTGGTCCGATAAGTACTTAACCTACAAAAGAAAAACAAAAATTTTGGAGAAAACGAAAAAAATACGTTTTCTCGAGGTCTGCAAAGTAGGCCTCCGTGGCGGCGATGACCTCCTCATTCGATTGCAATTTCTGCCCGACGAGTGACTTTTTCAAGTTTGGAAACAAAAATAAGTCGCACGGGGCCAAATCTGGAGAATACGGTGGATGGGGCAGCAGTTCGTAGCCCAATTCGACCAATTTGGCCGCGGCGAGGGCGGAGTTGTGAGCCGGTGCGTTATCATGGTGGAAGAGCACTTTTTTCTTCGTCGAGTGGGGCCGTTTTTTTTCAATTCGGCGTCGAATCGGTTCAATAATGGCATATCAAAAATTGGCATAGTACAGCCCTGTGACCATTTTGCCCTTCTCCAGGTAGTCGATGTGGATCACACCTTGTGAATCCCAGAAAACGGTGGCCATCACCTTTCCGGCCGATGGGACAGTCTTCGTGAAGTCCACTGTTTCGACTGTTCTGGTGTGTACCAGTGGATCCATGTTTCGTCGACTGTCACGAAGCGACTAAAAACTCCTTCGAATTGCGCTTAAACAGCGTCAAACACTGCTCTGAAGTGGTCTCACGGTTGCGCTTGTTGTCCGGAGTGCAAACGCGGCACCCATCGCGCCGGCATCTTTCTCATGCCCAAAATTTCATGCAGGATATAACCCACGCGATCTTTTGAAATGCCTACTGTCTCAGCTATCTCGCGCACCTTCAATCGGCGGTCTGCCAATACGAGATTGTGGATTTTTGTCACGTTCCCCTCCATGGTAGCCGTTTTCGGGGCACTTGGACGTGGCTCAAAAACCGACGTGCGACCACGTTGAAACTCGTTAATCCCATTTTTGATGGCCGCCATCGAAGGAGAAGTCACCGTACACAATATCCAAACGCTCTTTGATTTCGCTGCGCGATTTCCCTTCCAAAAACAAGAGTCGAATCACCGACCGATATTGCTCTTTTTCCATTTTTCTAAAATCCGCGGACACTTTCGCTTCCACACGCAGTCAAAACAAACTACTATTGTCAATGTCCTAAATTTCGACAGTAGTCGTCTACTAGAATATAATACACGATAGTAAGTTGCTCCTGCGATACTAGGCCATCTGGCGGTGAGGCTAAGTACTTATCGGACCACCCTCGTAGTTTCTTCGGCTCAAAGGTATTATTTGCAGTCGTTAGCAATTTCCCGTGATGTTTTCATTCGATTTGACCAGCTCATAATAAACTCCACGCTACTGATCCAATCAAATGCCAAGCAGAACAGTCGAGACATGGATATTTGCCTTCGCCGACGATGTTGATGCATGACCGGGCTGTGGTTCCAATGCTAACTCACAAATATTCTGTAATTTTCATTAATGGGAAGTTGGAGATATTTAATCAGTGATTTCAGTGTCCTCGTCATTTTGTTTAAGACACCTGTCAATCTGGGCGTTTAGGTGTTATTCCTCCCCGTATAGCGACCTCCCCTGCCTTGAGCGAGGTAGATAACGTCCACGTTACACGGGGAGTACCGATTCTCGTTTTGTGTTGTTCCTCTAGTGCTGTCTTGATTTTCTTGATATTCTTGGTGATGGCGCCCTTACTTCGCTTCGACCGGCAGGTTGGGAGGAGGCTCTTAATCCGGTTAGACCTAGGATTAAGCCCCCTTCTCCTTTAGTTGACGTCCTTTAATTGAATGGCGAATTGAGTTACGAAATTGGATGACCTATATACATGATCCCGTTGTCTTGGGATACACTCTTCGACACTTGATTACCACCACAAAATTTCTCCATACTCCTTACCTTAATGACATGGAAACAAAAAAGTTGCTGTGAACTACAACCAACGCGACAGATTCAGTCGAATCCTATCTAGGGCAATCACCCCCGGAGAGTAGTGAATGAACATCTTCGACACAAACCATCTGCCCCCCGTCCAGGTTGTGTGATAAACACCATAAGAGCGTACACTCTTGAACCTGCGCGAACCATATTAAAAAAAAAAAAAAACAAAAAAAAAAGACAAGATTATTCCCAAGAGATGGCAGGTCCATTTAACACGAAGCTTCAAATTTCGCTGCGACCGTTCGCAAAATAAAAGAGAAAGTTGCAGTATCGGGACAGTTCAAACTGTGATTCAATTGTGTCGACGTTTTCGACGGTGAAAACCGAAGAAAAAACCACGTTAACTTCAGCGCCATAAAAATCATACGTTGGAGTTTTGCCAGACTAAAATAAGCTGGAAGAAAGAATGGGAAACCATGATTTTTACCGACGATATCCAAATTAAAATTTGTATGGCCTTGATGGCCCTAAGTATTACTTTCACGATTTGAGAAAATCGGACATGTTCCTATCCCGCCGTCACATTGCTGTTGGTTCCGTCATGGTATGGGTTGCAATTTAATAAAGTAGAAAAAAAGTAGACTTTTTGAAGATATACGCACTAAGGGAGGACCTTGTACGAAATATGTATATGCAAAAAAAAAAAAAAAATCATTAAAAACATTATTTTTTTCTTCTAATTTTAAAGATGAAGCATGTGTCGCACAGTGCCGTTCGTAAGTAATTCTTGCAATTTATGAGAGCTACGGCTTTTTTTGCACTAAGTAGCAAAATGTCGTTTAATTAGGTCATAAAAGTCGATGTTATTATGAATAAGAGGTGCATTAAAATCGTGATAGCAGTCCGAAACGAACCGAAATAATTTAGTGAAAAAAAATGGGAAAAATCAGTTCGGAGTGCAAAGCTAATATTTTGTGTCTGTCACGTCTCAATTTGACAACACGTGAAATTTCTAGAAGATTAAATATTGCTCAACAAACTGTGGTATGGAATTGAAAAAAAAACATCGTGAGACCGAGACTATCAGCAGAAGGAAAGGCTCAGGGAAGCAAAAAAACGACCCCAGTGGAAGATTGTTTTTTCGTGCTGTACAGCCGTCGGCATCGCTTCAAGATTTCGGTGGATCTTAAAAACGATCTGTGTCGAGCTACAGCAAAAATAATTTCGTCAAGCTTAGTGTAGAAAAGGCTCGTGAAAGCTGGACTTATAGCACTCAAGCCAGTACTGAAGCCGGATTTTCAAAAAAGAGTCAGGGAAAAACGATTGCTCTGGGCTCAACACATGTGGAATAATGTTATCTTTTCCGCCGAATCAAAGTTTAAGTTTATCTTACGAATGTCCCCCAAAACTGAAGGTGTGATGGTCTGAGGATGCTTCTCTGGAGATGAAAAAGGTAGAATGGTCTTCCTACAATCGAAATTCATTGCAGATGTTTACCTACGGGTTCTGAAAAAAATGGCGCCATTTGCGCTGAAGCTTTCTGCGGACACTTGCAGATTCATTTTCCAACAGGACAATGCTCCTTGCCACACAGCCATAATTGTATGTATGCATTTTTGAAGCTTTTAAATAAGCTAGAACTTTTATAACTAAAAATAATATTTAAATCTTTTTTTAATTCTTTGACTAAAATATACTAAGTTGGCCCCTACAACCCCCTATAAACCAGATCTCAATCCAATTGAGAATATCTGGTCAATAGTGAAACTTAAGATTGCGAAGAAGCGTCTAGAGTCAATTGAAAACCTAAAAAAATTACTTATCAGGACCTGGAATATCATACCTGCTTCCACATGGAAAAACCTCTCTGAGTCAATGTCTGTGCAGCTGTAATAAAAGCAAGAGGAGGTCTAACAAAGTACTTCTAAGATAGAGATTGTTTCGAGGCTCGAAAAGCAATAAAAAAACAAACACTGCATTAATAAAGAATTTTTCTTTAATCCCTAAAAACGAGACAGGTCGTTAAAAAACACATTTTACGGTCTAAAAACTTTTTGATTTCGTGACCGCATGTGAAAACACTCTAAATGTATCATTAAACGATTGAAACCACATAAGAAAATAAATCATCATTGAAAAATATGTAGTTATTGCAACAAATTTGACAAAATTGGAAAAAAAAAATTTGACCAACATTTTTCGAACGGCCCTGTAGAAAGGTTAGACGTGTTGTAGTGGCTTTGGCGACTTTTTGCTATTAAAAAAAAAACGGATCAAAAATTCTGTATTAAAAAGTGCTCCAATATATTTGAAACGTTTATCGTGGCATTTTCCGGGTCTACTCTGAGTGAAAAAAAAATTTATAAGTGGTGAAAGCTCTTCACAGAAGGCCGAGATGTTAATGGCGATGCCTGCTCTGAACGTCTTAACACGTCAACGACCGATGAAAACGTTGAAGCAGTGAAGAAAATTGTTATGGAGAATCGTCGGATCATTATTGGAGAAGTGGTTGAGAAAATCGGCATATCGGTTGGCTCATGCTATGATCATTATTCAGATATTATGGGCGTGAAACGTGTATCAGCGAAGCTTGTTCCGAAATTGCTAAATTTTGAGCAAAAGAATCAGCACATGAGTAGCGTTCAGGAGGTGTTGAATGACATGAATGACGATCCAGATTTCCTGAAAAGGGTAATCACCGGAGGCGAAACATAGGTATATGGTTACGAGTTCGACCCCAAACTCCAATCATCCCAATGGAAGTGATCAGAAAAGCCAAGATCGAAAACGCATGCCAAGTTCGGTGAAATGTATTGCTCACTGTTTTATTCGCTTATACGATAATACACCTGCTCACGTTGCTTTTCCAAAAACAATACCGTAATCAAGTCTCAGCCACCCTATTCTGCTACAGTATTCCTTCCGGAAAGTGAAGAGATCCATGAAATGATATAGATTTGCTACGATTGAGGAGGTAAAGCCTCGCATCGATGGAAGAGCTCAAAGCCATATCTAAAAGCACATATTAGAAGTGCTTCAAGGATTGGAAAAGTGTATGACATTTGAGAGGAATTACATTTAAGGGGGCAAAAAAAGATGTGTAAATAAAGATGTTAAGAGTCACCTTACTTTTTGAACAAACCTCGTATGTATGTCATTTAATTGTGTTGCGAAAGTCATAATATTTTAATGTAATTTTATGGTCACCATGCTCTAACTGAGTAAATATGTCAGAAGTGGTTTACATGTTGAAGCAACTGATCGTTAAATACTTCAAAAATCAAAAATCGTTGAGACAACGGTAGGAAGATGCCTTAAAGCCACGGGAATGATCCAAAAGCAGGGAAGCTGATTCCTAAAGTAATTGAAACCAGGAGACGAAAAAGATTTTTGCATCGAATCGTCATTGGCAATGAAAAGTGGACACACTAAGACAGCCCAGCCCGATAGTCATGTCATGGGTTAAGCCAACTATCAACATCAACGGCGATTCAAGCTTATTTTAGCTCGTACTCTGTATTGTTGCGATCAGAATGGAATGAACAACTATGATTTGCTCAGATCGAATGTAACCATCACTGCACAATGAATCTGCTTGAGCCGTGCATTGAGGGAAATACTCCGAAAGACTTGATAAATGGACCTCGTAGCACGACTATATTCATCCTCAAAAACGGGCAAAACAGCTGGAAAACTTCGAATGGGAAGTCCTACCCCAGTCCAGACATTGCCACCTATGATTATCAATTATTCCGATCAATGGTTCATAGCCTGTCCGATCAGCTTCTTATGAGGATTGAAAAAAAAAATGGGTCAATTCAAAGAATGATTTTATGGCAAAGACGAGGCGATCTTCCAACATGCTATTGATATCTTGCTCGACAGATGGGAAAAATTATTGGCTTGCGATGGTCAATACATTCAAAAATATGGTTTTTACATTTTATTTTGAATAAACATTTTTATAACCCTCAGTAGACTGAGAAGTTACTCACTCTAACCTATAATATCTGATCTGATCGGTAATCGTGACAAGTCATAAATTGCTGCTATTCAGTCCTAGCATCAGATGAAGCTTTGATTTATTAGAGTATATATTGTGGATACTAGTTGTGCCATTCGCTTCTTAGCCTGACTGTGATTCCAATCGCAATCAGCTGCATGCGAACAATAAATCTTGTAACTGCCGAAGGTTCCATTTAGTGACTGTCAAGTGTTTGAGGTTTGATCCCGACCGCTGTCAATAAGAGTGATGGTCAGCATGCACTCCGCTAAATGTCTGATCAAAGTCTTGCATCACATGGAACTGTTCGTACCATACACGGAACCAAAGTCTTTGCCATTGAGGGTGTATTCAATCGAAACCAGCCCGTATAGCTAGCTTGCAACAACAAATCCTAAATCATAACAAAGTATAAGTTACCTCAACTTTGATTGATTACATCGCATGCTCCGCGTGAATGCTGGAGATAGAGATAGAAACTTAAAGAAAAAATTATCTTTTCCTTTAAAGTCATTTGAGGTTTAGTGCACGCATAGAGCCCCAGGCTTCGAGCTTCTATTTTATGATTTATATCACAACATCAATCTCGAAAAGTGAAACCTCTATAAATTGTGTTTCACACGAAACAATGAACGGTTCCCGGAGGTGGGTAGGCTAAATAGAGAGAACTCGATATTAGCACACGCCATCTGCAGTACCAACAAAATCTATGGCTTTATGGTCTATTTACTTTCACTTCAGGCTACCACTTGATCGATTTGGTTTAAAGAAATCGATAAACGTCTACCTGACTTGACCGGGTCGTCTGCAACTAGTTGAGGAAGAAATTCATTTAAGAACACAAGCCGCTTTAATATCAATATATGGGAAAAAACTCAAGCAACGACCAGCCAACGCAGCAGAAGCAGACAAAATATTTGGATTAATTACCTCTCACCGTTTTTTGTATCATTCTTTCTCTCAATTTTTGCATGGCCAACAAAATCAATATCCACAGTTGCATAGTTCCAGATACTCGTCATACCCCAAGCCCAGGCCAGTGTGTCTGTTTAAAATAAGACCAATGGAAAGCGGATGAGGGGCTGGGACGGGGCGAAATGTATCTGTGTCGAGTGGATCCAAACTATAGTGTTGGCAGTCGGGCCACGCGATTCCCTGATGTGCAGCCAGTCGGCAACGAAACCCAGCAAAATACACGAAATAGTTCGAAACAAAAATTATTTTTGTTCTATCTTTCGTTCAGGTCTTTTTGAAAAATATAATCAAAATGTGAGATGTGGGCGGGAAGGTGGTTATTGATTATTTTTTCTGTGTTTCTGGTCCTGATGACAAGCATCCTGTCGTCGAATAGAAGACAACACACAACAGCAGGAATGAGTTTTTGTCGGGCGCTCGGGTGATATGCTGTGAAAGGATTCGGTTTTTGGGAGCTTAGTTTTTTTTCTGCATTTATCGCTTTTATATTTCGCTGAAGATTTGAATAAGCATGCCAGGCTTGGCTTTAAGGACAACTTTTGTTGCAAATTATGGTGAAAAATATCTACTTTTGAAGTGGACTTTAACATTTCATAAGGCAATGAGTAGTCGTAGGTATAAATAAAATACGGGCGAAAGACATGTGAAGTCAGTTGCTTTCCGGATCATACTCGAGTAAGGTAAGCAAATTTTCTGAAAGACATCGACTAAGAGAAATGGTTTTGATAAATTTGCCAATTCATCAGTAGATTTTAGCTCCGTGGCCTGAATATAGGAACTTCAAGTTCAATTTATTAAAAATATATAATACTCGTTTCGTTGGGTGAGTTCATATAGCGCGACAAAGGATTAATGCTAACATATCAGGGGTAATCACTAAATTGGTCAGTAAAAGGCAAACAACTGTGCGACGTAAAGACGACTAACAAAGGCCTCAGGCAACAGTCTCCGAATGAAATTGTTGTTAATATTCTAAATCACCACAAGGCTTATTGGAATTTCCGTCCGAAAGTACAAGCTAAAGAGATAGCGAAATGTCTGTAACACAAAAAGTACGATGGGATGGACCATTAAGGGGTAGGTGAAAGTCTTCGACATACAAGGTTTGTTCAAAAAATAAGGTGACTTCTAATTCTTTTTTGAAAAATATCATCATCATCATCAATATAATTTTTTTCCCATTCAAAATAATCCCCCTTAGATACAATACACTTCTAGCGTACTTCTAATCCTCGAAGCACTTTTGTTATGCATTTTTTTGATTTACATACCTTTGACCTTTCATGGGTTTTTTTTTCAGTTTTCGGAAGAGAAAAAAGTCACGGAGAGCCAAGTCCGGTGAATACGGTGGGCTGAAGCATGATAATATTAATGCTACTGGACAAAATTATTGAACGGGCAAGAATTCATAATGAGCCATATAACTGTAATCGAAGAAAACAGTAAGCAAAACGTTCGCATTTGATCGAATTTTGCGTCCTTTTTTCCGTCCTGGGTCTTCTGGTTGATTCCATTGGGGTGGTTAAGCTTTCGTTTCGACGTCGTAACCATTAACCCGTCTTTCATCACCAATGATGAAACCTTTCAGCAAATCTGGATGGCGAAATTCAAAAGGTCACCTTATTTTTTGAACAAACCTCATATTTCCCTGTGGTGTCAATTAGTAATTTATGTTGGAAATCGGCACACAATAGGTGATTATCTTCAGCAATAAAGCTCATTTTTATCTTAATGAGCTTGTTAGCAAGCCAAATAAGCGTTATTTGACAGCAATAGGCCCACATGGCTTCAAGAGACTCCATTGAATTAATAGAAAATGGCTTTCATGCCGGAGGTGTGATTGGAACTGATGTTAAGCTTAATGAAGTTAGTTCTCGTGCCGTGTTGGAAGATAATTTGTGGCCAGGAGTTGACCTAACAACAGTGGTTCTAACAAGATGGTGCAATATGCCACACAGCTGATCAAACGATTGATCTTTTGAATGGGAAGTTCGGTAATTGTGAAATATGGCCAGATCGAATAACCACCTCGGGCACTTTAAGTCGTTGATTTATAACAACAAGCTAACAATGTTAGAGAAGCTCAGGAACGGTCTTGAACGGGAAATAGTTAACGTTCGGGCGATTTGTAAGAAAGAGTTGAGTGGAAAATTGGTCCAAAGGAATCGATCGCTGCAAACGTGCTCGCGGCGATCATATGAACGAGATTGAGTTCTATATTTAAACTAAACATGTGGACTATACCTAGAACAAATTTCAGCCCAATATCTCAATTATTCTGTGTTTTATTCAAATTCAAACTTGTTATGGCCTTATTGAAAAACCCACAAAGCTTACATAGGACAGCGTGAAAGTGAATTCAACCTACCTGCCCTTGCGACTGGGCGAAATTCTTCATATTCAACATAAACCATATTAGGCAACCGTCAACCAGATTAATCATATTGCGATCTTAAATGGTCTTAGATCCTATAACATGATCCCACCTCCCCACCCTGGTCCAATCGCTGGCTCCATTCTCTAATAAACAAAAGGAATAAGCGGTGGACAATCTTCCTTCCTTCGTACTAAATCCCCTAATGAGTTTTCTAACTACCTGGGCAACTATTTCCACTTTACCACCTTTCACAACCCCCTCTATCAACGCTTCTTCTTTTCCTTTTTCCGGCGTTGTTATGGTCAGAAGTGTAGGACCATAACCTTCCCACTTAACTTCATTCCTACTGGTCCGCTTGTGGGGGCCTTTTTTTTTTTTTTTTGTTTGATCTTACTCTTACAACACCGGTGATCTCCAGTCGTGTCAACCCACTGATTTGCATGTACACTTGTGGGGCCGTTTAATGGTGGTATATGTGTCCCTAGGCTCACTTTGGTGTTTTCTAAATTGTCTAGATGTGATTTTTGTTTACCTTTGTTTTAGTCGCCTTTTACAAGCGAGAGGTATCGCTGCAGGAATATTCTTAACCCGTCCCTGCACGGTGGCGTCCACCCTCTATCAACGCTATTTAACTGAAACGCAAGTCAATCTTATAAGTGATCCTAAATCGCTTTTTAAGTTTGTTGACTACAAAAGAAAATCTGATGGCTATCCCTACCTACTCTCCCTCCATGATCAAACCTCGAATGACCCCAATATTATCATTAACTTTTTCGCCACCTTTTTCAAACAATCTTTCGCCGACAACTCCTTTGCTCCAGACTTCGCTTACTTCGAATATTTACCGAATTCCTCCCTCGATCCATTTCCAGTCGATTCCCATGTCATCGAAAACAAATTCAATCTACTTAATGATGATTTCACTTCTGGACCTCACGGTCTCCCTGTCATATTTCTAAAGAATGCTCCTCAACCCTCACTCTCTCTCTCGCTCGAAAATCTTCAGTCTATCCCTATCCCTAGGTGAATTCCCCCCTTATGAAAAACCTCATTTATGACCCCTATACACAAAAAAACGTCCAAAGAACATTGTTTACAACTCTCGTCCCATTGCCAAACTGTCCTACTCGTATATACTCAGAATCCTCGCGAATATTTTGTACGAAATTCTAAGTTTTCGGTGCAAGTCTTTTATCTTCCCTAGACAACACGGTTTCCTCAAATGCAGATCTACAAGCACTAACCTTGTTGAATTTGTGTCCTTTACCCTATCAGCCTTAGAGAATGGAAGGGAAGACGACTTTATTTCAACCGATTTCAGCAAAGCTTTTGATAAAATCTCCCACAGACTAATACTCTTCAAATTGTCCTCCTTAGGTTTTGACCCCATTTTTTTTGAAGTGGACATCTTCTTAGCTGGAAAATCGCTATTAAAGTGTTCGTTTTAGATCTGCCTTCTCTAACCCCTTTTTAGCTTCCTCCGGCGTCCCCCAAGGCAGCCACTTAGGTCCACTACTTTTCGTTCTTACCATAAACGATATTGAAATGATGGTTAAATATTGCCACATCTCACTATATGCCGACGACACCAAGTTCTTCAAGACCATTTCCTTCAGTCATGACTCTTCCCTTATTAAGTCAGATCTCAAGAGTTTTTCCATCTGGTGTTCCAAAAATTGCTTCGAGCTTAACATTTCCAAATGTCAAACAATCACTTTTTCACGTAAACGAATCAAATCTTCTTCTCGTCTCTACTTCCTTAATAATCAGCCCATCTTTACTGTTCAGGTTATCCGCGATTTTACGGATCAGGAGCTAAATTTTCGCGCACACATCAATGAGATAATCCCTGAAGCTAATTCTGCATTCGGTTTCGTGAAGCGATGGTCTAAAGCATTCTCCAACTCTCACATTCTACATAGCCATCTGGCCTTGTCCGGTCCCTTCTTGAAAAAGCCTCTCAAGTGTGGTCCCCTTACCAACAAACCTACATTTCTAGAATCGAGAGCACCCAACGCTGGTTCCTACGTTTTGTTCTTCGAGGTCTTCCCTGGAACAATCTTTTGCTTTTACCACCCGATCAAAACCGTCTTAAAATAATCAATAAGAACACTTTGAAGGAAAGAAGAACTGTATCTGACATCAACTCCTTTCAAGTACCATTGATTGCGCGAACGTATGCAACTCTTTCTCTATCAACACTAACTCAAAAAGTCAGAAACTAGGTTTTTTGAATCCAAATTCAAACCCGACTCTAACGTTAGGCAAACGTGAAAGACTATTAAGACGTTAGGTATGGGTACACAAATCAAGACTGAGACCTTAGAAAACATCAACATTGAAAAGCTAAATAAGAAATTCGCCTCTGTCACATCATTCTTTAACAACGGAGTTGGAGATCCGAACGATCCAAATAATTATCGATCCCAATAATAAGACCAACTCGACTTATAGCTTTTTCTAAAGTCTACGAAGAGGATGTGCTTAAAACGACCCTTGCAAACAAATCTAACGCCATTGGCTTGGATTTCATGAACCACAGATTTTTAAAAGTAATCATCCACACCAACTTAATACTTCTCACAAATGTATTTACCACCTCCGTCTACCCTAATTCCTGGAAGGCCTCTAAAATCGTACCCGTCCGTAAACATGGAGTACGCCATTGAGTTCGTTCTTAAATCAACATAAGCTCCTTTCACCGTTTCAGTCAGGTTTTAGAACAAAACACAGCTGCACCTCTGCGGAAATAAAGATTGTTGAAGACTTTCGCTGTGAAATTGATAAGGACCATGTGGTATCGTTAGTATTATTAGACTTCTCTTATTCTTAGATTGTCCCACATGAAATCCTTCTCAAAAAACTCATTAGACTCATAAGACTCATTAAGAATTACCTTGGAGATCGCAGCCAAGCTGGATATGCTAATGGTAACTTCTCCACCTTTCTCAAAACCAAAACGGGGGTCCCTCAAGGATCTATCCTGGGGCCCTTACTGTTCTCGCTGTTTAATAACGACATTCCTGTTGTTCTCAAACACTGTAAGGTACATATGTATGTATGTACGCAGATGACGGCCAATTATACATCAGCTATCCATGAGGATCTCCAGGCCGTTCCACGATGGTCATATAAAACCAAACTTATGCTCAACTCCACCAAGAGAAGAGCCAAGCTATTGTCATAGTTCGTACTATCCTAGACTTAATTGGCTAAGTAGCTTTTCACCAATCCAAGCTAACGGAAGTAACATCGCCTATGTGAAGACTATTAAAAACCTTGGAGTCATCTTTATCAACAGCTTACGTGGGGGGGATCACGTCACCAATTTAACAGGTATAGTCTACGGTGTCTTGCCTACATTATGCTGCGTGGGAATTGTCTCTCAATTAGCATTAAATCAATGCTTGTCAAAGCGCTACTGGCTTCTGCGATCTGGATTGTTACATGTTATCGCAAGCTTTAAGAGCGATTACTCCAATTTTCGATCGTAATAATTGTCCCACCAAACGTTGTACGCGTTATAGTGGATAAATTCGAGTCAACATATTCGTTATGGAATGTTCCTATGCCATAACGATAAAGATAAAGCACTAGCCGAAATATCAAAAATATCGCAGCTATAATTAGTAAGGTTCAAAATGAGTCAAAACAGTTCAACCTAAGCCGACCATCCACAGGAATTGGGAACTTCTCATCCCTTACATCTGGGCCCACAGACATATAAGAACAAATAAACTCAAGAATTGAAGCCTCTTGATCATTTGAAGCGTCGAAGCTTCCCTTATTGGGTTCCATAAAATTTTGAACAAAATCCCGAATTCCATAGAAAAATCAGCCTCAGCTATAAAACTCATTTTTTGGCCTTATGACCTTGTTAATAAGCGAAATATGCTTTATTTGACATTAATAAGCCCAAATGGCTTCAAGAGATTCCATTGAACTACAGAAAGTGGATTCTATGCCGGGAGTGTGATGGGACCGCATTTTTCGTCAATGAAAATGATCGCCTTAATACGATCAATCGAATTCGCTATCATGCCCTTTTAAAAGATTATTTTCGGCCAGAAGTGAATCGGCTTGACATCAGAGATCTGTGGTTCTAACAAGATGATGCAACATAGCTGATCAAACAATTGATCTATTGAATGGGAAGTTCTGTAATTGTGTTATTTCGAGCATGGCCAGTTCGAATGCTCACCTCGCTCATGCATTCAACGTTGTTTGTTTTCTTTTTATTGATTAATTCCAAGAAGCTAACAAGGTTAGAGGAGCTCAGGAACAAAATGGAAATGTCGAAAAGTGATGGAAAATTGGCCGAGATCGAGTTTCATAGTCAAATTTAATATGTGGACAAATTTCAGTCCAATTTCTCTAATATTCTGGAGCTGGAGCTTATTGGATTAGTCAACGGTCAACTAGATTAATGATATTGCGATCTTAAGTGGTCTTACATCCTGTAACATGGTCCCAGAGTTAACGATGCTTATTACGTAGTCAAGTCGATTGGCGCCTTCCTATAATATCGTTCGTCTCTTGACTGGGAGAAGAGTAGTAGGGCTATGCCGGTTCTAGACCAGGAAATGAGCCAGAAATGAGTCATCACCGTTCAAGGTCGTTTTTTTGACTTCAAGGCCGCTTTGACTTCAAGGCCGCTTTGACTTCAAGGCCGCTTTGACTTCAAGGCCGCTTTGACTTCAAGGCCGCTTTGACTTCAAGGCCGTTTTGACTTCAAGGTCGCTTTGACTTCAAGGCCGTTTTGACTTCAAGGTTTTCTGTTTTTTTGTGTATTGTTTGTTCAAGACCGAAACAAAAAAATGATTTTTGATTTCCCCCCATTCATTTATCCATGACCCATAAAGTAAGTATGTATGTATGTACATATGTATGTATTTGAACCTGGAAGCAATGTGTTACCATTGAGTGTCATCATAATACCGATTTTACAGAATTTGTTTACTTGGTTCGTGCAGTCATTTGGGTCACCCAAGTGCGTAGCTTGTATAAATGACCACTCGACGTTCAAGCACAAAAGATCGGTTCGATTGGTTATGACCTCGCGCATGTGGTCGTTTGGTTCGCTTAAGTGCGTTGCTTGCATAAATGACCTTAGCCTGGGGATGTTCGTTATACATCGAACATTAGAAAATGCTTATTCGGGGTTATAGAGTCGATCGCTTGTGCAGTGTGTTTATATGTTTATGCTATGATTTATATGACGTTTTTTTTTGTTTTAGATGGGATTGCTGTGTTCTAGACATGCAGTAACGTGTCATCTGACAGGAAGGCCGTTCATGTGTTGAGAGCTTCATCTTCGGTTGAGGGGGATTACTAATTTGGTGTGTGTTGCTACATATGTGATTTCAAGGTCGTTTTTGACTTCAAGGCCGTTTGACTTCATGGTCGTTTGACTTGAAGGTCGTTTTACTTGAGGGTCGTTTGACTTGGAGGTAGTTCAAGGTCGTTTGAACTGCGTCTGACTAATCTGGTGTGTGTTGATACGAACAAAACAAATCTGTGTACGGGGTCATTGACACTTGTTACAATTCCTAAATCATTTAAGCTGTTCTAATCAGAATATCTAATTATAGAAATCAGTGTATTCTAAAAATAATCCTTGCTTTAATATAAAGCGGAACCTGAAAATAAAAATGAAAATAGATTTTTTTGTTTTTGTTTATTGTTCAAGACCGAATTATGATATAATTTACAGCATATGTTAAGGCGCGACTCCGTTATCTTTTAGCCAATATATATAATATATGTAAATATTTAATATACAACAATAAATATAAATGAAAGTTGCTTTTCTACATTTCTGTGTTTATAAAATTCCTTAAAATTACAGCATTTCTAAGCGCACAAAATTGATGATGGTGTTGGAGCTGGTGGTGACAGCGTGTAGTTGTTTGAAACATCTTATTTAAAGATTTCAAATTATCGCATCCGAGATTATTTAAATCAATTGCAGTCTTTTGAAGAAACTGTTCAACCCATGTCTTTTTTTCGGCTCCCTTGACGTAAACGTCACAATTTTTTAGATTTTCTTGTAGAAACTTTTTGACACTTTTAAAAGATACAGATCCATCGTCCCATGTTAAACCATGATAATTTTTCGTCAACCAATTTGCTTGTTTTTGGTATTTCATAGATAAATTTCTGAACTCATACGGCTGCTTAATTAAAAAATTTTGAAACTCCCAAGAATTAAAAGTAATAGCCAGCTCCTTTATAATGAACACATTATTATTTCCCTTAAATCCTTGAAAGTCTAAAGTGATTACTGCTTTTCCAGCCATGTCTATGTGAAGGTATGTATGTTACTGATAGAGTGATTGCTCTTCAATTGATAGAATTTATGGAGTTTCTTATTTTAAATAATTCTCTTGATTTCACCAGTAAGTGGAGTATATTTTATTATTCGATCATGTATGAGTACACAATATGCAACTGTATTAGTTGGAAGATTTTTAGATGTCTTGAATTCAATTCTTATGTCAATGGGTCCGGCTTTGATTGCCTCATTCTGATGTGATACATCAAAAACAATAATGGGGGAAATTCTCTTAAATTCATCACGTGTAAGAAGAGGTTTTGGATTTACCAAGTAATAGCCTTGTTGAAATTTTGCATACATTTCATATAAAACGCCATAACGATCACAATCAAATTTAAGATTAAAGTCATCATATGGATATGTCTCTGAGTTGAGATGTACTTTAGCATCCGTTACATCGCAATGTTTAAACTTGCCCTCAATTTGTAACGCTAATAATATAAAGCGAGGCGTTTCATTTTGTTGTGAAAGCTTAACATTCCACAAGTGATGCATTCCCTGAGTTAGAGTTGGGTTGAAATGACAATCCCAACTACGAAATGCTAATGTTATGGGCGTTTCACTTTTGATTGTTTTGAAAATATTCAGTTTCGAAGTATCAGCCAATTGTATATGAGGAACTTTCCAGGTGATATTGTTTATATTTAGCTGTACTTTTTCTTTTAAATCTGTTGAATATACAACGTTTTGATAAGTCTTTGAACGTAATAAAATCAACTCATGTTTAGAGTTTACAATAATTCGATTATAGTCTTCGGCAAAACCCATTAACGATTTAAGGGGTAGACAAAAATTAAAATGTCCGTTTGTTAAATCGATATCATCAGATTTAGACCATCCGGCATTTTTTAACATCAGACTCTCATCCTTATTGAGAGAAGCATAGTTTTTTAGTGTTGTAGTTACGCCTAAATGTCGTGTTCGATCAATTTCGAATCCATTAATTTCATAACGAATTTCATCGAATAAATATGCTGCGCAATTGTTTTTCAATTTAATATTCGATGAAACTGCCCCATTATCTAGAGTAGCAAATCCCTCAATATTAATATAGCTTTCGCTAGGTAATATGAAAATATCTTGGTTCTGAATAGATATACGAATTTCATCACTACTTTTAAATGCTTGCAAATATGGTATGTAACTATGAAATTCCTTTCTTATAATGCTTTCGTCAGAAATTGGATGTTGTACGATGTTTAGTATTTCACTCATATTTTGTTTTTTGATTTTTTTTTTGAATTGTAAACCTATTGATTTAAGGTATTGTTTATTAACTACCGATAGTGGTACTAATCTCTCATGTGGTGTTTTAAGTCCTTTTTGTTTGACTGTTAGTAAAGTTGTGACTGGTGATGTCAGTCCTGAGATATTTTTATTGTAAATAATCATTGATCCAACGGTTTTAAATGGAGTCTGAGCGTTACTCTTTCACCACGAAAATTGATTAGGTTGCCGTTTAGATCAACAATTCGAATTGCAATCGTGCTTATTTGTTGAGTGCTGATGGGGAAATAAATAACATTTGTTGGGCTCTCATCAATTTTATACCCTGGACTGACACTCAATGAAAATTCATGGATTGTATGTGCTGGCGAATTGTTAATATATGATCCAGTTACAATATTACATTCCACACGTAAAACGTGAACTTTTGTAATATTTATTTGTTGATCTGATGTATGTTTTTGATTTGCCTCCAATATTCTTTCACTGAACCCTAGTAGTGATCCAATCGATCGTTCTTTATTAAAATAAATTTTGTCCGTACTGTTTATTTCTGTCTGAAGCGTATTATAGTTTGCCTCAATTACAAGTTTTCCATTCGAATTCTTTTCTTTATATTTTCCCTGTAAGTATTCGACAATATCATCGAACTCATATGAACCGACTGGAATTTCAAAAACCAAATCGTTTATGTGAAATAAATTATTATCTATATCGACATTTGGTACAGAGTTATATGTATGAAAATCGATCAATCCGCACACATAATTCTTATTTAAATTAATTGGTGGAAAGTAATCCGCAGTAAGAAGAGATGAGTTCCCGCTTAATGTGAGAGCTATTGACATGATGAAAGTCAACAATGAAATGAAACTAATTATGTGTTAGAAAATTATTTTTATTGATTGATTAAATTTCATTACAAGACATCACGTTTATTAATCCAGGAGTTATGCTGGTGCGAAAATCCTAACCACTTTCCAAAAACTCTGTTTCCTTTGACTTTTAAAACCTTTTCTACAAGATAAACGTCTGGATATCTAGTTTTTTTGTAGTTCGCGTTCATAAAATGCACCTTTTATTGATTTACCGTCATAGTCTTTAAGAATATATGTAACCGGATCTGTATTTTGTACGGTTTTGATTTGAAAGATCTCTGTCGACCAATTGGGGGTGTATCCCTTTTCAAAAGTATGTTTATATTTACTTATTCGTACATTATTGCCAACATGGAATTTGGGCTCATTGAATATTTTCAAATGATTGTAAACAGTTTTCAATAAAGATTTTTGATTAGAAGAATTAACATTAACTGGCGCCATTTTAATTGTTCTATGTATTTTGTTGTTATAATTATCAATTAAGGTTTTGTATATGTCAACCCATCGATATGATCCCCGGTAGCTGAACTCTTTCCACATCATTCCCTTTAAAGTTCTATTAAATCGTTCAACTATTGATGCCTTTAGTACACTTTGTGTTGAATAATGCCTTATGTCATATTTTAGAGTTAAATTTTTAAATTCATTGTTAAAGAATTCCCTGCCATCATCAGTTTGTAAATTTTTTGGTTTTCGCCCCAACTTGAATATACCTTTCATAGCATTAGCCACAAAAGGAGCACTTTTATTTTTCAATGGCACTATCCAGGCAAATTTTGAAAATGTATCTATAACAGTCAGCACGTAACGATAGCCATTATTATAGTTGGAATAGTTCCCCATTTCTACAAGATCAGCCTGCCAAAGGTCATCTATTCCTTTTGTTATTACCCTCCGCCGTTTAAAAGTTTTACGAGCTTGACGGTGAAGTTCCTGCACCAATCCTCTTCTCACGTTCGTCATCGGACTGATTATGTTGTAGCCCAAATGGGGTGGGTTTTGTAATCTGTTGAAATAAAATATCCTCGATTGCATGAACCTTTTCATCGATATGAAATTTATGGACCTTAAGGTTTTCTTCAACCGTTTTCTGTATACTGTTAAGTTGTTCATATATTATATCAATGTCCTGTTTGATATTAGACAATGCTTTACTGTTTTCATTTCTAAGTTTTGAATTTAGTTCATTTATACAATTATCAACAAATAATTTATTTGTGGCATCACTGCTTGCTATAGGACTACCAAGATTTTTAATACGCTTGAAACTAATATTTATATGTGCATCGCTGTCTAATTGAAAGCCTCCGACTTTTGAAATAAGTCTTCTGGAATACCTTTTGTTTTGATTGCAACAGGAGGAACGTCCAAACTTGTCAATAACCATTTTGAAATTGATCTATTTGACTTCATATTTACACAATTATATTCTCTTCGCGCAACTCTTCAATAATCGACATTATTTCATTATTATGATTTGTATGACCAGCTGATTGTGAAGCGATAAGGAGTCTTAGTCTATCTTTTAACTCATTAGGATCATTCCAATATACGTAGTTGGGTTTCTTATAATTTAATCTCATTATACCGGAACCTTTATGTATGTTTGTGGTTTTTTTGTTTTTAACAAATAATTTTTTAATTATTTTAATATATTTGTATGCCTTAGTACCTTTTATTTGTTCATTAGCACTATGGTTACGTTTATGTGCATTTGTTAGTGTCAACATTTCTCTATAAGCTTGCAAATCTGCATCGTCATATTTTTTTGGAACTTTATAAAAGATCAGCTTAAAGAGTCCAGGTGTCTTAGACCAACTCCGGTTAGCAATTGAAATTTTATCATTATTCAACTCAAACGCTGTATTACCAAATTTCCATTTGTCAAATAACATCTCGATAAGGTCCATATAACTTATCTAATTTGCTTGCCTTTTCCAACGTTGTAAGATCGACAAAGGGTTTTCCATCATCTGATTGTGAAAATGACATATATTCATCATTGTCATCAGCATCATCATCTTCATCCTCAACAGCAGCATCGGCATCAGCAGCATAACTACTACTTGTACTTGAATCATTGAAAAGTTTGCTCATACTCGATTTCAATGGAGTACTTGTTTCTATTGTACTTATATTATTTTTATTCGGATACGTGTTCGGTTGTCGTTCCTTCTTTAAAGTCTTTGTTTCTTCAACTAGTTCCTTGAGCGGCTTAGTGATAGGTTTTAATGAAGTCTCTAGATAATTTCGCGTATCAGCTTCCCCCAGTTTTATATCTCGAAATTTCTTTCTCAATATCTTTCGAGTCTTAACTATATCTTTAATTATTTTCTCTTTTATATTCATATTTGAGTGAGTTGCAATCTCACAGAATACTGATTAGATGATAGTGTGTAACTCACATTTTATAGTTGTATAAAAACGTCAAAAGCTTTCCTATAACGACCACAATCAATATGGTCATCTTTGCTTATGACGAGAAATCCATTTTTATCTTGCCAGCACCTGCTACATAAATGCATAAATATTTCAAATGACATGTCATTGGCGCCCACATGATCATTGTATATATGCCGCATATTTAAATCATCTTGCTTAAACACAATGATCAAATTTGCATTGTCTCGCACCAAATGTTTTGGAATCCGCGTGTACGTCTGGCATAAGTAAAAACTGTCGATATTCTTATGCCGTCCCATACAGAAATATGATCTTATATGGTTTTGTTTCTCACATGCGACATCACCAAATATCATAATAGAATTACCTTTGGCTTTTTCCGGTGCTAAAACATGTTCGTTTTCGGTGAAAGGGAAAAATCCCATACCTTTAATTGGTCTAATTAATTCTTGTAAATATTTATATTTCGGTTGGGATGTAGATTTTGAGTATAGATAAATATTTTTAAATTTGAGTCCATTCGGACTCTCTATTAAATTGATCATTACATTAGTTTTTCCGCAATTTGATGGTCCAACAATTAGGGCTCTTATCGAATTGGGTAGCAATGAGCTGTGCTTTGTTTTACCTAAATTTCCGGTAGAGAAATCTATATTTCGTATTGATATACTCTTATGTTGTTTGATAAAATGCATTTTGACAACTGACAAGAACGTATTAAAAGTGTATTCCTTTATTCAATCGCTCACAGTTTTAAGGAAACTTTATAAGCGATAAGATAGATAATCCAAACAAAATGACAATATTATATGAAAATCGAATCAGTCGTAATAAAGCAGCCTCTGGGAGGGGACTAATTAACAAATTAATTAACTCATTACCTGTGGAAATTCATCTACCCGGATATCAATTTTGTGGGCCTGGTACTAAATTAAAAAAACGGCTTGCTAGAGGTGATCAGGGAATTAACCCATTAGATAGTGCGTGCAGACAACATGATATTATCTATTCTCAAACTAACGATATAAATAAACGACACATAGCCGATCAAGTGTTGGCCGACAAAGCTGAGGCAAGACTTAGGTCCACTAATAGTAGTGTAGGTGAACGTGCAAATGCATGGTTTGTTACGAATGCAATGAAAGCAAAAATTAAATTTGGGATGGGGATCGGAAGAAAAAAATCTCAATGTGGAAAGAATCTTTTCAATAAGACCATAAGGGCAGCAACAAAACTCTTAAATCAAAAAAAACCGGAGGATATAGAGAGTGCAATAAAAATTGCAAATAAAGTTGTAAAAAAATCGTTTAAGGGGAAAAAAAGGTTATCAATAAATGTCCCCCGAATAATACCTATACCTAAAATAGGAGGATTCTTACCTTTGATACCAATATTGACTGCTCTGGGGACCATTGGAAGCTTATCAGCCGGTGGAGCTACTATTGCACGAGTTGTAAATGAGGCAAAAGCGGCCAAAAAACAATTAGAAGATTCGAATCGCCATAATAAAAATATGGAGGCTATCGCTCTGGGAAAAGGTTTATATCTTAAACCCTATAAGAAGGGATATGGATTATATTTGAGTCCAAATCCAAAAAACTATTAAAAACGCTACCCAAACGGGCTCTTACTGATGTTGATTTAAGGAAATTTGCAAGCGATTTACCAAATTTTAGGGGTGTTTTCATGCGTGACGCGCTCCCAAAACGTCCACTTGAAGCGGAATGTGGAATTGTCAATTTGGACATATCTACAGGGCCTGGCACACATTGGGTGGCATATAGAAAAGATAAAAATCACGTAGAATATTTTGATAGTTTTGGCAACTTGCAACCACCACAAGAAATAATTCGTTATTTAGGCAATGGCATACTGTATAATTATTCCAGGCACCAAAATTACAACTCTTTTAATTGTGGACACTTATGTTTAAAATTTCTTTACAATATATATATATAAATAAAAACAAATTTTAATATGGTCTAAAAAACAAAAAGTTGTTTTATTATAAAATTTTTAACTACAGGTATTTCTTCTTTCCTGTTACATTAACAATGCGCTTTTATTTAAGTCTGGCGTAAAATGACATTAGTTTTCGTATTCTTATCAACATAGAATCTAACATGACACAAAAACAAGTATCTGGCCCGACTTGGCAACTATCTGATGACCATGAACATGTTGTGAAATGACGATCATATTTTGATTTAACAATATAAATATTCTCATGTTCAGATAACCTTGTAATGCAGTTTTGAAACATCTCCAAATGTTCATCTAGAATGTTCTCCTTGTGTAGTTGTATGAACTCCTTCAGTTCCGTCAAAGTTGCAGAAATGTTTAAGTTTGTCATCCTTAATGTGTAGAATGACAACACCTCCAGAATCCACCGTTCTTCGAAAAGGACTGACACATTTTAGCAAATCCTGAGAGCTTTAGCTTAACTGCACGATATTTCGTATGTTTCTTGCACCTCTTTATGTTTCTTGTTCCTACTTCTCCTTCAGTTGTTTGAAGATCTACTACTTTTGTTGTGCACTCATAGAACATGTTTTTTACTTTCTTCTTCTTTTGCAATGAATTGATTCAAAAGTTCAATATCTTCCTCACCAATTTTGTCAAGCTTCATTGGCTTAATATTGTCTACGTCATTCATATGTTAGTGTGCCACCAATTTATATGTTCATTTGGGGGAAAACTCAAACAATGTTGATGATAAATTTTCGGGAATCTCTTCTCCTCTGCGCTTGCTTAATAACAACGATCTGTAAGAAAAACTTCCAAGTTTTGGACTATTGTATCAATTTGAAGAATTTTAAAATATTTCCAAGCTGTATGGCAGACACAATACTTATATTTGGACTTTTAATTTCCTGCACCCAAAACATTTCTTTCTAACTAAAACAAGATAATGTTCGTCTTTTGCTTACCTTTTTGTTTCTCTATGGCTGAAAAAAAATCAGAAAAGAAAAATTTAAAGTGAACTGACCGTCCCTTCTTAAAACGATAACAAGTGAAAGGGCATACTGCAAAAATAAAAACAGTTAGGTTTATTTATTTATATTTTTTTTATTGGTTGAGCGCAAAATTTTTTTGGCTCACCTGTATTTCATTGATAATTTGGAAACTTAAATTCTTGTTACCTTCTTTCGTGGCAACAAGAAATAAATTCTGATTATTTTTGTTCAGGATGACTATCTCATCATCCTGAAACTTTTCAGCCATATGGGCTGGGAAAAAAAACTGAGTGCTTGGGAACTCTGCTAATAGCCGATTCCCAAAGCGTGTTTGGATTTTTTTTAGTTTCTCTATTTTATAATATTTATTTACTTCTACCTCTGCTATATTAATGGTTTTCTTATTAATAAAAAAAGTGCTCGACATTTTATTTGCATTAAAGCGCTCCAAAATGCTGTCCACACTTTCTTCAGCCTTGCGCTTTTTCGATGATGGTAACTGCTGCTGTTCTTGTGGTTGTTGCTGCTGCTGTTGTTGTGGTTGTTGCTGCTGTTGTTGTTGTTGTTGTTGATGATGATTTGGTGGTGACTGCTGCAACCATTGCTGTTGTCGCAGCTGTTCTGGTGTAGACAGCATACCACTGCTGAAAAACCCCTCCAGCACACTGTTTTTCAGATCCTCCTGTTGCTGCTGCTGCTGCTGTTGTCGCTGCTGCTGCTGTTGTTGCTGCTGCTGCTGTACCACTTTCAGTGAATGTGGGTCCCCAAGCAGAATATTTTCTAAAATTGCAGCTCTCTTCATTTCTGCTAAGGCTTCACAAAGTACTGATAGATTTTGTCCAAAATCCTAACCTTTTTATATCCACTTCTTCTTCCTCTTCTTATCTCAGTTGGGATAAATACAAATGTATGTTATACAAACTTGCAAATTTTAGATAGGAACGTTTTTTTCCCCATCCTAACTGTTGGAGTTGTAAACACAGCAACCCCATCTAAAACTAAAAAACGTCATATCGCTCTCTTATATGCAATACTTAACGGGGTTTTAATATAGGAACTACCTTGCATTGGTATATATTTACTTATATTAAACACAATATTTATAATGGATGCCAATGCCCATCCACTATCTTTTTCTTGAAACTCATCAAATTTGTTTAGTAATTGGCTTTCCAAATTTTCAGATACAATATTTTCTATGATATTTTTATCACTTAAACTAATACATACATTCTTCGTACTTATATATTTCATCTCCTGTCTAATCTCCTCATTATCATCATATTTCCGGAACTCACCACAAAAAACAGCATTAATTTTTATGTTGATGTACTCGTTGATTATCTCCTGCAGTTGATTGATAATTATTGGTCTGCAATCCCTCAGAAAAAGCTTAGGATCGGCGTGTTTTAAATTGGTTATAACACCCGATCTGATCCTTTGTTTAAATGCCGAATTCGGGAGATCTTCCCACTTTAATATCTCCTCACTTGATTGCGGAACAAAGAGTTGTTTGTACGATGATAATGTACCGAGTGCTGATGTAAGATAATAATTTTGCCCGGTAAACTTAACATCAGGTAACCAACTTTTTAAAAATGCCATATCTTTTTCGCAGTTTTGTAAATTTGCTTCAATGTTCGCGGCATCATCACAATCACTATTTCTCCGCAAAAGGAAACTCAATAAATGTGATTGTTGTCTTTCTATCACTTCTTTAATTTGGGGATCCATATTATTTGTTATTACAGTGAAGTATATATTTTAAAAATCAAACAAGTGTCAATGACCCCTAAACAGATTTTAATTTTTTTGTTCGTAGCAACACACACCAGATTAATCAGACGCAGATCAGAATAAAATGCAACAAGTGTCAATGACCCCTAAACAGATTTTAATTTTTTTGTTCGTAGCAACACACACCAGATTAATCAGACGCAGATCAGAATAAAATGCATCAAGTGTCAATGACCCCTAAACAGATTTTAATTTTTTTGTTCGTAGCAACACACACCAGATTAATCAGACGCAGATCAGAATAAAATGCAACAAGTGTCAATGACCCTGTACATAGATTTTAATTTTTTTGTTCGTAACAACACACACCAGATTAATCAGACGCAGTTCAAACGACCTTGAACTACCTTCAAGTCAAACGACCATGAAGTCAAACGGCCTTGAAGTCATCTTGAAGTCAAAAACGACCTTGAAATCACATATGTAGCAACACACACCAAATTAGTAATCCCCCTCAACCGAAGATGAAGCTCTCAACACATGAACGGCCTTCCTGTCAGATGACACGTTACTGCATGTCTAGAACACAGCAATCCCATCTAAAACAAAAAAAAACGTCATATAAATCATAGCATAAACATATAAACACACTGCACAAGCGATCGACTCTATAACCCCGAATAAGCATTTTCTAATGTTCGATGTATAACGAACATCCCCAGGCTAAGGTCATTTATGCAAGCAACGCACTTAAGCGAACCAAACGACCACATGCGCGAGGTCATAACCAATCGAACCGATCTTTTGTGCTTGAACGTCGAGTGGTCATTTATACAAGCTACGCACTTGGGTGACCCAAATGACTGCACGAACCAAGTAAACAAATTTTGTAAAATCGGTATTATGATGACACTCAATGGTAACACATTGCTTCCAGGTTCACATACATACATATGTACATACATACATACTTACTTTATGGGTCATGGATAAATGAATGGGGGGAAATCAAAAATCATTTTTTTTTTTTTTCGGTCTTGTACAAACAATACACAAAAAAACAGAAAACCTTGAAGTCAAAACGGCCTTGAAGTCAAAGCGGCCTTGAAGTCAAAAAAACGACCTTGAACGGTGATGACTCATTTCTGACTCATTTCCTGGTCTAGAACCGGCATAGCCCTACTACTGAGAAGTACCACTTGAAGCAATTAATAAGTTTCTGTGTCCATTGCCTCAACCTTGATAGACAGAATCAGACCTTACTATAGTGCCCTTCGAATGGACGGAATGAGGCCAATTTCAAAGTCTCTTGGGAACTGTCAGGGTCAGCAGAAGTCTAACGATCTCTTAGAAACTACAGGTTAACCTCGTCTACTACAGAAGGCATGTAAGTCCTTATGGTTATTCGGGGGAATTAGATTCAATATGGATCTGAATGATCCTAGCGGACATTCTATATCGCTCCTTCTGAAAACCATGCAACTCCAATCCAACGTCCAGTGTCTTGTTGGAATCACATGTCGTCCAGTACCATGTCAACTATTGAAGCCCAACTAAGTCAGTCTTCATTTTTTTTTATAGGGTTCGTGCAGGTTCAAGAGTGTACGTTCTTATGGTGTTTGTCACACAACCTGGACGGAGTGCAGATGGTTTGTGTCGAAGATGTTCGTTCACTACTCTCCGGGGGGTGGTTGTCCTAGATAGGATTCGAGAGATCCGACTGTATTTGTCGCGTTGGTTGTAGTTCACAGTAACTGTTTTGTTTTCATGTAACTGAGGAGTTATATTGGAAATCCACACACAAAGTATGAATTTTGAAGTGATCTTATACTGCGTGCGTTATGCCTACGTTAGCACTCACTACGTCATCTCTCATTCACAACTGATGTTGGTGCACAGTTTTTCCGTTTAGAAATTGTTCTTGATTATGGACAGATTTGAACTACAGACCTTCGACTCAACAGTCGGTGATGATTACTATTGCACCACGACCACCCTCAAGTCAGGTTTCATGACCCGAGCCCTTCGCCATATAAAGTCACTCTCAAGTCAACTCTGGCTATTCACATTTCGGAAGATGTAAGTTAACGACAGATAAATTACATTCCACGGTCCACGGCAAACACTTCGTTACACAACATCGCTACGTAATGGAACTTGCCAAATCTGCGGAGATCATCTGATGATACACCGTCTTCTCACCATGGCGTCGACAATTTAGTATTTAAGGTAGTGTAGAAATGTTTAAGGTGACTTGTTAAGCTAGTGCTAAGAGGCGATGCTGCTTAAGAAATAATAGGATTTTTTTTGGGGAAATGTATAATTTGTTAATTTGTATGGCCCAATGACGCCGCCTTCCCAAGACCCACACCAAACAGTAAGTTACTTCGGATGCAATGGAGACTCTTGATACTCCTTTTGCTGGTTGATTGAGCTGATCAACCAAAACTGTGCTTCATCACTCGAGAACTTTTTTTTTGCCGAAATTTGGTTCCGTTTTAAACTGCTCCAGAGCCCAGACAGCGATCTTGGTGATCTTCTTTTAGACAAATGTGCCAAAATGAAGTCACAGACAGGCAAACTCCTTGCACTCGACAAGAAATTAAGAGATTTGGGTCTTCAGTCACACCCACTAATAGCATCGATAGTTTAGCTTGAGACCATGCTGCCCGATCGATCAGTCACCGATGTGCTGGCATTCGACTGCAAAAATGTTATGGTTTACGAAGACTTTCGCGGACGAAACATGAACTTCTGCAAAGTAAATTTAAACAAATCCAAAGTATTGTTGAAAGGTGTAACGCTCCATTCTAAAATTGCGACAATTTAGCGTCAAAGAATGACATCATTATTACTTGAATTGAAACGTCAGGGCAACCATCAAAATTCAGGATATAGCTATTAAAAAACCTATTATAATCGAAGTGAAGGAGAAGTTTTTAAGGAAAGTATTAGTAGTTGAAAGGTTGTAACTAAGTTCAAAGCACCAAGTCCAAGAGAGTGATTTTTGGACTTTTGAAGAGAAGGTTTTCCTTTATTTTTTTCCACCTACTGAAAGAAAGAATCTGATACATATAGCTAGGTAAGCTTTTTGGGTGAGTTATAAACCAGATATTAACATTTTGGGATAGGAAAGGCTACAAGCATATGTCTAAAGCCATATACCTCTTTTTCTAGGTTATTCATAGTACAATATTCATTTTCAATTCAGAAAGTACACGGGAGTGTTCGACCTGACCAAGTGAAAAAAGGGTGCTGTAGGACGGCTTTTTAAAAAATACAATCAAAAAATTGCAATGAAAGGGAGGTTTAGGAACGCAAGGAGGGACCTAGGTAAGGAAATTGCTTTACTCACTAACCTGAAACATATCCGTCTCCGCGTCCTCTTTATATTCTACAATAACTGCTTGATTTCGGGATAAGGTATACGATATCGAATGTTGATTGGCGTCTAGGATGGCTTTCGACGTTTGTGGCGATTGGACTACATAGTGTTTGGATCGTTTAACGCCGTTGGCTTCTGTGCGTTTATTGAGTACGAATTTCGAGCGTCTCCGTCCCCGATCTCCTTGCGGTAAGTATCCATTGTACCTGCAACAGAAAGAAAAATAAAAATCAATTTAAAGAAAAACTACAACGTAAGACGACGCCCCCGTTGAGAGAGCGCACAGCAGGGAAGCTGTCTACCATCTATTTATAAAGCCACTGAGTTCCACAAATCAATTGCAAGCAGCTGCATTGACAGCAAAAGTATTCCGGGATGCGAGCACGGGGAAACTGTCAGCTACAGAAGAGCCCAGAAGCAATAAACCAGACCACCGCCAACAAGTTCCAATACGAAATATTTCGAAATCTTCAGTCTAGGTCTTCACCTAACACTCTAATGTGCTTTGAAACAGAGGCAAACGCCAGACAGTTACAGATTGGGGTTAATGTTTCGAAATATCGTTTTGTTTTTGAAATATGGAAACGCACGGCCGAGTGGAAACATAAATAGATGAAATCGGCCGACTAATACCGATGTATGTTTATGGCATTTTGGATATGGTGAAGTTAGAGTTTTTATATTGCATCTGAGTCAGTTAGTAAATATTTTATTTAGTCTTTTTGATGATAGCTCTTTAAAGACTTCAAGTCTTGAAATATCTCATATAAAGAGCTGAACCTAATGATGCAGAAATAAACATCGTCGTTTCAAAACCATTATAATTTCAGCCACAGAGAAGCGCAGCATCACTGCTTGTTGCTCATATACGCTGAAACTCATTAGGACTTGGAATAGCACAGATATTTTCTTCAAAGTTACGAGCAATTATTTGTTTTACTGAAATATTTAGCTCATGCTTGGAAATGAGATTTTGGAAGATTAGCAGCAGAATGTGACGATAAATAGCAAAACAGATAAACAGTTTAATAGCTAATGACATAGTCCAATTACACTTGGAAGAGCTAAAAATATTTGCGGCAATGTTCAAAAAGTAAGGGGAATTTTGTAATATAGGGATTGTATCAGTCCGATTTGGGAGATCTGTTTGGCGCATATTTGTTAACATATTTTGAAGATATCAAAACTATCAAAGGGCTTACATAGGTTTGGTTATAATTCGCGTTAATTCATTATTTACAAAATGGCTCACAGAAATTTTACTAAATTTTGCCAAAACGCACATCAGTAATTAATGAAAAAAAAAGAAAGGTAACCAAAGTAATTGATCGCTGAAATACTGGTGGAAATGCTGACACATTGGTTTATACCTAGTGTCCACATTCGTCAGATTTGGCTCCATGTGACTTTTTCCGTTAAGAAAAGAGCGTCATTTTTGTCATCTAAAACAGGGCGAAAAATGCAGAGTTATCGAGTTCCAAAAGTATTTGCAGCACTGGCGGCTAATGGATATTGCTGTAAAGATAATATTGATGTCAACGAATAAATATATTTTTTCTGTAAATTTTTCATGACTCTGAAAGAAAATCATGGTTATGCCACGTTTTATTTTTTCCAATTTTAGAAATAATTCCATTTGGATCTGTGACCTCGATCCCCAGAGTTGTCTTTTAAGTTTATTGATGCCAAACGAACGTGACGAACGAAGGAGTCGTGGCAAACTAATTAAGAACGATAGAAAAAAAAAGTCATAAAAAAAAACATTTTATGGGTCATGTCCGCTTCAGTACTCAGCAGCGTTTGGTAATGCTATTGCACCTTGATAAAAAGATTTGTTTGAAGATAAGTGGCTGAAGTGGAAGGTTCATTCGGCGACGGAATTCAAAACGGCAAAGAATACAACATTTTTATTGTGTAAAATAAATTTAAGTTAGGTGGGTAAAAGGTTAAAGCTAAACGTAGGAATTTATGTAAAATGAAATAAATAGATTCAATTTTGAATACTTTGGAACTTTAATAGACACTAAATGGGGGAAGAGCTGCACACCACAGAGAACGGAGGCAATTCCAAAAACAGGAAAGATTAAAAATTATCATTATTCTAGCACCCGGAGGTACAAGCTTCGTACGTCCCACGACCGTATTCTTAATTTTTGTGCATTCTTTTTTATGGGTGCAATTCCTTGTATAGTTCCCTGTCGGAGATCGGAGAATTACAGCGTGCGCCATCTCATATGGGTCAATGTAAATTTCAAATAACTTCAACAATTCTCAACAGATTTTGGAAATTCAAAATTTTTTATTCAACTTAGACCTTTACAATTTATTTTGATTCATTTTTGAAAACAATATCAATTAAATGACCGCCTTTATTACCTATGCAAAAATGGGCTCGTTTTCGCGTATTCTCAATGACATTTTCGAGCATTTCGGTCGAAATGTCTGCGATTTCCGCACGAATGTTTCTTTTGAGCTGTTCTATTGTTTTCGGGACGTTAGCATACACCTTGCTTTTTAAGTATCCCCAAACAAAAAAGTCTGGAGGAGTCAAATCCGGCGATCTCGGAGGCCAGTCAATATCGCCCTTTTTTGACACCAATCTTCCAGGGAACTTCTTATGCAAAAGGTTCATTGTTTTGTTCGCAGTATGGCATGTCGCGCCGTCTTGTTGAAACCAAAAATGCCTTTTTTACGTATTTCTGGGTACACATAATGGGCCAACAACCACCGATATCGATCGCCATCCACTGTATCGCCAACTTTGAAGAAATACGGTCCAATGAAAGTTTTAGCGCACACCGGCCCAAACAGTACCTTTTTGATCATATAGCGGCTCTTCGTGAATAATGTGAGGATTTTGGGTCCCAGAGGCGACAATTTTGTTTATTAACTGAGCCAGAGAGCGTAAAATGTGCCTCATCGGTCATCAAAATTTGCTGCCAGAACTCCGGTTCAGCATTAATCATTGCAACGACATTTTGTGCGTATGCCAAGCGCCGTAGCTCATCTTGTGGCAAAATTCTTTGAGTTATCTGCACTTTGTATGAAAATAAGTGAAGATCATCCTTGAAAAGAGGTCCCACTGATGCCTAACTGCTGCGAACGGCGTCAATATGACAAACTTGGGTTTTCTTGAACACTGGCCTCACAGACTGAATAGATGAGTTTGAACGCCGCGGACGTGGCCTAGGTTGCTCACGGGGGTTTGCCACAGAAGCAAATTGAAAAAAATTCGAGGCCCAACGACGAATTGTATCTTTTTTGGGCGCAACACGATCATGATATTTTGCACGGTACGCACGTTAGCCAAATCGAGCATTAATTTTTAATGAACATTGAAACTATTTCCGTGCGAGTTACCTGATACATTCGTATCCAACTGCACATCACTTATTCCCTGGACACCAACCACTTTCTACATCATAGTTGATTGCAGATCAGCGATCGTGGAAATCAACTAAACTGAACATGGGAAGAACAAACGCGCTAAAAGTGGAGCTTGGGATAATTTTGCCAACAAAAATGCATGGCGCTAAATTTTTGGGTAAACAAGTTGTTTGTCAGTTGGAAGTGAGCTTTACTATAATAAAGATCGACAATTATAAATTATAAAAGACAAGCAATAGCTGGCGTTCTTTGGGTGCAAAGCGATTGATGGTTAAAATTGTACTGAACTGACGTCTCCAAAATGCTATGACATATGAAAATCGGTTGGCAATTGTTGAAGTTGTTCGAAGTTTACATCGACCCATATGAGATGGCGCACCCTGTATAAAAAAAATATATTTTTCCCCAAATCAATATACCAGCAACGTTTAAAGTGAAGAGTCACCTTTCAATTTGATCATATTAATACATGTAATAGATTTTAAAGTCAGGCCAAAAACGAAGTGAAAATAGACCCCTGCAGGCCCATTTCAAATTAACAACTGCTAATGTTGAAATCCACCTATTTCGAAACCAAAAAAAAAAAAGAAACAAAATTTGAACAGCACGTTTACACATTTGATATGCCTTTGTTGTTCTTTAAATCTTATCTGACACGAAGGGAAAACGAAATAGTAATTCAATTCTCGGTTTGTTTGTAAAAGTGCCCGAAGATAAATTTAACTTCTACCCAACGCAGAGGATACACACAAGCTTTTATATCCGTCATCCCTCTCGCAGCTATGAATGGGAATGTAACAGCTAAACAGCTATCGTTTGATATTCGAACTTTGCCATTACTTGGAAACCTAGAAATCCTCGCTCGTAGGTTGTCAACCATGATGTGGGATATGCCGGCATCACAACTATCTGAGATGTCAGCCCTAAGTGATAGGTTTGATATCCTTTTCCCTTTGATTGATGGTTTGGTGAGAACACGTCCTTCGGTAACAACTTCTTCAAACCTGATTATGTCGGTCTCAATGGTGGTGTTTTTGATCTGCGTCCGTTCGTCACATTTGCACATCCGTCAAGTATTCGATTGTAAAAAACCAACTTGTGCATATAAACCCCCAAATCATGCACATTCGAAATAATTACAGCAAAACGAGGTCAATCTATCCCCTACCCGCCTCACTCGGTCTTGGATAAATAATCAAATTAAACAAATAAAAAAAAAAAAATTTAAAAGTTCTTTGTTTGCTCACACGCCACAAGCCCGAAATATGTATTTAAACGAACGAAAGCGATCTCGAAACGCCGGCTTAACTTTACGCCACTTTTTCCGTTCTTCCTTTATTTGTGCTCGAGCTCCTGTTTAACCAGCGGTAGGGGCACTTGGTGTGGAAATGAGTGTATGTTTTGTACTTTGCGATGCTCTGAAATTTATCTGGCAAACGAACAACAAACCGAACTTAATGAATTTACATTGAGTGAACGATACTATACGCGTGCAGATATTATAGTCATTGACGAGTGGGCAAATGGGAGTCATTCGGCTATTAAATCAGTGTAGCTGGGATATATATATTTTGGCTTTCAAATGCGGTAGTTAATGGTACGATGAAATGTGCTTTATTTTTTTATCTGCCTTTGTCGCTTTTAATTACGTTTTTTTTTTTTTTTTATTTTATGTATTCAGCTTGAGGCGCTTGAAAAATAAATTAAAGCAAATATGCTTGCCTACAATTTTTGGAAAAGTAAATTGGAAATTGTTGTTCCAAGAAATATCGACTGCAAACTTAACTTTTTACGGCCGTCTTTACGTCATCATATTAATGGAAATGGAAGTCGTAATAGATAATAAAGTTTTATTCCTTCTGAGTTGTGGCATTGTACATCAACACCTTTCACTATTCAAAGGCTGCACCCTAAAATAAGTCTATTTAATTTAACTGATATGTGCAAACCGTCAATCCTTCCTTGTTATTTCAAAAAACATTGGTCACCATGGTTCTGGTCTGGATTAAGCATTCGCCATTGAATGCTTAACGATCTCCTCAGGGCAATTTTCATATCAGCTCTATGCCTTAGGGGCAGTAGTTAGTGTCAAATCCCGAGGGGCTTCATAGCAATAGTACCTATCTTGCAATCCATGAGACTTTTTTAATCCATGGGAAGGGAGTTCAATTAATGAATGTATTGGATCTTGCCCTTTTAATAGAGAAGCTTGAAATTAGTTTTTTTATAGGGGCCATTTTGCCAACGTATTTTTATCACATTTTAGTTGCAAAATATTCAGTTTTAAAGGGTGGGCCATCTAGTGTATTTTTTTTTATTGTAAATCAAATGTTATTTTGACACTAACAGCTGTGTCCGGCTCGAAATTTTGACATGAGTCGCTTTACGCTTGAACAACGTTGGAAAATATTGAAAAGTTATTTCTAAAGTGAGTGCTGTGTAGCCCAAAAAGTGCGTTTTCTTAAAAAGAAGTTTTGGGCGAAAGGGAGCACCCACCGCGACTGCTGTACAAGTTTGTGCAAAAAGTTCGTGAGACTGGTATGCTAGTGGACAACACTCATGGTCCCCGTCATTGTACGGCGCACAGATGAGAATGCTGTGGCCGAGAGTGTGAGACTCAGTTCACGAACATCAACTCGCCATCGATCTCAACAGATCAACATTTCACGCACTAGCCTGAGGAGAATTCTGCACAAAGATCTCGGATTATTCGCTTGCAAGGTCTAATGGAGTTAGCAATTGAAGGCGCGCGACCATCCGCTTCGTCATCGGTTCACAGTTTAATTTGAATTTCACAACGATTTTGGGCGAAAAATCATCTTTTTTTAACGAGGCGCATTTTCACCTTGGCGGAAAACCCGCACGTTATTGTCGAGAAGCCAATGCATCCACAGAGTGACAGTTTGGTGCGGATTGTCGAGTGGTGGTATCATTGGACCATTTTTCTTTGAAAATGAGCCATGTTAAGTGACTTTTTTTTTACTGAAATTGAAGACATGGATTTGGACGACCTCTGGTTTACGCAGGATGGCGCGCCATGCCACACAGCCCATGGCACAATCCATCTTTGGCCATGGCGAGGGCGGAGGTGTGAGCCGGTGCGTTATCATGGTGGAAGAGCACTTTTTTCTTCGCCAAGTGGGGCCGTTTTTTCTTCAATTCGGCGTCGAATCGGCCCAATAATTTGGCATAGTACAGCCCTGTGACCGTTTTGCCCTTCTCCAGGTAGTCGACGTGGATCACACCTTGTGAATCCCAGAAAACGGTGGCCATCACCTTTCCGGCCGATGGGACCGTCTTCGCCTTCTTCGGAGCACGTTGGCCGGGTGAAGTCCACTGTTTCGACTGTTCCTTGGTTTCTGGTGTGTAACAGTGGATCCATGTTTCCAAATCTGTCACGAAACGACGCAGAAACTCCTTCGGATTGCGCTTAAACAGCGTCAAACACTGCTCTGAAGTCTCACGGTTGCGCTTGTTGTCCGGAGTGAGCAAACGCGGCACCCATCCCGCCGACAGCTTTCTCATGCCCAAAATTTCATGCAGGATGTAACCCACGTGATCTTTTGAAATGCCTACTGTCTATCTCGCGCACCTTCAATCGGCGGTCTGCCAATACGAGATCGTGGATTTTTGTCACCTTATCCTCCGTGGTAGCTGTTTTCGGGGCACCTGGACGTGGCTCATCAAAAACTGACGTGCGACAACGTTGAAACTCGTTAAACCAATTTTTGATGGTCGCCATCGAAGGAGAAGAGTCACCGTACACAGCATCCAAACGCTCTTTGATTTCGCTGCGCGATTTCCCTTCCAAAAACAAGAATCGAATCACCGACCGATATTGCTCTTTTCCATTTTTCTAAAATCCGCGGACACTCCCGCTTCCACACGCGGTAAAACAAAACTACTAGTCCGATCCGGCTGAAATTTCGACAGTAGCCGTCTACTAGAATGTACTACACGAGAGTAAGTTGCTCTTGCGATACTGGCGCCACCTGACGGCGAGGCTAAGTACTTATCGGACCACCCTCCTATTTCACAATTAATGGGAATGCATGTTCTTACTAAGAAAGCCATAATACATGGGAAAAAAAAATGATTTTGTTAATTTAGTTGCTTTTTAAAAAGAAAATTTTATTTGGCCCACCCTTTATATGGCAAATCAGCATGAAAAGTTAAAGCGTTAAATAACGTGTGTAAATCATAAAATTTTATTTTCAAAGTCAGTGCTTTGTTCGACAAAAATTCCCCGCGATTTTTAGCCCAATCACACGGTACTGCGGAGTCGACAATACTCCACATGGGTCGGCTAAATTTAAATCTATAATAAATCAGGCAATATCTGTACGTCACCGAAACGCGAGGTCTGCTGAAAACATAGTGTCTCGAGTGAGAGTGTGGAAAACCTAGAGACAGACAATGTCTCGTCGTTTAGAAGAACATTGTCTTTCTGCGACCAACTTGACGACTTAGGCCTGTTATTATTAATGACTATTTAGAACTCGGAAGTTAAAAGTCTCATATTCCTTCCATGTTTCACTTTTCCCTTCCATCACTTCCAGGCACATCCTTATATTGTCCTCTCATCTATGGCCGGTTCAGACTTTCCTGGCAGTGACTGATCGTCCACTGTCCATTTGTTCTACCTCTCCTATCCATCTTAGTCCTGGTGATTTTATAACTCAGATAATGCTTGGGGGTGAATTTGCCTGTTTTCCACCATAAGATCTTGTTTTCAAAGACCCAAATTCTATTTTCCTCCTTTTTAGTCAGAGGCCAAGTTTTACATCCGCCAATTTGAGTCAATTCTAAAGTGGAGAATGAAAAGTTGCACATTTGCTATGAAATGCTTTACGAGTTTCGAAAAGGAGTTAACGGTGTACGTGGAATAAAAATAAATTAGAGATTATTCGGATCGTGTTCGTGTGCAGTTAAAACGCATTTTGCCACCATCAACCCCGTTTAGGATGGCCTTGTAGTATTAATGGCGACAATCTGCAAGCATTGGTGAAAAATAACCCAAGGAAATCAACTGAGGAGATTAATAAGAGACTTGATATTGACCGTTCGCCAGTATTTCGCCATCCAAAAACCTTAGATTCACTTCCAAGCTCGGCATATGGATGCCGTATTCCTGGACCTCCACTTAGAGGCCATGAAACCGAAGAGGTGAACAGAAATAGGGCCTGTGCAAAAATGTACAACGAAAAAAGAGCTGGAAACTATTAGGTGGAAGTCGTAAACTCGTAAAAGGAATTGACTTGCATGTAACGAAGTTGAGATTCTAGAGGCCCGAGGTTGAGATTTTAGGAGTACGATAAAGTATCAAAAGGTTCAGGGCTAAAACCACACTTTTAGCAACAGCGGCAATATCTCGCTCAACAAAGCGTTCTGGCGTTTTTTATTACCAGACAGAGACCTTTCTTTATTGTAATTTCCCCGTTGTGGGCAGAAAAGTGAGAATAAGCTTCAGTAATGTAGAGCTAAGAGATTCGGCACATCCACGTTGGCTCCAAGGGCCACCGTGCGAGAGCGAAGGCGGAACAGTCGCAGAGAAATTGTTCTGCTGTGTTATCCTCCTCGCAATATGTAGCACAGGTAGGCGTGTCACTGATGCGAAGCACGTAGAGATGCTTAGCAAAAGTCGAATGGCCCCTAATAACGCCCGCAAGCCTTCTGCAATCATTTCTCCTTAAGGATAAGAAGAATGTTGCGGACTTCTTGGCGACATCAGGGCGTAGATGCTTGTTCATCCTGGATATTCTTTTTTTTTATAGGGTTCGCGCAGGTTCAAGAGTTACGCTTTTATGGTGTTTGTCACACAACCTGGACGGGGCGCAGATGGTTTGTGCCGAAGATGTTCGTTCACTACTCTCCGGGGGTGGTTGTCCTAGATAGGATTCGAGAGATTCGTTGAATTTGTCGCGTTGGTTGTAGTTCACAGCATTTTTTTTGTTCATTAAGGTGTTATATTGGATATTAATACACAGAGTATGAATTTTAAATCTCCATCTAGGTCTTTGTGCATCAAAGATCCAATCGTTGATGTCGGATTTGACCGTGGAAGCAGGTAGACCTAAGACGGTTTCAGGTCTGAGAATTTCTCCTCTGAGCCCCTTTTAGCGAGTTCATCGGAGATCTCATTTCCTGGGATCCCAGAATGACCTGGAACCCATACAAGCATTAGCGAATTTGGTATTCCGACTTTGTTCAAAAAGGTCTTGAGTTCATGCACTAATTTGGAGCTGGATATTGGGTTGGACACAGCTATGAGTACAACTTGGCTGTCATTGCAGACGCATATACATTTTCTATTCCACTCGTGCTTCAGAACATAGTACATGGCCATTAGGATTGCGTATATCTCTGATTGACAGTCGCATATTTTCCTAACGAGAAGTGCAGTCGAATTTTTTCCCGCTCAAAGAAAACTCTAGCGCCGGACCTCCGCCCAGCCCTGGAGCTATCTATAAAAATGCGAAGACAGCCAGAGTCAGTCTTGACGCTATGGAAATTTGACTGTGAAATTATAACGCAATTGGATGACAGGTGTCATTGCGCCGGAAGACATATCCATGAAACAGGTGTGAAGGATATTTCTCGCGGAAGTACACTGTCACTCCAATGCGAGTTGTACCAAAAAACCTTTCCTCTTGAGGCGAGACATGGCTTTCAGTGCGCACCCTCTGATATATGTATGTATATGTCAAGGGGTGGAGGATTCATCATAGCATTTAGAGCAGCGCCCGACGTGCTGGGGAAAGCCGTAGTACAGCTGAATAAACCTTTGGAATTTGCTGCAAGAGGCCACGATGTTTTGCGTGTTAGCCTGTTCCACCAGACAACCAATGCATATGAGATTATTGGTCTTATCATTGCCGTGTAGATCCAGAGGACCTTCTTCGGCGATAAGCCCCATGTTTTACCAAATGCACCTTTGCTCTGCCAAAAAGCTGACAGCGCTTTGGTGGTTTTTGACTCAACATGCTTTGATTAAAAAAGCTTGCTATCTAAGATGAATCCCAGGTACTTAACTTTCTTGAATATCGGGATGGGAATGCCTTTTGGCACCAGCTGAGTAATGACAGAATTTTCCCTCCTTCTTGTGTAGAGAAAGATATCAGTCTTAAGAGTATTAACCGACAGATAATTATTCGCGCACCAGTCATCGATTATATTTAGCGCTACCTGTGCTTTGAGACAGACAGTCGCTAAACATGAGCCGACAGAGGGAACGGCAACATCATTCACATAGGCCTGGGCTTAGGCACTGAGAGCATCGAGCAGAGAGTCGACCACCTTGCATCATAGCGGAGATAGAACGATACCTTGCGGGCAGCCCTTTTATATGTCAGTTTTGACACATTGTTCGAGGCCTGCATCAGCGATCAATGTCCTGTGCACAAGCATTGCTTTGATTCACGAAATCAGTGTTTCATCTACGCCATGCCTTCTAGCATCGTTACACATGCTGTCGAAAGTAGCGTTATCAAAAGCTCCCTCAATGTCGACGAAAATGCCTAGTACGTACTCTTTCCTTTCAAGAGCGCATTCAATTCTCCCAACTAGGTTTTGAAGCGCAACCTCGCAGGATTTTCCGCGCTGATAAGCATGTTGCATGTCCGACAGAGGATGCATTCGAAGGGCAACTTTGCGCACGTGCAACTCTACTAATCTTTCCATGCTTTTCAGCAAGAATGATGTTAGACTTATTGGTCTAAAACTCTTGGCTAGTGAGTAATCTTCTTTCCCTATTTTGGGAATAAAGACGACTTTGACCGCGCGCAAAGGAATAGGTATATAGGCAAGTGCCAGGCTAGCAGTGAAAATTCTTTTCAGAGTAGGAAGCAGCTGTCTTATACCTTTTTGCAGCATAACATCAGTTATGGCAACTTGAAGCCATCGAAAGATGCCACAGCAAATTCATACCAGCTACGCCGAGTTGTTTTCATCGTTTCAGTCGCAGTTTCCAATGAGGGAGTGTGCAACGAGCCGACGACAGTCTGATTTCCCGGGAAATGGGTCTGAAGAAGTAAACTAAGAGTTTCTGGTTTAGAATCGGTAAAGGTATCATCAGACTTTCTGAGTACATCCAGCTTGGTCGATTTTCCTCTTTTGAGAGCTTGCTGGTCGCGCACAGGGATTTGATCTCTTCGCAGAAGGACTTGTAGGAATCATTCTTCGATTCACGAATAAGCTTCTTTTATTTCTTTTGTTTCGATCGTTACTTATTCTAATCACCTTCCGAGCTCGATTTAGCGATCTATTCAGGAGACTTTTTTGAGTTTTTGAGTTTACAAAAATTTGTAAGATCTTGTAAGGCCAAAATCTTTGTAAAGAAAATTATGAGAGACATTGAATCGACTGAAATGGCTCATTTTGAGCTTAAACATTCACGAATGCGACTTGGTGCGTTGTCTGACTGGCAGAGGAACATTCAATAGCAAATATGTTGACTCCAATTTATCCACTTTAGCACGTACAGTCTGTTTGGTGGCATGATTACTACCACCGAACATTTGAGTAAGCGCTCTTTTAAAGTTGGGACTATCGACTCAAATTTTTGATAGTAATTTTTAATCATTTCCAAACGTTGCTCGTTCGTGAACTTCACCATAATAAAAATATAAATGTTACCCGATGTTTTGACATCGACAACGCATAACTAAAGTTCAACGTTGCCTTTGTATTAAAATACAAAATTGTTTTGTCCTTATTGAAAAACCATGTAGTTAGTATATGTCTATTTGATAGCAGATTAGACACCTTAGCGAGTCAACATATGTTTCAATATTGAAATTTGGCAAATAAAGTGCATATTCCACTACACTGTAGCAAATAACATGTAAGCCCCATCATCATATTTGCTTAAGACCCACCAATCCGCCCTTATCGTGCCAGAATGCAAACAGTGATAATGGACAGCAAACTTTAACAAGATAAAAGCACTGAACAACAAATATGCTTTGAAACGCCGTCGTTCGCTTCCGCAGTACGTTATTTCAGAAAATCAATAAACCAAATGCGAATGCCAAGCTTACAACTTTCAAGGCTGAAAACGCTGTCAGGCTAACGTCACAAACAGCGCACGATCCACATAATCTCATTCGCCCCATGCCCCATGGGAACTAATACTCGTATCCATCTGTCGCATGGCTCAGAGACAAAAAGTCAACGGCGAAAGAAGAAAGCGCAACGAAAGCAGAAGAAAATAAATCAATTTAATGCAAATTCATGAATTATCACACGCCACGGATCTGGCCGGTGTGCTATTGCCACTTGGACGTAACGTCGTCATTGTTACATGAGCCACTACCCACCAGCCGATGGAGAAAAGTAATTTCGCGTACCGTATCGATGGAAGCCACAAACCTTTCAAGTGCCCTTCATAGTACGAGCGGCGAAAAAGACGAGAAGAGTACCGCATGAAATTGGGTCAAAGAGTGTTATTTGCCAGGGCAATCAGGTGCCCAGGCGAAGCAAGGAGAACAAAGAATTTCCACTTTTCTGCCATACGCTCGAGGTGATTTACCTACTTCGCCCAACCGTGCCCGTATCTGACAAAAGGACAAAGGTGGCCATTGTTCGAGTGAACGACGACGACGACACTTCTATTTGCTTCCAGATAAGATTTGTGGTCGCATTCAAATTTCGTGAAACAAAGAAGAATCTTTGTCGCTCCTTGCACGGCACCACCGGAACGAAAGCCAGAACGAAGAAACGGGAAAGTGCATTGACACTTCTCTGTCGACAGTCGTCGAGTCAAGTACTTGGACTGAAATGCTCGTAAAATTGTTGACTGATATCTGTACTACGATACGGGCAAGGCTGTAAGACGGGAGTCGCTGAACCGTCCCTAACTACCGCGTTTTATTTGTGTTCTTACCGAGCGAATGACTTATAAGTCTGAGCGACATTACTGATTAGATCAGATTACTCGGGCAAATGTAGACTTATGGGCTACTTGGTGATTTTTGGCTTATTGTGGAGGTGACACGGCTCAAAACTTTTTATTTGTCGGAACTCAGTGGCTCAAGGTTGATGGACACTTTCGAGGTTTTCGAGATTTTTGCACATTTACCCATTGGCGGTGATATGGAACTGATAGAGATGGACAAGGGAGTGAGAAGCTCGTTGTTCGTAGATAACGACAAGGTGAGGTCGTTACATCAATGGCTCCACCGCAAGAGCATTAAGGCAATAATTAACGATAAACTTGGCAAACGAAGTCATCTTCTTTATCAGAATAACTGGCTACAACTGGCATAAAAGGCTTATCGGGTTCGCATTTGTAATTCAAGATAACCTTCCGCATTTTATCTTTGTTTTACAAGGCCGAGCCGAAATAGCCGGACAGAGCTTCTTTTGTCAACTCGGAATGGTACATTTTAAAAGAACCAAGAACTTTGGTGACGGGGATTGCGACATAGAGAAGGCATTAAGGAAGTAAAGTAAAAAAAGCAAATTAAAATTGAGCCCGCGTGCATAGGGAACGTTTTGGAAATCAACTGTGTATTGGTTGACGAATCTGGTGCTTCATAAAAAAATCATCAATCCTAGTTGAATTCAAAAAAGTCGACAGTGGGATGGACAAAATGCTAGACGTGTGCGGCAAAACAAGTATCGTGAATTAGAGCGAAACGAAAAACGGGAAAAACCACATCGAGCTGAACGAATTTTCAGAAACACGTATCAGGAATAGGGTAGGTTTCGCCTAAGCTGTTCATCTTCTTCTTCTTTTGATGGCGCTCCAGCCTAGTGGGGGCTTGGGCCTCAACCAAAAAGCGTCGTCAGCCCGCGCGATCTCCTGCCAGCCTTCTCCAATTTCGCACACCAAGTTGGTTGAAGTCCTTTTCCACTTATGTGTTCAATTTGAGTCGAGGGCGTCCTCTGTTGCGTTGTCCCAATGGCTCGGATTCAAAGACTCTTCGGGTCGGAGCTGTGTTGTCCATACGCTCTACATCTTAAGTGTTTTATCCGTAGACGCTTAACCAGGCACAAGCCGCCATACAATCCATATAATTCGTGATAGAATCTTCTCCTCCAGTTGCCATCAACGCAAACAGGACTAAAGATCGCATGCAGAACGTTGCTCTCGAAAAGACCAAGAGCTTTCTCAGAGCTTTTAACAGCGTCCATGCTTCTGCACCATAGAGCAGGACTGGGATGATTAGAGGTTTTTATAAAGCCAACTTGGTCTTTCGAGAGAGGGCTCTATTACTCAATTGCCTCTTGAGCCCAAAGAAACAGCGATTGGCAAGAGTGATTCTGCGTTTGATCACGGTACCAACGTTGTTGTCCCTATTTACTGCGGAGGCGAGGTAGACGAAGTCCTTGACAACTTCGAAGTTCATGTTGCCCATTGTGACGGTCTGTCAGAGACGTCTATGTTGTGCGTCCTTTCTTGATGACAACATGTACTTCATTCTTCCCTTCATTTATAGCTAGACCCATTTTAGCCGCTTCCGCTTCAATGCCAGCACACGCCCCATTAACGGCTCGCTGTGTTCGACCAATCACGTCAATATCATCTTCGTAAGCCAGCAGTTGAACGGACTTTTGGAAGATCGTGCCTCTTGTGTTGACTTGTGAGTTTCGCACGATCGTATTAAGTTAAAAAGGTCACATAACAGCGCGTCGCATTGCCTAAACCCTTTTTTAACATTGAAGGTCTCAGTAAGTTCGTTGCCGATCTTGATGGAGCAGCGAGAGTTATCGATCGTCATCCTACACAATCTGACGAGCTTGATAGGGATGTCAAGACTAGACATGGATCTGCCGCAGTGTGAAGATTTGGGCTACTGTGGACTTTCCTGGTCTGAAACCACACTGATAAGGACCTATCAGGTTGTGGACTAACGGTTTAAGGCGTTCACACAAAACGGCAGAAAATATGTTGTAGGCGATGTTAAGGAGACTTATCCCTGTATAGTTGGCGCAGTCAAAGGGATCGGGCAAACGACACTGAGATTCCACTCATCGGGCATGCTTTCCTCCGACCATATCTTACAGATGAGCTGGTGCATGCGTACTACCAGATCATCCCCTTTAAACAGTTCCGCGGACAAATCGTCCGCTCCAGCAGTTTTGTTCGACTGAAGTCCCGATATTGCTATCTAGACTTCGTCAGAGTCAGGGGGTCTCTGGGTCGTCCAGATCAAGGGGGGTATTCTGCCTGGCAGCGGTATTTGGGTCCTCGTCACTGTTTAACGGTCTGCAGAAATGATTCTTCCAAATTCTCAGCATCGACTGCGATTCTACTAAAGGTAATAGTTGTCTATTTTCGTGCCGACAGGCTTCAGTCCGAAATTTATATCCACTGGATAAATGTTTTACTTTCTGGTAAAACTTTCGGACCTTTCCATCTCCTCGATTGCACGCTTCTCGTGCTCCTTTTTTCTTTCTGAGAAGCCGGTTCTCTTCCCTCTTTTTCTGTTCGTAGAGCTCACCAGCAGCTCTCGTTCTTCGAAGCAGCATTGCCTTGTAGGCGTCTTGTTTGTCTGCACTCGTCGTTACACCACAGGTTTTTCTTGGGTGGTGTAGTAGTAAAACCCAGCACATTAACCGACATCCGTATCAGTTAAATCGCAAGCGATATGGTGTTTATGGCAGAGCGTTTCATTTAGTAAAACTCGTGTTTTCATAGTATCAAGGAGAACGTGAGACCTGGGAGAAAATAATAAGAATTCAACCTATTTCTTATATTCTATAGGGCAATCCAATAAGAGGTATCATTTTAAATTAATAGAAAAAAACGCAAATGTTTTATGGAAAGTGGTGATATTTTCACAACTTCAATGCTCCGCTCAAACGCATCAGTTAAGATCGATAGCTCGATAGGTTTCGTTCGATTTAAGTAGCTCATAATAAACTACCCCCGGCTGATCGCATTAAATGCAGGGCAGAACCTTTGGTCTTTGCGAGCTTACCCAACCAACTTCTACAATGGCCTTCATACGCTGGCTCCTGAGTTACTAGCATCTGATCGGTAAGAAAGTTGATGGTGGCAGAAAATGGGAGAGCGGCGTCCACGATTCAAGCGTTTTAAATTACACCGGAACGCCTTATTCTTACAATATGTGAGCGAACGCCTCATAACAATTTGTATCAAAGCCATTTGCGGAAAGATAAGTGGCTTAAGATAAGCGTTCAAGTCCCTATAGAAGAGAGAGACCGATTGACTCAAGGATGATTTCTATGATCTTGCAGATATTACCTAGATTCAATGCTGCTTATTACATCAAAATAGGTTTAGATTTTAAGGCAAGGCTGGGTAAGGAGGACGTTTTTGAACGATTCGTAAGAAAATATAACACCACTGCAGACAGCGGATCAAGGTTTTGAATTTAGTGACGGGACGAATTTTTTTAATAGCCATCACAAGTTTCCTAGATCTTACATTCACAAAGGAATCTGGCGGTCCCTGATCAACTGACAACCAACAGAATCGATAATTTTGAGATTGACAATAGAAGTCGTAGAGCTAACATACACTCGGATCATTATACTATTTCAGCCAAGGTATCACCAACATTTTACGTCGGAAAGAGGATCACAGGACTAGAACTACATGCTGATCAATCATCCCTAAGGCTCTCTTAATACCCGATACAATCAACAGAAAACATATGACAACAATGGAGACGTGACACGTTTTTCCTCAAGCCACAACCTTTAAGAGACCCCGGGTCTGATGATCAGTGCCGACTTGCCCATATATAGAAACAGAATGTACGAGTATATATGTCTAGCTGCATTGACGAATAAAAACTGCTCGTGAGTTCAATAATTGATAAAGAAGGGAAAAGCATGCACTCCTGAGAGGTCAACAAGAAGGGATCAGCTCGTCGGGAACCAAGCTGCAACTCCAGGTCTTCTACCTTGAATTTTGCAAACTTTTACCTAGATCTGTCCAGACGGAGAGACAGAAAAGCCTTTGCATAAGTTTTTCCTATCCCAGCTTTGCAAGGTAGAAGACTAAAACATCTATGCATTTTTGTTTCATGTTTGTAATCCGTCCCATAAATTCCGTCATGCGCAGTCACATGGAAAAACCCCTTTAAGGGATTTCCGGTTCTCAACAAGCATATCTCGGGTCTCAATAAATCGTTTATTTGCGAATTTCCAAACCGCGTATTTTAAATTAATGAACAAAAAAATTCACTACTAAAAATAGGCAACAATAATGCTGGCGGTTGGTGAATTGGGTTTAGTCGTCATTACGGTTCATGTATTTGATGGGATATATAATAGAACTAGATGGCGGATAAACATGATTATAATTCGTATACACTTCGCGCAAATGGCAGATATATGATATATGCACAAGATGGAGAGACAGGAAATCTGTTGCACAAGTATTCCCTACCCCAGCTTTGAAAGGTAGAAGATTAAAAGAAAGGCAAGAGAAGCGCTAGATTTTGGAGATGGAGAAAGGTGCAGAAATGATGTATGAAAGCGCTACCAAAAAGTAAAACGAACATGCTAAAGCAAACGAACTTGCAGTAACATACGGTGCGGAAAGACCACTTTTGCCGACAGACGACAGATAGTGATATCGAAGCTGAAGTCTGAGAAAGGTTTGTGCATACAGCTTCCTTCTGAACTAATTAAAATTAAATTTCCCGAGCGATTGTTTATATATCCAGACAAAGGGATAACCTGCCTGTCATGAGCGTGTTCCTCCCATATTTCGCTGTTCTGCCCCATCTCTTCTACCTCCATTCTTATATTGGGCAAGTCTGTGGCTACAACGTCTACTTCTTTACCGTCCTCAAGGGTTCACAACAATTGTGAGACAAACTCAATTAGATCTAAAACGAACACTGTAATAGCGATTTTCCAGGTAAGAAGATATCCACTTCAAAGAAATGGGGTCGAAGCCAAGGGAGGACAATTTGAAGAGTATCAGTCTGTGGGAGATTTTATCGAAAGCTTTACTGAAATCGGTTGAGATATCGTCGACTTCTTTGCCGTTCTCTAAGGCTGATAGGGTAAAGGACACAAATTCAACAAGATTAGTGTTGTGGATCTGCATTTGAGGAAACCGTGTTGTCTAGGGGAGATTAAAGACTTGCAGCGAAAACTTAGGGTTTCGTACAAAATACTCTCGAAGAGTTTGGGTATATGTAACAGTTTGGCAATGGGACGATAGTTGTTAACAACGTTCTTCGGACCTTTTTTGTGTATAGGGGTGATAAATGAGGGTTTCCATAAGCGGGGGAATTCACCTTGGGATATGGATAGAATGAAGATTTTCGAGAGAGGGCGAGAGATGGTTGAGGAGCATTTTTTTAGAAATATGGCAGGGAGACCGTCGGGTCCAGGAGTGAGTTCATCATTAAGTAGATTTAATTTGTTTTCGATGACATGAGAAGAAATGGTCCAAGGGAAAAAAAACGTAGTTTATTGGTGTAGCAGGGTATGCCATCACCTAGGACAAAATATAACGATCGACGGCTATAGCGAGGTGGTAAAGGAGTACACATACCTCGCCGCAAATATACCATAAACTCCACGAATGATATCATAGTAGAGATCCGCCGCAGAATCTACCACTGTTACTTCCGTTACTTTGGCTTGTCAAAACAGCCAGGGTGCCAACTCCTGTCCCGAAACTGTAAGGTTATGCAGCTCTACAAGACTGTAATACTGTCAGTCCTGCTATATGGAGTCAGAAGCTGGAAAATAAGCAGGACAGCAGAGCTGATCCTTGGCTCCTTCGAAAGAAGAATTCTGCGACGAATATTCGGTCCTGTGTACAAGGAAGGCGAATAGAGGAAAAGACATACTCGCGAACTCTATGAGCTATACAAAGATGGGTATACATATAGTCCCGAAAGCTAAAATCCGTCGACTACAATCGTTCGGCCAACGATCCAGCTAAGAGGGTCTTCGAATCCGAGCCTCCTGTTTCGAGAAGAAGGGGGAGATCGAACCTCCTGTATAAAGACCATGTGGTCGCGGACGCAAGACAACTGGGGCCGCTAAGGATGGAAAGCTGTATTAAGTCAGGCTCAGATCCTCCATGGATTGCTGGCCTGAAAAGTAAGTAAGTAAATAAGGTTATTTAGTTTTGTGAATTTTACTTTTCGAAAATTGAAGCCTATTTTCGGAGTGGAGAATGGTGAAGTGATTATTGAGTCTGAATGTTCCCGATAAGAGTGGATAGAGCATTTACGAGTAGAAAGCAGAGAGGAAGTGCTTAGTTGCGGTTATAACGCAATTTTCGGCATAAGAAGAGAAAATCAGGTCAAGTTGACTATTCATGTTGTTGGTGATGTTGCTGTGTTGGAGGAGACTAGAGTCAGAAAGACGACCTGGGGAGAAGATTTCCTTGCTAGACGAGGTGTTAGTCGCGATAAAGTGAGTCTCATCGTCGGATTTTGCCCATTTCATGTACGAACGATTGAAATCGCCACAGATGATGATGTCACTAAATTCAGCGATATCAAATATAGAATTTATAAAGTCGATGAGAAGTTGATAACAATAAGTGGGTTGTGAGGGACGAAAGTAACAGCAGGCAATATGAAGCTTCGGTTTGGGGAAAGTTAAAATTAAAATCAGCGGAGTTCGGCGATTTGAAGGGTAAGAGATGCTAGTGGCTATAAATTACTGTGAGAACTCCGCGACCATCCAGATGAGCAGAATTGCTACCAACTGCACGAAACATAGTAGAATCTGTCTGGATAACTCACTGTCTCCGGTATTGGGGCGCAGATTAGTTTCAGTTAGGGCAAAAATGTTGTAGGGTTTTTGGGAATTGAGGATTACTCTGGTGTTCTAGTAATAGAAGATGTATCTGGGTGAAGTATGTGATCAGTGGAGAGATGCAACGGTGCCCAATTTAAGATGGAAAATAGCTTTTGAAGTTAGAATGGGTTCTCTGCTGGTGTGACAAAACCTTGGGTTTACGTAGCCAGCGAACGAGGAGAGATCGTTTGCGTGAAATGTATAGGCATTCCGAATACAGGTTTTCTTCAGTGCGTGAGGGTCGATTGGGAGGCCTTTTTGGGCGATCGATACCATGACGTTAGTTTTGGATTAGCGGCAATGCAGATGGAGTTAATTTTCTCGTGAATGTAGGCAAGTTTCGTAGATTCTTCTACCTCTCAAAGGTGACATGGCATATCGGTGTTCAGCGATATTGTTGGCACAGTGTTTGGTAAGTCTGACCATAGGGGGAAGGAACGTTTTACTTCCACATCAATTTTCTCAAAACGTTTATAAAGAACAGTCAGGTGTGAGGTCCGGAATATCACGCGAAAAGCTTCTAATCGAGACTGGAAATATTTTAAAAGTTTTTTAGAAGTTTTTTGATAGTTAACTTCAAACCCAATTCAGTTAATTTATTTTGTAGAAATAGGAACCTGTCCCCCAAAAGAAGGTATTCGTTAAGGTAATTAACTCAATCGATAAACAAACAATATTCAGACTGATTACACATGCAACCTGCCCAGCTTAAGTGGCTGTATCTATGGACAACAAACTTTTATGTGCAATCAACATCAACTACTTACCCTAGAATAACTAATTCTCCGTAGATAATTCGAGGTTTATCGTGTCCATCAGCGTCGGGTTCAGCGAGGATGGGTGATTCTGTTCCGTCAGTGCTGGAAGTAAGAGAAAATAGAAAACCGTTATTGTATCTATATAGCAGGTGGCGGTTGAATTATGGTGAAACAATCAAGCAATCAAAAGGAACAATCGCTAGAAGTGACCTCGAACAAAGTCAAGAGTGAGAAGTTGCCGCATAGGTATTTGACCTTCCCTCCCAACCCGACATGCTAGACAAAGTGTCGGAGAACGAAACTGAGCGAATGAAGATGAAGAATACGGCAACCACATCGACATCAGAGACTTTTCAGTACACAAAAGGCCTTTTCTTCACTTCTTCGGGTTCCTTTTCCATTCAAAATCATAATCACAACTACAGCGTCGTGGTTTTAGTGTTTTTTTTTTGCAATTATCTGAGCCGAGTGTATGAGGCAAGCGATCCCAGGAAGGAAAGAAACAAAGTGGAACGGATTAAGAAATAAGAAGAAAAAGAAGAAAATTGTTAGCGAACCATTCGACACCACCGGCAGAAGTCGTAGAAAATGTTCACCACTAAAGGGCTAGACTGGCGAAAGGGAGGAGAGGGATTGCTAACATTGCTCTTCCTCTTTCACTTCTAAATTGCAAAATTGCTAGAAAGAAGAAGAAAATTAATACCCAAGTACGTGTTCGTAGATGGCAACGTACGCCAGACGAAGGGTAGACGTTCGAGTTGGTAGGCCGAGCATGGAACCTCTGAGAATGGGGGAAATCCTTCAGTTTGTGGTGTGTGGCGACTATTATTACAGTTTGTAATGTGTTTAAAGTTCAACATGTTTAATGTGACATTAGGGAAAGCGTTCCGGCAGGAGGCCTTTTTTCCAGCGAGACCTTGTCGTTGGTTTGGTTTCGTTTCGCTTGCTAAGCGACAATGTTAACTTGAACGCTTTCAGTAACCGGAGAAGTATTTATTTACAAAATGCACGGGTGGCGAGTGGTGAGTGATAATGACATGAGATGAGGTGGGCAGCGATACTTGGAAGGGAGGCCTGCTTGGAATACTTCTTAGAGGGTACAATTTGGCTCGGCAACAACATTTTGCGGAGTTTAAAGAATTGCTGAATCTAGGGTGTCCCACCTATACACTTAGCCTACAGTGGGGTTCAACAAAATCCCATCTCTTTTCAATAATGTTAATTTCTGCAACAGCTTTCACCATGGAGATGTCCTACTCCACAAAAGATATGCCGCGGAAGCGTTATTCATATTTCCATTATGGAACTTTTGATGCTCTGGCCGTCCATCCAAATCCTTGCGACATTAACTAACTTAATTTGAAGACATGACGTTGACGTCCCACAGCTCTTCAAAAGGACAGCAACAGGTGACGAAAAATCAATAATTTATGATCTTTTACGACAATAAAGACTGGGCCACCGACTGGTTCCTTTCTGAATTGCAATATAGTATCGAACCCGTCAACAACGGTAGGAAATATTTCGGTCCATGCATCAACCATGCTGCCGTAAGGAAGTTTATGAAGAAAGTTGGTGAGATTTACTCGAGAATATTGCTGCCGCAAGTGTGTACCTAAAACTGATCTCAACTCGCCACAGATCTCAGAAACTGAATGTTGGTCGCTCTAGCCTGAGGAAAATTCTGCATAAGGACCTCATAATACTACCTTATAAGGTCCAACTTTCTCAGAGACTGAAATAAGCAAAACTTCTATATGAGTCTCAAAGAGTCCATACTTACCACAGTCATAAAGGAGCCAATGTCTCCTCCGCGTATGACTGTTGGTTTGGTTTTTGGACTGCTCATTCGTTGGACCATTATTCTTCGAAATATGAGGACTACAACACTGTTATGGTCCACGGGGAGTGACACAGTAAATATTCAATTTTTTTGGGTGAGAAATTGACGAAAAGCATCGGAAAAATACTCCAAGATTAGAGTATCGTAATTTTCGTATTAAATTTTCAATAAAAAACCGAACAGCAGCATTAATGAGATAGTGTCTTATAATTTATGGTTTTATCAGCGTTTGATTTTTAATTGTCAGAGAAAGCACAGAAAAATTGCAGTGGCGTACAAAATTCATAGTCTTGTTGATAGAACAATGCTTGCCATTTACTCTCTAAAGATTTTTTTGTGTAAATGTTGATCACGACTATGTTTTAAGTGGTCCATATAAAAAAATCCAATTTTGATTGACTTTTTCGAGCATTTGACTTGTATCTCCTTAATAACATGTGTAATGTAATTTCCAAGGCTGCAATTGAAGCTGATTTATCGTTAACGAATGATTTGACGTAACCGCATAAACAAAAACTAAAATTCTACGGACTTCAAACGCGCGATCTAACAGGCCACTTTACTGGTCCAAGACATAAATTTCCCACCGAACTCATTTCTTAATTGGTCCATCGATCCCCTGCTTTGCGGCATGTAGCGCCATGTTTTGGGACCTCATGTCGACAAGGTTGAGCTCGTGCCTTTTCGCCAAAAGTCACAGCAATGCTGTTCTCACGGTCATCTATTAAAAAAATACGGGCCAATGATACCGCCATATACCGCACCAAACAGTGCATTCTTCCGGGTGTATTGGCGGCTCTTGTATTGCGTAAGATTGCTCATCGGATCAAATGCGGAAGTTTTGTTTATTAACATATTTATTCAACCAGCAATGAGCTTTCATAACCAGCTCCAGCTTTCCTAAGACCCATTCACTGAAAATTCGGTGGTAGGCCGCTCGACTTCAGTTCTTGCACGAGGTGTATTTTGTAAGGTTTTAGACCAAGATCCTTGACTAAATTCTTCCACGTAGTCGTTGGAACAATTCCAATTGTTGTGAGCGGCTACAAATGGAAAAATCATGGTCTTCATTACTACTGGCGAATATAGCCGCAATATTTTCCTCTATACGTATTATAAGCATATGGGTAGGTGGTTTGATGTCCAATAGCGTGAAATTGGTGCTAAATTTGGTCAATACGGCTACAAATGCCTGCTCTGTAGCTCGGCTACGACGACCGTAAAATGGTCGAATTGCGCGAGTAAAAACTTGTCAAAGCACGTGACAAATCTCGCAATGCTCCTGTAGCACTCATCTAGGATGGGTAATTTTCGGACACTTGTCTGAATCCATTCCAAAGTTGAACGCAGGAATCTGTGCAAATACTTTCACAGAACTTAATGAACTAGTGCAAAGTCTATGGATTTAATAATCATGAAGAGGTGAGTTCCACCTTCAAAATGACCCAGGATGAACTTTACTGCGGAGATTTTTTTTGAAAAAACTGTCCGCCGTAACAGCTGCGGGCGCTATGTGATGAAATATCCGTTTAAAAACCTCAGGAACCTGGCGGATACCAAGCTAGATGCTTACAAACTGTTCCACTATCAACAAGCCTGCTTGGAAAAGGACCACAAAATGAAGGTTCTGTATGAAGAATTCTAGGAAGTACGTACTGACGAACTCTAATCAAGCTGATATTGCGTCACGTGGAGCATACCCATCCCAGGTAGCTGGTCTTGATATCTGGTGGGTAGGCCCGCCATGGTTAAGAAAAGATGAAAATGAATGGCCACCGCAGCCCTCCACTCCTGTTGTAGATGTCGAAGTCACTGCTCTTCTGCTACCCCGTGTCCTATTAATAAACCGAAACAGGACAATATTCTAACATCAATGACCTGATATCTGTGTCTGCCTGGTGTCAGAGATTCATCGCTGCTAAACTGGCAAAGCCTCATGAAACAATGCCTTGGTGCACGGTTAAGATTCTCCATACGGCCCTCGGATTCTGGATAAGGTATGTTCAATCTGAATACTTTGCTAATGAACTTTCGTGCCTGTCACATAGCAAATCCATTGCGTCGAAGAGCAAGCTTCTAAGACTCAACCCGATGTTAGACGACAGTGGTATCCTTCGTCTAAACGGACGACTGAAAAATGCTATGATGCCGTTTTCTGAGAGATTTCCCATCATCGGGCCGAAGGATAGCCACTTGTGTACTTTACTCATCGCTCAAGCGCACCTTTGTACTATGCATTCAAGCGACGCTAAACTTTCTTAGACGACGTTATTGGCTCATTGACGCGCGATCAGAAATATATACGTCGCCGCTGCAAGACGTGTTTCACATAAAGGTTACCGGTTCCGAACCAACTTATGGGAAACCTTCCCACCCATTACCGTATCTAATTCGTACTACAAAAGGACTGGTCACCGCAGTTACAAGGGTTACGTCGCGCTATTTGTGTGCCTTAGTACTAGAGCTATCCATCTGGAACTGGTTAGTGATATGACCACCGAAATCTTCCTTGCGCTACGGCGATTTTTTGCTACACGAGGATACAGCTCCGATATATGTATATAGTGACTGTGCGGCGACCTTTGTGTGGGTAACACCGTTCTACGAGACGATTTCAAGACGCTCCGTCAGGAATTAGAAGCATATGTACGTGTAAACGACTATTCATGGAGTGTCGTGGCATTTCATCCCACCAGCGTCTCCCAACTTTGGAAGCATATGGAAAGCTGGTATGAAAAGTATGAAGCATCACTTGATGCGCATTATAGGCGACGCTACACTAACATTTGAGGAGTTTTACACCATCCTGAAGCAGGTCGAAGCCGTGCTTAATTTGAGGTCGATTTCAGCTAAATCAGACGATCCTGCAGATTTAGTCGCTCTATCACCTGGACACTTTTTGGTGGGCGGTCTTCTCACAGTAGTTCCTGAACCAAATCTTCTCTACACCAAGACTGGAAGATTGACGAAATGGAGACAGCAACACTTCTGGAAGTGATGGAGTTGTGAATACCTACGGGAACTTCAAGTAAGACATGAATTGCAACGAGCGAAAGAGAATTTAAAGGTTGGAGATCTGGTTTTGATTCGAGACGAATGCACTCCACCCACTCAATGGGCATTGGGTCGAGTGCTTGACGTTTATACTGATGACGACGGTATTGGTACGAGTTGCTTCGATCCGCACGCAATCCTCAATTATTAAAATACTTGTTTCAAAATTAGTGGCTCACCAGAGGAGCCTGTGAATGTTTCGTCACACAACGTGGACGAGGTGGGCGGAAATGTTAAGAAAGTAGCAACTTCCTAGGCTGGCTAACAAGTAGATAAAAAAAAATGTGTTCAATCCGAGAGGTTAAGTTGTTCCATTGTTCTTTTCTTCTTTTTTGTTCATCGACGAATTTTCCTACGTACGTCTTGAACGATCCCATGCGGGGATCGAACCCGCCTTATTCGCGTGTAAGTCTATCCATGATGAAAGGCCAATTCTAATCGAGCATATTTGTTTTCATCACCGACTGTTGAGCGGAAGGTTTGTAGTTCAAGTCTGTCCATAGCCAAGAAAAATTGCTATATGTAAAAATTGTACAACAACATCAGTTGTGAATGAGAGATGATCAAAGATTGCTGACGAAGGCTTAACACTCGCAGTATAAGATCACTTCAAAATTCATACTTTGTATGTGGATTTCCAATATAACACCTTAATGACGTGGAAACAAAAAAAAATTACTGTAAATTACAACCAACGCGACAAATTCAGTCGAATGTCTCGAGTCATATCTAGGACAACCACCCCCGGAGAATAGTGAACGAACATCTTCGACACAAACCATTTGCACCCCGTCCAGGTTGTGTGACAAACACTATAAGAGCGCAATTCTTGAACTTGCGTAAACCCTATAAAGAAATCGCTATATGTATTTTGTAGCTCTATTACCACGAAAACAAACGTTTCTGCGCAAGATCAGAAAATAATCTGGTGTTAACGGTCAACTACATGGTTTGAACACTGGAAATGTAGATGTGAAAGGCAGATCCCTCCAATCAACCTACTGTTCGACATTTTTGCAAAAAATCCTTGAAAATCTTAATATTGATAAAGAACTAAGCATTCACCAGAAAATAGTTTTGTAAGGTTGGGTACACAAAGACAATCAGTGTTTGAGTGCCGCATCAATTGATTGACAAAAATTAAATAGACCAAATTGATATAAAGGATTTTCCCATGGAGACTTGACAGCTTTGAATTTAATTTGTGAACGCACCCTTTCACTAATCATCGAACTGTCATTGTCAATTTATTCAGTAAACTCAACGTTTTCATCATGGTAAAGTACACGAACGAGCAACGTCTGCAAATTATAAAAAGTTTCTACCGAAATTCGGAGTCGGTGACCGCAACTTTAAGAGCGTTAACTCCAATTTTCGGTCGTAATTCTCGCCCTAGTAGACAGGCAATAACAAGCTTAGTGCAAAAATTTGAGTCTACATATTCGTTGTGTGATGTTGCCGTATCAGTGAGACAACGGGTTGGTCGAAGTGTCGAAAATATCGCTGCCGTTCAGGCGTCCGTAGCAAACGATCCAAATCAGTCAATTCCACTCAAGAATTGGGCATCGCTCAGACCACATTATGGCGTATTTTGCGTAAGGATCTTGGTTTACACCCATACAAGATCAAGCTGACTCAAGAATTGAAGCCAATGGACCATTTGAAGCGACGTACGTTCTCCGATTGGGGTCCGGAGAAGATGCGCCAAGATTATGAATATCATGGCAAAATCATCTTCAGTGACGAAGCTCATTTTTGGCTCGATGGGTTCGTCAATAAGCAAAATATGCGTTATTGGTCGGGTGAAAATGCACATGTGCTTCATGAATCACCACTTCATCCACAAAAAATAACTGTTTGGTGCGGTTTGCATGCCGGCGGCGTTATTGGGCCATATTTTTTCGTCGACGATAACGATCGTCACGTTACCGATTATTATTTTTGGCCCGAATTGGAAGATATGGACTTGGACGACATGTGGTTCCAACAGGATGGTTGAAACAAGCCCTTACAATCGATTTATTGAAGAGTAAGTTTGATGAGCGTGTTATCTCAAGAAATGGGCCAGTCGATTGGCCGCCTCTTTCGTGCAATTTAACGCCTCTAGACTATTTTCTTTGGGGTTACGTTAAGTCATTGGTTTATGCCAACAAGCGGACGACGTTGGAAGAGCTCAGAGCCAACATTGAACGGGAAATAGCGGCCGTTTCGGCCGAAATGTGTGGCCGAGTCATCGAAAATTAGGTCCAACGAATCGACCACTGCAAACGTGCTCGCGGTGGCCATATGAACGAAGTCGAGTTCCATTCATAAATGTTTTGATTATACTTCAAGCCGATAATAAAGTTTTTGAAATATCTCAAATGGTTTGCGTTTTATTTAAAAAAAAAAGTTGTCAAGTCCTTTTTGGAAAACGCTTTATAATACATATATGAAGCAATATTGAAACGAAACGAAATGAGCCATTTCTTAAGAATGTAATAACAGGCGATGAAAAAGCAAGAACACAAGGCTTATATTGTGTGTATGGTGGGATTGGAAGTGAATCCTTAAGTATAAGGTGCTAGAACTGGCAATCAACCAGATTACATAATACCAAGCAAGTTAAAAAAACTGTCTAGAACTGAATAACAAGGGCATTGTCTTCCATCATGACAACGACAGCAAACATTGAGAGGTCTTGGCTGTGTAGTGTTGATGCATCCATAGAATAGCCCAGTATCTGCAAAACTGAAAAGAAATTCACATCAAGAAGAAACAGTGAAAATGAGTTGTCTCAGTTCTTTTGCCAGAAATCCCAGAAGTGCCCACAACGCCCTCTTAAATACACACAAGAAATATTTAATCAAAAAATAACTAAAAATTTCCTCAAACCAATATATCAGTCTTAAAAAGAAACCAGCCGATGACCCTTCTCAACATTTTTTTTTCTCTTATGCTCAGGAATCTCTGTCTGGTTGAACAGTTTATGGTTCACAGCTGATGAAATTAGACCAAGTTATTGCACAAATGACAAATGATGAGGTTGATGTCTTTCATTATGGCACCACCAGGCCTAATACGACAACATGCGACATATTTATTAGACTTAGCTTTTTAATGAGGAAAATCTTCAAAGATTTTAATCATTATCAAGTTATAAGAGACGTTTTCTGAACCAACTATAGTTGATGGAAAGAGGTCATTGATAAGGAAGTCCAAAGTGCGTGAAATAGGGTTTGATTTCAACCCAAATTATGTCAATCAATACGTAGACTCTATTAAAAACCTATAGAATTCAATGGCCTTTCACATATCAAATTCTATTGAGTTAGATTAGAAAAGATATAACGAAATATCCACTCAGTTTTGATGCCGTAGCTCGTGACATAGTTAAGCTATTGGGTTTATAACTAGAAAACGAGAGATTGTTTTCTGCAAAAATATGGCTTTATTTCAATTACACAATTTATAACCTTTTGCTATCTCTCTGGTAACTTTCGGGCAGCTTGCCTTGAAAAAAGCCGAAAAGAAACTTTTGAGGCCAAGAAAGAATGAATCATATTTTTAATGCCTTTAGTTGATGTGATTCGTATTCCTGAAAGGGCATAATGTATTGAACAAAACAAGTGAAAATCAGAGAGGGGCCAGGAAGGCTGGATACGAAAAGACTTACCATCCACAGTTTAGCAAATAGTTTTTCACTAGCGTAATAATATGGGGACGAGTGTTGTCAAGATTGATAAGTACGCACTCATGTCTAGACACATATTCTGGTCGTTTATCTCTTCAAACGAATCTATTCTTGACGGTACAATTGATTCGTGATAATTGCGCGAGAATTTAACGTCTCATAGTATATCCCTCCTGATCCCACCAACCCGTTTTCGGCTCGATCCCATGTGCCGGATTTTTTTTTGTAGTTTTTCCTGTGTTATTACTGTAGTTATTACTCGATGCAGAAACGACATTTTTTGTGGCGTTCGAGAAGCCTTTCTAACAGGCATAATCGCCTTTCGCCGCGTCGCAAGGGTTCAACTCATATGGCACCCAGTTTCCTTGTTTTTGTAGCTTTTAGGCGCTTGGAAATTGCTTCACTCCTAACTATTTTGCAAACTCTTTTTACGTTTGGCATGAGCTTTTAGCGAGTAATGCCTCGAAATCTTCGTCTTCAAACTTTTTCGCTTGGACAGAGCGTTCCTCGCCTTTGGTGTGAAAATGATCGTTTTTATGCTGTCGAAAAAGGGACATGTCCAAGAATGCTACCTGTTTGTAGACCTAAAAGGAAGGCCCCAGAGAAAGAGAAGTGGCTCCAATGAAGAAGTCATTGCCGACACTGAAAGGTCACCAAAGATCACATAAATCGTTTTACTCATCAAAACGTTAGAGAAATATTAGAATGAAGGCATCACTCTTGAAGGAGGCTATGTTGATGACTAAAGTCACATTTTGCCTTAAAGTCGTTGTTTTGTTTGTCATCCTAAGAGCTTATTGACTGATGTGATATTGTTACACTAAAACTTTGTGGTAAAAAATAATATTTTTTTTTTTATAAAAACAACAATAGTATAAGGAACATATCGTCACCAGAATGCAAGAAGCAGCTAACTTGATTTTCACCATCACTGTACTCCAGTGTAACTATCAGAGGTATAAATGGAAGTTCACAGTACTTCAATAGATGACGCTAGCAGTGCATGGCGGACAGAAATGTCAGATCAGATAATTTTGAGATATTTTGCTTTTCACCAGACAAGGAGCTTCGTACCGATAGACAAGTTTGAAATTAGAGACTTTACTGGATCAAACTCGGCAATCATTTTGCATCGTTTAAAAGCCTTGCGAATGGTTCAAAAGCAAGGATTACGCGTTGAAGTCAATAGAACCTCATAGCTGGCTTAAATCCGTAAGGACATTACCACTGAATGTGACTGCCTTAAATCTAACTTAGCTTTATATCCGAGTCAACGTTTAAATAAGACGAAATCCATTTTTGTTAAATATACATTAACAGTACAGGTGGTCAGACCCGCTAAATGTATTAGGAAACATTTAAGTATTTAAGTATTTTTCCTGCATAAGCAATGGCACTGATGCTTGTGTCGTTTAATCTCTTCAGTATACGAGGGTGGGTCAATAAGTCCATGACTTTTTGATTAAAACTGGTTTTTGGATAAAAAAAATATTTTATTTTTCAAAGTAATCTCTTTTGAGCTCTACACACTTTGTCCTACTTTTCTCCAATTTTTTTATCCCTTCCAAAAAATAAGAGTTTTCAAGGTCATCAAAATAGGTATTTGTTTGTGAAATGACTTCATCGTTGGAGTCAAATCTCTTTCCGCCAATCCATTTCTTCAGGTTTGGGAACAAGAAATAGTCGCTCGGGGCTAAATCCGGAGAATAGCGCGGATTAGGTAGCAATTCATAGCCCAATTCATTGATTTTTGCCATGGAAACTGCACATGTATGCTCCTTTGCATTGTCCTGGTGGAAAAGAACTTTTTTCTTGGCCAAATGCGGTTGTTTTATTTTTAATCCTCATTGAATCGGCCCAATAAGTTGGCATAATATTCGCCATTTATTGTTTTACCCTTCTGAAGGTAGTGAATGTGGATTATACCGCGTGCATCCCAAAAAAACGGTTGCCATGACTTTATTGGCAGATAAACCTACTTTGGCCTTCTTTGGCGCCGATTCATCCGGAGAAACCCACTGTTTTGACTGCTGTTTGGTCTCTGGCGTGTTGTGGTGTCACACGATTGCGTTTGTAGTCGATTGTGAGCAAATGCGGCATCCATCTTGCGGAAAGCTTTCTCATACCCAAGTGATCATTTAAAATTGTAACCACCGAGTCATGTGAGATGCCTATGGCTTCCACAATCTCTCTCACTTTCAATCTCCGATCGGCCAACACCATATCGTGAATTTTTTCAATTCTTTCAGGTGTAGAGACCTCAACTGAGCGTCCAGAACGTTCGGCATCTTCCGTGCTTGTAGAGCCACAACGAAATTCAGTGAATCTTTACCACTGAAATTTATGGTGCAGAGTCCCCATAGTATTTATCAAGCTTAGCCTTTGTTTGAGAGATGGTTTTTTCCGCAAAAAATAACGCTTAATGAGCACCCAAAATTCACTTTTTTCCATTTTCTTCTTAAAACACGCGGTAGTCTGCTATCAATGGCTGTCAAACATAAACTAAACGACGCAGCTTGTTCAAATTTTAACAGGAGTCAACTGATAATTGTCTGTTGACAGGAGCAGTGTTGCCCTTTCGGTTAAGAGGCGGGAAATTAAAAAAGTCACGGACTTATTGACCCGCCCTCGTATGTTCGTGCAACACTCCGTCTTGATGTTAATATTTCTTGTACCAATGTCCATATAAGTTTGCGTCTAAAGCCAACTAAAAGGCCCGATTTTGATATTATTCACAATAACTTTCAGAAAGATTTAATCAAGTTCTCATTTGAGCGTTAAATCAACATTAATGAGACCCAACAAGACATATAAGGGTGTCTCAGTAAGAGTGCACTTTTTCATTTCGAAAAATTGGCATCGACTTCACTTTGCTCCATTACACATTGAACGAATTGCCGGCGCTTTCCGTGGTCTGCTGGTTTGAGCTCCTGAGTTAACTGAATCTTGTACGCATGAAGGTGGATGTCTTTAGTCGAAATTCGCTGCGTAGTGCTTCGTGAAATTTGCCGTTGTTGAGAACGATGTCGAATTGATGTTTTCGGGTTTTCGGCGACACTCTCGTTTACAGCAGCAACGTTTTCAAGAGACCGACCGGTACGTTGACGCAAAGGATTCTTATTATCCATAATTGACCCAGTTTCTTCAAATTTTTTGACCACTCTTCGAACGGTTGACACATTAGGTTCACTTTCTCGGCTGAAAATTTGGCGAAGTTTGCGAGCGGTTTCAGCGTAATTTTCCCCATTTTTGTAATGAGTTTTCACAATTATAATGCGTTGTTCTCTCGAAAAGCGCTCCATTTTTAATAATCGGAATAAACAGAGGTGACAGCTGTCAAATTTCAGAGTTGCCACTTGCATGAAAAAAAAAATATTCCAATTTTAAAAAGTGCACTCTTACTGAGACACCCTTTACAATGTCTACAACTCTCAGAAGACTCAAACTATAATGGTTTTTAATTCTTATTTTTTTACTGGACTTGAGTTTCACCCATCATTAGATGGAGAGAATGACGGCATAGGTGTTTAGGCCATTAGCCTGATTAAGTGATCGTTTTGATGACTTAAGAAAAATAACGATGGTAGAAACAAGTCATTAGATTTCAAGTCTTAATCTATTTTCTTAATTTTTTTTTTTCAAATTAGTGTACCTCATGAGAGTTGAGATTTTTTTTTCTTTAAATTAGCTTGGGCCATAATGAGCTCTGTAATTATCGAAATCTTATTATCGATATTTAGTATATTTTTAAACGCGATTTGGGTAGATTGAATTAGCCTCAAGCTGTCATGTCAGCTGTGGGAATCTGTTTTTTTCCCTAAATTTGGAGCTCTATTTCGGAAACATATTTTTTCTGAACTTAGTGCCCATTGCTAGCTAAAACTTTTCACATCTTTCTAGCAACATATGAATTTGACGTTGGAAAAACTGCAATTCTTTCCAGGTGATGCATTAATATTTGGCTTCATCGAAAGATCGGTGCCATGGCTCATCGATCGGAACAGGTGGTAATCGGAAGAAGTGATGTCTAGGGAGCACAGCAGATATTTTATGATGCCAATGAAAATTCACAAATGTGACGATGAGCAGTTTTCATAGGTGGCCTAGCTTACTATATGAGCTCCACCTAGCTCCATCTATTGGGAAACAGCCGGCACTTGATAGTTTTTACTTATCAAAAGCCATGACAATGATAATTGGATGCTAACCGTTCAATAATGGTGCGAAATTTATAATAACACCGCGTGTTGGATGACCATCATCGTTCTCGACGCCCATCGAAACTCTTTTGGACCACTAGTCTTCGTACAGAAATTAAGGTGGACGTCAGCTATAATATACTTTAAGCCGTGTCTATACCTTATTTTTACCCGGGTATGTCTGTAACGAATGATACCCCATGAGGGAGCAACTAGTACTTTAGGAGGATATAAAGCACAAGTTTCAATTAGATTCATAAGAGGTATGTCAGAGTCCTGTGGAGGCTAGAAATCCGATTATGAATAACTTCGTAGTTCTTGGAACCAAAACATATATATTAGACCTATCTTGGTCTGGTGCTCCTGTAATTATTCCTTGTGGATTATAAGTTGATCTCTTCGAGTACTGTCGTCTATGATCCGGTACAATGTGTTTACTGTTTGCAGTATTGATGGATTGAGTTACTGATGTCCTTATCGGAAAGAACACATTGATTCAGAGGTTTGTGTGTTGCTTTCTGACGCCAATGAATCCCGCAAGAGCAATCTTCGAAATCGTATTTCGTAATATTATACAGGCGTGATTCATTAAGCGTTTCTTAACTTTTAAATTGAATAAAAAGAGTTGTCGGTGAGAAGTGAAAGAAAACTTTATTGCGATTTCTTCTTTTGATGGCGCCACAGCCCGGTGTGGGCTTGGGCCTCAACCAATAAGGGTGTCCAGCCGGCGCGATTTCCTGCCAGTCTTCTCCAATTTCGCACACCAAGTTGGTTGAGATCCTTTTCCACTTGTGTGCGCCATTTGAGTCGAGGGCATCCTCTGTTGCGTTGTCCCAATGCATCGGATTCAAGGATTCTTCGGGCCGGAGCTGTGTTGTCCATACGCTCTACATGGCCTAGCCATCTTAAGTGTTTTATCCGTAGACACTTAACCAGGCACATGCGGTCGTACAGTCCATATAGTTCGTGACTGAATCTTCTTCTCCAGATGCCATCAACGCAAACAGGACCAAAAATCGCACGCAGAACTTTTCTCTCGAAAAGACTAAGAGCTTCCTAATCCGCTTTTAACAGCATCCATGCTTCTGCAACTTAGAGCAGGACTGGGATGATTAGAATATTGTATAAAGCCAACTTGGTCTTTCGAGAGAGGGCTCTATTACTCAATTGCCTCTTGAGCCCAAAAAAACCAGAGATTGGCAAGATTGATTCTGCGTATGATCTCGGTACCGATGCTGTTGTCCATATTTACTGCGGAGCCGACGTAGGACAAGAAGTCCTTGACTACCTCGAAGTTCATGCTGCCTATTGTGACGCTCTGTCAGAGACGTCTATGTTGTGCGTCCTTTCTTGATGACAACATGTACTTCGTTTTGCCTTCATTTACCGTTAGACCCATTTTAGCCGCTTCCGCTTCAATGCCAGCAAACGCCTCATTGACGGCTCTGTGTGTTCGACCAATCACGTCAATATTATCCGCGTAAGCCAGCAGTTGAACGGAGTGAGTTTCGCACGATCTTCTCGAGTATTAAGTTAAAAAAGTCACATGACAGCTCGTCGCCTTGCCTAAACCCTTTTTTTTTGACATTGAAGGTCTCGGTAAGTTCGTTGCCGACCTTGATAGAGCAGCGAGAGTTTTCCATCGTCATCCTACACAATCTGACGAGCTTGGTACGGATGTCAAAACTAGGCATGGCTTTGTATAGCTCGTCTCTATGCACGCTGTCATATGCGGCCTTGAAGTCGACGAATAGGTGGTGTGTGTCGATCTGCATTTTTTGTATCTTTTCCAGGATCTGCTGCAGTGTAAAGATTTAGATTGTTGGAATGACATACCGTCTAGGACCACAAAAAGTTGACCCGGTACCGATCGCCATAGACATCCACCGTCTAGCCCTCCTCCTCTCTGAAGAAGTGCAAGGTGGCGCAAAATCAATCATCCATTTTGTTTTTGAATTTTTACTAAATAAAAAATAAATAATTTTGAGTAATGGAAATCTTTATTTGGACCTGATATGTTTGGAAAGATGATATTCGCCAAGTAGCTGCCGCCAGTGTTGATCCATATTTGTACCCGTTTTATTGCGTTTTCCCCGGCTTTTCGCAAAATTTCCGGTGATAACTGTTCGCATTCCTGTCGAATATTCCTCTTAAGGGCTGTAATTGTCTGAGGCTTGTTGGTATAAACCCGCGACTTCAAGTAGACCCAAAGAAAGAAAGTCTGGGATGGCTAAATCGGGCGTTCTTACTGACCTTGCCAAAAGATTACGCTACCAGGAAACGCTTACTTCACAATATCCATTGTGGCTTTTGCTGTATCTGCGGTCGTATTGTTGAAAGCAAATGTTCATCAAGCCCCGCGCATCCAATTCCGGCAGTGAGAAATCGTTTATTATGGCCCTGTAGCGATCGCCAGTAACAGTGACCGTATTGCCGATGGCCTCCTCAAAAAAAAAACGGCCCAATCACTCCTCCCGCGTGAACGCTGCACCACACAGTGGCTTTGAGTGGATGTAATGGCTCTCGTGCATCACACGCTGATTTCCATGATGTAACCGCTTAAGTGAAAATGCGCCTCATCGCTCATGATGATTTTAAACACAAAATCGTCCTTTTTGTTGTTGGTGATGAACAATTGCGTTGCCCGTCGTTTGGTTGATGTATCTGCGATCTCAGCGACATGGCCACAGCCGCGATATTCTCGGGCAAACGACTAGTCCGGTGGTGGCCAGAGCGATAAACTGTCAAATTTCGGACAGGTTTTAAAAAAAGCGTCCCGATAATCGCCTGTCGGAATCGGCTATAAGCCTATGAGAAGAAATGGATCACATATAACATAGGTGGTTGAGAGAAGCTAGGGACCTGATTCTTCAGAGGCTGTAAAACCAATTGGGATGATATAATAATGTGGTTTTGACCACAATAAAACTGGTCTTGTCTATCGCGTTATCCAAGTATGAGACAAGGTGGAAAAGACTTTACTGGGACAGATCTGGCAAAGGTGGGCTATTCCCGTGGAAAATCATTCTATGCGAATTCTTTGTATTTCTTCTGTAACAAAAATGTGTGGCGAGAGGGTATAAAGATGGGATGTTGTCGAAGATAAGACTGTTTGCCCAGACTCTTAAAAGTGCGATAAGTTCGTCTCAATTATGGGTAATGCTTAGTAATGGGTTATTAATCAAAATACCTTCTGATTGAATGATACTTCGTACCCATTTTTGTCGGACAATGGTATTTGATTTTAAAGTAGCCAATGGGTGTCCAATGACTGGCTGTGTTTCGTAGAAGGTTAATATTACTTTCGGTTCAAAGAGTCAATTACTATATTATCTGCCTAGCACTGATTGTTGCTAGGTGATTGAATTGAACTGAATTGAATAAGCTTTCTGTATGATAAGCTCCAGCCGAGCTCATGAAACCTAAATCAAGCAAGAACAGCAAAGAAGTGGACTGATGAAGTGAGGACCGTCTTGACCAAAGCAATCGGGTCCAAGATCAATTAGCTTAAATCCAAGAAATTTTGCTATCCGATAAAACCACCACAATTTCGAAAGAAAGCAATTATTCATAAAACATTCACGAGCAAACCCACAAGCTTCCAAACTTCAACTAGATATTCTATTTCCTAAATACGCAATTACAAAATACAGAACGTTGTTCAACTTTGCGTCATTCTCTTTTCCCGATAACGAGTGAAATCTATTACCCGTCACGTAGCTCCTACTACTCGTCCACATGTGAATCATATGGACTGTTTTCTTGTGTAACTCCAATATTGGGCAACATTAGTCACAAGTTCCGTTCAACAAACACCCGAAAAACCACGCGGCGTTCTTCTTCAAATTACACTCATCTCTGTAACACATTACTAACCACGCGCCGCCTATATCCGGTGGGAAACTAATTCCCACACATTCGTCGCCACCAACAAGTGGCTGTGGAATAGGTCTTTAACCAAAGTGTTCGCCAAGGTTTTCATAAACTCGCGAAAGTATCTTATTAACGAAAAAATAAGTGGAGGAGAGTATAATTATCACCGTAACGAAATGGGGAGCATTGACTCAGCCTGGCACTCCTAATAGTACTTTCATGTATCCAGATCGATCTAGTCCGCCCTGTGAATCATTCTAAAAAAGGTTAATAATGATATGGCATTGACGGACCGAAGTGGTGCATTTTTCATATAACTAGTTGCCCTCACCTTCCCCAGATGACAGCCTATTGCTCGAGGGATTTATTGATCCCGAACCACATGCCCTCGCACTTGCATCCACGTAATTACGTAATTGAATTGAAAACGTTCACGTAATGATCAACAATATAAGCTACGCACGGATTGGCCAGCAATTTGGCGATAAATCAATTTTGTTGCGGCTAAATCCGTGGGATCTCCGAGTGGCGGGTACGTATTTGAAATTGATATAAGCCCATCGGGGTGTATTGTGCTCTAATAACTAAGTTGATCGCACTCAGGTACCTCAGCGATAGTCGGCTTTAGTTAACCGCATGCCGAACTCTTAGGTGCATTTCACAAGGGCTTAGGAAATCAGTGTCTGTTTGGGAGACAGATAATTCCTAGCGCTACAGAGGCTAAAGATATAATTAATTGGTAACTGTGGACCTGTGAGGATGGCGTTCATTATTTTCGTATTAAGGGCCACGGGTTACAGTTACAGACACACGACCGCTTCCTCCTTGACAGACATGCGATACTTTTTTGTAGCTATGAATTTCATGATGAATAGGAGAAACCACCCGCCAACTATGTCGCCGGTCATGATTGCGAAAACAGTTTCAATGACTTTATGGTTAATGAGAGTGAGCTGTCAATCTTACCCCGACGAACTCGGCGCAGATGTGTGCATGCTTTGTATGGCTCTGCTTAAACAGAACGATGTGTGGCTTTGGAATTGCTTAATATAATTTTATGAAAATGAGCTGTAAACCCCAGCGCTCCATTGTCTGCGGCTAAACGAATGAGTAATGAACGGGCTGTACAAGGGTGATATATGTGACTTATGGGAATTTGCTATGGCTTATGGCATCTTTCTAGATTTGCAAAAACCGTTTCAATAGTTCATTTAGATGAAGCATAAGATCAGTTTTCAATATATTTAAGAAATGACGGATTATTCAATTAGTATAGAGACATCCAACAAGAGGTGTCATTTTGAATTAATAGGAAAAAGGAGAATTTTTATGTGAAAAGTGGCGGTATTTTTGATCTAAAGTGAGTTTTTATAGATCGCAAATAACAACTGAAATATTTTTCTTTAGTATCTACATAAATCGTTTGTTGGGTAACCTTTACTTATAACATAGCCCATAGGTCTAATGGAGTTAAAAATCGAATGACCTCGATGTCGGATAAAAGCTTTCGTTTCCTTAAATCGCACTCCCAGGATATTTCCGCAGAATTGAGCCATAGTTTCATCAGCTGTTTGGCAGGTAGCACCGTTCTAAGCCCCGTCCACGATCTAAGGACCACCGCCAATCGAAAAAAATCATTGTGGATGGAAAGGATATTCAATTTGTTCTCATGGGTTTTGAAGCAGCATTGTAAACAAGTGTAAAAAAAATCATGGTCTTATTCATTAACTTCCAACAGGCAATCAGTGAAAGCACGGCATTGTGCGTCATTTGCTGGCTTCAGTTCTTGTTCCAAATGACTAAGATCTTAATACAAAATGCGATGGAAAAGGATTTGTGAATAGGTTCAATTCATACGATCGTTTCAAAATGAACACAACTTTCAATGACACTCTCAGCTAGGGAGGTGATATTTTTAGCAGACCTTACCGGTCGAATATGAGTTGGAGTCTTCAGCTAACTTATTTGTCCGTAGCAAACGAATGTATTAAATTCATAAAAGTGGTGCGACACGATGATTATTTTTTGTATATACAATTTTGAGAACCGCAAACCTTGTCAAATTTGTGCTCTGATCTACTTTCGAGAATAGCAAGGACGCTATTTCGATCGATTTCAGTTAGACCTTTTACAAAATTTTCTCCAAAATAAGGCTCAACTTGTCCCTCCTCGGCTTTCAAACCAATTTACTGAGATGGATATCTTCTTACCTGGAAAACCGCTATTAAAGTGTTCGTTTAAGATCCGCTTTTTCTAGTCCTATTTTGGTTTCCTCCGGCATCCCCCACGGCAGCCATTTAGGTCCACTACTTTTTATTCTGACTATTAACTATGATGAAATGGTTACTAAACATCCCTACTACTTCTGTATACCTACAATTTCTTAAAGAAAATTAGGTCTGGAGATTACTCCCTTATTAAACGGAATCTCAATAATTTTCCTAACTCCTGCTCCAAAAACAGCTTTGACCTAAATATTTCCTGGTGCCAAACGAAAGGATTCAGGCAAATGGATCAAATTCTTCACAATTAACACATCCCTACTGTTCAGGTGATCCGCGATCTTGGCGTATTATATGACCAGGAGCTCAATTCCATTACTCATATCGGGGATATAAAAGCACCATCGTTTTTAAAGTCAATTCCGGTTTCGCGAAGCGATCGTCTGGAACCGATTTCTTAAAATAACATTCGTTCGCTCTCAAATTCTTTAAAGTGCGACTCTACACAACTCTTTCTTATTCAACACTAAACCTCTTAGCCACCGAATTCCTCGTCTCTTCCATCTAGCTATCCTTCCAACCTCCTATGGCCAATGAACAGTTGCTGTATACTGCTATTTCGAATATTTACTATTTCGACTCCAACCACCATGCAAAAAATTTCGTCTTCCCAGTCTTCCTCTTCAACCCCAATCATAGCTATCAGTTTCTTAGTTTTTAAGTTGGATTTAGCCGAATGACTTTTATTTTGTTGCGATTACATTAATGACAAAAGCACTCTGAATATTTCCGCAATATTTTCACTGTTATACAGCTTTCAAAACGTAAAGATAGGTTAAAAATGTTGATAACAAAAATCACCAAAATGTTGATTAACATAAGAAAAAACAATTTAGTGGATCGAAAATAACAATGTCATATAATTCCTGTTACTTTTTGAACATACTCACATATGTTGGTTAAAGGAGTCTTAGTGAATGGGGCAAAGCATGGATTCAGGCCTCAATAATTATTTTTAAGAAATGTAACATTAATTCCATTCCTATTCTTAGAAAGTCGAACCTAAAACTAACTCCGTAAAAAGAATTGAAACCCAAAAACACTGACTCGATGTTGTTACACTGTATTTCTAATTTTCAAATAATTTTTTTAAGATTACATCGATAAAAGACGCATTGTTATTGTTGGTGACGAATTGGGCTTTTTTTACCGCTCTTTCAGTCGTTCTCTCAGTCGTGATAATACTTCGCACTGTTGTGGATATTCTTTGTAAGAGCTCCCAGAGTCATTGGCTTGTTCAAAAAGAGTTGGGATTTCCTCTAAGGAAAGAAGCCTGAAGAGGTTAGCTCGTTAGGCAAGCTATATGGGCACACCGTCCTGTTGGAAACATAATATATGTATGTCCTCTTGTCTCAATTCATAAATTTTCGGCGATAAAAACTCGTCTTGGTCAATAGTCTCAGTAACCGGGTTGCCTAGGGCGTCCTCGCGAAAATGAGGCCCGGTGATACCACCGGTGTAAATGACGCACCACGCAGTGCCTTTTAATGAATATAATGGATCTTTGCTTATGATAGGAAGATTCTTAGTGCCCTAGGAACTAAAATTTGGTATAGCCGTTTAGTCCCATTCGTCGTTGAGATTCATGAGAGCATGAGGGTAAACTTGATTGACGGTCTACAGGCTTAGCTGATGGACTGTCGGCATTTTGAAAGAAAACATTTTCAAATTGTTCATCCAAAAGCGCTACAGAGATGAGCATGTTATCGCCAGTGCGTAGACGGATCATCCACGACATCGAGCGACATGAAAACTCTTCGAGGTGATGGGTCGCATAACAGCCTAACCAAAATCACTGACGAATTATTCCTTTAAAAAATAGTCATGCATATTTCGGGGTCTTGAGGAATATAGTGTTCCATTTTTGCCGACGTGAGATATGGGTCAATTTTCAAGACTGACAGTGGTCACCATTTACGAAGGTTGAAGTATCTTTCAATAGGTTGGTTCATTTTCTCCCCCGTTCCAGACTTTCGTCAATTTCTGCATATAGCTACCCATTAATGGGATCAGGTAAACAAAGGATGAAAACTGTGATATCTACTACGGTAACTGCTACAAGGAAATTAAACAACGCCTATTCAGATGCAGATTCGAGGACAAAAGTCTTAAGCTTCCGGCATGTACGAGTAAGCGAACGCCTCATAACAATCTTTATTAAAGGTATCCTCGGAATATAAGATTTATATGCGTTCATGCCCAGAAGAAAAAGATGATCAATTCAAGCATGGACTCTATGATCTCCTGGACCAAACGTACGCCCAATGCCTCAGTTATGACACCAAAATTATACTAGGGGATTTCAACGCAAAGCTGGGCAAAGAGGGTATATTTGGGTCGATCATAGGAAAACATAGCCTACATAATACCACATCCGACAACGGACTATTGACTTCCTGATCACGTTGCGATCGACGCCAGACATTCCTCCAGCATCCTAGATGTACGAGCCACGGTACGAATGAGGATATCAAGGATGCTACAGAGTCGAGCAAGACAACAGAGTTTGACGTCGGAAAACTACATTCGCTAGGATCTTCGCCAAAGTCCAATTACACCGGCACAATCCACAGAACAACAGTGCCAGCGCGCCATCAGAGACGCTGCCTCCGATGTGCTGGGTTTCAAATCGCCACCAGCTAGAAAACCCTGGTATGATGAGTAACGCAAACGAGCCCTTGTGGCAAAGCAAACCGCCTACAAAGCCATACTACATAGACGGACGAGAGCCGCTTGAGAGCTGTACGAGCGGAAAAGGACAGAGGAACACACGCTTTTAACGAAGAAAAAAAGAGAGCGTGAAAAGTGTGAGAGCGAGGAGATGGGGAGATGCTACCGCAGGAATGACGCTTGCAAGTCTTACGAAAAAGTAAAACTAACATGTGTAGGGATAAAGGCGGACAATTAGTAGTCGAGTTGCTCAATTACGTCAATGTCACCTGCGTCGATGCTGAGAACCACTTCTGTAGATTGTATAACGGCGATGATAGATCCGACATCGCTGTCAGGCAGAATGATCCATTCGAAACGGATAAGATACAAGAGAAATCCGTTCACCTGACCTAGATCAAATTAAGTTTGTTATTTCGAAGCTTAACACTAATAAAGCCGCTGGCGCAGACGGCCTATCTGCTGAGCTATTAAAAGCAAGTAATCCAAATCGACACGCACCATCTTTTTGTCGATTTTAGAGCCAAATATGACAATATGCATAGGGACGAGCTATACCGAGCTTATATTTATGTCTAGTTTTAACATCCCCGCCAAACTCTTCAGATTGTGCAGGACGACAATGGAGAATTCTCGCTGCTCTATTAAGGTCGGGAGCGAATAAACCGAGACCTTTGATGTTAAAAAAGGATTTAGGCAAGGTGACGCACTGTCATGTAACTTGCAGAATTACTCTTGCCAATCGCCGCTTCTTTGGGCTCAAGAAGCAATTGAGAAGTAGAGCCCTCTCTCGAAAAACCAAGGTAGCACTATCATCCCGGTCCTCCTTTACGGCGCAGAGGCCTGGACCTTAACCAAAACGGATGACGATGCACTTGGTCGCTTCGAGAGGAAAATTCAGCGGACTGTAGCGCCATCCAGGGAGAGGAGATCAAGCTATATAAGAGTAAGGTGAAAAGTTCTCGGCTTGACACAGAGATGGCATTCCAATCAGCAAAAGTTTTTAGTTCCTACATTGGTGGACGTGTCATTAATTCGTATGACAAGTTTCAATTTGTCCTCAACTCGTTTTGCAGTAGATGTCTTGAGTGTTTTATGTTGAAATGGATAAACTTGAATATCGTCCGGTCATAAATTTCTTCATTTTGGAAGGATTAACCCCTAACGAAATTCAACCGAAGTTGACAAAAGTTTATAGGGACTTTGATCCGTCCACATCGGAACCTGTCGAAAAAGTGCATGATATTGTATTGGACGATAGCCCAAGGAAAGTGAGAGAAATAGCTGAGTCTGTGGGGATGTCGGAAGAGGGGTGCGAAACATATTGCACACAAAATGGGTTCCATATGCGCAAGCGATTTTCGGAGTAATATTTTGATCAACATATTCCATGAATGAGGCATGGGTTCACCACTAGACTCCGAAATTTGGGGTACGATTTCTCCCGTCATTGTGATTTGAAGAAAGAAACTTGAAGAAATTTGTTTTTGGGAAGCGCTCCGCATCCAATGGAGAAGTTGAAAGGACGGTAGATGAATATTTTCACAGCCTTCCAAGCTCTCTCTTTCAGGAAGGAATACTGATGCTGGAATGGTCAAGAGAGATTATGTAGAAAATTGAAATCATTTTTTAATTAAAAATCGCAGGCTTTCATTGTCAGGCCGATAACTTTGCGCCTGATCTACATATTTGTAGTTAGACGAATATTGAAAACCGAAAAACTAGGTTCATAGGTGCCGTAGGTGCTAAGAAATATTCCATAACAACTTTACAGTCATTTTTTGTTTTCGTTTTTGCAAAATCTATTTACTCGTCGAATGAAATTGTTCCGGAGTCGCTACAATTCTTCGTTCCCGAGATATACGAGGCGAAGAACAGTTCACGAACATACACAGCCACACCCATATAAAAAAGATGAATTCGAGTTAGTCGAGATATATCAAAAACTTGGATTCGAAAAACTACTAAATCAAATAGGCAGTTAATCAATAATCGCCCAAACGATTAAGGCGCGCGCATGCAATCGAATCCGAGCGACTAAGCTTCTTCAAATCTTGAATAAATGTTCCTAAAGCAAAAAAGATAGTAAGAGTGCATAATTACCCAAATTGATGCTCAGCTACTTTTACGTACCTGCAAACAGAAAGAGGAAAATAATTAAATTAAATTCACCGAATGCCAACTATAAAGAGCAACTTAAGAATAAAGTAAAAACGTCAATACGAATCATATGGCAAAGCCCGGGAAGTCCGAAAAGTACACAGCATTCAAGCAACCCAGTAAAGAACACGTTTCGTTTTCATTAACATAATCACCCTAAAGGAATTTCCGAGTTTTCTTTTGAATTTCCGCATCAACTGCACACCGAAAAGCGAGGAAAAGACAAAACTGGAATCTGAAACGCTCTAACTGACCTGGATTCGGACCAGTATTTTTGTGCTCCTACGTTTCGCGCTCGTTTTGTGCATTCTTGCGAGAAAAAGCCCTCATTCACCGATGAAACACAGTGAATACATGCGCAGGCATGTGAGAAGCCTAAAGCCGGCACATACCACTTAAAAAGTACAAAATTTTTCCATTTTTCCAGTGCAGTGAGACACATTGTTGCATTTATTTTGATATGGAAATTCGCGTGCGCTGGTTGTCCAATTCAGCTGGATGTATCCTCGATTCGCTTTGGAAACAAAAACAAAAAGTGTAAGGCGGGAACGAAGCCACTGGGCCGAAGTGAGACGGGTTTTTTGTATTTATGTTTCCAGAGCGCTGGACAAGCAACAACGGGGTACTCCACATCTGCATGGATTCAAGCTGCAACAATCAACAACGACGACGGCATAATCATGAACCGGTGTGTAGCCTATTAGTATCTCACAGCCAGAGATATATGTACATACGAGGGTGACTGGTACTAGTCGCACTGGCGCTTGTTCTTCTTTGAAGTAACCTGACTTGGACTGGAGTGAAACATGTGGAATCCCTTAAAGCAAATGGTACACAGCAATGCACCTTGTAACGCTTTAATGCGGAAACGTTTTGCAACAGAGATCTCGCAGGCTTTCCAAGATTATAATTAAATCAGATTTTAGAATCAACAATCGGAAAACCCATCTAAATTTAGGAAAAGAGGAAAGAACGGTCAAACAACGACGCAGATGCTTGATGTCCAGATGGTGCCTGCACCTAGTTCTGTCGAGTTTGTTTATTGTTCGCGGAGAGGTGAAAGATGAGCTCGTCGATCTCCGCCTCCGTGATGTATACATTAACTGGAATTAACCAAAATAGTTGCGATTGTAAAAATAGATAAACCTGCGTCCGCACTCTATCATTCCGTTGCTCACCACCATATGTTGCCCTGTTTCGATGGTTCGCCTTTCCTTCGATTTCCAAAGCAACCGCAACGCTTATTACACGGGCTGGTAACATCAAACTGCCACACACACATACCGAGTATAATGGAGTACCTTCGGTTTGGGGTTCCAAAAAAAGAGCTAAGCACACTGGCATACATAAATAATGTGAAACGAGGACTGTTCCCTCGAGGGCCTTTAATCCTTATGTACGAGTGCACGAATCGATCTTTCTTTTATTCAGTTTCACCTTCTATTTATCTATTCAGTTTATTTCGGTCTTGCTTTGGGTTCTTTTATTGTGGTTACTTGCGAGGAGCAGATGTAGCGCCAGTCGATAGAGCATTACTTTGATTTGGGTTGTGTAGTTGAGGTTGCTCTGTTTACAGAGACGGGGAATTTCAAGTGAAGTGTCCTAGAGACATGCTTGGGTGACTAACTATTGGATTTATTGGCAGTTATTTGTCGTTATTTGGAATCGAGTTTGATTCATTTCTTTTCAATCGTTCCTTGGCCTGCAGCTGGGCACTACTCGGAGGACATGCACGTTGTCTTGAACGACAATTTTAGTTGATTCCTATTGGTGCAGGGATCTTCGGCAATAAACGGAAAGATATGGTGAATAACATCTTTTGACTCTATGTACAGACCTAAATGGCTAAGGTGCATTGTAAAACTCACGACCGAGGGATTCACGTATTCACAGGCAATATCGAAGGATCCTTTCCATCTTAGAAAGTGATACTGATATTGCAAGGACACTTCTATCCAAATTTTAGTTCTAAGGCCCATCCAAGAAGAGGTGTCGTTTTCAATTCATAGTAAACTGCCACATCTTTATAAAAAGTCTCAAAATTTTGATTTTAATCTGGAGGCACAAGCTCTGATAGATTAGTAATGGAATAATTCTTGCAAATTGTCTTTGCTTACAAACCGTAATTTTTTTATGAAATGTTCCATCATTTTTTCGATTAATTTCGGCCGAATCTCGCGAATTCATGATCTGATGAGGGAACCTTAACTGTGTGAAATTGCACAATCACGACGGCAATTGAAGCCTCCTTCTCGAGGAGAAGCACTGTGGCTTAGTGATTAAAGCGTTGCCTCTTGACGCCGATGAAACAGAGTTCAAATCCCGCAATAGCCGACATTACAGACTCTTTCAAAAGTCGCGCCTAGATATCAGTAGGGTATAATTTCTGAACGCCGCCTGTTTTTAATTTCATCTTTGATGTATGTAAAAAACGACATATAGACAATTTTAACCGCATTAAAGTTATTTAAATTTATTATAAAAATGGTCGATTTTCAAAAATAAATGCAAATTTATGATTTTGTGAAATCGGAGGTCCAGCCAATTTGGCATGCGATCAAGCCATCGTTTCACCAGCTGTTTGGCATAAGGCATTGTCAACATCGTTCGTTAATCGATTTACTGAAACGATCGAATCAGCATCATTTTTGAAAATAATACACTACAGTCCTCACCATGAGAAGATCGTTCCACTATTTCTCTAGGATTCTCGGGCATATTTATGTAACCAGTCATCAAAATAATTTTGTGGGTTCTCACTCAGTCAGCTCATACATATATGGCGTTGTACGTGGTCTGCTGGAGTGATTATGGATAGGCCCTACTCCCGTGTCCGTCTTGATATCGATACATCTTACGTCTTTAGTCACATTTTCAACTACGGGAAGGACTTTTGAGCTAAGCTCGTCTGAAAAACCCCAGTCTTTACATTGTTACCCTTTCGAAAACTTTCAAATTTATCAATTAAATTTATTGTAGCTATGTGAAAAGGGGCTTGATGGTAACCAGAAGTGGTATGAGCTGTGAAAAATGTTGGCGATTTGTTCACCGTTTTGAAAAAATCACAGTGAATTTTCATAGTTTTAAAATGTGTGTATCTTAAATAATATCAAAAATCATTACACGGATAGTTGAATGCCCATCTCAATAATGCCGCAATATTTACAATCACACCTCTTGTTGGATAAACCTTTAAAGTCAACTATTCGTTAATCGACCGGGATTTATCACGTCATCGCAGCTATTTGCACAGTTTCTCGATTTCTTTCTGTCACCAAATTTTGATCGGTAACCAAATCCCCGATATAAAAATCCGGAATTATGGAGTTCCTCAAGGTAGTTAACTTGGTCCTCTCACTTTCATTGTGTCTATCAACGACATTGAGTGCTTAAAGGAGAACTTGAGTCTGTTTGTTACTGATGATCTGAAACTCCTCAGGCGTATTTAATCTCCGATGACTCTCGACTGCACGTGACTGATCAAAGCAACTATACATAGTCTGGAGTAAAAAAAATATCGTTAAAAACCATATATTTCTGAAAGGGTTTTCCAGAGCTTCCCAAATTCTGTGTATATGATATGTGACGAGATCTGAGTATTTTGTGGGATCGAAAACTAAACTGTCGCTTAGTTGTGGTCAAAACAACAAACAAAGTGGTGGTCAAAAGAATTCTCCCATCTTTGTGTCACTAAGTCACTCCTTTCATTGTGATGTGTCTAAACACCCTAGAATACGCAATTCGTCCCATCGTTATGGAAAGATCGGTAAGGGACAAAGGTCGAATATCAAGTATTATTTAAAGTTGGGCCAAACTGCTCAAGAAATATTTGAATCGATGAAAAATACCTAATGACCAGTATCTATCCGGTATTCCGCTGGTTTGATACGACATCGTGATGGTCGGTAAAACCTTGAGGATGACGAACGTCCATCGAAGCCGAGAACCTCGTAAATGAAATAAGAAAAGTCAAAAAATCTGCGATCTGATCGTGGTGTGTTCGTGAGAATTATTGAGGAGATACCACATGACAAGCTTTTTCGGTCTTGATAATCCAGTATTTACTGGGACGACTGAACCTTTCAGTGATCATTGTTGATTACTGAAATTTAGCAGTAACAGTAGGTGCGATATCACCACCATTTTTATATCCGAGAAAATATGTAATATACGGCTACTACTTTGGCCATGGACCATAACCATTCCGTTCAGTTTCTCCATGCATCGGTTGTTGATTTACTGAGGCGTTGAACCCACAATTTGTCCGAAGAGTGATGTTAACAACTACCGCCCCATCGCCAAACTGTCACATGTATCCAAACTTTTCGAAAGTATTTTGTATGACACACTGAGTTTTTACTGCAAATCTCTAATCTCTTCTAAACCACATGGCTTCCTCAAATGCAGGTCTACAACCACAAACCTTGTCGAATTTGTGTCCGTCTCCCTCTCAACATAAGGTAATCGAAATGAATTCGACGTCATTTCACCTTTGCTTTGCTGAAATGCCTTCGATAAAATCTCTCACAAACTAATACCCTTCAAACTGCCCTCTCTTGGCTTTGAACCCACTGCATTAAAATGGATATCTTCTTATTTAAAAAAGAGTTACTACAGTGTTCGCTTTAGATCTGCCTTTTCTAACCCTTACTGAGCTTCTTCCGGCGTTCCTCAAGGCAGCCACCTAGGTCCAATTCTTTTCATTCTTACCATTAATGACATTGAGTTTATTATCAAACATTCCAGCTTCTCACTGTACGCCGACGACACCAAATTCCTCAAGACCATTTCCTAGAAACAAGGTTCTTCCTTTATTCAATCGGATCTCAACAGCTTTTCTATCTGGTGCTCCAAAAATAGCTTGGAGCTTAATATTTCCAAATGCCAATCAATTACCTCTTCACGTAAACGAATCAAACCTCCTCCTCGTCTCTACTTCCTCAATAATCAGCCCATCTCCACCGTTCAGGTTATTCGCGATCTTGGCATATTATGTGACCAAGAGCTTAATTTTGGCGCAGTCTGCGGCAGCCAAGTCTGCACTCGGTTTCGTGAAGCGTTGGTCTAAACAATTCTCCATTCCCTACGTAATTCGATCCCTTTATAATACCTTTGTTCGGCCCTTCTTGAATACGCATCTCAAGTGCGGCGACTCATTAACAAACTCTACATTTCTAGAATCGAGAGTATCCAGCGTCGGTCCCTACATTTCGCTCTTCGAGATCTGCCCTGGAACAATCCTTTGTTCTTACCACCCTATCAAGACCGTCTTAAACTAATCAATTTGAGTACGTTGGAGGAAAGAAGAACGAAGTATATATAAGAAGAAGTATCTGACATCATCTTTCTTTATAAACTCCTAACAGGTACCATTGACTGCGTCACCCTTATAACTTCATATCTCTTAACACTAACCGTCGCCATATACGTAATCTTCGCCTCTTCTATCTATCCACATCCCGCACCTCATACGGCTTCAATAAACGCATTATCCCTATGCTGGGAAGTGTTAATTCGAATATTACATAGCTTCGATTTCAACCTCAGCACTCCATGCTTAAAGGTTCTTCTCCGTCTTCTCAATAGCCTTCCTTTCTCTTAATCATAGTTTCAAAGATAGATTAAGAGCTTATGCTATACCTTAAATTATACCAAATAAATGGGGGTACAGCCCCCACCAAAATCAATTGTCTATGGCTATGTGGAAGAATGTATACAAGGATCTTGGTCTGTACATTGTCCAGAATGCACGAGCTGAACCTGTTTGGCGTGTCGTTCCAGCAAGACACCGCTAAATGCCACACAGCACACGAATCAATGGACCAACTGCGAAATGAGCTCGGTGAGCAATTTGTCTCTCGTTTTGTACCGGTGGATTGGCCGGCTAGATCATGTGATATTACGCCTTTACACTATTTTTAATGGGGGTACGTCAAATCGCCGGTAAACCAGCGTCAGTTGCAGCTTTGGGAGACAATATTACACGAGTTATTAGCAAGATATCACCAAATATGCTTGAAGAAGTGACTCAAAAGTGACCCTTAGCAGAAACCACTTGAAACGTAGCCATGGTCAACATTTACACCCAGTAATCATAAATGGCAAGCTTTGATTTATCAACTCAAGTATCGGAAGATTGTTTACATTTTTGCCATAACCATAACCACATAAGAACCCTCAGAATTCCTAAATTTATGAGAAATGGTAACATGCTTGGGCAACTTTTGCCCATTTTTCTGGCAACATAAGACCTCCGCATTAAAAAAAAAAAAAAAAAACTGCACGTCTCTTGAGTAAACCTGTGAATCGTTACATTCGTATCGAGCTAAGCAGCGGAAGAAAGGAATAGGTGGTAGTCGAAAATGGCGATGTCTGAAGGATATGACGTCCCATTTCAGTGATTCTAGATCGATGTTCAGGATCTGGGTAACATGTAGCTGTGCGTTTTGGTGCTGCAATATAACTTTGTCGCGCGTTTCAAGTTGTCTTCGTCGCCGTGTCTTAAATAGTTACGCATCTCAAACGCAATGGCAGTCAATAACTTTCGGTTACAAAAACGAAACTATACCACGTCGAGCTAGTCCCAACAATGCGTTTTGATCTGTGGACGTTTGGCTTACTGTCGAAGTTGATGAATGGCTGTGGGCGTAGTGCAATGGTAATCATCATCGACTGTTGAGCGGATGGTCTGTAGTTCTAGTATGTCTAAAACCAAGAATAATTCCTATACGGAAAAATTATGCAACAACATCAATTGTGAATGAGAGATGATCAAAAAAATGCTGACGAAGGCATAACACTCGCAGATAAGATCACTTCAAAATTCATACCCTGTGTGTGCATTTCAAACAAAAAAGTTACTGTGAACTACAACCAACGCGAATCAGTCGAATCTCTCGAATCCTATCTAGGACAACCACCCCTGGAGAGTAGTGAACGAACACCTTCGACACAAACCACCCATCCAGATTGTGCGACAAACACCATAAGAGCGTACACTCTTAAACCTGCGCGAACCCTATAAAAAAATATATATAGCCGAGGCGCTTCCATAATTTCTTTCGTTATCGACTATCGTAATGAATTGACCTCAGAACGCCAGTCACAATAGGAGGCAAAGAACTTTTCCTTTCTTGCCCCTGGACCAAATGGCCGTTTGTGAAAAAAGCCCCGATCATGACTTTCGACCTTAACTCCTAAGACACCCAATTTTCTGGCCGGGGTTATGGCCAATGAATCCGCAAATTTTGTCCCAGTTATGCCTTTCGATGAACGGCTTTTAAAAAAGACAAGTGAGTTCCGTGAAATGGTCCATCAACTATTTTAAAAAGGCGTATGACTCGCGAATGTACCATGTCCTTGTTGGGAATCCCGATCAAGTTGGTGAAATTGATATAAAAGTATGCCTTAAGGTAATCAAAGGATGAGTTGAAGTACAAAACGGCTTATCTGAAACATTTGAAATTTGTGAAGGATTAAGAGATGAAGACGCCTTATCACCACTGGTTTTTCATTTGCTTCATTCACACCCGTTCTAGCTAATCCTGATAATCTGAATCATCACGTTGACATGTCGAAGGAATGGACAGTGGACCAACAACCAAAAGAATAGAACAGCGAAATATCGAGAGAATACATTCATGGCAGTGAAACTTAGCGGTTGTGTACGAAGCTCTGAACTTTTGTGAACTTCTTCACCGGCCCGGGATGCTCCTTGTGCTGAAGGTGATGTTCTTTCATTTTCAGTCTCATCGGTAATTTCTATAATCATTTGACGCATCTAAGCCGTTGAAGAGCAAGACTAAGAAATTCACAAATGTAGTGATGAAAAGTTGTTGACATACATACGTATGTATATACCCAGTGTGACGTCTCTGATTTAACATTACTGCCTAGGACCGGTAGCGCCATCTATTAGAAAACGGCGGATTCTCATTAATAAACCGAATTTTCTCGATGACTCCAATTCGAATTTAGTTCATACAATTTTGGGAAAAATGTCTCCAAAGCTTATCTAGTCATTACTAAAAGGCCGAACCGTCAATCATGTAAAAGTTCAATTAGGTAATTAACGAAGTTTATCTATACACAAAGACCAATTAACTCAAGGACGAAGCATTCGATCAATGAAATATGAAAATGATGAATTCGACCATGAACCGATTAGACAAAATCAAATTATGAATATAATTGGTAAGGGTAAACGCTTACGGGCCAAACTAATGTGACTAAATATAGTTTAATGGATAATCCATGGGCATAGAACCAGGCGATTAATAGGATAATTAAGCATTTTCCCTCGAGACTGTTTAAGACTACACACCGACCAGTCTGCTCGTCAATCGACAGTGGTAAATGATTTTTCAAAATGCTTTTCCAAAAGAAGGAAGTTCGAAAGCAACTTTCAAATCGGAAGTTTGATAAATCCTTTTTTGTTCTATTCGAATGTTGCCCTCAAACTAAGTTAAGTTGGCAAAGTGCTTTTGAGCCGAGTTCACATTCATTCGACTGTTTTTTTGAATACACCTAATACAGTGACCCTACATCTAAGCTTCTTCGGTATTCATACCGTCCATACGGCAAAAAAAAACTGTTTTTAATGGATACTTGAAAAGATTTCTCTCCAAATCTTCGGTTTACTGGTTCCATTCTCTGCGGTTCGCTTCCGGTGCATGCACTTTATACAGGGAAGTTTAATGGAGTCTTATCACCACATCTTTCCCCTTACCTCGTACCTTTCATTTCACACAAAATCATAATAGTCTCGTCTGACGGTCACATCTTCTCGTGGTTGCGGTCAACCTTATTCATCTCCGTTTCCTTCGGCTCCGGATTGCATATTTCCATGTGCATTCCATATGCTCCTCTAGTTAGCAATCATATCCGGAGATGATGGTACATTGCTGAACGGCAGGGGTAACGAAATACAAACAAAAAAAAAAATTCATAAATCTCTTCCCAGAGCTTGAGCGAAGGCAAGGATGCGGAATAAGTTTCTTCGGTGGCAAGGAAGTGCCAGAGAATAAGAAGTATGCACCCTATCTTAAAACTGCTGCAGACGGTGGTTGCAGGCAAGAGCAGCTCACTTGAGGTTTCCGCAATTATGCAATGCTACCCGCAGCAGCATCATCATAGATTTGCATGCATTGCAGCTGCATAGGCAGAAACTAAATATTCTCCTTCATATCCATCCTCCGCAATAACCGTTTCGATCCATCCATCTCACCAGCATGCTTCCAAGAATAAGAAGAAAAAACATAAAACATTTCCCACACACATGGTTTCGTTGCCATTCCCGTCCTCATCATCGTCATGCATCTACATCTACTTCCCTTTGTCAGTCTTAATGATCTGTGCTTCTTCACGAATTGCCTACAAGAAACGTTCACAAGAGCTGCGTACAATGAAAAGCAGCCAAATGGATGCAGCAGAGGGCGGGGAAAAAATAACGACTGCACTTGAGAAGGCGCTAAGGAATGGTGGTATAAGAATGCGATTCCCTTGCATTAGGGGTTTCATTAAGCAGAACAGACAACACGAGTAACAACGGACGGCAATCCGCAAGCAATAGCCTCGGAATACTGTTATTTCCAGCAACGATGACAGCTTAACTGGGTTAATACGATTTGCTGGCGTTCCAGTATGCAAGTGGTGCTCGGCGTCGTGTTGGTCGTGTGCAGTCATATCGACTAAGGTTAACTACCTTGACCCTTATTGGTGAATCGGTTTTACGTTCGATAGGTCTTTCGTCTCGGCCATCGTGGATGTGGATGTGGTGGCATTGCAGATGTGCGACGAATGGGTATGATAGTGAAATAAATGATTTGCGATTGTCAGGCTTAGTGGTGAACTTGAAAGGAATTACGTTATGTATACGACATGGGCTACAGCCGTATGTGTTAGGTTCAATTCAATGAATCAAGGCGGCTTTATAAGAATAAATTTAAATTATTGTCAGATAAGGTTCTGAAGACCTAACGACATTGATATACGGCTCGCATGAGTGAGTGTTTTTTTTTTGTTCTAGCAAGAGTAATAAGTTTATAGTCGATCAATTACTCCCCTAGATGCTGTTTCCCAGAGAGATCAAGACCCATTATTTAAACTTTCTATGACTTAACAACCAGACTCTGACTCTATCTTGGCTAAAAGTTTAACATAGAAATAGAAGACCTAGTTAGGGAAGATTTCTACGATCTGAAAAAAATAAAAATACGCAAAAAAAAATCGGTAAAAAAGTGGGGACTGAAGCCTGAGCTGCCTCTGTGAATGTGCACGACCGTTGTCTGGCCCATCCTTACCTATCGCTCTTCAGTCTGCGCCAAGAAAAGCTTATAACCTGAACAAACTTAACAAGATTCAAAAATCGGCAGGAATCGGTGCCACAGGACCATTCGATCATGCTTAATATAATCTTGCACATCCTATCCTTGGACCTTCCCACCAAATATACGATGACCTGTGCCATCAGATTAGAACTGCGGCTCCGGCAGACTAAATTACTCAAATATTGATTTCAGCAGCATGGTGCATTGACGCCTTCTATCCGAAAAAAAATTAGAGATCCGCACAGCCGTAACTGTCTATGGAAAGTATGATCAGGCCATGATGTTTGATTTAATTCTGATTGATGAGGGCATGGGCAACGTTCGGTTCGAATAAGAAGGTGACATAGTTTGCATAGCCCGAGCCCCAATTATCCTATTATGTCGTTTTACCTCAGTCGTTTTGACGGTCGTCTGACTAAACGACTTTGTGTGAGGTTATATGAAGTCCAACGTTTATGTCAATAAGCTACGTATCCTGGAAACCATGTGTCCGAAACAATTCGAAAAGTAATAGAAAATGCCAAAAACCTAGAATGCATAATATTGGTTTCTCAAGTTGCTATTTAATTGAACAAACTGCAACTTGTGCTCCTTCTAAGTTTGACTGATTGAAGATGAAATATATCCCTATTTCAAAATCCAACGAAAGAGTTAAAAAGGGATTCAGAGGGAAGTGGGGTTATTGCAAAATCTTTAGATAGACATAGACATATGTCATGCAAATTTGATAAACAGCTTTCGCTATTTGAAGAAGGAAGAACCTTTGGGGAGTTCAAACTCCAGCCAGAATGCTGATTGAGAAAATATTCTGACCAAAAATTTTGGTGACGCTATCTTCGAAATCGTATCGACAATAGATGAATCGCTGAATTGACTACTAAAACGTCTTCAAATATCGGCAATGAGAGATTATTCCGATTTCGAAATTAGAATCTGGGAAACGATCATGGAAAAAGGGTATTTAAAATCGTGGTTATAGGGTTTCTTGTGCTTCCTCCCTGGTTCCAAGTAGGTAACATGCGCTTTTGAATTTTCCTTCTAATGTAAGCTCCTTACAAGCTTGGGTAATTGAGTAATTGTTATGCTTCAATCATGTCTAGTTGAGAATGACCAGGTTTATAGCTTCCATGCAATTTCTTGTATGAATTCGAGAAAGGGGTTAGGGGTTCAATGCACATCCCACGAGAAGGTGAACTAAGGTCCTCTTCGATTCGTTGGAGAATATGTATGTCTTTCTTTACGCCTGCTTTCTTGAGGTGTTCTCCTTTCTCAACTGCTTACGTTTTCTGTGTTCCTCATATTATAGAATAGCTCAGCTTCTATAAAGGGGTTTTTAGCCCCTTTGCTAACAAGTTTGCGTGTCGCTGTAATGCCCTCTATAAAGATTGTGTCACAAGAAACAATTAACAGACGTTTACGGGCAATGGGGAAGATCAACAAACTCGGTAAATGGGTCCCACACGAGTTAAATGAACGTCAAATGAAAAATCCTAAAGTCATTTGTGAAATGCTGCTTCAACACCGCGAAAGGAATTCATTTTTGCATCGAATTGTGACGAGTGACGAAAAATGGATTTATTTTGAAAATCCGAAGCACCCGCCATACTTCCCTGACTTGGCGCCATCTGACTATCAACTTTTTGCATCAATGAGGCACGCGCTTGCAGAGCAGAACTTCAGCGATGAATGGTTTGTCGCGAAAAACAAGCGCATATTTCCTTTTAAAAATGCTAGGCGTCATTAGTAGGGATTTGGAAAATCTGGGACCCTTGAACCTATTCTAAATTTAGATCTTGATCCATACATATACCATTTTTCCAGTGATTGCTGAGTTCGCAATACCCAGATAGGGCCTGACAAACCTGTTTATTCCCAAGTCTTGCGCGCATTTTCTAACAGCGTGACCTCTGGACATTGGCAAGGTCATTATATAACTAATGACTGACAGCAAGGACTAACAATGGTATGGTTTTAGATAATTTAAGAGATTTTAAATGCCATAATAAGACTGAACGTTAAAAATTTACTTCTAAGTTTCTAGACCACTATTTGCTTTTAATCAAAATAGTCCCAGATATCTTTCTAAAACCTGGCCAATATGTTGCACATTCCACAACGATCGGTGGTAAGACCTATACTAACGAATAAAATGAATCTTAATAACAAGACCGCGAAAAACTGGTAAGCCTCAGATTCGGATAGATAATGCGACCCATGGAAATGCTGAAAGAATTATGATTTTCGATTCTGCACCAACAATTCTAGATCGTTCAACAGATCACGTGCGGCTGAATAAATTACGAAAGCCCTGGTCCGTTATAAAATACACATCACCGCCTTCCAGGAAGTGTAATGGGATGGACAGAGGAATGAAAAAATGCAACAAATAATACGAAGAGTGATACGAGAGTAGGAGACAACGTCTTTTGAGATTTATTATTTGACGTGGATTAAAAAAAAAAGTATAAGTATAGTAAGTATTATACACGACCAGGCAACGCGTCCCTCACAATATCCATTGTGATTCCATGGCTTGAGATTAATTCACATGAGACTGACGGTCAGCAGGCATTAACTGATACACTGTTTGCACATTGTACGTGAACATGCGTAAGTCTTTCACTAAAATTCGCTGTAGGGTCCGTCTGGTGATGCCAAATTACATGGCCCGTCGCGTCGTCTGGTTGTTGTTTCTTCGTTCTCAAGGACATGGGCAGGTACAGCCGCGATATTCTCGACCGGATGACCAGTCCGGTTGCGGCCACGCCCTGCATGATCTATGGTTCCAATCTGTTTGAGTCGAGTAGCTAAGCGTCGGAAAGTTTGCCCAGTGGGCGCAACACGGTTAGGAAATCGACGTCGAAATTCACGGTGCGTTAACATCACCGACTGAGTGGGTCAAAAAAATCGAGATAAATTTTTCTACGCTCTTGCGGAGTATAGTGCTCCGTTGCTTATCTGTTTGTATACTGCAGTTCACTGTATACTGTCTAGTTCACAAATGTCAAATATGATTGACGTACGACGTCATTTGCAAAAATCATAACATCCGATGGGATGATTAATTTAGCGCCGCCTTGTACATAATGACCCTGATACTGTTTAAGGCAATTACGATTGGAACAGAAGATAGTTCCTGTGACCATTAGGCTTCTGTCGGAGGCGGTCATTGGAAGGTTCAAATGATCGATGATTTCTTGTTACATTTGGATTCCTGAGTTTTCGCTAGAGTATTGGCATTGACCTCACTCTTCTATCAACTCCAGAGAAAGAAGTCTGAAGTCGGAGGTGGACGTGGTGCAATGGTTATCATCACCGACTGTTGAGCCAAAGGTCCATAGTCAAAAACAATTCCTATATGGAAAACTGTACATCAGTTGTGAATGAGAGAAGATCAGAAAGTGCTGACGAAGGTATAACACTCGCAGTTTATGATCACTTCAAAATGTATAGTTTGTGTGTGCACATCCAATATAATACCTTAATGGCATGGAAACAAAAGAGTTACTGTGAACTAAAACCAACGCGACAAAGTCAGTCGAATCTTTCGAATCCTATCTAGGACAACCACCCCCGGAGAACGAACATCTTCGACACACACCATATGCGCCCCGTCCAGGTTGTGTAACAAAGACCAAACAAAAAAAAGAAAAATGTCAAATCAGATGACTTCAGAGGATAATCAATTTCTCCTCTAACTTTTATGCCGTTATAAGAGGCATTTTTATCTTCTCTAATTTCGTATGCTATAAATTGTTTCTGCGAACAAAAAGAAAAAGATGCATTCTGGCTAGATTTCCACAACCTTGTCAAAATCATCCCAAAGGAAGAGCTTTTGTTTGTTGGGGGAGATTTAAACTGACATGTCGGGAAGACAAACGAAGACTATGAAGACTACCACGGAGGGCTGGGATACGGCACCAGGAACTCTTCAGGTGAAGATATCCTAAACATGTGCAAGTCGTACGGTCTTATAGTGCTAAATACCATGTTCGTCAAACAAAGCAGGCACCTGATCACTTATAGCAGCGGCGAACATGAAACTCAAATAGACTATCATTTGGTATCCAGTTTCATGAAGCCACGTGTTAAAAATTGCAAAGTGATCCTGGGAGACGCGATCGCCCCTCAACACCGTCTCCTCCTCACTGAATTTTTTATGGAGGCGAGTAAGAAGTCAAGGCAGCAAACGAAGGTGTCTGAGAGAATCAAGTGGTATAAGCTGGATAAAGGAAAAGGCGAAGCTTTTATCCCCAACATGGAAAACTACCTCTCTTCCATTATCGATGAGGTTGGTAATGAGGAGTGCAGAGCACAAGACATGTGGGATTCCCTACAACAATCTGGCCTGGAGAAAGCCAAATCACTGCTCGGAACATCTAAAGGCCCCTGCCAACACGCAAAAGAAACCTGGTGGTGGACAGACGAAGCCAAAGCAGTGATACACGAAAAGAAAATGGCTTTCCAAGCTTGGTCAAAGTGCTCTTCTACTAATAGAGAGGAAAAAGCTCGCCGTGAAAAGGTATATAGATGTTGCAAAGGTATCGCGAAAAAAAAATGCGCCGAATTCAAAGCGAAAAGCATGGAAGGCCTCTATCAGGAGTTGGAAGAAATATCGTCTTCTGCGTCTGACAGGAACCAGGCTACCCAGGAGCTTCGACAAAGTAATTTGAACAAAGGAGCAAATATCTTTAAGATAGCCGCCCAGAGAAGAAGAAATGCTCAGGAGATTCGTTTATTAACAATGCTGAAGGCCAACTCCTTGTGGAAGACGAAAAAATTCTCCACAGATGGCGACAGTATTGCGAGGAACTTCTGAACGAACAGTTTCCCCGAGTGTACTTTCCAAGAGCCGCCCCGAATCATGCCGAAATATCCGACATCACAGTCGAAGAAGTTCGGTACGCGGTTAAAAACTCCAAGAAAAGACAAGCTGTTGGGCCGGACGGGATACCCTCTGAGTTCTGGAAAAAGATGGGAGACATCGGGTCTAGATGGCTCATGGTTCTTATCTCCAAACTTATGAGAGGCGACACTATGCCTAATCAATGGAGGGAAAGCTATCTTCTTCCATTGCACAAAGGAAAGGGTGATACGCGAAATTGTGATAACTACCGTTCTGTCAAGCTGATGTCGCACACCATGAAGATCGTTGAACGGGTATTAGATAGCCGACTGCGGAAAATAATACGACTATCTGATGACCAGTGCGGGTTTGTCTCGGGTAAATCAACAACAGATGCAATCCAAAGTATAAGGGTCATGATGGAAAAGCATCGTGATTCGTCAAAGGACTTGCATATGGTGTTGGTTGATTTCGACAAGGCCTTTGACCGGCAACCAAGAGATCTTTTATGGGTAGCGCTAAGACAAAAAGGAGTTCCAGAAACCTACGTGCGAGTGATCATGGACATGGACAATAGAGCAACGACAAGAGTAAGATGCACCGCAGGAGTCACCGAAGAGTTCGCAATCAAAGTCGGTGTACACCAAGGGAGCGTCCTCAGTCCACTGCTTTTTATAGCAGTCCTTGATTGCTTGCTTGAAGGAAAAGTGACGGACTCCAATGTGCACCAGCTATTCTTTGCTGACGATGGAGCCATTATAAGTGATGATCAGGCGTCCCTACAACGAGCACTTGATGTGTGGGTGGACATTTTTGAGGGACACGGGTATCGTATTAGTTCAAAGAAGACAGAGTATCTGTGCTGCCCGTTCTCTGACCCTCATCAGCCTATTCCAGACATTTATTTGAATGGAAGTGTGCTTCCCAAGTGTGAAAAGTTTAAATATCTGGGATCTATGAATAATAAAGATGCAACTTGTGATGACGACATCAACCATCGCGTAAGCGTAGGGTGGATGAAGTGGCGGGAAAACTCCGCCATCTTCTGTGATCGAAAAATGCCCTCTAAGCTGAAAGGAAGGCTCTACACTTCAGTTGTACGCCCGGCGCTCACATACGGTTCACAATGCTGGACAATGCATAAAAAGTATGAGAGCAAATTAACGGCAGCTGAGATGAAGATGCTTCGCATGACAGCGGGAGTAACAAAGCGTGACAGAATTAAGTTCAAAGATCCGAGGAAGCCTCCACGTAAAAGAAACCATCACAAGAAATATAGAGCGCGACCGACTCAGTTGGTATTGCCATGTTCAAAGGAGAGATCCTCTGAACCCCGTCCAAAAGGCGTTATCAATCAACATTCCAATTTCAACACGCAAAAAAGGCAGGCCGAAAAACAATTGGTGCAAACAAATGCAAAAACACCAGCATTTGATTGGCCTCAGCGATGAAGTAATCCCAAACCGGGAAGCCTGCCGCTACTTTCTGAGGTCAAACCGGCGGACCCCACAAGCGGACCAGTAGGAATGCAGTTATGTAAGTGGGAAGGTTATGGTCCTACACTTCTGACCATAACGACGCCGGAAAAAAAGGAAAAGAAGAAGAAGATAAATTGTTTCTGTGAATCTTGAAGTCGAACGCAGAGAAAGAAAAGTAAGGCCCAACGATGAAGACAACCCATAGTCCGCACTCCACTATGACTTTTTTGCAATGCATGGTCCACAGAAATGATAATTTTGTTGATCCACGTACCCACTAATCTAAGGCGATTCATCGGAAAAGATCAAGTTTTTTGACTAATTGTAGAACCATTTGACGAATAGGCAGGGTCGTACATCGTCCAAAGGCTTGAATTGTTGTGTAAAGGAGGATCAAACTTTAAAATTTGCCACAAAGTGAGGCCCAATTGTTGACTTCAGCGGTGAACTGACGTGCTAGGCTGGTTACGAACACTTCCGCTCAAAATGCACTGGGCTTTGGCATATACCTATGTTTGAGCTTATACCTTATACGTTTTCCTATTTCTCGAAACACTTCATTATTTAAAGTCCGAATAGGACGATTATGTTCCCCGCAACATTTAGTGAGTGCCAGTAACAGCTAACAACCAGGCCATTAATTTGCTCACTCTTTAGCTGGGCAAATGAATTTTGAAAGCTTCGTTTTCGTACGGTAAACAAATAGCTAAAATATGAAGCATGGAAGAACCAATGCCTTACTGCATACTTAGTGAACTGAGATTGCCTACAAGCACTATAGTGACGCATGATGTATAAAAAGCATGATTGAGAGTTCCTGTTAGTTCTCCGAAAGTGTGCAAATTTCCATCTTTCTTTGTCTATTTACTTTGAAAAACCCCAGAGACGATTAATCACTGACCGTAACGGCGGAAACAAATTTGAATACCAAAAGAATCACTGATCCAATCACACCATCCGAAGCAGCCAAGTTAAACGAGAGCCCAGCTGTGCATAATTAAAACAAACAACGAGTCGATTTAAAACCAAATTAATTGCCAAATAACTGCCCCCGTTAATAGGAAAATTCATCGACGATTCGTTTCTCGGGGAATCAACTGGGTGTGGCGACTGTATACAACGCCGCAATGCATCGTTGTTATATTCCTGTATTTAACGGTTTTGCAAGTGCGAATAATTGTTTTTTGAAAATTGAAATGAGGCTTCCTCGCCACCGAGGGGGTGATGTGACTAATTAAATTAATTGGATGCGATTGAAAAGCAGGCTAACAAAAGCAGCAAATCAATAGTCGCCTCTTATTGGAAATCGTATTTGTGTCGTTTGAGCTAGAAGTTGTCACTTTCGTTTTGAGGAGGATTTGGCGAGAAGCACTTCGCTTATGTCAGCTATCCACTACACCGTACTATTCAAGGACACACTAGCTGGGCTTCCACAGAGCATTCACGTCATGACACGGTACCTTGCATAAACGGAGGCATCTTACACTAATTGAAATTGGATAATCTGACTATGGTGTGGGCCTATGTTCGTGTGTGTAGCATTTATTTTCTGTCGTCTCATATATGTTATTATAAAATTGACATGAGCCGGGGCATTCGGGCACAATGAAGTGGACTGAGCAGGGAAATCGATAGATTTGGCATCAGGACAAGACAGCTATTGATTGTGTTGATTTGGTTTTGTTTGTGGACTTTGCCTGATTAAGTCCTTGACATGGACCGGGAGAAGGGTTCTCATCCGACGATAGGAAGAACAATGTGGCTATGCTGGTTATTTATATAACGTTGGCAGCGTGCCCGAGAGCCATTCGGAGTCGGGGAATACTCGTGTATGCAAGACGCTGAATAAGCTATTTGCTAAATGAAAATAGTCTTAGTAGGCATGATGGACTCTTGATTGGCTTCTTGAAATGTCCACTACAATCACTGATATGGATTGGAGTGGTTCTTATTCCTCTTGAAAGGGTTGGAGGTCCGAGATTATTGTTTTCCGCATAAAATATGCGTTCTATTCCTGTGGAGGCCAAATCAATCCAATTAGATAAAAGGCACATTTATCAGCTCAATCAAAATATGATGATTAGCTTTTAGGTAATGATTGGGGCTTTCACGTGTATACATATATTCCTGCTTGATGATAATATTGTTCTAATTGGCATTGCCATTCGAGAAAGCATGTCACTCAATTGAAGGTGTGAGGGGGCAAGAATATGATTCCAGACAGGTCCCTTCATTAGCCTAAAAGGGAAAAAAATATATGCGATCCTTCAAAATACTATGCTAACATCAAGGCTCGGCTCATTCTAGGGAAAAGAATTGGATCGAGTGAAAATATTATTGGGCCTACTATAGGGTGGCCCTAAATCGATCACTCTGTTGGAAGTTACCACGCGACCCATCTACGAAAACGAAAGAGACAGACGCATTTCAGTAAGAGACTTAAACTTTTAAAGTGCAGACAGTCCATCAGCTACTAGCTGCAGACCGTCTAAACTCCGCTCACGCTCTACTGAACCTGAACGATGAAATAGACAAATTTCGGTCGAAATTCCTCACGAGTGAAGAGGCCCATATATCTTTCACGAAGAACCATTACAAGACTCGCAGTCACCGCACGATGCACTGTTTATGCGTTCCGTCAGGACGGAGGTGTCGTCGAGCCTGGTTTTTTGGGAATACTGTGGGTAAAACGGTTACTGTGTGACTAGAGAGCGATATAGAACCATGACTAACGAGTTTTTTTTTGCCGTAAGTTAAAAATCCGGCTGATTTGGCACTGATTCTCCAATTAACCGACGGAACAGAGGACCAAGTCGAATAACCTTTAGGTGCTTTCGAATTTTATGACTATTGCCATCGTTAACTATATTTTGTTATTTTATTGACAGAAAACTAAAATCATATCTTCATCAAATAAATATTAAAATAAACTGTTCATATAGCTAAGTAAATTATTCATCGATATCGAACGATTGGCAGCAATAGGCTTATTCGCTGTTGGTAAATACCACGTCCAATCAAGTGGTTTTATCTGATATTGGTAGCGCTCTCAGATAACAACGGTTTGCTAATAAATATGAATTGATGGCTTCTATTGCCTTTTTTTATCGGTCATATGAGTAATTGGGAAATTGGCCTTTATTGTGGGGTTGTCCAAATCATTGATGCAGTAACTGATTTTCAATCAAATAACGTGTTGTAAAGTTCCATGATCTTTTTGATTTTATGGTGAATTTATTCACTTCCCAGTTTAGATTGAATAAAATACCCCAAAAGTCTTTTTTCGAAGTTTCCTTTCATTTTAATAATCAATCCTGAGAGATGGAATGGCTTATGAGGGAGTAAACTAACTAAGTAAATAAAGTTCGACTTTTTGAGGCACAAATCCCCAGCAAAGCAGCCTAAACTTGCTCCGAAATTTAACGAAACCAAATTGTTTGTTTGCTTATTATTTTTGATATTTTTTATGATACTCGCATAAAAAGGGGCTGATAATAATGTTTTCGGGTTTTTATTCAATAAGGAAGAGGATTGAGTTGCTTTGCTTCAAATGCCAAGGTTATCAGTGAACAACCTTTTATTATGGCCGTATATTGACTTTGCGTCAAAAGGCTTTATTTATGTTTACTTACTTGGCGGTATCGTTCGGGGTGAATCAGAGCCACAATTAATAGGCCTATCTAGTTGACATGATCTCTAACCAACTGCTTCTAGTTTTGCACGCGCAATTAGGTAAATCATCTTTTGTATAAGGTTTGTTCGAAAAATAAAGTGACTTTTTATTTTTCTCAGAAAATATTCAAATATTAATATTCATTTTGTCCCCTTCAACAATATCCCCCTCAAATATAATACACTTGCGCCAGCGATACGGTCTTCACATAACTTCCCAATCGTGGCAAATCTCCGTCCTTTTACGGGTCTTTTCAGTTTTGGGGAAAAAAGTCGGTGGGGGCCAAGTCTGGTGGGTACGGTGACTAACGCATAATTATGGTTTTGTTTTCGGCCAAAATATTTCACCTAACCAACGATAAGAGAGCAGGTGCATTATCGTGATGCAAGCGCTATACATTTTTTTTCCACAAATCCGGACGTATAAGTTGCGGGTTATGTTCATTATTGACCGTACCACCATCCGACAAGAACTCGTGGTGATCCTCGCCTTTGTAATCGAAGAAATTAGTGAGCAAAACCTCCACATCTAACCGAACTTGGCGTGCTTTTATCGGCCTTGGCTCTTCTCGTCACTTCCATTGGGATGAGTGGGCTTTAGTTACAGCGTCATAACCCTATGCCTATGTTTCACCATCATTGACCCTTTCCAGCCATTCACGTCATTTAACAGCTCCTGGGCGTACAATTTTGTAATAGATGCTTCATGTCCAAAATATCTGAAAAAATAAATCAGGGCTTGAGCTAACCGATATGCCAATATCCTCAACAACTTTCCTGATAGTAATTCGATAACGGTTTTCTTCACTATTTGCCTCAACTCTTTCATTCGTTGTTGACGCGCTGGGCGTTCAGGGCGGGCATTGTCATTAACATCTTCTCGGTTTTCTGTAAAGAGTTTTACCACTTATAAACATTCTTTTTCGCTTAAAGTAGACTTTCCAAATGCCACGTTGGAGGACTTAATTTTATTTTTCACACAAAATTTAATACAGATCTCATGAACAATTGCCAAGCACGTACCAAGTAATCTAACCTTTATTTCTATGAAAAACAAACTAAACATCCAAATGGCTGACAATGTCAACATATCTTAGGGCGCATGAGTACCAACACAATAAAACTAAAATTGAATGTACTTATCTCGCGAAATTTAATAAGTCGCCTTAATTTTTAACAGACCTCGTATGCCAGCCACGATCACCACGTCGTATTTAAGGATGATGTTAAAATAATCACATGACAATACATCGTCCCGATTGGATCCATTTTCAACATTGAAAATCTCCGTTAGTTCATTACCGACCCTAATGGAGCAGCGAGAATTTTCTGTTGACTTCTGAGTTTGGTTGGTATGGCATAACGACAGACGAGAGGTTTCAGACGTTCACAGAGAAATTCACCTAGATTTATCGTCATTTGATGATCCCTCCCGAGAGTCACCACCAACTTATGCGCAGCCCGGTGATTGTGAGATAGTGGACCACCTTGGGAGTGGTCGTGGTGCAATGGTAATCATCACTGACTGTTGCGCGGAAGGTTTGTAGTCCAAGTCTGTCCGTAGTCAAGAACAATTCCTATACAGAAAAACTGCAACATAAGATCACTTTAAAATTCATACTCTGTGTATATATTACATTTCCAATATAACAACTTAATGACATGGAAACAAAAAAGTTTATGTGAACTACAACCAACGCGACAAATTCAGTCGAATCTCTCGAATCCTATCTAGGACAACCACCTCCGGAGAATAGTGAACGGACATCTTAAACACAAACCATCTTCTCCAGGTTGTCTGCAATTTGAACCTGCGAGAACTCTATAAAAAGGTTCAAAAAGTAAGGAAAGAAGATCTTATAAACGATAGTTAGGAAACTTATACCCCTAAGGGCATCCTTTTTTATGGGCCTGTTTAATAATGGTGACATTCCTCTCCTCAAGCGTGCTTTCTTCCGACCTTGTTGTTGTTGTTGATAATTTGTGCACGTTTTCAACCAACTCAAAACCAGGTGCTCTGAATAGTACTGCAGGCAGTCCGTCTACACGAGCAGTTCTTGTTCATCGATCTAAGGTTTCTCAGGCACTGCTATTCGTCCTTGATAGAGATTTTACCCCTAAGTGTAACACTCAAACTCGAAAGCCAGATTCTTATTTGCCCCAAAATCAAGGGTAAGTCTGTGTCGCTCCTAACTGATCCGAGCACATTTGGCAATGGCACAACACATTTTTTTTAAATGTTTATTTGGACTTACTATCGTGTAATACATTCTAGTAGACGGCTACTGTCGAAATTTCAGCCGGATCAGACTCGTAGTTTTGTTTTGACCGCGTGTGGAAGCGCGAGTGTCCGCGGATTTTAGAAAAATGGAAAAAGAGCAATATCGGTCGGTGATTCGATTCTTGTTTTTGGAAGGGAAATCGCGCAGCGAAATCAAAGAGCGTTTGGATGCTGTGTACGGTGACTCTTTTCCTTCGATGGCGACCATCAAAAATTGGTTTAACGAGTTTCAACGTGGTCGCACGTCGATCATTGATGAGCTACGTCAAGGTGCCCCGAAAACGGCTACAACGGAGGATAACGTGACAAAAATCCACGATCTCGTATTGGCAGACCGCCGATTGAAGGTGCGTGAGATAGCTGAGACAGTAGGCATTTCTTTTCTATTAATTTTTTTTTGTAGGCTAAGTGCTTATCGGATCACCCTCGTATAGACGAGTATGTATCGATTTATATTAAATAATCTCTAAGCTTTTACTTAACAAGTCACCCCAATGATAGTTCAATGCTGACAAGACACATATATCTTGTTTTTCTTTTCTTTGGAGACTTCTGCTATCTGTTGGAGCATTCTCCAAATACAATAACACAAATACTGGTCCATTGTATGGCCAGACAAACACCTTAGATGTTATGATGATGAGATGAGTTACAGCTCAAGAAGAGCCAAAGCCAAGCTTCTTTTATTCACTTATGTTGTGTGCGATTTGTTTTCCACACAAATGAACCGAACCTAAAGCTTAATGCCGATTCCGAACGGCGAGAGCCGAGAAGCTTTTTCAGGGCAAGCGTACAACGGGGGGTTTGGGTTTTGCCAGTACCCCGTCGAGGAGAGAAGTCGGGAAAAAATCATTTGATGGCATTGGTGTTATCGGGATCCGAACTCGCTCATCATGCACCACGGCGCTCTAAAAAACACATGCATCAATGGGGTCTTGCTTATGCTTAAGCTTACCAGCTTCAAACACACAATCCGGAATTGAATGGCTACCTCAAAAAAAGATTGAAGTCTTCGCTGAGGTAAATAATCTAATTCAACTTGTGAATGAGCCCACGCGAATACCTGACACGACAGGTCATTCGGCTATCACTTTGATCTTGTTTCTAATCTCTCATTCTTGGCTTGTTAAGCCATCGCATTGTATCAGCTAAAATTTCGCACGCACCCTGCCGCCTGAAGGAACGGTATGGCTGTACGACCCTTCGTCTTCTTACTGAAAAATGTAACCAATCCTTGCTCCACCTCGACGAAAGCAAGATCGTTGCTCCTGATATATCTAAAGTCATTGGCAGAGGTTGGCATTAGACGCCTTTTTCGAAAATCGATGAAATAGAAATTAGGGTGGTCGTGGTGCAATGGTAATCGTCACCTTAATGACATGGAAAAAAAAAAGTTACAGAGAATTACAACCAACGCGACAAATTCAGTCGAATCTCTCGTATCCTATCTAGGACAACCACCCTCAGAGAGTAGTGAACGAACATCTTCGACACAAATACCATACGAGCGTACACTCTTGAACCTGACGAACCATATAAAAAAAAAAATGACCATTCAAGCTGATCAATTCGCTCTTGATTGTTTCAAGTCTGACATCTACGAAATAAATGCTGGTGTTCCACAAGGCTCTATTCTGTCGCCGACACTCTTTTTAATTTTTATTAATGATCGCATGTCTGCTACTTCTAATCCCGTCCACTCCATCGCTGGCTCACATCCATAGAATTGGAATGTGAACGTTAGAATACGCTAAATTCAATTCCGACCTCGACAGCATAATAAAGTTGAATAAGTACTTAAGCGAATCCTTAATAATCAGCCATTATCCATTAATGGCGCCCAAGAACGCTGCGAAATATCTAGGTTTTCTTAATCGATGCAAGAAATATTTCACGCTCTCTGATTTGGCTTTAAGCTATAAGCCCTACATCCGCCCTAAACTTGATTAACGCCAATATCTGGGCCCCCAAAGACCTGCTCCCAAGACATCTCTGCACCTGTTAGGTATAACTCAAAAGCGGAAGATGAAACTCTTAGGAGACTTTGATATCGCGAAGCTCTTGATTCGCTTAAACATCGATGTAAAACCAATGTGCGTCGGTACCTCCTTTGTCCATTTGCACCTTCGGTCCTTGCCATGCCTTGACAAGAGTCACCTAAAGATATTCATAAACCCTTTAGCACGCCTTTAAAAATCCGCTAAAGCCGAGGTTCGCTAAAAAAACGCGGTTTGACGTCGCACAGCCTTAAAGCTATTTCCTTGCTTTTAGACCAAGGTTTTCAAAATTCGCAAGTTCTTGTTGTGATATTGAGGCAGTAATGCCTCTAATCTGTGGCTTTTAACCTTTTCAATGGTCCAGGACACTCCTTTTCGAGGTAGCAATTACTATATTTCTAGGGTTGAAACCATCTGCGAGACGTTCTTCATTAACGCAAGACTCACCGTAAAATTCTATAATAATTCGAGGAGGCTTAGCCGTAGATTTTGTCAAATTGAAGTCGAATTATTTAGCTCCAAAGTTGACATTTTCAGGCATAACAAAAGTGATTTTACAGATGTAATGATGAAGAGATGTTTCTGATCTGACAGTGGGACTTCTATTTGCAAATTTTATGGTTCTCTATGCCGAACTCAATGATTTTGTATTCCTACAATTTAATGAACAATTATTGTATTACACATTAAAGTAAGAAAATTACCTTTGATATCAGGTAAATTGTAAACGTGGATACGTTCCACAACCTCTAAGTCAACAAAATAATGCGAAAGAGTACTTCTGTGGCTTTTATTCAAAGTCACTTACTCATTCAACCGTGCAATTAGCTGAAGTTCATTTCATTTAAGCTTGCATCAACAAAATGCTTTCAGTCAATTTTAAATCTCTTAAATTTGGCTTATTAGGGCACAGCTGTCTTACAAAGTAATATCATCTAATTAAGGGGGAAAATGCCAACTTGACATCCAACTTAGTTGCCCCGAGAGACATATGCTGACTCAATAGCAATTTATCGATTGTCTCCCCGAAAAACAATCAATTCATCTTACCTTGACACGTTTTCCTTTCTACATCTGACGGGCAACAAAAGCCTAGAGCCCTTCACCGCCCATAACTGCCGTCCGAACATTTAGTAGGTCAATTATATAAATCGCGATTATCGTCAATTATTATTGTTTTCGAATAGACTGCGTAGGAGTGCAAGCAAAGTCGAGATTCACCTTCTCGTCGTCAAACACCTGGAGTACATAGTTCGGGATCGCCACGTTGCGCTAAGTGGGCTTAGTGTATACACTAAAACGACAAAAATACCGTTAAGCAATTACATAAAAAAAAATCGAAGTAAATGAGAAAAAAGCGACAGAAACACTGACCCACATCCCATGTACATACACAGATATTAGTAATAGGCAGGCTTTGTTGCCCTGCGGAGGTGGTGCTTCTGCTCGTGAGACAGCGAACGTCCACTCACTCGTACGGAACACGTACTCGAATTTCAAATTAGAGAAATAAGACAGATAGACGCAATCTTTGTAATCTGACAGATAAATATTCTCGTCCACTTCCTACTCCACTGAGTCCGACTGGCTCGATTAGAGTAGAGTCCAACGTTACGGGAGTCATTAATACATTTGCGGATAATCGTGTTTCGACGACTGTTTGCGCGTAATTCTTCGACAACTCGTTGCTCAGTGTTCTGCCGGTTGTTGCTCAAAGCCAGGCGTGCGGCACACGAAGCTTCAGATTCGCGTACGTGCACGCGAGGCGCAAACAAACTACACAGATCACGAATGACGAGTACGCGTTTTGGTTTATTTATTAATAATTGAGCGCAAGTCAATGGATGCGGATCGCCTCAGTTGTGGTTCGATGTGCGACAGAACGACGTTCGAGAACGAATCGTATGCATCCGTCAGAATGCGCACTTGAAATTCAGCTGAAATAGACGCAAAAAACAACAACGACGAGTGCTTGTGCGAAATGCGGAAACACTTGACGGTGGTCATGAGCGCCGAGCACCGAGTTATTATTGTCGTCTTGTTGGTAGCTGGTTTAAGCTGTTCAGTCGCATGTGTCTGGATTTTAAATGATCGCATTTGGTGTGTAGTGTTGCTACCACGTGGTTGAGTAAGCAACGCGGAAAACTGCTCGGACTGGTTGTACTTGAGTACTTGAGTGATGGGCATTGTTTCGCGAGACTTGTGCGGTCCGATGACGATGGCTTTCAAATGAGATTAGCGGCTGTTTGAGTTAATAGCACGAATATGACTGCGAATCCGCATTTGGACAAGACGCTTTACTATTTCTTGTCAGTGGCTTCAACCGAGCGAAGTGTTGGGTAAAAAGAGAGTCGGGAAGCCGGATTAAGAAACTCAGCCATTCCTTTGATGCCGAAAGGTCATTCCGTCAATTGCGAGCAGTTGCAGAGAATTGTTCGTTAATTGCCGACGCTGGTAAAGGCGGGTCTTTTTTCTAAACTGACCGGTGATTAATGGCAGAATAAGTGCGACATCCATTCGTTAGTTGGCAAGACCGACAGACCTTCGTTTTGTGTAATTAGAAGAAGTTTTAGAGATCTACTTGGGTAGGTTCTGTTTTTTTTTTTTTGACATTGACTTAGATCATTTTGAATATTCTAAATTTAGAATGCCGCAATGCATTGGCTATGGCCATAGGGATGTACACAGCATCCGTGTTAAGGCAAAGTTATTTTAGAAAAGAGCTAAGATAAGGCTGTTATGCTCGAGTGCCTCATAATATCAGCAATGATGTTAATCTTCAAGTCTCGCAATGCTAATGACGACTTAAGTGGGCGCCTTTCTCAGGATTGGACTGATATCGAAAGATCAATTTAATGCTGTTTTTTTTCGAGGTTGGAACGTGATCTCATTGATGATAATGGGCTTCAAAGACCACTTGACTCTTGACAAGTGAAGCACTCTGAGAACACGGAATTCGCGATGAGTTCACATTGAGCACTTGGTACCATAGCTACCTCGATGGCAAAAGATCTGACTCGGCTAGTGTAAGGCTAAGATTTCATGGAATTTTATCGGATCCTGGTAATTACTTCCATGTCTTTAGTTGCTATATCCTGATGGTCACTATTAGTTTTTTCTATCATCTCCACGAAGGCCCTGTTATTTGAGTACATTTTTCGTTTTTAATTTTGGCCTGCCGAGTAGCCCTTAGATTATCAGAATTAGTCGCTATGAACAGGTTACCTTCTTTGCTAGGGGACCAAACGATTTTACAGTCTTTTGATTCTGTTTTTTGAAGAAGGTGCCTCGGTAAGGTGACGAAGACGCTTTTAGGTTATATGACTCAGATTGCCTTCTCCTTATTACTATAACACAGGCTAAGGTTCATATGTAGTTGTGGACAAAGTTGTTAACATTTGCCATTGAACGGTGTCACTTACAAAAAGAAAAAAGTTTTTCGGAACTTTCACTTGTGATTGTACGCCATTACTGATCGTGTAGTATCCCTATAAAACGTATCACGTTCTGTAAACATTCGAAACATTGCAAGGCTCGCCTTTCGAGGGGATCATTACGGTTGGACTTATGATCCACTCCATGTATTTTTGGAATGCATGCACGTGAGTTTGATGATGCATCCCTGTTCGTCGTAAAATATCGGTGCCACCCAGTCAGTCAATACTGTTCAAAGAAGACAGCCTCATAGGTAGAGTTATGGGGTATCCTCGAAAATTAGAGATCAGCGTATGCCCCGACAACTCCATTTTATAGTTTTTCGTTATAAAATTGATAAAAACTTAAGCAACTCTTCATTACACTATTATGCATCGGGGGATGATATTTTAACTTGTTCCTAAGATATGGGCCACTAAAAAAAAATTCCGAAAACGACAGAATTGGGCTCTAGGGGATCTTAATCTTAAGATTTCGTATCAAGCCACGAGTACTCTTTCTGACGGCTACTATTTGAGACTTGATACAAATTATAGGTACAATTGTCGTCACTTTCTGCCCATCTTATTAGGAGCATACAAATTTCGGATTGGGAAAGCTGGACGTCTTTAAGAGCGATCCACGAATCGACCCAATTTTTGGCTTCTTCAGAAAAGCGAAACAGAACGGGTGGTAGTTGAAAGGGTTGGAAAATATGGCGAGTGGGGCAAGGCATCATATTTCAGTGTTTCCAGGTAGGTTCTAACGACCTGAGCAAGTAACCGAGTATTGTCATGCTGCAAAATCACTTTCTCGTGTCTTTGTTCGAATTCAACGCTCACTTTAGTATACCACTCCGAGCTGATCCCATCAAATAAACAGTATAAGCTACGTTTGACTTGGCCAGGGCTTTCAAACGATGGGAAATGGTTGTTATATGGACCAGTAATGCCTCCAATTCAGCGTCTTGAAACTTTTTCATCGGACCACGATGCCCTCTACCGAAATCACAATTTTCGTAACGTTGAACACATTCAACGCTTAATATGTATGTTATTTTTCAACACTTAATTTTTAATTGTCAAAAAGAACAGAGGAAAATTCCAAAAATGTGTACGAGTACGAGGGTGGAGCTTCAACGTGGTCGCACGTCGGTGAGCCACGTTCAGGCGCCCCGAAAACAGCTACCACGGAGGATAACGTGACAAAAATCCACGATCTCGTATTGGCAGACCGCTGCGCCGATTGAAGGTGCGCGAGATAGCTGAGACAGTAGGCATTTGAAAAGATCGCGTGGGTCATATCCTGCATGAAATTTTGGGCATGAGAAAGCTGTCAGCGCAATGGGTGCCGCGTTTGCTCATTCCGGACAACAAGCTCAACCGTGAGACCACTTCAGAGCAGTGTTCGACGCTGTTTAAGCGCAATCCCAAGGAGTTTCTGCGTCGTTTCGTGACAGTCGACGAAACATGGATCCACTGGTATACACCAGAGACCAAGGAACAGTCGAAACAGTGGACTTCACCCGGCGAACGAAGAAAAAAGTGCTCTTCCACCATGATAACGCACCGGCTCACACCTTCGCGCTCGCCATGGCCAAATTGGTCGAATTGGGCTACGAACTGCTGCACCATCAACCGTATTCTCTAGATTTGGCCCCGTGCGACTTCTTTTTGTTTCCAAACTTGAAAAAGGCACTCGCCGGGCAGAAATTTCAGTCGAATGAGGAGGTCATCGCCGCCACGGAGACCTACTTTACAGACCTCGAGAAAACGTATTTTTCAGACGGGTTAAAGAAGTTGGAGCATCGCTGGGTCAAATGTATTGAGCTAAAAGGAGACTATATTGAAAAATAAATCGCTATTTCTCCAAAATTTTTGTTTTTCTTTTGTAGGCTAAGTACTTATCGGACCACCCTCGTATAGTAGCAATGTTTGCCTTTTTACGCACTCTACGCATACGAATAAGTGGCTTGATGTTCAATACCATAAAATTGGTGCGAAATTTCGTCACTATGACTTGAATTGTCTGCTCAGTAGGTCAATTATGACCACCGTAAAATGGGCGAAGTGCGCGAAAACACATTTTTCACACAGCACGAATTTTGATAATAAAATTCAATAATTTCAAGCGTTATTCGGTACGTCTGTTTGTCTTTCTATGACGAAATCGCAATGCTAACTGAGCATGTTTGACTTCGACATATATGGCTAATCAAGCGTGAGCTCTTAAAAACGGAACAGTGAAAAACCAAAGAGTAAAAAATCACCTCAGGCTACCAGAGCGCAAATTTCTATTCTTATCCTACACACCGAAGATTTTTTCGAATTTCAGGTAAAATGCAAAACTGCTCGCAAAATGTCACTTATGTATTTGGCGTGAAAGTGGACATATTAACGTGGAAAGTGGACATATTAAAGACTTCGAAAATTCATAAATTTAATGATGAGGAGTTGTTGACAGATGTGACGCTTTTGATCGGGCATTTCTGAATAGCGTGTACTGTTAGCGCCATCTATTGGACAACTCTGCAGTCACATTGGTACACATGAAAACGTCAAGTCATTGCTTATTCTTCTTCAGCCTCCTGTCAGTATATGGCTATCCAGTTCAGAATTCTTTATAATTATCAATTCAAAACAAGGTTACATGAAGTAGCAATTTAATGAACATTTATTACGCACTTTTGTTTTCTTTTCTTTAATTCTTCCATTATTCTCTCACAAAAATACAAAAATTCTTGAGCAGTACATAAAAGAATAGTTAGTGTCATTTCATATTAAACAATATCAATAGATGTTAATTTCACTTTAAGATTATTTAAATAGAAAATGCAGACCAAAAATGAAATGAAGAAAAAGCTTTAAAGTGTGTATAAAACGATTTAAAAAACTCAAACAATGTAGGACAGCGAAATTTCGATATCATTATGATTAAAATTACTAGCCATAATTTTAATTTATTTTAGAAAGACGTTTAGTGTTTTAATGCATCCTATGTCTACAGGGAGTCTATTGAGCAGCTTGCAAGATACAATACATTAAACGTTTCTGAAATGAGTGGTATGAAAGGAGGGTATTTCGGCAGTGCTACGGGAATTGCTTCTTAAGTTGTGTCTGTTACGGATTGGACTTTGCATATAGCCTCCTCTTATAAAAAATATTTTTAAAACCTTCAAATAATAAAGATGTCTAAAGAATTGCGGGGTAAACTGTTTTTCAAGTACGATTCGTACAGCATTTTCCGCATTTTCCGAGTCGGCTACGAATAGACGAACGTAGACGATTTTTTTGGACGGCGATATGTTCGCTCCAACTCAGTTTTTAGTCTATAATAATGCCTAAGTACCTGCAATTTTTTTTACTTCTTCAATTTTGAAAAAAAATTCACATTGCAAGACAGCCCATGATTATACTTGGGTTTACAGATTTCCTCAGTGCATGTACAATTTACCATTTTTACAATGTGCGTGGAGATTTATTTCGAAGTCGGAGGACTCCTGCATGCCCTGGGCTAAAATGCATAATTTTCGTTTTACTGCTGATAATTAATTTGTTTTCTGCAAACCAGATTCGAAACAAATTGTGGTTTATATCAGCAACCAAATCAAGAATATTATTATTTGAACTGTAGGCAATGGCAAGGTGGATGGGATCAAGAACAGATCTGTGTGGCACACCCGATCATATTACTTTGAGGTCACTAAGACAATCATCTACTCTAACTTTATGTACTCTGTCTTTAAGGTAAGAATCAAACCAATTGTACATAAAATCTCGGGCACAATAAAGCTTGTTCAAAAGAATGTGGTTTACCACGGCGAGCGCCTTGGTAATATCTACGAAGCGACCGGCGCAATATTTTTTGTCATCCAATCCTTTATTTATAAAAACAAAAAAACAAAACGCCAGAGGAGCATTTTCAGTGGAAGGGCCCTTTTTAAATCCAAACTGTACGGGGCAAACAAAATTTAAACTATTCAAGAAACTACATATTCGCTTTTTACAGCCTTTTCAAAACTCTTGAAATTGAATGTAGTAGGGAAATCGGCCTGTAGTAATTCTAATCATGTTTGTTACCTTTTTTGAAAAGTGGTACCACGTAGGCACATTTCAATTTCTCGGTAAAACTTACATTGAAAAGGTGAGCTAAAATGTCAAAGATATTATAGGCGATATTCTTACGGGTTATGTTAGAAATGCCACAAGATTTCGTGTTATTAAGAGACTTAATAATAGCTCGAACCCAGTAATTTCTTCAAAATAGAAACCATTGTCACAGAATGCTTTTTCCACTGTATTTGCAATATGAAGGAAGACCACTAACAATCTATATTGGCCCAATTGTAGAAAAGAATTCATTGAAAGCATTAGCTATTATGTTAGGACCAGTAATTTCAACACGTTCTTCTCCAAGACAATTGGTCTATAGTGTTTTGGAAAGTTACCGCTAACAAGGTTGTTAGCTTCGCATTTCTCTCTAAAATTTCCCCATGAACTTAGCATTTCAGAGCTAAAGTAACTATCACGGCACGTTCGAATTTCCCTACTAACTTTCTGACTCATTCTTCGGAAACGTCATTTTAAGCTACAATTGAGTTTATGTTTAATACAGTTTTTGTATAGTTTGTTTTTGAGTTTTATTTTTTGAACAAGTTTTCGTACGCATTGGAAACATTTGTATTAGAACAAACTTCTTCCCAATTCTCACGACGCAATAGATCATTCAGAAGATCATACCTGATCTTACTCACATTAGTCGAAAAACAATGACTAATGCACTTAACATTTCTTAATCTGCTGATCACAAGACCTGTCACGCAGTGATCAGTGATTTGGAGATCAAGCTTAATCCTAGAACATTGATTTAATGCCTTTTCCCCAAAACGACTAAAAACATGATACAGACAAGTGTTGGATAAAGGCCTAATAGGTTCATTTAAGAAAGTGTTCTGCTGTAAGTGTCAGGTAGATATCTGAAGCAGCAGAGCAGGTTAACAAATCCTAATTTAAATCACCAAATATGATGAGATTTACCGTTTTTTTTCATTAAAAAGAAAATCAGAAATATCATCCAAAATTGATTAAGGAGGCAGAGAATGAAACCTGTGGACACAAGCAAAATTGAGAGGAGTGTTGTAAATGCTAAAGAAGATCTTAAGTAGAAAACTCCGACTCCACCAGCAGCATACGATTCATTATTATTAGTACAATTTCTGTGGTGGGTGGTCCGATGAGTACTTAGCCTCACCGCCAGATGGCGCCAGTGACTTACTATCGTGTAGTACATTCTAGTAGACGGCTACTGTCGACATTTTAGCCGGGTCGGACTCGTAGCTTTGTTTGGACTGCGTGTGGAAGCGGAAGTGTCCGCGGATTTTAGAAAAATGGAAAAGAGTAATATCGGTCGGTGATTCGATTCTTGTTTTTGGAAGGGAAATCGCGCAGCGTAATCAAAGAGCGTTTGGATGCTGTGTACGGTGACTCTTCTCCTTCGATGGCGACCATCAAAAATTGGTTTAACGAGTTTCAACGTGGTCGCACGTCGGTTTGTGATGAGCAGGTGCCCCGAAAACGGCTACCACGGAGGATAACGTGACAAAAATCCACGATCTCGTATTGGCAGACCGCCGATTGAAGGTGCGCGAGATAGCTGAGAGAATAGGCATTCTAAAAGATCGCGTGGGTCATGAAATTTTGGGCATGAGAAAGCTGTCGGCGCGATGGGTGCCGCTTTTTGCTCACTCCGGACAACAAGCGCAACCGTGAGACCACTTCAGAGCAGTGTTTGACGCTTTTTAAGCGCAATCCGAAGGAGCTTCTGGGTCGTTTCATGACAGTCGACGAAACATGGATCCACTGGTACACACCAGAGACCAAGGAATGGTCGAAACAGTGGATTTCACCCGGCGAACGTGCTCCGAAGAAGGCGAAGACTGTCCCATCGGCCGGAAATGTTATGGCCTCCGTTTTCTGGCATTCACAAGGTGTGATCTACATCGACTACCTGGAGAAGGGCAAAACGGTCACAGGGCTGTACTATGCCAAATTATTGGGCCGATTCGATGCCGAATTGAAGAAAAAACGGCCCCACTTGGCGAAGAAAAAAGTGCTCCTCCACCATGATAGCGCATCGGCTTACACCTCCGCCCTCGCCTCGGCCAAATTGGTCGAATTGGGATATGAACTGCTGCCCCATCCACCGTACTCTCCAGATTTGGCCCCGTGCGACTTCTTTTTGGTTCCAAACTTGAAAAAGTCACTCGCCGGGCAGAAATTTCAGTCGAATGAGGAGGTTATCGCCGCCACGGAGGCCTACTTTGCAGACCTCGAGAAAACGTATTTTTCAGACGGGTTAAAGAAGTTGGAGCATCGCTGGGTCAAGTGTATCGAGCTAAAAGAAGACTATATTGAAAAATAAATCGCCATTTCTCCAAAATTTTTGTTTTTCTTTTGTAGGCTAAGTACTTATCGGACCACCCTCGTAGTAGTAATGGTTGGGATGTTGCTAAAAAGATCGAGGCGATCGTTTAAATCAAACATAATGACAGACTAATATTCTACCAAATACCATTAGTCTTCCAATGGTAGCAGATCCTCAAACTATCCTATGTACGCGTAATTATGATTCGAATAAAACTAGTCCGGAGTTGATATGATCATTTGTTCCTGAGTTATACGAGGCGAAAGAAAACTTACTTATATACGAAAGAACGTACTCATCTAGTTCTACATTGTGAAGGTGAAACACCTGTCTTGCGATAATTCTCGGCCAGCTATTTTATTAGGTTAATTCTTTCGAGAAATGAATGGTGTCCAACCTTAATAGCTTGAAGGTCATGTTGGTTTTGTTAATTTTAAAGGACTAGGCAACCAATATTGATGTCGGGCCTCTCACTACGGTTAACTAGGCTTCGATCTTTTCCTAGAAACAATTGATTTATTTGTCTATTTTCCTGGCAAAGCTATTATGTCTTTAACTATTTCAAATATCAAGGTTAGCGATATGAAAAAGGTTGCTATGACCACCTCATATGAGACCTTCTCGACAAACTTAGTAACCTGGTACAGCGATTCGGGACCAGATCTCATTAATGTGATGAAAGTTCCACCGACCGATGGAATCGTCTTCACTGTTTTCAGAATATAATCGGCCTTCTGCTATCTCGCCATTCTTAACTCGTAAGTCAGTATAATAATCCAACAAGAAGTGTCACTTTGGGTAGGTTAGAGCAACAGACTTTCTCTCTCTCCTCTTTCTCAAATATAATTAAAAAATGTTAGCAGAAACTATAAGATTGTCATGGCATATTTGGCGGTAGAGTATGACAAGTCGTATCACTAACGAGACAGGGTGCCTTGCAGGAATGAATTGCGTCAGAACTAGCAACTGCAACAACTCGAAACTGCAAGAACAAGATCGTTAATGTATTCACCACATCAGCCCCACTGTTCTTTAGTACATGCTTCGGAGTAAACCCAGAAACATGCACGTCCGCAAGAGTTCACTTTCTGAATATGTGTTCAAGGCTATTGTATCAATTAGATTTCCATAAACAGATTTATTTAAAATTCCAGCTCCAACTGCGGCGACCCATACAAAGCGTTCACCTTCGATAGCGTATGAATTCTATTAGCCAAGAACACTCTTACAATTTTGTTTATAAATAAACGTCAAGTACGTGTACACCCCCGTCAGTAAACAAGCCCGCCGCGTTCACCTCGTTCTAACGCGTCTTCGCATTCACATATTTCTTTCGTAACAAACGTCGCGGAAAAGCAAACAGAAACCGCAACCCCAACGATTAAGGCCCGGTATGTATAACATACGTAATCGTGTGCGGGAAAAAAAATAAATCGAAGCAGGAATCCATGCGTTCAAGGTTGCCCCGAGCATTTTGTTCTTTGTTTTTCCAGAAATTATCTGTAACCTGAAAGCCGCACACATTCGAGCCCAAGCTGCACCGAGCATGTGGCTCCCACCCTAGCTGGCAAAGAGTGACGAAAAACCGGATAGAAGACCGAAAGCAAAAAAAATCGATAGAATTATTTTTATGCAATTTTGAGCACCCTCCAGTGCTGTGCGGCACTTATGGTGGTTCTCGACTAGCTGGGTTAGGGCTTGGCAAAGACAGCGCCTCGAACACGCATGTTTAGCCCAAGTAGCGCTGCCAGGGAGTGTATGCTGGCTTTGAATATACGAATATTCTCGGGTGGCACAGGGTGATGCGAGAAAATCGATAGACAAATTCTAAATATTGCCAGAAAATGCACATCAAGCGTTAGCGATGCCTGAAAAGACGGGGAAGATGATGGTGGTGGAGCACGAGCACGAATACGAGGACGGCAGTGACAACTGTTTTTATGCATGCAAATCACGGTGGCGCGGCAGTTTTTCTGAAATCTTTATGCAAATAAATTGTTTCCTTTTAGGACACACTAGTGCTGTTCAAGTGTGTTGTAGTGTTTCGAGTCCTCGAGTGCTCAAGTTGCGTTGTCAACTTTATTATTTATTAGCTGTTAAGATCACGGAGCATTTGCATGTTGACGCTTTTTGTTTTAGTTGCAATTTGGTTATAATAAATTCGACAGAGAACGCGACTCGGTCGCGGACGCCAGTAAACATGACGAAGCAGTTCGGGATCAGATGTAATTTAGTCGAGGATATAGAGTGGAAGTCATGAATAATAAATAAATGTTAAGAGTTTTGAATTTTAGGAAATAAAGTTGTATCTGAGATAGTGGGATGCGGGGAAACTAGTAAGTCATTGGAATATTATAAAATTTTGAAATGGATTCCGAAATAAGACAGCTTAAGACTCAATATAAATATGGGTTAACGGGTAGATTATCATATACCAAGAGGCGTTGTCTCTAAAAGCAGTTTTTCGCCGCTTTTATCATGTTTAAAAATGATTCTCGAGGACTCTTCATAAAGAGCGCTGAATGTGGTGGATAAAAAAGTTTTTAATGGAATTTTCTATTCTCCAGAGGCGACAATCTTTTTTTCGTTCTAAAAAAAAATCACAAAATTAGTCTCTTGTAGACCTTATCAGATGTCCAATAAGCAATCATACCTAGAATGAAATTGATCCGTAGTCGATATCATATCAAGACGAAAGAAAAGTTTAGGAACGAGAGCCTCTCTTTGAAAACGATGGATTCGCATTCTAGAGGAGAATGTCTAAACGTCGAAATTTTTCAATCGTAAAAACAATTGATTGACAATAATTTCCAAGCCGGAAGTTGACAAGACCAATGCATCTAGCTTTACTCGATAATCCGGTGCAAAAAAAAAACAGAGATGAGCGTTCGTCTTCAGGGAGAAATGTGGTTTGTGTCGAATATCGTCCACAGGACCACCGAAGGGCCATGTACATTTTTAAAAATTGTCATTGTGTGGTTATAATGTAGAGTATTTATTTAAGGTGCTTTAAATGAAAACTCTGGAATCTCAGGACGACACATACCACATCGCATATGACAGCGTCTATCTAGAGCTATAGAGAGCTGAGTCACGGTTCAACATTCCTGCTAAACTCGTCAGATTAGTAGGATAACAGTGGGACATTTTCACTACTCTGTTGAGGTTGGTGATGAACTAACCAAGACCTTCGATTGAAGCAGGGCAAGGCATTGTCATGTAATTTCTTCGACATTATCCTTGACTTGAGTCGTACGAAAATTATTTATGGATCTAAGGGTGGGCCATCTAGTGATTCTTTTTTTAAGGTTATTTTGACACTGACAGCTGTTTCCCGCTCGAAATCTTGACAGAAAGTCAGTATCATACCTCCGCGGGACGAAATGAGTCGCTTTACGCTTGAACAACGTTGGGAAATATTGAAAACTTATTTCCAAAGTGAGTGCTGTGTAGCCCAAAAAGTGCGTTTTTTTAAAAAGAAGTTTTGGCCGAAATGAAGCACCTAGCGCGACTATTGTACGCAAGTTTCTGCAAAAAGTTCGCGTGACTGGTATGCTAGTGGACAACATCATGGTCTTCGTCGTCGTACGGTACGCACTGATGAGAATATTACTGCTGTGGCCGAGAGTGTGAGACTAAATTCACGAACATCACCTCGCCATCGATCTTAACAGCTCAACATTTCACGCACTAGCCTGAGGAGAATTCTGCACAAAGATCTCGGATTATTCGCTTACAAGGCCCAATTGACTCAGCAATTGAAGGTGCGCGACCATCCGCTTCGTTATCGCTTCGTAGTTTGGACTTAAGAGCAACTTGAATTGGATTTTGGGCTAAAAATCATCTTTTCTGACGAGGCACATTTTCATCTCGGCGGCTACGTTAATAAACAAAATTGCAGCATCTGGCTCGGTAAACCCTCACGTTATTGTCGAGAAGCCAATGCATCCACAGAGAGTGTCAGAGAGAGTATTTGATTTTTAAAAAGAAACTGGTATTTGGCCCACCCTGTATATGTAGATGATATTGACATGAGACACCAATGAAGCATTAGGGAGGATTGAAGCAGAAGCGCCCAAAGTGGGTCTGATTATAAATGAAGGCAAAAACAAATATAATGGTATCATTAGAGATACCTTTAGCTTGAGACCGAAGCGCTGGCCATTATGTCACCGTGGGCAGCTATAACTTTGAAGTTATCGAGAATCCCGTATATCTTTGTTCATGAGTAACAAGAACTTTGTAGAAAAAAGGTAGACGCTTTAATCATCAAATATAACAGCCAAATTAGGAACACGAGAGGTATTTATCAAAACTATTAGTGGTTGCCCACAGGGCGGTGTCTTATCCCCACTTCTATGGTCAACTCTAGTAGAGGAACTTCTCTCTGTACTTAATAACAATGGCTCTACAGCCATCGGCTATGCTGACGAAATCGTAGAAAACCAATCATAATCAAACAAAATGTAAACAAAAAAGTGCCATGAATAAAATCAAAAAAATACTAAGGCTAGTGTGTATTTGCACTACTGGAGCAATGAGAACGACTCCGACTGCAGGGATGGAAGCAACTCTAAACATCCCACAATTACACAATGCCATACAGGCTGAAGCTGCCAAACAAGATTTAACCTTACAGAGTACAAAAAAGGAAATACCCTACAAGGTAGGGGCTGTTGTAATAGGACCAAAAGGTAGCCTACATATTCCCCTCTGCAATAAGTCAACTATATTGCAGGCCGCGCTATTTGCAATCAATTAAGCAGCACATAGCATCAGTGATAGGAGACCCACTACCACAAGGATAGCTATATTCTCAGACAGCCAAGCGGTTCTTAAAGCGTTAAACTTTAAAGCTGTCTGGGAATGTCACAATACACTAAACAAACTGGCTTAAGCAATAGATTAAAGTTGATCTGGGTACCAGGTCATGAAAACCATGAAGGAAATAAAAAGGCTGACATGTAAGCCAAGAAAGGTACTCAGATATGTACCTTCCCCGACATCAGACATAAACCTACACTTACACAAATGGATCATAAATCAAAAGAGCCAATTCTGGAGCAAACAGGAGGGTATTAAACACTCAAGAACGTTCATGGAACAAAATCACAATCCCAACGTGCCAAACAAGCTCTAGAACTAATTAAAGCCGACCTGAGAGTGCTATGTGAGGCACTAACAGGACACGGGGCATGCAACTACCATCTTTATAAAATGGGTCTTAGTAGCACAGAAATTCTCAGGCGATGTCGGCAGGCCAAGGAAGCCATGGAATACACACTGACCACTTGCCCAAACCTTGCCCGAGAAAGATTAAAAATGACAAGTAAGACAACCATAACAGGGAAAGACTTCCAGGAAATTCCCTCTAGGAAAGTTGTCAAATTTTTGAAAGCAGCTCTCAAATCACAGATCAAAGAAGGGGTCGCAATACTAGTGTCTTCAGGTGACACACCCTGAGTTCTTCAATTCAATTCCATTCTCTATCTCGAAAAACTGAGGAACTCTTCCCAAAACTTACATCAGCCCGGTATTGCTCTATAGCGCAGACGCTTGGATATTATCGAAAATGCATAAAGTGGATGATCCCTCAACCAGGATGCAAGACTTAATAGGACATTCTGGACATAAGTAATGTTGACGCCATATTTAGGGAGGTAAAATCTCAGTCCAAAGAAAAGCACAGATCTAAAATGGCATGAGTTGGTGTTGACAATTAAAAACGTTAAAGGCAAAATATTGATGCAAGCCAATAGGCATTCGACGGCATCTGAGAGCTTGTTACTGCTTTAAAACTGTCGATGGCCATTTGAAATTGCCTTACTGAGCCAAAAAGGTCGGTATTTGGGAACCGTTTCAGTTGGAAGAAAATTAGACCCTGAGGCGTATGATCCACAAAAATTATTGTATAGTTAATTGAAAAAAAAATTTTGTAGGGTGTTTTTCGGCTCACATAGCTCGAGAATAAAAAATGGGATCCTAGTGGTTTAGGGAGTCAGTTGCACCCGGGAACTTCAAAAGTGGTGATTTTAGCGTCGAAGACAAAGAGCGTCTTGGCCAGCCCAAAAAGTTTGAAGATGAGGAATTGGAGGCTTTATTGGATCAAGATTCGTGCCAAACGCAAAGTGAACTCGCAGAATCGTTGGGAGTGACTCAGCAAACAATTTCCGTTCGGTTAAAGAAATTTGGATTTATTCAAAAGCAAGGAAATTGGGTGCCGTACGAGTTGAAACCGAGAGATGTCGAAAGGTGATTTTTCACCTCGGAACTGCTTCTTGAAAGACATCAAAGGAAGGGATTTTTGCACCGGATCGTGACTGGAGATGAAAAGTGGATATACTACGATAACCCCAAGAAGAAAAAATACTATGCATAGCCTGGTGAACCCGTTCCATCATCGTCTACATCGAATCCAAAGAAAAACATCACGGTTCAAAGGTCATGCTCTGCATATGGTGGGACCAGACGGGCGTGGTGTACTATGAGCTGCTAAAACCAGGCGAAACCATTGATGGGAAACGTTATCGACTACAACTAATGCGTTTGCGCCGTGCATTGCGTGAAAAACGGCCAGAAACGACCGAAAGGCATGACAAGGTGATTTTGCAACATGATAACGCTCGGCCCCACGTGGCTGTAGCGGTCAAAAACTACCTGGAAACGCTGAAATGGGAGGTCCAACCCCACCCGCCGTATTCTCCAGACCGACTACTGGCTTTTTCAATGGATGCAAAGCGATTTGGGGGGTCACCGGTCGGGTCTTTTGAAGAAATCGAAGAATGGCTCAATGATTGGATCGATGCCAGAGAGGACTCATTTTTTAGAGATGGTATTCGAAAATTACCAGAGAGATGGGAAAAAGTAGTCGCTTCCGACGGACAATACGAGTGATGTATTTTTTACGTTTTTTCAATAAAAAAAAATTTCGAACACAAAAAAACGGACCAAATTAATTTGTACTACCAATATAATCGAGAAAAAAAGTTGTAGGGTGTTTTTCGGCTCACATAGCTCGAGAATAAAAAATGGGATCCTAGTGGTTTAGGGAGTCAGTTGCACCCGGGAACTCAGGTTTTTGGTTTACGTTGTCCAGTATGGTGTTACGCTGGATGTAACCTTACCATGGAGCTGGTGGTAAAATATGGTCATATACTGCATATGAGAAGTAGAAGTCCCTCCGTGCAGGGACGGTTTAAGAATATCCCTGCAGCGATACCTCTCGCTTGTCGTAAAAGGCGACTAAAACAAAGGTAAACAAAAATCACATCTAGGCAATTTAGAAAACACCAAGGTGAGCCTAGGGACACATATACCACCATTAAACTACCCCACAAGTGTACATGCAAATCAGTGGGTTGACACGACTGGAGATCACCGGTGTTGTAAGAGTAAGATCAAACCAAAAAAATCTGGAGCATGCCCGTGTCACAAAAAAAAAAAAAAAAAAAAGGCAGGCCGAAAAATAATTGGTGCAAACAAATGCAAAAACACCAGCATTTGATTGGCCTCAGCGATGAAGTAATCCCAAACTGGGAAGCCTGCCGCTACTTTCTGAGGTCAAACCGGCGGACCCCACAAGCGGACCAGTAGGAATGCAGTTAAGTGGGAAGGTTACGGTCCTACACTTCTGACCATAACAACGCCGGAAAAAGGAAAAGAAGACTGCATATGAGAAGAGGCTGTAGCAGATGAAGAAGTGCTTTGGGTGATAGACTTAGAATTATATTTTTCAAAAATGATTTATGAGGGCTTAACTCATGCTTAATTCTATTCCCTGAGACTTCTTCAGTCAACAGATATAGGTATGTTCTGCGATTTTTATTAGTCTGATTTACTAGCGATTCTTCATTTTTGGAAACATGTTTTTTATACAGTGCTCGTCCACCAGTTAGTTGCTTAACGGCTAGTTACCAAGAAGGTCCCTTCGCTCTTCGGGCGCCTTGTCGCGGCGGAGGGGCTTAAGAGGTCAATGACCTCGAACTAAGACCCGGAGAACCCCGAGTTAGTCATGAATGAATGGACAACCAGATGGATGGAAATACTCCAGGTGGCACCCGCAATAGCGGAAATCCACCCGCGATCTCCCTGATCGCGGCCGGGGCAAGGATTCTGGAGGCCCCACCAGTCATTCTTAACTCTCCGGCAGCCCGGAACGACACCGACTCCTGCGGCTCATTGTCCGACCACCTGGTTGGACTGAGCGTGAGCGGTGCAACCGACAGAGGCGACACCGACGATGGTGCGGCACGGGAAACCGCCAAGGTTGAACGAGCCCCAGAATTGGGACGTGCTGTAGATTGCACTGCTAAGTGCCCAAAAAGAAGGAGGAAGAGGCGTGCCCGAAAATCGTGCAAAGAGGCTGGCACAGCCGAAGGCACGAAGATTGAGGACGAACCTCTGGGAAAGGCAGGTAAGAGGTTCGGATCGGCTACCGAAGCCCATCCGACGCTCTCACCTGCAGATCCCGCAGTTCTTGCCGGCGCGCAGCGCAGAAAACGTCGGCGGCTAGTAAAGGCTGCTGCTGGAGGCACAAGCATGCCAGCACTTTCGGCATGCGCCTCAAACACTCCTCCTCTTATTGGTGACGGTCAAACTCCTAATAAGAGCGTGCCAAGTTCCAAAACGATGGAACGTGTTCCCCAGTATGAATCCATGATTTTTACTCAGATCAACCTACAGCAAGGCTGCTACCGCTCTTCTAAGCAGCAGAATTGCATGCAGTAGTACAAATCATCACATTGTATCCATTCAAGAACCATGGGTACACTATCGGCAACCAAACTTGGTCAATTCTGTGGTCAAGATCTGGTAGCTGCGAAAGTGAGCTACAAGGCGCACGGAGAAATTGAACACTTCGTCGTGGCGTCTGCTTACTTCCCCTACGACTCGGTACTACCCCCGCCACCTAAGGCGGTTTCCGAACTCGTAGAGTACTGTGAAGCCAGAAGGATTGGACTCGTCATCTGTTGCGATGCTAATGCTCAAAATACTGTTTGGGGCAGCAGCAAATGCAACCGGAGAGGAGACCGTCTTTTAAACTTCACTCTTTCGTCTGACCTTATCATCAACAATGTTGGCTCTCAACCAACCTTTGTGACGGCGAGACGACAGGAAGTCATTGACCTAACCCTATCTAACAGGCATGCGAAGGCCATCACTAACTGGAGAGTTTCACCAGATGTTACACTGTCAGACCATAGATACATCGAATTCCAATTGAAGTGCGGGATCTCCCCGTCGCAGCCCAAGCGGAATCCGAGAAAAACAGACTGGGTGCGATTCAGGGAGGAGCTTGAGAAATCCACTCAAGCCCCACCTAAGCTCAAAACTAATCAATCGGTGGAGGATGCAGTTCATAACCTGAACAGCGCCATCACCAAGTGTTTTGAGCTCGCATGTCCTGTCAAAAAACCTCCCAACAGGAAGCCGGTTCCCTGGTGGAATGCTGAGCTCCAATGGCTTCGTAGGGAAGCCAGAAGTCTTCTGAACAGATCGCTTAAATCGAACTCGGAAGATGACTGGAATAAATATCGATCGAAGCAGAAGGAATATAAGAAGCTTATTCGAAAATCGAAGAATGATTCCTATAAGTCCTTCTGCGAAGAGATCAAATCCCTGAGCGCGACCAGCAAGTTGGTTAAAGTCCTCAAACGAGGAAAATCGACAAAGCTGGATGTACTCAGAAAGTCTGATGGTACCTTTACCGAGTCTAAAGCAGAAACTCTTAGTTTACTGTTTCAGACCCATTTTCCGGGAAATCAGACTGTCATCGGCTCGTTGCACACTCCCTCATTGGATACTGCGGCTGTAGCGATGAAAACAACTCGGCGTAGCTGGTATGTTGCGTCACGCGTGGCAACTACTGGGGCCATTGAATTTGCCGTGGCATCCTTCGATGGCTTTAAGTCGCCGGGCACTGATGGGATATACCCCGTTATGCTGCAAAAAGGTATAAGACAGCTGCTTCCTACACTGAAAAGAATTTTCACTGCTAGCCTGGCACTTGCCTACATACCTATCCCTTGGCGCGCGGTGAAAGTGGTCTTTATTCCCAAAATAGGGAAAGAGGATTACTCACTAGCCAAGAGTTTCAGACCAATAAGTCTAATATCATTCCTGCTGAAAAGCATGGAAAGACTAGTAGAGTTGCACGTGCGCAAAGTTGCCCTTCGAATGCATCCTCTGTCGGACATGCAACATGCTTATCAGCGCGGAAAATCCTGCGAGATTGCGCTTCAAAACCTAGTTGGGAGAATTAAATGCGCTCTCGAAAGGAAAGAGTACGTACTAGGCATTTTTGTCGACATTGAGGGAGCTTTTGATAACGCTACTTTTGACAGCATGTGTAACGCTGCTAGACGGCATGGCGTAGATGAAGCACTGGTTTTGTGGATCAAAGCAATGCTTGTGCACAGGACATTGATCGCTGATACAGGCCTCGAACAATGTGTCAAGTCTGGAGTAAACAGGGGCTGCCCGCAAGGTGGCGTCTTGTCTCCGCTGTTATGGTGCATGGTGGTCGACTCTCTGCTAGATGCTCTCAATGCCTCTGGAATCTATGCCCAGGCCTATGCGGATGATGTTGCTGTTCTCTCTGTCGGCTCATGTTTAGCGAATGTCTGTCTCAAAGCGCAGGCGGCGCTAAACGTGATCGATGACTGGTGCACGAGAAATGGGCTGTCGGTTAATCCTCTTAAGACCGATGTCGTTCTCTTCACTAGAAGGAGGAAAACAACTGGCATTGCTCAGCTGGTGCTAAAAGGCATTCCCATCCCTATATCCAAGGAAGCTAAGTATCTGGGAGTCATTCTAGATAACAAACTTCTCTGGTCAAAACATGTTGAGTCCAAAACCACCAAAGCGCTGTCAGCTTTCTGGCAATGCAAAGGTGCCTTTGGCAAAACATGGGGCTTATCGCCGAAAAAGGTCCTTTGGATCTACACGGCAATGGTAAGACCGATAATCTCATATGCATCGGTTGTTTGGTGGAGCAGGCTGACACGAAAACACGCTGTGGGTTCACTCACCAAACTCCAAAGAGCGGTCTGCCTCAGTTGCACGGGGGCTTTCCCCAGCACACCGGGAGCTGCTTTAGATGCTATGATGAACCTTCCACCCCTTGACATATATATCAGAGGGTGTGCACTGAAAACTATTTCTCGCCTAAAGAGGAATACTCTTTGGTACAACTCGCAGTGGAGTGAAAGTGTACTTGAGAGAGAAATATCCTACGACCACTGTATCATGGATATGCCCTCTGACGCAATGACACCTGCCATCCTACTGCGCTGTAACTACACAGTCACATTTCCTTGGCGTCAGGACTGGCTTTGGCCAGACACTGAACCTGGAATAGAATGTCTTCGCATCTTCACAGATGGCTCCAGGACTGGTCAGGGATCCGGCGCTGGAGTTTTCTTCGAGCGCGAAAACATTCGACTGCACTTCTCGTTAGGAAAATATGCGTCTGTCTTCCAGGCGGAGATTTACGCAATCCTAATGGCCATGCACTATGTTGTGAAACACAGATGGAGGGGAAAGAGCATATGTGTCTGCAGTGACAGCCAAGCTGCACTCAAAGCTGTATCCAATCCTCTGTCCAACTCCAAACTAGTGCATGAACTCAAAACCTTTTTGAACAAAGTCGGAAGACTAAATTCACTTAGGCTTGTATGGGTTCCAGGTCACTCTGGAATCCCAGGAAACGAGATCTCCGATGAACTCGCTAGAAAAGGCTCAGAGGAGAGTTTCTCAGGGCCTGAACCCGCCTTAGGTCTACCAGCTTCAACGGTTAAATCTGACATCAATGACTGGGTCTTTAACGTACACAGTCGCAGATGGAGGGATTATCCAGGATGCAGGATGACTAAGCGCGTACGCCCTGACGTCTGTAAAAAGTCCGCAACATTCTTCTTATCCTTAAGGAGAAATGACTGCAGAAGGCTAACGGGCGTCATTACGGGCCATTACACTTTTGCCAGGCATCTCTACGTGCTTGGCATCAGTGAGACGCCTACCTGTGCTGCTTGTTGCGAGGAGGACGACACAGCGGAACACTTTCTCTGCGACTGTCCCGCCTTCGCTCGTGCACGGTGGCGCACCCTTGGGGCCGACGTGGTGGGTGCCGAATCTCTTAGCTCAACATCACTGAAGCCCCTCCTCACTTTTCTCCGGACAACGGGGAAAATACAATAAAGACAATGCGTCTGTCTGGTAGTACAATGGACCAGTACTTGTGTCTGAGTGCTCCAGCAGATAGTAGAAGCCTCCAACAAAAAAAAAAAAAAAAAAAAAAAAGAAGGTTATATGCGGATCTGCGATTTGCGATTTTTCGAATTAAACATTTTGAATATATTTTCTCGGATCGTGTTTTTGATGGCGCATATCTTGGAAACAAATTAAGATATCAATTCATGTTTATGACAAAAAACTGTAAACTGGAGCGGTCGGGGCGTCGTAAGTTCTCTCAACACTGGTCTCTAATCTCCAAGAGTATCAGATGAGAAGTAGTAACCGCATCAAGTAAATGTACAACAGTAAGTCAACTCAATGCCTCTTAAACAGAGTTTTATGGCGGATTGCAGACGTTGTAGCTTAGCAATAATAGTTGTTAACTTAGTATTTGTCTTTTATACCATAGAGGTATACGCACTACCGGACTGATATAGACCGCGAAATTGTAAAATTCTCGGCACTTTTTGAGTACTAACCACGCACTTGACTAGAAAGGGCTACTCGAAATTTAAAGCCAAGTTTATTATAAGAAAAAATGAAACGACACATAGCATTTCTAAATGAAAACACTATAAACCCTGGTCTTTCGGAGGCTGTAAGATTAGGGATTAAAAATGTGGTAAATTTTTGGGAGAAGAAGAGGACAAGAATCGATGTCAAGTGGAGTCTTCGAATATAGATGAGGGAAGGTCCCTAATATTAATGAAAGAGCAATTGGGGCAAGAAACGAACAATTTAGTATATTTTTCGAATTTTTTCGAAATCAGTATAAAGAAGTACACCGTGCGTCTAGTTCATGCTGTTTTATTCATTCCTAACATATCCATTTGGACTTGTATAGTAGTGCTTAGAAGCTGTGCCTAGGAGCTCTAAACTCCTTGAAAAACTTTATCTGGATAGATCTATAGCCATCACAGAATTTCAAATAACTAGTTTGTCTTCAACTTGGAAAGTTTTTATGACGCTGTTGCTGACAATCGACTGAGAAGCGGATCCAGGCCTGTCATAGTAATTTCGTGAAGTTTTTTACACATCTGCCTGTCGCAATCGGCTTTAATTGGTCTATCACTATATGAAGTAAAATAAGAAAACCGATCTTGTAGTTTAATTTACGCGCGCATGCCTAAAAACCCGCCAAGTTGCCCGGACGTAATTTTTTTCTTTTTGTTTCTGCGCACGAACTAGCATCAAAGCTGCACATTCACTATTCGCGTTACTCAACTGCAAAATGCGACCAAGCAACGACACATTGCATGAGTACATTAAGTGCCCACTATCGTGTGTTGTCGTCGTCAATGGAATTCTGTGCTGTTCCCCAGGGAATCGTAATAGCCTCATGGTCGTGGAATTTCAATTCCGAATTCAAGAAGAATTCATTCAACATGTCGTTGTTACGTCTGAGCCCGTTCTGTCTTTTTGTATTCTTTTTTAAAAATTAAGAATTACAACGTAACTTAACGGCTGCTACTTGCATTCCATTTTAAGTAGGAACATCATCAATTGGCATGCAAAGCTCGATAACGACGCCGCTTGTGGCTTGCGGCAATGCATGGCGATTGATGGTTCATTCTGCAGAGCAAAGCAAATAGCAAACACCAAAAAAGGATACAACACGGAACGTGGTGTAGGGGTACAATAGCTTTACTGTTAGAGTTTAGATAATTATTGTCACTGCCACGGGAGGGAGTGTATTGTAGAGGAATTTCACGGCGATTGTTAGAGTGACTAAACACTACTCCGGGCGCAGGTGCCGAACATCCATTTATGATTTCGCAGCACTTTTGTAGGTCAACTCAGCGTGAAAATACGATGGATACCGGTGGTTATGTGGTTTTATGGTGGCAATAAACACAGAACCAACATGTCGACATAAATATGAAGAATGAAATGTCAATTTTGTTAAGCCGGTTTCTCACGTGCCTGCCTATAAATTATTTGGCAAATTCTTCTCTCATTCCATGTCTCTGCTTCTAATTTTCCATTCTTCTGCCTACCCTCATCATCATCAGTGACATGGTTATCTATAGAAAAACACGCACATGCCGTTCCAGCAAGCAAAGAAGGGCAGATGCGGGGTTTCCAACATGCGATGTAGCACGAGGAAGAACCCAAAGATGAGGTTCATTGTTAAAACTAGGCCTGTCACTAAATCAACAAGACTATTTCAGAGATAACTTTTTAAAGCAATTAGGGAGAATAGGTAAACTATGAGTTCAGCCGCATTTTCAGACGAACTAATTGTTCGATAAGTTTCGTCGTTCGATGTGGCAGTGACGCTCTTAGGTTCATTGTTTTATTTTTTCAGAGGAAGCTTCATATCTATTAACTCCTTCGTCTATTTATAGGTTTTCAAAGTAGTCTTGCCACGTGCAGTAAAAAAATTCTTATTTTTGGAAGGTATAGCATAGGTATAGAATAGTAGAAAGATGGGTTGCTGCATTTAAAAAAGTCATAAAAGTCTTAAAGATGATCAACAGGAAGGAGGTTCAAAAAGTGAATCAACACCAGAAAGCTCAGCAAAAATACAGGATAGGGGCATGAAAGATGCATGAAAGGAGCATGTCAGATAACCGACAGAATTTAGTAGAATGCCTAGGCTTCTCATTAGGTAGGTGAGCAATATTTTGGCTGAAAATTTGGGTTACAAGAAACAAAACCATATTTTGGTATGAAATTAAAGGTTTTATTTAACGTAGTTAGGATGATCTGATTTGGGTCCGATAGGTGCCATTTTGTTTGATAACTTGTTGCCATTCTCAATCTTATTTCATTATGCATCTTCATACTGGCTTCCAATATTCAGTTGAATAAGGCAAATAACCAATGTACGAGTGCTTGTCTGTTCGACTTTGAAAAGACCTTCGACACCGTCTGGTTAGAATGTCTGTCCTACACCCTTACTAGACTAGGCAAGCCAAATCATCTTCTTATCAAGTAATGACTGTAGAAAAGCTTTTTTTTGGCTTCTGCTACCCTTTGGAGCACTCAGACACAAATACTGGTTCATTGTACACCTTAGATGGCGTTACAGCTCATGAAGAGCCAGAGCGAAGCTTCTTTTATTCACTTTTGTTGTGTGCGATTTCACATAAGTGAACGCAACCTAAAGCTTCATAGCGATTCCGAACGGCGGGAGCCGAGAAGCTTTTCAAGGCAAGTGTACAACGGGGGGTTTTGCCAGTACTACACCGAAGATAGAAACCGACATACTACCCTCTGCGCTACGGCGCTCTCTAAGAAGGGTTTCTCAATCACTCATAGCATACGCTATTATGCAGATGATAAGTACGAGGGTGGGGCAATAAGTTCGTGACTTTTTGAATAAAACAGGTTTTTGGATAAAAAAAAATTTATTTTTCAATGTAATCTTCTTTGAGCTCTATACACTCTGTCCTACGTTTCTCTCTAATTTTTTTATCCCTTCCAAAAAATAAGATTTTTCGAAATCATCAAAAGAGGTTTGAGAGTTTGTGAGACGATTTCATCGCTGGAGTCAAATCAAGCGTTTGGGAACAAGAAATAGTCACTCGGGGCTAAATCCGGAGAATAGCGCGGATGAGGGAGAAATTCGTAGCCCAATTCATGGATTTTTGCCATGGAAACTGCACATGTGTACACCCTTGCATTGTCCTGGTGAAAAAGAATTTTTTTCGTGGCCAAATGCGGTCGTTTTTTTTTTTTTCAAATCTTCATTAAATCGGCCCAATAGGTTGGCATAATATTCACCATTTATTGTTTTACCCATTTGAAGGTAGTCAATGTGGATTATACCGCGTGCATCCCAAAAAACGGTTGCCATGACGTTATTGGCTGTCAAACCCACTTTGGCCTTCTTTGGCACCGATTCACCCGGATAAACCCACTGTTTCGACTGCTGTGTGGTCTCTGGCGTGTTGTGGTGAATCCACGTTTCGTCCACGATTACGAAACGGCGCAAAAAGTTGTACATATTGCGGTTGAACAACGCCAAACACTCTTGCGAAGTTGTCAAACGATTGCGTTTGTGGTCGATTGTGAGCAAACGCGGCACACAACTTGCGGAAAGCTTTCTCATACTCAACTGATTCAAAATTGTAAAATTGTTGACAGGAGCGATGTTGCCCTTTCAGTTAAGAGGTGGGAAATTAAAAAAGTCCCAGACTTATTAACCCGCCCTCGTACGTACAGATCAGGTCCAAAAATTGAGTTTATCTATATAATGCCGCAGTTTGACTTCGTCCTTATTAGGAGATATCGCGAAAGTTAAGAATTGACTTTCAGAATTCGGAAATGATACTGTTTAGGACTCTGTTAACGTTGGTAGTGGATCATTATCTGGTATATTACAGTACCGCAATGACGCACTGGAATCACGCCGATATTGCTAAACAGCACTCCTTAGTTTATTAGTTAGATTGGGGTAAGCTAGGGGATATTTTGGAAGCTGGGCACGTCATCATGCTTAGATGAAGCTGAGAACTGACTGAGGCCTGTAAGCCTTGATGAGGTCTCAAGCATGCAGAGTGAGCGAGATGGCGAAGCCTAGTTGCTAAAGATGCGCTCGAAACGAATCACACGAGTACAACTTGAAGTTGACATTAGGATATTTTAAAATATTAAGGTGGATGCATAAAAGCCTCAAAATCAGCTCAGAGCTTCTGGCTATCGGTTTGTTTGGTCTGGCGTCGTCCTGACGGAAGACAATTTCTTTCCTATTGACCAAAGTGGGCCGCTTTTGGGCGATCGCTTCCTTCAAACAGTCCAATTATTGACAGTACAGGTCCGAATTAAGAGTTCTGCCGTAGGGTAATAGCTCATAAAGAGTTTTTCAATAAGGACGGGTAGATATTGAAATGGAATAAAACATGGGACGGATCCGAGTGGTCCAATTTTCAATGACTCTTCCGCATAAATCGGACTGAATTTTAGCGATGCCCCTTGCCCATTGTTGTTGAGGGAAAACCATTTAGAATCTTAAAAAAATCGATTTTTTTTTTGCTTTAAAAGTTACTTTAATATGTGTAGAATACGAGGCAATAAATGGTTTAGGCCAAAACTCAAAATTTTCGAAGATACTGCCAGTTTCCCCAGTCCCTTCCGATCACAACTTCGAGGCCTTTAGAGAACTCCGAGAACTTTAAACGCGTTTTTCTCGAAACTTTTTTTTCCGGTGCCAACGATAACATGAAGACTAATGAAGCGATCAGGCTGAAATTTTGCATACGTTTTCGTAACACATAACTCCAATTAATGAACCTAAATTTACCCCAAATTTTGCAAAATAAACCATTTTTTTATGAAGAGAAAAAAAATTAAAAAAATTAAAAATTCAAAAAACCGCGATTTTTCGTTTAAATGCCTGCCATTTCTCCAAATCTTGACTTATGAATAATTTAGGTTTACCAATTGGCCACAGGTATGTACTAACCACAACCTTTCGCCTATCTGTTTCAAATGATTTTTCACGGCGCTAGGATTGGAACCGAAAAAAAAATACGCTGGCTGAATCTTGCTACAACAACGCCATTTTTTAGTATTTTTTAATAAAACAAAATTGCAAATTATCCTCAAAACATGTACAATAAACTGCAAACATTTTAAAAATATCAATTTATTTTTTCTCTTTCAAAAAACTTCCGAAAAAAATGTCATTTTTCGGACTTCAAAATTGTTTTCCCCCCTTAAGGGCATAAGTCGATTGTTGTTAATTCGCATAGACCTGCGACTTCAGGAAACCCCACGAGAAAAAGTCTAGTAGGGTCAGATCGCATAACCTCGATGGCCAATTCACGTCACCTCTACGAGAGATAACTTTACCCTTAAATCGTTCATACAGAATGTCAATCGTGGCGTCTGCTGTTTGATACGTAGCGGCGTCCTCCAGAAACTACATGGTGTCTAGGTCCATATGGTTCATTTTGAGCTATAAGAAATTGGTTATCATCGTTATGTAGCGCTCGCTATTGACGACGACCGCCTCACCAACATCGTTTTCGAAAAAGTATGGACCAATGACGCCGCGGGCTCAAAACTTTTTGAGGATGCATTGTCCTGGTGAACTTCGTATAGGATGGTGTCGTCCCATATACGCCAATTTTGCTAGTTAATCTAAAAATTCGCCTGGCCGCTAAAGATAGTTTTTCGGGTAAAATTGGGGTCCTCTTCGAAACGCTCCAAAGCCCAGTCAGCGAACAAACGGCGTTGTCTATAGTCATAAACTTTGAGCTCTTGGGTTAGTTGGATCTTGTACGACCCAAAATTCACCAAGCTGAAGTGTGCGAAAACCGAGTTCTAGTACAGGGCGAGAAATCGACTGCCTCGGGTTCTGCTGCACACTTTCACGGACTGAGGCGATGTTCTCGGCCGATCTTGCGTTCTTTGACGCACGAATGTTGACTGATTGATTACCGAACCGGTCGTCTCAAATTTGGTCACCAAGCGCTGAAAAGTCGACTGTGAAGAGCCACTACGTCTACCGTAAAATGGCCGCAACGGTTGCACTAACGAACACTGTCTGATAATAGAGTTTTATCACTTGTACATGCTGTTCAATCGAGTAACTTGCCATGGTGATTTGGCATCAAAAACTGAATAATAAACAACAAATTTGACAAATGTCATCAAAACAACATGATCGCCACAGGCCGCCAAAATCCACCCGCGCCAACTGAAAAACTCTTTAGTAGATGATTCAAAGCCAATCCTACCAAATACACAGCAAAACTTCTTTGTCGCCATTTTCGCATTGGCCGCCAACTGCGCGGGCTCACCGCTATTCGGCCATGACCGTTTCCCATTGAAATTCTCGCAAGTGATCCACTTTTCATCACAAGTCACCATCCCGTTCAGAAATGGGACGGTTTTTTTTTTAGTTTTTAGAGTTTTTACCCATAAATCGAGCTCTTTTTTGTATCCAGACTTATTCAAATGGTTCCAAATAGTTTTCTGTCTAGCTCCTGGGTAATCAAAAATTTACATGACGATCAGACTCGATGATTTCCATGATTTTATCGACATTTTCAACAATTGGCCTTTCAGAGCGTCGCGCATCTTTGACATAGAAATTACCGCAACGGAACCGACGAAACCAAAACTGCGTGTGATTGGCTGTTACAATATCAGTACCATAAACACTATTCACATTTCTAGCCATGTGGCTTGCGTTTAAATCTTTATCGAAGGTCTACCAATCACAAAACCCTCAAAGAAGTTTTTTTGTTACCATAAAAACTCATCTTCCCTAGTGCCCGATAAGTCATATATAACAGAAGATATAGATCACTAAGGCCATCTGCCCAACTGTCATAATGCCTTAGCCTCCATTTGAGGTGTGAATTTTCGCTCCTTAAAAAAGAAGAGCATTTTAAGAGGCCGATTATAAGGAATGACGAAATTCCTGATAGCGCATCGCTGAGAGCCAAATGCTATCCTAAAGATTCAGTTCCGGAAAGGTATCGATAAAGCACTAACATGCGTGTGTAATACCTAATAAATTGACTGACGAATTAATACTTTTTTTTCAAAACATATTCCGTTTATTAAGGGTAATCCAACTAGAAGTTTTATTTTTAATTTCGCGTCGTTGATACTCTGTCGACATTCAATTAAGTTAGCGATGACTGTTTAAAAGTAATACCTAGGAGATTTTTAAATATTCATCGATACATACCTCCACGACAACGTAAAATAGTGAAACTTCCCTACAAAAACGGTGCAAATATGTCGAAAAAGTCGGAAACGTTTCATAAAATGTATATTGCCTTTGGATCTTCTTCAAACGCCTCTATCACAGCTTAAATGAATTAAATTGATAGATTTGGAAATTAATGTGAGGACTAAAACTCGTCTTCGACCAAAAAACTTAGCTGAAACTATCGCCGTCGTAGCTGAGAAAGTAACTCCAGACGATCGCAGTAGGAACATCGCCAAATACAATATCGATTGACTCTTATTGGGATTCCGACCCCGTGACGTTGGCTCAAAAGGCTCATATACTAGATATATATCTACGATGCACAAAGTTAGGTCATAATCATTTACCAAAGCTAGACATAAAAAGAAGCTCGATGGACAGGTCCATCGTAAGATGCACTTGAGGAATAAAATATGATCGAGCGCGATAGTAGCTGTGGAAAAGTTGAATAAATTAGTTTACTATTACAGGGCATGAATGTAAGTTAGAAGATCTAGCCATTCCTTAAGATAATTCGCATTTTCAATTCAACGTTTTCCCATTTCTTCTTCCGACGCCAACGACATTGATTAGCGTAGGCCTCAAATCTTTCTGCGCGTCATTGCAAATAAAATAGCAAAGTTCACTGAACTAAAAGGAATCATTGAAATGTCACGGCGTCCGTCGCGAATTAGCATCTAATTAGATCCCCTATTTGTCCGCCAAGTCGAAAACAAATCCACCGAATCAACATCAACGAAAACACCGAAATCGTCAAGCCGGGGCGTAGCAAAGAAAAATGCAAAAAAAAAACTTCTCTCAAAAAGTATTTTTGGATCGAACCAAAAGAAAACATCAAGCGACGTAAATACCGCCTGTACACTGGGCAAAAGGCAAATCACGAATTTAATTTCATTACTTTTCCCGTGCCCCCGCCTCGGCCATTAAATAAATTGTTTGTTTTCGTCGTCGTCTGAGGCTCGAACAACAAAGGATGTCGTCGAAATTCGGCTCAAAAACAACATACAAGCGACTGACAAGCGTACGAGTATGTGGACACGTCTCTTGGTGCAGGTTGCAGTTGAAGACAAACGACTTGAAGGAGTTTCCATTTATTTTTTTCCGTATTCCCAGGCCTATATAAACATTTGCGAGAGACAAGATCATCGTCCATTGCCGTCGCCGCCACTGCCATTAACCAAAGACATGCACAGAGCAGGTGTTTTCTTAAATTCTGCTTCCATTTGGCAAACATGCCATATCCAGGTCGAAGCAACTTAAAAAATGCACTTCACAACGGGCAGGCAAAAAATTTAAATTTGAGCAGCTGAAGAAGGAAGGTATTTCCAGAACGATGCCGTATTAAAGAGGCGGCTGGTACACGCCTCGATGTGTAGGTAGGCTGATGCCAACCTAAACCATTTTTAACGTCGTAAATATTCATCATAAAAACCTGGTGTACACAAGATGAAAACAAAAACCCAAATGCGAACAGGTAGACGCAAGTGGTTGTTGGGATGGAGGACGATGATGACGATGAATATGGTATGCGGTGGCTTTGACGCGATGTGAGCCGAGAGCTAATGCAGGGACATGAACCTTCTGCGGTCGCGATGGGTGCTTTTTGTTTGTGCGAATCCTTTTCTCGCTCCCGCAACATTAACCTAGTTTTTATTTATTTATTCTCCTGAGATAAGCAAGCCTTTGTAAGGTGTTACTTTGACCTATTCAGTAAATGATTTATAACAAAGTATTTTGGTTATGGTTCTAAGGTTTCCTCTAAAAAAATATATATTACTTCGATAAAGGCATGTGATTTCCAAATTCGCTAGAAGGACAAATGGTACGTCGGACCTTTCTTCGAACCCAATACATTGCCATCAATGAACAAGGGTGATTTATAAAAACAGAAATGCTATAGCTCGATCGATTCCTCGAAATGCCTCAAAATAATCACCACTACCAGTGCGGCTGCTATGTACTCGTATTCATTCCATAGAAAGGTATGTTGTCGGTTGGGGGTTGGGAAAGACAGGACTCATCGGCTTACCTGAAATGAAAAGAAAAGGAAGAAATTCATTAAAGTGGAAATATTCCTTTTGAAGATATTTTTAATATTTGAAAAGAAGAATTCTGAATTACAATTACTATGGTGATTTGTGGATTAAGGATGTAATCCGAGATACACCATTACATTTCTTTTTTTTTTTTTGTTAAAACGGCAGCGGAGGAATTTTATAGGGCTATCCAATAAGAAGTGTCATTTGATAACGTAATATTTTTTTCGAAAGCGTAGTGATATTTTGATTTAAGTGGGAAGTACAAAATCTGCAGACAGTAATGGTATACAATATATGCCTCTAAATAGTCACTATTTTGGCGAAAGTTTTCATCACGCTTTTGCACAATTCGGTATTTCGGTATTCACAGCTCAGATAATTTCCTACAGTGCATGAATCATAGGGTCAACTGAAGAAGTCTCATGATACAGAGTGCGCCATCTCGCATGGGTCCATGTAAAGTTCGAATAACTTCAACAATTGTCAACCGATTTTCATATGTCATAGCCTTTTGGAAACGTCAATTCAGTACAATTTTAACCATAAATCGCTTCACACTAAAAGAACGCGCGGATATGGTTTCAATGTTCATTAAAAATTAACGCTCAATTTTGCTAACTAAACGTGCGTACCGTGCAAAATATCATGATCGTGTTGCGCCCAAAAAAGATACAATTCGTCATTGGGCCTCGAATTTTTTTCAATTTGGTTCTGTGGCAAACCCTCGTGAGCAACCTAGTGTTCAAGAAAACCCAAGTTTGTCATATTGGCGCCGTTCGCAGCAGCTAGGCATCAGTGGGACCACTTTGCGGAGAATTTTAAAGGATGATCTTCACTTATTTCCATACAAAGTGGAAAGAATTTTTCCACAAGATGAGCCACGGCGCTTGGCATACGCACAAAATGTCGTTGCAATGATTAATGCTGAGCCGGAGTCTTGGCAGCAAATTTTGATGACCGATGAGGCACATTTTACGCTCTCTGGCTCAGTTAATAAACAAAATTGTGGCTTCTGGGGCACCGAAAATCCTCACATTATTCACGAAAAGCCGCTATATGATCAAAAAGTTCCTGTTTGGGCCGGTGTATGCGCTAAAACCATCATTGGACCGTATTTCTTCAAAGTTGGCGATACAGTGGATGGCGATCGATATCGGTGGATGTTGGCCCATTATGTGGTCCCAGAAATGCGTAAAAAGGGCTTATTTCACTTTTGGTTTCAACAAGATGGCGCGACAGGCCATACTGCGGACAAAACAATGAACCTTTTGCGTAAGAAGTTCCCTGGTAGATGGGTGTCAAAAAAGGGGCGATATTGTCCCGCCTCCGAGATCGCCGGATTTGGGTCCTCCAAACTTTTTTGTTTGGGGATACTTGAAAAGCAAGGTGTAGGCTAACGGCCTGAAGACAATAGAACAGCTCAAAAGAAACATTCGTGCGGAAATCGCAGAAATTTCGACCGAAATGCTCGAAAATGTCATGAAGAATGCGCAAAAAGGAGCCCATTTGTGCATCGGCAATGAAGGCGGTCATTTATTTGATATGGTTTTCAAAAATTAATCAAAATTAATTGTAAAGGTCTAAATTGAATAAAAGTTTTTGAATTTTCAAAATCGGATGAGAATTGTTGAAGTTATTCGAAATTTACATCGACCCGTATGAGATGGCGCACGCTCTATTAGTTCGACGGATCTTGGTAAATTGAAGTCTCAATTTAGAGAAATTATTTAACCGAATTTGTGGGATGTGGCGCCATCATGGCGACATAAAATGACGTCACACCTATAACACAATTTCGGGCAAAATAAAATCTGTCAAAATTGTTCGTTAACGAAATTCATTCACTGAAAACGTCACACAATCCTAATGTCGGCAAAAGACATCGTCTGATCCTAGTTGTGGATGGAGTGGTTGTTCCACTATTACTCTTGCGGTTCTTGGATCCGGCCACTAATTCTGCGTCAAAATTTACGATCTTCTTGATTAATTTCCAGCAGCCAATCCACGAAAGAAGGATGATGGGCTCGACCTCTGCCAGCTTCAATACTTATGGAACTGGGTCTTATACGCATGTAAAGGGTTATTAAACCCGAACTTAAAACCGAACTTTGCGTCGAAATTGTTTAAGTCGATTGCCGAATCTGTTCGCCAAACTTTTCGCGGGCTAAAAGAAAAGAAATATTTACGGCCGAAATGTTCGTCCGACCAAGGGGGCAATTCAAAGAATTATCGAAATTTGGGCAAGGCGGATCGGTTACTGATCGAGCAGTCTATGTGTGACGTCGAAATGCGCAGTCAAGCCAAAATGGAAACAATATTAGAGCCAACACCTTTCGTCTTAATTTGCTGAATTTTGTAAAAGAACTTGGCCATGCATTCGTATAAGATCCACAACTGTGTCAACAAGCAAAAAAAACTCAAAACTCTTTGTCAAACATAGGACGCCTCCTCAACCCCCCGTTTCCGCCCACCCAACCTCAACTGCTTGTGTCGAAGATGTTCGTTCACTACTCTCCGGGGGTGGTTGTCCTAGATAGGATTCGAGAGATTGGACTGAATTTGTCGCGTTGGTTGTAGTTCACAGTAACTTTTTGTTTGAAATGCACATACAGGGTATGAATTTTGAAGTGATCTTATACTGCGAGTGTTCATCAGCATTTTTTTGATCATCTCTCATTCAGAACTGATGTTGTTGCACAGTTTTTCCGTATAGAAATTATTCTTGACTATGGACAGACTTGAACTACAGACCTTTCGCACAGTCGGTGATGATTACCATTGCACCACGAGCACATCTTCGAGAACGATTCCAAGGATTGGAAGGGACCCAAGCTGTTATCGCAGAATATAAAAAAAAAAATCTCGAGTACCTCAAGAGGCAGTCAAAAACAACAAAGGTCACGAAGCACAGCAGATCTCAGGAAGAAACGACACAAGCAGCCAAAGAAAGCAAGGCGGCTATCCTCCTAACAAACCGATTACTGAGGTTGTCAGAGAGCAGCTTCAGATTGCGCCGGTAGACAAGAAAATGTCTTCTTGGAAAGCCGTTATGACAGAATGATGCAGCATCACAGTCAAACTGTCAGAGATCATGATGGAACACATCACCAAAAATCAAGGCAGCCCTATACCCAGTATTGACTCTTTGGAGGTCGTCAGGATTTGCAGAGTGATAAAGCATTATTAGGATCAGTGACGCCTGGGAAATAGTTAATTCAAAGCGATCTCTGGCAGGGACATTCCCTTTGTAAAGCTTCTTTAATGATTGAAACTTCAGAACTCTGTGATTTCATTAGACGACTGGATGGGCGACGAGCGGAGGATCCACAGAAAATATTACCTTAATCCTACTATGCGATTTGGCATCAAGTTTGTAAAATTGAAGATCTTTCGATCGAGAGGATCGCAGAGTATGTCTGACGCGCGATGACCGAGTTCGAATCCGGATAACACCACAGCCATCGAATATTCATTTCGCGGTTTCTCTCCTCGGCGGGGTACTGGCAAAACCCTCCGCGGTACACTTGCTCGGCTCTCGCCGTTTAGAATCGGCATTAAACTATAGATATCGTTCACTTGTGTGGAAAACAATCGCACACAACATAAATGAATGTTAAAACCTTAGCTTTGGCTCCTCATGAGCTGTAACTCCATCTAAGAAGAAGAACTTTTCATCAACGCCTCCTGACGACGCTATAGACGAGATCGAAGTTGTCGCCAGATGCTAGGGGGACTCTGCAATCGTAATCGGTAGCAACCCTGAAATTACACCCAGCAGTCGAATTTTTTATCGGAGAATCTTATAATGGGCATCGTTCAGATTGATTGGTGCTACAGACGAAATCATAGGTCTGGATCGATACCCTGCTTCTGGATTGCGATACCAGACACACCATATGCAGAACTAAGAATATCAATGAATCAGCTGACTGCGTCTTTGATTTCTTTATTTTCACTAAATTTAGGGTAACTGCCTCACCTTCAAGGTAATTTTTAATATGTAGTCAAGAGAAAGCAGTCGACTTACAATGACGGCTTCAGGGTTAGCAAGATAGTCTCTAACTTACGAGACTCTTCGGCCCCAGTAGAAACCCTGAACGTACTAACTAAAAAAGACTTATCCAACAAAATTGGGGACGTCAATATAGTCGCAGCTATCTACAATGATAGCCAAGCCACCATCAAAGCCTTGCCCCCAGTAATATCTCCTACAGAGTGATGAAGTAATGTAAAAAGGAAATCGAATGGACTAGTAGCAGAATGAAGATGACTCTCCTCAGGTTTCAGACCACAGTAACATAGACGGGGATGAGAAGGTCGACCAATACTTCTAACGCTCTATCACCTCAAATCAAAAATCAACCCTCCCTAAACGGAAAACTAAAGATTGGCCAGATTTATTAAAATATTTAGAAAATCCTTACCCATCTGGAAGGAAAACATCCGACTTTTTAAGCGACGTCGATTCAATACCGCAAAAATAGAGGCAGTCAGTACACAGGCATATAGACAATCATGGCACCAAGCTTAGCAAAAAGCATCTGGTGTAGCTGCGACAAAACCTAACATTGTAAAGGCCACACCATTTCCCCTGCGAATGTCTGTATCATGCAGGTTCAGCGCATTTGGTAAAGATGGCTAATATTTCCAGCTAATTACTCGTATTTCTAACCAAGGTAAACGTGATGTGGCATCAAAACGGCGCTTAGAGCTATTACCACTAGGTCTTTGATACAGACTTACTCGTACCTATCTTCACATCGCTAACCTATTCAAGACGTTCAAATTTATCGACTAAATGTACTTTCGTTGTGCTAAAATGCCTTTTATGATGGCCAAAAGTCTATGGCAACAACGCCCATAATAGTACCTTCCTGACGACTCCTCTTATTGTCATCGGATCTTTGGTCTTAACCGGACGAGTAGTATGATTTCGTATCAAGGTTATTCACTAATTGTTCATCTTCTTTCTGAAAAACAAATGGAGGTAAGGAACCAAATTGATACTGTCTATACTGATTTCAGAAAAACTTCAAATTCAGTAAACCATGGTCGGCTGATCTATTAACTTGAAGCCTTTGGTTTCCATTCCTAATTTCTTCGCTGGTAGTCCTTTCTCCCTACAACAGGTTAAAATCGGCAACTTGCAGATCTGATGTTATCCAAGGAAGTAATTTTGGGCCTGTTCTTTTCGTGGTGTTTATTCGTGATATGATGAAGGTAGTTAAACATGGGCAGTTCGTTCCATATTAGTGAAGTTCAATATTTTGATGTTGTATTCGGCACCACCTTCTCATTTAAAACGAGCACATCCGAAGCCACTTATCAATTATTTTCTTAGATAAGTTCGAGACTTAAAAAGAAGGATATCCTTCACTTTTAAGTATTTATCTTTTATATTCAAGTGGAAAGTAAATAAAAACCGTGGACACCGTTTCACCACGATTTGAAAATCAAACACCTAGACAAACAAGAACCACGAAACATTATCGGCTGATAAGAAAGCAAATATAATAAACATTTGGATTTCCCCGATTATCGGAAATCAAATAGAACACTGTCCAAAAAACAGATGTAGCATTTCTGTTGACACACGGCGATATCATGAAATACCAGTGTGGATCTATGAAATGCTTTCGTTTCTACAGTGGCGTCGACAGCAATTCGAACACACAAGATCCATTTCCCTCTCTCCTAATTACTCAATAGAATTACCGTAAATGTCGTTAAAAATGAAAGATATAAAACCGCAAGACCATATCAGAGTTTATCCACCTATCTTAGTCGAGTAATTAAATCGCAAACGCACTGCTTTCATTCCGCCACCACATATGACTCGGCATGTCTGTCATACCAACACCCGGGCCCGTCGCTGGGCAACGCAACTCAAGCGCGACGACCATTAAGTATGGTCCACTCGTCGTCGCCGCCATCAGTTTTCCAGTCATGAATCCAATCGACTGATCTAATCCATGATTTAATCAGTGCAGAAATGCCGTAAAATATAACTTTTACCTGCCTAGTTGGTAAGAGTCTTTTAATAGCATTTAAACAGGGCATATTCCTGGCTAGAGACGTGAGATGCAAATGAACGATGAGGGATGTTGGAAAGGTGGAAAATTAATTTAATTTTAACAAAAACTATTTTGTAAATGACTGCAATTACCGTTCTTCCAATTTAATAACCCCATCCACTATACGAGGCAAAGTATGCCCGTAATTGAGGAACTAATTGGAGCTGGCACCGCGATGACGCTGAGTGAGTTGTGCAAACAGTTTTTTCAGAAGGTTTCTCTCCCAAGAGATGGTTTTGTTTTTTTTTTTTTTTTTCGAAATGCCATATGAACTTTCTTTTCAAGGCCACTTAAGCTGAAACTGATGAATTGATGAATACACTTTCACTCGGGTGCGCAATCATAAGAGTCTCACTTGGCTCCTCTTAATTCGCTCACGACACAACGCTACACCGCAACGGATCGAAAACCAGAAAGGAGAACAAAGCGCACAGCAATGCGGTGAGTGGCATAAAAAGAAAAAGTTAAAAAATCAATCTTTTCAAGATATGAGATAGGTACGAGTATTTCTGTCGCTACTTTGGCACAAATGAGCTGAAACCAATCATCGTCATCATCTCGACGCGAAATAATCGAGGGAATTAACGCTTAAAGCAAAGTCGTCGTAATTCATATGTACGATACGTATGACAGGTTTTCCCGCACGATGGGAATCGCTCCGGATTGTCTGCAGGAAAATAAAAAACCGGAAAACAACAACAACAGCCGGTGGAACTGGCTATTACCTATGCGAGTCGTTTGTTTACTTCTACCAAGTCGAGTGTGAGATTGGAGGAAATGCCGCGAGTTTTATTATTTGCAGCTGGTTGTCACCAGTGTACGTGGATAGAGAGATCAGTTGTTCGCTTATGGTGTGGACAACCTTGTAGCGGCAATGTCTGAGCTGACAGTTCAAATCGCTCGAATGGAAAAGGTGGGTGAACTTTGGTGAGTCGCGGCCGTGGGAGTTAAACTTAATGGCGAGGAAAGAAATTTAGTTCGTTTACTAACGACTCGGTGGAGGAGAGCTACAAAGCGATTGTTTCCGCTGCGATCGTGGTGGTGCCGAGAGCTGGGAACCTCATTGTTATTCAATGTGCGAGCGATAAAGTGCTCGTCATAGTTGAGAAGAAAACTCGCGAAGATGGAAGAAAGGATTCAAACATGAAAAGCTAACAATCATAATCACTATTGTAGATATTTGGACCTTAGTCCTACAAGGTTTTACCCTTCTCTGGTAAAAAGCCTGAGATATATTAACTTGTTACAAAATTTTCGAGGCAGGCTCTTACCTCAGTTTTTCACGAAAGAAAGAAACAAACTTACATAGGGGTTTTTCAGTTGGTGCGGGTAGAATTTGGCGGCCTGTTGTCTTGATGAGATTTATCAAATTTGTTGATTATTATTCAGTTACTGATGCCAAATCACCATGTCAAGTTACACAATTGAATAGCACGTCCAATTAATAAAACTTTATAATCAAAATGAGTGTTCGTTAGTGCAAGCGTTGCCCCCATTTTACTGTAGACGTGGTGGCGCTTCCCAGTCGACTCTTCAACCTTTGGTGGCCAAATTTCAGACGACCGCTTCGGTAGTCAATTAGCCAACATCGGCTGAACCGTAGTCCCTGAAAGTGTACGGCAGAACCCAAGGCAGTCGATTCCTCGCCGTGCACAAGAACACGGCCTTTCGCAGACTTCAATTTGACGAATTGACTGACCCAGGAGCTCAAAGTTCATGACCATAGGCAACGCTGTTTGTTCGCTGATTGGGCTTCGGAGCGTTTGGAGATGACTTAAATTTTGGGCGAACAATCATCTTCAACGACGAGGCGCATTTTTGGATGAATGGAATTTTTCAAGAACGACGTTGATGAGGCGGTCACCATAAATGGCGAGCGATACAGAACGATGATAACAATTTCTTATTTCCCAAATGGAACCCAATGGATTTAGATGACATGTGGTTCCAGTGGGACGGCGCGGCGCTGTCTACCACACAGCGGGCACCACGATTGACATTCTGCATGAACGATTTGAGGGTAAAATTATCTCTCGCAGAGGTGATGTGAATTGGCCACCAAGGTTATGTAATTTGACCCCGCTAGACTTTTTCTTGCGGAGATCCCTGAAGTCGCAGGTCTAACCGAATGAATCACAATCAGCCAATGCCCTTAAGGTGAATATGATGGTTTGTGTCGAAGATGTTCGTTCACTACTCTCCGGGGGTAGTTGTCCTAGATAGGATTCGAGAGATTCGACTGAATTGATCGCTTTGGTTGTAGTTCACAGTAACTTTTTTTGTTTCCAAAAAAATGGACTATGGACGGACTTGAACTACAGACCTTCGGCTCAACAGTCAGTGATGATTGAACCATGACTATCACGATCTAGGCGGAAGAGTTATTGAAAATTGGACCACTCGGATCCGTGCCACCGTAAGAAGTCGAGGTAATAATTTGACTAATGCCATATTCCATTCATAATGACATACATGGGCCTTTCAAATAAAAAAAGAATTTTGTCAATAACTCACACACAGCTTGTTTTATTCGCAAGCACGTTTTTATATCGAAGGCTACATTAATAAACAGAACTTGCATTACTGGTGCCCAAAGAACCCCAGAGAACGCCATCAAATACGTTTACATTGCCCCAAAAAGACAATAACTTCTGTTGCCGCAACTGCAGCTATTCTCCGGGTACAACAACAGAACGCTATTTCAGCAAGACGGTGCTACACCACCACACACGTCTAAAATCTCCATGTAGAAGCTAAAAGCTATTTTCCTGAACAAATTGAGCAGCAAGTATGAATCAGTACCACATACCCTGGCCACCTCGCTCTCCGGACCTCACATCATGCGACTTTTACTTGTGGGGATACCTCAAGTCAAGGGCTTACAATAACAATCCTCGAACAATTCAGGCCCTGCAAGAGAATATTCACCGTGAAACTGCCGGCATTGAACCAGCTCTTTGTTCACGCCTTATTGCGTGAAGGTCCGGCTGCAAAAGTGCCTGGAAAGAAACGGACGTCATTTAGAAGATATTGTTTTTAAAAAATTAAATCTGCAACATGACTGTACAGTTTCCCAAAATAAAGTATTACGGTCGTGGCACCATTTCTGTGGCGTCTGCGCATCCATATCGTGTGTTTTTCTTCAAAATTGTAAGCAGATCTCTAACAAAAATTATAAATAGAAGTGGACCTAGTTTCGATCCTTGTGGGACTCCATACACTCTTTTATTTTTGCCTCGAATTTTTTGTTTGCAGGTAGCTTTCAAATTAGACGCCTTTTGGTTAAAGGAATCAAATTCTGTCTTCAAATCAATAAGTAAGACTGTGACACTATGGGTTTAGTCAAAACTGGTATGCAAGGTCTTCAATTAGCTTACTAGCTTTTCAGAAACCAAAAGATTATGCTTTTCGGCATAATTGTAGAGCCATCTAATCTCCATTTCGTCCAGGACTAAATCCACCATAGACCAATGTCTGATATCTTTTCTGTTACGGTTTTTGGAAATTTATAGATGGATCCTCCTAATTTATTAATTTTTAATGACTTAGTTACTTTGCACTTTCAGTATTGTCGCACAGTACCCTTGTCTAGCGACTGATGGCACACTGCCGCAAAATGTGTATGCCATCATTGAATGTCATCTTTGAAATGATAGCTGTCAAAATTTGAACAGATTGTGATAGCTGTGCTGTTGAAAGTCATCAAGTTCGAGTTTGTTTGCAAGCATGACGAAAGGGCAATGACAATCAGTGATTCAATTTCCTTTTTTTTTTTTTTTTGGATGGGAAGACGCATGGGGAAAACAGAGTGAAGTTGAATGACGTTGATAAGAACCAGGCACCTTCGATGACTAGCATCAGATATTGGTTTAATGAATTTAAGAGTGACCGAACATCAGCTCCCAGACCGTCTGATTGAGGTGACTGGATGTTGGGCTAACAGATCGCAGAATTAAGTTCCTACAGACTTTGGACATTGAACATATCTCGGAATCTCATGACTATCTCGGAGTATTGTTCAATGCAATCACAATGTTTCTACGGTGTTTCGTGATTTTTGGTAAAATAACCATCACTATACGCCAGAAATGAAAGAACATTCAAGACACAGTGGACTTAAGCCGGCGACCCTTCTCCAAGATGAGAAGGGCATTCATGGAGCTGATTTATAAAACCAAATTGATGTTGAATTAATGAAAAAATCGCTCCATTTGGAAAAGAAAAAAGTGCGCTTTCACTATGATGACACAGTAACTCACCTATCCGCAAACGTCACAGTAAAACTGGTTAAAAAATGGCTTGGCGGAAATGATCATCATTTTTTGAATGGCTTAAAAATAGTGTTTCTTGGAAGTTTCGTTTTTAAACTGGCAACATTGTGACAGATTGTCAATTTGACACTTGAAAGTTGATTTGTGGTTAACACGTTTTGTTATAAATAGATTAACGCATGCGAATGGTGCAGACTTATTTTGAAAACCATGGTTCGGTTCCAAACTGCGCTACGTCCAATTTACGGTCGACATAGTCGTCAATCTGAGCAAGTTAATGGGAACACTATGAATCGTTTTCGCACCACAAATATTCTATTGGATAATACGCATCCCCGAAGATGACAAACAGTACGAAAAGAAGAAGTTGTAGCCGTTGTGGAGCGCAGTGTTGAGTAGAACCCGAATGAGTCGATTCGCCTAAAAAGCTTTTAAGATCCGGCTTGTGCAATAGTTGAAATAATGGTTAAGCTTGATCCTCATTGTCAACGCAAAACTTTGTTATCCGATGAGGACCACATTTGGTTAAATGGATATGTAAAAGAGCAAAATTGCCAAATTTGGAGTTGAGAAAACCTGGAAGCCTTTATCGAGACGCCCTTACAATTAGTGCAGGAAACATTTACTGAGCGCACAATTTCGCGTGGACCTGTGAACTAGCCTCCATGATCCTGTGGTGTCGCCCATTTAGTTTACTCCCTTTGGGGGTAAGTGATGTCACTAGTCTATGCCGATAAACCAGAGACGTTGGGCGATTTGGAAGTTAACACTCGCCGTGTTATTGCGATATGCTTCACGATTGCTACACTCGAGCTAGTCGTGACGCGCATATGCCCGAAATCATATTTAATGGCATATAATTATCTATTAAATAAAAGTAATATCGTAGACATTGACGTTAGCCTCAAGTGTTTTATTTCATACTGAATTTATATAAGTCTAAAAAAACACCTTTTAGAATTTCGCTGGACTAAATGTATCGAGCCGAAAGGAGACTATATTGAGCCTAGCACACGTGCTTATCATACAGCCCTTGTAGATTGAACGATTCTACTTGTTGCATATGCATATGTTGGACGACAGCATACACTTACCTATATTGTGTTCTAAGTTTCAGATGAAAGCACATTTTCAAAACTGGTAAGAAGATCTTTAGTGTTAGTGTACCATCTAGATGGCAGCTCCTTTTGCCCAATATTTAGTTTACAAGCTGCCAGTTTTTTTTAGGTTGTTTATTTAACATTGAAATTGGATATTTTTGTTTAGCTAATTTGTGAACATTTTGATTTTTTTTGCATACTTGGTTTCTTGTTTTCGCCTGTATAATCGCCCTTTTGTTGAATATTCCAGAGTCTGTAACTTGCTCCGCTAGACGCGGAAGCCCCAAAGGGAGAAGCGTGAAGCGAATAAATAGAGCAATCTTACCGACCGGTGCAAATAGCGAAAACGAGACACACACAATTTGCGCCATAAAAGTGATGGTTCTGTACCGCTTACTAGTCACAGTAACCGTGTTACTTATGCATATAAAAAATTAAACCCTATGACACATCCGGCGTAAACGGCGCACGAAGTGTTAGAATTTGTTTGTTTACGTAGGCCTAGTCGCTCTTCATGAATTTTGAATGAAAATCTTCCAATTCGCCGAGGTTCAGGAGAGTGTGAGCATTTTAGACGCTTTTGAGGCTCTGCAGGCAGTAGCTGATATACTGTCTGCACGTTTAAAGGACTTCAAAAGAAAGAACATCTTCTAGTCATCCATTAAAACGGACCGCAAAAACGGAAGTGTAATGGCCAATAGCGTTGCATGTCGTCTTGACGTTGACCGTTCATCCGCGAAATCATCAGCCCAAGTGGCGATATTCTCATCAGAACGAGCACTGCGTGGCCTTCGGCGCCTCTTCTGATACATATGTGCTGATCCAATAATTTCGAGGTGAGCGGCTACATGCATATGATCGTGGTGCAATAGTAATCATAGCCGACTGTTGAACCGAAAGTCTGCAGCTCAAGTCAAGAACAATTCCTATACGGAAAAATTGTGCAATAACATCAGTTGTGAATGAGAGATGATCAAAAAATGTTGACGAAGGCATAACACTCGCAGCATCAGATCACTTCAAAATTCATACTCTGTGTGTGCATTTCCAATACAACACCTTAATGACAGGAAAAAAAAAGAGTTACTGTGAACTACAACCAACGCGACAAATTCAGTCGAATCTCTCAAAAATCCCATCTAGGACAACCACCTCCGGAGAGTAGTGAACGAACATCTTCGACACAAACCATCTCCAACCCGTCCAGGTTGTGTGGCAAACACCATAACAGCATACACTCTTGAGTATTAGTATTCCATGGCTTGGCGACTTGTATTCTACAACTGTTTACTCTGTCAACACAATGTCAACATAGGCCCCATTTGAAGCGGTAAGTATATCCGGGATCGCTTTTAGTTCTCTTAGCAGATTTTCTTGCATATTTTGGAAATAAGAAAGTCGATGCTTAGTCGCTCACAATGATTGATTTGTGAGATTGTGTTCAAAGTGGTGCAAAATCCAAGACTTGTCCTTACACAATTCCGGCCTATTTCAACGTATACTCCGCCTCATTCGCTTCGAAATGCTTAAATAATATTGTTTATTCATTATTTGAAATTGACCTGAAATGGTATATTCCATAGTTGTGGGGTCCGAATTAATATATAATAATCTGTCTGCAGTAATACTTTTACATTGACCAGTTTGAAAAAAAAAAAAAAAAAAAACTTTAATAACAAGCTGTGCTTTGACGCGTCTTATGCCCACAATATCAATTAAAATTGGTTGAACTGGCAATGAGGCAATAACTTCACGGCTCACTTTAAACCCACTGTGCCACTCAAATACCCGTTCTCGATATAATAGCCCCAGTAGGCTACCTTTAGGCTACCTTTTATGAATTGTAGTATCGTAGTCACTAATCACGCTTTTACGTTTCTATTTAGGCATACACATTATGTTGCGAAAGAGTGCTCTCTAAGTAAGAGTGATTTCGTGAATCTCATCATGAACTTGAAAAGGATTTCTCAGGATTTGAATCCACCTTAGGTCTGCCTATATCCCTGGTTAGGTTTCATGTTAACTTTTGGGCTCTTTACTGTCGTAGATGAGGATATCGTCCTGAATGTATTAAAATGAAATAGCGGTACGGAGTGAGTGCTGTTGCATCGTCTCTCTTCCATTTTCAGTGGCGACGTCTTACTGAATTTGAAAATGTTTCCCAAGCCGCAAGATCACTTTCACTTGCTCTAGATCTTGTCTATGTGTACATCTCCGCGTTACAAAACAAGTCTGAGAAGGGCACGATTGATGTTGATTGTTTTGATCTCGTAACTGATAGTTTTAAGCTGATTTAGATAAGACCAATGGGCTCGATGGAATTCACCATAAACCCGGTTTTGTGTTCGTTGTGGAATACTTCCAAATGGAACATGGTTACATGTTAATTCTTGAAAGTATTGCCCACTGGTAGCTATAACTTTCTGTTCCGCGATCGCCTATTCGACCCAATCTTTGGTTTCCTTGAAAGATCGGAAGTGCTGCTCAGCGAGGCCATGGGTCAACAATCAGAACAAGTAGTAGACGGAAGAGATGATGCCTGGCGAATACGTCTGGAGAAGCAAAACGTCCATGCTGGTCATGCTGGTTCGTCACTTCGTCGTCTCTTTGCTCGTATTACGGCGGTATTCCCTTCTATGTTAGGCTTAAACGCATGAGTTGTGTTCAGTAGGGAGCTTCTGTGATAGTTTAACCCGGTTGCAATAATTCATATACTACACCGAGACGGATCCACCTTATGCACAACATGAGCTGAGTAGTTGGCTTGGCCGTCTGTGTTAATGCGTGACCGCGGTATGGACCTTGATTAAATTTTGCTTCTTCAAACCAGTCCGGGATGCTGCTGGTTATCTATGTCGAAATCAACAGAGAACAAAGTCAAAGACATTGAATCGGACATATATGATATAATGGATATAACGCAATATAGACAACTTTTCAACTTGACAAGTTGTGCCGCCTTGTTGGAACCACATCTCATCCAGTTGTGTATCATACAATTGAGGCCACGTAAAGTCAGATATCATGATCCAATATCGTTCGCTATTGACAGTCACAGTCTAGCCATTCCCGTTTCAGAAGAGACATGGCCCAATGACGCCACCTGCCACAAATCCATAGCAAACAGTAAGTTTCTTGAAATGCAATGGAGTGTCTTGATACTGCTGCTGATTACTTTCTGCCTAAATGGGGCAGTTTAGCTTGTTCACGAAGTTGTGGTCGTAAAAAAAAACTTCGGTTACACTTCCTGCAACTGCAAAAATATTTACGCTTAACCTTCAAACGGGGACTTCTGGATCGTCAACCGAATCGCTTATTCCGAATTTTGTAATCATTCGCTCAGAAAAGTAAAGGCAAATGCAACACGAATTTTTATAATAAATTTTAGCAATTTCGAGTCGTGTCTGAATAGTGTAGCGCTCTAGGAAGGTCTGACAATAAACTAGCTATTGAAACACCCCTTAGAAGCCTCATTTAACGTTTCCATAATCGTTCGACGCGCCTCAAGAAAATTCACAAATACTCACAATATTACGCTTTTAATCCGACATTCCTGACTAACATGTACTGCTAGCGCCATCTATTGGAAAATGGTGGATTCCTATTTGATAATTTGATACTTTCGCAACAGCATTATATTATTGATCGCCTGTCAGACACCCAGCGGAGTAACGGGTCGTTCTGAGTCTCAGTAGAAATAACAAGCGATGATTTCGTGATCCAAGATTATTTACAAATCAATCATAAATTGTTGCTGAAACATACGCCAACAATTCCCGTGACAGCTTCAATTCCTGATTGGCGCTCCCACTCTACCCTCGATCAAGCTCAAATTATCAAACTATCGAACAACGCGCTTACTATGGTCTTCAACAATATACCAAAAAAACCTGACACGTGTTTATCGCATCTACTTAAAAGTGTCTAGATACGAATGCAGTCACACCCCATTCATTAAGTCATTAATGTTCAAAAATTATTTTTGCACATCTGGTTTATGTTCGGAATTTTATTTTTGCGTCTAAATGGAATATATATCTACAGTACACTGACTTCGGCGGGTAGGTTTCAAGGTCAAAGCGATTTTGTTTGTTTACTCGCTAACAAATCAGATTGTATTCGGAATTTTGTACCTAACTCGACGGGGAAGATGACTGATTTTCGGATGTCATGAAGTAAAGCAAAATTTGTTCTAGAAAAAGGAACAATGATTATTGCGTTCCTTCAGCGGTCTTCCTGATTCGATAAGCATACTTATCACTTGGTACAGTTTTTGCATCACATTGCCAAGATATCGCGTTTGCGTTCCCAGGGTATCAACACTTTTTTGCCCCTTCGCACAACACGTAATCACACGTATGTAGGCATCATAATTTTCAAGTCGCCCATATGGTTCAATGATACCTTTTTTTATTTTGAGTGACAGGATATCCTTTCATAACAGGTTTTGTGACACAAATAAAATTGAAACGAATAGAAGGGTATAATCTTGCTTGAAAGAAAAAAAAGGGTAATTGTATCTGATGCTATTGAAGAAATCCGGTTAATAATTGGCAATCAAGTCTAGGGTACTGTTCCTTTTTATTACTGAAAATAAAGTTGTATTCAGCAGCGATGGGGAAAAAACGAGCGACGAATATGGGCACGGAGGAAATGATGTAGTAAAAATATTTATTGTCGGATGAAATCAAAGTAAGGAAAGCGTGATGACTAAGACAGTGATCGAAACGAGAGAAGGAAACCGCGATAAATTCTTTCATTCAAAACCAACAAAGAACAAGAAAGTTAGAGGCAAAGAAAGAAACCGTAGTGCGGCGCGCAATTACTAATATTCGAATCGATTCTGCTTAGGTGGAAAATAAGCGAGAGACGTTAGAAATTAGTTGGTATTTCGGGGTTTCTTTTTCAATTATAGGGTTATCAAATTTAGATTCCGTGCAGGGACGGGTTAAGAATATCCCTGCAGCGATACCTCTCGCTTGTCGTAAAAGGCGACTAAAACAAAGGTAAACAAAAATCACATCTAGGCAATTTAGAAAACACCAAGGTGAGCCTAGGGACACATATACCACCATTAAACTGCCCCACAAGTGTGCATGCAAATCAGTGGGTTGACACGACTGGAGATCACCGGTGTTGTAAGAGTAAGATCAAACAAAAAAATCTGGAGCATGCCCGTGTCACAAAAAAAAAAAAAAGGCAGGCCGAAAAACAATTGGTGCAAACAAATGCAAAAACACCAGCATTTGATTGGCCTCAGCGATGAAGTAATCCCAAACCGGGAAGCCTGCCGCTACTTTCTGAGGTCAAACCGGCGGACCCCACAAGCGGACCAGTAGGAATGCAGTTAAGTGGGAAGGTTATGGTCCTACACTTCTGACCATAACAACGCCGGAAAAAGGAAAAGAAGCAGGGTTATCAAATTTAGATTTCAATTAAATTCTTATTTCACTATATTGCTTGGATCTTGCCATTATACGAGGGTGGTCCGATAAGTACATAGCCTCGCCGCCAGATGGCGCCAGTATCGCAAGAGCAACTTATACACTTATTATCGTGTAGTACATTCTAGTGTCGAAATTTCAGCGGGATTTAGATAATGATATTGGAAGCATTCGAAATGCTACCCTTCTGTATGATGAGCGCTTCGAAAGGCCTCGGGTCTGCCTCATTATAACACATCATTCAACTAGTTCGCGGAATGACCTATAGATGGCGCCACTATGGACAAATCCATATGCTTTTTAGGAATGAAGAACCTTCAAACGTTATGGGTCAACATTTTATGACAATCTGGCGGTGAGTTCACAAGTAAGTCTGATTTTACTGACGCTCAATGGAAAAATGTGAGTTTTGTATATCGAAGCATTACTTTTTACAAAACAATGGCTTAACAGTGTAATTTTGTCTCTCCTCCACTACGACAAGTGAGAGACGTGGTTTTCTAATTTTAAAATAGTTTTGCCCGTTAAAATAGTTTTGGAGTGTTTCCAACGCACCTCTATGATGGCAATAGGGGCCGTCAACAACGTCTTACTAGTTACTTGACGAGAGCGCTCACTTCGAGTGCCTCTATCCCACTGTCCAATAGGAACCTGCCACACGATGAGATTGACAGGTACCTTAAACCAAAAAAAAAACAGCTCTTGTCTACATACAAGCGTAATAAGAACAGTATGCGGTTTTCGGACAATCTCGGACAATCGCGGGTATGGTCCCTATCGATATCCTCGCCGAAGAGATGCACAGAGTTTACCTTAGTCGAACCACCACGGACCGTCGAGAAACCAGCGTTATCCGAAGGATAAAAACAGAAAAGTAGTACTGCGGCAAGCCAGGCGGGATAACACAATTCCTGTCAGATCAAGTCGGCTATCGAAAATATCTTCACAGATTTAGACGCGATAGCTCGTCCTTTTGCCCAGAACGTACAGACGAAAAGAAAGAAGCAGAGCACGCAATATTCCACTGTAGACACTTCGCAAAACGCAAGAACGGACCGGCCGCTCCGGAGCTTCTATTGTAGTAAGCCACATGATAAGCTTAGGGGGGAGATCTGCTCCTTCATAACGAGCCTGCAGAACGAGCTAAGAAGACTTGAAAGCAGCCATAAAAAAAAAGCCGGTACCTTGAACAAATGGACGAAATAATTAAACAGAGAATGGACAGCACGGTACGAAACCAACAGCATCACAATAACACGAACTGCACTGCACAAAGAGCGTTGTCTTGGATGACGATTTCTTTGGGGTCGAGGATCTTCAGGAGAAGGTGGTGACAGTGGGAACCGTCTTCCAGGAAGTGTATAAGGTGCATGACTGCATTCGCCCAAACCTGTCTAAATGAGTTGAGGGCCATAAAATAATTCCGGATAACGCTCAGTTTGAGAGCGGTGAATGACACCATTCATACCGCGCCGAAGCTCGTATTGGATATCCAATGGAGCAAATGCAAACGGCAATATGGTACAGTAAATTCGCCGACCCTTATTAGTCTTTACCTCAGTGATCTGATAGCATCTCGCACAGATCAGGCCCAACGACCGATGCCATTACCGTTTTCGTAATGCGACAGCAATATTATAGTGACTCAATTTCCATAAATCAGAATTCATTTTGTATAGAATGTCTTTGTCTAGGGCTTCATGTGGCATTAGAAACAAATTGCACAGGTTCACAGTTTTTGGACTGACTGACAAAGTATAAATAGGATCTGGCTAGATCAATATCTATATTTTGACAAACATATACTTAGTCCTGCCAAAAGTTCTAATACACAATTTGCAGCGCTTATCGTTCAAAATTTCTTGCGCGAATAATACTTGTCAGTTTGGTTTCAGTTTGCAAACTATTAACATGGAGTGGGACGTTAGAAATTCGAGTCGCGGTAGTAGCGTTGCATAAGTGCGGAAGGAGTTCTAGCCAAATTTTCGAATTGATAAAACCACTCGAAATATCAAGAATATTTGTTTACCGGGTTATTACTCGCTTCGGCGAATTGTCTGATTTTGATTTTGACGCCCTCACAAGGGCACTTTATTAGCTTAATGCAAGCCTTAAAAAAAAACATAAATAACTTAATTGACTTAATAACTTAACTAGCAGAGGGGGACCAGGCTTGGCTAGCCTATTGGAGAAGGGGCCTAACGAAAGTAATGTATAATGATTTCGTAACGTAAGGATTCGAGAATTCTTTGGACCATCGTTTCACGAAACCGAGGTCAAAGCACGTTTGATAATGTTGTCTATATTTAGGCCAAAGTTAAGTTTGCCGTCACAAATGACCTTTAGATCAACCAAGAAGTTGACAGAAGGGACGGTTTCATGACGAATAAAGTAGGTTCTGGTGGTGAGAAAAAACGCTTGCGGGAGTAAGTGATGGCTTGGCATTTACTAACATTGAGCTCAAGATGGTTTTTTTTTTACACCAAGTAGTAACCTGTTAACGTCCAATTGGAGAGAGCACGAGTCGACAGGGATAGGTATGTGTTTAAATATTTTCATATTATCGGCATATACGGAGATCTGAGAATTCAGAATAACGTTGTCAAAGTCATTAATGGTTAGAATAAATATCAATGGGCCGAGATGACTACCTTGTGGGACACCGAAGGTAGCATTAATTGGATCAGAGATAGAAGATCCGAAAATAACGTTATATTGACGATATTCTAGATAAGATTTGATCGATGAGATAAAACCGGGAGAGAAACCGAGGGCACTAAGCTTGAGGAGAATAATTTGATGAGACATTTTGTTAAAGGCTTTCCTGAAGTCAGTGGCGACAACGTCTACTTTTTTGCCGGCTTCGAGTGCACACAAGCATTGTGAAACAAACTCGACTAGATTAGTAGTTGTCAATTGACCTTTTAGGAACCCATGTTGGTTCAGAGAAATTATGGGTTTGCAATGAAAGAATAGTGCGTCATAAACGATGCTCTTGGACAATTTGGGTATGTTTGAGAGCTTGGCAATGAAACGACAGTTGGACATATCATTTTTCAGTCCTTTTTTGTGGACTGGAATGATATAAGCATAGTTATTTCCATAGCTGAGGAAAGAGTCCTTGAGATATAGAGCGGCAAGGGGTAAAATAAAATTGTTTATGCATTTTTTTAAAGCTATGGCAGGCAGACAGTCGGGACTGGGAGGGTAGACGTCCTTTAGGTTACGTATATTTTGGGTGATTAGGTCGGGAGTTGTGTTCAGTGAAACAAGAGACGTCTGGGACTGGGTTTCAAATATTGAAAATAGTCGTGATCGGGTTGAAGATCGTGGTCGGTGAATGATTGACTGAAGAAATGAGTAAAGAAGATTGCCATTATTCCGGTTTCGTTGAAAGTGTTATTAAGAAAATTAAATGTAGCGGGGTTACCTTTTTGTAGTAACGAAGTGGAAGAATCACGTGGGCTCGAAGGTAAGGTAAGGGATAATAATTGGATTCGGTTCAGGTATCGGAGATAGAGTGATTCACATAGCTGTGCAAATTTAGTGTAGGATGCAGTATAATTATTTTTTGGTGAGTATGTAACTGAAAAAATTAAGCAGCTGAGGATTTTGGAGTAAAATAGCGCAAGAGTTTCATTAAAGGATATGTGCGAGTTAGAGTTAAGAAGGAAGTTAAAATTAACACTATTGAGTAGATTATTTAGTTTCGCGAAGTCAGCTTTCCGGATATTGAAACAATACGTATTTTCGGAGGGAAGAATAGTGAATTGAGTCTCGAGTGAAAGAGTTATCAATAAAGGTGGATGAAGGGGATCTTAAGTAGAGAGAAAATGGTTACTTGAGAAAACAACAGTTTCCGGCATCAGATGAGAAAATCTCATCGAATTGTCGGTCCATTTATTGATGATGTTACTGAGGCCGAAGTCAGAGAAATAATCTGTGAAAAAGGAGATCTTTACCTGAGGAGGGATTAGCGGAGATAAAACGGGTCTCATCAGCGGATTGAACCCATTTCAGGTGTGGGAGATTGAAATCGCCACAGATGATGATGATGTCAGTGGGCTCGGCGATATCAAATACAGAGTAGAGGCCAGGACAAGAAGTGGTCGCCCACGCGTCGTTCCTACAAGTGCGGTAGTAAAGGCAGCGCGTGAACGAATTCGGAGCAATCCCCAAGGAATTGGATATATCATCCAGATCCATTTCCATTTCCATTCGAAGCTGATTCGGGAAAATTTTTACCGCGGAAGAAGTTTTCAACAAACAAAATGACTAAATTTATGCGACTTCATCTCAGGAAGCGAAACATTTTTTTCCAAGAGCTCAACGTGGCCATCATCCCGTTTGGTGAGGGGTCTCTCAGCATGGTGTCACATCTTTCCTTCTCTGTGAAAAGGGCGTGAAAACCGGTGCAAAGGTTTGCCAAGAAGATGTGCTAGAGGATGTTGAGAAGGGTTTGAAGAGTACCCTTTTCAATGGACACAGATGGATCTTCCAACAGGACTCTGCTCCAGCGCATAAAGCTAAAACCACCCAGGAGTGGCTCAGAGTCAATATTCCTGGCTCTATAGCAGCAGAAGATTGGCCGTCGGGTAACCAGATCTGAATCCACTGGATTATGGTTTGAGATCAACAAGGCCTGCGAGACTTCCCACAGAAAAACCTTAGAACAGCATTCACGATCTTCATGAGAACCGTACGGTCCGCTATAGCCCCATAGCCACACCGTTTGAAAGTTTGTGTTAAAGCAAAAATTAATGAATGCAATTTTTTTTAATAATCAATATTGTCTTCTAATAAATGAAATTATTTTGAATAGTTACAATATGTTTATTGTTTTTTTTTTTTTGGGTCATTTAAAATCACTGAATCGTACGCTATTTGAGACGGAAGTGTCATCGAACGTCATTTCTTCGAGGACGCGATGAGTAACACGGTAACAAGTGACAAGTGCAAATTGATGAATTGAGACTGGAGGTTTCGACATATGGATAGATGACATTTTTAAGGTCGGGTTGGGTCAGGTGTAGGTCGAAAAGAGGAGAGTTCACTTCGCGCACCATTGTGGACATTGGCTCCTAGTTCGTTTGATGGGAGTTGATGTGGAAGAGGGCACGGACCGTAGGTTTCGAGGAGTCATTTGAATCAGTGTAAAGCAGTCAATATTACCGCTAAGTCATGGACAAAATGTATGCCTGTGACCTTGCGTCTTTTTTCTAGGGGCTGTAGGTGGATTAGTTTTAAACGATCTTTATAAATTATAGGTATCAGCCCAGCGAAGACTATGAAGAGCAAAAATTATAAGCGTACAATGAAAGGCCTCAATAGAGTCAATATGGATACCGTTCGCGGGGGACCAGACTTGACTAGTCTATTTAAGAAGAGACCTAAAGAAGTTAAAGAATTGGAGTACTCCTTGGTATAACGTTTCACTAACCTGTGAGCGGAATTGGCACGGTTGATAATTTTGCCGATGTGAAGGTGAAAGGTAAGTTCTCGGTCACACCCAAAAATTGATCATGAACATAAATAACTTTATTACAGATAACAAAGGCTCTGGGAGGCGAAAGGAAGCGCTTACGGGTGTAAGTGATAGTTTAGCATTTGCCAACATTGAACCCGAAATGGTTTGTCTTACACCAAATAGTGAACCTGTTCAGTGTATAAGGAAAGATGAGAGTCCTGGATAACACAGTTAACATCATTAGTGATTAAGATAAATATCAGTGTCCCGAAGTGGTTGTCTTGTGGGACTCCGGATGCGGCATTAATTAGACCAAAAAGAATAGAAAGGAAAGAATATATGACAAAAATGGGGGGAAAACTAAGATCAGTGTTTTTAGGAAGGTTACTAAGGTTTTTCCCTTGATGAAGTCTGTGGGAAAAATGTATTTTTCCTTACCATCCACCAGAGTACAGAAATACTGTGAGACAAACTCAATGTTGATTTGGAGGGAAAATAGGCCTGCAGTGAAAAAATATTAAATCGTAGACAAGAGTTAATCAATGGAGCGGTAGTTCGCCCCTTTTATGTGGACTTGGATGATTTGCCTTTTCCCAAAACTGAGGAAAGAGTCCTTATGAAATGGAACTTTAAAATAAGATCGTGAACCTGCCTTTCACACCCTACCCACTGGATGGTTGGCGAAGAGGCGGTCAGGACCGTATTTTTAAATTACGTATTTTCTCGATGATTGAGGCATTTGTTATATTCATTCACTCTAGAGACGTCTGGGGCAGTCTTTCATATGACCAAAGTAGCTATGATCAGAACCTGTTCGGTGAACGACTGGCTAAAGAAATGGAGAAAAAAATGGCAACTATTTTTGGATCATCGTAAGAACAATTGAGAAAGTTAAAAGTATAGGAATAATGATCAGCTTTTGTTCTGGGATTTATAAAGTGGTATAAACATTTGGGATCGGAAATAAGAGAGTAACTATTACATTCCGTTCAGCTATCGGAAGTCAGTGCGGGCCATTGGTATTGATTGGTAAGATCGTTAATCGCCCCAGACTCAAAAGGCGATCTGTCTGGAGGCTCTCCAAGAGAATATCCGGCAAGAATGCGAGAACTTATCGCCCGAAATTCTTTGCAGAACCGATTGAAAAGGCGGTTAAAAGAAAAGCCCAAATAGTTATTAACAATGTCAGCGCTCATCTTAAAACGTGCAGATATGTCAAAATGTTGAATTCGGAAAATTGGAGCCAGTCCAGTAAATAAGCTATGATTGCTTGAAAATACGCTTTCCAACAAACAATATTTTCCGGTGATTTAACTGGCGATAACAGTTTTAAAATAACAATCCACTAATTCCAAACTTTCTAAGTAAACGTCACCCCATCGCCCGAATCGAAAAGCCTGCATTACTCAGCGAAATATATGTATCTCGCAATCAAGCAAGTGGAAAAAAAAGCAACCATCCATTGGCATGCTGCCCACTTAACCGTTTCGCAGTTCACTGACCCCCCAGCCGAATCTAGTGCACACTGCCGTCGTAATCGCTTCCCGTAAAAACGACTACTTTCCTTCGCTCGATCGTTCTTAATTTTTTATTTTACATCTTCCGCCTCCCCCAATTCCAGCAAGTCATTTATACTATCAAGTAATAATACGATTAACGAAACTACAATAAAGGGCCGCCCAATGGACAAATGTGAAAATACGAACGGGTCGAGGCCTATAACGCTGGAGAAGGAGATATTCAACGAGAAATTTTTCAATTAGATATTCGTGCATGCTTAGTTGTATACATTTCACAAGTGCCAGTTGCGCGAGTCTGCCTTTATCCGAGTCTTGTGGGTTCGATCGAACACGGAATACTGAACTGAGTTGCAATGGCGATTACGTAAGCGAATCGTATCGATAATTTAAATATAATCGTGGCAGTCGAATTCATGCACGGAAATAGCTACACCGGACAGGGGTATCTAATAAAAGTTCATTTATTCAGATACAGCTTTTCTTTTCTGTTATTTTCAGTTGCACCTAAGAGAGCTCGAAATGACGCAGATACTCGTACGGTGGGCATCTTAGACAGCAGAAGTCGGAGCCCATAAACAGCCAGGTGATGACTTATGACCAGTATTTAGCACGTAGTTAGCAATTTTTGTTGAAGTTTACCAGACAAGGAATGAAAGCGCGAATTTCAGTGCCTACGCAGCAGTACGAGTGTAAGTATTTGATGTTCACTATCTGGCTGTAAAGATACGAAATTTATGCAAATCGTTTGTTTACTGGAAACTCGTTGCCGATGTAGAGAATACGAATTAAAGATCCAAACATTTATGGGAAGCGTTTAACCGATTGCCTCTCGCAAACAGGCGGGCTATTAACCTTACCACTGGGTCGTTAGGAGCTATAAAAATTGGTATCTTCGAAATTCTCCTCTCCTTACGATAATAATAACGTTTATAGTATATAAACGAAGTTATGGGAGCACTGTCGGCGATGGAGCCGTTTCTTGAGTTTACATCTTATTGCCCGCGCTTGTAGCAGTGCGCATTGGACGGCATTCTTTGTGTCGTGATGCCTGCACACCCTACACCAAGTACAATTGCTATGATGGTCATTTGAAAACCATTTCCTGAGAGATACGAGCATCCCCCGTACTGGTAACCAAACCTATGTCAATTGTGCTGTCGTCCGAGTGTCACTGGGACTTCCGTAGAATGAGGTCCGAGTATCTGAAATTAAATCTCAAACTCGACAACTTTACAAATGGGAATGGGACGACCCCGGACACAGTGCAATATGTGTCTTTTAGTCTTTTGTAATGGCAGACTTATTCGTGTTAAACGACCCTCCCATGGGATTAGTGCTCGAAAGAGGACGCCGAAAAAAAAGATGAAAAAGGAGCCAGATGACAGGCTTAGTATCGTTTTGAATTCACGTTAATTCCAGTAATTTGAGGCGACATGAAACCGATGTATATAGCGTGGTACGCCAAATGTACAAATAACCAAGCAGTAATGACCAACACCACGAAACTCCGGGAGCAGTGCTGACTGGTGGCAGTGTTGTCGTCCCTCGTTATGTGCTTTTTATTGTCCGATGGAGAACTGGCGTTATGATGAGTTCACACTTTGACGTTAGCAAGCGGTAGTTGGGAGTCATGAGATCTGACAAAATCGTCGAAACGCTTTTTGCATTTGCCACTATACTAAGATATAAGCCATGATTAATAGACTCATGTTCTTCGTCTGTGTTCGCGGGAAGTGGCGTGGAACGAAGTTGCATTCATTTATTCATACTTCAACCTTTTTTTTTCTCCATATTTATGATGTCATGTTGGAAACTATTGTGACTTAGGATCGGTGGATGCATGATTTTAATCGTTCTCAGTCATGCAATTGAATGAGTGTTACTACTCGGGTGCATTCTTTCTGCTCGAAGGCAGATGTCGTGCAGGGGGTGGCGCCGTTGACTGTTGTTAGTTGTGATGGCAACAATACGACGCAGTTGCTCCGGACGATGATTGCGTGCGGTTTGATATTCTTGGACTTTTACATGTATTTTAATGGAAAAGCTGCTGTTGTGGCATATGTTGGTTTTAGTCAATGCCTTGTGGGCGTTTCGTCAATACAAATTAATCCCAAAAATCGCCACATTTAAGGAAACGAGATATTTTAGTTCAGTCCATTAAGATCCAAAGTCCCTTATGTCTTCATAATGGAGAGCATTCCCACGAGCGTGTTAAGACCATCCCCTGCTGCTTCCCACAATGCTTTTATAAGTCAGTAGGAGGCAGCATGCGTAGTTACTTACTGTCGGTGACAGGAAATTAGCATTTGTCGGTGTCGTCTTTAGGGTCTCCATTCTTCTTAGAAAGGAATTTTAACCTGAATTAGGACTAAAGGAATATTCACGCTAATCTGAGTCAACCAAAAGATGTTGCTTAAGGAAAATCAACACTTAGTCACTGTCCTTGGTTTCAATAAGGACATAACAATTTTGTATGTTAATACAAGCGCGCCATTAAACAGTTTTTTATGACTTGTCAATGACAAAACATCTGTCAAGATTTGGATTTTTATCATAGTGAAATTCACGACCAAGCACAATTTAGAAATTATTAAGAAACTCTGAGTTGGAAGTCATAACTTTAAGAGCGCTTACTCCAATTTTCGATTGTAATAATCGTCCCGCCAGAATGGATGTGCGTGATATAGTGGAAACATTCGAGATAACGTATTCACTTCTGAATTTATTGGTGGCAATAACACAAGGTGCCCGTTGAAATACCGATATTTTCGCAGTCGTAAGTGCTTTAGTTCAAAATATGACAAATCAGTTGATTCCATGCCGTTCACGGGAGTAGGGAATCACTCAATTCACATTCTGATAATTTTTGCAATAAGATCTTAGCCTACGACTTTACAAGATAAAATTAATTCAAGCCTTGTGATCATTCGAAGCCGTTTGGTCTCTTCAAAAGTTTGAAGAAAAGCCTGAATTTCATCGAAAAGTCATCTTTGGCGATGAAGCTTATTCTTGGCTTAATGGCTTTGCCTCTCTTATTATTATTTTTTGGTGTAATTTTAATTACACTTTTAGCTAGATAAAATCGCTTGAATTCTACTAGACTTTAACGGACACTTTTAAGTTTGTTCAAAAAATAAGGTGACTGCTTGAATTTTGCGCACTGAGTACATTTTATTTTCGAACTTTCGGTACATATGTATGTCTCACAACATAAGTTGACATTGTCAAACGTTTGTTGCTATTGAAAAAATTTGGATCAAAGAATCTATCTCAAATTTGGTATGAAAATAAAATCAAATGCTCTAACGTAGTCAAAATGATGACTGTGGTCGTGGAGTGGTCGTGGTGCAATGGTAATCATCGCCGACTGTTGAGCCGAATGTCTGTAGTTCAAGTCAAGAACAATTCCTATACGGAAAAACTGTGCAACAACATCAGTTGTGAATGAGAGATGATCGAAAACTGCTGACGAAGGCATAACATTAGCAGTATATGATCACTTTAAAATTCATACTTTGTGTGTGCATTTCTAATATAACACCTTAATAATATGGAAACAAAAAAAAGTTACTGTGAACTACAACCAGCACAACAAACTCAGTCGAATCTCTCGAATCCTATCTATGACAGCCACCCCCGGAGAGTAGTGAACGAGCACCTTCGACACAAACCATCTGCACCCCGTCCAGGTTGTGTGTCAAACACCATGAGAGTGTACGCTCTTGAACCTGGACCAATTATATTAAAAAAAAAAAAAAACTGTGACATATCCCTGATCAAAAAAATGTTTATTAGTCACAAAATCATGTCACAGAAGGGAGAAGATGTTGATGACGGTCAACAGCAGTGAGGAATATTGTTATTAAGAGCCGCTGAATCGCTATCAGAGCGGTTAAGGAGTAACTGAGAACATTTGCATATCGGTTGGATCATGCTCAAGTCACCTTATTTTATGAACAAACTTCATAATGAAGCTTAAATAAAACTAAGTCTAAAATTATTAGACTATTTTTAAGGTTAAAGCGTTTCGATGGAATAGATAGTATCGCCAACATCGTTTTGGAACATATGCCATTCGAAGCACATCCTTTGGAACACAGCGGTGATGCACCTGTTCCTAAATGGGGCAGAGATAGAAAATAATCTGCTAATTCTCAAAACTATAAGTTGGCTTTCGAATGTTAGTATATAGTCTTCTTTTAGTTCGATACGCTTGACCCAGCGATGTTCCAACTTCTTTAACCCGTCTGAAAAATACGTTTTCTCGAGGTATGCAAAGTACGCCTCCGTGGCGGCGATGACCTCCTCATTCGACTGAAATTTCTGCCCGGCGAGTGACTTTTTCAAATTTGGAAACAAAAAGAAGTCGCACGGGACCAAATCTGGAGAATACGGTGGATGGGGCAGCAGTTCGTAGCCAAATTCGAGCAATTTGGCCGTGGCGAGGGCAGAGGTGTGCGCCGGTGCGTTATCATGGTGGAAGAGCACTTTTTTCTTCGTCAAGTGGGGCCGTTTTTTCTTCAATTCGGCGTCGAATCGGCCCAATAATTTGGCATAGTACAGCCCTGTGACCGTTTTGCCCTTCTCCAAGTAGTCGATGTGGATCACACGTTGTGAATCCCAGAAAACGGTGGCCATCACCTTTCCGGCCGATGGGACAGTCTTCGCCTTCTTCGGAGCACGTTCGCCGGGTGAAGTCCACTGTTTCGACTGTTCCTTGGTCTCTGGTGTGTACCAGTGGATCCAAGTTTCGTCGACTGTCACGAGACGACGCAGAAACTCCTTCGGATTGCGCTTAAACAGCTTTAAACACAGCTCTGAAATGGTCTCACGGTTGCGCTTGTTGTCCGGAGTGAGCAAACGCGGCACCCATCGCGCCGACAGATTTCTCATGCCCAAAATTTGATGCAGGATATGACCCACGCGATCTTTTGAAATGCCTACTGTCTCAGCTATCTCGCGCACCTTCAATCGGCGGTCTGCCAATACGAGATCATGGATTTTTGTCACGTTATCCTCCGTGGTAGCCGTTTTCGGGGCATCTGGACGTGGCTCATCAAAAACCGACGTGCGACCACGTTGAAACTCGTTAAACCAGAGATTTCCCTTCCAAAAACAAGAATCTAATCACCGACCGGTATTGCTCTTTTTCCATTTTTCTAAAATCCGCGCACACTCCCGCTTCCACACGCGGTCAAAACAAAACTACGAGTCCGATCCCGCTGAAATTTCGACACTAGAATGTACTACACGATAGTAAGTTGCTCTTGCGATAATGGCGCCATCTAGCGGCGAGGCTAAGTACTTATCGGATTACCCTCGTAAAACTAAGTCCAAAAAGGCATTCACTGCTGTTCGCTGCGTCAAAACTGATTTCCGACATTTAGTGGAAAAAAGAATTATGAAATGGCAATGTACGGGTGTTTGTTTAGTCGACTTTGAAAAGGCCTTCGACGCCGTATAGATCTGTTTTACAAGCTCACAGGGTTAGGCATGTCAAATCATCTTCGATACGTGGTTGACGCAATAACTATGGAAGAATTGTTTGTTGTTAAATGTGACAAGGCTACTCCGAGCAAGATCTTTGATATTAAAAACGGTTTACAACAGGAAGCAGTTAACTCTCTGACACTCTGACCCACATCTACACAAGCGGTTTTATAGGTTTCCTCAGCCACTAAATAGCGTATGCAGATGATTAAGTAGCGTGCAGATCAGGTACAAAATTTGAGGTCATTACTGCAATGCTGCAGTGTGACTTCGATCACATTAAGAAATATTGCGATGATTGGAAGTTAAAAATTAACTTCCAAGCCTCGAAAACAATACTGTTTAGGACGCTATTATATAGGGCTTCAAGTGATACCAGAAAGTACTGAAATGGCATTTCGTATTCGCCATGAGGCTACATGTCTTTAAGCATGTTAATATATGGCATATGTGCCCATCCAACTTACCGTTAATCCAAAAAAGAGCACCGATTCCATACCAAGAGAAACAGCCCCACACCATCATGTGACCATCTTCAAGAATGCTACAGTAGTATAGCGGGGATTTTGATCGGCGTTTGTTGGCCTCCTTACCCAAGGTTTGCTATCGTTACCAATCATATTTGTTTTTATTTCATTTCTTCCCATCAACTAAGCCATCCCAATTCAGGTGCGATTTAGCGCCCCTAATTCGCACGTTATTTGCCATTTGGAGTTGCGTTTGTCCTTCTTCTTTTAACTTTTTGTCTATTAAGAATTTCAAAGGTTTTTAAAATGTTCGTTATTTATCATCATTCGAAGTGGTGGCGCAAAATTATCACCCTATCGGAAGATGTTACAATTTTTGCAAATGGCGTCGTACGTCAATCATATTTGACGTTTGCGAACAAGATAGCTGCACTATACAAACAGACAAGTAATGGAGCGCTATACTCCGCAAGAGTGTGGAATAATTGTGTCGATTTTTTTGACCAATAATCGGTCGGTGGTTTAAGCGCAGCGTCAATTTCGACGTCGATTTCCTAATTGTGTCACGCCAACTGGGCAAACGTTTGCGCGCTTAACTACTCTATACGAACAGACTGGAACCACAGAAGACCATGCAGAGCTCGGCCGTTACCGGAACGAAGAAACATCAACACGACGATGGGCCACGCAATTGGGCATCACCATAGAGACCCTACAGCGAATTCTAGTGAAAGACTTACACATGTTCCCGCATAAAGTGCAAACAGTGCATCAGTTAATGCCTGCTGACCGTCAATCGCGTGTGAATTACTGTCAAGCCATCCTTAATTTCAGCAACGAAGGGGACGATTTTGTGTCGAAAATCATCATGAGCGGCATGACGCATTTCGGGGGCACTGAAAATCCGCGTGTGATGCACGAAGAACCATTACATCCGCTCAAAGCAACTGCGTGGTGCGGCGTTCACGTGGAAGGAGTGATTGGGCCGTATTTTTTTTTGAAGACGCTATTGGCAATTCGGTCACTGTTACTGGCGAAAGCTACAGAGCCATGATAAACGACTTCTGACTGTCGGAATTGGATGAGCGGGCTAAGTGAACATGTGGTTTCAACAAGACGGTACAACCGCACACACAGCACGAGCCATAATGGATAATGTGAAGGAAGCGGTTCCTGGTCGCTTAATCTCCCCTTTTGGGGATTTGGCTCGGCCAGCAAAATCGCCCGATTTAATCATCCCAGACTACTATCTTGAAGACGCGGGTTCATGCCATAAGCCTCAGACAATCGCAGCCCTTAAAGAGTATATTCGACAGGAATGCGAACAGTTATTGCCGGAAATCTTGCGGGAAGTCACGGAAAATGCGATAAAAAGGGGACAAATGTGTATCAACACTGGCGGCAGCCACTTGACGGGTATCATTTTGATACCATCACTCAAAATCATTTTTTTTATTTAGTAACAAAGGAATTAAAAAACAAAATTGGATGAATAATTTTGCGCCATCTTGTATGTATGTACTTAGAAGAGTGTGGCTACAACTATGTTGTTTGAGACAAGATTCGTTATAGCCAGGGAAGAATAATATGATAATTAAAAATATTTGTAACAAAAGTGTGTCCCTATACTATTGACTATAATTGACATAAAAATTGAAGCAAACCGACCACGCACAACACCGTACTTTCGCTGATTGGGTGCTGGAAATGAATGAAGAAGGTCATGATATTTTACTTTACACAAAATTATTCCGGTAGTGGGGCTCATTTCAATTCGGGTGGGTTCGAAAGTCCAAAAGAATTATTGGAGTATTGGAATAGGGATTTAATAATGTTACTCGCAAAATACAGCCGCAATTGTGCGAAAAACGTGATAAAAATGTAAATGCCCGAAGGAGACATTTAGCAGATTGCACTTTCTATTACTAACTTCGGAGTTTGTGCTTTATACTCAAATATAAAATGATACCTCTTATTGGATGACCCTATGGAAGGTATGTAGTTTACTTGCCTCTGATTTAAAGGAAAATTGAAGTGCTCTACAATGTTGGAAGCTTGAAGTTTGACGTCTAACCAAGCACCAAACACGTGAACCTCAGATTCCAGCTCACACGCCTAGACGCTATTGCGTCATTGCGTCTTATTATTGTAAATTAGTTGTTTGTCCTCCGGAGTTCAAAGAGCAGATTCGTTTAGAAAAAAAAAATGTTTAAATCAGAACAAAAAAAAACAATACTTTGATCAGCCACGAAAGCTTTCACGCCTTGAAGTAAACAAGCAAATGAAATGCTAACTGCTTTATATCTCACTTAGCAGAAATTAAACAAGTCAACAAAACACTTGACACAATACCAGCCCACCAGTCGGTCCATACAACAATAACAATAAAAAAAAGATCCACAACAATGGCCTTATTACTTCGACTACATATTGCCTATATTATGTGGCACGATATTGTCGTCGGCAAATATTTTTTATATAGTCGCAAAAAGCGAACTTTATTACTTGTCACTCGCACATCATCCACATCCACATACCCCCTGAACGAAACGCGCAGCTGCTTTATGCATTTCGTGCGAATGAACACGATTTCTCTACATGAATCCATACTTCTGTGGCATCAGCACAATAATCATCTATCGACAATGACAGAATAGACTTGTCGTCGATGTGGCGAGGCACAAGGCTAGAAGTCATCGTACGAAATCACGTCGACGGCGGGGGCGCCGCTCATTTAATTCCCACCGACATGGACTAGAGTGCAAATAAAGTGCATCGTTGTCGCATGCACGTAACGCAAACGAGCCCATGTCAACGTGTCAGCATTAGAAAAGGGTGGCTGGACACCAAAGACAATAGCGCCTTATCAATAAACGGAAGATTTTCTACTCCATATCTTGGCATGGGTTTGTGTGGCTTCCTTATCAATAGATTATGAAACAACGATCTGTGTTTGCTTCCAGTTTGTTTTCGAAATGAGATGAGCTTAATCGTGTGGCGCACTGTATAATGTACGTTATTGGGTCCTTCTATGTTCTCGATGGAATCTCACAGTGCGGTGAAGAGGAGAGAATTGTTTTTCGGTTGGTAGATTGTTTACGAAACGCGGACGGTATGCGTTATATCTTTCAACTTGCAAACTAGACAGGTATAAAAATAACTGAAAAGTGATCATTGTAAGGACCACCTGACAGATGAGATGTTTGTTTTTCCATTGGCTTATTAGTCAGCTGACAATTTATTTCGCAGCGTGTTCGCGTATTATGTCTCGTTGGGTATGGAGATGATCATCAGATGATAGACCGATCTGTGTATGATACGTGCGAAAGTGATCTTTAGCGTGAAGGGCATGCGAATTAACGTACAAAATAGAGACTTGCCACGTGATCATACAGGCAGTTTTAGCGAACTTGGCCTCCGACAACTTTGGGGGGACTTCATTGCAATCGATCTCATTTGGTAATATGGTTTAAAGGTTTGTGCCAAAAGCCACAGACCAACGAGGTCTTAGACCAAGTGTTCTGAAAAGAATAGGAATTAAGAGCTTTTGAAAATATTTTTTCTCATTAGTTTTCCAATTCCTGAAACATAGGTTTATCCAACAAGTGGTGCCATTTTAAATCAAGAGAAAAACGCAACATTTCTATGATTCGTGGTGATATTTTTATTTTAATCAAAAGTACATGATCCGAGGATAGTATTGGAATAAACTGCCAAATATCTGCCCGGCTTGTAGGTAGAGCCGGTAATTAAATAATCATTATGTTAATGATTTTTTTCGTCACATTGTCACATGACTGTAGCTGCATTTATTGTTTTCCCTCTTTAACATATTCCCGAAGGAAAGAGAGTAATCGTGTTAAATCGGCCAATTGAAGCAAGTTCAGAAAATCTATTTTACAATTTACGCATTGTTTTACCAGCTGTGCAGCATGTGGCGCTCATTCTTTTGAAAATAAACGTCATTCGTCTTCGTCATCGCAATGATTATTGAATGTTGATACTTCAATAAAAGCGATAATTTTAAAATGACACTTTTTGTTGGATCAGCCTTTACCACTGTTGTGCAAAATGGAAAATAACCTTTCGACATTCGAGGATATCAGAATGAAGAGGTGCCAATATAAAAAGGTCATGCAAAGGCATCTATATTATGGAAAAAAAAAATCAGCAGCTGCCCAACTGCATTTTTTATTTGGGATTTAAGTTAAACAACATTGTGCCTATGTTTAAGACTATAAGGTCAGATGATACTCATCCAATTCAAAATGACTTCTCCACAAAAAATTAAAGGAATTCCAATCTAACAGCTTAAAACTATTTGTTGATAGCTAGGCTTAGATAGAGACATAAATATTGTTGCAATACAAACCACATCAATTAGAAATAAATGGTGATTTTAAATTGTTTGGTTTTTCAGCATTTTATTTTTGACAACTCACGCATGACTCGTGACATGTATTAACGTAAAATATGCTCAGTTTACACTGCCATTTCACCATTTAAAGACCCACAGCTAAACAACGCTTACAAATCATTGCATTTTTTTAAATCAAAATTCGTGCTCTAAACTGTCTTTCGCTCACTTCGACCATTTTAAAGTCATCAAAATAGACCTTTTTTTTAATGCATTTTTATTTTCAATTTCCTTATATTTAACTTATTCTTGGCAGAAATGCTTAAGCGTAGCTAAACTCATTAATATCACCTGTGTGGCCCCGTCTAACTTAATTAAAATTAATCAATAATTAAGGCTAACAAATTTAAAAAAGAAAAAAACTTAGCATCTGAATCATAACCGACCTACTAACCTACTGAGCAAGCAAGCAAGCACCAATTTCACACTATCAGACACCAATTCAAAGCCTTGCAAAATGCAGCTCCTCAAAGAATTTTTGGTGAGTGAGCCTTGGAAATCTGGAAAATTGTTTTTATTGAAAAATTGTCTTCAGCGACAAAGCTAATTTCTGGTTGAATGGATATGACAATAAACAAAACTGCAGCATTTGGTCCGATAGAAAACTTCAGGCAATATAAGAGTTGCCCTGTATCCGGAAAAGTGCAATGTTTAGCATGGTTGATGTCTTCAATGATCCGGCGGAATCATTTTCCCGTATTTTTTCAAAGATGATCGTGAAAACGTGATAATTTTTAACTTTTTTTCTACCCAAAATTTACCAGTTGAACCATGCGGTTCCAGACAGACGGCTCGTTATGTTTTTTTTTTTTTTTTCTTTCTTCGGAAGCTTCTGCTATCTGTTGGAGCACTCAGGCACACAGTACCCCGCCGAGGAGAGGGGCCACGAAATAAACATTTGATGACGTTGGTGTTATAAGGATCCGAATTCGCTCATTATGCGTCAGCGGCCGACACACTACCCACAGCTACTCGGAGCTCTCTTATGTTACTCGTCTATTAAAAAAAATCTGTTTGTGGTTTGTCTTGCCATGGAGTGGACCTATAAAGAAAATCATATTTCGGTGGTAGCTTATATAAACGTAATGTCGAAAAAGGTGATATTTCTAAAACCCTCAAGATGCTCGGTAGAACCTGGATGTTCGTTTACTGGAAACCCGTAAAGGCCATCAATGCCAAAGGCAAGAACAAAAAAAAAAAAATCATGACTTACAAGATAGGGCTAATCACTCAATAACTATGTCGATTTATCCAGAAAGACTTAGTCCTTGTTACCTACAAAAGTCGTACAGAACAGCTCCTCGCAGCAGATTTCAAACGGAATAGCGTAGAAAAATCAGAGCTTATTCTCGTCGTACAGGTTCAAAAGTTCAATAAACAGAATGAGAGAAGCCATTGACAAGATGGTGGGACTTCGTACCTTATTCCATGAATCGAGAAAGGCCATCATCTAGCGACACTCGTGCTTTGGTGGGACTTATTCTACGGTGGGATAATATATCTTCTTTTTTTTTAAACAGGCTTTTTTTAAAAAAAAAAACCTTTTAAAACAGTCATTGCTCCATTTGATATTACTTTATTTCAAAACCAGAATTCAGATCTTTCAGTAAGACTGAGCCGAAACCGAAACTGACTGAAGCAGAAACTTCAAAACAAAATAGACCTTACAAAGACTCAGGACTGACCATCTGCAAAAGTTACCCAAACATTGAGTCCTTAAAAACCACTTTACTGTAACCAATCTTCCGATGGATGCGGTGCGTCTAGTCTAGTCAAAGAAAAATATTCGGTCGTTTTAAAATTATTAAGTAAAATGGATGTAACGGTATTTTTGTTGCTACTAGGTACATACAAACATGTTTTAAACTTAATTTTGGATTTAATGCGAGATTTAATCCTATTAGACATGGAATTCGCTGTATTTTTCTTCTTGTAATATGGCACCCCGATGGGACATCAATAACTTACACCCTCATCCTCCCACCACCGGCATGAACTTGTTGTGCAGAATTTGAGTGAAATTTTCTTCAGGTAGTCAAGAATAACGTCCGGCCAAACAGCCCGTTTCTGTTGCTTAATCTACCAGTGCATCAGGAGTTTTATTTTCTTCCGATAACGCCTTTGTGATACCAAGACCTATCTGACAGAGCAATTTTCCGAGATAAGCATTTGATATTCCTTCGATTATGTATTCCACGGCTAAGTTGGGACTTTCCAAGAATATGAAAAAACTCTTTTTTTGACTCCAAAAATGATTTTCAATGGATAAATTCAAGCTGATCCCTATTCCTGAGACTACTTCAGTCAACTTATGTAGGTGTTTTCAAACGTTTCACGCAAGCGGCGCATATAAGTATGTTCAATATTCTTTACTCATCGTTCGATTTTCCGGCAAGAACTCATGATGAATGAAGCCATTGTGCTTTTTCGTTCACATTTGAACGTACTTAGCGTGCTTTTTTCGGGCCTGGCTCTTCTGGTCTGATCTTGGAATGATTGGGCGTTGGTTTCGACATCATTACCATATACTCATATTTCGTCATTAGTGATGACTCTTTTTGGCAAATCTGGATCATAATTCATGTTATTCAACAATCCACGATCTCGTATTGGCAGACCGCCGATTGAAGGTGCGCGAGATAGCTGAGACAGTAGGCATTTCAACAGATCGCGTGGGTCATATCCTGCATCAAATTTTGGGCATGAGAAAGCTGTGGGCATGGGTGCCGCGTTTGCTCACTTCGGACAGATTGCACTGTGTTTTTAACTTGTAGATGCCTTGTCAGCTTAATTACACGGTGGGCCATCCCACAAGGAGTTGATTGTCAACCAACGTCCTTCTATTGCAACTTAAGTACCATTTCGCTGCCATGTGTAGGACCATGGACTTCCCCCTTGGTGAGGGGCGAGGCCTATCTAAAACCTCTTATTCAACCTTCAAATTCCAATTCCCGCATTTGGGACAACCACAGCCCCCACGATACTCCCACTAGGGGGCCTACCGCAAGACAGGGCCGGGACATTACCGTCCCGGGGGCGGCCCCAGTCTCCCGTGGTTCCAGAATTAGGCCTCCGGTCGAGCCGTTACTCCCAGTTGGGTTATCCTACACCCCGACTGGGAGCCTTAGTTGATAGGAAGAGAAGGAAAAGGAAATCAGCTAAATAGCTAAATAGCAAAAAAGCTAAACAGCTAAATAGCTTGTCTGCCTTATGCTTAATAGATTATCCATCGATGGGATAACCATTAATTATCGGCATTCCGCATTCAATTTTCCGCCAGAGGGGTATTCAGGGCACAATTGATTGTGTGCCCCAATAATGACCCTCCGGCGGGTGCTCACTTCGGACAACAAGAGCAACCATGAGACCACTTCAGACCAGTGGATCCACTGGTACACACCAGAGACCAAGGAACAGTCGAAACAGTGGAGCATGCAGCCGAGCATGCTCCGAAGAAGGCGAAGACTGTCCCATCGGCCGAAAAGTTTTCTGGGATTCACAAGTTGTGATCCACATCGACTATCTGGAGAAGGGCAAAACGGTGACAGGGCTGTAAATTATTGGGCCGATTCGACGCCGAATCGAAGAAAAATTGGCGAAGAATTCCCATTGGCAAAGAAAAAAGTGCTCTTCCACCATGATAACGCACCGGCTCACACCTCCGCCCTCGCCACGGCCAAATTGCTGGAATTGGGCTACGAACTGCTGCCCCATCCACCGTATTCTCTAGATTTGGCTCCGTTCGACTTCTTTTTGTTTCCAAACTGGAAAAAGTCACTCGCCGGGCACAAATTTCAGTCGAATGAGGAGGCATACGCCGCCACGGAGGCATACTTTGCAGACCTCGAGAAAACGTATTTTTCAGACAGGTTAAAGAAGTTGGAGCATCGCTGGGTCAAGCGTATCGAGCTAAAAGGAGACTAAATGGCCATTTCTCCAAAATATTTGTTTTTCTTTTGTAGGCTAAATACTTATCGGACCACCATCGTATGTAAAGGGACATGTGTACCAACACAACAAAAAGACAAATTTGAAAATCGAATGTACTCAGCTCGCGAAATTCCAAAAGTCACCCTATTTTTTGAAAAACCTCGTAAACATGTCTGCATGTTGTACCATATACAACTAGTCACACCGGATGTTTAGTCTGGCAGCTACCAAATAGGCTTAATATTGTACAATCATTGATTTTTCAGATTAAACATTTTTACATATCATTACGTATCGAAGATTCTAGAGCTAGATTCTGTCGTTGTTAAAGAGGTATCACTGATTGTATTCGTATACATTTGAGTAACAAATTAAGATATCAACTCCATACGCACTTTTTTCGATGCGTAATTACGTTATATACTCGTAGAGCTGATTACGTTTTCATTAGTAGCATAGCAAAAACAAAGTGCAAACTGGAGCTACAAGTACACTTTTCTCTTATCTTTGAGGGTACTAAATGGAAAGTTGTTAGTTTCTATAAATAGATACTGTGTAATTCAACTAGGTTTTCAGAGTTTATTTTAAATTTTTGAAATAGGCGCCTTTAGCCTTGAGTCGGTCGACAAGCGGTCGTTGGAGAATTCTTTTTCACAAAACCGAGTGCAGAATTGGCTTTAAGAATTAAATCATCGATATGTGCGCGAAAATGGAGCTTTTGGTCACATAGTATGCCAAAATCGTGAATAACCTGAACGGTGGAGATGGGCTGATTATTGAGGAAGTAGAGACGAGGAGAATTCGTTTACGTGAAAAGGTGATTGATTGGCATTTGGAAATGTTGAGCTCCAAGTAATTTTTGGAGCACCAGACGGAAAAGCTGTATCCGATTGAATAAGGGAAAAATCTTGTTGAGAGGAAATGGTCTTGGAGGAACTTAGTGTCGTCGGCGTACCGTGAGAGGTGGGAATGTTTGATGGCAAACTATATGCCGTTAATGGTAAGAATGAAAAGAAGTGGACCTAGATGACCATCTTGTGGAACGCAAGAAGAAGCTAAGAAAAGGTTAGAAAAGGAAGATCTAATACGAACACTGTAGTAACGGTTTTTAAATAAGACGACATCCACTTAAACGCTTTGAGCCCAGCCAAGGGAAGACAGTTTGAAGAGTATTAGTTTGTGGGAAATTTAATCGAAGGCTTTACTGAAATTAGTTGAAACGACGTCGACCTCATTCCCGTTCTCTAAAACTGATAGGGTAAAGGAGACTATTTCGACAAAGTTTGTGGTTGTAGTCCTGCATTTCAGGAAGCCATGTTTTGAGGAGATTAAAGATTTGCAGTGGAAACTTAGAGTGTCGTACAAAATACTTTCGAAAAGTTTGGCGATGGGGCTGTAGTTGTTAACATCACTCTTCGGACCTTTTTTTTTGAACAGGAGTTATAAAAGCGGTTCTCCAAATTCTTCCAGGGGACAGGGATGAGTGAAATTTTTTTTTTAGTAAAATGGCAGGGAGACCATCGGGCACCCAAGTGAATTCATCATTAAGTTGGTTTAATTTATTTTCGATGATATGGGGGTCAACAGTACGTGGGAAAAATGGTCCGAGGGAGAAATGTGGTAAGTAGGCGAATGAAGTAATGCCCGGTACAGAGAAGTCATCGGCAAAAGATTGTTTGAAAATGTTGGCGATAGTTTTGCGATCATTCGAGGTTTCGCAATTGAAAGAGAGTGAAGTTGGGTAGTCATCAGATTTCCTTTTGTAGCTGACAAACTGGAAGAAGGACTTAGGATCGTTTATAAGATTGGCTTGCGTTTCCATCAAATGGCATTCGTAGAGAGAGTTATGAAGCTCGGTAAAATGCAGATAAGTACCAGTACATAAGGGGGTCTGTTGTGAAAATCAGGTCTAGCTGTCTTCCGTGTAATTTGAGATGCCGCCAAATTGGCTAAGATTTAAATCAGCTAGGCCATCTAAGTAGCAATGAGTAATGATTGATTGATCGTCTGATGGAGTCCATTTAAGAAAAGGAAGATTGAAATCACCAAAGTGAAGGATTGGCGAGTTCATAGGATTCAATATCTTGAGATGGCAAGATATAAAAGCAGTTGACATAGAGCACTTTACGGGACAGTACAATCTTGATTGAAACGAAGTCGAGATACGGAGAAGAGGATATTGCAATAAGAGATGAGTCAATTGAGCTTAGAACGGCTATTGAAACGCCACAAGAGCAGCTATCGGTAGGTCCGTTGAGATCGTCATCGCGACAGACGTTAAAATTTGATGGAAACAATTCTTGGTTATTTATGATGGGGATCAAGTTGGTTTCAGTCAGAGCGAAGATTTCGGATGGTAAAGCATGAAACTGTTGAAAGACTGCATGGGTTTTTGAGTGAAGACCTCTTACATTCTGTTAATAGAAGGTGAGGGGAAGGTTAGCATGATGGGCAGAAAGAGGACGTAAATTCGGTGTGAAAATATCTTTCATGGTCCGCTCCGCTACGCTGAAGGTGGCTTATACGCTTTGAGTGGATATATTGACGAAAGTATCTAGATCATTTGATACTTTTTAAGGATATTGAAGAACTAGTGATACTTAATAAAGAGGCTCTTGAGGTTGGCAAAGTCAGTAGGGAGACCTTCCTGTTGAATGGAGACCATTACTCTAATGTTGGTTTTACCTGTATAGCAAACCGAGTCTGGTTTATCATGGAAACGGATGTTTTCATACGTCTTCTTATCCTTTAGACGAGAGAGAGTATAGGGGATTCAGTGAGGCTACTAACTCGCTGGGTAATTTTGACTGAGAGAGGCAGAAGGGAATAAATGAAAAATTGGGAGGAGTTAGAAGGAGACTTTGTTGAAGAAGGAGTTGAAGTTGTTGGGAGAGAAGTGAAGTTGGCTATGGTGTGAGAGGCCGATTAGAAAAGGCGGGGGCTGAAGGGTAAAGAACGTGGGAGCTGCGGAAATTAGATAACTTGGCTCCAGATTTGAGATTGAAATTGAAAAAAGAATTAAGAAGGGTTGCTTGTGTTGGTTGCGAGGGGCTAGCGGTGGAAGAACAAGCAGTTGGAATCAGATTGAAGGAAATTTGTTGACGTGGGTGTTTTAGTGGAGCAGAGAAAGAGGTCTGTGTATGGGAGATGCAGGGGTGGGTGAGAGATGGCAAAAGTTTTGCTTTGAAGCTTCAGTTATGGTGGGGGTTAGTTTGGGGTTTAGCGTGCTTATCACTAATGTTAGGCTTATTTTTAGGTTTCTTAGAGTTAGGTACATAGATTTCTGTTTTATTATTAGGCTAAGTTTTATGCTTAGATTTATTGAGTGGCTTGGGATGGATATAGTTTTTTTTCGTTCCACTTAGTGACGGTATTTTTACCTAGAGTAAAAGGGCGGCCTTCGTGGTTTAGGAATAATTACTCGTCTTTTGATGATATGGACAGCTTCAGTTTGAACTATCTGGAACGTTGAAGCTTTTGGCAACTTACTATTGGAATCTTAAATTCCTTCGTGAACTTTTGTGCCCATTATTCATGAGTGCCGGGGGTCAAACCATCAATAATAAAGGTAGAAATTCCTTTGTTGCCTTTTTTAAGTTTTTGGAGTCGCTGGTTCTATTCACTTAAACTCCACTTTTGGTCAAAGCACTCAATATTGGTTTCAGCACTTGGGTCTAGAAATTGAGCCCTAAGTTTGTGTGTAGACTGAGCATGTAGTTTTTGGCGGCAGCAGAAAAACAGAAATTGACGGGGCAGACACATTGGCTTCAAGCAATTCATCACGTATGAAAGTATTGGCGAACGATAGGTTGGAACACGGAAGTGAGCCTGTGTAATCCTTTCCTCAATTTGACATTTTGAAATGCAAGTGTATTGGCATCTGGTGACCATGAAGGCCATTGTATCGATGAAATTAAGAATGAGAAGTCTTGTTGGGACGTCCATTCTCTCTCAACGAAATATCAGTTGGCTTCGAATCACCTTCCAAAATACTTTCGCAGTAAACATTCGCATTTATCCTGATGGTCGGCCATCTCAGCCGAAGCTATGACAAACGGTGGTGCTTGATTGAAAGAAGATTCATGTCTTCGTATGACTTTTTCGTTAAGGAGTCGCAATCGTTTTGTTTGTTAGCGAGTTGTTCGAATGGGGAACTTTTATAATGAGAGAACACGATATTCGTACGATTAAGCGTAACACTCCTTTGCACTATCAAACCTCCCTTTTTTAGCATCGGTAAGACATGGTCATTATTGGAATTTACAAGGCTTCAATTTTATAACTTCAGCCCAGTGTCAATTTGTCTGCTACTCTATTGAGGATTTCATTTAATTCTAGTCTACACTTCGACCAGAATTGTTGTAACGAGCTATGGTTCGAGACACGAACGATTTATCGATATCGAGGTGCTGGCACCCGCCAACCTTCGCCGCTTGTGTTCCATTTAAATATAGCGCCATAACATTATTATGACGGCGGGTCAATAAGTCCTTAGAATTTCTAAGACATGGCGCCCGTAGTAAGCATCATTCCTCACTAGGTATATGATAAAGTTGCAGCCATATTCTTTGAATGGTTTCGTGTTTATCGTCAGTTAAAGTAAACATTTGTGTTTGTTTAAAAAAATGGAAAAAAGTAAGTTTAGAGCGGTGATTAAACATTTCTTTCTTCAGTATCTAAAAGGGTTAACAGTAAAAGAAACAAAAGCCGAGTTGGCCTCAGCTCATGGCACATCTGCCCCTGTATTTCCAACAATTAATAAATGGATAAATGCAAAATTCGCGACATGGTGTTAAGCGGCTGAAGAATAAAATTGCGCGAAATAATTGAGGCCACAGGGGTTTCGAAAGTACTTTTGTTTCAATTTTGCATGGTAAATTGGGTATGTGGCAGTCATGCCGTATTTTGAAGCGATCTACGATGCGAACAATTTTTCGGCTTTTCCGAAACATCAGAAGTGGTGCTCAGCTAAGTCATGAGTCATCAATAGAAATAGGCGGTGTATGGCATGGGGTCTCATGACGTCTAATTTCGGTGTTTCGAGCTGAGTTTTAACGAGCAGCATGCTACCGAGTCATGTCGTGCTGCAAAATCACTCGTGTTTCACCCGGTTGTAACAACTCACAATACATCAGGCCTAGCTGATCCCACTTAATTCACAGCATGAGCTTCGATACATGGACGTTTGGCTTGATCATCGATGCTGGTAATGGTGGCGGCGCCCTCACGATACCTGTTAGTTTGGATTATGATAATGAATTCTCTTTTCATCGCCAGTACGATGCGGGAAACCATTCCTTTCTTGCCGCTGGAAAATTACTCCGCTCGTAAAATAACTACTCTCGGCGTCGACGGACATATTTTTTGCTTTGCACCGATTTGCTTTACTTGTAGGCCATTCACTTCGCTTTCAAAGTGGTAAGAGCTTTTTGAATTACGGTCTGCTAAAATGGATATTGCTTTGAAAGTTAGTTATTGTCACCTATGACTTGGGTTTCGACCCAGTAAAGCTTATAATTTTCCGCCCTCAAATTTAATTTCATCGCTTTGGTCATCGTCCCTTGTCTTCCATTGGTGACAAGTTCTTGCAATAACAGAAGATTCATCGTAAGTTGCTTTAAATTTGAACGCGTCGCGGATTTTTTTCGAATAGAAGGTGAAAAGGAAAGGATGCCTATGTGTATAGCATATGTTTCTGATTTGACATTTGAGTAGTATGTACCACTGGCGCCTTCTGTTGGAAGATAGTGCACTCCCATTTGTAGACATGGTATGGTAGAATCTGCAACTGTACCTATTTACTAAGTTGTTGCTTTTGATTGAAAAACTGCAGTAACTGTCTTGAATCCAGCTAACGTTTTGGTAACCGTACCAATCGAACCTTCGTGTTTATACAGAGTGCGCCATCTCATATGGGTCGATGTAAACTTCGAATAACTTCAACAATTGTCAACCGATTTTCATATGTCATAGCATTTTGGAAACGTCAATTCAGTACAATTTTAACCATGAATCGCTTCACCCCCAAAAGAAAGCGCGGAAATAGTTTCAATGTTCATTAAAAATGAACGCTCGATTGTGCTAACTCAACAGACATACGTATCGTGCAAAATATCGTGATCGTGTTGCGACCAAAAAAGATACAATTCGTCGTTGGGCCTCAAGTTTTCAATTTGGTTCTGTGGCAAGCCCTCGTGAGCAACCTAGGTCACGGCCGCAGCGTTCAAACTCAACTATTCAGTCTGTGAAGGCCAGTATTCAAGAAGTTAAGCATCAGTGGGACCACTTTGCGGAGAATTTTAACGGATGATCTTCACTTATCCCATACAAAGTGCAGATAACTCAAAAAATTTTGCCACAAAGTGGAGCCACGGCGCTTTGCATACGCACAAAATGTCGTCGCAATGATTAATGCTGAGCCGGAGTTCTGGCAGCAAATTTTGATGACCGATGAGGCACATTTTACGCTCTCTGGCTCGGTTAATAAACAAAATTGTCGCTTCTGGGGCACTGAAAATCCCCCCATTTTTCACGATGAGCGGCTATATGATCAAAAAGTTACTGTTTGGGCCGGTGTATGCGCTAAAACTATCACTGGACCGTATTTCTTCAAAGTTGGCGATACAGTGGATGGTGATCGATATCGATGGATGTTGGCCCATTATGTGGTCCCAGAAATGCTTATTTCAAATTTAGTTTCAACAAGACGGCGCGACATGCCATACTGAGGACAAATCAATGAACCCTTTGCGTAAGGGCGATATTGACTGGCCTCCGAAATCGCCGGATTTGACTCCTTCAGACTTTTTTGTTTGGGGATATTTTAAAAGCAAGGTGTATGCTAACAGCGCGAAGACAATAGAACAGCTCAATAGAAACATTGAGCGGAAATCACAGAAATTTCGACCGAAATGCTCGGAAATGTCATGGAGAATGCGCGAAAACGAGCCCATTTTTGCATCGGCAATAAATGCGGTCATTTAATTGATATTGTTTCCAAAAATTAATCAAAATAAATTGTAAAGGTCTAAATTGAATAAAAGTTTTTGAATTTCCAAAATCGGTTGAGTAATGAGGCTGTAGTAATGAGAGACAAACTCTTTTCTGATGATCGATTTGGGACTTTTCTTCCAATTGCTTGGCATAATTTCACGAGTTGTGCGCAGTAGGGCCAAGAGCTAATCGTTTGACAATAAGATGGAAATTCAAAGGGCATGACTTTCATCTCAGTTGCACCATACTCGCACACACAGCATCACCAAATGTAGTTTGGCAGACGCCTGTAACGGTTCACCATTTCTTGCCCGTGACCTTTAATGCTTTCGATAGCCATTCGTGACTCATTTTTTATCGCTGGTTATGAATCGCTTCGGAAAAGACTCGAGTTGATTTAATTTTAACAAAATATTGCGCTCAAATTAAGTGGAGTCATCATCATACATCAAGCTTGTGACTATCCCGGTTTCGGTACATGGTTGAACAATCAGAACGTGTCTTATATCTGCCATCAAACCTTCCATTCACTAAAACAACTTTAAACATAAAAGTTAAAGCAAATTCCTTTAGGTCACAAGCAGATAGCGCACTCTGCATTTAAGTACATTCTACATGCGTGTGTGTCAACCCTGCATTCCTGATAAAGCCCCTTTCATTAAGCAATCTAGTGTGAGTGATTTATTTTTCCCATTAGTAGAAGGGAACAGCAGTTCGACTGGTCGGAGCCGAATCGATAAGCTTTCATTAAATTCACTTAAAACCATCTTAATGCGATAATAAGTTTCCATTGACCCATTTGGGTTACATCCTCTGCCTCTGCCACAGCTGTCAGTGGCTCACTAACTGACTATTTATATTCATAATTCATTCGGTTCGAAGAAACATCTCTCACTTTTTCAAGTGAAAGTTCCAATAGGTTGTTGTTCTTTATCGATATACATTTCTATCTTGTTCGAGTCGTTTCCGGAATATCTCATTCATATTGATTGCATACATTTTTGGTCATGGTGTAGCGTGGCTAAATTTAATAATCAGCCTTTTCTCTAAGCTGTCATTAATTAGCGATATATGGGAAGACGGCAGCATTCCTTGGAAATAACAACAAACACGAATGAGTGGATGGATTGCATGGCTAAAGTGAGGGGCTATTGAGTAAGCTTGTCTTATATTTAAAACTGAATAAAAAGAGTTTTGCCTGAGGTGTGACAGAATGCTTTATTGAGGATATTCAATACCATTGTGTTTTAAAAAGGATATCATTAAAATGGCATCCACGGTTTCGTTTACAGGACCCGATTCGAGAGAACTATTTTCGTATGACTCTATTGCATAAGTCAGCCGAATGATGTTGTTGGGTTGTTCTTCAGCTGGTCAACCGTCATCGATTTGATGCCATAAACTAGCGACTTAACACGCAGCCCCAGGGGAAAAAGTCTAAAATGATCAAATCGAACGATCTTGGCATCTCCTCTTCTAGAAATAGGGGATTCTGAAAACTTTTCTTGCACCAATTCTTATGTAACGCCCAATGTTAAGCCGTTTCCAATTGAGGCCATACGAACTCAGCTATCATGGCCCGCGACCGTTCGCCACTGGTAGCCAGTGACTAACTATTCTCACTTCGGAAGATGCATTATCCAATGACGCCAGCTGCATAGAATCCACACCACACAGTAAGTTTGTGCTGTGGACTACTCTCCTCCCAAATTTGGCAAATTTGTTTGTTCAAAATCATCTTCGGATTTGTTCATTAACATTCGGATCCGTTTTTAAATGTTCCAATAGCTCAGTCAGTTCGACGATCTTGGTGATCTTCTTGTGTCAATTAGATCTTTCATTGAGGTATACCCAGGTTTTTTTCGGGGGGATTAGCCAAGTCGAGGTCTCAGAAAGGCCAACTCTTTATGCATGATGAAACATCGAGAGGTTTTAGACAGGGACTATACTTTCAGCAACGCGAAAGTTGCTTCGGGGGTGGTTGTCCTAGATAGAATTCGAGAGATTCGACTGAATTTGTCGCATTGGTTGTAGTTCACAGTAACTTTTTTTTTGTTTCCATGCCATTAAGGTGTTATATTAGAAATGCACACACAAAGTATGAATTTTGAAGTGATCATATACTGTGAGTGTTATACCTTCGTCAGCACTTTTTGATCATCTCTCATTCACAACTGATGTTGTTGCACATTTTTTCCGTAAAGGAATTGTTCTTGGCTATAGACAGACTTGACTACCATTGCACCACGACCACGAAAAGTTTGCTAACAGGATCAAACAATTTGAATGAAAATTGATTGGTAGCCCTCTAGGGTAAAATGGTGACATTGACATAAGACAAACGTCAAATAAAGTCAGCGTTCTCACGTGAAACGTCAGAGGAATAAAATGTCAAAATTCGGACTTAGCTATTGAAAAACACTTTATTATAGGGCCATCCAACAAGAGGTGTCATTATAAATTTCGCGCCATTATTGAAATGTCAACCTTTTACTATCATTCCGATAATTTTTGACAAGTAATAACTAAGAAGTTATTGAATGTGGTCCGATACACACTCGGTCAATTTGCGGAAATAGTAAAAATTTACTACAAAAACGATGAAAATACCTCGGAAACATTTCCAAAATTTTTAGTGATTTTAGTCATAATCAACTGGCTTCTTAGCATAGTAAATTTAATCGATAAATTCGGACAAGTTAGGGAGATGAAGACCGGCACTGTAAGCTGGAAATGTCGCCTTTAAAGCTAGGAATATGACTGAAAATCTAGGTACGCAACTATCAATTCGACACAAGAGTTGAAGTCGACATAACGCACACAATGCCACAATTTCACTGATTGGGTATTAGAAAGGAGTGAATAGAATATGCTTTTTTACACTAACTAAATTACTTTGGGTGAAAAGTTTTCTTTCCTTTCGTTCGGCTTCGAAAACTCAAGAGTAAGAGGGGGCCACCCTCGTCACCTACAAAAGGCGGTGCACATTTTGGTGTGACCGTTTCAATGGATGGCCTTCGTTAGCGAACGATGTTGACCACCGTTCTTTTTTTTGCCTGCAATTGATGTTAGGGACGCGGACGACTAGTAGAGCAGCACCACATGCCACGCAGCAGGTAAAACAATTACCCTAATGCTGATAAATTGTCTGAACCTGCGTTTTCTTGGTATGGCAACTTTAATTAACCGCGAGAAACGACTCATGTACTAAGAGAAAATTAAAAATTTACTCAGAATCGGAGTAAACGCAGAATTGGAAACTCGTGAAAAGAAGGCTTAAATATTTGTCTCTGTCAGCAAGGACATTTTAAATACCACTCTGTCTCCATAGTGTGGGCACCTTCGATTGATTTTTAAGCAGCTCAATGCTTCTAAACACTAATTAAACCATGCGAAAACGTGGTCCTCGCCAAATAACCTCAATTTTTTTAAGCTGGTTTTCTCAATCGGTAGACTTAAATCCGTTAAAGGACCTGTGGGAAGAGGGAGATGACTACATTAAGGCCGCTTTGATATTCAGCAATCAGACAGTTGTTGGTTTATTTTAAATGTTCATGATTGTCTCTGTCTGTATGCGAAAGAATTATGAAAAATGTCAACAAAGGATTGAATGGTTAGCCTCATGGCTTGAGTATTGGCCTCTGCCGTCGAAACCCCGCAGTTCGAATTCTGCAACAGCCAGCAAAAAATTAAAAGTGTATTTTGCGGTCTTTTTCGTCAGCGGCAATACAGTCTAGCAATACACATACATTCAAGGGAATAGCAAAAGCTTCCAAAGAAAGAAAAAAGCGAAGTTTGGAAGTTTTCGTTAAATGAAACACATTTTTTGTGAAACCAATATTGATCATTATTGGTGTGGTCATGTAACCGCCACGACTTCCGTTGCAGGCGATCATCCATTAAAAATCGTTGACTCACAATGCTAAATATTGCTGGTCTTCTTGAGTAGAATTTTCTGGAGCTAAACTAGTTCCCGGATCGAATCTCCGGGTGGGAACTACTCCCACGAAAAGGAATGAACAAAAATTAAAGATAGGCTCGTGGACGTATGAAGCTTGGACAGACTGGTTGCTTTCCAAAAATTACAAATTATAAATTGAATATCACAGCGGTACATAAACTTCGACTTTCCGAAACCGAACAATGATCAAGGGTAGCTGTACTTTCATTTGTAGCAATGCAATTGTACAGAACGTAATGGACGTAATATTTTCAACAATCAAATGTCGATGGCAATAGTGCGGCGTGTCGATAAATCGGCATCTAATAGCCGGCGTCGTAGACTGTCTAAAGGTTGTGTAATTCTAATTTTATATGCGAGCAATTGAAGACTTTTAAAATTGGCCATAAAATGTAATTAGTGAGGACCAATTGTTAACTCGACAACGAATTGTGGCGCCTCAAGCTTTTTTGCTCACATATTGTACACAGCCGATATCGATCCAATTTCTCCAAGACGCTTCACCATTGCGTAAATTCCAGACTCACTAGGGCAATTATGTTGACCGAGACACAAACGAATTTTGAGAAATGTAGCTCTTAGAAAATGCTCGTTTTCGTAATAGCTTGGAATAACAAAAATGCCGCTCCATGACTAAAATTGCCAAAGACTTAACATCTGTTGATCAACCATACCATAAAGAATTGAGTAAATGACGGTCAGCACACACCATCTGTTCCCTCACGCTTTAGTTGCCCTCAGAGCTGAGACGGACATTTGGCAGATAATCGATTTCTAATAGTAGCCTCATGTTCAGAAAAAAAAGTTTCGTAATTTTATTGATTTAAAATGACACCTCTTATTGGATCGTTTGATCGAAGATTAAGGAAAATTTGCATTGATCCAAAACGAATAAAAGTTGCGCAAAATATGTTCAAACACTTCAAATATTAGGTCGGGGAAAAAAGTTCGTTTCGTCTTTTTTCTCGATGGCGCGTTGGGAAGGTGGTAGTTGGAAACTTATTTGCGTTCGAAGATGGAAAAAGTAATGGGAAATTGCGCTATATTCTGCAATATTTGTGATGTATACGATGAATGTACTTCGCGGAAATGGGTAGCTCGCTTTCGATTTGGTCATTCTGATGTGAAAGATGAGTCGCGCTTTGGTCGAGTTATCAGTGGAAAAGCTGATGAAAGTCTTGAAAAAGTTCACCAAGAAAAGTCCATCGGGGTTTTCAATATTACAATGGAATTAGGCAGTGACCATAAAACCATTTAAAGCATTTGCACAAACCTGGCTACAAGAACTTCAATGTATGGTTTTCTCATAAGTTGAGCGCTGGATAGACCGAATTAGCAGTTAAAACATTCCTGAAATATGTCATAACAGGTGATGAAAAATGGATCACGTACGACAATTGGAAGGATGAAAGACCATAGACAAGGGATGTTAAGGCGGTACAAGTGTTTTCAGGATTGGAGCCGAAAAAGGTAATGCTGTGGGACTGAAAGAGAACCATCCACATTGAGCTATCCAACTACAGAGTTTACTCGAAAAAATTGAAAGTAACTAAAGGGAAAAAGCTTTATTTTCCATCATGACACCGCCGGCCACATAGTTACTTCTTTGCTTGGTTCGAAAGTTTTGCTGCACTCACCGTATAGCCCAGACATATCTCTGACTACCGCTTGCTCTGATATGTGCAGAACTCGCTGAATAGAATTTAGTTGCTTTTAAAAGAAACCTGTGTGCAACATTGAATTCAGTTTTTCAACGACGGCATCATGAATCTACCCGAATAATGGCGAAAATTGAGGATAATAATAGAGCCAATTTGGTTTAAATAAATTCATTTCAACCAATTTCAGGAAAACCAATTGAATTTTACTAAAACAACGCCACCGACTTTTTCTCAAACCTAATATGTATGAGGTTTGTTCAAAAAATAAGATAAGATAATAAAAAAATTTTCTCGAAAAATATTTATTTATTCATCAATAACTATTCTGTCCCCTTCAAGATGACAAAATCAATTTCAGCGTTTTTTCTAATCTTAAAAGCACTTCATAAATGCGCTTTTTGGTATAGCCGTGAAACAACGATGCGGTCTTGTCGTAGCAGTGAAATGTGAGACCATGTCCAGTGAATACTGAGGTGGCGGAGGTATGATTAGGGTATTGTTTTTGGCCAACAAATTGCGCACAACAGATCTCTAAAAGATCTGATTCGAAATAATATTTCTTATTGACCGTACGACCTTTCAAAAAGAACGCATTATTACACGCCTCCGTAATCGAAGAAAGCTGTGGCCAAAGTTAAAATTTGACAGATCTGGGCGTGCTTTTTTAGTCTTGATTTGTCTGCTCGCTCCTATTGGAATGAATGGGCCTCGGTTTCGATGTTATAACCATCCATGTTTGGTCTCCAGTGGTAAGCCTTTTCAGCAAACCTATATGGTCATTCAACACCTCCTGAACGTTGCGCATGCGACGGCTGTTTTGGTCAAAATTTAACAATTTCGGAATTTCATGCCCAAAATAACCAAATAAATCTCATGGCATGAGCCAACTGATTTGCCAGTATCCTCAGCACCTCCTCTGATAGTGTTACAACGATTTTCGCAATTTTCTTCGCTCCTTCAACGATTTCATCTGTTGTAGACGTGCAGGGGCGTCCAGGGCGGGCATCGTCGGCACATGGGTTCCAACATAACAAAAAAATCAAAAATCGAATGTCGATTTCCTAATCGTGTGGCGCTTTCTGGGCAAATTTACCGGCGCTCGACTCGAACGGACTGGAACCACAGGAGACCGTCACATACTGGTCGTTCGGCCGAGAAAATCGGGGCTGTGGCTGCCGATGTTGCAGAGAACGAAGAAACATCAGCCAGACGACGGGCCTCGCAATTGGGCATAACCCGATGGACCCTTAAGCGAATTTTGACCGTCAGTCGAGGAGGACGATTTTGGATCGAAAATCATCACTGCGCATTTCCAGTTGAGCGGTTGCGTCAATAAGAAAAATGTTCGTTTCTGGGGTACTGAAAATCCGCGTATGATGCACGAAGAGCCATTGCATCAACTCAAAGCCAATCTGTTGTGCGGCGTTCACGCGGGAGGAGTAATTGGGCGGTCATTTTTTGAGGACGCCATTGGCAATTCAGTCACTGTTACTGGCGAACGCTACAGGGCCATGATAAACGACTTCTTACTGCCGGAATTAGATGGGTGGGGCTTGGTGAACATGTGGTTTCAACAAGACGGTGCAACCACACACACACCACAAGCCAAAATTTATATTGTTTAGGAAACGTTTCCTGGTCGCGTAATCTTCTGTTACTTGAAGTCGCGGGTTTATACCAACAAACCTCAGAAAGCCCTTAAGGGGAATATTCGATAGAAATGCGAACAGTTATCGTCGGAAATCTAGCGGGTACAAATGTGTATCAATACTGGCGGCAGCCACTTGACGGATATCATATTTTCCACATAACTAATAGAAAAAAATGGAAGGTTTAGGTAAAGATTTCCATCAGTCAAAATATTTTTTTTTATTTAGTAAAAAAGTAATTCAAAAACTTGCACCACCTTGTACAGGGTGGGCCATTTAGTGGGTTTTTTTTTTAATCATGGGTTATTTTGACACTGCAAGCTATTTCTCGCTCGAAATTTTGACAGAAAGTCAGTGAACAACGTTGGAAAATATTAAAAACTCATTTCCAAAGTGAGTGCTGTGAAACCCAAACAGTGTGCTTTTAAAAAGAAGTTTTGGCCGAAATGGAACACCCACCGCGACTGCTGTACGCAAGCTTCTGCAAAAAGTTCGTGAGACTGGCATGTTAGTGGAAAACACTCTTGGTCCCCGTCGTCATATGGTGCGCATAGATGAGAATGTGGCTGCTATGGCCGAGAGTGTGAGACTCAATTCACGAAAATCAACTCGCCATCGAACTTAACAGCTTAATATTTCACGCACGAGCCTGAGGAGAATTCTGCACAAAGATCTCAGATTATTGGCTTACAAGGTCCAATTGACTCAGCTATTGAAGGCGCGCGACCATCCGCTTCGTAGTCTGGGCCTTAGAACAGTTTGAAATTGACAACGATTTTGGGGGAAAATCATCTTTTCTGACGAGGCGCATTTTCACCTTGGGAGCTAAGTTAACAAACAAAATTGCCGCATCTGGGGCTCGGATAACCCGCACGTTATTGTCGAGAAGGCAATGCATCCACAGAGAGTGACAATTTGATGCGGATTGTGGAGTAGTGGCATCATTTTTTTTTTTACTGAAATTGAAGACATGGATTTGGACTACCTCTGGTTCATGCAGGATGGCGCGCCATGCCACACAGTCCATTCCACAATCGAACTTTTGCGCACCGAATTCCCAAATCGTGTTATCAGCCGTCTTGACGATATCAATTGGCCGCCTCGGAGCTGCGATTTGTGGGGAACCCTGACGGACTGATGTTATGCCAACAATCCAGAAACGATTGAAGCAATTAAGTCCAATATCATCCAAGCAATCCGTGAGCTACAGCCCGAAATCATCAACAAGGTCTTGGAAAATTGGGGTGACAGAATGCGCTACAGCGAAGCCAGCCGAGGCAGCCATTTGAACAACATTGTATTTCATAATTAATGGAAATGGGAGCTCATACCAATAAAGCCATAATACATGGAAAAAAAATAATTTTGTTCATTTTATTGCATTTTTAAAAAGAAACTTGGCCCACCCTATACTTTCTATTGGTATTTGTTAGAGGCTTATACTATCTGTTGGAGCACTCAGACACAATGTACTACCAGACAGACCCCTTGTCTTTATTGTCAAAGAAAATTGTCCGTTGTCCGGAGAAAAGTGAGGAGGGGCTTCAGTGATGAAGAGCTAAGACATTCGGCACACCCCACGTCGGGCTCAAGGGTGCGCCACCGTGAGCGAGCAAAGGCGGGACAATCGCAGAGAAAATTTTCGGCCGTATCATCCTGCTCGCAACATGCAGCACAGGTAGGCGTCTCACTGATGCCTTCTGCAATAATTTCTCCTTAAGGGTGAGAAAAATGTTGCGGACTTCTTGCAGACATCAGGGCGTACGCGCTTAGTCATCCTGCATCCTGGATATTCCCTCCATCTACGACTGTGTGCATTAAAGACATAGTCGTTGATGTCAGATTTGACCGTGGAAGCAGGTGGACCTAAGGCAAGTTCAGGTCCTGAGAAACTCTCCTCCTTTTAGCGAGTTCATTGGAGATCTCATTTCCTGGGATCCCAGAGTGGCCTGGGAGCCATACAAGCCTAAGTGAATTTTATCTTCCCACTTTTTTTTTTGGTTCAGTAAAAATGTTATTTATGAAAAAGAAAATCGATTTTTCCTTATAATTTTTGAACGAAAATCATTTAGGTTGACTGGTACATTTGATTCGAGGAACGGGAATCAGATTTCCATTGTTCAAAAAGGTCTTGAGTTAATGCACTGATGGAACACTATTCCTGGCGACTGCTTCCTTCAGACAGGCCAATTGTTAACAGCACAGGTCCGAATTAAGACTCTTGCCGCAGGGGAATAGTTCAACCCACCAAACACACAGCAAAAACTTTCTGGCCTTCAATCCTGGCTTCGCCACTATTTGCGTGATTCGACCGCTTTCGCTTAAAGTTATCGTAAATGATCGGCTTTCCATCACCAATCAACATCCGCTCAGAAATGATTCGAATTTATTGAGATTCAGAGGTGATTCGCATCCATACATCCAACTTCTTTTTCTACTCCGCCTTATTCAAATGGTCTCAAATGTTTAGCTCTTGGGTAATCGAAATAATCCGTATATGGTTATCACATTGGACTATTTCCGTGATTTTATCGACATTTTCGACAGCTGGCTTTCGTACGTGGTGCATCTTTGACATCGAAAGTACCGGACAAAATCGACGATCGTTACAGTATCAGTACCACAGCAACTATTCACATTTTCAGCCGTTTGACTTGCGTTTTCACGTTACCATGGCGTATTTTCTCTTTGCTGGGGTCCATTTTTGATGCGCATTCAAACATAACTGACTCAACCAATCACAAAACTTTCAAAGAAGTCGTTTTAGGACAAAACTTCATTTTTCTAACGACATCAAGATCGTCCGATAAGACGTATAAAACGCGAGACACAGATTACTAAAGGCATCCGTTGAGGAAATTTCCTTTTAGTTACTATATTTTCAAAAATTCAAATTCAAAATGCGAAAAAAAAACCGAAATTGTAGTGCACGTTAAAAGGAAATTTCATTTGAAATTTCTTTGAATTCATTAATCGAAAAGGGTACAACTTGAAGTCAGGAGTATAGACCAAAAATTAAGACGATCCCACCACGTGCGACCTTCTTTCCCTGAATGAACCATTCCAAAAACGCATTAACTATACATATCGCTCTGAATACACTTATTCAGCGGACGACTTTAGAGCTAAAATTAGAAAAATATTTCAAATTCTGTCAAAGTGCAACGGTCGTCAGAATAGGCTCCTTCAGCATCGAAATAACAAATAAATAATGGGCAACAGGAGTCACCTGTCACCTGTGAGTCATCAGGGGACCCACCACGATAGCAGAAATCATAAATATGTAAATCGATTTGAATTAAATTACTTTGCCAGTGCAGCTTAACCCCCAAGTGCTGTTCTCATCTCGCAACCCTCGCTTGTAAAATTGTGCAAATGAAGTCACACATGTGGCGACTGAGCCAGTGGACAGCAACCAAAAATCCTTGAATGGCACAGTCTACGCAAAACCTATGATTCATCGCTACGAGATAGAGTTGGGGCCACTGGATGCGAGACAGTACGTGATAACCCTTTGGATAGCGACGCATCGGTTCCACCCCTTTATTCGATGTAAACAAAATCACTTGGCTAGCTGCCCTTCTTCACACATCACACGCGCACTACATCGCCCCCATCCGAAGGGGACCACAACAACAACAACGAGAAATTGATAAAACTCACCGTTTGACCATCTTGTTGGTCACTCCGGAGTTGTTTTCCTGTAGAGATCCTATGTCTTCCGATTTGAAATAATCCAGCTTCCCAATTGTTGCACGACAAAACGACTACACACTTCGCGTTATTTTTTCTTTTCCTTCTTTTTGTTTTGATCGATTTCTCTCTTAATCGATAAACCGATTAACTGCCGTAAAATCGATTTCAAACATCAAACGACACACCACGCGAATCGAACTCGATTTTCGAAACAAACAACAACAGATCAACCGCAAACAGGGAATCTTGCAGGTAAGTGTCCTCAAGCGTGTGGCCACAAATAAAAAAAAATAACACCGATTCACGGATCCCCGAGGGTGCACACAGAAAAACGTTCGACCAGATTACACGTTGCTTCAAAACATCGACGGGGGTAACAGAGATGACCCACGCACTTCATGTAATTTACACAAAAGGAAAACAATCCCGAACCAAAAATATTTCCAAAAAAAAAATTAGAAAAACGAAAAAAAAAACTAAACTAGAACCGAAAGAGCTATTTTCCTTCCTTTCTCAGGGGCGAAAGGGGTGAGCGGAAAATGGGAAAATGCTGGTTTTCTATATTTTGTTATTCATCCAGTACGACAGCACCAAAAGGTTGTCGTGCGCCGTGCTTTCTCCTCTTTTTCGCTCTTCGGCGTGAATGTGTGTATGTGTGCGTGGGAGATAATCTAATTGCTGCCTCTTCCTTCGTTGTCGGTATTTATATTTTCTTCCCTACTTCCCTTCTTTTTTTGTGTTTTTCTTCGTTCTTCGTTCGCTGGCTTTGGTCAACGCAACGCAATTCGGTTTTGTTTGCAAATAATATTGAAAAATTAACTGAAACAAAGCCGGAGAACCTCTTCCGCTTGCACACTGTTCGCCAACACACACTTGGCGGGGGGTCGGGGGTGAAAGAAAAACACTGTGAACCACGGAGTGGAAAAAATATAGAAAATCACACGAAACACTTTTTTTTTCCTCTCCTACTTCTACGTGCTTTCGATGCGATGCGAGAAATTTTCTTGGCTTCTTTCGATTTTCCTTTGATTCGAACACACCGAGAACGAGAATAACATGCACTTCTTCTGCTTGGGAGGGTGGTAGAGGTATTTCAATTTCCAGACAACACACACGGGATTTCGGATTTAAACTTGTCAGGGACAGGGGGGGACTTTACTTGGTTAGGCACTTTAGTTGGAGATGCGATGACTCTCCGGGTCTCCTTGTATGGCTGAAGACGGAACGATAATTTCGAATTCGGACAAACAAAAAAACGAAAATAAAAAACGATTTTTTGCTTTTATTTGTTTGATGCTAGTTTTGAATTTTCCGAAAATACGCCTTTCTCGCTCAAACTCTACGACTGAATGAGAGGAATTTGGTCGGCGAAAGAGGTGCATGGAAGAAGGAAGATGGAGAATGGGAATTGACTATAAAGGCATAATTGTGCGCGAGTGTGTGTGAGAGATGTAAAAAGTGAAAGGGATGGCAAGTGTGGGCATTGAAGTGACAGTGGGTTTGTTGATATCTCTTTGGCGATTGAGGCGACACTTTTGACAGATTTTGCTTGCGGACAGGGCGGGTCAAAGGTGAATGTCAGGTTTTCATTTAACAATTAATGTCAAAAATGTAGAAAAATTTATTTTTTTATTATTTTTGCTTTATTATTATGTGTAATAATTTCTATAATAGTGTGACAAAAAGTCTTGTTTTTTTTTCTGTTAAAAATAAGCTCGGAAAGTGGATAATATTGTAGACCTAAAGGGAAAGGTCTTAGAAGTTGTTGATACAGAATTGTAAGGCTGTTGAGTACTTTTAAATGACTTCTAGGGTGGATCGTGTTGGACTTACTGATCAAGGTAAAAAGCTGGTTGCAGGCAATCTGTTTCAAATAGGAAGATAACTTGAACACCCCGAATGAGCGGTGAACTATAAAAAAACTTGTTGGCTTCATTCATATTTGTGCCACAGGACATAAAAATCTTTAAGTCAATAACGCATTAATGCGCCAGACATCGGAAGAGTGATTTATGAGATTTATGAAGTGGTAAGCAATTTCACGATGTTTTTGTGAGAGGCAGATTAAGCACAGGTGGTACAGAGAGGCGACCTGGGTGCAGAAGATCCAAACAAAACAAAAGCATGGAACGATAGGTACAATATTATTATTTCTACCGGCCATTTTGGAATTTAAAAGTTCTCAGTTTTCTCTTGCGTTTTCCACTCAGTATATTTTTGACTATTCGTCCACTGTTCATTCGCTCATCGCAGTCCTCGTGACCATGCTTGGGGCTGAATAAGGTTTGTCGAGCTCTTCATTGTGTATGCTCGTCGATTCCGAGTCTTTTAACTTTTCAATATTGCTTTTGGAGAGCATGACTTAAACCGGAGACTTAAACGAGACTTGTATTTATAAGTACCCTGATGAGTAGCCCTGTGCGTTTCAAATGGAATAAATCCACTCTCCAACATTTTTGCGAAATATAATGGATTAGGATAAAACAAGCCCCAAATAATAATTTCTCTGTTACGGTAGCTGGATGGGGAGGGGCTTCAGTGATGTAGAGCCAAGAGATTCGGCACCCACCACATCGGCCCCAAGGGTGCGCCACCGTGAGCGAGCAAACAGTCGCAGAGAAAGTGGTCTGCTGTGTCATCCTCCTCGCTAGATGCAGCACATGTAGGCGTCTCACTGATGCCAAGCACGTAGAGATGCTTGGCAAAAGTGTAATGGCCCGTAATGACGCCTGTAAGCCTTCTGCAATCATTTCTTCTTAAGGATAAGAAAAATGTTGCGGACTTCTTGCAGACATCAGGGCGTACGCGCTTAGTCATCCTGCATCCTCGATATTCCCTCCATCTACGACAGTGCGCATTAAAAACCCAGTCGTTCATCTCAGATTTGACCGTGGAAGCAAGTAGACATTAGGCGGGTACAGGTCCTGAGAAACTCTCCTCTGAGCCCCTTCTAGCGAGTTCATCGGAAATCTCGTTTCCTGGGATCCCAGAGTGACCTGGGACCCATACAAGCCTCAGTGAATTTAGTCTTCCCAGATTGTTTAAAAAGGTCTTGAGTTCATACATTAATTTGAAGTTGGATAGAGGGTGGGACACAGCTTTGAGTGCAGTTTGGCTGTCACTGCAGACGCATATTTCCCTTCCACCTGTGCTTCACAACATAGTGCATGGCCATTAGGATTGCATATACGAGTATCTCTGATTGAAAGACTAATGCATATGTTCCTAACGAGAAATGCAGTCGAATGTTTTCGCGCTCAAAGAAAACTCCAACGCCGGATCCCCGTCCAGTCCTCGAGCCATCTGTGAAAATGCGAAGACATTCCAGTCCAGGTTCAGTGTCTGGCCAAAGCCAGTCCTGACGCCATGGATATGTGACTGTGAAATTACAGCGCAGTAGGATGGCAGGTGTCATTGCGTCAGAAGGCATATCCATGAGACAGGGGTCGCGCAAGTACACTTTCACTCCACTGCGAGTTGTACCAAAGACCATTTCTCTTGAGGCGAGACATCGCTTTCAGTGCGCACCCTCTGATATATATGTCAAGGGGTGGAAGATTCATCATAGCTTCTAGAGAAGCTCTGGGGAAAGCCCCCGTGCAGCTGAGACAGACCGCTCTTTTGGAGTTAGTGAAGCCACAGCGTACCTGCGTGTTAGCCTGTTCCACCAAACAACCGATGCATATGAGATTATCGGTCTTACCATTGCCGTGCAGATCCAAAGGACCTTTTTCGGCGATAAGCTCCATGTTTTGCCAAAGGCACCTTTGCATTGCCAAAAAGCTGACAGCGCTTTGGTGGTTTTGGACTCAACATGCTTTGACCAAAGAAGCTTGCTGTCTAAGATGACTCCCAGGTACTTAGCTTCCTTGGATATCGGTATGGGAATGCCTTTTAGCACCAGCTGAGTAATGCCAGTATTTTTACTCCTTCTCGTAAAGAGAACGACATCAGTCTTAAGAGGATTAACCGACAGCCCATTACTCGTGCACCAGTCTTCGATCACATCTAGCGCCGCCTGCGCTTTGAGATAGACTATATGATAAGCCAATGTTCCACCAAACTGCACTCGCGTATGTCAGAATGGGGCGAATAAAGGTTTAGTAGCAGATGATCTTCACATCGGATCAAAAAAAAGGCTTTTCAGAGACATAGATGTCGCTCTTGCCTTTTTCAGTTGTGTGCTTAAGTATAAAAAATTATCTAGATGGACGCCTAGATGTTAAATGAAGTTTTTCGGTTGCGCCTCAGATCAGAGTTTCCCTACCTTACTGGAGCGCGAAATAGTATGGTTTCACTTTTTGCGTGATTAATCCTTAATTGCCAATCCGAGCAGTATGTCTGCAGCTCGTCGAGTTTTATTTGAAGATCGATTTGTGTTCTATTAACATCAGCAATCGAAATTTTCAACTCCGATTAAATTAAGTGCGTCTTACCCAAACACGTATACTATTTACAAAACAAGCCGCTTCTCTCTGTAATAATAAAGATTTAGCCCATGTATGTGGGCCAAACAGCACAAACACAAGGGATAGTCAACGATTGGAAAGGGTGCAATTTTCTGACAAATACAATTGTACTATGATTGAACCCAAAGTAGTGCGCAGAAGAGCTAAGGAACGATATTGAGACGAATAACTATCGTGATCCGGATATGACATCCCTGTTTCAATCACGTCATTCGAGACTTTTTTATAATATGTATGTACGTTTAGTTTAAGGCAGAAACCAGAATGAGACCAGAAACCAGAATGAGACGTGCGTCTTTCGTACGTCTTCCCCCGTGACACCCTGAAATTTTGTCGAGATTTTGACAGAGGTTCAGGTGCGTAGCGACAAAACCCGTTACAAACAAACTCTAATCGTGAATACGTGTGAGTTCATTTCATTGTACCGCAGTGTACTCCCGCCACACTCTTGGAATTATAACAATGTGCGTCATTGTTTACAAAAATTTGACAGCACTTGAGGTACCCACGTGCTCGCCCGAGCTTGTAGGCAAACGTCGGCGGCCATTTTGAGTGGGACGTCTCTGGTGGTTTCTGAATGAGACGTATGTCTCTCGTACGTCTTTCCCCGCGCCACCCTGAAATTTTGAATAAAGTCCAGGTTCGCAGCGACAAAAACCCATTACAAACGAGCTCTATCCGTGAATATGTGTGAGTTTTACCGCAGTGCACCACCGCCACACACACAATTGAAATTTTAGCACTGTGTGTGATTGTTGAAATAATTTTGACAAAACCCCGGGCGCTCACGTGCCCGCCATAGCAAACGTCGGCGGCCATTTAAAGTGGTACGTCTCACTGGTGGTTTCTGGTTTAAGGTTTGCCATTGTACATAAAAGTAGTGATTCTGTAGAAGGTACGTTTCGCGCATTACGAGCAGATTGAAATGGACACAATAGTCCATTTGGACTTGCTATACGAGTATGCAACGATGTAAAAAAAATTCGAAGAGGCTGGCTCTCTTGCAGAAGTCTTAGGTCCTAGCTATTATCGAAATGCTTGGAGCCTCGCATCGACGTTATGGAGGTGGAAGACATGTGGTTTCAATAAAACGATGTCATACCTCATCCAGCACGGTGTCTTTCGACTTTATTGCATTCGCATTTTGAATTGGCCCCTAGAATCATGATTTTTTTCCGTTGAGGTATACTGAAGATCGTGTTTATGGACATAATCGGCAAACGACGCTTTATAAACGAATATTTGTTTAGTTATGGCCGACTTATTTCCCGATATGTATCAAAATTGAAAATTACCGTCAGAATCGAGTTGGAAGAAATTTAAATGATTTTATATTCCATTCATAATGGCAAAATCCACGCAATGTAATGGAGTTTTAAAATTGATCGAAATCCAAGTTGAAAATGTATTTTATTTAAATTTAATTTAGGAACCACAAATTGGACCATAAGGTTTGGGAATGTATAACAAAACTAGGTTGTGGTCGTGTTTTTCCTCTGGACGGTTCCCTGAATGTAGCAAAACACAAATAAATTGTTAATTGTTGTGCTCCTACAATAGAGGGGTTATGATACTGCATCCCAGATCCAGTACTCATTCTGTACCCCTTCTGCTCCCTGTCATTACGCTCGTTCTAAATTGGCCAGAAAATAGAGCTGATCTAAACATAACAAATAACTTATGGTCAATAAAGCATCAGAAAGTTCGGAGAGATCAAAAAGTCATAAATTGGTTTTGGGCCGAAGATATGGACAACAACTTTACTCTATGCCACAAAGAGTCCAAACGGCCATAAAAGCTAAAGACAAGCTTTAAAAAAAAACTGGTTTCCTCCTTATTCTCTTTAAACAAATTGACTAAAAATAAGTCTCCTTTGGTATCTTTACTTTTGGAGTGGTCAAGGATTTTGTCAATCTAGGAAGTTAGACGCGAATAACTCCTCCCGACCGTTACTTCTTTTGGCGATGGAGGTAATTGAGAAATAGAGACCAAGGTAATTATTTACATCAGCCCAGCAGGGGCTTACATATTTCTATATAAAACGGCCCCGAAATATTCGGGAGAAGAATTGTGCGTGCACTCCTCGGACCCGCTTGACTTAACGAAGAGTAAATTAGAAGATGCAATCAAGAACTGTGTGAGTTTAAGGTTTTCGGGCCGTGTATAAGTAGAGTCAGTTGACACTGGCACCCCAATTCCAACCCCGAGGAATAACACAGCAGAGTACGACCGCATCAATGATTGAGCAACCCGTTGCAAAGAAACCTCAACAAACTGTGCGTGCATCATTCGAAGCAGCAGCCGGCAGTAGTGTTGCGTTACTCATACAAGATGCACTACAAACGTCCCATACATCACTACAAAAATGTCCCAACACCTCAAAAAAAATATTTTTCCCACTTCAATTCTTGTCATAATCAAGGGCACCTCACGACTTTTGCATTAGTACATATTGCAAGCTATTAATGGGACATGTGACAATATGTAAAGGGTGTATTTTATAAAGGTATAGAACTTTGAAATGGAATAAAATAAAGATGATTTTCTTAAATTGACATGAAATTGACTTTATTCGAAAGATAATCTTCTAACATTATAATTTAAATATAATTTCTGGCATATGACTGCCCAAAACAAGATTGCCGTTGATCCCAATTTTCATAAGCGAATTTTGTTTAACGATGAAGCTCACTTTTGATTGAATGGATACGTCAATAAACAAAACTGCCGTATTTGGAGTGATGATAATCCTCAAGTGTATGTTGAGGCACCGTTACATCCACAAAAACTGACTTTTTGGTGTGCTTTATGCGTTGGCCCGTACTTCTTTATAAACGATGCTGGCCAGAACGTTACAGTCAATGGTGACCGCTATAGAGCGATGATTACTGACTTCTCCGTTCATCAATTGAACAACCATGATGTGCAGGAGCTGAGGTTTCAACAACACGGCGCAACATGTCACACAGCTCGTGCCACAATTGATTTATTGAAGGAAACGTTTGGTAACCGCATAATTTCACGTTACGGACCCGTGCATTGGCCTCCAAGATCCTGCGATTTAACGCCGCTTGACTATTTTCTCTGAGGATATGTGAAGTCGCTAGTCTACGCCGATAAATCCGAAACGATTGACCACTTGGAGGACAACATTCGCCGCGTTATTGCCGATATACGGCCACAAATGTTGGAAAAAATCATTGAAAATTGGATTAGAAAATTGGATGGAAATCCAGATTAGACTACGTTCGAACCAGCCGTGGCGCTTATATGCCAGAAATTATATTTAAATTATAATGTCAGAAGATTATCTTTCGAATAAAGTCAATTTCATGTCAATTTAAAAAAATCATCTTTGTTTTATTCTATTTCAAAGTTCTATACCTCTATAAGAAACATCCTTTACCTCAAATGAGGTGGGACAATGTACCTCTTCACTTCCCCAAATGAGTACCTCATACAAACTCAATAAAAATGCGTGTCCTACCCAACACTAGCCGGCAGGTTAAAAACCAAACTGGCTGGAGAGGTCTCTTGTTTAAGGCCATGGTTCTGCCCGAACTGTAGCGAAAGTTTTGTGGTGGGAATATTAAATTCGGATAATGAAGGCTTATACCTAGTCAAGTCATAAATACTGGTACCCAGAAAAATCGACGGCAAATGAAAACGAATTAATATTTAAATTTTTTTTTGTTTTTATTGAGTTATTCTTCTTCTTCTTCTTTTCATTTTTCCGGCGTTGTTATGGTCAGAAATGTAGGACCATAACCTTCCCACTTAATTGCATTCCTACTGGTCCGCTTGTGGGGTCCGCCGGTTTTTGACCTCAGAAAGTAGCGGCAGGCTTCCCGGTTTGGGATTACTTCATCGCTGAGGCCAATCAAATGCTGGTGTTTTTGCATCAATTGTTTTTCGGCCTGCCTTTTTTTATTTTTTTTTTTTGTGACACGGGCATGCTCCAGATTTTTTTTGTTTGATCTTACTCTTACAACACCGGTGATCTCCAGTCGTGTCAACCCACTGATTTGCATGTACACTTGTGGGGCAGTTTAATGGTGGTATATGTGTCCCTAGGCTCACTTTGGTGTTTTCTAAATTGCCTAGATGTGATTTTCGTTTACCTTTGTTTTTGTCGCCTTTTACGACAAGCGAGAGGTATCGCTGCAGGGATATTCTTAACCCGTCCCTGCACGGATATTGTGTTTTTTTTTTTATATTTGGGTGTCGACTAGAGCAAGCCATCCCCTCTAATACGGACCACAATTTGTTGTAATCCAACAGGTTGAGGTCTGGACTACCAGCTGGCCAATCATCCGTTGATATGAAGTCCGGAACGTTGTTTTTGAGCCACAGTTGAGTCGCTTTTGCTTTGTGGGCTGGAGCAGAGTCTTGCTAGAAAGTCCACGGCTTGTTGGCGAATATTGATTTGTTGAGAGGCTTCACAATGGGTTCCAAGACGGTCGACTGATATACTTTGGCCAATGTTTTCACTCCTTTCTCGCAAAAGTAGAGCTTGGTAACGCCATCGTAGCTCACTCCCCATCTCTTTGAACCCTTGGGATGAGTTGGGATGCTTCTTTGGATGACCGAGCATACACACGATAGTTCTGTTTATTGAACGATTCTTCTACGGTGAAGATTTTCTCGTCAGTAAACAGAATTTGCCTGTGAGCGTTCTTCGCGTACCGGCTGCGTAACGCTTTCGATTTTTACTTGCGTTTTTCCCTCAATACGGCCGTGCGCAGGTGTCCACTGTGTCGCTTGTACGCGCTGAGTCCCAAATCTTCTTTGATAATACGAGACATGGATTTTTGCGAAATTTGCATTTCACGGCTTTGATCGCTTTCGGAGTTCTCACAGTGCGCGGACAGCCGGATCTTTGACGGTCTCGTACTCCACCAGTATCCATTCAAAGCGCTTATTAGACTACTACCAAGGTACTCCTACGAATATGTTTCGCTGCTAAAACCAAATGATAATAAGAAAACCCTTGGCTACTTCGCGAGTATTGAGGGGGTCAGCCTTCGCTGATCTTGAAACAAACATCGTAAATTTGATAGAGGAAGTGGAAGAATGACCCGCGCTATGTATTATACTCCTCTTCTGTATGATAAAAGCAACAACAAAACTTTGTGGTAAATTAGGAAAATGAATGTTGGATAACCCTGTACCCGATGTCGACAGTGTAGTATTGTCAGCGAGAACGACTTCGCGAAAGGGTCGACATGATAAAAAAGGGTATTTAATGGCTGCTATCTCGGAAGATGGACGTTTTTTTTTGTAAATCGTTGAAGGAAAATAAAGCCAAGAAAAAAGAAACGTTTCGAAATTTATATTTGTCCTCTTTACAACTTCTAGAAATAACTTTCATTTTGAGACCGCTCTTTGCAAAATCCACTTCCCTAACTAACAAATCCTTCGAGAATAGTCGGTCGACTGTTGTCTAGTGTGCGCACTCACCGCCAATCCGACTGTTAGATCAGGCCCGTGTGCACGCTAGCAGCCCAACCCGACCAAACTATCGGTCGACAGAAAGACTACAGTGCGCGGGGGCTCTTGTCATGTCTGATAAAATACGGTCCAAAGATTCCGCCGGATCATAAGTCGCATCAAATAGTGCATTTTTTCGGGTTCGTTGGCAGTACAATTGTTTTGCCTGAGCTTCGTCGCTGAAAACAATTTTTTCATGAACAACGGATCTTCCTCCCACTTTTCGAAAATCAAAAATTTGGCGCTGTGGCGTTCGGTTTCGGTTTTTGTACGAGCGGTGTTTTCGTCTGTTCCGCACAGTCTGTTAAAGTGGTGCCATATTTCACTATAACTTGAATTGCTTGTTTAGTCGATTAGGATGATCGTGAAAGTGCACGAAAAATCTTTTTCATAAAACATGAATTTTGATTTTTTAGTAAAATTATATGATTCGTAGGCATTATTCGGGTATAAGCCTTTTCATGTTGAAATGGCAATACTACCTTAGCATGCTTAACTTTAACCCATATCACGAATCATGCGTGAGCTGTGAGAAATAGGACACTGAAAAATCAAACAGGAACAAAATCATCGTAATAATCGTCTACCAGAGAGACTGTATTCGCCAACGTATTCACTATTAAATGCTCCTATTTTAGTGGGACCCATGCCGTTCAACCCTGACCGAAAATATCGCAGCCGTAGGGGCTTCATATCAGGGAACAAATCAGTCGTTTGAATACCGGTCGAAGGAATTTTGGCGAATTTTACATAAAGATCTTAGCCTTCACCCTTGCAAGATCAGATTACCTCAAACGCCGACACTTATCCGATTGAACTCTGCAAAAGTTTGAAGAAAATCCTGAAATCCTAAATCTTACCTGGAATTTGGCCTAATGGCTATGTATGTCAGGGGGCAAAGTTTGCGTCATTGGACAGCAACAAAACCACATGTACTTCAAGAGACAGCATGGCACCCACAAAAAGTGCACATGAGGTTTGGATTTCATGCGGGAGGCGTTCTTGGACCGTATTTTTTCGTCGATTAATGTGATCGCCAATATACGATCATTGTAGTTAGCCGTCGTGCCATATTGGAAGACTATTTTTGGCCATTTTTGGTTGGATTTGTCGTCAATGATATGTGGTTCCAACAAGAGTGTCACATGCCGCATAGCTGATCAAACAATTGATCTAGGTAGGTAGGTAGGTAGGTAGGAGTGGCCGCCTGATATCAAGATGCCAGGCCCAATTAGCGCTTATGCGCCGTTTTGATGCCACCACTCAGTGACCTAGTGTGCTATTATTAGAGTTTCATATCCATCCTGTGGAATTAAGGAATTTGATGATATTGCAGAATCCTATTTCCCTGAATTCTGATAGGTCGTCGAAGGAGATTTTGCCGAGTAGGCGCTGTCTGGTTCTAGCTAGAGCCGGACATTCACACAGGAAATGGGTGAGAGTTTCCTTTTCCAGTGGGTTCTTGCAACTTCGGCAGTAGGTGTTGAATGGGATGCCTAACTTAGCAGCGTGGATACCGACAGGCCAGTGGCCAGTACAGATGGCTACAATTCTGGCAATCTCTTGTCGGGCTCTGTTAGTTAGGTCGAGGGTTCTTTTCCTGTTATAGGAGGGCCATGTTTTCCTTGATATGACGCAGTTGCTAAGACTGCACCATCTGGAGTTCGCCCTCGAGAGAAAGTGTTGTAGAAGGTTTGCCTTGACCAGTCTGATGGGGGGGAGTACTGCCTCCGCCAAAGAACAGTCGAGGGAAGAGCCGTGCCTTGCTAAAGCGTCAGCCTTTTCGTTTCCCTCTATTTTGCTGTGGCCAGGAACCCAAATGAGAGTAATGTTGAAATAGTCTCCTGCACAGCTGATTACATCCTTACACTGTGCAACTAATTTGGATTTTATGGAGTGAGAGTCGAGGGCTTTGATAGCTGATTGTCTATCAATATATATATTGACATTTCTCTTGGTAATAGGATAGCGCGTGAGTAACTTGCAAGCTTCCTTAATGGCTAGTATTTCCGCTTGGAACACGCTGCCCGAGTCTGAAAGTCGCAACGATTTGGAGATATTCAGTTCCGCTGAGAAGATACCCGAGCCAACCCCACACTCCATTTTCGAACCGTCGGTGAAAAAAGCTACCTGATGGTTCTCAGAGTGCAGTCCCTGTTTCCATGCCATCCTGGATGGGAAGTGGACATGGACGGCTTTATTTGGGTTGTGTATGGGTGTCGTGAAATCAGTAGCAGTCGTGGCCAGGTCACTAGGTAATAGGTCCAGCACCTTGCTATGACCGTAGGGTTTAGATGACCAGAACCCAGATTCTCTGAGTCTAATGGCGCTACAGGCGGCATCATAACTGATGAAGAGGTCCAGAGGGAGGAGGTTGGTTTAGGAGTACGTTAAGTGCCTCGGTCGGAGTAGACCGAAGGGCACCGGTTACCCCGATACTGGCCGATCTCTGTACTCGGCTTAGTTTTTTGATGTTGTATGCCTTACTTAGGGCAGGCCACCATACGAGCGCTCCGTAGGTGAGGAAACAATTGATCTATTGAAGGAAAATATCGTTAACCGCGTGATCTTGAATAATGGTTCTGTAGAACGGCCACCTTGTTCATACGATAAAATGTCGTTGAATTTATTTTTATGGGACTCAGGAACAATAACGAACGTAAAGTTCGAAATTGAATTCGATCTGAATTCCAACGCCTAATTTCATCTTCGAGCCGTCTGTGTACCTCATAAGACCGTTGACGTTTGCCATCCCTTTCTCAGGTTAATCTTTTAAGGAGTTAATTCTAAAAATTCTTGTCCATGATGGATTCTATTTCTAGTTCCAGAAGTTCTGGAACAATTATTGGCGTCTAATACTAACACACTATCTACTGAATCACGCCGATCGACATAGTATCAATGAACTTGTTTGCAGGCCATCAGCCTATAATTAGTCATAACCAACAAACAATGAGGGCAGAGCTTCTTCGTTATATGAAATGTAGCAACAGCCAAAGGAAACTCGGAAAAATATCAAAGAAATGCTTAAAATCGGAAAATGCCATTAGAAAGTTGTATCATAAGACTGCTTCTATTGTACCTTGATTACCTGATGACCAGGCATAGAAGAGAGATGCTCCCATTCGGGCTTCTTACATTTTCACTAGTTTACATATGCCACACAGATTTGAAATAAGCCTCTGGAGCGGGAGGCTCCGTCATTTCCCCCTAACTACCATGTACAGGAAAATAGGAAAGTATACAAAACTAAGGGCAATTACTTTTCCGTCTCAACCTGCATTCCACCCAACATTTGACCAGATTCAAGAAACTAGTCATTTTCAAACCTTAAAAAAACCGTTTTTATTGTACTTTTGAAACTATGTATACAATAGACAATGCAAGTCACAGATTAATAAATTAAAATAATTGTTTTATGTTCCCTCGGTCGTAAAGTGACACTTCGCAATATTCTATCTACATCCATTCGCGATTGCTCCCGTCCAGCCATTCGGCGACTGAATCTATGCAGTGTATTCACTGCTTTTACCATCACAAGCCACAATCTTGACCTTGTCGACCTTTGCGAACTCGTGCACCTCCCGAAACTCGACATCGTTCAACATTAGTGTCCATACGTTATCGCAGAATCGATAGGTATTCAACTTGTTTGCCTTGAAAGTGACGCGAGCCTTAACCCGCTGATTGAGGGCTGTGTTGATGCATTTGTCAAAGTGTAGGAGGACCTTGAAGGCGAGTGCCGGTGTGATTTGTCCAAACTATCAAAATGAATCATTTAAAAGAAAAAAAGCAACAAGTGAAATAGAATGGCCGAAAGCGACCACTTACTTGGATCAATTCGTCCAGGCTTTCTTGAAGGGTGTTTCCCAACGTGGTGTTTCTGTACAACTGATAAGACATTTCGACTCTGCAATTAGTTACCGAAGAAAACTGAATGAAGAAATTAATTGTTGCAGGCCGAATGTGAATATGGAGCGATCTGTTTACTGCTAATATTCAAGAAGTTCCACAATAGTTGTCAAAAAAAAAAACTATTAGTTCACTGGGCGATGCGAAGTTGTTAGCGGTTGGTGAACGGAGGCGCTGTTGTTATTAATGACCACACGGGAAATTTGTCGAATTTCCTTACACTCTGTTCACATCTTTAAAAAAGTGGAAAAAATTATTAAAAATTCGTGTCTAAAAAATAAATGATCAAATAACTGATACTGTCGGTTAGGTTGAGTTTTCATATAAATCATTTAATACTTTAAATGTTAATTAAGTCAGATATGTCGCGCCATTGACCATTATTTTGTAAATCTTTTTTTTTTTTTTATTACGTGCTTCTTCGTTACAAAGTGCTTGGAGCTTGGATCGTATCTTACTGTACGATCAGAATACTTTATTATTAAAATAGTATGCAAGTAAAAATGGCATTTTATTGTCTATTTACATTTTTCCGATTTTTCTGTAGATGACCTTTAAAACGAAGATTTTGATTAAAATAGTAATTTTGGTACCAGCCATGGCTGTCGTAATTATTTTTGTCCAGTAAGCAGTGAAAGAAAAGTTTTACTGCCGATTAAAGTTGAAAGCTGCATGATAATCGGTTCTCCGTCTAGGGGCTCTCGTTGCTTATAAGCTCATGCGTAAGGCCCAACCACAATAGTTCACGTTACATTATCTGCCAATCGTATGACAGAACCATAATGGGCTTACGGAAGGCCCCAAGAAAGAGACATTCCAAGCGGAATTTCGGCAGCTCTTATGAAAAACAAGACGTGGGCAAACCGAATATCAACAATTTGGCATTTTATTAAGTTCGCTTAAGCTCATTATGGCTAACTTGACTATCCATATTGACATTTGATATATGGAAAAGCCCACTTTGCGTGTATTCTATGTAGCTGTCAGTTAAATGATTTACGGGCCCGTTCCATAAAATCCGTCAAAACTTAAAATTCGGTTGACAATTTACTTCTCACGGATCAACGGCCTGACAGATTCTATGGACCGATGCTTGCCTGCTCTCTCCGCCAACACGTTAGCTGTGATTTGAAATCAAAGAATCGACGTTTGATTCTATGGGACGGCCATTAATGCTGCTCAGTTCACACAGGGCCTATGACCTCCAGCTTAAGGCTCAAACACCATAGTCTTAGGTGGGTCAATTTACTGAAATGTCCCAAACCATTCATTAAATTTTCGTTAATTTAAGTGGGTTTGAGGAAAGTTCCAATGAAATGACAGATTTGACAGCTTAAGTTCGATGAGCAATGCAAACCGCCTAGAGTCACAGTCGATGCTGAGAATATGGGAAAACCACTTCTGTAGACTGTATAACTGTGATGATAGATCTGATACCGTTGTCAGGCAGAATGATCCATTCACATCGGACGAAGATACAAGAGAATTCCATCCACCTGACTTAGATGAAATTAAGCTTGTTATTCGAAGCTTAAAACTAACAAAGCTGCTGGCGCAAACGGCCTATCTGCTGAGCTATTTAAAGCGGCTGGAGATGAGTTAGTAGGGCACATGCGCCAGCTCATCTGTAAAAGTATGCCCGGCCAATGGAATCTCGGCATCGTTTGTCCAGTCCATAAGAAAGGAGACCCTTTAACTACGTCAACTATAGAGGAATAAGTCTCCTTAACATCGCGTATAAGACCTTCTGGCCGTACTGTATGAGCGCTTGAAAGCCTTTGTGAATAATCTCATAGGTCATCAGTCTAGTTTCAGGCTAGATAAATCCACAATAGATCAAATTTTCATACTATGATCTTGGAAAGAATTCCAAATCGACACACACCATATTTTTGTCGATTTTAAAGTCGCATATTACAGTGTGCATAAGGTCGAGCTATACGAGCTGCATGGTTGTGCAGAATAACAATGGAGAATTCTCGCTGCTTCATTAAGGTTGCTAGCGAATTAATTGAGACCTTCGATGATAAAAAAGGATTTAGGCAAGGCGACGCACTGTCATATAATTTTATCAACATCGCACTTGAAAGGATCATACGAGACTCACTAGCCAACACAAGAGGTACGATCTAATTCAAGTCTGAAAATTGCTTGCGCACGCGGATGACATTGACGTAATTGGGCAAGCACAGCGAGATGGCAATGAAGTGTTCAAAAGCATTGAAGCAGAAACGGCTAAAATGTGTCTTTCGGCGAATGAGGGTAAAACCAAATATATGCTCTGTCATCCAAAAAAGACGAACAACATCGAATTCTTGAACGAACGTCACAATTGACGGCTACAAAATTGAAGTGTTCAAGGACTTGGTCTACTTTGGCTCACTAGTGACCAGCGACAACAACGCAAGCGCTGACATCAAACGCAATATTACTCTTGCAAACCGCTGCTTTTTGTGCTCAAGAGGCAATTGAAAAGTAGAGTTCTCTCTCCAGAAGCCAAGGTAGCACTATATAAATCACCGATCATGACGGTTATCCTTTACGGCGCAGAGGCCTGAAACTTAACAAAAAGGGATGAGGATGCCCTTGCTCGCTTCGTGAGGAAAATTCTGCGCTCAATCTATGGTCCCGAGAGAATCGGAATAAAGGCGGTTGCTTATGCTGACGACGTGGTCATCCTAGTATCGGGAATGTTTCCCTCGGTAATTAGCGAAATCTCAGAGAGAGCTCTGACTAAGCTAAGCGCCTGGGCCTCAGGATGCGGCCTAAGCGTCAATCCGAGTAAAACAGAACTGATGCTGTTTACCACCAAATATAAGATACCGTCCTTTAATCTCCCTCGACACAACAACCAGCCACTCTCCTTGTCTTCCGAGGCTAGATACCTAGGAATTATCCTAGACCCCAAGCTCAGTTGGAAGATAAACATTGAACATCGGGTACGGAAAGCATGTGTCGCTTTCTATGCCTGTAGCAGAACCTTCGGCAAAAGCTGGGGACTTCGACCCAAAATGGTGCTGTGGATGTACACGGCTGTCATCCGCCCCATCCTCATCTACGGAGCGCTCGTATGGTGGCCTGCCCTAAGTAAGGCATACAACATCAAAAAACTAAGCCGAGTACAGAGATCGGCCAGTATCGGGGTAACCGGTGCCCTTCGGTCTACTCCGACCGAGGCACTTAACGTACTCCTAAACCAACCTCCTCCCTCTGGACCTCTTCATCAGTTATGATGCCGCCTGTAGCGCCATTAGACTCAGAGAATCTGGGTTCTGGTCATCTAAACCCTACGGTCATAGCAAGGTGCTGGACCTATTACCTAGTGACCTGGCCACGACTGCTACTGATTTCACGACACCCATACACAACCCAAATAAAGCCGTCCATGTCCACTTCCCATCCAGGATGGCATGGAAACAGGGACTGCACTCTGAGAACCATCAGGTAGCTTTTTTCACCGACGGTTCGAAAATGGAGTGTGGGGTTGGCTCGGGTATCTTCTCAGCGGAACTGAATATCTCCAAATCGTTGCGACTTTCAGACTCGGGCAGCGTGTTCCAAGCGGAAATACTAGCCATTAAGGAAGCTTGCAAGTTACTCACGCGCTATCCTATTACCAAGAGAAATGTCAATATATATATTGATAGACAATCAGCTATCAAAGCCCTCGACTCTCACTCCATAAAATCCAAATTAGTTGCACAGTGTAAGGATGTAATCAGCTGTGCAGGAGACTATTTCAACATTACTCTCATTTGGGTTCCTGGCCATAGCAAAATAGAGGGAAACGAAAAGGCTGACGCTTCAGCAAGGCACGGCTCTTCCCTCGACTGTTCTTTGGCGGAGGCAGTACTCCCCCCCATCAGACTGGTCAAGGCAAACCTTCTACAACACTTTCTCTCGAGGGCGAACTCCAGATGGTGCAGTCTTAGCAACTGCGTCATATCAAGGAAAACATGGCCCACCTATAACAGGAAAAGAACCCTCGACCTAACTAACAGACCCCGACAAAAGATTGCCAGAATTGTAGCCATCTGTACTGGCCACTGGCCTGTCGGTACCCACGCTGCTAAGTTAGACATCCCATTCAACATCTGCTGCCGAAGTTGCAAGAACCCACTGGAAAAGGAAACTCTCACCCATTTCCTGTGTGAATGTCCGGCTCTAGCTAGAACCAGACAGCGCCTACTCGGCAAAATCTCCTTCGACGACCTATCAGAATTCAGGGAAATAGGATTCTGCAATATCATCAAATTCCTTAATTCCACAGGATGGATATGAAACTCTAATAATAGCACACTAGGTCACTGAGTGGTGGCATCAAAACGGCGCATAAGCGCTAATTGGGCCTGGCATCTCGATATCAGGCGGCCACTCCTACCTACCTACCTATGGTCCCGTTTATATGAACGGAGAGTGGAGGAGAAGATAAAACGACGAACTGTACGAGCTGAGCGAATGGACAACACAGCTCCGGCCCGAAGAGTTTTCGAATCCAACCCTGAGGTACGACGCAGCAGAGGACGATCGAATCTAAAGTGGCGCACACCACACCTTAACTAACTGGGAGTGCGGCACTGTAAACAAGGTCCAGGTTCACACCGGACTGTACCGCCATCTAAGAAGAAGTTCGCTAAAGTTCATTATGGGTAACATGCTCTCCATATTGACATATGGTTAAGCCCACTTAAGCCTGTTATGGTTGAACCTTTAGGCAGATGACTTCTTGTTCTCTCTGTCTAGATGTCAGTTAACAACGGCGGAGCAATGGATCAGTGACTCAGCAAGTGTTTAAGCGTCATTACAGTGACCCCTAAGGAAGTTAAATATCTGAGAGTCCTAGGGAATAACCTTTTGAACCTTTGTTCAAAATCTAAATCTAAATCTAACACGTGCTCGCCGGACGTGGTCTACCTCAATAATGACGTGACCGGCGCTTGTGGTATGGTTGCACGCGTTATTCTAAATAAAATGAAAGGTCTAAGAATAATGTATGGTTTGACTTAGATAGTAACACCTTCGGGCGCTGTGTCATAGTGGGTGGTGTGACGGCCTCTGACGCGCGATGAGCAAGTTCGGATCCCGATAACACCAACGTCATCGAATGCTTACTTCGCGGCTTCTCTCCCCGGCGGTGTACTGGCAAAACCAGTCTGCGAATGCTCAGCAGAAAAAACTGAAAGAAGTAGGTATAGGAGGTTAGTTAAAGAAAAAACAATAGATGGCTTTTTATTTTCTCGAAAAATATTTATTTATTCATCAATAACAATTTTGTCCTTTATTTTTTCCAATCCTCGAAACACTTCTGATATGTGTTTTTGGGTATAGCCTTGAGCTCTTCCAGGGAGCGGTCTTTATCTTCTCAATCGTGGCAAATCTCTGTCTTTTCCTGGGTCTTTTCAGTTTTAGGAGGAGAATAAGGGCTGGAGCCATGTCCGGTGAATACAGAGGCTAAGGCATGATGCCGACATTATTTTCGGCCAAAAAAACAAGCAACGATGAGTGAGCAGGCGCATTATCGATAATTTTTTCCTACAAATCCGGACGTATTCTTTAACCGCAGGAATTAATGATGAACCAAGCCAAACGAACTTGCAGTGATTTTTTCGGTCTTGACTCTTCTGATCACTTTCTTTGGAATGATTGAGCTTTAATTTCCATGTCTGATCATCAGCGATGACCCTTTTCAGCAAATTCGAAGTGTTATTTAATATCGCCCATAGTGATCAACATAGTGATACTCATGCGACCATTGTTTTGGTCAAAGTTTAGCAATTTTAAAACAAACTTGGCCCAAAATATCTGGAAAAAAATGTCCGTATGAGCCAACCCATGTGCCAGCAACTTCTCTGATAGCGATTTGGCGACTTTCCATAACAATTTTCTCCACTGCTTCAACGTTTTTATCCGTTGCTGATGTACTGCGACGCCCATTGATGGGCATCGCCATTCCGTGACCTTCGGTGGAGAGTTTGTACTACTTACTTACTATTTATGGGACATGTGTAACAACATAACAAAAAAAATCGAGTCTGCTTAGCTCGCGAAATTCAAAAAGTCCCATTAGTTTTCGAACACACTTCGTACATAAGTCAGGATATTCGACATGTTAGATATCAGTTCGACCAAAAACCGAAGCAAACTATACTGCAATATACCAATGGTTTTTGCTTAAAAATACAGTGAAATTCGCCTATAGCGACCTCGGTTATAACGACGCAAATTCTGAGTCCCTTGATTTCACACCATATTTTCCATATAAACTCATCCTGATATAGCGACTTCGGATATAACGACGATTCCGGATATAGCGTCTGTTTTTTGCAAGAATTTGAATTTTTTCCTCCGGATATGGCGACGAAATAAAAAAAATCATCTAGTTGCCTGTGCAAAATTGAAACCTAGCAATAAAAACAAATACAAATTACCGTTTGTTTCGTTTGCTTGTCTTTCTTCTTTGTTTTTTTTTCTTCAGTTCATTAAATCAGTAGAGCTGTCCTGTCTGTCGTCGTTTTAAAAACCGAAAAGTGAAAACTTCTGTTGGAACAACCGCATAATAGGTGATTCAATTTAATTTTAATTTTCAGGCTAATATTCTTACTTCCAACTTAATCTAACTTAGAAACTACAAACTGAAAAAGAAACAACAGCTTAAAATTGTAAGCTGTGCAATAGTTGATTCGAATGTTTTTTAAATCTGGCAGAACAAATTAAATTCGTTTGATTTAATTTTAAGCTGCCTATTCGACTTGTTATGTAGGTGACATTCGTGTATTCAATCAAATCTTTGTTATTAATGCATTTGTTTTCCCTTAGTTTTTTAACGTTCTGTGGAAATCTACTGCATTATGGCCCCACCATCTGTTAGACGCACATTGAGTGTTGAGGAAAAGTCGGCAATAATTTGGCGATTGCAGAATGGTGAATCCAATGCCGATTTATGCAAAGAATTTAATAAGTCGCATTCCTCTCTTTCTACGATTTGGAAAAATTGAGAAAGAATACAACAAGTTTTTGAATCGAATTCTTTGAAAATAAAAAAGAATCGTAAATCCGAACATCAAGATATAGAACAGTCTCTTCTCATATCGCAACGAAGAAAAAATGTCCCATTAAGTAGTCGGATTTTACAAGAAAAGGCTAATCAATTTGGCATCCTACTAGGGAAAAAAGATTTCAAATGTTCTGAAAGTTGGATCTTTCGATTTCGACAACGTCATAATATTGTGGTCGGCAAAATTTGTGGTGAAGCAGCAAGTGTTTCTCATAGTGAGTGCAGTGAATGGTTAAAAAACGTTTTTCCGAAATTAAGAGAAGGATATACAAATTCTGAAATTTATAATGCGGATGAAACAGGGTTATTCTATAAATTAACACCTGAAAGAACATTAAAGCTGAGGGGCGAAAAATGTGTGGGTGGTAAGTTTTCAAAAGAACGGATCACGGTGTTAGTTGCTGCAAGCATGGATGGAGTGAAACGGAAGCTACTTATCATCGGCAAGTCAAAGAAACCTCGTTGCTTTAAAAATGTTAAATGCTTACCAGTCTACTACGAAGCCAACAAAAAGGCGTGGATGACTTCTGTAGTTTTTGAAAAAACTTTGAAAACATGGAACTCTGAGTTAAATTTTTAATTTTCATTAATTTTCGTGGGAGCAACCACCCCCATTTATTAAGCTTAATTCAAGCACATGAACTTACTTAATCTACCTTAATCTAACTTAAACTAGCTTAGTTGTTAAGGGGAAGGGAGAGGGGGGCATGAAGTAGAAGGGTTTTTTAAACATGGAGTGCTAAGGTTGAGGTCGAAGAAGGGATTCGAGTTGACTCTTCCGAGCATTCGTAAGATGGGTTCGTTGGAGCCATAAGCGGTACGGGTGGTGGGTACATAGAAGAGACGGGGGTTTCGTACATTGCGAGGGTTAGTGTTGAGAGAGACAGAGTTATAGAGGGTGGCGCAGTCAATGGAGCCTGAGAAGAGTCGATGGATGAAGAGGATGTCAGATACAGTTCTTCTTTCCTCCAAGGTGTTCATGTTAATTAGTTTAAGGCGGTCGTGATAAGGTGGTAAGAGCAAAGGTTCCAGGGGAGACCTCGCAGAGCAAAGCGTAAGAACCGGCGTTGGATGCTCTCGATTCTAGAAATGTGGATTTGCTGGTAAGGAGACCACACTTGAGAGGCATATTCAAGGAGGGGCCGGACGAAGGTTGTGTAGAGAGATCGGGTGACGTAAGGGTTAGAAAATTCTTTAGACCATCGCTTCACGAACCCGAGTGCTGAATTAGCTTTAAGGATTATCTCGTCTATATTTGCGCGAAAATTTAGCTGTTGGTCACATAATATACCAAGATCGCGGATAGTTTGAACGGTGGAGATGGGTTGATTATTGAGGTAGTAGAGACGGGGACGGGGTTTAATACGTTTACGTGAGAAAGTGATTGATTGGCATTTGCTAATGTTAAGCTCCAAGCAATTTTTGGAACACCACATGGAAAAACTATTGAGATCGGATTGAATAAGGGAAGAGTCGTGATTGGAGGAAATAGACTTGTAGAATTTGGTGTCGTCGGCATATAGTGAGATGTGGGAATTTTTAATCACTATATCAATATCGTTAATGGTAAGGACAAAAAGAAGTGGACCTAGGTGGCTCCCTTGGGGGACGCCGGAGGAAGCTAAGAAAGGATTGGAAAAGGCAGATCTGAAACGAACACTATAATACCGATTTTCCAAGTAAGAAGATATCCACTTCAATAAAATGGGTTCGAAGCCAAGAGAAGACAATTTGAAGAGTATTAGATTGTGGGAGATTTTATCAAAAGCCTTACTGAAATCGGTTGAAACCATGTCGACATCTTTTCCATTCTCTAAAGCCGAGAGGGTAAAAGACACAAATTCAACAAGGTTTGTGGTTGTAGAACGGCCCTTAAGGAATCCGTGTTGTTTGGGGAAGATTAAAGACTTGCAGCGAAAGCTTAAGATTTCGTACAAAATGCTCTCGAAGATTTTGGGTATATGTGACAGTTTGGCAATGGGACGATAATTGTTAATAACATTCTTCGGACCTTTCTTGTGTATAGGGGTTATAAATGAGGTTTTCCATAACTGGGGGAATTCACCTAAAGCTAGGGATAAACTGAAGATCTTTGAGAGAGGGAGAGAGAGGGTTGATGAGCATCTTTTCAGGAATATGGCAGGGAGACCGTCTGGTCCAGGAGTGAATTCATCATTAAGTTGATTTAGTTTGGTTTCGATGACATCGGGATCAACTGTATGAGGAAGAAAGGGTCCAAAGGAAAATTTCGGTAAATAGTCGAAGTAAGCGGGGTCTGGATGGAAGGAGTCGTTGGCGAATGATTGTTTAAAATAGGCGGCAAATAAGTTGGCGATAGTGTTAGGGTCATTAGAGGTTTGATCATTCAAGGAGAGAGAGGTAGGGTAACCATCAGATTTTCTTTTGTAGTTAACAAATTTAAAGAAGGACTTAGGATCACTTATAAGATTGGCTTGCGTTTCAGCTAAATAGCGTTGATAGAGGAAGTTGTGAAGGGCGGTAAAGTTAAGATAGCTGCCCATGTAGTCTATAGGGGATTGGGTACGAAGGAAGATTGTCCACTGTTTATTTCTTTTGTTTCTTAGGGTGCGAAGTCTACGATTATACCAGGGTGGGGAGGTGGACAAAATTTTGCGTTGGGAAATTGGTACGTAAAGAGAGATAGAGTTTAATATTTCCCTGTAAAATTTGGATATTGCATCATTTATAGTTAGATTATCAAAATTGAAAGGGGCTTTTTTAAGGTATTCATTGATTTGGTGGAAATTTGCTTTGTGAAAATCGTGAGAAGGCAAAGCTGTGGAAGGGGTGTTCTGTAAAGGAGAATCGTGAAAAAAGGAAAGAAGGAGGGGGGGATGGAAGTTATCGATGGTTGAAAGAGAGAGGGGACAGAGTGAGACAGAGGAGTTGAAGGGATCAGTTGTAAATATGAGGTCTAGTTGTCTACCCATGTAGTTTAAGACGCCACTAACTTGACTAAGGTTTGAATCCGCAAGTCGATCCAAGAAGAGGCATTCTTTGGCAGTAGTGGGATTGGTGGCAATGTAATGCGATTCATCGTCTGATTGAGCCCATTTAAGATGAGGAAGGTTGAAGTCTCCGAAGAGAAGGATTTCATCCTGGGGGTCTCTTAAATCAATTATTTGGTCAATTGTGTTAATAGCCAGTTGATAGGATTCAATGGGCTGTGAGGGCAAGATGTAGAAACATATGATGTAGAGTGTCTTTTGGGGTAAGACAATTTTGATTGAAACATAGTCGAGATGGGGGGAGGACGAAATTGCAATGAGGGAAGAGTCAAAGGAGTCAAGGACGGCTAGTAGGACTCCTCGACAAGGGCAACCCTCGGTGGCCTGACTGAGTTCGTCATCGCGATAGATGTTGAAATTTGTTGAAAACAGTTCGGAGCTACTTATGCTGGGGATCAGGTTCGTTTCAGTCAGAGCAAAGCAAAGTTAAAGCGCGAAAATAAAAAAATTCTTTTGTTTATTGATAACTGTCCTGCACATCCACGTATTGACAATTTAACAAACATAAAATTGGCATTTTTACCACCGAACAAAACATCCGTTCTTCAACCCATCGACCAAGGAATTATAAAGTGTCTCAAATTGAATTACCGAAAAATATTGGTATTAAAAATGATAAATCATTTAGAGAACAACACTTCAGAATTTCGCGTTAGTCTTTTAGATGCAATAGAAATGATTACAACAGCGTGGGAAAGTGTACACCCAGAGACTATAAGAAAATGTTTCGCACATCCAGGCTTCTGTAACTCTTCACCTTTACCTGCATATCCTCTACATATGCCGATACCGATGATGGACTGGATAGTTTGCCTTTGGCACAACTCGCTCAAATTTGGACGAACGAGGAAAACTCCTGTAACTGGGAGACGTACATTGATGTAGATAACCATGTTTTGACGGCCGCTGATCCTACAGATCAAGAGATTGTTGAAAGCGTAGCTTCAACTACAGCTTCAGCAGTAAGCATGCATGAAGTCTTATCTGATGAGGAGGAGTCTGACGATCCGGAATGGGCAGAACGAATTCCAACAATCACAGATGCTCTAGGTGCTGTTTCAGTCCTAAAACGATTTGCTCTATTTGGTGAAGGTGAAAACGATATAGAAGTTTCGTGGGTTATAAAAACTGAGAAGCGTCTAGAAAAAGTTTTTGCGGAAAAAAGGAAGAAATATTACGGATTTCTTCAAAGAAATGACTTAGATGCAGTGCACCAATGCACGTACGCATACTCTTATAAGTTTTGATTTTTTTATTACATTTATGCATTATGTATATTATATGTTTTCTTTTTTAATTCTGCATGAATAATAAAACTATAAATACGACATATGTATCTATGTATCTACATACTAATAAATAGTCTTTTTTTCTGACCTTCGGCTATAGCCATTTGACCATTTGAGGCTGGTCCCTTCACCGTCGTTATATCCGAATTTCACTGTATGAAGAACTTAGCCTTATGGTGACTTTTGTACCTGTCAACCTGCTTGCTGCTTATTTTAGGCTTCCTTTAGGCTTCCAGTTTGCATTTTATCCTCGAAGATAAAGGGTACTTTCATTTGATATGCTTTTCACAGTGTTCTAAAAAGATTATACTCGTATCTTCCTAATGCCAAGCAGGGTGTAAGCTGTGGTAATAAACTACGTGCTGTCGGGCTCTTTTCCCATGGTCAGCGGCGTGCCACTAGGGTCAATATTGGGGCCATTACTATTTTGCTTATAATAATATAAACGAACTTTTAACTCGCTTTGTGCATAGCAAATACGAACGCCGATGATGTCCAACCAGCACTGAGCTGTACCTTGGGCTTATTCGAAAGCGCTACCTACCTGCATAAATTAAATCTGGGATAAATCATAAAATGACTCCAAAGTAATGGTCTGTTTCCTAAGAGTATTGTACCTGCACATCTTAGAGATTATACACGAACCGACCCAATTTCTGACTTTTACGAAAGACCGGAAGCACTGCTATGCCAGGCCATGCGTCTTTGAACGAAACAGGTAGTAGTCAGAAGGACCGATGTCCTGGGACGTCCTATTTTAGTGTTGCGAGACCTAAGCAGCATAAGACTAAGCGTTGTCGTGTTGTGAAATCACTTTGTCTCCCTCGCTTTGTGGTCGTTTTCCCTCCAAGGTTCAGCTCAAACACACTAGTCAAGTTGGTGGCAGGCTACTGTGATGGTTCATTTGGTTGCAGCAATCGGTTTTTACCTGGTTCCACCAAATATACAGCATGAGTTTCAATCCGTGGATGTTTGGCTAGTTCGCCGCTCGCAATACGATGCAGAAATCCTTTCCTTTCTAAATGATATGGCGGTAGTTCGCTGGTAAAAAAAGCTACTCAACGTCTCTCGCCTTCAATTAGGGTGGCAGTCAATTTCCTTGCTTTTGGATCATTCTTAAAACTTTGAAACGATAAGATATGGCTTGTTGAGTTACGGCTGATGAATTTGCATTTTCTTGGTGGGTTTGACATGGTTCTTGATCCAGTAAAACTTTATCACCGGTTGGTTAAGCTTCTTGTCTACCACGTCGACAACAACACTCTTGTAGTATTGAAACCTTCTGAAATTTCTATATTATTCGACGCACCTCAGCGGCAGATTTTTTCGATAAGGAGTTAAGGAGATGCCCAAGCTCACAGTAACGTCTCTGATCTTACATTTCTGACCAACATGCACTGCTAGCATACGCCCGAGCCAAATAAGAAAAAAGTCTTGGGAAGACTAAAACTTCCTTAACTCTTGTCAAGTAGTATTCAAAAAATAAGGAAAGTGTCGGAAAATTGGGTTTTAGCCACCGAGGTTCACAATTTAAAATCGGCAAGTTTATCGAACACACAATATTAGCAAGACCATTTGACTATGATTCTTTGAACGTAATTAACACTTCGGCTTTTGTATCTTTAAATTTTTTTTCCTATTTGGTTAACTTAATACAAGACTTCAGAATTTGGGTCTGATATCGTTTATTAGGGCTACTCAAGGAAGTTTGTTCTTGTGGGAGCCGAACAATGGCTAATTAAACTTATGTTAGCGCTGGTAGATATGTTTCAATGGTTGGTGGCCGTATCTTGTAGACCTGCCCTCCACTCATTTCATATTTGTGATTTAATTTTATCACAGATGAAGTTTAAAAAAGTTGACTCTTAACAGCCAGAATGGATAGAACAACTTTACTGCAAAAGCTAGAGCTCAATGACAATTTCCCACTTTTTGTAAAGCGTGTAAAAAATAGCTTCACGTATAATAATATTTTTTCCTCATACTCATCCGCCTACGACATATTAAGCCCTTAACCAATATAATCTACAATAACTATAAGACGCAATACGCCCAGCTTAAGTTTTTTAATTAAAACAAACCGTCAGTAGTTAAAGATCAAGGTTGATGTGTAATTTTCGTTTCCAAAAAACAATCTGCTGTGCCTAACCCATTTGTTGCGCAGCAGCCCACTGTTTTCTTGCGAATTATCCACTAATTATTTGATCATTACAACACAGAGTTAGTGTTCCTTAATACGGAACAAACACATACAAGCATGCCTCACGAAAGTGCATTTAAAAAAAAACATTAATTTTGTATCGCAAAAGTTGGTGAAATAAACGTTGCCTACACCAGGCTTTTTACGATATTATAGTAGCCTTACTGAGACCGCCCTGCATGAAGTCGTGCAGACAATCGAAAAATCCATCCACCATAAACAATTTACCTTAGCTACCTTCATAGATATAGAAGGTGCTTTCAACAACATTCACACTGAATCGATCCAAGAAGCCCTCACCTCGGCAGGGGTAGAGGGACTTGTTAGTAGATGGATCATATCCATGCTCAGAACTAGGATCATTCAGGCCCAGGTGGGCAATACCACTATAGTTAAGACCGTAGATAGAGGCACATCCCAAGGTGGGGTAATATCGCCTCTACTATGGCTCTTGGTTATCGATAAAATTCTGAAAGAATTCGAGAGAATCGGAATTAAGGCGGTTGCTTATGCTGACGACGTGGTCATCCTAGTATCGGGAATGTTTCCCTCGGTAATTAGCGAAATCTCAGAGAGAGATCTGAATAAGTTAAGCGCCTGGGCCTCAGGATGCGGCCTAAGCGTCAATCCGAGTAAAACAGAACTGATGCTGTTTACCACCAAATATAAGATACCGTCCTTTAATCTCCCTCGACTCAACAACCAGCCACTCTCCTTGTCTTCCGAGGCTAGATACCTAGGAATTATCCTAGACCCCAAGCTCAGTTGGAAGATAAACATTGAACATCGGGTACGGAAAGCATGTGTCGCTTTCTATGCCTGTAGCAGAACCTTCGGCAAAAGCTGGGGACTCCGACCCAAAATGGTGCTGTGGATGTACACGGCTGTCATCCGCCCCATCCTCACCTACGGAGCGCTCGTATGGTGGCCTGCCCTAAGTAAGGCATACAACATCAAAAAACTAAGCCGCGTACAGAGATCGGCCAGTATCGGGGTAACCGGTGCCCTTCGGTCTACCCCGACCGAGGCACTCAACGTACTCCTAAACCTCCTCCCTCTGGACCTCTTCATCAGATATAATGCAGCCTGTAGCGCCATTAGACTCAGAGAATCTGGGTTCTGGTCATTTAAACCCTACGGTCATAGCAAGGTGCTGGACCTATTACCTAGTGACCTGGCCACGACTGCTACTGATTTCACGACACCCATACACAACCCAAATAAAGCCGCCCATGTCCACTTCCCATCCAGGATGGCATGGAAACAGGGACTGCACTCTGAGAACCATCAGGTAGCTTTTTTCACCGACGGTTCGAAAATGGAGTTGGTTGGCTCGGGTATGTTCTCAGCGGAACTGAATATCTCCAAATCGTTGCGACTTTCAGACTCGGCCAGCGTGTTCCAAGCGGAAATACTAGCCATTAAGGAAACTTGCAAGTTACTCACGCGCTATCCTATTACCAAGAGAGATGTAAATATATATATTGATAGCCAATCAGCTATCAAAGCTCTCGACTCTCACTCCATAAAATCCAAATTAGTTGCACAGTGTAAGGATGAAATCAGCTGTGCAGGAGACTATTTCAACATTACTCTCATTTGGGTTCCTGGCCACAGCAAAATAGAGGGAAACGAAAAGGCTGACGCTTTAGCAAGGCACGGCTCTTCCCTCGACTGTTCTTTGGCGGAGGCAGTACTCCCCCCCATCAGACTGGTCAAGGCAAACCTTCTACAACACTTTCTCTCGAGGGCGAACTCCAGATGGTGCAGTCTTAGCAACTGCGTCATATCAAGGAAAACATAGCCCACCTATAACAGGAAAAGAACCCTCGACCTAACTAACAGACCCCGACAAGAGATTGCCAGAATTGTAGCCATCTGTACTGGCCACTGGCCTGTCGGTACCCACGCTGCTAAGTTAGGCATCCCATTCAACATCTGCTGCCGAAGTTGCAAGAACCCACTGGAAAAGGAAACTCTCACCCATTTCCTGTGTGAATGTCCGGCTCTAGCTAGAACCAGACAGCGCCTACTCGGCAAAATCTCCTTCGACGACCTATCAGAATTCAGGGAAATAGGATTCTGCAATATCATCAAATTCCTTAATTCCACAGGATGGATATGAAACTCTAATAATAGCACACTAGGTCACTGAGTGGTGGCATCAAAACGGCGCATAAGCGCTAATTGGGCCTGGCATCTCGATATCATGCGGCCACTCCTACCTACCTACCTACCATAGTAGCCTTACTGGCAATCTTAGGAGCTGTTCTAAAAGGCCAAAATCAGAGGTCAATGAATTTATTCGATGAGTCCGTGTTGGACTCTTTATTTTATGAAAACGAATGGTAGTAAAGTCAATTCATGATCTTAAAAATCACGATTAATTGATAAGCTAGCCTAAGCCGGCCTATAGATTCCTACCTACGATTTACTTTTTTTTATTTTAACTAAGAGGCTTATGGTACAATTAATACGGGGGGCACTGCGACCAGAAAGATCCCATAGATCAGCCGCTCTAGATCAGATGAGGCAGTTAAGGGAGGACGTCTTCAACCTTCTTGATGAAGTTGGGGATAGGTATAATTTCCTCTTGTCTTTCTAAGGTGCCAGGGAGCGACACACTCACATAATTTGTGTTCTGCAGCCTCATTATTATCAAGACAGAGTCTGCACTCTGTCTCGGGGCAGAGGATTAATTCTATAAAGATATCAACTTGGTCTGGAGTGTGCCAGTGGCTGACAAGTTTTTAAAGGGTTTTAAAGGGTTTTAAAGGGTTTCTTTAATTGACAAAGTTATTTAACTTTTTTCCACTGGTTAAAATAAGTGGAATTCCGATTTGGGAATACCAGAGGAATATTTGTGCACATGTATTAATTAGAGGAACCCTTCCTGGCTTAAAGATTGGTGACCCCATTTTCATTGCCACCTCTATGTCCGATGGTATTAAGCCGTCTTGTTATTCTTAAGACAAGTGATTACTTCTTTTAATTCCTTAATCCTGAATATGTTCAGATCGACTACTCCCCCTTAATCGATGCATATCTACCTAAGCTTAATAACTTAAGTGATGACCTTTCGACTACCCGCCTATCCATTGCCAACATAGTCGCCGAACTCTCATCGCTGACTACTAGACTCGATTCTCTTCCTTCCATCATCAAATCAGCACAACCTCCTCGGAATATACCCCTATTCGACGAGCTGCAGAAATCACCGACTTCAAAGAAAACTACGCCTGTCCAAACTGATAACTGTGATACCGAGACTAACGCGCAGCCGTCAACATCTACCGACCCCCCAAAAACAATTCAAAAGTTTGGAACCTCGTGGACCGAACCTGAATGGGCACACCGTCTGGATAAGCTCAATAACATGAACCTCTCCGAGTTCTACCTGAAAGGAGCTCCTGGCTCAAGAAATACTTTCTCGACCAGTACTCCATAACAATCCTTCAGTGTGCTAAACTTCACCAAATCAACCCCAAGAACCCAAGTCGGTTTAAATTCGTTGTTCCCTGGAAATATGCGTGGATCTTCTCAAACCCCTTCAATGACGTCCTTACCATCGGAAACCTAAAAATATCCAAGATTTCACCAAAACCGGACCTCAAGAGCAGAAGCAGCAATAACAGCAATAGGAATAGTAATAGCAGAATGAATATACCTAAATCTAAGCTCAAAAACAATATTAATAATAAGCCAAACTCCTCAACTAATAATATCAGCCACAAACCCATCCCTTCCAACACTTCGCTGTCCTCCATAAGCCAGAATTCCACAAATCGTCATTCGAAACCTAATAAGCATCCCAACCCTCCCCCTAACCCCGGCGACAACTGGAGCTTCAAGACGAATCTCTTTCCTAACTTCACACACCCCTCCATTTCTAATGTCCAACCTTCTTACTCTGCTCCTCCCAAACCCCAACGTCAAAGGGTTTCCTTCAGCCCGACCCCAAATCCGACCCAGACCCCGAACCAAATACCCCTACCGAATTCATTTCCCAATTTCGACCTCAGATCAGGAGCAAAATACCCAAATTTCCGCAGTTCCCATATTCTCAACCCCACACCATGCTCCATCTCCTCTGCCCCCAAATCGAATTCCATCTCCTACAACACAACCAATTCCTCACCCATTTCTACATCAACAGGTCCCTCCATAACAAATCCTTCTTCTATCTCCTATCAATCTTTTATCGACCCCCTTCTGCCCCCCACAGTCAAACTTACCCAGCAAACCGCTAACCCCGTCGTTATGCTCTCTCTCGGTTAAGAGATAAAAAAACATACGAAAACATCCGTCTTCCTAGCTTATCTCCATGATAAGTCAGACTCGGTTTGCTACGAAGGAAAAACTAACGCAAGCGTAAGGGTATCAATCGAACAGGAAGGTCTTCCTGCTGATTTCGCTAGCCTCAAAAACCTCTTCACAAAATACCACGAATTCTTTAATATTTCCCCTCAAATTGTCTCAAATGATCTCGAAACTTTCCGGCAATATATAGTATACACTCAAAGCCGATATCGCACCTCCAGCGTAGCCGAGCTGACCACGATAGGTTTTTTGGTTCCTAATTGTCGCCATCCCCCTGTCACCCACACCCTCTGCAAAAATCTCCCTCTTACTATTTATTATCAAAATGTAAGAGGTCTCCGCTCGAAAACCCAAGCTATCCTGCAACAATCACATGCTTTGCCCTTTGATGTCTTCGCGTTGACTGAAACGAACCTGATCCCCAGCATAAATAACCTCGAACTGTTCCCATCAAATTTTAATGTTTATCGCGATGACGAACTCAGCCGACCCACTGACGGTTGCCGTTGTCGAGGCGTTCTACTAGCCGTCCTTAATACAATTGACTCTTCCCTTATTGCAGTATCATCCTCCCCACTTCTCGACTTTGTTTCAATTAAGATTGCTCTACCCCAGAAGACACTATACATCATTTGTTTCTACATCTTGCCCTCACAACCTATTGAATCCTATCAACTCGCCACCAACACAATCGACAAAATAACAGATTTAAGAAACCCTCAAGATGAAATCCTTGTTTTCGGTGACTTCAACCTTGCTCATTTTAAATGGACCCAATCAGACGATCAATCGTTTCACACTGCCACCAATCCCACTACTGCCAAAGAATGTCTTTTCGTGGATCGCCTAACAGATTCAAACCCTAGACAAGTTAGTGGTGTCCTAAACTACATGGGTAGACAACTCGACCTCATATTCACAACCGATCCTCTCAACGCTTCTGTTTCACTTTGTCCCCTATCCCTTTCAACCATCGATAATTTCCATCCTCCCCTCCTCCTGTCCTTCTTTCACGATTCTCCATCACAGAATAAACCCCCTACAGTCCTGGCCTCTTACGATTTCCACAAAGCAAAATTTCACCTAATCAATGAATACCTTAAAAATGCCCCTCTCAATTTTGATAACCTAACCGTAAATGATGCAATATCCATGCTCTACAAGGAAATATTTTACTCTATCTCTCTTTACGTTCCCGTTTCACAACGCAAAACTTCGTCCACCCTGGTACAATCGCAGGCTCCGTTCTCTAAGCAACAAAAGAAATAAGCAAAGGACAATCTTCCTTCGTACTCAATCATCTAATGAGTTTTCTGACTACCTTGGCAGCTATCTTCACTTTACCGCCCTTCACAACTTCCTCTATCAACGCTATTTAACTGAAACGCAAGCCAATCTTATAAACGATCCAAAGTCCTTCTTTAAGTTTGTTAACTACAAAAGAAAATCTGATGGCTATCCTACCTCCCTCTCCTTCCACGATCAAACCTCGATATTATCGCCAACTTTTTCGCCACCTTTTTTAAACAGTCTTTCGCCGACGACTCGTTTGCTCCAGACTTCTCATACTTTGATTATCTACCGAATTTTTCCTTTGGAATTTTTCTTCCACACACAGTCGATTCTCATGTCATCGAAAACAAATTAAATCTACTTAATGATGAATTCACTCCTGGACCCGACGGTCTCCCTGCCATATTTTTAAAAAAATGCTCCTCAACCACCTCTCGCCCTCTCTCGAAAATCTTCACTCTATCCCTATCCCAAGGTGAATTCCCCCGCTTATGGAAAACCTCATTTATCACCCCTATACACAAAAAAGGTCCGAAGAACGTTGTTAACAACTATCGTCCCATTGCCAAACTGTTACATATACCCAAACTCTTCGAGAGTATTTTGTACGAAACCCTAAGTTTTCGCTGCAAGTCTTTAATCTCCCCTAGACAACACGGTTTCCTCAAGTGCAGATCCACAACCACTAATCTTGTTGAATTTGTGTCCTTTGTGTCCTATCAGCCTTAGAGAACGGCAAAGAATTCGACGTTATCTCAACCGATTTCAGTAAAGCTTTCGATAAAATCTCCCACAGACTGATACTCTTCAAATTGTCCTCCCTTGGCCTCGACCCCATTTCTTTGAAGTGGATATCTTCTTACCTGGAAAATCGCTATTACAGTGTTCGTTTTAGATCCGCCTTATCTAACCCCTTTTTAGCTTCCTACGGCGTCCCCCAAGGCAGCCACTTAGGTCCACTTCTTTTCGTTCTTTCCATAAACGATCTTGAAATGGTGATCAAACACTCCCACATCTCATTATACGCCGACGACACCAAGTTCTTCAAGACCATTTCCTCCAGTCATGACTCTTCGCTTATTCAATCTGATCTCAATAGTTTTTCCATCTGGTGTTCCAAAAATAGCTTAGAGCTTAATATTTCCAAATGCCAATCAATTACCTTTTCACGTAAACGAATCAAACTTCCTCTTCGTCTCTACTTCCTCAATAATCAACCCATCTCCACGGTTCAAGTCATTCGCGATCTTGGCATATTATGTGACCAGGAGCTAAATTTTCGCGCACACATCGATGAGATAATCCATAAAGCTAATTCTGCACTCGGTTTCGTGAAGCGATGGTCTAAAGACCCTTACGTTACCCGATCTTTTTACATAAACCTTGTCCGGCCCCTTCTTGAATACGCCTCTCAAGTGTGGTCTCCTTACCAACAAACCCACATTTCTCGAATCGAGAGCATCCAACGCCGATTCCTACGTTTAGCTCTTCGATGTCTCCCCTGGGGCAATCCTTTGATTTTACCACCCTCCCAAGACCGCCTTAAACTAATCAACATGAACACGTTGGAAGAAAGAAGAATTGTATCTGACATTCTTTTCATCCATCGGCTCCTTTCAGGTACCATTGACTGCACGACCCTCTATAACTCTGTCTCTATCAACACTAACCCCCGCAATGTACGAAATCCCCGTCTCTTCTATCTACCCACCCCCCGTACAGCCTATGGCTCCAATGAACCTATTTCTCGTATGCTGGGAAGTGTTAATTCGAGTCCTTACTTCGATTTCAACCTCAGCACTGGATGCCTAAAAATCCGCTTTTTAACCACCCTCCCCTCTCTCCCGTTCTCCCTAGCTAGTAAGTGAGATTAGGTTAAGATTAGATTAAGCTAGCTTGAATTAAGCCCAATAAATGGGGGCGTTTGCCCCCATAAAATTAAAGGTTGACAGTTCTATCTAAATTTTTTCTGTGTAGCTTACATAGTTTTTCAATGCTGTTTTGTCTCCACATAATATGTGATTTAAACTTGCTTATTTTTTAATTGCCAAAGAAAATACAACAGAAACGCAAAAGTGTACATTATTTTTATACAGATTTATAAACTGATTCTTGCCATTTGCTTCTTTAAGATTATTTTTTTTAAATATATTGACCACAACTTCGTTAAAAGGTCTATACCGAGAGTCTTAATTTTGAGTGATTCGAATAGTCTAAACGCGTCAGATCACAGGATTTGGTCGATCAGTTCACCGGTAGAAAAATAGAAATAAATTGCTCACTGAACTCATTTTAAATTGAGCTAAAAAGTTTTCGTAATTGAATGATAGCGGGCACCACTGACAGTAACGTTGTTCTCACAGTCATCCTTAAAATTATACGGGCCAATGATCCGACTGGACCATAAACCACACCAAATAATGCATTTTCCGCGTGTGTTGGCCGTTCTCCGTATTGCCCATCGGACCAAGTTATGTTTATTAACATTACCATTCAATCGTCGCAACAATTTTTTGATAAAAATAAGCGGATTTTCCCTTAGCTTTTCTAAGGCTCATTCACCGAAAATTCGACGTTCAATTTCAGTCCTTGCACGGGTTGTTTTTTGTAAAGTTTTAAATCAAAATCCTTGCGTAAAATCTTCGAGTATCACAATACTAATTGCTGCGAATACTTATGTATACGGGTATCCAAAGCGTAAAATTGGTGCCAAATTTGGTTACTATGGCTTGAATTGCTTACCCAGTTGATTATGACGGCCGTGAAATGGTTGAGTTTTAACAATAAAATTCAATAATTCAGAAGCGTTATTCGATTATAAATCTTCTCATAATAAAATGGCAATACTAACTGAGTACGTTCGATTTTAACAGATGTCATGAGTTATATGTGACCTGTTAAAAATACAAAACAAAAAACCAAGCAGCAAACAAATCACCTTTTCTTTTAAGCAGTTCATCGAAATATTACCTAAATTGCGGCGCAACTTTTTCGTTGCCCAAAACGGGTTACTCATTATCGTTGTGTATAAATTCTGATCTGACTTGGTATCCTGCGTACAGCATTTATCCCTGCATATATTGCTTGATTTTCGCCTTACATTCTTCATGAATATTAGAAAACTCTTTCCTTTGCCATTATCAGTATTTTTCAAGACCTGACGCTTCAGAACATTACAGGCTTTTACTTTTTCCTCGCATGCTTCGTCGAACCAAGCTTGTTTTAGGTTTCTTATAGCTTAGTTTGATTTCGACCTTCATTTAAAACACTTTTTATTGCTGACTATACTGCTTCTATCTGTCTTAGTTCATCGTTAGTTTCCATGCCATCTAGTAGGGCGAAAGGAGTATTAATTTAGCTTTGGTATTGGCGCTGGATATGAGGATTCTTTTAAAACAAGAGGCGCTTTGTCACCACTTCTTTTTAATTTGGTGCTGTACTAGGTCCTAACATGACACTTTATGGATGTGAAACTTGGTCTCAAACTAAGAAGGTGAAAAATTTATGGTGGAAAGGACATAAAAACAGCGAAGGGATAAAAATGCACATTGAAGAATCAAGGAACTCTATTCAGCCCCAAACATTGTCCGAGTAAGTAAATGCTGAAGACTTAAATGGGCAGGAGACGTAGAACAAATGGACAGTGGACGACCAGTGAAAAAAGGAATGAGTGGGAAACCCAAGGCAAAGAGACTACCAGGAAGGCCCCTAGGTGGGAGAATAAAATAAGTATGGACCTAGCAGTGATGGAATAGGAGGGGCGATCAAAAAGTAACGATAAACGGGTATTATTGCAGGGCCTAATTACGTGAAATCTATTGTTTTCAGTCACGCATACCCTCACTAGTAGCGAGCAAAAAAATCATATAAATAGCTCACCTTTTCTGGAAGATACATTCATTCAAACACGAGCAGTCGAAGAGATCACATCAAAATGGAGAAAAATGAAGTAAGAACCGTCATTAAGTACCTCTGCCTGAAAAAAAATGTCTACCAAAGAAATTCACGCTGACTTAGTGGAAGCATTGGGAGGCTCCTCCATACAGTTGCAAGGTGGAGTAAGGAGTTCAAACTGGGCAGAACGTCGACCCGCACCGAATATAATATCAAAAAAATCGAAGACATCGTGCTAGATGACCGACGAATGATCATCCAACATTTAGTTAAGATCACAGGGCTCTGATTTGGAAGCATTCAAAGTATCCTGACATATGATTTGAACATGAAGAAGAAGGTCTCCGCAAGATGGGTCCCAAGAATGTTGACCGACGAACAAAAAGAGAAGCGACTTCGCATTTCAAGAACGAATCTTGAAAAATATCAAAAGGATCCGGCGGCTTTTTGCACTCGTTTTGTAACGATCGACGAAACCTGGGTACACCACTTCGACCCCGAGACTAAACAACTGTCTATGGCCTGGAAAAGATCTTCTTCACCGACCCCTAAGAAGTTCAAGGTTTCAAGCTCGGCAGGTAAGATTATGGCGTCTGTTTTTTGGGATGCCGAGGGAATTATCATGATTGATTATTTGGAGAAGGGAGCTAGTATTACAGGCTCCTACTATGCAGAACAAATAAGAAAGTTGCGGGAAGACATTAAGGAAAAAAGGCGGGGCAAACTGTGTGCGAAGGTGTTGTTTCACCAAGACAACGCACCCTCTCACAAAGCTCAAGTTGCGTTGGATGCCATACGGGAAGCGGGCTTCGAATTGGTTGAGCACCCTCCCTATTCTCCAGACCTAGCTCCCAGCGACTTCTATCCCTTTCCTCGCCTCAAGGAACACCTCAGAGGCCAGAAATTTGCCGATGATAGTGAAGTGATGGCTGCCGTACAAGCGTTTTCCGAATAGAAGATAAAGATTTTTTTTTTAAATGGAATACAAGCTTTAGAGAAGAGATGGACTAGATGTATAAACTTATTAGAAGATTATGTAGAAAAGTAAATTTAATTTGAAAGAATAAATGTTGTATTATACATTGATTATCATTACTTTTTGATCGCCCCTCGTAGTACACTCATGACAGGGAGGCTTGGCAAAGCGCTGTCAACGAGGCTGTGAACTTCCGAGTTCGAAATGGATGGTAATATTGCTTACGCCCATAGGATAGCATCATCCAACAAAACGTGTGAATTCAAATCAACGATAGTATTGATATTTTTACTGTCTAAAATACAAAGCCTAAGACTTGTTTCAAATATCCTCTTCGAGTGAGAAATCCCAATCCCCAATATGTCAATTTATTTTCGGAGCCAGACGAAAGGAAATGAGCTTTATCACTCGGAATTTTTTTGTATAAAAATGATCCCAAATATCGCAGCATTATATTCAGCAAGTTTTGGATTTTACGTGATATTGTTATCGTACTATCTCCTACATGTAGCCTGGGAGGAGGTATATTTAGAGAATGATGCTACTGCTTCCTATAATCTTTTTATGGAGTGTCTCAGCAAACACATAAGTAACTGCTCCTCTACTGTATTGTTAAAAACATCTAATAAAAGACTCAAGCCGTGGATAACGAGTCATATCGTTAACAAAGTAAACACTAAAAATAAGCTCAGGGTCAAGTGTTCTAAGTATCCTAATAATCAATATTTGAAAAGGATATTCCCTGTGATTGCTAACGCTTTCAACAAGCACTTTGCCTCTATAGCGAGCAGTTCTACTAGTCCAAACTACCAACCTATTTGTAACCTGTGTTCGTTTTCTACAAACTCTTGTGGGCCAGTTCAGGAGTATAGTTTTGTCCTTGAGCCTATAACCTCTTTAGACGTTTTAAGGGCAATTGGTTGCCTTAAGAATTCAAATACTTGTGGATTTGATGGCATTTCTAACAAAATTGTAAAGCACGTTGGTTACTTTCTAGCTGATATTCTAGCTGTTATTTTTAATCGTAGCATTTTTTCTGGATTTTTTCCTGACAAACTTAAGTGCGCTGACGTTGTACCCTTTTTCAAAAAAAGGTGCTAAAGAAGATATGGGCAATTACAGGCCCATCTCTCTTCTCCCTGTCTTTAGTAAAGTTTTTGAAAAAATCGTTAAGGAGAGGATAGTGTCCTTTCTAAATAAAACAACATTTTTCAGCTCAGTGCAATTTGGTTTTCAGCGGGGAAAAACTGAAACTGAAACTGAAACTGAAGACGCTTTACTAAATTTTTGTTCCCATATTTTTTCTAGTCTTGATGCAAAAAAATTCACTGCGGCCCTATTCTTAGATATTGCGAAAGCACTTGACATGGTTAACCATGCCATACTTCTTCTTCTTCTTTCTTCTTCTTTTCCTTTTTTTTCCGGCGTCGTTATGGTCAGAAGTGTAGGACCATAACCTTCCCACTTGCCGGTTTGGGATTACTTCATCGCTGAAGCCAATCAAATGCTGGTGTTTTTGCATTTGTTTGCACCAATTGTTTTTCGGCCTGCCTTTTTTTTTTTTTTTTTTTGACACGGGCATGCTCCAGATTTTTTTGTTTGATCTTACTCTTACAACACCGGTGAACTCCAGTCGTGTCAACCCACTGATTTGCATGCACAGTTGTGGGGCAGTTTAATGGTGGTATATGTGTGTATATAGGCTCACCTTGGTGTTTTCTAAATTGCCTAGATGTGATTTTTGTTTACCTTTGTTTTAGTCGCCTTTTACGACAAGCGAGAGGTATCGCTGCAGGGATATTCTTAACCCGTCCCTGCACGGAAAGTTAACCATGCCATACTATTGACAAAATTAGAAAAGCAGGGTTCCGTTGATTCATGCTCGACTCATACCTCTCTGATCGGTCTCAAAGGGTAAAGATGGAAGAAGCGAGGAGCGAAATGCTGTTTTTCAATTTAGGAGTGCCACAAGGTTCTGTGCTTGGACCTATTCTGTTCCTAATCTACATTGACTCTCTGTTTAGACTTGGCTTTAAAGCAAAAATCACTGCATTCGCTGATGACGTGGGCTCTTCTTATGGATCGGACAGTGCTCTAAATATCATATCGGACATTAATTGGGATCTTAATTTATTGAGGACCTGGTTCGCCTCACACAAATTAAATATTAGCTCCAAAACAAAAATTATGTATTTTAATCTGTCCCCCAAAATCTGTAACAACGTTGAAGTTTTTGTTCACGGACCTGAGTGTCCAAGATATAAACTTGCTGGTTGTGGTTGTATTTCCACATTACCTTCCCTTACTTTCTGTAGTAATTCAAGTTGTAGCACGAATTGCTTTTCAGTTGAGAAAGTAGACGAATTTAAATACTTGGGCCTTATCATAGATTCTAGGATGAGCTTTATCAACCATACTGAGTCGTTAAGGAAGTATTTTCGCAGCACTCTTCGAAACTTCTACTATCTAAAAAATGTATGTTCTACAAAATTACTTATAGTAATTTATTATAGTATCTTCCATGGCAAGCTCCAATATGGTATTACGTGCTGGGGAGGTACAAATCTGTATAAAATTACGCCTCTTTTAATTGTGCAAAAGAATGTTTTAAGAAAAATATGCCGTAAAACTCATCGTCATCCAAGTTATCCTTTGTTTCGTGATATGAATATTCTTCCTGTTCGCCATTTATATTGTTTCAAAGTCTTAAAAACTTTTTATTTACGATCGGGTAATCTTAACTGTAGGCTAATTTCAGATTATAATTTACGTCGAAACTTCTCAAATGTTGTATCCGTTCCAACTTTTCGCACTACTGCATTTCGTAATTTTTATTTAGTTTCTTCGTGCCGTCTCTTTAATGTATTCCGCCGCCAATCACAACTATGGCATTTTCTAGAAGGCTTGTGAATCGTTTAAAACTGTGGCTCTTAAATTTTGATCATGCGACACTAGAAAGTCTTTTCTCTAACATTCTCATATAACGAGGATTTTTTTTTTTTTTTTTTTTCTTTAAGAAGTTCCTTCCTTTGTATATCTGTATATTATACAATAACTATTTTTTTTTTATGTAATTCTGAATTTTCATAGTTGTATAAAATTACTTGGGTCATACCACCCATACTTTTATTGTTCTAGGTCAACCTCTTGAAGTGGCATTTGAAACTATTTTAGTACTCTATGTATGTATATAAAATAAAAAGTGTCACCTATATTATTTCTAACTATAAATTAAGTTATATGTAATTTAATTATGTTTATTGAATTTATATGAAATAATAAAAAATGAATGAATGAATGAAAAATTAACGTTTTAATGACTTTTCACAACTTAAGCATGCTGTAGGGCCCAAAAAGGTTTTTAAATGTTGACAACTCAACAATGGCATCCGTAGTTGCATAAGAATCCGTGTCAACTGTCATATCCATCTCAGTCGGGAAAACTGAAGATCTTGACTGTTCAGTTGAGCACGTGCTATTCAATTTTTGATGACTTAAGTACAGCATTCCGAATGCCTGACACTCCTAAGTATTGTCTTTTGATCAGAAATTCGACGTGTGACTTAATTTTAAGTTCCGCGCCAAAGAGGTTTGAAGTTTTTCTTGTCAATGATGTACCATTCGATCACTTGATTCAGCAACATCTTTCAAGTACAGTGGATATAACAATTTTGGACTTAAATAAAACGCAAAATAATTGAGATATCAAAAGCAAAAAGTGAGTTTCATTGCTGATCACACTAAAGATGATGGAAGTAAGTGCTCTTAAAGTTGAGACGATCGATTCAGAATGTCGATAGAAATGCTTAAATTTTTTAAACATAGCTCGTCCGTTTTTACTCTGATGAAAACGTAAATTTTAACTATTAAAACACAAAATTGTTATATCCGTCTTCTTCTTATGCTTTTTAGGATGAATCGTGTTGATAACAACTTTACGCCTCGATTTGGTTCGAGCGATAAGTCCAGTATTCGTGCCAGCCCTTAGAGGATCGTCCTGGTGTCCTGGACGTTGATGTTCTTCTCATCATTGCCGACCTTGCTAGATGTTTTGGTGGCATCCTGAGCACGTGGTTCTTCCACTCTTTGCGTCTCCTCCCTGTCCACTTTATGATGTCCTGGATGGCACAGACCTCTTCTACTTTTTAGTTGCGCATGCGACCTCTTTTCGCTATTGAACGTAATGTCTGCATTTCTATTTTTGATGTCACTCGTTCGGTAGCCTTAGTTCAGACTCGTACGCAGGCCTTATATAGTTATTCGTACTTTTCATCCTACGCTCCTATGCCTGTTCTGCCAGATAGCTTGTTTCAAGCAACCAGATATTCGAGCGGTCTTCATTCGCTTCGACTGTGGTTACATCCCTCGATGACGTTATTTTGCCGCCACGATTGTCACTGCATTATCTGCTCAATGCATTTCCCGGACACCGCCAATTTGCATCTTAATGGTTGGCTGGGTATTGCCTGATACATATTTTCATATTGTATTTGTCCGCTGTTTTTTCGAATGCGTACAGGAGTCGTTGTAGTGTAGGTCGTCTGCATTGGCAGAGATTAGGAGTGCATCATCAGCGTAACAGAAAATCTTATCTCCCTGCTAATCTTAATCCTCTTCCTGTATTATTTACTATTTTTATTATTTCATCCATGTCGGTATTGAAGAGTATCGGGCTTAGGCTGTCACCTTGTGTGATTCTTGATTCTACTGGTAGTAGAGGACGTCCCTTTATTGGTCTTAATATATGTTTTGTTATCCTTGTTTAGGTTTTTAATTACCGCATCGTGCAGTAGGACTCTATCGATCGCTTTCGTTAGATCAACAAAGCACATATGTACATATAAGCAGGCTTGTTCGTCTGTTCTTCGCAGATACCGCTGGCTGTTATAAAGGGTGGTCCAACCATAATGCACGATGTTAATTGTGAGTCACACCTTAACGTCAAGTTTTTGTGCCCAACTTTATTTGACATTTCTTTGTTGCAGTGTTTGACAAATTCAACCATGGAGAGGTACACAATTGAGCAGCGCGTTAAGATTGTTGAAGCCTTTTACGAAAATGGGCGTTCAAATCAAAATGCATTTCGTGCACTTCGTGATTTTGGTCAGCATAATCGACCAAATGTGTCCACAATTGGTAGAATTGTACGTAAATTTCAGCAAACCGGGTCTGCAGGAAATGTGAAAACACCTGTGCATGCTCGCCCAGTTCGTTCTGCGAAAAACATTGCTGTTGTTCGCGATAGTGTGGCAGAAGAGCCGTCAACCTTGACTCGTCGTCGCGCCCAACAATTAAACATCTCACGAACATCACTGATGCGAATTTTGAATAAAGATTTGAATTTACACTTACAGGGTTCAATTGACTCAAGAGCTGAAGCCTACTGACCATTTCAAGCGTCGTGAATACGCCGAATGGTTGGTTAAACACACAGAAGTGAATGGCGACTTTACAAAGAAAATCATTTTCAGCGACGAGGCACACTTTCACCTCAGTGGATTCGTTACCAAGCAGAATTGCCGCATTTGGGCAAATGAGAATCCACGAGTGATTATTGAAAAGCCGATGCATCCACAAAGAGTGACTGTTTGGTGCGGTTTATGGGCTGGCGGAGTTATCGGGCCGTACTTCTTCGAAAATGAGATCGGCCAAGCAGTTACCGTGAATTGTGGTCGCTATCGCGAGATGATAACGGACTTCTTGTGGCCAGAAATTGAGGATATGGATCTGGACGATATGTGCAACAAGATGGTGCCACTTGCCACACAGCCAACGAAACAATGGCTCTTTTGCGCGAGAAATTCAATGGCCGTGTTATCTCATGTCGTGGCGATGTTAATTGGCCGCCACGATCATGTGAATTGACACCGTTGGACTTCTTTCTTTTTGGATATTTAAAAGAAAAAGTGTACGTCAATAAGCCAAGAACAATTCAAGAGCTAAAGGATGAGATAATTCGGCACATTAACGACATTGAACCTCAATTATGTCTCAGAGTCATTGAGAATATGGACCATCGGATAGAGGTATGCCACCAAAGCCGTGGCAAGCATTTGGCCGATATTTTGTTTCACACATAATTCTCATAGATCCTTCTATCATAATAAAAAATATTAAGATAATTCTCGGAAAACTTATAGTTTTATTTACAATTATCATCGTGCGTTTTCGTTGGACCACCATGAACAGTGGTCCAAGATATGTGAACAGTATTTTTGTAAAGGTTTTATCACTGCACTAAGAAGCATGATTCTCCTCTAGTTGTCTGGTACTTTCCTGTGGCCTTTTTTAAAGACTGGTGACTCGAGGGGGTAATCGTGGTGCACTGGTAATCATTAGCGACTGTTGAGGAAAAGGTCTGCAGTTCAAGTCTTTCCAGTCAAGAACAATTTCTATACAGAAAAACTGTGTAACAACATCAGTTGTGAATGAGAGATGAACCGGACGGAGGTATAAGATCACTTCAAAATTCATACCCTGTGTGTGCATTTTCAATATAATACCTTAATGATATGGAAACAAAAAAGTTACTGTGAACTACAACCAACACGAGAAATTCAGTCGAATCTCTCATATCTATCTAGGACAACCACCCTCTGAGTTTTGTGAACCAACATCTTCGACACAAAACCATCTGCCCCCCGTCCAGGCTGTTTGTCACCATAAGCGACAAACCTGCACTAACCTTATAAAAAAAAACCGGAATAGTTGCAGCTCAATATAGTTGGCACCTAGCTTCTCACTATCTAGGACCGTCATGCGTGGTGAAGAATGATGTGAGCTTATTTCTAACAGGACATGACGAACCTAGACCAATGCAGGTCGAAAAAAAAAAAATTCAGACGAGACTAGCAGTCTACTCGAGTGAAAACTCAATATCTCTTGCAGGCAGAACAACCCAGCCCTCGGAAACAAATTTTTGGTTATGCCCCTATTGAAAAATCCTATATTGAAAAATCCTATGATCACTGGTGAATCCTAATCAGAGCATCGACACTGCTCTTTTAGTTTCGGATCATCATAATTTCGGACTTTAACCTTCACTTCTGCTAATTCTTGGACTCTACTAAAGGATATTTCAATAAAGGCGGGTAGATGTTGAAATGGAGTAAAACAAACTGTGTGTAAGGTATTAACAAAATGCTTTTGTTATTTGAAAGGTCCATGTATGGCATTTTGTATGGAGTATGACATCGTTCAAATGCCAACTTCGGCTTCGTATGGTGAGAGGGATCCGGGTGGTGACTCTTCTGCATAGATCCGGCTGAATTTGAACGGTGGCCTATGTCATACCGCTGTTCACTTTAAGGGCATCAGTCGATTGTGGTTTTTGGCGCATGGACTTGCGAAATCAGAAAATCGCATAAGACAAAGTCTAGCGGGGTCAAATCGCATGATCCACGTCACCTCTGCGAGAGATAACCTTACCCTCAAATCGTTTATACAGAATGCCAATCGTGGCATCTGCTTTGTGGCCTTCCTGCTGGTATCATTTGGTAAATTGGTAAATTGGTTATCATCGTTCTGTAGAGCTCGCCATTGGCGGTAAACGTCTCACCAACATCGTTTTCGAAAAAGCACGGACCAATAGCGCCGACGACCCAAAATGCACATTAAACGGGAACTTTTTGGGGATACATTGTGACCTAGTGTACCTATGTCTATTATCATGACCTTTCAACTCCTGGCTCAGTTGGATCTTGAACGGATGTACGCCCAAATCGCCACGCGAAATTCGCCAAGTTAAAGTCTGCAAAAGGCCGAGTTCTTTTGCATGGCGAGAAATCGTCTGCCTCGGGTTCTGCTTTACACTTTCACAGATCGCGGCGATTTTCTCAGCCGATCTTACGTTCCTTTGACGTACGAATGTTGACAGGTTGATCACCGAACTGATCGTCTCTGTGCAAGTCCACCACGTCTACCCAAAAATGGGCGCAACGTTTGCACTAACGAACATTCAGTTTGATAATAAAGTATTATCATTTAGACTACATATGTATGTAGATGTTCAATCGTGAAACTTGCCATGATGATTTAGCATTAGTAACTGAATAATAAAAAAAAAGATTTGACAGATATCGCCAAAACAACAAGGCCGTCAAAGGCCGCCAAAATCTACCCGCGCCAATTGAAAAACTCTTTAAATTTTATGAAAACATGACGAAAACAAAGATAATTTTTATCAGAAAAAAACAATTCGGCAAAGAGCCTTAAGGGCTATATTTCCATAAGTATGTACATAAGCAAACAGGGAAAATATAAAAGAAAAAAAGATTCCAATAAGAAAATAATTCAGCGAATTAGCGACTTAAAATTCCAATTTATTTTTGCCACAAATAACTGCCATTTCGCTGAAATCGTTGACGAATATTATGACACGCGATTCACAGATATTTCTACACGAATTCTTAGGTTTTTTTATTTAAGTGAGAATCCCTTTGATTTTATATTTACCCACCTTACTCATACATAACATAATGCCCGAGAATCACAGGTATACTCATCCACTTGGAAACCCCCTCATTATTTTTGGAATTCATGCAACTCTCTTACTAAGCTCTTGATATCTGGCGCAACGTTCGAAAATAACTTTGAACCAAACCGTTCATCAATTTCCATTCGCCCAAAGGTGAATCAAATTACACAATCACCCGTCCGTTGAAGTCTGTAATTTTCGCTATTAGTTCACCCTGTAGTAAAATAATAATGCAGATTTATGCGATCATAAACACGCTCCAAGGGCATTTGTGAGCTCGAATACATCAAATTATAGAAACAAAAGATAAAACCAAAACCAATCACATGACGAAACGTGGCATTAGCTTAGGTGGACTGTAAGCTCGAGTCGACGTCATATACCGACCACAATTTCCATATAACCGGTAACTATTAAGTCCCAATGACACCTAACAACCTCGTCGTATAGTACACCACATATCAGGTCATTGGATTTCTTTGTTTGCGCAATCTAGGCTGGGATTGCTCACGCCAACATACACGCCATTTGACCTGTTTTTCGGTTTCCATCACCATGTTACCGACCACGTTCGCCAAAACACAATGAACTTCATCTGAAATCCAGAAAACAAACAAAGACAACTATGTGCATGCGGATTTCTACCTTGACTCATCCGTGCTTACCCCACAAAGAGGTGGGATGCCCACTTACCACTCTCAACAAAAAAAAAAAAAAACCAATGAAGCATGTGTGCTAATTAACGTACCACGCATATTCAGGAATCGGAATCCGAGTCTGAAAAGGAAAACAGAAAAATAATCACATTTCGCTGCAACAATGCCCGTCCGACAGGTGACAAATGTCACCAACACGTACTACTATCACCCCTAGTGATCAGTGATCGACGGTATTCACACACCGATCATAATCGAGTGGATAAACATTTTGACTTTTAGTGTAGTTAGCGATGGAATTATGGATAATTCTTTGCGATGGAGATTCAGCAGCCCATCGGGAGGGAAGACGATCGGATACGAGGTAGTATCCGGTGGCGCAGCCCTTAGATAATTGGACTTAATTACTTGGACGATGTTTTAATACACAAGTCACGAGCTACAATTAGGTTTTATTGGGGCTTATGAATTACCTTAATCCACCGAAAGTCGATATTTTACTTTATTTGTTGCCACTGACTAGAGACCGGTACAGGTGCGGTGGCTGGAAAAGAAAAGTGATTAATTTATCGAATACTAGTATTTCTGGTTCGGGCTGTATTTCCGAGCGTAAGTCTAGTTCCTGAATGAGTAACAGATAGATATAGAAATCCAATTTACTTCACATAGACTGTTTCGACTTATTTCCATAGCCAGTGGACACGACCTGGCTGCTAAGTTACTCTCGTCACATGATTCGTGACAAAAGTTTTCCTTTCTAATAACCAGTTGTAGAAATAAGTGATCTTAGGAATGATCGTTGATGAAAGCTCTCCTTGCCGTGGAGACCAGACTTTATAAGAGCCTTGAGTGGTGTCCGGTTAGTGGACAAAGGCACGGAACATAGAGACAGCTACCAGAAGACTGGTTAAACATTTACGTAATTGGACTAAAAAAACCAAAGAAGTCGGGCTTAAATCTAAATGTTGTTAGCCATCGTACCCATCATCTGGTTTTACGTTATAAAAAAAAGAAAAGCAAAACCACAAATGGTATGCATAATGACACATGGCTTAGTAGTCTCGTTTGGAAATAAAAAAAAGGAAAAACCGAGCTCTGTTATCCAAAGCTGCTAGCAGATCGATCTGAATAGATTTAAATAGCAAATTAACCACGGTTAAAGCAGAAGAATACGTTAAGTCCTAAGATTGTTGAATTCAATCAGTAAATGTCGTTGTGGTTCGATAAAGAAGCTACAGAAAATCGGTAAACTTTTTTCTCAGTATTCTCGCCCATGTTAATATGCCATGTGCTTTGGGAATTGTTCCATGGAGCACTATATGAAGAAGGAAAAGAAAGAAAGTCCATTCGTTGTACGTGTCTTGCCAATCTTGGACATTTGATTACTCAGACAATCCCTGAGACCAAATAAAGTTCCTCGATTTTTTGACTGTTTCATCGTCAAGTTTTCCATCTTAACTTTTCCTTAAAATTTTGTTTTCAAACCTCTGAAAACTGGTTTTAAAAATACGGATCTTGTGGATATTGTGGCAAAAGGTTGTATTAAATCGTTCCTTTACCGCCAAGAAGCACTCCTTGCCCATGTGCAGCCTTTTTTCTATATCGATCTTTAGGTAATTTTTGGTAGCCAATAAGGCTCTTAAATATTTGAACTCGTCTACATATGTTCTTAGACTTAAAGCCCTGAAAAATAGTGAAGAGATCACGTGTATAAGATATCCGAATCTACGAATGTCGGCCGTTTTTTTTTTTCAGGATAGAAAATGACATATGACAAAGGAATAAAGTTTGCTAACATTCAGGAGGATTACGGCTAAAAACACGAGAGCAATGTATGCAGAGATAAATGCTGTACGAAAGGGATATACAGGCCAGGTCAGGATTTATTCGAAATGATAATGGGAAACTTATTTCGGACAACGAAAAGGTTGCAAACACCAGCCGTCACATACCATTTGACCTACGCACAAATGGCGGCAGGTTCGCGAAAGACGGTACAGAAGCCCATTGCTGTTCCTAAAGCTCTAGTGCCTGCTTGTAAGGTACCGGAGGCCGAGGTGGATGTCTGTTCGATTTTGCTCGCAATCCAAGGGCAGATTGGGCGGCTCCAACAACCTTGACGGCCCGAGTAAATTGTATCTGCTCGCTTCTGCCGGACTACGCTGGTTAGAAAGGCTCTTGAAGATGCTGTCGGTGTATGTAAGGAATGCAAGGCGGGGAAGTTGCGATCTTCATTAAAAATAATCTTAAACAAGAGGTCATATATAGCGGTGAAGTGCGGAGGTTTAATGTGCTAGAAGTCTGCATTGTGTGCATTCCTCTCCGAAATGGAAGATAATGTTCATTGTATCAGCCTATGCACCTGAAGCACCTCAACCCAATATTTTTATCGCAGAGCTTGAGACACTCTTTCAATCTCTGGGCTTGAACTTCGTGGAAAAACTTCTACATTCTGGCCGGCGATTTAAATGCCAAACATAGTGATTGGGGAAATAACATACCCAACACTAGGGGAAGCCTACTAAGCCATTGGTGGGTTCTTCGCAACATTGAATATAGGATCAAATTGCTCGCAACCGATAGTCCGTCGTATCCTAGGAGCGGCTCCTATCTGGATCTCATGCTGATAGACTCTCGACTGAGACTGGCAGACACGAACGAATGGTCTATTAACTGTGTACGGACCATTGTATACGACAGTGACCATTGCGGACTATGTGCCGTGATCACAGTACCTGACGACTTCGCGGAAATGGCAGAGTATGTCCACACGCACCCTTACGATTACAGTAGGGCGGGTTGGCCACGCTTCGCCAAGCCCCTGACGAGAGCGCTCACTTCGAGCGCCTCCTTCCCACCGTCTAATAGGAACCTGTCAAACTACGAGATTGGCAGGTACCTCAAACAAATGGACGATATAATTAAGCAGACGATGGACAGTACAATACCACGTCAACGACATAACGATACTACAAACGTGTACCGAAACGCGACAATCGACGCACTGCACAGACAAAAAAGTAGACTCCTGACAAGACTCAAACTCTTGTACAGGCGGTTTACCGACAGACAAAACTCGGAGGTCAGGACACTGAAGTCACTGATTAAAAATATCCAACAGTTAATCAAGGAAAATTACAGAATATCTGTAAGTTTGCATTGGAACAACAGAATCCGTGCTGTAAATTCCAGCAGCGCGAGTATGTTCCCGCAAATATGTAAATAAAATATTTCGGAGAAACAATCAGAATGACATTCAGGATCTAAAGCTTCCGAGAACGTCAGAAAATGAACGTTTACTACGAACAGTTAGCATCGTTAGGCCGCCATCCTGGATGACGACTTCTTCGTGATCGAGGATCTTCAGGAGAAAATGGCGGCAGTGGGAGCTGTTTTCCAGGAAGTGTATAAGGTGAATGATAGCATTCGTCCAAACCACGAATTGGAAAACGGAGTTCTACTTCATCACTCCTAGCTTAGAAATGATATCGATCATTTGCGATCCGAGAATCTTGGTTTTACCAGGTACGATGACGATTTCATGGCAAATAATGCCCTCACCAATGAAGGGGCTAATACCCTGTTCATTTCGACGGAAGATCTCCAGATGATCTTTCGGTCATTGAAAAGGAAAAAATCCGCGGGAGTCGACGGTATATCCAATGTTGTGCTTAGGCACCTTCCGCCAGTGGCGGTAGAGAGGTACAACACCCTGTTCAACAATGCACTGAATAATGCATATTATCCAGTGCACTGGAAGACAGCGGTGGTGCAACCAATTCCCAAGAGGGTCAGCAAGGTCTTCGAGAAGGTGGTCCATAGAGCCCTGTCTAAATGGGCTGAGGACAATAAAATCATCCCGGATAACCAATTCGGTTTCAGAGTGGGGCATGACACAATTCATGCCGCGTCGAAGCTCGTGTCGGATATCCAATGGAATAAATGCAAGAACCAATGCACGGGTGCCTGTCTGATTGACTTGGAAAAAGCCTTCGACACCGTATGGCTAGAAGGTCTTTATTACAAGCTCAATCGGCTGAGCATAAGTAAACCACTGCTATGTATATATGATTTTTGACATGTTAACAGGTAGAAAGTTCGTAGTGAACATTGCCAACGTGACTTCTATCCAAACATTTGATATTAACAACGGACTGCAACAGGGTACGGTGAACTCGCCGATCCTTTTCAGCATTTACTTCAGTGATTTGATAGCTTCTCTTCACCATTCAATAGCGTATGGGGACGATCTAATCGCGTACAGATCAGGTCCAACGATCGACGTCATTGTCACTCTCTTGCAGCGTGACTTCGAAAAAATTCAGCAGTATTGTGATGACTGGAAGTTGAAGATCAACTTCCAGAAATCATAATCTATATTGTTCAGAACTCCTTTGTCTAGGGCCTCTCGGGATACTAGAAAAAATTGGCGCAGGTTCTAAAAAGTGTTGTCAGATACCTTGAGACCGTACTGGATCAATATCTATATTTTAACAAAGATTAGATGCTGCTCTTGCAAGGGCCCGGGGCGCTTTCGCTCTGACAAGATGGCTGTTTCATAGCAGCCAACTTGATTCCAGGGTGAAGGTAAATTGCTACATGGCCTTAATCAGGCCCATGGTTGCATATGGATGTCCCGTCTGTTTCAATGTAAGAGCCAGCTTAATGGAAAGGAATCGGGTGTTTGAGAGACAATGCCTCAGGACTTGTCTCGAGTATCTGAATACAAGAAATTTTTCTCGAGCGAGGTTCTATACAATAGGGCTAAGATTGTACGGGTGGATAACTTTCTGATCAAATTGATTCGGAGCCACGTTGTAAGAGCAATGACTTCGGTCAATAACCTGATCTCCGGGGCTTACTACCCCAATGAATTATACCATGAGAGAGTGCGTCTTAATGGCTTTGTCCCGCCAGAAGCATTCCTTTATCTAGATAGATGTTGACTGATCCAGGATAGATTGGCGGTACCGCTAATCTTCCACATGGGTTGCAAATCCGTGGAAGGGCGATTCCTCTACGGACCCGATGTCGCGCTTCAAGAGCTCGAGCGCCTCAGGTTCTGTAGATCGGCCTCACGCCGGGATCGAGGGAACGTAGTCCACCAAAATCAATGCTTTTGGTGGCTGGAGAGAGCTACGTCAGTGGACACTTTTATAGCTTCAGCCTCTTAAAGGCAGGGGCTGCCAAAGGCAGGCTTACATAGGCTATGGTAGGTTAGGGTACGCTAGGACAAAACACAAAAAATTACAAAAAAAATAATAAAACTAAAAACAAAAGAAATTCAATATATACATATTAATATATACATATATGTTAATATGTATTTTAGTTTAGTTAGAATAAGATAGGTTTAGTTAAGTTTAGCTAGTTTAATGTAGGTTTAAGTTTTATATATAACCCTTACAAATAAATGATCATATGCTAAGTTTTTATTTAAATAATTTTCTTAAGTTGTAATAGTTGTAATGATGTCAATCGTAAGTTTATATAATATATAGTCGTCGAAAGACAAGGATTTAAGTTTGTCTGCTTATTTAAGAGTGTCCGTCTAGGGTCAGATTGTTAAGATAGTTAAGCTAGTTTTAAGCATTTTTGTCTAGCGTAAGATAGTTATAAGAAATCATGTAATAAAATTGAATTTAAAACTAAACATACCTTCAAAAATTATCTTAAAATTCAAGAGTCTCGATCATAAAGGCCTTACCCTTGTTTCCAATCCAGACATTGCGGGTGATACTGAATGGTGAAAACTGAGAATGAAGAACATACGAGTACCTTCTTAAGAGAAGTAGTATCTTCTTATGAAGTTACCTCTATTACTATTGGATCAATCCACAGCTTCATTAGGAAGGACATCCTTGCTTATGTGGCTTACCTGGTTTAATATATTATTCTAACCGCAGTGCCCTCCTTACTGTAACATAAGCCTTTTGATTAAAAAGGAACGAGGTATACGCACGAAAACTTGCAGGATCTGAAGTTATTGCCATAATTGTGAAACTTCAGAGAACTTCCTGAAAGGTAATAGTATTAGCGAGATCATGCATAAAGTCATGGGCAGTTATATTAAGGACACTGGAGGCTAAGGCAACTGTTGAAGGACGAGAAAGGCTATGTAAAAGAGCCTGCTGTTAGAAGAACCAATGCCAGGAGCTTCCGAAAACGTAAGGGTAAAGTAATTTTCGCATTATGTGAGTGCCGGGATGGTTATAATACTGAGCTACAGGGTTTTTACAAGCGTTTTTAAGGAGAGATACTTTTGAATTTTTAAAACCAACGGTATTGTATAAAAGTTAAAATTCTGTTTTACTTATCAACTGATGTCATGTACCGAAACTTTTTATTAGAGTGGCGACTTTCGACAAAATAAGAAATGAGTATCGATATATTCAGCGCTTCTTGCATAGTGGTAGCAAAGTAATAAGGGGACGTAAGAAGTCCGATCAAAATAATTCCCTTCGAATATAATACACCTGCGTTAGCGCTCTTTCCAATCCTCAAAGTACTTCTGATATGCTCTTTGGTATATTCTTTACCTCTTCCAGCGGTGTATCTTTATCTTATAAACCGTGACAAATTTCTGCCTTTTCATGGGCTTTTTTTCAGTTTTGTGAAGAAAAAAAAAAGGTGCATGGAGCCAAGTCCAAATGGCGCATACTTCCAAGGTAATAATCCTTATGGACCGTACGAACTTCTGGCCTGAGCTCAATATGAACCACGCCATTTTAATCGAAGAAAACAGTAAGCAGAACTTCCATTTTGACCGAACTCCTCGTGCTTCTTTCGGTCTTGACTCTTTTCCTCGCTTCCATTGAGATGATATGGTTTCAACGTCATAACCATATGTCCATGTTTCGCCACCAGTGCTGACCCTTTTCAGCAAATCTCAATCGTCATTCAAGTTATTTAACAGCTCCTGAGCGACGCTCATGGGACGGTTCTTTTGGTCAAAATTGAGAAATTTCAGAACAAACTTCGCTGACACACGTTTCACGTCCAGAATATCTGACAAAATGTCATGGCATAAGCCAACCGATATAAAGGGTGTTTTTTATAGAGGTATAGAACTTTGAAATGGAATAAAACAAAGATGATCTTTTTAAATTGACATGAAATTGACTTTATTCAAAACATAATCTTCTAACATTATAATTTAAATATAATTTCTGGCATATGACCGCCCAAAACAAGATTGGCGTTGATCCCAATTTTCATAAGCGAATTTTATTTAGCGATGAAGCTCACTTTTGGTTGAATGGATACGTCAATAAACTAAACTGCTATATTTGGAGTGATGATAATCCTCAAGTGTATGTTGAGGCACCGTTTCATCCACAAAATCTGACTGTTTTGTGTGCTTTATGCGTTGGCCCGTACTTCTTTAAAAACGATGCTGGCCAGAACGTTACAGTCAATGGTGACCGCTATAGAGCCATGATTACTGACTTTTTCGTTCATCAATTGAACAACCATGATGTGCAGCAGCTGTGGTTTCAACAAGACGGCGCAACATGTCACACAGCTCGTGCCACAATTGATTTATTGAAGGAAACGTTTGGTAACCGCATAATTTCACGTTACGGACCCGTGAATTGGCCTCCAAGATCGTGCGATTTAACGCCGCTTGACTCTATATTAGAAGATTATCTTTCGAATAAAATCAATTTCATGCCAATTTAAAAAAATCATTTTTGTTTTATTCCATTTCAAAGTTTTATACCTCTATAAAAACACCCTTTACTAATATCCTCAGCAACTTCTTTGATAGTAATTCGACGATCCACCATGCTGACCTGCTGGGGCGTCCTCGTTTTACCATATACATACATATAAAGGGTGGGCCAAAAATGTAATAAAATTAACAAAATAAATTTTTTTTCCATGTATTATGGCTTTATTAGTAAGAACAAGCATTCCCATTAATTATGAAATACATCGTCGTTCAAGTGGCTGAAGCAGCCATTCCCCACAAAAAAGTCCAAAGCGATCGAATCGCAGCACCGAAGCGGCCAATTGACATCGTCAAGACGGCCGACAACACGATTTGGGAATTTGGGGCGCAGAAGATCGATCGAGATGTGGCATGGCACGTCATCCTGCATGAACCAGAGGTAGTCCAAATCCATGTCTTCAATGTCAGTAAAAAAATGTCGGTTAACATGTCGGCTCTGTAACGCCCACGTTTGACCGAAACGTCCCAGCCTCATTTTCGAAGAAAAATGGTCCAATGATGCCACCACTCCACAATCCGCACCAAACTGTCACTCTCTGTGGATGCATTGACTTCTCCCAGAGAAGCCCCAGATGGGGAAATTTTGTTTGTTAATGTAGCCGCTGAGATGGAAATGGGCTTCGTCAGAAAAGATGATTTTTCGCCCAAAATCGTTGTCCAATTCAAACTGCTCTAAGGCCCAAACTGCGATAACGAAGCGGATGGCCGCGCGCTTTCAATTGCTGAGTCGATTGGACCTTGTAAGCGAATAATCCTCAGGCTAATGCTATTGAATTCGATGGCGAGTTGATGTTCGTGAATTGAGTCTCACACTCCCGGCCACAGCAGCCACATTCTCATCTGTGCGCATAACGACGGGGTCAATGAGTGTTGTCCACTAGCATACCAGTCTCACGAACTTTTTGCACCAACTTGCGTACAGCAGTCGCAGTGAGTGCTTCATTTCGGTCAAAACTTCTTTTAAAAAAAACGCACTGTTTGGGCTACATAGCACTCACTTTGAAAATAAGTTGTCGGTATTTCCCAACGTTGCTCAAGCGTAAAGTGACTCTTGCAATGTCATTGAAAACGTGTCCGAACTTTTGATATTTCCAGTTGATCAGTGATTCAATTCTTCACTAGATGGATCGGCAATGGATTTTTGGAATGCTCTCGAACTTTTCAGTTGCATTTGGGTAAGTGACTTATGATACACAATTTATCTTTATTCCTCGAAACCATGACCTTAGCAACTGTTGCCGCCAGTTAAGACCACAATCCTTACGCGAACAGCAACCTTTTCCTGATTAGCTTTAATCTCTGATACGTAAAAATGTTAAATGAAACTTTTCGAGCTTATATAAAATTATATTTTGATCTTGAAAGTTTTCACGTTTTTAAGACTATCACTCATCATTTACATTTAGTCCCCCAGCTTTTATGATGCTTGGTTTTCAAGATAATGGTTTTAAATTGATAGAATTTTTCATGGAAACCACTGATAGCTTGTCTAGAATTGAAAAACGAGGGGGGAAGCTATATAGCAGTGTGACCTTGCGTGTTTCCCATATTCAAAAATGTAAAAAAAAAGTCCCGGTATAATGGAATTCCGCGACTCCACTTCCACTTGCTTGGTCTTCCCCAAACAAAGAAAATTCATATCTGCAGCCATATTGGGGTCTATTTTCTTTCTCCTGCGGAAAAAACGCGTTTATACATACCCGGAACCGAAGATCTTAGTGTTCTCGGGTTATGTCGGACTCAGCCGTCTGGATTTACTCCTTTCAGCCACTACCCACTTAAACAACCGCAGTGTTGTATCTTCGCTTCATAGCGAATGTCAGCTCTGGTGCTTGCTGCGCAAATAACCCTGAGTAGTATTTCGCTCTAACAAGCTCATCCTATACCAAGTCTGAGACATTGCCCAGCTTGCGTCACCTTGTTCCACCTAGACCAATTTGTGTGGCTTCCTTGAAGCACTCTTGGTATGATAAGCCCTAGATTTCCTTGTCAGCCCCATGGTCAAAAGGAAGTCGGCCAATTTCGATGATCAGTCGAGAAGCGGATGTCAGATGGTCGGACATGGTATTTTTGCTCGATTGTGGATTGCATACCGCATCGTGTCTCAAGATACGACCACCCCTTTAATTTTCTTGTCCCTGCCTGACAAGCAGTACACTTTGTAACGTTGAACAGAAGCCCAAGCTTCTGAGCCTCTACCTCGGCAGTGTGCAAAAGTTTCTTCATGCCTGGCTCAGTGTTGTAGATAAGGATGTCATCTGCGTAAAGCAAGGCGTTGATCCGCGAACCGTTTACCGTACCCTATATCATTAGATAGAGCACGAGTGACTTCATCCAAAACGATGCAAAACACAAGTCCGGACGCACTCCTCTGGAGACTTTGATGGGTTCTGATGTACCCCCATTTACTTCGAGCCCCGTTGAGTTGCGGCTGTAGGAATTGGTGGGGTAGTTGACTAGCCCTGTTGGAAGACCGCTCTTTCCCAGTATAGCACTAATTGCTGATGCTGTCGTATGCCTTCGCGCAGTCGATAGAAACAACATGGAGCTCCCTCGACTTGCATTTGGCGTCGTCTAGCAAGGAGGCTAGAACAGCAATATTTTCCGTGCATCCATCATCTACGCATCTCTTGCGGGCGTCGATCAAGCCGGAAGCATGAAGACGCGCAGCCCGGATTTTATGGAGGTGGAGGACAACAACAGATGATATACCTATACTGATGGGCCTGACATCAGATGGTGTGATACTAGTGCCTTTTTTGGGAATGCAGAAGTCTTCAAAGTCAAGTTAAAAAACAGTGCTTGGATCACCTGAGGGACTCGTCTCCATCGTCTGAATGTTAAACCGTCTATACCAGGTGCAGAATTCACCGGCAATTGGATGGAAAAGATTTCCCTGATGGTAATGGGGTGCACGAGATGTTCAAGGTCGAGGTTGGGCCGATTCAGCGTGGTCGTGTAGAATCGGATGCAAAGATGGGACCCCAGAAGTCGACCATATGATTAAGATCCGGGACTTGCGACTAATTTTTGCCGTCCAAAATTTCTTTTGCGGCCCTGCCTGCGTTTGAACAAATTCTGCATTCTCTCCCCTTCCGTTTCCAATATATACGAGTACATACATATATTACATATTCAGTATATTGACGGTCGGCGGCACTCGTTCACTTCGAGAAATGTAGATATGAAGGTCTTTGACGCGAGCTGCTGAAGTTCCCTCGAAACCATGATGCGAGTTGGGCGGATACCTCGTCATCTTCGAGACACCTTTCGGCGATCTCTGTCAGTTCTCTGTCGCTTTTGCGAGCTAAGGGTATTAAGCAAGCTCCTATAATTTTGCACAAGGTACTTATTAAGGTTATAAAATGGAATAACACTAGCCTCCATCCGAATTCTAGAAACGTTCAAGCATTGTATATCAGAATTTTAATTTGACCGTTAAGATAATGCTAAGCAAAGTACAAAGCGATACTATGCACCATATCGTGTTGAGATCATAAATCTTTCCAGCTGATCGTGCCATAGTTATTTACTATGGAAACGAAACAAAAACAAAAAAACCATAAATCCACGTCTCTCCTCCTCTACTGCTTTATTATGGTCTTGAGTGTGTATGAAATTGTCTAAACAAGCTTGTGCCATAATCTCCTGCCAATAGCTCTGAGTACAAGTCCGCTCCACGTTCCTCTATTTATAGACAAGTAATCGACCTATGACTAACGAACCTAAAATGAAAAAAAAAAACTGGATCCAATGGAGGAAGAAATGAGCTGACAAAAAGAAAAAATCTGAAGATTGCCAGAATCCAAGACAATCGATATAGTCGGGGGCATTCGTTGAAAACTGCACCAACATCTCTCAGTTGGCGCTGAGGCATTGCGGTAAACGGAAGCAGTCTTGGATACATGTGTCTATGGTTCAGGTTGATCATCATAGCCACACACACATACACGGATAGATGGACCTCTAGATAGGTTAGTCGGCGACTTAATATCGACTTTATGATAGATACGAATAGAGGCTACACAACAAAGATGTTGGGCAAGAACGGTGAGGGCACTCTCCACTGTGAGTCGTCTGATGAAGTTGATTGCTAATGTGTTGTCGTTAAGCTTTCTGCTGTGTGCTGGTTCGGTATATCGAATCGTGCCCGCGTATCGCTGCCAGGCAGAACTCGTCAACACGGCGTTTGGCTGCGATTGCGACTCGCCGCTCTCTCAGTCGGCATTAATCGTAGCTGGAAGCTAGTTGGACGTCGTCGTCTCTTGTCGGTCGTTAGTCATATTATTAGTCTTTTTTGCCTTTGGAACGAGCAGAAGAAGTTTAGTTGCTTTTGTCGACGTCTACCTATCTATCGGGTGTCTGCTTTAGCACTTTAACTTTGGATTTTCCCTTAATTCGTTTTATTTTTTTGTGGTTTTCTCCACGAGTTTTGTTTGACCAAGCGCGCTTGAAACACATTCGAGTACGAGTAACTTGTACGAGCGGTGGTAGCAAGGTGGAAAGCAATTGATAAACGTGTGCTGTGTGAAAAAGAATTGGAGTACATAGAAAAGTGCATGTGGTTTGGTTATATCCCCGCTAGTTATCCCCTGTCTCTCTTTCTATACATGATTTCGTGTGAATTCGTGGAACCAAAAACCCACGTGTAGTTCGGTGATTATCGAATGATATGTGATACTGTGTGTCGTCGTTCCAAAAGTGTATTTTTGTTTTTTCCCCCCTTCCTGGATCTAATTTAAGAATAAAAATCGAAGCAGAAAACTCACACTCAAAATGGATTATATTGTCAGAGCATACAAGGACTGGAAGTTGCACTCGCAAGTAAGTTGGAAACCATCTCACATAAATGGAACTAAAGATAGAAACAGAAATGATTGTCTTGTGCCACATCCATAAGAAGTTCATTGACTGTTGATGGTTCTTTGCTCATTGTTCTTCAACTCATCCGCGTAACCTCATATCGTGTTCTTTGTTCTACAAGACTTACCTGACCGTGTGAGGTATATTCGTAAACAATTGACACCCTGATACGAAATGACTGACACTTTAATCAAAGTACAGCTCATATGGGAATATGCCTATCTGAGGTCGCACCTCTTAATCATTGACACATATTGCATGAACCGTTTCGGAAATAAACTTTATGGCGGCAATCGCCATGAGATTAGGAAGGAAGTACGAGTACTATCGACCTCACGATGGTTTATGACATCATAACCGACGTGTCGGCTCAGCCTCAACGAAATCACGAATTCACGTTTATGACAGGTTCTGCATTAAAACTGTTTTTTTTTTTTGCGAAATGACTAAAAGACATCACATGCATATGTCAAACAAAAGAGACAAAAATCTTTAACTCTTTTCTTTTCCATGGTTTGTTTGATTTTAATGTTATTAAGTCAGGTGGTTGAGCTTATTGTTTATTGCTGTCTTGCGTAAATGTTAGGCAAAAACAAAGAGTCATGAGATACTAATTGATACACTAAAGTCGTTTATTACCTTAAATAATACTAAAAATCCATAGGTGATGACAAATTTATGGCATTGCCTTGTCACTTTGAAAGAGAAATCACTTTCATTCTAGTTTTTTTTTTTAATCAAGTTCTTTGAAAAAATTTCCGACATCTATGTCTGCTGATTACCATAAAAAAGCAATATTACCGTAAACACGAAAAAACATCTTCTTAATCTCGTACGCCATAACGCTGCGTTGGAACCTCAGAAAGCCACGTTTACGAGGCTTAGCGTGTGGTTAAGTTACCAAAACGAACTAGCCTTTACCCTCGCATGATTGCATTCAATTTGACTCAAGAACACCAACCGTCATTCAGCTTGATGCTTGAGCCGAGTGCGTTGAACCAGTATTTGTTAAGTCATTAAAAATAAATTTACGTCTAAGCTTTGAGGTGTTCATTAATAACTCATTTTAGCATTAATTATTCTAATTACTAAACAAGTTTGGCTTTTAGTCTCCCATTAAATGGGTAAAGATTTTTAATAAAACGAAAATAAATCGAGTCAACATTAATTTGATCGGTTAAATGGTTTGGAAGCTTTTCAAACGTGCACCTCGAGATATTTTATTTGATGTTGTAATGATTGCACAGCTGCTGTGGTATGGCTTTATTTGAAGTAATACGGATAACATAATAGTGAAACGGCAAATAAAAAAATCTTGCAAATGTTATGTCGGATCTCGGGTTGACGTGAAGTTGGATCTGTTTTCCATAAAAGCGGTGTCGATTTTCGTAGTAGATTGACAACGAGCATCATTTGAGCTTTAAAAGTCAAAGTGATGGACCAGGATAACCAAGCAGAAGGACGTGAATATTGACCAAAACATTTGTGAACTAAGACTTGCCCACAAAACCAACAATGGGTTTGGATCTTAGCTAATAAATGACGGAACCCTACAGCCGTGCTTTGAAAAATTTCAATCGGGCGACATGGCTTGATAAAAGAGCTGAATAAATAAAATATTATTCGTCGATCGTATTAGGATCTTGAATAAGTCCAGACATATCATTTGAGGCTATTCAAAAATCGACCCAATTTTTGGCATCTTCATAGGAATGGTGAAGCTGGCTGCTGATCCCATCAAATGCAGAGCGCAACCTTCGAACCTTTCTGCATTTTGATGCGGACTTACCTTACGAGCTTTTGCGCTTAGTCGGCTATTACATTTAGTCTCGCGATTTACTTTTAATTTCCTCTTTCATTTTTCATTCCGTAAGGCGAGCGCTATCACAACCAGCCTCAAATGAAGCCTGATGCTAAGTCTTTCTAAAAAAGAAAAACATTTTCTTAGCTGAGCTATTTTCTTTTTTAAAATATTTTTAGTCAAGCATTAGGTCGAAAGACATAGTTTAAGTTGTTCTGTGTACTTTAGAGTGTCCGTATAGGCCCAGTAAGGTATTTTAAGTGTGTTAAGTTATTTAAGCTACTTTTAAGCATTTTTGTCTAGCCTAAAATAGCTCTAACGAAAAATTGACTAATTAATTAATTTTTGAATTTCCTCTTCCGACTTTTATTCGTGAGGCGAGTGCTGTTCGGGACGGCGCTATATTAAAAATATTAATGCGTTCTTTTAACGAAGTCAAAAGGCCGAAAGAAAAAATTTCTTTTTTTACTTTTTAAAGTTTCTTTTTGTGTCGAGGGTTACTTACAATTTTTAATATTAACTATTTTTATTTTATTCTTTTTAAATTACTCGCACACCCTCATTGCGTTAGGTAACTACTTAAATTACATTTTTCTTAAGTATTATATATTAGGAAACGCTTCCTTCACAATATCCATTGTGGCTCGTGCTGTGTGTGTGGTTGCACCGTCTCGTTGAAACCGCATGTTCACCAAGCCCCGGTCATCCGATTCCGGCATTAAAAAGTCGTTTATCATGGCCCTGCAGCGTTCGGCAGTAACAGCAATCGTATTGTCTATGGCGTCCTGAAAAAAATACGGCCCAATCACTCCTCACGCCGCACCACACAGTGGCTTTGAGTGGCTGTAATGGCTCTTCGTTCATCACACGCAGATTTTCAGTGCCTCATCGTTCATTATGATTTTCGACACAAAATCGTCTTCTTCGCTGTTGATTAAGGATGGCTTGCCCGTTGTCTGGTAGATGTTGCTTCTCGGCGACATCGGTAACCACAGCCGCGACATTCTCGGCCGAACGGCCAGTCCGGTGGGGGCCACGTCTTGCATGGTCTCATATGGTCCCAGTCTATTCAAGTCGAGTAGCTAAACGGAATATTTGCCCAGTTGGTGCGATATGAATAGCCGAAATTCAACATCGACACAGTTATTCCACGCCCTTGCGAAGTATAGCGCTCCATTGCTTATCTGTTTTTATACTGCAGCTGTCTAATTCACTAATGTCAAATATGATTGAGGTAGGACGCCATTTGCAAAAATTATAACATCTTCCGATAGGGTGATTCATTTTGCGCCACTTAAAAGAGCGGATGACCTTGAAACGCCTGAACAGATCTTCATAAATTGTAGCTAAGAACCATCTCGATCAGTTAGCTTTCAAACAAAAAAAAAATCATCCAAATCGGTCCATTCGTTAAGGAGCTACGATGATATAGACAGACACACAGACAAGCAGACACGTTAAACTAATAACACCCCTCTTTTTGCGTCGGAGGTTCAAAAATATAAGCCCCTGTCATACACAGTTTATCGTTCTTCTTCGAAACCATGACTTTGGCAACCTTTTCGCCGCTTTACTTTAGGTTTCTGACACATAACAAATGCTAAATAAAACTCCTTAACCTTATACAAAATTGTATTGCTGTCTTGAAAGCCTTCCCGTCCACCTTAAAATTACTTACCTTCAATCTCTCAGCTCTATGATTACTGTTTTTCAAGATAATGGCTTTAAATTGACAAAACTATTTATAAAAACGGCTAATATGTACCTTGCTCAGAAACTAAAAATGGTGCAGGATGCTATATTGTAGTGTAACCTTAACTAAAAAAATAATGTGGTTCGGTAGAGCGGAATTCCGCGACTTTCTTGGTGTTTCTCAAACGATGAAAATCCATATCTGCTGCCATAGTGGGGCTTACACCAAGCAAATATGCTTCCTTTCTTCTAGGCTAAGTGAGGGTGCTGAGAGGGATTGCCATACACAGATGGTTCTTTCCCCACTCAAATTTGATGAGAGCCTAATTTTCTATTTAGAAATGAAAGGCTTTTAAAACGCCCGAGCAGAAACATCGAAAACCAACTCTATAGCCATTATACCAATAAACTCCTATAATTTTGCACAAGGTACCGCATTTGTAGAAAGGTATGCAAGCAGACTTGTTAAGGTCATAAAATGGAATAACTAGTTAATAGAAAAATAGAATAATGGTAGTCTCCATCCGAATTCTAGAAATTTTAAGGCATTGTATATTATTGGTGATTAATTCACAAGTCAAAAAAACCGTTCGATATTTCTCGGCTTGAACTCATACACCACCAAAATTCCTTGCTTTTCGATAATTGTTAATGCTTTCAAACGTTTCGGAACTGTTGTGCTATCTGCTTGGAAAAATTTTCTAAGTTCAGCTAGCGTCTGAGTCTTCATGAAATAATGCCTCCAATTATTCGTCTTCAAACTTTTTTGGTGCGCCAGAGAGTTTTTTATCTTCAACATCAAATCATTATTTTTGAATGTCGAAACAATTTTCTGACCTTTCTGACAGACCATGCTCAAAATGTCTCACGCGAATTATGTGTGTTTCAAGTGCAGATTGTTTTTAAAATTAAATTGTGCAAGAAAACTCCCCGCAAACACCCTTTTTTGACAAGAAACTCGACCTGTTTAAAACTATGAAAAGAAGAGCGAAGCTACACTGAAGTTCCAGCTACAGCTTACAATATTTCATTGTAGATGTGTTACGATCTTAAATTCGACGCACGTGATTTTGTTAACGTTATGTGTTTAAAAAAAGCGAAAATGTCAATCTACACAATAACTGATAAATCACATGCCAAAACCGAGCCTCCAGCCACGAAAGATCCAAACAGGACTTGTCCATTAACCCACCTAAAACTGTCTTAGAACCTTTCACTAGGAAGAGAATTACCTCCTTAGCTAAGAAAAATGAAAGGCAGTGAGCCTTTCCGTCGTATTCCTGAGCTTAAATCGAATTAAGTTTTTGGTCAGTCATCATTCCACTGGTACAGAGTACAAGAGTTTCGTCAATCAAAGAAAAACATTTAAATCTTGCACAAGCTCTGTAAAAAAAAACCTGAAACTCGAGGATATAAAAGGACCTTTCAGCTAACAGGACCTTAATATATCACCTTAAAAAATGAAACCTCTACCCTGATGAGCTTGCAGAACCCATACTATGTGAGTATACTGCCTTTTACCATCATAGGAAGCACACCTCCCTCCGCGAAGTCGGGTCTTCTGCGTTACCAATATTCCGCGGTATCAATTTCAGCTTCATTATTATGATTGAGGACCTCCTCGTTATATTGGCTTACTTAAAAACAAAAATAAATCAATTATATTGAGGATGACGGGAGTTGGTGTTGAAACTTCTTCATAGTAGCTAAACGGGGCCATTCATATCGCCTGCTAAGAGCTTGTGGACCAATATTTGATGAGAGGTTGTGAGTTTTAAGTGTAAGTTAAGTCTGTTAACATCGGGAATATCACGTAATGCACATCCGATAAATTTGCGTTGAATAGCCTTAATTCGCTGGGTCTCGTAAAAGGTCATACTTGGCTAGCATATTTTAGGTTTGGTCTTACAAAGCAGTGATTCTTCTTCTTCTTTTCCTTTTTATCCCGGCGTCGTTATGGTCAGAAGTGTAGGACCATAACCTTCCCACTTAACTGCATTCCTACTGGTCCGCTTGTGAGGTCCGCCGGTTTGACCTCAGAAAGTAGCGGCAGGCTTCCCGGTTTGGGATTACTTCATCGCTGAGGCCAATCAAATGCTGGTGTTTTTGCATTTGTTTGCACCAATTGTTTTTCGGCCTGCCTTTTTTGCGTGCTGAAATTGATAGAGGCCTTCCATGCTTTTCGTTTTGAATTCGGCGCATTTTTTCTTCGCGATACCTTTGCAACATCTATACACCTTTTCACGGCGAGCTTTTTCCTCTCTATTAGTAGAAGAGCACTTTGACCAAGCTTGGAAAGCCATTTTCTTTTCGTGTATCACTGCTTTGGCTTCGTCTGTCCACCACCAGGTTTCTTTTGCATGTTGGCAGGGGCCTTTAGATGTTCCGAGCAGTGATTTGGCTTTCTCCAGGCCAGATTGTTGTAGGGAATCCCACATGTCTTGTGCTCTGCACTCCTCATTACCGACCTCATCGATAATGGAAGAGAGGTAGTTTTCCATGTTGGTGATAAAAGCTTCGCCTTTTCCTTTATCCAGCTTATACCACTTGATTCTCTCAGACACCTTCGTTTGCTGCTTTGACTTCTTACTCGCCTCCATAAAAAATTCAGTCAGGAGGAGACGGTGTTGAGGGGCGATCGCGTCTCCCAGGATCACTTTGCAATCTTTAGCTCGTGGCTTCATGAAACTGGATACCAAATGATAGTTTATTTGAGTTTCATTTCCGCCGCTGCTATAAGTGATCAGGTGCCGGCTTTGTTTGACGAACATGGTATTTAGCACTATAAGACCGTACGACTTGCACATTTTTAGGATATCTTCACCTGAAGAGTTCCTGGTGCCGTATCCCAGCCCTCCGTGGTAGCCTTCATAGTCTTCGCTTGTCTTCCCGACATGTCCGTTTAAATCTCCGCCAACAAACAAAAGCTCTTCCTTTGGGATGATTTTGACAAGGTTGTGGAAATCTAGCCAGAATGCATCTTTTTCTTTTTGTTCGCATCCTACTTGAGGGGCATATGCGCTTACGATGTTCCACACCTCACCATGCATCACCAATTTGAGAGCCATCAAACGGTCACTGGACTTTGAAATGGTTAAGATGTTGCCAAGTAGCTCTGCCGCAAGGATGATGGCGATTCCGTTTTTTCCTTGTTCCAATCCATAGTAAAACATCTTGTAGGCTTTTGTTTTAAAGTCCAAGAAACGTGCCCGATTACCGGTGTTTCGCCATTTCGTCTCTTGTACGCACAGGATGTCTACTCGCCTTCTAACCATAATTTCTTCCAGCTCATAGCTGCGACCACTCATGCTTCCAACGTTCCAACTCGCGACTCTAAAGTGTGGCTTACGCCGTTGCATTACTTTGCTATCCCCCGGAAATCCTATAGCTCTGACCCGAGCATTGCTGCTCGTCCCAGGATCACGACCATTAGTAGTGCCGGGCGGGGTAGTGCTTTTCCTTTTAGCGTTCTTTTCCATAATGCTACGGTTTGACCGTTTTCTTTCTTCTCCTCCTTTTTTTTGACACGGGCATGCTCCAGATTTTTTTTTTTTTTTTTTTTTTTTGTTTGATCTTACTCTTACAACACCGGTGATCTCCAGTCGTGTCAACCCACTGATTTGCATGCACACTTGTGGGGCAGTTTAATGGTGGTATATGTGTCCCTAGGCTCACATTGGTATTTTCTAAATTGCCTAGATGTGATTTTTGTTTACCTTTGTTTTAATCGCCTTTTACGACAAGCGAGAGGTATCGCTGCAGGGATATTCTTAACCCGTCCCTGCACGGTAATCTTACATAGGAGTGATTAAGGAGGATAAAGACCGAAATATTCTTTTGACCAGCATTTGTTAAATCCTTGACTGAGATTTTTATGACAGAGCCCTAGAGAAGGGACCATATTGGTCCTGGTCTTTAGAGGAATATGTATTGGTTTAATGAAATTTCAATAGTTTGACCCTTTTTTTTTATAATTCGTGCAGGCTCAAGGGTGTACGCTTTTATGGTGTTTGTCACACAACCTGGACGGGGTGCAGATGGTTTGTGTCGAAGGTGCTCGTTCACTACTCTCCGGGGGTGGTTGTCCTAGATAGGATTTGAGATATTCGACTAAATTTGCATTGATTGTAGTTCACAGTAACTCTTTTGTTTCTATGTCATTAAGGTGTTATATTGGAAATGCACACACAGAGTATGGATTTTGAAGTGATCATATGCTGCGAATGTTATGCCTTCCTCAGCACTTTTTGATCATCTCCCATCCACAACTGATGTTGTTGCACTGTTTTTCCGTATAAGAATTGTTCTTGACTATGGACGGACTTGAACTACAGACCTTCCGCTCAACAGTCGGTGATGATTAACATTATACCACGACCACCCCTGGTTTGCGAGAAGTCCACTCTAGGTGCTGGTCTTGCTCGACTTAACCGAATGACATCAGGAAATGAACCATGTCATGTCGTTGACTTGCTTAGGTGTGGAAAAAATTATTTTGGACTGATGAATTTTTATGTTTATTGATCTGATTGGTCTGGTTTGGTGCGAAACAATGACCCTTTAACAATTTCTTTATAAATATTTGAAGCAAAAAAGAAATCACGTGGAACCATGTCTGATGAGTATGGAAGCTCTGGTATTACAACGGTCTTATTCTTGGCCATTTATTTATGAACAAAGAATGTAATGCGCAATCGTTGTGCAAAAGCCATGAGTGGTTGTTCCACCATCCTTTAATACCAAATATTTCTGAGTTTTTGTTACATGAGGATCCATTCAATTCTTATAGCAAAGCTGTAATCTTTTTGATGCACTTTGCCAAAACTCATCTAACCTCCTTGGCAGCTCATTAGCCATTATATGTAGACTGCCTTCTGAATTCGATTGAAATGTCTACGAAACTCTCAACAACAAATTAAGCGCCCACAAGCATCTGCGGCGCCGTGAAGGTCTATCAGACATTTAAGACTTTTAAAGTAAAAACTGAAAAACGACTTTTAAAGTCATAATGTACTCGTAACAACGTACAAAAATAGCATTCGGTTTATTTTAAAAACAGCTGTAAATACCCACTAAAGGGGAGGTGTACCTGAACTCATTCTGCGAGTATTATTCAAGACTCCTCTCTGATTAATCATTCAACAGTTTCTGTGCTTCATGGATGGTCAGGTATGCTTGGGAGAAATAATTATTATTCCCCTTTTTCTCTGTAAAAGGAAAAATAAAAGACATTTATGTACTTACATAATAACAGAAATGTAAAAACCAGTGGTCAACGACACACCCGAATGGCCGTTGATGTTGCCTTACAAGCGGTAATGAGCACGTGGGCACCCGGGGAATGCTAAAATATTCATGTCAAACGCTGAAACCTATCATATATGTATGTATATGACATAAGACTTATTCGTAGAGGATTTTTGAATTTGTCTTTTATGAATGTGTTCCTTCCATGTTTCCGTGTTCTGTGCCTTCTCTTTTAGGTCCGTCTTTATACTATCCTTCCATTTTTCATTCTTTGCCAGTTTCTTGCCTCAGTCAGTTTAAAGGTACATCTAAGCATGATGGTGCGCCTAGCCTCCGAAAGATCTCCTAGTTAACCCCAAACTAACTTACAAACTAAGGAGTGATGAAGACCTTACCGGAGTAACTCACCGCTCTGGATAGGGTTTTCATCCGACAACCTCCAAAAATCGGCGTGCTGTTTACCGACATCGGCGAGTTTCCAGTTCACCATTGGGGTGCTTAAGTGAATGAGCTTACGTACCCGTCGCGGATGAGTCATTTGTCCCTGGGACCCCGGTAGCGTCGGTAGATTGCCGAAATGCCAAATGTATTTTGCACTGACCTTTCGGGATCAAGATGAAGAAATGCTTCTGGGGGAATAAAGCACGAATCGGAGTGTGCTCTCGTGGTATATATTATTTGTAGGTCCCGGAGATCAGGTTATTTTCATTAGTCATTACCCTTGCGATGTGCTTTCCGATCATTTGAACAAGAGAATTGTCGATTGTGGTACAGGATCTTCTTAAGGTAATACTTAATGAACTGGGACTCTGGTGTACTGACAGACCCTGAGACATTGCCTCACGAATATTTTCCATACTACATTAAACCACACCGAACAACATACACCAAGATTGGTCTCATTAGGGCCCGTAACATATGATTTTTACCCTGTAAGACAAGCGTCTATATGTTTATTGAAATATAGAATTTGGTCAACCCAGATACCTTACCGCTAATGGCTGTCCATGTTGCCCAATCTCGTGAATTTCCTCCAGTTCCTTCTGGTATCCCTTAAGGCCCGATACGACGGAGTCCTAAACGGTATAGTTTCCGACTTTCCGCGACGAACCTAAGCAACAACTACAATAATGTGAGCAAGTGGGTTTCGCGGGGAAAGACGTAGGAAGATTAGAGATCACATTATATACATATGTCTTCGTTTCCCAAGAGCACAGGTCAACGAAGGCGAAGACTAAGAGGTATAGCTGTCCCAACTGCTCCACAAACAAGGAAAAAGTGCCGTGAACATCGCCATTCAACTATGCTCTATAAAAGGGTTGGGCTAACATTCATTCTAAAAGTATGCATGGATAATACAGGATGATTTGTTCACCGTTTGATTTTTCGGCCTTCTATTTTCAACAACTCACGCATGATCTTGACATGTGTCATTGTCATTTCATAGAGAAAGACATACACAACTCTTATAAATTATTGAAACTTATTATTACAAATGTGTTCGCGCACTTCGTATTTTTTTGTTTACTGACCTACTGAGCAAGCAGCTCAAGCCATAGTAACCAAATTTCGCATAAATTTCACACCATTGGTCATTAAGCCATTTGCTTGCTTACTTGAGGAAAATATTGCTGCTGCATCCACCACTGTTCATGAAGAGCGTGACTTGTCTATTCGTCGTGGTTCGTAGCAATTGCGTTTGTTTTACTCGATTACGTGGAAGATATTACACAAAAATCTTGGTCTAAAACCTTACAAAATATAGCTTGTGCAAGAACTGAAGCTGTCGAGTTATCGGTGAGTGGGTTTTGGACAAGTAGGAGGAAGATTTGCTTTTTTTCATCGAAAATTGCTTTCAACGCCGAAGCTCATTTCTGGTCGAATGGCCGTGTTAATAAACAACACTGCCGTGCAATGTTTGGTGCGGTTTCATTAAACGGTAAGATGGACGTGGAACAAGATGACCGTTAAGGGCGCCAGGTATCATTCAATGATTTCGAACTTTTTTTTTGACCAAAATGCACGAGCCTAGTCGACATGTGGTTCCAGGAAGATAGCACTACATGCTACACTGCACGTGAATCGATGGACAAATTGAGAAATGAATTTGTTGAGCAATTGATCTCTCGTTTTGATCCGGTTAATTGGCCGGCTACATCGTGCGAACTGATGCCTTTAGACTATATTTTATAGGTATACTTCAAATCACTCAACTATGCCGATAAGCCAGAGTCAAATGCAACCTTGAAGGACAACATTACACATGATATTAGGGAGATACTAGCCAATATGCTTGAAAAGTGTCCCAAAATAACACTCCCCATATGGAATACCTAAAACATAGTCATGGGCAAAATAATTTTTAAAAACTAAATGTCAAACATTGGTTTTTCAACTTTTATACACTTTTTTCAGTTTGTCGAGCTTTCTATTTTCGACAATTAAAAACCAAAAACTCAAAAAATCGCATATTACTGAGGCTAATACTTCGACTCGGGGTTCAAGCCGAAAGAGTCTGGTCTAATGCCGCAGTTGAGGGTCTTAGGCGTAATACAATTTGAGCCCTGACTCGAGTTTTACCCCAAATGGGCTTAGTCTAACATTACCCTCAACCAATCGCTATCAATGAGCGCCGGGATTTAGTTTTTACCCAGAAGGGACTGACCAGGTGACAGGACTGTACGAAACTATCGAGGCACCACTATGAACAAGTGTCCCGAACGGGTTATAAAACGCAACTGATAGCTACGCCAACGAAGCTGTTGAGCCTGTGAATATTAAAAAAAATAAATTTATGTGATGGACCTGAACCTGCCGAATATACTCTGACCCTGACCAGAAACCTGGTTATAATTTTACATTGGTGTCTCGCGTTAGTAAGACTTCAGACATGTCTTTTTGTCAAGCCTAGGTTGGGAATGTTTGACTTCAATTAATACTCATATACTTTATGGCTTATACAGGGTGTCCCACGAGCAGTGTGCCAAAAAGCTAGAGCGTGTAGGTCTGGTCAAGACAAGAAAAAAATCGTATGGGAGGGGGGGGTCTATTCCCCCCCGTTTAGCCGGGAGGGGCAATTTTCTAAAAAATTGACTTAATTTGGAAAATAAATTATTAAAAATCAACAGTTACAGCCACAATGCCGTGATATACTTTTTTGAAAAGCCAGAAACCTCTTCTTTCGTCCTGTTTTTAAATGAAGCTGTTTTAGTGAATAGTTTTTGAGAAATTAATTTTCAAACTCAAAATTTTGGAAAAAAAATGAAAAAAAAAATGTTCGAACTATTTTTTTTCAAAATTTTATGTAATTAAGTGGTAATCTTTTTTCAAACATTCAATTCTCTTATTAGTTTTTAGTTAAAAACAGAAAACCGGATGCAAAAATGTCTTGTAGTTTTTGAGAAATTAAAAAAAAACCCGAACCACTTTTTTCTAAGAAAAACCTTTTTTTTTTGGTTTTAACGCGTCTGGACTTGTAGGCAAATTGATGTATGAAACATTGACCTCTTTTTTATTATTTTTAAAAAATTCGGAGTTTTATGAGGATACAATAAAGTGACATAGTATTGGAATAACCCTGGATTAATCCTTTTTTTTCATTGTTAACCCCTGAAAACTGACAAAATATTTGCAACCCAAATGTAAATAAAAGGCATCGCATTTTTAATAAAAAACCATTTCCAAATTGGACGTTAACTCATCAACACATTACGATGTCAAACTCATACTCTCGAGAAGAATTAACGGACATGCACTTCTGCTACGGTTTAGCTAATGGTCGAGATCGTGAAGCCGAAAGACTCTACGCTGAAAGATATCCCAATCGGAGGTGTCCCAGTCGTAGCATGTTTTCAAGAATCCACCGACGTCTGCGAGAGCACGGAGTGCTAGAGCATCGAAGAAGCGAAAGATCAGTTACAGATGGATCAGGAAGCTTAGATGAAAGAATTTTGGATTTGGTCCGACGTAATCCCTCCCTTAGTACAAGGAGGATAGCTATTATGCTTGGAGTGCCCAAATCTAGAGTATGGAGAGTGCGTCACACCGAAAACTTACACCCGTACCATTTTAGGCCAGTTCAAGAACTCACCTCAAACGACAAATTTTTGAGAGCAGAATTTTGTCGATCATTACTGCTTCGAGATGAAACTGAACGAAACTATTTTGCAAGGATATTCTGGACGGATGAAGCACAGTTTACCAGAGATGGGGTTACTAACTTCCACAATTTGCATCATTGGAGTAGCACCAATCCACACAAAAAAAAACAAAATAAATCACAACACCGCTTTAGCTGTAATGTTTGGCTTGGTATTGTTGGACAAACTGTAATCGGGCCCCGGTTTTTGAATGCCGTTATTAATGGAGAATCGTACCTGCAGTTCCTACGAGACCTTTTGCCCGATTTGATAGACAAACTTCCTTTGGCCATAGCAGATAATTTAATCTACCAGCAAGATGGAGCACCAGCACACTACAGCTTACGGGTTAGAAACTGGCTGGATGATCATTTTAGTGACCGTTGGATCGGGAGAAGGGGCCCCACGGAATGGCCACCTAGATCACCAGATTTAACTATTCTAGATTTTTATGTGTGGGGGGATTCATGAAGAATTATGTTTACGAAGTGGAAATAGTATCTTTGGAACAACTGAAAGAACGGATTGAAGTCGCTGGAGTCAAATTGCAGGAAAATTTGTCAAGCATAGACTTATGTGCAGTCATTAGAAGGAGATATAATCTTTGCCTTCTAAAAAATGGGGATCATATTGAAAATTTATTATAATAAAACTCCGAATTTTTTAAAAATAATAAAAAGGAGGTCAATGTTGCATACATCAATTTGCCTACAAGTCCAGACGCGTTAAAACCAAAAAAAAAAGGTTTTTCTTAGAAAAAAGTGGTTCGGGTTTTTTTTTAATTTCTCAAAAACTACAAGACATTTTTGCATCCGGTTTTCTGTTTTTAACTAAAAACTAATAAGAGAATTGAATGTTTGAAAAAAGATTACCACTTAATTACATAAAATTTTGAAAAAAAATAGTTCGAACATTTTTTTTCCAAAATTTTGAGTTTGAAAATTAATTTCTCAAAAACGATTCCCTAAAACAGCTTCATTTACAAACAGGACGAAAGAAGAGGTTTCTGGCTTTTCAAAAAAGTATATCACGGCATTGTGGCTTTAACTGTTGATTTTTAATATTTTTTTTTCCAAATTAAGTCAATTTTTTAGAAAATTGCCCCTCCCGGCTAAACGGGGGGGGGGGGGGAATAGACCCCCCCCTCCCATACGATTTTTTTCTTGTCTTAACCAGACCTACACGCTCTAGCTTTTTGGCACACTGCTCGTGGGACACCCTGTATAATATATCCTTTAGGGATCGATTTTAAAATTAAGATCATGACTTGGTCCAATTTCTCAAAGTCTGATAATAAAGTGGCTTCAACCAAAATTAAGTATTCCAAACAACCTTTGCTTTGCAACCATTTCTGCTAAAAAGGCTTTGGACCATCCACTTTCCAACTTTGAGAAATTAAGATTGCAAGACTGATTGTAGATACAGAGTGGCGCAAAATTAATCATACATTTTTGTTTTCAAATTTCTTTTTTATTAATAAATAAAAAACAAATTGAGTGATGGAAATCTTTATTGGAACCTTTACAATTTTTTTCTGTTAAGTGAAAAGAATGATATCCGCCACTTGACGGAGTGCTGATACACTTTTGTACTCGTTTTATCGCATTTTCCATGACTTTCCGCAAGATTTCCGGTGATAATTGTTCGCATTCCTGTCGAATATTCTCCTTAAGGGCTGCGATTGTCCGAGGCTTGTTGGCATAGACCTGCGACTTCAAGTAGCCCCAAAGAAAGATGGGATGGTTAAATCGGGCTATCTTGCTGGCCATGCTAAATCGCCAAAACAGGGGACTACGCCACCAGGAAACGCTTCTTTCACAATATCTATTTGTAGCTCGTGCTGTGTGTGCAGTTGCACCGTCTTATTGAAACCAAATGTACACCAAGCCCCGCTCATCCAATTCCGGCAGTAAAAAGTCGTTTATCATGACCCTGTAGTGTTCGCCAATAACAGTGACCGTATTGCCGATGGTGTCCTCAAAAAAATACGGCCCAATACCCCTCCTGCATGAATGCCGCACCACACATAGATTTTGTGTTGATATAATGGCTCGTCGTGCATCATACTCGGATTTTCAGTGCCCCAGAAACGAAGATTTTGCTTATTGACGTAACCACTTAAGTGGAAATGCGCCTCATTGTTCATGACGATTTTTGGTTCATAATCGTCCTCTTCGTTGTTGAGATTAGTTCTGGCTTGACACTAATTCACACGCGACTGACGGTCAGCCGGCGTTAACTGATGCACTGTTTGCATTTTGTAATGGAACATGTGTAGATCTTTCACTTATATTAGCTGTAGGCTCCATCTGGTGATGCCCAATTGCATGGCCTGTCATCTGGTTGATGTTTGCTCGTTCTCAACGACATCGGCAGCAGCAGCAACGGCAACGCCTCGCATGGTCTCCGGTGGTTCCAGTCTGTTCGGTTCGAGTAGCTAAGCGCCGGAATGTTGGCCCAGTTGGTGCAACACGATTAGGAAATCGACGTCGAAATTTACGCTGCGCTAACACCACCGACCGATTATTGGTCAAAAAAATCGACACAATTATTCCACGCTCTTGAGGAGTATAGCGCTCCGTTGCTTATCTGTGTATATACTGCAGCTGTTTAGTTCACAAATGTCAAATATGATTGACGTGACGTACGATGCCATTTGCAAAAATTACAATATCTTCAGATAGGGTGGTTAATTTTGCGCCACCTTGAATAACATCAGTGATAACAACTATAAACAACGTCATTCGCCAGTTTGCAATTCATCTGCCTACGGCATGGCAGACAGAAGTTGTAGATATAGATTCGAGGCAGAAATGGAAGGGCTGACAGTTATCGTAAGCTTAAGCTGTATCCAATCATTTTGATTTGCTAAATCGTTATACGAGGGTGGTCCGATAAGTACTTAGCCTCACCGCCAGATGGCGCCAGTATCGCAAAGTCTTACTATCTGTAGTACATTCTAGTGGATGGCTACCGTCGAAATTTCAGCCGGATCGGACTCGTAGTTTTGTTTCGACCGCGTGTGAAAGCGGGAGTGTCCGCGGATTTTAGAAAAATGGAAAAAGAGCAATATCGGTCGGTGATTCGATTCTTGTTTTTGGAAGGGAAATCGCGCAGCGAAATCAAAGAGCGTTTGGATGCTGTGTACGGTGACTCTTCTCCTTCAATTGCGACCATCAAAAATTGGTTTAACGAGTTTCAACGTGGTCGCACGTCGGTTTTTGATGAGCCACGTCCAGGTGCCCCGAAAACGACTACCACGGAGGATAACGTGACAAAAATCCACGATCTCGTATTGGCAGACCGCCGATTGAAGGTGCGCGAGATAGCTGAGACAGTCGATCGCGTGGGTCATGAAATTTTGGGCATGAGAAAGCTGTCGGCGCGATGGGTGCCGCTTTTTGCTCACTCAGAGCAGTGTTTGACGCTGTTTAAGCGCAATCCGAAGAAGTTTCTGCGTCGTTTCGTGACAGTCGACGAAACATGGATCCAGTGGTAGTTATATACCAGAGACCAAAGAACAGTCGAAACAGTGGACTTCACCCGGCGAACGAAGAAAAAAGTGCTCTTCCACTATGATAACGCACCGGCTCACACCTCCGCCCTCGCCACGGCCCAATTGGTCGAATTGCTGCCTCATCCACCGTATTCTCCAGATTTGGCCCCGTGCGGCTTCTTTTTGTGTCCAAATTTGAAAAAGTCACTCGCCGGGCAGAAATGAGGAGGTCATCATCGCAACGGAGGCCTACTTTGCAGACCTCGAGAAAATGTATTTTTCAGACGGGTTAAAAAAGTTGGAGCATCGCTGGGTCAAGTGAATCGAGCTAAAAGGAGACTATATTGAAAAATAAATCGCCATTTCTCATAAATTTTTGTTTTTCTTTTGTAGGCTAGGCTATCGGACCCCTCGTAATGTCCTTGAAGGCATTTTTGTTTGCGACTTATTCATAAGAACCTAGACAGTCCCAAAAGAATAACCCTAAAAGCGCTCACTCTTGAGTTTACGTCGGTGTAATGTGGGGGAACTTTCAATTGCTATTAAGCTCATTTAGTGAACACGCGGCGTGGTCTATAGTCACTTTCCTGGGTTTATATGAATACAGACCCAAATTTTGACGTCAAATTCACCAAATTTCTCTGTTGAACAATGAGAAACCAATTGCTTCGAGTATTTCGGTATTCTAACACACGTCAGGGATGCTTTCAGCAGACCTTGCTTTCGGTGATTATTTATCGAACTTGCCCACAAAACGTAAAATAGTCGACTCGACAGGATGCTTGTGACGAGGTTAATTATCACGTAATGCACGGAACGATCGCCGAATGGGGCACTGATCTGGTAAATAAAATTGGACGACTCATACTTGCTACTATCTTCCGCAGCAATTTGCCTTACCCCACTAAACGATTTGCAATAAATTTGACAGGTCTGTCAACATCTATGTTACTTTAACAACATGGCCGCTATAAATAAACAAACTCCGAGCGCGCCTATTGAAAAACCCTTTATAATAGTTGCCACAGCCAATACAAATGCATGTTTGGAATGAATGTATTTCCAAAGTCTCTGACCACGTACTGATAAGATTAGAATGTCAACGTCTAGGAAATGTTTGCCGTGAAAAAGGCACGGCGGTAAGTACATATGTATATAAATATATTTGTTAATGTGACAGCAACGTATGATGACTGTACCTGTATCTCTTCGTATATACCGAGAAGTTGATATCTAAGTTGAGCGCATGCACTAGGCCAAACAATGATTTTGATTGTCGTTTGGTCGGTTCTAAAGTGTGTTTACGTATTTCATAATCATTTTCAATATTATATAATTTCCGAATGTTTTGGGACCGTTCAAATTAAGTGAGTTATTGCTCATGAGATTTTTGATACTTTTTCGTTGGATGTGAAGCTCTTCAATGGGGTAAATGCAATGCGAATTATTGCCAATAACGTGGTTGGTTTACGACCTCGTAATGACATTCGACAAAATGTAAAGACTATTGTCGAAAATGAAATTCAATACAGCCGTACGACTAACCATTACTAGAAAACATTTGTTAAAGTGCCAGTTAATCAGAGTGGAACCCCCGTTTTCCAAAAGGTGGCGCTATCGATTTATACTTGTCAGAAATATCAGAAACGTGACATGGTTAGCTTGGGCATCTGTAAACAAGTCGAGTTTTTATTTGCGTCAAATATGTCTTTTGCATGAAAATATTCAGTTTTGAACCAAACAAGTGTCATTTGCCCCGAATTAGGCAACAATCTGTGCCTGAGGCATGTAGAATTATAAGAAAAATTCACGATTAGTAAAAGAACGTGTTACGAATATGTAGTTTGAATGCTACAAAAGTATTGATTTTGATGTGGAGAACAAGAAGCTTCCAAGTGCCCTGAAAAAGAAGCGGAATTGGGTGCTATACTGCATCTACACTACAGATCCATGTCAAACACTTTAAGAACTTACAAACACATTGGTACAAGAATGAGGAAATAGGATGCCATACGAGTCTGAGCTGACAGATGTCAAAAAGAGTTTGATTAAGAGCGCAGTTCAAGAAAATTAACATTTTCTACCTCGTATGACTGGCGATGAAAAGTGGATCCATTATGTATCAGCGTCGATGCAAGCCAACATCAATGGGGTGGCACACTGTAGCATGAGTTATTTCATCTGGTTAAAATCCTCAGAGAAGCTTGTTACCGAACACAACCAATGCATTGGAATGCATGAAGGAAAAGAGTCTACAATACGAGTAAAGACAATGCTGGCCACATGTTTCTCAATTCTAAAATTGTCGCTCTTCCACGTGTATTCTTCATACATCTTCCCTTCCGACAATCATTTACTTTAATGAAACACGCATGGTTCCGTTGAGCAGCAATTTTCGATCTTTCGAAGAAGCCTAAAATGAAATCGATTCTTTGATCGCTTCTAAAAACGTAAAGTTTTTCCATCAACAATGGCACAACGGGTTACTATCTGAGGATTATTTATGTTTATACCTTTGCTTGTGCACAGGACATTGATCGCTGATGCAGGCTTCGACGCTGCTGGCGTAAACAGGGGCTGCCCATAAGGTGGCGTCCTGTCTCCGCTGTTATGGTGCATAGTGATCGACTCTCTTCTCGATGCTCTTAATGCCTTTAGAATCTATGCCCAGGTCTATGCGGATGATGCTGTCGTTCTCTCTGTTGGCTCATGCTTAGCGACTGTCTGTCTCAAAGCACAGGCGGCTCTAAATGTGATCGATAACTGGTGCGCGAGTAATGGGCTTTCGGTTAATCCCTTAAGACAGATTTTTGGCAATGCAAAGGCGCCTTTGGCAAAACATGGGGTTTACCGCTGAAATATGTATGTCCTCTGGATCTTCACGGCAATGATAAGATCGATAGTCTCATATGCATCGGTTGTCTGTTGGAACAGGCTAACACGCAAACACGTCGTGGCCTCTTTCACCAAACTCCAAAGAGCGGTCCGTCTCAGCTGCACGGGGGCTTTCTCCAGCACAGGGGAGCTGCTCTGGAGGCTATAATGAATATTCCACCCCTTGACATATACATCAGAGGGTGCGCACTGAAAGCCATGTCTCGCCTCAAGAGAAATGGTTTTTGGTACAACTTGCATTGGGGTGACAGTGTACTTACTCGAGAAATTTTCTACGACCCCTGTCTCATGTGGATATGCCTTCTGACGCAATGACACCTGCCATCTTCATCATACTTCGCTATAATTTTACAGTCATATTTCCATGGCGTCAGGACTGGCTTGGGTCAGACACTGAACCTGGAATGGACTGTCGTCAACTTTTTACAGATGACTCCAGGATTGGGCAGGGGTTCGGTGCTGGAGTTTCCTTTGAGCGCGGAAACATTCGACTGCACTTCTCGTTAGGAAAATATGCATCTGTCTGTCAATCAGAGATATACGCAATCCCAATGGCCACACACTATGTTTTGAGGCACTGTTGGAAGGGAAAAAAATATGCGTCTGCAATGACAGCCAAACTGCACTCAACTCTGTGTCCAACCCTCTATCCAACTCCAAATTAGTGCAAGAATTTAGACTAAATTCACTTAGGCTTGTATGGGTCCCAGGTCGCTCTGGTTACCTAGGAAACGAGATCTTCGATGAACTCGCTAGAAGGGGCTCACAGAAGAGTTTCTCAGGACCTGAACCTACCCTAGGTCTACCCTTAGTCTTAAAGAATAAAACCAAAGAGAACACCTGCTGCTTATGATTCATTGACAAATTCTAAGGAGAAAAACGGAAGGAAGAAAATTCCGTACAACTCATGTTTTCTAAGGGTTGTTGTAAGATTCTATTAAGTGATTAGCTAGAGTCATTAAATATCAACAGAGATTGGAAACTTGGAAGGAATTTACACTTAATGCTGGCTTTGAGATGCATATTGAAAGCGATAAGCAATGATTGGCGATATATAATAAATGTATTAAAATTAGACCTATAATTAAATACCTACTTTGAGGTCTGAAATGAAACCAGTCTTTAAAGACAGCTTAGAAGTTCGAACTTTACTCCAATCAGGCTGTGTTCGTTTACATATGGCAGAAATTCTATAGATTTGAAGATCATTTCTCGCGGATAGACCTCTTTTTTACCTTTTTGTATGAAATATTCAAATATGATGTTGACATTAACATTTTAAGCCGATTAGGCCAGTTACCTCATTATTGACCTTGATTTGTCTGAACCCTGAGAGTTCCCCATCGTCATCTTGTGGAACTTCATTAAGAACATTAGGTGTAATTGCTTACATGAACATGAGGCATAAGCAATTACACCTCATGTAATTATGCTGTCAAGATCGGCATTTAATGAGCTTAGTATCATCTTCCAGTTCTACAACGGAAACATAGTTACGTGAGTCATGGAACAAAAATGAAATCTCAGAAGGTGTTAATTGAATGAGTAGTAGCCTTAGTGGGGATCATTACAATGGTTGGTACAAAAACATATTTATTACATAGTGACACTGTAGCTCGTAGGTTAGGGTGTTAGCTTCTGAAGCCGGTGACAATCTTACTTAAGCGGGGTCTTCTCTTCAGCGGGGTACTGACAAAACCCTCGTATTGTATTTATCTTGAAAAAAACAATAAACAGTAGGTCCCCTTCAGAAAAGAAGTGAATCACACACAACATATGTGATTGAGAGAAGCCCTGGCATTGTGACCATTCTACGATCTGTAACGTCAATAATGATAATAATATTGACTTAAAATATTCTCTATGAAGGGCATTACACTTTTGAATCAGTTCTCGACGCCTCTTTTACACTGATATAGCTCTTGAAAATGCATTTTGAATGCATAACCAGCTAAAGTAGAGTTGTAAGCAATTATCCAATAAGAGGTGTCATTATTATCATATTAGTGAATCATAGTTAAAAGGCTAAAAATTCACTCAGAAGTATCGAGGAAAGCTTTTACAAAACTCGTATTATTTTTGGTCATCCAACCAGCTATAATTAATTTAATCGAAAAATGTGAGAGTCTCGGACATGTTAGTGATGTGAAGAGTGCAAATAATGTCTGTCCGGCAAGACGAACTGATTATACCACCGCCATGTGACTTAAAATCCAAGGTAACGAAGACGATAACTAATAATTAAAAAATAATTTTCGGTGACGAGGCTCATTTCCAGTTGTTTGGCTCCAGGAGAAATAGTGGAACAATAACAGTTGCGTATTTTTTTTGTTGAAAATGATGCTGGTGCTTTGCTGATCGCTTCAGCGAATGATGTTGACTAATTTTTTTTTGCTTGAAATTGTATTCACAATTTGTAATTTAGTCCAAAATAAAAATACTAATACCCTTCATCAAAAATGTTGCAGTTTCCGATAAACTTAAATTGACACTTGCTATTGGATGGCCATATGCCTTCTTTTCCACTCTGTTTTAACACCAACTAGCCCAAATATTGCACATAAACGAATAAGATTCCCACAAACCTCTACGGCATAAAAGAGGACTGGGATGATCAAGGTTGACATGATCAACAGGTGCTTTGTTTCTTACATGCTTCTTAATCCCAAAGAAGCAGCAATTGATAAGACTTATTCTGTGTCCGATCTCAGAGCTGGTTTCGTAATTAGCGGTCACTTCTTCGAAGTCATAGTAGCCAACGTTCTGGCTAAGAGTTCGATATTGCCCTCTTAGTTTTGCCTTATTTACCCTCAGACTTGCTACGGTAACTTCTACTTTTAGGCTCCATCATGTCTGTGTGCTTTTAACTTGCATTTTTGAAAGTGATCTTTTCAAGGATGGTATCGAATAAATTTCCTGAACCAATTTTTAGTATCGAAGGTATCAGTTAGCTCGCTACCGCCCTAATGGAATAGGTAGAAATCTCCATTGTAATCCTGCACAGCCTGATGAGTGTTAAACTGGCTTAGGCAAGATCATTGACAAAGTGCTACGTGTCGTGTCATATTCGTGGGTCTTTTCCAAGATATTCCATAGGATGGTACTTTCCAGCAATATTTCTGCCTATGCTTTGAAATCGAATTATCAAAGATTAACCACGTTAAAAGGAAAACTGTGTCTCAAGAGGTGAAGGTATTTTTGCAGAACTTTTCACGCTCTTCAAGCATTAGAGCCTGATAGTATGTAGACTTCTGTCTGCTGATTGTGAAGATAGGATGATTGAGCATCACTTCCACTCGGAGGCCAAAGGGCCAATTGTTATTGCCTTCCTTTGTGGAGTACACATGGCTGAATCCACCCCGTGCTCTTTATGAATTTTAGAAAATTCGATATATCTGCATTTGCTACGTCCGCAGTCTCTGTGAAGAATCTTTGGCCCAGCGGAGCTAGGCGCAAATTGTGGATAGCTGGGCAGTGGCAAAGCAGATGTTGGATCGTCTCGGTTTCTTCCTCATCGCCACAGCTCCGACAGAGATCGCTGGACCCCGAGTTCCATTTCCGGAGCATTGCTCCAATGGGACAGTGTCCTGTAATAACTCCGACGAGCATATGGATCTAGTTTCGGTCCAGCGCCAAGAGCTACTTTGTTTTTCCGATATTGAGCTCTGGCCACGATGATCTTGTCGTGTGGCTGTCGTTTCTTGTAAGCCAATACGAGTTGGTTTCTTTTATGATTGTGTCATTTATGATCCGGTATACTGCGCTGATCGCTGGTTGCAGTGACGTGTCCGCCTCTCTGATGTCCATTTCAGACCCTTGCCTGGTCAATTCGTCCGCTCTTTCCTTCCCTGCGATTGAGCTGCGATCCGGGACCTAGCAGAGTTTGACTTTGTAGTATCTGATGAACTTCAGTGAGTCGCGACATTTCATGACAGCCTTTGATCTCGTTGTACAGCATCCTATTGACTTCAGTGTAGCCTGGCTGTCTACAAAGACAGTGATATCTGATGGTGGTATATCGGTTACTTGTAGGTGTTTGGCTGCTTTCCCTATTGCTGGGATTTCTGCTTGAAAGACGCTGCACAGTTTAAATGATCCCTGTTTGTGCAGGGTACCAGAGTAGAACCCGGCCCCAGTGCCTGTTTCCATTTTCGATCCGTCGGTGAAGAGGGTAATCTCGTGGTCGTTGATCACGGCGTGTCGGGGAAAAGGATTGGTATTCTGAGAGAGAAGTCATTTAGGGGGGAAATATAGTCGGTCGTAGCTGCGAGACTACTAGAACCATGTTTCCTGCCTAGGTCATCTATTATTCTGAGTATGGCCGCATGTCCATAGTTGGCTTGTTTCCACAAAGAGGACTCCCTTAGTCTGAGAACGCTCTCTGCAGCGCAGCCTTTTATGAATAGATCCAGAGGAAGGAGATGAAGTACCATGTCCAACCCTGCGTGCGGCGTGCTTCTCGTAGCCCCCGTTGCACAAACAGCGACTGACCTTTGTACTTTGTTGAGCATGCTCATATAGCTTTTCGTGCTGCTAGCAGTACACAAGACTAGGGCTTCGTAGTTTAGAATGGGTCTGATGATTGTATACATCCAATGAATGATGTACGGTTGCAAGCCCCATCTTTTGCCGAAGGTCTTTTTGCATGCATAAAAAGCATTCAATCCTTTTTTTCATTCTTTCCTCCAAGTTCCTTTTCCAGGAAAGTTTGGAGTCAAAAATGATGCCTCGATACTTGGCTTCCGCTTTAAGTTTGAGTGGAGTACCCTCTAACTTTGGAGGAGCAAATATCGGGATTTTCTTTTTCCTGGTGAACAAGACCAGCTCGGTTTAGTTCACTGATAACTGGTAGAAATGTACCTTTTATCAAGATAACTAGGTCATCTGCATATGCTATGGCCTTTGTGCCTTTCTCCATGAAGATTTTAAGGATTTTGTTAACTGTACGAAGCCACAGCAGGGGACAGAAAACTCCACCTTGTGGTGTACCTCTAGTTGTCACTTTCCTTATAGAGCTGTGTCCAATGTCTGCATTGATAATTCTGTTATTAAACATATTTTCAATCCAGATTACAATGGATTTGTCTACTTGTATGTCCTCTAGAGCTGCTATTATGGCCTTTGAGGCAGAATGGATTGTGAAGATAATATGTATATGTAATATGTATAATATGTTAGATTTTTTTGCTGTCTGGTTTTTCACTGTTCTTTTTTTGACAACTCGCGTATGATTCGTGACATGTTTTAAAGACATGCATACTCAATTGGTAGTGCCATTTTATTGGTATTGATATTTGTTCTAAAAATGTTTGCTCTGTGCAATGAACAACATCAACCCTTAATAAGAAAACACTCTAACGTCCATTTCGTTTTTTTAACTAATCTTGATTCGAGTTAATTGCTTTTAAGGAGAGACAATTTGGTTTCAAGTATTGCATTACAAATATAACCGTTATCAATCGCCTTTGCGGCATTGTTCAAACGAAGTTCCTTCAAGTGGCACTTCAGAAAAGCCTTTAACTATCGGCCGCGCTTTTAATAGTCTAAAAGTGCAATTTTGATTTTTATTTCATTTCTGATTACCAGCCAAATGGTAAACCATTTTCAAAGTGTCTTAGCTAGCGAGTCGACCCACGCACGAAAAACCGGCTTAAGCCGGTTGACAATTTTTTTTTTTATCATTAACAATGTGCAGTTGGCACTTGTGAGAAAACAAACAAAACTAACTGCTTATTAACATCCAGCCTTGACCTAGGTTTTTTCCCCAGCGAGACTTGTGGCCACTTTTAGCCAACGTGGTCTGCGTGTTGTAGCGATTCAAAACAAATGGGAATACAAGTTCTTCCACATTTATGGGAAGAAGCAAGTCACGCTCAAGTCGGGTCGAAAACAACTTAGAACCTGTAGAGTGAAAAAGAATAAAAATTATTGCAATTATTGTATGTTTTTAGGCAGCCCCTTTGTTGGCTATACACACACAGTCGCCCGCAAGCTTTGGCTTAATTTATTCGTTGGATCATACTATTGTATTAAAACTCGTTTTGTGTCACGACTTATTTGTGTATCTCTCGTTGAACGATGGCTGGTTAAGGCGGATACTTAAAAATGAATTAGTAACATAACGCTTCCCCCTTTCTATGTCGAGGGAAAACTACGCTCTGAGACAGAACCCTCAAGGCTGAAGCCTTCAATGTACATTTCCCTATATTGTCTTTCGGTTTTCCGAGCGTTGTTGTCTCAGAACTTTCCATGGAAAACCCACAGAAAGGGGAAGACTCTGTGAGATATGATAATTGTGGATGGGGTTCACCCGGGGCTCCTCGGGGGAACAGCACACGATTGTCGTGGAGCACGTGTACCCCCATTAGTATGCACAAAATGACCTTAGAAGTGTCACATTTCTGCGCACACACCGGACGCCGTCCATACTACGGTGTACTCGTGTATTCTTCTTTCAATTACTGTGTCATGAGACAGTGCATCATGTGGCAAGAATCAGTAGACAAGCAACGTTAAGCGAAAAGTCATAAAACAGAATTGCGCAAGTAGCCATGTGCACTTTAAAAATTGAACTACTCGTCGCTTACACCTGCAACTGGACGTATAATTACAATTCTTAATGAATAAAGATACAAATTGTGCTAAGCCACAAGCTTCAACCGGGAGTCTGTACATACATTTACTTACTACTTGACTTTAAGTGAACAAATTGATAGTAACAAACAAATGCAGGCGCACAGCAACAGTTCATTTAATGCGGGTTCGTAGTCGTACATAGCTGGCGCAGCTTAGAATATCCCGCATCGGTTTTAAACTATTTGTTAAACGTTCTTTGTGAAAAATGTGCATACATTTCGATATTGCCATAGACGTACTCGTACGTGCTGTGCAGTTAATTGGCCTCTCGAGACGCGATGTAGTGATATCAGGCATAGCTTGTTGCTTGGAGTGGATGACAAATCGTAAGTGAGCTGATTAGGTTCGGATACACATGTCGCAGGCGGAGTGCCTACATACATATACGTAGATTCGTTGAAAAGGAAGTTTGTATACCAGATAGTAATTTTCGTAACCCCGGAAGCCGTTGACTCTATTCTCTACGCATTACTTTCCATGTCACAGATAACAAGTGATTCACCTTCATTGTAGCAAAATTTGTTTTATTCATTCATTAGTTAGACAGACTTTTCCGATCCTACAATATCTAGTCGCTGCTAAAAGTCACGTGATGCGATTCATCTCAAAAAAACTGAAATGCTGACAGCTTTCCGTTTCTTTTTAGCTTTAGATAAGATTGTTATGTATGAAAATATTTATCGATCAAGAAGGCACTGAAACTTCTAATTCGCTTCGGTATGCCTTATAGCTTACATCATTTCTAATTGAATCACGTTAAAATTATGTATTTTTCTCAGAGAATACATCATTATGTAAAAACTTTATTTCAGTTTTGAGTACGGTGTTAGTCGATAACACGATAATAAGTTTGTTCAAAAAATAAAGTGACTTTTTTTATTGTTCGCGAAACATATTTATTTATGCATCAAATTTTGTGCCCTTCAAAGTAGTCGCCTTCAGATCAAATACACTTGCGCCAGCACTTTATCCAATCCTCGAAGCACTTCCGATATGGGCTTTTGGTAAAAAAAATACGCAAGAGCAACGTTGGGTGAGCAGTTTCATTATCGTGATGTAATAGCCATGATTCTTTTTACCTCAAATCCAGATGTTTTCTTCAAATTACTTTAAGGCAATGTTCCTTATTGGCCGACAAGCCAGCAAGACTTCATAATGAACAACGCCAGCGTAATGAACTTGACTTGCTTTTTTCGGTCTTGGACCTTCTGGTTGCTTCCGTTGGGATGATCGGGCTTTAGTTTCATACCTTATACCCATGTTTCGTCACCAGTTATGACCTTTCTCAGCAAATTTATATCGTCATTCATGTCATTCAACAGCTCCTGAGCAATGTTTTTGCGATTTCGGAACAAACTTCGCTGACACACGTTTCATGCATGACATATCAGCAAATATTTCATGGCATGAGCCAACCGATTTGAAACTTCAATCATAGTAATTCTACGATCCACAATTTTTTTCGTTGCTTCAACGTAGTCTCCAGTTGTCATTAATATCTTATCAGCCTTCTAGAGCTTGCATCACTTACAAGCTTTTTGTTTTTGCTCAGAGTAGACTTGCCAAATGGCACAGCCAACTTTTCAAGTACGTTGGAACACTTAATTTTATTTTTCACTCACTCAAAAATTGGCACGCCTATCTTAGATCGTCCCCTCCTTTGCGTCTGAGATTTCCCATTACATGCAGTCCTAAATTTGGACAGCTATGTGAATTACTCTACCTCCGATACCTGAACCGAATGCAATCTTCCCTTATCTCTGACCCCAAGTGTTTCTTCCTCTTCAAGAAAAACCGATAACCCCACTGCATTTAATTTTCCTAATAACTCTTCTAACGGACCCGAAATAATTGCCAACTTCTTTGCTCATTTCTTCAGCCAATCATTCACCGACCAGGATCTTCAACCCGATCATGACTATTTTCGATATTTGAAAGACAGCCCCCAGACGTCTCTTGTCTCACCGAACATAACTCCCGAAATATCATCGAAAAAATACGCACCCTAAAGGACGACTACTCTTCCGATTGTCTGCCTACCATAGTTTGAAAAAAGTGCGCGAACAATTTTATTTTAACCCTTATCGCTCTATTTCAAAGCTCTATCTCTCAGGGAGTCTTTCCTCAGCTTTGGAAATATGATATTCTACTCTACAAAAAAGGACTAAAAAATTATGTGTCCAATTATGGCACCATTGCCAAGCCCTCATGCATACCCAAACTTTTTGAGAGCATCGTTTATGATGCGTTATTTTTTCACTGCAAGCCCATATTTCCTTCTAAGCAACATGGTATCCTAAATGGTCGATCGACAACCAATAATCTAGTCGAGTTTGTTTCAGAATCCTGCACTCGAAGCCGGCAAAGAAGTAGAGGTTGTTGCCACTGTCTTCAGCAAGCCCTTTGACAAAATGTCTCACCAAATTATTCTCCTCAAACTCATTGCCTCTGATCCAATCAATGTTACCTGGTGCAGCTCTTCTATCTCTGATCCAATTAATACTACCGGTGTCCCACAAGGTAGTCATCTTAGCCCATTGATATTTATTCAAACCATTAATGATGTTGACAGCGTTATTCTGAACTCTTAGCTCTCCATATATGCCGATGATATGAAAACCGTTACCCCAGCAACTTCTTGGTTGATCTAGGGGTCATTTCTGACCGTGAACTTAACTTTCGACTCCATAACAACAACATTATCAAACGTACCAACTCTGCCCTCGGTTTCGTCAAACTTTGGTCCAAAGAATTCTCGAATCCTTACGTTACGAAATCATTACTTTGGTTAGGCCACTTCTCGAATATGCTAGTCAAGTCTGGTACCCTTCGTACGAATCCCACACTGTGCGTATTGAGGCCATTCAACGTAGGTTTATCCGTTCTACCCTTCGTGGCCTTCCTTGGGCTGGCCCCCTTAATTTACTACGTTATACGGATCGCCTAAAATGAATCAACTTCCAACCTCTTAAAGAACGACGCGATGTTGCAGATTGACAGTCTCACATTATTGCACATGATTCCCCTTAACATCAACTCGCGTAACCTTATGGCTACCACAAACCAATGTCCAGAATGCTGCGCAAAGCTAACACCAGCCTTAGAATTGCCCTATACCACAACCCTGCACCCTCTCCTTAATCGTTTCCACTCTGTCACCTAGTTAATAAGTTAATTATGTAATTTTTTTTTTGTTAAGGCTTGTATTAAGCTAGTAATGGGCCCCTGTGCGCGTCAAATCAATGTCAATTTATTACTTATAATTGAAAATCCAAAGAGTTACCTTATTTATTGAACACACCTCGTATTCTGTCTAGAATAAGCCCCCGAAACTTCCCTTTTGGGCCGCTGTGAGCTCGGTAAGTGTGCATTTGCGTGCGCAAATTTAGAGGGCCAGTAGACATCATATATAGGTACACTATTAATTCAAATTATAAGCGTCTATGTGGTTATCCTGCAAGAGGTGTCATTTCAAATCAAAAGAGCAATGCAGCACTTTTATGAAAAGTGGCAATATTTTTATTTTAGTCTAAAGTACAAACTTCAGAGCTAGTAATGGAGGATAATATCTACCGGATATGGTGGTATTGTGAGCTTTATCCAGAGCCATTCCAGATCAAGATTTCTACTCAAAGGGAGTCCATATCGGACAATGAAAGCGTTGCAGATCAGTGGGGAAGATATTTCAATAAACTATTAAATGTACATGAGCAGAAAATCTCATTGGAAAATGTTGCAGAAATTCAGATAAAACTGATAACCATCAAGAAAGTACAAGAAAAGAAGAAATCAATCCACTTAAGAATAACAAGGCCGCAGGAATCAACCTAATACCATTGGAATTAATAGAACATGCAGGAGAACAATTAACAGAGAATTTACATGGGCCCATTACAAATATTTGAAGAAAAAATGAAACTTTTATCGGCTTAATGTGTTCTTTACATTAGGATTTGGGAGTGCAGTAGAGGCTTATGTGCACACTATACCAGAGCACTGTGCCCAGTGTAGGTCTATTGTGCATGTTGGCCAATTAGGCGAGGAGTTCCTCTACTTTTTTAATATAGCTGAGGATTTCCCTAGTAGGCTGAGCTGATCCTCTCAAGAGTCATGATTTCTCCGAGGACGATACGCTTCCTAAGATGTCGGAGAGCAGCATGCTCGCATAGGAAGCTCGCAGCTTCCTCGTCCTCTAAACAAAGTCGACACTCGGGTCAGACGAGGGGTTAATATTGTTAAAAAGGTATCTAAGACTACGGTGACCCGAAAGGTAGCTGGCCAGTCTTCTGATATCGATTCTATTATATTTGAGAATATTAATAGATTGTTTTGTTCTGGGGTCATATGAATCTCTTCGGTTGTCGGAGTCCTTAAACGCTGTTCCAAAAGTGCAGGTGTTGCGATTTTTTCACTTTTCTAAGAGAAAATTAATCTTTGACTTGGGGATTCCGGAGAAAGGTTCAACACTTTTGTAATTTTCGCTGTAACCTTTCCTAGCAAGTTGGTCGGCGATTTCGTTGACTTAATGCCCTTGTGACCTGACACCCACTAGAGTTTGACCTTATTTCTTTTGCCTAGGTCATCGTAGCATTCCTTGACGGATTTCGAGTTCATACTATACGAGCCCAACACTTACGAGCGCTGCTGACTGTCTGTAGGTATATTGATGGTTAAACCTTTCATGCCAGTCTCTAAGTTTACGTTGACGATGGCGTTAATTTGGCATAGAAGACACTAGAACTAGTTCCCAGGGCCTTCGATATCTTCCGGATGCCAGCGCCAATGCCGGAATCCATCTTGGAGCCATCTGTGTACCAACTGAGGCCTTTGATATTCAGCAAGCGATCGTTGCTTTCCTAAGCTGTGCGGTTTGGGATCAGTATCTTAAATCTTTTGTCAAAAGTGAACAGTCAGTAGTTAGGGCCATCTGTGAATGAGTCCTTCAACCTCAACAAGATCCCTTATCCTAAATCCTAAAATCCTATCTGAAACTAAGAGGATCTAACCGAAGGAACGCACAATACTAGGTTTCGACAGATACCAAAAGTCGGAGTGTTATGTAGGCATATCGATATCGATGCCGATATTAAGACAGATGAGCTCCTAAGAATTGTCGACTTGCCCTCGCGTATAAACTACTTTTTTCTGGCATCACTTTGTTGATGATGAATTATCGGGATACCATCCGTATTTTGGACTTACTCATCGGAATCAATATGAATGTCTCTGGGAAATAAAGTCCGATGGAGAGTACTCTCGATATATCTTTAGTTGGGGTAGAAAGCTTCAAAGATCAAGTCTTGATCGCTAATCATAGCCCTTGTAATGTGCTTTCAAATCATGTTATGTAGAAAATTGTCGATTTTTGGTCCTATCACCTCATACAAGGCATTTTTAGAGTCGTACGTTCTGTGCAATCTTAGGCAGTCTCTAAAGAATTACCTCTCGAGCTTAAGAATCTCGTTCATATAATGTGGCACTATAATACACCATTTCCTCACTGCAACCATGAACGATGGGTCGCCTTATTACGACCAGGAGTCATATGCTAACTCCTGTGAAAAAGTTTTCTTGCCATACACAGGGCTTTCTTACCTCTAGCAAGACAAGTATCTGGAGTACATGTCGAATTTCCGCCAATTCTTCCTTAGTTCTCTTGAAATCATGTACAACAGAGCAATAAACAATATCGTTTCCAACTGTTGAAAGTGACCGTAGGCATTCTGCAACAAAACATTAATGAGCTAGCTTTTCGAACCTGACCTACATATACGCCACTAAATCATCGACCTATGCTATTGAATGCCTGAGGGAGTGAGATCACTAGTAGCATCGGGAAGTTTTTTGTTGTAAGTTGTTTTTAAAATCAGAGACGGAGTAACCCAAGATTCGCGCTTGTTATGCAGCATAAATTGGAGGTTATTCTAGAAATTTATAAAAACAAACGCCAAAAAAACTTAATTCAATCCAACCATCCTTAATAGTCCTCGAGTTGCTGGAATCAAAAGAGTTTGAGTTTGATTTTTTTTTAACCACTCTAGCTGGCTTATTGCCAAAAACTTCTTGAAATCATGATTATTTAATGCGGCAAGTACGCTAGAGCACGTCTTGGTTTTTCCCCCAAAATAATTTAAGCATCGAAATCAAAAAAACTTTTTTTTCAAATGCTGTAATTTAATATATGTACCTCTTCAAAAATATTTTTAAACATGATTGTATCTTGTGTCTCATTTTCTTCAGACTGATTCATATCCGCCCAGAGGGATACACATGGTGTCGATCTCGATGACCTTTTCAAATTTATATTCGTCACAAAAGCTTTCATTGACAAAGGCTAATTTGGTTTTTTATAAACATTTTTTTCGGGTTAAAATACAATCTCAAAATTAATCGACTTGTTGCTATTAATAATAACGGAAAATATCAGTATTTGAAATGTTTCCAAGTGTTGAAATAAATCGAAAATGAATGAATGAAATATGAGGGAGATTATATCTGGTCCGAACTTAATAGATTTCGACGGATGCAAAGACAGATTTCATTAAAATTTTATTGGTTGATTGCTTTTCTTCTTTTTAACATAATGCCATTCACCCAAAGACCGAATACATGCTATTTCGTTTCGTAACATGGAATTCTCAGAAGCGCTGGACGATACCTAATAGAAATTAGATATCTGCTTATGCATTCTTAAGTTTGTCGAATTTGGTTTACGTCAACATGGAATTTATTGAAAAATATACAATTTTCTGGAAAATATGCAAAGCGTGATAAAGTTAACTAAAATTAGCACAAGCAGCGGAAAGGCTGCTTTCTCCTTATCTTAGACTTGTGAAGGCACATTCGTATACAGGCAAAGCAGGAAAATAATAGTTTTATCAATAGGCGGGTGTATTGATACTCCCATTGGTATACAAATGTACACGGCAACTGCTTTTCAATACAATTTACGAATTAAAAATAGAGTGTCGAGCCCATCTGCCAGTATCTGTCTTATTTTGGAATGCCCTTGTTGATAAATCCACCTTTAAAGCCTACGCGGTTTCCTAGTACCCTTCGGCCATGGACCTTTTTTCAAGGTTCTATCTAATAAAGGGTCCGCCATCTAACGTTTTTTTTTTTCAAGTAGTGCTTATTTCGTGAATGGTAACACTTAGCTCATGTTTGATTTGACAGGTAATTAGTTTTATCCTTCCGCTGAACGAATATGGTTGTGTATACGCTTGAACAACGCTTCGCTAAGTGGGCCTGCGATCGACTTACAGAAGATGCCGATTTTGCCAAAAAAAATCATCTTTTCAGATGAAGCTCATTTTGATCTTGGCGGGTATGTAAACAAGCAAAATTGTCGCATTTGGGGCACAGAAAACCCGCACGCATACATTGAAAAGCCGGTGCACCCAAAACGAGCCACTGTTTGGTGCGGATGTTGGTCCAGAGGCATAATTGGGCCATTTTTCTTCGAAAATGAGCAAGGAGTGGCCGTTACAGTCAATGGCGATCGTTATCGGGCCATGTTGAACGAATTTTTGTTCACAAAAATTGAAGAGGAGGATATTGGCAACATTTGGTTTCAACAGGACGGCGCTACGTGCCACACAGCCGAAGCTACACTCGATGTTTTGCGCCCTGTTTTTGAAGATTGCATTATCAGCCGCAGAGCTGATGTCGTTTGGCCATCTCGGAGCTGCGATTTGACACCGTTGGACTATTATTTGTGGGGTGCCGTCAAAGATAAGTGTTACGCCGACAAGCCAGAGACAATTGACGCTTTAAAGGACAATATTCGTGAAGCCATTGGTGAAATACAGCTGCACACAATCGATAATGTGCTTAAAAATTGGACCGATCGTGTAGGCTACTGCATGGCCAGTCGAGGCAGCCATTTGAATGAAATTATTTTCCATTTTTAACCGGAAGGATTATACTTTCAAATAAAAAAAGAAATTTGAGAAAATATTCAGTAGTTTTTTTTATAGCATTTTCAAAAAAGAAAAAAGTTATTTGGCGGACCCTATAGATCAAGCTATTTCTGTTTAGAAATGCTGCTGTAACAAATGCGTCTGTAAAGTTAAAATGTGGAGGGTAAGCCGGGGATCTGTAGGGGGAGAAGTGTTCCTTCTGCTATGAATTCAGATTACGGATACTACAGATCTTAAAAAAAGCAAAGATAGTTAATCTGTTTTGCAAAGAGAGGCGGTTCGGAGGGAAAGGAGTTACCGATGCACAATGTTTGTGGATTGTAATGAGTGGGAAAAGTTGAACTGGGTGGTTCGGCTATAAAACGAGTCTCTAAATTTGACTGAGCATCCGAAGACAGACTTGAGAGTGAACTGATAGGCATTTCGGGCGAGACGTGTACGAGTATTATTGTTGAATTCTTGAAGGGGAGGAATGCAATCGGCTGGCTCACTTCAGCATTGTTTGTTAAAATAACGATAAAACAGAGAGAGAGAGAGCTCAGCACCTGATATGAGCGCTGTACTCAAGCTCGGGCTTGTGGCCATTCCAACTAAGAGTTTTATTAACACACATTAGGGTTCGTACAGGTTCAAGAGTGTACACTCTTATGGTGTTTGTCGCACAACCTGGGCGGGGTGCAGATGGTTTGTGTCGAAGATGTGCGTTCACTACTCTCTGGGGGTGGTTGTCCTAGGATTCGAGAGATTCGACTGAATTTGTCACGTTGGTTGGAATTAACAGTAACTCTTTTGTTTCCATGTCATTAAGATGTTATATTGGAAATGCACTAACAAAGTATGAATATTGAAGTTATCTATACTGCTAGTGTTTCACCTTCGTCAGCACTTTTTTTGAACGTCTCTTATTCACAACAGATGTTGTTGCACAGTTTCTCCAGGAATTGTTCTTGACTATGGACAGATTTGAACTACAGACCTTCGGCTCAACAGTATGCGATGATAGTCGTTGCACCATGACCACCCTACAACTGCACCATAGAGGATGAAAAATCCTTCAGTTTAATCGACACATTTAATTATGCTGTTAAGGTCCTAATTGTATGTCCTTACCATACCCTGCCATTCCAGTGGGCCGAAGAGCAAGGATGTTAGTCCTGGAACGAATGTGAAGAGCTAAGGCTACTACATATCATCAGTGATGGAGTGTATTGGATTAGAAATACCAGATAAGAGAGCATTTATAAAAATGAGGAAGAGTGTCGGTGACAGAACAGGGACCTGGGGCACAATAGCGTTTGTTTGGTGCTTATCAGACTTGAAACCATCCAAAACAACTTGTATTGAACGATCCGAAAGATACGCTATCATAAGTACGCATTTTCGACAAAAGAGCCTGATGCAAAACTCTGTCAAATGCTTTTGAAATATCGGCGGCGCAACAATCTTGCTTTCGCCGAAATGTGCAAAGATTGGTTCCACTTTTCGGTGAGATATGCCATCAAATCACCAATGGACCTGTTGCTGCGGAAACCATATTGCCGGTCATTAAGAAGTTTTCGCGATTCAAGGTATTTCATAAGCTGACAATTTATCAGAATTTCCATGACTTTAGAAAGGAGGGACATACGTAAGTGCTGTGGACCAGTAGGAGGTGAGAGACGAAGATTCGCCCTTTTTAGGGACGGGCTAGACAAATTCATTTTTCCATCTACTCGGACAGAGTAGTAGAAAAGATGAAAAATCTCACGTAGTGGTTTTCCAGCGTGGAAGAACACCTTTTCAGAAGTATTGGAGGATAACCATCAGGACCAGCGGATTTGTGCACGATGAAATCCTTAAGTGCTCTTGCACGAGTACGAAAGTGGATTTGTCCCATATAAGATTCTTCGCTCTCAAGTACAGGCGGGGGCTAAATGCAATCTGGAAGTGTTGAGCTTTCTGCAAAATGTGCGGCTAACAGATTGGATTTTATCTAAAAAGCTGACAGCTGGGATTTCGTTGTAAATGAGGGTAGGGATTGAGGAAGAGGCAGACATTTTCTTTACAAATGATCAAAAGTTTTTGCTGTCTTTGGTGCAATTTAGCACTTTTTGCCTCAACTTTTGGTCATGGAAAAATTTGACAAGTCGAATCAATGCATTGCAGTCATTTCTTGCTCGCTTAAGCTTATTCCGGTTTTCCTCAGAGAGATCATATATGAACTGCTTCTGTCCCTGAACGAAATAGCATTTACCTGAACGGCAATACCATAGTGGTTAGTTATCAAGAAACCATCATCAAGAAACCGTCATCAAGAAACCGTCATCAAGAAACCAACCATATGAAAGGACCGTGAAAAAAAAATTTACGTTATCCCTCCATGACGGCATGATATTGACCTAATAATCAACGCCCAAAAGACCGAAGCTATGCACATTCTTCCACCGTACATTTTCAAAGCGAATTACTAATTAAAAAGTATAGCTCTATATGTCTGCATAGAACTCAAAGCCTGCTTGACTGTAATCAAAGACCTATCTAGGTCTTCGTATTCTAGTTCTTCGAATATGGTACTTTGGTTAAATCGAAGCTTTCCTAAGACATGGACATTGGCTTATAATAGTAATAGCACTTGTGAATTTCATCCCGAGTGGTCACTACCCGATGTTTTCCTCCACAGACTGAAAGTCCACATCATGCTTACAGATAGACTTGCGCTCTTGCTGCTTAAGTCAAGACCATCAGGGTCTTACGAGTACATAACATGAAATCGACTTGATTTTTTTTTTAAGATTGCCTGAGCATAATAGCATTGATAGCAGTATACACTAAGTTTTACTTTGGCTTACCAACAAACCTGAGCCTTATTTTCGGAAGCATTTCCTTAACTTGTACATGCTTTGTATGATTTATGTCAACATTTTGCTATGTAGCTAGATTTAAAAACAGTAAAAAGGTAGTATTAAGAATAGATTGTGATGCAAATATTAGCCTATTCTTACTTTTTTTTCATGAATAGTATACGTTTGAGTCTTGGCTGAGACTAGAGGCAAGTTCGTATAACCCGCATGTTAGTGTTAAAACCTGTTCGGTACAATGTTCGTATCACTTCTGCGATTTTACCCAACTTCTTTCAAATTAAAACTCCTTCGGGAATCTTGGTCTCAAAACCACTATTGGGCGCACACACCCCCCAACGTAGACGCCTTCAGAAACCTCCGTTTATATTTATCCGGTCCCTTGCATCATCGCTTATATCCTTCCTTCTTTTTCGCAACATTTTATCGTGCTCATCCATGTCTCGAGAGCATGATTCAACTTTGTTAACGACGGCCTTTTATTCAAGCCTTATTCCTTAGGTTATTTGCAAGCTACAATGGATTCTCCACACATTTTTCAGGATCTTTTTAGGTGGTTCTTTCAGGGAAACCTAATCGGCAGAATCAGTGGGAGTAGGTACAAAAATCGAAAAAAAAGCGTTCCCGAGCTACCTCAGCTATTTCCTCGACAGGGAATAATGCAGAAAGCTGCCTAGTATTCAGGTCTAGCCTTTTCAATTAAATTTTATGTGATTTCTTGAGGGAAAACTGGTTGACAGAGCCAGTAATGGAGAAGCTACAAATATCGGTAAAGTGTTAAGCATACGCCCTGTAGTGCGAGGGGTCGACAGCATTCTCCAGGTTCCTCAGCTACGAGGATATGAAAATAAAACTTGATGATTATAGTAAAAAATGATTTATTTTTCTACAGTCTCCTAACAATTTAATACATTTTGTCCATTTTTTTTTCTAAACCAAAATTCTTTGTCTTAATATATCCTTTGAGCTGAGGAAAGAGGTAGAAGTCATTGGGATCTCGATCTGGTGAATAAGGCGGTTATTCGGGCAGTTCGATCCTCGTTTCTTGAATGACAATCTTCGTAAATCCGTTGCCTTGGTGAAACAGCATTTTAGCTTACAGTTGCCTCTTTTTTTTCTTTAATGACCTCCCGCAATCTTCTTATTTGAGATTTATTTATTCATTTCTTATTTCTTATCTCTGCGCAGTAAGATCCCGAAATATTGGCTTCCTTCTCCAAATATTCCGCCATAATTATTCCTCCAGCGTACCAAAATACGAATGCAATAGCCTTCACCGCCGTACTGGCTTCCAAGTCATCGAATGTTGTTTGATTTCAGAATCAAAATAGTGGATCCAGGTCTCGTCCATGGTCGTGAAACGTAACAAAAACAAAAAAGCGAAACGCCTCCAGATTCACCCTCGAAATGTCGACTCGTTTTTTCTTCTGCTCGTCGGTTAACATTCCCGGCACCTAACGCGCAGAGACCTTTTTCTTATGTAATTCGTTCGTAAGAATTCTTTGGTCGCTGGGATATGATCCCTGTAACCTCAGCTTTATGCCTGATGGTCACTCTTCGATTTGCCAATACAACATTTTCAACTTTTTTCACGTTATATACAGTGAGACACGCGATTTTTAAGCCCAGCTTAAACTCCTTGGCCCTGCTATTGTCGAATATGAAGGAGCAGAGTTTTTGTTTTTATCAATTCGCTCCGTACGAGGGTGGGTGAATAAGTGCCATAAGCAAGCAATTTAAACAAATAATTTTTATGCAGGCCGAAAATAACCGCTTATTGAAAATAACACAGAAAACAGCCTACTATTCAGATCTAACCTATTTAGTTATATTTTATGTAGTTCTTTCAGGAAAAAAACTAGTCCGAAGAGCCAGTAAGGGCGTAGGTACTAAAGGCAAAAAAATGTTAAGCATATGCTCCATAGTGCGGGGTTCGTCAGCATTCTCGAGCTTCTTCACCTATTTCTCGGCTGGAATTAATTCCAGTCGCCGTGATTCAAAAATCACTTAAAAGAATATTTTTGAAAATTATCACTTAAAGTCAATGAAATCACGCCCATTGAAAGTATGCAAAACTAACTTTTGCATGCCCACAAATGTGGATGCAAAACGTATGACATTTGCGTATGACGATCGGTAAATAAGGAAGCGTTCCGCCCCTTATTCACTTTCGGAAAGGCGCTCCGCGTAATATCTGCGTAATCAAATGCGTCAACTCACATCTTATATATCTGTGTAAACAAGTAACGATACCTACGATTGATTAAAAATAAATTAAATTTGCCGATTTTTATTTTATTTTTGTGAACAATCTAGACAGATTCGAAGAAGTCATCAAATGAATCTATTACCAGCTCAAAAAGTGAACGTAAACAACAATTGTTGACAGGTTAGTTAACACGGGGACTTCTAATAGCTTCTATGAGTTGCTCATCCTTATCAAGTGATACCGATTTAATCAACTGATTCAATAAGTAGTAGACTTGAGTATAAATGATTCTATCGCAATTACTAGCTGCTTTTTAGCAAATTGTCTTTTTATTCTTTTTACATGAAAATAAAGATTAGAATGTCCCTGCAGCACTGTGTTAATTTCTAATTTTAGGAGTCTCCCCTCCAATCGGAAATGAGTAATATTGGTTAATAAAAGAAGAAAAGGCAATGGAGCTATAAGAATAACGCTGTTGTGAACCTTATTTTACCGATCGAGTCGCGCGTGTAGTATTGAGTGTTTATGTTTTTATTCGTGGGGAGCCCAGACTTAATTAGAAAGGAACCGGTATAACTGGCGACACGAGTTTGCGTTTAACATCATTGCACTATGTATCTGCCAAAGGGTATGTAGACGCATAGTAGTACTTGATATTCAGCTAAGCTTTTTATTGATTATACTTTAACAGTTCTGGTTTTGATTTGATTAGTTTGTTTTATGGTATACCCTACAGCTCTAGTAGACGGCAGAAGGGCAACACAACAAAACAAGGCTTTTGGAGCATTGCCTATGCCGTCGTTGATAATACCTTATCAGTCTGTAATACAACGCTTACTTGGGTCAGCGTTTATCCGCTTTTATACTCTCCAACCATAGTACAACCATAGAAACGACTTTAATGATTGGCACCATGTGTTCGCTGTGCCGTCTGTTTAAGTAGTTCATACATAATTAACTTTTTGGCACGAGATAGCGTCAATGTAGGTATTGAGCACGAATATAACTTATTCCACTAATAGAGTGGAGCATTATCGTTTTTTTTTTCGAACCCACAGAAAACATTTCTATGTAGGTCATTGTAAAAAGAGTAGGCGGCAGTAGGGTGCTTGACGATAAAGTGCATGTTTCTTTGTTTGGAGGAATTAGTTCCGATTTGCTTCACTTACATCGTCGTGACATCAAAAAAGTTGCCCAAGTCTAGAAATTACACATTTTTCAATTTCATGCAAGGCCTAGCCTTTTAGGCATAAATATCGGACACTTCTTTTAAGAACATTCGTTTTATTCGCTAACTTGATATTAGGGGTAGTGCGCTCCAGAATGGCATGTACAAAATACTGGCGGCCGGTATATTGTGTGCAAAATGCAATAAATTGAACAAAATTAAAATTGGTCTATGTATTGTGGCTTTATTAGTAAGAACAAAAATTCCCATTAATTATGAAATACAACGTCGATCAAGTGGCTGCCTCGGCTGCTTTCGCAGTAGCGCATTCTGTCTCCCCAAATTTCCAAGACCTTGTTGATGGTTTCGGGCTGTAGCTCACGGATTGCTTGTATGATATTGGCTTTAAGTGCTTGAATCGTTTCCGGTCCTTCACGGTTCCCCACAAAAAAAGTCCAAAGGGGTCAAACCGCAGCTCCGAGGCCGCCAATTGACATCGCTAAGACGGCTGATAACACGATTTGGGAATTTGGTGCGCAAAAGATCGATTGTAGCATGGCGCGCCATCCTACATGAACCAGAGGTCGTCCAAATCCATGTCTTCAATTTCAGTAAAAAAAAAGTCGCTCTCTGTGGATGCATTGGCTTCTCGACAACAACGTGCGGGTTTGCCTAGCCCCAGATGCGGCAATTTTTTTGTTAACGTAGCCACCGAGATGAAAATGCGCCTCGTTAGATAAGATGATTTTTCGCCCAAAATCGTTGTCCGATTCAAGCTGCTTTAAGGCCCAAACTGCGAAGCGTATTGTCGCGCGCTTTCAATTGCTGAGTCAATTGGATCTTCTAAGCGAATAATCCGAGATCTTTGTGCAGAATTCTCCTCAGGCTAGTGCGTGAAATGTTGAGTTGTTGAGATCGATGGCGAGTTGATGTTCATGAATTGAATCTAACACTCTCGGTCACAGCAGCAACATTCTTATCTGAGCGCCCCGTACGACGACGGGGACCATAAGTGTACCAGTCTCACGAACTTTTTGCACAAACTTGCGTATAGCAGTCGGGGTGAGTGCTTCATTTCGGCCAAAACTTATTTTTAAAAAACCCACTGTTTGGGTTAAACAGCACTCAATTTGGAAATAAGTTTTCAATATTTCCCAACGGTGTTCAAGCGTAAAGTGACTCATTTCGGTCCGCGGAGGTCGTCAACCTTGTATTCGTCCGTATCCGAGGCTTGTTGTTGCTTTGTTATAAAAATTCATCCAAAAAAGACGCACAACACCAACGTCTTGGCCAAAACGTCACAATTGTCGGCTACAAATTAGAAGTGGTCAAGGACTTCGTCTACCTTGGCTCACTAGTGACCATCGCTGAGATCAAACGCAGAATTATTCTTGCCAACCGCTGGTTTTTTGGGCTCAAGAGGCGATTGAGAACTAGAGCCCTCTCTCAAAAAATCAAACTAGCACTACATAAATCACTGATCATCCCGGTTCTCCTTTACGGCGCAGAGGCCTGGACCTTAACAAAAATGATGAGAATGACCTTGGTTGCTTCGAGAGGACCATCCCTGAGGGACGACGCACCAGAGGACGACTGAATTTAAGCTAGAGCACACAGGTAGAAGGGGACCTTGATCAACTGGGACTGCGGCACTTGAAACAACTGGCCAAAGATCGTGCCAGCTGGAAACGCTTGTTGGTCGAAGCCTCAGGTTCACACCGGACTGTAGCGCCATATAAGACGAAGAATTAGATGAGGATTGATGACCTGTTAATTTAAAGCATATATATTTATTAACATCGATTGCACGAAAGAAAAAAAAACACGTCCGCTCTATTTCAAGTCTGATACACGAGTGTCGTTTTTACTTTTCAAATGTCAATACAATACAAAAAACGAAGAGAGTTGACGGCATTGTCAACCTACTACCCTATCTCACTCTTCTTCCATGATCATATCTCAAATAACCCCAATATTATCGCCAACTTTTTCGCCACCTTTTTTTAACAATCTTTCGCCGACGACTCCTTTGTTCCGGACTTCGCTTACTTCGATTATTTACTGAATTTCTCCCTTGGACCATTCCCTCCTGGACCTGACGGTTTCCCTGCCATATTTCTAAAAAATGCTCCTCAACCCTCTTCCTCTCTCAAAAACCTTCAGTTTATCCCTAGTTCTAGGTGAATTCTCCCAGTTATGGAAAACCTCATTTATAACCCCTATTCTCAAAAAAAGGCCCGAAGAATGATATTAACAACTATCGTCCCATTGCCAAACGAAATTCTAAGTTTTCGTTGCAAGTCTTTAATCTCCCCTAGACAACACGGTTTCCTTAAATGCAGATCTACAACCACAAAGCTTGTTGAATTTGTGTCCTTTACCCTATCAGCCTTAGAGAATGGGAAAGATGTCGACGTTATTTCAACCGATTCCAATAAAGCTTTTGATAAAATCTCCCGAAGACTGATATTCTTCAAAGCTTCGACCCTATTTTTTTGAAAATGGCTATAACAGTGTTCGTTCCAGATCTGCCTATTCTAACCCTTGTTTTACTTCCTCCGGCGTCCCACAAGGCAACCACTTAGGTCCACTTCTTTTCGTTCTTACCATAAACGATATAGAAATGGTGATCGAATATTCCCACATCTCACTATATGCCGACTACACCAAATCTTCAAGACCATTTCCTCCAGTCATGACTTTTCCCTTATTCAATCAGAACTCAATAGTTTTTCCATCTGGTGTTCCAAAAATTGCTTCGACCTTAACATTTCCAAGTGCTGATCAATCACTCTTTCACGTAAACGAATCAAATCTCCTCCTCAATAACCAGCCCATCTCGACCAAGAGTTAAATTTCCGCGCACATATCGAGGAGATAAATCTTAAACCTAATTCTGCACTCGGTTTCGTGAAGCGATGGTCTAAAGAATCTCAAGTATGGTCTCCTTACAAAAAGTCGAAAGCATCCAATGCCGGTTCCTAGTTTTTGTACTTCCTCTGGAACACTCCTTTGCTCTTACCACCCTATTAAGAACTTCTTAACCAACCAACGAACACACGTTGGAGGAATGAAGAACTGTATCTGACATTATTTTCATCCATCATCTCCTTTGAGGCAGCATTGACTGGCCCGCTACAACTCTGTCTCTATCAGTCGCGATGTATGAAATCCCCGTCTCTTCTATCTACCCACCGCCGGACCGCCAATGGCTCCAATGAACCCATTCCTCGTATGCTGGAAGGTGTTAATTCGAATCCTCACTTCGATTTCAACCTCAGCATTCCATGCCTAAAACTCCATCTTTTTAATCGCGCCTCCATCGCCCGTTCTTCTTAGTTATTAAGTTAGATTAAGTTAGCTTGAACTAAGCTCAATAAGGGGAGGTGTTTGCCCAGACGAAAATTTAAATTTAAAAATGTTAGCTTGTGTAGTCGAAAATGTGTTCATATCTACTTGTAACGCATATGTACTCGGGCAACAGCCTCAACTGCCTGTCAACTTCCTTTCAGATACATGGTCCATGATTGGTAAAATATACGAGTTTGTTCAAAAAATAAAGTGACTTTTTTATTTTTCCCGAAAAATATTTATTTATTTATTTAAATCTATTATTCATTTCAAATGAATCCCTCTGGGATATAAAACATTTCTGATATATCGTTTCATTGGTCTTTTCAATTCTGGCAGGAGAAAAAAGTCGCAGGGGTCCGGTAAATACGGTGACTCCGGCATGCTTGTGGTACTGTGTTTGGCCAAAAAAAAAATAAGCACAAGCAATGAAGAGTGAAGAAGTGATGCAACAGCGACGAAGTTTTTTTTTCCACAAATTTGGACGTTTTCTTCGTATTGCTTCACACAAACGTCGCATAATTTCGATGTTATATTCGTTATTGCACGTACAACCTTCTGGCAAGAACTCATGATGAACCACGCTATTATAATCGAAGAAAATCGCGAGCAAAACATTTCTTTCCTAGCTTTTCTGGTCGTCCTCATTGAGCTGATTGGGCTTTAATTTCGTTGTCATAACGATATACCCATGTTTTGTCACCAATGACTTTCCAGCAAATTTAGATTGTCATTCACGTCATTCAACAGGTCCAGAGCGATGCTCATGCAACGGTCCTTTAGTCAAAATTTAGCAATTTTGGAACAAACTTCGCTGATATTCGTTTCATGCCAACAGTCAGAGACTTCTCTGATACTGATTCGACGATTCTCCATAACAACTTCACTCCTTCAACGTTTTCATCCGTTTTTGACGTCCAGGGGGCGGGTTAAGAATATCCCTGCAGCGATACCTCTCGCTTGTCGTAAAAGGCGACTAAAACAAAGGTAAACAAAAATCACATCTAGGCAATTTAGAAAACACCAAGGTGAGCCTAGGGACACATATACCACCATTAAACTGTCCCACAAGTGTACATGCAAATCAGTGGGCTGACACGACTGGAGATCACCGGTGTTGTAAGAGTAAGATCAAACAAAAAAATATGGAGCATGCCCGTGTCCCAAAAAAAAAAAAAAAAAAAAAAAAAAAAAAAAAAAAAAAAAAAAAAACAGCAGGCCGAAAAACAATTGGTGCAAAATGCAAAAACACCAGCATTTGATTGGCCTCAGCGATGCGATGAAGTAATCCCAAACCGGGAAGCCTGCCGCTACTTTCTGAGGTCAAACCGGCGGACCCCACAAGCGGACCAGTAGGAATGCAGTTAAGTGGGAAGGTTATGGTCCTACACTTCTGACCATAACAACGCCGGAAAAAGGAAAAGAAGAAGAAGAAAGAAGAAGTTGACGTCCAGGGGGCATCGTCATTAACATCTACTCAGCCTTCTGTGAAAAGCTCACACCACTTATAAATACCTTTTTTTGCTCAGAATAGACTCACCAAACGTCGCAGTCAACATTTCAAGTCGATTGAAGGCTCTAATTTTATTTACAGATTCTTTGATCCATGTTTTTCAATAGCAAATCATTTATAACTGTGAAAAATAAACCAAATGCCCAAAAAGGCAAGGTAAGAATATTCGTACCAACATAACAAAAAGAAAACCGAAAATTGAATGTGCTTGGCCCGTGAAATTCCAAAAGTTACCTTATTTTTTTAACGCTATGAAATTGGCGTTTACTTTGCAAGAAATGATTACTTTGACAGATAGCAGCTATAATAATTTGTAATTTGGGATTTTAAATTTGGTTATTTATAGTGTTTTCGCCCTTGAATAAATGCTCGCTGTCTATCAAGTGATGGCGTTAGCACAACTATATAGAAGTAGGTTAAGACCGTAGGCAAGTTCCAACTTCATATGTTGATTCCCCGAAGTGTAAACAACTTTTTTTATAGTTTTAAACATGTTGAGTTTCGTGCCAAAATAAGGATGATGGCGGAGAATTTTAATGCATTTTAGTCTATCCATTTCCGATGAGACTGGTTTAAATTAAGAGCCAATTGCAATGCCATCTCTGATTCGTATATTGAACTTTGTAGACACATTTTTCATCTATCTTTACCAAGAATTCCGCAGCATTCCCATTGTCCTGGCAGTAGTTATGACATTATAACGAAAAGTACAATGTGTCAGTCATGCTTTGTACTAAGTTGACAAAACTGCTTAAAAAACATTCGAATCGACAAAAATGTTTACAGTGATCAGTGCCTATCCCGTGCAGAAGAATTCCTCTGGTTTGCTAGATTTTATGAAGACCCTGAAGACGCACATCGACACCGAAAACCTCGAGGAATGAAGGACACATTTAGAAAGTCAAAAAAATTCTGCGCTATGACTGTTATGTGTCCGCAAGTCTTGTTGAGAGGATCACTATTATTACTATGGTCGCATTCTTACCGAAACTTTCTTACCTTCCTACGGAGGAGCAAAGGCATGAAATCTGCCAAAAATGCCATCACGTCAACTATCGTAACTAGCGATCAAATACGGTGTTTCCGATGCGACCCACTCACTTAAGCACAGAGTGCGATATAGAAGACGTTCGGATTCAGAAGGGTCGAATCAAGACGATGCTTACCATATTGTACGATTCTTTGGGCATTATATTGAAGAAATTGGTTCCACAAGATCAATACACCGTGGCACAAAGTTCTAATTGTGGGCGAGATTTTGGTAAAAAAAAAAAACACCGCAACGTTCGACTCGATACTTGCCTAATTTATCGCCTTCTAGCTAAGGTCCTAAACTCAACTACTCACTACTATCTGGGGGTGGTTGTCCTTGATAGGATTTTTTTTAAAGTTTCGACTGAATTTGTCGCGTTGGTTGTAGTTCACAGTTACTTTTTTGTTTTCATGTCATTAAGGTGTTATATTGGAAATGGACACACAAAGTATGCATTTTTTTGAAGTGATCTTGTACTGCGAGTGTTGTGCCTTCGTCAGCACTTTTTTGATCATCTCTCATTTACAACTGATGTTGTTGCACAGTTTTTTCGGTATGGGAATTGTTCTTGGCTATGACCAGACTTGAACTATAGACCTTCGGCTCAACAATCGGTGATGATTACCATTGCACCACGACTACCCCCGTTGAAGGGAGACAACTACAGACAGATTCCAGCTATCGAAAAAGCTTCGAACGACGTCCCTAAGGTTATTCCGGCCCTGATAATTCTGGTTGAGACTTATGGTGGATGTGATCTGCCGTAAATGACATGAAGAGATTAGTTGAGCTCTGGCGCACCGAAAAAATTTAAAGACGAAGAATTGGAAGCATTACTTCATGAAGACTCATGTCAGACGTCAGCTAAACTAAAGGAAAAACGGCCGCTAACGAGCAGAGGCACAAGGTAATCACCTGACGCTACATGACAGCGTTCGGGCACATATTGCAAAATCGGTGAAAACCTCTTTTGGAATTTTTAAATTGCCCCTTCCGACTATCACTAGTACGTGCTGACGAGGAATTCGTATGCTTCCCGAAAAATGGGAAACAAGTAGTGGCTAGCAAAAATCATGTTTTTCACGTCCGACTTTAAATAATATTTTCATCTTCGCAACGAAAACCTGTTCAAGGTCCTAGTAAAATAGATTTATGACAAATTTTAATTCGTTTTTAAAACGCTTTTAATTCGTTCAAAGTTATTTCGAAAAAAGATATTCAGTCGATCAAAGCACCAAAGAAGCTGTCAGCTTCACATCACAGAGCCGCGGCACCACTATGTTCGAAATCAAAAAGGTAAAGAGTTTCATGATTCTGTCGCAAATATGTTACCGATGATCTTGATCTGACGAATGTGATTAAAAGACGCTAGTTTAAGGTTTATATGGGCTTTGACGCTAGCAAATAGATATCAATTTTGACAAAAAGAACCGTGGCATTTCTCAGAAGCTTTTGAATGAGGTTATGTTGAACGGTTATTAAAAACCGTTGGCAAAAAAATATTTAAAAAAAACACTTATTTTTGTGCAAATATTTTATATAAAACTGATATAATTTTTGAAACTAATCTACCAAGATCTGATTTTTTGTATAAATATAGATACAAGCACATAAGGCCAAAGCTCATTATGATTCTTTCTTTGTAGCTGTTATCACTATTTTCGAGGGCATGTGCTACCAATTAAATAGGAAGTCACCTTCGAGCTGTCGATAGATAGCTGAAAAATAACCTTAAGACCACCTCGTAGCTGTAAAACCTTTAATCTCAGTATCTGCAACTTAAAAAAAAAAGATATGGACTTCTTCATGGAATTAACGTTTCAACACAAATGAATTATTAGTCCCATCAAACGAAATAATTTAGTAGAATTGCAATGTATTGGTGCGCGTATCTATAATAAAATTAAAACAAATTGAAAATGGAAACTTATCGAGGAATTATCATATCCACCTCAACTGATTGAAGATATCCGACTAAGCCCGCAATAAATATATACATCATAGCCGGCAGAAGTGGTAATCTTTTTATTTATTTTTTTTCTGTGAATAACGTAAATGATTTGGCGTTTGGCGACAATCGAGGTCAAAATATTAAAACGAGAATTGACAAACAAAATCCTAAATCGATTGTCGATCTGACAATCGATAAAATTAATCTTGACAACTGGGATTGTTAATTCGAAGCAATTAATTACGAAAAGAAGTTTCTGCTGGTCTTTGATTGATCTGACGGCCAAGTATCATACGTATTTTCGTGATCCTCGTTAACTTAATGACAGTCACATTCTAATTTATTCAAATTTCGACATAACATCTTGCGGTCTTTATTGAAAGGCTATTAAAAAATCTGATGTTTGATTTCGACAGTCGTACTGCGAGGCAATTTAAACTATCTACTTAATTTCATTGAATGAAATATGCAGCATGAAATTAATTGTCTATTGATTGTACATTTTTTTAGTCTGTCTTCTGCGATACCTTTAAAATCAGCTCTTAGAAAAATAAAAAAGTACTTTACCAATCTGTCACTTTGTACTTTGCAATCTTGCAAAAAAACCAAAACAAACGTCAGCTCTCTTAAATATGATAAACAAAATAATAAAAAAAAAATCCCCTTTTGTCGGCGACGCAACAGTTTGAAGATAACAAATCACATAAGATACGATTAGACTATAAGAATCGAAGCTTCTTTAAATTACCTGCATAAGTCCATTATCGTTACCGATACCCATGACCACGGCTATACAATGTGACCATGATCCGGAGGGGGTTTTTTGAATGACGATACTCGTGATCGAAGATCGAGGAAGGTGGCGATATTGACAGCTGTCTTCCCGGAAGTGTCTACGAGGTACGACAGCATTCCCCCAAACCATGACCTGGAGGACAAGGTCCAACTTCATCAGTTCTAATTTTGAAATGACATCGATCATTGGCGATCAGAGAATCTTGGTTTTACCAGGTTAATAATGATTACATGGCAAATAATGCCGTCGTCAGTAAAGGCGCTATGCCTAGATGATCTTCGAGTAATTGAAGGGAGAAAAAATCCGCGGGAACTGACGAGATAAATGATATTGTACTCAGGCACCTCCCACCGGTGGCGGTGTCTATAGAGCTGTAAACCACCCTCTTCAACAGTGGTAAAAACGTCTTCTTCAAGCGACAGCAATGTCTTCGAGAAGGTGGTTCAAAGAGCCCTGTCTACATGGGTTGAGAACAATACAATTATTCCGGGTAACCGATTCGGTTTCAGAGTGGGGAAAATATTATGCATGCCGCGCCGAAACTCGTATTGCAAACAATACAATACAATACAAACAAATGCAAGAAACAAGGCCTAGCTGTCTATCTGTCACGATGGGGATCCACTGCTTCATGGCCCTCTCATTTTGACATGTTAACTGGTAGACATTTTTTTGTGTTGTGTGCTAACTTACTTGACTTCTACCCAAACGCTTCACCGTATTTTATTCGTATAGGTCAGGCCCAATGATCGACATCATTGTCATTTCTTCAGAACGCTTTTGTTTAGGGCCTCTCGGGGCACTAAGAAAAATGTATGCAGGTTTTCAATTTTCGGACCCGACGGGTGACCACCGCCGAAGACTTAGATTTAGATTAAAGTAGGGGGAGGGACAATGTCACCTAATCACTGCGGCCTCTGATGGGCCTATTGTGATGTCCCCCATGTCATGATAAAACTTAGTATGCTTTTGAGTGAACTAGCAGCGATTTCTTCTGCTTCAAGGTAATGCCTGCCTAGGTGTTTGTGTCGTGTACTGACAGTTACAGTGGCACAGTATGTGCTCTGGTGTTTCTGCCTCTTCGTTACACATTCTTCAGGGGTCATCTTGTATGATGCCTATGGTCTTGAGATGTTTGTTGACCGGGCAGTGTCCAATGAGGAATCCTGTGGCTATACGAATCTGACTCCTAGAGAGTTTAAGGAGTTGTTTCGTTCTTTTAAGGGAAGTGGTTGGTAGGAACATCTTGGCTTGTCTGCTACCTTCCGTTTGTATCCAGTAGTGGTTGGCCGTGTTCCTCAACCATTCCTTTATGAAGCATTTTATGGTGCTGATAGGTATGCCGCAGAATGGTCTTGGCATCATGAATAGTGATGCAGAGCCTTTTCTTGCTAATAAGTCTGCTTTTTTAACCGGTCAAAGCATGTTGAGTCAAAAACCACCAAAGCGCTGTCAGCTTTTTGGCAATGCAAAGGTGCCTTTGGCAAAACATAGGGCTTATCGCCGAAAAAGGCAATGATAAGACCGATAATCTCATATCCATCAGTTGTCTGGTGGAACAGTCTAACACGCAAACACGCCGTGGCCTCTTTCACCAAATTCCAAAGAGCGGTCCGTCTCAGCTGCACGGGGGCTTTCCCCAGCACACCGGGAGCTGCTCTAGATGCTATGATGGATCTTCCACCCTTTGACATATACATCAAAGGGGGCGCACTGAAAGCCATGTCTTGCCTCAAGAGAATTTTTTTTGGTACAACTTGCATTGGAGTGACCGTGTACTTGCTCGAGAAATATCCTACGACCCCCTCTCATGGATATTCCTTCCGACACAATGACACCTGCCATCCTACTGCGCTGTAATTTCACAGTCACATTTCCATGGCGTCAGGACTGGCTTTGCTCAGATACTGAACCTGGAATGGACTGTCTTACCATTTTTACAGATGGCTCCAGGCGGGTGTTTTCTTAGAAAATATGCATCTGTCTTTCAATCAGAGATATACGCAATCCTAATGGCCATGCACTATGTTGTGAAACACAGGTGGAAGGGAAAAAGCATATGCGTCTGCAGTGACAGCCAAGCTGCTTTCAAAGCTGTATCCAACCCTCTATCCAACTCTAAATTAGTGCATGAACTCAAGACCTTTTTTTCGGAAGACTAAATTCACTTTGTATGGGTCCCAGGTCACTTTGGAAAGAGGAGAGTTTCTCAGGACCTGAACCCGCCTTAAGTCTACCTGCTCCCGCGGTCGAATCTGACATCAGCGACAGGAATATCCAGGATGCAAGATGACTAAGCGCTTACGCCCTGATGTCTGCAAGAAGTCCGCAACATTCTTCTTATTCTTAAAGAGAAATTAATGCACAAGGCTTGCGGGCGTCATTACGGGCCATTACACTTTTACCAAGCATCTCTACGTGCTTGGCATCAGTGAGACGCCTACCTGTGCTGCATGTTGCGAGGAGGATGACCCAGCAGAACACTTTCTCTGCGACTGTCCCGCCTTCGCTCGAACACGGTGGCGCAGCCTTGGGGCCGACGTGGTGTGTGTCGAATCTCTTAGCTCTACATTACTAGAGCCCCTCCTCACTTTTCTTCGAACAACGGGGAAAATACAATAAAGACAAAGTGTCTGTCTGGTAGTACAATGGACCTATATTTGTGTCTGAGTGCTCCAACAGATAGTAAAGCCTCCAACAAAAAAAGAAAAACGTGACAAATTTTCTGGACGCCTCTAGACGGTCGGAATCGTATGATTCAACATTATTTGACTTTCCTTTTGGGTCTATGTTAAAGGCAAACCTTAATATTAACCTTTCACCTCAAGAGTGACTATTTGTAGACAGAATCAAGGCTTTTGCATCCTCAAGTATGCTCACCTCACTGTCATAGAAGTGTTCACGGACTATAAGAACTGTGTACAATTGTGTACAAAGACGATATGGTTAGTGCCAAAATGGACAAAAATAGGCGTCCAAATGTGGTGAAGGTCTCCCGGTTTTCGAAATCAACTAGATCTCATCACAAATTCGGCAAACACAAATTAGTACTAAAAGGCTTAAGACTCCTGAGGCTATAGGCTTTATTAGAACCAAATCGACAATCAGCAGCACCAATTAATCATATTTTTCCTTTTTATCTAAGCCATTCACTCGATCTTTATTTCTTTAACGTATTTCATTGGAGAGCCGTCTTAGCTCGGCTAAGGGAGTACCTTAAGCGCTGTAGCTAGGGTCATCGAATAAAATAAATCTTAAAAATCCAATAGTTGCCTACATTAAAATCGATCTAAGGCGTCCTATGACAGGACAATGGCTACTTTCCAAGCCTCACAAGTTTTGCCAATTTCTCGCTGTCTACAATCACTTAAATTAAATGTTTCGTGCATCCTTTCTACTTAATTTTGAAAACTGATATACGAAGCTATGGTGGCCGGAACGCCTCTGTCGATGTCGTTAGCTGTTTATATGTTTATATGGAGTTTGAAGAGTTTGTAAAATCTCGTGGATCTTGTCCAACCGTATCCGTATCATTGGACCGTGTATCCAGACCACTCTATACTACGATCTTCAAAGTGATGATGCGGTTGATGACAACATGACATCATGGAACTCATTTCCATTAATCATGCTGTCATGACGCCTTAACCTGCCTTCAAGGTAAAATCTCTTAAAAATTATATCATTCAGTCTAAATTGTTGCTTGCAACCAATCCATTATTGAATGGACTGCTGTTTGTCCAATTATACTCTTAGATGATTGATGTGCGTTGAGCACTAGACAATCCATCACATCCAGTCAATTTTGTTTATCGGCTATGGAAGTGACTACAATAAAACAGCGATTAGCAGAAATTAAAAAGCTTTGATCAACCCCTCCTCCTAAGCCGAATTACTGATCGTCACCAGCATTCTTGGGTCCACATCAACATGAACTTCAAGGCATGGAATTGCACATTTTACGTCTTCAAGCTTTAATCTGAAATAAATTATTCCATGAACCATCAAAGCCGGCCTCATAAAATTGGCTTTAGGTAGGCGTATAACTAATTGGGTAGACGGTCGACATTAACTACATCTAATCGGTTTTACTCTTAATCAGTTTTAGAGCTTCTGTTTCCTTTTTATCTCTATCGTAGCATTCATCAAAACACGATACAGAGATCGCACACTCAACTGTTCAACTGTTATTTGAGCCGCCACCTCATCGCTTAAATTTATAACCTAAACGGCTGGCGGTTCTTAGATTATACTCGTAACTACTGCGTTTTATTGGACTCATTAAGAAATATTACCAAGCCGTTGGGCATAAACATTTGATTAATTTATAATTCAGGACCTTTAATTTCTCTTCATGATCCCGACCGGATAGACTATGCTCGCCCCGAAGCGAGCTAAATTGTTGACTAAAACATTCACTTATTAAATGGAATCATTGAAAAGGAAATCGTTTTGGTTTATTTGCTAATTTATTGGCTGCGATAAGAATTGTTTTTAAATGTCAGCCAACTGATAACAGCCGCGTAGATTGTGTGTTGTCATCACACTGTCGCACATCGAAATGTATGTTCCAAGCGTAAAACCCATGTTAGAGTCTTGTATGGAGCGTGTGAGTGCCAGTGACATATGTTTGACTTTGATATTTATAAACATTTATCTACAAATTGTGTTTTAGCGAAACTAGTTAAACTTCTCGTCTGGTGAGTGACATATCTGCATAATGACTGCGCAGAGTCGTTAGCTTACCCTCTATCGATTCGTAGGCGGGGAAACCTTTTCGATAAGAGCCACAAAAGCATTGGAAGCATAAAATGTTGGAAAAATTGAAATTATCTCTTGGATCAAGATTTTAACTAGCATGACGTTGGTGTAAACGAATAAATAAAATTCCTGCTATTATTTGAACACACTTTGTATACGTCGTCTTGGCCTCATTTACTGTCAGATCGAAGATAATTCACAGTCTCGGATATAGTCAGATTATACGACCTGTAAACCTCTAGAAGGTAATGAGTGTTAGTTTGTAACTTGAATGTTAGATCTGTATCAAAACCTCCATGCGCTCACGTCTCTATAGAAGAGAAAAACGACGGGATCTAGGATAACTTCTTTGGCCTCTTAGACAGAGCGTACATTCAATACTCCAACTATGGCACCAAAATCGTTCTGGGTGTTTTTTAAGCGGCACTGGCTAAGAAGGACATCTTTGAACGAGTCGCAAGGAAACAAAGCCTACACAACCCCATGTCGGAAAACGAATTCAGATTTTTTACTAGACAGCACAGGATTCCTGCATTTTAAAATCCATCAGGGGACATGGCAGTACTCTGATGTCCTGACAATCAATCAGATCGCTTAAAAAATAATCGACAACAAGTACTCCATCAGCATCAGAACTAGGAACCAACAGAACTCATTTCCAACCATTTCCTTGTTTCAAGAAAGGTATCACAAACATTTCGGAAAGCTGCAATTGCAAGAGACCGTGAAAACCTTTGCCGATCATGTCTCCCACAAGCTCTTAATTTCAATGAAGACCGAGCGTTTTGGCAAGGTCATGTCGAGGCTATAAAGTGAAGGCATATAAGGATGGACGCGGATATCTTGTAATGAAGTCACAGCCGGTGCTGAGAATATGGACCACTTCTTCAAGCTGGATAACTATTCACACAGGGCGAAGATCAGAGAGGATTCCGTTCACCCGATGTTGGACTGGCTTATGATAGCGATATCAAAGCTGAAACTTAAAAAAGATGCTGCCGCAAGCGGTTTTTCTATTGGATTATATAAAGCAGCTAGAGATGAGTAGGAACATGCACAATATTTTATTTTAGAGGCTTAGGAAACTACTTATGAGACATAGGCATCGCTTATAAGATATTGGGTTATCCAATTTATGTTGTCGATTTGACATCTCTGTTTCAATCACATTCGTCAAATTAAAATATCCTCTATGAAAAACAATACAATACTATACAATACGGATCAATAATCGCCAAATGTCTTACTACAAAAAGAGAAATTCTGTAGTAAGTACGTTTGGCGCACTATGAGCAGATTATGGCCCACATCTGGACTTTGTCGTCCATCTAAGCTTACTATAGGCAAAACTGCATTACAAAAATCAAAGAGACTGACTCTATTACAAAAACCTTGAGGCCTATACATCGTCGAAATGTAAGCTTTGCAGAAAATACGGCTGCTTTTGTAAAGGTGTTGAAGATTACCCAGATCGAAAAAGGATGTGGAAGACGTGTGGTTCCAACAAAACGGGGGCACATGTCAGAGAACACACCAGAAAAAAATCTGGAAATCTTACCTTGTCAGAATCATGTCCTGCAAGTACTCCCGTGGAATAAATTTTAATTATACTATCATAATGACAAGATCCCTGCAATATACTGCGTCATAAAAATATTTTTCTTTAAATTTACTTTTAGTACCAAACTTTAGAAGTAAATTTACTTTAGGCCCCAAAAATGAGTGATTTTCAAGAATTTTTTTGACCGAGTAAATGAAGGAATTTTTGGATCGGGTTTTTTTTTATTAAGTACACATCCAATAATGTTTCCACAAATTTTTATTGAAAAATATTGAATAGTTTCAACAATATAAACGATGCCGTAGAGCCTGAAAAAAAAAATTCCCCCTCCATGGTCGCATCGATTATTCAAAAGCCAGTAATCTTAAAAATCAAACAAAAATTTTATTATAATTTGTATGAATGTAGTTATGGTTGTACGTAGCCGTTTTTTTATTTTTTTTTATTTTTAAGAAAATGGCGACCGATTGAAAATATTTGCATTTTTTCGACCGTTTTTTTTTTTTCAAACAATTTAAAAAATAGTAAAAAACAAAATTTTCCAAATCGGCTACGCTTAACCTTAGCCACTACTAAGATGAACAAAACGAAAAAAAAAATTTAAACATCGGTTAAGAATTGACCAAGTTATCGATGCGACCAATTTGAAAAAAGTCGTTTCGAGAAAAACGCGTTTAAAGATTTTAGTCCATTTCTCTCGCAATGAAATCATAGAGTAACTGAACATCTGCCGAACTTCTAGGTACTTAAATTGATGAAAGGAACTATTGTATTTTAAAGCCTGCATAACAGAGATTTATATTACAAAAAGAAATTCGAAGAAAAGAGTCCACTACGTCACACAATGTTAAATACATTAGAGCAAGTGACTGAAAGGCGTAACATTCTGATCCGAAAGTCAAGCGACAAACAGTCGGCGTACATGCTCTCACTAAAATCGTTGTAACTTAGTCAATTTTTGAAATTTTGACTTGCAATTTTGTACACACATTTTTTAAAATATAAACTTCCATTTTTTTTTGACCCATCACAGTGGCTATCCCCCCTTGTCCCGTTTGTGTTAATCAATAATCGAGGAAAATATTATTATTATTATCGGCTATTTGGAACTCGAAAGTTCAGAACCTCTTTGACAACCCTTCGCCAAATCTTCGTGTCGTGAGTGTGTTTCGCTGTTGCATTTCTTCTATGCCCATTCGTATATTGTCCTCCATTCTATGACATGGCGGCCTTTTCCCTTAGGCTTGCTATTGTTTTGACTGTTTGTCCACTATCCATTTGTTCTTCGCGATTCCACTACAGATCTTCTTAAGAACTTGATTCCAAAGAGCTGACAGTTGACGAACTATTTATCATTTGTAGTTATATTCCTCCAAGGAATATTCCGTGCAGGGACGGGTTAAGAATATCTCTGCAGCGATACCTCTCGCTTGTCGTAAAAGGCGACTAAAACAAAGGTAAACAAAAATCACATCTAGGCAATTTAGAAAACACCAAAGTGAGCCTAGGGACACATATACCACCATTAAACTGCCCCACAAGTGTACATGCAAATCAGTGGGTTGACTGGTGACTGGAGATCACCGGTGTTGTAAGAGTAAGATCAAACAAAAAAAATCTGGAGCATGCCCGTGTCACAAAAAAAAAAAAGGCAGGCCGAAAAACAATTAGTGCAAAAAAATGCAAAAACACCAGCATTTGATTGGCCTCAAACCGGGAAGCCTGCCGCTACTTTCTGAGGTCAAACCGGCGGACCCCACAAGCGGACCAGTAGGAATGCAGTTAAGTGGAAAGGTTATGGTCCTACACTTCTGACCATAACAACGCCGGAAAAAAGGAAAAGAAGAACTTATATTCCTCTAAGTATCCTATTGATTTATATAACCTGCATCTACCTATAAATAATTGTGTAAATATTTTCGAAAATTTATCAAATTCTCAACATGTAATTTACACTGGTGATTTTAATTTGAGCAATGTCAGATGGAGATTAGATCCAGATGATCAGTGTCTAATTCCAATGAATGTAAAACTGGAAACCGAAACAGTTGTAACGGATTTTTTTAGCCAATTTTATTTTAAACACTGCAATAACGTCTCTAATGATTTTGATCGGATACTTGATCTTATATTTTTAGATGACGAGTATAATATAACACTTGCCAAATCCTTGTTACCAATGTTTCGGAACTCCACATACATCATTTTGGTATTGACGTTGAACTTACATTTTTATCCTATTCCAACTCTTACAAACTAAGCAATAAGCCTGAATTTGTTTACAATTTCAAAAGAGCTAACTATGATGAACTCAATGGTTACTTGAGTAGGCAGATTTGGACAGAAATTCTTACCTCATCCGACTTAAATGACACATATAACGAATTTTGTTCTATTATTAGACATGCTATTGAGCAGTTTGTTCCAAAGAGAAGTGTAATCAAGAATTCTAACCCCATTTGGTTTAATAAAAGGCTTTCTCGCCTCAAAAACCAAAAAAATAAAGCATTTAAAAAATTTCGAAAAAATCCGGAAAATCCTAATTTTCGTTCCCAGTATTTCACCTTACAAAAACAGTTTGATTGCCTTTATCGCTTTTTATATCGCGAGTACCTTTATTCTGCACAGAGCAGCATAAGACAAGATAGTGGTCATTTCTGGAAATAGACGTAAATCTAACAGAATTCCTAATTCTATGAATTACTTCGGTGTTAAATCCAATGACTAGTCAACTACGTGCAAAATGTTTGCAGATTATTTCAAATCGGTGTACTCGTATGATTGTCCCTCATCCGAAGTTCGTAAAATTCCCGAGTTATTCCAAATTGGCTCTCTCAGTATAAGCACTTCTGAAGTTTTCGAATCCCTCTCGCGAATTGACACCTGTAAATCAACTGGCGTTAATGGTTTTTCCCCACACGTGCTAAAAAATTGTGCACCGTCATTAACAGAACCTCTAACATTAATTGTCAATTTGTCTCTTAGTAGGGCAAAATTCTGACACATATTAAATCTGGCTCTAAGCTTGAGATCAAAAACTATAGACCTATCTGTAAAATGTCTTATATCCCTAAATTATTCGAAGAAATAATCTACAAAAAAATATATTTCTATGTTATTAGGCACATTTCGCCCTTCCAGCATGGTTTTGTATCTGGCAGATCAACAACAACAAATCTCTCGACTTTTGTCAATCATTTGACTAAAAACCTGGAAGAAAATTGTCATACTGATATTGTCTACACTGACTTTGCTAAAGCTTTTGATAGGGTAAACCACCATATCTTGCTATCTAAGTTGTCTCTCTTGGGGTTTCACTCCAATCTTTTAAAATGGATTGAATCCTACCTAACAAGAAGGACACAAGTAGTCAAAATCCATAACTTTCTCTCAGAAGCCTTTCCTGTACCTTCAGGTGTCCCTCAGGGCAGCCATTTAGGTCCATTGTTATTTCTCTTATTTATCAATGATTTGCCCTCTATTTTTCAATCTTCACGATGCCTTCTTTATGCCGACGATTTAAATATCTATAGGAAAATTGTATCCACTTGAGACTGTTTTCAATTACAACAAGATCTCACTCGCCTATCTCAGTGGTGTGAGCTAAACTCCTTACAACTTAACATCTCTAAATGTGTATCATTCTCATGCTATAGAACAAATAATGTTATTGATTTTTCTTATAATTTAAACGGTGTTCAACTAGCGAAAGTTTCGCAAATTAAAGATTTAGATGTTATTTTAGATTCAAAATTGAATTTTACTCTCCATGTAGATTACATCACAACAAAGGCAAATTTAATGCTAGGTTTTATCAAACGGAACACAAAGGATTTTACGGATACTCTTGTTTTAAAATGTTTATTCTTTACCCTAATTAGATCACCACTTGAATATTGTTGCATTGTTTGGAATCCGCTCTATAATAATGCCATTCATAGAATAGAAAGAATTCAGCGTAGATTCACTAGATTCTTATTTCTTAAACTGAATTGGAACATAGATATAGCTTCCTACAGAACAAGATGCTTTTTATTTAATATTATTTCCCTCCACCAACGCCGCAAATATTTTTCATTGATGTTTATTCGTGATATTCTCTCCTCCCGTATTGATTGCCCTTTCCTCTTAAGTTTGTTGAAACTGTATATCCCTCCTGCCTGCACTCGTAACCGTGTTCTGTTTAAAACTTATTTTCATCGCACTAACTATGGAAAAAATGAACCTTTATGCCGATGTATTCATGAGGTTAACTTAGCTTACAACGTTTTGGATTTCTTCGACAACTGCTCAAGGGAAATTTTTAAGAAAAAAATTTAATTGTGTTTGTTAAGTTTAAACAGTTAAGCTATCTACTTATAATTGTTACTTAGTCTATAAGAGAAATCTCTGATTGATGTCGCAAATAAATAAATAAATAATTACTTCCTTCTTAGCCAGAGACCAAGTTTCACATCCGTAAATTGTCACTGACATTCTTATGTCTTTTTAAATACGAATTTTGAAATATCGGGTCAAAGGAGTTGTTTTGAATAGTTCCTTTATCATGAAGAAGCACGCATGACCTATATGCAGCCATTTATTGTGTTTATTTCAATCTTTATGTCGTTTTTGGCAGTCATCATGCTTCGCAGATATTTAAAATCGTGCACATTTTCAAAGCGTTTATCGAGTACGCTCAGGTGGGAGGTTTGGATCCATCCAAGACTTTTTTTTTTTTGATTATTTGATTTATTTGATTTTCTCTTTATTTACTTTTAAGCCGTCTTCCTTTCCTGCTATTATTAGACTTCTCTTAAGTGTTTGCTCACTATCATCCAGAAAGTCCAGATCGTCAGTGTAAGCCAGAGCGGATGTGATTCCATTAAGGGGTAACACCACTCTAGAGGCCGAAAAAAAGGTGTAATTTTGCGGATTTTTCATGGGATTATGGGAAAAGGGATTGTATTGAAATTTACAGGGTTTATTCAACATATATTGAAGTATAAAATTTTTTTTTTTATCGATTTCGTGCAAAATGGCGGCGCTACAGCGGATCTCCGATACAAGGTTTTTTTGAAGACGCTCCGCGGGCGTACCCATTCCTCGGCAACCGTGAGAGCTGGAACAAAAATCCAACATTTTTTTGAAACTACATACTAATAGCTATCGAAGTACGTAGGATTTTTCTTTTTTTTCAATTTTTGTAGAAACTGTGCATATCTGAACAAAAAGTATGAATTTTCGACTAAAAAAAGAGCAGTAAATTTTTAATAAAACAAGTAATTTTCAAAATATCAAAAAACGGCTACGTATTTCGGACGAGAATATATATACATATGAAGCTACTGTAAAAATTTGAAGTCGATCCATGCAATAGTTTTGAAGCTACGAGTACGCCCGATTTGAAAAAAAACAGTTTCGAGAAAAACGAGAAAAACATTGAACCATGGTGGACTTCTCATAAACCACTATGCCCATAAGCAATAGAATTCGGTGCGCTCCGAGGCGTTGCGGCACATTTAAGAATTAGACCCCTTCCACATTGAATTTCAATATACAACCAATTGGATATGTTTTTTAAAGTCCTTAAGTATACTTTAAGCAAAAAAAAAAAATCGAATTTTTGAAAATCCTAGAGTGGTGTTACCCCTTAAGGGTTACTCCCTAAATTTTCTTGAAGGGATCTCATTCGAGGGTTGCTATTTATATTTTGAGCCTAATAATGAAAAGACAGTAAATTATTATCAAGAATGGCTTTATTGTTTTTCGAAGTATTCTCCGTGATGATCAATACACTTTTGCATGCGCTCGAACCAATTTTCGTAACACTTTTTCCACTCCGATTGAGGTACCTGCAAAACATGGGTTTTAAATGCATCAACGGCTTCTTCAGACGCTGGAAAACGTTGGCCACGCAATTTATTCTCGATATGTGGGAATACAAATAAGTCATTTGGTGCCAATCAGGATGACCCATCAATTCGATGTTTTCGCCAGTCAAATAGGTGGTTGTTACAGTCGATGTGTGAGAGCTTGTATTGTCATGATGAAGGATGATCCTTCGTTGGCGTTTTTTGTATTTCACCAAGCACTTCTGAATTCACCGTTTTACGGTTGCCACATGTCCAGTTATTCCGAAGAAACAGGCGATCATTCGTTTCGAGGTTCTTCGCGAACGAATCACTTTTGTCGGATTTGGCTCATCTTGGAAGACCCATAAAGTAGATTGCTGTTTTGTTTCGGGCTCATACGCATAGATCCAAGATTCATCAGCTGTGTAGATGTTATACGCAGCTTTTGATGCGCCGCGATTGTATTTCTTGAGCATTTCTTTCCACCATTTAACACGATCATCTTTTTGAGCTTTTGTCAAATTATGCGGGATCTAACGCGACCAATCTTTTTCACAAATGTTCATACAATATCTTATTGATGCTCGTCATACTAATGCCCAAGGATGCCCCAATCTCACGATATCAATATCAGTTCGTGCACAACATCAATGTTTACTGGCACAACAATTCATTTTAGACGACCTTCACGACTTTCATCCCTGAGCGAACTGCGACCAAATTCGTTTAAACCAGCGTTTCACAGTGGCCAAGGATATGGCTTCATCGGCAAAAGTCGAAGTAATGTGATTTATGCACTCCTGTCTTGATAATCCACGTCGAAATTCCTAAAAAATCATCGCACGAAAATGTTCACGAATTACTTCCATTTTTTCGCTGAGACAAAATTTGCAAATAACGGTAAACAACACAAATTGCGCTGAAACGATAACATTTTCGGAAGAAAGTTTTTTGTTAAAAAAGTCAAACTTTCAATTGGAAACGTCAGTTGACGCCATTAAACACTTAGTGTTGCCAAGGCTCAAAAATAAATAGCCATAAGTCCAGCCTATATTAAAAAGAATTGGTGCCAAGGGGTCTCTATGTTTTAATTCTTCACGATCCTCGAATGTTTTAGATAAGTCGTTTCGCACTTTAACTCGTCCTTTGTTTCGCTTTAGGCATGCTTTAATAACCTTCACCAACTGTGTCAGGGTTCCCAGCTTTACAAGGGCATAGAGTTATATGCCTTTTCAAAATCTAATTGATGGGCCATTTCTTGGAACTTTTCTAAAAGCTGTAATCGTATCGCGTATACATATATACGAGTACGTCGCATAATAAAAATCCGGTCACTCGCCGAGCGGTCCGCCTGAAGCCACATTGGTAGTCTCCGATTATTTCTTTGAGAAAAGAGAGCACTTTGCATCAACTTGCTAGTAGTGATATTGCCCGGTAATTTTTGCATTGTGTGGCAAAGACACAACAAGGAACTGTACGGGCTGTAAGGCAACTGAAATATCTCTAGTCTAAGATCGCTAAGCCATGCTAAGCGAAGGTTTAGTGAAGGGTTTTGCTCGCTTTTCCCTTTCTAAATTAATTTCTATTTCCAATTGTACATTAATCTTACAAAAAAAAAAGAACTGAAAAACCTTTTGCAAAAATGTTCGGCGAAATAAAAATATCTATCTATCTGCCTATGTTAAGTGAATGGACACCACTGCTCCGGCCCAAAGAGTGTTTGATTCCATCGCCGATGAACCAAATAACTGAGCGAGCTGGCTAGGGAGGCTTATTGGTGGGGACATAGATACACTTCGAACTGTGGCGCCATCTACATCCAATTAAAAGGTGTAGGCATACTCTGATGATTATTTTTTGATTAAGCCATATTCATAAAAACTAGATATGCCTTTAAAATTCAAGGAGTTTCTTCACCGACTTCTAGAAGAAAGGAAGTCAGGCTGAGGGAGTCGTCCATAATTAACAACTTTAGAGCTGCTATAGGAGACACTTGTTAACGACCAAGACAAACGATGCTCCATGCAATGGGCAAGGTTTCCTACAATCAAAACTTGCGAGTAAACTTGTCAGACACTCATAGACTGCAATTTTATTTTTCCATCTGAAAGTTAAGCTCTCAGATGGTGCTCTGGCACCAGTCACATCAGCCCAGAGCTAAACCGTGCTTAAGGTACTCGCAACGAAATCGACCAATTTCTGAAGCAGGTGATGACTGGTGATGATGAAAAGTGGATCACTAAAGACAACTTTAAGCGTAAACGGTCGAGGTCGAATCACGATGAGCCGTCGTAAGCAAGAATTGACGGCCAGAAAGGTTTTGCTGTGTGTTTGCTAAGTAATCACTTACTGTGAGCTGGTTTCCTACGGCAAAACTCTTAATTCTGACATGTACAGTGAACAATTAGATCCTCTGAAGGGGGGGTGGTAGTGGTGCAATGGTAATCATCCCCGACTGTTGAGCGGAAGGTCTGTAGAACAATTCCTATACAGAAAAATTGGTGCAACAACACCAGTTGTAAATGAGAGATGATCAAAAAAATGCTGACGAAGGCATACACTCGCAGTATAAGATCACTTCAAGGTTCATACTCTGTATGTGCATTTCCAATATAACATCTTAATGACATTCAAACTAATAAAATTTCTATAAACTGCAACCAACGCGACAAATTCAGTCAAATCTCTCGAATCCGATCTAGGACAACAATCCCCGGAGTGTAGTGAGGGAACATCTTTGACACAAACCATCTGCACCCCGTCCAGGTTGTGTGACAAACACCATAAGAAGGTAGTTCTTGAACTTGCACGACCCTGTAAAAAAAAAGTAATCGACCAGAAGCCAATAGGAAAGGAACCGAGGTCCATAACAACAACGCCAGATCACACACAGCGATAGAGACTCGCCAGAAGCTCCAGGAGCTTCTGAGAGGTTTTGAGGTTCTTATGCATCCACTTTATAATTGGGACTTGACACGAAGGAAGGCCTAATCTGACGGTGCCCTATTTACAAGATGCCCTTATCTAACAATGATCGGCTTCGGGCAAGTCAGATATAAAAGATTGTAAGTCATACATGGAGTGCGACGTGGCTTAGTGGGTAGAGTTGGCTCCGGTCACGATCATCGACTATGTTAGTAATTTGAATACAATTTACAAATTTTCTCATTACCACCGAAATTTGAATTGATTTCCTGGAAACAGATAGGAAAAATCGGCTTAAGAACCTGTCTCTTGATCTAACAAACTATTCTCCTTACAATGGTTATAAGTCCTTCTAATCTTTAACTATGACTAATGAAAATACTCCTAAAAATATTCGTACATTTCGAAATTTGTTTTTCATAGATAATTCATCATTTTTTAAAGCACCATCGATTAAGTCAACCCTACTAAATCAATATTAGCCGAATGATATCGACTTCACTTTTGATTTATCGAACCAAATACCTTTACGATAATCTCTACGTATTTATCATATAAAATTATGTAAAACTAATTTGTAACAAAAATAAATGTTTCCCCGATGCGTGATACACATATTTTCCGCGTTGCATTCATCCCCAAACTGTGCACAATATACTCTGAATCTGGCAATGCCATTTCACGTCAGCTTCCAACAATACCCCCATTGCTGTCAAATACTAGCGAAATTTCCCTGTGAAACTGACAGTACTCCCAGCCATTCACTCTTTCCGAATTTAACACCTGCCATTCGACATTCTGTATTTTGGATCGAAAAGAAAAAAAAAATCCAGCCAGTCGCTGAACTGTCAACTTGACCGTTGTCCACTTTCTATTTTTCACTTCTTTTCTTCGCGGCAACGACTATAATTGCTGTGACATACCAATACAAGAAAAGGAAACAACTCGCCGTACTTACTTATCGGGACAAACCACTATCCGGCCTTACATCACACTGATGTGAGGCGAAAATCAAACTCCAATTACTACGCAATACCCCCCCGTCCGTGAACGAAGTAGGTTGATACGCGTTGCCGTTCTCATTCATTCATCATTCTCATTTCTATTCATTTTCGTTTCGTTCGAAATAGAAATAAATAACAAAAACAAACAAATTTTCTGTTTACAGTTCACAGAGATCGTACCCGACATGGACGAGGATTATATGTTCAACGAGAAGCAATCAATTCGTGACTCAGCGCGATCTCTGAAAAAATACGGCAGCACCTGCAATCACATGAGAAACAACGAAATTCTGGTGCGGCATGAAGTCGAGAAAACCGACACGCTGCAAGGAATCGCACTCAAATACGGATGCACGGTAAGTGTCCACAAATACGATATTGTGCCGAATGTGCGGCTCGGTAGTGTCGTCGTCCTGGCCGAGAACATTGATTTTTTCCTTCCTCCCTCGTTACGCTTGTGATATCGTCAATGTGAAAGTAAATATTTGTGCCACGGGCATATGGTCTATTATTAGGCGAGGCAGAAGGTTCGCATAATGACTCCCCGTCCCGAATGTCGGCTTACATTTCGTACTCCTTCCCAGCAGAGGTCTGTTCCCATCCTTTCCTGCGATGGAAATTTTTTTTCTCAAACCCCGCACATCAGATGATATACATCGAAGACTACAGGTCACGAGGTATGGGCTGTATGTAGATAATACTTGTTTGGTTAGCAAACACAGTCTGTGTAGAAACTTTTTCGGCTGGGTGGTGCGCGGGGGGAGCGCAACACATTACTTAGCGTGCAACCGGGTGTGCGATGATTACTAAAGCTAATTTCAAACGAGAATTGGGTTTTGTGTCTGGGTGCCATCGATCAATTGCTGAAATATTCCCTTTGTTTCGCGGGCAAATACAGTTCTCTTAATAAGAAAAAAAGACTGCTCTGCTGCAGTTAGCAAATTGTCTTTCAGTTATGTGAGTGATGAACTCGCGTTATCTTGTTCTACATTTTTTATCTTTAGTGTTGGATCTGGGAATTTGTCTTTGTCGTTCTTTCTACACGCGAACAAGTGCTGTGGGCGTATGGTTATTAAATAATTGAAATTTAGCTCAGTGGGAGCGAAAGTATGCTGGTGTTTTGGGATTTGAACTTTGAGCGAGGATCGCTGCCTCGGAGAATCAATTGAAAATGCATTCACCTCCGGACAGGAATGAAGTCACCAACGGGCTGCTGGGTTCATCGATATGTTCAGCTTGTTTGCCTTGGGTCTTATCTCATTTCCGTTTTCGTGAGCGAACCGCGAATATTATGGAGGAAAATCGTGTGGGATGCGGACGTGTAGAAATCGAAAATGCATTTGGTCTTATCGGTTTGCTGAGAGTAGCATTGATGAGACTGGAATTCAACCTCTTTGTATATATCAAAGAAACTGCTCATTGCCTCGAAGCAACAAAGAGTCTGGTTCTTTTAATGCATGGATCGTTGGTGGAGCATTGGCGTAGACCTTGTCATTAACAACGTCCAAAGGGAGAAGTCCAATGGCTCTAAATCGCACGATCTCTGCGGTCCTCAGTCCATTCATTTTGTGGAAAAAAGTTTATTTCCAGCACCCGGCAGGCAAAAGTACGGCGTTGTGCGTTACCTTACTTGCCTACTTAAATGGCGCTGTAGTTCGGAGTATACTTCGGCCATAACCATCAAGTCCTCCACCCAGCCGAATCGCCCAAGTGGATGAAGAGGTCACTTTCTTTGCATGCTGGTAAGAATTATTCTGAAGCTGAAGGGTGACGTTCTGGCCAACACGTCAGTTTTACGCGTCTTTTTTGATGACTTCATTTGGATATTTGGCTTTGCCCCCATTTATACGCAATTTAGGCGCTCCTGCTTCAATGCTTCATTGACGTCTGGCTGTGATCAGACTTGAAAAAGATCGTGCCTTTTGTATTGGCCAGTTCCGCACGGTTCTTGGTTTTTCCCCAAGATCTGTCTACTGTGAATAATTGGTCTGAATTTTCCTGGTCTAAAACCACACTAATAGGAACCGAGTATTAATCGTTTCTGGCGTTCAGACAGTATGTCGGAGAAAATCTTGTGATGTGTGATTTTTTAAGCATTTAGTTTTTAATTGTTAAAAGAAAAGAGAAGAAAAATGTAAAAGTGTAAAAAGTTTATATTTGAATTGATAGACCAATGCCTGCCATTTATTTTTCAAAGATTTTTTCGTGTAAATATTGGCCACGATTACGTTCATATGGTCCATATGGAGAGTCAAATTTTGAGTAATTTTTTGTAAACATATGAGTTGGTATCTCCAATCCTTCCAAGGCGGCAATGGACAATAGCTTGTCAGCATAGACGAGTGAATTGACGCATCCCCATAAAAAGTAGTCTATATGCGCAAATTTGCACGATCTCGCCGGAAAATTCCCCGGTCCAAAACGATCGGTAAACTTCTCACCGAACTCATTTCTTAATTGGTCCAGCGATTTACGTGCTGCGTGGCATGTAGTGCCGTCTTGCTGCAACCACATGTTGACCAGGTTTCGCTTGTGCATTTTGGGCAAAAAAGACTTCGAAATCATTGAATGATAGCGGGCGCTCTTGACTAATGGTTCTCCCGGGCCATAAATCGCACGAAATAGTGCATTTTCCGGATGCTTGCATTGGCATCTCTTGTATTGCCTAAGGTTGCTCATCAGGCCAAATACGGCAGTTTTGTTTATTAATATACCCATTCAACAAGAAATGAGCTTCGTCGCTGAAAATAAATTTTCGATAAAAGCGGACCTTCCTTCCGCTCTTCCAAGACCCTGCGGCAGGTCGTTCGACGTCATTTCTTTCACGAGTTGTATTTTGTAAGGTTTAAGCCCAAGATCCTTGTGTAAAATCGTAGTCGAAGAACACAATCCGTGATGTCCAATAGCGTGAAATTGGTGCAAAATTTGGTCACTAAAAGCATTTTTCACGCAGGACGAATTTTGATAATATAATAACACCTTAATGACATTGAAACAAAAAAAGTTACTCTGAACTACAACCAACGCGACAGATTCAGTCGAATCTCTCAAAAAATCCTATCTAGGACAAACACCCCCGAAGTGTAGTGCACGAACATCCCCAACACAAACCATCTGCACCCCGTCCAGGTTGTGTAAGACGTACACTCTTGAACCTGCACGAACCCTATAAAAAAAAGAGAGAACGGGACTCATCCCTCAATTGGTTCATCAATTCGGATACTCTGTGTCATGTAGCGCCATCTTGCCAGGTTCACCTCGTGCATTTTGGGAAAAAAATTGGGCGATAGCGGGTGACAAGGACGGTAACGTTATTCTTACTTTCATTTTTGAAACAAAATTATGCCACCGGTGCTGCCAGACCATGAATCGCACCAAACAGTACAGTTTGTACGTACTACACATACGGGTAGGTGGCTTGACGTCCTACAGCATGAAACTGGTGCGAAATTGTTGTGGTCACTAAAGTTTGATTTGCTTGCTTTGTAGGTGGATCATTATGACCGTAAAATGGTCGAAATGCTCGAAAAACAGAACACGAATTTTGATAAAAAAATTCAATAATTTGTCATTGTCGTTCGGGTGTAAGTCTTTCCATAATGAAATGGCAATGCTAACTGAGCCCAATTAACTTTGATAAATATCACGAAACCACGCGTAAGCTCTCTAAAATGGAATACTGAAAAACCAAACAGCCATAAAATCACACTTTATAAACGATGTCGAGGAGATTTGTTCCCCCTGAAGTTGAAGGTATAGGGGTTTCCTTTTTTTATGGACAAAGCAATTCAACGTGCCTGCTATCCTCCGACCATATCTATCAAATCAGTTGTTGCACGTTCCGAATCAACTCATCTCGAATTGCTTAACATAACTCAACAGGCAATCCGCTGAGCCAGCATCTTTGTTACGCTTCCGCTTCGAAATCATTATGTTAAGCTAGTATAATTCGAGTTGGGGAAATTACCTCCGGACTGTTTCGCTCTGCCTGCCAATGTTAGGTCCGCGGAAGTGGTCTTCCACGTCTTCATCGCTGCAGGCTTCCGCTATGGCTTTACTCGTATAGTCTTTTTGTAAACATTTTCGAACGTTATTCCTGCAATAGAATCCTCCATCTTCTCGATCTCGATCCCACTTCTAACCCATCGACGGAGGTGATCCGTTGGCTTAAGAATAGCGAGGCCGAAGGGGTCCGCCTAATACCATCTTAAATATTCTCTTAAAGAGACTGACATCATACGCTGAAGAAATAATCGGAGACTACCAGTGTGACCTCAGGAGGAATCGCTTTCTGGTTATGATCGCACTCGTCATCAAACCAGGGGTTATAGATGGTAGGTGTTCTTGTTGATGGTAGTTTGAAACCGATCGCATCCGAGGTGCCCATCCTGACGGGCCTTTGACAACCTCTTCATTGCTGTTCTATGTTTTGTGCAGATTTCATAGAGACTGAGAGAGTTTGAGGAAGACCTGATTGGGAAAGATTGTGATTATCTCTTGCGACTGTAGCTTTTTAAGTTTAATTTTAGTGATGCTATTTGACTTCGTTGATTCTATGAAATACTCAATCGTGCTTTGCCGGCAGTCGTCAACAGGTGATGATCCGAATCAATGTTGACTCTTGATAAGGTTCAGGCATCCAGCGCGATTGAGAAATGACTATCGTCGACCGCAATGTGATTAGTTTGGTTGATCTTCGACTAATCCATCAAATAAGGGACCCACCAGACCCTGTTATGCATTTAAAAACTAGGTCCCTTCGCATAATCCTACGTTTCCCTGATATTCATTTAAAAATGTCCTCTTTACTTCTCGCATTAAAATCTCCTAGAACGACATGATGTCTTAGCTGGAGCATTCGTAGATGATAGATGGACATACGGCCGATGTCCCAAATGCAATGTGCGTGATCTGTTAGCATCACTTCTTGTGTCAACTGCATCTTGTAAGCATTTAGGCTAAGATCTGTATGTAAATGCGATGCAAAATGGTTGCAGGTAGATCCAGCTCCTGTGATAGTCCGAAAACCGGTACACATCTGGGTTTTCAGGCACACTCTCAGCTCTGGCGACGATATTTTCAACTGATCTTGCCGGACGAACATGAGTTACAGTCTTCACATCACTTACCTGTACAAGACGTTCAATTCACTATAGGATTGCGATAGGGTGCTTGATGGAGATTAAAAGTGGTACGAACTTTATCAAAGGTTTGCGCGGTTGAATTTATGATATTTCAACAAGTTGTGCGAGGGTGTATCTATCCATATTAAGTGATTTTCCAATTCTCCCTTACTTAATATCATCGCGATGATAGTCGAATGCTGACAGCCAACAATGGCGCAAGATTTCGAATGACACTTTTTGTTGGATAGAAACCAAAAGAAGAGGCAACAACTTTACATGTTTTGTTATTATTATCTTGTAGAAAGTATTTTCAAAACAGAGCTGTTTCCTAAATTTATCTAGGAGAAGATCGTCCCTTATCTCGCGTTCAGAGTTTATTTATGCGGGCGTGTCCAAAAAGTTCAAGGAATTTAACAATTGCGTTTTCTGTACTGGTCCGATTCATGCGATCAGCGATTATTTATTCGTGTAAACAATAGATCAGAGAATTTGCACTAAACCTTACTATAAGGATGGAGTAAGTGAAGCAATAATTTCGAAATATCACTTTTTTTGAACTAGCTTTAAAAAAAATTCGGCCTTATGGCCATGAAAATTCTCTTTAAAACCAAGGAAGCCTTTATCAATCTGTATTTGGCCAGTTGGTGTTATGTAGGATGCGCCACTTTTGAATAGGAGAAATCAACCAATAATCGTTGGCTTGCTTTCAAACGTAAGTCCCTGGTAGCATGCCACAGGAACTGTCTCTGTCCAGAGAGAATGTCATAAACGTTCAAATACAAATATGTTTATTGGCTGCTCTACTCTCCCCACTGGTATATTGTTTTGTTTTCGCGTCTAATTGCTTTGAATCCGACTCAACCTCCCTTGGGCCCAATCAATAACATCAAAAAGCGAAACAATCCCGCATCATAATAAACTTCAACACGCGAAAGTACTAACCTGACCTTGAATGTGCAATATTTCATGCTCCAAACAAACCTTCCACGCTGCCATGGCATTTAGTCATTGCAAAAAAAAATACCCAAACACCATAAAACTGATTATATCAACGCTAATGCATTCATAGTACACCCATGCATGACCGGCAAAAATCAACAAAGTGAATGGCACAAGACCTGAGTGCAAGTCCATTACCTCCTATGTCCTTGCACGATACCATATGGCCTACATCCTCATGCTTTAAGCTTTCCTTTTCAATCAATTGCACTCCACCCTTCCCCTATGTTTGTCGACACACTGCATAGCAGTTGTTGCATACTCGGGTCACTTAATGGCACACAATGGGCACATAGAAAAAAAAGTGTCTTGCCCTTGCGGTTGATAATCGCCCACTCAGTTCACGGATAAACGCTATAGTCGCAGCTTGTCACCAATCAATTTTGCATTATTATCTTATCGCCGATCGAGGGCTTAAAAACCAATGCCCAACCTATCGTACGTCAATCACTCGCTTCTGTAGAATATTGAACGATTAATAAAAATCACTTGAGCCAGTTGCCGTCGATAAGGACGACGGTAAACAATGACTAATTGATTATGAGTGAGTGCTCATCACTTTCATTTTTTTCCCGTTTTCATTTTCAGACAGAACAGATACGCCGAGCCAATCGTCTATTTGCATCCGATAGCCTCTTCCTTCGCCAATTCCTACTGATTCCCGTCGAGAAATCATCGCCGTACTACCCGAAGGATGATCGACCGCAGCCGTTGCCTACGCGACCATATTCGATTGCGGGCAGTGAGATGCTAGTGAATACCGAACAGAGCCCACCACAACAGAACCACACGAGTAAGAATGGCAGTAAATCGATGGATTCGGTTACGATGAGTCCGGAAGAGGAGAATAGGAAATGCATCGATGATTTTCTCGGCAAAATTGATTCAACGATAGCCGAATCAAAGAAATATGTCGAGAAATCGCAGTGCAACAGAACAGAGTAAGTTTGTTCTTGGATTTTATTGATCTTTTTGGCCATTTTGCTAAGTCTATTTTTAGAGAGGGTTAGACGTAGATGCATTTTTGATATTCCCCAATCGGATGAGTTGGATGAAAGAAGGGAGAATCGAAGATGTGGCATTAAAGATGTCGACGGTCCTTTAGAATTAGGCAGATATCGCAGAAGCACAATATTTGAAAACCAAAGCCTTCCGCCCTGAGGACTACACCCTGATTTTAGGTGATTTTTATGATGCCATATTCCACATAATAGATAGAGTGGCATGATTGGCTGGATATGGTTACAGCCAATTAGGTAGTTAGGACATAACAATTTTGGATGTTATTACAAAGTCACAACATTTTTTATGATCTGTAATTGTCAACATGGCTCGATGAGAGAGTTCGGATCCCGATGACACAAACGCCTTCGAATGTTCATTTCGCGGCTACTCGCCAAGTTTTAAATTTTTATCATGGTAAAATTCACGAATTCATTTGAAATGCCGAAAGTTATCAGATGCTCTGCATGACTTTGAAGAAACACCTAAATTTCATAAAAAAAAATCATTTTCTGGGATGGAATTCAGTTGTGGCCAAATAGCTTTGTCAATAAGCAAAATATGAACTATCGACAGCAACAAGCCCCCATTTACTTCAATAGTTTCCATTGAGTGACCGAGTGGGGCAGATTTCATGCAGGAAGCGTATTTGGACCGCGTTTTTTGTCGATGAAAATGATCGCCATGCTACGGTCAATAGAGCTCGCTATCGTATCATGTTGAAAGACTTGAGGGTGCTACGTGCCATACGACTGATCTATTCAATGAAAAGTTCGTTAATCGTGTGATCTCGAGAAATGGCCACTTCGCGTAATTTACGTTAAATCGTAAGAAAAGTATTGGGTTGTTTTCGAGTTTCCCCCGATCGAGTTCAGGATTACAAGAGACTAAGTTGACTAAAGGTGAGGTCTAAAAAACGAATTTAAAGAACGACAATCGGAAAGGGGACAATTAGTGAGTCTTTATAGTCTTCTCAATCCTAATGTCAGCTTGAATGTCTGATGCATTCTTAAGGCATCGTAATACCGATATATATCAGGCTATAAAGAATTTTTTTTTTTTTTTTTTTGTTGGAGGCTTCTACTATCTGTTGGAGCACCCAGACACAAATACTGGTCCATTGTACTACCAGACAGACACCTTGTCTTTATTGTATTTTCCCCGTTGTCCGGAGAAAAGTGAGGAGGGGCTCCAGTGATGTAGAGCTAAGAGATTCGCCACCCACCACGTCGGCCCCAAGGGTATGCCACCGTGCGCGAGCGAAGGCGGGACAGTCGCAGAGAAAGTGTTCTGCTGTGTCATGCTCCTCGCAACATGCAGCACAGGTAGGCGTCTCACTGATGCCAAGCACGTAGAGATGCTTGGCAAAAGTGTAATGGCCCGTAATGACGCCCGTTAGCCTTCTGCAATCATTTCTCCTTAAGGATAAGAAAAATGTTGCGGACTTTTTGCAGACGTCAGGGCGTACGCGCTTAGTCATTCTGCATCCTGGATATTCCCTCCATCTGCGACTGTGTACGTTAAAGACCCAGTCATTGATGTCAGATTTGACCGTGGAAGTGGGTAGACCTAAGGCGGGTTCAGATCCTGAGAAACTCTCCTCTGAACCCCTTCTAGTGAGTTCATCGGAGATCTCGTTTCCTGGGGTTCCAGAGTGACGTGGGACCCATACAAGCCTAAGTGAATTTAGTCTTCCGACTTGGTCCAAAAAGGTCTTGAGTTCATGCACTAATTAGGAGTTGGATAGAGGGTTGAACACAGCTTTGAGTGCAGCTTGGCTGTCACTGCAGACACATATGCTTTTTCCCCTCCACCTGTATTTCACAACATAGTGCATGGCCATTAGGATTGCGTAAATCTCCGCTTGGAAGACAGACGCATATTTTCCTAACGAGAAGTGCAGTCGAATGTTTTCGCGCTCAAAGAAAACTCCAGCGCCAGACCCCCGCCCAGTCCTGAAGCAATCTGTAAGAATGCGAAGACAGCCCATTCCAGGTCCAGTGTCCGGCCAAAGCCAGTCCTGACGCCATGGAAATGTGACTGTGAAATTACAGCGCAATAGGATGGCAGGTGTCATTGCGTCAGAAGGCATATCCATGAGACAGGGGTCGCGCAAGTACACTTTCACTCCACTGCGAGTTGTACCAAAGACCATTTCTCTTGAGGCGAGACATGGCTTTTAGTGCGCACCCTCTGATGTATGTATATGTCAAGGGGTGGAATATTCATCATAGCATCTAGAGCAGCTCCTGGTGTGCTGGGGAAAGCCCCCGTGCAGCTGAGACAGACCGATCTTTGGAGTTCGGTGAAAAAGGCCCCGACGTGTTTGCGAGTTAGCCTGTTCCACCAGACAACCGATGCATATGAAATTATCGATTTTATCATTGCCCTGTAAGTCCAGATGACGTTTTTCAGCGATAAGCCCCATGTTTTGCCTTTGCGTTGCCAAAAAGCTGACAGCGCTTTGCTGGTTTTGGACTCAACATGTTTTGACCAAAGAAATTTGCTATCCAAGACGACTCCCAGGTTCTTAGCTTTCTTGGATATTAGGATGGGAATGCCGTTTAACACCAGAGTAATGCCAGTATTTTTCCTTCTTTTAGTGAAGAGAACGACATCAGTCTTAAGGGATTACCCGACAGCCCATTACTCGTGCACCAGTCTTCGATCACATCTAGCGCCGCCTGCGCTTTGAGACAGACATTCGCTTAACATGAGCCGACAGAGAGAACAGCAACATCATCCGTATAGGCCTGGGCATAGATTCCAGAGGCATTGAGAGCATCGAGCAGAGAGTCCACCACCATGCACCATAAAAGCGGAGACAAGACGCCACCTTGCGGGCAGCCCATATTTACTCCAGACTTGACACATTGTTCGAGGCCTGCACCAGCGATCAATGTCCTGTGCACGAGCATTGCTTTGATCCACAGAACCAGTGCTTCATCTACGCCATGCCGTCTAGCAGCGTTACACATGCTGTCGAAAGTAGCGTTATCAAAAGCTATAAAGAATGCAAACTTAGATAAAGAAGATGGAAACAAATAGTATAAGGGCTAAGGCGTGTTTAGTCCGAGAGCTGATTGCTTAGGCATTTTTATCGACATAGCATAGAGAACCAGAAATTGATGCAAAACGAAGTTGTGTTTTATCTATAAGGACCTTCTGAATTATGAGTCAGAGCTGCGAAATCTTCTAAATGATGCGCTGTTTTGAGACCAAAGAATTTAGTCACATAGCAGGGAAGAGCTATAAGCCGTTGAAAAACTATAGTTGCTTTTTACCAAACCGTAATCATTCCTTTATTCCTCTTTGTCAAAGAGGCTTGGAAAATACCAAAAGTGGATGAAGAGACCCCACAATGTAAAGGCATTGGGTTAGTCAGACGTCTATGGATTCAACGAAGCGTCTTCGATTCCAATCCTGATGGACGGCACAACAGAACACGATCACAACTAAGGTGGCACATAGGTGGGAAAGGATCCCAGCCAACTGGGTTCGTACACTGAAAGCAGTTGGTGAGGCTTGTTCATTGACAATCCGGTTCACCACCAACTGCAAGGCCAACTTAGTAAGTTTAAATTTTCGGGTATCACGAGCTTCTTTATATTGGGACACAACTCCACAGCTATCTATGGATATGGATGTAATACGTAAACCATATATTGAGTGCAATGGCAACAGTGCTCAAGCTAAGGCGCCCGGCTCGGCAATCAACCGCGCACCGGATCGTATTGCATAAACCAATCACTCCAAGTCCAACCAACTAGTCACAACCAAGGATCGATAACTTTATAAGTAGGTTAGGTGGCTTCCCTCCGTTAAAGGCGATGGGGATCAGATAGACAAAGTTCGGGCCATTGCGCTACCACTTGAGTCGGTTATCGCTACTTTTGAAACCATTTTGAGTGCTGAATAAAATTCGATGTTTTGTAGATCTCTGTTTCGGATAGGTCCGTTAGTTCATTAAAGAAATATTCTCGCAAAAACCGTGTTCTTAAGGAGGCTAGGGCAGGGCAATTATATAGGAGATGAGGAGAGGAATCTTACAGCATGTTTTCCTAAAGCACAATGACTCCAATTAGGCTGCTTATAATCTGTCTGCGTATTTTTAGCAGGCTTCCGGTTTTACGTTGACAATACCTGGGCCAGGTTCGTCTCATATAATTGCATGCTTCAAGCTCACGCCATCTCTCATTCGCATGTTGCAGTGCTTGTTTCGAGATTTTATATTTTTGCGTTTCCGTTTGTGTATATTTCCAGTGCAGTGCCTTTCCGTGGAAATTCATTCCCCTCCCCCTGTCGTCGTTTGGGAATTGTGGTTTTATAAAGAAGTCTACTGCTCAAGTTTAAAATGTCGTTTTTTTTCATGAAAAATACGCTATTATTTAAGAACAATGGCAAAACATTTTTTATTCAAAGTATTGGCCCTCGCTTTCTACACATTTTATCCATCTCTGGGGCAATTTATGGATATCATTCCAAAAGAAAGCTTCATCTTTCATTGACATCGATTCATCGAACCATTTTCGTACATCCTCGAAAGTCTTGAAGTGTTGCTCGCACTGTCTGAGCATCGAGTATTGCATCGATGAGAAGAGATGATAATCAGAAGGCGCCAGGTATGGTGAATACGGCGGGTGGGGGTAGAAGTTCCCAACCAAGCGAAGAAATCGTTTCTTTGACCACTTTAGCTGAATGTGCAGGAGCGTTGTCATGCTGCAGAATGACTTTCCCGTGTCTTCGAGCCCATTCTGGGCGTTTTTCGATCAATGCGTGGTTCAAATTTATCATTTGTTGTCGGTAGCGGACGGTATTAACTGTTTTGCCGGGTTTGAGAAGCTCGTAGTACACTACTCCCTTCTGATCCCACCACACACACAGCATTGTCTTCCTCCCAAAGCGATCCGGTCTTGCACTCGATGTTGATGGTTGTCCTGGCGTTACCCATGATTTTTTACGTTTGGGATTCTCAAAATTTTTCCATTTTTCATCGCCAGTTACAACCCGAGGCAGAAAACCCTTTCTTTCGTGGCGTAAATGCAGCATTTCGCACACAGTTTTACGTTTTTCCATCTGTCGTTCATACAGTTCGTGTGGAACCCATTTTCCAATCTTTTGAATCTTTCCCATGGCTTTCAGGTGATCGGAAATGGCTTGCCGAGTGACATTCAACTGCTGCGCCATAATTTGTTGTGTTTGTGTATCATCTTCGTCCAATAATGCTTGTAATTCGTCGTCTTCAAACTTTTTTGGTCGATTTTCGCGTTCTTTGTCAATAACATTGAAATCGCCACTTTTGAAACGTTGAAACCAGCGTTCACAAGTCTTGACGGTTGGAGCAAGATCGCCGTAAGGCTCTACAAGAATTCGATGACTTTCCGATGCTTTTTTCTTTTGATTGAACAAGAAAATCATTACATGCCGCAAATGCTCTTTATGTGGCTCAAAATTCGACATGTTTAACACGAAAAAGAAGTATGCTACTAACTCGTGAACAACTAAACGAATATGACGTTTTGTAGCAGGCTGTCATACCAACAAAATGGTGCTTTGGTTTCGACATATACTTCAATATGTTTTATGCGCCAACACTTGACAAAAAAAAACGACATTTTAAACTTGCACACCTGGTAGAGTCTGGAGTAAGTAGTTCGTGACTTCACTTAGATCATTGCTTTGCAGCAGAATACCAGCGTGTCCTATTTTGGAGAACTTCCAATGATTCCTTAAGTCGCAGCGCCGGTTTCTTTGCCTTTTCCTTGCCAAAAAGATCCAAGTGGAGCAGGTGAAGCATCCTTTGAACTCTACTTAGAAGTTTGCAATAGTTAGATCTGCACAGTGCCGGCCGCCAGACTAAGTAGCCGTACATTAGTATAGGTCTAATAATCGCCAGTGTGTAATATGGAGTTCAAAACCCCATCTGGTGCCCAAGGCTTTTTTGCAGGTGCATAGCGCAATTGTTGCTTTTTTGATATGTTCTTCCGCGTTTTCAACTTCCAGTTGAGTTTCCTGCCGAGTATCACGCCAAGGTATTTGGCGTGATCTGCGACTCTAAGGTAAGTCACATTGAGTTTTGGTGGAGTGATTTGAGGAATCTGCCGTTTTCTTGTGAATAAAACTAGTTCCGTTTTGGTGGAGATCGGGGACAGACGGACGAAACGACCTTTTCGATGTATGATTTTAACCAGAAAAGAAACAAGAGGAAACCGAATCTTTTTACCTTCATTAAATGATTTGATAATTACTCTTATTAAAGGCTTTGCTATAGTTGGTGGTGATAACATCTTTATATTTCTCTAGCGCAAGAAGGGTTTTGGAAACATATTCTAGGTTGGTGGTAGTTGGTTTTATCGAAAGCCAGTGTTATTGAAGGGAGGATGGGACCTGTAGATTATACTCGCAAACCACTTAGGAATTGTAGACAGTTTGGACGATAGTTAATAATTTTGTTTCCTTACCCCTTTTATATGGATGGGGAAGATGTACGAAGCCTTCCGCAGTTTAGGAAAAATAGCAATGGAAATAGCATATTGACTCATTTTTCCAAGACGATTCCTGGCAAACCATCAGAACCGGGGGAGTAGTTGTTTTTTAGGTCGTACATTTTGTTAACTACCAGGAAGTTGCTGTGCAATTATTAAAATAATAGAAGAAATCGCAGTCGGGTACGCGAATATTGGGGGTGGGAAAAAAGTTGGTGGCATTGTTCCAGATAGGTGGCGTCAATTGCAAATAACTCAGGAAACACAGACCGCAGCGACACCACTAAACGCTCATTGGAAAAGTGACAGTCCGAGCGTTACTTTGAGTGTGTAAACATCGAAATTGGTGCGCAGTGGTTGTTTGCATTAGAAAATAGAGATAAATAATGACAAATTGCACTATATTTGGCAATATTATTATGACAAAGGGAAGACCGCTGCGCAGGCTTGTGAAAAAAATTGCGCTGTGTACTTTACCGAAATCTGGTACACGGAAATGGTTCGCTCGCTTTCGTTTCGGTAATTTTGATGTGAAAGATGAGTTACACTCTGGTCGTCCAATTACTGAAAGAGCAGATGAAATTCTTGAAAAACTGCAGGAAGATAAGCATATCAGCAGTGTCGATATTGCTATGGGGCTAGACATTGACCACGCGAAACTGTCTTGAACCATTCACACAAAGCTGGCTACAAAAAGATGGGCTCCTCAAGATTTGAGCGTGAAAACATGATAGATCTGCGATGCGCTGCCGTTTCTAAAACCGGTGATGAAAAATAATCATGGACAAGGAATGCTGAGCCGTCACAAGCGTTCGCGAAGCAAGGATTGACGCCGAAAAAAGTGATGCTGTACGAGGGGCAATCAAAAAGTAACGATAGGCGGGTATTATTGCAGGGCCTAATTACGTGAAATCTATTGTTTTAAGTCACGCATACCCTCACTAGTAGCGTGCAGAACAATCATGTAAATAGTTCACCTTTTCTGGAAGATACATTCATTCAAACACGAGCAGTCGAAGAGATCACATCAAAATGAAGTATGTAAGAGCCGTCATTAAGTATCTTTGCCTGAAAAAAATGTCTACGAAAAAAATTCACGCTGACTTAGTGGAAACATTGGGGAACTCTGCTCCTCCATATTCCACAGTTGCAGGATGGAATAAGGAGTTCAAACTGGGCAGGACGTCGACTGAAGACGAACATCGCTCCGGGCGTCCATCCACATCCCGCACCGAGGATAATATCAAAAAAATCGAAGACATCGTACTAGATGTTAAGATCACAGGACTCTGATTTGGAAGCATTTAAAGTATCCTGACAGATGATTTGAACATGAAGAAGGTGTCCGCAAGATGGGTCCCAAGAATGTTGACCGACGAACAAAAAGAGAAGCGACTTCGACTTCAAGAGCGAATCTTGAGAAATATCAAAAGGATCGGGCGGCTTTTTGCACACGTTTTGTAACGATCGACGAAACCTGGGTACACCACTTCGACCCCGAGACCAAACAACAGTCTATGGCCGGGAAAAGACCTTCTCCGCCAACCCCTACGAAGTTCAAGGTTTCAAGCTCGGCAGGCAAGATTATGGCGTCTGTTTTTTGGGATGCCGAGGGAATTATCATGATTGATTATTTGGAGAAGGGAGCTAGTATTACAGGCTCCTACTATGCAGAACAAATAAGAAAGTTGCGGGAAGCCATTAAGGAAAAAAGGCGGGGCAAACTGTGTGCGAAGGTGTTGTTTCACCAAGCAAACGCACCCTCTCACAAAGCTCAAGTTGCGTTGGATGCCATACGGGAAGCGGGCTTCGAATTAGTTGAGCACCCTCCCTAATCTCCAGACCTAGCCCCCAGAGGCTTCTATCTCTTTCCTCGCCTCAAGGAACACCTCAGAGGCCAGAAATTTGCCGATGATAGTGAAGTGATGGCTGCCGTACAAGCGTTTTCCGAGGAGCAAGATGAAGATTTTTTTTTAAATGGAATACAAGCTTTAGAGAAGAGATGGACTAAATGTGTAAACTTATTAGGAGATTATGTAGAAAAGTAAATTTAATTTGAAAGAATAAATGTTGTATTATACATTGATTATCATTACTTTTTGATCGCCCCTCGTATGTGTGGTGGGATTGGAAGAGAATCGTCCACCATGAGCTACTTCCAGTTGATCAGACGATTAATTCTCAACTCTACTGTGGACAACTAGAGAGATTACGCCAGGTAATTGAAAGAAAGCGGCCCGAATTGAATAATAGGAAAGGCGGTGTATTCCATCGCGGTAACGCCCGACCACACACTTTTTCTTTGTTCTTTGATGACCCGTCAAAAATTGCGAGGTTTTGCTTGGGAGGTTTTGATGCTTTCACCGTATAGTCCAGATATAGCACCCTCTGGCTATCACTTGACGATTCCTGCAGAACTCTCTCAGCTGGTTTCAAAAGAAAAATAAGAAAACCACATGGCATCACGGTTCTACCCGAAAAATGGTGAAATTCATTTTTACACTATAAGAAAACCAACTGAATTATACTAAAAAAGCGCCACGAACTTTTTCCCACACCTAATATACAATAATATTATTACTGGTGACTGACTGAAAAAGGACGCGGAGAAATTTGATGTTGTCTTAGAGTAGGAGGATGAAAAATTAACAAACTGAAGGAGGAAGGAAGATTCTCTTTTGGCTATTGAATAGATTAAACAGCCTAGAATCTATGATTAGGTTCCTTTCAATTTGGTGAGGTAATCACAGTAAAGCGGCTCCAAGCGGTTGAAAAACCCGGAATAAGCTGTTTTGTATATAAGGTAGTCCTGTAGTAGATTTGAAATTACCACTGGTTCTGGAACTCTTACTGTACGTTCTTGTAACCTGTTATCTAATGCTAATGTCTTTTAAAAATATTTAATTTTAGTTATTGTCAACAGTTATACTTCAGAACTCTTACTTAACATTTCCTTGATTGGATTGTGTCGTATAAAATGTTGTAACAATTTCCTTTGTTTGCTCTTATTTTCAGCCTTCTTACGAGTCAGAGCGATGATGATCTATTTACCACCGGCGCCACGCACCGCAGAAAGAATAACAACTCCAATTCATACAAACACTATCAGCATAACAATCAAACAAGTCACACACGCCACAGCTCATCCGGCAGCACATCCGACACCGCGCAGCTACTAAACATCACTCAAGGCAAACGAGTGCAAAATTCCTTGCAGCGCCTCGAGCGGCAACAGGACGAGTTCTTCGAGTTGTAGCATAAGGTTAATAATCAACCAAACTATGATTATTTTACAAATTATTTACAATTCAATTGCAATTAATTCCTAATCTGTGTTAAAAGAAAAAAAAAAAAGACAAACTGCAGCCAACAAACAAACTCCATAATCCAATGATTCCATGATTTCGGTTTGTTTGAATTACTGATAACAAAAGCTAAACAAAGGGGAACTACCTAGAGAAACTATTTATTTTCTTGTTGATTGTGAAGATATTCTGTATAAAATGCCTTTTTCACGACGAAAATGAAATTCTATTTAACATTCTTACGTTTCGTTTCGATTTCTCTTTTTTCTTTTCTATTTCTCATTTCCTTTGAGTTTGTATTGAATTATTTAGTTTTTTTCTTGTACAATATTGTATGAAGGTCTCTACATAATATACTATGCAGCACGTATGATTTCTTATTTTTTTTTGTTTTTAATTTAAGCTCTAGCATGTACGTATGAAATTTATATTTAAACGCGATGAGAAGTATTAAAGCAAACTTATTTCGATGATCGACTTGATTTGTTTTTTTTTATTTTAACTTTGTTTGTTTTATTTGGTTTGTGTTCATTTCTACAATCCAGCAGTTAGGGAGGGAACGTAGCTAATTAATATAAAAGTTGTACATGAATGTATAGATGTTGTTATCTAGCTTTAGGTCCAATACAAAACCAAATCGATATCAGCTTTAAGAAACAGTAGACAAACAATTGTATATATTATGTAAAAATGTTTTGCTTGGTATTTAACACACTTATTAATTTTTTTTTGGTAGCAAAACCTATATGCAACCAAGTTACGTTTTATATTGCAAGCCGTCCAGTTACCGAGCTATTTTATGATTTAATTTTATTATCTGCTTAAACACTTTAGAGAGTAGACTGTCGCGAGTTATTTGTCATGCACTGTCATCAAGAGAACTTTAAGCGCAGTTCATACCTTGAACCTCAACGTTGATATACACTCTCCCAATGGGAGTCTAACTGACTACAGACATTTAAATCAGCTGCTTAGGTGCAGTCTGCTTCTCTCCAGCAAGCTTCTCTACCGGTTCCAACATTGACTCTCTGTTACCGCCGGTAGGCCCCATTATAAAAACGGGAAACTTTTCATATCTAGTTGAACTGATCTAGTTGTATCAAGTAGACTCTGAACCGCGGTAGTGACCATCCAATTGTCGGCTAACCATTTCTGTCGTTAAACCATACGAGTACTTAACTCGAAAGGGTATTTTAGAACGCTATGGAGTTTGATCGATATTAAGCATTTTTAAAACTTGTCATCGTCATCCGGAGGATGCGAAATACCACCCAGGCCCTCGTTGTGAAGTTCCTTCTCGCGTACAGCTCTTTCTTGTCTACACAGCTCGTTCCCGTCATACAGTTCCTCCTCGCGCACAGCTCCTCGTCCATACAGCTCCTTCTCGTCGGTACAGCTACTCATGCTTTTCGTTGTACTCACACACATCTCTTCGAGACAAAAATTCGGATTTTACAACGTTCTGTAATGATACTCGTACCTAAAGGTTAAGAAATCAAACTAATTCCCGATCTATCACGGCTCTCATTAAGGTACCTTTCACTCATCTGCGGTGGGCTTAAACTACATATTTTAGTCCGAAGAATACACATTTATCCTCATCTGATTTATTGTCAATTATAAATATTATATGCGACACCATAAGGCGCTCAACACAATGAAGCTGTTTATATGCGATTTTTTAAACGTTTGGTTTTTAAATGTCCAAAAAAAAAATCTCGCTAATAACACGTCTTCCAAGTTGACACTGACTTATCGCCACAGTGATTTGATGCATTTCCATAAAAAATAATCTAAAGGCGCCAAATTGCATCATCTAGTTGGACAGTTCACCGGGAGATATATTGCTCGTCGTTCTCATATTTCAATTGGTCCATCGATCCGTGTGTAGCGCCGCGCCGTCTTGCTGGAAACACATGTCGACCAGGTTCAGCTCATGCGACATTCTCACGCTCGTCTTTGTAAAAAATACGGACCGATGATTCCGTTGAACCATAAATCGAGCCAAACAGCGGATCTTCCTTTAGCTTTTCTAAGACCCACTCATCCAAAATTCGATGTGGCAGGTCGTTCAGCTTCAGTTCTTGAGCGAGCTTTAATTGATAAAGTTTTAGACCAAGAACCTTGTGTAAAATCTCTCACATGGTTGAGTCACACAATCCCAATTCACGGTCTTCATTAATACTGCCCATTACAGCAGCAATTTCTTCCACATTCCATGCTTACGGGTAGGTGGCTTAATGTCCAGTGGCGTGAAATTGGGGCAAAATTTGGCCGCTATGGCTTGAATTGCGGGCTCATTAGGTCGATTATCACGACCATACAGTGGTCTAATTGCGTGAAAAACATTTTTTATAAATCACGAATTTTAATAATAAAATTTAATAATTTATAAATTTTGTTCAGGTATAAGTCTTTCAATGATAAAATGGCAATGCCAACTGAGAATGTTTAACTTTGATATATGTCACGAATTACGCGTAAGGTGTCAAAAATAGAACACTGAAAAACCAAACAGCAATAAAATCATCTTTTAGAATTTTCGCGGTATACTATTGTTCATGGTTTTGGTGATCGTGCTCTTATAAATCTGCATTCAATCAACGGATAATGAGGTTATCTACCCCGAACTTTGTGAGAAATTCCAATGCATTGCTTACACTCGTAAGCTCCTTTCAGGATGTCAGGTTTTACAGAAAAACGGTTTCCCAGATTTTTAACATATGGTAAAAATGAATCACACACAACTTGTGACTGAGATCAGTTTCGACTCTGGTCCTCAATGAATGTTACGCGAACAAATTGGTGATCAAATTGGATAAGTTACCGTAAAGATTATGGTTCCTGACTCGGTGGTTGTCCCCACTCATTGTGTAGTCCCTCATCCTCCTTCACCCTTTACAGATTATATGTCACCAAAACTATTTGGATCTAAAGTGAATTTCAAATACAAGTATTGGACGAGAAGGGCAAAAGTCCATAATCCTTCAAAATCTTCGAAAAACTAATTTTTAACCAAAGATGATAGTCTATTTTCAAAATAGGTTGCTTTTGTTCTATAACTGCTCTTTTCATATCGGCTACAAATCCAATCAACCTCAACCAATTTTCCCAGACGGTCCGATTCCTTCCACTTGTGTGCCCCACCTTAAATGACGTTGACCTCAGCTGCTTCTTCCTTCAAGGCTGCAATCAAAGGTCTTTCTCCACCTAATTGCCAACCCTCTGCAAGACTTGCGGTTTAGTTAAGAGTGATCTTAGTTTTTCAAAAGAGAATTCTACTTTTATTTTATTTTTAGGGTACGCGCAGATTTAAGAGTTACGCTCTTATGGTGTTTGTCACACAACCTGGACAGGGTGACGATGGTTTGTGTCGATAATGTTCGTTCACTACTCTCCGGGGATGGTTGTCCTAGATAAGACTCGAGGGATTCGACCGAATTTGTCGCCTTGGTTGTAGTTCATAGTATTTTTTTTTTTGTTTCCATGTCATGAATTTTGAAGTAATCTTATACTGCGAATGTGATGGCTTCATCAGCATTTTTTTGATCATCTCTCATTCACAACTGATGTTGTTGCACAGTTTTTCCGTATACGAATTGTTCCTGGCTATGGACAGACTCGAACTACAGATCTTCCGCTCAACAGTCGGTGATGATTACCATTGAACCCAACCACCCCCTCTCTTGAGGTTGCTTGCCACTAGCCAAGATATGCGAAATCTCTTAACCTCATCTAAGTCGAGAGAACCGAATTCTCGCTTTCGTCCGTGGTTCGTTCTACCTGTTAGCCTTGGCATGTTTGTTTAGCTTTCCTATAATGGATTCATACATCTTCTCGTTTTTGTGCTCATTCTTTTTTCTCTTTAGAAGGGCATGCTTTCCTCTAATCCAATATTCCAAGTACTAATCCAAATTCGTTTCCTTCCAGACGTTTGAGGATCGTCAACATGTAGTCCGTCGATATCCGAGCTTGTTTTTTGTCTCAGAATAAAAATTATTTTTTGCAATTGGGATATTAACCTTAAGTGCAACCTCCAACCTGAAGGAGCAGGTTCGGCATGTAAAACTTCTTCCCAATATTGAGCCCTTGTGATAGCTTAAGCTCCCAATCTCTCGCTTATTGTCCCCAACAACCATTCAAAAGGATCCGCCCGATCTACAGTTGAGCCACTAGGCACCCAGGAGTCTCAGCGTGACTATATTCGAGTAACTGACCTCTTTAGAATCCGGTTCATTTAAACCTAATGATAATGATAAAACACTTATTCATGACTATGGTTTCAGTCGTAGCCAGTAAATTTGATGCTTCTAACATAATTGTGCATATGCATGGGACCCGAGTGTACTGAACTTTCTTATAAGAGTCCAAATGCCTTAAATTTCATGCCGCGACCTTTGATCTCTTGCCCCCGTCTTACGGAAACAGTGCTCTATTATAAGTTGGCCCAATGACGAAATAGTGCATACAACATGACAAATAATAATCAAGCGACCTTGAAATAGACAGCAATTCCCTCTACTCTACGGGTGACTAATATTTTGATTTTCATATAGCAACCATTTACTACTCTCCGCGCCTACTTCCTGAAAGCTTTCATGACTCCTGCTTATTAGTCAAAGGCACACACTACACACGACAGAATTTAATGGGGAAATCTATACAATTATTTATATCTAATTGTAAGTACAGTCTTATATAATAAGACTTAAATAAGAAACCTCACAGAAAGAAATAAAATAATTTCCTTTTCAAAAAGCAACAGAATTAATTCAAATACCATATACACCGGAAGTAGACTGTAGTAACAATAAAAACCAAATTAATACATTTTTTATTAAAAATAAAAAAACAGGGATACGCTTATATTCACACGAAAACCTTCGTTTCAAACTTTGTAAATACCGTCAACAGTGTTCTTTTCTATCGACAAGTGTTTCTCCGAACTATGATTGATCCACGACTGTAAATACAAAATCTGACTATGAATCAAAAAATAGCTAAACACTGTAAGGACTATAAAATCAAAAAAAAAAGTGTTACATGTCACTTACTCACTTTTTCGAAAACCAACCTTACTCTCGTATGTTGTTACTATTCTAAGTGCAAATTAAACAACTAAACATGATTAATAAGGGAATATAGTATAAACGGTTTATGATAAATATATTAATGTTAAATTATAGCAAAATGTATACACTAAACAAATTATATATACACAGTTAATAAATTAAATTAATTTTGTTTAGTTCTGTTCCGTTTTCAAAAATTCTCGATTCATTGCTTATAATCATTTTTTTTTCAGTATATGGCTTGTGTTATATGTAGTTGGCAAGAGAAGGCCACTGCACGTCGAAAAAGTCAATTAGGGGATATTTTATACCCATGGTAAAAAGCCGCATACATACAGTATGTCAAGAATGACTTTACACATTGGAAATAAATAACAAAATTCAACTTAATTAGCTGGAAAACATAAGTTTTTATTTCATTACATATACTTTTTCGATTCATTATAATTATATACAGTATATACAACATTTCAAAGAAAAAAAAAACGAAGTTCCTTGAAAAACAAAAACAAAAATGCAACAGAAACCAAAACAACCCCATTTTTTTGTGTCAAGTAACTCTTTTCACAAATTATAACTCTATACATCCTTTGCGTCTAGCACTCATTTACACTGAAATGGCATACGGTATTTTACCGTTATCTGATCTGCTATGTCATTTATTATGAGTTTGCTATTCATTTGGTGATAATTTTCTGTTGTATACGCATCATTTCATAAAACATCTTCTCTGAAAAATGCCAGGCAAGCGTTTATCATTTGATGTGATTCAGCTGAATTACTACAATCACAAATTGGGAAGCAGTGTGCAGAAGCTGTCGACAATGTTTTCAGTGACACGTAAGACGGTTTATAACATCATTAATCGAGCTGAAAACGATGGTAGATTAGAGTTAAAGCGCTGAGGTGGCCCGAAGCCAAAAATAAATGAACGGGTTGAGCGCTTAATTCTTAGAAAAATTAATAAAAACCCTCAAATCTCGACTAGAAAAGTTGCAAGGGAGCTCGAGGAAGAGTGTAGTATTTCTGTTTCCCATGAAACAGATCGGCAAACCATTGTAAAAAATAAATACACATCAAGAGTAGCACGCAAAAAACCAATGCTTTCTACAACAAATATAGAGAAGCGGTTTTCCTTTGCCAAAATTAACGTTTTACATCCGATCGACTATTGGGACGACGTCATATTCTGTGATGAGGTCAAAATCATGTTGTATTACAATGATGGACCATCTAGAGTGTGGCGAAAGCCTCTAACATCATTAGAAAGACAGAACATAATTCCAACAGTAAAATTTGGAAAATTGTCGATTATGGTTTGGGGGTGCATCTCGAGCAAAGGAGTAGGAGAATTACCATTTATTGAGACCACAATGGATGCAGAAAAATATTTAAATATTCTTAAGACCCATTTGGTAAATAGTGCTAACAAATTTGGATTCGTAACGGACAATAAACCACAATTCAAATTTTACCAGGACAACGACCCAAAGCATAAGTCACATATGGTGCGGATGTGGTTACTTTATAATTGCGGCAAAGTGATTGAAACTCCTCCTCAAAGTCCATACCTGAACCCTATCGAAAACTTGTGGGTTCATTCCAAGAAAAATGTCGCTAGACGACAACCAACAAATAAAATTGCACTTAAAACCGCAATATTGGAAGAGTGGCAAAAATACCGAACAATTATGACCTACAAAAATTGATTCACTCCATGAAAAACCGACTGCAATGTGTGCTAGATGCAAAGGGTTTTCACACTAAATATTAAAATTGCTAAATAATATATTATAAAATTATTACATTTAACATAAGCACGTATTTTATCATTTGTGAAAAGAGTTATTTGACAGTAAAAAAATGGAGTTGTATTTGTTTTTGTTGTATTTTTGTTTTTGTTTTTCAAGGAACTTCGTTTTTTTTTTCTTTGAAATGTTGTATATACTGTATATAATTATAATGAATCGAAAAAGTATATGTAATGAAATTAAAACTTGTGTTTTCCAGCTAATTAAGTTGAATTTTGTTATTTATTTCCAATGTGTAAAGTCATTCTTGGCATACTGTAAATAAGATGAGATCAGTTCGCCAGGAGCCAAGCTATAATTCATGGTCTTCTACTTTGCATTTTACAAACTTTCCCAACATAATTACCAGCTTTTGAATACAATATACGGAACTTAATCAAAATCGAATTTGAATATTTTAGTCTTCTACCTTACTGAGCTGACTAAAGACCTATGCAAAGACTTTCCTACCCGTCTGCAAGCATATATCATATATTAACAAACTTGCGCGAAGTGAATGTGAATTATAATGTGTCATACCCCCCAAATAGGCGGTTGGTGAATTGGGTTGATTCGTCATTACGGGTCACGTATTTGATTTTATTATTTATATTTCATTTACAGTTTATAGATATATAATATATGCTTCGCGCAAGCTTGTAGGTTAGGTTAGGTTAGAGAAGGGGAGTGTGATGGTTAGACATCACTTCCACTCGGAGGCTAAGAGGCCCATTGTGATTCCCTTCGTTTGTGTGGGTACACATAAAATTAACCTGTCCTATCACGTGGTGGCTGAAACCACCCCGTGCTCTTGATGAATCTTAGAAGATCCGATATATCTGCATTAGCCACGTCCGCAATCTCTGTAAAGAATCTTTGGCCTAGCGACACTAGACGTCGATTCTGGAGAGCTGGACAGTGGCAAAGCAGATGTTGGATCGTCTCAGTTTCTTCCTCATCGCCGCAGCTCCGGCAGAGATCGCTGGATCCCGAGTCCCATTTCCGGAGCATTGCTCGAATGGGACAGTGTCCTTAGCTTCTTTGTTTTTCCGACATTGAGCTCTGGCCACGATGATATTGTCGTGTAGCTGTCGTTTCTTGTAAGCCAAGACGAGTTGGCCTCTTTGATGATTGTGTCGTTTATGATTCGGTATAATGCGCTGATCGGTGGTTGCAATGACGTGTCCGCTTCGCTGATGCCCATTTCAGAACCTTACCTGGCCAGTTCGTCTGCTCTTTCGTTCCCTGCGATTGAGCTGTCACCCGGGACCCAGCAGAGTTTAACTTTATGGTGTCTGATGGACTTCAGTAAGTCGCGACATTTCTTGACAGCCTTTGATCTCGTTATACAGGATTCTATTGACTTCAGTGCAGCCTGGCTGTCTACGAAGATGGTGATATCAGATGGTGGGATATCGGCTACCTGTAGGTGTTTAGCTGCTTTCTCTATTGCCAGGATTTCTGCTTGAAACACGCTACACAGATCAGGGAGTCTGAATGATTCCTGTTTGTGCAGGGTATCAGAGTAGAACCCGGCCCCAGTGTCTGTGTCCATTTTCGATCCGTCGGTGAAGAGGGGGATCTCATGGTCGTTGATTACGGCGTTTGATAGCCACTCTTCTCTGTCGGGGAAAAGGATAGGTATACTGAGAGAGAAGTCATTTTGGGGGGGAATATAGTCGGTCGTAGCTGCGAGGCTACTAAAACCATATTTCCTTCCCAGTTCGTCTATTATCTTAAGTATGGCCGCATGTCCATAGTTGGCTTGCTTCCACAGAGAGGACTCTCTTAGTCTGAGAGCGCTCTTTGCAGCGCAGCCTTAGATCCAGGGGGAGGAGATGAATAATCATGTCCAACCCTGCTTGCAGTGTGCTTCTCATGGCTCCAGTTGTACAAACAGCGGCTGACCTTTGTACCTTGTTGAGCATGTTCATATAGCTTTTTGTGCTGCTAACAGTCCACCAGACTAGGGCCCCATCAGTTAAAATGGGTCTGATGATTGCTGTGTACATCCAATGAATGATGTACGGTTGCAAGCCCCATCTTTTTCCGAAAGTCTTTTTGCATGCATAAAAAGCGTTCAGTCCTTTTTTCATCCTTTCCTCCAGGTTCCTTTTCCAGGAGAGTTTGGAGTCAAGAATGATGCCTAGATATTTTGCTTCCGCTTTGAGTTTGAGTGGAGTACCCTCTAACTTTGGAGGAGCAAATATCGGAATTTTCCTTTTCCTGGTGAACAAGACCAGCTCGGTTTTCTGGGGGTTTATTCTCAGACCGTTCTGTCTTGCCCACGAGGAGAGTTCACTCAGCGCAGATTCCATTAGTTCACTGATAGTTGGTACAAATTTACCTTTTATCAAGATAACCAGGTCATCCGCGTACGCTATGATCTTTGTGTCTTTTTCCATAAGGAATTTGAGGATTTTGTTGACTGTAAGAAGCCACAGTAGGGGGAGAGAACTCCTCCTTGTGGTGTGCCTCTAGTTGTCACCTTCCTTATAGAACTGTGTCCAATGTCTGCATTGATGATTCTGTTCTTCAACATATTCTCAATCCAGATTACAATGGATTTGTCTACTTTTATGTCCTCAAGAGCTGTTGTTATGGCGTCTGTGTTTACATTGTTGAAGGCCCCCTCTATGTCGAGGAAGGCTGCCATTGTAAACTCTTTTAAGTCCAGTGAGCCCTCAATTTCACGGACAACAGAGCACTTTCCACTGATCTGCCTTTGAGGTAGGCGTGTTGAGTGCTTGAGAGATTTATTGCATAAGTTTCGTGAACTTGTGAGTCCTCTGATGTATAGGTCAAGGAGTCTCTCCAAGGTTTTTAATAGAAAAGACGAGAGACTAATTGGCCTATAGTCCTTTGCGGCAGTATGGGATGGTTTACCTGCCTTAGGTATGAAAATTACCTTTATTTCTTTCCACTGTGATGGGATGTACCCCGTGCGCAGTCAATTGGAAAAATGCTTACGAGATGGGGTACAGTGTGGATCTGTGTTTTTTGAAGCATCGCTGGCAAGATATCGTCCGGGCCCGGAGATTTAAATGTTTTGAACGAATTTATTGCCCATGATACTTTATCCGCTGTGATAATCTTGTTTATCACCTCTTCGGTTGTGTGAACCGTAGGAACCGTCGTCTCGAAGGAGACTGTGGTTTCAGGGGTTTTACAGCATGGGAAGTGGGTTTCAGTCAGCAGTTCTAAAGATTCCCGACTGGATTCTGTCCAAGAACCATCTGGTTTAAGGATGAATCCCGGGACGCAGGGGTCTTTGGATAGGATCTTCCTGAGCCTTGCGGCTTCGTTGAGAACCTCTATTGATTCGCAGAACTCCTGCCAGGATTTAGGTTTTGCTGCTCTTGTTTTGCTCTTGTATTCGTTGAAGCTGGATTTGTAATTATCCCAGTCTTCGGCTCTGTTTGAGATCTTTGCTCTGTTGAATAAAGTTCGGGTCGTGGTCCTGAGTTGCTTTAACTCTTTGGTCCACCAGACTGCGCTGGTCTTCCTGCGAGTACGCTGCAAAGGACAGGATTTGTTGAAAGCCTCTTTCAGAATTCTCACAAGATTTTCGACTGAATTCTCAATGTAAGTTGGATCAGGATTAGTGGTGTCCTGTTACCAACCTGTTGGCAACTAGGTTTGAGAAAAGATTCCAGTCTGTCTTCTGAGGGTTTCTGAAAGGTTTCGGTTTTTCTTTAACGACGTTAAGGTTGAAGAGTATCCGGCTGTGGTCCGAAAAAGAACAGTTAGTGGACACTCTCCAATCCTCTACTCAGATGGAGTCGGGCTCATTTAGTAAACTGAGGTCAATTACCTCTTCCCTAACCCGATTGCGAAACGTGGGTGTATTACCTTTGTTGCAAATATTGAGGTTGGTGGAGATAATGAAATCGAAAATGGACTCACCCCTTTTATTGATGTCGATGCTTCCCCATTGAGTGTGGTGTCCATTGGCGTTGCAGCCATCAATAGACACAGTCCGCTTGACTTGGCGTGTCGCACGAGTGTTCGGATTGCGTTTGAAGGTGGATCCTCCTCATCGTATGGTAAGTATGCGGGACGATAGGAGCAAAATTGATTTGTCCTGTTGTTCGTACGTTACCACCGTGAGGTCTCCGTTGCTGTACGTACCTAGGAGAAAAATGTTTAAGTATCTCTTAGCGACTATACAGGTTCGTAGCTTACCTTCGGTATGTGGATAGTATAAATTATACTCTTTAGACCTTAATCCCTGAATTTTGTTCCTAAGGAGCCAAGGTTCTTGGATTAAGGCTATATCCACATCTTCCTGCAGCATGTACATCATCAAGTCGTCATTGGCTGCTTTGCAGTGCTGTAAATTAATTTGCACCACTAGCAGCCTCTTGTGACTTGCCGCGTTCATTGGGGAGCCTTACCTTCAGGGTTCCCAGCCCGAACTTGATGCTGCCAGATCTGCTGCGGATGTGGTCGAGTGACTTTTGGTCAATGGTAACCATGAGGTCCTTTCCCACTACAAGCGCAAGCTTGTATATATATGATATATGCGAACAGGCAGACAGGAAAGCCTTTGCATAAGTCTTCAGTCAGCTTTGTAAGGTAGAAGACTAAAATATTCAAATTTGATTTTGATTAAGTTCCGAATATTGTATTCAAAAGCTGGTAATTATCTTGGGGTTTCTCTTACTTTTTATGTGTTTAAGTACTTATTTTCAGAGATCAGCTACCGAGATTTGGCACTCCAAAATTTGGCCTAGAAACTTTATCAAGCTTAAGAAATTATTTATCAGAAATGCGACATAAAGAGTTTTTTTCAGAGGTTTCTTCAGATTGTCAATTTGACAGTTGAAAGTTGATTTGCGGTTAGTACGTTTTGCTTACTATGAATAGATTAATGCCAGAGCAACGCATGCAAATTGTGCAAACTTATTTTGAAAACCATGGTTTTCAAACCGTCCATTTAACGGTCAACATTTGAGATCCAGCTGAGCAAGTTATTCGGAACACGATGAATTGTTTTCGCATCTCGTGGATAATAGGCATCCCCAAAGGTGACAAACAGTTCGAGGAGAAGAAGTTACTGCCATTGTGGAGCTCAGTGTTAGGGGGAATCCGAATGAGTCGATTCGCCATCGTTGGAAAGATCTTGGCTTAAAAGCTGGGATCCGGCATGTGCAAGAGTTGAAACCGCGTGACCATTATACGCGTCATAGGTTCGGTGAATGGGCCAAAAACATAATTCAACCTGATCCTCACTTTCTCCGATGAAGTCAATTTTTGGTTAAATCGATATGTAAACAAGCAATATTGCCGAATTTGGAGTGGAGAAAACCCAGAAGTCTTTGTCGAGACGCTCTTCGAACCATCCAAATCCACTGTTTGCTGTGTCTTATGGGCTGGTGGAATCATCTGCCCATATTTCTCTAAGGACGATGTCGGCCAAAATGTTACCGTCAATGGAGAGCGCTATGATTTCTGACTTCTTCGTTCCTCAGTTGAGTTGAGCAACATGCCACATGGCGAGCGACACCATCAATTAATTGCGGGAAACATTTGCTGAGCGTATATTTTCGCTTAATGGACCCGTGAACTGGCTTCCATGATCCTGTGATCTCACACATTTGAGACTACTTTCTTTGGGAGTATGTGAAGTCATGGAAGTCAACATTCGGCGTGTTATTGCTGATATACGGCCCCATTTGCTCATTAAAGTTGTCGAAAATTGGACTTCATAATTGCACTTTATTCGAGCTACTCGAGCACCTATATGACCAAAATCATATTTAAACACTAATGGCATACAATTATCTATTAAATAAAGCTAACATCATAGATATTAATATTAGCTTCAAGTATTTAAGTTAATATTAAATTTGTATACCTCTAAGAAAAACACCCTTTTTATCCCAGAAAGTCACGCACATTGCCACAAACTCCTGAATACGTGACTCTACAAAATTCATTGGAATCTACCTAGTCAAGTCATAAATACTGGTACACAGAAGAATCAACGCCAAATGAAAACGGAATTAATATTTAAAAAAATTTTTTTTGTTTTTATTGAGTTATTCAATGGCTACAAATCTTAGAACAACTTATTCGAAAAGACTTCCATTGTCTTTCAGCACGACTTGAGGCAATTTGGCCACTCATCGATCGCTAGACGCACTTCATGCATGGGGAAATTGTCCACTGCACGGACAACGACTCAATATTTGGGTGTCGAGTAGAGCAAGCCATGCCCTCTAATACGGATCACAACTTGTAATCCAACGGGTTGAGGTCAGGACTACCAACTGGCCAATCACCCGTTGATATGAAGCCCGGAACGTTGTTTAGAGCCACAGTTGATTCGCTTTGCTTTGTGGGCTGGAGCAGAGACTTGCTGGAAAGTCCACGGCTTGTTGGCGAATATGGATTTGTTGAGATGCTTCACAATCGGTTCCAAGACGGTCGATTGATGTACATACTTTGGCCGATGTTTTCACTCCTTTCTCGCAAAAAATGGAGCTTGGTAACGCCATCGTAGCTCACTCCCCACCATACCATAACAGACGATTCTTCTACGTTGAAGATTTTCTCGTCAGTAAACAGAATTTTTCTGTGAGCGTCCTTCGCGTACCGGCTGCGTAACGCTTTCGATTTTCGCTTGCGTTTTTCCTTCAATGCGGCCGTGAGCAGGTGTCGAGTGTTTCGCTTGTATGCGCTGAGTCCCATATCTTCCTTGATAATATGAGACTTGGATTTTTGCGAAATTTGCATTTCCCGCGACAAATGATCACTTTCGGAGTTCTCACAGTACGCGCACGGCCGGATCTTAGACGGTCCCGTACTCCACCAGTATCCTCAAACAACTTCACAGCACGATACACAAAATTACGAGTGATTCGAAGCGGTCGCAACGTCCTAAAGATATCGCCTTTTTCCATGTTGCATTTTAGTAGGTCAACTACAATTTTCGATGTCGCCCCATTCCATGATTGTAAACAATTGATGTCAAAAAGTTTTTACGTCGTAATGAAGCATAAATGTCAACTGTCAAATCGTAATCAATACGAAATGGATGCGCCCAGTGCTGCATTCGTAATGAGTGCGTTCGGTTGTGTACCAGTATTTATGACTTGACTAGGTAAACATTTATAGACAAGTCATCAGCGCATTTTCAGTGCTCTAACTGATTAACCAGAGTGATTAATTCCGACGCTCGCCACGTCTCAGTAAAAGGCATGTCTTGATCACCTGTGTTTTACAAGGATTGACAAAGGAAGCACAGATGCCTTTACCTCGAAAGGGCAGTATAGTCAGTGTGTTAGTCAAGAGTTTTCGAGTTTTGGACTTTTATTGAAAATAATCCTGATCCGAGACTATACAGCATTGCGAGCGATCATAAAACGAGGACCGGAATATCCTTGAGGATGACGGTTGAAGCCTTTTGGGTGGTATGAATCGTACTATAGATGTTCCCCTTCAACGCTGATTTGAGTTAAAGAAACGGCCAAAAGTCACAAGGCGACAGATTGGGCGAGTATCATGACGAGCGTTGTGCTGATTTTTTTTTTTGCAAAACTCGCATACAATCAGGGCTCTGTGCGACGGCGCGGCGGCTTCTCGTGCAACAAAAACCAACTGCCAACTTCCTTGTACTCTCTTCTGAACACTAAAATAATATTGAACATTCACCGTCTGACCTTGTGGAACGAATTCCTTATGGATAATGCTCTTGGAATCGAAGGCAGCTGCATCGTCCTGATTCGACTTCTCTGTACCCGCACTTTCTTCTTTTTGGTTTATCTGGTGACTTTGATGTCGCGCTCTACTTACCCATCGCCAGTTCCGGTTGATGATATAAATGCGGAATATTTTCTTCTTCTTCTTCTTTTGATAGCGCTACAGCCCGGTGTGGGCTTGGGCCGCAACCAACAAGCGTCTGCAGCCGGCGCGATCTCCTGCCAGCCTTCTCCAATTTCGCACACCAAGTTGGTTGATGTCCTTTTGCACTTGGGTGCGCCATTTGAGTCGAGGACATCCTCTGTCACGTGGTCCCAATGGCTCGGATTCAAAGACTCTTCGGGCCGAAGCTGTGTTGTCCATACGCTCTACATGGCCTAACCATCTTAAGCGTTGTATCCGTAGACGCTTAACCAGGCACATGAGGCCATACAGGCCATAAAGTTCGTGATTGAATCTTCTCCTCCAGATGCCATCAACGCAAACAGGACCAAAGATCGCACGCAGAACTTTTCTCTCGAAAAGACTAAGAGCGTCCTCATCCGCTTTTAGCAGCGTCCATGCTTCTGTACCATAAAGCAGGACTGGGATGATTAGAGTATTATATAAGGCCAACTTGGTCTTTGGAGAGAGGGCTCTATTACTCAATTGCCTCTTGAGCCCAAAGAAACAGCGATTGGCAAGAGTGATTCTGCGTTTGATCTCGGTACCAATTTGGTTGTCCCTATTTACTGCGAAGCCGAAGTAGACGAAGTCCTTGACTACCTCGAAGTTCATGTTGCCCATTGTGACGCTCTGTCCGAGACGTCGATGTTGTGCGTCCTGTCTTGATGACAAGATGTACTTTGTTTTGCCCTCATTTACTGCTAGACCCATTTTTGCCGCTTCCGCTACCGCAAACGCCTCATCCTCGGCTCGCTGTGTGTGGACTTTTGGAAGGTCGTGCCTCTGGTATTAACTTGTGAGTTTCGCACGATCTTCTCGAGTATTAAGTTGAAAAGTCACATGACATCGCGTCGCCTTGCCTAAGCCCTTTTTTGACATTGAAGGTCTCGGTAAGCCCGTTGCCGACCTTAGTGGAACAGCCAGAGTTCTCCATCGTCATCCTACACAATCTGACGAGCTTGCTAGGGATGTCTAAACTAGACATGGCTTTGTATTGCTCGTCTCTATGCACGCTCTCATATGCGGCCTTGAAGACGACGAGTAGGTGGTTAGTTTCGAACTGCATCTCTTGTGGTTGTTCCAGGATCTGCCGCAGTGTGAAGATTTGGTCTACTGTGGACTTCCCTGGCCCGAAACTACACTTATATGGACATATCAGGTTGTTGACGAACGGTTTCAAGCGTTCATATAAAACGGCAGAGAAGATTTTGTGGACGATACTAAGAAGACTTATTCCTCTATAGTTGGCGCAGTAAAAGGGGTCCCCTTTCTTATTGATTAGGCAAACGACACTGAGATCCGTCGGGCATGTTTTCCTCCGCCCATATCTTGCAGATAAGCTGGTGCATGCGCCCTACCAGATCATCCCCAGCTGCTTTAAACAGTTCCGCGGACAGTCCGTCCGCTCCAGCAGCTTTGTCTCGATATTGCAGAGTCAGGGGGACGGAATTCTTGTCTATCGTCGTCCAAGTTGAGTGGGGTATTCTGCCTGACAGCGGTATTTGGATCCTCGCCGCCGTTTAACAGTCTGCAGAAATGATTTTTCCAAATTCTCAGCATCGACTGTCCATTTTCGTCCCGACAGGCTTCAGTCCGAAATTTATATCCACTGGATAATTGCTTTACTTTCTGGTAAAACTTCATTCCTGCAGTAGCACCTTTCCATCACCTCGATCGTGCGCTTCTCATACTCTTTTTTTTTTCTTAGAAGCCGGTTCTCTTCCCTCCTTTTCTGTTCGTAGAGTTCACGAGCAGCTCTCGTTCTTCGAAGCAGCATTGCCTTATAGGCGTCTTGTTTGGCTGCATGGGCCTATCTGCACTCGTCGTCAAACCCCGGGTTTTTCTTGGGTGGTGTGGTAAAACCCAGCACATCAGTGGTAGCTTCTTTGATGGCTTTTGACAACGTTTCCAGTATTCTTCTATTGTCAGTGCAAGCGGTGTTGAACTTTCAGATAATATTTTGGGAGACTTGGTCGGCAAAGTTCCTAGCGGTCGTTTGCGATTGTAGCTTTCTGACATCAAACCGTGGTGTTCTTTCTCGACTTCGTTGTTTTTTTTTTTTTATATCCGTGTTCTTACCTTGGCTACAACAAGGTAATGATCTGAGTCGATGTTGGCTCCTCGGAAAGTTCGGACATCGATAATATTGGAGGAGTGTCTGACGTCAATCGCAATGTCAATCTGGTTGACGGTTGATTGATCAGGAGACAGCCAGGTCCCTTTATGGATGTTAAGGTGTGGGAACCGCGTATTCACTACAGAGAGGTTCCGCCCCGAGGCAAAGTCTACGAGCCTGAGTCCGTTCCCAGATGTGTTGTCGTGTAGGCTGTGTTTTCAGATGACCCTAGCAAAAATTTCTTCCCCTAGAACCATATTCGTGTCATAGCTGGGGCATTGATCGTATGTTCTTTCTAGGAGATCATAGAAGTCATCCTTCCTGTTGTCATCCCTGTCCTCTCTCGGAGCGTGGATGCAAATCAGACTAATGTTTATGATAGTTATGAGGCGCTCGCTTATGAATTAAAAGTTCAAGACTTTTTGCCTAAGTCAGCCTCGAATAACAAATCCACATCCGAATAAGCGCTGCCTTCCCCCTCTAAAGCAATCGCCGTAATATAGATCGCAGTTTTTCATCCTTTTTTTGCCCGGCCTATCCCACCATTGCGGTAATGTCTGCCTTGTAGCAGTCAAGGGTCTCCGCGAGTTCACCAGCTGCACGTGGTCTGTTAAGAGACCTCAAATTCCACGTGTAGAGCCGAAGTTCAATGTCCTTTTTTGTTTTACGTTTGCCGAGGTCGTCAACAGGGTATACATCCTTATCCGAGGCTTGTGGTTGTTTCGGAGTGATTTGGTTTTTGTACGAGTACGGCTCACTAGGCCTTAGCCCAACCGACTGATCCTGTTTTGTGGCGCAGAAAACTCACCCTTCCCCGTTAGTAATTCCCAGAGGGAGTCTCCAGGTGGCACCGCGAGGAGGTGGCGATAGGACTTGCTAACAGAGCCGCAAGGTGTTCGTCTGCGGAACCAACATCCGTCGGGCAGATATTACCCCTACGAGGAATTTGTTAGCCTTTGCCATCCTTTTTTTAGCAGATTTTATATTTGCAATAACTCACTCTCATGAATGTGGGACAAACGGCGCGTAAGCTTTTCTCTTCCCCCGATCCTCAGTGAGAATGCCAGTCATCTCTAGCTCCACAATTCTCGTAGGTGCACTACATGCACTACATCACCTTGCAAAGATAATTCTTAACTATTTCATTAACAAGAAACTGAGGTACCAGACGGACGATGGCTTTAAATATTATAATGTTTCCGTGGGAGTCCCCCAGGGATCGGTTCTTCGACCTCTTCTGTGGAACATAATGTATGATGGAATTTTGCGATTAACGCTGCCACAAGGATTCAAGTTTATTGGTTTTACTGGCCACATCGCCGTAGTTACTGTAGCGAAACACATTCACGAGGTAGTGTCCGCCACGGATGAAACGATCGCCAAGATCTGACTATAAGACGGAGGCTGTCTTAATAATCAGCCTAAAGATTTTGGAATACGTAAACTTCTGCGTTGGGAGCCAATTAGTCAGGTCTACAGAATCACTAAAATACTTGGGTGTAATGCTCGACAACCGACGTAACTTTAAGACCCATGTCGGATATTGCAGTAAAAAGGCGTAACAAATGTAGGCCAGAATGCTGTCAAACATTGGTAGGCCAGGATACGTGAGGAGGATTCTGCTTTCCAGAATGGTGAGCTCAATACTCTTGTACGCCGCGTCGGTTTGGACGGAGCTCTTACAACGAAGGAAATAAAAGGAAATCTCTCGTCTGCCTACAGGCTTATGTAAGGACAGTATGCGCTTTTCCGACAATCTCGGATAGAGCAGCCTGTGTTATAACGGGTAACGTTCCTATTGATATCCTCGCTGAAGAGATGCACAGGGTTTACCTTAGGCAAATTACGTTCCGTCAAGAGATAAAATAAAAGCAGAAGAAAGGCAACATCTGTGGCACTGTGGCAAGCCAGGTGGGGTAATATGGTAAAAGGAAGATGGATCCACATGCTGATCTCCACGATCGAGGTTTGGGGAAAAAGAGCACACGGGGATTGCAATTACCACCTTACGCAATTCCTATCAGGTCATGGCGGCTATCAAAAATATCTTCACAGATTTGTACACAATAGCTCGCCCTTCTGCCCAGAATGTCCAGAGGAAGAGGAAGACACAGAGCGCGCAATATTCCACTGCAGACGCAAGAATGGATCTGCCGATCCCGGAGCTTCAGCCACATGATAATTCAGGCGAATACTGGCTGAAGATCTGCTCCTTCATAAATGGTAGACAGAACGAGCTAAGAAGACTCGAAAGATTAAGAGGACCTTAAACGGCAGATATAGAGCACATAGCATAAGTTGCTAACCAGCCCCGCGAAGTAATACCTAACGGCAGTCCCGCAGGGAGAGTGGTTGAAGTACGCAGGGTGTGGTTTAATACGTAGACGTATTCCTGGCCGTTGAGTATTCAGGTTTTGGAATGGTGCTTACCAGTAGCCCGGGCTACAGGTATCTTTCGAAAATTACACGTGCTCTGACACAACCATGAAAAAAAACAAGACACCACCGCCATATTGCGCCATTACCGAAGGATCTGAAGTCGTGCCTCAGGTATATAAATAGTGGGACAGTGACTGCGTCAATATATTCAATAAAATTCAATCAAGATTGAACTTTCAAAAGGCTAGGTAGCAATCGTTGCAAAGTTTGTGGTTGCGAACATTGCTATTAACTTTAACCACATGAATCCATTATCATATCGAAATGGCCAGCGAAGGTTACCTACCATAATTATATGAGAATCCAAAAGAAGGGGCATTCCATCACATCAAGAAGGAGAACGAGTGGTCAAAACACGATTATCGTAACCATTTTCTAATACATACGGCGATTATTCACTCACCTATAATAATTTTTATATTCATGGACTTTATCACAATAAGTATACTCGTAAAAGCCATGAATTTTAAAACTCGTAAGGCACTATACCCTTAAAGTCGAAGACCAGTGAGCATGACATGCATATATACTGCACTTTTAGAACTCATCTGTTATGACATGTTTCGGTAATTTTGCATCGTGACTGACTCAGCGGCTCCTGACAAACTTCCATTCGCCGTAGTTATTGATTGAATCCTAAGAGTTTTAGAGCGAATTTTGACATCACGAATGAGTCTATAAAGGAGAATTTCCTGAGGAGGTTCATGGGTGAGGACAATTCTTCGTTCTTAAGATATGCGAGACGGGAGACATTTAAAAGTGTTTTTATAAATATTTCATGAAAGGTCGAAAGAAATAGTTTTAAGTATGTGCTATTTATGGGGCCACTAGATGGTTAAGACAGTTAAGCTAGGCTAGCTTTTTTTATAATAAGAGGCTATTGCTACAATCCGCTCAGAGGGCACTGCACTTGTAAACAAATTAAGAGGATGACCTCAACCCGACGATTGATCCCACAAGAATAGAGGTAACTCTGTCAGGCGTAGGCTTCATCAGCTGGAAGAGGACAACAAGAGGACAATCATCTCTATTGCGTTTCAGGAGGTTTCTAAAGAGCTTTTTCAAGAATTGATTGGATTTCTTTGATTGACGGAATTCTTTAACTCAGTTGCAATGGGACAGATGTTGTGACTTATACCGACACTCTAAAAATTAATTTGACTGGCTTGACGCAAAGAGCTCTTACTAGCTAAAGGCTTAATAATTTGGTTACTACTGATGCCTCTGTGTTCAGGAAAACTTGCCTTTGTTTTCCTTCTGAATTCACGCTATGTGAGCTCAGAGCTTGGAGTGGTGCTTGGTTATACCTCTGATGCCAGACTAGAGATTTATGTTGGCGTATACTAGCGTCAGTGGCTGATTCCATCCCCAAATCATCTGCGCACCATCTAAGACCTTTTACCTTGGTTAGGGAATCACCCAGGTTACTTGGGATCGATATATCAAATTTTCTGTTAAGGATGTACATTTTTGCTGGCTAATGTGAGGTTTCGTCCGGCTGCGTCCCACCACCAGGCTCCCGCAAAGAGGTGTTATGACACGTAGCGGTTTCAGAATCCGGTGATAGCTAGGCAATTTGTGAGGAAGATCGAAGCCATATACCGGTCAGACACAAGACCATCGTGGCCAGACCTGGTTTGTGCTTTGAAGTCAAGTGCGGGGGAAACAGTGGGCTGTCGACAACGCAAACGTAGGCGTTGGATCAGCGACACTATTTGAAGACAGATCAGGGTCAGAAGGAAATTCAAAGGTAAACTGCACCAATCCGGTTCACGCGAGAAAAGATCCAAGCTGCATATAAAGAGGCCAACAAATCGGTCAAACACATGGCGCGAGGGCACAAACGGAACTTCTTCAAGGACCTGGAAAGCGAAGCAGAGGTTGCAGCTCACTTTGGTGACATGGAAGATGCTTATGCTGCTATTAGAAAGCTCTGTGGAGGATTGATGGCTACCGCTCCTCTCCCGAGAAAGAAAGAGGACCCTAAAATTAGATCAGCTTGATCGCTGGACGGAATTCTTCGCAGAATCACTTCCAAATGTTGGTGAGGCATACATCCCATTCTCACCTTCTGTGCGCAAAAATCCACGAAGAATAACCCAGATGACTCCTCCAACAGTCCCTGAAATCGAAGCCGCTATTCGCAGACTCAAGAGTGGCAAAGCCTCGGGCCCGGACACCTTGCCTGTGGTCGTGTTGCAATGGTAATCATCATCGACTGTTGAGCGGAAGGTCTGTAGTTCAAGTCTGTCCATAGCCAACATCAATTTCTATACGGCAAAATCATATTTTGTGTATAGTCGAATGTGTATGTCGAATCTCTCAAATCATATCTAGGACAACCACCCCCGGAGTTTTGTGAACCGACATCTTCGACACAAACCATCTGCCTTCCGTCCAGGCTGTTTGTCACCATAATCGACAAACCTGCACTAACCTTATAAAAAAAAAACCGGAATAGTTGCAGCTCAATATAATTGGCACCTAGCTTCTCACTATCTAGGACCGTCATACTCTTGAACCTGCACAAACCCCATAAAAAAGAAAAAAAACCTCACAAAGGAAAGAGGTCGTCATCATCACCATCCCGAAGAAAGGCGACCTGAGTGAGTGTAAAAACTGAAGAGACGTCACTCTTCTTAACATCATTCCCCGATGGTTTCGAGGATCGTACCAATCATCGAGGAACACCTTCGACTTGAGCAGGCTGGACTTAGATCACACAAACATAATGAGAATGACAATCTGTTGAGTGGAACATTCCGATCTTCCTCCTGTTCGTCGACTTCGAGAGAGCATTCGACGTGGTCCGCAGAGATGCTATTTGGAGAACATTGGGATCCCAAACACTCTCATCGACATCGTTCGGGAACTGTACCGAGAGGCTTCATGCACGGTGCGCTTCAAGGGCAAATAGAGCACAGTCTTCATCAACACCAAAGGAGTGAGACAAGGGTGCGTTATATCCCTTGCTTTTCATTGATGTCCTCGAGCTTGTCCTCGTGCGCACTAACTCAGAAGCTCCCAATGGAATCCAGTAGTCACTGGTCACAGATCGAGAAACTCCATGACTTAAATTACGCGGACGACATCTGTCTCAAGTCTAACTCGTTCACTGGCATCCAGCAGAAATTGAACGCGGTCAACATCAAGTTGGACTTAAAATTAACATCGCCAAAACGAAGCCGATGAGAATCGACACGAGATGTGAGACAATCCTCTCTCTCAACGATGTACCGATCGAAGATGTTGACAGGTTCTACTACCTCGACAGCATGCTCTGCAAAGATTGGCTATCTGAACTCGACGACTCGACGCGCATTAATAAAGCGCGTTTGGCCTACTTTGCGTTAAGGAATGTATGTAGATCCAACCAGCTTTCTTTTTTTCTAAGACTCCGTATGTTCAATTCCAATGTCAAATCCGTCTTCCTCTATGGCTGTGAGACGTGAAAGACCACCGGCAGCATTAACCGGAAGCTACAGGTATTTGCTAACAACTACCTGAAGAAGACCCTGAAGATCTTTTGGCCTACAGAGAGCTTCCCAGCTACCAGGCGTAAGCCGGACACGAATGTCGCAAAGATGGCTTTTACATGGAAGCCACAAGACACTCGCAAACATGGTCGCCCTTGAATGACATGGAGGAGATCCATGGGGGAAGAGCACCGACGAGCTGGCAGAATCTGACCCGAAGTGGGAAAACTACCTCAAGATAGGGTCACGTGGAGGAATTTCGTACAATCTTTGCTACCGCTATGTGCTCCTTTGCAGCGGGTTCTCATACTGTAGCGAGTCCTTTTGGAAAAATTATAATTTTCTGTTTGGTATTTTCCATTATACCACAGAGACATAGGTGATGATAGGTCTTTGTATCGCGGTATATAGCCAGAACATGACCTGGGGTTGATCGCCTTGATCGCTTTTGTAGGTTTGTTCTAGTTCTACGATCAGGGCCAATATCTAAATTTTAAACCTTATCTGAGGTTCCAATGTTTTCAGCTACCTGGGTGACTAGGAAGACAGACATTTTCTTTTCCTACTTAAGATGATAAGACAGTATTAGTTGGCTTAACAGGAAACCTTCCCTAATGTAACAGTCAGAGGTATAGTAAATGAAAGCTCAGTTGGCATGCATCCGCAGGCTTTTACTTCACATTTGCGGAAATCGCTTAGCAAGTAGAATATGTCGTAGATCACAATTGATCACAGAGGTAATCAGAGAACTCCACACTAAGTGCAGCTTCTAACACTCCCACTGAGGTCTCTCCAGATGTTGTTGTGACAATATGGCTTGTGAACATTGTCCTACTGTCCGACGGTAAATGGGATGACCGACGCTAGTGGGCCCTAATGATCGCATCGAGCCATACATACATACATATATCGGTGAAAGCGCCAATGGCTATATGAAGTTAAGCTAAATGGTGGATACAAGAGTTTGCTTCTGATATGAAGTTCGAGGAGTCTCCCATCGTCTTCAGAGGAATGACATTAGACTGATGGGATGAAAGGCCGCTCAGTTGCCAGGTTTCTGGGACTTCAGGTTGACTTTCTTTCAAATTATAAGTTGAAGCTTCACCTAAATAGGACCGTGAGCAGCAGAACAATTAGGTCCAGTATTTTTTTTTTAAACTTATCTAAGGTTAAGGGGTTTAAAGAAGCCGATTGCTCACTTTGTTCTCTAAGCACCGAAAAGAATGCCAGCATCAGCTTGTTGGTTCTACGAAGAAGTTTGGCGGTGATTAGTGCAATACTGATCTGATGATATAGGGCAGCAGACCCAGGGTAGTGCACCCCGAGTGAGGTTTTCAGGGTTTCTCTTCGATCACACCCAATTAACAGATGGCTTTCTACGATGGTGTTAATATTCCATAAGGCCCCGTGCCTCCGATGGTGGAATTAGGTCACCATCGACAACTCTGCAAAGAAACCTTGCTTCTCACGTAAGCATTGTAAAAATGCAAATATTTTCCAAAAAAATTGTTCAAATTTGTTTACCCTTATTCATCTCTTTCCTCACAACTATTGTTAAGAAAGTTGTCAACTGGCTCGTACCTCCTGTCAACTAATTTATAGTTGATTATCAGAGAGAAATCAATTTGATGATGACATATCGATTATCGCCACCTTGTGATATCCAACACTTGCTTACTTGCGCACTCTTTAACAGCTACATGCCCGTCACGGCTGGTTCCAATATATTAAACCGGAAACTTCATGGTAGAAAAAAAGCAAAACGACATTGTGTGATAAATAAATAACTTTTTTAGATTTAATATATAAATTGTCAACACGTGATTCGTTTAGTGAATTGAGAGATTTGCCGGGGGCGAGTTGGCCTGTCGGTTAGCAATAGTCTGTTGGAATGCTAAACCTTGGAGCAAATAGATGGTAACGCCTTTCACTGTGTGGTAAACAATTTCTGAATTTTTTCAGAATTCTGTAGTATCTTGGCTCGACATTCGTTGATCATGTCCTGGTACTCTTTGATCGTGGACTCGATCGTGATCAGTTGGTTTTTCATTGGTTCCGTCACGGACTCGGTCAGACTATGCGAAAAGGAATTGAAAGAACTGATATTTGGAAATGAAGTAGTCACCTTCGTTCCTTCTTCAGCTCGGCTGAAGCTTGGTTGTAGGTGTCCCTCCACATGGTCATCTCCAATTGCATGGCATCGATGTCTTCAGGGATAAAATCCATTAGTTTTCCCAACGGATTGATTGATTTGGTTAGGTTTTGTATGATATCCCTCAAGCCATTCATCTGGCGAGCTGAGCTCTGACGAGTGTTTGGTTTCGTCAGCTCATAGTCCTAGGAATAAGAAAAAGGGTTAAATGGACATGGTAAAAAAAAAATTCAAACTTTATCAGTCGACTCAGACTCAAGCACGGATCCGTGCACTAGTTCCTTTTGAGTCTCAAGAATCTGCTGCACCAAGTGGCCTTGCTGGAGTGAGCTTTCACTCGCTGCTGACTCGTCGGTTCTAAAACTTCCCTGCATCGGATCCTCGGTATGTGGGTCTTCTATGACAACTAGGTTCTCTCCATCGTCTTCGAGTTCTGAAGCAAAGGTTTCCAGCCTCACGCTTATGCCAGACATTTTAATTTGATCATTCGGTTGCAGTATTATTTCGACGTTCTTATCCCTTCTTCGCGGCGCTCCAGGACGGGCTGATGGCGGTCTAGCGCTAGGTGGGCGAAGAGTTGAACGTGATCGTGCAGGGTTCTCCGCAGTATCTTTAGAATTTTCGCGTACAAATGTCGATTCACGTTTTACTTCGGAGCGGTTCGAGCCCCGCTGCGTTTGTATGGCTGATTGAATAAGACTTTCGGGTAGCTGTTCATTGACGGTTTGAAGGGATTCCGTCGGTTCAGGGGCGGTTTTGAGGTTTACTTCATCAGCTTTAGGGCGACTGGATTTTTCAGCAATGGAACGTTGCGGTTTTACAGGTGAAGGTTTACTGCGGCCAGACGATTGCCGACTTTCTCTTTGAGGCTCATCTTCGGCGACGGCAGTGAGGAGAATTTCTTCCGCCTGCTTACTGGCGAGATGTTCATCTTTAGTTGGCTCATCCAAAGTAATTCTACTTGAAGGGGGCGTTTCGACTTTCATTTCGGGAACTGATATCTCTTGAATTTCGGGAACTGATATCTCTTGAACTGGCCTTTTTTCGATGTGAGACTTCTCGACTTTTGGCTCTTTGGCTTTTGAATTGATTACCTCTTGCGGACGTGTCTGGGGTACACCTTTCACTTCTATCACAATCTCAGTTGTTTTTCTTGATACCTTTTCGGGTGTGATTTTTTTCGTAGGCTCTTTGCTAGATGTTCTGGTTTTTGGCTTTTTTTCTTTAGCACCATCGACTTTTGTAGATTTCTCTTTGTTCGTTTTGCCTTCTTTCGGTTTTGGTTTAGGGTTTCTCTCGACCTTTTTTGGTTCACTGGACTTCTCTGTTGGTTTTTTTTCTTTGACGCCTTCCTTGGTTTTAAGTTTTGTTTCAGACTTTGAACTGACTTTACTATTGATTTGTTCGACGGCTGGTTTCCAGTCCAGCTTTTTTTCAATCACCTTTCCGACTAGTTGGAGGAGTTCATTGGTCTTTTCGGGTTCATGTCCGGCAACGATCTTGGATGGTTTTACCAAAATGGGTTCATTAGTCGTTATTTCTAAAAAGCAAAATTCGAGTGAGAGGTATAGAGAATAAGTGCCTAGAGATGTTATACTTGTGGCGTCGATAATCTTTTGTAAGAACTTCATCTTCGCCTCTCGGTCGTTGATGTTGTCCACGTTTAGTTCCTCGGGAGTATAAAGACCTTCGTAAACGCCTGTGTTACGAATTACCTACGATATAACGAGTTTATTTACAAAGTATAAAAACAATTAAAAATATGAGTTGACTAACTGCATAGACAACGTCGTGGAGAAATCGAAACGGAGGTTTTCTTAGTAGTTTTTCACTCAGCACGGGTTTTTTCACATATTGCCCAAGCATCTCCTGGGTTCGCTTCACCATAGCTGCATCCACTGATACCTCCGACATTGTCTCGATTGAATATTGAAAATTATTTTTTTTAAATATTTATCATATTCTATGTTTCAAATGAACTTTAGAAGTAGTAGTCTCATGCACGAATGAGTGGAAAAAACATGAAAATACGTTTTCGACGTTTGTAGTTAACGTGGTTATCATGGCAACCGAGGCGTCGGCGTTGTTGCTTTATTCGGTTTTCTGTTAAGTGTTAACCACATGTTGCATGTTGATTGTTTATTACATTTTCACGACCTTTTTTTGTTTTTTTTAAATGTTTTGAAATTTTTAATTTTTTTTCGAATATTGGTAAATAAACCTAGAAAAATGAACAGAATATTATAACCTATGTAAACATTCGATCACAGATTGCACTAGCCGTGAGGGTTTTCGGCTGGTTGTAAAATAACATTAAATATCTAACTTTGCGGTTATCTTCCGTTTTTTGGGGGGCTTTGGCCGGGAGTTTTATGAGTGTCTAATTAAAAAGAGTTAATAAGAGGCTGATGGTAAACGTTTGGTTTCCGTGGCACACCTACAAGTTATCGCGTTGCGATCCGCGATCGATAAAAAAAACACGGCACGAGTCGATTTACACAAGTTTTGCTCACTTTTATATTACAATAATTGCTTATGCTAGGGTTCGATATTCTTAGAATTACAATTAATGGTTTTCTTATTAATATGGTTTACAATATTTCTGAGAATTAAATGTTTCAAAAAGTGCAAGGTAAACTAAGTGCGTGGAGTGCAGTTATTTCGAAATAGTTAAGGGAATGACGTTAGCAATTGTTTGGGTTATGTATAACGTTCCCATATTTGTTTCGTTGAAATACAGGATATTTTGGCAAATATATGTCATTTATCGGGATTAAAAAAGAGAAAAACAGGATTATTGCAGGATATGCATATTATATTTTTTTCCATATCTTATTTTTAATTTTATAATTAATTTATTAATCTTCAACCTCTTCCGAATACTTTAAACTTGATTGGATTTTTTTAAGCACTTCTGGTTGTGTTTTTATCCAGTTAAAAAATTCCAAGCAACTCATTTTTAAATTTATTTTCATAGTAAGAATAGCTTTTAAAGTTTCAATGCTAAGATTCTTCCGTCCACGTTTTATTCATCGCTGATAAAACGCTTTCAACAGGAGCAGTAGAACCCGGAAGACATAAGACAAACTCAATAATAGTCGCCGTTTCCTTATATTCACACTTTTCAGTGTCCAAATGATTGAAAACTTCAACCCATCGCTTTGTTATTGGTACTTTTTCTTCTTTCCATTTTGTAATTTGAATTGCTGAGCAATAATTCCTGATGTAGCAAAATTCTTTGTGCAAATGTGCCGAATTTAAGTTTGCGTAGTAGAAGTTTTGTTCGTTCAACTGTTCCATTATTTCTTCAACATCTTTCCAATTTGGGATTTTATTTAAAGTTGCCCATGAATATTTTTTCAATTCCATAATTGGACCTCACCATAACTCAATATATTCGACGGCATCAGCTGAAAGAAAAAAGAAATTTTTTTTTTACAAATATCAATAATAATTTTAGAAAAATGTTACCAAAAAAATCTTTGCACTTAGCAAACATGACATCGGAATCTAATCCACTTTCGATAAGGGCTTTTATTTCATTTGAGGTCTGCGCTGATAAAAAATTGTCCGCGGAACGCATTTTCAAAATCATAATCAGTTCATCGAAATAATTAGCAACTTCAACGATCGATGTAGCATACACACAGCAAAAAAAAACAACTTGGATCCCGTTGAATCCAAGTACTCACTAACTGCCGCCGAATTCTCCGTGATAGACAAAAAAGGGCGAGGTCAATGACCTGTGTTAGAAAAAAAAGAAAACGCAAAGATGGTTTGAACAAATGGACCAGCTGATCAGTCAGCTGGTGGTTTTATTTTGACTAGCCACGATAAGCTAATCGATCGTGGGTTTTATACAAAAACAATACAGTCCCTCGATTCTATGGGTGTTTATGCTTATGTATGGAAGCGCTGCACATTCAGCTATTAGCCTCCCTGAAGAAAACCTCTGCAGCCGTGATGTGGGAGATGTAATCTTGATTAGTGTTGAGGAGACAGTTGCTGGGAGATGGTTGATTTCTAACCGAAATATAATTTGCCGTCGGCATTTATCCCATGATGAAATGTTTGGTGTTGTAGGTACAGTCTTGAATTTTGTACAAAGCATGTTGCATCACATGCAACAATCGATGTTTCGTCCCCTTCAATTTTAAGGACGTGTTCCGTAAACAGCTCAGCCTAGAAAATTAAGCACACGAAACAAAACACAAACAAGAATGGAGAATTGACGTGTTAACTCCCCCCTTCTTAAGTACATATATGCCTCTCGCAGATTAGAAGTTTATTTTTATTGGTTCAAAGGAAGGGATTTGGGCAACAGTTTCGACAGCTCTGCTTCTCTTTTCCAGTCTTAGACAGAAAAGTATAACTAAATTAAAGGTCAAGCATTGTATCCATTCAGGAAACCATGGGTGTGGAACAAACGCCTTTGTGGTCTTGGTAGTATATGTGATGCTACAATCCTTTATGATGAGCGATCCGAAAGGCCCAGGGTCTGCCTCATCATATCGAATACGCTATCGGCAACCAAACTTGGTCAATTCTGTGGTCAAGATCTGGTGGCTGCGAAAGTTAGCTACAAAGCGCACGGAGAAATTGAACACTTCATCGTGGCGTCTGCTCACTTCCCCTATGACTCGGTATTACCCCCGCCACCTAAGGCGGTTTCCGAACTCGTAGAGTACTGTGAAGCCAGAAGGATTGGACTCATCATCTGTTCCGATGCTAACGCTCAAAATACTGTTTGGGGCAGCAGCAAATGCAACCGGTGAGGAGACCATCTTTTAAACTTCACTCTTTCGTCGGACCATATCATCAACAATGTTGGCGTTCAACCAACCTTTGTGACGGCGAGACGACAGGAAGTGATTGACCTAACCTTATCTAACAGGCATGTTAGAAGGCCATCACTAACTGGAGAGTCTCACCAGATGTTACGCTGTCAGACCATAGATACATCGAATGCCAATTGAAGTGCGGGATCTCCCCCTCGCAGCCCAAGCGGAATCCGAGAAAAACAGACTGGGTGCGATTTAGGGAGGAGCATGAGAAATCCACTCAAGCCCCGCCTAAAATCAAAACAAATCAATTGGTGGAGGATGCCGTTCATAACCTGAACAGCGCCATCACCAAATGTTTTGAACTCGCATGTCCTGTCAAAAAACCTCCCAGCAGGAAGCCGGTACCCTAATGGAACGCTGAGCTCCAATGTCTTCGCAGGGAAGCCAGAAGTCTCCTGAACAGATCGCTTAAATCGAACTCGGAAGATGACTGGAATAAATATCGATCGAAGCAGAAGGAATATAAGAAGCTTATTCGTAAATCGAAAAATGATTCCTATAAGTCCTTCTGCGAAGAGATCAAATCCCTGAGCGCGACCAGCAAGTTGGTTCTCAAACGAGGAAAATCGACAAAGCTGGATGTACTCAAAAAGTCTGATGGTACCTTCACCGAGTCTAAAGCGGAAACTTTTAGTTTACTGCTTCAGGCCCATTTCCCGAGAAATCAGACTGTCATCGGCTCGTTGCACACTCCCTCATTGGAAACTGCGACTGAAACGATGAAAACAACTCGGCGTAGCTGGTATGTTGCGTCACGCGTAGCTACTACTGATGCCATTGAATTTGCTGTGGCATCTTTCGATAGCTTCAAGTCGCCGTGCACTGATGGAATATACCCTGTTATGCTGCAAAAAAGTATAAGGCAGCTGCTTCCTACTCTGAAAAGAATTTTCACTGCTAGCCTGGCACTTGCATATATACCTATTCCTTGGCGCGCGGTGAAAGTGGTCTTTATTCCCAAAATAGGGAAAGAAGATTACTCACTAGCCAAGAGTTTTAGACCAATAAGTCTAACATCATTCTTGCTGAATAGCATGGAAAGATTAGGCACGTGCGCAAAGTTGCCCTTCGAATGCATCCTCTGTCGGACATGCAACATGCTTATCAGCGCGGAAAATCCTGCGAGACTGCTCTTCAAAACCTAGTTGGGAGAAAGGAAAGAGTACGTACTAGGCATTTTCGTCGACATTGAGGGAGCTTTTGATAACGCTACCTTCGACAGCATTTGTAACGTTGCTAGACGGCATGGCGTAGATGAAGCACTGGTTTATGTGGATCAAAGCAATGCTCGTGCACAGGACATTGATCGCTGATGCAGGCCTCGAACAATGTGTCAAGTCTGAGTAAACAGGGGCTGCCCGCAAGGTGGCGTCTTGTCTCCGCTCTTATGGTGCATGATGGTCGACCCTCTGCTAGATGCTCTCAATGCCTCTGGAATCTATGCCCAGGCCTATGCGGATGATGTTGCTGTTCTCTCTGTCGGCTCATGTTTAGCGAATGTCTGTCTCAAAGAGCAGGCGGCGCTAGACGTGATCGAAGACAGGTGCACGAGAAATGGGCTGTCGGTTAATCCTCTTAAGACCGATGTCGTTCTCTTCACGAGAAAGAGGAAAACAACTGGCATTACTCAGCTGGTGCTAAAAGGCATCCCCATCCCGATATCCAAGGAAGCTAAGTATCTGGGAGTCATTCTAGATAGCAAACTTCTTTGGTCAAAACATGTTGAGTCCAAAATCACCAAAGCGCTGTCAGCTTTCTGGCAATGCAAAGGTGCCTTTGGCAAAACATGGAACTTATCGCCGAAAAAGGTCCTTTGGATCTACACGGCAATGGTAAGACCGATAATCTCATATGCATCGGTTGTTTGGTGGAGCAGGCTAACACGCAAACACGCTGTGGCTTCACTCACCAAACTCCAAAGAGCGGTCTGTCTCAGCTGCACGGGGGCTTTCCCCAGCACACCGGGAGCTGCTCTAGATGCTATGATGAATCTTCCACCCCTTGACATATGTATATATCAGAGGGTGTGCACTGAAAACTATTTCTCGCCTAAAGAGGAATGGTACAACTCGCATTGGAGTGAAAATGTACTTGCGGGAGAAATATCCTACGACCCCTGTCTCATGGATATGCCTTCTGACGCAATGACACCTGCCATCCTACTGCACTGTAACTTCACAGTCACATTCCCATGGCGTCAGGACTGACTTTGGCCAGACACTGAACCTGGAATGGAATGTCTTCGCATTTTCACAGATGGCTTCAGGACTGGGCAGGGATCCAGCGCTGCAGTTTTCTTTGAGCGCGAAAACATTCGACTGCATTTCTCGTTAGGAAAATATGCGTCTGTCTTCCAAGTGGAGACTTACGCAATCCTAATGGACATGCACTATGTTGTGAAACACAGATGGAGGGGAAAGAGCATATGTGTCTGCAGTGACAGCCAAGCTGCACTCAAAGCTGTGTCCAATCCTCTATCCAACTCCAAACTAGTGCATGAACTCAAGACCTTTTTGGACCAAGTCGGAAGACTAAATTCACTTAGGCTTGTATGGGTTCCAGGTCACTCTGGAATCCCAGGAAACGAGATCTCCGATGAACTCGCTAGAAGAGGCTCAGAGGAGAGTTTCTCAGGACCTGAACCCGCTTTAGGTCTACCTGCTTCCACGGTCAAATCTGACATCAATGACTGGGTCTTTAACGTACACAGTCGCAGATGGAGGGAATATCCAGGATGCACGATGACTAAGCGCGTACGCCCTGACGTCTGCAAAAAGTCCGCAACATTCTTCTTATCCTTAAGGAGAAATGACTGCAGAAGGCTAACGGGCGTCATTACGGGCCATTACACTTTTGCCAAGCATCTCTACGTGCTTGGCATCAGTGAGACGCCTACCTGTGCCGCATGTTGCGAGGAGGATGACACAGCAGAACACTTTCTCTGCGACTGTCCCGCCTTCGCTCGTGCACGGTGGCGCACCCTTGGGGCCGACGGTGGGTGCCGAATCTCTTAGCTCAACATTACTGAAGCCCCTCCTCACTTTTCTCCGGACAACGGGGAAAATACAATAAAGACAAAGTGTCTGTCTGGTAGTACAATGGACCAGTACTTATGTCTGAGTGCTCCATCAGATAGTATGTATTGTCATCTGCGAAGAAGTGCATTGGATCAGAAGTAGCAATTAAGAGATCATTTATAAAAATGAGGAAGAGTGTCGGTGACAGAACAGAGCCCTGGAGAGCACCAGCGTTTATTTGGTGTATATCAGACTTGAAACCCGGCCTTGAAACGGCCCGAAAGACAACTTATAATCCATAGAAGAAGAGACTCATCGATACCATAAGCACGCATTTTCGACAAAAGAGCCTGAAACCAAACTCTTTCAAATGCTTTTGAAATATCGAACGCAGATATGTCATCAAATCACCAGTGGACCTGTTGCTGCGGAAACTGCTGGTCATTGTTAAGTTTCGGCGATTCAAGATATTTCATAAGCTGACGATTTATCATCGTTTCCACGACATTAGAAAGACGGGACGTTAGTGCTATAGTCGGTAAGAGGTTAGAGACGAAGATTTGCCGTTTTCCATTTACGCGGACAGAGGCCAGAAGAGTAGGAAAGATGAAAAAGCTTGTGGTTTTGCCAGCGTTTAAGTACACCTTCAGAAGTATTGGGAAATACTATCAGGTCCAGCAGATTTGTGCACGTTGAGATCCTTAAGTACTCTTGCAACTGTACGAATACGAAAGTGGAATTGTCCCATGGAAGATTCTACGCTCCCAAGTACAGTCGTTGTTGCTGCCTTTGGGGCAATTTAGCCTCAATTTTTGGTCATGGGCGAATTTGACACGTCGAATCAATGCATTACAGTAATTTCTGGCTAACTAATTCCGGTTTTCCTCAGAGGGATTGGCTTTGTAAGTCCGTAAACTCGGCTTTCTAAATCTGATAGCCTCTTTACAGCTCGAGTCATACCACGCATTTGCTTTAGGTTTGATCCTCCTCACTCCAAGTGGAATGATGGATCTCATACCCAGCAGAAATATGCTCGCGATCGCATTAGCAGCGGCATTCACGTCACTATCGAGGAAGCATAGTGACCAGTTAAAATTTCTAAAGAAGTCGTTGAGTCCGCTCCAATTGGCTTTCTCGTAGAACCATGCTGTTCTTTTAGGAATTCAATCTCTAACTGTGTGGTTTGAATAGTAGAAACGACACAGTGGCCTGACGAGCCTAGAGGTGACAATATATCGATAGAATACTTATCATGATGAGAGGTGAAGAACAAGTCCGGAATAAAGTTGACATACATAGCAAATAAATTTGCTTTAGCCCACATTTAAGCTCAAAATGTGTTTTTACTTACAGAACAAGCACGATGACATGGTGCGGGCTCATCCTGAAATATAGGATTTCGGATGTAACATCATACATCCTCTATTGTAAGAATAACACCATTGGCAATGATTCTTTGCAACTCGCTGGACTTACGCAACTGTCCAAAACTCCAATTTGTTGTACATCTCTGGACCATAACATATGATGAATGCTTAACCGTGGGACGCAATCATTTGTCTTCTTCTTTACTCCCTCCGCACTGTTTGCTTGTCATCAGGTCCAATCAAATAAATTGAGATTTGTCAGAAAATTGTTGACGATTCATTTCTGATGCTGCGTACTTAAAGAACAACTTCTTTTAGCCGGCGATGATGTTAATAGAACATCTCTCAGTCAATTATTTTCTAAGTCCCTTGACAATTGCGAACCGTTTTTTCAGAGATATGCACTCCAAGAAGACACCTGTCACAAAAGAATGATTTAATGTAATTAGAGATATTGGACCCGACCTTTCATTCTATTACACTTGCGGTCATAAAAACTGCACCATATCGAAATGATTGAAAAATTGCAAACAAAAATTGGAGTGTGGATTCGATAAGATGGCAGTTATGGTAGATGGTTGCTATGAGTCAAATAACTGACCACTGGGCAAGCTAGTGCCTTTGATTAGGATTTTATTGCTTTCATTGAATCAGGTATAATCATGGAACTTGGACTATGTTGGAAGTAAATTTCTATTGATTTTGCTGTTTTACGGCCTTATGCAATTTGACATTAGGTTTCCAATAAGCGGTAAGATTGCTATCGGTCGGAAATTCTTATAAGGCAAGGTGGAGCCTTTTGTTAATCTTGGCTGGGGTGTTTAATTAATACGGGGAACCATATTATGGCGTAATTTATTAATTGATTGAAGGATAGCAATATTGGCTGGAAATCGGATTGATTGATTTGTGGAAATTGGATAACTTTGAATTAAATTTGAAATAACAGATTCAGCTCGTGACATTTGTGTTATTATCGAGTGAAATTGAGATGGTTATTGGCAGATGATGTAGGGTTCATTTATTGAGCTTAATTCAAGCTAAACTTAATCTAACAATTTGATTCGCTTACGTGAAAAGCTGATTGATTGGTAAATGCTAAGCTCCAAGCAATTTTTGGAGCACCCGCCAGAAAAGCTGTTGAGATGCCATTGAATGAAGGAAAAATCTTGTTGCGGGGAAATGGTCTTGAGGAGCTTGGTGTCGTCGGGTACAGTGAGAGGTAGGAATGTTTAATGACCAGCTCACTGTCGTTAATGGTAAGATTGAAAAGAAGTGGACCCAGGTGGCTGCCTTGGGGAATGCCGGAAAAAGTTAGAAACGGTTAGAAAAGCAGATCTAAACCAGCACTGTAGTAACGGTTTTTTAAATAGGTAGATATCCATATCAACGCAGTCAAAGCCAAAGGAGGACAGTTTGAAGAGTATTAGTTTGTGGGAGTTTTGTCGAAGGCTTTACTGAAATCAGTTAAAATGACGTCGATTTCATTCCCATTCTCTAATGCTGAGAGGGTGAAGGACACAAATTCGATTAGGTTTGTGGTTGTAGACCTACATCCTTTAGAGGAGATTAGAGATTTGCAGTGGAAACTTAGACTATCATACAAGATACTTTCGAAAAGTTTGTGTATATGTGACAGTTTGGCGATGGGGCGGTAGTTTTAACATCACTTGAATATTTTTGAGAGCGGGACAGAAATAATGGAGGAACATTTTTTTAGTCATATGGCAGGGAGGGCCCATTTCCGTGCAGGGACGGGTTAAGAATATCCCTGCAGCGATACCTCTCGCTTGTCGTAAAAGGCGACTAAAACAAAGGTAAACAAAAATCACATCTAGGCAATTTAGAAAACACCAAAGTGAGCCTAGGGACACATATACCACCATTATACTGCCCCACAAGTGTACATGCAAATCAGTGGGTTGACACGACTGGAGATCACCGGTGTTGTAAGAGTAAGATCAAACAAAAAAATCTGGAGCATGCCCGTGTCACAAAAAAAAAAAAAAAAAAAAAAGGCAGGCCGAAAAACAATTGGTACAACAAATGCAAAAACACCAGCATTTGATTGGCCTCAGCGATGAAGTAATCCCAAACCGGGCAGCCTGCCGCTACTTTCTGAGGTCAAACCGGCGGACCCCACAAGCGGACCAGTAGGAATGCAGTTAAGTGGGAAGGTTATGGTCCTACACTTCTGACCATAACGACGCCGGAAAAAAAGGAAAAGAAGAAGATGGCAGGGAGGGCCCAGGAGTGAATTCATCATTAAGTTGATTCAATTTATTTTCTATAATATGGGGTCTATAGTACGTGGGAGAAATAGTCCAAGGGAGAAATTTGGTAAGTAGTCGAAGTAGGTAGTGTCCGGTACAAAGGAGTCATCGGCGAAAGGTTGTTTCAAAAAGTTGGCCATAGTTTCATGATCATTCGAGGTTTCGCCATTGAAGTGAGAGTGAGAGTGAGGTTGGGTAGCTATCAGATTTCCTTTTGTAGTTGACAAACTGAAAAAAGGACAGGATCGTTTAGGTTAAAATTTGCTTTGTGGAAGTCGAAGGACTTAAGGAAGTGTTCAATGGTGGAGAGTCGTGAAAAAATGAGAGAAGAAGGGGAGGATGGTAGTTGTCGATGTTTGATAAGGTAAGGGGACAAAATGAAACAGAGGAACTAAGGGGGTTTGTTGTGAAAATCAGGTCTAGCTGTCTACCCATATAATAGGTGGGACAATAATCAATTAAGAGTGTATTGTTAGAATTTGTAAAGAAATGTTCAACAATTTTACCGTGGTTATTGAGAGTATTTGAACCCCAGGAAGGACACCATGAGTTGACGTTCCATGTTATGCTGCGGTGTACATAACCATTCTACACAGCCTCATGCATGGCTCTGTGAATATGGGAAGCACGGTTACCTGCAGCAAACTTTAAATATGGCAAAGAAGTGTTTTGTGTCTTTCGAAAATTCGGAACTCTCTCTTTCTGGTTATATGAATATTTGGTTTGTCGTAGATTCCCTGATCGGAGTCCACATTGATGGAAACCTTAGAGATTGTTCACGAACGGTTTCACAGGATCATGTACGCGATTTACAATCGCAGGATCTTCTCCGATCAAGTTTCCCTCAACCTCTCGCAAAGTCCAATGACACCTGCACAATCCACAGAACAACAGTGGGAGCATTGCGAGCGCACCATCTGAGACGCTGCCTCTGATACGCCGGGTTTCAAACTGCTGTCAGATAGAAACCCCTGGTTTGATGAACAACGCACACAAGCCCATGTAGTAAAACAAACCGCCTACGAAGCCATGCCACATAGACAGACGAGAGCCGCTCGTGAGCTCTATGAACAAAAACGAAGAGGGAAACACACGCTTTTAAGGAACAAAAAAAAGAGAGCACGAAACGCGTGAGATCGAGTGGTTTCAGGCAAGGTAAATCCACAATATACCAAATTTTCACACTGCGGCAGATCTTCTTAAGGCCGCATATGACAGTGTGCAAAGGGACGAGGTATACCGGACCATGTCTAGTTTTAATGTCCCTGCCAAACTCGCCAGATTGTACAGGATCACAACAGAGAGTTGCTGCTCCATTAGGTCAATAGCGAATTAACCGATACCTTCGAAGTTACAAAAGGATTTAGGCAAGGTGACGAACTGTCATGTAACTTCCTCAACATCGTGCTTGATAAGATCAAACGAGACTCACTAGCCAACACAACAGGTACGATCTATTTCAAGTCTGCGCAATTGCTTGCGTACACGGATAACCTTGACATAGTTGGGCGAACACAGCGAAACGGCTAAAATGGGTCTGTCGGTAAATGAAAGAAAGATAAAGTATATCCAAAAAAGACGCATAACACCGATGTCTTGGCCAGAACATCGCAATCGACGGCTACAAATTTGAAGTAGTCAAGACCTTCGTCCACCTTGGCTCACTAATGACCAGCAAGAACAACACCAGCAGTGAGATGAAACGCAGAGTTACTTTTGCCAACCTCTGCTTCTTTGGGCTTAAGAGGCAATTGAGAACTAGAGCCCTCTCTCGAAAAGCCAAGGTAGCACTATGTATATAATATATATAAGGATGCCCTTGATCACTTCGAGAGAAAAATTCTGCGTTCAATCTATGATCCCGTTTACAAAACGGCGAATAGAGGAGAAGATTCCACCAAGAACAGTACGGGCTATACAGCGACATCAGCCTAGTACAACATCTTGTGATCCAAAGTATAAGATGGCTAGGCCATGTAGAGTGAATGGACAGCAGAGCTCCGGCCGGAAGAGCCTTCTAATTCAACCCAGAGGGACGACGCAGCAGAGGATGACCGAACCAAGGGTGGCTCACACAAATGGAAGGGGACCTTAACCAACTGGGAGTGTGGCACTGGAAACAACTGGCAAAAGTTCGTGCCAGGAGACGCCTGTTGGTTGAAGAAGAAGAAGAAGTCAACCGTTCATAGATTTGTAAAGCCATCCGATCGGATGAAGTTGCAACCACCTCTTACTATACAGCACAGGACGACCAGATTGGACTGGGCTCAAAAGCACATCACCTTTGAAGGATTGAAAAAAGTGGTGTAGAGTGACGAAAAATAGTTCAATTTAAAAGGGGCCGGACCGATGGGCAGGATTTAAAAAAAGAAGAAATTTCGTTCTTCAAACGTCAGCATAGAGAAGGTAATGTAATGATATGGGGCGCCTTTAGTAGGCATGGAACTTAGCAATTGTTCTTTACAGGATGAATGTGGAGAAGTAACAACACATGTTGGGGGAAACCCTTATACAATTTCTCGAAGAACTGGAGCAACATGATAATGCGACCAATCGAAACCTAAGATTTATATTAGCAAGACTGGTGCATGTTGGAGGACGGCAATTTAACAACGTTCTTGAGCTTAAGAGCGCAATTATGGACAGTTGGCAAACATTTAAAAAAAAAAACAACCCAAAAATTAGTAAGTCCAATGCCAAACAGGGCCTACAACACAATTTCAAAAAGATCAAAATTAATTTATTTTTTTAAATTCTGTGCACTCTTAAATTTGTAAAGAATTTTTGAAAAGAAGTTTTCTCTAGATAATGTAGACATTAGAATTTTTATTATTAATATTGTTGATTCATTGTCTGTATTTCCCAGTTTTTCGATAGCTCTGTCACTTTCGGAGGTACCTTATGGCCAAATGATGCCGCCAAATCATAAACCGCATCGTACACAGTGAACTTTTTGGGATACATTGGCTACAGTAATGTAATTCATCGGAAAATATCAATTTGATGACTAATCGCCGACGTTTTGAAGCTTGAATTGTTGTTTTAATTTCGATTTTATCGACATGTGAACGAAGATCAATCTTTAAAATCACCATAAAGTCCCATAAGAGAGGCCTAAATTTCGAACACCATTCAGTAGATGTCTAGTGAGTTTGAGTAAACTGACGTGTTTCTCATCTCGTCCGGTAATACGTTTTGATACATCCGTTTTTTGGTAATTTCTACTCGTATCCAACGCAAGAACAGATAGCCCAGTGTTTGTGTTTCTCTATTAAGTGTTCAATATTGCACATACATAATCAGTGTTCGCAATAAAGAAAAAAGACAAAACTCCTTCCTTGTAAAAGCTCACTCAAATTAGTCCGAATCTGTCCGCTTAGACATGCCGTTTGAGCAAAATTCAAATTCAAGCTCCTCCATGAACACCCGTTCCAAGAAGCAGCCGGCCACCAACTCATCTGCGTCAACACCTCGAGAGCTTAACACACTTACACCCACAACAAAGAACGCAGGAATTACTACGTTGGACCATTTCACCATTATGGAACTTGAAGAGCGTTTGACTAAGCAGACGGAAACCATTCTTGCACGCTTCTCAGCAGAGATCAACACACTGCGTAATGATCTCGCGCAGCAAATCGCGCTCGTGGAAGAAACTTGGACAAGCGTTTCACTGAGTTAAAGACATCTCTCAATGATTTAGAGCATCGTATAGAGGAATTAGAGAAAACAAACGCGCACCCCGAAGCAACGAACAAAGAGTTAACTGACTTAAAGCTACGTTGCGATGCACTTGAGAGAAACGAATTGGCTATGGATGCTATTCTCTTCGGAGTTCCCCAACTTCCGGAAGAAAACTTAAAATCCATTTTTCACCACCTTTGCCATTCCATTGACCTGCTCTATTCAAGGACTATCTATGTATTGACTGGTCACCATTTTATATGTCAAATGATGTTAACCTGCAAGTGATCTTTTTCACTAAATGTATTGTTAGTTTGTTTGAAAAACATGTACCTGTAGTAACTAAAAGAAAAAAATCACACTTTCCTTGGCTAACACAGGAGGTTATATCTCTTATGAAGTCTCGGGACTTATATTCAAGATGGAAAAGATACAGATGCTCATCGATTTACAATGAGTTTAAAAATGTACGCAACTCTGTTACGTCCCTTATTCGTAAAAACAAGAGGCTGTACTATAAAACTAAGTTTAGGGACTGTAATTCAAGCTCCAGTTTCTGGAAAAACATTCGCCAGATTGGCATTCAGTCAAATAAAGAGTCAATAACGCACAAAATAGATGTAAACGCATTAAACTCCAATTTCGTCCATCGCCCATTCAATGTACCAACTGTATCAAATGCGTCACCTGCAATAGCCCTTTTCAGTCCGTCTTGCAATCGATCCAATATTTTCTCCTTTTCTTGTGTAGACGAATTTTCTGTTGGTAATTGTATATTTAGTGTAAAATCGAAGGCAAAAGGAACGGATGATATTCATCCGGACTTTATAAAAATATTACTTCCGTTCGTGCTCCATCCCATTACATATATGTTCAGCACCATTCTCACTACTTCAATTTTTCCTGATAGTTGGAAAACAGCAAAAATTATACCATTACCCAAAATATCGAATATCGTCCTATAGCCTTACTTCCATTCCTTAGTAAAGTATTTGAACGTATTGTGAGTCAACAAATAAAAAAGCATCTGGCTCGCTCGAACCTAGTCACTGAGTTTCAGTCGAGTTTTCGCGCTAAGCACAATTGCACAACAGCTTTACTTAAAGTGTCTGATGATATTCGGGCCGCTTTTGACCGTGATATGGTGGGAATAATGGTATTCCTGGACTTCTCAAAGGCTTTTGACTGTGTTGATCATGGCATACTCCTGTCAAAACTAACAACAGAATTTCAGTTTCAAATGTCCTCCTGTAAACTAATTAACTCATATCTCTCTAACCGTTCGCAATATGTGTACTTTAATGGTAATTGTTCTGCACGTTTATCAGTTACGTCAGGTGTCCCACAGGGTTCTATCCTAGGCCCTCTTCTATTTTCATGTTTCATTAATGACATCTCGAAATGTTTTATGTACTGTAATCATCACATCTACACTGACGATGTTCTAATATATTTTATGTTTCCTAGACCACATTACTCTCAGGCAGTAAATCACTTAACAAGTGAACTAAATAAGGTCCATATGTGGTCTAAAGCTAATAGATTAGGTCTGAATCTATCTAAGACGAAAGCATTAATTATGAACAGAAGTCGACAACCATTCACTATCCCCCCACTGCAGTTGGATGGATCTTCAATTGAATTTGTTGATAATTTTAAGAACCTAGGTATATATTTCACTTCCAATCTTAGCTGGAGCCTCCACATAAATAAAGTCACCTCCAAAGTGTATGGCGCTCTCCGTGGACTGAGCCCTACAGCTCAATTCTTACCAGTAAATGTCAAACATACACTCATAACGACTTATATTTTGCCAATTATCCTATATGGCTGTGAACTATTTTCGAATATGGACTACGATTCCGAAAGAAAACTGACAGTGGCATTCAACTGTTGTGCAAGGTATGTATATGGCATAAGAAGATATGAGCACATTTCCGAATATACAAGAAAAATAGCTGATTGCCCTTTAATAGAACTATTAAAATATCGAACTATTTTATTATTACATAAAATTATGACCACAAAAGAACCGACGTATCTATACCGAAAAATCAATTTTGCAATAAGCTATCGATCCCTACATCTTATATTGCCGAGACACAAATACATGACAAGTAGCCGCCAGTTTTTTGTACATGCCGTTCAACTTTGGAACTCACTCCCCTTATGCATCAAGTTAACGAATAACACAAATGATTTTAAACGTAAAGTTTTCAATTTTTTCGCTAATAACCGCTACCAATAATAACTCACTCCCATTTAATTATTTATTGTATATTATTATTAATTATTTGCATAAGTTCCCTTTATTTTATCTATTTTTCGTATATTTATTTTTTGTTTAATGTTAATTTTATACTAAATATATACTAAAATACTTAAAGTTTGTACAACTTTAAAAGACTAGCTTGTCTTATCTGTACATTATGCCATTAATAAATAAATAAATAAATAAAATAAATAAATAGCTGTTCATGTTCGTGCCGTTCGAGCATTCCAATAGGGAGACTGACCCCATATAGAATTATTAGTTTCGCTTCACTTTTACACGAACTCTGGACATACTTGGGTGACTACATTGCTAAAACATTCATGGACTTTTTAAAAAGTAACTGTCACATGTGGCCCATTTTTGCAAAAAGTCGGAATAACAAAAATGCATTTTTGTATGGTAAACGATTCCATGACTAAAATGATCAAAATGTGCTTGACATCTGTCAAAAAGACCAATTATATCGAATTCTGTAAATTACAGCAATTGACAGCCAACATACACATCTTCCGTCGTCTCAGTCTTTTTTTTTACTTTTAATTAATTTCTCTTCACAGGATTATGGAATAAATAATTTTATTAAGAACAAGCAAAAGTACTCCACAATCTAGTACAATAATACAAAAATTCGGTGCATACTAGTAAGGGCTGCGCACCGGACGTCTACGCGTGAATGTGTGTGCAAGTTATTTATAGCGAATGGAATGAGAGAAAAAAACTGCTGTCAATTGGGGTAGAGTGCAGTCGCGTCATGTGTTTGACATATTGTGTTTCTAAGTGGAAAAAGGAAGAATTTTAGCCCGCCGCTAAGGTAGAGCACTTTTAGGCATATTTCTCGAAAAATATGCTCTTAATTGAAATAAAACAAATTTATTTGTAAAATTCGTGTTTTGAAACAGCACCTGGAAATATAGAAACAAGATAATCACCCAAAATGTAAGTAAAACAAGTGAAGAAGAAGTGTTTTGTTAATTTTTCACAATCTATCCGGGAGTTAATCTTATCTTCTTAGTGTTGGCCTAATGATATGACTTTCTTTCATCAACTTGTTACAGCTTTATTGTTGGATTTGGTGAAAGTAGTTCTGTTTGTTGACAGGTGCTTGTTTTTGTTGTAATTGCAATGACAAGCGCTTGTTGAGTTAGTCGATGTGCAACAAGTTTGTTTTACTCGTCTTAATTGTTTACCTTTTAGTAGTGTACGTGAAAAGGGGTCGGGGTGCAATAGAATTGCCTGAAAGTAGACAGATTGTAGGTCCATTAGGAAACCAACAACCCGTGCACCTTTGTCAAGTTCCCTTAAAGGCATCAGATTATTGGAATGACGTTCGAGTGCTTTGTTTCTAAAGCAAATAATTCGCCGCAATCGAAACGCAGCTTCAGTCATGTGTGTTGCACTTACACAGTGCAAGGTAACTACTGCTTGACGTCATTGCTTGTAATTTGATTCTTTGGTACACGCCAATATCTTCTCTTCCTTTTTGTCGGCCTATTATCCTGCTCCTGATTGCATAGTTTTCGGTGTTTACTTCCGAAAAAGATTCGCTTAAAAACACAATATTTTCACACGTAATTAAAAAGTGCCCACTTCGCTAGGCGCGATGTTGGAAGTTGCAAATAATTGCCTGCATTGATTACGCAGGGGTGCTGAATAGATGATTTCGCTTAATGTCACAATCCATGCAACTTGTCCAGGGACTAATAGAGACCCACAGCTTTCGTCTCTCTTACCGCGAACCCCTAGAGAGATTAGTTGTTTTTGTTGCAATACCCATTCTATACGTGTAAATCTCCTTTAAAAACAACAGGTTGAGACAGGTGGGTTTTTGTAACTACTCACGGCTTTTGTTCTCTGATCATGACTAAGCGTTCGCTGCTAATACACTACTATCACTCCAAAATCTTAGAAGCAACTTAGACGAAGAAAATTGGGAAAAGAAGAGGAGACCAGTTAACCACCTGTCTCTTTGGGACACTACAGGTTTCTTCAATAAGGACATATACAATTTTTTTAATTAAATAAAACGCGGAATTATTGAGATACCGAGTTGAAATTGATTTCAGGTGTAGTGCACATGTTAAACTTACATAAGTATGGACCCCGACCTCATTTATGTATATGACCATCGCCGAGCAGGTTTGCAGCGATCGATTCTTGGAGGCAATTTTCCATACGCATCGTCGGCATTTAGCGTTCGATATTGTTCCTGAGCTACTCTAACGTTAGTGGCCTGTTGGTATTAGGTGTCTAAGCTCTCGCTGTTTATCAAGAGATGGCTTCAGTAGTAAGTGCTGGTCGATTGTGATGTATCCAAAACGTCATGAACCAAGTTTAGACATATGGTAAACAAATCGCTTTGACACATTAGTGATTTTGTTTTTGCGTCATATACATTTGTACTTTTGGTTGTGTGAAAATGTCTGATTTTGCGGGAAGTGTTGCTTTTCTCCCTTCATTCGAAGAAAACGGCGGCTGATCCGCATCGAGAACTCCAAAACGTTTACGGAGATGCTGCTCTAAGTGAAACAAAGTGCCGTGATGGGTTCCGTCGCTTGAAAGACGGTGATTTCGATGTTGACGACCGTTCGCGTGAAGGAAGGCCAAAAACCTTCGAAGGCACTGAATTGGAGGCATTGCTCGATGAGGATCCATGCCAAACGCAAAAAGAGCTTGCTTCAGTATTAGGAGTTACCCGTCAAGCTATTTCCAAGCGATTGCATGCGTTGAAAATGATTCAAAAGCAACGAACTTGGGTTCCTTATGATTTGAAGCCAAGAGACGTTGAGCGTCGTTTTTTCGCCTGCGAACAATTGCTCCAGCGGCTTCATCGCATCCTTACGGGTGATGATTCATTACAGCAACCCAAAGAGAAAAAAAGTATGGGGACCGGTCACGGTTCTACGTCGTCGGCTCGGCCGAATATTTACGCTGCGAAGGCTATGCTGTGTATTTGGTGGGATCAGGGCGGTGTTATTTATTTTGAGCTGAAACCAAACGAAACCATTACTGGGGAGCGGTATCGAACTCAACTGATGCGATTGAGCCGAGCACTGCGCGAAAAACGGCCACAATACGAGCAGAGGCACAAGAAAGTGATTCTATAGCATGACAACACTCGGCCTCACGTTGCCAAACCCTATTAAGAAACACCGAAATTGGAAGTCCTACCCCACTCGCCATATTCCCCAGATATTGCGCCGTCCGATTATCACTTATTCCGTTCGATGGCACATGGTCTGGCTGATCAGCATTTCCATGGCTTGATTCGTGGGTAGCCACAAAAGACGAACACTTCTACCGTGACCGTATGCGAGCTCTGCCAGAAAGATGGAAAAAGTTATCGCTAGCGATGGGCTATACTTTGAATGATTCATTTTTAAGAGTTTTTTTTTTTACAATAAATTTGCATCATCAACATCAAAACTTAGAACTTAGTTGCGCTCGTAATATGAAACAACGATTTAACGTAAAGTGAAACCAACAGCGTTGAGCCTTTGACCAAATATTTTTAGAGATTAAAGGATTAACAAACTTTTCCTTCATCAGATATATTGTTTGACCGGCTGCATGGCCAAAAATAGTTTTTCATAGCACGAAAGCGAACTCCATTGATCGTAAGATGACGATCATTTTCATAGACGAAAAAAACTGGCCCAACCTCACCTCCCACATAAAATCCATACCACACCTACACTTTGTTTGTTGCAATGGTGTCTCTTCAATCAGGCGTCGATTTTGGGCCAAAAATGCGCTCCAAATGATTTTTTGATGAGATTCAGGATTTTCTTCAAATTTCTGCAGAGCCATATCCGAGAACGATCCAAAATACCCATATGCTTCAGCTCTTGAGTTGATTAGACCTTGCAGGCCAAAATTCGTCACAATAAGAATCGACTCGGCTCATTTTGAGCTGAAACACTTACGGCTGCGATAATACTACAGCGTGCGCCATCTCATATGGGTCGATGCAAATTTCGAATAACTTCAACAATTCTCAACCGATTTTGGAAATTCAAAAACTTTTATTCAATTTACTCCTTTACAATTTATTTTGATTAATTTTTGAAAACAATATCAATTAAATGACTGCCTTTATTGCCGATGTAAAAATGGGCTCGTTTTCGCGCATTCTACATGATATTTTCGACCATTTCGGTCGAAATTTCTGCTATTTCTGCACGAATGTTTCTTTTGAGCTGTTCTATTGTCTTCGGGCCATTAGCATACACCTTGCTTTTCAAATATCCCCAAAGAAAAAAGTCTGGGGGAGTCATATCTGGCGATCTCGGAGGCCAGTCAATATTGCCCTTTTTTGACACCAATCTTCCAGGAAACTTCTTACGCAAAAGGTTCATTGTTTTGTCCGCAGTATGGCATGTCGCGCCGTCTTGTTCAAACCAAAAGTGAAATAAGCCTTTTTTACGCATTTCTGGGACCACATAATGGGCCAATATCCACCGATATCGATCGCCATCCACTGTATCGCCAACTTTGAAGAAATACGGTCCAATTATTAGCGCATGCACCGCCCCAAACAGTAAATTTTTGATCATATAGCGGCTCTTCGTGAATAATGTGAGGATTTTCGGTGCCCCAGAAGCGACAGTTTTGTTTATTAACTGAGCCAGAGAGCGTCAAATGTGCCTCATCGGTCATCAAAATTTGCTGCAGAACTCCGGCTCAGCATTAATCATTGCAACGACATTTTGCGCGTATGCCAAACGCCGTGGCTCATCTTGTGGCAAAATTCTTTGAGTTATCTGCACTTTGTATGGAAATAAGTGAAGATTATCCTTTAAAACTTGGGTCTTCTTGAACACTGGCGATCACAGACTGAATAGATGAGTTTGAATGCCGCGGGCATGGCCTAGGTTACTCACGACGGCTTACCACAGTGTGAAACGTTCATGGTTAAAATTGTATTGAATTGACGTTTCCAAAATGCTATGAAATATGAAAATCGCTTGACAATTGTTGAAGTTATTCGAAGTTTACATCGACCCATATAAGATGGCGCACTCTGTACAACTTGTGCGTTCTATCACTGGCGTAGGAACATTCAACAGACTCGAATTTATCCACTATAGCATGCACGTGGGATGATTATCACCAACCAAAAATTGGGGTAAGCACTCTCAAAGTTGCAACCGCCGACTCAGAATTTCGGTAGACTTTTCAAAATATGATCAGTCATCAAATATGACGACATGTCGGCACCCATGCGGCTATAATGAAAATACCGACAACAGGTACTGCCGCAGCTACAATGGCACCCACCCCAGAGAAACAAGCTACCATAGAAAAGACTTATCAACCTTTATCAACCTTTCTTCCAAGGCAATGCTCCTCCATACTACAGCCACATCAGAACAGATATCATTTCCCCATTAGAGCTTACGAGGTCTAATTTCCATTTATCCTTTTCTTCTGATTCCTAACCGAGTAGGTAGGAAGCAATCCACTAAGCACTAACTCCCCTTCTTTCTGGTGTAGTTAAAACGCTGATAAACTGTCGGCTTTTGAAATACCTGAATTACAAAAAACTCCTCAGCTTCCCTCAAGTGAAAGTCACATCGTTGGACATTGCCAAAGCCCACCTTGTTTCACGTTTCAACGTGATAAACACGTTCCTAGCGTATCAACAATTGACTGAATGATCATCTTCTGGATGATCCCATACATGGAAGAAGTCAACTGTTTATCGGCGGCTCCACATGGTAAATTTCGAGAAGCTTTATCCAGACGAGAAGTAGATTTTTTTCAGTACCACTCTAAGGTAAAACACCTCGAAAGACAATCTAGTTGACCAAGCTCTTAGCGTGATTTGATTCACGAATCATCAGTTTCAGAGACTGGAACTTCAACCGTCGAAGGTGTTTTTGATTTGACTACCCACAAAAGAGCATAAAAGGAAACAATGACCCCGATCTCTCGTGGACATATGATGCATTTATTTGCCACTCCGATCAGTGTATTGATGCCTTTTTTTTACTTTTCTCCTGGAGTCCTAACTAGGTCTATATCTTCGTCAGGTATGACGGTGATATTTATAGCCTCATTTGATTTTTTATACTCAATCCCACTGATGAATTGCCAATTCTTTATCTTCATTCCTCACCTCAGGTCATCTAATTCCAACGAATCCTTGCCTATGGACACAAACAAGAACGGGTTACTACTTAACTCGAAGAGAAATCTACGATCAGCCAGATCAGAGGCGAGTACTACTAAAACCGAGCAGCCTGAGATCAAAAATGATCATTACCTGCTAATGGAAATCAAAGATGGCAAGGAGGAGGACGACATTGATTTTGTTTTGACCAACACTCCTGCTCAACATGGTATTCGAACGGAATGCCTGGAGGAGATTGAGTTTACCGAGAAAGTGCCAGAGGATGCGGCAAAGAACGGAGATGACAATACAAAAGTACAAACAATCGTCGAGCACATATGTGGAAAGTGTTACCAGTTCTTCCGGTCTATTAAGGTACATGATAACGACTTGCCCATTACTCTCCAATTACCATTTTTTTTACAGTCCTTAAAGCGTCACATGGAATATTGCAACTTCAACAGCGACATGATAATGCGCCGCGAGGAAATGCTGAAAAACATTGACAAAATAGAGAAGGAAGCCGCAATCATGGAGAAGAAAGACGTCTGCTTCTGCTGCGGAGATAGCTACGATACCTGCCACGTATGCCTGTTTCTAAATACTCACATTTTTCGATTCAAAACTATCATTTTCAGCTCGGTCATATAAACTGTGCAGACTGTCCGAAATCATTTAAAACCCAACTGAGCCTCGAGCGCCACGTGTTTCTCATCCATTCGGAAAAGGATGACTTTCCTTGTACCATCTGTAATGGTAAAATTCGAAGCAAAGCTATACTCCAATTGCATATTGATCAGCACAAGAATCGCGGGAAGCCGTTTGCATGCAAGACCTGCGGCAAGGATTTCACGCGAAAGTACCACTTGAAACGTCATGAAAACTTCTCACCGTGTGGCAAGAATCAGTCGGAGTTGTTTAAGTGTAAGGCTTGTGATAGGGTATTCCATCGCTTGGATAATCTACGCTCGCATCTAAAACAACATCTTAATAAGGAGTCTACCAAGAAACAGGAATACAGATGTCCATGCTGTAAAAACTGCTTTTACAGTCTGTCGACGTTGAAGTGGGTTTCGGAATGATTGCTATTGGTTCAGCTGCTAAAGTTGGCTTTCTTTTTCAGTATTCACATAAGAACCCATACGGGGGAGAGGCCGTTCGATTGTGACTTGTGCGAAAAGAACTTCCCGTCATTGGTTTCGCTGAAAAAACATCGGAGGTATCATACGGGCGAAAAGCCGTATTGCTGCTCTGTGGTGAGTAAAACACATTTCATACGAGTATTTCCCATAGTAGTTTCCTTGAACCTGAGCAAGAAGTAAACAAAGGAAAATTGTTGAAAAAATCCCATAACTAGACTGATCCAACAGTAATGAAACCAAACTCGTTCTAGAGGACATTTTTTAACGAATCACAGGAACGCATAGCTTATACAAAACCACATCCGAAAACGGATTCAGGTTGACTTTGAGGCGAGACTTAATCTCCAAGTAGCCAGCGCACGATTCATACATCCTAACGTTTATTAGGGACTTGGTGGACCCTTAATCGGTTGACAGTCCATCAAATTAACCTCATTGCTGTCGATGCCATTCCCCCCGTGACCATGAATTGCCATTGACCGGTGACCGTGGAAACAAGTAGACAAGTAGGTTCAGGTCCTGACAAACTCTTCTCTGAGCCCCTTCTAGTGAGTTAATCGGAGATCTCATTTTCTGGAATCCCAGAGTGTGACCTGGCCTATACAAGCCTTGGTGAATTTAGTCTTCCGACTTTGTTCAAGAAGGTCTTGAGTTTCCCTTCTACCATAGAGCATGGCTATTAGTATTGCGTACATACATCTCTGATTGAATGACAGACGCATATTTTTCTAACGGGAAGTGCAGTCGAATGTTTTCGCGCTCAAAGAAAACTCCAACACCAGACCCGGCCCAGCCCTCGAGCCATCTGTATAAATGCGAAGAAAGTCCTTTCCAGATTCAGTATCTGGTTAGAGCCAGTCCTGACGCCATGGAAATTTGACTGTGAAATTATAACGCAATACGATGGCAATATGATGCGTTGGAAGGCATATTCATGACACAGGGGTCGTAGGCTCGCGCAAGTACACTGTCATTCCAATGCGAGTTGTACCAAAAATCATTTCTCTTTAGGCGAGATATGGTTTTAAGTGCGCATACTCTAATATATATGTATGTCAAGGGGTGGTTTTTGGTGTGCTAGGGAAGCCCCCGTATAGTTGGGACAAACCGCTCTTTGGAGTTTGGTGAAAGCGGCTACATTTTCGCGTGATAGCCTGTTCCTCCACAGAACCGATGCATATGAAATTATCGGTCTTATCATGAGTTCTTGGTCTCATATAGTAAATAGAGTGCATTCGCAAAAATCTATATGCAGTGACACGTCTCACCAAGCTTTACACAAAGTTTCAACTTGCGGCTTCAATCCATTTCATTGTAACAGAGCTCGAACGACCACTCAAGATGTTTTAAAAAAATGTCTCAAAATGAGTTTCGCGCTGTTATAAAAATTTTGACTAAAGAAGGATTAACGCCAACACAAATCAAAAACAGGCTAACAGGTTGTTTACGGTGACCTGTGTCCATCATTTTCAACAATTAAAAATTGGTCTAAGTTATTTCGCTGTGGACGAGAATCATTAGAAGATGACCCACGTGCGGGAGGTCCTGTGACGGTGACTACTCCATCAAATTAGTGTAAGAAATTGTTCTAAGTGACCGGCGCCTAAAAACAAAAGAAATTGCAGCATAGACCGACATTTCCAAAATAAGTATTCCAAGGATCCTACATGAGCATTTAAATATGACAAAAAATAGTGCAAGGTGGGTGCCTCGAGTTCTCAGCGCAGTGAAAAAGCAGCGTCGAGTAAAATGTTGTGAGCAATTTTTAGAGCTTTGTCGCGAGGACCAAGAAGGTGTAATCCGATCAATTGTAACGAGTGATGAAACTATGGTCTTTTACTATGATCCGACATCCAAAAGAGATTTCATGGAGTGGCATCGGAAATGAGAGCCCGTGCCCAAAGAAGCAAAGGTCACTCAAAGCACCAAAAATCCTTCTGATTGACTTTAAGGAATCAAATACAACCATGAACGCTGAATATTACTCTGACTTACTAAGGCAGCTGCGTCAAGAAATTATCAAAAAGGCGCGGCAAAATCATGACAATGCTCCAGTCCACACTGCTTCGCTTTCCAAGGCTACTGTTCACGAATGTGGCTTCACAGAGATTGAACACCCAACATATAGCCCTGATCTGGCCTTGCTCGACTATTTTTGTTCTCAAAGCTGAAGGCCGAGTTAAGGCATGAAAGATTTAACAGTGGCGATGAAATTAAACAGGCGGTGTACGAACATTTTGACTCTAAAGATGCATCATATTTCGGAGGCTTTACTCAGACGTTCTGAAAAGTGTGTGGAAATAAAGGGAGAATATATTGAAAAATAATCACAGTTGTTTTTATATATGACCTTTCTTTCTATGTTAGGCTAAGAACTCGTGGACCGCACTAGGAACTTAGCTTCCTTGTGTGTAGGGATGGGAATGTCTTTTAGCATCAGCTGAGTCATGCCAGTATTTTTCCTCCTTCTTAAGAGGATTAACCGACAGCGCATTACCCGTACACCAGTCATCGATCACATTTAGCTCCACCTGTGTTGAGAACGGCAACATCATCCGCATAGATTTCAGAGGCATTGAGAGTATCGAGCAGAGAGTCGACCACCATGCACCATAACAGCGGAGACAGGACGCCTTCTTGCAGGCAGCCCTGGTTTACGCCAGACTTGATACATTGTTCGAGGCTTGCATCAGCGATCAATGTCCTGTGCACAAGCATTGCTTTGATCCACAAAACCAGTGCTTCATCTACGTCATGTTGTATAGCAACGTTACACATGCTGTCGAAAGTAGCGTTATCAAAAGCTCCCTCAATGTCGACGAAAATGCCCAGTACGTACTCTTTCCTTTTGAAGCGCAGCCTCGCAGGATTTTCCGCGCTGATAAGCGTGTTGCATCTCCGAGAGAGGACGCATTCGGAGGGCAACTTCGCGCACTTGCAACTCTACTAGTCTGCAAGTCTACTAGGAGTGTGCAACGATCCGATGACAGTTTAATTTCCCGGGAAATGGGTCTGAAGCAGTAAGCTAAGAGTTTCCGCTTTAGACTCGGTGAAGGTACCATCAGACTTTCTGAGTACATCCAAGCTTGTCGATTTTTCTTGCTTGAGATCATAAACCAACTTGCTGGTCGAGCTCAGGGATTTGATCTCTTCGCAGAAGGAATATAGGAATCATTCTTCGATTTACGAATAAGCTTCTTATATTCCTTTTGCTTCGATCAATACTTATTCCACTCATCTTCCGAGTTCGATTTAAGCGATCTATTCAGGAGACTTCTGGCTTACCTGCGAAGACATTGGAGCTCAGCGTTCCACCAGGGAACCAATTTCCTGCTGGAAGGTTTTTTGACAGCACATGCTTAAAATATGGTCTTCTCTCCGGTTGCATTTGCTGCTGCCCTAAACAGTGTTGATAATGATGGGTCCAATCCTTCTGGCTTCACAGTACTCTTCACAGAGTTCAGAAACCGCCTTCGGTGGCGGAGGCAGTACCGAGTCGTAGGGGAAGTAAGCAGACGCCACTACGAAGTATTCAATTTCTCCGTGCGCTTTGTAGCTAACTCTCGCAGGCACCAGATATTGTCCACAGAATTGACCAAGTTTAGTTGCCGGTAGTGTTCGATGTTCGATATGATGAGGCACTTCCTAGGTCTTTCGGAAATCTCATCGTAAAGAATAGAAGCATCACAGGCGTTTATTTCATTCCCATGATTCCTAAATTGATACAATGTGATGATTTGTACTACTGCATCTAATTCTGCTACTGAGAAGAGCGTTAGCAGCCTTGCAATGCTGTAGATTAATCTGAGTAAAAATCATAGATTTGACTATGAGAACAGCGGAGCACGTTCGACAACTTGACATCAAAATGGAATAAAATCCTACCAAGGCCGAAGTAGGGACGTGAATCATCTGCGGATTTCAGGGTCTCGACAGACCCAATCCCACAACTAGCCATATTTTTTCAGAGAGCCCTTACTCTCTTTGTAGGAATAGACAGTCCAGGCCCTCGTGTCAAGTCCCGGGTTCTGCGCACGTAGTCGCGTCAGCACATCCAACCTGTTTCTAGGCTTACCCGGAATCCAGGAGATGGCGCGCCTTGATACCTGAGGTAGTAGTTCCCAGGGGAGGGATTTTCGGCACCATGCTCCTGATCCAGGTAGATGTCGGCTTTGAGGAACAGCTCACCACGAAGGTACCATTCATCACAGCAGACCTCTCAGCCTGAGTACAGAAGCATGTTGCTGAAGCTAGCTTCAGTAGACGATCCTCGCAGTGTTGGCTGGTCATTCTGCTGTCACTGCCAGCTTTCCCTATCCTGACCTTTTCAGAGGAGATGGCTGCCTCTTTGTGGGAGAGATGCTTGTCTCGATGCTTTGCGGTCACTTGTATCTACTTTCCAGAAGAAAGGGTTTTGTTGTGTGAAGTGCCCGCCTCCGAGGAGCAGTCTTTGGTCCTCTCCGTCTTCAAAACTTTGCTTAGATCTTTGTTGATCGCCGCATCTACCTTCGGATTCCGATTACCCGCCGCCACGTCGGGGGAGGAGACATCACGTTCTCTCTCCCCAGCAAGGTTGTCCCTTGCGTTTGCGAGCGCTCTCACTTTCGAGCTCCCTTCCGACGCCGCTTTGGAATAGCTTTGCCAGGTTGAGGGTTGTTGGGACCCAAAACCGCCTTGCCTTCTCCGACCAGAGTCTGTCTGTCAGCATCACCGCCTTTTTCGGCGGTAGCGCCGGCCATAATAGGACCCTGAACACCTCCAGCTCCGTCAGTTTGGGAACCTGGCACGCTCTTATTGCGGATTTGATCGTCAGCAACAAGAGGAGGAATGTTTGAGGCGCATGCCGAAAGTGCTGGCATGCTTGTGCCTCCTGCAACAGCCTTTACTAGCCGCCGACGCTTTCTGCGCTGCGCGCCGCCAAGAAGTGTGGGGGCCGCAGATGAGAGGGTCGGATGGGCTTCGGTAGGAGATACCTCCGTCGATCTAATCCTCTTGACTGATTTTCCCTTAGGCTTGCCCTCATCCTTCGTGCCTTCGGTTGTGCCAGCCTCTTTGCACGATTTTCGAGCATGCCTCGTTCTCCTTCTTTTTTGGAACTTAGCAGTGCCATCTACAATACGTGCCAATTCTGGGGCTCGTTCAACCTTAGCGGTTTCCCATGCCGCGCGATCGTCGGTCAATGAGCCGCAGGAGTCGGTGTCGTTCCGGGCTGCCAGAGAGTTGGGAATGAGTGGTGGGGTCCTCAGAATCCTTGCCCCGGCCGCGATTAAGGAGATCCATCCATATGGTTGTCCATTTATCTATGTTAATTCGAAATTCGTCGGGCCTTAGTTCGAGGTCATTGCCCGCCACGAAAATGCGCCTAAAGAGCATAGGAATCTTAGCCAGTTTCAAATCAAATTACAAGCTACTGAGCCACGGCTTACTCTTGGCTCAATTATATTCACCTAAAATTAAAATTGGAATTAGCTCCAGCGATTTGGACATCTGAGTTAGAAAGTGGACACTACAGCTTTTTCCTTCACAGCTTTTTTTTTTTTTGATTCGGCATTTTAGACTGTGCGGAGACTTGTCTCTCAGTCTTTTATTCATCTTGCCGATCTTGCCAACTTCCTTTTTCTACGTTGTGTTTGTTTATGACCCATTTTCAATTTCAGTGTAATCAACACTTTGCCGTCAAGGAGGTGCTGAACAGGCATATGAAACGACACACTGATGATAAGCCTCATGTTTGCAGTGAATGCGGAAAGCGTTTCATTCAAGCAACTCAACTCAAGAAGCATGTTAACGTCCATCGACGACCATTCGAGTGTTCCATGTGCCCCGAAAAGTTTAAGACACAGAAACAGTAAATCCTATACAAATACAATCCAAAGTTAAGAGATTTGATCTTTGATCCTTTACAGGGCTGAAAAGCACGAGAGAGAGCACAACAAAGCAACCAGAAAACACTTGGGAAAATACTGGTGTCACGACTGTGATATGCAGTATTTCCGTCATGGCTCTCTCATAAAACATGAGCACTCGTTGGAACACATTGGTAGGACGTTAACTTCTTACGAGACTGGTTCTGCTGATCCCATTTATCCATGTTTTTTTGTAGAGAAAGCTACGAAATTATGTGAACACTGCAACAAACAATTCGTTGGTATCAAGTCGTTGACCTTTCACATGCTTAAAGAGCACGAATTCAAGTGCAACCAATGCGAAATGGTTTTTGCGAAAAAGGATCTCCTCCGGCAGCACAGCGAAGAAATGCATGGAGCGTAAGTAGCCACTTCCAATATAAAAACGTTTTTTCCTCAATCAAAGGAACGCTCTCAGACCTTCCGTCGCAGAAGACGATGAAATGATCGTTGATGAATGTACCGAGTCGATCGATGAAAAACCTCAACTTCAGCAACAAAATGAAGCCTGCAGCACCAATGCGTAAGTGTTGATCAGTGTGAAGCAACAAAAGTCTCTTTACATTTGAGGTCAATTCCAGGCCGATCGTGCTGAAAGTTGAGAATCAAACTCTGGCTAATAGTGTTCAAACGGACCAAGGTTGCTTTGTGATCGAAGAATTTATCGTCGAGGCGCTTCCAGCAGATGAGATGCAAGTACGTTCTGAAAACAAATTGACTGTAAGCCCGCAGACTGGCGAGGTTCTGCCCAAACTGAAAGAAATCAAGAAGCCAGAAAACGAGCGATCCAGAAACCTTAAAGCCGAGTTTAAGAAGCTACTACAAGAAAGCATGGTCGATGATGACGACAAATCACAAATCAACATCAACGACGATATCTTAATCACAAAAAACGTGGGGAAACTATTAGATATGCTTGTGGATGTGAAGACCATTAGCAAATTCGGTTGGCCCGACAAAGACGTTGAAGAGGTACCGTGCGAATACCATTCTTCTCCATCAAGTGTCTGGTAATCTTTGTTTTCTTTCAGGTTTTGTGCAAAGTTATAGAGAATTGCGGGCATAATCTCAATAGGGACGAATTTGCCGATGACTATGGAACTCGGATGAGAGAATATGTGAAGCTCCTCTTTACCGTCGTGATTCAAAATAACTCAATCGAAGAGCTTCTGAACAACTATACGATAGACGAGGTTATTGAGCTCGTTCTTTCAAACGATGATGTCGATTAAGCAGCATGAAACGGAAGCAATGCAATACGAATTTGGCATCTGTGTCTTTGATTAAAAATATTTGAATTTTTCTCTATATTTTTATACTCCGGAAAATGGATAGAACGAAATTTGAGTTTTCCTTCATAAGGTACAATAGGTACAAGTCTCCACCTGTAACGATTTAAGAACCTTTCAACATTTTTTTTTTGAATCGTGTTGATGACATCAACAGAAAGTACACATTTATTGTTGCAAGGCCTAGGTCATCAGTTTTTGTCTTTTGCGTTAGCTAGCAATATTCGTGATTTCTTTTGTGCTGATTGTCGTGCTTAGGCAAACAATTTTTTACTATAAATAAAATAAATAAAATATTCATGACACAGTCCATTACAAATAAGAATTCAAAGAGTTGAATTTTTCATGGTCCTTTGAGCCGGATTAGCCGGAATATTAAAAATTGATTAGTTAAAATTGGTACTAGACCAATATACTTAAAAGTTCGTATTCCACTACGCAAACGACATGAGTGAAATCGAAGAAACCGCATTGAATCAAACGAGAATCACGGAAGAAGTGCATAGATTATAGAGTCACTTCAAGAAAGATGGAGAATCTCGATTCTCTGTAGAGTACTTCACAAAGCGACTCGAGCAGTTAGAACAGCACTGGACCAGTTTCCAAATAAATAATGGGTATTTGGAGGATCTAAGAAAAACAAATCCGCAATATGACTGTTTTGTGAGCAAGTATTTTGTCTAATTTAAAACGAGGTATCTCGAGATTAAAGGTAACTTCAAGGCAAAATTGGAATTAATCAAGAAAAATACGCAACCAACGCCAATGCCATTATCAAGCGACGTCAAGAGGCAGAAAGACAACACTCAATCACTCAATCAGCAACTCATCCGATCCAGAAAGAATTGGAATGTCAACTAATATTCCTCGAACTGCCCAGCAAGATTCAAAAAATTGTATCTGATTAGGAACAACCACATATGTACGCATTATTGACAACTTGGATTTGACCCAAAACGCAGTTTACTTGACATTTAAATTGGATCAAATTAAGGAATACTGGACAAAGTTGGTGACATTGACCGACGAAATCATGTCCTCATTAGAAGATTCTGATTACGAGCAGAAGTACGTCTCCAATAATGAGTTCCTCGAACAGTGGCCACACATCCAAGGACTGAAATTGGCAGATCCATGGTACGAACAACCGAAGGAGATTGAATTACTGATTGGATCAGATATGTTTCCGCAAATTTAGACGCATGGATTAGTCAATGGCACAACACACAAGGTTTGACTGGATACTATCAGGACCATTCAGCTCAACTCCAACCCCAAGGAAGCAAACACAAGATAACATACTCACATCATGTATCAGTGTGTGCAGCATAGATGAAGGTTTGAAGAAATTTTGGGATTTAGAATGAGATGGCATCACCGATCCCAACAACTTTGCTTCGTAACCTGCCACCAGGGTGGCGCAATATCGCGCTGAACTCCTTTATCGACGAGGGCGGATGGCAGCAGGAATCGAGGTAGAGTAGTTCGGTTCCTTCTTATTCTGACAGCCGCTACGAAGATCAGATGTGTAAATTCATTTCCTGAATAAATTCTAGTTTTGGACTTTTCCTTCTTTTCTTTTCGGCGCCGGAAATAATCGGCGCCTCATTTGGCGCTGCGGACAGGATCACCTTCAACAGTCCCAAAATACTTCTCCAGGAAGTTATTACATCGCGCTATAAAGATAATAATCGCAGTCGGACCAAATCAACACGTGTTACAGCAAGACTCACATGAAAAGCCTACGCTCTGGCAAGCAATACAAGCAATCGGAAAAAACCAACGGCGACCTCATGTCAGACTCAGAAGATATGGATGAAGAAACACATGGCCAAGGGACCATCACGGCTAACACAATGACGAATAACTGTAGCGGACGACAACTGCTAGCAAAATTCTCCGGACATAGAACGGTTATCAGAGCTGACCTATGGTGCAATCTCTTCGAAGTGGTAACACGCGGCAAGTCGAATGAGGAACGGATCTTCGACCTTATGGCATATTTGGTAGACGACGCACTGAACTGGTTTGCATCTGATGTAGCACCACATAGGTCAACTCTCACTTAGAAAGCAGTGCGTGAGTTGCTCATTTCACGCTTCGGACCAGCAGTAACCAATCCACTTGTTGAAGCACAACACCGTTTCCTCAAAACTTCCGAAACGGTTACCATCTATTACGAAGATAAGATGCGCCTCCTACGACACGTTCAGCTGGCAGACACTGACGCCGTCGCTCAGCTAACCGAAGGTATGCCCCAACGGTATCGTGGATTTTAACTATGCGCAAAACCAAGCACTGGAGTAGACTGGCTCGCAATCGCATTTCAGTTGAAAGCAATAGTCGGACGGCAGCCAGCAACCCAACCGAAATTGCAACCTGTCCTACAAAAGCAACGGGAAACTGTACTTACAACACAACCAAATATGAAGCCGCGATTCAAACAAAAATCACCGAGTCCCTGTCGTCACTGCGAGCAGATAGGAGAAACGCAATGGCATTAGAATCGAGAGTGTCCACGAAGAAGGCAGCTGGTGACGAATAACGAACAATCGACAACAACCCTCACCACAGAAATGCAAAACTCCGACAACAACCCGGCCCAGGAAAACTTCCAGGGCGACCGTCACTAATCGACATAGCTGTGCGGATCAACAACATCCCGATACGAGCAATTATCGACTCAGGCAGTACAATAGATGTCATCAGCTCATCACTTGTTGAACAGTTAAACATGGGAATAGATCCGCACACAGCTATCGCAGTAGCACACCTTACCACCTTAACACCTCACCATCGGCTCGACAACTCGAAAGATTACAGCCAATGTAATGCAACACTTACCCCACGACTTCATTATCGGCGTAGTTATTTGGTTTTAACTTGATTTCTTGCTCAATTTAGTTTGCGTCACAAATCCCATTGAGAAGCATCCACATACATGCCTCACAGCAATGCCAACCGCACCAGTCAACCCCCAGATTCAAAAAATATTACACGATTTCCGGCAGCTCTTCGCCACAGAGAGCAACGACATTGGATGAATCCCAGGTGTTTCACATTTCATTCGGCTGCTGCCACAACAGCAACCCATTGCTCAGCGTCCATACCGTCATTAAGATGCAGAAACGACAGAGATTAGACAACAAATTTCAACTCTCCTTCAGAAAGGATTCATCCGGAGGTCCACCTCGCCGTGTGCTTCCCCAGTCACACATGCGCCCAAAAGGGACGGGAGTCAACGGCTTTGCATAGATTATCGTCGAATAAATGCAGTTACGATCGATGAAAAAGAACCAATTCCGCGCATTCAAGATGTCATCGATCAACTGGCAACCTCTCGCGTATTCTCGACTCTCGATATGGTATGGGGTTATTGGCACATAGACGACTCCATTGAAAAGACTGCGTTCGTCACGGCAGAGGGACAATACGAATGGCTCATACTACCATTCGGACTCAAAAATGCCCCACGTGCCTTTCAGCGGATTGTGCGTCAAATCCTCGGAGACCTGATCAACAATGGCGTCATTCCATACTTAGACGATATCATTGTCTACAGCAAGACCATCGACGAGCATGCCGACCTCCTACGAGAAATCTTTAAGCGCCTCACAAAAGCGATGGTGAGACTCAGGCGCGAAAAATGCTGCTTCGCTCAAGACGAAGTGGAATTCCTTGGACACGTAATATTCAACGGAACAGTTCGCCCTTCACCGATAAAACTTATCGCAGTCAAGGAATACAAAGCCCCTACGGATGTAAAGTCACTACAGCGGTTTCTTGCCTTGGCAAATTATTATCGGCGACAGATTAAAAACCTTAGCACGTTGGCCGAACCTCTCACCCGGCTGACAAAAAATGACGCCAAATTCGTGTGGGATTCTCCCCAACATCAAGCGTTTAATGCAGTTAAGGCAGCACTTACATGAACCCCAGTTATCGCCATTTTTAAGAGTGATCGACCGGTTGCCTTATATACGGATGCAAGTACCGTTGGCCTTGGAGCGATCCTTATGCAACCGGGAGATGACGGACAGGAGTAGGTAGTGGCATATCATTCACGCCGTCTTAACACACACGAAGAGCGATATCATGCAACGGAGTTGGAGTGTCTTGCTGTTGTTAACGCAATGGAACGTTTTCATGTGTACGTTCATGGCCGACATGTAGATATCTACACAGACCATTCCGCATTGCAGTGGCTTTTTCAAGTGAAGAATCCATCTAACCGGCTCTTCAGATGGTCTGTACGCCTTTCCGTCTACACTTACACTATACATCACAGACCAGGGAAACTGAACTTGGCGGCAGATGCATTGTCTCGACAACCAGCCTCATTACTCATTAACACCACTGAACTTAAGCGTGCACAGGACAAGACCCCTCAGATGATACCTCGGTAACAGTGGACACACAAGGATTCGAAATCCACCGACATCGAGGGATGACGCAGTACGTGGTTCCAAAGAAACTTCGACTCAAGATCCTACGACACTACCACGATGAACATGGCCATCCGGGGATATCAGCAACCAAACAATTGCTCTGTAGGAACTACTGGTGGAAAACAGTGGCTGACGACGTACGTTGTTACGTACAAAGCTGTACTGCTTGTAAGTTGGTAAAGGCGAGTAACCGTCCAGCACCCGGTGTACTACAACCAATACCAACACCAAAGGCACCAAATAAGTTCTGGACAATAGACACCATCGTCATGGGTTCGTCTTCCTCCGATACCGAGGAAAAATACATTCAACTCCTTATCGATCATCACTCACGATTTGTCTGGGCTACCGCGACTCGGCGTAACACAAATAACACCTTAATCCAAGTAATCCGGAATACCTGTTCTGAGGTTGGTACACCAGAAATTCCCATCAGCGACAGAGGGCCAAACTTAACATCAACACGTTTTGGCCGATTCCTTCGTGCATCAACGATTAAACACCAAACTACATCGCCCTATCATCCACAGGCAAACGGTTTATGCGAAAAGGCCAATGACACCATTGTCCGTGGTCCGCGATTAGAGAGCATCAACTCACCAGAAAGGAAATGGACGGAACTACTACCAAAAGTCGTTTCGAATTACAATCGAACACCTCATAGTGCCACTGGATTTTCGCCGAAATTTATCCAGTTTGGACTACATTCAGACGCTACCAAGGATAACATCCCTCTAGAGGAAGCCCGCTCCGAAGCTGTAAGACGTTCAGACTCAGGTAAAGCGGTACGTAAGGAGCGACATGACCAACACCACCCATCGTTAGGGTTGAGGGTTGGTGACCTCGTTGTGCGAAAAATTGCCAGAAACCACCCATCACACAACAAGTTAACTCCTATGTTCACCGGACCATACGTTGTACTTCGTGCACTAGGGCTCGAAACATTTCGCATTGGGTTCATCGTCGGCAACCAAAACACCAACATCACTTCAGCACATTCGTCCCAGTTGCAGCGTTTTCGGCCTCGTACCGAAAACCTCTTAGCGTCGGGGGAGTGAGATGGCATCACCGATCCCAACAACTTTGCTTCGTAACCTGCCACCAGGGTGGCGCTCACATCCTGTACGAAGAAAACAAGATGGTAATATCGCGCTGAACTCCTTTATCGACGAGGGCGGATGGCAGCAGGAATCGAGGTAGAGTAGTTCGGTTCCTTCTTCTTCTGACAGCCGCTACGAAGATCAGACGTGTAAGTTCACTTCCTGAATAAATTCTAGTTTTAGAATTTTTCCTTCTTTTCTTTTCGGCGCCTCAAGAAGAAGTTTCAAGTGCAAGAAACAAGTCTATTGAAGAAGAAATGTGCGGGAATCACTATCAAGTGACACACAAACGAGATGACACAGGGCGTTTTATCGTCAAATTACCACTACTAAAGGATCGCATGGTTTTGGGTGATTCACGGAAAATGGAATTAAAACGATTCTTTATGTTGGAGCAAAGATTTGCAAGAGATGAGAGTCTTCGGAATGAATATTTCAATTTCATGCGAGAATATAAGTTATGGAACATTACCCATTAACACCAAGCTGCTCATCGCATCAGCTGTAATGCTGATAGGCTTGCATCGACACCGTTTGGCGTGATAGTCCGGGAGGTAGCGTTGCATTTTTGTTGGTGTTTTCAGTTCGATTAATTATTAACTGTTTGAATTCCTTTAGAGTAGTTGTGTGGTGATTTCCACGTCAGAACCCAGACTATTGGGGGATATGATGGGGAGAACATTTTTGTTGCGTAAAAAAAGAAATTATTAAAAATCATTTCAGGTCATCTGAAAATTTTAACAATGACAGTGTATATAATAACAAAAATTATAAAAACAGTCCGCGGCGTTGATGATGGTGTATTATACGTCAGTCGGTTGTCTAAACCTGTTTAAAAATTATTAATAAAAAATCATTTCAGATTTAATAAAACTTACACCCCTTATTCTTTATAATATTAAATATATAAAAATGATCGTCAGCTACTTCTTAAAGAGGGGTAAGATCGTCAGCTGAGGGATTAAAGGTGCTGAGTGAGCATTTCACCCGTATATCGTAGCATTACATTAATGTTGTAGCTGACGAACTTTCCCCTTCTGTATTTACAACTGACGTTCATTTTTATCTTATTTCATACTTGAATAATAAGTTTTGAAAATATAGAGTGACTTGAAATTAATTTAAACTCTAATACTTATTCAATTTTATTAGACACATTTAAATTACGTTTATTTTATTTTCAGATAATTAATTACACTTACATTGTTATATTGTTTTTAAAGAATTACAATTTTCAAATCTTCTAATTCAGAATGAAATGGAATTTTCTGATGTGTCAGATTCGTATTCCTCACTACTGTCAGAAGAATAAGAACCTGATTCTTCTTCTTTCTCGGTTTCCTCGGTTTCTTCTTCTCCAACATCTTCATTAATTTAAATTTCTTGGGTTTGTTCCGTGTTCTCTGCAAACAAAGTCCATTTTGATTAATATACGAGGGGCGATAAAAAAGTAATGATAAACGGGTATTATTGGAGGGCCTAATTACGTGAAATCTATTGTTTTCACTCACGTATACCCTCACTAGTAGCGAGCAAAAAATCATATAAATAGTTCACCTTTTCTGGAAGATACATTCATTCAAACACGAGCAGTCGAAGACATCACATCAAAATGGAAAAAAATGAAGTAAGAGCCGTCATTAAGTACCTCTGCCTGAAAAAAAATGTCTACGAAAGAAATTCACGTTGACTTAGTGGAAACATTGGGGGACTCTGCTCCTCCATATTCCACAGTTACAAGGTGGAGTAAGAAGTTCAAACTGGGCAGAACGTCGACTGAAGACGAACATCGCTCCGGGCGTCCGTCCACATCCCGCACGGAGGATAATATCAAAAAAATCGAAGACATCCCGCTAGATGATCGACGAGTGACCATCCAACATTTAGTTAAGATCACAGGGCTCTCATTTGGAAGCATTCAAAGTATCCTGACAGATGATTTGAACATGAAGAAGGTCTCCGCAAAATGGGTCCCAAGAATGTTGACCGACGAACAAAAAGAGAAGCGACTTCGCATTTCAAGAGCGAATCTTGAAAAATATCAAAATGATCCGGCGGCTTTTTGCACTCGTTTTGTAACGAGGGACGACATCTGGGTACACCACTTCGACCCCGAGACTAAACAACAATCTATGGCCTGGAAAAGACCTTCTTCACTGACCCCTAAGAAGTTCAAGGTTTCAAGCTCGGCAGGCAAGATTGTGGCGTCTGTTTTTTTTGGAGGCCGAGGGAATTATCATGATTTATTATTTGGAGAAGGGAGCTAGTATTACAGGCTCCTACTATGCAGAACAAATAAGAAAGTTGCGGGAAGCCATTAAGGAAAAAAGGCGGGGCAAACTGTGTGCGAAGGTGTTGTTTCACCAAGACAACGCACTCTCTCACAAAGCTCAAGTTGCGTTGGATGCCATACGGGAAGCGGGCTTGGAATTGGTTGAGCACCCTCCCTATTCTCCAGACCTAGCCCCCAGCGACTTCTATCTCTTTCCTCGCCTCAAGGAACACCTCAGAGGCCAGAAATTTGCCAATGATAGTGAAGTGATGGCTGCCGTACAAGCGTTTTCCGAATAGAAGATAAAGATTTTTTTTTTAAATGGAATACAAGCTTTAGAGAAGAGATGGACTAAATGTGTAAACTTATTAGGAGATTATGTAGAAAAGTAAATTTAATTTGAAAGAATAAATGTTGTATTATAAATTGATTATCATAACTTTTTGATCGCCCCTCGTACTTGTTTTCTTGCATACTTTATAAATCATTTTAGCAGTTCATAAATACCTGTAGGACTGACAACACCTGGTGATACTTGGTGGAAGTTGATCTCCATCAAACCATTTGAAATCCAACTTGTCTTCTATTTCTTGCCATCCATAGTTGGTTGGAGGAACTTTAATAGGAACAGATAGATGGACATGGCTCCAGATATGAGCTATATATGCTGTTCTTAAAATTTGCTGATATAGCTCTGTCTTGCATGGCGGTAATGTTGCACCATCAACTATGTTTTTGAAAGTAAAAACATCTGTTTTTACATTCATTTTATACACTTTCGTAACTCGTGCTACGTCATTAATGCTCTTGAATCCATACATTCTACAAACGAATTCTTCAATACTTTTCGAATATTTAAAATCTCGTTACATTTTTTTAAAATATCATCACAAAAAGATTTTAAATTTTCATTTTTCTTAGAACAGAATACACGAAATGCTTTAATTTCTTTTGGCATTTTGAACGTTTTTCTAACAGACGCGTCAAAAACAGTATACTCAAATGGAGAATCAAATTGGAGCAACGACACGATGTGTACAAGGGCAGCTGCACTAATGAACACTTCAAATTTTTACAAATTTTAAATTAACTCATTCTTAAGTTTCGTGGAACTTTTTTCTTTTCATAAATTTCGAAGAACTAACTAATGTTATTTTTGTATCGTATTCTATCCGAATGACCACAGAATAGTGTACAGACTACAGAAGAAATTAACGGATACATATCTATAAGTAAATGTCATATTAGTGTAAGATTTTTTATTTTCTTTTTGTAAATATCTACAATCTACATACATGTGTATGTCACATTCTAATACCTATTCATTAAATAATCATGTTTTACACTATATATCTTTTGTATTTTTTTTAAACCTCTATAAGTGAGAAATTCCACTCGTAGCTAGAAACGTTGGTTAGTGAGAGACCTCCATTAGTGAAAAAGAAATCGCGGTCCCTTGAACTCTCGCTTATCCAGGTTCGTCTGTATATAATATAGTATAAATTAATTTCAATTCACTCTATATTTTCAAAATTTATTATTCAAGTATGAAATAAGATAAAAATGAACGTCAGTTGTAAATACAGAAGGGGAAAGTTCGTCAGCTACAACATTAATGTAATGCTACGATATACGGGTGAAATGCTCACTCAGCACCTTTAATCCCTCAGCTGACGATCTTACCCCTCTTTAAGAAGTAGCTGACGATCATTTTTATATATTTAATATTATAAAGAATAAGGGGTGTAAGTTTTATTAAATCTGAAATGATTTTTTATTAATAATTTTTAAACAGGTTTAGACAACCGACTGACGTATAATACACCATCATCAACGCAGCGGACTGTTTTTATAATTTTTGTTATTATATACACTGTCATTGTTAACATTTTCAGATGACCTGAAATGATTTTTAATAATTTCTTTTTTTACGCAACAAAAATGTTCTCCCCATCACATCCCCCAATACTATGAGGACTGACGTAGAAATCACTACACAACTACTCTTGAGGAATTAATCGAACTGAAATAATTCAGTGATTTGCAACGCTACCTCCCGGACTATGAGAGCCGTGATTACTTCTCAGTAAGTTGTGCGGATTCAGACAGCTCAATTGTAAATATTCCTCATAGAAGAACCTTTCGAGAAATAGAGTTTTGTTATAAAATCGATAGTGTCTGATTTCGTTAATTTATATTAAACTGGGACACATGGAGGAGGTGTCAGAGGGTTATATTGGAAAAAGATATTATCTTCCACATCATGCAGTGAGAAAAAATGGTAGCACTACTACCAAACTAAGAGTGGTAATGACGCTTACGCCAAGACGACATCTGGAGAATCGCTAAACAGCATTATGATGACCGGTCTCACGATTCAAAAGGATTTGTTTTGCTTACTACTTCGATGGAGGTCGTTACCAATCGTCGTCACAGCTGATTTGGAAAACTGTATCGGCAGATTTTTGTCGACCAGGAGGATCGAAATTTGCAACGTATTTTGTGGAAAGAAAACTCCAAGGATCCAGTCAGGGAATACGTTCTCAAAACCGTTACATATGGCATTTCATCCGCAGCGTACTTGGCAATTAAAACTCTATGTCAGCTAGCTGAAGATGAAAGGCAAGAGTATCCATGGGCAAGCAAAATATTACTTGAAGGATTCTACGTAGACGATTGTCTGGGAGGTGCAAATTCCTTGAGAGAATGTCAACATCTGCAAAGGTAATTGTAGCAACTACTTCGGAAGGGTGGATTCAACTTACGGAAATCTACATCAAACAATGCAGCATTCATAAAGGCATTGCCAAAAGAAGTAACTGAATTTGAGCCAGACTATAACTTTGATAGTGATACAACGTTTATAATTTTGGGAATAAAGGACACAGATGACTTCCAATTTAATGTAAATTTTTCGTCATTCAACACAAAGGGTATCAAACGAGCAATACCTAGTGACGCTGGCAAAATATTTGATCCTTTCGGTTGGTTGTCGTCAATAACTATTAAGGCAAAGATTCTTATTCAAAAGCTCTGGCTTTTCGGCATCGAATGGGACGAGGATGCCCTAATGAAGATTAAAAATGAATGGCATGAATTGAAGACTTCAAAAAGTAAGAATTCCACGATGGACGCAGCAAATGGAAGACGCTCAAATACAATACAATTACATGGATTTGCAGATGCATCAGAATCAGCGTTGCAGCTGATGCAGGTGTATCAGAAGGTTACTTTTCGCGGGTCTACTACAGTAAGCCTCATTGCGTCCAAGACAAGCGTGGCGCCCGTTAAGCAAGTTTCATTGGCAAGGCTGTAATTATGCGCAGCAGCACTACTTACGAAACTAATGGAGTACATCAGAGAACAATTTGAAATCAATTATACCAAGGTTTTCGCATGATCCAACTCTACCATAATATTGAACTGGTTAAAACAACATCCAACGAAATGGAACACATTTGTCGCCAATCGAGTATCCTATGTGCAACAACATTTTAAGGGTCAATGGAGGTTTGTACCCGGAAAAGAGAATCCTGCTGACATACCGTCTAGAGGATCATTTGGAGATAATCTAGCTGAAGATTCAACATGGTGGTCAGGTCCAGGGTGGTTGAGGAAGGGTCAACAATACTGCCCAGCTGATAATTCCATAGAGAAAGTACCAAAAATGCCCGAAACTCGAAAATCTCACGCTTGTCTAGCGATGTATACCAGCAATCCTTCACACAAGGTTGTCATTGATCTCATTTTTTCATCACTTTCAAAACTTCAACGCGTAAGTGCATACTGTCTGCGGTTTAAATCCAATTGCCAAAGGAGCAAGAGACATGAACCCCTACTTTATGGTGAACAATTAAAGAACTACTGGAAGCAGAAGGAGCGCTTGTAAGGGGTGCTCAACGAAGCTTTTCTGAAGATATAAAGAGTCTTATTGCAAATAAAGCATCTAGATATCTTTACTGAATCCGTTCATCGACGCCAATAGGATATTGCGAGTGGGAGGTGGGTTGAAACATACTCACTTATCAGTTGATCACAAGCATATTATGATTCTGTCATCATCGCATCCGCTGAGAAAATTAATCATAATCAAGGTCCATATCGATACGCTTCACGGTGGAGTGAAACTAACTCTGAACCACATTCGGAGAAAATTTTGGATAATCCGAGGAACCAATACTGTCAAAACCTTAATAAAACAAGGCATCAAGTGTTTCCGATTCAAGGCTAAGAAATCAAATCAACTTCCGGAAGCTCGAGTAAGGTTTTCACCGCCATTTACACATTGTGGGATCGATTACGCAGGCCCAATCAACATACGATGCAATCACACACCCGGAGCCTGGAGTATTTGTGAAACAAATTGGAACAGCCAAAATTCAACGAGGAGAACTACGTACGTGCGTTCGATTTCCAATCATAGATATCTTACGGGATCAAGTTAACATGAATAAGACGAGAGATTAAATGGGTGAGTTGTGCAACAAGGCAAAAACAGTAACAAAGGAGAGCGATGAATTGATTCATCACATGAAAGAAGAATGGAAGAACGTATGTACTTTCAATTTCCAACAGACGTCAAGTAACACCTTTGCGAAGGCAAAAACGACGATTACTAGGAACTATGCCCACCTCAATATTCGGAGTAAATGATGAAGTTTACCATGACATCGAAGACATAGACAACAATTAGAAAGCCTTTAGTAACTGGATACTTCATGATCAGCAATGCCAATGAATATGACCTGAAAAGATCGAGGAGCAGACATTTCGAGAAGTACAACTACAGCAGTCGGTGCTTGGAGTCAGTTATAATCTACATAGGTATTTCAAAGTACCACTGGGAGATTTAAGCAAAGCACCAACTCTCAATAAAACAACATACATCCTCCGGCCATCAATATTTCACAGTATTGAGCAGAGTGAGGATTGTATTGTCCAGCAACTGTACAAGAAACTAGTTTTCAAGCGATGTTCATCCAGGACGCTAAGAATACGACTTTCGAAAACAAGTGTTTTTAGAATTCCTCACAAGCATTTACAAATGACAAAAGTTAGTGCACGGTTGGGTATGTAACCTCTTCTATCAAAGGTTCTCTATCACGTTGGACAAAATGCGGATTTCGGGTTTTGACCACAAACATCAAGTCAATTAGCCTACTTCTTTTAGTAATAGCACTAAGTCTATTATTACCAAGTCCGACACAAGGCAGTTGCATATCCTTCAGCTCAGCGCCCGTAACTCCGGCCATATATAGGCTTAAAAGAACTTCATCCTTCCACGGCCAGGATCCTCAAAACGATCGTCTATTAAAATTTTAAAACTTTTACACACCCATCCATTTCTCATCTATATCCCCCTCCCAGAACTCCGCACAAACCCCAATGTCAACGTCGCTCAATCCGACTCAATCCGAAATATCACCGCGCCGCTTTCTCATTTCCTAACTTGGACCTCAAAATAGGAACCAAGTATCCTAATTTTCGCAGCTCCCATATCCTTAACCCCTCACAATCCTATCCCTCCAACATCTCCAACCCAAATCCCATTCTTTCACCCAACTCCTCATCTGTCCCATTTTCAACAACTTCCGCCCCATTTACCCACTCCTCTGTCACCCCTCAATCTTTCATTGATCCTCTTCTGCCCCCTACAATTAAACTTACTCAGATAAGTGCTGACCCCACCCAAATTTGCTAGACTCTCTCTCGACTAAGAGACGTATGAGAACATTCGTCTCTTTTTGGCTTAACTCCACGATAAATCAGACTCGGTTTGTTATGAAGGTAAAACAAACACAAGCGTAATGGTCTCTATTCAACAGGGAGGGCTCCCTACGGACTTCGCTAGCTTCAAGAGACTCTTCATCAAATACGAGTATCATGAATTCTTCAAGATTTTACCCCAAAAAGTGTCTTGATACCTTCCGCCAATACATTCATTCAAGCGAATAAGCGAATATCGCACCTTCAACGCAGTAGAGCTGACCACGACGAGTTTTTTCGTCTCTAAATATCTCTCTCTTCCTGTAGCCCCCTCAATCTGCCAAAATTTCCCTCTTATCTTCTATTATCAGAATGTAAGAAGTCTTCGTTCAAAAACCCAACGCAAAACTTTGTCCACCTCCCCACCATAGTATAATCGCAGGCTCACAGGCTTGTATAAGAAACAAAAGAAATAAGCGGTGGACAATCCTTCGTACTCAATCCCCTAATGACTTTTCTAACTACATCGGCAGCTATCTCGATTTTACCGCCCTTACCAACTCCCTCTATCAATTCTATTTCACTGAAAAACAAGCCAACCTTATAAGTGATTCTAAGTCCTCTAAGTCTACCTCACTCTTCTTCCATGATTAAACCTCAAATGACCCCAATATTATTGTCAACTTTTTCGCCAGCTTTTTTAAACAAACTTTTGCCGACGACTCCTTTGTTCCGGATTTCGCTTACTTCAATTATTTACTTTCAATTATTTTGGGGGTGGTAGTGGTGCAATGGTAATCATCACCGACTGTTAAGCGGAAGGTCTGTAGTTCAAGTCTGACCATAGCCAAGAAAAATTCCTATACGGAAAAAAAACCCATGCAACAACACCAGTTGTGAATGAGAGATGATCAAAAATGCTGATGAAGGCATAACACTCGCAGTATAAGATCACTTCAAAGTTCATACTCTGCGTGTGCATTTCCAATATAAGATCTTAATGGCATGGAATAAAGTTACTGTAAAACTACAAACAACGCGACAAATTCAGTCGAATCTCTCGAATCCCAAGACAACCACCCCCGGAGAGTAGTGAACGAACATCTTCGACACAAACCATCTGCACCCCGTCCAGGTTGTGTGACAAACATCAAAAGAGCGTAACTCTTGAACCTGCACGAATTATAAAAAAAAAAAAAAAAAAAAAAAATTTACAGAATTTCTCTCTTGGACCATTTCTTCCTCGTACAGTCGATCCCTATGTCATCGAAAACAAATTAAATCTACTTAATGATGAATTCATTCCCGCTCCTCGACCCAATCTCTTCCTCTCCCAAAAATGTTCAGTTTATCCCTATCTCTAGGTGAACTCCCCCGGTTATCGAAAACCTCATTTATAACCCCTATACACAAAAAAGGTCCGAACAATGATATTAACAACTATCGTCCCATTGCCAAACTATCACATATACCCAAACTCTTCGAGAGTATTTTGTACGAAGTTCTAAGTTTTCGCTGGAAATCTTTAATCTCCCTTAGACAACACGGTTTCCTCAAATGCAGATCTACAATCACAAAGCTTGTTGAATTTGTGTCCTTTACCCTATCAGCCTTAGAGAATGGCAAAGAAGTTGACGTTATTTCAACCGATTTCAGTAAAGCTTTTGATAAAATCTTCCACAGGCTGATACCCTTGAAATTGTCTTTCCTTGGCTTCGATCCCATTTCTTAGAACTGGATATATTCATACTTGAAAAATCGCTATTACAGTGTTTGTTTCAGATCTGCCTTTTCTAACCCTTTTTTAGCTTCCTCCGATGTCCCCCAAGGCAGCCTCTTAGATCCACTTCTTTTCCTTTTTACCATTAACGATACTGAAAAAATTAAACATTCCCACATCTCACTACATGCCGACGACACCAAGGTTCTTCAAGACCATTGCTTCTAGTCGTGGTGCGATGGTAAACATCACCGACTGTTGAGCGGAGGTCTGTAGTTCACGTGTGTACATACCAAGAACAATTCCTACACAGAAAAACTGTGCAACAACAGCATTGTGAACGAGAGATGATCAAAAAAATGCTGACGAAGGCATAACATAAGATCACTTTAAAATGCATACTCTGCGTGAGCATTTCCAATACAACACCTTAATGATATGGAAACAAAAAAAAAAAATTACTGTGAACTATAACCAACATTACAAATTCAATCGAATCTCTTTCATCCTATCTAGGACAACCAACCCCGGAGGGTAGTGAACGAACATCTTCGACACAAACCCTTTGCACCCCGTCCAGGTTGTGTGGCAAACACCATAAGAGCAGCACTCTTGAACCTGCACGAAACCTACAAAAAAATTCAATCAGACCTCAATAGTTTTTCCATCAGGTGTTCCAAAAATTGCTTGGAGCTTAACATTTCCAAATGCCAATCAACCACTTTTTCACATAAACGAATCAAACCTTCTCCTCGTCTCTACTTCTTCAATAATAATCAACCTGATCGACGAGAATCGTTCACTTTCGGTAATGTAAATTGGGATTCCAGTAATCGTTCGAATCGAATTTAACTGTCATATTCTGTCCGCTGCTTTTCTATCGCGCCAAATTTTTTTTTAAACATGTAAGTAATATTTAAATAGTTTTGTGGTTTTTTCAGGGATTCAATTTTTTTACAGGACAAAAACAAGTAACCGGAAGCAGTTTCCATGCTCAATTGTACTTTTTTCATGTGCTTAATGTACTAACAGACGAATTGTTCCACATTAAGGAGTCATGTACACTTCCCGGGTAACGCGCATCTACAAAGCGGATCGCTTGTGTATGGTCACAAATCTAAAGATCTAAATCTTTCGTAAATTATCCCGCCATTTCCACAACAAACTCAAATAAAATTCCGGTAATTTAAAATTTAATACGAATTAAATGTCAATTAGGAAAGGGAGTTCGAACTATTCGGGAACGATAAAGCAGTGCTCCCGGCGGATATAAGAATGGTAAGGGAGTGCGAAAGTGAATCGAATGTGTGGATCGAACGTTCGATTCGAACGACTATAGAAATATGTCCCCCTATCTCCACCTTCAAACTATTCGCGATCTTGTTGGCATATTACGTGACCAGGAGCAAAATTTTCGCTGACACATCTCCACATAACTTTTGTCCGCCCCCTTCTTAAATACGCCTCTCAAGTGTGGTCTCCTTACCAACAAACTCACATTTCTAGAATCGAGAGCATCCAACGCTGGTTCCTACGTTCTGCTCTTCGAGGTCTCCCCTGGAACAATCCTTTACTTTTACCACCCTATCAAGATCGTCTTAAACTAATCAACATGAACACGTGGGGGAAAGAAGAACTGTATCTGACATTCTTCTCATCCATCGACTCCTTTCACGTAACGTTGACTGCGCGGCCCTCTACAACTCTGTATCTATCATCAATCATACTCGCAATGTACGAAAAACCTGTCTCTTTTATCTGCCCACCCCGCGTACCGCATACGGCTCCAATGAATCCATTTCTCGTATCCTGGGCAGCGTTAATTCCAATCCTTACTTCGATTTCAACCACAGCACTAAATGCCTTAAAATTCGTCTTTTTAATCTCGCCTCTCTCTCCCGTTCTTCCTAATTATTAAGTTAGATTAAGTTAGCTTGAATCAAATTCAATAAAAGGGGGTGTTTGCCACCATGAAAATTAAATTATTAGATTGGCGTTGCAGCTCATGAGGAGCCGGGCAATCTTTCAACAATCATGTATACCCTAACTTTATACACTCTCAGCCCAACCCCTTTTCTCGCTCAAACGCCCATCAGTCTCTGTCCGAAATCTACGAAAACGCAGGTTTCAATTTTGCCTACCTTCCACGACAAAACTGACTCCACCTGCATTAACGGCAAAACCAAAACTAACGTCATGGCATCGATCCACATATGAGACGTACCACTTAAAATGGCCGCGGACCTTTGCCTACAAGCTGCGGCGAGCACGTGGGAAATGGGAACCCGAGGTTCTGTCAAAATTATGTAAGCAATCACGCACATTGTTATAATTCCAAGAGTGTGTGTGGCGGGAGTACACTGCGGTAAAATGAAATGAGCTCACACGTATTCACGAATAGAGTTTGTTTTAACGGGTTTTGTCGCTACGAACCTTGACTTCTTATAAAATTTCAGGGTGTCACGGCAGAAGATGTACGAAAGACGCACGTCTCATTCTGGTTTCTGCTCCCAACTGACCCTCACGAACTAATGAAAACCTTTATTTCGTTTGACGAGAGTTTGAATATTTTACCCAATAACGCCTCCCACAACTGGAAAGAGCCCGTCAAAAACAATTTTCAATCAAGCGTTTATCGAGTACAGTCAGGTGCGAAGTTTGGATAGATCCAAATCGGTCAGTGGATGGTCGCTGTATGGTTTTCTGGTTTTCTCTTCATATATTTCTAAATCTAGTTTCTTTCCTGTCATAATTAAACTAATTGCGTTTCTGGTTTCACTTTTTTTTTTTTTTTTTGTTGGAGGCTTCTACTATCTGCTGGAGCACTCAGACACAAGTACTGGTCCATTGTACTGCCAGACAGACACCTTGTCTTTATTGTATTTTCCCCGTTGTCCGGAGAAAAGTGAGGAGGGGCTCCAGTGATGTAGAGCTAAGAGATTCGGCACCCACCACGTCGGCCCCAAGGGTGCGCCACCGTGCGCGAGCGAAGTCGGGACAGTCGAAGAGAAAGTGTTCTGCCGTGTCATCCTTCTCGCAACATGCAGCACAGGTAGGCGTCTCACTGATGCCAAGCACGTAGAGATGCTTGGCAAAAGTGTAATCGCCCGTAATGACGCCCGTTAGCCTTCTGCAGTCATTTCTCCTTAAGGATAAGAAAAATGTTGCGGACTTTTTGCAGACGTCAGGGCGTACGCGCTTAGTCATCCTGCATCCTGGATATTCCCTCCATCTGCGACTGTGTACGTTAAAGACCCAGTCATTGATGTCAGATTTGACCGTGGAAGCAGGTAGACCTAAGGCGGGTTCAGGTCCTGAGAAACTCTCCTCTGAGCCTCTTCTAGCGAGTTCATCTGAGATCTCGTTTCCTGGGGTTCCAGAGTGACGTGGGACCCATACAAGCCTAAGTGAATTTAGTCTTCCGACTTGGTCCAAAAAGGTCTTGAGTTCATGCACTAGTTTGGAGTTGGATAGAGGATTGGCCACAGCTTTGAGTGCAGCTTGGCTGTCACTGCAGACGTATATGCTTTTTCCCCTCCACCTATGTTTCACAACATAGTGCATGGCCATTAGGATTGCGTAAATCTCCGCCTGGAAGACAGACGCATATTTTCCTAACGAGTAGTGCAGTCGAATGTTTTCGCGCTCAAAGAAAACTCCAGCGCCGGATCCCTGCCCAGTCCTGGAGCCATCTGTAAAGATGCGAAGACATTCTATTCCAGGTTTAGTGTCTGGCCAAAGCCAGTCCTGACGCCACGGAAATGTGACTGTGTAGTTACAGCGCAGTAGGATGGCAGATGTCATTCCTCTTTAGGCGAGAAATAGTTTTCAGTGCACACCCTCTGATATATATGTCAAGAGGTGGAAGATTCATCATAGCATCTAGAGCAGCTCCCGGTGTGCTGCTGAAAGCCCCCGTGCAGCTGAGACAGACCGCTCTTTGGAGGTTGGTGAGTGAAGCCATTGCCGTATAGATCCAGAGAACCTTTTTCGGCGATAAGCCCCATGTTTTGCCAAAGGCACCTTTGCATTGCCAGAAAGCTGACAGCGCTTTGGTGGTTTTGGACTCAACATGTTTTGACCAAAGAAGTTTGTTATCTAGAATGATTCCCAGATACTTAGCTTCTTTGGATATCGGGATGGGAATGCCTTTTAGCACCAGCTGAGTAATGCCGGTTGTTTTCCTCCTTCTTCTTCGAACGACATCGGTCTTAAAAGGATTAACCGACAGCCCATTTCTCGTGCACCTGTCTTCGATCACGTCTAGCGCCGCCTGCGCTTTGAGACAGACATTCGCTAAACATGAGCCGACAGAGAGAACAGCAACATCATCCGCATAGGCCTGGGCATAGATTTCAGAGGCATTGAGAGCATCGAGCAGAGAGTCGACCACCATGCACCATAACAGTGCAGACAAGACGCCACTTTGCGGGCAGCCCCTGTATACTCCAGACTTGACACATTGTTCGAGGCCCGTATCAGCGATCAATGTCCTGTACACAAGCATTGCTTTGATCCACATAAACCAGTGCTTCATCTACGCCATGTTGTATAGCAGCGTTATACATGCTGTCGAAGGTAGCGTTATCAAAAGCTCCCTCAATGTCGACGAAAATGCCTAGTACGTACTCTTTCCTTTCGAGAGCGCATTCAATTCTCCCAACTAGGTTTTGAAGAGCAGTCTCGCAGGATTTTCCGCGCTGATAAGCATGTTGCATGTCCGACAGAGGATGCATTCGAAGGGCAACTTTGCGCACGTGCAACTCTACTAATCTTTCCATGCTTTTCAGCAGGAATGATGTTAGACTTATTGGTCTAAAAGTCTTTACTAGCGAGTAATCTTCTTTCCCTATTTTGGGAATAAAGACCACTTTCACCTCGCGCCAAGGAATAGGTATATAGGCAAGTGCCAGGCTAGCAGTGAAAATTCTTTTCAGAGTAGGAAGCAGTTGTCTTATACCTTTTTGCAGCATAACGGGGTATATCCCATCAGTTCCCGGCGACTTAAAGCCATCGAAGGATGCCACAGCAAATTCAATGGCCTCAGTAGTTGCCACGCGTGACGCAACATACCAGCTACGCCGAGTTGTTTTCATCGTTTCAATCGCAGTTTCCAATGAAGGAGTGTGCAACGAGCCGTGGACAGTCTGATTTCCCGGAAAATGGGTCTGAAACAGTAAACTGAGAGTTTCTGCTTCAGACTCGGTGAAGGTACCATCAGACTTTTTGAGTACATCCAGCTTTGTCGATTTTCCTCGTTTGAGGACTTTAAACAACTTGCTGGTCACTTACTCCCCTACTCTGTTTTGGCAAGGAAAAGGAAAAGAGATCGGTGCTGCGACTTAAGGAATTAGCTTTACTTTTGCACGAACTTTGGAGACACTTGGGTGATTACGTGGCTGAAACATTCATGGAGTTTTTTAAAAAGTAACTGTCACACGTGGTCCATTTTTGCAATAAGTTGGAATAGCGAAAATGTATTGTTGTTGACTAAAGTGATCAAACCGTACTTGACATCTGTCCAGCCCAATTTTAGTGAATTCTGTAAATGACAGCAATTGACAGCCAACATACACCTTCTGTCGTCTCAGTCTTTTATTTTTTTATTTTTAATTAATTTCTTTTCACAGCAGGAGTATGAAATAAATAATTTTATTAAGAACAAGCAAAAGTACTCCACAATCTAGTACAATAATACAAAAATTCGGTGCATACTAGTAAGGGCTGCGCACCGGACGTCTACGCGTGAATGTGTGTGCAAGTTATTTATAGCTAATGGAATGAGAGAAATAACTGCTGTCAACTGGCGTAAAGTGCAGTCGTGTCATGGGTTTGACATTTAGTGTTTCTAAGTGGAAAAAGGAAGAATTTTAGCCCGCCGCTAAGGTAGAGCACTTTTAGGCATATTTTCTCGAAAAATATGCTCTTAATTGAAATAAAACAAATTTATTTGTAAAATTCGTGTTTTGAAACAGCACCTGGAAATATAGAAACAAGATAATCACCCAAAATGTAAGTAAAACAAGTGAAGAAGAAGTGTTTTGTTAATTTTTCACAATCTATCCGGGAGTTAATTTTATCTACTTAGTTCTGGCCTAATGATATGACTTTCTTTCATCAACTTGTTACAGCTTTATTGTTGGTTTTGGTGAAAGTAGTTCTGTTTGTTGACAGGTGCTTGTTTTTGTTGTAATTGCAATGACAAGCGCTTGTTGAGTTAGTCGATGTGCAACAAGTTTTTTTTGCTCGTCTTAATTGTTTACCTTTTAGTAGTGTACGTGAAAAGGGATCGGGGTGCAATGGAATTGCCTGAAAGTAGACAGATTGTAGGTTAATTAGGAAACCGACAACCCGTACAGCTACATATGACAAGTTCACTTAAAAGAATCAGACTATTGGAATACTCCAATGACGTTCAATTGCTTTGTTTCTTAAGTAAATAATTCGTCGCAATCAAAATGCAGCTTCAGTCATGTGTGTTGCACTTACACAGTGCAACTTGACGTCATTGCTTGTAATTTGATTCTTTGGTATTCGCCAATATCTTCTCTTTCTTTTTGTCAGCCTATTATCCTGCTCCTGATTGCATAGTTTTCGGTGTTTACTTTCGAAAAAGACTTCTCTTGAAAACAACATTTTCACACGTAATTAACCCTTTAACAGGTAAAGGGATATTATAATACGATGGCAATCAAGCATCGTCACAGAGCATTTTGGAAAGTCTTGGTGCTGATACAGAAACTATTTCCACACCGTTTTTAGAAAACCATTCTAGCCCCCAACCATCTGAAGCGGAATCTGACTGCCAACCTATGTCTTCAATTCAAGAAATTTCTAGTCCTGGTCCATCTGCAAAAAGAGTTATGTGACCACGGCCTTCGCTTGGTCCTAGTTATACTGTCACAACGGCTACACTAACCTTCTCATCAAGTAGTGAATCTAATAAAGACCAATCCGAAAAATCTTGGAACAAAATTCATAGGACTAATTGGGCGAAAACCTGAAACATTCAATGAAACCCCACTAGCACCGAAACGAAGAGTCACCAACAGAACAAGCCCAGTACGTTTTTTCGAAAAGTTGTTTACGAATGAAGCATACGAGCTGATTATTTATCAGACAAATTTATCTGCCGTCCAAGAAAAAAATTGAAAAATGGTCGCCACTTGAACTTCAAGAGCTAATGACCTTTTCACGATAATAATCGTAATGGGTTATCACATTTTGCCGTCCATAGACCTTTACTGCTCTTCCGATCCTGGATTTAGAGTGAACGAAATTGCTGATATTATGGCAGTAAAAAGATTTAAAAAAATCTGAAGGTGTCACAATGAAGGTGAACAGTCCTAATTACGACAAGTTGTACAAAATACGCCCATTATTAACGCCTGTCAAGATATCGCAGAGGAATCTTCCTCTCTTCTGTTCAAAGGGCGGTCCTCCCTGAAACAGTATATGCTCTTCCGGTGTGATAGTCAGACGGGGTACCTATACGAGTTTGAAATCAACACTGGTAAAACTACAAAGTCGGTGAAAGAAAGATTAGGAGCAAATGTCGTAAAGAAACTGACCCAAAAACTAATAGAGAAGGAAGTAAAGAATGTGCACATAACACTTTTTAAAGATTATAAAATTCTGGGGTTTTTATATCAAAACAAAATTTATGCCACAGGTACTGTGCGTAGACATAGAGTTGATATGCCAGGTTTCTTGATTCTTTGAATCGCTTCTACTTTGTCTTGGTCTACCTGAATGCCATTCGATGTTAAAAAATGCCCAAGGAATCTTAAGGACGTGGAACAGAAAATGCATTTTTCTTTATTTAGTCTTAAGCCCGGAGCTGACGACGTGATATGGCCTTTTCTGTTAGCAACTGAAGCTGCTTTTTCAAGGATGCATGAATGATACCTCAACGTTTTCATCATCTTCTAATAGACTGGACATTATGTCTTGAAAAACCTCTGATGCCGATGCAAGGCCAAAAGGAAGGCGGGTGTAAGAAAAGCGACCCCATGCCGTTGCTATTGTGAATAATTTCTGAGAACGTTCCGATAGTTTCACCTGCCAGAAACCCTTTTTACAATCCAACAAGGTTAAATATTTGGACTTTTTAATTAGGCTGGCTATCTCTTCAAGTGTTCTTAACGCAAGGATTTAGACTTTGCTTCTCTTGTTTTTCTTGTATCCATTGAAACTGGATTTGTAGTTATTCCAGTCTTCGCCTCTTTTAGCGATCTTTGATCCATTGAATAAAGTTCGGGTCCTAGTCTTGAGTTATTTTAGCTCTGTGGTCCACTAGACTGCGCTGGTTTTCTTGCAAGGATAGGATCTGTTGAAAGCCGCTTTCAGAATTCTGAAAAGATTTTTGACTGAATTCTCAATGTAAGTTGGATCGGGGTTAGTGATGGCTTGTGGCGGTACTAACCTGTTGGCAACTAGGTTTGAGAAAAGATTCCAGTCTGCCTTCTGACTTTTCTGCGATACAATTTTCCTATAGATGGAAGAGATCCTGAGATCTGTCTATTTCCGGCTCCAAGTGTCATCGGTTTCAGAGGACAACACCACTGATGTATGTGTTCTGCATGATCGTCCTTCTTTCCAATTGTGTCGCCAGATGCGCTAAGACGACCAACTTGACTGGAGCTTAAACCGTTGAAGGCTTGTGTGGACAGAAAAGCAAAAATAGTGAATGATGTTCCCAATCTCTCGTCGGCATATTTGCCATCCCGATCACCTTCGAACAGAATTAATTAAATTCGTATTGCGAATGAGTTGATGTCTCCTTTTGCTTTTTAACGACATTCAATGCAGATTTTCACTGGATCCCTCTTGACTAAGTCGTTCATCATACCTATACTAAACCCTATTCATAGAGAGTTAATTCTTTATCCTTATATCTCACTCCAGGTCATCTGATTCCAACGAATCCTTGACTATGGACACAAACAAGAACGGGTTACTACTTAACTCGAAGAGAAATCTACGATCAGCCAGGTCAGAGGCGAGTACATCTAAAACCGAGCAGCCTGAGATCAAAAATGATCATTATCTGCTAATGGAAATCAAAGATGGCAAGGAGGAGGACGACATTGATTTTGTTTTGACCAACACTCCTGCTCAACATGGTATTCGAACGGAATGCCTGGAGGAGATTGAGTTTACCGAGAAAGTGCCAGAGGATGCGGCAAAGAACGGAGATGACAATACAAAAGTACAAACAATTGTCGAGCACATATGTGGAAAGTGTTACCAGTTCTTCCGGTCTATTAAGGTACATGATAACGACTTGCCCATTACTATCCAATTAACATTATTTTTACAGTCCTTAAAGCGTCACATGGAATATTGCAATTTCAACAGCGAAATGATAATGCGCCGCGAGGAAATGCTGAAAAACATTGACAAAATAGAGAAAGAAGCCGCAATCATGGAGAAGAAAGACGTCTGCTTCTGCTGCGCAGATAGCTACGATACCTGCCACGTATGCCTGTCTCTGAATACTCACATTTTTCGATTCAAAACTATCATTTTCAGCTCGGTCATATAAACTGTGCAGACTGTCCGAAATCCTTCAAAACCCAACTGAGTCTAGAGCGCCACGTGTTTCTCATCCATTCGGAAAAGGATGACTTTCCTTGTACCATCTGTAATGGTAAAATTCGAAGCAAAGCTATACTCCAATTGCATATTGATCAGCACAAGAATCGCGGGAAGCCGTTTGCATGCAAGACCTGCGGCAAGGATTTCACGCGAAAATACCATTTGAAACGTCATGAAAACTTTTCGCCCTGTGGCAAGAATCAGTCGGAGTTGTTTAAGTGTAAGGCTTGCGATAGGGAATTCCATCGTTTGGATAATCTACGCTCGCATCTAAAATACCATCTTAGTAAGGAGTCCACCAAGAAACAAGAATACATGTGTCCATGCTGTAAAAACTGCTTTTACAGTCTGTCGACGTTGAAGTGGGTTTCGGAATGATTGCTATTGGTTCAGCTGCTAAAGTTGGCTTTCTTTTTCAGTATTCACATAAGAACCCATACGGGGGAGAGACCGTTCGATTGTGACTTGTGCGAAAAGAACTTCCCGTCATTGGTTTCGCTGAAAAAACATCGGAGGTGTCATACGGGCGAAAAGCCGTATTGCTGCTCTGTGGTGAGTAAAACGCATTTCATATTTCCCATAGTAGTCTCCTACTACCTTCACGAATATGATGGAATATTTACATTATTCTGTGAGGAATGTAAGTCCATATCGGCTGCACATATTCTGCTTGCCATTAAATGTAACAACGACCAAATGTGTGCAGTAAATAACTCTCTGGCCGGACTTAAATCCGAACTACGTTCGTATTCGCAAAAAATGTCCCAACTACTCACCGACAACCTTGACTCCATAAACCTTTGCATAGACAACCTCGCAACGAAACAACAGTCAGCTTTCGATCAGTCAGCTTTACAAGGAATCAGCTAGAAAATATGCGGAAAATTATGACAGCCTGCTCTCCCTTATATCCCGGCTGAATTGCAAAGTAGATAATTGCGAAAACAAACCGACCAAGCTTGTAAACGGGAACTGCTCTCCCGCTTCCCCTTGAACTTAACCTTAATTCGTGGAGACATCTCAACGCTTACGTCAGCACTCTCGCAGCAGCAAAATGAAAGTTCCTGGATGACAAAACATCCGACCAACTTGAATGCCTGAATAAAATCGAAGACGCCCTGCACACACTCAACGTTGATTCCAGCCTCACAAGGTCAGCGATCAATAGTATAATAGAGGAACTGAAATTTATGCCATCCAAATCCCAGGTAACTGCTTGCGATTGCAGGACTACTTACAACGTCTCTCTTATGGAAGAACTTCTTGAAAACGCGACCACCCGTACCATTCCAACGCCTCTTTCATCTTCCGTCCAAACGCAGGCCAGCATGAGTCCTCTGAAATCCCTATCTACCGCTACAACTCCCATCTCAGCGCCGAACGATTCGGAACTGTTTGGACCTTATCTGGCTGGGAGCAGAGAATCAACAAGCTCCACAAGTATAATGTAATGATACATGGCCCTATGTCTACTTACAACCTATAGGACGCCCCATGCGACGCTGACGACCACTGGGTATTTAACTTTTTCTGCAAACGTTATGCCATCAACCTCGTTAAGTGCACGAAGCTCACCTCGGACCCTTTCTCCCTTCTTGTCTGAAATATTACAGGATGGAATAAAAAAGAAACGATGTAATGTTCACGTGGAGTGTGGACTTTATTGAGGCGCTTTTCAAAAGGAAGTGAAGTTGACAAAAAATAGTATGCTACGTTAATATAATTAAATATACAACAAGTATTAGTTTTAGTACATTAGCCAACATATATATGGGTCAATGTTTTAATATCTAATATAACAACTAGATGGCGTTGAGTTAATGTTGTAATATCTAACACTCCCCCTCAACATTGACACCCTTGAAATCCATTCCAAGTTTTTCAAAACAAAAATAATGCTTGTCCTTTGGCACAGCTTTTGTTAGCGCGTCCGCTGCCATCTGATCTGTTTGCAGATATTTGACATCTACAGCCCCCTTTTCAATGGCTTCTCTAATAAAGTGATATTTGTAATGGACGTGTTTGGTGCGCGAATGCTTGCCTCCATATCTTGCAATATGTTGTGCACTCTGATTATCACAATAAATAGTGGTCGCTTTCATACACTTGCAGTTTAATTCATTTAAAAGGAAACGAAGTGCGTATGCTTCCTTTGCTGCTTCGGTGAGAGCAACGTATTCAGCTTCTGCACTAGAGATAGAAATTGTCTGTTGTTTTCGTGACTCCCAACTTATGGCTGCACCTGCAAGAATAAAGCAAAATCCTGATTGAGATTTTCGATCGTTTATGTCTTCTGCCCAGCTTGCGTCCACATATCCTATTAGTGGTAGCCCAGTTTTACGATAAACTATCCGAGCAAACTTTGTCGCATGAAGATAACGCAATAATTGAAAAGCTGCATTTAAATGTTGTCGTTTTGGATATTGAGAAAACTGAGCTAAAGTGCTTACGCTGAATGCTATGTCTGGTCGACTAAATGATGCTAAATGTATCAAAGATCCTATTAATTCCTGATAGATTTGTACTTTCACTGCTACAGCTTCTCCAGGAACACTGGGTTGTTTTTCAAATTTAAATTTCACTTGCATAGGAATCTTATTTAATTTTGAATTTTCCAAACCATATTTTACTAAAAGTGTATTTATATAACGAGTTTGCGAAATTGATAAAGTTCCGTCTTTCCGTTCTATTTCCAGACCCACACAAAGAGAAGGTTGACCAAGGTCCTTCATTTCAAAATTCTCACTAAGCTTCTGCTTTATGGCATTAATTTTAACATTATCATTGGAAGCAATGACTATATCATCCACATAGATTCCTAAAATTGTAATTTGTTGATTAGCGATATCAAAGTAAATACAGTGATCATAATTAGATTGTGTTAAATTAAGGCTCTCTAGTTTTTTGCTTAACGTTTTATGCCATTGCCTGCTTGCTTGCTTAAGACCGTAAATTGATTTCCATAAACGGCAAACTTTCTTTGGATAGTTATCATCAACAAATCCTTCAGGCTGTTCCATATAAATTTCTTCATTCAATTCACCATTTAAGAAGGCAGTTGCTATATCCAAGTGGTGAAGTTGCAAGTCATATTCCACCGCCAAAGCATAAATCAAACGGAGTGAACTCTGACGTATGACTGGCGAATAAGTTTCCATATAGTCAATACCAAGTTTTTGTGAATATCCTTTGGCCACTAATCTAGCTTTTCTTTTTTCAATGTTTCCATTAGACATATATTTGGTTTTAAAAACCCATCGACACCCAATTGGTGACCGTCCGTCAGGTAAGTTGCAGAGAGACCAAGTTTTATTTTTCATTAACGACCCATATTCCTCTTTCATTGCTTGAAACCACTCTTGTGAATGTGGCGAATTTTTCGCCTCTACAAAGTTATTAGGATCCTCTAATTGTCTTGTGGTAAATGCAGTTTCAGTCAAAAGCTTTGATGTATGTCGTGACCTTAATCTATTTTTTATATTTTCCTCTTCATCATTTATTTTAATATGTATTCCTTCAATTGATTCTTCAATATTACCTCTATTTTCGGCATTATCCAAATTCTGATCCTTTTTCTGATTTATTTCATTTCCTACTCTTTTAAATTCTCTAATATCCTTTCTATGATAATTTAACATTTCATTAGTTTCATTGCATGGTTTTCCGCTGTTCAATTCAAATTCATAACAGTTTTCATTAACTTGTTTCTGTGTGTCTATTTCAGGTAAGCTTTCAATGAATCGCACATCACGGCTTTTAATAATAGTTTTAGTTCCCCTTTTCCATAGACGATAAGCCTTTGATTCAACAGAATATCCCACAAGAACGAATTCTTCACTTCTGGGGTCTAGCTTCGTTCTGCTTGGAGTTTTATTTAATACAAAAGCACGACTTCCAATTTGTCGTAGATGGCTAACGATTGGGACTCTACCGCACCAAATTTGTTCAGGAGTCATTTTTGTATTGAGGGAAGTAGGACAGCGATTACGTATGTATGCAGCCGTATTAACAAGTTCAGCCCATAAGAACTTCGGAAGGTTTGCTTCAATGAGTAAACAGCGAACCATCTCGGTTAGTGTACGGTTCATACGTTCTGCAACACCGTTCTGCTGTGGCGTATATTCTACCGTCAACTGGCGCTTTATTCCATTCAATGTTAAAAAATTAGAAAATTCTGCACTTACAAGCTCACGCGCATTATCACTTCGAAGACATTTAATTTTTCTATTTGTTTCATTTTCTACCAACTCCTTAAATTTTTTAAAAGTTTCGAAGTAATCACTTTTCTTCCGTAAAAAATATACAAAAACCTTTCGAGAGAAATCATCAATGAAAGTAGCGAAATAAAGACTTCCGCTAATAGATTCCACATTCATTGGGCCACAAAGATCGGTGTGCACAATTTCCAATATTGCCTTCGACGATTTATCAGTTTTTGTTGGAAATGAAGATCTTACTTGTTTCCCTTTTATGCATGCAACGCAATTGATTTGGAAATTCCCAAAACTAGGTAATCCTTGTACCATATTCGATTCCTTCAATTTTCTCAAAGATACTAGATTCAAATGCCCATATCTTTTGTGCCACATTTCTAAAACCCTACCTCCGTCTTCTATTAGATTACATTTTTCGTTTTCCCTTTTTGTTCCTACTAAGTACAGCCCTTTCGTTTTTATCGCCTCAACCATTATCCTTCCATCTCTTAATACATATGCTCGTTCCTTTTCCATTACTACCCTGCATCCATTATCAGTCGCTTTACTAGCAGATATTAGATTGCTCTTCAAACTTGGTACAAATAAGACTCTATAAAGGAATATGTTTCTTATGTCCCCATTTACTTCAACGCATAACTGTACTGTTCCTATTCCCTTAATATCTGATGATTCATTATTTGCAACTTGGACTGACCCTGAATAATTTGTATCCAGATTTGTGAAATATTTTTCGATGCAACACATATGTGACGTAGCACCACTATCAATATACCAAAATGTTTTCTCTACTGCTTCGTCGGCAATATTTACGTTTTGAGAAACTTCCATAACTGGGCTAATTCTAATACATTCTGAAGTGATGAAACCTTCCTCGACTGTCATATTTCTAGCACTATACTGATGTTTTTCCTTCTGTAAGTTTGCATGACAGTCTTTCTTCATATGACCCTTCCGGCCACAGCGATGACAATTAAATTGAAAAAATGACGTACCTGTTCGATTGTGTTTATTTAATTTGTTCGTGTGGTACTTAACCTTGAAAGCATCGCCTCTAGTTTCATTGGGATCAGGTTTCCTTTTGTCACTCACTTCTAGCAAACGAGATCGAAGGGTATCGACAGTTGGAAAATCACCAGAAGCATCAAAAGCAGCTTGAATATCCTTATACGTCTCCGGCAAACTGTCCAAAAGAATCACAGCAAGAAGTTCCGAATCCAACTTGGCATCCATTTCCCGCAACCGAGTAACAATAGAATCAAATTGTATTAAATAATGTTCCATATCTTGGTCAGCATGCATCTTAAAATTAATTAACTTACGAAATTCTTCAATTTTTTGCCTAGTACCTTTCCTTTCATACGTTTTCTCCAAAAAATCCCATAATGCCTTAGACGTCTTATATGATTTTACCAAAGATACTTGCGCTGGCTCCATTGCAATAATAAGTTCACATCTTGCGTCCATGTCCTTAATGTTCCAAAGTTCTAGATCTCCCGTATCTGTTGGTCTCTGCTCCTTTCCTAGGGTGATGTTTAATAGTCGATTTTTGTGGAGAATTGCTTCCATCTGAGGCTTCCATGTTGAATAATTCTTTCCATTAAATAATGGTATTTTTCCCGAAAACGACGTCATGATTTAAACAAAATATTAATAAAGTACCCAATATTATTTAACTCGAAAAACCTGGGCCCATAACCTGTCTGAAATATTACAGGATGGAATAAAAAAGAAACGATGTAATGTTCACGTGGAGTGTGGACTTTATTGAGGCGCTTTTCAAAAGGAAGTGAAGTTGACAAAAAATAGTATGCTACGTTAATATAATTAAATATACAACAAGTATTAGTTTTAGTACATTAGCCAACATATATATGGGTCAATGTTTTAATATCTAATATAACAACTAGATGGCGTTGAGTTAATGTTGTAATATCTAACACTTCTCAACCTCCTCGCAATCTAGGAACTAATTGGGAATTAAAGACAGGAATATTCCCAAATGTCTCCCGACCTTTTTCTCTCGCAATAGCTCCCAAATCAACAACTACCCTCAACATCCCTCAACCTAATAATACTCCTAATAGAGTACGTACCCAAAACCGAGTATCCTTTAACCTTGCGTCCGAATCCCGACCCTCGCCCCAACATCGAATATAGTTAATTTAATACCTAATCCCAACACCCAGGCTATTCGTAATAGCCGCACGTATCCACAGTACCCAAATTTTATACACTCTCACACTCTCAACCCAACTCCCTCCACTTCCTCAGCTTCTTACAACACCCCCAGCCCCTCCACCTTCTCAGCTTCTCACAACACCTCCTTCCCTCTCTCCTCCCCCTCGTAGATCCACTCCTCCCTCCCACGGCCAAACTATGTTATGTCGTAGAGAGAAGAATCTACGGAAATGTACGCCTCTGTTTGGCCTACCTCCACGACAAACCTGACTCCATTTGTATTAACGGCAAAACTAAAACCAACGTTCTAGTTTCAATTCACCAAGAAAGCTTACCCACAGACCCCCACGCGTTAAAAAAGACCTTTATCCGGTTTCACGAAAGCCTTAATATCTCTCTCATTGATTTAAATAACGACCTCTCCACATTTCCCGCCCATGTCAGTTCAGAGCGCATCACACACTTGCAAAGTACCCGCTCTAATCTCAAAAACTATTTCGAATTCTAACCTAAACACCACTACATCTCCCAAGCCATCCAATATTTCTTACAAAAACATATCCCTGTACTATCAGAACGTCAGAGGATTACGCACCAAAACCTTCGCGGTACTCCTTAATTCCCAAAACCTACCCTACGATATATTTGCCTTAACTGAACCCAATTTATGCTCCAACATTGGAGACAGCGAGTTATTCACTTCAGATTTCATTCTGTTTCGGGCCGATGGACGCGACAACTTTGCCGAACCGGATGGTCGCGGAGTTCTCTTAGCAATCCACAGCCGCTATCCCTTGCTCTTCAAATCGTTGAATTCCGCTGACTTCGACTTCACTAGTGGCTCAATAAGTCTCCCTAAACGGAAACTTTATCTTGCCTGCTGTTACTTAAGACCCTCACAGCCCACACACTGCTACCAACTCGTCGTTGATCTCGTCGAGTCCATATTTGACATCACCGAACCCAATGACATCATCATCATCTGTGGCGATTTCAATCTCATACACCTGAAATGGGTTCAATCCGATGATGAGGCCCATTATATCGTCGCTAACCTCTCCTCAGGTAAAGACATCCTTGTCACGGATCATTTTTCTGACTCCGGCCTTCTGCAACTCAGTAACATCACCAAAAACATGGATAGACAACTCGACCTGATTTTCTCATCTGATGCCGTAAACTGCGTTGTTAGCCCGAGCAACCATTTTCTCTCTACTTTAGATCCCCTTCATCCACCTCTATTGGTAGCTCTTTCACTCGAGACCCAATTCACTATTCTTCCCTCCGAAAATACGTTCTGTTTCAATTTCCAGAAAGCTGACTTCGCGAAACTAAATTGTCTGCTCAACAATGTTAATTTTAACTTCCTTCTTAACCCGAACTCACACATATCCTTAAATGAAACCCTTCCGCTATTTTACTCAAAAATTCTCAGCTGCTTCATTCTTTCAATCCCAAGGAACTACGCTCTTTGCGCAATAAAAGAAACAAAAATTGACACGCCTGTCTTAGATCGTCCTCTGCATCTGACCTTTATTATTACATGCAGTCGTACACTAAATTTGCACAGTTATGTGAATCACTCTACCTTCGATACCTGAACCGAATGCAATCCTTCCTTATCTCTGACCCCAAGTGTTTCTTCCACTTCATTAATACAAAAAGAGAAACCGATAACTACCCAACTACATTTAATTTTCTCAATAACTCTTCCAACGAACCCGAAGTAATCGCCAACTTTATTGCTCATTTCTTCAGCCAATCATTTACCGACCAGGATCTTCAACCCGATCACGACTGTTTTCATTATTTGAAAGACTGCCCCCAGACGTCTCTTGTCTAGTTGAACATAACTCCCGACCTAATCGCCGAGAAAATACGCAATCTATAGGACGACTACTCTCCCGGTCCCGATTGTCTGCCATAGTTTTAAAAAAGTGCGCGAACCATTTTATTTTACCCCTTACCCCTCTATTTCAAAGCTCTATCTCTCGAGGACTATTTCCTCAGCTCTGGAAATATGCTATATCATTCCAGTCCAAAAAAAAATGACTGAAAAATAATGTGTCCAAATATCGCCCCATTGCCAAGCGCATGAGAGCTACGCAAACTTTTCGAGAGCATTGTTTATGATGCACAATTTTTTCAACCCATATTTTCTCCTAACTAACATGGGTTCCTAAAAGGTTGATCGGCAACCAATAATCTATGAGTTTATTTCACAATCATTGTGTGCACTCGAAGCCGGCAAAGAAGTAGACATTGTTCTCACAGACTTTGACAAAATGTCTCACCAAATTATTCTCATCAAGCTCACTGCCCCCGGTTTCTCACCTTGTGTTATCTCATGAATCAAATCTTATTTAGAAGATCGTCAATATAACGTTATTTTCAGATCTTCTATCTCTGATCCAATTAATGCTACCTTTGGTGTCCCACAAGTTACTCATCTCGGCAATGGGCCGAGATTATTCAATGTCAACTGATTTGATCTAGGGGTAATTGGTGATCGTGAACTTAACTTTCGCCTCCATATCGACAACATTATCTAACGTCCCTCGGTTTCGTGAAACGTTGGTCCAAAGAATTCTCGAACCCTTACGCTACGAAATCATTATATATTACATCGGTTAGACCACTTCTCGAATATACTAGTCAAGTCTGGTACCCCTCTTACGTATCTCATACTACTCGTATTGAAGCCATTCAACGTAGGTTTATCCGTTTTGCCCTTCGTGGCCTTCACTGGGCTGATCCCCTTAATTGACCACCCTATATGGAGTGGATCCACTTCAGAAAATGGATTCAGGTTGACTTTGAGGCGGGACTTAATCTCCATGTAGCCAGCGCACGATTCATACATCCTAATATTTGTAAGGGATCTGGTGGGCCTTTGATCGGTTGACAGTCCATCAAATTAACCTCATTGCTTTTTTTTTTTTTATAATTCGTTCTAGAGTGTACGCTCTTATGGTGTTTGTCACACAACCTGGACGGGGTGCAGATGGTTTGTGTCGAAGATATTCGTTCACTACTCTATGGGGTGGTTGTCCTAGATATTACTTTTTGAGAGATTCAACTGAATTTGCGTTGGTTGTAGTTCATAGTAACTTTTTTGGTTCCATATCATTACGGTGTTATATTGGAGATGCACACACAGAGTATGGATTTTGAAGTGATCTTATGCTGCGAGTGTTATGCCTTCGTCACAACTGATGTTGTTGCCCAGTTTCTCCGTATAGGAATTGTTCTTGACTATGGACAGACTTGAACTACAAACCTTCGGCTCAGCAGTCAGTGATGATTACCATTCCACCACGACCACCCCCTGTTACTCAGGCATGTAATCCATTTGCTCCTATTCATCTTGCCCATTTACCAGCTCCCTTTTTCTACATTTAATTGGTTATGGTCCATTCCCAATTTCAGTGTAATCAACACTTTGCCGTCAAGGAGGTGCTGAACAGGCATATGAAACGACACACTGATGATAAGCCTCATGTTTGCAGTGAATGCGGAAAGCGTTTCATTCAAGCAACTCAACTCATGAAGCATGTTAACGTCCATCGACGACCATTCGAGTGTTCCATGTGTCCCGAGAAATTTAAGACACAGAAACAGTAAACCCTATCAAATGCAACCCAAAGTTAAGAGAGATTTGATCGTTGATCCTTTACAGGGCCGAAAAGCACGAGAAAGAGCACAACAAAGCAATCAGAAAACAGTTGGGAAAATACTGGTGTCACGATTGTGATATACAGTATTTCCGTCATGACTCTCTCGTAAAACATGAGCGCACGTTGGAACACATTGGTAGGACGTTAACTTCTTACGATGCCGTTTCTGCTAATCCCATTTATGCATGTTTTTTGTAGAGAAAGCTACGAAATTATGTGAACACTGCAACAAACAATTCGTTGGTATCAAGTCGTTGACCTTTCACATGCTTAAAGAGCACGAATTCAAGTGCAACCAATGCGAAGTGGTTTTTACGAAAAAGGATCTCCTCCAGCAGCATACCGAAGAAACGCATAAAGGGTAAGTAACCACTTCCAATATAAATCGTCCTTTCCTCAATCAAGTAAACGTCCTCAGACCTTCCGTCGCGGAAGTCGATGAAATGATCGTTGATGAATATACCGAGTCGATCGATCAAAAACCTCAACTTCAGCAACAAAATGAAGCCTGCAGCACCAATGCGTAAGTGTTGATCAGTGTGAAGCAACAAAAGCCTTTTTATATTTGAGGTCAATTCCAGGCCGCTCGTGCTGAAAGTTGAGAATCAAACTCTGGCTAATAGTGTTGAAACGGACCAAGGTTGCTTTGTGATCGAAGAATTTATCGTCGAGGCGCTTCCAGCACATGAGATGCAAGTACGTTCTGAAAACAAATTGACTGTAAGCCCGCAGACTGGCGAGGTTCTGCCCAAACTGAAAGAAATCAAGAAGCCAGAAAACGAGCGATCCAGAAACCTTAAAGCCGAGTTTAAGAAGCTACTACAAGAAAGTATGGACGATGATGACGACAAATCACAAATCAACATCAACGACGATGTCTTAATCACAAAGAGCGTTGGGAAACTATTAGATATGCTTGTGGATGTGACGACCCTTAGCAAATTCGGCTGGCCCGACAAAGACGTTGAAGAGGTACGGTGCGAATGCGATTCTTCTCCATCAAGTGTCTGGTAATTTTTGTTTTTTTCAGGTTTTGTGCAGAGTTATAGAGAATTGCGGGCATAATCTCAATAGGGACGAATTTGCGGATGACTATGGAACTCGGATGAGAGAATATGTGAAGCTCCTATTTACCGTCGTGATTCAAAATAACTCAATCGAAGAGCTTCTGAACAACTATACGATAGACGAGGTTATTGAGCTCGTTCTTTCAAACGATGATGTCGATTAAGCAGCATGTAAACGTTCGGGAAGCAATGCAATACGAAGTTGAAATCTGTGTCTTTGATTACAAATATATTTGAATTGTTTCTATATTTTGGTACTCCAGAGTTGTAATGGGTTTTACGTAGTGCGTACTGCATTACATGAATTGTTAGCCTCACATAGAAAACAGATAGAGCCTTCGTACAGAAGGCATAAGTCTCAACCTAGGAAACTATGATCCGACATCTAAAGGGTTGGAATGGTACGGAAAGAGACCAAAAAAGATAAGGCAGCCCAAAGTGTTAAGAAGCTCATGGCTACAGTTTTTCAAGACTATAAGGTAATCTAATTCATCGGATCCAAAATAATACATAAGCTTCAGAAGACAAATATGACCGCCCAGTACTCACCCTTCATCTTAATCTTTGGGATGCACCACGTAATGTCGATGACCCTTGAGTACATAACCTTGTCCACTAAAGGTTCTCGATCCACCTCGTATAGTGCCTTACTCAAGCCAAATTATATAGAAGAAACTGCTTCAAAGTTTGCACCATTCCCCAATATGAGTAGATATTCCGGTGCCCCCCTAGCAAAGATATTAAGCTAAATAAAATGCAGATAACTGCTTTGGATCACAAACGTTAGGCCAATTAGACCTCTTCTAATTATAGCTCTAAACCAGTCGCAACCAAACACAGCCCTTCAGCTCAACCCCCCTCAATCAAGACCCTAACCCACTTCCCCTATCAAAAATTAATAAATCATTAACTACCCCTAATCATACCCCATCCCCATTTGCTTAAGTTTCCAACCTCGAAAGCTCTCATATAAATTCGACACATGGCACACGCATATCGCGTCTGTAATCTGGCCCAGTTATCGCGCTAATACAGCTTCCTCCCTCTTTCTCAGAATCCCCGTCTCTACCCTAACTTGGTTAAACTTACCAAACATTTTGCTGAAAATAGCGCTGAGGATCGATATGCCATGTCGAGAGATCTACGATCTACGAAAATGTTTGTCTCTCTCTTGCCTACCTTCAGGACAAAACTAACTGCAATTGCAACAACCAAAACTAACGTCTACCAAGAAGACTTCCCATATGATCCTCACGAGCTAAAGGAAACCTTTATCCGGTTTTACCAGCACCTAAATACTTCACCCAACTAAAGCCCCCCCTCGTTCGCTGCGCACCCGAGCTCCAAGTGCCTCTCACATCTATAGACAACCTGTTCTAACTTCAAAAACTATTTTCGTTACATCTCAATCAGATTCTTCTTTGCCTTCATACCTCTTTGCCTCAACTTTACTAGCGCCTTACTAACTTCCCAAAACGGAAGTTCTTCCTTGCTATCAACTTGTCGTCGATATCATGGATTCCATATTTGTCATCGCCGACCCCATTGACCGGGGGCTTTTTATCATCATCAAATTGACCTGATCTTCTCATCTGATGCCGAAACTACGTTATTATCGCAAGTAACCACATCCTCTTAACCTGGGCTCCACGCTCCCTGCGCAACAAGAAAAATAAACGGTGACAGGCCTAACTCAATTTCCTCTCTGCTTCCTTCTTAATTACCTGCAGTCTTATTCGGAACTCGCACGACCTACTTTACTGTCCTAGGTGGAGTTCGTAAAAACTCGTACGACAATCCCTATCTTACCTAATTGAGTTTGTCTCTTAATCCGTATGTGCTTATGCCTAATGCCTTCGACAAAATGTCGCTTCTTAAATTCACTATTCTTAGTTTCATATAGATAAACTCCTACCTCAAAGACCGTCAGTACAATGTTATTTTCAGATATTCTATTTCTGATCAAATTAATGTCACCTCCGGAGTTCCCCAAGGCAGCCACCTAGCCACACTAATATTTATCCTTAGCATTAAGAACTCTCATCTTTCCGTATATGCTGTTGATATCAAAACCTCCAAACATATATTTGGAGGGCGGAGGTGTGAGACGGTGCGTTATCATGGTGGAAGAGCACTTTTTCCTTCGCTAAGTGGGGCCGTTTTTTCTTCAATTCGATGTCGAATCGGCCCAATAATTTGGCATAGTACAGCCCTGTGACCGTTTTGCCCTACTCCAGGTAGTCGATGTGGATCACACCTTATGAATCCCAGAAAACGGTGGCCATCACCATTCCGGCCGATGTGACAGTCTTCGCCTTCTTCGGAGCACGTTCGCCGGTTGAAGTCCACTGTTTCGACTGTTCCTTGGTCTCTGGTGTGTACCAGTGGATCCATGTTTCGTCGACTTTCACGAAACGACGCAGAAACTCCTTCGGATTGCCCTTAAACAGCGTCAAACACTGCTCTGAAGTGGTCTCACGGTTGCGCTTGTTGTCCGGAGTGAGCAAATGCGGCACCCATCGCGCCGACAGCTTTCTCATGCCCAAAATTTCTTGCAGGATATGACCCACTCGATCTTTTGAAATGCTCAGCTATCTCGCGCACCTTCAATCGGCGGTCTGCCAATACGAGATCGTAGATTTTAGTCACATTATCCTCCATGATAGCCGTTTTCGGGGCACCTGTACATGGCTTATCAAAAACCGACGTGCGACCACGTTGAAACTCGTTAAACCAATTTTTGATGGTCGCCATCGAAAAAGAAGAGTCACCGTACACAGCAAACGCTCTTTGATTTCGCTGCGCGATTTCCCTTCCAAAAAACAAGAATCGAACCACCGACCGATATTGCTCTTTTTTGATTTTTCTAAAATCCGCGGACACTCGCGCTTCCACCCGCGGTCAAAACAAAACTACGAGTCCGATCCGGCTGTCGACAGTGGCCGTCGACTAGAATGTACTACACGATAGTAAGTTGCTCTTGCGATACTGGCACCATCTGGCGGTAAGGCTAAGTACTTATCGGACCACCCTCGTATACTTTTTATCCATGGTCTGCTTATCGTTAACATTGATTGCCCCTCACTGCTTCAATTGAATTTAATTAACACCAATCTCCAAAATATTCGCTGTTCAGGGAGAAAAAATTCTTTACAAAAAGTGTCAAAATCCACTGTCCAAAGTCTCCTGTCCACTGTCATGTACCTCTGACCACGAGGGGAGAGCCAAAAAAAAAATGCTCAAAACGCCGCTAAATCCAAAACGGTAAGTAAAGTCATCGAAAGACAGGGATAACAAAAAAAGCGGAGCATTGTCGAAGAACATCGCAGTGGACTTAGGCTGGAAGCACAAGCCAATTCATTTATGGTTTTATGATGAGTTTGGCTCGATAACATCCCGGGAACCATCTGAAACCCTGATTGAAGACTCCAAGCCTAGGACAGCGAGCCTACCTACAGACCTTTTCCTCTTAATTGACCCATTCGACACTTGGACATCCACAGTTCGAACAACATTGTCGGGACCAGCATACGTTTTTACCTTCCGTCCCAATTCCCAGGCCGAGCGAATCTCCGTAGGATCAATGATAATAACGACATCTCCCACTGATACTGCATTTGAAGCCATTGTGCCATTTAGTGCGCCTAGTTATTTCTGGAAGGTACTCCCCATACCAACGTCTTACCAGTAAATTCGTAAGATGCTGAGCACGTGGGCTATATAGCTTGTTGTTGTTGTCTCTTTCAGAAAATATTCCTGGGGCGGTTGTGTCTCTATCATCTTCTCCAAATAGCATGGCATTTGGCGTTAATGGCTTTGGATCTTTTTGGTCAACAGGAATGTGCGTAAGTGGACGACGGTTAATCTGACCTTGGGCCTCCATTAATGCATTTCGTGAGACGTCTTCGCGAGGAACCATGCTCCTAAGCGCAAAATCAACACTGCCCTTCACAGACTGGATAAGCCGTTTCCATGCTCATCCCATCCATGGCGAGAATGCTGGAATATACCTCCACAAAACAACGTCGTATTTAGCCGCATACTCACTGAGACCGATCTCCATATCCTTGACATCTTTGTCCAGCTGATTCCTGGTCCCAACAAAGTTCAATCCATTTTCACTATAAAGGTAACAAGTGACGACACGTATGATAATAAAGCGGCGGAAAGCCATTGTGCATTGATCCAAACTGAGGTCATTAAGAAGCTCGATTTGAACTGCGCGGAAAGTGAGACATGTGAAGATCATTCCATACCGCTCTGCCATCACTGTACCTCTGCCAGACTTGACTAACATTGGCCCAAAACAATCTACGCCCACATGGGTGCATGGAATTGGAAGGCTAAACGTGCTTCAGAAAGTTGACTCATAGTCGGCATCACTGGCTTCACCTTACGCAGCTTACAGATATTGCACTTTGCTCTTACTGACTCCACAGCTACTCGTATGATTATGATCCATGCCCGCTCTCGGATGTCTGAGATGACAGTTGCAGTTCCCATATGGAGATTTTTCTCATGATGATGGATGATGAGTAGATCGACTAGAGGATGACTCTTAGGTAAAATTATTGGGGTGCTGCATACGAGACCACTGCCCTTTAAGCTCGTGAACTCATTCGAATAATACCTTCCTCATCAAGAAACGGTACTAGAAGCTGCTGTTTTGTTTTTAGAGCCGCTATTTCTACAGGAAAAGCATCCATTTGGATTTTCCTAATTTAGCCCGCAGGTATTCGTCCGGAGTGATGAAAGGCTTTTCAATTATAGGCAGTCCTTCAAACGCAGTAGATAGGCAATCACTCTAACAGACGACGACCATCGTGCACGAACTTTGGATGCGAGCTAATTATAAACGGTATAGGAAACTGATATTTCTTTCATGTGGAGCAAAACTGTATTTGGAACTAACCATTCGGTACTCACCGGTTCCTCTAGATTCTTTCAGGTCCGGTAAGCCATCTCGACTTCACATTCTCCAGCGATAAATCGTTCCACCTTGTCGTGTCGTCAGCAACGTTATCTCCAGACTTCACATGAAATCATTGGCGTGGTGAAGAAGAGTCCAGAATTTCTCGCATACGCACAGCTATAAATGACGGGAACTTGAATTTTGTGGAGTTAATCCACGAAAGGACAGTATTGGAGTCCGGAAGGTCATTAAGACGGAGGTTGAAAAGGATTCGGACAGGACAGTTACCCTGTTGCTGAACAGAGACTCCTTCCCTCCATTAAAAGCGAAGGAAGGCAAAGTTCAAAATGGCCTTAAAACCATTAGGTTGAAGGTATACGAACAGGACCAGAGCCAGGCAATGGCCACAATTCCCACCACTTCAGCATCCTTCAGAACACGGCAGAAAGCCGATACTCCATCCTCTGATTCAGAGGATCTGGATGCTACTGTGACAGAGGCATCTGGTTTAAGCGATAGCTTCAATGCTACGTATAACCCAGATAAACCTCCACCACAGTAAGGTTTATTGGACTAGCAATAATCACATTGCCGGATTAAGGACCAAACAATACAAAATTCTTACCCGCTAATTGCAAAGGTACTCTGAGAATCTGCATTCTAGCAAAATCCCATATTAATATACTCGTATTTCTCTTAAGCAATTACGAGTACAGCACCTGCGACCTACTGCCAGAGTAGAAATCTCCCGTAAGGAAGGCTTATGGATCTCCGCAGCATACCTGGGCTACGACGACATCGAGCCCAAGTAGCAGACCAACAAAGAGAACCAAACCTCCATGGTGGTCTGCTGATCTTGGTACACTTAGAAGGGATTGCAGACGACTTTTCAACAGAGCAGAGGACTGGAACCACTACAAGAACAGCCTCAGACTAAATAAAAGTGAGATAAAAAAAAAGACATCCTGGCGCAATTTCTGCTCAGAAATAAAAGAAAATAATGAGGCCGGTAGAGTGGGGAAGATACTGCCCAAGGCTCCCACTAGACCCGCCTTAATTAACAAACCAGATGGTACCACCACGGTGACCAGCGAAGAGTCACTAGACCTCTTGCTCAGTACACACTTTCCCGACAACGCAGAGGATAGTAATCATAATTTCGAACAACTCATACCGAGTCCTTCCATACAAATCTGCAGGTCCAAATGGAATCTACCCGGTAGGTAGTAAGCAACATGCTTGCGGCATGCTCGAACCGTGGCTTTTGGTATTATTCTCATCCAGTCTAGACTGGGGCTATACAACACTATCCTGGAGGGAATTCCTCAAATCACTCCACCAAAACTTAATGGGACTTACCTTAGATTCCAAGACAACGCCAAATACCTTGGCGTGATACTAGACAAGAAGCTCAACTGGAACTTGGGTGCCAGATGGGGTATCAAACCCCATATTATCCACTGGCTGTATACCGCGGTTGTTAGACCTATACTAATGTACGGATTCCTTGCCTAGTAGCCGGCAAACTCCTAAGCAGAATTCAAAGAATGTCGGGCATTGCGATAACAGGGGCACTGCGAACAACCCCCACTGCAGCCCTCGAAACGATGTTTCACCTACTCCCCTTGGATCTCTTTGGCAAGGAAAAGTCAAAGAAATCGGCGCTGTGGTTTAAGGAATCCGCTCACTGGAAGTTTTCCGAAATAGGGCACGCTGGTATTCTACGCCAAAGCAATGATATAAGTTAAGTCACGGACTACTTAATTCCGACCCTTGCCTTCAAGATTCTCTACAAAACAACAATTCCCAACCGACGACAATGGGAATGAAAATGAATTTCCAAGAAAAGGCACTGCACTGTAAATATACACAGGCGGGTTCAACACAGGCGATGGTGTGGGTGCCGGTGTCTATGCTTACTTACTTACTTATATGGCGCTACAGTCCGCGGTGGACCTGGGCCTCAACCAACAAGCGTTTCCAGCTGGTACGATCTTTCGGCAGCTGTTTCCAGCGCCGCACGCCCAGACGGTTGAGGTCCCCTTCCACCTGCGTGCGCCACCGAAGATTCGGCCGTCCCCTGCTGCGTCGTCCCTCCGGGTTAGATTCGAAGACTCTTCGGGCCGGAGCCGTGTTGTCCATCCGCTCTACATGGGCCAGCCATCTTAGAAGTTGGATCCGGAGACGTCGTACCAGGTCCATGTCGCTGTACAGCCCGTACAGTTCTTCGTTGCATCTTCTCCTCCATACACCGCTAGTATAAACGGGACCATAGATTAAACGCAGAATTTTCCTCTCGAAACGACCAAGAGCGTCCTCATCCGCTTTAGTTAAAGTCCAAGCGTCCGCGCCGTAAAGGAGGACTGGGATAATTAAGGTTTTGTACAACGTTATCTTGGTCTTTCGAGAGAGGGCTCTACTTCTCAAATGCCTCTTGAGCCCAAAGAAGCAGCGGTTGGCAAGAGTTATTCTGCGTTTTATCCCAGCGCTGGTGTTGTTGTCGCTGGTCAGAAGTAAGCCAAGGTAGACGAAGTCCTTGACTACTTCGAAATTATAGCTGCCAAGCATGACGTTCTGGCCCAGACGTCGGTGTTGTGTATCTTTTTTCGATGACAGCATATATTTGGTCTTACCCTCGTTAACGCTAAGACCCACTTTGGCCGCTTCCGTCTCAGTGCTTATGAATGCCTCATTGACGTCTCGCTGCGATCTCCCTATCACGTCAATGTCATCTGCGTACGCAAGCAGTTGGGAGGACTTGAAATAAATCGTACCTCTTGACCGGTGTCTATGCACCGACCCTAAAAATCAGCTAATCCTTTAGACTACCGAACCACTGTAATATACGAATATTTCAAGTTGAATCAATGGCAATTCGTGAGGCCGTCTGTGAGATCGATGAACAACACAGACAAAGCACTCGAATCACCAATAATAAGATCAAAATTGATCACGCACTGCCGCACGTCTCTAAATGAGATATCGAGCAGATGCGCTGTAACGTTGTGCTGGGTACCTGGACATAGCGATATACCAGGTAACTGTGAAGCAGAAAAACTAACCAAAATAAGCACCACATAGGAGCTCTCGACTGTTAAAGGGGAAGTCCACCCCCAAATGAAAACGCAAAAATATAAAATCTCGAAAAATGCACTACAACAAGCAAATGAGAGATGGCGGGATCTTGAACCATGCAACTATGCAAGACAAGCCTGGCCCAGGTACTGTCAACGTAAAACCACAAGCCTGCTAAAAACACGCAGACAGATTATAAACAGCCTATTCGGAGTCCTAACAGGACCTTGCGCTTTGGGAAAACATGCTGAAAGATTAGGACTGCCATACAACGACTACTGCAATAGGTGCCATGATAAGGAAGAGGAAGATTCTCCATCCCGTCTCCTATGTCTTGCTCTAGCCGCATCAAGAAGACGATTTCTGGGAGAATATTTCTTGAACGAACTAAGGGATCTATCCAATACGGAGATCTACAAAATATATTTTATTCAGCACTCAAAATGGTTACAAGAGTAACGGTGACCAAGCCGACTCAAGTGGTAGCGCAATGGACCGCTCCTGGTCTAAATGATCCCCACCGTTTTTACAGAGGGAAACCTAAGCTGATCTAAGCCCCGCTCATCCGATTCCGGCAGTCGGAAGTCGTTCATTATGTCTCTGTAGCGATCGCCAGTAACAGTGATCGTATTGTCGTTGGCGTCCTCAAAAAAATACGGCCCAATCACTCCTCCCGCGTGAACGCCGCACCACACAGTGGCTTTGAGTGGATGTAATGGCTCTTCGTGAACCACACGCGGATTTTCAATGCCTCAGAAATGAAGATTTTGCTTATTGACTAAACCGCTTAGGTGTAAATGCGCCTTGTCGCTCATGATGATTTTCGACACAAAATAGTTCTTTTCGTTGTTGAAACTGATGGCTTGACAGTAATTCATACGAGACTGACGGTCAGCAGGCATTAACTGATGCACTGTTTGCACTTTGTACGGGAACATGTGTAAGTCTTTCACCAAAATTCGCTGTAGTCCGTCTGACGATACTCAATTGCGTGGCCCGTTGTCTGGTTGATGTTTCTTCGTTTTCAGCGACATCGGCAGCCACATCCTCGATATTCTCGGCCGAACGATTAGAGCGGTGACGTAAACGCCCTGCGTGATCTTCTATGGTTCCAGTCTGTTCAAGCCAGTAGCTAAGTGGATTGTTTGCCCAGTTGGCGCGACATGAAAAGGAAATCGACGTCAAAATTCACGAAATTCCACCGACCGATTATTGGTAAAAAAAATCGATATAATTATTCCACGCTCTTGCGAAATATAGCGCTCCATTGCTTATTTGTTTATACAGGGTGCGCCACGAGCAGTGTGCCAAAAAGCTAGAGCGTGTAGGTCTGGTCAAGACAAGAAAAAAATCGTATGGGAGGGCGGGTCTTTGGCAGATTTTGCGGCTTTTCGGAAGACCGCATTTGCTTTGCAATATTCTATCAGATTTGGGGGATGGCTAAATTGGCTCCAAAACGAATAACTTTTTTAATTGTTGCTGCTTCTTTGTTTTTACAGAGAGGGGTCCTTGGTTTAAATAGACGTTGGTATAAGAATTCCCGTCGGCTCTGTCAGTAATGTAGTTCGTTAGGCGTGGTGTGTTACTCATTTGGATGTGGAGAGGGATTGTAATGATAATGGTCGCTACCGTAAAGAACTGGGAGTTCTGACCATGTTATTTTGGGCACCATCTGGGAGAAAGCTAATAAGAGATAAATGGGTGTAAACGTCTTATAGGTGGACAAATGCGTTGATTGTCTGGTATTTAGAATCGTGAGATTCGAATTAAATAAAAAATCCTCTATAATCTTTCCCCTTTTATTGTTGGTTACCGAACCCCATTAAGGGCTCCGTGCATTGAAATCCCTCGTCGGGAGGATGTGGCCATCGATGTATATGTTATGTAAATCGTCGGAGTGTGGTATTGACTTGTGTACCAGTAAACCAGTACCCCGTTTGGCCGGGTCAATCATGTAAGTGTTATGGAAGTATGCTTGATATATCTTAATGGGGATAGAGGTGATGGAGCATGGTAAATAAAGGGTCCGCCAAATAATTTTTTTTTTTTGAAAATGCTATAAAAAAAACTACTGAATATTTTCTCAAATTTCTTTTTTTATTTGAAAGTACAATCCTTCCGGTTAATAATGGAAAATAATTTCATTCAAATGGCTGCCTCGGCTGGCCATGCAGTAGCCTACACGATCGGTCCAATTTTTAAGCACATTATCGATTGTGTGCAGCTGTATTTCACCAATGGCTTCACGAATATTGTCCTTTAAAGCGTCAATTGTCTCTGGCTTGTCGGCGTAACACTTATCTTTGACGGCACCCCACAAATAATAGTCCAACGGTGTCAAATCGCAGCTCCGAGGTATCCAAACGACATCAGCTCTGCGGCTGATAATGCGATCTTCAAAAACAGGGCGCAAAACATCGAGTGTAGCTTCGGCTGTGTGGCACGTAGCGCCGTCCTGTTGAAACCAAATGTTGCCAATATCCTCCTCTTCAATTTTTGTGAACAAAAATTCGTTCAACATAGCCCGATAACGATCGCCATTGACTGTAACGGCCACTCCTTGCTCATTTTCGAAGAAAAATGGCCCAATTATGCCTCTGGACCAAAATCCGCACCAAACAGTGGCTCGTTTTGGGTGCACCGGCTTTTCAATGTATGCGTGCGGGTTTTCTGTGCCCCAAATGCGACAATTTTGCTTGTTTACATACCCGCCAAGATCAAAATGAGCTTCATCTGAAAAGATGATTTTTTTGGCAAAATCGGCATCTTCTGTAAGTCGATCGCAGGCCCACTTAGCGAAGCGAAAACGCATTGGATGGTCAGTTGGCTTCAACTCCTGAACCAATTGGACTTTGTATGGCGTCATACCAAGGTCTTTATGCAAAATTCGTCTCAATGATGTCTCCGAAATGTTCAATTGTTGAGAACGACGGTGAATTGATGTTGATGGCGCTTCACGCACACTTTCTGCCGCAGCAGCAATATTCTCGGGTGTACGCACTGTTTTTGGCTTTTCACGCTTTGGTTTATCGATGAGGATGCCAGTTTCTTTCACTTTTTTCACAAGATAACGAACATACGGAGCTGACGGTGCTTCTCTTCTTCCAAAATCCGTACGCAATTTTCGCACACATTCTGCAACATTACCATGATTTTCAAAGTAATGTCGCAATATTACACAACCATATTCGTTCAGCGGAAGGATAAAACCAGAGATGAAGAATGAGATATGCAACTTAAAATGGCCGCCGACGTTTGCCTACAAGCTGTGCGAGCACGTGGGTACATAAAGTCCTGTCAAAATTATGTAAACAATCGCGCACATTGTTATAATTCCATGAGTGTGTGTGGCGGGAGTACACTGCGGTAAAATGAAATGAGCTCACACGTATTCACGGATAGAGTCGTTTATAACGGGGGTTGTCGGTTTGGTACACAAACTCCTGTCAAAATTTCCTGAAAAATTTAGGGTTTCACGGGAACAGACGTACGAAAGTTGCATATCTCATTCTTCATCTCTGGATAAAACTAATTATCTGTCAAATCAGACATGAGCTAAGTGTTACCATTCACGAAATAAGCACTACTTGAAAAAAAACGTTAGATGGCGGACCCTTTAGGTTTCTTGAAGGGAAATGATTGACAGAGATTTTTCATAAATTAAGGTTTGAAGCTTATGGAAATTATTGTAGCAGCCGTGTAGATTCCATTAGCTTTATGGGCGGAAGAGGACTTCAGTACAATATAATTCTGGTTGTATTGTGAAAAGTCACAGTTGTCGGAGTTTGGGGTGGGATCCCGCGATCCCGCCGACGAGCTGTTAGAGCATACCGGCTCGTACAAAGACCAGCATGGTCCAACAGCAGGGCGGCGGGATTTTCATTTATGGGACGTAGATTGCCATTAGTAAGAGTCGTCATCTAATCTGGGAGAAGATAGATAATACTGTTTGTTACTAATTAAAGAACGGGTTCTGGTAGAGATTGGTGACAAGGTTACTTGTGTAGTCATGTTGGTGGGAGTTGAAGGATTTGTTGATAGGGTTGATTGAACAGATTCATTGTTGTAGGAGGGAAGTTGTTGAGAGTCGCCTAATTGGAAGAATTTTCGGAATTTTTTAGCATGGGAAATTGGTGTAATAACGGAGTCAGTGGCTGATGGGTTTGATGTAGCTGCGGAGGGGGTGTTTGGGGCTGGTAAAGAGATTTTGCCCATGTGTTTTCTACGTGTTAACTACAGGAGTTGTATTTTTAAAATTAGAAGGAGGTAAAGTGGACATAATGTCGTGTTCGTTGCTGTCCGAAGTCACTTCAGACCTTGACATTATACCAACCAATGTTAAGAGAATTGGGAGGATGACAAAGATCGAATGTATAAAACACGAAACCCATGGTTCTTAAGTTATCTTTCTCTTGTTTTTTTAAATTTATAGACATCGATTACTCCCTGGGATCTCATTTCATTAACGATTTCTTTCTCATTGATATTTATTATGCAAGGTTATTAAGGGAAAGATGTAAAATTACTGAGATCAGACAGAGATTAGCGAGTTTTTTTTTGCCAAAAACAAGTCAGCTAGGTCAAAGTGAGGATATTGGTTTGTAGAAGAGATCGCTATACATTTCGGAGTGTTGTAAGTGACCGGTAATAAGGTATTTTCACTAGGGGTTGGCGAATGGCATTTTTTGTTTTTTTTTCTTTATGATATCAGGAGGATCAGGGTCGAAAAGTTCAAAATAATTGCCCGGAGGCACACGTGGCCATGAGGCCATGACTAATAATGTACGAGTATATTTCGCGCCTACGTTCGACAAGAAAGAAAGAAAGAGAAGCGAACACTAAGGCTAAGCGCAAATTGAGACACGTATAGCGCGCGTGAGGTGACATGACACGAGTGCCATGACGCATACGTGCCACACGCGTAGCGTGGTGATCCGCAAATTGAGACGCAGGTACTCGCAGATCGAACGCATAATGTCCGATTCGCGATCAAAACAACTGATATTATTAAACCTAAATTCCGAATCTGTGTCTCGACTACTGCGCCGCGCGACGGTCGGCTCGCGCGGGTCGCGACACGTCACACGTGTTTACCAATTTGCGTCGTTCTATTCAATCCTGTAGTTTACAAAAACACGAGTCGCGCTGCGCCACCTCACACGCGCTATACGTGTCTCAATTTGCGCTTAGCCTAATACGAGAGGTTATGGCGGGAAATTTGGGAAATAATTAACGAGCCGAAAAAATGATCACGTCTGTATGGTTTGAGTGTCAGCCGATGACTGATTTCAAAAATTGTAACATTTTCTGATAAGGTGATTAATTTTGCGCCACCGTAAAGAACTGATGGTTTTGAAACGCCTTAATAGATCTTCATAAATTGTAGCTAAGAACCATCTCGATCATGTTAGCTTTAAAACAAAAAAAAAAAAACATCAAATGCTGTCCATTCGTTCAGGAGCTATGATGCCACAGAAGGACGGACAGACAAACAGACACGTCAAACTCATAATACCACTCTTTTTACGTCAGGGGTTAAAACGAGAAATATCAAAATTTCGTCTCGAATCTCTAAATAATTAGTTCAACACGTACTACCCCGAACCCACTCTCTCCCTTTCTAAGTGTCAAACTCGTGTTGAATGAGATAGAATGATGGATCGTGAAATAACCAATAAGGAAGTACCAATTTTGACAGTTTGCGAAAAGTATTTCGAAATCTACCAAATTTACATTTGTCATTTTCACATCACATTCATATAAAGAAAATAACAAATCTAGTACTTCTATTACTTTCACTAACCACATCTACTACTTCGACTATGCGAACATTTTCTGAAAATCATTTTCAGGGAAACATTTGTGAGGAGCTGGCATTTCAATGCATAGTGTTAGGTAAAGCCTATATCATTGACTATTATTATTTTTAATTTCCTTTGCATAAATGTTTCTCATTTCCAGATTCGTCAATTGAATGCAGAAATATAGGACAATTTACCAAAAATACGATGAAAGCTATAAACTCTAATGGAACGCTTGTTAACTAATTATCTTTGAAGCACCTGCTAGGTGCTTGGCCGAACATTTCCAAGTCAAGAAAACGAGAGTTTTGTGGGAGAAGCGGAAAACAAATTTCTTGCATACAACCTGGGAAAGTGGATAATCAAGAATTTTTCTAGACATGTAAGTTGTCCCGATCGCACCTCAGAGAGATGCGTATATATTATCAGATAGGTTCCAAGTAACAGCCCCTTATCGGGTGGATATTATTGAGTTACGATTTACATATGGGATATGCAGTACTGGCATGGGTATGTTGAAAAAGGGAAAAAGCACAGCCTGAGAGTAGACAATTCGCACAATAAACAAGGATATTTGACTTTCATCCAGTACTGCGGCCGTAACCGTTGTGCCTTTTGCTACACTATACTTCGATATGGTCTGTCCAAATCCGGCCAACGATTGAATCTTCCATTTGCCGGTTCCAGGCTGTATCATTGCCGCCACGTAATTGAAAAAGCCATCAGAAGACTAATTTAAACCTATTTCCCGGTCGTTGAATGGCTCCGTCTCTCTTGAGTATGCGTTTGAAGAACCATTCCTCTCAAATAATAACGTAGCCTCTTCGAGGGATGCAATTTATTATCGTTATTTAGGTGCTCAAGAAAGAAACCATATTAACAAAATTATTTGAAATAATTCCAGGACCACAAGATCGCGCACAAGACTTTTAAACTGCTGTCCACCAGCAGCTGGCCCAGCATCGGCTTCTACTACTGAATACACAACCGGACATAATCAAAATGCTGCAGATCACTACACTCTCATGGAGATAAAAAGCGAAGAGAATGAAAATGTTAAAAGTGAAATTGGTTTCTTTCCGTCAGGTGATTCTACCTCGATCAGCCTTCAACAATCAGCTCAATGCATCGAAGAAATCCAATTCGTTGAACGCAGGGAAGACGACGAGCCCGACGACCCCCACGAAAGTGATCGAAAACCCAAGGAAGTAATCGAACATGTTTGTGGCAAGTGTTTTCAATCTTTTCGCCGAGTCAAGGTGCAGATAAACATGGAACAAGCTTAAAACGTAGATTTAGCCCAGTTTTTTTTCTATCAGGTTCTCAAGTGTCATATGGAGTTCTGCCTCTTCAGTAGCGCTGTGGCATCCCGCAGGGAGGAAATGCAAAAAAATATTGCGAAAATTGAAAAAGAAGCTCCTATCATGGAGCAAAAGGATGTGTGTTTCTGCTGCGGCGATAGCTACGATACATGCCATGTAAGGCGCATGAGTGTCTTGTAAAACAATCACGTTAAATCCAATATCATTTCAGTCCGGTCATATAAACTGTCCCGATTGTTCGAAGACATTCAAAACGCAGCTCAGTCTGGAGCGCCACATATTTCTCATTCACTCCGAGAACGATGACTTCCCCTGTACCATTTGCAATGGGCGTATCCGTACTGCCATCCTGCAAAAGCTCCACATCCAACAACATATGTTACGTGGTCGACCATTCTCGTGCAAGGTATGCGGCAAAGACTTTACCAGAGAATATCATCTGAAGAGGCACACAAAGTATTCGCAATGTGGCGGCCAACAGGTTGAAACAATGCATTGTAAGGTTTGTGGGAAGCAATTCTATCGACTGGACAACCTGCGCATGCACTTGAAGTCTCACTTGGACAAGGAAGAGAAGCCGGCCAAGTACGTTTGTCCGTGCTGTAAAAAGGCTTTCAACACATTGTCGATACTCAAGTGAGTTGAAATCGATATAAAGCGACAGGAAAACGTTTTTTTCTTTTCTTTTATTTTAGTATTCACATCCGAACGCATACGGGCGAAAGACCGTTCGATTGTGATATTTGCGATAAGAATTTTCCGTCTCTGATTTCACTGAAAAAACATCGGAGGTACCACACCGGCGAGAAGCCATATACCTGTTCGGTGGTAAGTATAATGCTTTTATGGAAGCTCTCAGTATTCAGTATGCCTTCTCACAGTGCCTTCAAAGTTTCGTAGCAAAAGAGGTTCTCAATAGACATATGAAGCGACACACTGGCGAGAAGCCGCATGTCTGCAATGAATGTGGCAAACGTTTCATCCAAGCAACTCAGCTGAAGATCCATGCGAACACCCATCTGCGCCCGTTCGAATGTATTGCATGTCCAGAGAAATTTCGAACCCAAAAGCAGTAAGTGACTGTCCCTCCTATACAACCCAACGCTCTTATCATTTATTTGAATGCTAGGCTTGAAAAACACGCGAAGCAACATTGTGGAAAGAAGAAACGAGCCAGCAAGCACAGATGCACGGACTGTAATATAGAAATGTCAAGCCGAATTGCTCTAAAAAGGCACGAGAAGACTAGCAGACACATCGGTAAGCCGTATGATATGCCACTTACATGTCAACCTTACGCGACTTTTTTTTTGTTCGTATAGAGAATGCGAGAAAAGTTTGCGACTTGTGTGACGAAGAACTTCCAGATACAAAATCCCTGCTTTTCCACAAGTTAAAAGAGCACGAGTCATCCGACGCAAGAAATGACGGAGACAATCAAACAGCACGAATTCCACAGCAACATATAAGCTCACCCCACACGTAAGTAAAAGGCGGCTTTATCCAGCGAACTTTTAGCGAATTTTTATATTTACGCTTTCCAATAGCATCAAAAACAAAGAACAAATGGAATCTGTAAAGGAAGACAACTGCACAGTCATCCAAGGATATATAATTAAATCGATTTCCGAAGCCGATGAAGACAATCAAAAAACAAAAACTGGCGATGGCGATATAGAGAAACCGAGCACATCATCACCGCCAGTTTCTAAAAGCATTAAAAACGAACAGAAGCAAGAGTCCATAGAGAACTGCGAAATCACAGAGAATGTCAACAGACTCCTTGATATGTTGGTGGATATCGACATCCTTTTGCAGTTCGGCTGGCCCACGGAATCGGTTGAACACGTACGAGACACGTTTTTTTTTCATTTAATGCCAACGAGTCATAAATTGTGTTTTCATGTTGCTTTCAGGTTTTGTGCAAAGTCATCGAGAACTGCGGTCACAAGCTAACAAAGGAGAACTTCATCGAAGATTATGGTACAAGAATGAGGGAATATGTGAAGCTGCTATTCACCGTGGTCATTCAGGACGACTCTATTAAGGAGCTTTTGAACAATTATTCGATTGATGAAGTTATAAAAACGGTTCTTTCGAATCAGGACGACGATTCAGATTCACAGTAAGGATACCAAATGTATTATTGGTAGAATGATGCCTTGTAGCTCATAAGTATTCAAAAAGTGTCTCCTTTTATAATATTGGTTATTGGATGAAAATTTATTTTGCATAAAATGACGATACAATGGGAACCGCGCCTTTTTTATTACCGCAACGTAAGGGTCTGAGAGGTCTGCTTTGATGAATGGTACCTTCGTGGTGAGCTATTCCTCACAGCAGACATCTGCCTGCATCCGGAGCATGGTGCCGAAAATCCCTCCCTTGGGAAGGGAAGCTACCTATCAGGTACTTACTCTCCCAAAATTAACGCGCGCCGTCTGCTGGATTCCAGGAAGACCTGGAAATAAGCTGAAAGTGCTGACGCGACTACGTGCGCAAAACCCGGGACTTGAAACGAGGGCCTGGATTGTCTATTTCTAAATAGAGAGTAAGAGCTGGACAACGGCTTTGTTGAGACCCTGAAATCCGCGTACGATTAACGTCCCAACTTCAGCCTTGGTAGGATTTTATTCCATTTTGATGTCAAGTAGTCGAAGGATAGAACGTCTAAATCTATGATTTTTACTCAGATTAATCAACAGCTTTGCAAGGATGCTACCGCTCTTCTCAGTAGCAGAATTGCATTCAGTAGTACAAATCATCACATTGTATCCATTCAGGAAACCATGGGTGTGGAACAAACGCCTTTGTGGTCTTGTGATGCTACGCTTCTTTATGATAAGCGATCCGAAAGGCCTAGGGTCTGCCTCATCATATCGAACACGCTATCGGCAACCAAACTTGGTCGATTCTGTGGGCCACCGAAGGCGGCTTCTGAATTCGTAGAGTACTGTGAAGCCAGAAAGATTGGACTCATCATTGTCAACACTGGGACAGCACTCTTTCGTCTGACCATATCATCAAAAATGTGGGCTCTCAACCAACCTTTGTGACGGTGAGACGACAGGAAGTGATTAACTTACCCCTGCCTAATAGGCATGTGAAGGCCATCACTAACTGGAGAGTCTTACCAGATGTTAAGCTGTCAGACCATAGATACATCGAATTCCCATTGAAGTGTGGGGTATCCCCCTCGCAGCCCAAGCGGAATCCGAGAAAGACGGACTGGGTGTGATTCAGGGAGGAGCTTGATAAATCCACTCAAGCCCTGCCTAAACTCAAAACAAATCAATTGGTGGAGGATGCCGTTCATAACCTGAGCAGCGCCATCACCAACTATTTCGAATTCGCATGTCCTGTCAAAAAACCTCCCAGCAGGAAGCCGGTTCCCTGGTGGAACGCTGAGCCCCAATGTATTAGCAGGGACGCCAGAAGTCTCCTGAATAGATCGCTTAAATCGAATTCGGAAAATGACTGGAATAAATATCGATCGAAGCAGAAGGAATATAAGAAGCTTATTCGTAAATCGAAAAATGATCCCTATAAGTCCTTCTGCGAAGAGATCAAATCCCTGAGCGCGACCAGCAAGTTGGTTAACGTTCTCAAACGAGGAAAATCGACAAAGCTGGATTTACTCAGAAAGTCTGATGGTACCTTCACCGAGTCTAAAGCAGAAACTCTTAGTTTACTGCGTCAGACCCATTTCCCGAGAAATCAGACTGTCATCGGCTTGTTGCACACTCCCTCATTGGAAACTGCGACTGAAACGATGAAAACAACTCGGCGTAGCTGGTATGTTGCGCCATGCGTGGCAACTACTGAGGCCATTGAATTTGCTGCGGCATCTTTCGATAGCTTCAAGTCGCCGTGCACTGATGGAATATACCCTGTTATGCTGCAAAAAAGTATAAGGCAGCTGCTTCCTACTCTGAAAAGAATTTTCACTGCTAGCCTGGCACTTGCCTATATACCTATTCCTTGGCGCGCGGTGAAAGTGGTCTTTATTCTCAAAATAGGGAAAGAAGATTACTCACCCGCCAGGAGTTTTAGACCAATCAGTCATCCCTCTTGCTGAAAAGCATGGAAAGATTAGTAGAGTTGCACGTGCGCAAAGTTGCCCTTCGAATGCATCTCTCGGACATGCTTATCAGCGCGGAAAATCCTGCGAGACTGCGCTTCAAAACGTAGTTGGGAGAATTGAATGCGCTCTCGAAACGAAAGAGTACGTACTGGACATTGAGGGAGCTTTGGTAACGCTACTTTCGACAGCATGTGTAACGCTGCTAGACGCCATGGCGTAGATGAAGCACTGTGTACAGGACATTGATCGCTGATACGGGCCTCCAACAATGTGTCAAGTCTGGAGTGAACAGAGGCTGCCCACAAGGTGGCATCTTGTCTCCGTTGTTATGGTGCATTGTGGTCGACTCTCTGCTCGATGCTCTCAATGCCTCTGGAGTCTATGCCCAGGCCTATGCGGATGATGTTGCTGTTCTCTCTGTCGGCTCATGTTTAGCGAATGTCTGTCTCAAAGCGCAGGCGGCGCTAGATGTGATCGAAGACTGGTGCACGAGAAATGGGCCGTCGGTTAATCCTCTTAAGACCGATGTCGTTCTCTTCACGAGAAGGAGGAAAACAACTGGCATTACTCAGCTGGTGCTAAAAGGCATTCCCATCCCTATATCCAAGGAAGCTAAGTATCTCGGAGTCATCCTAGATAGCAAGCTTCTTTGGTCAAAGCATGTTGAGTCCAAAACCACCTAAGCGTTGTCAGCTTTTTGGCAAAACATGGGGCCTATCGCCGAAAAAGGTCCTCTGGATCTACACGGCAATGATAAGACCGATATTCTCATATGCATCGGTTGTTTCATGGAACAGACTAACGCGCAAACCACCCTGGCTTCACTCACCAAACTCCATAGAGCGGTCTGTCTCAGCTGCACGGAGACTTTCCCCAGCACACCGGAAGCTGTTCTAGATGCTATGATGAATCTTCCACCCCTTGACATATATATCAGAGGGTGTGCATTGAAAGCCATTTCTCGCCTAAAGAGGAATGGTCTGTGGTACAACTCGCATTGGAGTGAAAGTGTACTTGCGGGAGAAATATCCTACGACCCCTGTCTCATGGATATGCCTTCTGACGCAATGACACCTGCCATCCTACGGCGCTGTAACTACACAGTCACATTTCCATGGCGTCAGGACTGGCTTTGGCCAGACACTGAACATGGAATAGAATTTCTTCGCATTTTCACAGATGGCTCCAGGACTGAGCAGGGATCCGGCGCTGGAGTTTTCTTTGAGCGCGAAAACATTCGACTGCACTTCTCGTTAGGAAAATATGTGTCTGTCTTCCAGGCGGAGATTTACGCAATCCTAATGGCACTATGTTGCGAAATACAGGTGGAGGGGAAAAAGCATATGCGTCTGCAGTGACAGTCAAGCTGCACTCAAAGCTGTGCCAACCCTCTATCCAACTCCAAATTAGTGCATAAACTCAATACCTTTTTGAACAAAGTCGGAAGACTAAATTCACTTAGGCTTGTATGGGTCCCAGGTCACTCTGGAATCCCAGGAAACGAGATCTCCGATGAACTCGCTAGAAGGGGCTCAGAGGAGAGTTTTTCAGGACCTGAACCCTTAAGTCAACGCCTTAAGTCTACCTGCTTCCACAGTCAAATCCGACATCAAGGATTCGGTCTTTAATGCACACAGTCGTAGATGAGGGGAATATCCAGGACGCAGGATGACTAAGCGCGTAACCCCCTGATGCCTGCAAGAAGTCCGCAACATTCTTCTTATCCTTAAGTAGAGATGAATGCAGAAGGCTTACGGGCGTCATTACGGGCCATTACATTTTTGCCAAGCATCTCTACGTGCGCCTACCTGTGTTACATGTATGGGAATTTAAAAAGCTAATTTTTCCTTTCTTTTTGCCCTGGATATATTGTGGAGCTTCTCGAGCCTTTTACATTAATTTCTTTCCTGTTTGATGTTCACACACAGAGCATCAAAAGTGTACTGCTTAATTTGTTCTAGGATTTTATATATATTCACGACAAAAATTTATATACGCTATTCCACATATACATATGTACATAGGTAGGTAATGTACTAAAGTTGACCGTCAGAAACTCCATACGCAGGTATAAAATACCGGTGACAACAATACGAGTAGAAAGGTAACAGCTGCAGACCTGGCGCGCAGCAGACAAGTCGCTTACGGTGCGTCGGCGACTATTATTTGTAATTTATTTCGATAGATAGGCATATTTTCGATAGGTTTTACTATCGAAATTACAGGAGCATACTACTAATCATTACTTGAAGAACTGAAGACCGAAATTTTGGAAAAATGCCACATTTGCAAAAAAAGTTTCACCCATACAACGCGCCGTCTCACAGAAAATCCACGAAATACGATTTGAACTGCTTGATCATTCACATTTGGACGGGTTAGAAAGATGGGAGCACGGAGGGAGAAGTGTGTAGAGTTACAAGGAGACTTTGTTGAAAAATTAAATTAAATTTTAAGAAAAAATGTCTTATATGTTTGTTAGGTTACAAATGTATGCGAATGGTCGGAATTATATTCATTCTTAGAAACTTGGTTCGCATCCATATGCCGGAAACACCTCGCTTAAATTGACAGGTTTCAGTAAAGCCATCGGTTCGGTTGTCATGTATTCTGACAAGAATTGTTGGTGTCCCTTTATTTTTTTAGTATTTTTTTGGAACTCATACGTGTGTGGTGCGTCGCTACCATTTGTCCTCGTTCTTCCTAATAGCATCTCAATAATAACATAATTTCCCTGAAAGAAATATAGTAAAAATCGCTTAGAATGAGTGCTAACATAAGTGGATTTCGCCGATTCCTTCACTGGGGACCGATAATTGCTTTGGGTGCGTAATCATATTTCTTTAAATCCCTGATAACCAGACTACCTACTCCCAAAAACAACACCGTATGCACCTGTTCATATGCAATATCATAAATACACCCACAACATTAAATAGTTTCTATTTATTAAGGATAAACTCGTTTTCCATGAATAAAAGAAATAGTTGCGTGCAAGAATCGGCTTTTGCCTATTCTCCGTATTACTCTTAATAATTGCTCCCCGGTCGTGTATTCATCCCCAATTTGATTGCATGCCACAAATTCTAAGAAATAATTTATTTCGTTTTGCTTTTGTACTTTACAGGTATTATAAAGTGCATTACGGTTATGACCCTTTACATGAACTCAATGTGGTGGCCACCGAACCAGACGCTGACCGGATTCTTGAACCAGACGATTTTCTTGCTGCTCTCATCAATAGCGACATTCAATTATGTGATGGCTACACTGACAGGACCAGGATTCCTCCCCAGCGGATGGAGGCCGGATGTGAGTATTTATAGTTTTCGTTGTAATGTTTGTTATTTTAACATGGATCGCCAATGCTTATTTACTCCATGAGCCCGCTCGTTCCTCACGGAAACCGGGGTTATTAATAGCCGAAAGTGGAGGCAATATTAATGAGGACTTGATAGGTTTTGTCAGCACGTTTACCGTGCCTGTTTAATATTTTCTCATTTCATTACCATTGGCCAAATGTGAGGTAGTTTTCGCCTTTTGGTGTACATGTATGATTTATGGAGCCATAAAGGGTGACCCTCACCCTTTTCTATTATTGAATGGAATATTTATTCATATCGTTTCGGAGAAAAAATACGAAATTCGTTAAATGAACCGTTTGATGATTCAGTTTAGGCTTATCGCAATCTGCTGTTTATTCATGCACCACTTAAAATGCTTTCAGTTTACTTGCCACAATAATTTTTGCATTTAATTTATCACCTGAAGTAGATGTGGGAGGGCGGGGGTGGTATGAGTTTACTCGCAATGTCCACCAAGAAATTGGAGAGATTTGAGTTACAATGTCATATTTTCTTTATGGCAATTTGATTGCACGAAGACATGATTGGCTCTACAATGAAACATGAAATCTTATCAACTAAGTTGCTGGTGTTAGAGGCAATCGGAACCGAAGTATAAGACACTGCCATGTGTGCATTGTTATCAAATTATATTTTCCCAGAAGAAAATGAATTCATTGTCCTAACGACTAACGAATTCCTTGTTAACAACAAAAAACGAGATCGGCAATGATGCTTTTGTCGGACTAAAATCCCGCATCATCGAAGTGAAATGCCCCTACGAAGGTAGTTTCTAAAATGCTCGGCCAGACAGAAAAGACGATATTCACATTCATATTGATGTATTATAACAGCGATAACCTTTGAGAATCGTGAAGCTCCCCATAATAATTATTAACCAAGACGCCACCTGTTCTTTGTTGGCCGATTAATGAGTGCACATCCCTAATAAAACTGCCTTAGCAATCTTCAAGATCGATTCTTCCCTTTCAGTATATTTTTTTGGCTTTTTTTTTCGCTTCAGGACAAAGTTTCAATTTCAGGGCTTTTCAATAGAGACATAACAAATTTGTATTTTAATACAAACGCAACCTCAAACCTTTTTTATAATTTGTCACTGCCAAAACATCAGCCAAGGCTTATATTTTTATCATGGTGAAGTTCACCAACCAGCAACGTTTGGTAATTGTTAAAAAATAATATTGAAATTCTGTGTCGGTGGTCGCAACTATAAGAGCGCTTACTCCAAATTTCCGCCGTTACATTTGTACCATCAGACAGGTTGTACTCGTACATGCTAAAAAGTTTTGCAGTTGGCGCGGGTAGATTTCGGCGGCCATGTTGTTTTGGTGACATCTGTCAAATCTGCAGTTACTGATACCAAATCACCATGCCAAGTTACAAGATTGATTAGCACGCCAAAATGATAAATGAAAATTAAAATGAGTGATCGTTAGTGCGTAAACGTAATTGCACTCTCACAGTCGACTCTTAAATATTTATTGGCCAAGTTTGAGACGACCGTTTCGTTCATCAATCAGCTAACGTTCATACGTCAAAGCAACGCAAGATCGGCTGAGAACTCTGCCGCGGTACGTGAAAGAGTACAGTAGAACCCGAGGCAGTCGTTCCCCCGCCGTGCTTTTCGCAGACTTCAACTTTGCGAATTTTGCGTCGTAACTTGATCCTACACCCGTACCAGATCCAACTGAGGAGCTCGAAGTTAATGACAATAGACAACGCTGTTTGTTCGCTGTCTGGGCTTCGGAGCGTTTGGAAGAGGACCACAATTTTGGTGGAAAAATCATCTCTACCCGTGAGGCGCATTTTTGGATGAATGGCTGTGTCAACAAGCAAAATTGCCATATATGGATCGACTCCAACCTACGAAGTTCACCAGGTGACAATACATCCTCAAAAAGTTACGGTTTGGTATGGATTTCGGGCTGTCGGTGTCTTTGGTCCGTCCTTTTCGAAAACGACGTTGATGAGGCGGCCAACGTTAATGGTGAGTGCTACAGAACGATGATAACCAATTTATTATGACCCAAATTGAACGATATGGACCTCAACGACAAGTGGTTCCAACAAGACGGCGCTAAGTGTCTCACAGCAGGCGCCAGGATTGACGATTTGGAAATAAGGTTATCTCTCGCAGAGGTGACGTTAATTGGTCATGTCATTTGACCGCGCTACACATTTTCTGGGCGGCTTCCAGAAGTCACAAGTTTATGCGAATAAACCATAATCAACCTATCCCTTAAGTAACTATGACTCTCTTAGTCAGATTACTACAGGGTGTTGATGAGCAATATAATCTAGTCTAATGCAATCTGGACGACATCTGGTCTCTGCACCAAATCATGCACTACCTTCTCGTGGTACCGCTGATCAAGCCAAGCCTTTCGGGGTCAGATGGACTAACTGCTGCATGGGTGATGACGAATTTTACTAGGAGGAAGCAACCATAGTAACGTAGGGCCCGCAACCCTGCGTTACTCCTTGTAAACTCGCAATGGAAAATAGAAGAAGAATATGCAATCGCCGACAGAGGCCTCGGACCGCCGGTCTCAAAAGTCTCTCGAAGTTACCAGCTTCAACCAGGCATGCGTCTCCACTTCTATCTCCACCACTGGAACAGGCTGATGCAGAATCGTTCCCTTGCCTTAATTGTAATTGTGTTTTTAGGACCAAACGTGGCCTGGTTGTGCACCGTTCACGCCGAAGTAAATGTCGAGAGAGTCAGTAAACGCTGGTCCCAGGAAGAAATCAGGATGCTACGAAGCTGAAGATCTAATAACTAGGTGGAGGTTCATCAACCAGTACCTACTTTCTAAGGTTGGTGACGGCCGCACTCTTGAGGCTATTAAGAAGGCTCATCATAATAAACCTTACAGAGATTTCGTAGTTCAAATGGGTAACGAACTACGACAAATGAATACCCAGCAATACCTCCAAGCGGAGCATCAACAACCATTGCGCTCCGAATCTAATGAGCCTCCTGTTATTCCGCGGGTTATAGCCGAACCTGAAGATCTTTTTGCAGCAGCGGTAAGGGATTTGATATCATTAGCTCTCGAATACGGGCGATTTATCACCCGGCGATTGACAGAAATTGCCGGAAGATAGCTTGAAGGCGACGATGTGTCCGCCTCACTCGCAGCATGGTTCCGAGCGAACTTCAACAACACACGACAAAGACCTCGTGCTTATCGAGTGTCACCGAACGTCAGTACCCCAAATTGGAAACTGAAAAAGAAATTTTGGATGGTAAGAGTGAGTCGCAGATCCCAGACCTTCACTGTATGGTTGACTTCTGGGGTCCCATCTTTTCGTCCGAATCGACACCTCGTTGGATCGACATAACACCAACTTGGAAATCCCTTCCGTCCGTTTGACGGTGAAAACCGCACCTAGTATTGACGGTTTGACGTCTAGACAATGGAGAAGAATTCCTCAGGCGATGCAAGCACTGTTTTCAACCTGGTTTTGAACGTTGGATGCTTTCCTGAGGAAATGTTGAACGGAAGAACCATCTTAATTCCCAAAAGAATGATGTTTAGATGATGGATGTGCGGAAAATATTGCTGTCCTAGTCTCCCTGCTAGACGGTGCCAAGCGCAGGCTGAGGGAGCTCCATGTTGGAACTATCAACTGTGCGAAGGTATGCGACAGCATCAGCACAGCATTATCAACGCCTTGCTTTTCGCAGATGACGTCATCCTTATTTCCAGCAGGAGCCAGGAATGAAGAAACTTTTGCGCACCGCAGAGATAGAGGCTCAGAAAATTGGGCTCTTATTCAGCGCTGCAACCTGTAATTGAAGTCCTTATTACTTCACGATTGCGTCTTCGTAACGACTCGGTTGTCGACCAAGTGATAGCGCCAAAGGAATGGATATATCTTGGAGTCGACTTTAGGCCTATTGGACCAAGTCTTGCTGTTGAACTGGAACGTCTTACGAAAGCCCCTTTGAATTCACAACAAAGGTTTCTCATCACAAGAAGCTATCTGATGCCTCGCCTGTATTATTAGTTCGTCCTCGCCGGTACAAGCCTGGAGAAACTCCCACCATTAGACCTACAAATTCGAGCTTCAGTTCGCAAATGGCTCCGCTTGCCAACAACAACGTCGACCAACAACATCCATCCTTCCATCTTTCGACACCTTCGTCTTTGCTCATTTCTTCAGCCAATCATTCAGCGACCAAGATCTTCAACCCGATCACGACTATTTTCGATATTTGAAAGACTGCCTCCAGACGTCCCTTGGCTCACTGAACATAACTCCGGACCTAATCACCGAAAAAATACGCAATCTAAAGGACGACTACTCTCCCGGTCCTGACCACCTGCCTGCTATAGTTTTTAAAAACTGCGTGAACCATTTTACTCTACCCCTTACCGCTTTGTTTCAAAGCTGTATCTCTCAAGAACTCCTTCCTCAGCTTTGGAAATATGTTTATGTCATTCCAGCCCACAAAAAAGGATTGAAAAATGATGTGTCCAACTATCGCCCCATTGCCAAGGTCTCATGCATAAGCAAACTTTTCGAGAGCATTGTTTATGATGCACAGTTTTTTCAACCCATATTTTCTCTTAACTAACATGGGTTCCTAAAAGGTTGATCGACAACCAATAATCTAGTCGAGTTTATTTCACAATCATTGTGTGCACTCAAAGCCGGCAAAGAAGTTGTTGCCACTTCAGCAAGACCTTTGACAAAATGTGTCATTAAATTATTCTCAAGCTCACTGCCCTCGGTTTCTCTCCCGGTTTTATCTCATGGATCAAATCTTATCTAGAAAATCGTCAATATAACGTTATTTTCAGATCTTCTATCTCTGATCCAATTAATGCTGAAACCACCCCGTGCTCTTGATGAATCTTAGAAGATCCGATATATCTGCATTAGCCACGTCCGCAATTTCTGTAAAGAATCTTTGGCCGTGTCGCTAGGCGTCGATTCTGGAGAGCTGGACAGTGGCAGAGCAGATGTTGGATCGTCTCAGTTTCTTCCTCATCGCCGCAGCTCCGGCAGAGATCGCTGGATCCCGAGTCCCATTTCCGGAGCATTGCTCCAATGGGACAGTGTCCTGTGATCACCCCGACGAGCATACGGATCGAGTTACGGTCCAGCGCCAGGAGCTTCTTTGTTTTTCCGACGTTGAGCTCTGGCCACGATGATCTTGTCGTGTAGCTGTCGTTTCTTGTAAGCCAAGACGAGTTGGCCTCTTTGATAATTATGTCGTTTATGATTCGGTATAGTGCGCTGATCGGTGGTTGCAATGACGTGTCCGCTTCGCTGATGTCCATTTCAGAACCTTGCCTGGCCAGTTCGTCTGCTCTTTCGTTCCCTGCGATTGAGCTGTGGCCCGGGACCCAGCAGAGTTTAACTTTATGGTGTCTGATGGACTTCAGTGAGTCGCGACATTTCTTGACAGCCTTTGATCTCGTTATACAGGATTCTATTGACTTCAGTGCAGCCTGGCTGTCTACGAAGATGGTGATATCAGATGGTGGGATATCGGCTACCTGTAGGTGTTTGGCTGCTTTCTCTATTGCCAGGATTTCTGCTTGAAACACGCTGCACAGATCAGGGAGTCTGAATGATTCCTGTTTGTGCAGGGTATCAGAGTATAACCTGGCCCCAATGTCTGTGTCCATTTTCGATCCGTCGGTGAAGAGGGTGATCTCATGGTCGTTGATTACGGCGTTTGATAGCCTCTCTTCTCTGTCGGGGAAAAGGATAGGTATACTGAGAGAGAAGTCATTTTGGGGGGGAATATAGTCGGTCGTAGCTGCGAGGCTACTAAAACCTTCCCATGTCGTCTATTATCTTAAGTATGGCCGCATGTCCATAGTTGGCTTGATTCCACAGAGAGGACTCTCTTAGTCTGAGAGCGCTCTTTGCAGCGTAGCCTTTTATGAAAAGATCCAGGGGGAGGAGATGAAGAATCATGTCCAACCCTGCCTGCGGCGTGCTTCTCATGGCTCCCGTTGTACAAACAGCTTTCTGTGCTGCTAGCAGTCCACCAGACTAAGGCCCCATAAGTTAAAATGGGTCTGATGATTGCTGTGTACATCCAATGAATGATGTACGGTTGCAAGCCCCATCTTTTTTCCGAAGGTCTTCTTGCATGCATAAAAAGCGTTCAATCCTTTTTTCATCCTTTCCTCCAGGTTCCTTTTCCAGGAGAGTTTGGAGTCAAGAATGATGCCTAGATATTTTGCATCCGCTTTGAGTTTGAGTGGAGTACACTCTAACTTTGGGGGGGCAAATATCGGAATTTTCCTTTTCCTGGTGAACAAGACCAGCTCGGTTTTTTGGGGGTTTATTCTCAGACCGTTCTGTCTTGCCCACGAGGAGAGTTCACTAAGCGCAGATTCCATTAGTTCACTGATAGTTGGTAGAAATTTACCTTTTATCAAAATAACCAGGTCATCCGCTATGATCTTTGTGTCTTTTTCCATAAAGAATTTGAGGATCTTGTTGACTGTAAGAAGCCACAGTAGGGGGGGAGAGAACTCCTCCTTGTGGTGTGCCTCTAGTTGTCACCTTCCTTATAGAACTGTCCAATGTCTGCATTGATGATTCTGTTCTTCAACATATTCTCAATCCAGATTACAATGGATTTGTCTACTTTTATGTCCTCAAGAGCTGTTGTTATGGCCTCTGTGTTTACATTGTTGAAGGCCCCCTCTATGTCGAGAAAGGCTGCCATTGTAAACTCTTTTAAGTACAGCGAGCCCTCAATCTCACGGACAACACTATGCACTATTGTGAGTCCTCTGATGTATAGGTCAAGGAGTCTCTCCAAGGTTTTTAATAGAAATGACGGGAGACTAATTGGCCTATAGTCCTTTGCGGCAGTATGGGATTGTTTACCTGCCTTAGGTATGAAAATTACCTTAATTTCTCTCAAATGTGTTGGGATGTACACCGTTCGCAGGCAATTGGAAAAAATGCTTACGAGCTGGGGTACAGTGTGGATCTGTGTTTTTTGAAGCATCGCTGGCAAGATATCGTCCGGGCCCGGAGATTTAAAGGGTTTGAACGAATTTATTGCCCATGATACTTTATCCGCTGTGATAATCTTGTTTATCACTTCTTCGGTTGTGTGAACCGTAGGAACCGTCGTCTCGAAGGAGACTGTGGTTTCAGGGGTTTTACAGCCTGGGAAGTGGGTTTCAGTCAGCAGTTCTAAAGATTCCCGACTGGATTCTGTCCAAGAACCATCTGGTTTAAGGATGAATCCCGGGACGCAGGGGTCTTTGGATAGGATCTTCCTTAGCCTTGCGGCTTCGTTGAGATCCTCTATTGAGTCGCAGAACTCCCGCCAGGATTTAGATTTTGCTGCTCTTGTTTTGCTCTTGTATTCATTGAAGCTGGACTTGTAATTATCCCAGTCTTCGGTTCTGTTTGATATCTTTGCTCTATTGAATAGAGTTCGGGTCCTGGTCCTGAGTTGCTTTAGCTCTGTGGTCCACCAGACTGCGCTGGTGGCTTGTTGAAAGCCGCTTTCAGAATTCTCACAAGATTTTCGACTGAATTCTCAATGTAAGTTGGATCAGGATTAGTGGTGTCTTGTAGCGGTTCTAACCTGTTGGCAACTAGGTTTGAGAAAAGATTCCAGTCTGTCCTCTGAGGGTTTCTGAAGGGTTTCGGTTTTTCTTTAATGACGTTAAGGTTGAAGAGTATCCGGCTGTGGTCCGAAAGTCCAGCCTTAGAATTGCCCTATACCACAACCCATCATCCTCTCCTTAATCGTTTCCACTAACATAGTTAATAAGTTAATCAAGTTTTATTTCTTTTTTGGTATAGCTTGTATTAGCTAATAAAGTCCTGTGGGAGTCAAATCAAGACTTATCAGCTACCATTTGGGATACTACTGACGGTCACCTTAATATAATGAGCATTGCCTTCGAAACAGAGTGCAGACTCTATGCTGAGGACGGGAAGATTGCCGAACACATGCATGTACTATGGCAACGTGTAGTCCTCTTTCGAATTGGGAAACATACCTTCCTCAGAGAATTCACTTCTCCTGGGAAAGTTATCTGTATTCCTGGGGAATCAACTCACAGTTTTATTTGGAAGGTTGAGAACATCCTCGCTCGATTGGTTTATTTGGGCAAATATATCTTTCTGTTGGCCGTACCCGCTGTGCATAAGTCTTTTTATTAGAAACAAAAAAAAGGAGCATAGCTTGCATAGCACCCCAATCTTACAAGCCTGGCTACAGCAGGTGCGTGTTTGGTACATATTTCGAATAATTTTTTTGGTTTTAATTCACTTTGAACTTACTCACTTCACTATATTTTTCCGACCGATTCGGTCAGGTCAGGTCAGATCCGGAACTAATTGATGAAGCACGGCCTCTTAAAGTTGAAATGAAAGTAGTGTTTTTTTAATATTGCGGTTTTTTTTATTCGAATTCGGCTTGCGCTGTAGGGTGTAGCACATCGAGAAAGGTTGAAATGCAGCAGAGTTAGTTCGTGATCTTAAACAAACTCCATGTCAAAATATGGTCCAAGAAATTTAAATCGAGTGATGAAAATTCGCAGTTAAGAAGAAACAGGTGGACCATTAAATGTTGAAGACCAGACACTGGCAACGAGAATAATGACTGAAAACTTTAATGGAAACCGTTAGACCACTGACCGTCGTTCAAAAAAGTTTTAAAAAGGAATTGGCTTAATGGGTTTTCCTAAATGGGTCGCCATTTTAATTTTTTATTTTTTTCTTCTATAGGCTTCGCGCAAGTTCAAGGTGCAGATGGTTTGAGTCGAAGATGTTCGGTCACTACTCTCCGGGGGTGGTTGTCCTAGATAGGATTCGAGAGATTCGACTGCATTGGTTGTAGTTCACAGAACCTTTTTGTTTGTTTCCATATCATTCAGGTGTTATATTGGAAATGCGCACACAGAGTATGAATTTTGGAGAGATCTTATGTTATGCCTTCGTCTGTATTTGTTGAGCACCTCTCGTTCACAGCTGATGCTGCTGCATAGTTTTTCCGTATAGGAATTGCTCTTTGCTATGGACAGACTTGAACTACAGACCTTCCGCTCAACAGTCGGTGACAATTACCATTGCATCACGACCACCCTAGGGTGAAACGAGCTAATAACCTATTTGAAGTATCTCGCCACTGGGGGATGTATCATAACATCAACGAAACCGTCAAAAGAAAGAAAACTTTGCTTTGCCCTTTATTTCACCTAACATAGTACTGAAAGTCGACCGTAGGAAGGCAGTAAGGTATGTTGGGCAGGCCGGAAACAAAATCATTCACTGACTCGTGAACAAAGTTTATGGCTGGGTGGTGGCCGTCAAAGACTGAACAGCAATTTTCTTCGTCCATGGAATCGACTAACAACCAACTAAAGAAATTCCACCAAGAATGGCCTATGGTCGAAACGATTAAAATGTATTTAAAAAATAAAACATAAGTTAAAAGGCAATCATATCATGTGACCCTTTCAGTTCATTGTCTGCGCCTCACTCGCCCACATCCTGTCCGGTTGGAATGTTTACAACCAAATCGGCTTGTAATACTTCCAAATTAAGTCGTAATTCCCAAAAACAATACACCCTGCACGGAATTCGCTCGCATAAAATAGAGGCAATCATACAACATCCGCTCGTTCCTTTGTTAGCTGGTGAAAGCAGCTCCTGTTGAATAACCCTTACCCATTTTACTAGTAACCACCTGCTGTATCCAAATGTCGTGTGCCAGACGTCTAAAAACCAGCAGCTAAAATAAAAACAAAAAAAAAAATTAACAATACATAAATTAAGGCTACACTGTCCCAAGTTCAGGAAACTCCGATTACTATCGTAGCAAATTGCTTTCAATTCGAGTGGGTAGGCTGTGTTTGTGACCCAGTCTGCTTCTGAGTAGCGATTATTCACTTATTAGGGTCTAAGGTCAGAGGTAAAGCGATTTGCATGCACCGCCAGCAGTAAGTCGTAAATATTAGCTCCAAGAGAACACGCTGATAAATATACAAATAAGTTCCGATTGCACATAATTAAATTGTGCGAGGGAAGATGAACGATCGGTTCGCATGAAAGGTGTGCACGAGGATGACCCGAGGAGGAAGTCTGTCGCAAGGGCGATGGAGAGTAGGATGGTTTCCGTTTCGCGGACACACCTTGTTTGAGATCTATGGGGAAAGAAATGGACGTAATTAGGTAGGCAACGTGCTTTTGTGTGCCATGGTGCGAGCGGAAACGGCCTTAAAAGTTAATTGCTTTGTTGATCGACTCAGATAGCGGTATGCAGAATGGTGTTAACATTTATTTGAGATAAAAATGCGTTGTGGAATACTCACACTGTAAAGGTCTCTCTTTTGATTGAAGAAGTGACAATTTGAAATAATTTTTTGCAAATATTATGCCACCCTTTCTGACCGATGTTGGGTAGAGGGCGACGCATTATATCAATATTCTATCCTTAAAACCGGAGGCGCTGGCAGTGCGTGCTGGTCAGAATCGTCATCTGTCAACAATTTTTCATCATTACATTTGTGAAGCGTCATTTGCCGGAAGTTTTGCTTTTCACCTTCAATTCGAAAATATCTGCAGTTACAGCCCGCCGAATGGTAAACAATATTTACGGTGTTTCTATTAGTGAGAGAAGGTGTCGCAAATGTTTTCAACTCTACAAAAGTGGCAATTTCGACGTGTAAGGCAGGGAGCGTCACGGAGCATTGAAAACATTTTAAGACCTAGAGTTCCATGTCAAACGCAACAAGAACTTGCGGATTCATTTGCCATTTATCATTATTGAAAAGCCTTGGGAATGGTCAAAAAGCGAGACAATCGGGTGTCATAGAAGTTGAAGCCGAAAGACGTTGAACGGCTGTAATCACGAGGGAACTACTGATCCTGTGGGAAAGAAGGGTGTCCAGCATCGTATTGCGACTGGCGATGAAAAGTGGTGGCACCGCGGCCATTCATCAATATTGATGGCCAAGTCAAACATCTGAAGACCTTAGCTCATGCTGTGTATTTGGTGGGACCAGTTCTGCATGGTATATTATATGTTGCAACTGAGGTAAACCATCATATCCTTATCTAGCGTTAAAGGAAAAAGGGCCACAATACGAGCAAAGTTCAAGTCGTTAAAACCTACCTGGAAACACTAAAATGGGATGCCTTTCCCCAATGCTCTTATTTTCTAAATGTCATCCGACTATCGTCTGTGCCGACCGAAGTCGCATGGCCTTCCAATCTTTCAAAGAAGCTTAATATTGGGTCGTTTCCTGAATCTTCTCAAAAAACGTGTAATTTTTCCAATGCGAAATTCGTAAGCTACCAGAAATATGGGCAAAAACTGTAGCTAGTTATGATACAAATGCCAAGTATGTAAGTTGTTCTTTGGAGGCTCCCTCATAGGTATATCCAGTTTTTGGACAAAAAGAGAGAGAAGAAGGAACTCAATTAATGACTGGCTTATGACCAATGCTGACATCTTTTATTCTTTTTAGCGTTTAGAACCTCATTAACAACCTTCCGCCAATCCTCGCTATCATGAGTGCGTTCCTTGCATATATTGCTGTCTACTTCATGCTTATATTGCCTTTCCGTCCACGTTTTTTCTTATGGTTTTTGTTGTTCGTCTACTGTCCATCTTAGTTTCTTGACGCATTACCACACACGTCCACCTTTGACAAAAGATTTGAGATATTGATCCCAAACCGCACAGCTAGGAAAAGAGGTGATCTCTAGCTAAATGTCAAAGGTTAAGGTGGTACACAGATAGCTCCTAGATGGATTTCGGTGTTGGGCGCTGGCATCTTTGAACCAAGTCGAAAAATATCGAAGTCCCTTGGAACTAGTCCTAGTGTCTTCCAAGCCGAACTCTACACCATCCTAACGTGCGTCAACTTAAACTTAAAGACTGGCATAAGAGGTATAATAATCAATATACTCTCAGACAGTCAGGCAGCGCTCAAAGCGTTGGGCTCGTATAGCATGAACTCAAAATACGTCAAGGAATACTACGATGCCCTACAAGACCTAGGCAAAAGAAATAAGGTCCAACTTTGTTGGGTGCCAGGTGAGAAGGGCATTAAAGGTAACGAAATTTTCCAACTCTCTAAGAAATGTTCCAGCGAAAGGATAGGTGCCGAACCTTTCTACGGAATCCCCAAGTCAAAGATTAATTTCCTCTTACACAAGTGGGAAAAAATCCCAATACCTGCGCCTTTGGAACAGCATTCAGCGACTTCGACAATCGAAGAGATTCATATGACCCCTGAACAAACAGTCGATATGAGAAGACTGGTCAGCTACCTGTACGGGACGCTGTAGTCTGAAATATCATCTTAACAAAATTAACCTCTCGAGGATGAGGGATGGGAATGGGGAAAACTGCAGAGCACATACTATACGAGTGTCCTGCCCTCTACCATCTTAGGAAGCGTTTCCTCCTTAGAAAAATCATGACTCCTGAGGGGATCGGCTTAGCTCCTACCAGGGAGATCCTCAGCTGGTCGCAGTGCTCTATGCTATTTATTGAGCACTAGCTTCCAATTTAAAAAAAAAAAATCTTAGTTTTCACGATTTTATTGTTTTCTTTGTTTCTCTTTAGACACACTTGTATCAGTCTACGAGGATATTTTCGATCGGTTTATAAAGTCATACGCCTTTTTAAAATCTACGAATAGGTTTCGTGGACCGTTTAATAGAATTCGCAAAAGCTGTCAGATGGTGAAAATCTAGTCAAACACGTCACACGTCGAGGGGTTTCTCCTGAAGTCTGCCAGCTAGTCTCCCATTATTTCATTAGATGTGATGAAGTAGTCTCATAGTCTCCTCTATAAAGCTGTGATAAAGTAACTTCGCAGTTAATTCCTCTCTAGCATATAAGTGCATATTATTAATTTCGAGGATATTGATTCTACTCCTTATACCTTGCTATCCTAAGTCAATGGAGTTTTATGTGAATTTTCGCCTTGTGGATAACATCGTTTTCCTATCGCCTGCTCTTCATGTAAAGGGTGTCTCAGTAAGAGTGCACTTTTTAAAATTGGAATATTTTTTTTTCATGCAAGTGGCAACTCTGAAATTTGACAGCTGTCACCTCTGTTTATTCCGATTATTAAAAATGGAGCGCTTTTCGAAAGAACAACGCGTTATAATTGCGAAAACTCATTACAAAAATGGGGAAAGTTACGCTGAAACCGCTCGCAAACTTCGCCAAATTTTCAGCCGAGAAAGTGCACCTAATGTGTCAACCATTCGAAGAGTGGTGAAAAATTTGAAGAAACTGGGTCAATTATGGATAATAAGAATCCTTTGCGTCAACGTACCGGTCGCTCTCTTGAAAACATTGCTGCTACATATAAACGGGAGTGTCGCCGAAAACCCGAAAACATCAATTCGACATCGTTCTCAACAACTGCAAATTTCACGAAGCACTACGCAGCGAATATTGACTAAAGACCTTCACCTTCATGCGTACAAGATTCAGTTAACTCAGGAGCTCAAACCAGCAGACCACGGAAAGCGCCGGCAATTCGTTCAATAGGTAATGAAGCAAAGTGAAGTCGATGCCAATTTTTCGAAAAAAGTCATTTTCTCCGATGAAGCGCATTTCCATATGAATGGCTTCGTGAATACACAAAATTGTCGAATTTGGGACTCAGAAAATCCTCATGCAATCCATGAGAAACAAATGCACCCACAACGAGTAACTGTCTGGTACGGATTTTGGTCAGGCGGGGTGATTGGACCTTACTTTCTTGAAAATGAGGCCGAAATTTGTTCCAGGAATATGATAACGGACTTCTTGTGGCCTCAACTGGACGCCATGAATCTGGACAACATGTGGTTTCAGCAGGACGGTGCAACCTGCCACACCGTGCATGAAACAATCGACTTATTGCAGCAACGATTTCCAGAACACATTATCTCACGAAATTCTGATGTCAACTGGCCACCAAGATCGTGCGATTTAACGCCGTGCGATTTTTTTCTTTGGGGTTTTGTGAAATCTCGGGTTTATGCGAATAAACCCGAAACAATTCCTGAGCTCAAATCGGAAATCCAACGCGTCATCGGTGAGATACAGCCACATCTCTGTGCAAAAGTCATCGAAAATTTCATGAAAAGAGTAATGGCCTGTCATCGGAGCCGTGGGGGTCATTTGCCGGATATTTTATTCCATACTTAATCGGAACATGTCTTCCTTACAATACAATAAAAATATCAGAACTCTGTCATAAAATATTTGTTTTTATTTTAAAATGAAAAAGTGCACTCTTACTGAGACACCCTTTACATTGGGCAGTTAATCGGAATCCTGATCTGGCCTAGTATCCTTTTCATAACACGTTTATCGTACTGGCTGATTTCCTTTCGTACGGGCTGATGTCTTGTACACGTGATCCCTTTATTGTTTTCCAAAGCTTAAGGTTTTAGAACATTACGAGCTTCTACTTTTTCCTTACATATTTCGTCGAACCAAGGCTTTCCTTTGTGAGCTTTGTAGTTAATTTTCCGCTGTTTTCTTTACAACACTTTGTTGTTGACCTTACTGTTTCCACCTGTCTTGCTTCGTCGTTAGTTTCCATGCCATCTAGTGAGGATAAACTGCGTATTAATTTTGTCCTGGTATTAGCGCTAGATACGAGGGTTCTTTAGCTCTTCAACGGTATTTTTTTTTTGTATACATTCCTACGTTTCGTTTTTGTGATCCGACTTCTAAAATTAACATCTACAATGATAAATTGTTACTGACTGATTTTCTACTGTCGACGAGACTCCCTTTGAGGCTGAGCCGCTTTTTGACCTCTAGGATATTAAAGATATTAGCAGTTGCTTGTGTTTTTATCATTGACGCATATGACTCCAATAAATATGTTTCATAAGGAAACATATTCAGAATTAGGCTTCAAAATGTGGTGCTATTGAACTAAAACGAAAATAAAGAAAAGAAGTGGACAAGGTGAACCCTTTCCATTGCTTCTAATTACACTTTCTTTTCATCGTGGATTTATGGTACCACACACCCCACATCGTGTTTTCTTCTATTTCCCTTTAATGTGCAAATCACTTTCCGTTTAGGGTACTGCACAACAATGAACGTGAGCTAAGCCTTGTAATTATTCTTTTAGCACTCGTTAAATGGAAGCAAAAATAATAATTTAATTGTAGCTTGAAGCTAATTTTTTTATTGGTGCTTACATTCAAAGGTCGCGTCACGAAACTAGTAGAGGCGCTCCAAATTGATTTAAGGCGTATTAGCGGGGAACTTGCATTGGATTCTTGACCTAGTCATATTATTTTAAAGGTAATTTTTAAGATGTCTGCAAATAGCCGGACAGATGGTATTCTCTTCTGTTCTGTTCCGGTATATTCGATGTAAAAAATGCGCCGCGCTCAGGAAGGCCAAGTATCGAAAATGTTTATAAAATCATAGGAATCGTCGAGTCCGATCGTCAAGTAACCACTGTTTCGATTGCCCAGGGGCTTTAGAACCATTTGAATAAGGCTGAGTACAAAAAGAAGCTCAATGTATGGGTGCCACATGAGTTAACAAACCGAATTTCCATCTGCGAATCGCACCAAAATTGACCCAAGTGGCTCCTGACAACTTCAAGCGGAAAAGGTCGTGCTCGAATTGTGTTGAGCCAGCCAATGCTACTGCTATTTGTTTGGTGGAATCTACTAAAGGGTGTTTTTTATAGAGGTATATAACTTTGAAATGGAATAAAACAAAAATGATTTTTTTAAATTGACATAAAATTGACTTTATTCGAAAGATAATCTTCTGACATTATAATTTAAATATAATTTTTTTTATTTTTTTTTTTTTTATTTGCACCTTTATGACTTGATCCGAAAGATCGTCACGCGGCGAATTGAGCTACATAGCTCCGATACCTTTATTAAAATGCATGAAGCACATCTCACTTATGACCTATCTTAGAATCTCTGTGAATAACAGCTTGAATCTTAGTTATTATGTCAAATTTTCTTCCCCTACACAAGATTTCCCGGTCGTTTTCATCATATACAATCGCCTTTTCCCATAACCATCCGTACAACTGGTTCCCGGTCATTGGTGATGTATAAAGCTCCCGTGGTAAAGACATTTTTTTTTGGCCAACTTTTCTCATATATTCTTGAATTATTGGATTGTTCAACTCGCCGGTATGGAGATAATCGTGATTGGCATAGAACTTCTCGGATATAAATGATTGACCGAAATTCGGATTTCTGGCATATGACCGCCACGGCTGGCTCGGACGTAGTCTAATCTGGAGGTCAAATTTTCGATGATTTTTTACAAAATTTGTGGCCTTATATTGGCAATAACGCGGCGAATGTTGTCCTCCAAGTGGTCAATCGTTTCGGGTTTATCGGCGTAGACTAGCGACTTCACATATCCCCACAGAAAATAGTCAAGCGGCTTTAAATCGCACGATCTTGGAGGCCAATTCACGGGTCCGTAACGTGAAATTATGCGGTTACCAAACGTTTCCTTCAATAAATCAATTGCGGCACGAGCTGTGTGACATGTTGCGCCGTCTTGTTGAAACCACAGCTCCTGCACATCATGGTTGTTCAATTGACGAACGAAAAAGTCAGTAATCATGGCTCTATAGTGGTCACCATTGACTGTAACGTTCTGGCCAGCATCGTTTTTAAAGAAGTACGGACCAACCCATAACCAGCACACCAAACAATAAGTTTTTGTGGATGTAACGGTGCCTCAACATACACTTGAGGATTATCATCACTCCAAATACGGCAGTTTTGTTTATTGACGTATCCATTCAACCAAAAGTGAGCTTCGTCGCTAAACAAAATTCGCTTATGAAAATTGGGATCAACGGCAATCTTGTTTTGGGCCCATTCGCCTAACCTACGCCTTGCTAGGTGATCCTGTGGCTTCAATTCTTGCACGAGTTCTTTCCAAGATCTTTCCGCAAAATCTTCCATAAAGTGAATGGGCACATATTCAATTCCTGTGCACGATGGCGGATAGACTGATTCGGGTCTTCCTCTACGCTACGCTCTACAGCAGCGATGACTTCTTCTGTACGCACTGTACGACGTCTCTGTGGATGCGTATTATCATTTAGAGTAAACGTGGTGCGAAAACGTTCCATAGTTAATCGAATTAATTGTTCTGATGGACGATTATGTTGACCGTGAAATGGACGTAGTGCGCGATACGTATTTCGAACAGAATCATGATTTTCAAAATAAACTTGCACAATTTGGAAGCGTTGTTCAGGTGTCAGTCTATTCATGTTGAAATGCCAAATCAAACTAAAACTAAATTACTTGACAGCTGATAAAATGGCCGCCAGTTAAAATAGTGTTGCCAACTTAAAGTTATATACCTCTATAATAAACACCCTTTATAAGCTGCTTCTATACGGCAACTCTTAATTCGGACCGGTACTGCCAACTATTGAACCGTCCGAAAGAAGCAATCGCCCAAAAGCGATTAGTTTTGACCAATAGGAGAAGAATTGTATTCCATCAAGATAACGCCAGATCACACACATCGACAGTGACTCGCCAGAACCTCTGGGAGCTTGGTTTTGAGGTTTTATGGATGGTGTCCGGACCTGAGAGGAAAAAGCTCGCCGTGAAAAGGTATATAGATATTGCAAAGGTATCGCGAAGAAAAAGTGCGCCGAATTCAAAGCGAAAAGCCTCTATCAGGAGTTTGAAGAAATATCGTCTTCCGCGTCTGACAGGAACCAGGCTACCCAGGAGCTTCGACAAAGCAATTTGAACAAAGGAGCAAATATCTTTAAGATATCCGCCCATAGAAGAAGAAATGCTCAGGAGATTCGTTTCCCAAAGTTTATTAACAATGCTGAAGACCAACTCTTTGTGGAAGACGAAAAAATTCTCCACAGATGGCGACAGTATTGCGAGGAACTTCTGAACGAACAGTTTCCCCGAGTGTACTTTCCAAGAGCCGCCCCGAATTATGCCGAAATATTCGACATCACAGTCCAAGAAGTTCGTTACGCGGTTAAAAACTCCAAGAAAAGAAAAGCTGTTGGGCCGGACGGGATACCCTCTGAGTTCTGGAAAAATATGGGAGACATCGGGTCTAGATGGCTCATGGTTCTTATCTCCAAACTTATGAGAGGCGACACTATGCCTAATCAATGGAGGGAAAGCTATCTTCTTCCATTGCACAAAGGAAAGGGTGATACGCGAAATTGTGATAACTACCGTTCTGTCAAGCTGATGTCGCACGCCATGAAGATCGTTGAACGGATATTAGATAGCCGACTGCGGAAAATAATACGACTATCTGATGACCAGTGCGGGTTTGTCTCGGGTAAATCAACAACAGATGCAATCCAAAGTATAAGGGTCATGATGGAAAAGCATCGTGATTCGTCAAAGGACTTGCATATGGTGTTGGTTGATTTCGAGAAGGCCTTTGACCGGCAACCAAGAGATCTTTTATGGGTAGCGCTAAGACAAAAAGGAGTTCCAGAAACCTACGTGCGAGTGATCATGGACATGTACAAGAGAGCAACGACAAGAGTAAGATGCACCGCAGGAGTCACCGAAGAGTTCGCAATCAAAGGGAGCGTCCTCAGCCCACTGCTTTTTATAGCAGTCCTTGATTGCTTGCTTGAAGGAAAAGTGACGGACCCCAATGTGCACCAGCTATTCTTTGTTGACGATGGAGCCATTATAAGTTATGATCAGGCGTCCCTACAACGAGCACTTGATGTGTGGGTGGACATTTTTGAGGGACACGGGTGTCGTATTAGTTCAAAGAAGACAGAGTATCTGTGCTGCCCGTTCTCTGACCCTCATCAGCCTATTCCAGACATTTACTTGAATGGAAGAGTGCTTCCCAAGTGTGAAAAGTTTAAATATCTGGGATCTATGATTAATAAAGAAGCAACTTGCGATGACGACATCAACCATCGCGTAAGTGGCCATCTTCTGTGATCGAAAAATGCCCCCTAAGCTGAAAGGAAGGCTCTACACTTCAGTTGTATGTCCGGCGCTCAAATACGTCTCACAATGCTGGACAATGCACAAAAAGTATGAGAGCAAATTAACGGCAGCTGAGATGAAGATGCTTCGCATGACAGCGGGAGTAACAAAGCGTGACAGAATTAGAACCTATACCTCCGGCACAAGGATTTGCACAAATGCATTGAGCCTTGATCATGTTGTTAGGATCTACGTGTATTATACATCATTCCTTGATTGACTTTGTCGTCTCAATATAATTGCCTCGAAAAATGTTCACTTAATTGGAGAAAAATGGAACTGTCTGCCCATTATTAAAAATGATCAGCATTTATATCGGTCGCCTTTGGCCTTTATGATTGCAGCAACTCTCGATCGTAGTGCTGATTAGCTTATACTAGACAGATCAGTATGCGCTGGCTTTACTCCGCTACTGAAAATTTTTGATCGAGCGAGCAAATTTGTTGTTTTATCAAATTACAATCATAACCAATACTCTCAAGTAAATACATATAGCTAAGTGTGATACATCAAATTAATTGTCTACTTGCAAGGACGTTTAGATTTAAGATCATATTTTCGAGAAACGTGTTGTTCTGAAGCTTTGACCACATCTGTCGCACCTTTTGCCTTATAGGCTTTTCTGACGAAATTGAAAGCTCGTTGCATGCAATCTATGGATTCTTCTTGGGTACCTCTTAATAGTGTGATGATCCGATCAGCTTTCAATGCCTTTGCCAATTCCACAGTGAAATTCCTCTTGCTCTCGAATACCCGGCGCATGGGGATCATATTGCGTCAACTTGTATTTGCCATTAATTTTATCCACCAATGCGACAATAGCGTATGGCACTTTTCTAAACTTTACTTCGTTATTTCTCACTATTTTTCAATCAAACAATTTCATTTGATAATTTATGGCTCATCTACAGACCTAGATCTATCGAATGACATGCTGCACACATGTGTGGTTATAGCCGATATCTACATTTAGTGCGTACAAGATTAGTCCGAAATCGTTTTCGGACCACTATATTCCCCGTACATGCACGCGCTAGGCCAAAAACAAATTTGCTGCAACAAATTTGTTTCTGGATTTCTTTTGATGTAACCAAGTGCTCCTGGACGTTCTATTGGTTTGAGTTTTAGGACTCCACATGGGCCACTTACATAATCAGATCTCTTGTTGCGCGTTGTTGTCCTCACATATTTTTTTTTTCCCGTGTGTTTTGAACGCTGTTCCCAGTTTTAATTTTACCTGAAAACTAATTTTGTGAACCACTTAACATAGTAAACCACTGTATGGTGTTGTTTAAACGGCTTTGGAGTTTATTGTCTCTATCCATTACGTTTTTGCTAGCTTGCAAAATGATTATGTCGTCCGCTAACGTAGCTTGCATGGAGTATTGCGCTGTCAGGGTATGTACATATATCGGCTATATAATGATGTCAAGTAAAGTAATGGTCCCAATACGCTACCCTGAGGAACGCCAGAGTATTCATCTTCGTATTTTACATAGAAATGCTGTTAGTCATGATAGCTCTTAAGTATCAGGTAAAAGTCTAGTGGCAAGGTTTGTTGAGCTTGTAAAACAGTTCCTTGTGCCAGAATTTACCAAGAGTTTTGGTACATTGAGAAAAACTGTTAAGCAAAATCTTGTATTTTCAGTCATTTGAAATTCTATTTATTACTCTGTGCGTTTATTTTATAGTCGAGTGAGGTTGTCTGAATCCGATGATTCGTCACAATATTGTTATGGTTGACGTTATCCGGCGGTAAGTTGCCGAATCTCTCTACGCCCGATATCTGATCCGAGGGTGACCATCTTTTAGTTGCTATCTCAAGCATTTTTTTAGCAGTTTATAAAAATAAAAACAAAAGCTGGTAACTATCCTTCTACTGTATGGATCTGTTCAATGCATGTACTATGGTATCACTGAAATGAACTATTGCATTTTCTGGGATATTTTAAGGGAATATTGAAAGGCAGGTCTTTGATGATAATATCTTTGAAGTTTGCCGGTCAGTTTTCTTTTTTTTTTATAAAAGCTTGTATTGTGAGAAGGCTTAGTAGCTTCGGTCACGTAAGTGATATAAATTTAATTATAATTTTTCATTTTCATGGGGGCAAACACCCCCATTTATTGAGCTTAATTCAAGCTAAACTTAATCTAACTTAATAACTAATGAGAACGGGACAGGGGGCGCAAACCTTAGAAACTAAGACTGAAAGGAGGGAAGGTTATTGAGAAGACGGAGTTTTAGGCATGGAGTGCTGAGGTTGAAGTCGAAGTTAATATTAGAATTAACACTTGCCAGCATACAGGAAATGGGTTCATTGGAGCCGTTTGAGGTGCGGGGGGGTGGATAAATAGAAGAGACGTGGATTGCGTGTATTACGGGGGTTGGTGTTAAGAGATATGGAGTTATGAAGGGTGGCGCAGTCAATGGTACCTCCAAGAAGTCTATGAATGAAGATTATGCCGGATACTCTTCTTCTTTCCTCGAAAGTACTCAAGTTGATTAGTTTAAGACGGTCTTTATAGGCGGTAAGAACAGGGGTTGTTCCAGGGCAGACCTCGGAGAGCGAAACGTAGGAAACGACGCTGGATGCTTTCGATTCTAGATATGTGGGTTTGTTGATAAAGGGGACCACACCTGAGATGCGTGTTCGAGAAGGGGGCGAACAAAGGTAATATAGAGGGGTCGAGTCACGTAGGGATTGGAGAATTCTTTAGACCAACGTTTCACAAAACCGATTGCAGAGTTGGCTTTATGAATTATATCGTCGATATGTGCGCGAAACTTGAGCTCTTGGTCACATAGTATGCCAAGATCGCGGATAACCTGACGGTGGAGATGGGCTGATTATTCAGGAAGTAGAGACTAGGGGGAGGTTTGATTCGTTTACGTGAGAAGGTAATTGATTGGAATTCGGTATTGTTAAGTTCCAAATAATTGTTGGAGCACCAGAAAGAAAGGCTGTTGAGATCCGATTGAATAAGGGAAGAATCTTGTTGCGAGGAAAATGTCTTAAAGTCGTCAGCTTACAGTGAGAGGTGGGAATGTTTGATGACAAACTCAATGTCGTTAATGGTAAGAATAAAAAGAAGTGGACCTAGGTGGCTGCCTTGGGGAACACCGGAAGAAGCTAAGAAGGAGTTGGAAAAGGCAGATCCGAAATGAACACTGTAGTAACGGTTTTTCAAATAAGAAGATATTCACTTCAACGCAGTGGGTTCAAAGCCAAGGGAAGACATTTTGAAGAGTATTAGTTTGTGGAAGATTTTGTCGAAAGCTTTATTGAAATCCGTTGAAACGATGTTGACATCATTTCCTTTCTCTAATGCTGAGAGTGTGAAGGACACAAATTCAACAAGGTTTGTGGTTGTAGACCTGCATTTAAGGAAGCCATGTTGTTTAGAGAAGATTAGAGATTTGTTTTGGAAACTTAGAGTGTCATTCAAGACACTTTCGAAAAGTTTGGGTGTGTTTAACAGTTGTTAACGACATTCTTCGGAACTTTTTCGTGAACAGGAGTTACGAGGGTGGTCCGATAAATACTTAGTCTCACCGCCAGATGGCGCCAGTATCGCAAGAGCAACTTACTACATTCTAGTAGACGGCTACTGTCGAAATTTCAGCCGGATCGGACTCGAAGTTTTGTTTTGACCGCGTGCGGAAGCGGAAGTGTCTGCAGATTTTAGAAAAATGGAAAAAGAGCAATATCGGTCGGTGATTCGATTCTTGTCAATCAAAGAGCGTTTGGATACTGTGTACGGTGACTCTTCTCCTTCGATGGCGACCATCAAAAATTGGTTTAACGAGTTTCAACGTGGTCGCACGTCGGTTTTTGATGAGCCACGTCCACGTGCCCCGAAAACGGCTACCACGGAGGATAACGTGACAAAAATCCACGATCTCGTTTTGGCAGGCCGCCGATTAAAGGTGCACGGGAAAGCTGAGACAGTAGGAATTTCAAAAGATTGCGTGGGTCATATCCTGCATGAAATTTTGGGCATGAGAAAGCTGTCGGCGCGGTGGGTGCCGCGTTTGCTCACTCCGGACAACAAGCGCAACCGTGAGACCACTTCAGAGCAGTGTTTGACGCTGTTTAAGCGCAATCCGAAGGAGTTTCTGCGTCGTTTCGTGACGGTCGACGAAACATGGATCCACTGGTACACACCAGAGACCAAGGAACAGTCGAAACAGTGGACTTCACCCGGCGCATGTGCTCCGAAGAAGGCGAAGACTGTCCCATCGGCCGGAAAGGTGATGGCCTCCGTTTTCTGGGATTCACAAGGAGTGATCCACATCGACTACCTGGAGAAGGGCAAAACGGTCAGAGGGCTGTACTATGCCAAATTATTGGGCCGATTCGACACCGAATTGAAGAAAAAACGTCTCCACTTGGCGAAGAAAAAAGTGCTCTTCCACCATGATAACGCACCGGCTCACACCTCCGCCCTCGCCACGGCTAAATTGGTCGAATTGGGCTACGAACTGCTGCCCCATCCACCGTATTCTCCAGATTTGGCCCCGTGCGACTTCTTTTTGTTTCCAAACTTGAAAAAGTGACTCGCCGGGCAGAAATTTCAGTCGAATGGGGAGGTCATCGCCGCCACGGAGGCCTACTTTGCAGACCTCGAGAAAACGTATTTTTCAGACGGGTTAAAGAAGTTGGAGCATCGCTGGGTAAAGAGCTAAAAGAAGACTATATTGAAAAATAAATCGCCATTTCTCCAGAATTTTGTTTTCTTTTGTAGGCTAAGTACTTATCGGATCACCCTCGTATAAAAGCGGTTCTCCATATCTGGGGAAATTCTCCAAGGGACGGGGATAAGTTGCATATATTTTAGAGAGCGGGACAGAAATAATGGAGGAACATTTTTTTAGTAATATGGCAGGGAGACCATCGGGCCCAGGAGTAAATTCATCATGCAGTTGATTCAATTTATTTTCAATGATAAGGGGGTCAATAGTACGTGGGAGAAATGGTCCAAGGGAGAAATTTGGTAAGTAGTCGAAGGTAGTATCCGGTACAAAGGAGTCATCGGCGATAGATTGTTTGAAAAAGTTGGCGATAGTTTTGGGATAATTCGAGATTTCGACATTGAAAGAGAGTGAAGTTCGGTAGCCATCAGATTTCCTTTTGTAGTTTACAAACTGAAAGAAGGACTTACGATCGTTAATAAGATTGGATTGCGTTTCGATAAATACCAATGTACAATAGTTAGAAAAGTCATTGGGGGAATGAGTACGAAGGAAGATTGCCCACAGTTTGTTTCTTGTGTTTAATGTTCTACTATTGCTGTGCCACCATGAGACTTGTTGTGAGCTAGATTTGCTTGATACATATTATAGTCTGGTATTTTAAAGTAACATACATAGTTAAAACAGGAAAATTAAAACATAATGCATTTCACACGCGCTAGCGGCCATGTATACTAAGATACTTCCACATCCAACCCTTTGTCTCAGAAAACTTACACCCGGAGTGCGTCATGACTTCTATTTTTAGTTAGGAGTCGAAAATGCAGGAAGACAAAGATTTTGATGGCCAGAACATGAAACACTGGATGTGCAAATCCACACCTGGCCCCTTTCCCGCGCTTTCTTGTTGCTTAGTAGATTTTCATGGCCTGCTAAGAGACAAACAGACTATGGTGTTCAGTCCACCACTAAAAGGTAGGCTAAAGAGGAAGTCAAGGAAAAACAAAGCTGCAGGCTCAGAATGACTTCCTCCAGTGCTGTTCCGATAGGGAGCATGAGTCAAATGCATTATTTTATGCGCCCTGGTCGCCCGACGAGCTCGAATTCAAAGATGAATCAATAAGGGTAATTGTAAAAAGATCAAAAATCAGTTATAAATAAGTCGACCATTATACGTAAACTCCGAGTTTAATATTGTTGCATGTGGAGACCCTGTGATTGCGGAGACTCTACCTATCAGTATACTTCCTTACTTAAGTGGTGCTAGGGTTCCGCGTCAACCTAGTCCTCTTCCGATAAGCCTCTCCGAAATATGCACGCAGAATTTTGTTCTCGAAATGGCCGAAATGACGACTTTCGATATTGTACAAGCCATTGGGCCGTATATGAATAGGACGATAAAGGTTTAAATGGTTATATTGGTTTTCTATAGAAGGGTACTACTACTTATTTGTATTTTAAGTCCAAGGAAGCAGCAGTTGGCAAGAAATGTCTACATTTAATTTCAGCACTGGAGTCGTTGCCACTAGTTCTAGTAAGCCAATTTCTTAAATACTTCGGAGTTACAGTTAGATATTGATATTGCGCTGTTTTCTTAGGTCATGGAGTACGAGTATATCTGACCCATGGTGCTGAAAGTTTAACTAACGTCCCTATGCATTCGTCTGACCACGATAATTTTGAGTTCTGCTCTGTCTTTTTAAGGATGAACATTCCCCTTGCTGAGAGATATAACATCATAGGTAATTCTCATGGAACTTAATGAATCAATGACTATTGTCCATTATCATCCCGCACGGACCTTGGCTTCTTATGTCGATGATAAGAGGCTCGAATCCCGTAACAACTAAGTCATCGAAATCGTATTTCGTAATCGCGGTGTTTCTCCTTAGCAGGGATTCTAACAAAACCCCTGTAGTAAATTTGTTTAGAACAAACATTAAGAAACCTACTGTTCGGAGTCGGCAGTAAATAGAAGAATCCATGGTAAGAAATGAATCACACACAACACAGGTAATGGACAGAAGCGCCGGCTCTGGCCAGACCCATAATAATAATTCGTCGTGGCCTTACGAATCTAGCTCCGGACGACTAGAGATAGTGAACTTGGCCACAGAAAGGGTCTTACCTATAAAGATTGAATAACACGAGTAAAGCGGGTGGGACGGCCACACACAGATGGAAGGGGTATTAACCAAATAGGAATATGACATTATGGAAAGTTGAGACGAGAGCAACATATTATGAGTATAAGGCCTAGATTTGTTCCGAATCGGAAGCTGTATGAGAAAGTCCCTATTCTCTGCTACGAAACTGCTATTTCATTTAGGTGAAAGAACTTTTGTTTCATTTCGAGGCGAGCTCGCTATAGGAGGAGCGTTTTAAATTATGTCTTCTATACTTAACCAGCTTCTTCCTATCGTTGGCAAGGGATTTAAATAATTTTTTTTTCTCTTCTAGAATCCCAAGGATGAGCAATATCTCCAGTATTGCAAAATATGTGAAGGATTCAAGGCCCCACGAGCGCACCATTGCAAAAAATGTAAGTAGCAAACTAGACACTATAGCCGGCTTACTACACCTACCCCCAATTTGCTCTTGTACAGGCAATCGTTGTGTGAAAAAGATGGATCATCACTGTCCGTGGATAAACAACTGTGTCGGATGGGCTAACCATGCTTACTTTACCTATTTTCTTGCTTTTTCGATAATTGGCAGCTTCCATGCCGCCATCGTACTGACATGTTCCTTCTACCGTGGTATTCACCGTTACTGGTACCTTACGCATGGCCTTGTACACCTAGCAACTGTTCAGTTTGGCCTGGTCAGTATTATTTTCTGCATCTTCAGCCTTGGCTTAGCCATCGGAGTCGTTATCGCCTTGGGAATGTTACTCTACTTCCAGGTAAGGCATATCTTGACTAAAATTTTTCCCTTTATTTAATCGCCTTTTGGTTTCAGTTAAAATCGATTGTGACCAACCAAACAGGTATTGAAGGGTGGATCGTCGAGAAGGCGATATACCGTCGTGATAAGAATGCGGAACAAGACTCGTTCGTGTATCCTTATGATCTAGGAGTGATAAATAACATTAAACAAGTTCTAAATATGTCCTGTGCACCAGTCGGCGATGGCATCACGTGGTCAGTGGTCGAGTCATGTGATCAATACACTCTTACTGTGAGCAACGACGGTAAATCATTTAATAAATTTTGATTAATTCTTTTGGTTTGGTCTTTTCAGAGAGAGCAATTGGCTCAGAAGTTTGAAAAACGGGCGAGAACGAAGACTTTTTCGGTCGTTCGGCCAGCTACAGGAAGATTTTTGCCAATCTTCTCACAAGGATTCCGCGTGGGTATGTCGCCACCATGCACTGATGAAGCTCGGATATGCTTGATTCCCGGCGACATAGTTAAAGTCACAAGGTTCCGTAAACACTGGCTGTTCGGCGAGCGCGTTGTCGAAGATGAGAGCAAAGAAGCCGAGCGAAAAGGACCGATTCGCGGTTGGTTTCCTAGGCGTTGTGCCGTAGAACTCATCGAACCGGGACAACCTGCCGAGAAAGAAAAAGAAAACAATAAGAAGACAAATGGAGTAGCGAATCATCACAATCATCATGTGAACAAGAAGAAAGTTAACTAAGCCTGGTTTCAATACGGAACGACTACGGAGATATGAGAATTTCAAGGCTAACGCACTTAATTTCAAGCCGCGACAAATTCACTGTAGAACTCCGCCAAATCGGGAAGGGACGACGTACCATGGTTGAGTAGAAGCTCTCGCTCGGGCGGATGTGTTGCAATTTGTATAATAACAAGTACGTAGATGTATGGACGTAAGAAACTATGTGTTAGGGTACTTATTCATGAGTTAGGTGATATATACGTGTGAATATTTATATATTTTCTATTTTAGAAATCAAGTGTAGACATAAATGCAAATATATTCCAATAAAGCGTAACTAGTATGATTAGGAGACGTTGATGCTTTTCTTTTGTTTCCTTATCTAGACGTAAGAGAATGACGATAACGTTTAGGTAAGTTGAAGGAAGGAAGGTTTAATAAACCCGCTTGTGGAATCGGATTACGTACCTGGTACCACCTCATCTGCAACATGTAATCATGGTTCGAGTAAGAAAACTTCTGGGTATTTTGTCCGGTAAGGAGCGGCACGCGCCAATCTCCTTTTTTTTCGGGTAAATAACAACGTGGCCCTCAAAGTGGGAGATTGGGCTTAGAGGAACATCATCTATTGCTTTGAAACAACCAACAGCTTCGGATATGAATGGATCTTATGTTGACGGCCGTCGTACTCGTTTGGAAAGGTCCCTTAAAAGACCAGTTGCGACCGGACAACTACAATAAAAAAACAGCCCTAAACTGCTGAACGGATAATCAGCGGATTAAAAATAACCCCTATTTGGGTGGGATTTTGTTATCCAAGGCAGACTTAGGCAAAAACTTGTAAACTTCCGTTAGATCTACTAGTTGTATTGGCTACTCTGTCCATTTGGGTTAAGACCCATTCGGAACACCTGTCCGTAGTGGCCTTATTAATGCTGTCGCGTTGACAGTATCTAGTCAGTTCCTTTTGGGTGAGAATCCGAACCTGGATTCTGACTGATAGCGAATGGTTGGGAGTAGTTCGAGGCCAAGCCCGTTGGGATGAAAACCCGAGTCGGGGCTTTCTGTTGTTGGCTTGAGCCCTCGAGTGTGGTTATAACGCTTGAACAGACTCTTCCGGGTTAAAACCCAAATCGGAGTGCTAGTCACGCGGCATTTATCTATGGAGAAGGTACTGATAAAACTTGGTTAACCTCGTATGGGCTAAAACCCGAGTCGGAGTATTAATCTGCGTCTTACAAACCTCTACTTACCGTTTTACTCGCCGAGCGACAACTCCAGCTAATGTAGGCCACGCCACTCGTACTTCGCTTATAAACGAAGTGTTTCTAAAAATAATTATTTTTCTTTAATTTTTCCCGTGAAGTGTCATGTAGTGTTGCGTTACTCATACAAGATGCACTACAAACGTCCCATACATCACTACAAAAATGTCCCAACACCTCAAAAAAATTATTTTTCCCACTTCAATTCCTGGCATAGTCAAGGCACCTCAAGTCCTCATGTCCCATACACCACAAAAATATCCCAACACCTCAAAAAAAATATTTTTCCCACTTCAATTCTTGTCATAATCAAGGGCACCTCACGACTTTTGCATTAGTACATATTGCAAGCTATTAATGGGACATGTGACAAGATGTAAAGGGTGTATTTTATAGAGGTATAGAACTTTGAAATGGAATAAAACAAAGATGATTTTTTTAAATTGACATGAAACTGACTTTATTCGAAAGATAATCTTCTGACATTATAACTTAAAAATAATTTCTGGCATATGACCGCCCAAAACAAGATTGCCGTTGATCCCAATTTTCATAAGCGAATTTTGTTTAGCGATGAAGCTCACTTTTGGTTGAATGGATACGTCAATAAACAAAACTGCCGTATTTGGAGTGATGATAATCCTCAAGTTTATGTTGAGGCACCGTTACATCCACAAAAACTGACTGTTTGGTGTGCGTTATGAGTTGGTCCGTACTTTTTTTATAAACGATGCTGGCCAGAACGTTACAGTCAACGGTGACCACTATAGAGCCATGATTACTGACTTTTTCGTTCATCAATTAAACAACCATGATGTGCAGGAGCTGTGGTTTCAACAAGATGGCGCAACATGTCACACAGCTCGTGCCACAATTGATTTATTGAAGGAAACGTTTGGTAAACGCATAATTTCACGTTACGGACCCGTGAATTGGCCTCCAAGATCCTGCGATTTAACGCCGCTTGACTATTTTCTGTGTGGATATGTGAAGTCGCTAGTCTACACCGATAAACCCGAAACGATTGACCACTTGGAGGACAACATCCGCCGCGTTATTGCCGATATACGGCCACAAATGTTGGAAAAAATCATTGAAAATTGGACCTTCAGATTAGACTACGTCCGAGCCAGCGGTGGCGGTCATATGCCAGAAGGTATATTAAAATTATAATGTCAGAAGATTATCTTTCGAATAAAGTCAGTTTCATGTCAATTTAAGAAAATCATCTTTGTTTTATTCCATTTCAAAGTTCTATACCTCTATAAAAAACAACCTTTACCTCAAATGAGGTGGGACAATGTACCACTTCACTCCCTCAAATGAGTACCTCATACAAACTCAATAAAGATGCGTGTCCTACCCAACACTAGTGTCATGACGCCTTAAGATCAATACTGCTTTGTTGTAGTCGCGAAACTCCACTCTGACAGCACAACAATTATTAGTCTTCTTGTTGTTATGGTCGTTGTTGTTGTTGTAGACTTTCTCCTGTCTGTTGTCGTCGTGATATACTATCCGTATGTGAAGATTAACCGTAGGTTCTCTAGTGATTGACTTAGCCATATGCCTCGGGTTTTTATAATGTTACGCTGGACGTAACATAAAAAAGTGAAAGAAATCGCGGGTCTTAAAAAGAATAAACCCTAATTAACTTGAAAGACAGAGAGGGGCGCGAACTTTTTGACACTCAAGAAAAGCTACAAATGTAGAAAGACTACATTGAATAACTATTCTCGGACGAAAGAGAACTACTGGACTCCCACAACGGGCCAGAAGGATCGAACATTCTAATAGAAGAAGTCGAGAAGATAATCTTAGAAACTAAATGTAGGAGAGGTGCAGGCCTAGACGCTTTACCGAACGAAGTTTTCAAATTAATTAAGGACGAAAATATAATGAAATTAATTTTGTTTTTGTTTTTAATTCATTTTTATTCATAATTTCTTAGATCTATTTTACCCTAGACAAAAATGCTTAAAAACTAGCTTAACTATCTTAACAATCTAGATATCTTACTGGCCCTAGGCGGACACTCTAAAATAGACATAACAACTTAAATCTATGTCTTTCGACTAATATCAACTTACCACTAACATTACTATATCTAGCTTAAGCTAAGAAAAATGTTTTTTTATTAAAAACTTAGCATATGATCATTTTTTGTCTTCTTTTCCTTTTTTTTCCGGCGTCGTTATGGTCAGAAGTGTAGGACCATAACCTTCCCACTTAACTGCATTCCTACTGGTCCGCTTGTGGGGTCCGCCGGTTTGACCTCAGAAAGTAGCGGCAGGCTTCCCGGTTTGGGATTACTTCATCGCTGAGGCCAATCAAATGCTGGTGTTTTTGCATTTGTTTGCACCTATTGTTTTTCGGCCTGCCTTTTTTGCGTGTTGAAATTGGAATGTTGATTGATAACGCCGTTTGGACGGGGTTCAAAGGATCTCTCCTTTGAACATGGCAATACCAACTGAGTCGGTCGCGCTCTATCTTTCTTGTGATGGTTTCTTTTACGTGGAGGCTTCCTCGGATCTTTAAACTTCTAATTCTGTCACGCTTTGTTACTCCCGCTGTCATGCGAAGCATCTTCATCTCAGCTGCCGTTAATTTGCTCTCATACTTTTTGTGCATTGTCCAGCATTGTGAGACGTATGTGAACGCCGGACATACAACTGAAGTGTAGAGCCTTCCTTTCAGCTTAGGGGGCATTTTTCCTTCACAGAAGATGGCCACTTCATCCACCCTACGCTTACGCGATGGTTGATGTCGTCATCGCAAGTTGCTTCTTTATTAATCATAGATCCCAGATATTTAAACTTTTCACACTTGGGAAGTACTCTTCCATTCAAGTAAATGTCTGGAATAGGCTGATGAGGGTCAGAGAACGGGCAGCACAGATACTCTGTCTTCTTTGAACTAATACGATACCCGTGTCCCTCAAAAATGTCCACCCACACATCAAGTGCTCGACGCCTGATCATAACTTATAATGGCTCCATCGTCAACAAAGAATAGCTGGTGCACATTGGGGTCCGTCACTTTTCCTTCAAGCAAGCAATCAAGGACTGCTATAAAAAGCAGTGGGCTGAGGACGCTCCCTTTGATTGCGAACTCTTCGGTGACTCCTGCGGTGCATCTTACTCTTGTCGTTGCTCTCTTGTACATGTCCATGATCACTCGCACGTAGGTTTCTGGAACTCCTTTTTGTCTTAGCGCTACCCATAAAAGATCTCTTGGTTGCCGGTCAAAGGCCTTCTCGAAATCAACCAACACCATATGCAAGTCCTTTGACGAATCACGATGCTTTTCCATCATGACCCTTATACTTTGGATTGCATCTGTTGTTGATTTACCCGAGACAAACCCGCACTGGTCATCAGATAGTCGTATTATTTTCCGCAGTCGGCTATCTAATACCCGTTCAACGATCTTCATGGTGTGCGACATCAGCTTGACAGAACGGTAGTTATCACAATTTCGCGTATCACTTTCCTTTGTGCAAAGGATCTTCTTCCTTTCCCTCCATGATCATTTTTTGTATTATATATAAAACTTAAGCCTACCTTAATGTAACTAAACCTAACTTATTCTACCTTAACTAAAATATATATGTATATATTATATAAAATATATATATATAAATTATATACATAATATACATACATTTAATATATATATCTTTTTTTTTTGTTTTTTTGTTTTACAATATATATACCCTACTACTACCTACCCCACCCTACCTTACCCTACCCTAGCCTATGTAAGCCTGCCATTGGTGTTAGGCAGGCCATGCCTTGAAGAGGCTGAAGCTCTCAAAGTGTCCACTGATGTAGCCCCTTCCAGCCACCAAAAGCGTTGATGCTGTCGGACTACGTTTCCTCGATCCCGGCGTGAGACCGATCTACAGAACCTGAGACGCTCGGGCTCACGGAGCGCGACATCGGGTTCGTAGAGGAATCGCAGTTCCACGGAATTGCGACCCACGCGTGGAAGATAAGCGGTACCGCCAATCTATCCTGGATCAGCCCACATCTATCTAAATAGAGGAATGCTTCTTGCGGCACAAAGCCATTAAAGCGCACTCTCTCGTGATATAAATCGTTGGGTAGTAAGCCCCGAAGATCAGGCTATTGACCGAAGTCATTGCTCTCGCAACGTGGCTTCGAATCAGTTTGATCAAAAAATTATCTATCCGTACAATCCTGGCCCTATTGTATAGGACCTCGTTCGGGTAAAATTTCGTGTACTCAGATTCGGGTGTCCTATGTAACACCCGAATCCTTTCCATTAAGCTGGCTCTCACATTGAACCAGACGGGACATCCATAGGCAACCATGGGCCTGATTAAGGCCATGTAACAGATTACCTTCACCCTAGAATCAAGTTGGCTGCTATGAAACAGCCATCTTGTCAGAGCGAAAGCGCCCCGGGCCCTTGCCAGAGCAGCATCAACATGTTTGTCAAAATATAGATACTGATCCAGCACGATCCCAAGGTATCTGACTACACTTTGTCTCGCCAGTGGACGTCCGTCCGGTCCTAAAATTAAGAACCTGCGCCAGTTTTTTCTAGTGTCCCGAGAGGCCCTAGACAAAGGCGTTCTGAACAATATATGTAGATTTTGATTTCTGGAAGTTGATTTGCAAATTCCAGTCATCACAATACTGCATAATTTTTTCGAAGTCACGCTGCAGAAGAATAACAATAACGTCGATCGTTGGACATGATCTGTACTCGATTAGGTCGTCTGCGTACGCTATTGAATGATGAAGAGAAACTAGCAGATCGCTTAGGTAAATGCTGAAAAGGATCGACGAATTTACCGTACCCTGTTGCAATCCATTTTTGATTTCAAATGTTTGAGTAGAAGTCACGTTGGCAATTTTCACTACGAACTTTCTACCTGTTAACATGTCAAAAATCATATATAGCAGTAGTTTACTTATGCCCAGCCGACTGAGCTTGTAATAAAGACCTTCTAACCATACGGTGTCGAAGGCTTTTTCCAAGTCAATCAGACAGGCACCCGTGCATTGGTTCTTGCATTTATTCCATTGGACATCCGACACAAGCTTCGACGCGGCATGAATAGTGTCATGCCCCACTCTGAAACCGAATTGGTTATCCGGGATGATTTTATTGTCCTCAGCCCATTTAGACAGGGCTCTATGGACCACCTTCTCGAAGACCTTGCTGACACTCGGAAGGAGACTTATTGACCGGAGATTTTCCGGGTTAGATGTGTCTTTACCCCTCTTGGGAATTGATTACACCACCGCTGTCTTCCAGTGCACTGGATAATATACATTATTCAGTGCATTGTTGAACAGGAAATGAAATTAATTAATGTATTTAATGACATTTACAAATATGGCAAACTTCCAGATGATTGGTTAAAATCCACTTTTATAACACTTCCAAAGGATAAAATCAATGTTCCGACTACAGAACGATCAGCTTAATGAGTCTCGCATTAAAGATCTTTGTAAAAATTATTCACAAGCGTATATATAAAAAGTTAGAAGAAGGTATTAGTCCAAAGCAATTTGGTTTTAGGAACGGACTCGGTCGCCGCGAAGCACTCTTTGCCTTTAGCATGTTACTTCAAAAAAGCTTAGAAATGAAAGTCTTTGCCTCCCATGTGGATTATGAAAAGGCATTTGACAAAGTACACCGCAAAAAAATTATCGAAGCCCTAAATAATCCGAACTAAAAACATAGACAAAGACGAAAGAAGAATAATCGAGCATTTATACTGGGATAAAAAGCTAAAATTATTATTGAAGGTAAGGAATCCGATGAAATACAGATTCGTAGAAGTGTAAGGCAAGGTAGCATCGTGTCTCCTTTACTTTTCAATATGTACGCTGAGCGAATTTTTAAAGATGCAACATTAGAGTACGACACGACGACGGGATCAAAGTTATTGGAGTACGAATAAAGTTAATATTTTTGTATTTTAATTGCTTGAAAAAGTATTTTACAATATAATATGTACTTGATTCTGTTTGGGCAGAGCCTTCTGTTATGAACTTATGAACTGACTTATGCTCTACCTTAAATACTAATCATCTTGCTGGGTCAGGTAACGGGTTGGCTTGGCAGTGCATCATAGATGAGTAGGTGTACTGTGGTAGGTCAGGTGACGAGTTGACTGGAATGTGCTGTGTGGATCGAAAGGTGTCGATTAGACGATGATGTGCATGGGAACGAGTGAAGATTTGTTTTGCGCGTGGGTAACATGCGCTTGGAGCGTGCTTTCTTCATATGGGAACAGGGTGACCAGATGTTTGTGAATTGAATGAGGAATTGGCGTGCATTGAGTTAACAGATATGTTAAGTTAAACATTTTTGTCATCCACTAAATCCTCCCGAATTCCCACTAGCACACTTATCCATGTCACTAAACCCATTCTACTATCAAAAATCGGTTTGGCTATATACGAAAATGCCCGAAATCAACGCTCCAAATTCTAAGACCACCTAAATGCTTTCCCCAAAACACCTATAAAAAAACATACTCACAGAAGCCGGCCTCCCACACATCGGCAACGCACCGATTTCCACCATTTCTATAAACCTTTTAAAACGTACAGGCGTCCCCAAATACCCCTCAAACACTTTTAATGCCTTGACCTTGGTTCGGCACATATTCTTCCTATTGTCCGAAAATCAAACTTCACCATAAAACACCCACCTTGTCCATTACTAAGTGATGCTATTAACACCAAACTCTCAACATTCAAGAAGCAAAAAACCCCGAAAGAAATCTACACACAAACTTTCAAGGAACTCGTAAGCTCATACGTGGAAACCTCAAGGTACATCATATACTATATGTCCGCGGCTTCATAACTGATACCTGCACCAGCTATGCTATCGTAGACGACACCGGACAAGTGTTATGCGCCGCAAAGCTCCCGGGTTAGCTTTCGATTTTTTCCATAGAAGCTTTGGCCCTTCTAGAATCAACAAAAGTTCTTAACTCTGTCCGCAAAAATATTATAATTTGCACAGATAGCCTCTCTACTGTTGGCGCGGTAATGAAAGTAAACGATCACTCTAACATGATTAATAAAATACGGGACAATATCATAAAAATGCAACACAAATTAAAAATTATCTGGGTACCAGAACATGCACTTATAAAAGGTAACGAACCAGCTGATCGTGCGGCGAAGAATGCATTCTCGAGATCAAGTCTGACAACATACTTCCCCCCCAAAAAAGATTTCAATATATGTATACACTCCCAATGGAAACGTAAAAGAAACGAAGCATCAACCCGAAGGCCATTCCAACCGTTTGCCCTTCAAACACAACACCTTTGATGAATAAATGCTCAAGCAACCCATGGCCATCTTCTAAACAAGGACAACCCCTCCTAGCTGCCACCTATGCCAAACTAACTGGATATACAGGGTGTCCCACGAGCAGTGTGCCAAAAAGCTAGAGCGTGTAGGTCTGGTCAAGACAAGAAAAAAATCGTACGGGAGGGGGGGTCTATTCCCCCCCGTTTAGCCGGGAGGGGCAATTTTCTAAAAAATTGACTTAATTTGGAAAAAAAATTATTAAAAATCAACAGTTACATCCACAATGCCGTGATATACTTTTTTGTAAAGCCAGAAACCTCTTCTTTCATCTTGTTTTTAAACGAAGCTGTTTTAAGGAATAGTTTTTGAGAAATTAATTTTCAAACTCAAAATTTTGAAAAAAAAATGAAAAAAAAAATTTTGAACTATTTTTTTTCAAAATTGGATGTAATTAAGTACTATTTTTTTTGTCAAAAATTCAATTCTCTTATTAGTTTTTAGTCAAAAACAGAAAACCGGATGCAGAAATGTCTTGTAGTTTTTGAGAAATTAAAAAAAAACCCAACTCGAACCATTGTTTTCTAAGAAAAACCTTTTTTTTGATTTTAACGCGGCTGGACTTGTAGGCAAATTAATGTATTATTGACCTCTTTTTTATTATTTTTAAAAAATTCGGAGTCTTATGAGGATACAATAAAGTGACACCGTATTGGAATAACCCTAGATTAATCCTTTTTTTCATTGATAACGCCTGAAAACTGACCTACGTCTGTGTCCGCCCGCCGCCGATGGGTTCTACCCGCTAGGACCTTAAGACAATAAAACCGCAATTTTTCTTTATTGAAAAACAAAATATTTGCAACCCAAATGTAAATAAAAGCCATCGCATTTTTAATAAAAAACCATTTCCAAATTGGATGTTAACTCATCAACACATTACGATGTCAAACTCATACTCTCGAGAAGAATTAACGGACATGCACTTCTGCTACGGTTTAGCTAATGGTCGAGATCGTGAAGCCGAAAGACTCTACGCTGAAAGATATCCCAATCGGAGGTGTCCCAGTCGTAGCATGTTTTCAAAAATCCACCGACGTCTGCGAGAGCACGGAGTGCTAGAGCATCGAAGAAGCGAAAGATCAGTTACAGATGGATCAGAAATCTTAGATGAAAGAATTTTGGAATTGGTCCGACGTAATCCCTCCCTTAGTACAAGGAGGATAGCTATTATGCTTGGAGTGTCCAAATCTAGAGTATGGAGAGTGCTTCATACCGAAAACTTACACCCGTACCATTTTAGGCCAGTTCAGGAACTCAAACGACAAGTTTTTGAGAGCAGAATTTTGTTGATCATTACTGCTTCGAGATGAAACTGAACGAAAAATAGTTTCGTAAGGATATTCTGGACGGATGAAGCATAGTTTACCAGAGATGGGGTTACTAACTTCCACAATTTGCATCATTGGAGTAGCACCAATCCACACAACAAAAAACAAAATAAATCACAACACCGCTTTAGCTGTAATGTTTGGCTTGGTATTGTTGGACAAACTGTAATCGGGCCCCGGTTTTTGAATGCATGCCGTTATTAATGGAGAATCATACCTGCAGTTCCTACGAGACCTTTTGCCCGATTTGATAGACAACGTTCCTTTGGCCATAGCAGATAATTTAATCTACCAGCAAGATAGAGCACCAGCACAATACAGCTTACGGGTTAGAACCTGGCTGGATCAGTTGGATCGGAAGAAGGGGCCCCACGGAATGGCCACCTAGATCACCAGATTTAACTCCTCTAGATTTTTATGTGTGGGGATTCATGAAGAATTATGTTTGCCAAGTGGAAATAGTATCTTTGGAACAACTGAAAGAACGGATTGAAGTCGCTGGAGTCAAATTGCAGGAAAATTTGTCAAGCATAGACTTATGTGCAGCCATTAGAAGGAGATATAATCTTTGCCTTCTAAAAAATGGGGATCATATTGAAAACTCCGATTTTTTTTAAAATAATAAAAAGAGGTCAATGTTTCATACATTAATTTGCCTACAAGTCCAGCCGCGTTAAAACCAAAAAAAAGGTTTTTCTTAGAAAAAAGTGGTTCGGGTTTTTTTTTAATTTCTCAAAAACTACAAGACATTTCTGCATCCGGTTTTCTGTTTTTGACTAAAAACTAATAAGAGAATTGAATTTTTGACAAAAAAATTAGTACTTAATTACATCCAATTTTGAAAAAAAATAGTTCGAAATTTTTTTTTTCATTTTTTTTTTCAAAATTTTGAGTTTGAAAATTCATTTCTCAAAAACTATTCCTTAAAACGGATTCGTTTAAAAACAAGATGAAAGAAGAGGTTTCTGGCTTTACAAAAAAGTATATCACGGCATTGTGGAAGTAACTGTTGATTTTTAATAATTTTTTTTCCAAATTAAGTCAATTTTTTAGAAAATTGCCCCTCCCGGCTAAACGGGGGGGAATAGACCCCCCCTCCCATATGATTTTTTTCTTGTCTTGACCAGACCTACACGCTCTAGCTTTTTGGCACACTGCTCGTGGGACACCCTGCATATTTGACATAAAACACCTTACAACAGATTGTCCAACAATAAACCAACTTCGTGCAACCCTTTCCAACAAAAACCTTATCCACCTCCTATCCAACCCCTCCGATCAAAATATAAAAATTGTATATAAACTTTTAAAATAACTCAAATTAAATAACCATATTTAAATTGTCACCCTAATCTTCATCTTATAACCCTATTAGTATACAAAACAGCCGAAGGCCTTAGCAGCTAGTGTTTTACAAAACATGTTAAAGGTAAATTTATTTACCTTTAATAATAGTAATAATAATAATATGCTGATGATTCTGTTGTATTAGTAGCAAGTGATATCAATGAATTAAACCTAATGACGAATAAGCTTAACTCCTTAAGCAACGATTTTGTATTGAAAATCAACGCCAATAAAACAAAGTCCATTGTCTTCGACGGAAAGCTTCCAATTTTTTACAAATCAATGGTTACTAGTAGTGGAAAGAGCTAATACCATACGATGTTTGGATACTATGAGAAACAACACCGCTAACCCAAATAAAGAAATTCAATACAGGATAGAGCAAGCAAGGACAGCTTTCTGTAAAATGAAAACGACTTTCACTAATAGTGATATTAACCTGGCATTGAAATTAAGGCTAGTAAATAGTTTTTTGTTTAGGTTGGGGAATAATAAATCACTGGCTAGTATAAGAGGCATGTTCTATTTCAAGTCTGCATAATTGCCTGATAAGATGTTCAGCATTGAAATAGAATCTACTAAATTGGGTCTGAGGTTACGTCTTCGTGAAAATATCACCTTTCGCAGCCATCATTTAAAAACTCAGAGATCGTCTACTTAGGCTTACTTGTGATAAGCGTCAAAGACTATAGGTAAACGCTACTTCCTTGAACTCAAGAAGTAATTGAGAAATAATATCAGTAGGCAACTATTTACAAAATCTTAATTTTCCTGGACCTTATCGAAAAGTGACCTTTGGCAGTTGCGTGAGGTAAATATTGAAAGAATCATTAGTCCCGCCTATGTAAACGGATGATACAACTGCCAATTCGTATAAGGGCTATACCGCCATATCGGCAACTTGTAATTTTAATGATGACAGGGCCATAAAAAGCTGAGGGACGCAATCTATCTCGAGAAATAAAGGTACAAAAGACGACGGTATTTATGGTGACACCCAGAGGTAAATAGCCACCGTCTAACTGGATGTACGACATTAAAAGCAGGCATTAAGCAGTTCAACGAAATATTTCCTATATTTGGCTGCAGATATTCATTGTCCTAGGCTTACTCCCCATTGGTCTAGTATCCTTTTCATACATTGCTCTCTTGTTTTTAGCCGCACATTTATTGTCCTCATTGTCGCTTTTTTATTTCGAAGGACATGGCTGACTTCTCTTCTCAGTGTTTGATATATTATTCGCTCGATCTCTACTTGAAGTCTTAGAACATTACAGGCTTTTACTTTTTCCTCGTAGTCTTCATCGAACCATGGCTTTCCTTTGGAGGTTTTGCAGTCGCCTAGTTTGTTTCCCGCTGCTTTCTTTTCAATACTTTTTGTAGACCATATTAATTCTATTAGTTTCTATGCCACCTAGTAGGGCAAACTGGTTTTTAATCATATTCTGGCCTTGATGTTGGATACGAGGTTACTTTGACTTTTCAACGTTGAATTTTTGTTCAGATATTTCTGTGTTTCGCTTTTGTGAATTTGGATTCGGTTTTGGATTCTGGCGATGGTTACGATGTGCCCTTCGTCTTTTTTTCCCGATAGACGATGTGCGTTCAGCAGTACATTCAGAATGCGTATGGTATTTGAGGACAAATTGAAATTTAAATTAATTTGCTCAATTTTTTTTGTTGAAAAATCATTCAATAAAATCACCGATAACGGCAATAACTTGCTCAATTCTGGCCCGGAAACGATTGCGTGCCCGAATGGATAGTTCTCTCTTTCCGAGTTTTTGTCGACATAAACTGTCCTCTGCGCAAAACTTTGTGGATTAGGCTCTTCGAGGCCCCCCGTAATGGCTCTCATTGATTTCGAAGGGTTTTCGCCAACTCAATTTTTTGCTTTTTTACTTGCTAAATTGTGTAGTTCTTATAGTGTCGCAACGTTCCTCATGTTTTTTTACGCTTTGCAACAGATTCTGTGTAACCTTACGTGCGAAAGATTTGGCTCAATTCAGAAAATTGGATATTTCTAAATCAGTATAGCGATGATAACAGTGTGTCTTTTCATTTCTTGGGTTAGGTAACATTCTTCCATTGATAAATAAAAAACAATTACCTTAAGAAATGAATACCACTGAAATGGATGTCCGTAAATACGTACTTTGTAGTTCTTGAGAGTGTCTTTTCATGTGAACGCCTGAAGCCGCTAGTAAATCAGCTGATAGGTCCTTATTAGTATAGCTTCAGGCCAGAAAGTCCCCCATCGATCAAATCTTCAAATTACGGTGAAGGTTTGAGTGTAATTAGAGACGAGTTATGCAACGCCATGCCTATTTTTGAAATCCCTGCTAAGCTCGTCAGACTATGCAGGATAGCTCTTTCATTCGAGTCGGTGCAGACCTAACCGAATAGCTTTGATGTCAAAAAAGGATTTGCGCTGTCGTGTGATTTTTTCAACATTATTTCAGAAATAATTGTGTGAACCTCACTGACCAGGACAAGAGGCACAATATATGTATTTCAAATCGTCACAACTTTTCACTTACGCGGATGACATTGGCGTAATTGGAAGAACTCAGCGAGTTGCCAATGAATCGTTTACGAGTATTGAGGCGAAAGATATAAAAAATGGCGCAGAAGTATGAACCCTATCAGGAGTAGATGATGAGGCCTTTGGCCGTTTTGAGAGAAAGATTTTGCCTGTGATTTTTTGTCCTATAAACACAGACGGAGGATGGAAAAGATTCAAAGCATTTTTTTTTTTTTTTTTGGTTGGAGACTTCTCTATCTGTTGGAGCAGACGCAAATACTGGTCCATTGTACTATCAGGCACCTTTTTATATTGTCGTGAGGAGAAAAGTGAGGAGGAGCTTCGGTGATGTAGATCTAAGAGATCCGGCACACACCACGTCGGCCTCAAGGGTACGCCACCGTGCGCGAGCGAAAACGGGACAGTCGTAGAGAAAGTGTTCATCCTCCTCGCATCATACAGCACAGGTAGGCGTCTCACTGATGCCAAGCACCTAAAATTGCTTGGCAAAAGTGTAATGGCCCGTAACGATGCTCGCAAGCCTTCCGTATTGATTTCTCCTTAAGGATAAGTGCGTACGCGCTTAGTCATCATGAATCCTGGATATTCCCTCCATCTACGACTGTGTGCATTAAAGACCCAATCGTTGATACCGGATTTGACCGTGGAAACAGGTCGATCTAAGGTAGGCTGTCGAAAGTAGCTTTGTCATGAGCCCAGTCAGGCGTCTACAGATTGATCGCCTTAGGCTACGGCCACTCAGTGAGCGATGAATGACTGAGCGATTGAGCGACAAAAAAAAATTAAAGCATATCAAGTCGTATGGCGGTAGCCACGTTAGCCCTGAGCGACTAGCGATTTTGCATTTTGCTAAGCGACAGAGCGACAGATTTTTTTAGTGAATCGCTGAGCGACGACGTGACCTGACAACTAAACTGGATGGCAGGATATAAAGAACATAAAGATAAAAATGTTACCGAGAAGCAGTGGGTGTAACGCTATGATCGCCCCCCGACTCTCAATACCATATTCTCATCAACAAAAGGGTTTAGGAATTTTAATCCGGTAAGATTAGGCTGGTTGGATTTCAGATCAATATCGAACATCTGCCTTTGTACGAGCCTTACAGCATACTTCAAGGACCCGTCGATCTCGCTGGTTGTTAGAGCTGATGGCTCCGCTATCATTTATGAACTCCGTGGATGCTTGCATAGGAATACGAATCTTTTCAGGTAAGCAAGGAAACGGATTTGAATGACGTTCAATTAGCATGTCTGATTATACATCTGTTTCGAGGACAACTCCAGTTGACAAAGTGGATGAGGTTTCCAAAATCATGGAGGACGTCGACGAGTCGTGGGTTCAATTTAATTCAATTCAAACTACTGACGCTGTTGAACAAATTGCCTCCGAATTCGCTTATCAAGGATTCAATCCGAAATCGATTCGGAGTCTCATCGTGAGCGTTGAGAGCAGGAAGAACGAACTGCTCATGATGGTAGGAACCTTAGTACCCAGCTAAGCGACAAAGCTAATGCGGCTTTAGCAAAGTTATCTACCATTTGGAAGCAGCTAGGGGTTTCTCTACTCCTCCAACTTCCATTACTTTGTCTTTGTCTCAACTCGTTTTCAGAAGTTGCATTGCATTTTTTACTAAAGAAACCAAACCACTACCGGACAATCCCGACACAAACTATGATTTCATTGGGCCATTCTAACTTCCCTAGTTGCTTTAGGGAAGGGTTTATTCAACCTTAAATCCTTTGCAAATAAAGAAGGACTCATGCTTAGCATATCTAGTAGAAGAGAACATTGTACTACCAAGGGAAGATATTTTAATCTTAGGGATTAGGAACCTATCGATCTAGGTTCTGAGGCCACATTTATCACAGAATCAGCAGCCCAACTCATGTTGAAGTGTCAGGGCTAGGGAAGGTCAACAGTGGACCATGCCATCGGTATGCGAATATATCGTTTGGGTCTCTACACTCTAGCTTTGAAACGACTACTGACTGGCCTTCTCCCAGCCGACAAACTGAACTTCGACTAATAGGGCCACATCAAGGAATTGGATCTGCCTGACCCACTTTTCCATCGACCAGCGAAGGTAGATATACTTGTGGGCAGCGATGTCTCTGGTGATTTTCTTCCTCCTGAGTTCTTAAAGGGAAATGGGGGTCTCCTTTGCCCAGAAAATCCAGCTAGGCAAGATCTTGTTAGGCAGGATAGCCTGTACAAATCGGTCGGGATATTTGCGAAGGTTTATAAGTGATAAACACGACTTTCAAATAAAAAGCTACGACGAACAGAATTTGACAGTGGCATTTTTGCAATCAATCGCTCAGCGATGTCGCTGAGTAAATGGACATCAGTCACTCAGACTAGTCGCCCGATCGCTCGTCGCCCACTGCGTCGCCGCAGCTTAAGATGGCTAGGCTATGAAGAGCGAATGGGCACCACAGCTCCAGCCCGAAGTCTTCGAATTTAAACCCGGGGCACGACGGAGTAGGGGACGGTCGCATTTAAGGTGACGCACACAACTGGAGAACCTCAACCAAGAGAGGGTTGGCTGAGGCCTAGGCTCACCCCGAACTGTAATTCCCGTTAGTAAGTACGAGGGTGGTCCGATAAGTACTTAGCCTACAAAAGAAAAACAAACATTTTGGAGAAATGGCGATTTATTTTTCAATATAGTCTTCTTTTAGCTCTTTACACAGCGATGCTCCAACTTCTTTAACCCGTCTGAAAAATACGTTTTCTCGAGGTCTGCAAAGTAGGCCTCCGTGGCGGCGATGACCTCCTCATTCGACTGAAATTTCTGCCCGCCAAGTGACTTTTTCAAGTTTGACAACAAAAAGAAATCGCACGGGGCCAAATCTGGAGACTAGGGTGGATGGGGCAGCAGTTCGTAGCCCAATTCGACCAATTTGGCCGTGGCGAGGGCGGAGGTGCGAGCGCGTTATCATGGTGGAAGAGTAATTTTTTCTTCGCCAAGTGGAGCCGTTTTTTCTTCAATTCGGTGTCGAATCGGCCCAATAACTTGACATAGTACAGCCCTCTGATCGTTTCTTCAGGTAGTCGATGTTGATCACACCTTGTGAATCCCAGAAAACGGAGGCCATCACCTTTCCGGCCGATGGGACAGTCTTCGCCTTCTTCGGAGCACATGCGCCGGGTGAAGTCCACTGTTTCGACTGTTCCTTGGTCTCTGGTGTGTACCAGTGGATCCATGTTTCGTCGACTGTCACGAAACGTCGCAGAAACTCCTTCGGATTGCGCTTAAACAGCGTCAAACACTGCTCTGAGGTGGTCTCACGGTTGCGCTTGTTGTCCGGAGTGAGCAAACACGGCACCAATCGCGCCGACAGCTTTCTCATGCCCAAAAATTTCATGCAGGATATGACCCACGCGATCTTTTGAAATGCCTACTGTCAATTGGCGATCCGCCAATACGAGATCGTGGCCGTTTTCGGAGCAACTGGACGTGGCTCATCAAAAACCGACGTGCGACGACGTTGAAACTCGTTAAACTAATTTTTGATGGTCGCCATCGAAGGAGAAGAGTCACCGTACACAGCATCCAAACGCTCTTTGATTTCGCTGCGCGATTTCAAGAATCGAATCATAAAATCCGCGGACACTCCCGCTTCCACACGCGGTCAAAACAAAACTACCAGTCCGATCCGGCTGAAATTTCGACAGTAGGCGTCCACTAAAATGTACTACACGATGCTCTTGTGATACTAGCGCCATCTGGCGGTAATGCTAAGTACTTATCGGACCACCCTCGTAAGTTAATTACAGAGGGAACCTCGGGACATTTCTTCTTGTACCGCTGCGATATCCAATTTATACTTACTAATCTCATTGAGTACTGTTTGAAAATGGTGGAACATTTAGTAAAAAACTGTGTTTTTATATAAATATAAATTTTATTAATTTTATTTCGCCACACGCAGTATAAATTATTATTTGTATCTGCTCCGTTCCTGTCTCCTATTCGCAATCCTCTTTGCATTCTCTATATTCATTTCTATTTTAGTGGTTAATTGTTATCTCACTATTTTCATATTTAATTAAAACTCGTTCGAATATAAAGAAAAAGTTAACTAAAGTTAAAAAATAAATATAAACAAACTGATTTACGCAACACAACTTTATTAAAGTAAAATATATAATTGAAAATCCTTTTTCTAAAATCATATTCAAATGTACATTAAATATTTACTTTACATAAACTAGAAAGAAAATATAAACAGAAAGGAAAATAAACAAAATTCAAAAATATATCGCAATCAAAACTAAAATCAAAATACAACTAGAATTCTAGGTTTTTTTTAAAAATTAGTTTTTGTTTTTTTTTATTCAATTTTACACATCCACTACAGACGTATGTATCAATTGCGTTTTTACACATGTAGTCATAAGCAAAATTGTCTTGTTTTCAATAATAGTTGTGTAAATAATCCACTTGAATTGCTTAATTTTGTTTCGTAGTTTCAGCTCTTCCTTAATATTCTTATGAATAAATCGTTATTTCTTAAGCTGTCATAATAGTGATTTTTTTTTGTGTCCTTACAAAAGAGAAAGAGAGTTTAAGCGAACTTAAATAAATACATTTCGTTATAAGCTAGTTAGAAGCAATCATTTCATTTTTAAAATTTTTGGCAATTGGTTAGTTTCCTCATTATTTTTGTGTCAATGTTTGTTTTTTGTTTTGTTTTGTTTTTGCATTAAGTTCTATTTTAATAGACGCAGAATCGACATGAAAAATTCGTATGCAATTAATTTCCACGGAAAGCTGTTTCAAATCTAGATGGAATAGAAAAAAAGAAAGAATTTATTGCAATTTTCAATTTTCCTCGGAGAGTTAGATTATCCAAAAATATTGTCAGGAGAAGGATTAAGCCAGGCTAAAGGATAGGACAGCATGCATTGCTATACTAATGAATGGAAAATGTTAGTAATTAATTATAGGTATATACCAACGTTGGCAATATAAGAGGCCCTTTCAATCGATCTCTGTAACATAATTCATGCCTAAAAACATAAATTATAAAACCATAAAATACGTCAACAACATGTCGAATCCGAAGGTAGATAGGATATAAGCACATCGTTATTGGAGTTTAGATACCATCCCACCAAGGAATGGTATCGTCCTTAATGACTACAGGGTAATAACGAATAAGCCCTTGGACAATTAGTCTTGCATGTCCATAAGTTATACCTATGAGGAAAGACAGAGCTTGGCAAGGGGTTCCACATTTATGTGGTTCGTTTAAAAGGAGAATATTTGTATAAGACATTAGGGATTCATTCCATGTGAAGCGGGAGATTTTTTTTCATTGAAGGAATGTAGAGGGCTAAGCTAGAGGCAGAAAATATTTTTGTGATGTTCCAATGTTCCAACGAGTCAATCGATTTTGTAATACTGAGGTCTCATATAAGTGTTGTCGAGCCATTTTGGATTCTATCCAACAGTCGTCTTAAGTGGGTCATGCCTGATGTAAACATCTCTAACTTGGGACGAATATAAGTCTTGTAAATCATAGTCGGATCAGTGGGAGAGAAATTATGAATAAGAGGTGCATTAAGCTCGTGATACCCCGAACCGAAGTAGTTTAGTGAAAAAAAAATGGGAAAAGCTAATATTTTGTGTCTGTCACGTCTCAATTTGACAACACGTGAAATTTCTAGAAGACTAAATGTTGCTCATCAAACTATGGCATGGAAAAATATCGTGAGACCGGGACTACCAGCAGAAAGAAAGGCTAAGGGCTGCCAAAAAAGTCGACCCCAGTGGAGGATCGTTTTTTTGTGCTGCACAGCCGTCGGCATCGGTTTAAGACTTCGGTGGATCTTAAAAACGATCTGTGTCAAGCTACAGGAAAAATAATTTCGGCAAGCTGAGTGAGGAAAAGGCTCGTGAAAGCTGGACTTAGAGCACTCAAACCAGTACTGAAGCTGGATTTTCCAAAAAGAGTAAGTAATTAAGACTCGGACCTGAAACACCATACCTGCTTCCTTTGGAAAGCATTCAATACCACTGTACTTAATGAACTAGACATACGACGATGTTCCAATTCTACTGCCGAGATGCATAGTCGTCAGTCTGGCAACCAGAATGTAAAGCTTAGAATACAAAGGAGTACGAATGATTATCAGACAAAAGATTATTTATAAAAAACGTGAAAGAGTGTTGGAGACAATATGGAGCCCTGAGGGGTACCGAATTATATGTAGTTAATATCAGGCTTGTATCCATCCGAAGCGACTTATATTGAAGGATTCGAAAGGTAGTTTCAAATGCATTTAATGAGGCGTGCATCGATCGCAAATATAAGCATTTTCGACAAAAGGGCTTCATGCAAAGCCTTGGCAAATGGTTGGGAAATATTAAGAGCAACAATCTTGTTCTCGTCCGCTTGGTAGAGCAAACGGTTCCGTCTTTCAAATCACAGGTAGCTCCCGTCATTGTTAAGTTGAAAATTTATCTTCCCTTTCACAACCTTGGAAAGAAGGGACGTTAGTGCATTGTATCAGAAATGGGAAGGGAAATAAGATTCGCTGTTTTGGAGACGGGCTGGATAAATGCTGTTTTCCACCTGTTCGGGAAGAGCCCTGGAGAGTAGAATAGGTTGACGAAAGTCCTAAATGTGCTTGGCCTAAGCTAAACAAGCCAAAAGCTACGAAACAGCTATGTACCAAATCATGATTCGGAGTCAATGCAACAGGTGAGCAACACTAAAACAAGATGGGATCAGCTCGCCGACAGCCAAGATACAATTCTAGCTCTTATACCTTGAATTTTGCAAGGAACCACAGTAGCTAGGGTTCTAGGTGTTCTCTAGTTCAGTGACTATGAGTTCCGAATCATGTACTCTATAACACAACCAAGTTTCAGACTCATAGTTACTCGGTTAGTTTGGTTTGTATATGCGTTACGGATAGGAAGTCTTCCCTACCCCAGCTTTGCAAAGTATCGTTGAAGAAATACGGTGCAATGATGGTTTTAGCGCACGCACCGACCCAAACAGTAACTTTTTGATCATATAGCGGCTCTTCGTGAATAATGTGATGATGTTCGGTGCCCCGACAATTTTGTTTATTAACTCAGCCAGAGAGCATAAAATGTGCCTCGGTCATCAAAATTTGCTCCCAGAACTCCGGCTCATTGCAACGACATTTTATGCGCCGTGGCACATCTTGTGGCAAAATTCTTTGAGTTATCTGCACTTTGTATGGAAAGTGAAGTGAAGATCAACCTTTAAAATTCTCTGCAAAGTGGTCCCACTGATGCCTAACTGCTGCGAACGGCGCCGATATGATAAACTTGGGTCTTCTTGAACACTGGCCTTCACAGACTGTATAGATGAGTTTGAACGTCGCGGACGTGGTCTAGGTTGCTCACGAGGGCTTGCCACAGAACCGAATTGAAAATTCGTCGAGTCCCAACGACGAATTGTATCTTTTTTGGGCATAACAAGATCACGATATTTTGCATGATACGCATGTTGAGTTAGCACAATCGAGCGTTCATTTTTAATGAACATTGAAACTATTTCCGCGCGTTCTTTTGGTGTGAAGCGATTAATGGTTAAAATTGTACTGAATTGACGTTTCCAAATGACATATGAAAATCGGTTGAGAAATGTTGAAGTTATTCGAAATTTACATCGACCCATATGAGATGGCGCACGCTGTAATAAGTCCCAAAAGTTCCTGACGGTACTAAAAAATCTAGGTTTTGGAAAGTGTTCTTAGAACTCTAATAAAAATCTAAAAAAAATATATGTTTTTCTTTTTATATCATTTTGAATGATTTTATAGCGAAAAGTTATATTTTCCCATTTTTTCTAGTAGCCGTTAGGAAAGGGTTAAACACTAAAAGCCACTTCATTCTCCTAAGACGACAGTATGGGCTGCCACATCAGCAAAGGGCATAATCGGTCCGTATTTCTTTGAAAATAATCAAGGAAATAATGTAACTGTGAGCTAAGTGGAATACGTGAAGATGGTGCGAGAGTTCAATTTTCGTGGGGGCAAACACCCCCATTTATTGAGCTTAATTCAAGCTAAACTTAATCTAACTTAATAACTAATGAGAACGGGTGAGGGGGCGCAAGCCTTAGAAACTAAGACTGAAAGGAGGGAAGGTTATTGAGAAGACGGAGTTTTAGGCATGGAGTGCTGAGGTTGAAGTCGAAATTAATATTCGAATTAACACTTGCCAGCATACGGGAAATGGGTTCATTGGAGCCGTACGAGGTGCGGGGGATGGATAGATAGAAGGGACGAGGATTGCGTGTATTGCGTGTTGATAGATATGGAGTTATAAAGGGTGGCGCAGTCAATGGCACTTCTTAGGAGGCTATGAATGAAGATTATCTCAGATGACCTTCTTCTTTCCTTCAACGTACTCAAATTGACTAGTTTAAAGACGGTTTTGATAGGGCGGTAAGAACAAATAATTGTCCCAAGGCAGACCTCGAAGAGCGAAATGTAGGAAACGACGCTGGATGCTTTCGATTCTAGATATGTGGGTTTGTTGATAAAGGGGACCACACTTGAGATGCGTATTCGAGAAGGGGGCGAACAAAGGTAATATAGAAGGATCGAGTCACGTAGGGATTGGAGAATTCTTTAGACCAAAGTTTCACAAAACCGATTACAGAGTTGGCTTTATGAATTATATCGTCGTAATGTGCGCGAAAATTGAGCTCTTGGTCACATAGTATGCCAAGATCGCGGATAACCTGAACGGTGGAGATGGGCTGATTATTCAGGAAATAGAGACGAGGGAGAGGTTTGATTCGTTTACGTGAGAAGGTAATTTATTGGAATTCGGAAATGTTAGGTTCCAAACAATTTTTGGAGCACCAAACGGAAAAGCTGAGATCCGATTGAATAAGGGAAGAATCTTGTTGCGAGGAAAAGGTCTTAAAGTCGTCAGCGTACAGTGAGAGGTGGGAATGTTTGATGACAAACTCAATATCGTTAATGGTAAGAATAAAAAGAAGTGGACTTAGGTGGCTGCCTTGGGGAACGCCGGAAGAAGTTAAGAAGGGGTTGGAAAAGGCAGATCCGAAATGAACACTGTAGTAACGGTTTTTCAAACAAGAAGATATCCACTTCAACGCAGTGGGTTCAAAGCCAAGGGAAGACATTTTGAAGAATATTAGTTTGTGGGAGATTTTGTTGAAAGCTTTATTGAAATCCGTTGAAACGATGTCGACCTCATTTCCATTCTCTAATGCTGAGAGTGTTAAGGACACAAATTCAACAAGGTTTGTGGTTGTAGACCTGCATTTAAGGAAGCCATGTTGTTTAGAGGAGATTAGAGATTTGCAATGGAAACTTAGAGTGTCATTCAAGACACTTTCGAAAAGTTTGGATGTGTGTGACAGTTGTTAACGACATTCTTCGGAACTTTTTTGTGAACAGGAGTTACGAGGGTGGTCCGATAAATACTTAGCCTTACCGCCAGATGGCGCCAGTATCGCAAGACCAACTTACTACATTCTAGTAGACGGCTACTGTCGAAATTTCAGCCGGATCGGACTCGAAGTTTTGTTTTGACCGCCTGTGGAAGCGGGAGTGTCCGCAGATTTTAGAAAAATGGAAAAAGAGCAATATCGGTCGGTGATTCGATTCTTGTTTTTGGAAGGGAAATCGCGCAGCGAAATCAAAGAGCGTTTGGATGCTGTGTACGGTGACTCTTCTCCTTCGATGGCGACCATCAAAAATTGGTTTAACGAGTTTCAACGTTGTCGCACGTCGGTTTTTGATGAGCCACGTCCACGTGCCCCGAAAACGGCTACCACGGAGGATAACGTGACAAAAATCCACGATCTCGTTTTGGCAGGCCGCCGATTGAAGGTGCATGGGAAAGCTGAGACAGTAGGAATTTCAAAAGATTGCGTGGGTCATATCCTGCATGAAATTTTGGGCATGAGAAAGCTGTCGGCGCGATGGGTGCCGCGTTTGCTCACTCCGGACAACAAGCGCAACCGTGAGACCACCTCAGAGCAGTGTTTGACGCTGTTTAAGCGCAATCCGAAGGAGTTTCTGCATCGTTTCGTGACAGTCGACGAAGCATGGATCCACTGGTACACACCAGAGACCAAGGAACAGTCGAAACAGTGGATTTCACCCGGCGAATGTGATCCGAAGAAGGCGAAGACTGTTCCATCGGCCGGAAAGGTGATGGCCTCCGTTTTCTGGGATTCACAAGGTGTGATCAACATCGACTACCTGAAGAAACGGTCAGAAGGCTGTGCTATGTCAAGTTATTGGGCCGATTCGACACCGAATTGAAGAAAAAACGGCTCCACTTGGCGAAGAAAAAAGTGCTCTTCCACCATGATAAGGCACCAGCTCACACCTCCGCCCTCGCCATGGCCAAATTGGTCGAATTGGGCTACGAACTGCTGCCCCATCCACCGTATTCTCCAGAATTGGCCCCGTGCGACTTCTTTTTGTTTCCAAACTTGAAAAAGTCACTCGCCGGGCAGAAATTTCAGTCGAATGAGGAGGTCATCGCCGCCACGGAGGCCTACTTTGCAGACCTCGAGAAAACGTATTTTTCAGACGGGTTAAAGAAGTTGGAGCATCGCTGGGTCAAGTGTATCGAGCTAAAAGGAGACTATATTGAAAAATAAATCGCCATTTCTCCAACATTTTTGTTTTTCTTTTGTAGGCTAAGTACTTATCGGTCCACCCTCATATAAAAGCGGTTCTCCATATCTGGGGAAATTCTCCAAGGGACGGGGAGGGTTGCATATATTTTAGAGAGCGGGACACAAATAATGGAGGAACATTTTTTTAGTAATATGGCAGGGAGACCATCGGGCCCAGGAGTAAATTCATCATGCAGTTGATTCAATTTATTTTCAATGATAAGGGGGTCAATAGTACGTGGGAGAAGTGGTCCAAGGGAGAAATTTGGTAAGTAGTCGAAGGGAGTATCCGGTACAAAGGAGTCATCGGCGATAGATTGTTTGAAAAAGTTGGCGATAGTTTTGGGATAATTCGAGGTTTCGCCATTGAAGGAGAGTGAAGTTGGTTAGCCATCAGATTTCCTTTTGTAGTTGACAAACTTAGAGAAGGACTTAGGATCGTTAGTAAGATTGACTTGCATTTCGATCAAATCGCATTCATCGAGAGACTTATGCAGCTCGGTGAATTGGAGATAAATACCAATGTAGTTAGAAAAGTCAGTGGGGGATTGAGTACGAAGGAAGATTGTTTGTTTCTTCTGTTTCTTAGTGAACGGAGACTGCGATTATACCAAGGAGGGGAGGTGGTGGGAGATGTTACCACCACAGTTACATGAATTTGAAGGATACAACAGCAGGACTTGGATGCAACAAGCCATACATCAACTTTACCGGTGGTCAAAGATGTATTTCCTAACAAATTGATTGGTCGCAGAGGTGATATCCCATGGCTTCCGAGAAGCCCGGACCTTACACCTTGCGATTTTTTCTTGTGCCGGCGACCATATACCAATTAAAAGAAAACAGGAGGAGATAGCCTCGATATCTCGCAGCATGTGTCGGCGAGTTTTCCAAAATTTGTGTAGTCGATTGCAGGAGTGCCAACGACGAGACGGGGCACATCTCGAAGATGTCAAGATGTCATTTGTAAGTTAATAAAAAAAAAAAGTGGGTTAGATGGGGATGCATTTTGGTTTAGTCACTACCCCGTCCGGATTAAAGTAAAAATGTATTCATAACTTACAACTAGAGTGCTCAAAAGTCAATCATGCAGTGCGAAAATAAACAGAAAAAATAAAAGAAATCAGTTATAAAATGAAAAAAGAGCATAAATAAATCAAAAATAGTTGTATATTTCAAAAACAAACCAATTTACGTTCGGTTATACAAAATAATAAAAATAAAAAAAAAAAACAATTTCTCGTTATAAATAGTCAAAAATAAAAATTTCTTTAATATATTACGTGGAAACGAAGTAGTGGTGGGATATACGTAGTTGTTTTTACAAAACTCGCACACAATTTCCGCTAATACTCGTAAATGTCGAAATAGTAAAAATGTATGCATGCACTGTACACTAGCAATATATAGAATAGGAAAAGGACTGCCCACGCCACAATGGGGTGACCTAAGTCCATGTCTGACCCATCACTTACGTCTGATTCGTCAATTTGACTCGATTGTCGGCCAGTGAATGTGATGCCTTCGGTATGTGATGGTGCACTAGTCGCGACCAGAGTTGAATTATTGATTGATCCTGCTTGAGCCATTGACGGCGAGGTGACGGTTGTTGGTCGTAATGCGGCACGTTTGGCTACGATTTCAAGCATTTCGTTTAGGATTGCACCTTCCGCGGCCACGTCCGCTGAACTTTTCTCTAATTCTGGGGTGGTATTGTGGAGTTGTTGGTTATAGTTAAGTGGTAAGGAAGGTTGTTGTACTTACTGCTTTCGGACAATCGGATGTTCAATTCTTCTTTGAGTTGTGCATGTCGGTGTTCTAATTGCAATTCCTGTTGTCTGATGCCAAGCTCCTCATCTCGTTTCCTAAAAAAAACAAAAAGTGTTGAGTGATTGGAAATTGATGTGTATGGGGATCCTACTTTAATTGGGTTATATTCCGCCATATTTCTAATAGTTCCTTAAGCAATTTCTCGTCAGTAGCACCCATGTTCGATCCTTCTAGACTGAAAATGATAGAGAGATGCATATGAACTGGTTTGCTTTGTAAAGACTATCACTTAGACCTACTTATCAATAGTTTGTCCCTCTCCCCGTAAAGCTTTCTCAATATGTACACCCCTTGCTTCCAATTCCTTCAACTGAACTTCGATCTCTTCCTGTTCGCGCTGAATCTCTTGGGCGATTCTTAATCGCTTGAGCTCAGCCTGTCGTGAAGCCTTTGATATTGCACGCTGCTTCTTCTGCTCTCTAGATTCGTTGGCATAGCTCTCGTCTAAGGACGGATGGGAATAATTAATTGATCGCGCCAATACACATTGAGTAAACATTGAAAACAAGTAAATCGTTAGATAAAGAACAGAAGGCAAACAATAGTAAAAAACAAAAACAAAAACCAACCATCGGATCTCTGATAGTTTAGTGGCAATGGCGGTATCGGAGGCGGTACTTGCTCATCAGTGTTCTTAAATAGTTGCGGACTGGATGCGTATGATGACATTTGATACTTTTGCTTTTGCTTGGCAATGCAATCTTGCGAATTGCTTAGCTGATCGTGAAGGTGATATCGATGTTGGTGTTGTACTGTACTTGTAGCTGGCGTTGTGCCCGATGATCCATTGTCCTTGTCCTTTTTTGTGTGGTAGCAATAAGTTTATTTTATTTGTACATGTTGTGTAAAATAATTTTTAATCAGATTCGTTTGATTTTTTTGTTTTTTTTGTTTCAATAAGCGTTTTTTATTTTTTTTTCTGATTTTGCAAATTTTGAGAAAAAAAGGAAATTTTTTTTTGTTTGCCATGCAAGGAGTATGCCCCTTAAGCTTAGACTGAAAACCAACCAATAGTGCAAGTAAAATAGTAAAACGTGTTATGAATGCGTTTAAAATTTATATTTTCTCGTCACCAGCCAAAAAAGTGTGAAAAAAAAAATCAGCATTTGTTCTCGAAATAAAATAAATTGAAAAAAAAATAGTTAACCTTGGCCATATCCAAAAATAACCTTTTCCATCAATTTTACTTAGATTTTTCTAGTTTTTAGTTCGGAAAAAATCCTCTAAGGCACTCTAGTTCTTTTATAATTTATAGAAAAATAAGTTAAAAAAAAAACTTAATATTCATAAACAAAAAGTTTACAATAAAAATAAAAACAAAAAAAAAATTACAAAAAAGTTGCCGACAGGACTCGCTTATGTGCTATATCTAGGTGCTGTGTACTTATATCTCTCGTCACACACACAACATTCGCAGCTACTATGTACTCGTAGTCTCTGAGTGATCATTCTCAACTTTTTAGTCATTGCTTATGTATAAATGTATGAATGTTGGTTTCGCTTTATCTGTTTTTTTTTTTTTACAAGGAAGGTAGGATAAGAGTACGTGCTTTAGAAAAGAAGGTGCATCTATAACGAATATTTACACTAACTCGCATTTTTTCTTTTTCTGTAAAATAAAACAAATTAAAAAAGAACGTAAAAACAAAAAAGAAAATGGTGTGATGAGGTATTTGTGTCTTTTTTTTTACTGTCGGATAGATTTTTTTTTCTCGCAATTCATTAATAGAAAACACTTGACAAATCTTTAAAAAAAAGTGCAATTATGATAGGTCTGCTTGATTAGGCGTTTATTCAGTGAGCTATGAAGAGATTGTGTGCTCGTGGTTAAGCTACATTCTCGTCAGTTGTGCAAGTTGATTAGTACTACATAAAGATGACTGCGGCTTGAGACAACTATGATAAACTAGCTTAGTGATTACATACTCAGTGTTCATTCTAATATTTTAAATACAATTTGTTTACAAATACCTAGTCTAGTCGCGATTATTGATACAATTTTTACTGCAACTATTTTAAATAAAGTACCATACTACGAGGATAAGGTGAAAAGTATCGGTCTGACACAGAGATGGCGTTTCTCATCAGCAAAAATGTATGTTTCGTGCCTAACCAATTAGGAAATTCATCCCAAGTTGACGAAGACTTGATGTCTCGAAGATGACCCACGTGAAGGATGGTTAAAAACCGCTACCACACCGGAGCCATCGAAAAAGTGTCTGATATTGACTATAGCCGAGTAAAGTTGAGTGAAGTAGCTGAGGCTGTGGGGATATCGGAAGAAAGGGCGCGCAATAACTTGCATAAAGAATTAGAGATGCAAAAGCTCTGCTAAGAAGAGTGTTGCATTTGCACAATGTCGATCAAAACCAAAGGCGCAAAAGATTTTCGCAGCAATCTTTGGACTGATTCAATAGGGATCCGGCCGATTGTGTGCTGCGATTTATTACCATGGATAAAGACATTGGTCCACCACTACACGCTAGAAACGAAACAGCCGGGGTTCCTCAGGGGTCGATGCTGGGTCCCTTCTTTTGGAACGTAATGTACACACGAAGTTCCCTCGTGCAGGGACGGGTTAAGAATATCCCTGCAGCGATACCTATCGCTTGTCGTAAAAGGTTTAGTCAAACAAAGGTAAACAAAAATCACATCTAGGCAATTTAGAAAACACCTCCAAAAGGAGGGGAAGAAAGACAACGGTCAAACCGTAGCATTATGGAAAAGAACGCTAAAAGGAAAGGCACTACCCCGCCAGGCACTACTAATGGTCGTGATCCTGGGACGAGCAGCAATGCTCGGGTCAGAGCTATAGGATTTCCGGGGGATAGCAAAGTAATGCAACGGCGTAAGCCACACTTAAGAGTCGCGAGTTGGAACGTTGGAAGCATGAGTGGGCGCAGCTATGAGCTTGAAGAAATGATGCTTAGAAGGAGAGTAGACATCCTGTGCGTACAAGAGACGAAATGGCGAAACACCGGTAATCGGGCACGTTTCTTGGACGTTAAAACAAAAGCCTACAAGATGTTTTACTATGGATTGGAACAAGGAAAAAACGGAATCGCCATCATCCTTGCGGCAGAGTTACTTGGCAACGTCTTAACCATTTCAAAGTCCAGTAACCTTGATGGCTCTCAAATTGGTGATGCATGGTGAGGTGTGGAACATCGTAAGCGCATATGCCCCTCAAGTAGGATGCGAACAAAAAGAAAAAGATGCATTCTAGCTAGATTTCCACAACCTTGTCAAAATCATCCCAAAGGAAGAGCTTTTGTTTGTTGGGGGAGATTTAAACGGACATGTCGGGAAGACAAGCGAAGACTATGAAGGCTACCACGGAGGGCTGGGATACGGCACCAGGAACTCTTCAGGTGAAGATATCCTAAACATGTGCAAGTCGTACGGTCTTATAGTGCTAAATACCATGTTCGTCAAACAAAGCCGGCACCTGATCACTTATAGCAGCGGCGGAAATGAAACTCAAATAGACTATCATTTGGTATCCAGTTTCATGTAGCCACGAGCTAAAGATTGCAAAGTGATCCTGGGAGACGCGATCGCCCCTCAACACCGTCTCCTCCTGACTGAATTTTTTATGGATGCGAGAAAGAAGTCAAAGCAGCAAACGAAGGTGTCTGAGAGAATCAAGTGGTATAAGCTGGATAAAGGAAAAGGCGAAGCTTTTATTACCAACATGAAAAACTACCATTATCGAAGAGGTCGGTAATGAGGAGTGCAGAGCACAAGACATGTGGGATTCCCTACAACAATCTGGCCTGAAGAAAGCCAAATCACTGCTCGGAACATCTAAAGGCCCCTGCCAACACGCAAAAGAAACCTGGTGGTGGACAGACGAAGCCAAAGCAGTGATACACGAAAAGAAAATGGCTTTCCAAGCTTGGTCAAAGTGCTCTTCTACTAATAGAGAGGAAAAAGCTCGCCGTGAAAAGGTATATAGATGTTGCAAAGGTATCGCGAAGAAAAAATGCGCCGAATTCAAAGCGAAAAGCATGGAAGGCCTCTATCAGGAGTTGGAAGAAATATCGTCTTCCGCGTCTGACAGGAACCAGGCTACCCAGGAGCTTCGACAAAGCAATTTGAACAAAGGAGCAAATATCTTTAAGATAGCCGCCCAGAGAAGTAGAAATGCTCAGGAGATTCGTTTCCCAAAGTTTATTAACAATGCTGAAGGCCAACTCCTTGTGGAAGACGAAAAAATTCTCCACAGATGGCGACAGTATTGCGAGGAACTTCTGAACGAACAGTTTCCCCGAGTGTACTTTCCAAGAGCCGCCCCGAATCATGCCGAAATATCCGACATCACTGTCGAAGAAGTTCGGTACGCGGTTAAAAACTCAAAGAAAAGAAAAGCTGTTGGGCCGGACGGGATACCCTCTGAGTTCTGGAAAAAGATGGGAGACATCGGGTCTAGATGGCTCATGGTTCTTATCTCCAAACTTATGAGAGGCGACACTATGCCTAATCAATGGAGGGAAAGCTATCTTCTTCCATTGCACAAAGGAAAGGGTGATACGCGAAATTGTGATAACTACCGTTCTGTCAAGCTGATGTCGCACGCCATGAAGATCGTTGAACGGGTATTAGCCGACTGCGGAAAATAATACGACTATCTGATGACCAGTGCGGGTTTGTCTCGGGTAAATCAACAACAGATGCAATCCAAAGTATAAGGATCATGATGGAAAAGCATCGTGATTCTTCAAAGGACTTGCATATGGTGTTGGTTGATTTCGAGAAGGCCTTTGACCGGCAACCAAGAGATCTTTTATGGGTAGCGCTAAGACAAAAAGGAGTTCCAGAAACCTACGTGCGAGTGATTATGGACATGTACGAGAGAGCAACGACAAGAGTAAGATGCACCGCAGGAGTCACCGAAGAGTTCGCAATCAAAGTCGGTGTACACCAAGGGAGCGTCCTCAGCCCACTGCTTTTTATAACAGTCCTTGATTGCTTGCTTGAAGGAAAAGTGACGGACCCCAATGTGCACCAGCTATTCTTTGCTGACGATGGGGCCATTATAAGTGGTGATCAGGCGTCCCTACAACGAGCACTTGATGTGTGGGTGGACATTTTTGAGGGACACGGGTATCGTATTAGTTCAAAGAAGACAGAGTATCTGTGCTGCCCGTTCTCTGACCCTCATCAGTCTATTCCAGACATTTACTTGAATGGAAGAGTGCTTCCCTAGTGTGAAAAGTTTAAATATCTGGGATCTATGATTAATAAAGAAGCAACTTGCGATGACGACATCAACCATCGCGTAAGCGTAGGGTGGATGAAGTGGCCATCTTCTGTGATCGAAAAATGCCCCCTAAGCTGAAAGGAAGGCTCTACACTTCAGTTGGACAATGCACAAAAAGTATGAGAGCAAATTAACGGCAGCTGAGATGAAGATGCTTCGCATGACAGCGGGAGTAACAAAGCGTGACAGAATTAGAAGTTCAAAGATCCGAGGAAGCCTCCACGTAAAAGAAACCATCACAAGAAAGATAGAGCGCGACCGACTCAGTTGGTATTGCCATGTTCAAAGGAGAGATCCTTTGAACCCCGTCCAAAAGGTAATATCAATCAACGTTCCAATTTCAACACGCAAAAAAGGCAGGCCGAAAAACAATTGGTGCAAACAAATGCAAAAACACCAGCATTTGATTGGCCTCAGCGATGAAGTAATCCCAAACCGGGAAGCCTGCCGCTACTTTCTGAGGTCAAACCGGCGGACCCCACAAGCGGACCAGTAGGAATGCAGTTAAGTGGGAAGGTTATGGTCCTACACTTCTGACCATAACAACGCCGAAGAAAAAAGGAAAAGAAGAAGAAGAATGTACACACGAAGTTCAATCAGCCATAAACGCTGCTTGTGGCTTGAATCTGCAGGCCTTGAACTCGCAGGCCGTAAGACGGAGGCGTCCTTATAACAAGTAGGAAAACCGTGGAATACATCGATATTCGAGTCGGCAACCAGAATATCCGATCCAAGGAAGCGGTTAAATACCTAGGAGCGATGCTTGACAACAGCCTTCGGTTCAGACTATGTGAGCAAAAAGGCATCTACACTGCAAATGGCACTCTCCAGAATACTGCCAAACGTTGGTGGGCTGGGACATTCAAAGAGCATTCTGCTGAGTAGAATGATTAGCTCAGGCATGCTGTATGCTGCACCAGTCTGGGCAGAAGCGCTTAAGAGGAAGGAAATTTGCCGAAAACTATCGGCACCGGCTCTGTGCCCTGAGGACAATATAGACAATATATAGGCTACCGGACGATTTCAGACGAAGCCACATTTGTCATCGCTGAGATGACCCTGATGACATTTTTGTCAAGGAGATGAAAAGGATCTATCGGCAACCGAAGCCGGGGAGATACGGAAAATCAAGGAGGAAGAAAGGTAGCGCTTGATGGTCCAATGGCAATCTCGTTGGGATAATACCACAAAACCACCCTCACTTCATCAATCGATATATGGTTAAATCGAACACCTCTTTATCCAGACTGTCCAAACCAAGAGGAAGACATGGGGCTTCGAATATAGACGCTTCGCAGATTGGAGGGCTACTCTACCAGGACCAGAAAATATACATAATTCAGCGAATGGTGGAGTCGGAGGTAAACTGATTATCTGTGCACTAACCAAAAATGTGCAAACAGAGCTGAGGAGAGTAGAAGCTGCAAGAAAAACAGCAGAGGCAACAAGAGCAGTAGAAGCAGGAGGAAACTTAGTAATACGCAGCAGCAGTCCCACGGGGAGAGTAGCAGAAGAGTGCAGGGCGTGGTTTAGTACGTAGGTATCTATGAAGATTCCACATCGGTTTGGCGCATCAAAAAAAAAACAGCCTAAGCAATGTTGGAAGCCGGTTGTTCAGCGCCAAAGAAAGCGAAATTGGTCGCACCTGCTGTAGAGGTCTGTTAATTGATTATCTTCCAAAGGCAGAACAATTACAGGCGAATGTTACTTCAATCTTTTTGACCAACTGGATGCCAAGCCAAAAAATAGGTCTGACTTGATAGAGAAAAAAATTAACTTTCACCATGACAACACACCTATAAACAAGAGTGCGTTGGCGATGGAAAAACTGCGGGATTCGGGGTACGATTTGCTCGGCTATCACACTACTCTCCTGTTATGCCACCCTCAGACTTTCATCTGTTCTCAAACTAGAAGAAATTTGTTTCTGGGAAGCACTTCACAGAAGAAGTTGAAAAGGCCGCAGATGAATATTTTCATAGCCTTCCAGATTCTTACTCCCGGGAAGTAATACTAATGTTGGAGAAACGCTTGACCACGTGTATAAAATAGAAGAAAATTGCTTTCCGAGTTAAACATATCCAGAGAATGGACACAACGTATTTTAATACATTTTTTTTAGCTCGGACTCACGACCTTAATGTTCCAAAAAGTGCACGATCCCACGCCCCGCGAAAAAATTAGGAGTGGAAAGAGCAAAAGAGTTGATCCGCTTGCAAGCAACTAATGAAGCAAAATTTGAAATTGACCAACTTATTAAGCAAAACGATCGAGTTTATCAATAGCATCCAGGAACTAAGTGTCACTGTTTTCGATGGTTTGGGTTGTGTATTTTTGGACGGAAGACTTAAGATAAACGTGATCGTTTATCGTGGTGGTCGTTGACACGCTGATTCGGTTCGTGCTTTACAGGCGGATACAACAACGGTCTTGCTAGATTTCCGAACGGTGCTGACTAACCCCGTTCTATGTGGTCTTTTGGCTTTACCTTGACTGTACGTAAATATTTCAACATTCGTTTAAAGAAGTTTGGGTTCACTTCCAAGTTCCATACATCGGTACCGCATTTTTGACGGGAAGAATATGATCACGTCTCCATGGTCATATCATGAAAACGACCCTTCTCTGGATCCATACGTAACAGGTCATGAGAAGTGGATCCTGTACAACAGTGAAAAATGAGTCGAACTGCTTATTTTCAATTGAAGTGTAGGTGCTGAACCTGTAGAAAAAGCCGGCTAAGTTCTGCTGGGGTGGGTGTTTTAAGTAAAATATTTTCGAGCTTCTTTAACCTGTCAGAACAATAATTCTGATTAAGTATTTTGAGCAACTCTAAAGTGGATGAGATGATACAATAAAATCACCCTTTTTGGTTAATCATAAAAGCGCCTTCTTTCATCACGATAACGTCAAGCCACATGTAGCTTGACAGACACCCGCCTTATCCTCAAGTCTTATTCCTTGAGATTTCATCTGTTTCGATCTCTTCAGAATGGCTTGAATGGGAAGAAACCATTGGTACATTAAAAGGGACTGCCATTCTATTTTATTTGAAATTTATGGTTGCCATGCTCTAGCTTAGTAAACGTGTGGCAAGTATTGAAGTTTCCACGTTTTAAACATGATGATTTCGACTTGGGTGATAGGTCATCGTTGGGGATTAATTTGCCAACGGTAGGGAAAGGAAACTGTGTCCGATACTAATTGGTACCACGGGGCGTCGAAAAGATCTTTTTCTATTGGGAATAGCTGTTTCAGAGGCAGAGTAGCAGTTGGTAGGGTTAAGCCCCGCCAACCATCAACATCAACGGCGAAACCAAATATCCATAGATCCAAGCTTATGCTTTCAATTTGGTGAGATCATAAGGGGATTTTTTTTTATAATTCGCGCGGGTTCAAGAGTGTACGCTCTTATGGTGTTTGTCACACAATCCGGACGGGGTGCAGATGGTTTGTGTCGAAGATGTTCGTTCGTTAGTCTCCGGGGGTGGTTGTCCTAGATAGGATTTGAGAAGTTCGACTGAATTTTCGTTGGTTGTAGTTCACAGTAACTCTTTTTGTTTCCATGTAATTAAGGTGTAATATTAAAAATGCAAATATTTTGAAGTGATCTTATGCTGCGAGCGTTATGCCTTCTTCAGCACTTTTCGATCATCTCTCATTCAGAACTGACGTTGTTGCACAGTTTTTTTTATATAGGAATTGTTCTTTTCTTTTGTTCCATTATTCCATTCTATGGATGGACTTGAACTACAGATCTTCGGCTCAACAGTCTGCGATGATTATCATTGCACCATGACCACCCCAATGGTCTACTATGAGCTGCTCAAACTGAATGAAATAATCACTATAGATCACTACCGACTATAATCAGTCCGCTACAGTTAAAGCCTATTTTAAACTATGCTCTTCTCTAAGTTCCTGAAAAATAAAAACGAATATAAGCGGGATATAAGGCTACTGACCATAAGGCCTACAGCGCTATATAAAAGCCAAAAATGAAAAAGGAAGAGAGTTCTTTAAGTCTATCAATTGAAAAGCGTAAAAAAAAGAGTGAAAGGCAGGATTACGTTCGTATTTTCTTTACAGAACCATTTTCAGGTAAAATCGAATTGAACAATGGCTCTACGTACACATTGTCGTTAAAAGTTCGTCAGAAGTAATCATTGTCATTTAGTCTGAACAGTGAGCGATAACCGTCAACTAAAAGCGAGAATATAGTATGTACCTAGGACTTTGGGCTAGAACTTATGGTCCCCATCAAATAATTCGGCGACAAAATTCTAAATTGACTACGAGAGTTGGGGAAATAACATAGGTTACTTAGATAGGTCTTTAAAACTTCCCAAAATTGGTTCTAAGGCATCCAGATTTTTTATTATTTTTATTTTTTTATTATTTTATGGAAACCTATGGACCACAAGTTGTTTAAAGGGTGGGCCATCTAGTGTTTTTTTTTTTAATTATAGATTATTTTGACATTGATAGCTGTTTCCCGCACGAAATCTTGACAGAAAGTCAGTATCATACCTCCGCGAAACGAAATGAGTTGCTTTACGCTTGAAGAAATATTGAAAACTTATTTCCAAAGTGAGTGCCTAAATAGTACGTTTTTCAAAAAGAAGTTTTGACCGAAATGAAGCATCCACCGCGACTTGTGCAAAATGTTCGTGAGACTGCTATGCTAGTGGAGAACACTCATGGTCCCCGTCGTCGTCCGGTGCGCACAAATGAGAATGTGACTGTTGTGGCCAAGAGTGTGAGACTCAATTCACGAACATTAACTCGCCATCGGTCTCAACTTTTCACGCACAAGCCTGAGGAGAATTTCGCACAAAGATCTCGGATTATTCGCTTACAAGGTCCAATTGACTCAGCAATTGAAGGCGCGCGACCATCCGCTTCGTTATCGCTTCGCAGTCGTTATCTTCGTTATCTTTTCTGACGAGGCGCATTTTCATCTCGGCGGCTACGTTAACAAACAAAATTGTCGCATCTGGGGCTCGGAAAACCCGCACCTTATTGTGGCATCTTTGGACCATTTTTCTTCGAAAATGAGGCTGGGAACAACGTTTCGGTCAACTGTGGGCGTTACAGAGCCATATTAACCGACTTTTTTTTTTTTACTGAAATTGAAAACATGAGCAGGATGGCACGCCATACCACAATCGATCTTTTGCGCAACAAATTCCCAAAGCGTGTTATCAGCCGTCTTGGCGATGTCAATTGACCGGCTCGGAGCTGCGACTTTGGACTTTTTTGTGGGGAACCATGAAGGACCGATGTTATGCCAACAATCCGGAAACGATTCAAGCATTTAAGGCCAATATCATCCAAGCAATTCATAGCTCATCAACAATATCTTGGAAAATTGGGGTGACAGAATGCGCTACTGCCAAGCCCACCGGGGCAGCCACTTGAACGACGTTGTATTTCATAATTAATGGGAATGTTTGTTTTAACTATTAAAGCCATAATATATGGAAAAAAAATTAATTTTATAGCATTTTTAAAAAGAAACTTGTATTTGGCCCACCCTGCATATGCCATCTGTGGGAGTCACCCTAGATATTGTAGTAAACTACAATACTTTGGACAAAACACGTCGAATCAAAAGCGTTTAGTTGCTGTGAGTCTTCTGGTAATACCCATAAGGTTCTTTGGATCTACACGGCAATTATAAGACAGGCTATCAAGTAAGCATGTTATAGCTTCAGTTCCAAAGATGCTTATTCTAGCACGCTTGGTACTACTTTAAATGCTATACTAAACTTATTGAGTCTTGTTTGGGTCCCAGGTCTCCAGAATGGCTGGACGTTGGACACTGTCCTTTCTGTAGGATAGCGAAGCGTATGCGTTCCATTTGCAGTTACGATTAGCAAGAATCGACTGCAGAAGACTTACCGGTATCAGTAAGGACCACTATCCTTTTGATAAGCACCACAACGTGCTTGACATGAGGGAAATGAGCGGCTGACAAATTTGTGGCAAAGACGACGGCACAGTGAAGCATTTCCTCTGTGACTGGTCGACATTTTTTTCGTATTAGGCGTCATATTTTGAGGCCTTAGCTTCATTAAAGCTCCTGTTTTCTCCGAAAAAAAAACGGTGAAGATGGAAATTCAGAATTTTCTTCACACCTATGTAGAGCCTAATCGGGGAATTTTCCGCGCTTCAAGCTTCAAAAGGCTTTAGTTCATTTGACCTCGTAAGGGCGTAGGCGCTAAGGTTTTTACCCAAAAATTCGCCACAATGTAGGAAAAGCGTTGAATCTCCTGTTTTGGCTTTGGCTCATTTTGAACTGAAGCTTTTATGGCTGCGATTTTTTAGGTATTTCAAGCAGTGCGCTGCCTCACTCTAATAGGAATATTTAGTTGTGAATACGTTGAGTCGAATTGTTGTACTATAGCATGCACCGCCTGTTTGATGGTACGATTATTATGACCGAAAATTGGAGAAACCGCTCTTAAAATTGCCACCACCGAATCTAAATTTTCATGGTAATTTCTAATAATTTCTGAAGGTTGCTCGTTAATAAACTTCACTACGATAAAAACGTAATGTTTGACCAAGGTTTTGACATAGATAGATAAAAAAAATAGTTTAAGGGTGCGTTTGTATCGAAGTATGAAATTGTTATGTCTCTATTGGAAAACCCTGTATATTTGTGTTGATCATGGCTTCTAGACTACCTTCTGAGAGTCTACAACGCCCATCTCAAACAAAATTTCTTCAAAATATGAAATCCTACCATTTGTCACTGGCAAATCGGCGGCTAATTCCGAGCCGAGTATTTAACCGAAGAGTAAACTACGACGCTGATTGCCAACGTTAATCTCAAGAGTTTATTGTCACTATTTAAAGAAAAGTTAAAAAATAATTTCCAATACGTTAACCAAATACAAAATATTTTAAAAACTAAGAAATCAAAATTTTTACGGCATTCGAACCAATGTCGACAACTTTTTATCGAATAACCCAAGCAAACTACTTAAAAATCCAGAAAAGAAAAAAATTCGTCTAACTACGACTACTAGTGTTTCTACAAAAGCCACATTGAGAAGCGAAAGCAAGTCTCCCGAACTACAGAGAATGTAAAGGAGTTATTAGCAAGGCAGAAAACAGAAGGAAAACCAAACTAAAAAGAGATTTTAAGCATGTTTCTTACACCAAACCCGAAATTCCTCACATCAAAGCACGACTGTAAAACGTAAAGAAAATAAATGATTTTCACATTAATCCACCTGACACCATGGACGACAATAGTTAGAGAACAATTTAAGGTAAATAAAACCGTTAACAACAACATATGAACAGTTAAGAAAAAAAGTGATCCACAACAGGAAACAAGGACAAGAAGCCACTCACCTTAGACTTCTCTTTGGATTTCGGTGAAATTCGGAAGCGACTGAACATGCCATCGCCAACGCTACTCGGGCTGTTGCCCGAATTCGTAGCCACACCGCTACTAGCACCAGATCTCTCCGTTCCGGAGACATGGCCAGCATCTTTCTCCTTCTTACCCTTTTGAAAGAAACTCGAAAAAGTTTGTATAATACTCTTGCGCCTATCGGGATCCTTGGCTCGGCGAGTGATCTTGCTTGTGGCGGCCGTTGCACCGCAATCACCGTCGCCACTTTTGCCGGCTTGTGAGAGGTTCGGATCTGACGTAAAGTCAGCCACTAGCTCGCTACGCATGGCAGTTGTGTTTGAATTCTCATCCGGCTGTAGCGTCAATAGCTGAGCTGTTGCAATGTCATTGACACTTTTGGACGAGACTATCTTACGCTCGCGGGCGGAAGGCTCGTCTGGGTTTTGCTCCGGCTCACCGACGGTTTCCTGCAGGTCGAGATGGTACCTCTTACGGAGTAATTGCAACTTTTCCTCAGGGCTCAGCCCGAGATCGTGATTTGATTTGAGACGTGCACGTGCTCGCGCTTCTGTTCGTAGTTTCTCCGCATTAGCTGCACTTGCCTGGGCCTCGTCTTTACGAGCGGTTCTGGGCGGGGCCAAGGGCGTAGCATATACCGTCGGCGGACCGCGAGTAGACGTCAGCTCGTATTTTCCCGGCAGATTCCGCTGACTCGAATACGTAAACGACTGGGTTTTGCTCAACTTACACACTTGATCGTCGAGGTTGTCCGGATCGAAGTTTTCGCTGAATGGCCGTTGCTTAGCAGAGCGTGGCGGTGCATCGGCAAATATCGAAACAACATCTTTGGTCTCCTTAGGAGACAGTTTTGTCTTCGTCCCTACTAAGGGATTGTTCTCTTTACAACTACTGCCGCTGTGATCGCCACCGGATCCGGACAATCCAGCTTGATAGATAGGCGGATTTGTGACGGGCATCTTTGGCGCAGGGCTGAGACTCGTGCCCTTCAGACTGCTCGAGAATAAACCGCGATTACGACTTCGATTTAAACGTTTCTCCGCATTGAGTTGCTTCTTGCTCTGTAGCTTATCCATCACGAGGTCATGAATCAAATCCTTTTGCTTCGTTCGTTCTTTGGTCAGCTCTTCCAGCTTGCGCGTTAGTGTCGGGATTTCAGGTACCTGCAAACAAAATAGATAAATTGCGTGCAAACCTAAGAGGGATGCTTACCTTGTGTACATCCTGTGGTGGATTAGCTGGTACGCCGATTGTCGAAAGTGTCGCTTTAGGCTGAGGGCCAGTCGAATAGTTACTATCAAATACGCTTAAAGTCTTGGGACCGCCCTCTATCACAGAATTGACTTCACTCGCCTCACCCTTCGAACTCTTTCGGCGATTCTGTTTCCGCAGATCAATCGAATCGCACGCGTTGCTGATTTGCGTTATTTTGTGTTGCAGTTTTCGCAGATATTCCTCGTAGCTAATCTCCTCGGACTCCTTGCGTTTCAGGTTGCCATTGGATAGAAGGTCCTCGTGCGATGATTTTCTGGTATGACTTTTGCCCGACGAACTTGTAGCCGGAGTCGCGGTGGTTGTGTTGCTACTGGGCGATGTTGTTTTCTCGTTCTGTTCCGAGCTGCTTCCGGTCATTTGGAAATTCTCTTGAGTTTTTGGAGATGACGAGTCCATGGGACTGGTGACCACAGTCAGTGCTTCACTCTCCTCTGTTGTAGTCGTGGTTGTGGTTGTTAGCGTTGTTGTGTTATTCGCTGTGGCACCTTGAGAGTTGGTTAGCATATAGAGACTATCCTCGTCGATATCGTTTGTGCTGTCCGTGAGGGATTGTGAGAGACTTTGCGCCTGTTGTACTTGGGACGGAGAGGATTGCTTTTGCGGCGTCGTTTGTTGTGATTGTGACTTTTGTGGGAACAACACAGTGCTCGGGAGCTGTGGGCTTTCGTTGACTGGTGTTTTGAGCTCGTATTCGGTTGGTAACCGTTGCTGGTTGTGACTTAGATGTTGATTTGGCGATTGGGAGTGTTCAATGTAACCTCGATTGCGTAGGAGAGCTGTATTGGTGGCCGAATATGCCTCCGCGCAGCTGCCTTCCGATCCGGTGTCCATGAATTCTATTTCATCGATATCGAGGTTCTTTAATATCCCGCATTGCTCGGTTGGCGGGGCGGGTTCTGGCTCTGGTTCCGGCTCAGGCTCATGTGTGATGGAAAGTGATGATTGGAGAGGAGCCTTCTTCGTTTTCTTATTACGCTTGATGGTACCCTTGTTCGAATTCAGAACAAACTCCAGATCGACAAAGTTTTCCGATATCACATCGTCGGCCGTCCAGTCGGAGAGTTCGGTTTCGGTGAGGACTTGATTCGTGATCTCGGCGTCGGAGTCCGATCCTCGGGTGAGCAGTTCCGCTGTAGGTGTCTTGTCGTTATCTACGTCCTGCCCTTTGTCTCTTTCGGCGATGTTCAAGCTGTCTGGCTTGATCGCTATACTGTTGTCTTCCGATTTCTCGAGGATCAGTGGGATATTCTTCAGCGTGTCGATCTTATTCTCATTCTTTGTGTCAAACTTCAGTTCGGGCCTTTGTGGAGGAGACGGAGGTGGTGACCCGCCATCGCCATTCTTTTTCTCAGTCACTGGCTCTTCCGAGGAGGGAGTTTGTGCAGGTATGTCGGGAATTATTATTCCCGGTGGAATTTCCATGTTTTTAAGATCTTCCGGGTCGCCGATGTACTTTCCGTCGATAATCATGAGACTGTCGATCTGCATGAGAGTGCCGGAGCTATCGTGAACCTCTAATCTCGGTACAATTTGGCCAGTTTGGGTGTCGGGACTAGTGGTTGAATCGAGAATGAAGTGTTGTATGTCCTCGACGCTCGACGAGGAGGAGCTCGAAAGGCTCTCTGATTCGGTGACACAGTTCTTCGGAGCCCAGGGTATATTCGGTACACGAATGCTTGTTTCCTGAATGTCGCACTCGGTTTTCTCCGGCGAATCCTTTTTCTCCGCCTCCATGTCCAGCAATTTTTGCTCCATCTTCGCTTTCTCGGTATGTGTTATGATGTCTGGGATGGGTTGCTTGACATCCTTCGACACATCGGGTTGTTCGATGATGTCTTCGATCACGGTTTTGTCACTCTTCACTGGTGAGTCCAACGTCAGATCGATGACTTTGTTGTCCGGCATCAAACTGTCGATCTTTGCATTATCGCCCTCCGATTCGAACTTTAGACTTTTTATGAATTCCCTGTTGGACTCGACCATTTTCGAAGGAACCTCCACCTGATTCAGGTCAATGATAGGAACTGTTTTCTCGGGCGATATCAAATCAATCGTTTCTATGATCGGTGACGGTTTGTTTTTGTTTATTGTTTCCACGAGAGTCGTGTTCACTGTCTCCGAATACTCCATTCCCTTATTCAACTCGTTCTTGCTATTCACGAAGACGTTCTCCTTCTCCTCGGAGGCTTTCTTGATGGTGATTTCAATTTTCTTATTGCTTTGTGCCTCGCCTAGTTTGGTGCGGTCGAGGAAGGTCTTCATGCTTGGACTAATGTCACTGCCAGGATTCAGTAGTTTCTGACACTCGGAGATGTTCGATTGGAAACTTCGAATTTTCGAATCCAGAATCGAGGTGGATCCGGATTTTTGGATTTTATTCCCGTTGCCTTGTTCGCCAAGCAAATAGCGCTTCTTGAGTTCCAGACTTTTCTTCGAAGCAATCCCCTCCGTGCTGGCGGTTTTATTGAGCAGATAATCACCGGGACGTGGATTCTGCAGTGGCTGACGATTAGAACTTAGTAGCGACGGATCAACTTGGACTAGAGGTTTGAATTGTGGTTCCCGTTTAGGTGGTTGTTGATTCTGCGTCATGCGATTGTTAATATGATATTTTGCTTGACCGGTACTCGGTGTGATGACTGTTTGCTTGATCTAAAGAACGATGTTAATCCAGCTATAAGGGAGAAAGAAATAGTGGATGGAAACTCACTTGAACTTTAGTCGGCTTTCGTAGGTGCGTGTCGTCGATGAAGATCTTTGGGGCTTCGCGGATAATCTCGTCGTGATCAAATTCAGAGTCGGTGGAAATTTCGGTTGCGGAATTCAGTTCAACATCGTCTGCCGATGATGATTCCGAATCACTTTGAACCTGAAAAAGACAAAAGAGAGTTTGGGATTTAGATTTGGTTTGAGTGGGGGAAAATCTTGAATTAATGCAATCCACAAGGTGATTAGTCTGTAAACAAGAAAGCAACAAACTCGGCACTCGAGAACGCAGCAAGGGAGCTAGCAACACATTGAGTTAAGAGCCAAGCAGCTGTGGTTTAGTGGTATTGGCTAATGAGATTTCCACAAGAAAAGCAAGTCAAACAAGGACTTTTTATATCTTTCGCTTAATTAGAGTCATAGAGGAGGGGTTGTGAAATGATTTCTGACCAAGCCTAAGCCCAATTAGCCCAATATGACCCGATCGTATAGAGGAGCTTGCGGTGAAAAAAAGGATGTAATAGACAAGAAGTCTTCTCGACGGCCTGGAGAATTGCGATAAAGTAGGAGACGGTTCTAGTATAAAATGAATGGAGTTGTTCGTGAGCTCTCCAAAAAAAAAAAACCGAAAAGAAAATAAGAGCATATGGTTCTAAGAAGGTGCAGAGACGTAGTGCGCACTTAAGGTGATGAACAACAGAGTTGCGAACCTTGATACAACAAAGATAACTTCTATTTAAGCTTATGTGAGATTTGTTCAAAAAATAAGGAAACTCTTCGATTTTCACGAGCTAAGTACATTCGATTTTCGCATATATAATTTTTATTATGTTGGTACACATGTTCCCTAACATATTTTGACATAGTCAGCCATTTTGCATATTTAGTTTGTTTTTCACGGATATAAAGGTTAGAGGTGTTTTGGTGCTTTTGGCATTAAATCCTGCATTAAATTTTGTGTGAAAAATAAAAGTAAATGCTCCAACGTACGTGAAAAGTTGACTGTAGTATTAGGCAAGTCTATTCGAAGCAAAAAAAAGCTCTTCACAGAAAGCCGAAAGAATTTTAATGACGATGCTCGCTCTACTAAGCACTACTAAGCACGTCAACAATTGATGAAAATGTTGAAGAAATGAAGAAAATTGATATGGAGAACCGTCGAATCACTATCAGAAAAGTTGCTGAGGATATTCACCTTTCGGCTGGCTCATGCCATGAAATTTTTCATATATTTTGAGCATGAAACCTGTGTCAGCGAAACTTGTTCCAAAATGCTAGATTTTGACCAAAACAATCGCCACATGAGCATCGCTCAGGAGCTGACATTGATGACGACCTGGATTTGCTGAAAGGTGTCATCACTGGTGGCGAAACATGGGTATATGATTATGACATCAAAACCAAAGCCCAATCATCCCAATGAAATCTACCAGAAGAGCCAAAACGGAAAAAAGCACCGAAAGTTCGGTTAAATGTGAAAGTTTTGCTCGATTGGCATAGCATGGTTCATTAGGAATTATTGTTGGAAGGTCGCACAGTCAATAGCTCGTCTGTAATTTTGGGAAAAAAAATCCATGGCTATTGCTCATGATAATTCACTTGCTCACTCATCGTTGCTTGCACACCGTTATCATGCCTCAGTCACCGTACTCATCGGACTTACACCTCTGCGACTTTTTTCTCTTCTTAAAATTGATAAGACGGAAAAGATTTGCCATGATTGGGAAAACGAAGACCACATCGCTGGAAGAGTTCAAGGCTATACCCAAAAATGCACATCAAAAGTGCTTTGAGGACTGGAAAAAGTGCTGGCGCAAGTGTATTATATTTGAGGGGGATTACTTTGAAGGAGGCAAAATAGATATTGATCAATTAATAAATACTTTCCGAGAAGAATAAAAAAGTCACCTTACTTTTTGAACAAATCTCGTACAATGTTAAGCTGACGAATTCGAAACAAGTTTGAGTTGCTGACTTGTATTGATGGGCATTAGGTGGGAAACGCTTCGTTAATATACAGAATAGTAGTAGTGAACGAGACTTAGTATATCTGACCTATAAGCTGTAAGTTTCGGTGCTTTCTGAATGTGTTTGGCCCAGCTTTCAAGACTATCAAGCAACAATCAGCATACAAAAAGTCTATTCACAGAAATCGGCTGTCGGGCTTTCTAAAGGGTGGGTCATCTAGTGGTTTTTTTTTTTTAATTATAGGTTATTTTGACACTGACAGCTGTTTCCCGCTCGAAATCTTGACAGAAAGTCAGTATCATACCTTCGCGAAATGAATCACTTTACGCTGAAACAACGTTGGGAAATATTGAAACTTATTTGCAAAGTGAGTGCTGTGTAGCCCAAACAGTGCGTTTTTTTAAAAATAAGTTTTGGCCGAAAAGAAGCACCCACCGCGACTGCTGTACGCAAGTTCGTGAGGCTGGTATGTTAGTGGACAACGCTCATGGTCCCCGTCGTAGTACGGGGCGCACAGATGAGAATGGGACTGTTGTGGCCGAGAGTGTGAGACTCAATTCACGAACATCAACTCACCATAGATCTCAATAACTCAACATAACAACCTCACGCACTAGCCTGAGAAGAATTCTGCACAAAGATCTCGGATTATTCGCTTAAAGGGTCCAATTGACTCAGCAATTGAAGGCGCGTGGCCATCCGCTTCATTATCGCTTCGCAGTTTGGGCTTTAGAGCAGTTTGAATTGAACGATTTTGGGCGAAAAATCATCTTTTCTGTCGAGGCGCAGTTTCATCTCGGCAGCTCCGTTAATAAACAAAATTACCGCATCTGGAAAACCCGCACTTAATTGTCGAGTAGCCAATGCATCCACAGAGAGTGACAGTTAGGTGCGGATTGTGGAGCGGTGGCATCGTCGGACAATTTTTCTCGAAAATGAGACTGGGAATAACGTTTCGGTCAACGGGGGGCGTTACAGAGCCATGTTAACCGACTTTTTTTTTTACTGAAATTGAAGACATGGATTTGGACGATCTCTAGTTCATGCAGGATGGCGCGCCATGCCACACAGCCCTGCCACAATCGATCTTTTGGGCATCAAATTCCCAAATCGTGTTATCAGCCCTCTTGGCGATGTCAATTGGCCGCCTCGGAGCTGCGATTTGACCCCTTTGGACTGTTTTTTGTGGGAAACCGTGAAGGACCGATATTATCCTTCTTAAAAATACTCAAATATTACTTTAATTTTGATTCCTCAGCCTTAAGACACATTAGGAGATCGCAGTCAAACTGTACATGTTAACGGTAACTTCTCCACCTTTCTCAAAACCAAGGCGGAGGTCCCTCAAGGAACTATCCTATGGCCCTTACTGTTCTTGCTGTTTAATAGCGACATTCCTGTCGTTCTAAAACACTGTGAGGTACCTAGGAGTATGTACGCAAACGTCGCCCAATTATACATCAGCTACCCATTTCACCTCAAGGTAGATGCTACTACGCGGTAAAATGAGGATCTCCAGGCCGTTACACGATGGTCATATAAAAACAGACTTATGCTCAACTCCACCGAGAGCCAAGCTATTGTCATAGGTCCCACTATCTCAGAATTACGATAGTACCTTTCTACCAATCCAAGCCAACGGAAGCAACACCGACTATATAAAGACTTTTAAAAACCTTGGAGTCATCTTTGATCAACAGCTTACGTGGGGGGATCACATCACCAATTTAACAGGTAGAGTCTATGATGTCTTGTGTATATTATACTAAGCTGGAAATTGTCTGATGCTACTGATTCCTATTTTACCGTACACACTCCCGGTCTTCTGCGGTCTCGATTGTTACAGTTCACGCAAGCTAACAGGTGCTCTTAACAGTACAGTGCGTTTTATATACAGATTGCGGCGGGATTGCATCTCATCATTGCTTGGCATGGACTTTCAAAACTTCCCTAAGACTGGGATACTAATTTTCAAATTCAAACAGAGCAGAGCTCCACCATATCATTACCAGAGATTTCGGTTTGCTACATCTAAGAAAAGTGGAACATTGATATTACCCAATTTTAACTACTACAGGGTGACAAAAAAACAATATTTCATTTACGCCGTAAGGCTATGAAATTTGCTCCCAGTTAACACGCGAAGATCTCATGTTATAGCATCAGCATCTTCAAGGGGCAACTTAGGCAACACTCAGCAGTATAGTCTTGTTCTATAAATTACATTTGTTTGCTTCACAGCGTATAAGGTTATAAATCCTTTAAAATAAAATTTAAATTCAAATCCAAAAAAGGTGGACTAAAAGTATCAACTTGTTAGGAGACTATAGTGTGTAGAAAAATAAGTAATTTTTTAGCTACAATCATCGTGTTTTATTTTCATTATCATTACTTTTGGATCACCCTTCGTATTATGATATTTTCATTACAAGCACGCTCACTTGGGACCACAAAATCTTCTCGCTGTTAATCGCCAGCAATTTTAATCAGTAAACGGAAAAATGTTGCCAAATCCGGTTATAAGTAAATACGTTTTGTGTACCCGATGCTGACCAAGAACTTTCTAGCAGTTAATGGGAGATCTACCAATATCACCTCTACGACCGGCAAAACCTTTCTCGACGGTTGGTACAGACATTTACGATAACAACGGAACGAGGAATGAACTTCACATTCTAAACGTGCATAGAAGATGGAATTGAGTGGAAAACAATACCGCCTACATCTCGTCTCATGGGTGGCCTCTGTCAAGTTGTCGTGGCATAAGCGAAATTCCAAATTAACGATTAATGCATCTGTTTTCTCCAAGTTATGTAATTTGAAGAAATTTGAAGAAATTTGAAGAAATTTTGAATTCGCGGCCAATCATTTCAAAACCAAGTGATCCAGTTTGAAATTTTCTAACTTCATAGGTGGACCACTTATAGCTGTGGTGGAAGGGAAAGATAAGGACGATAAGCTCAGACGACTTTCACGATAGCAACGCATTTAATAGGTTACGCTTGAACTAGATAGTCCTCAGAATACTTACAATGGTTTCAAAAATGATCAAAGTGGAATGACGTTACTAAGAACATAAGCATTGAGACCCTCCAGTCAAGTCTTCTTCAGCCAAACTAAGTCGATCAAAACTTAAAATTGTATTTTGCCAATTGAAGAGCCCTCGCCTCTTGAAGGTAAGGAAGAGCAATCACCTAATTACTACTCTCCGGGGGTGGTTGTCTTAGATAGGATTCGAGAGATTCGACTGTATTTGTCGCGTTGATTGTAGTTCACAGTAACTTTTTTTGTTTCCATGTCATTAAGGTGTTATATAGGATCATACACATACACAGAGTATGAATTTTGAAGTGATCTTATACTGCGAGTTTTTTTTAACTATTTCTCATTCACAACTGATGCACAGTTTTTCCGTATAGGAATTGTTCTTAGCTATGGACAGACTTACTATAGACCTTCAGCTCAACAGTCGGTGATGATTACTATTGCACCACGACCACGACCTGGCAACTAATGCTTTTGGTGTAGACTTTTTACGTGACCTTCCGCCAGTAAACATTGTGTTCTTCCATATACCAGGTGTATGTATACATTTTTTCCCCAGTGAACTAAGAGATGGCGCCAGCGGAAAATATGCGGCGTATTAAGGGGGTCGATTTTTGATGGTGGTAAAGTGATTTTTCAAAATTCGGACCCATTATAGAGATACAGCAGTTAGAGGGGCAGGTAATTAGTGATTGGCAAAAAAGGAATCACGACATAATGTTGAAGATGCCATGGTAATGAGTAGTTTTTGCGCTGGGTGTAATATATGGAAAAATAAAAAAACTGAACCATTGGAGTACGAAATGTGGTATGAATCTTATGTAGATTCATGCTGCTTTAATTATACCGGAAGCTGTGGAAAAATGCAAATTAGTGCCATCACATAAATATTCGAAAGATCTATGGAGTAAAGTACATCACATACATTGGCGATGAGGATTGTAAAACTTTTAAAGAGTCTTAGAATCTAAGCCGTATGGAGAAACTGCTGTAACAAAAAAAGAATGCGTTGGCTATGTCGAGAAGAGGACGGGAACACAACTCTGTGGTCTCAAAAAAGATAAAAATAATAAAGGAATCTGTGATAAAGGTGCTGGTAAACTGACTTATAAAGTAATGAAAGAATTGACCAAGTTTTACGGGTTAGCTATTCGACAACATTCAGATTCCGTTGAGGAAATTAGGAAATAAATTTGGGCCATTTTTCATCATAAAAGTTCATCAAATAAAAATTATCAGCATCAATATTGTCCGGAAGGCGAAAAAAGCAGGTGCAAGGGGCGCAAGCAGGGGCTCTGGGTAAGCTCGACCAATTCCATCACGACAAACCCCATTTATTACCCGAAATCTTGAAAGTAATTGAACCTGTTTATGAAGATTTGTCTAAGGATGAATTGTTGACCCGCTGTTTAGGTTCAGAAACGCAAAAGAATAACGAATCCTTCAATTCATTGATTTGGACGTTCGCCCCAAAATACCTTCACTCCGGCGCCAAAATCGTTGAAATTGCAACGTTTTGTGCAGTTATAATATTCAACGAAGGGTTCCAAGGGATTTTAAAAATAATGACAATCATGGGATGCTCCACTGGACGCGAAGCGCAGGCTTACGTAGAAATACGTGATAAAAAGCGGATCTCGCCCTTCGAGGGCCAGTGATGTCACCAAAAACACCAGAATTGTAGCAAAGGCACAAAAATCGGCTCTGAAAGACTTTCAAAAGGAGGATAAAGGTGTACTCTATGGACCAGGTATCGCAGATTAATGATAACTTAGGATTTTCATAGTTGTAACTGTACTTGAAACTTCAAACGCATTTTTCTCAAAACTATGTTTTTCAAAATTTCCTCCATCATATCTCGAGAACGGCTTGGCCGATTCACTTCAATTTTCTGGGGTGGACTCAGCACATATAGACGCACGGAATGATCATAAAATTTAAAATATTTCCATATTTTTTAAACAAAAAGTTGACAAATAATACATGAAATTCAAATTTTTTTTTGTTCCGAAGTCTGTCAAAAATCCAATATTCAAAATTTTCTTTTCTTAATAGCCCATTCCGTGTATTTAAGCTTACAGATTAAAACGCCGCCGATTTTTTTAGTTTTATATAAGTCAATCAGCTGATTTCGTGGATGGAGTGAGCGTCCATTTTTTCGAGGCAGGTGCCTTCACAGCGCTACAACTTTGGTTATAGTCACTATTTTTAGCTAAAATTTTATATGTATACTCTTGAAACACTTAAAAATAGATTATGAAAAAAAAGTTCCATCTCTGCATTGGTCCTCAGAAAAAAATCCCAAAAAACGCTTATAAATCGGACCGTCAAACCAGAGAACCCCCTTAATTTGACACATACGCCATTTTGTTCCTCTGAGATTTAACTACAAACACACCCAAAGGGGAGTCAGGCAAAAGCTAGCGCCTTCGTTTAGTGATCATGTCGAGTTTTATGCCTGAAAGAGAACATTTGCGGCACGCATTCCTTTTCTTATTTAATCAAAAGAAGAAAGTTGTTGAAAGTCATCGTTTGCTGGTAGAAACATATGGTGAACACGCCTCATCAATTAGAATATGTGAGACATGGTTTCGACAATTTAAAAGTGGTGATTTTGGTGAAAGACAGTGTGCGCTTTGGTAGACCACAAAAATATGAAGACGAGCAATCGCAGGAGTTATGGGATGACACGACAATTAAGACAAGCATTACATTACAAGACGTTTATCGGAAATTGGGAAGATTCAACACGAGTTGAATGAACGTCAAATGGAAAATCGCAAAGTCACTTGTGAAATGCTGCTTCAAAGGAAATCATTTTTGCATCGAATTGTGACGGGTAACGAAAAACGTATTTATTTTGAAAACATGAAGCGGAAAAAGTCGTGGCTTTCACCTGGCGAAGCCGGTCCTTTAACATCAAGGCCAACTCGCTTCGGCAAGAGGACCATACTCTGGTGTCTGATGGAACCAGAGCGGTATTGTTAATTACGAACTCTTGAAGCCCGGCGAAACCGTTTATACACAACACTACCAGCAACACATGATTCATTTCAACCAATCTTTCGATTAATGAAAGACGACCGAAATGGGCCAAAACACATGGCAAAGTGATATTGTTACATGACAGCGCGTCGTCTCACACAGCAAAGCCAGTGAAAGACACATTGAAATTGCTTGGATGGGACATCCTTTTGCATCCGCCGTACTCCCCAGATTTGGCGCCGTCTGACTATCACCTCTTCGCATCAATGGGGCACGCGCTCGTAGGGCAGCACTTCAGCGATTTAGAGCAAGTTTGCAAATGACTTGATGAATGGTTTGCCGCTTAAGACAAGCAGTTTTTACTAAATTACCTAAAGGATGGGCGAAATGTGTAGAAGCCGATGGCCAGTATTACCAAAAAACCGGAAACAAAACGGAAAAAACGTATGCATACAGCTGGCAAATAAGGAAGATGCCCGTTTTGGCATCAAAGGTACATCGATTCAGAGAACTGTTTTGATGACCTTATTAGATCCTAAAGCTATGAAGTGAGTTTCCATTCTGTCAGCAAGACTGATGAGTCATGCATGGTGGCCTCAAAGTGTAGATCATAGTCAAAATCCGATTTGTAGATAGCGCAAAATTAATCATCTTATCGGAAGATGTTATAATTTTTGCAAACAGCGTCGTACGTCAATCATATTTGACATTTGTGAAGTAGACAGTGGCAGAATACAACCAGACAAGCTTTACTCCGCAGGGGCGTGGAATAATTGTGTCGATCTTTGTTAGAAATAATTTGAATAATTTAGTCTGGCAATACCTTGAACTCTAAAATGTGTAATACTTAACGATCTTATGATTTCATGTACATATAAGTAATAAAAGCTTTCAGTTTCCTTTCAAACTTCAACAAAGGCGGTTGTTTTCAATAGGTTATGGGCCCAGATTGCGCGGCAAAATCTTCAATCACGTTTTTTTTTGTTTAAATTAAATACATACGAAGTACGCCAAAATAATTTTTTTTTTGCACACAAATAAAATAAAAATGGAAGCAGAATTGTTTAAAGTGGACAAATTGCAAAATGCAGAACAATATTCAATCTGGAAATTCCAAGTAAAAATCTTGTTCAGTGCTTCGGACTTATTCAGCTACGTGCATGGTTCCATCGTAAGACCAGTGAAGGAAGAAAGAGAAACTCAAGTTGCATATGAAAACCGTTTATCATTATGGACGAAAAATGATAGCAAAGCTCAACGGATTATTGCTACGAGCATCGGTTCCACGCCTCTTCGGCATATTATCAATTGCAGTACATCGAAGGAAATGTGGTCGAAACTGCAAGCGGTTTATGAACAGACGTCAAAAGCAAGTGTTCACATGCTTCTACAACGTTTCTATGGCTTCGAGAAGGATGGCGATGATGATATAGCCACCCACATCTCCAAATTAGAAAACATCGCAAGACAACTCAGAGACATTGGGGAGGAAATTTCCGATAGTATGGTAATTACAAAGATTCTAATGACTCTCCCCGACAGCTTTCGACATTTTTTTTCTGCTTGGGAGTCAACGGCCAAAGGCGAACAGACGCTGGAAAATTTGACTTCCCGTTTGATCATGGAAGAGACTCGAATGCTTTCCAGTCCATCGCTTGCAGGTACAAGCACTTCAGCCCTTACCGCAAAGCGGAGAAATGTGAGCAAGCCAAAGCAAAAAGTCTCGAAACCAGGAAAGTGCTTTAGATGTAATGAAGTAGGCCATTGGAAACGAGAGTGCCCAAAAAAGTTCGCTGATTGTAGTAAATATCGAAGTCATGGAGAAGGAAGAAGAGGTGATGCGCTCATGTGTAATACAGTGGAGGATGAATATTAAATATGGACTGGAAGTCAAAGTGAGGAAACTGCGAAAAGAAAAGCTTCTACAAGTTCGAATCGATTGATGACTGGGAATAGAAGTAAGAAAGAGACAAAAACTGCTGTCTGGACTGGAATGAGGAGCAAGGACAACAGGGGGAAGGCGGCTGGTACTCTTGGTGGTGATCGAATGCCGACTGGAAATGGAAGTGAAGTACAAGGGGAGAAGAATTATAAGTGTAATGCATTGGTGGCTAATGGCAGTACGGTCAATGACTGGTATTTAGATTCAGGAGCCAGCGACCATATGACGTACAGAAAGGATTGGTTCGTATCCTATAAAAGTTTTTTTAACCCAATTAAAATTAGAATAGGAAGTGGCGAAACCATCTTAGCCCTGGGCATTGGTGACATAAATATTTTGTCGTATAATGGAAATGAGTGGTGTGAAAAACACTTGTCTCAGGTTTTGTATGTCCCAAAAATAACACTGCATCTCTTTTCACAGAGCCGTGCTTTAGACAAGGGCTTACAATTTGTCTCGGACCAAGTGCGATGCGAATTTAGAGTGGCTAATGGAACTGTCGGTGCAGTGGGAGAACGAGAGGCGCAACTTTTTAAAATGTGTTTCCGTGTTCAGAGTCCTGTGAGTCAAGCGGCAAATGTGATGATTTCGAAGGCGTTACCATTAAAACTGTGGCATGAAAGACTGGCTCATCAACATTTTGAAAAGGTACGTGCTCACCTCAAAAATAGAAACATTAATTTTGTAGACGAGAAGGATCCTGTATGCGATGCTTGCATTTACGGAAAACATCATAGATTGCCCTTCCCGAAAAGTCAATTCCAAGCAAGTCAGCCAGGTGAACTGGTTCACGTGGACGTTTGTGGTCCTATGGAAGATCCGTCTATCGGAGGTTCAAGGTATTACGTGCTTTTCAAAGACCATTTTTCATCCTTCCGAATTGTGTACTTCTTAAGCCAAAAATCAGAAGTTTACTCTTCCGTTGAAAAGTTTTTAGATCGAGCCAAAAGTGAAAGTCGTCATCAAGTGAAAGCCATTCGTACTGACAATGGGTTAGAGTTTCTAAATGAAAGAGTAAAATCGCTCCTTAGGAAGAATCACATTCGGCATGAGACCGCCGTAGCCTATACCCCGGAGCAGAACGGCAAAGTTGAGCGAGAGAACCGCACAGTGGTTGAAGCTGCTCGCACCATGCTTCATGCGCGATCCTTAACCAAAAGATTTTGGGCCGAAGCGGTTAATACAGCGGTTTTTGTTCTAAATCGGACTAGTAATCATGCCCTTGGCGGAAAAACCCCTTATGAAATGTGGTGTGGCGGTAAAGTTAGGACAGAGGAGTTTAAAATTTTTGGAAGGTATTTGTGCATGTACCTAAACAAAAACGTCGAAAATTTGACAAAAAGGCGGAAAAAGGATTACTCATGGGATATTCCGAAAACACAAAAGGATACCGGGTTTGGTTTCCAAGAGTAGAGGTGGCAAGAGATATAATATTCAGGGAAACCGAAGAAAAGAATCAGCATGTTCAAGACATGATTTATAGTAATGAAGAGTCTGAAAAGTGCGAAGCGCCTATCCCTTTTCCTCTAATGAAAAATGGCGACGGCAAAGATGCGGCACATTTTCGAGATGATGAGCATCAAACAGCTCAGGAAGACAAGGCTGACGAAACGGATGATGAAGACATCAATGGTAACAATGCTGCAATCGTATGCGATTCTCCTCCACTAAAAAGCCGCCTACGCAAGAAAGCCCTGGACACAAAAAAAAGGTAATATCGCTCAAAACCATACATTTCTTGTTCAAGCAGAGCCGCGGAACTATAAGGAAGCTGTCACATGTAAGGATGCTGTGCAATGGCAGAGGAAATGAACAGTCTTCGTGAGAACAAGACTTGGGATTTGGTGCAGTACCCATTCAATAGGAATGCCATAGATAACAAGTGGGTATTTAAATTAAAAAACTTGGATGATCAAGGACGACAAAAATACAAGGCTAGGCTAGTGGCTCGCGGATTTAGTCAAGAAAAAGGTAAAGATTACGATGAGACATTCAGCCCAGTAGCGAGGTTCACTTCAATTAGGTGCATCTTCGCGATTGCTACTAAGGAAGGTTTGAATCTTACTCAATTCGATGTCAAAACGGCATTTTTGAATGGGGATCTCAGTGAAGAAATCTATATGCAGCAACCACAAGGCTTTGAAGATGGTTTCTGGAAAAGGCTTAAAAGGAGCTTATACGGGTTAAAACAGGCTTCTCGGTGCTGGAATCAGAAATTTACTGAAATCTTGGTAAAATTTAATCTGAAACCCAGTGTCATGGATCCATGTGTTTTTGTGTCAAACGATAAAAGCAACCGAATGATCCTTGCTATCTACATAGACGATGGTTTGGTGGCCGCTTGCAGAAAAGAGGATGCTTTGAACTTGATTACCTTCTTAAAGATGCATTTCGACATAACCATCTTGGATGCAAAATGGTTCCTGGGTATGGAAATCACGAAAACAGTCAATGGTGAAATTCATATTTGTCAGACACGGTACGCGGAAAATATTTTAAGGCGATTCAACATGGATTCCTGTAAGACGGTTTCAACTCCTGCGGAGACCTGTACGCATGAAGAGCCTTTATCTCCAAAAGTCGTAAAGTTTCCATATAGAGAAGCTGTGGGGTGCCTTATGTACCTGTCAGTAGCTACCCGACCGGACATTGCATTCGCAGTGGGAGTGGTTTCTCGATACCTAGATGCGCCAACCCAGACACATGTAAACGCTGTCAAGAGGATCTTAAAGTACATCGGCGGAACCAAACAAATGGGTATACTATTTAAGCCAACTAAATGTATTTCTTTAGTCTGTTTTAGTGATGCTGACTATGGGGGTGATTCTGCTACGAGGCGTTCCACCTCAGGTTTCATTTTTACGCTTGGAAATGGACCATTGTCTTGGTCATCTCAACGGCAAGGTTGTGTATCGCTTTCAACCACGGAGTCGGAGTATGTGGCTGCTTCGCAGGCAGTCAAAGAAATGATTTGGTTGCAACAATTGCTTTACGAGATGGTTCCAGGAGAGATAGATGGTTCGGTATTGAAAATGGATAACCAAGGGGCAATCCGTTTAATCAAGAACCCAGAATTTCATAAAAGGACCAAGCATATAGACATTCGCTATCACTTTATCCGTGAAAGATACGAAAGAGGAGATTTCACCATCGATTACGTGCCATCTGAGTTACAAAATGCTGATATATTTACAAAACCTCTCAGGAAAGATAAGTTTGAAAATTTTCGTAAATTAATTGGTGTTGAGTAAAATGAATTATATGAATTGTATTTGAATTGATCTATAATTTTCTTTAAGATGTAAATGTACAGTTTAATTAAACTTATTCAAAAGTGGGAGTGTTAGAAATAATTTGAATAATTTAGTCTGGCAATACCTTGAACTCTAAAATGTGTAATACTTAACGATCTTATGATTTCATGTACATATAAGTAATAAAAGCTTTTAGTTTCCTTTCAAACTTCAACAAAGGCGGTTGTTTTCAATTCTGACCAATAATCGGTTGGTGGTGTTAGCGAATCATGAATTTCGACGTCGATTTCATTATCGAGCCGCGCCAAATGGGCAAACATTCCATTTGACGCCACAGGACTTTTTCCTGTGGGGTATATTAAAGTCCAAAATCTATGTCAATAAGCCACGGACTGGGAAAGAGCTCAATGCCAAAAACGACGCGAAAAAGCGGCTATAGAGCCCACAACACTTCGCAAAGTGATGGAAAATGCTCAAGAACGAGCTCATTGCGCCATCCGCTGTAAAGACGACCATTTACATGATGTCATTTTCAAGAAGTAATCAAAATAAATTGTTCAAGGTCTAAAATAAAAGACTAATCACTTAACAGCAAATAAATGGGTTTTTTTTTTAGTTATTTATAAAACAAATGCTAACACTTTAATTGGGTCACCCTTTATATTACTCGGGGGTGAATAACGTGAGATGAGGATCAACCACCGATCCACAAGTGTGTGACGAAACGAATTTCAACAGATCGATTGGATCGGTAGCGTGTGTGTGGCGCGAACAGACACGGAACCACAGGAGACTATGCAGGGCATGGCCGCCACCGGATAATCGATCGGCCGGGAATATTGCGGCTGTGGCAATGAGAACGAAGAAAAATCAACCAGACTACGGGCCATGCAATTGGGCATCGCCAGACGGACCCTAGAACGAATTTTAGTGAAAGACTTACACATGTTCCCATACAAAGTGTAAGCAGTGCATCAGTTAATGCCTGCTGATCGTCAGTCGCGTGTGAATTACTGTCAAGCCATCCTTAGTCTCAACAACGAAGGGGACAATTTTGTGTCGAAAATCATCATGACAAGCAAAATCTTCATTTCTGGGGCACTGAAAATCCGCGTCCGTCAAAGCCACTGTGTGGTACGGCGCTCACGCGGGAGGAGTGATTGGGCCGATTTGTTTTTTTTTAGGACTTCATCGGCAATACGGTTATTGTCACTGGCAAACGCTACTAGACCATGATAGATGACTTCTTACTGCCGGAATTGGATGAGCGGGGCTTGATGAAGTTTGGTGGTTTCAACAGGACGGTGCAACGAGCCACAATGGATGTTATGAAGGAAACGTTTCCTGGGCGCGTATTCTCCCGTTTTTGCGATTTGGCATGGCCAGCAAGATCGCCCGATTTAACCATCCCAGGTTTCTTTCTCTGAGGCTACTTGAAGTTGCTGGACAAACGCAACCTTTAAGGAGAATATTCGCCAGGAATGCAGAGAGTTATCACTGGAAATTTTCGGAAAGTCATGGAAAATGCGATAAAAGGTGTACAAATGTGTATCAACACTGGTGGCAGCCACTTGACGGATATCATCTTTTCTACTTAACAGAAAAAAATGTAAAGGTCCATCAAAGATTTCCATCACTCAAAATATTTTTTTTTTATTTATTAAAAAAGTAATTCAAAAACAAAATTGGATGATTAATTTTGCGCCATCTTGTATAAAGGAAAAAAGGGTCCATAGTCCTTATATATAAAATAGAAAACTCAAGGTCTCTGATTCTCTTCCATGGAATGAGGTGCAAAGACAGTTTTTAGATTTGAGAGACAGATGAGAAAAAACCAAAACGAATCAGATAAATCAAGTTTCATATAAATCAATACGAGTATGAGTCGGTAAGTGGAGTAGTAATACGTTAGCTCTAGGTACACCACAATCAGCCATTTGCATGCAAACAAACAGACACAATTGATCTTGGCTTGTAATTAATCTCATTTTAGTAAACGATTTTTCATTTATTTTGCTTTCGATTGTACAGCTATTAATTCCTTTCAGGTACGATCCCAAAAAGGCACAACACAACAAAACTAAGAAAAAAAAAAAAAAGTCAAAGAAAAGAAGAAAAAAAAAAAACAACGAAAATGAATCAATTTTGTTGAAAACATTTTTGAATGAGTGATTTTGATTTTATGGAAAACGAAAAATAAAATAAAAAATAAAATGAAGAAATGGTTAAAAAAAAAAAAAAAAAAATAAAAATCGAGCAAACGAAAGATCGAAAAGGAAAATACGAAAAAAGAAAGAAAAAAAAATCCAATTTTAGTCGTTCACTCTGGTTATTGCGACTGACGACAGCGAGTTAATTAATTTTTTGGTTTTTTTTAATCAAAAAAAAAAAAAATAAAATCCATCAACGGCGCAAATCAAATCACACAAAAGAGCATTATCAAATGGCAACAAATGAGAACAAGGATTTGGTAGTCCTTTTCGTTGGCTTTACATTTTACCTTCGGAGATCGTACCCAATTTCGAGCGTCAGGAGCGGGGGACACGGGCGAGGAGGCATTTCATTAATTAGCTGTTATTTATTTAAATCTATTTTTATTCGGTTTATATCAATTTGGTTTTTTGGATTGCAGTCGTGATGTGAGATAGAATTGTTGCGATTTGGTTTCGATTGCGATTGAGAGAGAATGTCTAGGATAGGATGCACGAGTCTTTGGCGGAATCGCGCATTCCGTAGTGCGGCGGACTGCGCTTAAAATAATCGGTAAAATTACGTGAGCCTATTGAGGAGGATGTGGTCGTTGTGGGGTAGTGCGGATTGTACGGTCGCCGGCTATAATCGCTCGGTAGAGTGTAGTCGGTGTAACGTGTTCCGTACCGTCTCCGACCAGGGATCGTAGTCGACGTCGGAAACCGCGGAGTCGTATGGTTTTTCGGACGATAGCTCTCTAGGTCGTAGTCGACTTCAATGTCGTCATCGTCCTGGTCGGAATCACGCGTGCTCTTTTGAGCCTTGATAGCTTTCTTGAGGTAGGGGTTATTGCCGGCAATTTTTTCTTCCATGAAATCGCGTTTCATGTTACGCAGGTGTTTGCTGCGATCTATGAGGTACTTGGTCTCTCTGTCTACTCTATCCTCGGGGGTACTGAGGACAGTATGCTTTGTGCGATGTGGGCGCACCGGCGCCAAGTGCTCTATTGATCTTGACAAACTTCTCGTCGGACTATGTGTGTCTGTCGTGGAATCCTGCGACTTTTGGCGGTAGCTGGATTCACGGTGATGTGCCATTGAGGCAGTTGGTGTTTCGACGAGATCGATTTTGTGAGTTTCGGGTTCATGGTCTTCTGGTTTCCGAGTGAATCGAGCAAAGTCCTCGTATGTTGCTTCCTTCGATTCGGTTTGTACGGGCTTTACATGGGTGCTCCTGGGGGCTGGAGTCGACTTTAGTAACGCTTCCACCTGTGTCTCCAGGTCGTGGCTTTTTTCTCGCTTACTTGGCTTTGGTGTTGTAGGCCGGGAAGGTGGTCTGGGCGAATTATCTCTTTGTTTGGAAGTATCCCCGAGAGTCTGTTGTTTAATGTATTCCATCAACTTTGAACTCTGTGGTTCCTCAGTCGAAATCATTCGACTAATCGAGGGAATCGGTTGTGTTGGAACACTCTTGTGTTGAGATTCCTGCACTTGCTGGTTATAATTGGAATCACGCTTAACCAGCGCATGCATTCTTTCCCTCTCCAGTTGTTCGATTATCTCCCATTCAGCTAGACGTTCGCTGGGAATAGATGAACTAGGTGGTGATGGAGGTGAAGAAGGAATTATTTGTGGCTCTTCTACCTCCTCTCTTGCGTTTCGGAGTTGTTCGATAAATTTTCTTCGAGGTAAGGGACTGTTTGGTAGTTGTTCCATGTCCCATTCTAAGGATCCCTCCTTGGATTGGTTTCTCCTGGAGACTGGAGACTCTAGTCTTGATCGCAGAATATCGCGGTATTCTTTTGACGGTTCAGGGTTTTGTTGAGATTTTGTAGACTTGTCGACGGAATTTCTTACTGAACTCGGAGGTGTTTCTTGAGGTAGATTCTGAGCGAAGAACCTTTCACGAGCAGTAAGCGGTGACTCAGGTGTAGGCGGCGAAATAGATTTTTGAGATTTCAGCTCAACTGAACCTTGAGCGCTTATTTTCGGAGTTACTGATGCGGCTCTCAGTGGTGTGGTTATACGTTTTGAACTTGATTCAGATGATGATCTGGCTTCATCACGTGGTAATGATGGCGTCGGAGACTTACTCTCTTGCGCCTTCGTTACTGGAGATTGAGGCGTCGAATCTTGAACCGCAATGGGATTTTGCGATCGATCGGTTTGTTGTGATTCAGTTTTAGGTGGCGAAACAGATTTTGGGGATTTTCTCTCGGGCGACCCTTGAGAGGTAATTTGCGGAGTTCGTGGTGGGCTTCTAGGTGACGTGCCCAACATATCTGCACTTAGTTGCGAGAATGTCCTGGTTTCATCACGTGGCAATGACTTACGTTGTACTTGTGGCACAGGCACTTCTTCTTGACCTGCCGTGGCTTCCTGAATTCTCGGTGGCGAAACAGGTTTTGGTTCAAGCGCCTGTTCATTGGTAATTTGTGGAGTTCGTGGTGGGCTTCGAGGTGGCGTGCCCAACATATCTGCACTTAATTGCGAGAATGTCCTGGTTTCATCACGTGGCAATGACTTACGTTGTACTTGTGGCACAGGCACTTCTTCTTGACCTGCCGCGTCTTCCTGAATTCTCGGTGGCGAAACAGGTTTTGGTTCAAGCCCCTGTTCATTGGTAATTTGTGGAGTTCGTGGTGGGCTTCTAGGTGGCGTGCCCAACATATCTGCACTTAGTTGCGAGAATGATCTGGTTTCATCACGTGGCGATGACTTACGTTGTTGCCGTTCTTGTACCTGTGGCGCAGGGACTTCATCTTGAGTTGCTGCGGCCTCTTGATTTCTCGGTGGCGAAACAGGTTTAAGCGATTTTGGCTCAAGCTCAGTAGCAATTTGCGGCGTTACTGGCGGGCTTTTACGTGGGGTGCTCAACTTTTCTGAGCTTGGTGGAGAGTCTGATTGCGTTTGGGATGTACTTTGCTGCGATTCTTCTGCCGGTGACACTGTGATTTTTTCCTGAGTTCTAGATTCTAAAACCGGGGACGTACGCTTAACACTAGCAGGAGGAGATTCGCTTACACTCAGGGGTCTTTGACGTACTTTTTGTTGCTCATCTGGTTTGCTTTCCGATGAAGATTCTTTCCGAATTGGACTTTGCTTTTGAGCTTTGTTAACGAGCTCAGGAACAACAAGAAGCATGCGTGAGTGGAGATTACTTTTTTCCTCATTGATTTCCTTTATCGAGGCCTCCGAGCCTCGTCTAGAATGCGCAAGATCCCCTGAGTCGATGGATGTTCGCGATCCTCGCCTTGGCGGTGTGGGCAAAAAGGCAGGAGAAACCCTTAAAATTGGATCATTTACAATACTCGTTTCATCTTTGATTGAAGCCTTGGAACCCCGACGAGAAGTGGGTTCCAAAATTGGTGAAATCGCATCGAATGAGGGACGCCTTGGTGATGTGTTGATTTCCTGCGTAGAAGGAGCGGGTTGGGATTCAGTATCAGTAGATGTTGATCTGCTTGTCTGCAGGTTTCTCAGTGGCGATCCCATCTCAGTAGATGTAGCACGAGGTGAAGCAAGTGGTTCAGTTGAACGATCACGCCGGACAGGTTTTATCGGCGGCCTCATGCTCATCGGTACCGGGCTTGGCGATCGCCTGCGTTCAGGCCGCGCAAGCTCATACACAACTTCCAAGTGAGATTTGTCATTACCACTCGTTGTACGATCAGGTGTCTGTGTTGGTGATCTAGAGTCATCGGACCAAACGTAATACCTTGGAAATGCAACCGGAGGTGGCCCTTCGGGTATAGGGATTACGTTGGGCATCATTCGTTTCATGGTGTCCTGAACTGAAGGGGGCATATCAGACGGATCAAGTCGTTTCACAGCTTCTTTTGCTTTGGTTTCTGCTCTCCCTGGACTGAGACTCGTCGACGAGGATGTGCTTTGTCTGGTTTGCTTCTGTTGACCCGGAAATAATTTTTCAAATTTAAGTTTTGCTTCTTCGACGGTTATTGATTTCTCTTCCTCCGCATGGTCTTCGACGTTATCTTCGTCTACTAGCACCGCCATTGGAGTTATGGCAATCAGTTCACCATTGTCATCGAATTCCACATCGACCAGCATGTCGTCGGTGAACTGACTGAAAAGTTTTTCGATACTATCCTCGGAGGACGCACGACTTTGTTTCCGACCACTCGGACTTCGTGATCGTCTTGCGATGTTTTCGAATTCCTCGTTAATGTTCATTGATTGAGACTGAGATTCATCTTCTACTTGTTCCTCGTCCACGGGTGCAGCGATGACGACAATTTCTTGTTCTTCAATTCGAGGAACGGAAAGTGTTTCTCTGTTTTCCGTAACATTTTCGTCTTGGTCGAGCTCTTTAACGATATCGTCAAAGATCTGATCGACATCTGGGATGTCGTCGACTGTAATCGTTTGATCCGTGGCTTCCGAGATAGCTGAAGAGCGACGGCTAAGATTCGCCGGTAGGTTTACTGTTTGGTTTACTTGCGGTTGTTCTTCGTCCAGCTTTCCCGTTGTAGCCTGTTCTGGTGGAGTTTTGAGACAATTGTCAGCAAATTCTGTTTTGGAATTCCTTCGACTGGGATTGTGCGGAGTTAAGGTGCCGTTTCCAGCATTGTTTGCAACAGAATTCCTTCTGCTAGCATCTTTTTTGGGTGATTCCACGCCGTTCGTAGGCTTTATCTGTGATTCTCGTCTACTGGGAATCTTGCTTGGGCTGGCAGATTTGTTAAGAGATTCCTGAGATCCTTTGTGGACAAGATCAGTTGCGGCTGTTAGAACTTCTTCAACTTGAGAGCCCCGCCTGCTTGGTACATTTGCTTCTTTCTTGTTATTTACAGTTGGCGATTTGCCGATTTGCAGCCCTCCTCTTACTCCTTTCACAATTGGTGGTTTTAGGATGTCCGCAAGCCCGCTAGAAGCAGATCCTCTTCGACTCAATACCTTCTGAGCAGTGTCTAACACGTTCTTATTAAGTTCGATTTCTTTGATTGGAATCTTCGAGGGAGGGCTGGTGGCCGTAGAACTGCTTTCTTTATTTTCAATTCCATTTTGAAGTTCACTTTGGGAAGTCCTTCGACTCCCGCCAGATTTCGACAAGCTCTCAGCTTTTAGCCTAGCTTCCTCAGCTCGTGCTTTCTCTTCGAAAGAAGCTCTTCTGCTGCTTACCGACTCGATCTTTTTCCGATGTTCCAATATTTCTTCCCGCGGAGACTTTTTTAACACTTTTGCTGGTGATTTCCGCTTGAAACTGGACTTTGTTGGTGATTTTCTCTTCTCAGGAGACTTTTGCTTGACTCCAAAGAACTTTGAATATTTGGTTTGCTGAAACTCTGGTTCCGGATATGCTTCCTTCTTCGCTTGAATTTCAGCTTCGTTTTGCTTCTCGCGGCGATTGGTATAGAAGCTATCGCGTTTCTTTTGAAGAAAGTTCGTAGCTTCGGTTCTCCATTCGGACTTGAGGTACTCCATTGTTTTCTCCAGGTCTGTCATAGTGTCTATCTGATCGGCCTTATTGGATTCCCTGGATCTAAGGGATTCTTTGGACCTATTTAGGCTACTACACGTGCTGTTGGCCTTTCTAAGTTTGAACGATTCGTCGGATTTTATAGAACTCATCGACTCGAATCTTTGTAGAATCTTTTTCACACCCAATGGACGATCCTCATCTTCCATAGGTCGTAGGGCCTCCTGTGTTTTCCCAAATTCCTCTTCACCTAGGCTTTTCGTTTTTAAGAGTTTTCTTTTTGATTGCGGTGGGAGACCAAGATCGATTCCGGTTTCTTCAAGGATTTTCTCGATTTTCTCCGATATATCCTCGCTCGGTGATTTTTCTTCAGTGAAGAGCTTTTGATATTCCAAACTAGGCGATCGTACTTCTTGGCCGTTTTGTAGAATTTCATCGAGAATCTTGTCTGCTTCGTCCTTGATTTTCTGGGAGGCTTCCGCGAGCTTCTTGGTTTTCGTTCCCTTTGGAACGATCTTTTTGATGATCTTGATGCCACCCTTTTTGGCTACTGGCTTGACCACAGGCGCCTTTTGAATATCAAGAGCTCCATCGAGTTGGTGATCTTGCAGACTAAACGATTTCTCAACGTTTGCAGCCACTGATTTCTGTTTCCGGGGAGGCGCCTTGGGTGCATCGGCTTCAGCAACGCTTTGTGATTTCCTTAACTTATCGGCAACGGTGACTACGGTTTTTCGTTGCGGCACTGGACTGGCTGGGAAATATTTGGTCAAATCGACGTCTTTTAAGGTTTTTTGATTTTTGTTCGGCGTCGACGTAGACTGTTTCTCTTGCTTCGCATTCGGGAAGTATTTGGATATGTCGAGAGAGCTTTGGTGGCTTATTTTCGGCGCGGTGATTTGTGATTTGATCGTGTCCATGGTGCCGGCAAAGTTTTTAGCTTCCACTTGGCGTAATGCATCGCCCATACGACTGTCGGTCTCATTGTTATTATCGGATTTTGAGTCAGGCTGCGGGAGTGGATCCTTAGAGGGGGCTATGTAGGAGTTATCCATCATTTTCACAATGTCTAGAATGCCCTCGATTTCCATTTTATCTGCAGTCATTTGGGGGATGTTCTCCTTTTGGTCATCTTTCGAGTCATCTGTTGGGGCAGACAGTTGAGCTGAATTGACTGACTGGTGTGGTTTCAACAGTAGTCCATCACCGTGATCATCGTCTCCATTCGAAGCCCCTGTAGTGGGATTTGTGATTTCCAACTTTTCTTTTTCATTTATCTTTTGCTCACTGTCTCCGACCTTTTCCCCACCTAGTTTGCCGCCTTCTACATGCCCAGGGGGTTTGGGCATGCCACCAACACTATTGTCCAACAACCACTTCTCCTTCAACGATAGTTTCTTCATGATATCGCTCTTGACCAGATTCTCTTTGGCCATACTCTCAATGTCCTTATTCATTTTCATCAAGTTGTTCAACCTATAAAGCTTCTCACTAATCGCATCAACGTCCGCGCTTAACCTACGATCCGAGTTTTGTTCGATTTTCTCGATATCGACTTTAGTCGGCGATAAAGTCTGATCTGAAACACGCGAGGTTAACGAAATCCTATCCGCGTCGCGATTCAATCTCTCATTACTCACATCATCAGTCTTTTGCGTAGTAACATCTTGTTGTAACCCTACCACCTGTGTTGGCTTCCGTGGCCAAAGTAATTTCAAAATAAAATAGTAAAGAAAACAAAAACAGAAAAAAAATTTTTATTTTAGGTCATGTTAACCAGGCGGCACTTAGTTCGCTATGGCCATGGAATATGAGAGTGTGTTGGGTCAGCGCTTACCTCAGTTTCGGTGTCTGTCGGAAGATTGGTCGGCAGTGGTAGGAGACGCACTTCTTCGCGACGCATTTCGCGTGCCTTCTTAATGTCCTCCCCTTCGGTGTCATCCTTTCCGTCGTCTGCAAATCATTCAAGTCTGCAGTGACATTCAAACAGAGACAAGAGTGTTACTTACCCATCAAGCCCTCACTGGAATCATAGAAATCATCATCGCTATCGTCGCTGTTAACATTCGAATAATGCTGCTTGCCGATCCAGTCGGTGGCCAACTGGAGAGTCTGTTGGGCAATTGGCGAACCATTTGCCTCTTCGAACATGTCCGATTCGGAATCATCGTCTGATTCGTCGGAACTCGAGGAAAGATCGGATTCGGATTCAGCACTCGGTTGAAGGAAATTACGTCCGGACCATTCGTTCTCGTCGATAATATGCTCTTCGGATGGTTCTCCGTCGGACATTGCATCGGTGTTTTCGAACTCGATACGTTCGGGTGTTTGGCCGCGATCGAGCAGGTCGAGTTGTACGACATTTTCTGCAATTCCTCGTGGTTTCTCTGGGGTCTTAGGCTCCGTTCCACCCGGCGCATGAGAGCCGTGAGCAGTTGATTTCTAAATGCACAAAGTGAGTTTTGGGATTTAACGATTTTATGAACTTACCCTTTGGCCTGGTTTTCTAACAACCGGTCGAATGGCCTTAGCCGGTAGTCTGAAGTGCTGTGTGCAATAGAAACGACCTTCCGCATCATCGCGATCGAATGCATATCCACCGAGTCGCAGGTTCGTATGACAATGGTGACATTTCAAACAGGAACGATGGAAGATCAAACCTTCGGTTGTAATCTTTTCCATCAAATAGACCGTTTGCTTGCAGAAATGGCATTTCTCCGAGGCGGCTTGTTTCTTGAAAGCTAATGCTACTTTGGAGTTCTAAAAGAAGAAAAAACAAGGCACAGTGAGCAAGAATTCTATATACATGCTGACTTTGGAAACTTTGAGAAAAAGCATTTGAAAGCGTGAAAATGTGGACAACGCGGTTACACTGTTGATTGTAAAAGTAGGGTCCCATCAACGTCGATGTTTTCGATTTTTTTTATAAATAAAAAATAAAGACAATAACAAATGTGAAAGCGGCCAATGTGAATTTTAAAACGAAGCTTCAAATGAATAATGTAGAAATATATATAAACAGTTGCGTCCACAATTAGAACAATCAAGTGGTTTAAAGAAAGCCCGGATCTAACTCCTATTGAGAACCTATGGCATAATTGTAAAAGGAAGATCAGCTCCAAGAAAGTTGGAAATCTTCACAATCTTTTGAAGAGACTCAAAGGATATGGCAACATATACAGCGTGCGCCATTTCATATGGGTCGATGTAAATTTCGAATAACTTCAACAATTCTCAACCGATTTCGGAAATTCAAAAACTTTCATTCAATTTAGACCTTTACAATTTCTTTTGATTAATTTTTGAAAACAATATCAATTAAATGACCGCCTTTATTGCCGATGCAAAAACGAGCTCGTTTTCGCGCATTCTCCATGATATTTTCGAACATTTCGGTCGAAATTTCAGCGATTTCCGCACGAATGTTTCTTTTGAGCTGTTCTATTGTCTTCGGGCCGTTAGCATACACCTTGCTTTTCAAGTATCCTCATAGAAAAAGTTTGGAAGTGTCAAATCCGGCGATCTCGGAGGACAGTCAATATCGCCATACAAGAGCTATGAGTCTCGCAATTTCTGCGTCTGGAGCGTTTTTGATAACGTGCACGCCACTGTAAATTTTTTGTTGGAGGCTTCTGCTATCTGTTGGAGCACTCAGATAGTCCATTGTACTGCCAGACAGACACCTTAGAGCTCATGTGGAGCCAAAGCCAAGCTTCTTTTATTCACTTATGCTGTGTGCGATTTGTTTTTCACACAAGTGAACGGAACCTAAAGCTTAATGCCGATTCCGAACGGCGAGAGCCGAGAAGCTTTTTCATGGCAAGTGTACAACGGCGGGTTTTGCCAATACCCCGCCGAGGAGGGAAGCCGCGAAATAATCATTCGATGGCGTTAGTGTTATCGGGATCCGAACTCGCTTATCTTGCGTCAGCGGCCGACACACTACCCACTGCGCCACGGCTTCTGAATAACATAATTCAGAAACACTTGGCTTAGTCTTCAATGCCTATCACGGAAGCATGGCCGTGAGTAGGAAAAATGTTGCTTCAAGGCAACAACCTCGCCAAGTTTCTATAGCCGACAGAGGAAACACTTCACACATAAAGTAGTACACATCCTCGAAAAAATAGAATGGAGACAAACAGGATAAGACTTTAAATGAAAATTTCCACAAAAGAGACAATTCCAATAAATGTGAAAATTGAAAATGCTTTCGCGGAAGCCTAGTCATTCGATCAGCCTATTTTGTAGGTATAAGGAAGGATGAACGAACCACATTAAAGGCATAAATCCCAGTTCTTGTGTGACTTATGGCCATTTAGTTTAATTTTAAATATTAGTTGTTGCAAAAAGAAATTCATTATTTTCCCAGATTTTTTCAACAAATGGCTTTAGTAATCTGAGCCTGATCATCATGTAAGCATGAATCCTATTCCTAAAAAATGAACGAAAAATCATTTGAAGCCATACTCCGTTACAGCCCCAACTTATTTCAATAAACTACCATTTTCTATTCGAATTACTTATAACTTTCGCTTATTCTTAAAAAAAGTAAAAGATTGGCTATTTACCATTAACTATGCAAGCAGTGAATCTCTCTTAAGAATCATATCTTAATTTTCGGCACGAATAATACTGTTAAGTTAAATAATATCTTATGAGGCTTATAGTTTTGAATTGTTTTTTTTTTTTCTGCATAAACTGTTTTCTTTATTCTCTAAATTTCTTTATATTATAAATTATATCATTTGTAATTTGGATTTTATCTCTTTGTATCATTTATTCACTTTTATACATTTCTTTAAGTAGTACTGATTGTCACCCCACATCAGAATCGTATTATATTATTTAAATAAAATTGAAGTATCATTCAACACTAACTCAGAACATAATGTTCTAATAGTTATAGAATAACCACTATTATTCTGTTCCAATTAATATTAGCTACTACTATTGTTGTTGATCTTGTTGTAAGTTGGAATGAATAAAAATTATATCTATCTATCTATCTATCTATGTATTAACCTTACAGTCTAGACTTGAAACCAAATGATCACCACCTGTTCCTGTCCATGCTGAATGCGAAAATTTATTCTAAAGAGAGGCGTTTGAAAAACGACGAAGGGGCATAATGCTTATTGAAAACTTTCCCCTGGAGAGAACGGTCTATGGATTATATCGACTTGATGAAAAACTGGGTCTTGAGCGGGACAGCCTGTCAGTTGATAATTTAGAGGAAACTATGTACTCTTACAGTGGGGACGCACAAGCTGTTGCATATTTTAATATTTTCGGGGGCGAACCAAAGAACCATCTCAGCATTAGATGATGTACTTTGATTGAATTAAAAGGAGAACTTCAATTTATCAAATCGAAAAATATTTTTTTATAGTTTGGTGGTATCATCATTGACGTATGTGCTAAATGTCAGGTCATTATCTCCATTGATTTGTGTTTTGTGAACAACTAAAAGTAAATTTGCTGATTTTATTGAGCAAAGGAGTTGCGAAACGTTGTGGATGTTGCAAAATGTCGTTGGGGAACAGGCTTTGTGGCAAAAATATGTCAACTTTGTGACAAAAACGGAAATCAAAAATTCGGTTTGGCTCAAAAATAACAAGAAATTAACAAGAAATAGGCATGAAGTTTTGGATATAACCTTGGTATCCAATTCTTCCAATATCTCGGTTACAAACTGGTCGGTATCAGAAAAGAACTCGTTCTCTGATCACCGTTACATTTGCTTCCATCTAAACTTTGAAATCTTAAACGGATTAACTGGGATAAATATGAGGCTTGAACGCGCCCTAGACCCCCATCAATTAAGTAACCCCAAGTCACATGCAGACATTGAACGTCTGACGACTAAAGTTACAGGAGCTATGAACAGATCCCTTCTAAAGATTTGCCCAAGTAGCAGGCCAACAAAGAGAACCAAACCTCCATGGTGTTCTGCTGATCTTGGTAAACTTAGAAGGGAAAGCAGACGGCTTTTCAACAAAGCACAAAAATAAAACAGAACAGAGGACTGAAACCGCTACAAGAACAGCCTCAGACTATATAAAAGTGAGATAAGAAAGACGCAATGGAAATCTTGGCGCAATTTTTGCTCAGAAATAGAAGAGAATAATGAGACCAGTAGACTGAGGAAGATACTGTCAAAAGCTCCCACTATACCCGCCTTAATTAACCATCTAGATGGTACCACAACGGTGACCAGCGAACGGCGACCTTGCTCAGTACACACTTTCCCGACAACGCAGAGGTTAGTAACCATAATTTCGAACAATTCATACCGAGTCCTCCGTTCATTTCAAAGGAAGTAGTAAGTAAAAGGAAACTCCAATGGGCAGTAAATAGCTTCCTTCCATACAAATCTGCAGGTCCGGATGGAATCTAATCGGTAGAGATGCAACGTGCTTACGGCATTCTCGAACCGTGGCTTTTGGTATTATTCTCATCCAGTCTAGACACAGAGACTGCTTTGGAAACCGCAGCATTCTTACTGTAAAGGAAAATCAGTAGATACAGCTCTACACACGATAGTTGGAACCGTTGAAAAATCATTTTCCAACAAAGAATTCACCATGATTGCCTTCGTCGATATCGAAGGAGCTTTCAACAACATAAAACCACTAGCCGTCACCAATGCAATGCATTACACAAACTAGAGGTTAATGGTAATATAATAGCTTGAATCAAACAAATGCTTTGAAGCAGGTTTATTAAAATTGGTGCAATGAATATGGACAGTGAAACAATGGCTCTATTGTATGACAAATTTGTTGGACTTGTGATTTCTCAAGGAAGAGACTCTCTAATAGGCAGGGGAGATTGTGAGGCTTAACATCATAAGACCTTTTTATTGCTTCATCCTTGCTTCATCAACGATATTACGACATTATACAGTCGCAATTATGGAAAAACGCGATGAAAAATTCTTTCATGAAAATGACTATTTAAAGGCAGAACTAAAGTAACCATTCGGCTTATATTATATTCCGTTACTAGCCTCAGAGAGATACTATAGATTAAAGTGAACATTTCACCAGTATTCTTAAAAATATTGCTTTTTTCCATGGATTTAAAATGACACCTATTGTTGGATTACCATGTATATGCATTGAGTTTAAACCAATAGACCCTTGCCTCACAGAGATTATGTAGACTTGAAACCAATACGCTTGGCTCCTGTATGTAATGCTAGCCAAAAGTCAACAATTTCCTAGACAAATTGTGAACGCAACTGTAACATTTATATAAAAAATTTGAATTCCAACGAACAGAAAAAAAAAAATTAAAAATCAAACAAAATAAAAACAAAAAAGTCACTCCAATTACTCACAGACTTTGCGATTGGCGGCGGCGGTTTCTCTTCCGAAGTATCATCTTTCTTCACAAATTGACCCGCGATCGACGCCACCTTATTCTTGCCACGCTCGCCAACCTCTAGCAACGAGCCTTCCTTCAACTGTTTATCTAAATTCTTTAACGTCTGATCGATCTCTTTGAATTTCTCCTCGGTCGACTCCTGCCTCACAGGCTTAGACATCTTCGACTGTCTAGCCGCAAACTGTTCTTTACTCCATTTCGGAACTTTCTCGCGACTTTTGCCACCGATTTCTGTCTTCTTCGATTGTTCAATTTTCTTCTCGATCTCCCTTACATTCCAATCACTCGAATCGATCTTTCCAATTGCACGCATCAGATCCTTGGGCTTCTTATCCGTCCCATAAGTGTTACGTGAAGTGATTCGTTGTTCCATTGATTTAATACGATCGCTAAATTGTTCGTCAGCACCGCGTGGCAATGCCGATTGTATACCTCTCTCGCGATCCTACATCCGAAGAAACAAAAACAAACAGAAAAACAAAAGAAAGAAAAAACGAAATCAAAATAGTAACTCAAAAGAAATAACAGAAGTAGACTCTCTAATCAAACGGCACGGGGTTGCTGTTAGCCACGTCAAGGTTAGTTGTACAAAAAAAAAAAAAAAACGAAGGAAAAATATATCAAAGACTTGTTAGTTGGGGATTAGAGCGGGAGAATTGACATTCCATAAATCATTTAGCATCAAGTTGGCAATAAGGCAAAAGGCAGAAACCACAACACAGAAGAGACACATTCGTTTCACTCCTTACAGGATAGAGAAGCTTTCGTTCGAGCTCCTTTACGCGATCGTTGAAGACCGGCGCTTGCTGGCGGTACATGTAAATCGAGTAGTCCTCGAACGGACTAGATTCGTCGCTTTCCCGTAGAAGGGTGTGTGCCTGTAGCATGTGAAGACTTTTATAGAAATTCTGTGTTTGTTGGAAGCGTTGCATGCGTCGTTTACTCTGTCGATCCTGTCGATTATCTTCAATTTCCTTCAGACGCTGTTGACGCTCCTCCTAATTTAGGTTTTGGTGGAAAGATTATATACAGTGTAGCAAGTGTGTTCGAACTTAATTGGATTGAAAACGGACGGACAATGACCTGAAACACGAGTAAGGGGTTCGTGAAAATACTTACAATATTAGCGGTCTTCTCCGCGCTTCTTCTCTTCTTCGCTCGCCTGGGAGTTTCTGCTTGCGCTGCAATGGAAAAGTTATATTTTCCCATACCTATTCGGTAAGATGGTCTCATAGTACCTTGTCCAGCCTCGTGCTTACGTTGGCGTTTCACCTTCTCTTCATCGAGCACGGAACGCCTTTGGATCACATGTGGTGTGTCAGCGACATCTTGCATTGGTGATTTTACCTTTCGCGACGATAACTGAAGAAGTTTCGAAAAGTCCGGAGCGTTTGTTCGCGTCTTATCCCTCAGTTCGGAAACATCGAGTTTTGGATGCTTAACATGCGGAATCTCGCCGCGGAATACCTCACAAATTTGCTCTAAGTAATTCAGCCAAATCTTCGAATCTACTTTATCTAGATTCGTGGAGTCCTTGCCCGACATCACGCGCGGAATTTTCAGTTCTTTGTCGAGTATTTTAAACGCCAACTCATTGCTATCCGCTGCCGGTAGCTCTTTAACCGAATTAAAATCGACTAGATCGGGACGGTACCTGTTAATCAAGGCACATAGCACTTTTCCATTTGTGAAACAGTCGGATACTTCGTTTAGGTTTTGTGTAAATTCGTATGAATGCAATTGAGCCTTTATCCATCGTAGGAGGACAGCGCTTAATGGCAGTGTATCGCCGGTGCGTCGTTTACGGCGAATCGGTGTCTCGGCTGCTGGTGCCTGTAAGGCATTTGTATCAATGAAGGTCTGTTCTAGGATTGCCTTGTCGTCCGAGTCGACAAGGTGCTTAACCTGCCAAGCATTGACCAGCGTTCGATTCAGATTCGGATAACGCGTTGCCGGATCGACTGTATAGGAACCAATATCGCGCTGGAGGTTCTCCGGGGTTGTTTGAGCTAAAAGCCTGTTAAGAAACATATAACTTTGCAATGCGAGCTTTGAAGGGATATAAATGGGTTTTTCGATTACCTGTAAATACTCTCACGTTGAGCCAAGACACCGAGAATACTATTTCTAGGATTGTTCCACAGTTTAATTGCATACGCTGCGTCCATACTTGAGAGAAAACCTCTCGCACAACCAGATCCTGTTGGCCAGAAGGGCTCCAACAGACTATCACCAACTAGGCACTGCATAAGGCGATAATTCTTACGGACAATTACGCGACAAGATGACTCGGCGGCAAACATCGAGGTAAAGTCGAACATCGCAACGTCCGGTTTCCCGTAATGATTCACGGCGAATTCAAGATTTGGCATTTGGTATTTGGTAGAGAACTCGGCCGCTTCACGTGCATAATCTAAGAGCTTTTCGGTATTTACATTCGGCGGCGCAAGTAACTCAGCCGGATCTGCAAAATCCTGCAAAACAAATACAATCATCACTCGAGCCGATTCAAATGGACGTTGAAACAAACCTGCAATATCACACCCTTGTCGATGAGACTGTGCTTCTTTGCGGTCATCACAAAGTAATGCGTCTCGTCCTTATAGTAAACTATGTTTTCTAAATCTATACCAGTCGTATGATAGAGATCCTTGAAGAACGTCTGATTAAAGATAAACGCTACACCGCTAATCTCCTCCGCCTTCGCTTCGGCTTCGGTTTTCTTATTGATAAAATTCGCCGTGATGGCAATAGCTAATTTGCCGCGAAATTCCTTACGCTTGAAGCTCTCCAACGTGTTGCGTTTGCCATCGGCTCCGATAAGCACGTCGAATTCATAGTGTGAAACGGCATGATCCTCGGGAGTGACAGCAGCTCGCCAGCCGCATCCCTCACTCGGTTCGATGGTACGTTCGAACGAGACTCCTTCATGAATTTCCACGCCCAGTAGAAGGGCTACCTTCAGAAGAATGCATTGCAATTGCCTGATTGATATATGATCGATGGAGCCGGCACAAAACTTTCCATAGAACTTCTTTGCTCCCAGATTTCTGAGGTCCGTGATGACGAATGGCCACAGATGAAGAACGTTGTTTCGTGATATTCGGTCGCGTTTCTCGGTAACGACCACTTTTGCGCCGAGTAATTGTGCTTCGATGGCAGTACGCAAGCCGCATGGGCCTGCTCCGATGACTAGGACTCGGGTGCCGGTACAGGCGTTACCTTTACAATAAGCACGATGCGCTGCTCGTGCGTCAAATTTCTTCCACAATGCTTGGGCTTTCCATGAGCGAATTTTAGCCTTTAGCTTTGGATAGAATTCGTTCAGTGGTGCGGGTCGCAAGCCAACTGTATCGCACATGTTCCGATGAAGACCGAGAATTTGTCGCATTGTCGTTGCGGAGCAGAACATGTCGAACATTTCGGCGGCCGCTGCTGCTGCATCGTTATCGGCCATTTGCTGTTGTTGCTGCGTCAGCAGCTGCTGCTGCTGTTGGCGCTGATGTGAAGATCGACTCATTCTGAAAATAGAACCAGAAAGGAAAGGTTAGTGATTGTGCAAGAGCTAAAGGTAGAGGCGATTTTTGGCAAGGAGACTGGATTGGGATACGATCTCTGACTGACAGAGTAGAACATAAACTCGCTCCTCAATGAGAAGGCAATCGGATAAAGAATACAGAAACGATAACCGAATGGTGTCAATCAAATCCGTCTGGCGTAAGTGCATGATGTTGGCTCGGTGCTCTGTCGCCGTTTCTATACACAGTCACGTTAGGATTCGGACATGTAAGTCAAGCCTACTTCCTGCATCGCACTATTCAGATTTCAATTTGCGATTCCATTCGAAAGCGAAAACGCGAAAACGCCAATTCGTTTTCTATTTCCATCACCCTTCCAGGCAAATGAATAATTTATGCCCAGAGCCTATCGAATCGCAGTCGCATTGCACAACATACACCGAAAGTCACGAGCGGCCGCTTTAAGATTAGCCCAAAAACGTATTAATTAAGAAACATTACGACAAATTAGTTGGCCTATGCGTTTGTTTTCATTTTTCAATTGACTTTTATCACATTCACTTGTTGCATTCGAATTTTATGAAATGCATTATGCGTTGCGAGCACTCGAATCGAATTACAAATGCGAATTCATGAGACGGAAACGTTGAACGCGGGGCCAAGCGAGTGAGCAACAAATATTTTACAACTTTACGCGTACTTGCTCATCTGGATTGGGATTTTGTTCGGTTGTGGTCGTGCGTTTCTGGTCTAATTGTGGATTTTGTTCACGCATGAGATTCGTGCGGTAAATGTGAATGAAAGTAATACTGGACGGCTGTGAAGTGGGACTGTGACGGGCCTATTAGGAAAAATAGAAAGAGGAGTAATTGAAAGCTATCCAAATAAGGATGGAAGGAAGGTCATTACCGTCTTTATGAAAGGAACTGAAGGCTGGCAATCGCTAAATACAAGGTTTTTCAATAAGGACATAACAATTTTGGATTTAAATAAAACACAGAATAATTGAGAAATACCGGGCGAAAATTTATTCCAGACATAGTACACATGCTTGAATTCAGCATAGAATTCGCTCTTGCTTATATGACCACGACGAGCACGCTTGCAACGATCGATTGTTTGGAGTCAAATTTCCGCCACTTTTCCACATAGTTACTCGTATATCGGCCGGAGTTTTGGCTATTTCGCGTTCGATATTGTTCCTGAGCTGCTTTAACGTTGTTGGATTGATAGTATAAGCCAGTGTCTTAACTTATCCAACGGCGTTCGGCCGGCCCAATTCTCGATATTACAAGATTACTGAACTTCCCCTTCAAAAGATCGATCGTTTGGCCAGTTGTGTGGCTTGTGGAAGAATATAATGGAGTCTCTTGGAGCACTTATGAGTTTGTTGCTCTCCAATAACTCATATTTTGCTAACTGACAAAACCAGCGAGCCAAAAAATGATCTCCATTGCTGATGATGATGTTTAAATGAAATTCAGAATTTTCTTCAAACTTTTGCAGAGTCCAAACGGAGAAGTTTGGCGCCTTAAATGATCGAGAGGCTTCAGTTTTTGAGTTAATCTGATCTTCGTAGGATGTAAGCCAAGGTTTTTACTCAAAATTCGCCAAAATATAGACTAAGAGATATGAAATTCCTGTGAACGGCGTGGAATCGACTGATACCTAAAGCAGGTAAACCAATCCACACTACCGCAAAGGACTATAGGCCAATTAGTCTCTCGTCGTTTCTATAAAAAACCTTGGAAAGACTCTTTGATCTATACATCAGAGAATTTATCAACTCACACAACTTATGCAATGCTCATCGCGCCTACCAGGCAGGTCAGTGGAAACGCACTGCATAGTGTTGTTCGTGAAATTGAGACTTCATTGAATGTAGCCTTCCTCGACATCGAGGGAGCCTTCAACAACCTAAACATAAAAGGACATAAAAGTAAACAAAGCCATTGTAATCTGGATTGGAGATATGTTAAACAGCAGAATTATCAATGCAGACATTGGACACAGCTCTATAAGGACAAGTGATAACTAGAGGCACACCACAAGGTGGAGTTCTCTGTCCCCTACTGTGGCTTCTTACAGTTAACAAAATCTTTAAAATCTTCATGGAGAAAGGCACAAAGACCATAGCATATGCAGATGACCCAGTTATCTTGATAAAAGATAAATTTCTATCTCGCGAACTCTCCTCGTGAGCAGGGCAGAACGGTCATAGAAAAAAAACCCAGAAAACTGAGCTGGTTTTGTTCACCAGGAAAATGAAAATCCCGATATTTGCTCCCCCAAAGTTAGAGGGTACTCTACTCAAAACGGAAGCTAAATATCTAGGCATCATTTTTAGCCCAAAACTTTCCTGGAAAAGGAACTTGGAGGAAAGGATGAAAAAAGGATTAAATGCTTTTTATGCCTGCAAAAAAATCTTGGGCAAAAGATGGGGCTTGCAACCGTACATCATTCATTGGATGTACACAGCAATCATCAGACCCATTATAACTTATGGGGCCCTAGTCCGGTGAATTGCTAGCAGCACGAAAAGCTATTTGAGTCTTATCAGACTATAAAAATCAGCCGCTGTTTGTTCAACGGGAGCTATGAGAAGCACCCCGCTTCAGGGTTGGACATGATACTTCATCTCCTTCATCTGGATTAATTCATAAAAGGCTGCACTGCAAAAAGCGCTTTTAGACTAAGGGAATTCTCTTCGTGGAAAGAAGCCAACTATGGACATGCAGCCATACTCAAAATAATGTATGTCCTGGGAAAGAAACATGGTGGTAGTAGCCTCGTAGCCACGACCGACTATATATCTCCCCACAATGATTTCTCTCTCAAAATACAAATCTTATTCCCCGACAGAGACGAGTGGCTATCAAACGCCGTGATCAACGACCGCGAGATTACCCTCTTCACCGGAGGTTCGAAAATGGCACTGGAGCCGGGTTCTACTCTGACACCCTGCACAAACAAGGATCATTTAGACTCCCTGATTTGTGCGGCGCCTTCCAAGCAGAAATTGAATTACAGGAATGAGTTAGATTCAGTTAAATACTTTCCGAGGACCACACCAGTTCATCCCTTTTGAAGAGAGTAAATGGAAGTCTGAAATATTCGACCGCAGAGCCTTGGACATTTTGATAAACACCCATATCCATGACTGTATTGGCAACTTAGGGCAAGCAATCCTCACTTAGTTCATGTCATGCCAGCGGATCGCATATCACCCATTAATTAATGGCCTCAAGGATGCTCTATTTTTAAATGTAAGTAAAAGCTTGTGTGTTTCTGGAATTAAGGGCCAATTATCCCTCGGGCCGAAATGGCACACCATACTGTCGTTTTGGGGCAACAATGTAAAGATTTTTGATGGCCTTCTCTATGGTTGTTTGGGCACCAGTAATGCAAGTTCTGTTTATTTACGTAGCCGTCGATATGAAAAAGTCCTTCATCACTAAACAACAATAATATGTTCTTGCGAAGATTTCTCGCAAAGGATTCTTGGCGGCTTCTACTGTCTGTTGGAGCACTCAGACACAAATACTGGTCCATTGTACCTATACCACCAGGCAGACACCTTGTCTTTATTGCATTTTCCCCGTTGTCCGGAGAAAAGTGAGGAGGGGCTTCAGTGATGTAGAGCTAAGAGATTCGGCACACATCACATCGGCCCCAAGGATGCGCCACAGTGCGCGAGCGAAGGCGGGACAGTCGTAGGAAAGTGTTCTGCTGTGTCATCCTCCTCGCAACATGCAGCACGGGTAGACGTCTTACGCGCTTAGTCATCCTGCATTCTGGATATTCCCTCCATCTACGACTGTGTACGTTAAAGACCCAGTCATTGATGTCGGATTTGACCATGGAAGTGGGTAGACCTAAGGCGGGTTCAGGTCCTGAGAAACTCTCCTCTGAGCCCCTTCTAGCGAGTTCATCGCAGATCTCATTTCTGGGATCCCAGAGTGAGCTGGGACCCATACAAATCTAAGTGAATTTAGTCTTCCGACTTTGTTCAAAAAGGTCTTGAGTTCATGCACTAATTTGGAGTTGGATAGAGGGTTGGACACAGCTTGGAGTGCAGCTTGGCTGTCACTGCAGACGTATATGCTTTTTCCCCTCCACCTGTGTTTCACAACATAGTGCATGGCCATTAGGATTGCGTAAATCTCCGCTTGGAAGACAGACACATATTTTCCTAACGAGAAGTGCAGTCGAATGTTTTCGCGCTCAAAGAAAACCCCAGCGCCGGATCCCTGCCCAGTCCTGGAGCCATCTATGAAAATGCGAAGACAGTCCATTCCAGGTTCAGTCTCTAGCCAAAGCCAGTCCTGACGCCATGGAAATGTGACTGTGAAATTACCGCGCAGTAGGATGGCAGGTGTCATTGCGGCAGAAGGCATATCCATGAAACAGGGGTCGTAGGATATTTCTCACGCAAATACACTGTCACTTCAATGCGAGTTGTACCAAAAACCATTTCTTTTAAGGCGAGACATGGCTTTCAGTGCGCACCCTCTGATATCAACTTCAATTGAAGAGCTCGTGATACTTAATAAAGACGCTCTTGAGGCTGGCAAAGACAGAATGGAGATCATTACACTAGTGTTAGTTTTAACTTCATAGCAGACGAAGTCTGGTTTATCATGGAGATAGGCCAAAACGAATGTTTTCATATGTCTTTTTATCCCTTAGACGAGGGAGAGCATAGCGGCATTCAGTGGGGTTACTAACTTGCTGAGTACTTTTGACTGATGGAGGCAGAAGGGGATCAATTAAAGATTGGGTGGAGGAGACGTTGTTGAAGAAGGAATTGAAACTGTTGGAAGAGATGTGGATTTGGCTATAGTGTGAGAAGGCGAGTATGGTGTGGATGTATTAGAAAAGGCGGAGGGTGAGGGGTTAAGGACGTGGGAGCTGCGGAAACTAGGATACTTGGCTCCAGATTTGAAATCGAAATTTGGAAAAGAATTAGGAAGGGGTGCTTGTATTGGTGGCGAGGGGCTAGTGGCGGTTGAACAAGCAGTTGGAATCAGATTGAAGGAAACTCGTTGACGTGGCAGTTTTGGTGGAGCAGAGGAAGAAGTCAAAGCGACTTAGATCCCAAGTTCATTGTCAACAGCCAAAATCGAAATGTGAACTTGAGAGGTAAACTGAGTCGCAGAGAATTGAAGCACAAATCTAAAACCCCATCACTTCTCTACCACTTGCGGAGCTGTCTTATAGTAGCCCGACCTAAGCAAAAAATACAAGACCATTGGGAATATTAGATAAGAATGCGGCTATCTGCAGTGCAATCTTCATGGAAACAAAAGAGTTACTGTGAACTACAAACAACGCGACAAATTCAGTCTAATATCTCAAAAATCTATCTAGGACAACCACCACTGGAGAGTAGCGAACGAACATCTTCCAAATAAACCATCTGGACCCCGTCCAGGTTGTGTGACAAACACCATAAGAGCGTACACTCTTGAACCTGCACGAACCCTATAAAACAAAATCGGGCTTAAAGACTCAATCTATTAGTCGAGACAACTCTATTGTAACGGAAAGACTCCCGAGATGGTACCAAGCGGCTTGATTGTATCTCTGAAAGTAAATGCTGCTAAAGATGATTAGAAATTAAGACACTACAATCTACACAAATTAACGGCGTAAGTACCGTATCAGACAAGTCACTATTGTCAACATCTATTCGCCCAGCAAACCATGACCATGTTTCTCCGCTAGAGTTTCTCGTTATAAAAGAAGCCTGCCCCTAACTAGTAACACCTCTAAGCAATCTCCCAATAAAGCTGTACACAATCTAATTTCGATGAGACTGACTTAAATTAACAGCCAATATCAACGCCATCTCTAATCAATCCACTGGGATGATGTAGACACATGTTTCCTCAATCTTTACAAGTACACAGAATTTCGTAGCATAGCTAGTGTTCTACCAATAGTGATGACAGCTATTGAGCAAAGAGCGTATATCAAGTTTTGTTTTATGTTGGGCGAAACTGCTCAAGAAATATTGGAATCGATGAAAACCATTTATGGTGACCAGTGTCTATCCTAGATTTTGTAAAGACGTTGAGGACGACGAACGGTCATCAAAGCTGAGAACCTCGAGGAGTGAAGAAATCATTGAGAAGAGTCTAATCTCTGACCACAGTCTCTCCTCGAGACTTGAGGTGAGCACTGGCATCAAGATATGAGTCATTACAAAAACATGAAATTTGCCAAAGAAAGGGCGCGTACGCCATCTGTCGGTAAGAAACGTGGAAGAGCGTCAAATCGAAGTCACCAGATGAACCAATGATACTCACCTAATCTAGAGCCATGCGAAATGTCGCATAGTCACTTGCAATCGCAAGAAAAGTAATGAGAGGGAGAACATCTACAACGGTAAATATTTTTAAACGGCCTCAACAAGAGCTTCTGATATATTCGTACTTTGAAATCGGGTACATGAGTTTTGGTGGATCAAAACATCCCTATTCACCTATGTACCTGAAACCACTATTGCAGCATCACAGGTGCCGCAAATATTTATAGAATTTTCCCAGCTTGATTCTGAAGGGATCTTGCAACGTAGCGCTTTCACATTTTCAACTTGAAGAGCAAAGTAGCCGACAACAAACAGATATTAGTGATCAATCGATCAATATTTCCCTCGAGCTCCTCAAGAATTTTAAAATTGCAAAACAGCACGAACAACATACGAGTAAGTGCACCCACCACTGCTCAATTGTGGTGGCCGTAAATAATTTTTCCCATAAAACCCACCGAAATGCAATATTATTTAAATCTCGGTGCCATTCCCATGGGAGCACCTCTCATTCAGTTCGAACAGCAAGCGGCCCACTCCAATCGTGTTTCTCGCATCTTAAAGCTTCCGCTGCTCTATGAATTGGTGTCCAGGACGTGAAGCAGGTGTGCGCCGAAATGCCGCACCGCCATTCTCAAAATCAGACCTAGAGCTGTGCACTTAGTTTCTAATGTCAAGCGCTAGATTTATTATTTTGTATCTCATTCCTCGTGTTTTTTTTTTTCTACTATCCATGGGTATCTCTCGGGGCGTTTATCCGAAATGCACTTATTGCACGTGTTCAAGGAATTCGACAGTTTCACTGGCTTAGATTGCCGGCTAAAGCCAACTTAATAATTGTGTGCACCTGGATGGTATATCCAACGACCGAGGTAGTAGCATTTGGTTGGAAAGATGTATTCCTGCCGTGCTGCTCTTAGTTATTTTGCTGTTGATGACATTTCAAGCACTCCAAACGTGATATGGTATTCCAAATGGCATCCACGTTCGAGCATACCGACCATTAGACGTATGCCTGCGTGCTATGATCGCTAGGTGTGGTGTGGTATCAGTTAGTGTGTCAGCTTCTCTATGCTTCACATGCAGACGTGAAACGAAACGAGGGTAGATGTGTGTGCGGAAAATTAATATATTTTTCCACGGTGCCGTGCAGATGTCATTTTGCGAGAGTTTTCCGATTTAAACGGCATGCCGTAGTCGACGTATATAACGTTTACTCTAGTCGAGGAGTTTGTGTGTCAAGAACAATCGATGCGCATGAGGTATCGAGAGATGAGTGTTCGGCTGTGAGTGGTGCTGTATAGCGGTGAGTCGGTACATTTCGTTTCATTGAATTTCCGTTTTGAGTTTGTTTTCTTTTTTGAGTTATTTAATTTGACGTTAGTTATGCGCGATGTGGAGCAGCAAATCGAGGTTAAGCAATTGAAATTCAACGGCAGTAGCCGAAAAGGTGATTTCTACTTTGAGGCCTTTCATTTACACGTTAGACTGCAGCGGCGAAAGGTTTAAGGCAAGTTGAATGGTTTGTAACGGCGTGGAACTATTAGAGTGTAGAACGGGTGGAAAGTCGGAAAATGCAATCAAATAACCGGTGAAAGATAAATATTAAACGTTTGGTTTGCCATGGTAGATCTTTATAGCCTTAAGGCGCAGCAAATGCATCAAATTCCCATGATGAGGACCATGATTTCTCGTAATTCCCCGGGTTGATGGCTGTATTGCTGATTGCTTGAAGCAACGAGAACAATCACCACAGATCGTTCACTCTTTCAACAATTTTTGATAGACATGTTCCAAACGATTCCCAAAGTTTTTGAAGAAAAGGTTAATGGATAGCAGGTATCATGAGAAGCTGGAACAGCATCTTTTGTTTTATGGCAAATGGCACACAATTACAAGATATTACAAGGCAATTTGCGGTAAAGAATCTACCATAGTTCTTATTTACAAACAGTGAGTGGCATTAAAAAAGAAAGTGCATCATGTTCAAAAAGTTACGGGAATAAAGGCTTTCCTGTCTGTCCGTCTGTACACATATATCAAAACCAAACTTGCCGAGAAGCAATGAGTCTGAAACTTGGCTGTAGATGATTTTGAGCTCATAGCGTATGGTTTAACCCTAGCTACTGCGGTTCATGAGATCCAAGTAAAAGTTTGCAAAATTCATTGTAGAAGACGTGGAATTGTAGCTTGGCTTGCGGCGAGCTGATTCCATCGTTTTACGATTTCATAGACCCATAACGAAGTAGAGTCGTGATAAGAAAAGCACTGATCAGATTTTTTATTTCAAGAATAGATGTCGCTAGTGATGTAAACTGGTCACAAATGTCACACTACAAGCCTGGGCATCATCATTATATTCGTGAATTTTTATTGGCGTCATACATTTTTGTCGACTTTCGAGACAGGCTCGGCGACATCTGAAGGAAGGTTAGGTTCAGGAAGAGGAAGAGGAGTGAGGAGAGCTGGGCAGTGGCAAAGCAGATGTTGGATCGTTTCGGTTTCTTCCTCATTGCCGCACCTCCGGCAGAGATCGCTGGATCCCGAGTTCTATTTTCGCAGCATTTTTTTTTTGAGGCTTCTGCTATCTGTTGGAGCACTCAGACACAAATACTGGTCCATTGTACTGCCAGACAGACACCTTAGATGGCGTTGGAGCTCATGTGGAGCCAGAGCCAAGCTTCTTTTTATTCACTTATGCTGTGTGCGATTTGTTTTTCACACAAGTGAACGGAACCTAAAGCTTAATGCCGATTCCGAACGGCGAGAGCCGAGAAGCTTCTTCATGGCAAGTGTACAACGGCGGGTTTTGCCAGTACCCCGCCGAGGAGGGAAGCCGCGAAATAATCATTCGATGGCGTTGGTGTTATCGGGATCCGAACTCGCTCATCTTGCGTCAGCGGCCGACACACTACCCACTGCGCCACGGTGCTCCCTCCGGAGCATTGCTCCAAGTAGACAGTATCCTGAGATCACGCCGACGAGCATATGGATCGAGTTTCGGTCCAGTGCCAAGAGCTTCTTTGTGTTTCCGATATTGAGCTCTGGCCACAATGATTTTGTCGTGTGTCTGTCGTTTCTTGTAAGCCAAGACGAGTTGGCTTCTTTTATAATTGTGTCATTTATGATCCGGTATAATGCACTGATCGGTGGTTGCAGTGACGTGTTCGCTGATGTCCATTTCAGACCCTTGCCTGGCCAATTTGTCCGATCTTTCGTTCCCTGCGATTAAGCTGTGGCCCGGGACCCAGCAGAATTTGACCTTGTGGTGTCTGATGGACTTCAGTGAGTGGCGACATTTCATGACAGCCTTTGATCTCGTTGTACAGGGTCCTATTGACTTCAGTGAAGCCTGGCTGTCTACAAAGATGGTGATATCTGATGGTGGGATATCGGTTACTTGCAGGTGTTTGGCTGCATTCTCTATTGTTAGGATTTCTGCTTGGAAAGCGCTGCACAAATCAGGGAGTCTAAATGATTCCTGTTTGTGCAGGGTGTCAGAGTAGAACCCGGCCCCAGTGCCTGTGTCCATTTTCGATCTGTCGGTGAAGAGGGTAATCTCGTGGTCGTTGATAACGGCGTTCGATAGCCACCCGTCTCTGGTGGGGAATAGGATTGGTATTTTAAGCGAAAAGACATTGTGGGGAGATATATAGTCGGTCGTGGCTATGAGGCTACTAGCACCATGTTTCTTTGCCAGCTTATCTATTATTTTGAGTATGGCTGCATGTCCATAGTTGGCTTGTTTCCACGAAGAGAACTCCCTTATTCTGCCAGCGCTTTTTGCTGCGCAGCTTTTTATGAATAAATCCAGAGGAAGCAGCTAGCGGCGTGCTTCTTAAAGCTCCCGTTGTACAAACAGCGGCTGACCTTTGTACTTTGTTGAGCATGCTAATTTAGCTTTTCGTGCTGCTAGCAGTTCCACTCAATTTGGACGACGATACACAAGAACTCCGTCCCCCCGACTTTGACGAAGTCAAGATAGCAATATCGAGACTTAAGTCAAACAAAGCTGCTGGAGCGGACGGATTGTCCGCGGAACTGTTTAAAGCAACTAGGGATGATCTGGTAGGGAGGATGCACCAGCTCATCTGTAAGATATGGTCGGAGGAAAGCATGCCCGATGAGTAGAATCTCTGTGTCGTTTGCCCGATCCACAAGAAAGGAGACCCCTTTGACTGCACCAACTACAGAGGAATAGGTCTCCTTAACATCGCCTGCAAGATCTTCTCTGCCGTTTTGTGTTAACGCCTGAAACCGTTCGTCAACAACCTGATAGGTCCATATCAGTGTGGTTTCAGGCCAGGGAAGTCCACAATAGATCAAATCTTCGCACTGCGGCAGATCCTGGAAAAGACCCAAGAGATGCAGATCGACACTCACCACCTATTCGTCGACTTCAAGGCCGCATATGACAGCGTGCATAGAGACGAGCTATACAAAGCCATGTCTAGTTTTGACATCCCTACCAAACTTGTCAGATTGTGTAGGATGACGATGGAGAACTCTCGCAACGAACTTACCGAGACCTTTAATGTCAAAAAAGGTTTTAGGCAAGGCGACGCGCTGTCATGTGACTTCTTCAACTTAATACTCGAGAAGATCGTGCGTTCGCAAGTCACCACCAGAGGCACGATCTTCCAGAAGTCCGTTCAACTGCTGGCTTACGCGGATGATATTGACGTGATTGGTCGAACACAGCGAGCCGTCAATGAGGCGTTTGCTGGCATTGAAGCGGAGGCGGCTAAAATGGGTCTAGTGGTAAATGAGGGCAAAACGAAGTTCCATGTTGTCATCAAGAAAGGACAGGTCTCGGACAGAGCGTCACAATGGGCAGCATGAACTTCGAGGTAGTCGAGGACTTAACGAGATCAAACGTAGAATTACTCTTGCCAACCGTTGTTTCTTTGGGCTCAAGAGGCAATTGAGTAATAGAGCCCTCTCTCGAAGGACCAAGTTGACTTTACACAATACCTTAATCATCCCAGTCCTGCTTTATGGTGCAGAAGCATGGACGCTGTTGAAAGCGGATGAGAAAGCTCTTGGTCTTTTCGAGAGAAAAGTTCTGCGTGCGATCTTTGATCCTGTTTGCGTTGACGGCATCTGGAGGAGAAGATTCAATCACGAACTATATGGGCTATACGGCGGCATGTGCCTGGTTAAGTGTCTACGGATACACCTTGTCTACTTTTATGTCCTCTAAAGCTGTTATTATGGCTCCTATGTTTACGTAGTTGAGGCTCTCTCGATATCGAGGAAGGTTGCCATTGCAAATTCTTTTAAATTCAATGAGCTCTTAATTTCACGAATAATACTATGCAGAGCACTTTCCACTGATCTGCCTTTAAGGTAGGCGTGTTGAGTACTGCAAAAGTTGTGTGAGTTTATAAGTCCTCTGATGTATAGGTCAAAGAGTCTGTCCAAGGATTTAAAATAGAAACGATGAGAGCCTATAGTCCATCCTTTGCGGTTGTGTGGATTGGTTTACCTACTTTAGGTATGAAAACTTCTTTTATCTCTTTCCACTGTGTTGGGATGTACTCTGCACACAAGCAATTGATAAAAATGCTTACGAGGTGAGGAACATCTGAAGGAAGATTCTCTTTTCACCTGCAATTCGAACAAATCTGCTCCTTAGGCACATGAATGATTAGTGAAGAAACGTGATTCAACGCAATCAAGTGGCGTTTTCGACGTAGGAGAAAGGAGGTTTTCGAACCAGTGAAAAAGATTGAATACGTAAAAGGTCTTACTGGATCCCATGTTAAACCACAGAATAAATAGTATACAGAAGTCGCATCTCGGCCTGCGATGATTTTTCACGGAACAACTGAAGGGAAGATCAAGCAACGAGAGAGCAAGCATGATCAGAGAGTAACAACCAGAGAGCAGCCACGATCAGAGAGAATCAACGAGAGAGCAATCTTAAAATGTTTATGTGTGTGTGTGTATTGTGTTGCTTCCAACGTCGTGAATGCACGTGGTGTTGACAAAATTTTGTTTCAAGTTTTAGATTTCTATATTTAGTTTTCTTCAGTTGAAAGTTGCGCTTGGTATTCGTACGCGTACTTTTTCGATGTAAACTAAAAGGGCCGGGTAACACCAATTAACGTTATTCCATTATTTGGGATTTTTGTGCAAATTTCAATCTGATATACCTATGTAGGGAAGAATAACCAAAACTAGCAACTCCATTTGGTGTTGTAAGGTCACATTGAAGCCAACCATTTCTTAATGATTTGATTAGATGTGGAAAATCATATACACAGAAAGTTTTACTACCATTATACATAAAATAGGGTTTTTCTAAAGTAGCTCCCAATTCCAAGAAACACTTCCTGTTAGAGGACCCTTTAACTATGATGCCAAAACTGTTCAAAATTGCTAAATTTCGTAATATTATCTTTTTTAGTAAATCGGCAGAAAGTCCATTTTTTGAAACAAAGTAATTAAATGTAAGCGCCCAGTTGGAAAACATTGATTTAATCATAAAAACGCACAATTGTTTACCAATCTGGTTCGTTCTTTCAACCCCATTTTCCTCAAATCCATCCACTAAATCTAATTTGGAATTGTATCGCAATTCCCTTCTAATCGCCATTTCATCCATCAGCAGAATCATATTATTCTTTTCGTACTGGTTCAAATCTAAGCACTTCTTTTTTATTAACTCTAAACCGTTATTTTTAAAACCTGGTTGTAGGGAATTTACAGGGGCCCATCGATAAACAGTAGAGATATGTGGCAAATTTAGATGCAATTTATTCTTCAAAAATTGGTACGTTGACTGTGAGACATAATAAATGTTTTGAACCAAATCTTTTACATCTTGCTTATATTCTTTAGGTCGTGGACTAAGAAGAAGTTTGCAAAATGTTTCTGACTCCTTGCTTATTTGAAAAGAGTCGATGGTTTGAAATACGCTTGATTTTGTTGCTATTTGTTTGCGGCTTTGGAGATTTTTATATTTTGCTACCATGTCGTAATATTTTTTTCTGTAAAAATTAGCTGATTTCAGATATTTTTCACAGTCATTACAACATCCATCTACGGAGTCACTTGTTCGGCTCTTTTTAGCTGGACAATCAAGCTCCAACGACTTGTAATCTTCCTCAATAACTTCTAAGTTAAATACCGGAACAGCTCCGAATTTCAACTTTTTTTTAACAATGTCAGAACTTGAGAAGTGATTGGCGCAAATCAACAATTTTTTTGTGTAATCTTTTGTTGGAATATTACATTTTTCTCGCCAAATTTGACCCATAGCTGAGTCATAGGGAGGAAACTTAAACATTCTTATCTTTTCACCATATCGCCTAGATTTACCGCATGTTTTTATGCAGCATCGAATGCCGGATTTTTGGAAAATTTTACCTACAGCCGGTACAGAATCCATTTTTCCTATTCAAAATCGTATGACAACCCCTCAACAATCAATATATAATAATAAGTCCAAAGAATAATCCAAATCGTATGCAAAGTTGTCAACAATTATAAAAGCAACAATTCAAAATCAAAAATAGAGTTAAATATCAAAATACAAAGTAAAAATGGAGTCGATATATAAGCACAGGAAAACACAACCATTTGCATGAAAGTGCAATTCCCAATTGATTTCGAATCCAATCCACACAATCGAAAACAAGAGAAGCAATACAACACCATGCAAGCTTACGATAGAAGAAGCTATCAATGCATACACACGCACACACACTTGCATACACATCGTAAGCTGCTTTGCTCTCGTAAAAACAAAACCACCGAAAACGCACATGCTACTCTCTTTCGCTCGCACCAGCTTCTCAATTTTTTGTATACTCTCTTGTATGTTCTCATGCTTGTACTCTCTGTTCAATAGGGTGCCAATATTGGAACCCTAGAACAAAATTTGCTTTGTATGAGATGCAACTTCTGTATACTATTTATTCTGTGGATAAACGTAACAAGATATTGCAGATTCATTGGCCCTAATTCAATGACATTTTCCGGCCCCGCAAAGCGTGGTATGTTGTGAAGTCATCCCACGGGGCCCTTTACCGAAGCATTAGTTTGAGCCGAATATCGAAACGTCGAAACAGTATCCTTTCTGACTACGGCCTGTTCCGAGCGATGACGCTGAGAACAGCTGAGCAGCACCTCTGAAATTTCGAAGTAAAAAATTGGACCGTTTCGTGTGGCCTAAAAAGTTTATGACCTAACAAAGATGTAAGTCAATCTTCCCTCATATTTCTTTCTATTTTTCTACATAGTCTCCTTTTAACATATTGATGACATCACAGTTGACAAATCCGTATGGTTGTTGAGAAGTACCAGCGTTCAAACCATACGTGTCAAAATTGCTAGCAGGTTGAAGTGGTTCACTGACGCCTTGGTGATTTTCAGATCAATGGAAATATCTGATCTTCGGGTGTTGATAAGGCATTCCTTTTTAACGTACAAATGGGCTTGATAGGTGTTATTCGGACTCTGCTCCATCGACCCACATGATAGAGAAGTGGTTTGCTGATATTAAACGCTCTGGTCGTACGAAAATCGCAGTCTATCATAGTCTTGGCCGATCGTAAATTGAAGTGGCAGGAGATATCTGACACCTTCAAGATATCAGAAGTCAGTGTAATCACCAATTTGTATGAACATTGGAACATGCGTCGATTATTCAGAGCGCTGTTTGGAGCTGTTTCAGGGGAATAAAAAGAAACGAACAAAAACAGCTGGTAAAGTTTTGGCTTTCGTATTTTGGGATGCCCATGGCTTTAATTAATCAATTTCCCTGAGAAAGAAGAACCATCAATAGCGAATATAATATGGATTTAGAAAGTGTTACATGTCGGTTGCCTGATCCGGTTCCTAATCCGTCGTATGCGCCGGACCTAGCTCTCAGCGTTGAAATTATTACAACACTCTTTAAGGAGGCTATGTTGATGAATAAGGTCGAATTGTGCCTTAAATTTATTGGGTGATGATGATTAAATCCACACTCTTATCCTTAAAATTGTTTATCTCTTTAACACGTCCAAACAGTACCCCATGGTTTTCTCTGTTAAATAATTGACTACGAAGATGAGGATCTCCTCATTTAACAAACGTCTCTCTTTCGGATGCAACTTATCACGCTATGCATGAACATCATCATCCGTGTTTATAATACCTGTAGGTTAAGGCGAAGTTCAAATTATCATGCTCCTGTAAGGTGCAATAGAACCTTATATAAAGGCATATAAGCTTGGTCAGATCCATTGAGGCTCTGTAGTTAAGGGTGTCCAAAATCATTGCGAACCGACGGACGGTTGGAGTTCTTGTTGACGAGAGTTATCTCGAAAGTTGTGGATGGGTCTTTGAAAAATCGCCATAAACGACCTACCAACCATTCAGTGACGACGCTTATTTCTGATCGAATCGGTATGTTAAAAAGCAAAACTGCCATATTTGGTTCAATGGGCAACCTAAGGAGCAGCGAATGCACCCGGAATAATGTACTCTTTGGTGTGATTTATGGATTGGCGATATTATTGGCATGTATTTTTTCAAAAATTACCGAGAGAATAGCTTTAGCATCAATTGCGCATACTATTTTTCAATGATTTCGAAATTTTGTCCAAAATGCACAAGCTAGAGCTAGTGGACATGTGTTTCCAGCAAGACGGCGCTACATGCCATACAGCACGCGAACGATTGATCATCTCAGAAATGAATTAGGGGAGCAATTATCCTCCTGTTTTGGACCGGTGAAATGACCGGCTAAATCGCGCCATTTGACGCTTTTAGACTATTTTTAAGAGGATACATAAATCACTTTCTAGCCTTAAAAGACAATATTACACGAGTAACTAGCAAGATACTAGCCAATATACTCGACAAAGTGTCTCGAAATTGGACGCTCCGCATAGGCCACTTAAAAAGTCATCGCGGTCAACACTTCACGAAATAATCTTTAAAATTTTAAAATGCCAAGCATTAGCTAAAAAAATTTGATAGACTTTTGCAATTTTCCCGTGTTCTTTCTGACAATTAAAAGCCACGAGTTTAAAAAATAACATATTATTTATTGACAAATGTTTCTAGAATTACGCACATTCAGAATCGGAATATTTGTCGTCGTTACGATGGTACTATAAGACCACCCAAAGTCATGCTAGTTGAAAATGGTGATTGAGGCATCAATACAGTGCTAAAATGACTAAATATTGGCGATCAAGCCTGGAACTGCAAGCAGATTTGTTTTCCAGTATATGTCATTTGGTTGGAGCGTGAGCAACAACTTCTTCTTAGATGGCGCAACAGTCCTGTGTGAACCTGGACCTAAGCCAACAAGCATCTCCAGCTGGCGCAATCTCTTGCCAGTTGTTTCCAGTGCCGCGCTCACAGTTGGTTAAGGTCCCTTCAACCTGTATGCGCCACCTCTGCTGCGTCGTCCCTCAGGGATGGATTCAAAGACTTTTTGGGCCGGAACTGTGTTGTTCATTCGCTCAGCTAGTACAGTTCGTCGTTGTATCTTCTTCTCCACTCTACCTTTATATAAACGGAGCCATTAAAGGCAACACTTTTTTCTCTAAGCGGCCATCCGTTTTCGTTAAGGTCCAGACCTCTGCGCAGTAAGGGAGAACCGGGTTGATCAGTGATTTATTATTTTTAGTGCTACCTTGGATTTTCGAGTGAAGGCTCTTATTATCAATTGCCTCTTGAGCCCAAAGAAGCAGCGGTTGGCAAGAGTAATTCTATGCTTGATGTCAGCGCTGGTGTTATTGTCGCTGGTCACTAGTGAGCCAAGGTAGACTAAGTCCTTGACCACTTCAAATTTGTAGCCGTCAATTGTGACGTTCTGACTAAGACGTCGTGCGTCTTTTTTGGATGACAGTATATATTTGGTTTTATCTTCGTTCACCGAAAGACTCATTTTAGCCGCTTCTGATTCAATGCTTTTGGACACTGAGGTCCCGCTGTGCTCGTCCAATTACGTCAATGTCATCCGCGTATGCAAGCAATTGCGCAGACTTGAAATAGATTGTACCTCTTGTATTGGCTAGTGAGTCTCGTATGATTTTCTCAAGCACGATGTTGAAAAAGTTACATGTCATGTCAGTGCGTCACCTTGCCTAAATCCTTTTTTAACATCGAAGGTCTCGGTTAAATCGCTACCGACCTTAATGGAGCAGTTAGAATTCTCCATTGTCATCCTGCACAATCTGACGAGTTTGACAGGGATGTTAAACGAGACATGGCTCGGTATAGCACGTCCCAATGCACACAATGGCACACATGTGGCATTAAAATCAATGGATGGTGTGTCGATTTGGAATTCCTTGGTCTTTTCCAAGATCTTCCGTAATGAAAATTTGGTCTATTGTAGATTTACCTGGCCTGAAACCACACTGATAGAAACCTATCAGATTATCCACAAAGGCTTTCAGGCAATCACACATTACAGCAGAGAAGATCTTGTACGCGATGTTAAGGAGACTTATTCCTCTATACGAGTAGTAGGCGCAGTAATAAGGGCCTCCTTTCTTATGGACTGGGCAAGCGATCCATTTGTCGGGCAAGCTTTCATCCGACCATATTTTACAGATAAGCTGGGGCATGCGCCGTACCAATTCATCTCCAGCCGCTTTAAGTAGCTCAACAGACAGGCCGTCTGCGCCCGCGGCTTTGTTAGTTTTAAGCTTCGAAATAACAAGCTTAATTTCATCTAGGTCAGATGGACGGAATTCTCGTCTATCTCCGTCCGTTGCGAATCGATCATTCTGCCTGAAGCGGTATCAGATCTATCATCGCCGTTATACATTCTACAGGGGTTACTAGCTGGCGACAGTTTGAAACCAAGCACATCATAGGCTGCGTCTCTGATGGCGCGCTGGCAATGCTTCCACTGTTGTTCTTTAGATTGTGCCGGTGTTACCGGACTTTGTGAGAGGTTGAGGGGAAATTCGATCGGCGAAGATCCTAGTGGTCTCATGCGATTATAGCCTTCCGACGTCAAACTCTTGTTCGACTCCATAGCATCCTTGATATCTTCATTCGTACCTTGGCTACACAAGGTAGTGATCCGAGTTGATGTTGGCTCCTCGAAAGGTTCGTACATCTAGGATGACGGAGGAGTGTGCACAGTCCCTAACCTGGAGGGCCAGGCTCGCTGCACACATTGGTTCACTACCCGACGGATGTCAGGTCAGCTATCCAAGAGAGGCCACGTGGAGGCTGTGTGTCAGCTTGGATTGAGCTACAAGTGAGCAACAACATTTCGTACTTTATCGAATATGTCGAGCTTTGTTGCTGTCAAACTGTTTATGCGGATAGTTCTTCTTCATTGTTTTAAAGTAAGAAAAAGTACTGTCGAAAGACATCGTATTTTAATGAAAGTTTATGGTGACCATGCTCAATTCGAGCTAAGTCAACGCGTCGGCCCGTTCAAAGATGAAGACCAATGTCAAACACTTCCTAAAATGTCGAATGATTGGGGGTTAACTAGTTAACGATAGGGAATGTTTCAAAAGTAAGGAAACCAAGGAACGTCGGGGGTTTTTCACCTGTGAACAGCTTCAACGGCAGAATAGGAACGAACTTTTGCATCGTATTGTCAATGTCGATAATCTAAAGGGTCCGCCATCTAACGTTTTTTTTTTCAAGTAGTGCTTATTTCGTGAATGGTAACACTTAGCTCATGTCTGATTTGACAGATAATTAGTTTTATCCTTCCGCTGAACGAATATGGTTGTGTATACGCTTGAACAACGCTTCGCTAAGTGGGCCTGCGATCGACTTACAGAAGATGCCGATTTTGCCAAAAAAATCATCTTTTCAGATGAAGCTCATTTTGATCTTGACGGGTATGTAAACAAGCAAAATTGTCGCATTTGGGGCACAGAAAACCCGCACGCATACATTGAAAAGCCGGTGCACCCAAAACGAGCCACTGTTTGGTGCGGATTTTGGTCCAGAGGCATAATTGGGCCATTTTTCTTCGAAAATGAGCAAGTAGTGGCCGTTACAGTCAATGGCGATCGTTATCGGGCCACGTTTAACGAATTTTTGTTCACAAAAATTGAAGAGGAGGATATTGGCAACATTTGGTTTCAACAGGAAGGCGCTACGTGCCACAAACCCGAAGCTACACTCGATGTTTTGCGCCCTGTTTTTGAAGATCGCATTATCAGCCGCAGAGCTGATGTCGTTTGGCCACCTCGGAGCTGCGATTTGACACCGTTGGACTATTATTTGTGGGGTGCCGACAAAGATAAGTGTTACGCCAACAAGCCAGAGACAATTGACGCTTTAAAGGACAATATTCGTGAAGCCATTGGTGAAATACAGCTGCACACAATCGATAATGTGCTTAAAAATTGGACCGATCGTGTAGGCTACTGCATGGCCAGCCGAGGCAGCCATTTGAATGAAATTATTTTCCATTATTAACCGGAAGGATTGTACTTTCAAATAAAAAAAGAAATTTGAGAAAATATTCAGTAGTTTTTTTTATAGCATTTTCAAAAAAAAAAAAGTTATTTGGCGGACCCTTTATTTACGAAAATTCCAAGCACCGAAAGCCATGGGCCAAGCTCGGTTAACTACCAACACGCCTAAGCCGGATTTCTATACAGAAAGCAAAGCTAAGCTTATGCTCTGTATTAAATGGATTCAAAAGATTTTGGTCTATTATGAGCGGCTCGAAATGAACGGAACCATCACTGTGTGTCAGTTAATTAATCTGTTTGAGCCGTGCGTTGAAGGAAAAACGGCCGCAATACTCCGAAATACAAGAAAAAGTGAATTTCCACCGGTCCAAAACTGGCAAAAATACTCTTGGAATCGCTCAAATGGGAAGTCCTACCCCCACCGACGTATTCTACAAAAATTGGTACTTCTGATTATTATTTGTTCCGATCGATGACTTATGGCCTGTCCGAGAGGAAGCTTACTTCTTATGAGGATTGTGCAAAATAGGTCGATTGTATCGAAAAACAGGGCGTCCAACCGACATATTATTACTTCCTGAAGGTTGGGAAAAGTAGTGGCTAGTGACGGCTGGCAATCGATCGCACAATCCTCACGACCGATTAAAGTCTTGGAAAAATCACACGGCCAGGAAATTTATCACGCGGCAGAAGCAACAAATGAGTTATATACATATGTATGGCGCCCTCCTGCTGAAAACAAATATCGATCACCTCCACAGCTCCCATTTTAGACAAAAAAAAGTCAGTCCATATCGTTCAGTAATTCAATCTATTCGCTGAAATGATCCCATCTGTACCATTTTCGAATAAAAAATATCAATGATGTGGAATTTAAAATGACACCTCTTATTGGATTTCCTTTAAGTATAACAGTTTAGTGGATAAGACGGGACTAAGTGACTCACATGTCGAAGGTGTTTGATGCTCCTATTCTATATCTATGCTCCTAAACTATATTTCCTTATTCACCTCGGCTCAAGAGAGACTCAATAGTCAAGGAGAATGAAGTGAGGGAAGAAGTGACGACTTTACTGTAGTTATAGGTTCCAGCCCTACTCCGTGACAAAAGGCGGCACAAAAAAAGTACTGAAACCATACTTCATGATGAGAATGTTAATTAGACACCATTGACGCCTGATCGTTGTGGATTACCAACTTAAACAAAAACAAAAAAAAACCGAAAACGCGACCTAAATCCACGGAGCCCTATCAATTCACCCGTCATTTTGCTAAACATCAATTACTACAATTAGCCACAAGCATCATTCCAATTCCAACTTAGAGGCTTAATTGAACATCTCTCCAGAAGTCATTCAATGCGTCCATTGAGATGAAAAATTTCAATTTCAAGCCTGAATGACATACATTCTACGTACGTTCCTGCGTTAGGTCTAAGCAAATTGTTGTTATTACTTGGACAGCACGCAACAAGTGTCGGTGGCCAACGCCTCCAGTACAACTTGAAATGCATTCGGAGCACACATTTTCCGCATACGAATCGGAATAGATTGTGTTTAGCATGACAAACGTCGACTTGTTTCGGTTCCTCACTACTTGGTGACTCTGTGATCCAAATTCGAGTGTGCTCGCTGTAGTAGTCTACGCACGTCGCCTTACATTGAAGTGCAATGACTTCTAGTTTGTTGAACATGAAAGGACTGGGTCTCCGAACCGAGACGAACGCGAGGTGACTCACTACGTGTGCGATAATCTAAACAACAAACTCCATCATTCAGTGCTCGTGTGTCTTGTTTCTTTTGTACCTGTTTCAAGTGTTTTCTTTCCACAAAGCATCAACCTTTGGCATAGATCTTGCGATGCATGTGGAATTGCATTCAAAAATAGGACGTCATTTGTCCCACAACTCAGCTGGGAAATTACATTACAAGTGAGAGGCGAGCACTCGTACATGAATTCAATGCTCGCTATCATCATGGCTGGAAACAAGCAACCTCTAAGTAGGTCGTTGCAGGAGTTTTGTATTCTCCGTGCACGGATACTTGTCCCAGAAAGAAAGGTGGAGGAAGAGCCATGTAAGAGGATTCCTTTGTTTATTCTCCATTGACAGATGATCAGATTGCTGTGTCCCGCTTTTGTTTTGCGCCTCTAAGCCAGGAAAATTAATTGGGAAAAGCAACTTTCCTCATAGTTTTAATGAATTTCTATAATTGAAAAGTCCTTTTGGAGAGACGGGTGAAATGGACAAAAGCAATTAATCAATGGAACGGTTGTAGTATTTCTTAATCCCACGACGGGGAAGGTTCTAGCATGAGTTGATTCGTGACTGTTGGCGAATGACTCATGAGTGACACAAACTCTTTCAAAGGAAAAATCAATGATGATGTAAACTCTGAGTAGTCACAAGGACATTCAGGGCGACCGCAAGTCTCCATTCTTAACCATACCCATTCCCAGCACCATAAAGTTCCCGGATGAATATTATATCCTTTGTCGCCGTCGCTGACATCACGACGAGCAGAAGTCGATTTCGCATATGAAATGAACGGAAGACAACATAGAGTTTGAAAGCAAATTCCTTCCTTCCTTGTTTGGAATCAGAAAGGTAATTTCTAAACACCGACTATGTGTCCATGTGTCATATCACGTCGTTTTGATGAAACGAGACAGATATTTGGATACTGTCCAAAGAACGAAAATCTCGATGGCGGGCAGTTGAGCCGCGGGTAGAAGGCGACCGTCGGGCAAAAATTAATAAAATGTCGCTGAAAAATGTACGAGCTACGTAAATATTTAGAGAATTCGATTTAAATTCTTACAGCTACATGAGGCTACATGAATAGATGATAAGGCGGAGAAGAGTCCTTAAAACTGAATTTATTTATATGTTGAGTTGGGTGTCGGGTAAAACCTGTGCCGATTGTTAAAAACATTCGCGCAAGTCACGATTCTTACTTGCATCTTGAAAACGACAAGCAAACCAATGAACATACCCTGATTATGGGACTGATTATGATGCCCCTTAGGTGAACATAACACAGGCAATCGCTCAAATTCAGCCGAATCTATGCCAAAGAGTCATTGAAAATTAGACCACTCGGATCTGTGCCACCGTAAAAAGCCGCGGAGGGCATTTGAATTATGTCATATTTCAAACATAATGACGTACATGGGCCTTTGTTTTATTCCATTTCAACATCTACCCTTCCTTATTGGAAAACCCTTTACGACCAGGTGATAAGTGAACTTTTGACTTCCATGTTGATATCCACCACTTCATTATCCGATTTTAAGGCAAGTTATAATAGGGTCTATATAAATGAGCCGTGTGATGCTAACTTTATTCAGGTCTTTACTATCTACTAGAGCACTCAGACGCAAATACTGGTAAATTGTACTGCCAAATAAACACCACCTACCACATACTCCATTGGTCACTTGAAAGGATGGGGCAGTTAGAAACCCGGGTCATGTCAATAGCTAGAAGCCCGACATTGCTTTTGTGAGTCTCGTTACTTTCATTTAACTCGTAAAGAGAATGACTTCCATTTACAGAGGATTGACAGATAGGCTCAGACACCATTTCTCGACCTCGTTTAAGACTGCTTGAGCCTCACCACAGGCAGTCGTCAAATATGAACTGACGAAAAGAATGGCAACATCATCTGCATGAGCTTCGGCTTGGGGCTGGACTTCTGAAAAATTGAGTAAAGACCACCAGGATAACAGCGCGGATAAAACAAGACCTTGTGGCTGTTTACCCAAGACAAGACAACAATTGAACGGCTGTCATTTTACACTACAAATGTCATCATTTGTGGAGATTTTATTTGTAATCTTCTCGACTCTTCGCGGTCTCATCTCTTGATTGGTAATATGGCTGCATTCAAACCTTCAAGTCGTACACTCAACCTACCCAACTTATTTCTCTAATGAAACTGGTACTCTATTGGACCTGTTGTTCACTAGCAATATGGATAAAGCTCTCCTCTATGACCAGCTTTTAGCCCCCAGGCTTCTCAAAGCATGAGTTAATTTACCTTACATTTCGTTTTCAGACTAATTTGGGTGCAGAAACTTTCCAGTTCAGAGACTTTAACAATTTTGATCGTACAGAGTCGGTAAATGACTTGCACAACACTAACTTGAATAGAGTCTTTAACATGACATGCGACAACGAGCAAGTTGCTTTCAACTTACTCTTTGATAAGCACACTAAAGTAAGAGCTAAAACCGTAAACCACAGTTCACCAAAATGGATGAATAACGACATTAAAAAGCTAATGAAGGACAGGGACTTAGCGTATCACCGTTGGAAGAGATATAGGAAGAAAACCTTGCGTTTGAAATACCGACAACTCAGGAATAAAGTGACCCTTGAGATACGAAAGGGAAAAAATACCTTCTACGCAAACCGTCTTGACGCCACTGGGTCCGAAGAGAAATTATGGAAGAACCTACGCCAAACAGGTGTGGTTAAGTCTCAGTTCAAGCCTATGGACGACCTTGATTGTGACACTCTAAATACCTTATTTACCTCAGCCTCCTACCCTAATGTCTTAAATCAAGTATTACTGGAAAAAGAAGACATTTTTGTTTCAGCAAGCTCTAGGCTACTTAATCTGCAAATACAGTTCTTTTGATAAAGTCAAACGCGATTGGGATAGATGGGGTCAACCCTAAATTTTTAAAAATAACACTTCCTGTTACATTGCCTTTCATTACCCATATCTTCAATCGCATCATCACTACATGCCATTTTTCCAGTTAGTGGAAGCAGGCTAAGATAGTTCCCTTACTTAAGAAATCAGACTGCGACCTCACCGATTATCGGCCGTTAGCGATCGTTCCTTATCTACCCAAAGTTTTCAAAAAACAATACAATTTTACCCAAGATGCTTAAACATCTCTCTGTTGAATAATTATTGCATGATAGCCAATCAGGGAAGGTCTAGATAAAAAATAGTTGGCTATCCGTACGTTACTTGATTTCTCCAAGGGCTTTGACACAATGAAACACACTATTCTGTGTAATAAGCTTCTGAAGAATTTTAAATTTTCGAGGCATACCGCAAGGCTCTTCCAGTCTTACTTGGTTGGCAGACAATAGAAAAAACAAATGTCGGACCTTCTTTCCACACATGTCGGTGTCCCACAAAGTTCCATCCTAGGTCCGGTTTTATTCCTGCTGTACGTTAATGAATTACCCAATATTGTCAATCGCTGCTGTGTACACATGTATGCAGATAACCTGCAGTTACAAATATCCTTTCAATTTCACTCGGCAGGAACATTCGTTGCAAAATGAATAAAAACCTCCAAGGTATCCTTGACTGGGCCCAAGCCAATACTCTTTGCCTCAATCTCTGTAAATTTAAGTCACTGGTTATATACCGAAATCTGGTGGACACCTCTACTCTCCCGGCTATCAAACTAGATCAGCACAGCATAGATCGTGTTGAGAATGCGAGGAATCTAGGATTAATTTTTAACCACACTCTCACATGGGACGATCACGTCAATGCCTTGGAAAGGTGTACGGTGTGCTGCGAATTCTCTGGGCATCACAGCACTACATCCCTATCAAAATTAAAATGATTATCGCTAAGACCTGCTGCTTCCAAGTCTCACATATGGTTTCGACGGTGTTGTAATCTAGATTCAGATCTAAATGAAAATTTAATGTGGCATCCATAGGCACGAGCATATCTCTATTATTCAAAGACCATTTTTGGCTGCACATTTCCCAACAACCTCATCTATTATTTAATTACCTTTTAGTAAATTTGCCTACGTATCCGTTTTTCTTCATCTCTTCCCTTGCATATTTTTCTCATTGTTACTTTATTGTCTCCTTCTATAACACTTTGTTCTAATCTCAAAATTATTTTGCCCATGTATGTATTCTTTTAATCTTGTACAAACTTATAACATTCTCAAAGAATATTACTATTGCAACTAAATAAATAAAGACACAGAAAAGGTGGTCGTGGTGCAATGGTAATCATCACCGACTGTTGAGCCGAAGGCCTGTAGTTGAAGTCCGTCCATAGTCAAGAACAATTCCTATACGGAAAAACTGTGCAACAACATCAGTTGTGAATGAGAGATGACCAAAAAATGCTGACGAAGGCATAGCACTCGCAGTATAAGATCAAAATTCATACTCTGTGTGTCCATTTCCAATATAACACATTAATAACATGGAAACAAAAGAATTACTGTGAACTACAACCAACGCAAATCCAGTCGAATCTCTCAAATCCTATTAAAGACAACCACCCCCGGAGAGTAGTGAACGAACATCTTTGACGCAAACCATCTGCATCCCGTCCAGGTTGTGTGAAAAACACCATAAGAGCGTACACTCTTGAACCTGCACGAATTATAAAAAAAAAAATAAAGACACACTGGTTAAGGCCCGTGTCTGCAAGAATATTAAGTCCTGCATACTAGCATTGAAAACTTCGCAACCAAACTCTTTCAATTTTAGCTGCGTCATCGAATAGAATGCCCTGTCTATTGGTCAATTCAGGACCGTTTGTTTGAATAGCTTGCTGCAATCTGATTGATCGCAGTAAATTGGCTTTTGGTGGAAATAGCTAGGAAGTTGTTCGAAGCAGGAAGGCTAAGGATTGGCTAAGTAGATCGGCGGATCGAACAAAGAACTTTATTAAGGAAATGCTTAAAAATGTCTAGAGTTTGGGCACTTAGCCAATGCTGACCGCTCCAAGCTCTGCAAGAGATATGGTGCGAAGGGCCGTGTAGCTAAGAACGGCAGCAAGGAGCCATCAAGTTTATTCTGAATGGAAGCTAACCCCGAATACATAAAACATACAGCGAGTTGTGAGGAAATGTTCAGTTTTTAAGATGAGAAAGCAACGAACAAAGCATGCAAGTGAATGTATAGGAAAGAATAAACAGCGTCATCTTTTACAGCTCTTATTCGAGACCGAATAGAGGCTGATGTGCATGCCATAATTTATGTCATCTGTGAGGACTTCAACGCGAGGTCTATGGAGTGGGACACCAACCTCACCAATGTTTTATAATAATGCACATCCTCCTGGGAACGATTGCACCCCTAGATTTAGGTATAACAAATCAAAGTCATTACATATCGCCAGAATAGGTGGGATCAACCATCGACTTAACTTACGCAAGAAGTAATCACGCCCTGACCTAGAGTAACAACCCTATAATGGAACGGCATTTTGTTCGACAAGGACGTGTTCGAGGAGATCCTGAGCAGCTCTAAAGAGGAGACTAATGGACCCGCTGGAAAATGTGTAGCAACAACTCACACATCGCTGTGATGCTGCACTTCCTAGAAACAGAAACTTGAGAAGACGCTTCATTCTACTGGTGGAATGATGAAATAAAAACACTCAGGACGAACTGCCTTTAGACCCGACGCAAGGCACATAGGTTCAAAGGAGGAGTCCTTTTTCAACAACATCTGGAGAAATTTAAGCAGGCAAGACGAATATTAAGAAAGGCAATCAAAGGGAGGAAGGCCAGACGCTTCAAGAGTATCTGCGACGAAGCCGGTATAAGTCCATGCGGCACGGCATATAGAATGATTATAACCAGACTAGAAGACTGCAAATCTTTACAAATAACACGCTGAGAATGATTGCAGTTAGGTAGATTGAGGTGGCTACCCAACTATGCGCGTTATTGTATCTGAAGATGTTATAAAATTTGCAAATGGCGTCATACGTCAATCATATTTGACATTTGTGAACTAGACAGCTGCAGTATACAAACCGACAAGCAATGGAGCGCTATACTCCGCAAGAGCGTGGAATAATTGTATCGATTTTTGTGACCAATAATCGGTCGGTGGTCGACTCGAACAGACTAGAACCACAATGGCCATGCAGAGCGCTGCCGGCACCGGACTGATCGTTCGGCCGAGAATATCACGGCCGTGGCAGCTGATGTCGTTGAAAACGAAGAAACATCAACCAAACGACGAGCCATGCAATTGGGCATCACCAGACGGACGCTACAGCGAACTTGAGTGAAAGACTTACACATGTTCCCGTACAAAGTGCAAACAGAGTACCAATAAAAGCCTGTTGATCGTCAGTAAAGCCATCCTTAATCTCAACAACGAAGGAGACGATTTTGTGTCGAAAATCATCATGAGCGACGAGGCGCATTTCCACTTAAGCGGTTCGTCAATAAGCAAAATCATCGTTTCTGGGGCACTGAAAATCCGCGTTCGCCAATGACACTGTGTGGTGCGGGTTCACGCGGGAGGAGTGATTGCGCCGTATTTTTTTGAGGACGCCATCGACAATACAGTCGAGATATTACTGCCGGAATTGGATGATCGGGGCTTGATAGTGAACATGTGCTTTCAACAAAAAGGTGCAATCGCAAATACAGCACAAACCACAATGGATATTGTGAAGAAGGTGTTTCCTGGTCGCGTAATATCCCGTTTTGGCTATTTGGCATGGCCAGCAAGATCGCCCAATTTAGCCATCCCAGACTTCTTTTTTTGGGGCTGCTTGAAGTCGCGGGTTTATGGCAACAAGCCTCAGATAATTGCAGCCTTTAAGGAGAATATTCGATAGGAATGCGAACGGCTATCAAAGAAAATCTTGCGGAACGTCATGGAAACAAACATGGGTACAAATGTGTATTACCACTGGCGGCAGCCACTTGACAGATACTATCTTTTCCACTTAACAGAAAAAAATTGTAAGGGTCCAAATAAAGATTTCCGTCACTCATAATAATTTTTTCTCATTTAGTAAGAAAGCAATTGCGCCACCTATTACAATTAGTCCTGAGGCGCCGTTTTGATGCCACAAAACTTATGAAACCTAAGGTGTTCATTTAAATTCAGCCGGTGGAGTTAAGAAAAGAAGTTATGTTGTTCTACCCTTGAGAGGTCATCGGGCATTAGCACTTGTCAGTGCTGGGCATTCGCAGTGGTTGTTAGACCTAATGCCTATTCTGACAGCGTGAATTCCTAAAGGCCAATGGCCCGTACTGAATGCCAGGATTCTAGCTATGTTGAAGCGGTGTCGATTGAGGAGCTTGTTTGGTTTGGTTTTTTGAATAGGAGGGTCAGGTTTTTCTTGATATCCTGTATATAGTTGATTTAGCACACATACGACTGGCTATGTTGATAAAGTATTGCAGGATGTTGCCTTTGAGAAGGTCCAGCGACAAGCCCACAGTTCCAGTAGTTGGTCTCAAGCTTGGCTAACTCACCCCTCTACGTCGCTGTGCCCTAGAACCCAAAGGAGCGTGATATCATTCCAGAGGAGTTGTGAGATCAATCAGATCACCAGTATAGCTTCAGAAAATCACGTTCTACTGTCGATACCCTTAAAACAGAGGTCGATATTGCGTCCGAAGCCATGGACGGTGACTCTCGATGATAAAAAAAAGCATTTAACTCTGCTGATTGGTCCCATATATAATAAGCAGAGGGCTCACAAGCGTGGAAACACTTCACGATTTGCTTCGGGTGCTCGTATTTTACCATCAGGAAGTTGAGATACAACAAAGAAGAAAGAGTTAAATATTACTGCGTCCGCGGGAGTACCTCAAGGTTCCGTGCTGGGTACTATTCTATTGAACCTTGGTGGGACTTTTATTACGACCGGAAAGTGGAGTGAGAGCTTTTAAAGGTGCGACCAACGCTTCAGAATTTCGTTAGTTATTTTAAATAATTTCCAAACGTTGCACTTTCTTGAAATTCACTACGGTAAGAATGTAAATGTTGACTGACGTCTTGACACTGATAGATGATAGAAAAAGTTTAAGGGTGCATTTGTATCAAAATTCAAAATTGTTATGTCCCTATTGAAAAACCCTGCATAATATACGAGTATACACAAAGTGCTCCTTCAGTTGTTCTTTGATCAAAAGATCTATTTTGTGCACTCAAAAACTCTTATCTTCTCCTTTTTTTCCATATTTTACAACGTTATCTACTATATTAACAAATCCAAACCTAACCAACCGTCACTTTCACATCCTTTTTGAAAATAATTCCAATTAGACTGAACTCAGTGAACTGGAAACTCTTCCATGTACCCCATCAGCAGCTTGACTGTCATCTCAACCTCAAGAACACATTTTTAAAGTCAATACTCTGACCATTAACATCGAAAGTGCTTCCCTTGTTAGTCCAAATAGCTTCTAGCGAACAAAGGAGAAACACAAGAACCAAGATAACCAACAATGACTTCCCAGATCTCAGTCTCGACGACTTCACTTCATATCGCGCTCGTTCGACGGAATGATTTTTTATTACTAAAAAATCTTCAATCTTCTCTCCTTCGCTACATTTAACCTCGTCCATATATCATTTCCGAACACGTCACCTGCAGCCGGGGGTGGTGACATGGTAAATCGAAACCAACCAGTCAAGAGCAAACAGTAAAACGTTCTTCATACGCAGTCTACGGCTGTCACAAAGGTTTATTGGCATCTGTACTGGAATCTTGTATCTGTTGCAGGATGGGAATAGAATTGCGAATCTTATTCTCATTTGACTGAACAAAGAGCAGAAACGCACAGACTACGCGGTGTCGATAAGACACTCGGCGGAAGGCATCTGTATCGCTCTTAAGCCGGGTGATAATGAACGCGACACTTTCGCGTTGGTCTTGAAATCGAATAAGAAAAGGAAAGAAAAGAAAAGAACTTCTTCGGTCTCGGTACATTTGAAGATTTATGGCTTTTGTGCGACATCTGCCTAAAGGCTGGACGGTTTCTCGCTCACTTGTGTACTTAATTGAGTGCTTACCCTGTGAGGAGGACGTGGAAGAGGTCGCCAGAGTGCATTTCGTAGGAAAACTCAGAATTGCTTGTCATTTAATTTAATCAGAATCGGCAGACAGATACTCATTCATCACAACCTTCAAACGGGCATTAACGACGATGACTACACTACTCGGGCAGCGGGAACGAATCTTCCTCATCCAGTGAGGGAGGGGAAAGCCCGAGAAATTTCTCCGATTGTTCAAGGGATGCCAAAACTGGGTGGTGGATGGGGCCGATTAGTATTGATTTTGTAATTTCGCATGCCAAATGTACTCGTGGACATGGGAGTTAGCCTGCTGGTAACCATTGGATTGGTGTTGACAATAATGAGTCGAATGACCATATACGACGGCGCCTATTTGGTATCCTGCTGTTGGTGGAGGTCGGAATTCAACCGAATTCGTAGATACTCCTACGTGACGCTAATACCGATGTGAAATTGAGTGACGCATCGACAGTGAGTCGGCTGGAAAAATGGCATACAAATGAGCTCCGCGACTGTTGTTAATGACTGACATAAACCTTATGCGCAGAAATGTCTTCTTCTTAGGTGCTTGCCATGGCTACGATGGAACTATAGAGAGAGCAATGACTGTCGAAAGACCATAATAAAGTTGTTTACGTTGCGCATCATAGCCAGTTGTGATACATGGTATCGACCGGAAATATCACTTTGAACAGCCCACCTGATGCAAGTCGCTTTTATAATTATGGCACGATGCCAGCAGTAATTTGGTGCAGCGATAGTTGTTAGCTAAAGTGGCAATAACTTTTGCTTTTATACGAAGAGAGGGAGTATTACGCACGCAGGCCGGCACGGAAATCAGACTTGGGGGCTGGTTTTAATTACAACAAGCAGCATGTGCATATAATGGCCATTAGAAGATGATATACCATACCAGACTTGTGGCCTGGTGGCATATATAATGCCTGCTTTCGAGTAGCACATGATTTCTGTGGATTTTTGAAACATCCGGAATGAGTTTGTGGACAGACGAATTCGGTGGGGTTTAAGGAACTCACTTCCTCTGGTGAGTATAATATTTCGGCAGCTGCCGCGGTAATTGTATTCCGAATCAGTTTAAATATTATTTCGCTGAGCTATGTCCAGAGGATGTGGCCCATTCTTGGGGCTTTTCCTATTTGGCTGGCATTAGGTGGATTTTCGATTTTGGCATTAGGTCCTTGTAACAATATTGCAACAATTATTGGAGCAATGAGACAAGGCTAAAGCGCCTATGAGGCTGGGCTTGACTTCATATAGCTCGTTCATGAGCAGAACAGCGTTGTATGAACCTTTAAAATCAGCGAAAAAGTGCTATTTCCTGGTGTTGTCCTGCTTGAAACCAACCAGGACCACCAACCACCAACATATTGGTTTGGGTAAAAGGTATTGGGAGATATCTATCATCAGATGGTGTTTGGTGTCATATATCAGGCTACACTAATCAGCTTAAGGCTAACATTTCATTCTAAAATTTCCATGCGGACAGTTTTGTATATCGTCAATCGTCTCAAAAGTTGTAAGTCAAGGATTTAAGCCCTTGCTCAGGGAGACATTCAAAATCCGAAGCTCATCTACGAACCGTCAGTATTGATCTGTCTAACAGGCATGTGAAGGCCATCACTAACTGGAGAGTCTTACCAGGTGTTACATTGTCAGACCAAAGATATATCGAATTCCAATTGAAGTGTGGGATTTCCCCCTCGCAGCCCAAGCGGAATCCCAAACGGACTGGGTACGATTCAGAGAGGAGCCTGAGAAATCTACTCAAGCCCTGCCTAAACTCAGAACAAAGAAATTGTTGGAGGATGCCGTTCATAGTCTGAGCAGCGCCATCACCAACTGTTTCGAACTCGCATGTCCTGTCAAAAAACCTTCCAGCAGGAAATGGTTCCCTGGTGGAACGCTGAGCTCCAATGTCTTCGCTGGGAAGCCAGAAGTCTCCTGAATATTTCGCTTAAATTGAACTCGGAAGATGACTGGAATCGATTGAAGCAAAAGGAATATAAAAAGCTTATTCGTAAATCGAAGAATGATTCTTACAAGTCCTTTTGCGAAGAGATCAAATCCCTGAGCGCGACCAGCAAGCTGTTTAATGTTCTCAAGCGAGGAAAATCGACAAGGTGGATGTACTCTAAAAATTTGATGGTGCCTTCGCCGAGTCTGAAGCAGAAACTCTTAGTTTACTGCATCAGACCCATTTCCCGAGAAATCAGACTGTCATCGGCTCGCTGCACACTCCCTTATTGGAAACTGTGACTGAAACGATGAAAACAACTCGGCGTAGCTGGTATATTACGTCACGCGCGGCAACTACCGATGCTATTGAATTGGCTGCATGCTGCAAAAAGGTATAAAAAAACTCTGAAAAAAATTTTCAATCCTAGCTTGGAAATTGCCAATATACCTATTCCTTGGCGCGAGGTGAAAGTGGTTTCATTCCCAAAATAGGGATAGAAGATTACTCACTCGCCAAGAGTTTTACGCCAATCAATCTAGCAAGGAGAGAATAGTGCGCAAAGTTGCCCTTCGAATGCATCCTCTCTCGGACATGCAACATGCTTACCAGCGCGGAAAATCCTGCGAGACCGCGCTTCAAAACCTAGTTGGGAGAATTGAATGCGCTCTCGAAAGGAAAGAGTACGTACTAGGCATTTTCGTTGACATTGAGGGAGCTTTTGATAACGCTGCTTTCAACAGCTATACGGCATGGCGTAGATGAAGCACTGGTTGTGTGGATCAAAGCAATGCTTGTGCACAAGACATTGATCGCTGATACGGGCCTCGAACAATGTAAAGTCATCGATCCAAGACTCGCAATCTGCATGCTTACAGACAGTTTGCTTACAAATCCTGTCCCGACGTTGTCGTTTCTGTCCAGCTCCTAACGGCAAAAACCAGAGTAGCTCCATTTAAGCTGACGACTTTTTACATATAACAAAGTCTGAAGTAAACAGGGGTTGCTCGCAAGGTGGCGTCTTGTCCCCGTTGCTATGGTGCATGGTGGTCGACTCTTAGTTCGATGCTCTTAATGCCTCTGGAATCTATGCCAAGGCTTATGCGGATGATGGTGCTGTTCTCTGTCTGCTCATGTTTAGCGACTGTCTATTTCAAAGAGCAGAGGGCGCTAGATGTGATCGAGGATTGGTGCACGAGTAATGGACTGTCGACAATCCTCTTAAGACTGATGTCGTTCTCTTCACGAGAAAGAAGAAAAATACTGGCATTACGTAGCTGGTGCTAAAAGGCACTCCCATCCCGATATTCAACGATATTCAAGGAAGCTAAGATGGAAACCTGGAATGGACTGTCTTCGCATTTTCACAGATGGCTCCAGTACTGGCCAGGGGTCCGGCGCTGGAATTTTCTTTGAGCCCGAACATATTCGACTGCACTTCTCGTTAGGAAAATATGCGTCTGTCTTTCAATCAGAGATTTACGCAATCCTAATAGCCATGCACTGTGTTGGGAAGCACAAGTGGAAGGGAAAAAGCACAAGCGTCTGCAGTGACAGCCAAGCTGCCCTCAAAGCTGTGTCTAACCCTCTATGCAGCTGCGAATTAGTGCATAAACTCAATACCTTTTTGAACAAATTCGGAAGACTAAATTCACTTAGACTTATATGGGTCCCAGCTCACTCTGGGATACCAGGAAATGAGATCTCCGATGAACTCGCAAGAAGGGGTTCAGAGCATTTTTTTTAGGACCTGAACCCGCCTTAGATCTACGTGCTTCCACGGTCAAATCCGACATCAAGGATTGGGTCTTTAATGCACACAGTCGTAGATGAAGGGAATATCCAGGGCGCAGGATGACTAAGCGCGTAACCCCCTGATGTCTGCAAGAAGTCCGCAACATTCTTCTTATCCTTAAGTAGAGATGAATGCAGAAGGCTTACGGGCGTCATTACGCGCCATTACACTTTTGCGAAGCATCTCTACGTGTTTGGCATCAGTGAGACGCCTACTTGTGCTGCATGTTTCGAGGAGGATGACACAGCAGAACACTTTCTCTGCGACTCTCCCGCCTTCGCTCGCGCACGGTGGCGCACCCTTGGGGCCGACGTGATGTGTGCCGAATCTCTTAGCTCTACATCACTGAAGCCCCTCCTCACTTTTCTCCGGACAACAGGGAAAATACAATAAAGAAAGGTGTCTGTCTCCAAAAGATAGTAGAAGCCTCCAACAAAAAAAAAAAATAAAAAATTGATCTGAAGAACGCCGCTTGAATGACGAATTCATTGTGATCAATGATGATCAAGAGAAATTGGCGGCAGTAAGAGCTGTCTTGCAGGAAGTGTATTCGCCCGAACCGGATCCTGGAGAACAGAGCCCGGCCACATGGATCTTCGAAATGATATCGAACACTCGCTATTGGAAAACCTTCGGGGCTGGTTCTCTGTTTATATCGAGATATATGAAGACGACATACGAAGTTTGTTCAAAAAAAGGTGACTTTTAATTTTTTTCTTGGAACAATATTTATTAATTGATCAATATCTATTTATTAACTTTAAAGTAATCCCTCCCAGATATTATACACTTGTGCTGGCGCGTCTTTCAATCCTCAAAGCTCTTCTGATATGCGCTTTTAGGCTTGAGCTCTTCCAGCAATGCGGCCTTTATCTCTTCAATTGTGGCAAATCTCTACCCTTTCGAGGATCTTTTTAGGCAAGAGGCTAGATTACGGTCCGTACGCCCTACTGACAAAAACTTATGATAAACCAAGCCATTGTAACCGAAGAAAACACTGAGGAAAACTGGCACATTTGACCGAAATTGCCGTGCTTTTTTCGGGCTATGCCCTTCTGGTGCTTCCATTGGGATGATTGGCTTTTGGTTTCGACGTTATAACCATAAACCCATGTTTTGTCACCAGTGATAAACCTTTTCAGCAAATCTCGATCGCCATTCACCATCTTCTGAGCGCTATTTTGGAACAAATCTTCGCTGATACAGGTTTCATACCCAAAATTTCTTAACAATTTCATGGCGTGAGCTAGCTGATATATCAATATCCTCAGCAACTTCTTTGACAGTCATTCGACAATTCTCCATAGCAATTTTCTTCACTGCTTTCAGACCGAGCATCGTGATTAACATCTCGGCTTTCTGTGAAGAGCTTGTACCACTTAAAAAGATTTTTTTTTACTCGGAATAGACTCGCCAAAATACTACAGTCAACAATTCGATTGTGTTGGGCCACTTTATATTATATTATTTTTGCACCAAATTTAATACAAATTCTTTGACCCACCAAGACATGTCTAACCCTTGTGAAAAACAAACTAAATACTTAAAATGGCTGAAAATATCGACATATGTTAGGGAACATGTGCACCAACATAACCAAAAAAAGAAAATCGGAGATCAAATGTACATAGCTCGCGAAATTCAAAAGGTCACCTTATTTTTTGAACATACCACATATAATACATTTTACCGGCAATGAACTAACTCACTTAGATGGCGCTACAGTTTGGGGAGAACCAGGACCTCAGCCAACAGGTCTCTTTAACTAGCACGATCTTTGGCCAGCTTCTTCCAGTGGCGCCCGTCCAGTTCGTTGAGGTCCCTTTCCACCTATGTGCGAAACTATAGATGCTTCGTCTCTCGGGGTTGGAGTCGAAGATTCTTCAGCCTGAAGCGGTTATATCCATTCGTTCTACATGGCCAAGCCATCTTAGACGTTGGATCCGTAGACGTCTGACTAGACTGAATCTTCGGCCTTTCGTACAACTTTTGGTTGAATCTTGGTTGAATCTTCTCCACTCTTCGTTTACACAAATGGGACCAAAAATTGCACCCAGAATTTTCCTCTCAAAACGCTCAAGAACTTCTTAATCCGCTTTTGATAATGTCTGCCTCAGGGCCTCAAAGGTGGACCGGGATGATTAATGTTTTATCGAGAGTTAGAAGCAGCGATTGGCAAGAGTTGTTCTGCGTTTGATCTTAGCGCTGATGTCGTTGTTGCTTGCCACTATCGAGCCAAGGTAGACGAAGTCTTATTCCCATTTACCCTAACATCCACTCAAGTCGCGTTTAGTCCGTCAAATAACGTCAGTGTCAAGCAAGGAATTGTGCAGACTTAAAGTAGATCTTGACTCTAGTATTGGCCGCTGAGTCTCGCACGATTTTTTCAAGTACGATGTTAAAGAAATCACATACTCGTAAGGGTGCGTCGCCCTGCCTAAATCCTTTGTTAACATCGAAAGTTGGTCTCGGTCAGTTAATGGAGCAGCGAGAATTCTCCACTGCCAATGTGCACAACCTGCCAGGGATGTTAAAACATGACATGACTCTGTATATGTAGCTCATCTCTATGGACATTTTCATATGCGGTTTTAAAGTCAACAAAAAGGTGGTGTCTTGCGACCGGAAATTCGTGGATCCTCTCCAAGATATGTTGTTGTATGAATATTTGGTCTATTGTAGATTTGGCTGGCCTGAAACCACACTGATAGGAACCTTCCAGACTTCGATATCGCTATCCTAACGTTGTCTAGCTCGGGTGGAGGTCTTCGTCCATTGTGAATGGTTCATTCTGCTTGGTGACGGCATTTTGGCTTTCATCGCCGTTATACAGTCTGCAGAGGTGGCTAATAAATGCGCACAAATCTGAGAACTAGCGTTATTGCTTACTTTATCAACAGTTTTAACATGTGACATTTATATCTCCGATTCCGGGAAAGATAACGTCTACTTCAAAACGCTCAATTCAGATTGTCGATAAGAACAGTCGTATCGATCAACTCAATCCGTCAATTCACTACTTGCACATTTCTAGATACAGTATCTAAGTCGCATTTCACGCTACCGACCTAACAGTACAAATGACAGAAAGTTTCATTGCAGGCATCCATCACCAACACCTGAATGCATTCAAGCATACTCGGTCCACTACCAACCGTCCATTAGCCATCAGCAAAAAATGCATTCTGCCACCATTCCAAACAGACTACGTGATCCTGTAATGAGCGTTCAAAATCAGTTAACGCCAAAGCCTCACATTCACACCATCGTATCACCGTGATGAGAATACCTGCTTGGATGATGAAAACTAGAAACACTGTGCAGCCTCGACTCGGTTCGGTCGGTTGCCCGTCAACTTGCTATTTCGTTTCGCGTCCATCCAAGTGCTTGTCATTAGCCTTTCACTATTCGAAAAAGTCGTTCGCGAAATGAGTAATCGATTCGTGAGATAATTTCCACTTGCACCTTCCTGCCCGTCTATCCGGTGGCCACGTTTGTCATGTCACCGACAGTGGCGATTGCAAAATGGAAACTTCAAGCGGAAAAATGAATTTCTGTTTGTCGCGCGCGCATTTATTTGCTTTTCGTCGTTGATCTTGACGAGCTTTCGTGCATTTAACGCCTGAACGGGTGCATGCGATTATTTCATCGCGCTTTGTATTGTATCCTATTGACACATCTGTGTAGAGCGTCTTTTGTTTTGCTATTGGTATGTGGTAAACACGCGGGGCAGATGGAGTCACCTGGGGTCTGTTTACCTTGAGTGGGTAGCTGATGAGAATAGATGAAAATGAATTTATCTCTTTAAATGAGTAAAAAAAAATAGCGGTAAGGAAGGAGAAGTGAAAAGTGGCTAATATCAGGAAGAGGTGTGAAAGGAAGTTTTGTTTTCACCACAGCAGCGGTATGATCGTCGAAGTTTATTGGAAGAGCAGTGTCTACTTAAATAATTCTGGGAATACTATTGGATGTCAATTGGCTATGCAATCGAGTCTTGCAATAACTCCCGTAGAGGACATGTGAACAATGTTATATCCCATTTATAATGGCGAAATTCAAACAACATATTGAGCTAAACATTTGATCGAAATCTGAAACATAAATTTTATTTTATTCAGATTTATTTTCGGAACCATAAATTGGATCATCCCAGAGAAATTTAAGTAGTAGCAGTACAGACTATCTTTGCAAGCTGCATATTATACCATATCAAATCCAGAGCCCTCAGTTCGAACACCGTTAAATATCACTCTTTAGAAGTTCTATATTGCTTTGGTAATGTTGAAACATAAAGGGTCATCCAACAAGCGGTGTCATTTCAAATTTGGTGCCATTGTTGAACTGTCAACAATCAACTATTATAAAATATAAGATAAATAAAAATAAGGAGATAACGTGTTGAAATAGCGTAAATTCACTAAAAGTAGTTAAAATGTCGCGAAAACGTTTCATTAAGTTCGTAGGGATTTAGATCATCATAAAACGCTTCTTGCATTATGCTACTCGCTAAATGTTAATTTCACTTTTCCTAGATTGTAAACAAATTTTGAAATAGGTTCCGAAAACTCGAGAGAAATATTGGGCTTTCCTCTCCATCCAAAACGAATGTCCAAATAGTTTGATGTGGTTTTTTGGCTGACCGTGTCATTGACCCATAGATAGAGTCGAGGCGGATATTTGGCAGAATTATTTTCCACTACTAACCTCAGAATTTGTACTTTATATTAAAAAATAGAAATATCATCACCTTTTACATAAATATTGTATTTTCCATTGATTTAAAATAGCACCTCTTGTTGAATGACTCTTTACATAAAGCTGGGTAGGTTCTATCATATGCAAAGTGTCAAAAACCTTTCACTTGGCTGTGTATGACCTATAGTCTCAAAACTGAAGATTTCAATCGGGGATGACAAAGTGCATATTAAATATTGCTTGTTAAGGCTGTCTTTGTCTACTTTGCATCCGAGATGTTTCTCACAACAAACGACTTATATCCACAATGACCATTTATCAAGTTGTCACTGTCACATGACAGATGACACACAGCCTGACAAAACTTGGATTTATTGCAGCGGCATTCTTGTGAGCATATTTCGAGGAAAGGCAATGTCGCTTGACCCTGATCAGCAAGATCATGTAGTTTAATGACTTTTCACTTTTATGACCTGGCAAATGCTACCCAAGGCAGCTGTACAAAGAGTTTCAGCACTTTCAAATAATTTTGCAAAATTCTTGTAACACCATAGATATTATCTCTCAATTCAAAGCAATTCAATTCATTATATTCTTTGCTCGGTTTTCGAAATAGAGGACAAGTCCGGTTTCTACCCTAGGAAAAGCTTGAAGTAATTTGAAGTTATTTAGCCGAAGATAGATATACTATCTATATAGAGTATAATAGGTCAAACACCAGCTATCTCTACTGATGGCTCTTGGTGAGGATGACTTTATGTCAGTCTGTAAGATCAGCTCACCAAATTTAGTACGAATAACAAATGGTTCTAATCAAGTGAGTTATGATTGGATTTTTTTCCAAAATGAGGTTTAAGAGCAATCTCGTAATTGAGCGAATGACACGATGATGAGAATTTGTCTAAAAGTAATTTAAAGCTTGATGTTAGGTCAAAAAGTATTCTAAATCATGTAGGCCGCACAAGCGGTTTGGTGGCAAAACAATATGATCCTGTCAATCTTATTTTTGTAATACAAGGTGGCGCAAAATTAATCAGCTTATCGGAAGACGTTATAATTTTTGCAAATGACATCGTACGTCAATCATATTTGACATTTGTGATTTAGACAGCTGCAGTATACAAACAGACAAACAGACAAATGGAGCGCCACACTCCGCAAGAGCGTGGAATAATTGTGTCGATTTTTTTGACCAATAATGGATTGGTGGTGTTAGAACAATATGAATTTCGACGTCGATTTCCTAATCGTGTCGCCCCAAATGGGCAAACATTCCAGCGCTTAGCTACTCGACTCGAACAGACTGGAACCACAAGGGCCATGCAGAGCGTTGTCGTCACCGGACTGGTCGTTCCGCCGAGAATATCGCGGCTGTGGCTACCGATGTCGCTGAGAACTAAGAAACATCAACCAGACGAATTTTAGTGAAAGACCAACACATGTTCCCGTACAAAGTGCAAACAGTGCATCAGTTAATGCCTGCTGACCGTCAGTCGCAGAATCACTTTCAAGCCATCTTTAATCTCAACAACGAAGAGGATGATTTTGTGTCGAAAATCATCATGAGCGAAGAGGCGCATTTCCACTTAAACGGTTCGTCAATAAGCAAAATCTTCTTTTCTGGGGCACGTGTGATGTCCTCAAAGCCACTGTGTGATGCGGCGTTTACGCGGGAGGAGTGATTGGGCCGTATTTTTGGATGAGCGGGGCTTGATGACCATGTGGTTTCAACAAGACGTTGCAACCGCACCACAGCACGAGCCACAATGGATATTGTGAAGTGAGCGTTTCCTAGTCTCGTCATCACCCGATTAGGCGATTTGGCTTGGCCAGCAAGATCACCCGATTTAACTATACCAGACTTCTTTCTTTGGGGCTACCTGAAGTCGCAGGTTTATGTCAATAAGCCTCAAACAATATTCGACAGGAATGCAGACATTTATCACCGGAAATCTTGCGAAAAGTCATGGAAAATGCGATAAAACTGGCACAAATGTGTATCAACACTGGCGGCAGCCATTTGACTTGAAATTGTAAGGGTCTAAATAAAGATTTCCAACACTCAAAATATTTTTTTTTATTTGGTAAAAAATGAATTCAAAAACAAAATTGCATGATTAATTTTGCGCAACCTTGTACAACACTTTTGCATTTAAGTACGTTTAAGTATCAGCAATTCTTGGCACACCGAGTTTGGACTCCATCCACAACTAATTGCAGTCTTCCTATTTGATTCGAATTACTTCTTCTTAGATGGCGTTACAGCTCATGAAGAACCAGCGCCGATTCGAACTACATACAGCAACTAATCAATCAGAATATCGAATTCTATAAGGAAGTTCATTTAAAGACAGTTTAAAAGAAGAGGTCCTAAATGACTACTCTGTGGAACACCTAAAATCAATGAAAAAGATTTAAGTGACTCTTTATGTTGATGTGCCACTTGTCACTAGATAGCCAAGGACGAAAGTTATAGCTGCCAAAGGCGACGATCTAACTGCGCGCCGGTAATGCGCCTTTATTTTATGGCAGCATTCATATGTTTCATTTTAAGATCAATAACCTTCAGACCCACTTCATCAGCCGTTAGTGATATCTATATATCTTTCCGGGTTCGCCCAATCATACACTTATTATCTACGTCTGCAAGCATTTGTGCAGACTTGAAATTGGCAAAGCTTTTCAATGCATCGCCCTGCCTGGATCCTTTTTTAACATAAAAGGTGTCGTTGAGTAAACTTTATGGGAGCAGCAAATATTCTCCTTGCATGACGAGTTTTGCAGAGATGTTTAAACATGATAAACATGGTCTTCCACTTTCTTAGCATGACTGTGACTTTACGTCAAACGTCTCGGCGATCCCACGCTTGCTTTTACCTTCTCAAAGGTCCTTGTCTGCCAGAGCAGTGTAGTCAGGTGTCCTCCATATCTCTCCGGTCTGAGGATTTTGGTATTATGTCTGCTTTACATGGCAGCCATTTCATTTTTTTTTAAATAAGGTCTTAACTTCGAAAGGTAGTTACGCCAGCAATCATTGTAGTATGTCCAAAAAATAAGGTGACATTTTATTTTTGTCGAAAAAAGGATATTTTTCCAATCCTCGAAGCGCTTCTTATATGAGCCTTAAGCTGTTCTAATGATGCGGTCTTTATATTCTCAACGACGGCAAATCTCCGTATTTTCATTTGGGGGGAGAGAAAAAAATCACAGGAAGCCAAGATCGGTGAAAATGGTGACTGAAACATGATTAAGGTATTGTTTTTGGTCAAAAAATTACACAAAAGCAACAATGAGTGAGTAGGTGACCTATCGTGATGCAAAAAATATGACTATTTTTCCTACAAATCTACGCTATTGTAGCCGAAGAACAATGAGCAAAACTTATTTAATTTAACCGAACTTGTCCCGCTTTTTTCAGTCTTTGCTCTCCTGGTCGCCTCCATTGAGACGATTAGGCTTTGTGTTTCGTCACCAGTAATTGGATCAGCAAATCTGAATCGTCATTCAACAGGTTTTGACCGATGTTCATGCGACGGGTTTTTTATTCAACATTTAGCAATGACATTCCAACATTCTCGGCAAATTCTCTGATCATTACTCGACGATCCTCTCTAACAATTTTCTTCACTGCTTCGACATTTTTATCCATTGTTGACGCCATGGGGTGTCCAGGACTGGCATCGTTATTGAGTCTTTGAAGAGTTTGCACCGCTTTGCTCAGAGTAGCCAAATGCAACAATCAACGTTTCAAGCACTTCTTACCAAAGCATGTCCAACCCTTAGGTTTATGAAAAATACACTAAAAATTAAATATGGCTGACAATATCAACATACTCGTATATGTCAGGCAACATGTGTACCAACATAATAAATAAAAAACAAAAATTGAATGAACTCCGGAATTTAAGAAGAACAAAACTCGCATAGCGTCGTACCTGGTTGCCTGGATACGATGAGACCGCGACATCTCAACGCAAATGAAGAAGTATGAAACACAAACGAATTTCATCTGAAAGACTTACACACAAATAAGGAAAGGAATGTCTAAAAGTTGCCCTTCTCGGTCTTAGGCTCTCCTAATTGCAAGTCTAGCGACTAAGCTGTAATCCCCTACATCTATCACTGCAGAGGAATTGAATAGATACGTCTTTATTACCTGTCCCCATTCCTTCTAAAATTCCATGTTATTTTCGTTCACCTTTATTAACAACGGTCCCATAGTACCGGAGTACGATTTACTCGTTGCCACATTCAAATTCCGGACGATTGAAATCAATCAATCTCCCCCTGCGCATAGCGCCTCTCGAGAGAATCAATTTCATTCACTTATTCGTTTTTTTTTTTTTTACATCCCATCCTCTATCGATCCAGATTTTAGATACTCTCTGACGTCACCAGCGCAACCTTGAACTCTGATGAAAACCAATACAGAGAAGGAGAGAAAATGAAAATGAAAAATTTTCTTTTTATAAATCCTTCATCCGTGGCATACGCCTCACTACTCAAATATTTGGCATTCCCGGACAGGAAAATATGAAGAAACTACGAGTAATTCATATAAAGATGTTTCGTTTCAAAATCAAATGCCACTCGAGCCCCCGTCCCAATCCCATCCGCCCGTCACGTGCCTATTCTCATATCCTCTATTGCTAACGATCTAATCAGGCATTGTTTACAAGCTTACATTCGCTTTAGGCATTTCAAATTAATTAGATAAATACAAATAAACATCAAGATACGTTCTGACATTTCTCGATTTTTCCCTTCCTTGATGGGGTAGCGCGCCCCTGACTGAGTAAGATACTGCCTCGCTGGCATCCATCCCAAACGGCAAGGCGAGGCTGACAAAACTTATTTTAATAATAGTGTTCTCCAATTTAGAAATAACATTTTAATTGAATCTATTTATAAGCACTCGAACCGAGAAGATACATTGACACCGGAATGAAAAACAATGAAAAACAAGAAAACTTTTGGACGTTATCTATCAACGGGGATTTGGCCGAATCTGCTAGATGTCAGACGGCGCTTTTGATTTATGATTCCCTCAACAGGCTTCGGTCCGTGTGCTGTAGAGATCTTCTTTAGCAGGATGTGTCATTAAAATTAAATTTTTAATTGCATTGTTTGGTAAAGAGTGTTGGATCTTGTCGTCTTTGTCATTCATTGGCACATTGGACGTGGGCCCGCGGACAGATGGCTAATTAAGTTGACATGGAAAAACATGCTTTCGGAGAAGCTCGCGTTCGGAGGATATTGCTTTATGACCTGAGGTTAGGAATGTGTTTGCTTTGTGTCCTTTGTGTTGGCGGATGGATACGGTTCAGGTAGCTTTGCACGTCCTTGAGCAGAGTAGCATTGAGATACCTGCTTTTTCGTAGGTTTACTTTCTCTCCTCTGTCTTTTGCTATATCGGATTAGAACAAAGCACTGAGGCACTGCGAATCGTAAGAACTAATTAGTTGTAGAGATGAAATATTCCCGGAAAGTTGCCAAAGAAAACATTCTAAGTGCAAAGACTTGGCGCGTGCTACTCTAATTAATTAAAACGAAACAAAGACCAGACCGTCTGCTTGTGTTTAACATCTTAATGTGATTGAAAAACTATTGAGACGTTTTCAATGATCTGTCCATACAACAAAGGAGTAGGATGTGCCGACCATACACGCAATAAACACCTTGGTTTTAATAATTGTGAAAGTTCCATAGAATTTTTAAAAAGTTGAGACGAGATCAGAGCTCCTAATAGACCTTGGAAACTTTTCATCAACTATTATTTACAAGCAGACTCCAACTGCATACAAGGTGTGTTCAAAAAATAAGTTGACCTTTTGAATTTCACTTGCTAAGTACATTCGATTTTCGATTTTTTTGTTTTTCTGGTTGAGAGAAATGCCAGGTTGAGAAAATGCCCGGCCTGGACGCCCCGGCACGTCAACAATGGATGAAAAGGTTGTGAAAAAAAATTGTTATGAAGATTCGTCTAATCACTCTCAGAGAAGTTGCGCAGGATTTTGGCATATCGGTTTGCTTATGCCATAATTTTTTTTTTTTTGTTCCAAAATAACGAAATATTGACCAAAAGGACCGTCGTATAAATATCGCTCGGAAGCTGTTGAATAACGTGAACGACGATATAGATTTACTGAAAAGGTTGATCAATGCTGAGGGTGGGCTATGGTTAGGATGTCGGAATAAAAGCCCAATCATCCCAATGGAAGCGACAAGAAGAGCGAAGATCAAAAGAAGCAATCAAGTTTGGTAAAACTCGACAGTTTTGCTCACTGTTTACGTCGATTACAATGGCATGGCTCATCATGAATAGCCATAAGGTCTTATGGTCAATAAGAAATATTACCTTGAAGTTATGTATGTGCTGTTTGCGTGAGAGAATACGAAGAAAACGTGCGAATTTGTGGGAAAAAAAATCATGTCTGTTTGACGATTTTGCAAATGCTTACTCATCATTGTTTGTGCGTTCTTTTTTGGCCAAAAACAATATCGTAATCCTGCTTAAGCCATCGTACGAGGGGTGATCCAAAAGTAATGATAATGAAGATAAAACACGGTCATTATCCTACGGTTGCCTTTTAAGATTTTACAATAAGTGAAACAGAAACGAACAAGTTCGAAACAAAGTGTTTCGAAATATTCGCCCTTAAGGTCTATACCAATCCCGGAAACATTTTTTCCACTCTGAAGCTGATATCGTAAAAACATGGTTTTGAAAGTCTTCAACAGCTTCTTGAGGTGATGAAAATCGCTGTCCGCGCATCTTTTGTGGGGAACAAGAAAAAGTCATTAGGCGATAAGGATTTTGAACGTCCTCGGTCGAATTTTTTTCAACATTTCCTGACACCAATCAACACGACCCTTTTTTGCGCTTCGGTCAAATTATGCGGAATCCATCTGGAACATATCTTTCTCATACATAAATGTTCATGCAAAATCGATTGTATTGCAGTCTGCGATATCCTAAGAGACGCCTCTATCTGTCTGTAAGTCACATCATGTTGCGCACAGCATCGATGTTTCTCGGAATGACAACCGATTTTGGCCGACCTTCTCGACATTCATCACTGACGGACGCACGACCATGACGAAATTCTGCAAACCAATTGTAAACAGTCTTCTCTGATGGTGCTTTATTACCAAAAGTTGCACGAAGCGATTCTATGCATTATTGTTGAGTAAGGCCTTTTTTAAAATCATAAAAAATCATCCAATGTAAGCCTTCACGGGTGATTTCCATTTTTGCACAAACTTGCTTCTTTTAAACGTTCACTATCAAAAATTACTCAGTCAATTTCTAAATTGCCACTGGCTTCGCAATAACAAACGTCAATGTTCACAAATACAGTGGTGCCACAACTCATTAACGCCACCTATTGTTCGATTGTAAAAACTTAAAAGGCAACCCTCGTATTAAAAAAAAAAAAGATTTACTTTCAGTATATTTATACCGTCTTAGAAAAAAATTGTTTGTCTTGAGCCTCCCAAAACGCCGCAATAGCGGCCGAAACATCGCTTCTTCTTCTTCTTCTTCTTCTTTCTTCTTTTCCTTTTTTCCGGCGTCGTTATGGTCAGAAGTGTAGGACCATAACCTTCCCACTTAACTGCAATCCTACTGGTTCGCTTGTGGGGTCCGCCGGTTTGACCTCAGAAAGTAGCGGCAGGCTTCCCGGTTTGGGATTACTTCATCGCTGAGGCCAATCAAATGCTGGTGTTTTTGCATTTGTTTGCACCAATTGTTTTTCGGCCTGCCTTTTTTGCGTGTTGAAATTGGAATGTTGATTGATAACGCCTTTTGGACGGGGTTCAAAGGATCTCTCCTTTGAACATGGCAATACCAACTGAGTCGGTCGCGCTCTATATTTCTTGTGATGGTTTCTTTTACGTGGAGGCTTCCTCGGATCTTTAAACTTCTAATTCTGTCACGCTTTGTTACTCCCGCTGTCATGCGAAGCATCTTCATCTCAGCTGCCGTTAATTTGCTCTCATACTTTTTGTGCATTGTCCAGCATTGTGAACCGTATGTGAGCGCCGGACGTACAACTGAAGTGTAGAGCCTTCCTTTCAGCTTAGGGGGCATTTTTCGATCACAGAAGATGGCGGAGTTTTCCCGCCACTTCATCCACCCTACGCTTACGCGATGTTTGATGTCGTCATCACAAGTTGCTTCTCTATTAATCATAGATCCCAGATATTTAAACTTTTCACACTTGGGAAGCACTCTTCCATTCAAGTAAATGTCTGGAATAGGCTGATGAGGGTCAGAGAACGGGCAGCACAGATACTCTGTCTTCTTTGAACTAATACGATACCCGTGTCCCTCAAAAATGTCCACCCACACATCAAGTGCTCGTTGTAGGGACGCCTGATCATCACTTATAATGGCCCCATCGTCAGCAAAGAATAGCTGGTGCACATTGGGGTCCGTCACTTTTCCTTCAAGCAAGCAATCAAGAACTGCTATAAAAAGCAGTGGGCTGAGGACGCTCCCTTTGATTGCGAACTCTTCGGTGACTCCTGCGGTGCATCTTACTCTTGTCGTTGCTCTCTTGTACATGTCCATGATCACTCGCACGTAGGTTTCTGGAACTCCTTTTTGTCTTAGCGCTACCCATAAAAGACCTCCTGGTTGCCGGTCAAAGGCCTTCTCGAAATCAACCAACACCATATGCAAGTCCTTTGAAGAATCACGATGCTTTTCCATCATGATCCTTATACTTTGGATTGCATCTGTTGTTGATTTACCCGAGACAAACCCGCACTGGTCATCAGATAGTTGTATTATTTTCCGCAGTCGGCTATCTAATACCCGTTCAACGATCTTCATGATGTGCGACATCAGCTTGACAGAACGGTAGTTATCACAATTCGTTTGTCGTTTGTTCGAAACACCGGATAAGTTAGTTAGGCAAAATGGGTCCGTGGACAGCGTTACTGCAGACCAAAGACCTGAGCATATCCAAGGTTAAGTCCATTGGTGCCTAACTAAGGTTGGTACATCATGCCCACTAAAGCATTCTAGATCGGAAAGAATCAATTCTCTTAATTCTGCACATTTTTCCAGTTCCAAATAGCTCAAGGTTAAAAGCCGAGGGGCTGATAAGCCCTCCCACGTTAAAAGTCCCTGCAATTCACTGCAATCATTTGAGATTTTTTTTTACAAGCCGAAAGTCTTAATTTCTTAAAATAAAAATTCAAACACGCTCCCTACTTGAAGAGAATCTAAGAGCTCATTCGAAAAAAACAAAATACCCAAAGCATACCTACAAACAAATCCAAGCGTTAATCCCCTAAGACCAGCAGTAAATCATTAAAGCTTGTAAGTTCATCGCCACTTTACGGCCATTAAATCTGCCGTATCCGCCGCATCACAAGTGACATAATGACAAGAGCCAACGAACCATCTAACCTCAAGCAGCCAAACTAATTTATTCTTAGCATAGAATTTGGGTCACCGAAGAGCTTTTTGCATGCGATGCTCCGTCGACGTTGACATTTTCCTTTATTTTTATCTATTTTTTTATCTGCTCTTCTTTTACGACTGCATCGACGTTGATACGTCTACATATGCACACATCCGAGGGGTATTTTTATAATACAAAAACCAAAAAAAAAAAACAGTCAATTGGTTGCAAATTGATTTTGGCTCCGAATCTGTCGAACCAAAAATTCATCAGATACCGCTGGGGCGGGACGCACACGCTTGCATATGTGCAGATATCGGATTTCGTTTAATTGAAAATTATTTCAAACAATGCGCTTAAATATGCGTTCTACATCAATTACACAATAGAATCGCAGTTGCGCGCATAAATTGCGCATACTGAGTGGGCTCTCGAGTACACTGCAGAACTGGGACAGGAATACTGTTGACAGAACTTATGCTGAATTCGTTAGGTTGATGAAATTTGCATATTGAATGAGAATCAAACATATCCGTACATCTGGGCGGCGTGGTATCCTTTGGATTGCGAAGAATTTATGCATGCATGCAGCCAAACATGATGACAGGGTGTGGTGGCAATGGACTTAATTTTTAATCGAAGTCAATATTTATATACGAGGCGGTGTTGGATGAATGATGTAGAGGTGTCGATACTTACGTTGCTTAGTCGTCTTCGTCGTGTTTGTGACTGGGGTTCATAAGAAAAAAATTATCTGAAAAAGAGAAACATAAACAAAATGGTTAGTTGGCTCGAGATAAGGGAATTATATAAAATTGACAAACAAAAATGAAGATATGGTCGTAAGGCCTACAAATTGGCGACGTTGATTTTAAAATGCCTTTGGAGGAGAAGGGATGATTGGCAGGATAGGAAGTTGAAAGTGTTTATTTGAATTAAAGGGACTCATACGCCGTGGTGTGCTCATAATCAAATCAAATCTAGCTGTAGGTTCCATCGATTTCACGCTTGTTGCTAGATTTAGCCTTCTTCTACTTCGGAAACTTGACACCATGAATGACAGATAAGAGGAATTAGGTTAGCAAATTTGTTTTCTTTTTTTTTTTGTCAATAGTCGAGCTAACCGCTATCTATAATGGAAGACAATGACTTCATGATAATTGCTCATACGACACAGTGATATCGGATTCACTCATTCAGTTGTTCAAATTCTTCAAGCATAAGGGAAGTGGACCATTTTAATCGAGTTCGAAAGACGTAATGGGTTATCCAATAGCTATGTTCGAACTTTTACAGGTTATTGCTCTGGGGTTCCAAATGGCAATACTGTAATTTTTTTACGCTTGACCTGTCTTAGCTCCCATTTTACCATCGAGTGCTGCATTACTTAACAACGCATCGAAATTGCTAAAAAAAAAATTATTATAAAACTTGGACGTCCGAAATGGTCATCCAACCGAGCTATCCTTATATGACTCCGTAACTCACATTGGTGTTACGGTTGGCTGAAGACCCAAATCGCTCGATTCTTCGCCGCGAACAAGGCCTTTCCTCGAAAAGACTTGATAAGGCGATCGTACACCAATTAAGAACCAATTTACATGAGAACTGAAGCCCCAAAAGCTCTAAGCTTGACTTACGTTCTTTGATCGGACTCTTGAGCAGTTGGAAGCAGATCTAAATTTTGCTACAAAAACTCATCTTCAGTGATGACTGCATTTTTGGTTGAACAGCGGCGTGAACAAGCCAAATTGCTGCATTTGCCGCAAGAGTTATCAATAGCATCATTAATAGCATTCGTTGCACTCGAAGAAACTTATTCCTTGGTGTGGATATTATTATGGATCATTGTTCCATACATTTTCCGAAAACAAAATGGTTTTTGCGAATTTTATCGAGGCAGGATAACTGACTTCTTGTAGCCTCAATCGGAGGGCATGGACCTGGACGACATGTGGTTACAACTAGATGGCGCAACGTGCCACACACCGGACATTATATTTAAATTGCTGCCAGAAACGTGTTATGGTATATTAAAAAGTTAATAATTTGTACATACTTCGCGTTGTATATGTCCTTTTAACGAAAACTAGAAAGCAATAGAAGTAATTCTCTGGCAGTTTTGGGGTTGGTTGGCTTAGTTTTGTGTGAGCGCTCCTCAAAGAAGGACACCAGCAAAGAGAAAATACGCCATGCATTTCTTAGATGATGTGAAAACTCAAGCCAGGCATCTGAGAATGTCAATATAGTTTGTGACCGAGTCAATCACGCTCAGTTTTTTTTCCGTCGATTCCCTTCCGATAATTTCGATGTCAGAAATGCATCAAGCACTGGAAAGCCCATTGTCGAAAGTTTCGATAAAGTCATGGAAACCTTCGAGTCTGATCATCATGTAAACAATGTTTCGATTGCCTAGGAGATAAACATTGCATTGTGAAATCTGCCGTGGTCGAATCGCAGTGAGCTGGCGCAAATTGTGGCCAAACCAGGATTGAAGGCCAGGAAGATTTTGCTATGTGTTTGATGATATTGAACTGCTCCCCTACAATTGGACCGTCTGAAGGAAGCATCCGCCCAAAAGCGGCCAACTTTGTCTAATAGGAGAGGCGTTGTATTCCATCAGAACAATGGCAGTGACCCACTAGATGTTCAGAAAAATTGGTTTTAAGGTACTTATGCACCCACATTATAGCCCGAATCTGATACCAAGTTACAATTGTTTCTGTCCATGGCGACCGATTTTGCTGGTGAAAAATTCGCGTCCAGAGAGCCTTGTGAAAAACGACTGTCTCAGTTTTTTGTCAATAGAAGAAGACTTCTATGAGAGAGATATAATGGAATTATCTTTAAAGTGACACCAAAAATCAAACAAAACAGCGCTTGGGATCATCCTAATTATTCTAAATAAAGCTTTCAATTTCATGCAAAAGGAATGGATTTCTCTTTACTTCAACTAATATTTTTAGAAGTGGCGATGCAGAATGTCCCCAAGACCTTGCGATCATGCCAGATGAATACAAGTTGGAGTCTTCACATCATTAGCACGTCCGAAACGTTCAAATTTATCTATTAAATTCACTTTATTTGTGCGAGAATGCACTTGATGATGACTAAAAGCAACACGACCTTTCTAGGTAGTGAACTTTCAATATTTCAACAAATCCAGCGATCCACACTTGACAACTTTATAGTTTTTTACTCGTCAAAAGTCATCGTAATTATTGTTGAATATCGACAGTTAAATTTAAAATGACACATCTGGTAGGGAGTGGAGGAGCGAACAGAAAGAGCAAAGAAGTTGATCGTGTTTAACATGGCAAACACCAGCTTTGATCTCTGTCCCTGCTCAATCCAATCTGACACACAGCCTCTCCTGGATAGCCTGGAATTCGCCGGGTAGTAAACCAATGTGTGCAGCGAGCCTGGCCTTTCACGTTGGGGCTGTGCTTATGATTAACCCTATCGAGGAAAACAAATTTTGTTATGAAGTAAAAACAAGCCACGGGTACGGACGGATACAATTTTGACGACCCATATAAACGGAAAAATCCGCGAGTCTGCATCTGGAACGCGCGGTACCTTAACAGACCTTACATAACACCACATCCGACACCGGACTCAGGCTAGTTGATTTACTAGCTGGGCGTAACCTCATTATAGCAAGCAGACGATTTCCACATCTCAACATCCATATGGGAACCGGGCGGTCACCATATCAGTCGACCATCAGACAGATTGATCGACGTAGCGATCGACGACAGACACTCCTCCATCATCCTAGATCTTCCGAGGAGCCAGCATCGTTTCGGACTTGTAGCCAAGGTACGAATGAGGATATCAAGAGTTGAGCAAGCCAACAAGAGTTTGATGTCGGAAAGCTACAATCGCAGGAGACCGCTACGATCTTCGTCGTTCGAGTTTTCCTCAACTTTTCGCAAGGTCCGATGACACCGACACAATCCACAGAACAACAGTGGGAGCATTGCCAGCGCGCCATCAGAGACGCTGCCTATAATGTGTTGGGTTTTAAACCGCCGCCAGCTAGAAACCCCTGGTTTGATGAGAACCCCTCGTGAGCTCTACGAGCAGAAAAGGAGAGAGGAACACTCGCTTTTAAGGAAGAAAAAAGGGAGTACGAAAAGCGTAAAATCGAAGAGATAGAAGGATGCTACCACAGTAATGACGTTCGCAAGTTGTACGAACAAGTAAAACGATCATGCCAGGGCTATAAAGCCAGAGCAGAAGCCTGTAAGGATGAAGACGGACAACTAGTAGTAGAGTCACAGTCGATACTGAGAATATGGAAAAACCACCTCTGCAGACTGTATAACGGCGATGATAGATTTGATACCGCTGTCAGGCAGAATGATTCATTCGCAACGGACGAAAATGCAAGAGAATTCTCTTCATCTGACCTAGCTGAAATTAAGTTTGTTATTTCGAAGCTTAAAACTAACAAAGCCCGGGCTCACACGGCCTGACTGCAGAGCTTTTTAAAGCGGCTGGAGATGAGTTGGAAGGGCACCAGCTCATCTGTAAAATATGGTCGGATGAAAACATGCCCGACGAATGGAATCTCAGCATCGTTTGCCCAGACCATATGAAAGGAGACCCCTATAACTGCGCCAACTTTATAGCAACGAGTCTCCTTAACATCGCGTACAAGATCTTCTCTGCCGTACTGTGTGAACGCCTGAAAGCTTTTGTGGATAATCTGATAGGTTCCAATCAGTGTGGTTTCAGGCCAGGTAAATCCACAATAGACCTCATTTTCACACAGCGTCAGATCTTGGAAAAGACCAAGGAATTCCAAATCAACATACACCATCTTTTTGTCGATTTTAAAGCCGCATATGATTGTGTGCATGGGGACGAGCTATACCGAGCCATGTTTCGTTTAACATCCCTCCCAAACTCGTTCGATTGCGCAGGGTGACAATAATAGAGAATTTTCCATTAAGGTCGGAGGCGAATTAACCGAGACCTTCGATGTTAAAAAAGGATTTAGGCAAGGTGATGCACTGTCATGTAACTTTTCCGCGCTTGAAAAGATCATACGACACTCGCTAGACAACACAAGAGGTACGATCTTTTTCAAGTCTGCGCAATTGCTTTGACATAATTGGACGAGCGCAGAGGGACGTCAATGAAGTCCAAAAGCATTGGAGCGGGTCTTTTGGAAAACGATGGTAAAACCAAATATATGCTGTCATCCAAAAAAGACACAGAACACCGACATCTTAGCCAGAACGTCACGATTGACGGTTACAAATTTAAATCGGTCAAGGACCTCGCCTGGCTCACTAGTAACCAGCAAAAACAGCACCAGCGCTGAGATTAAACGCAGAACTACTCTTGCCAACCGCTGCTTCTTTGCGCTCAAGAGGCAATTGAGAGGTAGAGCCTTCTCTCGAAAAACCAAGGTAGCACTATACATATAAATCACTGGTCATCCCGGTCCTCCTTTACGGCGTAGAGGCGTGGACCTTAACGAAAACGGATGATACCCTTGGTCGCTTTAAGAGGAAAATTCTGCGTTCAATCCATGGTTCCGTTTATATAAACGGAGAGTGGAGAAGAAGATACAACGACGAACTGTACGGGTTGTACAGCGACATCGGCCTAGTGCTAGGTCATGTAAAGTGAATGGACTACACAGCTGCGGCCCGAACAGTCTTCGAATACAACCCTTAGGGACGACGCAGCAGAAGACGACCGAACGAATGGCAAAGGTTCGTGCCAGCTGGAGACGCTTGTTGGTTGAGGCCCAGGTTCACACCGGACTGTAGCGCCATCTAAGAAGAAGAACCAAAGGCGATCTTGACAAACTTGACAAATTGAATCTCAAAGATAAAGACTCCTTTGATTTCAAATGCGTGCCAAATCAGGAGAATAGGGGATGGGCGAGCAAATCGTACCCAAAATCCCACAGTTTTCTCATCGGCAATGCACCCAGGGGCATTGGATGATTGGTATTCTTCAAGCCAGGCCTGTTCTCGTAAATTTTGGTCAAAAAAGTTGGAGCAATATTCGCCTGTATTTGTTTTGGCTTTTGCTAGGTAATCAATTAAGAGCAAACACATTCGCATCCCAAAACACGCTAACCATGACATTTCCAGCAGATGCGATCGACTTCTCTTTCTCTGGCGATGAACCACAAGCTTCCACCCACTGCTTGGGCCACCGTTTTGTTTCTGGCGTGTTATGGTGGACACATGTCTCATCCATGGTGATAGATCGCCGCACAAAATCCGTCGGATTCCTATTGGATCGGTCAAAAGATTGCTGCTTTTGATCTGCATTCAGAAAATTCGGCACATGTGTATAGCTTTCGCATTCCTTACTTTTTGTGCAAGATGTTTCACACTCGTCTTCTGATATCCCCAGAGACTCAGCTATCTCACTCAACCTCATATGTATATTGTCTTGTGGTTTTTAACCGTCCTTCACGTGGGTCATCTGGGAAGGGCGTGCGACGTTTAAATTGAGCTGCCCACTTTATGACGGTTGACATCGAAGGAGCAGAGGAGAACGATTGTCAACTTCGGATGAATTCCTTTAGTAGTTAGTAAATCCAAAACGAAGAATTTAATGTGCCACAATATTCAAGTTTATCCGTTTTAGCGAGAAACACGCAAGACGTATACTGCAAAGATTCGTGCAAGCAAGCTACTTGGCAGAATAAGTTGAAACTTCTACGAACTAATGACACGTGCATCCAGGCAGGAGCATATTTTTTTGCTGATTGGAATTTCATTTTTGTGTCACGCCAAGAACTTTTCACCTTAATAACGTAGTAAAACTCTGTTGCTGCAAACCGTTCCTATGCATACTCAGTTTTTCGGAGCCTAGAAAGCTTCAGTAAACACAAGATCAATCGTTACGTTCTTATGGTGTTTTGTCACACAACCTGAACGGGGTGCAGATGGTGTGTGTCGAAGATGTTCGTTCACCACTCTCCGATGGTGGTTGTCCTAGATGGGATTCGAGAGGTTCGACTGAATTTGTCGCGTTGGTTGTAGTTCACAGTAACTTTTTTGTTTCCATGTCATTAAGGTGTTATATACACAGAGTACGAATTTTGAAGTGGTTTGCGAGTGTTATGCCTGCATCAGCATTTTGTTTTTGGTCATCTCTCATTCACAACTGATGTTGTTGCACAGTTTTTCCTTATAGGAATTGTTCTTGGTTATGGACAGACTTCAACTATAGACCTTCCGCTCACTTAGTGTTTAGATTAGGAGAACTGCAGATATATGTAAGCAACAAAGGAAATTTTAAAACCATACATACAAACAAACAAAAATGTAAAGCTCTTTCATTTCTTAGAAAGCTTCCTTGACCACATAGTACCTACCTATTTTACGTAGTACATCATCTAGCAGCAATACACGAGTATAGAAATAATATCACAAACTCCTCGTTTAATAAACAGTCTGAACGATACTAAGGACACGAAGATGACACAATTTTCAAATTACCCCAATCCACCCTGCGCAGGAATCCTACCAAAATCTTCACAAGCAAAAACAAAAAGCGAAATCCCTAAGGACATCATAAAACAGCAGAATTTATAGTCACTACGGTCTATAAACACAGCTGGCGAACTTTTTTCCATTTTTCGTAGGACACACCTACAACTGAAGACCGTAAATGGCGCAGGGAACATGAACTCATCGCAATATGAATAAAAAAAAATAAAAAAACATTGCAAAGGAATTTTTTTTTCAGTTCGTTGGAAAAGCACGACGTTAACCGCATTCCATACCCCAGAGCATGGGGAAACATTTTATCTGAGTTCAGTTGTCATGTTATTTTCTCCTTGAAAGCAGATGTAGACAGAAAGTTGCGTTTTCTTTTAATTAATAATCTCCTAGTCTTTGCTCGCGAACATTTCAAAAGGTGGGTGGTGCTGACATCTCGCTAAAGAGAAAAAGATCGACTCTGACACTAGAGGTCTCAAAACATGTCAAAATTTTTAATTTGAAAAATCGGGCGCATTATAACCATAGCCTTATGGGAAGTGAAAAAAATATTTCACAAGAGAAAAACAATTTTATTTTTATGGCAAAGGCTGTTTTTTTTTCCATCCAAATTGTGGACGTATCAATCATGTGGGTGCCATAAATAGAAAAACTTATTTGTTCATCCCGACATTTCTAGTAGTTTTTGAATGCTGAGTCAAACATTTCATCTTCGGTTTGATTGAAATTCTCATGCGATTGAGGAACATACATTTCGCGCCTTAATCAAGTGCTGTTTTCGACATTCGCGCTATTAATTTTCTGTTGCGTAATTCCTCTTGAACAGGTAATGTAGTTGCGGGGGCTTTGATTGAAGATACGAGTATTTTTGAGTATAACCGAAAAACAATAATTTGTCACGTCAAGTCACTCAAATGCTTTATAAAACTGTGCCACCATGATCGATCGATGGTAAGGAGGAACATGAGAGAAGAGACTATCTCGTCATCCTTATGGTATAAATATCTTTGAAAAATGTGTCAAAAATAAATGGAATTAAAATAGATAACATTTTGGAAACCCCAGCGTATAACCTACATAAAAAGCACGGTTTTCATCGCATAGTATTGTATATGGAATACGACAGACCCACTGCAGAGACAAGGTGGAAAAAGTGTCCGGGCAAAATGCTTCACAGAGGACAAATAATAAATTTGGTCGCTGACGACTTTATGTCACGCCTGGTGTAAAGAGAGGCTGCCTACTTCTCTATGGGTGGCCTTTTATTCCTGCTTGGTGGTCGGTTATCTACTTAGTAGTTTAAGTACCCTCGGAATATATGCCCAGAGTAGCTTAGATAATGTTGCCGTTCTTTTGTCAGTTCACATTAACGGAAGCTGAAGTTGCGTTAAATGTGATTGATGACCGGCTTTCAGTAAACCTTTTGAAAACCCGGAAAGTTCCCTTTACGTGATGGCGGAAAACAACGTCCATGATTCAGTTGGTGCTAAAAGATGCCTTCTGTCCGATCTCAAAGAAAGTTAAACATCAACGATCAAAATGAGGTCACTATTCAGGTAGTACAGATGCGCCTTTTTAAGAACTGAGTCTTAGCATTATGGATCTTGTCAATGATAAGATCCAAAAACCCATATGAATTAGTTGTCTAGTAAAATATGATAGCACCCAAGCGCGTTGTAGCCTTTTTCATCAAACTCCAAATAACAATTTCTCTTAGCTACACAGGAACCTTTCCCAGCACACCGAGCCCTGTTCTGGATGATATGCTGAATTTGTCTCTTTTGATGTTTTTATCATTCCATCTTAAATTCGCACCGGAGTCTTCATAAATGCGGCATCTAAATAAATGCGGCGTAATTACATGCAGTTTGGTGATCGGTCATGAATTTTAACAGGGGGATCAATATGTAGCCACCTCATAGCGAGCACGTGTCGAAACTGTTTCAAATCGTGGTAGTGCAACTAGTACCTCCCCGCGATGGTCGCCGGTAACAACCAATTCAGCACGTTTGGGTGAGGATAATAATAACTAGATCTCCTAATCCAAGGTGGAACAGCATATACCGAAAGATGGATGGCTAGTATGTTAACTAGTCGCGAATATGCGGATTTGGGATGCCCTGGCGAGGTCAAATTTCAATAAATGCCCGAGGACCCTAAAAAGAGTCAACAAGAACACATCGACTATGTTGGTACTCTGTTGGTAGACCAATCAATTATAAAGTCAGTGGAGGAAGTAACAAAATCTATTTCAAATTTGGTCAAATAAGCCTCCGAAAAATATCCAGCTCGGACAAGACCAATGGGAACTTAGAGATCGCCGACATGCCTGGAACGTCTTAGAGTGCTGTAGAGGACGATCAAACGTGATCAGAGTCCTGCAAGCCAACTTCCAGCTTGTTAAATCCTAATTAGCTGAAATATGAAATGAGCATGCTGGTGGTACGTTTAATCTGAAGCTGATTCAAGAACTCTGGATTAACAAAAACAAAATATCAGGACTAAATATTAAAAACTGTAAGTTAATACATGACAAATCGGCAGTCACACCCAGAACTGCCATAATAATATTAAATTCCTTACTATTTCAGAATTCACAGACAGGGACACAGTCTCAATTATGGTCAGCACAGCAGACATAGAGGTAGTCATCACCTCAGCCCATTTCCCGGAAGACGATAACGATGTAACACTAAAAATAGCGAAGCACCTGGTGAGATTCTGTCAAGGGAAAGGTAAGAACCTTAAGTAGGCTGCGATGCCGATGTCCACAGCACATTATGGGGAAGCAGCGATAACAACGCAAGAGGTGAGTCCCTATTAGAATTTCTTGTAGGCACTAACCTAGAGACTGCGAATAAAGGAAAAGAACAAACCTTCCCAAATTCCGTAAGAAGGGAAGTTCTAGACCGTACACTAGTTACTTATAAAGCATCTTACATGAATAAAGAATGACAGGTCTTTAAATAAGCCTCCATCTCAGACCACAGCCATCTTCTTCTTTTCCTTTTTATCCCGGCGTCGTTATGGTCAGAAGTGTAGGACCATAACCCTCCCACTTAACTGCATTCCTACTGGTCCGCTTGTGGGGCCGACCTCAGAAAGTAGCCGCAGGCTTCCCGGTTTGGGATTACTTCATCGCTGAGGCCAATCAAATGCTGGTGTTTTTGCATTTGTTTGCACCAATTGTTTTTCGGCCTGCCTTTTTTGCGTGTTGAAATTCGAATGTTGATTGATAACGCCTTTTGGACGGGGTTCAAAGGATCTCTCCTTTGAACATGGCAATACCAACTGAGTCGGTCGCGCTCTATATTTCTTGTGATGGTTTCTTTTACGTGGAGGCTTCCTCGGATCTTTGAACTTCTAATTCTGTCACGCTTTGTTACTCCCGCTGTCATGCGAAGCATCTTCATCTCAGTTGCCGTTAATTTGCTCTCATACTTTTTGTGCATTGTCCAGCATTGTGAACCGTATGTGAGCGCCGGACGTACAACTGAAGTGTAGAGCCTTCCTTTCAGCTTAGGGGGCATTTTTCGATCACAGAAGATGGCGGAGTTTTCCCGCCACTTCATCCACCCTACTCTTACGCGATGTTTGATGTCGTCATCACAAGTTGCTTCTCTATTAATCATAGATCCCAGATATTTAAACTTTTCACACTTGCGAAGCACTCTTCCATTCAAGTAAATGTCTGGAATAGGCTGATGAGGGTCAGAGAACGGGCAGCACAGATACTCGTCTTCTTTGAACTAATACGATACCCGTGTCCCTCAAAAATGTCCACCCACACATCAAGTGCTCGTTGTAGGGACGCCTGATCATCACTTATAACGGCCCCATCGTCAGCAAAGAATAGCTGGTGCACATTGGGGTCCGTCACTTTTCCTTCAAGCAAGCAATCAAGGACTGCTATAAAAAGCAGTGGGCTGAGGACGCTCCCTTGGTGTACACCGACTTTGATTGCGAACTCTTCGGTGACTCCTGCGGTGCATCTTACTCTTGTCGTTGCTCTCTCGTACATGTCCATAATCACTCGCACGTAGGTTTCTGGAACTCCTTTTTGTCTTAGCGCTACCCATAAAAGATCTCTTGGTTGCCGGTCAAAGGCCTTCTCGAAATCAACCAACACCATATGCAAGTCCTTTGAAGAATTACGATGGTTTTCCATCATGATCCTTATACTTTGGATTGCATCTGTTGTTGATTTACCCGAGACAAACCCGCACTGGTCATCAGATAGTCGTATTATTTTCCGCAGTCGGCTATCTAATACCCGTTCAACGATCTTCATGGTGTGCGACATCAGCTTGACAGAACGGTAGTTATCACAATTTCGCGTATCACCCTTTCCTTTGTGCAAAGGAAGAAGATAGCTTTCCCTCCATTGATTAGGCATAGTGTCGCCTCTCATAAGTTTGGAGATAAGAACCATGAGCCATCTAGACCCGATGTCTCCCATCTTTTTCCAGAACTCAGAGGGTATCCCGTCCGGCCCAACAGCTTTTCTTTTCTTGGAGTTTTTAACCGCGTACCGAACTTCTTCGACTGTGATGTCGGATATTTCGGCATGATTCGGGGCGGCTCTTGGAAAGTACACTCGGGGAAACTGTTCGTTCAGAAGTTCCTCGCAATACTGTCGCCATCTGTGGAGAATTTTTTCGTCTTCCACAAGGAGTTGGCCTTCAGCATTGTTAATAAACTTTGGGAAACGAATCTCTTGAGAATTTCTTCTTCTCTGGGCGGCTATCTTAAAGATATTTGCTCCTTTGTTCAAATTGCATTGTCGAAGCTCCTGGGTAGCCTGGTTCCTGTCAGACGCGGAAGACGATATTTCTTCCAACTCTTGATAGAGGCCTTCCATGCTTTTCGCTTTGAATTCGGCGCATTTTTTCTTCGCGATACCTTTGCAACATCTATATACCTTTTCACGGCGAGCTTTTTCCTCTCTATTAGTAGAAGAGCACTTTGACCAAGCTTGGAAAGCCATTTTCTTTTCGTGTATCACTGCTTTGGCTTCGTCTGTCCACCACCAGGTTTCTTTTGCGTGTTGGCAGGGGCCTTTAGATATTCCGAGCAGTGATTTGGCTTTCTCCAGGCCAGATTGTTGTAGGGAATCCCACATGTCTTGTGCTCTGCACTCCTCATTACCGACCTCATCGATAATGGAAGAGAGGTAGTTTTCCATGTTGGCGATAAAAGCTTCGCCTTTTCCTTTATCCAGCTTATACCACTTGATTCTCTGAGACACCTTCGTTTGCTGCTTTGACTTCTTTCTCGCATCCATAAAAAATTCAGTCAGGAGGAGACGGTGTTGAGGGGCGATCGCGTCTCCCAGGATCACTTTGCAATCTTTAGCTCGTGGCTTCATGAAACTGGATACCAAATGACAGTCTATTTGAGTTTCATTTCCGCCGCTGCTATAAGTGATCAGGTGCCGGCTTTGTTTGACGAACATGGTATTTAGCACTATAAGACCGTACGACTTGCACATGTTTAGGATATCTTCACCTGAAGAGTTCCTGGTGCCGTATCCCAGCCCTCCGTGGTAGCCTTCATAGTCTTCGCTTGTCTTCCCGACATGTCCGTTTAAATCTCCTCCAACAAACAAAAGCTCTTCCTTTGGGATGATTTTGACAAGGTTGTGGAAATCTAGCCAGAATGCATCTTTTTCTTTTTGTTCGCATCCTACTTGAAGACCACAGCCATATCAAATTCAAATTAATGATGAATTCTCGGGAAGAAATCTTAGTGAATTATAGATCACCAAAGCCACAAATGAGAAACGAACAGATAAAACTAAATTATTAGGAATACACCTAAACACAGGTACTCCTGGGGAACATGTAAAACTCTGTTGAATTCCTAACGGATACAATGATATCTTCCTACCACAGCTACCCATTGAAAGGAAATAACGCCACGAACTCTGTGCCCTGGTGGAACTCTAGACTGAACAGATTTAGGAGATCAGCAAGACGAGAGTTCAACAGGGCCTAGAAGACGGGTAATTGGCGGCCATATAAGGAAGCACTAACCTATTTAAACAAAGAAATCAGATCATCCCCCAACCCCCAGCCATACAGGCTCAAGCAGCAAAACAAGCTTTACAGAGAAACCAGAAATACAAAGACATAGACCTTGTCGGATATCTAAAAATTCTTAAAAAAAGTGGACAACATCTGGCAGCTAGCCCGAGTGAGTGATCTGATGTGCCCCGGGTCAAATTTTAAAAAATACTCAAATAAAAAGTACTCATACCAAACAGAGAGGAATGGAACAACAACCCCCTTCGGATGAATGATGGAACCCAGAAATGGTATACAGATGGTTCGGAAACCATGGAAACAAGGTAGGGGCTGGTGGAATAGGACCAAAATTCAGCCTACAAATTCCCCACTGCAACGAGTCAGCTATATTTCAGGCTGAGTTATTTGAAATCAATTAAGCATTTCTGCATAGTTGCCATGAACATCTCAGGTCTTGTCTGGACAGCAGCTTTCAATGCTTTGTTCGGAATTTCGTCGGATCCAGGCGCCTTTTTGCCTCCTACTCTATCGAGGGCTCTTTGCAGTTCGTTCAGGGTGATGTACAATTGCTCTTAACATTGTTGGGCATGTTATTTCTGGGGACCATTTGGTCATCATCATTCTATAGGCTGTGCTCCATGGGTTGCCTTGCTTCCTTTGATTGCCCTCGCCGGGTCCCGCCTTATTTGTTTAAAGGTGTCAAGATGTTGTTGGACACCAGCTCTTTCTCTTGACTTTTGGACTTTACGTTGAGCCTGCAAGCACTGTGCTCTGAGTGTTTTTACTTTGTCATTCCAGCAGTAGCATGGGGTGCTTTGTCTATTGTTGGGTTCTTGGCATTGCGGCGTCAAAGACTAGGATGATAATTTGTGTAAATCGGTGCAACAAGTCTTCAGCTGATTTGTATCCATTGAACCGCCGCTCAGCATCGTCTTAAACGTTTCTCTATCAAACAAACTGTCCTTCCATTGTGGGTCTCTTAAATTTGGGCGCTGCCGGTTCTTTTCATATTATATTCCATTACTAAACTCAGAAGTTTGTAATTAAGACTAAATTGTTGCTTTTAAGTTAAACTGGTTCCTCTTATTGATTGACCTTATTCAGGGTTTCAGGGTTAGGGGCATAACAATTTTGTATTTTAATACGAACGCAACCTCAAACTGTTTTGATGATCTTTCAATGTCAAATCGTCAAAATCAAATCTTACACTTTTATAATGGTGAAGTGCACCAACTAGTAGCATTTGGACATTCGAAACGCTAATATTATATAAATTCTAAATAGGTTTCCGCAACTTTACAAGCTTTTACTCCAATTTTCGGTTGTAAAAATCGTCCCATCAGGTTGTGCGGTAGAAAAATTCTAGAGACATACATATTACTGTTTAACATTCCTGTGCGACTGAGACAACGCACCGGTCGGAAAGCCGAAAACATTGCGGCCAGAATTGCTTCAGTTCAAAATGATCCGAATCAATAGATTCGACGCCGTTCAAGAGAATTTGGTTTCTCTCAGTCCAAATTATGACGAAGGTTGCGTAAAGATTTATTTTTGGCCCAGATAGTGTGATGCCATACAGCTGGTCGTGGTCGCGTGGTCGTGGATTGCCACGTCGGTCAGGCGTTTTACCGTCGTTGAATTTATTTTTTGGGATTACTGTAGGTCATGCAAGGAACCAACGTTAGAAGAGCTCTGAGACAGCATTGGCGAGTAATTCCAAAGTATTATATAAGTTCAAAATTCTTGTGACCTTATTGTAGTCCCTCTACAACATTAAAAGCCTTCATTGCTATAGTTCCAATCTTTCCTTTCTCTAACTAGTTTCTTTTTACCTCTTGATTAGTGCTTGATTTCATAGATAAAACCATTGAGAGTCAAGTCTCAATCGATTTTCCCTAGATTATTGGTTTTGGACAATTATGCCATTAGCGCCTGTAAGGCGCTTGATTTAGTGGTGAAGTCGGCAAACGCAAAGTGATTTATTGTCTTCCACGTTGTTCCCCTAATTTCTTTTTATCCCGATTCATAGGTCATTTGTTAAAAAAGTTTCTCATACAAATCTCAATTAATATCTCGCGTCGTCTGGATTACCAATTATCCATCATTCCATTGAAGAAGACCGAAGCCCAAGTGTAAACCCCAAATTAGTCTGCCAATAAAATAAACCATTTATCAACGAGCCACTTCGTCAATCACCCCAACCATAAGTGCAGCTTAAATGGAAAATTAAATAAAAAAAAAAAAAAAAACAAGAAAATTTCTCTATCAACCAGACGTGCCCGATGCTCTTCACCGGTATGAGACGAGAGGCAAACGAGACACAAAAATGAAAACAAAAAACTGAATGAAAGCAACCAAACATAAATTAGCATACACACCGCCACCGTCCGTCTAACCTTGAACCACAATAAATATTTGCTCGTTCACAAGACATGGCGATGGCGGTATGGAAGCCCATTTAGATCAAGTCCATTGGAAGACATTCGCCTGGCTGCCAGCCATTGACACTATTACGGCTAACAATATGTTGTTATACCCAAGTACCACTTGAGCGTGCGATACATATCGATTTACCTCATTTCGCTTGGGCTGGATGTTTGTGCGGCGGTAATTGTATCTTTTCTATTGATCGATTGATTGACTGATTGAATTCACCAATGTGGATTGCATAAGTCGTGCGTGGTTGGTGTTAAGACTTCCAACGGTTAATTGTGGAATGGAATACTATGTACCTCCACACTGCACCGAATGAGATGATGTTCATCATTTGCTTCAGTGTCGCGCGGAGCTTGTCCGAGAACTTGTCGACTGACCGTGGGTGGAGAGCATTGAAGTTGTAGATACGTTTTCAAAGCTTTATATCAAATTTCAATTAACGGTATCTCGTACTGAGTAGAAAGGTGTTGATTTAACAACGAATTGTATTGGTTTTCAATTAAATCGGTACAGGCGTATCCATTACAAATTAATTGTATTGCTCGTTGTGGTCTAAGTCGATCTCGCCAATCACTGAGGCGGCACCGGACGAGAGGGATAAAACGACAGAAGACAATATCACGTATACGCCCCGGTGCAGGTGCAATTTCGATTTATTTTTATCTCTTTGTCTCTTGATTGGAGATTGATTTTATTCGCTTGTTTGGCTTGATGGCATCCTAGGAACGTATTGCAGATCAAATAGCACTTTGCTTACAACTTTTTCAAGCACTTGAATGAAGAGTACCCTAAATTCTATTTTAGACTTTCGGGAGGGTCTCGGGCTGAGCTGGGATTTGATTGATTTATTATGACTGAAATGAGCTGTTGTTTGGATGATGAATACGGCACGGATACATCAACTAATAGAAAAGAATTCGGGAGGGATAGCTTGCCAACTTTTGGTGAGGTAATAAAATGCTGTTGTCGCCGGGTAATAGATCTTTTATGGGGATATATCACTTTCATAGTGTTTGCCAGGAAACTTAGTGTCACTTTTAGGTACTAATAATAAGCTCTGGTCTTATTTTACGTTATAAAATTATATTTGCTGTTAAACAGTGCGCTTGTCATATATAAAGGAATGGAATTCGAGGGATGCTGTCTCATGTATTTGACAAGCAGTTTTATGGTCATCTATTATGCCGTACGGGTGACAGGGAAAGACCAGACACGAAGCTTCTTTCTTTCTTTCACCTATTTATTATATGAAACATTTCTTCCCACAGTTGAGAGGGACCTAGTGTTTATCACCACAACCAAATTGTTTTTATATATTTATGAAAGTTTGGCCCTTAATAATTGAGCATAGAAAATTGGGACAAAAATTCCATAAAATAATAACTCAAGCCGTGTTCCTCCAGATTTCATATTTTTTATGTGCGACAAAGTTCGAAGAATATCAACGTAAGCATCTACTGCCATTGATCCCTCTGTGTGACACAAAGATACTACTCCATGCCATGAGAAACAGCCCAACATTTTTAGACTACCCTTCCATGTTTGACGATTTTTTTTCGACAGACATTTGTGGGACCTTTTAAATTAATTTTTGTTTTGTCCGTCCAGAGAATGTTTCTTTGTTTGTTGCTGTCTCAGGTTTCAGCCCCTGCTGCATGGTTTTTGGCAAAGTACAGGCTTTTTACATGTTTGTGCTTTAACAAGAGACCTTTTCTGGCGGTTCTCCGAAACAAGTTTGCTTCATTAAGCCTTCTCTGTTATAGTGCTGATATTCTCTTCGATTCCCTCTAACATATCTTTCGAAGACTTGAAAAGTCAATATTTACAGATATCTTACGAACTTTATCTCATTCACCCTCAATTCAATACTTTTCTGACCATCTTCTGAGAGCATATCATTCATTTAGCAATCTCCCTGTATGTTTAATTTTTCCTTCTTGACTGCAGAATCAGAATTCTCTCATCATTGGGGCAATGAGGTCCTCTTCCCATTTCTACTGCGAATGACTATTGATACGAGTATATAATTAATTTTAAAGAATTTATAAGAGATAGCGCTATTAGTACGTCTCCGACCATACTGCGTCATATTAAATGAAGGAGTGTTTTCAAAACCATGGAAGTTGTTGTACAAGGGAAACAAATCACCCGGAAGACCATCGTCATACCGCCCGATATGTCTCCTAGATACAATGGGAAATATGCATATGACTGTAGCAGAGAAGAACGGAGCCTTCTCAAACCACCAGTATGGATTCAGAAAGGCACGCTCTATTGTCGATGCAATTCAAAAAGTAGTCGATATTGCATCTGAAGCCATAGCAGGACACTCATGGAGGCAAGGGCCAAAGAAATACTGTGACACTAGACGTCAAAATCGCGTTTAATTCTGCCGACTGGACCCTGATAAGAAGGTCGCTGGCAAAAATGGAAATACGTTACTACTTGCTAAGTATGGTGTCCCATTATCTTGAAAATAGAAAATTGAGGTATATCACGGAAGAAGGGATCAAACATTATGGCATCTCCGCCGGGGGTTCTCCAGGGATCGGTGCTGGAACCTAATGTATGACGGGGTTCTGCGACCAAGGTTTCCCCAAGGAACTAATATCATCGGATTTGCTGTTGCAAGAGATACGCACGAAGTTGAGTCAGCCATAAACACTGTAGTCGTGCAGATAAAGCAGTGGCTTGATCTGCAGGCCTTGAACTGGAACCATAAGACGGAGACCATCCTTATAACAAGCAGGAAAACCGTATAATACATCGATATTCGAGTCGGCAACCTGAATATCCGATCCAAGGGAGCGATTAAATACCTATGAGTGATGCTTTACAACAGACTGCGGTTCAAATCACATGCAGACTATGTGAGCAAAAAGGCATCTACACTGCAAATGGCACTCTCCGGAATACTGCCAAACGTTGGTGAGCTGGAACATGCGAAGAGGATTCTGCTGTATGCTGCACCAGTCTGGGCAGAAGTGGTTAGGCGGAAGGAAATTTGCCGAAAACCATCATTGTATACCTGCTCTGTGCCCTGAAGACAATAAGCGGCTACCGGACGTTTTCGGACGAAGCCGCATTTGTCATTGGATCTATCGGAGAAAACCGTCAAGGCTAACCGAAACCGGGGAGGTAAGGAAAATCAAAGAGGAAGAAAGGTCGCGCTCGATGGTCCAAAGGCAATCTCGGCGGGATAACACCACAAAGGGAAGATGGACTCATACCTTGATTCCATCAATCAATGTATGGTTAAATCAAACACAAGGAAACTGCAACTACCATCTCATGGAGTTTCTCTCTGGCTACTGTGGCTACCATAACTACCTATATCGATTCGGACACGGTATTTCTCCTCTTTGTCCAGACTGTTCAAACCAAGAGGAAGACGCGAGGCACGTGAGCTTCGAATGTAGACACTTCGCAGAATGGAGGGTACTCAGGACCAGAAAATATAATTCAGCGAATGGTGGAATCGGAGGAATACTGGCTGATTATCTGCGCAATAACCAAGAATGTATAGAAGCTGCAAGAAAAGCAGCAGAGACACTAAGAGCAGTAGAAGCAGGAGGAAACTTACAAGCACTGGAGTATCAAGAATTGCTTGCCAGCCCCGCGAAGTAATACCTAGCGGCAGTCTTGCAGGGAGAGTGGCAGAAGAGTGCAGGGTGCACTTTAGGATGTAGGTGTAGACTCGAAGCAACTGGGTAGGGTCTGTGAATCGTGCATATGTGATCGTCTCGATACAGCCTCTCCGGTGTTCTGCCACATTCTCAGCTGTGATGACGGAGATGTTTTTAGCAACATGTCCAAGGCGTTTGAATTTATCAATCAATCATGCAGCAGCTATGCGCGACGGAGGCGCTTAGTGATTTTTGCACCGTTTTAATAGTGAATTTTCAACAGGCTGTGCGATCGATATTTAATAACCTCCTGATCTTTACTTATCAAAAGTAGTCGCAATGATGATTCAGTGTTGATAGTTCAAAAATTATTTTTTTTGGTTTTAGAGACTTCTGCGGCCTCCAATACTTGAACTCCTCTTGCAGCACAGCTTACATAACTAAGCCAAATACGTCGAGGTGTCTAACATAGACGCTTGTGCGCCTTCCGCAGTCGTAAGGAATGACGATGGAATACCTGATAAGACAAGCGGAGCTAAGACAGGTTCAAGGGCCTGAGATAATCTTGTCTGAGGTCATTGTGGCAAGCTCGTCGGATATCTAATTTTTGGGGGAGCCAACATGACTTGATACGCGAACGAGACTCTGTAAATTAAGTTTTTTTTAATCTTATTTAGCAAAACTTTGAATTTACAACCTGTTTTGAAAATAGTAAGAGGGTCGAGCAGCTTTGAACGGCTCTGATTAACGCATATGAATATGTCCCGCAATGCCTGGTGCGACCCTTAGACGAGAATGTCTCAAGTACTCTTCGTATTCTAAAAAGGCCATAGTTCCTTGTCTGGGTTTGCAGTCGTCTGTGAAACTGGACTGTACAGCCGTGACAGTGGCACTGGGTTATACCATACATCCTGTAAAATAAGGGAGACTAGATGTTGACTGCCGATGGCGAAGGATATTACACAAATATAACTGACTTTTTGTGATGTCAAATGGATGTCAGGAACCTGGGCAACATCGGAATTGTTGCGAGAAAAGTTCCCAGAACACGTCTTTTCAGAAAAGGCGATGTGGAATGGTTGCCGAAATCATGTGATTCGACGTTTTTTATGGTTCTACGTTAGTTAATGGCAACAGACCAAAAACAATTGACCAATTGGAGAACAGCACTGAATCATTGGCGACATGCAAAAAAGTCATACAAAACTTGAGTTCGCGGATCGTGTACTGTAAACAAAGCCGCGGAGGCTATTCGAATGATTTTTAAAGTGGTACTAAATGTACAATACTTTAATTAACAATAAGGGTTTTATCATATCTCGGGCACAACTATTTTTATTCAATTTAAAAGTTAAAAAAATCTTGACGAAAAGTCCTTTGTAACTGCAGAACTTCACCATCACCGACTGTTGAGCGGAAGATCTGTAGTTCAAGTCTGTTTATAGCCAAGAACAATTCCTATACGGAAAAAGAGTAAAACAACATCCATTGTGAATGGGAAATGAATAAATAAATGCTGACAAAGGCATAACTCTCGCAGTATAACATCGCTTCGAAATGTATACTCTGTATGTGCATTTTCACTATAACACCTTAAAGACATGAAAACCAAAAATAAAAAAGTACTGTCTGTTAACTACAACCAACGTGACAAATTCAGTCGAATATCTCGAATCCTATCTAGGACAACCACCCCTGGAGAGTAGTGAACGAACATCTTCGACGCAAACCATCTGCATCTCGTCCAAGTTGTGTGACATCAACACACCATAAGAGCGTAATTCTTGAACCTGTGCGAAGGGAAATTAGATTAACATGTTATAAGTTTCCAGTACAAGTTCGAATTTGCTAAAGTCATTTGTTTGCCTGTAGGAATTATTTTCGTGAAAGATATTTTGTAAGTGCATTCTAAAATGAGTGACGTTAGGGTGTGCTATCAGGTTTTGTCTCAAACATGGGCAGAGTACAGTAGAAACGTACAACTACGGCAAGTCTACGAAGATGGTGTTTTATCAAGAGCCTAGGTATTTTGGATGGTTTAATCGCTGAAAATGCAGTCAAAATCCGGGATTTCGTTCATTGACATCATCGGTTAACGTTCAGAATAATCGGGGAGCAGTTGAATTTAAGTCCCTCTTCAGGTTCATCACGGTGTTGGACTAGTGCCCCTTACATCGTGTGCTTAAATTATTTACATAGTTGGCAGGAGTTTAAATCCACCCAAAACAGAAAAGATATTTAATTTCCTGTGCGGCAATTGTTATGTGGAGGTCTTTGTGAAGTTCCTCCTTTATGGCATGGTCTACGAGTATACCGTTATGCGTTGATAATGTTTCTAGGGATCCTGTTTTGCGCACGTTGGATTACTTGGGTGTTTGTTCCCCACAATTGTAGCCCGCACGTCTAGATAGGTTCCATCATGGTTTTGTAAGAGTTTTTACCAAGCAAGCAATAGGGTTTTGCTTTTAATATCTATAACCAAACCTAAGTACTTGACGTGATCACTAGTTTTTGTGCTTCTCTTGTTAATTTGTATAGGAGGTGGATCGTCTACTCTCCTTGTGGGTTAATATAATAGTTTTCTTTTCGTCAATTTGGATTCCAGGTTGTTTTGTTGTTTAAATGGCTTTGGAGTTTACTATTTGTGTAGTGCTGTCAAGTAAAGCAGCGACCGAAATACGTTAGCCTGAGGAACGCCAGTGTGATATGCAGTATGGAGTGTTCGTTTTCGTATTTTACATCAAAATGCTTTTTGTCAAGATAGCTCTGAAATAGCAGATAGAAGTCTAGTAGTAAGGATTTGCTGAGTTTGTAAAGCAGTTCCATGTGCCACACTATCAAAAACTTTGAGACGTCGAGAAAAACTGTTGAGCAGAATCGCTTATTTTGAAAGTCACTTGAAAATGTATTTACTACTCTGTGTGTTTGTTGTATAATCGAGTGACCTTCACTGAATTAGAACTGGCGATTCGATAATTTTGTTATGGTCGAGTATTGGTTGTGGCCTTTTCTGTAGCATTTTTCCGCCAGAGTTTAGATAAGAGTGGCAACAAGCAATTTGGGGGTAGCTGCATGCTTTTGTTATGGATTTTCCTGGTTTCGGGATGGCGCGTACTTCAGCTGCGTTCCATGCTTTTGGGATGTATTTTATTTGAAATATGGTGTTAAATACGAGTATGTTTCAAATATAAATAATTCAATGGTTAGGCAATTCTTTTAGTGTTTTTCCGTCTATCAAATCATAACCTGGTCTTTTATTAGGTTTAATATTATGTTTTATGTGTAAGTTATTGTAATTTATTCTTTAGCCATCATTGGTCCGCTTCAGGTGATTGTTAAGGCGCTTACTTTAGGAATTTCGCAGCATTTCCTTAAGTTCTTTTACGGTCTCATTTAATTTAGTTTTTAGTTCAGGAGATCGATATTATTGCCATAATTTCCGAATATTTCTTTCCTATTAGATTTAATTTCCTTAAATATTTATTGGGGAATATAAGATTTACGATGTCTGGGGGTAAGTTGTGGTGTAGATCTGTTCAATGCATGTATTATGATACCATTGAGGTGAATTATAACATTTTCTAGGTTGTTAGGATATTTTAGGGGTATGTTGAGTAGCAGGCCTTTGATGGTGATGGCATGTATTGTTAGTAAGCTTGGTAGTTTTGGTCATGTAGGTAAGAATAATCGGGGACTTGTTAGAAGGAGAGAAAGATGTCTTCACTTTTGAGAATCGATTGAAAATGATTCGCATTTTTTGGTTTTGATTACGGATGACGAGAGTTGGGTGTTTGAGTACGATCCGAAAACTAAGCGCTAGAGTATGAAATGACACACTGAAGTTTCCCCAAAGTCCACAAATTAAGAATGAGCGAGTCAAAAATCAAAATCATGGTAATTTGCTTCTTTGATAGCCAGGGAGTTAGCCTCAAACAATTTTTGCTTCGAGGCTAAATAGTCAATCGACACTTTTACTGAGAGTTTCCTAAAAGACTTTGCAAACGGGTCATGTGTGTGAGAGAAAAAACAAGAACAACTGACTGTTATATCACAACAATGCGCCTTGTCACAGAGCATTACCAATACACGAATTTTTGGCCAGTAAAAATATTCCTCTTGCTCCTCAGCCTCCTTTTTCACCGGGTTTAAGCTCTTGTGACTTTTGCCCCTTACCGAGATTTAAAACTCACCTCAAGAGACGTCGAAAATATTCAAGTGGCTATTCTGATTCCCAGCACATAGAAAAACCGTCTCCAGCGCTGTGTGGCTTCCCAAGGAAATTACTTTGAGGGAGACAATTTTGTATTGCGATTTTACTCGAATAAAAAATGTGCGCACCTTGTACGAGTATAGTCCTCTGGAGATTTAAAAAAAAATGCATTTAATTAAAAATGTTAAGCCTTTTTCGATTGCTTATTATTGGGCCTTCACCGCCGTTCACCTAATATCGAGAAGGCGAATTGAGCGTCGAGAAGTCGCTCTCACAACATCATGTTGCTCTAAATTACCGCAGTAGACTAATCCAATAAGATAACCTGATCGTAGTCTACATATCTTGGTTTCAACTAAAAGTACGTAAACTGATCACCCTCCAGTCTGTGTCTTTATCGCAAGCGTTAAATAACGTCTTCATTGACAACTTCACTGCCTTTATCAGTTACAAACAATTTGAAGATGGAGACGTTGCTCGCTTACTTAGTGTCATTCCCCGGCTTAACAACACCGGAATTAATCATTTCACGTTTATGTAAAACTTGTATTTGTTTTCGTTGGTCTTGTGGTTTTGTAGTTTGACTTTCTCCTAACGAGTTAATCTCAATTTTCGGTTTGTTATAAAACCAAGACCTGCCACCGTTATTTGTCGGTGCAATACACCTGACACTTGTGTGAAAAGTCCGCGAGTGCACTTATGTCATTGAACTTTAAAGTACCGGCCGCCAAAAGTCATTGTTACCTTTAATCTATGACCGTCTACGACACGCGATGCATCATGGAAATCCGGAAATTTTCCTACCAACAATCAAAACAAAAGAAAACATGTTTAATTCATTCATTTCCGAATGTAGTATCTTAATGAGGATTTTCAGTATCTTCCCGCTTTGGAGTGAATTAGATTTAATTATTCAATGCGATCATGGAATTAATTACATATGAGGGGAAGTCGGGGTCACTCGCGAGGCACACTCCGCTACTTGTATGGCCAGATAGCCCGGGAATGCATTCTATGAGAACATGTTGAAGATCACCGCTGACTATAGGATTAGTAACAAAGCGATTGTACGCAATCATCTTCATTATCACGCGTCAATACTACTGTGCATTCCTTAGCGAGAGTGTTGTTCGCTTTTGTTTGAGGTCGGATTGGAGGTGCTTCCAGGAAGTAGTTGATTCGTTTATTTATGGTTAAATATTGGACTTACAATGCATTAACCGTATGTGGGGCAGTGCTATATACAGTAAAATTAATTGTCTTCCTTTATGCTTTTAGACTAATCCGATTTACTCGGCATTTGTTCATTTAATTTCCAAATTAGTTTCCGCGCAATTGTTCGCAATGTGTTGCGAGTTTAATTGTGCTCGCAAGTCGTAACTCGTGCAAGCTTAGAGGAGTTCATTGAGCTTGCATTTGTTTATGGTTAAAGGAAAGTATGTTATAAGACTGTTTCTGGTTGGAAGCGAGATTTGAGGTCGTGTTTTATGAGCTAGGTCAGTTAGAAATCAGTTTGCGACGACTCTCATTTCAAAACTGGTCTGACATCTATGAATCTCCTTCTACGTGGTAGTCTGAGAGGTCGATGGGAAGGGTTATATCACCGTCTTGCCGTCGAAACAGTGGCAGGCACAACTGCTCTTTTGCAAAGTTCGATGATATGAAACTCTCACTGTTGGTATCGAGATGGAATGTGATCGAATTGCTGAAAGAAAAATTGATTTGGTTTTCATTCTTCCAGGGGGAAACAAATGGTAGGTCCGGCGGCAGAGTCAGTAAGGGAGTAGGTACCAACATCAGGCAAAATGTTGCGTATACGCCCATAGTGCAAGGAGTTGTCGGCTTCCCTCAGCTTCCTAAACTACTTTCTCGACTTGAAAATAATGAAGAAAGCTGCTTGCTGTTCAGATGTATATTTTTTAATCTCTTTCCATGTGGTTCCTTGAGGGAAACCGCGACGGCAGAGTCAGTAAGGGAGAAGGTACCAAAATCGGAAAAAATGTGTCGTATACGCCCCGTAGTGCGAGGAGCCGAAAGCCTCTGTCGGCTTCCTAAACTATTTTCTCGACTTGAAAATTACGCAGAGGACTGCCTTCTGTTCAGATCTAGCCTTTTCAATTACAATTCATGTGGTTCCTTCAATGAAACCTAGACCGTAGGGTCAGTAAGTACCAACATCGGGAAAAGTGTTGCGTATACGCCCCGTATTGAGAAGTACCGGCCCTCTAAGGCTCTCTCACCGTGAACTTCATACGCAAGAATCTGTAGCAAACCAGCAATTTGATAGTTTTTGGCCGACCTCTGAGGAAGACAGCGTCGGCTTTTAGGCGACTCGCTTTATGTTGTTTTTCTAAAGGGTTTTTCAATTGACACGGCTAGATTTTGGAGACTTATGGCGGCCATGATGCTTTGGTGACATTTGTCAGACCTGTTGTTTATTATTTAGTTACTAATGCCCAATTGTCCTGGCGGGTTGCACGATTGAATAGCACGTCCAAATGATAAAACTTTATTATCAAAATGACTGTTCATTACTAGGGCGCGTTGCACCAAATTTACGGTAGACATGATGGCCCTTCCCAGTCGATTCTTCAATGTTTGCTTTGAGACGACCGGTTTGGTAATCAATAAGCTAACATTCATACATCAAAGGAACGCAAAATCGGCTAAGAACATCGCCGCGGTCCGTGAAAGTATAAAGCCGAAACCAAGACAGTCGTTTCCTCGTCGAGTCTTTCGCGGACTTAGCGAATTTTGCGTCGGAACTTACCCTAAACCCGTGCAAGATTCAACTGACCCAGGGGCTTTCATGACCATTGACAACGCCGTTTGTTCGCTGACTGGAACTCGGAGCGTTTGGAAAAGGACCCCAATTTTGGCCGAAAAATCATGATTAGCGTTCAGACGCATTTTTGGATGAATGGCTGTGTAAACAAGCAAAATTGCCGTAGATGGGACGACACTAATCCACACGAGGTTCACCAGGTGACAATGCATCCTCGAAAAGTTACCGTTTGGTGTGGATTTTGGGCCGACGGCGTCATTGGTCCGTACTTTTTCGAAAACGACGTTGTTGAGGCGGTCATCGTCAATGGCGAGTGCTAGAAAATGATGACAAACAATTTCTTATGGCCAAAATTGAACCATATGGACCTAGACGACATATAGTTCTAACAGAACAGCACTACGAGCCACGGCTAACATTCTGCATGAACAACTTGAGGGTAAGGTTATCTCTCGCAGAGGTGATGACCTTGGTCGCCAGGTCATGCGATTTGCCAAGGCTAGACTTTTTCTAGCCTGGTTTCCTGAAGTTGCAGATCGATGCGAATAAACCACAGTCGACCAATGCCCTTAAGATAAACATAACACAGGCGTTGAACGTTAAAATTCAGCCGGATTGATACGAAGGAATCATTGACAATTGGACCATTGGGATCCGTGCCATCGTAAGAAGTCGAGGCGGGCATTTAAGCGATGTCATATTCCATGCATAATGGCATACATGGGCCTTCCAAATAAAAAAAGAATTTTGTTAATACCTCACAGACGGCCTGTTTTATTCCATTTCAACATCTACCCGTCCTTATTGAAAAACTCTTATATCTTCACAATTTTGTTTTTGAATGCTTATTCGGACCTTTCAGTCTCTTTTTGAAGCTGATGTTGGTCAAGTGGGTGTCGACATTGTGGATGACCGTTAGGGCTATTTTTCAATCGTTTTAACGGGAATTTAGGCGAAAAGTTCTAACGCTCTTGTTGGATATTCTCTTTGAGAGCTTCCAGAGTCTGTGGCTTCTTTTACTATAGGTAACCTCGAAAACCCTAAAGAAAGAAGCCTAAAGCCTCCAAATCGGGTGATTTTCTGACTACCACAAATCGCCAAAACAAAATATAAGGTGAACCGGACACACATTTTTCAAAATGTCTATTATCGTGCAAGCTATGTGTGCAGTTGCCCATCGTGTTAAAATCAGATATCCTCTAGTCCTTTAGTCCCAAGTCATCAAGTTGAGAAACTCGAATTCAAACTGTAGAGGCGTTTTTTCGCCTCGAATATCTCAAGAACAAATAATGGTATCGACTTTGGATCTATTTTATTCGACGCACATCTGTATAATGAACACCTGATACAGTTTGCAAACAATTTGAGTAGGCGGTTGGGTTTTTATCACGAAAAAACGACTGCAAAGCTGTTGTAAAATGTTTCCTGTCTCGCACAGCTCGAGAGGAAGAAGCTGGTACTTCAGTCATTTTTATAATTCGTTAAGGTTCAAGAGTGTACGCTCTTATGGTGTTTGTCACACAACCTGGACGGGGTGCAGATGGTTTGTGTCGAAGATGTTTGTTAAATACTCTCCGGGGGTGGTTGTCCTAGATAGGATTTTTTGAGAGATTCGACTGAATTTGCGTTGGTTGTAGTTCACAGTAACTTTTTTTTTCCATGTCATTAAGGTGTTATATTGAAAGTGCACACACCGAGTATGAATTTTGAAATGATCTTATGCTGAGAGTGTTATGCCTTCGTCAGCACTTTTTGATCATCTCTCATTCACAACTGATGTTTTTCCACATTTTTCCGTATAGGAATTATCCTTGACTTTGGACGGACTTGAACTACAGACCTTCGGCTAAACAGTCGGCACAACGACCATCAGGAAGTGCTAGTTTATAGCTTTGGAACAGCACTCTGTAGCAGACTTTTTCGGCAGCACATGAACCCAATTTAAATTTAGTTAATGATCTCCCACGTTATGGGAGCTAGTTAAATGGTTGCAGCGCCCTCACCTACATTGGAAGACCAGAACCCTGTCAGAATTCCCCGGCAAGGGATATGAAGTAATGCAATGACTGTTCTCATTCAAAACCAAGTCCACTTTAGAGTTTTCCCTCTTACCTAAGCTACTAATATGATTCAATGATCCCAAACCTTAATCGAGTAGTAACTTAATAACTTAGTAATTCACGTCTGCCTTCACTAACTTTAAGACTATCAGACGACTTCTATTAGGATATTAGTCTCTGAGCTCCAACTTGGTCTCCTCGGTGAGAGTAGAGAGTTGAAAACAGCGCCTTACGTACATAGATCTAGTAGGACCTTGAGTTACTGTTTTCGAAGTAATAACTTCCTCTCATTAGTAACCAGCCATAGTATGCTCGTAACCCGAATATATTGCGAAACTAGTCTCAAGTGTGTGCACTAAGTCAACATGCGACTGAAAATTGCATTGTTTACCCCCCGGAGAGCACACTACCGGAAATTGGTATGCCATCATTAAATTTATTTGTCTTTCGAACAAGCACCAACAGTAACAAAAACAGCAGAAATTTAAATGGAAAAAGTGTATTGTGACAGTTGAAATGACAGCAAGTGTTCCTTCTGCATTACTTGTCATCCCCTCGTCGCACCCCAATTTCAGCATCAAACAAAACGGCTTACGACAGAACTCCATTCAGTTTTCCTCTCCTGCTGTGCAGAGAAAAAAAATGTATGGAAAATCGGCTCAAAGAAAATGAAGCCGTTGTGTGTGCTGTTAAGGGGGATGGAGGGGACTGAACATGGGGAAGGCTGGGGTAGACGTATACTTTGAAGTAAACACATGTCAAATTTAGAAAAGGGCCATTCGGTAGAGGGCAGAGAACTGAAGGATTCGTTTCTGCCAGGGCGGGAGGAGGAACCCAGTGTGTTTGTACTTGATATTCGAGCGACCATGTATACGAGGGTTTCTTTCACCAGATGAGCATGAAAATGCAGGAGAGGGGAAAGAAAAATCCTGGAGTAAGGGTGCGAAATAATGGCAATGCTTGTATTTATGTGCTCATTTCCTTGCGTTGGGTGGTTTCTTTATTTTTAGCACAAAGTCGGAGTGAAGCAAAAAGGGGCACCGGGATACGGATGGATTCGATTGTGCGACTGTAGATGTTGGAAGACTGTGTTATTGGAAATTAAATGACTTTCCGTCGGAGAGGAATATACCATGATTCATTGTTTATATTTAGCTGATTACAAATGTCTGGATGTGGTCTTGACAGGCGGTATATGTAGTGTCGCCGGATGCGGAGGATGGCGGGATCATATGACAATTCTATATATGTATGTCAGCGCTCGAGTGCTACGGGATTTTTGAATTGGACCTTGTTTGACTTCCTGTTGTTGGCGAGCATCGATTTTGTGACATCAAGGTGCTAAGCATGTGTTCGAACTACCTTAATCGCGGTTAGATCTGCTAAGATCAAACCAAAATATATGACAGTTGGCTGTTACCGACCTCATTTAATAGCTTAGTTGTTCCACATGCAGAACGTTTAAAGCAAAGGTCGTGTCTTTCGCAGGTTTGGTGCCATATAATAGCATTCCTTAGTCTAAAACCGTGTTCCCTAGGTAGAAGCTGAGTTTCTAAGTCTTCACCTCTCATACCTCTCACACCATTCGAGTAGTAAAAAGTAATCATAAACCGACACAGCTTAGGTGAGGCTTTATGGCTACTTAGTTTCTGCATAATCAAGCTCCAGACACCCCATTGGCATAAACGTTATTTTCCACTTATGTGTGTTTCTTTCGAGTTCCCGCTAAGGTTCAATCGTAAATCTTTTGATTGCAGAAAAGTAATTTAAGCCGAAAAACCCAGATACAGAACTCTTTTATGCCCTTAACCTAGTAATAATGGGTTTTATGCGCCACAATGCACTCAACCAAACTGGTTATGAGCAAATTTATTCCGTTTCACAACGGACTCAATGGCCGATTCTAGAGAAATTCGAGCGAAACCATGGCGCGAGTTGATTACTAAATTTAGCCGGCTGAACTGACATCATAAATATGAATTTGAGGTATTGGCCAAGTCGATGGTGGGATAGGAAGACGACGATGTTCATTGACTGCAGAAGCAAAGTGCAATCCGTGCGATAGGCGGTGATGCAGTCAGGTGTTGTGGTGTTGCATGTGTGGCGAATGCAAATAGTTGTCCGTCAAAGCAAGAGGTAACGCGTGCGCGCCTTTCATTTCTTACGGTTGACTGCCAGTCGATAGCCTAGTTTTGATCCATACTCACACTGGCAGGTGCTGGTATTGATCGGAGATCATTGTGCATCAACAACGACACCGAAGGTTGCCAGAGTAACGATAGTGTGAATCCGAAAATGCTTTTGTTGTCAGGTGGATGCTCCTTCTCAAGCTCGCAATTGTTGTGGTTGTGATGGAGGCAAGGCACTTAGTTCGAGCAAGATGCTATCAGTTGTGCTCGTACTCGTACACCCAACTACTTCACGCTTTCACTTGCCACGCCATGGTAGTACTGTGCATTCCTTCGCCGGACGTCGCACAGATACTAGTAGATGAAAGAGAGCGAGAGGTATTCGAGTTGAATGTCTAAATCAGCGAAATAGAATTTTTGCCAGGAACAGATGGATGAAACGAATGAGAACCAATAATGGAGGCCATGAAGTCGTTAGGGTTTCATGTTTATGTCCTGGGATGGAAAATTATTTTCAGCTCCCTCTCTCTCTCCCGCCATTTGGTTTTTTGTCGTTCGAAACGGGGTCAGAGGAAATCCAGGCAGAAACATAATTCGTGCCGTTGATGGAGGATGAAGATTGCATTAATCCGTCGGTGGTGGATTGGAAATGATTCGCCGTTGGCGATATAAGTAATTGAATATTCTATGCGAGTTTAATGGTATGATTATATAACGGTTATGGAAGACGCCTGATGGGTGTTAGCTTGGCGGCACTGCACGAAGTTAGTTAGGTTAGTTCGGCAACAGAAGGTACCTTTTGCTAGGACAGAGATAATTGGATGGGTTATGGTGGAAATGCCAAGCAAGAATAAGATTTGCCGGCAAATCGCTGACATACTTTCCGGTTATTGATCGGATAATACGATTTAACTCTTGGAATCAATTGTACCTTACCTCCTGTCATTCACCTGGTGTAAGGACATTGGTTTTATTGAAAGTTGATTTCGGCAAATAGAACCGTGACAATAATAAAACTCCGCGTTCCTTATGAAAAACTTTGAACATTCTCTTTCCAGTTCCCAGTATGGGTCATTCTCCACATGTTCTCTTGAAGTCTTGGTCAAGGTCAAAATATTCGAAAGAAACCGTACGTAAGCAAAATGAATAGACAAAACAGGCTTCAATTTGCCAAAACCCATTTACTTTACTTTTTACTTTTACTTTTTATCCCGGCGTCGTTATGGTCAGAAGTGTAGGACCATAACCTTCCCACTTAACTGCATTCCTACTGGTCCGCTTGTGGGGTCCGCCGGTTTGACCTCAGAAAGTAGCGGCAGGCTTCCCGGTTTGGGATAACTTCATCGCTGAGGCCAATCAAATGCTGGTGTTTTTGCATTTGTTTGCACCAATTCTTTTTCGGCCTGCCTTTTTTTTTTGTGACACGGGCATGCTCCAGACTTTTTTTGTTTGATCTTACTTTTACAACACCGGTGATCTCCAGTCGTGTCAACCCACTGATTTGCATGTACACTTGTGGGGCAGTTTAATGGTGGTATATGTGTCCCTAGGCTCACTTTGGTGTTTTCTAAATTGCCTAGATGTGATTTTTGTTTACCTTTGTTTTAGTCGCCTTTGACGACAAGCGAGAGGTATCGCTGCAGGGATATTCTTAACCCGTCCCTGCACGGTCAGTTTTCAGGCGTTATCAATGAAAAAAAAAAGAATTAATCTAGGGTTATTCCAATACTGTATCACTTTATTGTATCCTCATAAAACTGAATTTTTTAAAAATAATAAAAGAAGAGGTCAATGTTTCATACATTAATTTACTTACAAGTCCAGCCGCGTTAAAACCAAAAAAAAGATTTTTCTTAGAAAAAAATGGTTCGGGTTTTTTTTTTAATTTCTCAAAAACTACAACACATTTTTGCATCCGGTTTTCTGCTTTTAACTAAAAACTAATGAGAGCATTGAATTTTTGAAAAAAAAATACTACTTAATTACATACAATTTTGAAAAAAAATAGTTTGAAATTTTTTTTTTCAATTTTTTTTCAAAATTTTAAGTTTGAAAATTAATTTCTCAAAAACTACTCCTTAAAACAGCTTCATTTAAAATCAATATGAAAGAAGAGATTTCTGGCTTTACAAAAAGGTATATCGTGGCATTGTGGATGTAACTGTTGATTTTTAATAATATAATAATTAAAAATAATTTTTCCAAATTAAGTCAATTTTTTAGAAAATTGCCCCTCCCGGCTAAACGGGGGGAAATAGACCCCCCCCTCCCATACGATTTTTTTCTTGTCTTGACTAGACCTACACGCTCTAGCTTTTTGGCACACTGCTCGTGGGACACCCTGTATATATTATAAGTAGGAACCAAAAACATCAAAAATAAATGGTCACTATTGAAGACGCATGACGAAAGCACAAAATTTTACAATTTTTTCATGACGAATATATTCGTCATAAACAGTTAAGGGGTCATTACACCTTCAAATTTCCAAAAAATTTCAATTTTTTTATGATTATTTCTTGTTTAAAAAATATTGAAAAATACGTTTTTAATAATAAAGGGTGTTTTTTTATAGAGGTATAGAACTTTGAAATGGAATAAAACAAAGATGATTTTTTTACATTGACATGAAATTGACTTTATTCGAAAGATAATCTTCTAACATTATAATTTCTGGCATATGACCGCCACGGCTGGCTCGGACGTAGTCTAATGTGGAGGTCCAATTTTCGATGATTTTCTCCAACATTTGTGGCCGTACATATGTATATTGGCAATAACGCAGCGAATGTTGTCCTCCAAGTGGTCAATCGTTTCGGGTTTATCGGCGTAGACTAGCGACTTTACACATCCCTACAGAAAATAGTCAAGCGGCGTTAAATCGCATGATCTTGGAGGCCAATTCTCGGGTCCGTAACGTGTAATTATGCGGTTACCAAACGTTTCCTTCAATAAATCAATTGTGGCACGAGCTGTGTGACATGTTGCGCCGTCTTGTTGAAACCACACTTCCTGCGCATCATGGTTGTTTAATTGATGAACGAAAAAGTCAGTAATCATGGCTCTATAGCCATTTGACTGTAACGTTCTGGCCAGCATAGTTTTTAAAGAAATACGGACCAACCCATAAAGCACACCAAACAGTCAGTTTTTGTGGATGTAACGGTGCCTCTACATACACTTGATGATTATCATCACTCCAAATGCGGCAGTTTTGTTTATTGACGTATCCATTCAACCAAAAGTGAGCTTCATCGCTAAACAAAATTCGCTTATGAAAATTGGGATCAACAGCAATCTTGTTTTGGGCGGTCATATGCCAGAAATTATATTTAAATTATAATGTTAGAAAATTATCTTTCGCATAAAGTCAATTTCATGTCAATTTAAAAAAATCATCTTTGTTTTATTCCATTTCAAAGTTCTATACGCCTATAAAATACACCCTTTATAAACCTCAAATTTTGCTTCTAAAATAGCGTTTTACGCACACCTCGTCAAAGCCTTATTTAAATAGTTAAAATAGTTTAAACTCGTTTTTCTCGAAACCACGTTTTGCAAGTTTGCGGGCGTGATAAAGTAAAAACTACTCGACCGATCGTACCGAAATTTTAATATGTTGTTTTAAACTTGTTAATGCTGGGAATGAACTAGAGACAGAAAGATCGTTAATATAGTTTTTGAGTTTTTGGCCAATTTTGGTCCCAAAAATTGTCAATTTTCGAAAAAACCCCGCCATTTTGTTATTTTTGGATCAAATTTTTTTCTTCTAGTTCATTCAGTGAAATTTTTTTAGATATTTCAGTGAGCCGCAATCGTTTTTTTATGTTTTTTTTTTTCAAAAAAATTTTTTTTTTTTATAACTTTTTTACCTCAAAATATATGTGTAATTTTTCAAAATGATATCTTTTTTTTATTTAATTAATATGCATTTGAAAACATAAAACATTTTTTTTTTGTAGGTCATGTCCTCTTAAGAAACAAAATTGCCGCACATTATTTTCGAGAAGTCAATGCATCCCCATCCACAGAGAGTGACATTTTGCTGAGGATTTTGGAGTGGTGGCATCATTGGACTATTTTCTTCGAAAATGAAGCCATATTCATCGACTTTTTTTTAACTGAAATTGAAGACATGGATTTGGACGACCTCTGGTTCATGCAGAATGGCGCGCTATGTGTTATCAGTCGTCTTGGTGATGTCAATTGGTCACCTCGGAGCTGATATTTGACCCCCTTGGACTTTTTTTTTTTTGTGGGGAACCGTGAAGGACGGAATTGGAAACGATTCAAGCACTTAAGGTCAACATCATCCAAGCAATCCGTGAGCTACAGCCCGAAACCATAAACAAGGTCTTGGGAAATTGGGGTGACAGAATGTGCTACTGCGAAGACAGCCGAGGCAGCCGTTTGAACGACGTTGTATTTCATAATTAATGGCAATGTCTGTCTTACTAATAAAGCCATAATACATGGAAAAAAATTAATTTTGTTCATTTTATTGAATTTTTAAAAAGAAACTTGTATTTGGCCCACACTTTATACGAAGCATCGCCGATGGTACGCTTGAGATGGTGTTTCATGGCCTTCCCGTCCTCCCATATGCCACCAAAGTTTAAAGATCCCGGTGGTATAAAGTGTCATGACATTCCATGACCGGCAACTGATCGTGCATTCTCTTTTAACTGCTTCCGGTATAATTTATATCTTTTTTGAGAACTGTGTAAGCACCTACAAAGATCGTCGAACAGTCACTATTAATATCAGAGCTAGATCCACGCTGAGTGAAAAATCGTGGTAATGTCGCCAAAAATGGATCGGTCGTTAGCTCCACATTGATAGCTCGAGTGCTAAGACAGACTATTTGACTGTCATAACCTTTGTAACTCCAATAACCGTGCCCTTTTGATACACGAATCTTATATGGACCGCCATAGTCTAAACCGCAGTGCTTGAACGGAGGTGTCACTGTGCAACGATGCGTGTGGAGAATTCCCATGATGGGCCTTGTTAAGGTTCATTTTTGACGAAAACATTTAATGAACCGATGACTGAACTGCTTGATTAAAGAACGAGCGTTAATTATCCAATAATGATGTCGTAAATACGGTAGCGCGACTTGGGTGCCACTATGCATAATATCTTCATGTACTTCGGTAATAAGTAATGTACATAATGAACTTTGCTTCGGCAAGATGTTTGAATACTTTTTGGAATCAGTCATAAAGGCCTCCTTAATCTGCCATTCAATTTGGGAAGATCTTTGTTCAGTCTTACAACTTACTTTCCGGGTTGATTAGAAAAGTATAAATGTTGAACATACCTCATCCAAAACCCTAGGAGCCCTTTGTCCAGCAGCTGTACACCATGCTGTAGTACCACGTGGCATTTTTAGAGCAGCAGTGATAAATCTTCGAAACCACAAATTAACTCAAATTAAAGTGTTGATGTTCGAGTATTTGCGAAGCAACTCTGTTTCTGCTCTTAGATAACAAGATCGTGGCTAGGTAAGCCGTGATTTTTGTGGCTTCACGTGCAATGTGTTTCTGCTCTGACTATTCATCTGGATCGCGCCGTAGCCATGAAAGACCGACCAGCAATAGACTTGAAATAATGGAGCTTTAGTACAATATATTTAACACTTTGGTAGTAACCTTTGGTGTTAAAAGTGCTCCATTGTGGGGTCACTTTAATCGTGGCCATAAGAATCAAAACGTTGTTCTCTCCCTCCTGTTCTTACTCGTAGATAGGAGACTGCGGCGTAATCAGCTAAAGATGTTTTGAGAACATATGTAGATGGTGGATCACAGCATCTACCGATGAGAAAATCCATCTGAGAACTCGAAATGTTATCCAATCCTGACAATATGGTAATGGAAGAGTCTCATCCCAAGAACGGCCAGAACGCTAAAGCTTTTGACAAATGCTCTTGCCTGTTAGAACGACTGGAGCCAAAAGACCTGGCGGGTCATATATTTTTGGGACATCAGACCATTGTCGCCATCTATAGTAGTGATCGGATCCTGACCGTGGAGCTATGTTTACTTTGTATCTAAGGAAATCAGATTGACAGAACTAGTACAACATTAAGATCACAGCGGATATCATGGTCAACTTCTTCTTCCAGAAACTTTTTTGAATTAGAACTCTATTTGGGTAATACAAAATCTCTATGCTGCAGTCCAAGCTGACGTTGAAGTTCAAGAGCCGTCTGAACTCTGTCGACTCCATGGAGTCAATCGTCCATATGGAATGATTCCTTAAGGATCTCAGCAGGAAAGATTGACTCGTCATGTATACAGTCATCCATGTAGACAGTCATTTAATGGAATGCTCATTTTGCATTTCCTGGATGCATCAAAGACAACTCTTCATGATGACAGATGTAGCAAGTACGTCCTTCGTCTTCCTTATGCACAGGTTCCATATGCCCAAGATAACGTTTAAATCTGATGATCCTTTGCCAGTTGATTGTGTTCATAATTAAATAGTCTGTAAGCGTCGGACATGGTGTCAGCAAACGCGCTCGGTTCAATGGACCGGATATTTTATAAAAAAAAAATCGAAAAAAAAGTTGGAAAACTTCTCCGCAATAGAGCTCATTTGGTGTCATTTGTGAAATAAATTCCACATCTTCACTCTGATTCAATTTCCACATGCTTTGAATCACATCTCGTCGAGTTCGGTAAATCTGATTCTACAAAAATGTGTGCTCAAATGAAGAGTTGTTGATTCGTGTAATCGCCCGTAGATTACCCATCCCAGATGAGTATTTGTTGCCACAACGGGCACCGATCGGTGATTACATACACAGGTCATACATGATACAGGTCAGCTTCCGTGGTTGCGTCTATATGGCCAGGTTCATTAATTTCCTTATCAGCTAGATCAAGATCCAAAAATTCACTGCTCGGGATCCATTCCCGCAACAGGCATTAGATGCCCCATCGTGGTAAAATCAGCGCTGTTTATTTAAAGTCAACACCTGGCTCTGGTAGTGAGTTCATCGAGATTTCAACCAGACCATTTGACTTTCCAACTGTTTAGATGGGCACCTCTATTGCTGGTAGAAGGGACTTCGATGTATTTCCGTGGCCAAGTAATGATCGATTTGGTTTAAAACGTGTCATCGAATGGTGACTAGAAGTCGATGAGATTATTGAGTTCACCAAATGAATTATGACCGAAAATAGGCCTGATGAATTATGACCGAAAATAGTTGACTTCATCGTTAGGGTCCAGGAAAGCGTGGAAAGCGTATAACACTATCTTGAGGAGTGTAGCGCTTCATGAAAACAAAACTGACAGTTGCCGCCATTTGTAAACATTTTAGTACCGTAAAATGGGGTTACACATTTTAGACCACCCTGTACAGCTCGCCAAAAACCGACACACACCAAATATTTCAAAAGCTGCATATGTAACGATAGGTATCAAGCCGAGTCTACTTGTCCCAATGCGGCCTAGCTTGTGAAGTTGTGCAGAATGGAGAACTTGAAGATCGAATTAACCGAGGTTTGATTTGAAAAAGCTTTCATGCCTCTCTCGATGCGAAATCAATGAGAAGCGAACACTTACATAGGTACAAATGACTCGAATAGGCTTAAAGGTTAATGCCGTCATCAATAAAGAAAGCACACCATCGACGTCTTGGTCAAAAAATAGTCACAAATTTGAAGCGGAGACGGAAAATTCTCTTTAAGATTTAAGCCCATGATATTATCTAGTGCGTCTGTAGCAGCTACGGCACTTTACCAATAGAGAGAATCAATTGGTCTAGAATGGAATCTAATTGAGAACTATTACCTTATATTGGTATGTTTTTGCTTCAACGTCTATGCATAGCTAGCGCCACAAGATGACATGGTTTAATTGCAGACATTTTTTTTAATCGCTTTCTCTTGGCTAGCTCTTACCAGTTTCCATGGATATCGTTGCATGACTTTGAAAAGTCAAAAGACTTTTACAAATAGAGTTAATCGACCCAACGAAACGAATCATCAATTACGTGTCGGTAGTGATAAAAGTCTATCACTCGCTTGGAATAATGTATGATCTGATGCTCTAGATATGTCGGAAATATATCGACTGTAGATCCCTGTGGTACGTTTCCCGAGGGTTTTCACTGTTGCCAACTAACTAGCCTACGTTAGTTCTAAGCCACAGGAACGGAGCATGAGACTACAAGACCTGACTACTTCGTTTCCAATTCAGGGAAAATTTTAAATTCCGAAAAAACGAATCAATGATTGTTTACGAAAACCGGTGGCTTAGGAAAGATATTTCCGAACCCACCTCTTTAAAGCTTTTAATTGCCGAAAAATCTATTAAAAATGATTTCTTCATTTTCACACAGACCACTCACGTCCGTATACACGAGGTAGTAGGTAAGCATCAATCAAAACTGACTCAGCTCCGTATAAAAAGCTAATTGACCAAGAAGCGTAATTATATTTTTCAACCCTCCCCTCTTCTACGTTGTATATCGGCGACGACTGCGGATACATAGATACAACAAATCAATTAGTCACTTTGCTTATGCCACAGCGGTCAATAGTAATCTACTCTAAACGTGCAAATCATGAATTTTAAATGTCCAAAACGAGGTAGTAGCACGAGAGAAAAGACGATGGGAAAGCTGGTAGAGAAGAAGGGGATACCAGACCCCGTAAAACGATTTAAAAATACAGAAGTATACCCAACGGCGGCTGGCGTTCAATTGTACGGACATTAATACAGGTCATCGTGGTCGAAGCCGTTTACTCCGTTCGATGGAGGCTTGGGCTTGGGATTTACGTAACTTTCAGTTTGTTTTTGACGGTTTTGCTTCTCGTAGTCTTCTTCACGGAATCGCTTTTAGTAATGTTCTTCGTTATTCCCCTTTCCGTGCTGTCGGTTCTCAGTCTTTACCCAATTTACATGACCTAAATCCGTTGTGAATGGACGCGTCATACATATGGAGAGTTATTTTTCGACAAGCCATGTGGAGTTAGATGCAGTTGAGTGATGCACTAATTTAGAATCCGACTTTATTGTGTTACGTATATGAGACAGAAGGACTGAATTAAGGCGGATTGAATTACATAATGGACGGGGCCGGGCGAGTTGGGTGCCTACGATGGCGGTGTGAATGACCGTTTGGAACGAAGTGAAATATTTCAAATGAATGTTGTGACATTTATGGGGACTTTATTCGTTCTATGGCTATTTCAATTGGCGCTGATTGTATTGTATGCCGAGCTGTGATGGTTGGGCGTGCTTGTTTAAAATGGAATGCACGGTAACGAATTGATTTTTTCATTCGATGGGATTGTGTGCGGCATTGATACCTTGTAGATTGGAGCCAGTTTGAAACACATAAGCAAATTTTCGATAGCGACTGGATACAATTTATAGGACCAGGGGCACAAAGGTATGGTAAACTGGCTGCGTTCTCCTACACCTCCTCCCATCAAGCGTAGGAGGATAAAGCGGTTGCCATATCCGACTTAGTGTGTTAGCGCGAATAATGCAGCATGACTGGCTGTCATGCACCTGACAGTATACTGCTAAAGCCCTAAATATCAACTTTCTCGGAATAAAGCCGTGATTTTGATCGCAATCAAAGATTTTTAAGAAAAGGGCTCGTCGCCGTATACCTTTGAGGAGATAACCAAGACCAAAGCTGTTGATTAAGCCTGTTCTCACCTACATTCCGAAGAGAATCAACTAAATTCACGTTGTAATAGGTCAAAGAGGCAGCGTCTGTAAATGAATTATTTATGTTAAGGGTAACATTTTAAAAATTTTTACGTTACACCAAGTAATCCAGTAAGAGGTGTCGTTTTGAATAAACTGAAGAATGCCACACTTTCATGAAAAATGCCAATATTTTTGCTTGGATCAAAAGTACAAGCTTTGCGGTTAGTAATGGATACAATGTTTGCCAAATATCTGGCATGACTATACCAACAAATAAGACATTCTTTTGGTGAACATTTTAAATCACGTTTTAGTCGAATATTTTGTTCTATTAAAAATTAAACCATCAATCCTTTGGTGAGGTAGTGGCACTTACTTTATCTTGCATGCAGCTCCAAACAAAAAAACGTCGAATTGTGTTTGGTCGCACGAACTCGTCGATTCCATTTTGAGAAATCACACGTTCAAAAAATATGTCACCCAACAGCTGGCATGTGACGCCACCGTACTAAAAATAAATGTTGTCCACGCCCATAACACTAATTTCAGACGAACAAATTTCTGTCAACATCGATTGGTAAGACAATTCATTACCGAAACGGTCGCACCAGCACGGTTTTCGAAAAATTAGAGCCCAATGAAACTGCCACTACAAAAACCACATCAAACTAACATTGTTTGAGGATGAAGAGGTTGTTCAACCCTTTTTTCTTTTTTGGTTTTCAAACCTCCAGATGCGGCTGTTTATTTACGTAGCTAGGCAAATGGAAATGGGCTTCATTACCCAAACAAATCATAATCAAGTTCATTCACTTCCAGCACCCAATCAACAAAACTATGGCGCTGGACGTGGTTAAATGTCTTCAAATCTTTTCTTAACTAGATCTTATACTAGAATAAGGTCTAAGGCTAATGCGGTGTAAAGTGGTTGCGGATCGGCCCGATTCCTTTGATCGCCTCGAAAAGGACACACTTGGACTCTCAACTAAGACAGAAATATTTACGGTTGACCTTGCCAGACAAAAACGAGTTGTGAGATCATATAATTAATCTCTATAGCGGTACTAGACTCTTGGTGATGATCAAAAGCAGTACGAACTTCACTCGATATTTTCACGGTTTTTGTAGTGAATTTTCACTATTTCAGAACGTTGTGCGATGCAACTCGTCCTAGTTTTAATAACCTCGTTTTTACTTATTTAAAGTCATGGCAATTAAACTGAGTGTTGACAGTTCAACAACGGCAAGGAATTTAATATGACATCTCTTGTTGGATAAGTTCTATGTACCATTATTGGAATGCTCCAAGCAGATGACCTGGAACGCGAATCAAAGAGCACAAGATGAAAAACGAATCATGTGCTCGACGAACTTTATTCAGTCCCAAGCATTGTCACTTTAGATATTAGACATGGAACAAATGGACAGTGGACAAACAGTCAAATGATTAATGAGAGGAAAACTCGCGGAAAAAAGACAGACAGGAAGGCCGCGTCGTAGATGGGAAGACAATATGAAAGAGATCAGGAAAACATGGAATAAACACACTCACAATAGGAAGGCTTGGGTTAAAGGTTATCAACGAGGCTCTAAATTTCTGGGTTGCAAATGACAGTTCAATGAGGCACACTCGACTGCAATACTCACGTTCGCCAGGTGGAATTACAAGGCAGCACAAAATGAATCACCCTTTCGGAAGATTTTATAATTTTTGCAAATGGCGTCGTACATCAATCATACATATTTGACATTTGTGATTTAGACAGCTGCAGTATACAAACAGACAAGCGATGAAGCGCTATACTCCGCAAGAGCGTGGAATAATTGTGCTGAATTTTTTGACCAATAATAGGTCGATGGTGTTAGCGCAGCTTGAATTTCGACGTCGATTTCCTAATCGTGTCGCGCTAACTGGGCGCTTAGCCACGCGACTCGAAAAGACTGGAACCACAGGAGACCATGCAGGGCGTGGCCGCCACCGAACTGGTCGTTCGACCGAGAATATCGCGGCTGTGGCTGCCGATGTCGCTGAGAACGAAGAAACATCAATCAGAGCCATCATCAGACGGACCTATAGCTAACTGTATGTTCCAGTACAATATGCAAACAGTGCATCAATTAATTCCTGCTGACAGTCAAGAACGTGTGAATTACTGTTAAGCCATCCTTAATCTTAACAACAAAGAGGACGATTGTGTCGAAAATCATCATGAGTGACGGGGCGCATTAAGCTTAAGCTCTTACGTCAATAAGCAAAATCTTCGTTTCTGGGACACTGAAAATCTGCGTGTGTTGCACGACGAGCCATTATATCTACTCAAAACCACTGTGTGTTGCGGCGTTCCCGCGGGAAGAGTAATTGGGCCGAATTTTTTTGAGGTTTCCATTGGCAATACGATCACTGTTACTGGCGAACGCTACAGGGCCCTGATAAACGACTTCTTACTGCCGAAATTGGATGAGAGGGCCTTGGTGGTGAACATATGCTTTCAACGAGACGGTGCAACCACACACACAGCACGAGCCACAATGAACATTGTGAAGGAAGCGTTTCCTGGTAGCGTAATCTCTTGTTTTGGCGATTTGGCATGGGCAGCAAGATCGTCCGATTCAACCATCCCAGGCTTCTTTCTTTGGGGTTACTTAAAGTCGCGGGTTTATGCCAACAATCCTCAGACAATCGCAGTTTTAAAGGAGATTATTCGACAGGAACAGTTATCACTGGAAAGCTTGCGAAAAGTCATGGAAAATGCGATAAAACGGGTACAAATGTGTATTGACACTGGCGGTGCCCACTTGACGGATATCACCTTTTCTACTAAACAGAAAGATTGTAAAGGTCCAAATAAAGATTTCCATCACTCAAAATATTTTTTTTTTATTTAGCAAAAAGTAGTTCAAAAATCAAATTGGATGCCTAATTTTGCGCCGCCTTGTATAATACGACACAGCCCGAAAATATTTCATTGTCCTAAAGGGGGTGACATTAAAAATGATGCGTCATCCGTCTACAATTACATTCAAGCTGTCCAGTTGTCAGCTCTATAGACAAGCCGTCTGTTTACTAGGCACTAGCCAGTGCCTCCAGATTTCGCTTTGTTTCTGCTGTACTTCAGAGCCCACTCATATAGTAGCCAGGGTACTTTCACATAAATCCGGTTTGTCTCCATTTTGAAGACTTGTTCTTATATCCTGTACAAACCAGTGCATAAACCATTCCACCATCCTACTCTTCTGGCATTTTTTCCGAGTAGATGGAAAACAGTATTTTTCCAGCCTTTCCCTTAAAAAGGCGAACATTCGTCTCCCACCAACTGCCACTCCATTGTGCAGTTGTCCGTTTTGAACTACGAAAACTCCTCAGGTGATTTGAAGGCCTATCTCTCAGAAAAGTGGAACCGCTCCCAAAGTCTCTTATATGAAACTTAAGTCGTGGCGTCAGATATCTCAAAGGCTTTTGGCACCAAGCTCTCAATGAGTCTCAGTGTATTAAAAGCTATCTTTCAGGCCGAACCATGTTTCGGGATTACACGATTACCCAACTTCGCCTTCAATAGATCAATTGTTTGACCAGCTGCGTCCCATATAGCATCATCTTGTTGGAACCACATTTCACTGATGATAAGTCCATCAAATTCTGGCCAAAACTAATGTTCCAACATTACAATGACGACCTCCATAGACCGTAGCATGGCGATCATATTCATCGATGAAAAAATGCGGTCCTATGATGGCCGCCTGAAGGAAATGGAATATCTTCAAGCACATGTGGGTTTATCGCTATCCAATAACGCATGTTTTGCTTATTGACAAAACCAGTTAGCCTAAAAATTACTTTCTTTTAAAATTCGGTCTAATATGGACAGAGAAATTCAAAATGCTTGTGATTGGCGTGAAATCCACTTATTTGACTCATTTTGCGCTGAAGCACTAGCGGCTGCGATATTTTCACCTGTACAGGATTATTCAATAGTAAATATGCTGACTGCGACCAGTGGGGTTTCGTTAATAATTTTTAATAATTTACAAACACTGCTCATTCGTGAACTTCACCATAATAAAAATTAACTGACGTTTTGACATTGACAGATTATTGAAAAAAAATGTAAGGGTGCGTCTGTAGTAAAGCATATAACAGTTATGTTACTATTGAACACTGTATATGATAGTAAAAGTGCGTCATAAAAAAACACGCACAATACCGTTGTATTGGCCTGAACCTCGTGGCAGCTATACATAGGTATTAGTTTGAAGTAGTCACGAGTTTTGTCTTGACTCACTAATGACAAACGAGAATAACTCTTTTTGGGCTGAAGAGACAATTGGGAAATAGAAACCTTTCTTGAAAAAACCATCTAACTCTTACAAAATCTTATCCCAGTCCTTCCCTTTGACTCAGAGGCTGAAACATTATTGAAAGTGGATAAAGAGGCTCATGGCCGACTGGAGAGAATAACATTTGTTCAGCTTGTGAACATGAGAAACCAAGGTTGGATACAACCAAGAAACGTCCGTACAGTTTCAGCGAAATTGTGCTAGTCAGGCGTCTGCGTCCGAAGAGTCTTCGATTTCAAAGTCGATGGACGATACAGCAGAGAACGACGGCACCTTAGGTGGCATATGCAGGTGGAAAACAATTTCAACCAATTGGGCTCGCGGCACTGTACGCAGCTGGCTAGAGATCGTGTTAACTGGAGAGGTTTGCTGGTTGAAATTGGTTGGTTGCTGGTACAAAATTTTAAAGAGGTCTGCCTAGCTTGGTTAAATTGAACCACCGAAAGGTCGTAGATCCTTTGAGAAATCGCATTTTGATAATTTTTTTAAGATACTGATTTAAACATTTGATGAAATCACTGAGCAACAACCGGAAACGCTTCTGACGCCATTAAATACAAAAGCTCTCACATACACATGAGTCTATTCAGTGTCACATGACAGTAATTGCATCCACTCATTCAACAGTCAGAATTCGATTTTTTGCTATGACATCAGCAAATCACTTGCAGAATGACTAAGTTGAAAAACAAGCATCAATTTTGTGTTATTAGCTTTTTGCTTGCATTGTTGTTACAGTTGCATGCCTTAACCATGACCAACATAGCCTAGCTATGTAACAAGAATCTGGGCAATTAGAACTTGACTAAACTGAGAACTATCATCCGCAGATCAATCACTTAGTCATCAGCGTTAGGGTCGGCACAATCAATATATGTAGGGCATTGGGTCGAAAGAGGAATTAAGACGTGGTGATGTTAGCTATTAATTAGTGACTCATTAGGTTAATGCCTGCCATTATATTGGTCTTGAATGAGGAATAAATTGTGATAAATTATAGTAAGGTTGCATACAGATGTTACATCTTGTAGAGTACCAGAGGCTATGCTGGATCCGAGCGGCGAATTCCAAACAGCTTTCACTGACAAGTGTACTACATGGAAAGTTGTTAGTACTCCGCTTAGGGGAAGTAGCACGAAATATCTGTTAGGGAATACCAAAGGCATCCATCATCGCAACGAGAACAGAATGATCCCAAATATTGGGATATTGGGATTTGGAAAAAAAAAAAAAAGAATTTGAAGCGATCTTGTAGCGATTGTGACATTGTACATGTTTCGAATGAAAAAATACGATTTTTAAAACGCTCCAGTCTCTAACCGAATACTTTTGAATCGGCGCATTGAATGGAGACATGAAAGACAGCGGTTTGCCTCTTAAGGCAACGCTATCAAAAAACTCCTGCAGAAAATAAAAGATCATGTCAATCAGTCGTGTCAAATATCCTGAGATGACTTAGCATATTTGTATTTTGGTGAAAAGGGAGTGGAAGCATAAGCTAAGGGGTAGCAAGTTTCAAAATTTCAAAACTGGTGATTTCGACATGAGAAACGAACGAAAGGATAACGCTCGAAAGCAAAAAAGTCTCGATTTAATTAAATGTGACACGAGAATCCGTCTTCATACGCTCGAAAGCCATGGGAAAGAGCCAGATGATGGGAAAAAGGGGCTCCACACAAACTGAAAGACAGGAGGACCACCGAAAAAACGACTTGCGAAGTGCTGTTGGCTAAATACAAGAGGAAGTCGTTCCTCCATCGAATTGTGACTGGTGACGGAAAGTGGATATATTTGGCGAACCCTCGTTCATGGGTTACATCGACTGTAATGCTACATCGCAGTAGACGGAGGATATTGCTCAGTGTTGGTTGGGATCAGAAGGATGTAATCTATTATGAGCTTCTAAAGCCTGACAAAGCATTAATACTGAATGTAAATCAAGATTTGAAAACGAACACAAAGTGACTTTGCTTGATGACTTGCTCTATCATAAACAGCAAACGAAGGAAACGATTTAGGTGTTTACTTGGGAAATACTAACGCATGTGACTTATCCACCAGACTTAGCTCTCTCCGATTACTACTGATGTGCATCGTTAAGACGTAGGCTTGATGATCAGCCCTTCACTTCTTAAGAAAATGTACAAAAGTGGTTCAGTAGTTAGTATGACTCATAAAAGCAAGTGGCATTCATAAATCGCCTGACAGGTGGGGACCATGATTGGGAAGCAATGGGTAATTTTCTTTTTAGATGGCGTTACAGTCTGGTATGGATCTGGGTCTCCAGCTTGCACGATCTTTTGCCAATTGTTTAAAGTTCCAGTTGGTTAAGGTCCCCATCCACCTGTGAACGCCACCTTAGATGCGATCGTCCTCTGCTGCGTCATCCTTCAGGGTTGGATTCGAAGATTCTTCGGGTCGAAGCTGAGTTGTCTATTCTCTACATGACCTAGCCATCTTAGACGTTGGATCCGGAGGCCGATGTCGCTGTACAGCCCGTACAGTTCGTCGTTGTATCTTCTCATCCACTCTCCCTTTATATAAACGGGACCATAGATTGAACGCAAATTTTTCCTCTCGAAGCGACCAGGGACATCCTCATCCGTTTTCGTTAAGGTTCAGGCCTCTGCGCCGTAAAGGAGGATCGGGATGTCCAGTGATTTATATAGTGCTACCTTGGTTTTTCGAGAGAGGGCTCTACTTCTCAATTGCCTCTTGAGGCCAAAGAAGCAGAGGTTGGCAAAAGTAATTCTGCGTTTGATCTCAGCGCTCGTGTTATCGTCGCTGGTCACTAGTGAGCCAAGGTAGACGAAGTCCTTGACCACTTCAAATTTGTGGCCGTCAATTGTGACGTTCTGGCCAATGCGTCAGTATTGTACGTCTTTTTTGGATGACAGCTTACATTTGGTTTTATCCTCGTTCACCAAAAGATCCATCTTAGACGCTTCTGTTTTAATGCTTTTGGACACTTCACTGACATCTCGCTATGCTCGCTCAATTACGTCAATGTCATCCGCGTACACAAGCAATTGCGCAGTCTTGAAATAGATCGTACCTCTTGTGTTTGCCAGTGAGTCTCGTATGATCTTTTCAAGCACGATGTTGAAAAAGTTACATGTCAGTGCGCCACCTTGCACAAATCCTTTTTTAACATCGAAGGTCTCGGTTAATTCGCTACCGACATTAATGGAGCAGCGAGAATTCTCCATTGTCATCCTGTACAATCGGAAGAGTTTAGCAGGGATGGTGTGTGTCGATTTGGAAATCTTTCTTCACAGTGTGAAAATTTGGTCTATTTTGGATTTACTTGCCCTGAAATCACACTGATTGGAACCTATTAGATTATCCACAAAGGCTTTCAGACGTTCACACAGTACGCCAGAGAAGATATTGTACGCGATGTTAAGGAGACTTATTCCTCTATACTAGTAGTTGGCGCAGTTACTGGATCTTGTCGACTGGGCAAGCGATACTGAGATTCCATTCGTCGGGCATGCTTTCATCCGACAATATTTTACAGATGAGCAGGCGCATGCGCCCTGCCAACTCGTCTCCAGCCGCTTTAAATAGCTCAGCAGACAGACTGCCTGCGCCCGCGGCTTTGTTAGTTTTAAGCTTCGAAATAACAAGTTTAATTTCATCTGGGTCAAGTGGACGGAATTCTCTTGCATCTGCGTCCATTGCGAATGGATAATTCTGCCTGACGGCGGTGTCAGATCTGTCATCGCCTATATTCTACAGAAGTGGTTTTTCCATATTCTCAGCATCGACTGTGACTCTACTACTAGTTGTCCGTCTTCATCCCTACAGGCTTCTGCTCTTATAGTGCTTTGTCACACAACCTGGACGGGGTGCAGATGGTTTGTGTCTAAGATGTTCGTTCACTACTCTCCGGGGGTGTTTGTCCTTTGAGAGATTCGACTGAATTTGTCGCGTTGGTTGTAGTTCACAGGAACTCTTTTGTTTCCATGTCATTAAGGTATTATATTGGAAATACACACACAGGGTATGAATCTTGAAGTGATCTTATGCTGCGAGTGCAATGCCTTCGTCAGCACTTCTTGATCATCTCTCATTCACAACTGTTGTTGTTGCACAGTTTTCCGTATAGCAATTGTTCTTGAATATGGACGGACTTGAACTGCAGACCTTCGGCTTAACAGTCGGTTATGATTAGCATTGCACCACAACCACCCCCTGTGATAGCATCTCTCCATCTACTTGATCTCATGCTTTGATCTTGTTTTTTCTTCCTTAAAAGCATGTGTTCCTCTCTCCTTTTCTGCTCATAGAGCTCACGAGCGACCCTCATCCCTCTATTTAGCATGGTTTTGTAGGCGGTTAGATTTGCTACATGGACTTGTTTGCATTACTCTCAAACCAGGTGTTTCTAGCTGGTGACAGCGTCTCTGATGGCGCGCTGGCAATGCTTCCACTTGTGGTCTGTGGATTGTTCCGATGTCACCGGACTTTGCGAAAGGTTGAGGGAAACTCGATGAGCGAAGATCCTAGCTGTCTCCTTCGATTGCAGCTTTCCGACGTCAAACCTTTGTTGTCTTGCTTGACTCCGAAGCATCCTCATTCGTATCTTGGCTACAATAAGGTAGTGATCCGAGTCGACGTTGGCTCCTCGGAAGGTTTGTAGATCTAGGATGCTGAAGGAGTATCTTGCGTCTATTGCAATATGATTCATCTGGTTGATGGTCAACTGATCTGGTGACCGCCAGGTTCCTTTATAGATGTTGAGATGTGGGAATCATCTGCTTGCTACGAGAAGGTTACGCCCTGTTAGGAAGTCAATTAGTCGGAAGCCCGTAGTCGGAAGTAGTGTTGCGTAGGCTATGTTTTCCAATGGTCGACTCAAATATGTCCTCTTTGCCCAGTTTTGCGTTAAAATCCCCTAGTACGATTTTGGTGTCATCAGATAGGTGTTCAGGAGATAATAGAAGTCCTCATTGAGTCGATCATCTTTTTCTTCCGTAGGGGCATCAACGAATATAAGTCTTATATTCCCGAGAATGCCTTTGATACGGATTGTTATGAGGTATTCCCTTACATGCCGGAAGCTTAAGACTATTTGTCGGAGTCTTCCTCGAATAACAAATCCGCATCCAAATAGGCGTATTTTTGGCTGGTCCATCCCATCGCACTTCTTGGAGTGCGGTTATATCTGCTTTATAGCAGTCGAGGGTTTTTTCCAGTTGGTTGTCTCCACTTAGTCTGTTAAGGGACCGCACATTCCGGGTGCAGAGATGCAGACAGATTTTCCGTTTATATGGGTCGTCAACATATTCGAGGCTTGTTGTTACTTCGTAACAAGATTTGTTTTCCGCGTTAGGGATGTAAATCCTAAGCCAACACCCAACTTGGAGGGCCAGGTACGCTGCACACATTGCTTGACTAATCGGCGCATGCCAGGCCAGCTATTCAGGAGAGACCACGTATAGGCTTAGATTTAGCAGTGACAGAGATCTAAGCTGGTATTTGCCATGTTAAACACGTTCAACCGCTAGATACATACCTAGATAAAACAGCATTTCATAACAAAATCATGAAATCCACCTTTATTAAAACAAACACATCCAAAGCTCATATCCTACTGCCCCACCCCCTTTAGCCACCTCGTCAGTGAATGTACTCATAAAATGCTGACCTAAATCGTCCTCGCTGCCCTAGAAAATCACTGAACACGATAGTGTGACTTGCAAAATTCGATTGTCCTTCTGCATTCAGTTCATGGGAAATTCCACCGATGCACTTTGTCCACACACATTCCTGAGCAATATTCCACGCAAGCCGGAAGGAGGGTTACAATGTAATCCATAAGCTTTCAAGTTGCCATACCCAGCTATTTGCCCTAAAGAAGCAAGGGAGCAAGTTGTTTGTTTGATTTGCTGTTTATGAAGCTTGTTCAGTTTCCCGCGCTGGATTGTTGTTAGCCACAGATAGTAGTGATTAAAAAACTTACAAGCCGTGGGTGCCATTAGATCAGCCACTCAACGTTCTTTCTTTGCTTTTTGTTTTGTGTTGGCGGTTAGGCTACTGCTTGTTAGATGTTATTACACTGGGGAGTGATTGAATGGCAATGACCTCATATGGTGCACGGAGTAGTGAAGTCAAATACCGGTTAGAAGGTGGATGCATAATTATCGAAGCGTCATCGATTGTGGTAAACGTACAACAAAAAGTTCGATGGAAAGAAGCATCTAACGTTTCCATGTGGAGACGTGGAGACCGAGGGTAATTTGTTCCACTATTGTGGAATTTCACTTTTTTTTAAGGCTGACTCCCCACACAACAGGTTGTGGCGTTGATTGGATTGAATTGGATTGGATTGTTGTTAAGTGAATTTGCGTGCGGAAGAGAGATTAAATAAATCGTAATAGACGCGTGATGTCAAAGAGGTCTTTTGTTGCGAAGCCTTTCATGTTCGGGGGTTGGACTGGTGTTTAGATACTTGATATTCCGGAACACGCTGACAGATTTGACAGAGTTTTTTGCTGTATTATGTAAATTTCCTACCATCCTCTCCTGGTTGGCAGGATTTTACAATAGAAAACGTCTTACATCGTCCATGTCCAGATCCAGGAATTTTAGATCAAGAAACGTCATATGTTTGACGATTTTAAGCCCCATATAGCAAGGTGCATAAAGAAAAACTCTACAGCGCCATGACCAACCATGTTTCTCAGAATCGCAACAAGGAACGATTCCCGCACCATCAAGGTTGACAAATAACTTACTCAGACTTGGATCAAAAAAGTCAAAAAACGTTAACACAAGGTGGTCATTCAGCTTTTTTAGTTACTCCCTCAAAACAACTCGCTTGGTGAAAGACACCTGCTGTACATGGGTCTTGTCAGCCTTACAGAAGAAACGCCATGAAATTGTGACATTGGTCTCAGAAGCCAACGTAATTACCACTGATGCTAGGTGGTCCTCAGAATGTATCAATTAATTTCTCATAAATTTTCTATCCAGCAAGAGGCATAATTCTAAGTCAAACGAAAAAAGGTAACATTTTAATGACGAACGATGTGGCTTTTATTTTAATTTAAAGTACAAATTCTGACATTCGGAATGGAATAGAATATATGCTAAAAGTCAGTTTCGGCACTGCCATGACATTTTTTATCATATTTATATATTATTCCAGGGGTAACATGGTTTTTAACAGTACAGGACCAAGAACAGATCCTTGAGGAACCCCTGCAGATATCGTTTTTTCAGTGCATAAGGTTTGATTTACATAAACAGAAAAAAATCCATTCCTCCATGAAGCTTTTAATTAATTTTGTTAAGTACTTTGGAAATTCGTACAACATCATTTTATACAATAATCCATCATTCCAGATGGTATCAAAAGCTTTTTCAATATCAAGAAGTACTACTCTGGTTGATTTCTTGATAGTAAGCCCATTATGAATATATTGGGTGATCCGTCAACTTGTTGAACAGTGTTATGATGAGGTCTAAGCCCAAATTGTTGATCAGGGAGGATGCCTTTTTCATAAAATACTTTCTGAATTTTGACTTTGATGATTTGATAATAAGCGTTGTGCGACCTAGTGGTCTTTTATCACTATCTTTCTCCTCATCTGTTGTTCCTTTTTGAAAATACGACAAAATATCACTCTGTGTGTCCAACGTCCATTAAGTAAAAGTGTTGTTGAGCTTGAGGAGTGTGTTTTGTGTTTGTCAGCTAATTAGAAACAATTTGAAATTGTAGGAGCATTTTATAGTTTACAAAGATTTTTGAACAATATGTGTGAGTTCTTGTTGTTTTAATAAATGCTTCCTAATCAAATTTGCTTAGTACAGGGTGCGCCATCTCATATGGGTCGATGTAAACTTCGAATAACTTCAACAATTGTCAACCGATGTTCATATGTCATAGCATTTTGGAAACGACAATTCAGTACAATCGCTTCACACCAAAAGTGTGCTCATTAAAAATGAACGCTTGATTGTGCGTATCGTGCAAAATATCGTGATTGTGTTGCACCCAAAAAAGATACAATTCGTCGTTGGGCCTCAAATTTTTTTCAATTTGGTTTTGTGGCAAGCCCTCGTGAGCAACCTAGGCCACGTCCGCGGCGTTCAAACTCATCTATTCAGTCTGTGAAGTCTAGTGTTCAAGAAGACCCAAGTTTGTCATATCGCCGGCGTTCGCAGCAGTTAAGTGGGACCACTTTGCGGAGAATTTTAAAGGATGATCTTCACTTATTTCCATACAAAGTGCTGATAACTCAAAGAATTTTGCCACAAGATGAGCCACGGCGCCTGACATACGTCGTTGCAATGATTGATGCTGAGCCGGAGTTCTAGCTGACCGATGAGGCACATTTTACGCTCTCTGGCACCGAAAGTCCTCACATTATTCAAACGGTTTTCAATGCACTTAAATATTTTCAAATGTTCCACGCAAGAATACATCCCAGAATATTTCTAAGCACAGAGATCGTCAATTTGTGCGAAAGGCGAAGCGTGATCCTCGTAAGAGTTCTGAAGCCATCCAACGTGAAATAATTAAATGAATACGACGAAAAGATATCAAAACGAACTGTCGCTCTTCGTTTGGTTGAGGCTGGGCTTCATGGAAGAATCTCACGCAAGAAACCATTGGTGACAATTAAACAAAGCAAACGCCGAGTATAGTTTGCTAAAACACATCACGATTGACCGCTCAATAAATGGAAGTATGTGGTTCAGAGTGACAAAACGAAGATCAACCGCCTTGGCCTAGGCGGTAGACGATATGTTAGGCGGGCAGAAGTCAATCCGCCATACTATATGTCTCAACTGTGGTCAAGCATGGTGGTGGCAAAGTCAATGTTTTTTTTTTCGCGCAGTTCAAAAGTTAAGCTCTTAAAGTGTTTGGCACACAACCAGAACGGGGTGCAGATGGTTTGCGTCGAAGATGTTCTCACTACTCTCTAGGGGTGGTTGTCCTAGATAGGAATCGAGAGATTCGACTGAATTTGTGTCGGTTGTTGTAGCTCACAGTAATTTTTTTTTTGTTTCCATGTTGTACACACAGAGTATAAATTTTGAAGTGATCTTATACTGCGAGTGTTATGCCTTCGTCAGCATTCTTTTGATCATCTCTCACTCTCAACTGATGTTGTTGCACAGTTTTTCCGTATAGGAATTTTTCTTGACTATGGACAGACTTGAAAAACAGACTTCCCGCTCAACTGTCGATGATGATTGAAGTTGCACCACGACAACTGCCGTGAAGTGAAATTTTGCTACTATGGGCGGAAGAGAATATTCCGATTATTTGGACTTATCAACAGAATAATGATCCAAAACACACGGCGCGCCTAACAAAACAATTTTTTGAACAAAATTCATTCAGTGTTCTTGAATGGCCATCGTCTTGTCCAGATATGAATCGCGTTGAGCATTTATGGGATATTGTTAAAAAAGTCGTTGACCAAGAAAATATAAAAAAAATTAGAAATGCTATTCCAAAAAGTTGAAGAGGCAAACCCCTTGAAAAGTGCCAACAGCTCATCATATCCATGCCACGGCGATATACCGCTGTTTTGAAAACGAAGGCTTTCCTACCAAATATTGATGCTTACCAACCATTGGTTTTAATCGGCTTAGTTATATATAAGGTTTCAATAGAAAATCGGTCTTAAAATTTATTTGTATAATGAATTTGAATTCGATGTTTCTTTTTCATTAATTATGTACATATGTGACACACTTTTGTTTTGAAAACATGAGGGACTCAATCAACATCTTTGTTTCCAATTAGCTGTCAACAAATCAATAACTCCTCGTAAGTCGCAGTATATCATTATATGTTTATCGGCGTTAACATTAGATGAGAAATGGTGTTGTATCCCATGGCATCTGTCACCCTTGATAAGGAATTCAGCTTTTTCAATGCTAGTTGAAGAGCTTAGAACATCAGCAAACGAAGGAATAACGTTGTTTCTTTTTGATAATTTTTGCAATATTCCAAATATGCTGTATTTGTCAAGAGCTTGGAGTTTTGAGTTTCACTGGTTATTGCGGGATTGGTGGACGTCTTCTTTGATGATTATATTGAGAGTTTTGACTTAGTCAAGGACATAACCTATACCCCTGCCAAGTTCTCCGCAATGCAGTCCTTATTTTAATCAATACCAAAATATGATTTGGGAGAGTTGTAGTACTTTGAATGCCTTTGAGTTTTTTGGGTACGGATCTATTAATTGCGTTCTATAGTACATCCCCGTCTACCTGGGCAATGAAGGTTTTATCATAATTAACTGGGATGTCGTAAACAATTCGTAAACAATTCGTAAACAATCAGTGTAGCACAAATTCTACGATATGCCAACGATATCAATAAGGTCTCTAGAGGTTGAATGACGATTTTGGAGCACCAAATCTTTGATTTGTTCTGATTTCCTTGCTTGCCCTTCATCAATTAATGTCTTCTTGGAGTTCTTTTTACCACTTGTAAGCGTTTTCGTTTCTTCAACAAAGCCTGTGGTCTTTGGTGAGTCCTTGCAACTTTCTAAATGTTTGATCAGCAGAAATTTCATTCCGCAAATAAAATATAATGCAATTTATGCAAGCGCAACTATCAAAGCAATGGAGATAATGAGATTATATTTAACATTCGACGGAGGATCTCCAGATGATCTTCGAGTCATTGAAAAGAAAAAAATCCGCAGGAACCGACGGAATATCTAATGTTGTGCTCAGGCATTCCCCATCAGGGGCTGTAGAGATGTACACCTTCCTGTTCAACAATGCACTGAATAATACAGCATTATACATCGGCTCTAACCCGGCAAATCTCCGATCAATAATTCTCCTTCCGAGTATCAGCAAGGTCTTCGAGAAGGTGGTTGATAGAACCCTGTCTAAAGCGGTTGAGGACAATAAAATCATTCCGGACAACCAATTCAGTTTCAGAGCGGGACATGACACTATTCATGTCGCATCGAAGCTCGTATTGGATATCCAGGGGAATAAAAGTAAGAACCAATGCACGGGTGCCTGTCTGATTGACTTTGAAAAAGCTTTCGACACCGTATGGCTAGAAGGACTTTGTTCCACCAGAGGCATTTCTCCGTTTAGATCAATGTGGGCTGATCCAGGATAGATCACCGGTAATCTTCCAAGTGACCCGCAATGCTGTGGAGCGACGATTCCTCTACGAACGTGATGTCGCGATCCGTGTGCCCGAGCGTCTTAGGTTTAGTAGATCGTTGTCGCGCCGATATCGGGGAGACCTCGTCCATCGCTTTTGGTGGCTGGAGTGGACTTCGTCAGTGGTACCCTTAATTTATACAGAGCGTGTAGGTCTGGTCAAGACAAGAAAAAAATCATATGGGAGGGGGGTCTATTTCCCCCCGTTTAGCCGGGAGGGGCAATTTTCTAAAAAAAGGACTTAATTTGGAAAAAAAATTATTAAAAATCAACAGTTAGATTCACAATGCCGTGATATACATTTTTGTAAAGCCAGAAACCTATTCTTTCATTTTGTTTTTAAACAAAGCTGTTTTAACGAATAGTTTTTGGGAAATTAATTTTCAAACTCAAAATTTTGAAAAAAAAAAAAAATGTTTGAACTATTTTTTTTCAAAATTGTATGTAATTATACTAATTTTTGTCAAATATTCAATTCTCTTATTAGTTTTATGTTAAAAACATAAAAGCGGATGCAAAAATGTCTTGTAGTTTTTGAGAAATTAAAAAAAAACCCCGAACCATTTTTTCTAAGAAAAACCTTTTTTTTTGTTTTAACGCGGCTGGACCTGTAGGCAAATGGATGTATGCAACATTGACCTCTTTTTTATTATTTTTAAAAAAATCGGAGTTTTATTATAATAAATTTTCAATATGATCCCCATTGTTTAGAAGGCAAAGATTATATCTCCTTCTAATGGCTGCACATAGACATAGGTCTATGCTTGACAAATTTTCCTGCAATTTGACTCCAGCGACTTCAATCCGTTCTTTCAGTTGTTCCAAAGATACCATTTCCACTTCGTAAACATAATTCTTCATGAAACACATAAAAATCTAGAAGTTAAATCTGGTGATCTAGGTGGCCATTCCGTGGGGCCCCTTCTTCCGATCCAACGGTCACTAAAATTATCATCCAGCCAGTTTCTAACCCGTAAGCTGTAGTGTGCTGGTGCTCCATCTTGCTGGTAGATTAAATTATCTGCTATGGCCAAAGGAACGTTGTCCATCAAAAGGGCAAAAGGTCTCATAGGAACTGCATTTATGATTCTCCATTAATAACGGCATTCAAAAACCGGGGCCCGATTACAGTTTGTCCAACAATACCAAGCCAAACATTACAGCTAAAGCGGTGTTGTGATTTATTTTGTTTTTTGTTGTGTGGATTGGTGCTACTCCAATGATGCAAATTGTGGAAGTTAGTAACCCCATCTCTGGTAAACTGTGCTTCATCCGTCCAGAATATCCTTGCAAAATAGTTTCGTTCAGTTTCATCTCGAAGCAGTAATGATCGACAAAATTCTGCTCTCAAAAACTTGTCGTTTGAGGTGAGTTCCTGAACTGGCCTAAAATGGTACGGGTGTAAATTTTCGGTATGAAGCACTCTCCATACTCTAGATTTGGGCACTCCAAGCATAATAGGCATCCTCCTTGTACTAAGGGAGGGATTAAGTCGGACCAAATCCAAAATTCTTTCATCTAAGATTCCTGATCCATCTGTAACTAATCTTTCGCTTCTTCGATGCTCTAGCACTCCGTGCTCTCGCAGACGTCGGTGGATTCTTGAAAACATGCTACGACTGGGACACCTCCGATTGGGATATCTGTCAGCGTAGAGTCTTTCGGCTTCACGATTCTACCATTAGCTAAACCGTAGCATAAGTGCATGTCCGTTAATTCTTCTCGAGAGTATGAGTTTGACATCGTAATGTGTTGATGAGTTAACATCCAATTTGGAAATTGTTTTTTATTAAAAATGCGATGCCTTTTATTTACATTTGGGTTGCAAATTGCGGATTTATTGTCTTAAGGTCCTAGCGGGTAGAACCCATCGGCGGCGGGCAGACCCAGACGAAATTGGCAGGTCAGTTTTCAGGCGTTATCAATGAAAAAAAGGATTAATCTAGGGTTATCCCAATACTGTGTCACTTTATTGTATCCTCATAAAACTCCGAATTTTTTAAAAATAATAAAAAAGAGGTCAATGTTTCATACATTAATTTGCCTACAAATCCAGCCGCGTTAAAACCAAAAAAAAAAAGGTTTTTCTTAGAAAAAAATGGTTCGGGGTTTTTTTTTTAATTTCTCAAGAACTGCAAGACATTTTTGCATACGGTTTTCTGTTTTTAACTAAAAACTAATAAGACAATTAAATGTTTGAAAAAAAAAATAGTACTTAATTACATACAATTTTGAAAAAAAATAGTTCGAAATTTTTTATTCAAAATTTTGAGTTTGAAAATTAATTTCTCAAAAACTATTCCTTAAAATAGCTTTGTTTAACAACAAGATGAAAGAAGAAGTTTCTGGCTTTACAAAAAAGTAAATTAAGTCATTTTTTTAGAAAATTGCCCCTTCCGGCTAAACGGTGGCGAATAGACCCCCCCTCCCATCCGATTTTTTTCTTGTCTTGACCAGACCTACACGCTCTAGCTTTTTGGCACACTGCTCGTGGGACACCTTGCATAGCAACTTCAAGGCAAAGTCCCCCAAACGCCAGTTGCAGGCTTATATAAGCTAGGGTAGGCTAGGGTAGGTAACGGTAAGTTAGGTTAGGTTAAGGTTTTTAATTATTTTTGATTACGAATAATTTTCTTTTTTAAATTATTTTTAGTCAATAATTAGGTCGATAGACATAGTTTGACTTATTCTGTGTACTTTAGAGTATCCGTATAGGACCAGTAAGGTATTTTAAGTTTGTTAAATTATTGAAGCTAGCGTAAGATAGCTCTAAGTAAAAATTGAATAAAAATGAACACACAAAAAATAATGTTCAACATTATCAACCTACAAAAAAAAAAAACGATTTCTCAAAAAATAAAGTTGAAATTGCAAAGTCACCTTTCAATTTGATCAACAAAGCTGCGTCTTTTTTCTCTGTTTTTCTCTTTCTAAAAGTTCGTGTTGTAGAAAAATTCTGATCATTCCGGAAATATTCGAAGTACAAAAACATATTCAAAAACCAAAATCTAAAAAGATTACACAAATGCATAAGTGAAATCGACCGACTGCCGAGCGATTTTCATATACCGCGGAATAGCTAGCTACGATTCTGTATATTTCGTTATAATATCTTATGAGTTTATCTTGAATCTACAATGTTTACCTTAACTACACCGCCAAACGGGGCTCTCACCTCACCGAGAGCAATCGGCACAGACGTAGCTGGTTCATATTGTCGTAAACACGGATCTCTACTACTGTAAACAATTTATTTATTTTTCGCATTTACTATTTCAGTCCTTTCGAAATCTCACCCGAGAATACCTGAGAAAACTTTCTCGCCCTTGCCCCTAAGTTCTTGGGGCACTAAAGAAAGGTCTAAAGCCACGAATGTGCGATGAAGGTTTTTAACGACCGATTGCCATCATGAATGCATAAAAGTTAAAGAAGCGAAGAAGAATTTTTAAGAAAATTCCTTTTGTGTTCACGCTGGTGGATATATCATGAAAATCGCGAGATACAATTGGCATGCTTAGATGTTTATTATAAGGAAGTCGCGCGCGCAACAGCGCTTAATTCTGTTTAAGAATTTTGATTAGAATTCATTAGTTCCATTCTCTGGTCAACGGATAGTCGTATGCAATTTCTAGCCCCGACTCGAAGAGTTGTTGCCCGTACTGAGTACTATATCGGTCGGTAGGAGAGAGAGTGCAGTGCTTGGACTATGAGTGGCGCGATACACACGGCATGGTGTTTACTGGCGAGGTTATGAAATGCCCTCGTGCAATGTTTGTGTGATTTATCTTTTAATTACATCGTTGGAATTTCATTTCTTTTCTACAGTCATAGCAGTGGGCAGGTACAAGCTAGAAACACGACTATAGCCTCGTGACCTATCGTGCGGACTGGGTCACACATTATTTGCAAAAAAAATCTATAGAAACACGCTTAGACACCTGTCGTTGTTCGATTAACTCGTGCGGTGCGACTTGCAGCTAAATTCGCAGTTTCAGTCCCCTGAAGACTGCTACAATGTCAACGAACAGCAACTTCAACATCCAGAGGTGTATACAATGTCACTGCACAACAGTAACACTCGTGACAATAGAGACGAATGTCCCCAATTCGTGGCTTAGATGCTAGCTACCTATGCCGCGAGCGTAAGGCTGTCCAGTTCGCACAATGGAAGCATTTACTATTGTTGCCGCATATGTGCGACTTTAGAGGAGCGTGTCAAGTGCATACGTACCGGCATGCATGTATGGGTAGATTGTAATGGAATTTACCTGTGCGTCTTGGTAATCTTGTCCCTTGGCTTTGAAAGCCCCCTTTGCTGCATTATAATAATTACAGTGTGACCTAATCACACCGGAGTGCTACCGTACACCTTTATGCATTGCTTCATGTGTCGGATACATGAGTTACTGTGTGGATAGTTTGAAACGCGAGTTGTTGGTTCATTATTGTCATGGCTTTGTCCTACTTTGGAGGCTGTTTCTAACTATGTTTCGGTGGTGGGTTTTGGTTTAGATTATGTTGCTGTTCCCGTTTCAAGACGACTTGGATAATTGATGGAAGATTAACTTTCTTTATACCTGAGTCCTGCTATCGAGTGTAAACAGAGGACATCCACCCAGACTTACTATCCAGGCAACGGTGGACAATTCAGTTCTGCAATTTCAAATTATAATGAACTTATTTGCAGGGGGTAGACAACATTTTCCCCCTCAAGCGGCTTCATATGTACGGCAACAAATGTTATTAAAGTCGAATCACCTCTTTATCGATCCAATTAAGTTGAGTGCAGATTTATAGGGAGCGCTAGAATAGTTCAGGTTAGAATTTATAGGATTTTGTTGTGGGCAATGAAGGGCATTAAAGCACAACTAATTGTGTTGATAATTGTGGATAGTTCGCTACATTTTCCAAAAGCTCTGGTCGTCCGATTCTCCCAAAAGTTACTGAATTTCTTATAAATTGAATCAAGGCTTGTAGTGTGCCTTACTCTATTCGACAATAGAAATCGTTGGCAAGAAATATTCAATGTTTGCAAAGGCAAAATTGTTAAGGTAAAACGTCATGCTGTGATGTGGATTTGTCACCATGTGATATGTGTTTCAGAAATTCTCGAAGGATTTCGAAAAAGGCCGAGAACGCTCTACTCCGAGGACCCGTCAGAGATTGGAAAAGCGTACTTGGTAAGTCTAAAGGCATCCGCCTCTTCCAATTACATTAAGCGGTCTTCGAGGCAAGCCTGTTAAAACCACTTGTCGAAGTGATTCAAACTGCCCGTGACAGTTTTCGAAGTTTCGAAGTTTCCTTCGGTCAGCAAGCGAAAGGCAAATTTCTTGACGATACGGAGACGTTGGTTTTGCTTGTGGATTGTAATGTTGTAATGAGTGGGAAAAGTTGAGCTGGGAAGAGCATTCCACATTCACGCGAGTCTCTAAAAATTTAATGTGCTTAACATACGCTGCCGAAGAGCAGGGCCGTGAGTCCTGGAACGAATATGAAAAGCTAAGAGTACTATATCAGCGAAGGAGTGTATTGGATTAGAAGTAGCAGATAAGAGATCATTTATAAAATGAGGAAGAGTGTCGGTGACAGAATAGAGCCCTGGGGAACACCAGCGTTTATTTGGTGAATATCAGATTTGAAACCGTCCAAGACAACTTGAATTGAACTGCCCAAATGGTTGTTTCTAATACATAAAAGAAGAGACTCATCCATAACATAGGCACACATTTCCGACAAAAGAGCCTGAAGATAAATTCTGTCAAATGTTTTTGATATATTGAGCGCAACAATTTTGCTTTCGCCGAAATGGTGCAAAGATTGGTTCCACTTTTCGGTGAGATATGCCATCAAATCACCAGTGGACCTGTTGCTGCGGAAACCGTACTGCTGGTCAATAAGAATTTTACGCTATTCAAGATATTTCATAAGCCGACGATTTATTAGCGTTTCCATGACCTTAGAAAAAAAGGAACGTTAGTACTATGGATCGGTAGAAGATGAGAGACGCAGGTTCGGCTTTTTCAGGGACAAATGCTGTTTTCCATCTACTCGGACAGAGACCAGAAGAGTAGGAAAGATGAAAAAGCTTATGCAGTGGTTTCGCCACCGTGGAAGAATACATCTTAAGAAGTATTGGGGGAATACCATCAGGGCCAGCAGATTTGTGCACGTTGGGATCCTTAAGTATTCTTGCAACTGTACGAGTGTAAAAGTGGATTTATCTGATGGAAGATTCTACGCTCTCAAAACAAAACAAATCTGGGAGCGTTGAGCTGGCTGCAAAATGAGCACCTACAGATTGGCTTAATCTAAATAGGCCTAATCTATTGAGGACGAGACAGAATTCTTTATGTTTTTCCTACCTTTTTACTACCTTTGGGACAATTTAGCACTTTTTGCCTCAACTTTTAGTCATGGGAGAATTTGACATGTCGAATCAATCCATTACAGCCATTTGTGGCTCATTTTAACTTATTCCGGTTTTCCTTAGAGGGACTGGCTTTGTAAGTCCGGAAACTCAACTCTCTTAACCTGATAGCCCATTTACAGCTCGAGTCATACCACGCATTTGCTTTAGGTTTGATACTCTTCACTCTATCTGGAATGAAGGATCTTTCGTGATCGCATCAGCAGCGGCATCCACGTCACTATTGAGGAAGCATAGTGACCAGTTAAAATTTCTAAAGTAGTTGAGTTCGCTCCAATTATCTTGGATTTAACTCTGCAAAAGTTTAAAAAAAAGCCCTGAACTTGGGCGAAAAATAATCTTCATTTTTGGCTTAATGGGTCTGTCAATAAGCAATACATGTATGCCTCATTGGACAATAATAAACCACATGTAATTCTATTTTTATTTTTTTTATAGGGTTCGCACAGGTTCAACAATTTCGCACTTATAGTGTTTGTCACACAACCTGGACGGGGTTCAGATGGTGTGTATCAAAGATGTTCGTTCACTACACTCCGGGGGTGGTTGTTCTAGATAGGATTCGAAACATTCGACTGAATTTGTCGCGTTGGTTGTAGTTCACAGTAACTTATTTTGTTTCTATGTCATTAAAGTGGATTATATTGGAAATGCATGCACAGAGTATGAATTTTGAAGTGATCTTCTACTGCAAGTGTTATGCCTTTGCCAGCATTTGTTTATCATTTGTCATACATAACTGATGTTTTTCCGTGTGGGAATTGTTCTTGGCTATGGACAGATTTGAACTACAGACCTCCCGCTCAACCGTCCGTGATGATTACCATTGTACCACGACCACCCACATTGTACTCACAACACAACACTGATAATCTTTTACGGCCAGTAAAGCTGGTTAATGTCCGTGTTGAAATACTACTATATAGAATAACTTGACATCAGTGATATGGGCTTTAAACAAGATGGTACCAGATGCCACGTAGCTCGTAAGTTCAGTAATCATGTTGTTCGTTATTAGCCTGTGTTAAGCTCCAACACATACAATCAAACAGATCTACACAACAAATAATGTTCACATAAACAAACAAACTTTTGTCATTCTTATTGTCATTTTTTCATTGTCACATTCAATCAGTCACCATCGGTGTCACCACCCGCTTCTCGGGAGAAAGAAAAACGAAGTTCCGCTGTAATTACTTACATATACGAGTATCACATTGTTCATTTAAATAAAGCTTTTCTCGGTGCACTTGAGCATCGCCTCATAACTTTATTTATTGTTGCACTGGAGCAGAGCATTTTGGAACAAGGGGAACTTCAACACATGTCAAGATACGATCATCATCCCAATCGGCTTATTTAAACACATAATATTTGGTTTCCAAAATTTTAAGTTAGACCAAGCTAGCCTCTATTAAGGCGAATAAAGAGAATATTGCCCCCACCAATATCTATAGAAATGATCGTGCAAGTGACCAGCAAAATAACCCAATGTTAGCCGAAACCACCTACAGAACCTGTAGACGTATTGCATTAGATTGAACAAAGAGGTATGCAAAGGCGAATGCAATAAGTGGTTTGACCCCTAATCCCTCAATTATGAGCATGGAGTGTGGGTTGCTATTACTGACGTTAAATTCTTTGAGCTTTAGCAGTAAAATAAGATGGATAGCTACACCAAAGAGAAGAAGGCCACTAGAATTGCTTGTGATTCGTAAACTCAACGTCTTCCTAAGATCCGTGACATATGGCACTCTTGACACAGTACATCACTATCGGACCACAGTCTAAACGTTGTTTTTCACTTTCTTTCACCACACTACGCACCCAATAAAACATCCGACGGAAAATATATTTAATAGTTGCCACCTAGAGCTATTTGTACCCATCATACAACACTTGACATCCTCTGAAAAATGACAGTCGAGTGCTGGTTGCATTCTTCGGTGACACATAACACATAGCAACACCACCGCCAATCAGTGGAAAGTCTTTTCACTCGACTGCATATCAGTTTCCTCCGCAAAATCGCGCTATACCATGCAACCGGAGACAGCTCAGCCCTGTCAACCAGTTCTACTGCGAAGGCAGTCGCACCGGGACACTTGTAGCAAACACCCAAACGAACCTGTTCCTCCACCTCTCTGCATCCGTAGTGAAAATCCCAAGCCGGCGACAACGACAAATCACTCCTAACAAGCTCTCGTTGCGTGTACAAACCTAATAACGGTTGTTCCGTTTCATACTAGGAGCATAAACATTATTGGCTAGACAACTGCACTCCACTCTCGTGTTAGTCATTCCTGCCCAGCATAGATTAATTCAGGCGACACACAGATGGGCCGGTAATTAAGTGTCACTCAGTGAAACTGCCATTACCATTCCGACCAAAACTGAGAAACTATCGCTATCACTTGAATGCGTGTAAATCAGTGCCAGACGCCGATTGAGACACTTTTTAAGTGAAAAGCATATAAACCCGTTCTGCTCATGCGACGACAAAACGCCTTAAGTGATGTTCCTGTGACGATGACGGTGGGCGAAATGGACTGGATGGCGTGGTAAACATATCTCCTGATCGCAGCCTACTTAGTTCAATGACTGTCGATCCGGGATTAATTATTTTAAGATCGAAATGTCTTAGACTTCAGTCGGTGAAAAACAAAATGAAACCGGAAGTGGAGTGTGTCAACGGATGACAATTGCGAGCATGGAACCGTGAATATTCAATGTTATCGACAACTGTTATTGCTGCTGCTGGTTGAGTGAGAGTTGGGTGTTCCAATACAACGGTTGACTGCCCCTGTCAGGAGGACTTTATGTTTACGAACTACTGGGCGGACAATAACCTTTATTGACGTTTGATATATGTATTTACTTTAAAGCTTAGTGGCTTAGGTAGACGCACTTTACCTCTTTGGACATCAATCCGACAGTGAGAGCGATCACGGTTGTCAAACACAGAACTCGTTTATCCTAAACATGCCTTTAACCGGCTTCAAATCGATTTCTTTTAGATAAATTTCAGACAGACTACCGCCTACATTACAACTAAGATTTTCTGGGGGAAAAAAAATATTATGAAATTGAGCGACCAATTGTGCGCTCTAGAAGTTGGAATTATGGATAATAGCTTTGTTTCGACCAGACAATTGAAAAAAAGTTAATGTCGATGGGAAGCAGTTAGAGGAAAAGCATTAGACCGTGGTTGTTGGACTGTCTATCGTATCTGACACAGACCTCGAATCGCCCCTTAATCAGCTCTATTGATCCCAAGTGAGAGCCATTTAAGCTATTATAGTTATCTGAACGGAAAAACAAATCTCTTTCTCTGTTTCCCTAACGCATGTTGCAAAGAGAATCCATTACTTCCGGTTTTGATTTAACCGAGAATCATTCAAACATTTTGTTGATTACGAAAGCGAATATTATTCCTCAATTTAGTCTCAATATATACAATACTTCCGCCCCCTTCCAGACATCTTGCCTTGCGCTACGGCAAAATGTACGTGGTCCCATGTGCGCTTTGTGTTGGCATGTGTTGTACAATATTTTTGTTTAAAAAATAAAAATCCACATGGTTCCGAAGTGTGAATGCTTCACGCAACAACCCACAGCACCGCTCACTAGTCTTCATGGCCGTTCGAGGCGGGAAATACTCTCCGAGAATTTATTGCAAGAGTTTTTCGCATTTTGCGCTGTTTGAAAATACTTTAGGATTTTGAAAATAGCATCAAGAGAACATAAATCTTATCGGTTGTGTAAAATGCGCAGCAAAAATGTTTATCGTTCAAGTTGGTTGTTTATGAAAAGCAAATGAAAGTAGTTTAGGGAAAACATAATTTCTTTCGATGTGTTAAGCACTGGATGCTACCACTCTAAAATACCCGTTGATATGGTAATTATAAAAGATTGCATTTGGCATCGTTTTAAATGGTAACTTTGCATAAGTCTTCCCTACCCCAGCTTTGCAAGGTAGAAGACTAAAATTAATTTGTTCCAACCAAATACGTCCATTGTTATCGACAATATTTCTCAATGTTTCAAAGGTCCTAGAGCTCGAATCCATCGTTATTAGTGTTCGTTCTTATTCGTAAACTGTTTTTCGCCTAGAATATCTGAAGAACCAATAATGATATCAATTCCGGAATCATTTCATTAGACGTATACTTCGATAGTGAACAATTGGTAAAATTTGCAAGAGATTTTGATTCACGGTTTGTTTTTTATAGGGACTTCTAGCGCCCGAATCTTTAGTTTCTAGAGAGAGTCTATGAGTACATACATATGTGAATGTTCATACATTTTGTGGGGATTATCTTCTGAACAAACTGCTTCAGGTTCATTGATTTCTAGTCTTCAAGAGTACAAAATGGGGTTTAGCCTTTTTTCCAAAATTTGTACCTTTATTTTTAAAAGCTGGCAAAATTTTATTTTCGGAAGTATTGGCCATCGCTTGCTACAATTTTTGCCTATCTTTCTGATCATAAACGAACCTTACATTAGCAAACTTATAAGACTATTGAGGCAACCCTCAAATCGACCCATCTTCTGGCTTCTTCCAGACGGAAATCAGATGAGGCGATGCCTGGAGAAAACAGTGGTTGAGGTAGGAGGTTGCATTTTAGTGTTTACAGGTAGGTTTTAATGACTTAAGCAACGTGTAACATGCAACATTTAAAAACAAATATTTTTGCTTTCTTATAGACCCACTAGGTTAGCGCAAAAAATATTTATGTATAAATAGACCACGATTCCCAGGAGGTACATTCGTTTGCACACGAACCGTGGAAGGGATACCATCAAAATGGAGAAAAACGAAATGGCGAAAACATTGGGGGCCTCAGTTCCTTCATATTCCACAGTAGTAGGCTGGGCCAAGGAGTTTAAGCTGACCAGAACATCCACATCCCGCACTAGAGATAACGCCGAAACTCTTGTGTTGGCAGATCGAAGAGTGGCCATCAAGCATATAACGTGGGCTCACAGGGATCTCATATGGCAGTGGTCAAAGAATTCTTGCAAACGACTTGCATATGAAAAAAGACTCAGCCCAACAACAGAAAGAACGAGCCGAGAGTGAATCCCGAGAAGTTCCAAGCAGATCAGAAAATGTTTAAGTTAAGTTTTGTGAACATGAGCGAGACCTGACTTGCGTCAACCTTAACTTATAGATTGACATAAAAGGATTGGGTTCGTATAGTACGAACTCAAAATCCGTCAAGGAATGCCACAGTGCCTTGCAAGATCTACGCAAAAAAAATACGGTCAAACTCTGCTGGGTGCCAGAGTACATTTTGGAAATATATTTACAAAGTGGCAAGACTGACTGGAAATTCGAGGGAAACAGCAAATTGAATCAATACTACTGTGCTCCCTCTCTATTTTTGAATTCGTCGTTATTTTTCTTTGGAGTCTGTTCTCAGTCCTAGGCGCGACGCGACGTATCATTTGTGTTTAAATAAAATTAAAAATTAAATTAAATGTATTGGGAGTACAAATTAATTCGGTCCATTTTTTTGTGTTCAAAAATTTTTTTTTTATTGAAAAAACGTAAAAAATACATCACTCAAAGTATTGTCCGTCGGAAGCAACTACTTTTTCCCATCTCTTTGGTAATTTTCGAATACCATCTCTAAAAAATGAGTCCTCTCTGGCATTGATCCAATCATTGAGCCATTCTTCGATTTCTTCAAAAGACCCGAACCGGTGACCCCCCAAACCGTTTTGCATCCGTCGAAAAAGCCAGTAGTCGGAAGGAGCAAGGTCTGGAGAATACGGCGGGTGGGGTAAGACCTCCCATTTTAGCATTTCCAGGTCGTTTTTGACCGCTACAGCCACGTGGGACCGAGCGTTATCATGTTGCAAAATCACCTTGTCATGCCTTTCGGTCGTTTCTGGCCGTTTTTCACGCAATGCACGGTTCAAACGCATTAGCTGTAGTCAATAACGTTTGCCATCAATAGTTTCGCCTGGTTTTAGCAGCTCATAGTACACAACACCCGTCTGGTCTCACCATATGCAGAGCATGACCTTTGAACCGTGGATGTTTTTCTTTGGCGTCGATGTAGACGATGATGGAACGGGTTCACCAGGCTTTGCATAGTATTTTTTCTTCTTCGGGTTATCGATATCCACTTTTCATCTCCAGTCACGATCCGGTGCAAAAACCCCTTCCTTTAATGTCTTTCAAGAAGCAGTTCCGAGGTGAAAAATCGCCTTTCGACATCTCTCGGTTTCAACTCGTACGGCACCCAATTTCCTTGCTTTTGAATAAATCCAAATTTCTTTAACCCAACAGAAATTGTTTGCTGAGTCACTCCCAACGATTCTGCGAGTTCACTTTGCGTTTGGCACGGATCTTGATCCAGTAAAGCCTCCAATTCCTCATCTTCAAACTTTTTGGGCTGGCCAAGACGCTCTTTGTCTTCGACGCTAAAATCGCCACTTTTGAAGCGTCGAAACCACTCTCTGCATGATTTATCGGTCGGAGCAGATTGACCATAAACTTCTACGAGCATTCGATGGGCTTCAGCTGCACTTTTCTTCCAATTAAAAAAGAAAATCAAAACTTCCCGCAAATACTGTTTATTTAAGACAAATCCGGAGAGGCAAAAAATAATGTTGTTGTCAGAAACAGACGCTGATGCACACTAATTATTGTTGACAGATGTCACACCTTTCCAATGAAGTATGTAGGTAATCGCTTCCAAGATCAACCACAACTTGAAGGTGGCGCCATCTTTTGAAAACGGACCCCCAATAACTCGGTTGTTTTTATATTCAACTTAACCCAACAGTATAAAGGGATAAAAGGCAATGACTAACTCTTTAGGAAAGGTTCCAGCGAAAGGTTCATACATATGTGCCGAACCTTTCTGCGGAATCCCCAAGTCGAAGATTAATTTTCCCTTAGACATGTGGGAAAAATCGCAACACCTTTGGAACAGCGTTCAAGGACCCCGACAATCGAAGAGATTCATTTTTTTTCTTTTTTAATCATATATTACTTTGACACTGACAACTGTTTGTCGCTCGAAATCTTGACAGAAAGTCAGTATCATACCTCCGCGGAACGAAATGATCGCTTAACGCTTGAACAAAGTTAGGAAATATTGAAAACTTATTTCCAAAGTAAGTGCTGTGTAGCCCAAAGAAGTTTTGGCCGAAATGAAGTACCCACCGCGACTGCTGTACGCAAATAGTTCGTGAGACTGGTATGCTAGTGGACAACATTTATGGTCCCCGTCGTGCACACCGACAGATGACAATGTGGCTGCTGTGGCCGAGAGTGTGAGACTGAGGAGAGTTCTGCACAAAGATCTCGGATTATTCACTTACAAGGTCCTATTGACTCAGTAATTGAGGGCACGCGACCATCCGCTTCTCTATCGCTTCGCAGTTTAGAGCAGCTTGAATCGGACAACGATTTTGGGTGAAAAATCATCTTTTCTGACATTCTGAAATTTCTGACGCATTTTCATTTCACCGGCTCGGAAAACCCGCACGTTATTGTCGAGAAGCCAATGCATCCACAGAGAGTGACAGTTTGGTGCGGATTGTGGCATCGTTCGACCATTTTTCTTCGAAAATGAAGCTGGGAACAACTTTTCGGTCAACGGTTGGCGTTACAGAGCCATGTTAACCGATTTTTTTTACCGAAATTGAAGACATGAATTTGGGCAACCTCCGGTTCATGCAGGATGGCGCGCCATGTCACACAGCCCATGCCACAATTCTCAAATCGCGCCATCAGCCGTCTAGGCGATGTCAATTGGCCGCCTCGGACCTACGAATTGACCCCTTTGGACTTCTCTTTTTGGGGAACCGTGAAGGACCGATGTTATACCAACAATCCGGAAACGATTCAAGCACTTGAAGCCAATATCATCCAAGAAATCCGTGAGCTACAGTCCGAAACCATTAACAAGGTCTTGAAAAATTGGGGCGACAGAATGCCCTACTGCGACTCCAGACTAAAGCCATAATACATGGAAAAAATTTTATTTTGTTCATCTTATTGCATTTTTAATAAAGAAACTTGTATTTGGCTCGCCCTGTATAATAGAGTCGATATCAGAAGACTGGTCAGCTACTTTTCGGGACACTGTAGTCTGAGATATCATCTTAACAAAATTAACCTCTCGACTGAAATCGAATGTCGACTCTGTCTAAACTGCTTAGAAGACTCTGCCATCTTAGGAAGCTCAGCTCCTACAAGAGGCATCCGCAACTTTATTAAGAAGGCCGAGGAATTCCTCGCCTAATTGGCTAGCAGGCAGGTTTTTTTTGGGACGCTGAAGGGATAATTTTGGTGGTTATTTTGGCAAAGGGAGCCACTATTTAAAATAAGAAGATTGTGGGAGGTCATTATAGGAAAAAGACGCGGCAAACTGCGAGCTGGAGTACTTTTTCAAAAATACTACGACCCGGTTTACAAAGCCGCAGGTACGATGGCTGCTATTCAAGAAACGAGATCCGAACTGCTCGAACAGTGACTCTATTCGCCAGATCCAGCTCCCAGTAACTTCTGCCTCTTTCCTTGGCTCAAGGAACACATCGGAGGCAAAAATTTGAAGATGATAGCGAAGTTATGGTCGCTGTTGTGCCATTTTGGGAGGGTCAAGACAAAGAATTTTTTTCTAAGGATGTCCTGAGTTTAGAGAAACTATGTTTAGTTAGGAAACTATTAGAAAAATAAATACAGTACAATACAATCACCGTGGTTTATTTTCATTATCATTACTTTTGGGCCACTCTTCTTATTGTGTACGTTTTTCCTACAATTCTTGGTTCAAAAGCACTAGTTGTCTTCGATAGTAATCTGGTTGTAGAAGCTCATAACATACCACGAAGAACTGATTTCACCGAAATCACAACAAGTGCTTTGATCCATTGGTGTTTGACTTAGTCGTTGTAGAAACGTGACTGCGGCGCGGCACCCCAAGATTTCTTCCCCTCATTTTCTCGTAGCAACACAATGCCGAAACCCATTCCTTTCTTGCCACTAAAGCAGACTTGGCTTCACTGTATTTTTTTGGTTTTAAACGACAAACTATGTGAAATGACTTGTTGAGTTCTGGCTGCGTTCGATATAATTCTCTATTCAGCAGTGCATTCAATTCTGCATATTACAATTTTCCACCGGTCCGAAAAGTTTCCTGGCTTCCAAGTCGAAGTCGCCGCATTTGAAGAGCCAACATCATTGGCGACGCATTTTGCACTAATATGTAGATGCTTCACCGTAAATTTCTAAATACGTACATCATTAGACGTGCCTCGGCCGCAGATGTGACGCTTGGCACGAAAGTTGACATTTTCACGCACAAAAAAATAGGACGCCGGTAAAAATTCACAAGTGCCATGATGAGTTGTTGACAGACATCAAAGCTTGCCATGCGATATGGGCATTTCTGACCAGTGCCTCCAGCGCCATCTATTGGAAAACATCGTATTGCCACTTGTACAACATATGTAGTGTAGGTAGACCGAGTCAGCGGTCGCTTAATTCAAGCTACATACGAGTACTTAATTTAACTTGCAATCTAGGAAACTAAAAAAGAGGGCGAGTGAGACAGATTTTAGACAAGGTGTGCAGATGTTGAAATCAAAGTTGTTCGTATTAACATTCTGCAGCATACGGGAGATAGGTTCATTGGAGCCATATGAGGTACGAGAGGTGGGTAGATAGAAGAGACTTGGATTTCGTATATTATCAGGGTTTGAGTTGAAAAAGATAAGAGTTGTATAGGGTCGCAGTCAATGGTGCCTGAGAGAAATCGGTAGATGAAAAGGATGTCGGATATCTTTCTTCATTCTTCCAGCTTCAGCGTGATTCCAGTTCAAGTTAATAAGTTTTAGGCGATCTTGATAGGGAGGTAGGTTCAGAGGAATGTCCCAAGTAAAGCTATGAATAGCAAAATGGAGACTACTCCTACGACGTTGGATACTCTCCATTCTGGAAATGAGTGTATGATGGTAAGGAGACCATTCTCCAGTAAGGAGAATAGCATCGAAATCCTTGCCATTTTCTAAGGCTGAAAAGGTGAAGAATACGAATTCAAAAAGGTTCGTGGTTGCAGACCGTCGAGGAAGCCGTGTTGTCTGGGGTAGATAAAAGGCTTTCGAAAATTTTGGGTATATGCGACAGTTTGGCAATGGGACGGCAGTTATTAATGTCATTCTTGAGACCCTTTTTGTGTATAGGTGTTACAAAAGAGGTTTTCCATATCCAGGGGAATTCACCTTGAGAAAGGGATGGGCTGAACATTTTTGAGAGAGGTAGAGAAAGGGGGAAGGAAATTTTTTTTAAAAGTATGGCAGAGAGGACAGGAGTGAATTCATCATTGATTTGCTTTAATCTTTTTTCGATGATATCGGGGTCGATTGTACTCCCCCGGATATCGCTCTACGTCATCTGCTTTTACATTTTGCCATCACAACCTATTGAAACATATAACTGTGCCATTGATACAATCGATAATTTAATTGAACTACGAGATCCCCAAGACGAGATCCTCGTTTTCGGTGACTTCAACCTTCCTCACCTTAAATGGATCCCTTCAGACGACCAATCGTTTTACATTGCCTCTAATCCTACTGCAGCCAAAGAATGCCTCCTCTCTGACCGCCTAGCTGATTCCAGCCTTAACCAAGTTAGCGGCATTTTGAACTTCATGGGCAGACAACTCGACCTAATTTTCACAAGTGACCCCTGCAACTCCTCAGTTTCAGCTTCTCCGCTGTCCCTATCAACCGTCGACAACTACCACCCTCCCCTTCTCCTCTCGTTCTTTCATAACTCTCCTCTTCAGAACTCTCCCCCCACTGTTCGAATCTCCCACGATTTTCACAAAGCCAACTTCCGTCAAATCAATGAATATCTCAATAATGCCCCTTTTAATTTCAACGACCTTACCGTAAATGATGCCATATCTATATTCTACAAAGAAATATTTAATTCCTTCTCCCTTTATGTACCCCTTTCTCGACAAAAAACCTCATCCACCTCCCCACCATGGTATAACCGCAGGCTCCGTTCTTAGAGAAACAAACGAAACAAGCTGTGGTCAACTTTCCTTCGTACTCAATCCCCAAATGACTTCTCTAACTATTTAGTTACTTACCTGCATTTTGTAGAGCTTTATAAATCCCTCTATCAACAGTACCTAGTTGAGACGCAAACCAACCTTATAAATAATCCCAAGTCCTTCTTTCAATTCGTTAACCACAAAAGAAAATCTGATGGCTACCCAAACTCACTCTCCTTCAATAATGAAACTTCCAATGATCCTCATTACATCGCCAACCTTTTTGCCACATTTTTCAATCAATCTTTTACCCATGATTCCTTTGCACCCGATCATACCTATTACAACTATTTACCTGATTTCTCCTCTGGACCACTTCTCCCTCGTAGTGTCGACCCGATTATCATCGAAGAAAGATTAAAGCAACTTAACGATGAATTCACCCCTGGCCCCGACGGCCTCCTAGCTATATTTTTGAAAAAATGTTTCTCCTCCCTTTCTCTACCTCTTTCAAAAATCTTCAGCCTATCCCTTTCCCAAGGTGAATTTCCCCATATATGGAAAACCTCTTTTATAACACCTATACACAAAAGTGGTCCGAAGAATGACATTAACAATTACCGTCCCATTGCCAAACTCTCTCATATACCCAAAATCTTCGAAAGTATTTTGTATGATAATTTAAGTTTTCAATGCAAGTCTTTGATTTCCCCCAGACAGCACGGCTTCCTTAAAGGCAGGTCGACAACCACAAACCTTATTGAATTCGTTTCCTTCACCCTCTCAGCCTTAGAAAATGGTAAGGAAGTCGATGTTATCTCAACTGACTTCAGTAAGGCCTTCGATAAAATTTCACACAGACTAATACTCTTCAAACTGTCTTCTCTTGGCTTTGAGCCCATCTTATTAAAGTGGATTTCCTCATACTTGGAAAATCGCAACTACAGCGTCCGCTTTAGATCTGCCCTCTCTAACCCCTTCCTTGCTTCTTCCGGTGTCCCCCAAGGCAGCCATTTAGGCTCGCTTCTTTTTATCCTCACCATAAATGATATTGATATGGTTATCAAACATTCTTACATCTCCCTATATGCCGACGATGCTAAACTTTTTAAGATCATTTCCTCAAAACTTGACTCCTCCCTTATTCAATCGGACCTCAACAGCTTTTCCACCTGGTGCTCCAAGAACTGCCTCGGCCTAAACATTTCAAAGTGTCAATCCATTACTTTTTCCCGCAAACGCAACAAACCTCCTCCCAGCCTCTACTTTCTCCATAATCAACCCCTTTCCACCGTTAAAGTGATCCGTGATCTTGGTGTATTATGCGACCAGGAACTCAATTTCCTTGCACATATCAGCGATATAACTCTTAAGGCCAATTCTGCGCTCGGCTTCGTGAAACGATGGTCTAAAGAATTTTCCAATCCCTACGTCACTCGGTCTCTTTACATAACCTTTGTTCGCCCTATTCTCGAATACGCGTCTCAAGTGTGGTCTCCTTACTATCATTCACACATTTCCAGAATTGAGAGTGTCCAACGTCGCTTTCTCCGTTTTGCTCTTCGCGGCTTACCCTGGGACAATCCTCTGATCCTACCTCCCTATCAAGACCGCCTAAAACTTATTAATTTGAACTCGCTGGAAGAACGAAGAGAGATATCCGACATCCTTTTCATCCACCGACTCCTCTCAGGTACCATCGACTGCGCGTCCCTTTATAACTCTATCTTTTTTAACACTAACCCTCGTAATACACGAAATCCACGTCTCTTCTATGTACCCGCCTCTCGTACCTCCTATGGCTCCAATGAACCTATCTCTCGTATGCTGCGGAATGTTAATGCGAAAAACTGTTTCGACTTTAACATCAGCACTCCTTGTCTAAAACTCCATCTCAATCGCCATCTTTCTTAAATCGTAAGTTAAATTAAGTATGTAGCTTGAATTAAGCACAATAAAATGGGGGTATAGCCCCCACCAAAATCAAAATCAAAATCAGACACTGCGAGGGATAAATGGTCCAAAGGAGAAGTTTGGTAAATAGTAGAAATAAGTAGAATCGGGTGCAAAGGAGTCTTGGAATTTTTAGCTAGTCCTCCGGTAGCTCTGGTCGAAAGCTTCCCAAGTATTAAAAAGACATGAAGTTAAACCGGAGCAAATGCATGAATAGAAGGAAATGGGCAACTTGGAATCGCTAGAATATGAATACATGGTCGGGAGACATAGGGTGACGACGACGCCTTGGTCCCATTTTTCCTCTGTTAAGTTGAATGCCGGTGCTCAGAGCCTTCATTCTGGGTCTGTCTATTTTAGGCTCCAGTCATTAGGTCATTAACTAAAAGTGGTCGTTGTGGCGTAAGATTGTCGAGGCGTAAGGTTATTGAGGCTCTTGTTTTTTTTTAAATAACAAGATTTTCACTGAAAAATAAGTCAAAAGGTAGGCCAGTTGATAACGAAAAGCCTACAACATCTGTTGAAGATAATCCAGCTAATTCGTAGCCATAGCAAAGTCCAAAGTCTCAACTGCAACCATAAATCTTAATGCTAATGTAACACCATGTACGGCACAGCCAACGTTCCTGAAGCTGGTGCAGTTGGGATATAAAGTTTTGCCTCATCCGCCTTACTCACCAGGCTTATTTCCAATCCATTCCATGTTCTTCCAAACAGACGGTTCCTAAAGTCAGATGCCATAAAAGAGGACTTTTCTGGGCCTAAATGATAAAGGCTTGTTCATCAGAGGCATACATATGTATCTCCTTAATTGGAAGTTGGAAAAATTTCATAGCGTAAATGAAGACTATTTTTCGGAATGACCTTTGTTAATTTTTGAAAAAAATGCTGTTTTTGAAAAAGCGGCAATTTCATCTAAAACTAACAAATAACTTCTAGATGGTGGACCATCAGTTCAAAGTCCATTATCGGACGTGAAAGTGGACAGCCACTCTCAGCGAATTCAAAGTGTTTAAATCAAGAAGTCATGGCCCAATGAATTCAGTAATTACCTTCCATCAAACACTGATAACCGACAATAAAAAATTGTGGTGTTAGTATACACCCCTGAGGTACTCCACTTTGGAATTCAAAATCCACAAAATCGTTCTGTGCACTTATTACCATTGTATAGTCTTGACCACAACCATAAGTTGTTGTCTCGCCTGCGCATCAGATAACAGCCCCATTCAACCTGTCGAAAGCCTTCTGTAAGTAGTAAATGTAGTGGAGACTTATTCTCAACCTATTTGTTCTATTATGATCTGTAAGGTCCGGCGGCTCGTTAGGTAAGAGGCATTAGAGTCATATAGAGTACCAATGGAAAGTTGACAAAAACTTATTAATCAAAGTAGCACTTTAAAACTAATACGGGAAACATGCTTTGCAGATTACTCGAAAGGACACTGCCGGCCACCACAATTCGCAGACACCCCACAAGACCGTCCACACCGCATAGCACTCACTCACCGTTAATTTGCCCATTTTACACTTTCCTTACCCGTTTTCCTGTCTATGAAACATCTCTCGTCAAACCTCAATTTCCCTACACCGTCATACGGCCTCAAACGGATCATGCTGAAATTGGATTATAAATTTCATATGAAATGTTAATCGAGCGGCAAGAGTGCCATCTGATTATAAGCTCATGGGGAAATCTTTCAATAGAGAGTTATGAGACTGCAACCGTGAGCCGCAATAATTTATCGCAATTAAATCACATCAACAACGACTAAGTGACTTAATAGGCGACAAGAGAAACTAAAACTCCTTAATGGAAGATTTAAACCGCAAAAAAAAAGGCCAAAACTAAAAATGATCGCGAACGATGTTAGTTTGTTTCTCCCAATCAGCCAAGTGGAAATAAAACTTTCTTTCTTTCTACAATATACAGAAAATACCTAATTGCCATCCACTCGTCTATAGTTACTATCTCGATAGATAGATCGATCGATCGATATATGTACATTTGATCTACAGATGCAATCCGATTGAGTGTCCGACAGCGATTTACTGTATCGAATAAAGGGAGAAAAGAAAATGTTCTTCTCTTGGTTAATTTTAACTTAAGTATCTATCGGATACTATAAATAAAAACGAATTACATAAACACCAGTTCGTTTATCTGAAGGCCCGAGGCAATGGATAGAATGTAGTGCGGTGTAAAGTACAAATTAGTCTAAGTATCTTGAACAGAATATCTAAATCGATCGATTGTTTAGCATAACAAGAGGTTACACAACGAGATACTCGTACTCGAATCTCTTAACTTGCGTGCTTCTGATAAATCTCAATAACGCTTCTGTGCGGCTACACAGCGCTAGATTGAGTTCGTTTGGGTGTTTCAATCAAAAGTGCAGAAGGTGGAGACCAGTCAACGCGATAGATATCTTGTCAATTGCATTTACAGACAGACATGTCGTTTCTCTGAACTCGCTAAGCCCGTCGTCGTCTATTCCAGATACACTTGCACAAATCCGTCTGCCCAGCTGAACTTTGGATTCGAGAGTGAGAAAAGCAAGTTGGCGAATAAAAAGAATGGATTTATCGATTGGAATTTGATCTATTGATCGTTGGTCTATAAATCGATTGGATCGATGCCAAGTGAAAAGATTACTTAGACGGTGCATGTTGTTTCTTTCGCTTGCCATCAAATAGAGATATAAAAGACGAAGATTTGAGGGTTTTATTTGAACAAAAGACTTACCTAATGTCGTAACTACTCTACCGAATTCATTAGGAATCCAACTGGAACGAAATTCGAAGCTGAAATATGGAAAAAGAAAGAAAAACTATTAATTAATTCTTATTTAAATTAATCGAAAAGAACTCGAGCAATAGAAAGGCAATATCTATTATCATAAGTGAAATCGTTGATAATTAGATAAGTTTTGAAATATCATCGAAAACTAAAATCTCAGACGTAGGAAAGGAAAAATCTTGTGTTTATGCAAGGAATATAATTTTTACACTCAATAGAGCACAAATAAAGTGCGATCGCGTGGAGAGGGAGGCAACTTTGTTTTCTACTTGCCCGCCAAGCAAGGCCCATCTGGCAGCTTTCAACACTTTTATTATGAATGAGGCAATGAACATGCAAAGTACATCAGGTTGGTCCGGCGATACAACAAATATGCTCTCAAAGAAAATTCTTTTCTTTTCTTTTTAAATGCGAAAGATCGATTGTGTCAAAAATGAGGCGAGGAGATCTTCAGCCTTCTAATGGTAGATATGTGCTCTGCAATTTCCTCAGCCTAAAGGCAGTGTCTGTATGCTATGTCTCGGGGAATAGATTTATTTATTGAAGGTGATATCTCTGACTACAGTGTTCTGAAAATTAGTTAATAAGTTTTGAATTTCTTCCCATTGAAGTTTAGGTTTGTTCAAAAAATAAGGTGACATTTTAATTTTTCCGAAAAACTCGAGCCACCGCTTTTTCCAATAACTACTCGAAGTTCTTCTGATATGCGTCTTGAGCTCTCTTAGCGATTCGGTGTTTATTTCCTCAATCGCGGGATAATCTCCGCCCTTTTATGGGTCTTTTCAGATTTGGAAGAGAAAAAGTCGCAGGGGACTAAGTCCGTTCAATACGCGTGACACGATTATGACATCTTTTATGACCAATAATTATGCGTAAGCAATGATAATTTTTATCCCACAAATCCGTACGTTTTCTTGGTTCTGCTTCAAGGTAATATTCCTTATTGACCCTAGAACACGTGATGAAACACGAGACACAATGAGCAAAAGTTGTACATTTGAATGAACTTGGCGAGCTTTTTTCGGTCTTGGATCTTCTGGTCGCTTCCATTAGAATGATTGGCCTTTGTTTTCACCATTATAACGTTATACATGGTGACGCGAAATTAATTACCCTATTGGAAGGTGTTATAATTTTTGCAAATGGTGTCGTACGTCAATCATATTTGATATTTGTGAACTAGACAGCTGCAATATATAAACAGACAAGCAATGCAGCGCTATACATATTTCGAAAGGGCGTGGAATAATTGTGTCGAATATTTTGACCAATAATCGGTCGGTGGTGTTAGCGCAGCATGAATTTCGACGTCGATTTCCTAATCGTGTCGTGCCAAGTGGGCAAACATTCCGGCGTTTAGCTACTCGACTCGAACAGACTAGAACCACAAGGGCCATGCAGAGCGCTGCCGGCACCGGACTGGTCGTTCGGCCGAGAATATCGCGGCTGTGGCTGCCGATGTCACTGAGAACGAAGAAACATCAACCAGACGACGGGCCACTTTGGGCATCACCAGGCGGACCCTACAGCGAATTTTGTGCAAACATGCATTAGTTAATGCCTGCTAACCGTCAGTCGCGTGTGAATTACCGTCAGGCTATCCTTAATCTCAACAACGAAGAAAACGATTTTGTGTTGAAAATCATCATGAGCCACGAGGCACATTTCCACTTAAGCGTTTACGTCAATAAGCAAAATCTTCGCTTCTGGGACACTGAAAATCCGCTTGTGATGCACGAAGAGCCACTACATCCACTTAAAGCCACTGTATGCTGCGGCGGGGAGGACGCGGGGGGAGCGATTGGGCCATATTTTTTTGAGGATGCCATCGGCAATACGGTCACTGTTAATGGTGAACGCTACAGGACCATGATAAACGACTTCTTACTGCCGGAATTGGATGAGCGGGGCTTGGTGAAAATGTGGTTTTAACAAGACGACGAGATATTGTCAAAGAAGTGCTTCGTGGTCGCGTATTCTCCCGTTTTGGCCAGCAAGATCGCCCGATTTAACCATCCCATGAGAGATGATCAAAAAATGCTGACGAAGGCATAACACTCGCAGTATAAGATCACTTCAAAATTCATACTCTGTGCATTTCCAATATAAGATCTTAATGGCATGGAATAAAGTTACTGTAAAACTACAATCAACGCGACAAATTCAGTCGAATCTCTCGAATCCCAAGACAACCACCCCCGGAGAGTAGTGAACGAACATCTTCGACACAAACCATCTGCACCCCGTCCAGGTTGTGTGACAAACATCAAAAGAGCGTAACTCTTGAACCTGCACGAATTATAAAAAAAAAAAAAAAAAATCCCAGATTTCTTTCTTTGAGGCTACTTGAAGTGGCAGGTTTATGCCAACAAGCTTCGGAAAATCGCAGCCCTTAAGGATAATATTCGACAGGAATGCGAACAGTTATCACCGGAAATCTTGCGGAAAGTCATGGAAAATACGATAAAACAGGTACAAATGTGCATCAACACTGGCGGCAGCTACTTAACGGATATCATCTTTTCCACTTCACAGAAAAAATTGTAAAGGCGCAAATAAAAATTTCAATTACTCAGAATCATTTTATTTTTATTTAGTAAAAGAGTCATTTGAAAACAAAATTGGATGATTAATTTGGTGCCACCTTGTCATGGTGGTCATTCACATCATTCAACAGCTCCTGAGAGAAGCTCATGCCACGGCCTATTTGGTCAAACCTTTATATCTGTGAAACACAAACTAAATATGCAAAATAGTTGGTAATGTTCATATATATGTATCATAAATATGTATTTTAGCGAACAAGCGCACCAACATAGCAAAAACAAAAAAATCGTAAACCGAAGGTACTTAGCTCACGAAATTTAAAAAGTCACCTTATTTTTTGGACAAGTCTATGTATTGGGATTTTGAATTAGTTCTTGCTATATCTCAACAGATGACAACAGAACTACTCGTACCTACATATAATCGGTCGGAGTTACAGTAGCCAAGCTTGAACTTCGGTATATGCTAGACATCCCCAGAGCGTAGACAACTTTTTCTTCATGGCATTAAACATGTCGCGCTTCGTGCCAAGGAAAAGAGAATTTGCAAGAATTGTTGTTGAGACACGCTGAGTGTGGTCTCTCGGAAATGACACGCAGATATATCAGACGAAGATGAAGAACGCACTGAAGCACCGAAAAGGTTTGAGGAATTATTTCATGAAGACTCATGCCAAAAGGTAGCTCAACTTGTAGAATCATTAAAAGTGGATGACACAACAGTTTCGAAACGTTTGAAGCCATAAAGATTGATTCAGAATCAAGAGCAAGGTGTTGATCAAGTCGAAGCCGAGAAAATCCGAAAACGGCGTTTTTTCACCTATAAACTGCTGCTTTAGTGACAAGATAGGAAAAGTTTTTAGCATCGTGTCGATACTGGCGATGGTTAGTGAATTATTACCTCCATGTTTCGCTGTTCTGTTCAAGTCCCTGTTTATATTGTCCTCCCATCTACTGTGCACTTTTCCTAGGGGTCTATTTTCCCCAGGTTTTCACTCATTATTCCTTTGATTGTTCGTCCACGGTCTATTCGTTCTACATGGCCCGGCCATCTTAACTTTCGCAATTTTATTACTCGGACAATGCTGACGCTGAATAGACTTCCTCGAGTTCGTGAAGGTGTAGTTTTCTATATTCGCCTGCTTCTTCATCTTGTTTTCCACCAAAGATTCTGTTTAGACCTTCTTTCAAAGACCCAAAATCAAATTTCCTCATTCTCAGTACTTTTTAGACCAATTACATTCTACTCTTTGAGCTCAGAAATATTGACAAATATTTTAAAGAAATGCAAAGTGCAACAGCATGCCATTTAAACTTCAAATTAACTCTGCCTAACGTCATAATTTTTTAACCTGATGAGCCGATTGCAATGGATTAATTAAAAACCGCATTGGAAAAAATGGAAAAACCATAAATCCCCGGGTGTGCTTGACATTCCAGTCGAGTTAAGCATTGCCCTCCTATTTTCCGCGAGCTATTGTTACTTTTTTTATGATAAAATATTTAAAACACTAATACCAAAGATATTTTTTAAAATCCGTGATTTTCGCTATTTAAAAAAAAGTGATAAAAGAGGTACCTATCTGTTGTGTGCTCAAGGTTCTTCTATATGCGGAAGTCTTAGTCATTTTGGTTGACGCCCACTGAAGATTATCAGTTGCAAGTAAAAAAAAAATTGTAATTTGGGGCATGCCTAAGATATTCAGCCGCATATATGTACATGAGAAAGCGATTGCAGCTCAAGCAGCTGGTAGCCTTATGCAAAGAAGTTTCCTTGGCAACCAACCAAGCGATAGTGCTTCAAGTTTAAGTTTAATGCCACTTGATTCATGGCTTTTTGGATATAGATAGTCTGAGGAGTGCGAAATGGTTCAACGCTATCTCTTTAAAAAAGTATATTCTAACTGCCTTCAAAAACCGCGACATACGGCATCCATATCTGGTCCCATATAAATCTCCCTGGAAAATTTGAAAGTAAATGATGATCAAGGTGACAAGCCAAACAAACGTCTTCAAGAGGGGCTACTCATGCCTGCACTTCAATATAACCTTATGCTATTCAAAGAATTTAATGACCTTGCTTCCTTCCCTAACATAGTGTTTAGCCTCACAGAGGCTAATGCCAACGAACGGGAGGGTAAACTTAATGAGTGCATAAAGAGACACGACAATGATGTGTACGGGCAGTTTGTAAGTAGAGCACAATCTTCTCCAACGAGGCTTATTTGAAATTCGATGGGGCTCAAAAACTCTTTATAACTGAGCTATCAAATGATCAAATAAGCCTAATAGTTAGAGCGAGGATTGAACTTGCAAAACTTAATTAGATTGTATATGAATTCGTCCACTTCCTCAAAACCTCTATCGAGTACAGTAAGGTGCGAGGTTTAGATCGACCCAAGCCGGATAGTGAGAATATACTTTCTTGAATCTCTTAATTTACTTCTAAACTTACTTCCTTTGCTGCAATTACTAGACTTTTTGCGTTGCTCTTAATTAAATTAAGCTCCAATTAAGTTTCATTAAGGGTTGAACCCTGTCATTACCCTAAAGGGATATATTACGTATTCGATTTGAGCCGAGGATTGAAGGAAAAACAGTGCTATACGAGCAAAATATATCTATTTGGAAAAGCTCTACTCTAGAGGATTCCTTCCTGGCTAGTGAGTCAGCATCTCGTTGCCACTAACTCCTGGGTACCCTCCAGAATTTGAATTTGTTTTTCTTGGCCAAATTCCGCAGAGCATCGCTTGGCGGATTTTGAGTTCATGTATGAGCTCGGGTCTTTGAGTGGCACTTGCTGGTAAGTATAGACTCATCCAACAAGAGGTGTCATTCACGATCAGTGGTGAGATTTTTATTTTAATCTAAAGTCCAAACTCTGAGATCAGTATGGTAAATTGAAATGCCTATTCGTATTTTGGAAATAACAAATCTGAAGTTTCTTGTTAGCACATGCTTCGAGTGATCTTTATATTTAACACAGGCTTCTAGGAAAAATCTTAGATCGCACGGCTGAAACAGGACATTTGTCACCCAAATAGAACCTAGCGTCTAGCGTCTGCCACGCCTACAGCATAAACAAAAATCAATTGTTAGCAATCAATTCACTGATTTCACTATTTTTAATCTCAAAGATTGTTTTTGATTAAAGGGACAAATGACACTGGTAGCCCAAAAACCAGGCTACACTCCCGCTCGTTATAGAGGTAGTTCTAATCTTTCATGTGATTTCGGACCGACAGCTTTGCTTGTTCAGCCAGCCAGACAAATGAAAAAGAGCTGGATTAATTTTGCGCAATAAAGACTAATTTCCAGAACGTAAACAGCGAGTTCGACAATGTTCTTGGTTTGTTGGCGTCGTTCCTTTATCTTTTTTGCCAAATGCAGTTCAAAGTAGTTGCGAATAGGCCCAATGTGATTATGACACCGTGATAACCTCGAAATGGGCACACTCGGATTTTCAGTCATCTTCCCAGATCCTCGGAGATATTTCCAGCTAACCTTGCCGGAATAAACACGAGTTAGAGTCTTCACATAACTTACCTGTCCGAGATGACTAAAGCCGCTTGAAACGCAGTTCAAATTTAAGGAAACGCTTTCTCGATACTTTCATCGTTTTTATAATGAAATTTCAGTTGACGAATGACGCGAAATTTAAAATAACATCTCTTGCCGGAAGACCTTTTCTGTGGATGTTTATTATTTTAATGCCACTTTCAATATTTAGCTCGGCTTGATGGACATTGAGACACAATGGTAGTGCCAAAAACACTAGCGCCGATACCTTATTCAATCTTCGGCCATCTACATACATATGTACTACCCAAAGTCCTAAACTGGGAACGTATATGGTAGGCTATCAAATGGCGTAGCAAGCATCTTGAGCTCTGGGTTACTTTTGAGCGAAGGGCTCGTTTTCGCGCATTCTCCATGACATTTTCGAGCATTTCGGTCGAAATTTCTGCGATTTCCGCAGGAATGTTTCTTTTGAGCTGTTCTATTGTCTTCGGGCCGTTAGCATACACCTTGCTTTTCAAGTATCCCCAAAGATAAAAGTCTGGAGGAGTCAAATCCGGCGATCTCGGAAGCCAGTCAATATAGCCCGTTTTTGACACCAATCTTCCAGGGAACTTCTTACGCAAAAGGTTCATTGTTTTGTCCGCAGTATGGCATGTCGCGCCGTCTTGTTGAAACCAGAAGTGAAATAAGCCATTTTGACGCATTTCTGGGACCACATAATGGGCCAACATCCACCGATATCGATCGCCATCCACTGTATCGCCAACTTTGAAGAAATACGGTCCAATGATGATTTTAGCGCATACACCGGCCCAAACAGTAACTTTTTGATCATATAGCGGCTCTTCGTGAATAATGTGAGGATTTTCGGTGCCCCAGGAGCGACAATTTTATTTATTAACTGAGCCAGAGAGCGTAAAATGTGCCTCATCGGTCATCAAAATTTGCTGCCAGATCTCGGCTCAGCATTTTGTGCGTATGCCAAGCGCCGTGGCTCATCTTGTGGCAAAATTCTTTGAGTTATCTGCACTTTGTATGGAAATAAGTAAAGATCATCACCATCAAAATTCGAGGCCCAACGACGAAATATATCTTTTTTGGGCGCAACACGATCACGATATTTTGCACGATACGCACGTTGAATAAGCACAATCGAGCATTCATCTTTATCGAACATTGAAACTATTTCCATGGTTAAAATTGTACTAAATTGACGTTTCCAAAATGCTATGACATATGAAAATCGGTTGACAATTGTTGAAGTTATTCGAAGTTTACATCGACCCATATGAGATTGCGCACCCTGTAAGTCTCTATTTTTAGCGAAGGTACGGCGACAAGGTTATAGTGCTTTAGCCTGCCGCTATTGGCAAAGAGCTTTTCATTAAGCCTATCTTGTTGTTGATCTATTGCCATAAGACAGCGACTTAAATCACACGACCTTGACGCCCATTTTACATCACCTATTCTGAGAACAAGGCATTCCAGGAACTTTTTTTACAACAATATCAAGTGTGATGCGTCGTGCGGCCGTGCCAAGTCCATGTTATCCAATTTAGACTACAAACATCAGTTATCAAACTCGAACTTTGATACTGCTATGGATTACTCTAGGCATTGAAGCAGAAATGGCTAAAATGGGTCTTTCGGTGAACGAGGGTTAAAACAAATACATATATGCTGACATCCAAAAAAGACGCACAACACCGACGTCTTGGCCAGAACGTCACAATTAACGGCTACAAATTAGAAGTGGTCAAGGACTTCGTCTACCTTGGGTCACTAGTAACCAGTGACGCAGGATTACGCAGAATTACTCTAGCCAACCGCTGCTTCTTTGGGTTCAAGAGGCAATTGAGTAATAGAGCCCTCTTTCGAAAAACAAAAGTAGCACTATATAAATCACTGGACATCCCGATCCTCCTTTACGGCGCAGAGGCCTGAACCTATGGTCCCGTTTGTATAAACGGAGAGTGGAGGAGAAGATACAACGACGAACTGTACGTGTTGTACAGCGACATCGGCCTAGAACGACGTCTTCGGATCCAACGTCTAAGATGGCTAGGCCATGTAGAGCGAATGAACAACACAGCTCCGGCCCGAACAGTCTTCGAATCATCCCTAAGGGACGACACAGCAGAGGACGACCGAATATAAAGTGGCCCATGTTCATACCGGTCTGTAGCACCACCTAAGAAGAAGAAGAACGTAATCTAACCTAATAACTAAGAAGAACGAGTGAGGGGGGAAACCAGAGAGAAACCATGATTGCGAAAAGGGAAGGATATTGATAAGATGGAGTTTTAGGCATGAAGTGCTGTGGTTGACATGGCACTTGGCTGGCACTTGCCAACATGCGTTCATTGGAGTCGTATGAGGTGAGGGGGTTGAATAGATAGAAGAGACGAGGATTACTTGTATTACGAGGGTAAGTGTTGAGATATATGGAGTTATAAGGGTACGTACTCAAATTGATTCGTTTAAGACGGTCTTGATAGGGTGGTAAAAACAAAGGATTGTCCCAGAGCAGATCAACGATAACGTAGTAACCGACGTTGGATGCTCTCGATTCTAGAAGTATGGGTTTGTTGATAAGGGGACCACACTTATGATACGTATACAAGAAGGGGCGAACAGAGATAATATAGAGGCATTTGGAAATGTTAAGCTCCGAGAAATGTTTGAAGCCCCAGACAGAAAAGCTGATGAAATCCGATTGAATAAGGGAAGAATCTTGTTGCGAGGAAATGGTCTTGAGGAACTTGGTGTCGTCGGCGTACAGTGAGAGGTGAGAATGTTTGATGACAAGCTCAATGTCGTTAATAGTAAGAATGAAAAGAAGTGGACCTAGATGGCTGCCTTGGGAAACGCCGGAAAAAGGTAAGAAAGGGTAAGAAAAGGCAGATCTAAAACGAACACTGTAGTAAAGGCTTTTTAAATAAGAAGATATCCTCTTCAACGTAGTGGATTCAGAACCAAGGGAAGACAGTTTGAATAGTATTAGTTCGTGGGAGATTTTGTCGAAGGTAAAATGACGTTGGCTTCATACCCAATCTCTAAAGTTGAGAGGGAGGACAAAATTCGACAAGGTGTCTGGTTGTAGACCTGTATTTGAGGTAGCCATGTTGTTTAGACGAGATTAAAGATTTACAGTGGAATTATAAGGGCTTTAAAACAATGCTGGCTTGTTCTTCGGAATTATGGTCAAAGACTAATAAGGTGAACCTGCCGTGACATTTCACCCAACTACTAACAAAGTAACTAAGCCAATAAAGATCGCACGCAATAGGTGTTAATATCCCTGCGGGTGTCCTATATGTATCATGACTTCTCCGATGACTGCTTTCCTCAGACCAATGAAACAATGATTGGAAAAGTAATTTATAGTTCGCAGGTATAGCATTGTATTTTGTCACTGTGCGGTCTCCCTCTCCCTCTTCCAGTCCAGTCAAGTCAAAACTCCCTAGCTCCTGGCATATCGGTCTTCTTCTTAGATGGCGTTACAGCTCACGGAGAGCCAGAGCCACAGCAAGCTTCTCTCGTTCACTTATGTTGTGTGCGATTTGTTTTTCACACAAGTGAACGGGACCTACAGTTTAATGCCGATTCCGAACGGCGAGTGCCGATAAACTTTTTCAAGGCAAGTGTACTACGGGAGGTTTTGCCAATACCCCGCCGAGGAGAGAAGCCGCGTAATGAACATTCGATGGCGTTGGTGTTATCGGGATCCGAGCTCGCTCATCGTGCGTCAGAGGCCGACACACTACCCACTGCGCCACGGCACTCTCAACATCGCTATCGGTCAACATTGACATTTTAGTGGGCGGTGTCCATCCTTTTAATGACAGTATGCGGTGGGTGAATCTAGGAATAGATTTGTCCGCTAAATCGAAACAACTAAAAAACTGATTGAATTGAAAACTAAAGTTATGATGTGACATTTTCTCCGATGTTTTGGGTATAAAACATGTGGCAGTCAAATTTGCTCAAAGACTGTTGGATTTCGAAAAAAGCAACGACCAGATCGTTCAGAAATTGTTAAATGAACTCAATAACGATGCAACACTACGGATAAGGCAATTAAATAAGGTTCAATCGTCCCAGTGATCGCAAAGACCATAAAAAAAACTCGACAAGTGCGGTCATGTGGAGGTCATGCTCACTAGCCACCTATCGTATTATATCTAGTGGAGAGAAATAACGTTAATGCAGACCTGTAAAACAATGTTTTCAAAGATGCCAAAATTCCTGTTATTCTTTTAAGACATCTCTCATAATACTACTGATTCCGATCGATCCACGTCATGAATCACCATGAAAAGGCGTCAACAACTCTAACTTTGATGGCAAAACAATTTCCAATTAATCCCATGAGCTCCACCATTGGGCTACATTGCCAATAGTGTCTTACGTCCTATCACGCCCCATCTGCTGACATCAAACTTCCCCTGACAATTGGGGCCTCCATTTGCTACTTTCTCAACAACTAAAGCCAATCCAATAATAAAGACTTCTAGACTTTATTTCCTAATTAAAGAAAACGCAAGAGGAAGAGAAGGTGATGACTTGATTGGAGGTCGGTTTTATCTGACTACAGTTGGGTGACTAAGCAGACTGATAGCTTTATTCAGTTCCTTTTCTTCTCATTCGCATTCAATGAGGGGATTTTCTTACTATGCATGCGAATGGTGGGTAAGACCAAGAGCACTTAGCCAGAGAATAAAGCATGAATCTAATTAGCCGGGCTTGAAGTGGTACGGGGGTCGACGTCAAGTGATGCAATCAATTAGAAAATAAAAACAATGGACTTTGTGAATATGCAACACCTTGTTGTGGGAGTTTTTCTTTTCGTTTTCTTGGATGACGACGACGGTGATGAAATATGACTCCAAATGCACTGACGCCGACACAATCGGGGTGCAGCGAGCGCTGGAATTTCATTACAATGGCAACCAACATGCCATGCGGTATTCCCACTTGACATTGCTGGCGTTTGTTTTCTTATTTCTCTTCTTTTCCTTCTCCGTTTAATTGTGCTCCGGCACAAGGTCGGGATTAAATTACAGATACGAGTACTTGTGCCTTTCAATTTGTGTCGATTCGAGGCGAGAGTAGTGTGGTTCACTGTTTGCTTGAAAGGAGAAAGGAGCTTAATCAAGTGTCTCTTGACACTGCCCCAGAGAGGTTTAACAACTATTATTTCGTGTACAAGTGTTTGTAAACAAGGCCCATTACTTCGATCCAGCCAGAATGTAATCCATGCAAAAAGTATTCATAGTAAACGACTTGCGTCTTATCTCAAGCCTCAATGGTTGCCCTTATCTAATCGCATTCTACTTATCATTCTTACGAAATCAACTGGAGAGCCTAAAAAGCCATTCAGCAATATCATTGTTTGCTCGAATACTACATGTCCTCTGATTGATGTCATTGAGAAGTCAAATCTGCCATATTTAGACAGTTTTCTTGCGAACTTCCTTTTTGGGCGGTGCGACCGTTACGACGCAATTACACGAATGCTGCATAACATGTTCGATTTAGATAGCCACCCATGTCCCACGCTCCGCCGTCATGTGCTCTTATCACAAGCCACACTACGATCTCTGATATCGAATAGGAGGGATTTCTAAAAATATGTACGTTACCCCTATGCGGCATGATACGTAGGCTCGTATACGCGAAGTGGACGCGGACGAGAAACAAGACAGGAAATAAGGCAGTGCACGTAATAATAGGCATCGGTAATTTGCCAGTTTTATTTTGCAAGCGGTGCACACACTCGTCGGGTGCACTATGCGCGGCTGCTATAAGCCATCAATCATGTTAGATACGAATGTGCTGTGTATCTGTGGCCGATGTGAATAAAAGAAGGTGAATGCACTGTGAAATGGAGACGATGAACGAGCAAGACTGATGGCCACTACAACGAATAAAAGAATAAATAAAAAAATGTATAAAAGGCGACAAAATAATTGCTGTGAAGTTCTACATTACATTTTATTCACTGCGTTTCGCTTTGTATCTTCTTCACTATGGCATACCGGTGTGAGTGTGTATTGTGCTAAGTACGGGGACTAGGAAGAATGGAAATTGGAATGAAAGCCGAACAAAAGCGACTCAACCTACAATCCCAGCCGAATGAACGCACTAATGAAAAAAGCGAAACATGATTTAAAAAAAAATATTTATATTGTCAACCATCTGCGAAGACTGGCCCAAAAATGGTGAAACAACCATGCCATATCGTATCACTTGTGGGTGATAATCGTATCAGACACACTTCAATAAAAGATAAGACCGATGGGAATACACTGGTAATAACCTTTATAAAAAACTAACATTCATTTGGTGCCTGACGAGTCAGCAATTTTTTCGGCTAATCACCTCTGAAGTTATAAAGTTCATTTCGACCAGCGGGCTAGGACCACCGATCGAATGCCCCTTAGAAATATACTACAAAGTAATCATAACAAGCAGAGAGCAATGAAACAACAACGCCCCTTGAATGAATGATGGAGCCCAGAAATGGTACATACTCGTAGATGGGTCGAAATCTGGAAACAAAGTAGGAGCTGGTGTAATAAGACGAAAATGTACGAGGGTGGTCCGATAAGTATTTATCCTCACCGCCAGATGGCACCATTATCGCAAGAGCAACTTACTATCGTGTAGTACATTCTAGTAGACTGCTACTGTCGATTTCAGCCGGTTCGGACTCGTAGTTTTGTTTTGACCACGTGTGGAAGAGGGAGTGTCCCCGGATTTTAAAAAAATGGAAAAAGAGCAATATCGGTCGGTGACTCGATTCTTGTTTTTGGAAGGGAAATCGCGCAGCGAAATCAAAGAGCGTTTCTATGCTGTGTACAGTGATTCTTCTCCTTCGATAGCGACCATCAAAAATTGGTTTAACGAGTTTCAACGTGATCGCACGTCGGTTTTTGATGAGCCACGTCCAGGGCTACCAAGGAGGATAACGTGACAAAAATCTACGATCTCATATTGGCAGACCGCCGATTGAAGGTGCGCGAGATAGCTGAGACAGTAGGCATTGCAAAAGATCGCGTGGGTCATATCCTGCATGAAATTTTGGGCATGAGAAAGCTGTCAGCGCGATGGGTGCCGCGTTTGCTCACTCCGTACAACAAGCGCAACCATGAGACCACTTCAGACCAGTGTTTGAAGCTGTTTAAGCGCAATCCGAAGGAGTTTCTGCCTCGTTTCGTGACAGTCGACGAAACATGGATCCACTGGTACACACCAGAGATTAAGGAACAGTCGAAACAGTGGACTTCACCCGGCGAACGTGCTCCGAAGAAGGCGAAGACTGTCCCATCGGCCGGAAGTTGATGGCCACCGTTTTCTGGGATTCACAAGGTGTGATCCACATCGACTACCTGGAGAAGGGCAAAACGGTCACAGGGCTGTACTTCTTCTTTTCCTTTTTATCCCGGCGTCGTTATGGTCAGAAGTGTAGGACCATAACCTTCCCACTTAACTGCATTCCTACTGGTCCGCTTGTGGGGTCCGCCGGTTTGACCTCAGAAAGTAGCGGCAGGCTTCCCGGTTTGGGATTACTTCATCGCTGAGGCCAATCAAATGCTGGTGTTTTTGCATTTGTTTGCACCAATTGTTTTTCGGCCTGCCTTTTTTGCGTGTTGAAATTGGAATGTTGATTGATAACGCCTTTTGGACGGGGTTCAAAGGATCTCTCCTTTGAACATGGCAATACCAACTGAGTCGGTCGCGCTCTATATTTCTTGTGATGGTTTCTTTTACGTGGAGGCTTCCTCGGATCTTTGAACTTCTAATTCTGTCACGCTTTGTTACTCCCGCTGTCATGCGAAGCATCTTCATCTCAGTTGCCGTTAATTTGCTCTCATACTTTTTGTGCATTGTCCAGCATTGTGAACCGTATGTGAGCGCCGGACGTACAACTGAAGTGTAGAGCCTTCCTTTCAGCTTAGGGGGCATTTTTCGATCACAGAAGATGGCGGAGTTTTCCCGCCACTTCATCCACCCTACGCTTACGCGATGTTTGATGTCGTCATCACAAGTTGCTTCTCTATTAATCATAGATCCCAGATATTTAAACTTTTCACACTTGGGAAGCACTTTTCCATTCAAGTAAATGTCTGGAATAGGCTGATGAGGGTCAGAGAACGGGCAGCACAGATACTCTGTCTTCTTTGAACTAATACGATACCCGTGTCCCTCAAAAATGTCCACCCACACATCAAGTGCTCGTTGTAGGGACGCCTGATCATCACTTATAATGGCTCCATCGTCAGCAAAGAATAGCTGGTGCACATTGGGGTCCGTCACTTTTCCTTCAAGCAAGCAATCAAGGACTGCTATAAAAAGCAGTGGGCTGAGGACGCTCCCTTGGTGTACACCGACTTTGATTGCGAACTCTTCGGTGACTCCTGCGGTGCATCTTACTCTTGTCGTTGCTCTCTCGTACATGTCCATAATTACTCGCACGTAGGTTTCTGGAACTCCTTTTTGTCTTAGCGCTACCCATAAAAGATCTCTTGGTTGCCGGTCAAAGGCCTTCTCGAAATCAACCAGCACCATATGCAAGTCCTTTGAAGAATCACGATGCTTTTCCATCATGATCCTTATACTTTGGATTGCATCTGTTGTTGATTTACCCGAGACAAACCCGCACTGGTCATCAGATAGACGTATTATTTTCCGCAGTCGGCTATCTAATACCCGTTCAACGATCTTCATGGTGTGCGACATCAGCTTGACAGAACGGTAGTTATCACAATTTCGCGTATCACCCTTTCCTTTGTGCAATGGAAGAAGATAGCTTTCCCTCCATTGATTAGGCATAGTGTCGCCTCTCATAAGTTTAGAGATAATAACCATGAGCCATCTAGACCCGATGTCTCCCATCTTTTTCCAGAACTCAGAGGGTATCCCGTCCGGCCCAACAGCTTTTCTTTTCTTGGAGTTTTTAACCGCGTACCGAACTTCTTCGACTGTGATGTCGGGTATTTCGGCATGATTCGGGGCGGCTCTTGGAAAGTACACTCGGGGAAACTGTTCGTTCAGAAGTTCCTCGCAATACTGTCGCCATCTGTGGAGAATTTTTTCGTCTTCCACAAGGAGTTGGCCTTCAGCATTGTTAATAAACTTTGGGAAACGAATCTCCTGAGCATTTCTTCTTCTCTGGGCGGCTATCTTAAAGATATTTGCTCCTTTGTTCAAATTGTTTTGTCGAAGCTCCTGGGTAGCCTGGTTCCTGTCAGACGCGGAAGACGATATTTCTTCCAACTCCTGATAGAGGCCTTCCATGCTTTTCGCTTTGAATTCGGCGCATTTTTTCTTCGCGATACCTTTGCAACATCTATATACCTTTTCACGGCGAGCTTTTTCCTCTCTATTAGTAGAAGAGCACTTTGACCAAGCTTGGAAAGCCATTTTCTTTTCGTGTATCACTGCTTTGGCTTCGTCTGTCCACCACCAGGTTTCTTTTGCGTGTTGGCAGGGGCCTTTAGATGTTCCGAGCAGTGATTTGGCTTTCTCCAGGCCAGATTGTTGTAGGGAATCCCACATGTCTTGTGCTCTGCACTCCTCATTACCGACCTCATCGATAATGGAAGAGAGGTAGTTTTCCATGATGGTAATAAAAGCTTCGCCTTTTCCTTTATCCAGCTTATACCACTTGATTCTCTCAGACACCTTCGTTTGCTGCTTTGACTTCTTTCTCGCATCCATAAAAAATCAGTCAGGAGGAGACGGTGTTGAGGGGCGATCGCGTCTCCCAGGATCACTTTGCAATCTTTAGCTCGTGGCTTCATGCAACTGGATACCAAATGATAGTCTATTTGAGTTTCATTTCCGCCGCTGCTATAAGTGATCAGGTGCCGGCTTTGTTTGACGAACATGGTATTTAGCACTATAAGACCGTACGACTTGCACATGTTTAGGATATCTTCACCTGAAGAGTTCCTGGTGCCGTATCCCAGCCCTCCGTGGTAGCCTTCATAGTCTTCGCTTGTCTTCCCGACATGTCCGTTTAAATCTCCCCCAACAAACAAAAGCTCTTCCTTTGGGATGATTTTGACAAGGTTGTGGAAATCTAGCCAGAATGCATCTTTTTCTTTTTGTTCGCATCCTACTTGAGGGGCATATGCGCTTACGATGTTCCACACCTCACCATGCATCACCAATTTGAGAGCCATCAAACGGTCACTGGACTTTGAAATGGTTAAGACGTTGCCAAGTAACTCTGCCGCAAGGATGATGGCGATTCCGTTTTTCCTTGTTCCAATCCATAGTAAAACATCTTGTAGGCTTTTGTTTTAACGTCCAAGAAACGTGCCCGATTACCGGTGTTTCGCCATTTCGTCTCTTGTACGCACAGGATGTCTACTCGCCTTCTAACCATCATTTCTTCAAGCTCATAGCTGCGCCCACTCATGCTTCCAACGTTCCAACTCGCGACTCTTCAATGTGGCTTACGCCGTTGCATTACTTTGCTATCCCCCGGAAATCCTATAGCTCTGACCCGAGCATTGCTGCTCGTCCCAGGATCACGACCATTAGTAGTGCCTGGCGGGGTAGTGCTTTTCCTTTTAGCGTTCTTTTCCATAATGCTACGGTTTGACCGTTTTCATTCTTCCCTTCCTTTTTGACACGGGCATGCTCCAGATTTTTTATTTTTTTATTTTTTGATTGATCTTACTCTTACAACACCGGTGATCTCCAGTCGTGTCAACCCACTGATTTGCATGCACACTTGTGGGGCAGTTTAATGGTGGTATATGTGTCCCTAGGCTCACCTTGGTGTTTTCTAAATTGCCTAGATGTGCGTTTTGTTTACCTTTGTTTAGTCGCCTTTTACGACAAGCGATAGGTATCGCTGCAGGGATATTCTTAACCCGTCCCTGCACGAGTAGGTCACAGGGCTGTACTATGCCAAATTATTGGGCCGATTCGACGCCGAATGGAAGAAAAAACGGTCCCACTTGGCGAAGAAAAAAGTGCTCTTCCGCCATGATAACGCACCGGCTCACACTTCCGCCCTCGCCACGGCCAAATTGGACGAATCGGGCTACGAACCGCTGCCCCATCCAACATATTCTCCAGATTCGGCTCCGTGCGACTTGTTTCCAAACTTGAAAAAGTCACTCGCCGGGCAGAAATTTCAGTCGAATGAGGAGATCATCACCGCCACGGAGGCCTACTTTGCAGACCTCGAGAAAACGTATTTTTCAAACCAGTTAAAGAAGTTGGAGCATCGCTGGGTCAAGTGTATCGAGCTAAAAGGAGACTTTATTGAAAAATAAATCGCCATTTCTCCAAAATCTTTGTTTTTCTTTTGTAGGCTAAGTACTTACCGGACCACAGATTAAAGTTGATCTGGGTGCCAGATCATGAAAACCATGAAAGGCTAACATACAAGCCAAGAAAGGTGCTCAGATACCTTTTACGGGGCCATCCCCCCTTTATGATTTTGACAATTCAGACATTATCCTACACTTGCACAAATGGATCATTAAATAAAAGAACCAATTCTGGAAGACAGAAGGGTATTAAGCACTCAAAAACGTTCATGGAACAGAATCACAATCCTAAACGTGCCAAAGAAGCTCTAGAACTTAATAAAGCCGACCTAAGAGTGCTATGTGAGGCACTAACAGGACACGGGGCATGCATGCCTTTATAAAATGGGTCTCAGCAGCACAGAAATCTGTAGGCGATGTGTACAGGCTAAGGAAACTATGGAACACTTACTGACCAAGCCTTGCCCGAGAAAGCTTCAAAATGATAAGCAAAACAACCATAACAGGGAAAGACTTCTAGAAAATCCTATCTAGAGAAGTTATAACATTTTTGAAGGCAGCACTCAAACCCTAGACCAGAGAAGGGGGTAAAATAGATATTTTTGGTCGCAGTACTAGTGTCTTCATGTGACACACCCCGAGTTCTTCAGTTCAATTAAAATGGTCCCTATTCTCAAGACCCATAAGGACGAAAAAACGGCATAAATGAAATACTGGGTCTTATCCAGTATGTCATGTCTGGCATAAACAGAGTTTGTCTGCAAGGTGATGTTCTGCTCCGTTGATAAAGGGCTTTTCGATTAGTGCAGATAGATTTTGGCGGCCATGTTGTTTTGGCGAAGTCTGTGAAATCTGTTGTTAATTATTCAGTTACTGATGCCAAATCACTATGGCAGGTTACACGATTGAGCAGCACGTCCAAATAATAAAGCCCTATTATCAAAATAACTGTTCGTTAGTGCAAACGTTGGACGCGTTGTGTTCATTTTACGGTAGACGTGATAGCCAGATTTGAGACTACCGGTTCGGTAATCAATCAGCCAACATTCGTACGTCAAAGGAACTCAAGATCGACCGAGAACTTCGTAAAGAGTATGGCAGTTGATTTCCCGACGTGCACAAGAACTCACCCTTTCGCAAACTTCAACTTGCCGGATTTTACGTCGGGACTTGGGCATACACCGGAAAAAGATCCAACCCAGGAGCTCAATGGTCATGGCCATAGACAACGTCATTTACTCGCTGACCGGGCTTCAGAGCGTTTGGAGGAGGTCCCCAATTTTGGACGAAAATCAATTCAACGACGAGGCGGATTTTTGAATGAATGGCTGTGTAAACAAGCACTGTTACCGTATATGGGAAGACAACAACCCTCACGAGGTTCATCAGGTGACAATGCATGCCAAAAAGTTACCGTTTAATGTGGATTTTTGGGCGGCGGCGTCATTTGTCCGTACTTTTTTCGAAAAGGACATTAGTGAGGTCGTCACCCTCAATGGCGAGTGCTACAGAACGATGATAACCATTTTTTTATGACCCAAATTGAACCATATATAGGTAGATCTAGACAACATGTGGAATAGCGCTATCTACCACAGAGTATAGACAACGACTGACATTCTGCATAAACGATTTGAGGGTAAGGTTACCTCACGCAGAGGTGACGTGAATTGGCCATCAAGGTCGTGCGATTTGTCCCGCTAGACTTTTTCTTGTCGGTTTTCCTAAAGGCGCAGGTCTATACGAATAAACTACAACCGATCGATGCCATTAAGGTGAACATAATACAGGCCGTCGTTCAAATTCAGCCCGATATAGGCGGAAGAATCAATGAAAATTGGACCACTCAGATCGCTGCCACCGTAAGAAGCCGATGCGGGCATTTGAATGATATCATATTCCATACATAATGGCATACATGAACCTTTCAAATTAACATCTTATTCCATTTTAACATCTACCCGCCCTTATGGTGCATGGTCCAGCCCTACGTGGATGATGTTGCCGGAGAAAAAAAAAAACGTTTTTGGTTTCAACCCGTCTTCCCAACTAACATCTTCTCATTTGATTTCCTTGAAGATAAAGGCAAGAGACCGGTGTGCATATGGCGCCCTGACACCTCCAATTTCTTTGTTCTTTATTACACAATTGCGTTTCGAATAAAACGGAGTGGATATCTCAATTTATTGATTTGCCATTTAAAAAAACCACATGTAACCTCGTTGACAGCTGACAGCAGAGTGGAAAACCAGTTTGACTTGAAATTAACCATAGACATGTTTAACAACATGTTTACACGTTCCACACTAGCTTCTGATATAGACATCCTCACAAAACTATTTGCACAAGATTCTTCTTCTTTTCCTTTTTATCCCGGCGTCGTTATGGTCAGAAGTGTAGGACCATAACCTTCCCACTTAACTGCATTCCTACTGGTCCGCTTGTGGGGTCCGCCGGTTTAACCTCAGAAAGTAGCGGCAGGCTTCCCGGTTTGGGATTACTTCATCGCTGAGGCCAATCAAATGCTGGTGTTTTTGCATTTGTTTGCACCAATTGTTTTTGGGCCTGCCTTTTTTGCGTGTTGAAATTGGAATGTTGATTGATAACGCCTTTTGGACGGGGTTCAAAGGATCTCTCCTTTGAACATGGCAATATCAACTGAGTCGGTCGCGCTCTATATTTCTTGTGATGGTTTCTTTTACGTGGAGGCTTCCTCGGATCTTTGAACTTCTAATTCTGTCACGCTTTGTTACTCCCGCTGTCATGCGAAGCATCTTCATCTCAGTTGCCGTTAATTTCCTCTCATACTTTTTGTGCATTGTCCAGCATTGTGAACCGTATGTGAGCGCCGGACGGACAACTGAAGTGTAGAGCCTTCCTTTCAGCTTAGGGGGCATTTTTCGATCACAGAAGATGGCGGAGTTTTCCCGACACTTCACCCACCCTACGCTTACGCGATGTTTGATGTCGTCATCACAAGTTGCTTCTCTATTAATCATAGATCCCAGATCTTTAAACTTTTCACACTTGGGAAGCACTCTTCCATTCAAGTAAATGTCTGGAATATGCTGATGAGGGTCAGAGAACGGGCAGCACAGATACTCTGTCTTCTTTGAACTAATACGATACCCGTGTCCCTCAAAAATGTCCACCCACACATCAAGTGCTCGTTGTAGGGACGCCTGATCATCACTTATAATGGCCCCATCGTCAGCAAAGAATAGCTGGTGCACATTGGGGTCCGTCACTTTTCCTTCAAGCAAGCAATCAAGGACTGCTATAAAAAGCAGTGGGCTGAGGACGCTCCCTTGGTGTCCACCGACTTTGATTGCGAACTCTTCGGTGACTCCTGCGGTGCATCTTACTCTTGTCGTTGCTCTCTCGTACATGTCCATAATCACTCGCACGTAGGTTTCTGGAACTCCTTTTTGTTTACCCATAAAAGATCTCTTGGTTGCCGGTCAAAGGCCTTCTCGAAATCAACCAACACCATATGCAAGTCCTTTGAAGAATCACGATGCTTTTCCATCATGATCCTTATACTTTGGATTGCATCTGTTGTTGATTTACCCGAGTAAAACAAGCACTGGTCATCAGATAGTCGTATTATTTTCCGCAGTCGGCTATCTAATACCCGTTCAACGATCTTCATGGTGTGCGACATCAGCTTGACAGAACGGTAGTTATCACAATTTCGCGTATCACCCTTTCCTTTGTGCAATGGAAGAAGATAGCTTTCCCTCCATTGATTAGGCATAGTGTCGCCTCTCATAAGTTTAGAGATAAGAACCATGAGCCATCTAAACCCGATGTCTCCCATCTTTTTCCAGAACTCAGAGGGTATCCCGTCCGGCCCAACAGCTTTTCTTTTCTTGGAGTTTTTAACCGCGTACCGAACTTCTTCGACTGTGATGTCGGGTATTTCGGCATGATTCGGGGCGGCTCTTGGAAAGTACACTCGTGGAAACTGTTCGTTCAGAAGTTCCTCGCAATACTGTCGCCATCTGTGGAGAATTTTTTCGTCTTCCACAAGGAGTTGGCCTTCAGCATTGTTAATAAACTTTGGGAAACGAATCTCCTGAGCATTTCTTCTTCTCTGGGCGGCTATCTTAAAGATATTTGCTCCTTTGTTCAAATTGTTTTGTCGCAGCTCCTGGGTAGCCTGGTTCCTGTCAGACGCGGAAGACGATATTTCTTCCAACTCCTGATAGAGGCCTTCCATGCTTTTCGTTTTGAATTCGGCGCATTTTTTCTTCGCGATACCTTTGCAACATCTATATACCTCTATATATATATATTAGTAGAAGAGCACTTTGACCAAGCTTGGAAAGCCATTTTCTTTGGCTTCGTCTGTCCACCACCAGGTTTCTTTTGCGTGTTGGCAGGGGCCTTTAGATGTTCCGAGCATTGATTTGGCTTTCTCCAGGCCAGATTGTTGTAGGAAAGCCCACATGTCTTGTGCCCTGCACTCCTCATTACCGACCTCATCGATAATGGAAGAGAGGTAGTTTTCCATGATGGTAATAAAAGCTTCGCCTTTTCCTTTATCCAGCTTATACCACTTGATTCTCTCAGACACCTTCGTTTGCTGCTTTGACTTCTTTCTCGCATCCATAAAAAATCAGTCAGGAGGAGACGGTGTTGAGGGGCGATCGCGTCTCCCAGGATCACTTTGCAATCTTTAGCTCGTGGCTTCATGCAACTGGATACCAAATGATAGTCTATTTGAGTTTCATTTCCGCCGCTGCTATAAGTGATCAGGTGCCGGCTTTGTTTGACGAACATGGTATTTAGCACTATAAGACCGTACGACTTGCACATGTTTAGGATATCTTCACCTGAAGAGTTCCTGGTGCCGTATCCCAGCCCTCCGTGGTAGCCTTCATAGTCTTCGCTTGTCTTCCCGACATGTCCGTTTAAATCTCCCCCAACAAACAAAAGCTCTTCCTTTGGGATGATTTTGACAAGGTTGTGGAAATCTAGCCAGAATGCATCTTTTTCTTTTTGTTCGCATCCTACTTGAGGGGCATATGCGCTTACGATGTTCCACACCTCACCATGCATCACCAATTTGAGAGCCATCAAACGGTCACTGGACTTTGAAATGGCCAAGACGTTGCCAAGTAACTCTGCCGCAAGGATGATGGCGATTCCGTTTTTTCCTTGTTCCAATCCATCTAAAACATCTTGTAGGCTTTTGTTTTAACGTCCAAGAAACGTGCCCGATTACCGGTGTTTCGCCATTTCGTCTCTTGTACGCACAGGATGCCTACTCGCCTTCTAACCATAATTTCTTCAAGCTCATAGCTGCGCCCACTCATGCTTCCAATGTTCCAACTCGCGACTCTTAAATGTGGCTTACGCCGTTGCATTACTTTGCTATCCCCCGGAAATCCTATAGCTCTGACCCGAGCATTGCTGCTCGTCCCAGGATCACGACCATTAGTAGTGCCTGGCGGGGTAGTGCTTTTCCTTTTAGCGTTCTTTTCCATAATGCTACGGTTTGACCGTTTTCTTTCTTCCCTTCCTTTTTGACACGGGCATGCTCCAGATTTTGTATATTATTTTTTTTTTGATTGATCTTACTCAAAAATTATTTGCACAAGATATCGTTGGAAAAAATCAGCAAACTTCCATTAGCTTCATCGTGAAAAGTTAATTCAAAATCCTCAAATTTGGCTTCAATTAAATGTAACACAAAATAATTTGCACAGAAATAAAAATAAGAAACTCGAAAGCACACTATGGACAAGTGTTGTGCAAAGTGCAAACATTTGGGCTTAAAAGTTTTTATCTTCGGTATGCAGCTCTTTGAGCTAATAACTCGATTTTGAATGTTTTTTTTCTTTCAAACCCGACACAGTTGTTCAATGGGCTTGCGTCGAGTGACTGTGGAGGCGTTTTGAACTGCAAGACATAATTCTACGGTCGAAACGCATTTTCATGACGGCTTTGCTGGATTTTTTTTTTTAGGATGTTAACCTAGTCATATCGGTCATTTTAGAGTCAATAAACTCCATTTGACCAATCCCCATATGATGGCAATACCACTACCATGTTTAACCGTCGCTTGAAGGTCAGCTCAGTTGATTCTCGCCAAATCTCTTGTTTCCCGTCATTGTCAAAAAAGTTTAACTTGCTTTCGTCACTAAAAATACATACCCTTTCCTTAATCCTAATATTTTCTCCTTGTTAACTTTGGAAATAAATGATTTGCGATGTTCAACTCCGGCATTAAAATTATATGACCTTAAAACCTGCCATATTATTTCCACAGGGATTGTTTTTTCTTGATTCCTGACATTCCTGCAGTCAATATTGATTGTTTGATTGTCTTGACAATATGCCTCTCATTTATCTTGAATATTTTCCCTACCTTTCTTTTTTTCTAAACAGTCCCCATTTCTGAACTTATGGACAACATGTAGGATTTTCCAACATACATTTTTGTTGAATCTCTGTGTCGGGCCAAGAACTTTCTCCTTACTATACTACGTACTATAAATTCGGCTGCAAAGTCTTTTTGAGAATAATGTTAGGAGGATGTGTATTGGCGTTACAACCATTGAAGGACCAGAGCCGAAGGTTATCTTCATTACCTACGTTATTTGTAATTCATTTCTACACAGAGATGAAAAGAACCTACCCCGAATGGCCTGTTTTAGGCCAGTATACACTAGAGAGAGCTTTGTCTGAAAAAATCCGTATACAACCCTTGGAATTATACGATTCCCGTTACTTTTTGAACAAACCTACTGGGGGCCTGAGTTCATGGGCATTCACAATCATTTCTGAAATGAATGTCTTTTTCTGTTTTTAAAAGGAAAAAAAATACTATAAGCCCTAGGACGAAAGTGGCACTTGCTGTGGCACTTACTGTGCCAACCCCCATCACCCAGAGCACTCCTGTTCTAGCATTTGGTTCCTTGTGGAATATGATCATACCTGCTCCACCATTTTTTTGTTTGTCATTACAAAGAAAACAAAACAAAACAGAAATAACAGCTCCACGACATATGTATAGGTACAATAACATATCACCTCCTCGAGCTGTGTACCACTGCCAAGGATGCCTATCCTCTCACTTTCTCTCTTAATATCATTTTATTATGTTGTGTTCGTCATTTACGATAAATTTATCGTTCGTGATGGCAATAATCGCGGCCATAAAATTGGTCCGGAGTCTATATTCGTCGTAAAGCTCACCAACCCCTAACGCGGGGCTCTGCTTTGGATATTTTTATTATGAGGTACACATGGGATGCAATGATACCTAAAATCCGGTTACACAAATCGTGGAGTCAGACTAAAAACCACGAACGATCTTGATAGAGTACGAAAACGTTGGACTAAATTTTTCATATAGCAAAGATATTCGCAAATCGAATGACCATGCATTATATTGTGAAAGAAGGAAGCTGCGCACGCAACTGTGCTTAATGCTCCATCACTTCTAGAGAATAGTTCGCGAATTCCGGATTTGCTTGAACAAAGTCAGAAGGCTAAATTTAATGAGTTTTGTTTATGTCTCATATGTACGAGCTAGACGAAATAGACTTAAAGAATAATTGCTCAAGACCTGAATCCGCTTTAAGTTTGCTACATGTTTCGTTGGTTCCTCTGTCAATGACTGGGCCTTTCAAGCACATAGCTGTATTTTTTATAATATTTTTATAGGGTCTGATGGTGTTTGTCACACAACCTGGACGTGGTGCAGATGGTTTGTGTCGAAGATGTTCGTTCACCACTCTCCGGGGGTGGTTGTCCTAGATAGGATTCGAGAGATTCGACCGATATATAACGTTGGTTGTAGTTCACAGTAACTTTTTTTGTTTGCATGTCATTGTTATATTGGAAATGCAGATGGCCGATCTGTCATGGGTTGACGAATCAGATAAGGCCTGATATCTATAACAACTGTGGGGCTGGTAGAATTGTTTGCAGAAATCTTACTAGCACCGCATGCTTAGTACTTCAATGTGCTTGGCATCAGTGAGACGAGCGCCTTTGCTATATTTGGTGAGGACGATAAGGCGCTAAATTTCTTCTGTGAGCGATATCGAAATTGAAGTCGGGAGTTGAACGAAAAGTCACAAAATAGGCAAAGCTCTTCCAAGCAGCCATCGGCAAATTACGGTCAAAGGGAATCTGAATCTCAGCATTAGTTACCAGAACCACAAAAATGACAGGGACGTGTATCTTAGGGGGTGGTAGTGGGGCAATGGTAATCATCACCGACTGCTGAGGTTGTGAATGAGAGATGATCAAAAAAATGCGAAGACATAACACTCGCAGCATAAGATCACTTCAAGATTCATACTCTGTGTGTGCATTTCGATTATGACACCTTAATGACGTGGAAATAAAAAAAAAGTTACTGTGAACTACAACCAACGCGACAAATTCAGTCGAATCTTTCGAATCCTATCTAGGACAACCATCTCCGGAGAGTAATGGACGAACATATTCGACACAAACCATCTGCACCACGTCCAGGTTGTGGGACAAATACCATAAGAGCGTAATTCTTGGACCTGCGCGAACCGTATACAAAATATCTTATTTTATATTCCTGACAAACTCGTCAAGTTCTAAACTCCTCATCTCGAAGGAGCAGGACTATCGCAATGCATATTTCTTAGAATTCGGATATCATCATTGCAGCTGTAGCTGTAGTAGTTGCGGCATAGTAAGGTCATATTTAGGACAAGACACCTTGAAGTTTCTGCATAGAAAGCCTTCGTAATTTTTTTTTGACAATAGAAGGCAGGACATGCAAATAGAGTAAGGTACGACTACTAGAGCTTAACGCAATAGTAGTGCCGAGCCACACCTAGAAAACTCGTCTCATTTTTCATGGCCCTTCTCGTGTCTTGGGAACCAGCTCATTGTCATGTGCCTGAGAGGTGTCTATGTACTCTGCTAGTTCACATTTGAATCCAAGTATGGAATTCGATCTGGTGCATATGACCAGTGCGAGCACGTTAACAGCAATCGATTCTTTGTAACCAATTTTCAACACTCTTACCCAGATATTACCCGGAACATTGGCAATTTTGCGTTCGATATCGTTCCTACAACTATATTGGCTTGTTGAACCCCAAAAAGGAAAATGTAATTTTCATCGATGAAAAAATACGGTCTAAGCACGCCTCCGGCACAAAACCCATACCACTCGGTGACTTGTTTTGGATGCAAGGGGGTCTTATGCACATGTAGGCTTATGCTGTCCAAAAACTCATATTTTGCTTATAGACAAAGGCGTGAAGACAAAAACGGATTTCATGGCTGAGGCTGATCGGAGAATTTTCGGTGCTTCTAATGATCGAGAGGCTTTATTTCTTCAGTTAATTAGACCTCATAAGGCTGTTAGCCAAGATCTTTACGCAAACTTCGCCACAAATGTACTGAGAGACTCCCAATTCCTGTGAACAATGGAATCGACTGATTGGACTCACTTTGAGCTGAAGCACTTGTAGCTGCAATATTTTCGGTACTCCGACCGGTGCGTTGTCTCGCTGGCATAGGAATATTCATTAGTAAATATGTTGACTTGAATTTATCCACCATAGAGAGCACAGCCTGCCTGGCGGGACGATTATTACGACAGAAAATTGGAGTAAACGCTTGTTATATTTCGACCACCGAATCAGAATTTTGATTTTAATTTTTAAATAATTTCCTAATCTCTGTCGTGAGTAATCTTTACCATGATAAAAATACAAACCTTAACTGACGTTTTGATATTAACAGAATATAAACAAAGTTTAAAGGTGGGTTTTTATAAAAATTTAAAATTACCATGTCCTTATTGGAAACCCATGTTGATCAAAAAACCCGTAGGAGGTATGTCCAAACATAGTGGTTTTATTTATTCACCTACATCCCTGTTATCGCCTTCGGAATGGTCCTAATGAAAAGTTGTACTACATATTTATGGCAGGCTTTCTTACTATTTTGAACCGAAAACCCGGTACTACGGAAAATCGCCGGTACTTTTTGAACACAGCTAAAAAGGAATTTTGCTAGAAATATTTGATCTGCCGATATGCGGACATGGCGCCACTAACTGAGTTATAGTGCCCCCCAAAAACCATTCATGATTTGAGCGTGAACATATGCCGTGTTTGACGCGTGACAAGACAGTGATTAACGAGATATTATCTCGCGCACATGAACGAAACTCCATAAACAGAAACAAATGATTTATGCCGCTCCAGCTCAAAAAGTTACAAATTTTCGTTTTATGTATTTTTTTTTCGAAAAAAATAGGTCAAAAATGTATCCTGTGGGGTTCTGTGATTTTTGTTTTTAGTCTAAAAGACGGATTGTGAATTATGATTGCGGCATCAAGGCATGGGCGTTGATTCATCATTTACACAATCGCGCTCCATATTAATGATCACACATTTGAATCCATTTGTTTCCCCGAATTCACGAGCGGATTCATGGAAATGATTCACGAAACTCTTACGTGTGATTTAAAAATAAAAGAAAAGCCAAGACGTGAATACAGTTTCTCATAGCTTTGACAGCGATGGGATTGCGACTGTCGTTTCCATATGGTTCTACAATTTTCTTTGACTACATTGGGTTTAATTTATTTTGTATTTCACTTTCAAGGCCGTCATCTTCAATTCAAATAAAAATGTCTTCAAATTGAACTTAAATGCTGACACCTTAGCAAAGCATTTTTTACTATCCAGAGCTAGCGTAAGACGCTTATATTGCAAACGGTCAGTTTTTCTACCGGAAATGTGGAATAGAATAGAATTTTGTTCGTTTTTTTGTTGTCATCGAACGGTGTGGACTGACGCAAATGTTTTATTTTCGGACGCAGGTGACGGTGACAGTTAATTACGGTGACGATGGAATAGAAATGGTGCAATTGTCCAACAGACATTTTTATTTTAAGAAAACTTAATATTTAGATTAGGAAGATAACGAATTTATTTTTTTCTTGTGTTTTGAGTGGACCACTTCTATGTTTATAAACAGATGATGATGGGCCGAAAGGCTTGCTTCTAGAATTCTATGTGTAAGCTTATGGCAGCTGTCAGTCTTGGGGCGACTGTTTATTGATTTTCACGTAAATAATTAATCAATGTTTGTTGTTAGTTCATTTGTGTTTATATTTTTAATGGCACGTCTGAACTTTTTTATCATCCAAAGCACATGTATGAAGAAACTTTTTAATTATGTTCCGAATCTTGTTGTAAGAAAGATAATTTTTCGTGATACGAAAACTAGGGGAGCAGTGACACGTGGGTGTGTTTTCATTTCCACAACTAACCGGAAGGAAAATAAATTACGAAAGCGAATCATAGAGAGAAGGTATAGAAGTCTTCAAAAGCAGGCAGAAGAGAATCTAGATAATTCATTATATGAGCCACTGGCAAGGGATATTAATTTTAGACTTACAAGCATAATAGGATTATATCAAAGGACCAAGAATGGGAAACCTGTAAGGAGTGGTAACTCTTTTCGTTCACTTTCACCAAGGAGTGGCATGTAGATGGAATAGTTTTGATGACTTGGAAATTGTTGGGGATTAACATTATTAAACATTAAAGTAGCAAATAATATACTTCGAAATAGCTACAGTCATTTCACCTAAAATTTAAAAAATTATCCAACAAGAGGCATCGTTCTGGATTTCGTCCCATATTCAACATTGCGATGAAAAAGGTTTCGCAAGGTTCATACTGTATTTGATCATCACCAGGCCTTCTAGCCCAGCTTTAGTAATATGTTGAACGTCTCGTACAGGTTAGTCATGTAAACACACCTAATCACACCTAATCACACACAGGTTCGTCCATTTCGAGACGATCACAGAATCACGATCGCACTGATCATGTTCATAACCATTATGCGTCGACTTTTAAATAATGATTTTAGCCTCTATACTGAAAAAGTTTTTAAGCCTTAGATGCAGTCATTATCTGTTGCGTGTGTCCTCGAGGTTGGAAGCAAAGAATCTTCGAGTCGGAGCAAAGGCGTACAGTCGCTCTTCCTGGAATAATTTGTGTCTCTTGGCCAGTGAGTCTTTTAAGGATCTCAACGAATGACGTTCACAGAACACGGCAGAGAAGATTTTGTAAGCAAGGTGGTGTCATTGGGCCATTTTTTTTTTTGTTTTTAGAAAATGATGCTGGGACGAGTTTATATGATTGGGTTGCGTTACCGAACCAAGTTGACTAGAAAATGGTGATATGGACGTGGACAACATTTATTTTTAGTATCGAGATGCCCCATCTTGATAAAACAATGACTCCATTGCTCTGAAGACTTGAGGAAAAAAATAATAATACCGGACGGCGAGGCATGATACTATTCACGCTGCGTCAAAACTGATTTCCGACATTCAGTGCAATAAGGCGAAAAACCAATTCTTGTCTGGTCGACTTTGAAAAGGCCTTTAACATCGTATGGTTAGAAGTTCTATTCTGCAAGATCACCAGGCTTGGCAAGCCAAATCATCTTCGATACATGGTTAACGTAATGACTATGGAATATATGTTTGTGACAAGATTATTCCGAGCAAGATCTTTGATATTAAATACGGTTTACAACAAGGAGTAGTTAACTCTTCGATATTGTTTAATATCTACACAAACCAGATCAGGTTCGAAAATTGAGGTCATCAATGCAATGCTGCAGTGTGAATTCGATCATATTAAGAGGTATTGCCATGATTGCAAATTAACTTCCAAAAGTTGGAAATAATTCAGTTTAGGACTCTGATATATAGGACCTCAAGGGATACCAGAAAGAACTTCGCGATCATTGGACAACATGGACGACGATTAGCGGCAAGAAACGCTTGACTTGATTAGTATCTATATTTCAATAGACATATAGACGCTTGTCTTGCTAGAGCTAAAAAGGCCTTATGTATGACTAAAAAATTTGTTTGACAGCAGTCAACTTGACTAATAATGCCCATCATCGCGTATGGTTGTCCGGTGAAGTTTAATGGAGCGCCATCCTCCATGAAAAAGATTCGTGTGTTCGAGAGGCCCTGCCTTTGAGTCTGCCTTAGAACGAATAGGACGCAAGAGTCCCAGTCCACTAAGTACAAGGTGGCGCAAAATCAATCACCCTATCGGAAGATGTTATAATTTTTGTAAATGGCGTGGTACGTAAATCATGTTTCACATTTGTGAACAAGACAGCTGCATCATACAAACAGACAAGCAATAGAGCTCTATACTTCGCTAGAGCGTGGAATAATTGTGTCGATTTTTTTGACCAATAATCAGTCGGTGGTGTAAGCGCAGCGTGAATTTCGACGTCGATTTCCTAATCGTGTCGCACCAACTGGGCAAACATTCCGGCGCTTAGCTACTGGACTCGAACAGACTAGAATCACAGGAAATCATGCAGGGCGTGGTCGCCACCCACGCATCACCCTACAGCGAATTTTAGTGAAAGACTAACTCCCGTACAAAGGGCAAACAGTGCATCAGATAATGCCCGCCGACCGTCAGTCGCGTGCGAATTACTGTCAAGCCATCCTTAATCTCAACAACGAAGAGGACGATTTTGTGTTGAAAATCAAGATATTCGCAAGCAAGATATTCGTTTTTGGGGTACTGAAAATCCGCGTGTGACATTGTGTAGTGCGGCGTTCACGCGGGAGGAGTGATTGGGCCGTATTTTTTTCAGGACGCCATCGGCAATACGGTCACTGTTACAGGGCCATGATAAACGACTTCTTACTGCCGGAATTGGACGTGCGGGGCTTGGTGAACATGTGGTTTCAACAAGATGATGCGACAAACAACACGAGCCACAATGGATATTGTGAAGGAAGCGTTTCCTGGTCGCGTAATCTCCCTTTTTGGCGATTTGGCATGGCTATCAAGATCGCCCGATTTAACCATTCCAAATTTTTTTTCTTTGTGGCTACTTGAAGTCGCGGATTTAAGCCAACAAGCCTAAGATAATCGCAGTCCTTAAGGAGAATATTCGTTAGAAATGCGAACAGTTATCGAACAGTTATCACCGGAAAGTCATGGAAAATGCGAACGGGGACAAATGTGTATCAACACTAGCGGCAGGATATTATCTTTTCCACTTAATAGAAAAAATTGTAAACGTCCAAATAAAGATTTTCATCACTCAAAATCTTTCTTTTTTATTTAGTAAAAAAGGAATTCAAAAACAAAATTGGACGATTAATTTTGCACCACCTTGTATTACCGTAATAAGGTTCTGTATGACGGAGCAGACCTAAACAGAATCGACAGTTTACTCATTAAGATGACCTGAAAGCACATTGCAAGGGCAATGACCAACGACTAACTAACGATTAATCTCCGGCTCTGACTACTCCAATTATATTGTAGATACCCTCCGATCGGGCTTTATACCTAGAAGTATCAGCGACAAACGGCTCATCCGCAACGGGTATGTTGAAAATGCACGTGAACTCACTGGTTGCGAATGATGGTTACGGTCGCGTAGTAACAATGTTGCGAAATATTGGTGGTTGTGGAATGAAAATGCGTACGTTACTCCGATGGAATCCTCCTCAATCGTTGGTTTGAAAGTTAGATTAGGGTCTTCTGGAGGTTGGGCGCGTTATCATACCGAGAACTGACTGAGGCCTGTCAGTCTTGGTGAGGGGTCTTTTTTTTTTTTTTAATTCATAGCTTCTTAGATCTATCTTATCCTAGACAAAAATGCTCAAAACTAGCTTAAATACCCTTACAAATTTAGGAATCTAACTGGCCCTAGGCGGGCACTCTAAAAGAAACAGGTCTCAGGCAGGAAGAGTGAACGAGATAGCGAAGCCCAGTCGATGAAATCACAATCAGGAGGGTGACTACTCGGAACGAAACAGAGGAGTGCTAGCCAACCTTCTTAAGACTAGAATTAAGCAGCTTAGGGTAGGTAAAGCTTTAGCGTAAGAAAAAAAAAACGACGATCCAGATTTGGTGAAAAGGATTCTCACTTGTAACGAAACATGAGTATGCGGTTTAGACTTCGAAACCAAAGCAATAGCGTGGTTCATCATAAATTCTTGACGGAAGACCATACAGTCAATAAGGAATATTACCTCGAAGTTATGTTCCGCTTGCGTGAAGCAATACGTGGTGTTGTATCACGATAATGCACTTCATCCTTGTTTGTGTGTAATTATTTGCCCAAAAACAATAATCAAGCCTCAATCACTGTATTCACCGGATTTGGACAGAGATTAGGGATCGTTGGAAAAACTTCAAAAAGTGTATATCAGAAATGCTATATTGACCTCAGAGCCTGTATTATAGATTTAAATAAAAATATCACCAGTCCTCATACAAATGAGACCATCTAGAAAATAATAGTCAAACCGATGTTATATAGTTACACAGATTTTGCAAAAGCATTTGACAGAGTCAATCATCAAATTCTTATCCTCAAGTTAACACATCTTGGGTTTCATTCCAATCTCTTAAAGTGGATTGAATCTTACTTAACTGATAGAACACAGGTAGTAAGGACCGATAATTGTTTTGCGAAAGGTATCAACGTAACTTCAGATGTCCCACAAGGTAGTCATCTGGGACCATTGCTATTTCTTTTGTTCATATGAACTATAAACTGAATAATACTCAATTGACCAAAGTCAAGCTAATAAAAGAGCTAGGTCTCATCCTAGACCGCAATATGAGTTTCCTACCTCATGTTGATCTCATTATAACAAAGGCTAATCAAATGTTTGGTTTCATCAAACGGAATACCACAGAGTTCTCTGACATTATTTCGCTTAAATTCGCGTTAGGATACTGTTGCACTATTTGGAACCCTTTCTATTCGAACGCCAATTAAAGTATCAAGAGGATTTAGATTTTTACGAATCCTATTCTGGAAATACGTTTAAACAACATGTAATTTCTTATTTGCTGAGATTTGTTTAATTAACACTGAGTGAAACTAACTTTATTTTTATCTGTTTACTTTCTTATTCCTAGTCTATAAGTGATACCCACTAATTGATGTAAAAGTTAAATTTAAATGTTGCGACTTTCTATGGATTTATAGTTATCCAACCTCTTGTTGGATGACCCCGAGCTATATTACAAATGTTGTTTTCAAGCTGCTTTACTGATACTCCGTGTTAAGATGGTGCAATTATAACTCAGACATAAAGCCGAGACCAACTACAAGCCAACGTCGTGTTGGTCTCGGTCGTGGCACCCCTGATCCTTTTTCAGCAGTTTGTTCATTCGAGGTATTTTCTATGGCTTTTTCGAAAGTTTCTTGAGATTTCGCGGCTATAATTTGGCGGACATAACATTTTAATTACTCTAAAATTGCATTTTTGTTGGCCTGCACGCCACTTTTAGGAACATCCCACAAGACATAAGCCACGGTTAAATCGCATGAAATAGTGCGACCTCTGAACTTTTCATATAAAACATCTAACGTTCCAATTTCACCCAAAAATAATAGCCATTGACTGTTGCTGTTTGACCGCTGTCATAACTAAAGCCCACTTAGACCACCTAACCACAGTGCGCATCACAAAGTCACTATTTAGCTATGCAATGGTACCTCCTGTATCACATGAGTATATTCCTCGTTACATACATTATAAAAGAGTTGGGAATGGGCTTTAAGAGAAACCTTCAAATACGCCAAAGGGAACCATAAAACAGACGACAAATCGATAATCACGGGTTATCAACCAGACCCACAGTAGCAATATTCTCGACTGAATAAGTGCCACGATGATGCACATGGCTTACTCTGTCTTGAATGCTTCCTGTTTCCTCTTCTTTTCACTTCGTTGCGGATTGCTCACTCAGTAGGACGATTAAATTGTCCATAATCTTCCCGTAACTGATATAAATATTTGCGGAATGATTGAATAATTTGAATACGTTGAGCGGTGAGTAAAGGTTTTGAATTAAAATTTGACGTTCGAAACACGTTAATGACTAATTTATAGCATGGCTAATGTATGGCAAAAAACTTACATTGGATAAACCACTATAAACACGTCAAAACGAACCTTATGTGGTTTAATGTCTTTACGACTACAGCAATGACAGACGACACTATTCAGTAGGACATTTTGGATCGTACTAACAAACCGAATATTTTCAGTTTCAATGTTGATAAGAAGTGACGATAAATGCTCATAAAAAATAAAAGAAAGATCTCACAAGTGTTGTGACAAGGCACTTGTAGCAATTCAAAAGAAGTGAAATGTTAGTGTCACCATAGGACAATCGCGACTTCCTTATTATGTATATATGCTTTATCGTGGATAGCTTCTGACAATCACTCTTATTTATGGTGATAAAAATAGTGGGAATACTGGACATTTCTAAAGATACAAGCTGGATGTAGATGACATCGGGGAAGCCTATAAACATTCCCCATCAGTGACAATAATAAGTTTGTATGGAATACAATTGCTGATGGTTTTTTTGTTCATGTCCGTCTTCGAGTATTTGTCAAACAGATTAGTTGGTTAAGCTACTCAGATTTTGATTTGTTTTTAACAGGTGTTGGAATATATACAAGACACTCAGAGTTGTTTGTCAAACGGAATCTGCCCTGATACTGTGTGCCAGTGTGCAAGGTTATCCAAGAAGAGATGTCAGTTTAAATCCACAGAAAAACGCAAAATTTATACGAAAAGTAGAGATAACTGGTTTATCCGATGTTAGTAATGGAGTACAATAACAATTCGGTCTTAAGTTATAAATTACTGTGACCTGGAACCCAGAAGAGAGAGATCCTGGTCCTACTACTAGCCAGTCTGATTTCCTCCTTGCATTGTTCCACCAGACTGCAGATGGTGATACCTGAGGCTGACGTTTTGATGGCAGCTTGACCGCGTTGCTGGGGCAGGTAGACTCTCGTCAACACTTCCCGTAAAAAGAAGTTCGAGGACGAGAATTCGAGATAAACCGAGCTCCATCTTGGAGTCATCAGTATAGATTAGAAACTAGTTATCCGAAATCAGAGTGCGGGCATAATTTCTCTATGAATGCGAATGTTAAAGAAGATTTTAGGCCGATGGCAGGAAATATAATACGTTTTATAAATCTGCCACTAAACCAGCGAAATATAGGTGAGGAACGGCAGTGTCAACTTAGGCTCAAACCCCATCTTTACCGAAAATTTAATTGCAGGCTTAGAGAGCCAGGTTCGTTTTTTAACCTGGTTTTCTGTGTTGAACTTTTAGCTCGACTTTGGGTCTAGGATGACATTCATGCTTTTGACAATAGGAGATAGGAATGAAGCCCGGTTTTTCATCTCGGTCTTAGTAGTAACCAGCCTCAATCAATCAGACCACACTGCATACCCTAGAACAAACTCTGTAGTTTTACTTAGGGGAACCTCTTGATACAAGAATGCTATGCCCTTGCTTTCCAATCCGACTAGAATTTGGTTAGTAACTGTGAACCGTAAAAAAGTGGAAGAGGTGTGGAAGAGGTCAGATCTCAGATGAAAACTTATAGCCCATAAGTGATTAGGGATTTCTTGATAGCCTTGGTAAAAACTTTGTTGAAAGAACAGATTATGTCCACTAAGGTTTCTAGAGTCTAGTGATTGAAGTAGACGGTGTGCAAGACCGCATGTAATGCTGTATCATTGGATTTACTATTGAGTTCAAAAGAAGATTGATTCCTAGATGTTTGCACGTCGACACGCTCGAGCGTCATATGGGCGGATGTTCTTGGCTGATTTATGGCCTCTTTTCCCGACCTTCCTCCAGAACTTGGGAACGTACCCGAGCAATAACTAACTTCAGGTATTCACAACCTGTATTACCTACTATAACCGTCAAAGAACCTTGATTTGCATAAAGCTACTTATAGCCAAGGCGAAGTTTCCTCGGTGATAATTGTTTTGATTTGTACCTTTATGTGTAACCCGTGCTGTGAAAATGGGTGAGTCAGAAGTTTCAAGGATTTACTGTGTCAGTCCAAATTCCATCCTGTCATGAATGTCTCTTAGATCTTACTTAGTCTGGGGTTGCCTTTGAGATTGTCATTGGACTAGCAGCACTCTGTCCAGAATTGAGATATGGCCTCCTTGTGTCCTTTTTGTAGACTTAGGCATTCCTTATATGGCTTCCAGAGCATTTGATTGTAGTAAATGTTAAAGATGACAACGATGACGACAATGAAGGTAAAGTTTTCTTGCTGTACGAGGCCTGTATGATAAGCACCCGTGTTTAGTGAATAATGACACCCCTGACGCAGTCTTTCTCATGAACGGCAACTGTCAAAATTACAGACATGCTATTTTGATGACTACCATCAGATATTGGTTTAAACAATTCAAACAATGAAGACCGATTGTTTGAGGTGTCTACGGAGGATGGTTAACAAAATCCATGACATAGTACTAGCAGATCGCCGGATGAAGATCGGACAGATTGCTAACATGGTAGACATCTAAATTGCATGAAAAATAGGGCATGAGGAAGGAAGCTATCGGCGTGATTGGTGCCGCGTTTGGTAACAGCGGAGCAAAAAAGTAATTACTTGACAACTTCGAAGCACTGTTTCGACATGTTTAAGCGCAATCCAAAAGAGTTCCACGACGTTTCGTGACAATTCACCTGGCGAACTTGCCTCAACGAAAGCGAAAGCTGTTCAATCAGCCGGAAAAGTTATGACGTTCGATTTTTGGGATTCATGAGACATCATTTTCACCGACTATTTAAGGAGAGGCAGTATTATCCCGATTAATCGATGCTGAATTGATGAAGAAACGGCCCCATTTGGCGAAGAAAAAGTGCTCTTTCATCATACTGCTGGATTACCCTATAAATTGGCGCCGCAACCATTGTACTCTCCAGATTTGGCCCCATTCTTCAGCGAAAAGGGATTCACGTCAAACGTGACAATTTTGAGAAGTCGAAAAGTCATAAATTTTGGATTGAAGAGGTTAGAGTATCGTAGAGCTTCTAATCTAGATTATATCTCTGTACTCTTTTCGGCGACTAACAAGGGTGTCTCTAAGTTTGATCGCCAAGACTTTGTAACTCTGATTTTCAGTTATAAAGAGTGATTTTGTTGCTGTTTGGTTTTTCAGTGTTCTATTTTTGACAGTTCACGCGTGATTCGTGACACGTCTGAAAGTCAAACATGCTCAGTTAAGATTGCCATTTTATCGTACTTATAGAAAGACTTACACCCGAATAGAGCTCACAGGTTTATAGTCAATATTCGTACTCTGTGAAAATGTTTTTCGCCATTTAACCATTTTACGGTCGTCAGCGTTAATGAAGGCTTAAATTGGTCAATTCGTCGCCCTTCGCAGCAAGTGGAATTCCTCGACTACGTGGAAGATTTTACGCAAAGATCTTGGTCTATATACAGCTCGGGCAAGAGGTGGGTCCATCACAGCATACATTTTTTGATGAGTGGGCCTTAGGAAAATTAGAGGAAGATCTGCTTTTTTATGGAAAAGTTGTCTTTAGAAAAGAAGCCGATTTCTGGTTGAATGGGTATGTTAATAGACAAAACTGCTGTATTTTGTTCGACGAGCAATTTCAGGCAATACCAGAACTGCCAATGCACACGGAGAAATGCAAGGTTTGGTGTGGTGGGGCTGAGTCCGGAGTTTTTTCAATTATAACCGACGATGTTCGTATGGTTTAAGAAATTTGAACATTTTTTTGCTCAAAACGCCCGAGCTAAACCTACTCGACATGTGGTTCCAGCAAGATCGCGTTACATGCCACACAGCACGCCAAGTAATGGATCAATTGAGAAATTAGTTCGGTGAGCGATTTATCTCTCGTTTTCGACCGGTGAATAGGCCGGGTAAATAGTGCCAGCCTTGGAAGACAACATGTTATTAGCTAAAAGAAAATTCACTAAAAATTTCCAAAAACTAGTCATGGTCAATATTTACAGTAAATAATTTCTAAAAAAAAAATGGCAAGCATTGATTTATCAACTCGAATAAAAAAAACTTACCTGGATTTATGATTTCTTTAATTTGAGACTTAAGACCGCCGAAATATTGCGATTTAACAGCGTTAGACGTCTTTTCTTTGGCACTGTGTTACAAATTAAATCCAGTTTCTATTATTTTAGTCAAAGCTTATCTCGATCCCCTATGTACGAGTACAATGTGAGGTTTGTTCAAAAAATAAGGTGACCTTTTGAGTTTCGCGAGCTAAGTACATGCGTTAGCGATTTGTTTTTTTTTGTTATGTTGGTACAGATGACCCCTGATTGACATTGACAGCCATTTTGGATATAGGCTGTATCAAAAAGCGCATGTCAGAAGTGCTTTGAGGATTGGAAAACTCGCTGACGCAAGTGTATTAGATCTGAGGGTCATCATTTTGAAAGGGAGAAATAGATGTTTATCAATAAATAAATGTTAATCAATAAATAAAAAGTCACCTTATTTTCTGAACAAACCTCGTATGCTAATGGCCCCGCGAAAATTCAGGAGCTTAGACATAGCATCAAAACTGAAACTGGGGCCATTGGAAAACTTATTTTTGAAAAAGTTATTGATAATGGAGACAATTCTGACCTTCAGATGATACCTGTACATGACGACTTATGAGTTGGATACATGAACACATTGTCACTCATAATTGCTGTATAGCGACTTCATTAACCAAGAAAGTCCAAAATGGATTTCACAAAAAAATGTCTGTTTAATTGGCTCGACTTATAGCTGAATGCTGGCAGTTGAACAATGTCGCCTCTTGCTGGATGACCCTTATTTAGAACCTGAAGACCAAGGGTCATATTTCTCGTATAATTTTGTGTGAAAGATAACCCTTTGGGGCCTTTGCTGACAACCTTGTACATATTACAACGTTCCTGAGTCACTACATCAGCTTGAAACGACAGTTGAGCTCACTAACACAATTTTAGGGGCATTAATTTATAACAACTCTTCAGTTGTTCTGATAATTCATGTTTATTGCGCACCCTAATTACTTGCCTTATCTCTGCTATTAAAAGCTTCACATTGTATCCAAACACATGTTCTGCGATGATGTCATTCCTCCAGTATTATGCATAGACAGTGACCTTCGCCCAGTAGGGAAACGAAAAAAAAAAAAAAAAAAACAAATGACCGCAGAGCCATACCTTCGTGTTGATAATAGTAGAGTATGTACTTGATATCGGAGGTCACAAAAGGGTTCTGGAATTACTCATTACACACTATCAACCGTGATGAGTGTAGTATAAATGTCAATGATTTCTTGTGGCCTAGGGTATTTGCTCTTCTTTTTGTTTTCATGCAACGAATGCGTGATGTTAAATTACGTTTGCCAAGATCACGATTCTTTTATGTTACAAGGACAACAGTCACACAAGCGCGGCTATATAAAGCACGACTATTGCAAGTTATGAAAATGCACATGTGATTGATGGAATACGTAATCCGCTTTGTTCGGATTAGATTCGTCATTAAAGTATCATTAGAGATGTCATGTTAGAGCGATTTGTAAAAATCAACTGTCAATCAACCATCGACCGATCACCCTACATGACAACTGCCGTTGGCTACTGTTTTCAACCCCATTAGCCACACATTTCATCTGTGAACTCACAAGCCAATAAAAGGGCTACACTGTCCAACCATCTACGAGTTGAGCACAGCATAGCAAGCGACAAGTCCATTAAGACCCGCTGTGCACATGTAAGTATGTTATCCGGTGCTACGAGCTGCGGTACCACATCGATTTTCCCATATTCATTGTCTCTCTGAGTAATTCGGATTTCCAAAGGCATTTGGCTAAAAGCCCACCACCACTTAGGCGGGGACCACCATTGAGTGATGCGAGCACAATGCCGTTCATAATCCGCGCGTCACTCCTTTCTCACTCGCATACGACAGTTGCTCATGTACTCAGTTGATCGATTTCCCTTCGGTAACCTGCTGACTGCTTGATAACAAAATGAAAACAAAAGAGGAAAACAGAAGCAAGAAGGCTTCTGTGCCTCCACCACCCAATACGTCCCTGAGTGCATGGCGCTCGAGTATACTCCACCATCGCTGTGGATCAATTAAACATGACCGAAGCGAGCGACTGCATAACCTGGAAAACTAGGTTAACTCTAGTTAACAAGCGACATATGAAGGAATAACAGCAAAAAAAGAGGGAAAAAGAACGGATGGAAAAGAAAATCCATAAATGCGCGTGTCAATCGAACAACAATGAATGAAAGGAGAGGTTAAAAGTGAACCCGGCCATTAGTCGTAGGCCGACGATTCCATATTCACTTGCACACGACGACGAAGTTTCTGCACTTCATTTCTGCACTTTTCTGCTGCACGACAACGTTCTCTTCGCATTTCTCTTCTTTTATTGCCCCATGAAGTAGGTGGAATCATTGTAGAACGTTGAAAAAAATAAAGTCTACAGAGAGTAGCGCTACAGGCATTCGTCATAGACGTACTCGTGCGTCAAAAGTACTGTCGAACAATGGCAAACTGTTTTTAACGTTCCAACGCCAAACAACAGCGGCAGTGAGTGCTCTAGAAAAACTAACTTTTCAACGAAGGTTCTGTGTGCGCTGATGTCTTGCTTCGCCGATTTAGCCCGCTATGCGGTATGATGCACAAGGGAAATGAACTAAAGAGCACATTAAGGAATACGGGAAAAATAAAAAAATAAAACTCAACTTCAGTGAAGGTAATTACGCTTTGCACGAGAGGGAAGTAGTCAATCATCACCACTGGCACTATAAACTGCAAAAACGTCACGAAAAAGTCGTATTAAAAATCCAACTTTTGGAAAAGTAGACTTTCGATGGCTTAGAGCCTCTATGGCGTGCACTTTGTCCTGAGCCGGTGACTGGTTTTTTAGGGGAGCTTCTACGTTATTCCATCAGATTTTTGGAGATTGTTGTACTCGTATAGTGAAGGTATGAACCATTCAGCTCTTGATTGAAGTCTGACCTCAGCGCTTGATTTTCCGGAAAAAGGCTGCTATTTACAAGGGTGGCAAAGGTGATTCCATACATGATTTCTGTGTTACTATCGCTCCGAATCAAAAACCGATGTAGAAAAAGTCAGAAGGGAATTCCCAGTTTTCGCCTCGTTGACCGGCAAACCCATTTTAGCCGCTTTCGTAATGCTCTATTGGCCGCAAATCACCTTCTTAGCTCGAAGACCTTTTCATATAAAAAATGGACGCAGCTGCTGCATACATACAGCCTTAACAGCCTAGTTATGACAATAAATTGCTTTTAGTTTACGACACTATTCCTTCCACACGTTCTATTTGGTCTACTTCTAAGACATTATGTTTCCTCGAGCTAAAGACTGTTAACTGAGACTCCAACTGAGGGTGTTTAAAATTTATAGGCTTCAAATATCAATTTGAATTCGAAAATACTGTATTAGTCTCCGACAAGTTAAACTAAGCTTGAATGACATTGTTTCCAGCACTAGCAATAAGCGGAGAACATCTCCCAATAATCAGAGATTTGATGGAAACAGTCCTAGGCAAACTGACCAATTGGGCAGAGAACTGCGGGCTTGGAATAAATCCCTCCAAAACGAAGCTAGTTTTATTCACCAGAAGAGGGCAGATTCCTCAAATCACTCCACGAAAACTCAATGAGATTTACCTTAGATTTGCAGACCACCGCATATACCTTGACGTGATACTCGACAGGAAGCTCAACTGGAAATTGAATGCAGGAGAACGCATCAAAAAAGCAACAACTGCGCTATACACCTTCAAGAAAAGCCTTGGGCATACATACGATTGGGTATCAAACCCCATATTACACACTGGCTGTATACCGCGGTTGTTGAACCTGTACTAATGTACGGCTGCTTAGTCGGGTGATCGGCACTGTGCAGATCTAACTATTGCAAACTTCTAAGTAGAGTTCAAAGGATGGCTTGCATCGCTATAACGGGGCATTGCGAACAACCCCCACTGCAGCCCTCAAAACGATGCTTCACCTTCTCCCCTTGGATCTTTTTGGCAAGGAAAAGGCAAAGAAATCGGCGCTGCGACTTAAGGCATCGGCTCATTGGAAGTTCTCCGAAATAGGGCACGCTGGTATTCTACGCCAAAGCAATGATCTAAGTGAAGTCACAGACTACTTAATCCAGACCGACGACAGTAGGAGGGTAATGATTTCCAAGAAAAGCCACTTCCTTGGAAATATACACAGACGGGCCCAGAAAAGCAATGGTGTGGGTGCCGGTATCTATGCACCCTAAAAATTAGCCAATCCTTTAGACAACCGAACCAATGTAGCATATTCCAAACTGAACTAACGGCAATTCGTGAGGCCGCCGACTGGCTGTCTGTAAGATCGATGAACAACAGAAACATCGTCATCTACCCAGACATCCAAGCGGCAATAAAAGCACTTGAATCACCAATAATAAAATCAAAATAGGTCAGGCACTGCCGCATGTCTCTAAATGAGATATAGAGCAGATGTGCTTTAACGTTGGCTACATGGGCATAAAGATATATCAAGTAGTTATGAAGCAGACGAACTAGCCAAAATAGGCATCACACTGGAGATCTCGACTGTTAATCCACCCACCGATGGAAAATCTCGAAAAATGCACTGCAGCAGGCAAATGAGAGATGACATGTTACGCGAGACAAACCTGGCCCAGGTATTGTCAACGTAAAACCACAAACCTGCTAAAAAATACACAGGCAGTTTTTAAGCAGCCTAATCGGAGTCCTAAGAGGACATGGTGCTTTAGGAAAACATGCCGCAAGCTTAGGACTGCCATATAGGGACTACTGCAGTAGGTGTCATGATAAGGAAGAGGAAGAATCTCCATCCCATCTCCTATGTAATTGCCCTACCCTAGCCTCCTTAAGAAGACGATTTCTGGGAGAATATTTCTTTAATGAACTAACGGATCTATCCGAAATAGAGATCTACAGAATATTGGATATTATTTAGCACTCAAAATGGTTCCAAGAGTAGCGGTGACCAAGCCGATTCAAGTTTTAGCACAATGGAACGATCTTGGTCTAGGTGATCCTCAACGCTTGTTATGGATGAAAGCCACCTAGCCTACCAGTTTTTTTTTTCTTGTTGGAGGCAGCTGCCATCTGTTGAAGCACTCAGACACAAATACTGGCCAGACAGACACCTTAGATGGCATTACAGCTCATGAAGAGCCGGAGCCAAGCTTCTTTTTATTCACTCATGTTGTGTGCGATTTATTTTTTCAAACAAGTGAACGGAACCTAAGGCTTAATGCCGATTCCAAACGGCGAGAGCCGAGAAGCTTTATCCCGGCAAATTTTCAACGGGGGGTTTTGCCAGTACTCCGCCGAGGAGATAAGCCGCGAAATACTCAATCGATGGCATTGGTGTTATCGGGATCCGAACTCGCTCATCTTGCGTCAGCTCACCACTGCGCCACGGCGCGGCGCTCTGTTAAGAAAAACGCCTACCAGCTTAGTAGGTCGACAAAGGCTTGAATCCGCAAAATTTAAGAGCCATTAGTCTCAGGTTCTTCGTTTTAAAGACCTAGAGTCGCAAGATTCAATTCAATTCAATTTATTTATTAATAATATATATAAAATACAATAAGATAAGTACATAGTATTAATACATTAGGATTAATTAAGAGCTCTTTGAAAATAAAATGGGACTAAGAATTGATCCCTGAGGAACACCCTCTTTCACCGGTAAGAGAGCGGAGGAAATATTTTGAGTAACCGCTTTTTGAAACCTATCTGGAAAAAGCTTTGAAAAGGCTTATGAGCTAATTCAAAAAAATCAATTTTCTGCCTAAGCTTCCAGCAAAGAATTTTGTGGTCAACTTTGTCGAAAGTCTTCGAGAAATCAAGTAAGCAGAGAAGCGCGATATGTCCATTATCACATAACTATCTCCCTGATATCTTCCAATATTTTAATCAAAGCTGTGGAATAGTTGTGGGGTGTTCTGAAACCAGATTGTTCTCTATACAATAAACAGTTATCAGTGAAATATTGAAGAACCTGTTTAGCAATTAGTTTCTCAGACTTTCGACAGACACGGTAAAATGCTTATATGTCTAAAATCCTCCGGAGAGACAAGAATAGGTTCTTTAGCAACCGGTATAATTCTGGCTATTTTCCATTGTTTGGGGAAATAAGAAATGATTATATAGCGGTTAATTATGATGGTCAAATGCAATATGCAGTGAGATAAACCACTATATTTTCGATAAAGCTGTTATCAAGAATGTCAGGATCAATCTCACACTTGGAATCACTCTTGGCTCAATGTGCCTCCACAGCTTCTTAGAAGGAAGAGGCGTGCTTAATTTGGATGCGAACAATTTTCAAGTTTCAAGCATGATTACGGGTTGAAAACATTGGAGTTTAACATCAGTGACAGAGAAAATACAACAAATATACCACGGTCCTGAAGAGGCAGCATATTGTAGGTTTTCAATATTCATAGACGAGAAGTCTTTAAAAGAAATAGTTAGTGGGACAGTAGAGTGTCTAAAATTGATATTTAAACTACAAACAATAGATCATGACCAAAACACAATCAAATGAGAACTGTTCAAACAAAATAACTGACAAAGGATCAAAGACAATAGCAAGATCAAGCAGACTAGGAGTGCATCCTTTTGCATATCTCATAGGATATTCTTGATTGAAAATCTCAAGCCCGACCGAAGAGATAAAGTCCTTTATCTGAGTTGCACAGGAACCATTAAACAGTAAAGTAAGTCTCCATATACTATGATGTTTTCATACCTGGCTAAGTATTCAGGGAGCGCAGAGAAAAATGGTTCAGGAGAAAAAGTACGAACAGGAATCTAGGCGCAGGCAACCAGACATTTTATGCAAACATCATGGATTTCAGCAAATAAGAATTCATTGACTAGGTTGGGCGATTTTCCAATAATATTGCAGCTTTAGAGCTGTAATTGATAAATCAGTCTAGTTAGTAAAATTAAGCTATCTTCGGTATAAAAGGCCACATTAGACAATGGATCCTTTCTAGGCTTGAAAACATTTAGTTATCCAGTTTTCTATAGGTAACAGCAGCATCACCTGAACGATGACGGGGGTATACCTCAAGCCATTGCCGTCATCCTATGCTTATTAATAATGGCCAACGTTCTAGTAAAATTAGATAGGTCCAGTATGTATTTACGTTAACGGGAAATGTAGTGATGCACGTATCTGGTAAAGTCCTCCTGGACCCTGGTTTCTCTGTACGAGTGTTAAGTATGTCAGAATCTACAATACCACGAGTGTCAAACACTAATTGCGGGTTAGAAGGACAAATCCCCTACACTTGCGCAGCAGACGTCATACATCTGTTAGTTTATCCGGCACTGTAGCTTGTGACTTGATTACGTCTCCGTTCGATTCCTTGGTACCTTTATCCCAATTTGGCAAACAACAATTTATATAATTAATACATAGTTGGGTAAAGCATCTACTCAGAAAAGTAAGAAGTATGGTCTAATCGCCGACTAGATCATACTAGTTTTTTCAACACAAATACCCGACATAAATCTATGTAATCAAATGGCAATCAAGACCTTCAAATCTGTTACTGTATCACCATTATTGGTTACAGAATGCCAGTCAGCTCTGGGAGAACTTTGTTCCCAATCCAATGTTACCAGTCCAGCACCACCTTATACAAATAGCCAACTATCGTATTGAGCTATTGACCAGTCCCCCATAACACGTCCCGTGCAAGGACAGTATACTCTTACCCGGCTATGGAAGGACCATGCATTTTATTTTACGAGCTCGATGAAGTTTCTAACAACGAGACATCTATTTAAATTCTCTTGAATGAATCGTATGAGACACTTATGCAATCCACTAAACAACTTTATATGCGATCAAAACGACACACATTGTGCTAAATACCTGCTAAAATCACAATCAATTTTGATTTCAATAACGAATTTCAAACAGGAGTTGAACAACTCAGTTCATCCGTATATGGAACGCTTTAGCGTATCCCTGGCCTATAAAACTAGAAACAAATTAGCCATCAGCTGTCAACTGAAAAAAGTGTTGCCAAAACCTCTTTGTTTCGTTACCCCGAATTAGTAATAATAACCGAATTTATTTTTATATACATTTCCTAATTAGTGTTTTTTTATAGGAAATAAAGTGGCAATTAATACCAACTTTTTAAATATAAAAATAATAAAAAGCGATGCCGCACAATGATAAAAAAAGAAAACATAAAAACAAAAATATATCGAGAATATTTCCAACGATCTTGTGGGACTTTCCGAGAACCTATGATTCATCAGAACATCAGAAATGAGGTTAATGAATTTTATGAAGCAGATTTAAAATGTTATCGTAGCAAGTGTGCGGTTTTCAAAATGCGACGTGTTAACCTGCATTCCTTCCATAACATTAATTTTGATATTTAATGAGGAGCTAATAGTCACTCAGGCCCTGAATTTGTAGCAGCCAAGCTACTAATCAAATGCTATTAACTGCTAACTGATTAAGCAAATTATCAATACTATGTCATCGATCAATTGTTCGCTGTAAAAAGTGAATTTTGATCAATATTTTACACCAAATATCCCAACGCAAAACTGAAATGTGTGATTTAACGTGAATTATAAGTAATAATAAAATAGAACAAAATCAAGCATACTATTTTCGATTCGCCATCAAATAAATAAATAAATCTCCGCTAATACTATTTCAGATATGTAAAGTCCAGGAACGACTTATTCACACAGCAAAAAATCAGGTAAAGCTGCCAACCATCGAGGAACTAAAAAGGCAATGGAAATTTAGGAAACAGTCCAACAACTATTTTAACAAAGCGTATGGAAAAAACTGCGCAATCAAAAACTCGTGGGTACGAAATATATGGAAACAAATGGACGGTGGACGACCAGTGCAAGGAATAATGAATGAAAAACGCGAAGGAATACGACCGCCAGGAGGGCCGCGGCTTAGATGGGAGGACAGTATAAGGAGGGATCTATTGTAGAATATATGGAACAGATTAACGAAACAGCTTGGCAAAGGGTTATTAAAAAGGCTCTAAACTCCTAAAGTTCCAAATGGACGGTGATAGTAATGATAATAATAAATTAAGATACTAGAAACGTCTTAAGACCTTCTCAGAAGGAGAAGCCCCTATCTCCTAAGCACGTTTATAAGATATACCCTGCCATCCTACCCTGCAAAACTCCTCAGACTGTACAGAATGGCAATAGAAAACAATCGCTGCTACATTAAGGTCGGTAATGAGCTACCCTTCGACGTTACTATAAAAAAGGGCATTGTCATTGACATCATCCTTGAAGAGATTATGCAGGCTAGTACAAAAGGAATGATCGATAGCAATAAACAAACTTGCTTGCATACATTGCTGACGATGGGTAAATGAAACTTTTGAGAGTATTGAAGTAGAAGGGACTTCAGTGAATTTGAGAATAAATGAAGGCAAAAAATAAGTCTCGCAACAGCGACGTCTTGGGCGAAACGTCAACTTCGGCCGTTACAACTTTGCATTAGTTAACAGAGCTAAGATTAGACGCGAAATAATTCTTGCTAAATGCTGCTTCCTTGGGCCCAAGAAGCCAGTGGAACTCTCTATACAAACTTAATGAAGAGGCTCTTAGTTGATATATAGGGTCCGCCAAATAACTTTTTTTTTTTTTGAAAATGCTATAAAAAAAACTACTGAATATTTTCTCAAATTTCTTTTTTTATTTGAAAGTACAATCCTTCCGGTTAATAATGGAAAATAATTTCATTCAAATGGCTGCCTCGGCTGGCCATGCAGTAGCCTACACGATCGGTCCAATTTTTAAGCACATTATCGATTGTGTGCAGCTGTATTTCACCAATGGCTTCACGAATATTGTCCTTTAAAGCGTCAATTGTCTCTGGCTTGTCGGCGTAACACTTATCTTTGACGGCACCCCACAAATAATAATCCAACGGTGTCAAATCGCAGCTCCGAGGTGGCCAAACGACATCAGCTCTGCGGCTGATAATGCGATCTTCAAAAACAGGGCGCAAAAAATCGAGTGTAGCTTCGGCTGTGTGGCACGTAGCGCCGTCCTGTTGAAACCAAATGTTGCCAATATCCTCCTCTTCAATTTTTGTGAACAAAAATTCGTTCAACATGGCCCGATAACGATCGCTGTAACGGCCACTCCTTGCTCATTTTCGAAGAAAAATGGCCCAATTATGCCTCTGGACCAAAATCCGCACCAAACAGTGGCTCGTTTTGGGTGCACCGGCTTTTCAATGTATGCGTGCGGGTTTTCTGTGCCCCAAATGCGACAATTTTGCTTGTTTACATACCCGCCAAGATCAAAATGAGCTTCATCTGAAAAGATGATTTTTTTGGCAAAATCGGCATCTTCTGTAAGTCGATCGCAGGCCCACTTTTCAAAGTAATGTCGCAATATTTCCCAGCGTTGTTCAAGCATATAGACAACCATATTCGTTCAGCGGATGGATAAAACTAATTATCTGCCAAATCAGACATGAGCTAAGTGTTACCATTCACGAAATAAGCACTACTTGAAAAAAAAAAATGTTAGATGGCGGACCCTTTATATAAGGGAAATTTTCTCCGGGCAATCTTTGGCTTTCTTTTTATAATTGACACCTGCACGAGGGATTATGACTACCCTTAGATGTCAAGAAGTCCAAACATAGCACGGGCCGAAGGTATAGAGGGAGAGAGGAAAAGGATTGTAATGAGTGGGAAAAGTAGAGCTGGGAAGAGCATTCTATATTCGTGCGGTTCGGGTAAAAAACGGGTTTCTAAATTTTACTGTGCGTCTGAAGGCAGGCGTGAGGCTGAACTGATGAGCATTCCGGGCAAGACGTGTATTGCGGTTAAATTCTTGAAGGGTAGGAATGCAATTGGCTAGTTCACTTGAGCATTGTTTGTTAAAATAACGATAAAACAGAGAAATTGGGTGAATCGGTCACCTTGCGATATTGTTGTCTCCTATGAGTTTTATCGCTCGCTTTTGTATTTTATCTAGGAGATGCAGAGAGGTCTTGGGAGCACCAGACCAGACCAGATTGGGGCGGATGAAGCCCTTATAAATTGAAGCCAGATCAGAGGGGGTAAAATATTTTTTGCATCGTTTGAAGAAACTCAGACATTTCGCAACGTTCTTGAATACCTCGAATATGTGGTCATTCCAACTAAGAATTTTATTAACACACATACCACTGATGGAATTTTTTTTGGTTTCATCGATACAAGCGCCATTCAAGAATAATGGCTGATAATTGATGGTTAGCTAAAGCGACTGTAGGCAGCATTATGTTTTGGAGTCACTAAATTCACTATATTGTTTATGCCCCATTTAATTATGCTGTGAAGGTCGGACGAAGAGCAGGGACGTGAGTCCTGGAACGAATATGAAAAGCTAAGAGCACTATCATCAACGAAGGAGTGTATTGGGTTGGAAGTAGCAGATAAGAGATCATTTATAAAAATGAGGAAGAATGTCGGTGATAGAATAGAGCCCTGGGGAACACCAGCGTTGATTTGATGAAAATCAGACTTGAAACCGCCCAAAACCATTTGAATTGAACGGTAAGGTCATTTATTTAATATGGGGAATGAAGAAGAAGATCGATTTAAGAACTCTACAGCGACATCGACTTTCGGCTAGAGGACTTGTTGGTTGAGATAGAGGTTGACCCCGGACTGTTGCACCGAATACGAAGTTTGTTAAAAAAAAAATAAATGTTTGGATTTCGCGAGCTAAGTACATTCGATTTTCGGATTTTATTTAATGTTGGTACTCATGCCCCCTAACATATGTCGACATTGTCAGCAATGGATATTTATTTTGTTTTTCACAGTTGGCTCATGCAATGAATTTTTTTAGATATTTTGGGCTTGAAACGTGTCAGCGGAGGTCGCAAGAGCATCGCTCCGCAACTTGAATGAAAGTGCAATCATCCCAATGGAAGCGATCAAAAGAACCCAGGACGAACAAAGCACACCAAGTTCCACCGCACGTGAAAGTTTTGCTCAGTTTTTCTTCGATTACAATGGCATTGTTCTCGGTGGAAGGTCGTAGGAATTAAGATCTGGCGATTATGCCGACTACATCATAAGATTAATATTGTCCTTCGCTTTCTTTAAGATGTTTTTCAGGTCATTGTCCTGCTGATAAATCCACCTTAAGGGCTCTTCTCTTCAGCGTAAGGTAACATGACAGCTTCTAATATGTTTTCAACGTAATTGAAGCGTCCACAAGGCCCACGATCCTAACCAGAGGTCCAACTCCATTCCATGAAAAAAGCAACGCCACAGCATCAATTTTTGAACTCTGTGCTTAATGGACTTGGTCTTAGACTTTTTATGATATTGTTGCTTAGGAAAGTGTCTAACGTAATGTCTTTAATTCCCTTTATCGAACTGAACGACTATTGTCTCACCTGACCAAAATATTAGGTCCCGCCAAACGGCATAAATTCGTTTCAAAATTTTCTGGCTTTGTTTTAATAAATGTCCTATTCTGGGGCTTCTTGCTCAAAGTTTAACTACAATCAAGCGCTTCCTTATAATGGATGTGGCGATTGACAGGTTTCATTCATCTTTATTTTCCTAAATGGAAGTGGTGCTGTTTACGATCAATTTGTCCTACAATCCTTTCTGTTTTTTTTGCCTTTGTATCATACCATTGGAAATTCCAGCTAAGTTCCCTATAAATGCCACCACTGAGTATTTTTTAATCAATTGCTCCAAAATACGTTGGTGTGTTCCCATTTTGAAGTGTACGAGGGTGGTACGATAAGTACTTAGCCTCACCGCCAGATGGCACCAGTATCGCAAGAGCAACTTACTATCGTGTAGTACATTTTAGTAGACGGCTACTGTCGCCGGACTCATAGTTTTGTTTTGAACGCGTGTGGAAGCGGAAGTATCCGCGGATTTTAGAAAAATGGAAAAAGAGCAATATCGGTCGGTGATTCGATTCTTGTTTTTGGAAGGGAAATCGCGCAGCAAATTCAAAGAGCGTTTGGATGCTGTGTACGGTGACTCTTCTCCTTCGATGGCGATCATCAAAAATTGGTTTAACGAGTTTCAACGTGGTCACACGTCGGTTTTTGATGAGCCACGTCCAGGTGCCCCGAAAACGGCTACCACGGAGGATAACGTGGCAAAACTTCAAAAGATCGCGTGGGTTATATCCTGCATGAAATTTTGGGCATGAGAAAGCTGTCGGCGCGATGGGTGCCGCGTTTGCTCACTCCGGACAGCAAGCCCAACCGTGAGACCACTTCAGAGCAGTGTTTGACGCTGTTTAAGCGCAATACAGTGGACTTCACCCGGCGAACGTGCTCCCAAGAAGGCGAAGACTGTCCCATCGGCCGGAAAGGTGATGGCCACGGTTTTCTGGGATTCACAGAATTCACTTGGCGAAGAAAAAAGTGCTCTTTCACCATGATAACGCACCGGCTCACACCTCCGCCCTCGCCACGGCCAAATTAGTCAAATTAGGCTACGAACTGCTGCCCCGTGCGACTTCTTTTTTTTTCCAAACTTGAAAAAGTCACTCGCCGAGCAGACTTTTCAGTCGAATGAGGCCTACTTTGCAGACCTCGAGAAAACGTATTTTTCAGACGGGTTAAAGAAGCTGGAGCATCGCTGGGTCAAGTGTATCGAGGTAAAAGGAGACTATATTGATAAATAAATCGCCATTTACTTATCGGACCACCCTCGTAATTACAATTATCCGCAAATAAAATTACTGAACACCACGATAAGTCCAATAAAAATAAGCGACAATAATCGATTGGTTAAGTTCAAATCTGAATTACCGGAATCCCCGACTTATGATGTGTATGAGTGCCGCCACCCGACTTTGTTCTTATTATTCGACCACGACAGTGGGTAAGCATTTACGTTGACTAACTATTCTAAACACTCACATTTTAACATTCGTCCTTCCCGAATGCAGGTATTGTGCACTAATGCACTATGGTTGGCAACGGTCTCATCGACTTTTTCAATGTCAAAGACAATTTAGTCGATGGTCGTTTCAAAGACCTTCAACATCGTCCTAAGAAAAATAATCGATAATAATCATCCAACAAGAGGTGTCATTTTAAATTTCGCACCATGAGTCTTAAAGCTAAATAAATATAGAAAATTCATTAACTACAAGACCGAAACCATTTGAAAAGTTCGTAACGGAGTTGGCCATCCTCAAGAACGTGGGTATGATGAACAGTTCTCAGCCTGACAAAGAAATTACGTCCCAATGAGCAAAAAATTGTTTTATGCATGGATGCTGACAAAAGTTTTTCGGAGACCCTTCGATATCAACCGTTAAAAAGTGGGCAGCTGAATTTAAACGGGGTCGCTTATCGCTCAAAAGATGGCCAAAAACCACCACAGCACCGGAAAAAGTGCATGAAGTCCTGCTGGATGATTGGCGAATGAAGTGAGTGAGATAGCTGAGGCCGGGATGCGAAAGCTCTGCGCAAGTGGGTGCCGCATTTGTTGAATGCCAATCAAAAGCAAACCCACAAACCATTTTCGCATCAATCTTTGGACAGATTCAGGACGGATCCGACTGATTTTATACGGCAATTTGTCACCATTGATGAGACATAAGTCCTCCACTACTCGTCAGAAATAAGATAGCAGTCCAAGCTGTGGGTGGAAGCCGGTGATTCAACGCTCCCCTCAGACTACCATCTGTTACCAAACTCGAAGAAATTTGTCTCTAAAGCACTGCGCATTCAATGAGGAAGGTGAGTGGGCCATATGTAGATGAATATTTTCAAAGCCTTCCGGACTCTCTCTCCTCTGGGATGATGTTGGAGAAACGCTGGACCAAGTGTGTTGAAGTCAAGGTAGATTATGTAGAAAAATAAAATCATCTTTTGTTCACCAGGAAAAGGAAAATCCCGATATTTGCTCCCCCAAAGTTAGAGGATGCTCCACTCCACAAGTATCTAAGCATCATTCTTGACTCAAAACTTTCCTGGAAAAGGAACTTGGAGGAAAGGATGAAACAAGGATTGAATGCTTTTTAGGCATACAAAAAGACTTTCGGCAAAAGATGTGCCTTGCAACCGTACATCATTCTTTGGAATTATACAGCAATCATCAGACCCATTATAACAAAGTACAAAGGTCAGCCGCTGTTTGTACAACGGGAGCTATGAGAAGCACGCCACAAGCAGGGTTGGACATGGCACTTCACCTCCTTCCTCTGGATTTATTCATAAAAGGCTGCGCTGCAAAAAGCGCTCTCAGACTTAGGGAATCCCCTTTGTGGAAACAAGCCAACTATGGATATGGAGCCATACTAAATAATAGATGACCTGGGAAAGAAACATGTTTCTAGTAGCCTCATAGCTACGACCGACTGCATTTTCCGCCACAGTGACTTCTCTCTCAAAATACCAATCTTTTTCCCCGACAGAGACGAGTGGCTATCGATCGCCGTTATCAACGACCACGAGATTACCCCCTTCACCGACGGATCGGAAAAGGACACAGGCACAGGGGCCGGGTTCTACTCTGACACCCTGTACAAACAGGAATCATTTAGACTCCCTTATTTGTGCAGCGTCTTCCAAGCAGAGATCCTGGCAATAGAGAAAGCAGCCAAAGACTTACAAGTAACCGATATCCCACCATCGGATATCACCATCTAAGGAGACAGCGAGGACGCACTGAAGTCAATAAAATCCTGTGCAACGAGATCAAAGGCTGTCATGAAATGTCGCGACTCACTGAAGTCCATCAGACACTACAAGGTCAAACTCTGTTGGGTCCCGGGACACAGCTCAATTGCAGGGAAGGAAAGAGACGAATTGGCCAGAAGTGGACATCAGCGAAGCGGACACGTCACTGCAACCACTGATCAGTGCATTATACCGGATCATAAATGAAACAATAACTAACTAATAAAAGAAGCCAACTCGTCTTGGCTTACAAGAAACGACAGCCACAGGACAAGGTCATCGTGGCCAGAACCCAATATCGAAAAAACAAAGAAGCTCTTGGCGCTGGACCGAAACTCGATCCGTACGCTCCGAATGATCACAGGACACTGTCCCATCAGAGCAATGCTCCGGAAATGTATCTCGGGATCTAGGGATCTCTGCCGGAGCTGCGGCAGAAAGCGAGACGATCCAATATCTGCTTTGCCCCTGCCCAGCTCTCCAGAATCGGCGCCTATGTACAGAGTGCGCCACATCATATGGGTCGATGTAGATTTCGAATAACTTCAACAATTCACAACCGATTTCGGAAATTCAAAAAACTTTTATTCAATTTAGACCTTTACAATTTATTTTGATTAATTCTTGAAAACAATATCAAGGCGGTCATTTAGCCTTTATTGCCGATGCAAAAATGGGCTCGTTTTCGCGCATTCTCCATGACATTTTCGAGCATTTCGGTCGAAATTTCTGCGATTTCCGCACGAATGTTTCTTTTGAGCTGTTCTATTGTCTTCGGGCCGTTAGCATACACCTTGCTTTTCAAGTATCCCCAAAGAAAAAAGTCTGGAAAAAAGCCAATCTTCCAAGGAACTTCTTACGCAAAAGGTTCATTGTTTTGTCCGCAGTATGGCATGTCGCGCCGTCTTGTTGAAACCAAAAGTGAAATAAGCCTTTTTTACGCATTTCTGGGACCACATAATGGGCCAACATCCACCGATATCGATCGCCATCCACTCTATCGCCAACTTTGAAGAAATACGGTCCAATGATGGTTTCAGCGCATACACCGGCTCAAACAGTAACTTTTTGATCATATAGCGCCTCTTCGTGAATAATGTGAGGATTTTCGGTGGCCCAGAAGCGACAATTTTGTTTATTAACTGAGTCAGAGAGCGTAAAATGTGCCTCATCGGTCATCAGAATTTGCTGCCAGAACTCCGGCTCAACATTAATCATTGCAGCGACATTTTGTGCGTATGCCCAGCGCCGTGGCTCATCTTGTGGCAAAATTCTTTGAGTTATCTGCACTTGTATGGAAATAAGTGAAGATCATCCTTTAAAATTCTTCGTAAAGTGGTCCCACTGATGCCTAACTGCTGCGGACGGCGTCGATATGACAAACTTGGGTCTTCTTGAACACTGGCCTTCACAGACTGAAGGCGGACATAGCCTAGGTTGCTCACGAGGGCATGCCAGAGAACCAAATTGAAAAAATATTCGAGGCCCAACGACGAATTGTATCTTTTTTGGGCGATCACGATATTTTGCACGATACGCACGTTGAGTTAGCACAATCGAGCGTCCATTTTTAATGAACATTGAAACTATTTGTGAAGCGATTCATGGTTAAAATTGCACTGAATTGACGTTTCCAAAATGCTATGACATATGAAAATCGGTTGACAATTTTTGAAGTTACTCGAAGTTTATTTCGACCCATATGAGATGGCGCACGCTGTAGTTTCGCTAGGCCATAGATTTTTCACAGAGATTGCGGACGTAGCAAATGCAGATAAAATTCATAAAGAGCACGGGCTGGTTTCAGCCACCACGTGATAGGACAGGTTAAAAGCATGTGTACTCCACAAATGAAGGGAATCGGGAATGGGCCCTTTGGCCTTCGGGTGATGTTCAACAATCACATTCCCCTTCTTTAACCTAACCGAACCTAAAATCATCTTTCAACTGAAAATCACAGTCTATCTAATCTAGATAAGTAATGGTGAAGACTCGAACTGTAAATGTCGCCGTCACAGCTGAGAGCATGAGATAGCAACGGACTTGAGCCAACCACTTTGCACTGCCCCCACTTTGTAAAAAAATCTTGGCCTGCACGTAAGGACTGAAGTAATCAGACCACGTTGCAATGATCTCTCTCCACAAGGAGTGATGGTTTGACTCGGTTTGTAATCAGGCGGTGTCGTCATATTCTTTGGGAAATAGTTAATGCTGGTGTGATCGTTTCCTAGCTTACCAATCGGCGTTGACTAACTCTTTCGCCTGAAATCGGTGCTATTGGCCTTTTTCTATTGATTGAAAATGACACCTCTTGTTGGATAACCCTATATAACTGCATAATAATGTGTCGAAGTGGGAGCGATGAAAAGGGGTCTAGGGACAAAGTAGATCAGAAATGAAAATTCGTAGTTCCTGATATCGATCGGCACATTCCTCCTAAGTGACCGGCTCTGTAGCATCGCCACTAAAAAGTTTTTTCTGATTACATTAGCAGCGATCCGCTAATTACGCTAAAACGTTAAATGAAAATCGGCACAAGACAAGCCGATTTTGGAATTATCTATGTAGGAATCGCAGGCAGGTTCTTGAAAACCCCAAGGACCTGGAAAGTAAACAGAATTATCGCAGAAGTACATTGTCTCTTCCCAAGAATAGTGTCATTCATGATACCCTGCCTACAACACTGCTGTTGTCATTCTGTGTGATTGCAATGCTGCGAGGAATCGAATCCGCAACCCCTAATCCGCCTTCCAAAAGAAAAAGAAACTATGAGTCATCCTGCACAGCGGAAGGATAGCAAAAACCAATGCAGAATTATTGAACAAATAGATATGTATAGTGCTGACAATTACCTGCCTCTATTGATGCTTCCAAGACGTGAATGCGTTCCAATATCTAGATTACAGGTCTCTACGTCCTTCTCCGGGTTTCCCGTCAATTCCTCAAATGACTTTTCACACAAAAACACCAGCTGGCTGGAGCCGCAATCGCTCTCTCTAATTTATGATTGATTTTTCCCTTTTGATCACATGCACGAAACGATACTGGCGCTCAATATGGTAACACTTTCGTATGAATCATCAAAAACTACGCGAAACTAAATAGGAAAGGAAGAAAAACGATAAATCGGGGTGTCGTTCCTATTTTCTTCAATTATTGATTAATCGCTGTGAGGCAGCATGTACGCGTTGCTCTTATCCGTGGTCCAGTTCACATATGAGAACTAAAGACCCCGCCAATTGGTCTCCCCAGGGAATTGATCACTAGGAGATTAAACACCACTAGTTCCTCGGTCTATATCCAATTGAGGGAGACGTCACACTTTGTGAAGAGAACCACGCGTGGCTATAGCCAGGACCAAGACTGTGTCGAACACAGGGGAAATGCCAACTTTCAAGGCCAAGAGCACTGTCGATAAATTATAAAAAAAAAATCACAAAACAGGGACTTGGAGACCACTCAACACTTTAATTTTGAAAACTTTATACGTTAACTGTAAATTCCTCTTTTTATCTTTCGTAAAATGATAAGTGAATCGGAAAATGCACGCAAAGCTGAAACACACCTTGATGCGGTCCTCGTCGTGATCGCGATTGTCGGCGGAACTCGAACTCCAATGGAAAATACGCACAGAGCCAGATATACCACACGCAGATTTATTTATATTTATTTAATTTTCTTCTTTTTTTATCTAATTGTGACAAATCAAATTGTGATTCTTGTTGCGGGCGAAATTTGATTGTTGGAATAAAAAGAAATGAATTTTCAACTTGAATTTAGGGAGTGTGGAACGAAAGGCAAACTTTCAAATCAAAAATGATTGAAAGTATATTATATACCCGTGCACTTTGGATATTTTATTTTTTCGATTTAATAGTATTTCTATTTTTTTTTGTTTTTTATTTTTCTTGTGTGTAAATTGATAGAATTCCGCGACAAGCGAATTGGTGCAACACACCCGTCTTCTTCGGCGATTTATTCGAAATTGACGGTGGAACGCAATGGAATTGCCGAGCATTCATGCAACGAGCAGCAAATTGTTATTTGACATCTCGAATTCGACTTTCTTCATATTCGAAGTGGAATGATATGACAGCGGCGAAATGTTGACGGGTTGGAAAATAGCAGAGATGTTAAAGCAATGGGAGGTACTTGGGTTTAGCGAGGGATATTATATTAATTGAGACTTGTGCTTAAAAAAAGCAACTAATCAACAATTTCAAATAAATTTGGACAATGTGGCTAATGTACGATTATCGTCATCCTCAACGTCATATTTCTACTCTGTCTAGGGCAGAGGTTCCGAAACTTTTTTTCTTACAGACCTTCACGACCCCCTGCTGCTACATTTTTACCATATTCCCAAAACTCGTAAAAAAAATATGAAGATTAGATCTAACGATGGAAAATTTGCATCGCGGCTGAGTTCCAACCCTAAATTCGGAGTGGTAAAAATTAAAAGAAAACTAGTATATTTTCTTATATTCTATTTCTTAAAATAATACGATTACAGACCTCATTAATAACACACCGTAACATTACAAATCAAAAATTTAAAAAAAAATCCTAATTTTAATGGGTGGGTCACTAGGAGATTGGTACTTGATGGATTGGCAGCAAATTATCAATATTTGGTTTTAGATTTGTAAGGAATATCCACAAATCTCCCCGTCAAATCGATTTATTTTTCAATATAGTCTCCTTTTAGCTTGATACACTTGACCCAGCGATGCTCCAACTTATTTAACCCGTCTGAAAAATACGTTTTCTCGAGGTCTGCAAAGTAGGCCTCATTCGACTGAAATTTCTGCCCGGCGAAAGACATTTTCAAGTTTGGAAACAAAAAGAAGTCGCACGGGGCCAAATCTGGAGAATACGGTGGATGGGGTAGCAGTTCGTAGCGTGGCGAGGGCGGAGGTGTGAGCCGGTGCGTTATCATGGTGGAAGAGCAGTTTTTTCTTCGCCAAGTGGGGCAGTTTTTTCTTCAATTCGTCGTCGAATCGGCCCAATATAATATATATATTTTGGCGTAGTACAGCCCTGTGACCGTTTTGCCTTTCTCCAGGTAGTCGATGTGGATCACATCTTGTGAATCCCAGAAAACGGTGGCCATCACCTTTCCGGCCGATGGGACAGTCTTCGCCTTCTTCGGAGCACGTTCGCCGGGTGAAGTCCACTGTTTCGACTGTTCATTGGTCTCTGGTGTGTACCAGTGGATCCATGTTTCGTCGACTGTCACGAAACGACTCAGAAACTCCTTCGAATTGCGCCTAAACGGCGTCAAACACTGCTCTGAAGTGGTCTCACTGTTGCGCTTGTTGTCCGGAGCTTTCTCATGTCCAACACGCAACACCCACGCGATCTTTTGAAATGCCTACTGTCTCAGCTATCTCGAGCACCTTCAATTGACTGTCTGCCAATACGAGATAGTGGATTTTTGTCACGTTATCCTCCGTGGTAGCCGTTTTCGGGGCACCTGGACGTGGCTCATCAAAAACCGACGTCCGACCACGTTGAAACTCGTTAAACCAATTATTGATGGTCGCCATCGAAGGAGAAGAGTCACTGTACACAGCATCCAAACGCTCTTTGATTTCGGTGCGCGATTTCCCTTCCTAAAACAGGAATCGAATCACCGACCGATATTGCTCATTTTCCACTTTTCTAAAATCCGCGGACACTCCCGCTTCCACACGCGGTCAAAACAAAACTACGAGTTCGATCCGGCTGAAGTTTGGACAGTAGTCGTCTACTAGAATGTACTACACGATAGTGTTGCTTGCGATACTGGCGGTGAGGCTAAGTACTTATCGGACCACCCTCGTATTGTAAGATGCCCGCAAGCCATGATCGTTACTTTGAGACGTTGAAGTGAACATACTTATCTGTTCATATTTTCCCTTCAATATTTGAAAATATTTTAAATGCCTATTTTATCAGAATGACCTCTTCTTAGATGATCTTCGAGCCTTGATGATTTCATAGAGCCATTGCTCAAAGTTTTGTTACATAAAAGGCATATGGGCAATCGTGATGGAATAAAATCAAATTTAAAATAATCAGCACTGTACTGTCGACATTTTTTCTTAGATTCAGCCATGTTTCATATCAATTACCTACCCGTAAAGAAAAAAAAAAGTTTGTTAAGACCCATACATTACTGTTAATTCGATAGCCAATACCTCTGTACTTTTAAAGAATATTTCGACATCATAACGATTTCAATGATTTATTTATTACTTTGATGTACGTTACGAGTGATACCTACATACATGAAGAAACGTACAGTTTATGAAAATATTTCTAGTCATCTAGTATTAGCAAATACGAGGGCTATATCTCTCCTAATAATAAATAATTGTATAATAAAAAGTATAATACTAAAAGTTAAATTTTTCTCGGCTTTCTCTTCTTTTAAAGAAGTATTGATCAGTATTTAATTTTTATTACGTATGTACGTAATACACACAAACATGACAAATATAATATTATTACAATATAAAATAGAAGTATGCATAACAAACGTACAAATAGGCAGGTACTTACATACATTTGCTGGCACTGGCAAACACTGACATCGATTCACTCACACTTTTCTTTTCAAAATTCAGAAAACAAATGAGCGTTTGTCCTTAGCAGCATTCGTATTTATATTGGTGAGGAATCAGACAAGTTCATGCAAGATTGCAAGCACCGCACAAGTCGTAATTCGTCCCTTTGCACGTCTGAACAAGCATTGCGGGCGGGATGGCGGCACTTTGCAAGCCTCGACATGCATTGCACTGATTATCAAATATATTAAACAAGTTTCTACAAGTAACAGTCGTTGATCTTCTTAGAAGAGGGAATACTTGCTAAATAAATAGGCTATCTGATCCATATACCAGCCTAACCGAAAAAATTGTTCTTTACTATCAAAACCAGATAAATTTTCGTGGACCCCCACTTACAACTGGTGAACCCCCTTTTTTTCATGCCAACGTAGACCCCCGTTGAGTCTCCCGCAGACCCTTGGGGTCCACCTGGACCACTTTAGGAACCACTGGTCTAGATAAATCGCGCCGAAATGTGATCTTGAAGTTTCTCTTGATCCATTCGTCATCTCCGGACAACGATATTGCTCTGCTCGGTTTTTCTATTTCCCAGAATTTATTAAACAAATTTCGCTCGCTCAATTCAGAGATTCATACTTTCGTATGTTGCTCTTAATGATACTAGCCCATACATGTGTTCCAAGTAATACTGATGCTCTTGTGGGAAATTTTCTCCGGGAAGAGGTGATGATATCTTTGATATGATATGCATCCTGCAGCTCAATTGGAAATCCTGCCCCATCAGCAATAGACGTAAGTCATATATTGGTCTCAGAACCAATGCCACGCACTTAACGCTCACGTAGGTCGAAAAGACCGGAGTGCACTTCCGGCACCATTCTGGACAGAAGCTCATGGTAGCTCATGGATGGGAGTTGATGCAAAAGAGGATCATGGAGACTAAAGATTTCAGGAATTGATATTAAGAGCAATCATTTGAAGCAGTGGGGGGGCAGTCAATATTACCTTGAATAGCAAATTCAAGAAGGGGCCTAACGGAAGCAGTGTATAGGGATCACGTAACGTAAGAATTTTGGAACTCCTTGGACCAATATTTCACAATACCGACGGCGGATTTGGCCCGATAATGTTGTCAATGTGAAGATGAAGGTTAAGTTCCCGGTCACAGGCGACACCTGAGTCAACCAAAAAATTGACAGGAGGAACAGCCTCTGCTGGGAGGCACTTTAGGTCGAATTGGGGGAAGCAGAAATCAGCTGGGGAAGATATATGCTTGGAGATTTTTGATGGAGATGGAAGTTCTCTTTAAAACATCATTAATAATTGCGGTAAATATCAGTGGACCGAGATGGCTGCCTTGGGGTACTTCAGAGGTGGCATTAATTAGATCTGAAATAACGTTGTACTGACGATCTTCGATGTAGGCTTTGGAGAAAATATGGGCTTTAGGTGAATGTTGACAATATTCTCAAAGGGATAGGGTTGATATGAATATTTTGCGTTAAGTATTAAGGGTAAGTATAGATTGAAATCGCCACAGATGATGATGATGTCATTGAGTTCGGCGATATGAAATATGGAGTCGACGAGATCAACGGCAAGTTGGTAGCAATGTGCGGGCTGTAGGGGTCTTAAGTAACAACAGGCAAGATAAAGTTTCCGTTTAGGGAGACTTATTGAGGCACTAGTGAAGTTGAAGTGGATTGCTACGAGAACTCCGCGACCATCCGGATCGGCAGAGTTGTCGCGTCCATCGGCCCGAAACAGAATGAAATCTGAAGTGAATAACTCGCTGTCTCCAATGTTGGAGCATAAATTCGTTTCAGTTAAGGCAAATATATCGTAGGGTAGGTTTTGGGAATTAAGGAGTAATGCGGTAGTTTTTGTGCGTAATTCTCTGACGTTCTGATAGTACAAGGATATGTTTTTGTAAGAAATAATCGATGGGTGGGGAGATGTAGCGGTGTTTAGGTTAGGTTTTAAAATAGTTTTTGAAATTAGAGCGGGTACTTTGCAAGTGTGTGATGCGCTCTGAACTGACATGGGCGGCAAATGTGGAGAGGTCGTTATTTAAATCAATGAGAGAGATATTAACGCTTTCGTGAAACCGGACAAAGGTCTTTTTTAACGCGTGGGGATCTGTGGGTATGCCTTCTTGGTGGATTAAATAGGACGTTGGTTTTTGGTTGGTTGGTTTTAGTTTTGCCGTCGATACAAATGGAGTCAGGTTTGTCGTGGAGGTAGGCCAAATAGAGGCGCACATTTTCGTAGATTCTTCTGTCTCTAAGTCGTGACATAACTAGCGGTCTTCAGCGTTAAGCTCGGCGAGATATTTGGTGAGTTTGGCCGTGAGAAGGAGAAGTGGATCTAAGAAAGAGGGGGAGGAGGGAGGGAAGGTCGTGTTGTGAGAAGCTGAGGAGATGGAGGGACTGGAGGGGGTGTTGTAAGAAGCTGAGGAGGTGGAGGGAGTTGGGTTCAGAGTGTGAGAGTGTATCAAATTTGGGTACTGTGGATACGTGCGGCTGTTACGAGAAGCCTGGATTTTTGGGATTGGGTATTGAATCAACAATATTCTGTGAGGCAGGTGAGGGTCGGGCGCAAGGTTAAAGGACACGCGGTTATGGGTACGTGCTCTATTAGGAGTACTATTAAGCAGAGGGATGTTGAGGGTAGTTGTTGATACGGGAGCTATTGAGAGAGGAAGAGGTCCGGAGAAATTGGGGAATATTCGTGTCCTTAATTCCCAGTTAGTTCCTAGATTGCGAGGGGGTTGAAAAGCGGGGGAGGGTCCAGGTTTGGGTGGGTTAGGGGATTTGGGAGTGTTGAGTTTAGACTTAGTATGTTTAGGTTGAATGTTAAAGTTGTTCTTACGATCGCTACTGGTAATCCGCATCCTGTCGACTTTGATTTCCTTATTGAAGGCGCTGCGTAAAAGCCATTCATATTGCGGGGGGATGGTAATTTCAAAGCAGTTTCTACGATGGAATTTGGGAGGGGTGAGCTTCGTGCACTTAAAGAGGTTGATGGCATTTCGTTTACGGAAGAAATTAATTACCCAGCGGTCGTCGGCGCTGCGTGGGGCGTCCCATAGGATGTAGGTAGACATAGGCTCCAGTATCATCGCATTATACTTGTGGAGCTTATTGAATCTCTGCTCCCAGTCAGATAAGGTCCAAACAGTTCCAAATCGTTCAATGGTCGGCACTGAGATGGGAGGAGTTGCGGAAGATGGGGACTTCACGGCAAGCGTCGAGATGTCCCCACAAATAGAATTAAGGTTGGGGGAAACGGGAAAGCAGTTCGCGTTTACAAGCCAGGTCGGCGTGTTTTCGCGGTTATCCAGTTTGCAGTTCAGCTGGTTGACTCGTTGTATTTTCCGAAAGCTGACTGTTGTTTCCTGGCGAGGTTGTGTATACAAAGGTTCATGGAGTCAATGTTGTCGGTGAGTAGATGGGACATTTTTTGGGAATAGGAACATAGTTCGGATTCAAGTCCGGCCAGAGAGTCATTTACTGCACACATTTGCTCGTTGTTACATTTAATGACAAGCAGAATATGTGCAGCCGATATGGACTTACATTCCTCACAGAAGAAGAAAACATTCCATCATATTCGTGAAGGTAGTTCTTCGTATTCCTACTTAGGCCAATGCAGATCGGGTGGAAGGTTTTCCCACAAATCCCCTTACAACCGATCAATTCGCCGAACAATTAACGGATCCGCAAGAAGGCATTATGCAACTGGGGTGATTGGACGGACAGGTAAACTTATTAATTGGGTCAATAGAGCACCGTAAATTGCAGGGTAGGCAGAGTTATTGTTATTATTTTATTTCTTTTTTTTTTTATCGCTTTGTTTCTTCGTTTTGGTTTTTTATTTTGCTGTGATTTGCAAAGGAGAACTGAGGAAACTCAAAGGCACTTCCGCACAGGTAAAGAGTTAACTGTTAACTAAAACTACTTTTGATCCCATGCTTTCATTGGGACATCCATAAGCATTTGGTGCAACCTCTACCTCGATGATCAATATCGATCAAATGTAAAATTATCTTTCTTAATGGCTGATTTCTTAGGTCACGGAGAACAAAGGACTTCGAAGATTTCAACTAGAAGTTTGTGCGGATCACCAATCTGTTCAATTAAAAGCCTAAATAACGTTTTTCTAAAGGGTTTTTGTTATAATGTCGTCAATAGGCTATCAGTTTTAAGCTGCCTTACGTTTCCTTAGACACTTCAATTTCATAAGCCGGCAATAATACAAATCGCATCATTTCGAAATTATTCACAACCAGTTCTTGGAACAATTTGGCAATTGCAAACCCATCAATGCTAGTAAAAATCCTCAACCGTTCAGGCGGATCCTTGATCGAATACAGAATCAAAGTTTCCCGAAAGTATTTTGTAAACTGATCCTTACTCAAAGCCGGTAACAAGGCATAATATTTGAAGCAGCTGTAAAATATTTCATACAGTGCAGCAGTTTTGCATTCGTAATATTCATTTTTCTTCGCAAATGCCTTCACGTCCGATAGTACTATGAGAAATCCATCGGTATAAGCGTCTGACCATTGGTTCTTGTCGACATTATTCAAGAAATCCATCACTTTTGGCTGCATGGTATTGAAATTTTTATTTAAAGTCATTCTCGGCGTTTCCTCGTCGTGTGTAAGTCGATAGAATGGATTGCCTTTTGGGAAAGAAATAATGTCAAATTGGATCAGAATGCGTTTTGAACATACCTCTTTGATAAATCTTCTGTGATCCAGATAAATCAGAAAAAATTTCGGACACATCGTTTCTGTCCATATTTTATTGTTTAGCTTTAAAGTTTCGATAAAATCAATTATTTTTGCTTTCGACCTGTCGATCAACGCCTCCTATGACATACCTGAATCGAGACTCCTTCGCTTCGAGAGTCGAGAGAAGTAACCAAGGGAATGGCAGATGGGTTTTGTTTTCATCATAAACTGTCAGTTTGACATTTACAGCCGGTTTGGTGTGCCGGAATAGGTTTCATTTTCTTTTACTTGATTTTTGTTGAAAAATGGTAAAATGCGTTCGGTGACATTAGAAAAAATTATTGAAAATTTCTCTTTCCGATTAGTTCTCTCTGCTGCATAAAGAAGAAACCGCTCACGAGGATGGCATCTGGTCTTGTTCCTGGGGAAGAACTTTGAATGAGAATGCCAACCATACCGATGGGAATACAACTGATGAAGGAGATACCATTAATCGTGGTCCTGCCGAGTACAGAGATTTCATTGTCACTGGTGGATTGGATGACCTGGTGAAAATATGGGATGTTAGGGATGATAACACGTTGAGTGTGCGTCACCAGTTGACTGGCCATTCGCTGGGGGTGATGTCCGTCGCAGTGAGCTCAGATGGGCAAAGTGAGTTTGGCTTACAAAGCAATTGCGATGAGTTCTAATAGAATTGTCTGTGTAGCGATTGCAAGCAGTTCCCTCGACTCGAGCCTTTGTTTCTGGGACGCACAGTCGGGGCAGCAGAAGAATAAGATTACACTGGGACCTGTTGACTTGTGGACGGTTGCCTTTTCGCCGTGCAACAAATTTGTTATATCCGGATCCAACGAGGGGAAGATCTCCATGTACAGCGTAGAGACAGGAAAGGCTGAGCAAGTTCTAGATCCACAGAATGGGAAATTTAACTTGAGCATAGCATACGTAAGCGGTCTGTACAACGTACGCAATCATTTCTTAAATATTGTGCCTTTCGCAGAGCCCTGATGGGAAGTACATAGCCAGCGGGGCGATAGATGGTATCATTACCATATTCGACGTGGCGGCAGGCAAGGTTGTACAGACCCTCGAGGGCCACGCGATGTCGGTGCGGAGTCTATGCTTCTCTCCGAATTCCGAGATGCTGCTAACAGCCTCCGACGATGGACACATGAAACTTTACGATGTGTGAGTTACTTGTATCCAATGAACCCACCAGCCTCCAAATAAAATCAATTTATAGAGCCCACTCGGACGTCGCGGGAACTCTATCGGGTCACGCCTCGTGGGTACTATGTGTCTCATTCTCCGATGATGGAAAGCACTTTGCCTCGTCTTCCAGTGACACGACAGTGAAGATATGGGACTTTGCCGAGCGGAAATGCCTTCACACCTTCTCGGAGCACAGCGACCAGGTGTGGGGCGTCAAGTACAGCTTAACTAACGACCGAGTCATCTCGGTATCCGAAGACAAATGCCTCAATTTATACAACTGCCCACCGAATGCCGTCGTCTGAGTGTTTCTTATATATCCGTTCGATTGAGTTAATTAAAAAAAATAAAAAAGCACCCAAATGGAATCGTCTTTCCTTCCTTGGGAATTCAATTTATTCACTACTTACAATCTAGGCAAATTACTCTTACAGCCGGCGGCAGTCCTAGGGTATTACGTTTGTCTGCTCTTGCTGTCCGAGATCATTGTTGGTTTGGCTTGGGTGAGGATGTTGTCCTTCACCCCGGGATCGGGTATATAGACTTGGAAGCTCCTGAAGTGGCTCAAAATCTTCTCTGTAAATTGACAAATGGGTTAGTAGCCGGGTTTTCCGGAGTCATTCATCCTGTTTACCTATAACTTCCTCTTTTACTTTGTACTCATCGGCGATTCTCTGCTTCGTCCACAACGTCGGGTCGCTCTGATGGTCCGTGATAAACTTCAGAGCTTGACGCAGAGTACACCGACCTGGCGCCACTCTCGTCGGCTCCTTGTAGCCATACTCAAAGTCTTCAACGACCCCCTTATCCGAGGGTAAATTCTGGCTCTCCATCTCCTTCCTCTTCATCACATGTTCGATCTGTTAGAAAACAACATTATCCTCCATTCACAAATGGTAAACAACCAGCGAAACATACGTAACTATCCTGCGAGGTTACATAAACACTCTTTAGTCGATCGTCCAGCGTGGAATCCTTTTTGTTCAACTTGTCAACCAGCTGCGGGTCAACTGTTGGAAAATAGAGATCACAATGTAGATTAGGCATCAAGCAAGCCGTTGAATTGTGTTTTTAGCTTACGTTCGAGAGCTCTTTTCAGATCCTGTAGATTGGATTCGAATTTCGGCGCTGGAGTTGGCTTGTCACGTTCTAGGAATCGATGGGCTCGGCTTTCTATATTAAATCGATTTAATCGCCGTCGAATCATTGAGCCGACGTTGCCCATTTCTGTTAATATTTCGCAAATAATCGGCCAATGAAATGGAATTTATTTTTATTCATATGACATTTGACGGTACGGAGTGAGGTTAGTTTTGACATGAATTTCTCTTAGGCGTTTGAAGCGCCATCTCTTGATCGATATGCACCCGGTATTGTGAAAAGATATTAATTGCAAAATAATTGGAAAATTGGAAATGCGATATTTAATTTATCTGTACAGAAATGAAAGCATACTCTCAAAAATATTTTTATTAAGACAGGCACAAGATTAATTCCAGGTATATTGTTAAAGGCGGTTGGGAAATTCAAATTCAACGGACAGTCATTGTTTTTTTTTTTTTTTCAAAATTAAAACTAAGTGGATGGAAAGGAAACTGTCTTTTCTGTATTAAATGTCGTAAACTTGAACGCGTTTCCTATTTTGAGAGAAAAAAAAATCAACAATTCCACTAGTGAATGCAGAAAACCGACGTCTACCACGGGGAACAAGTCGTACTCATATCAAGTGTGATCGAAATAGTGGGAATGATTTTTTATAACAGTCACTTCTTCTTCTTCTTCTTTTCCTTTTTATCCCGGCGTCGTTATGGTCAGAAGTGTAGGACCATAACCTTCCCACTTAACTGCATTCCTACTGGTCCGCTTGTGGGGTCCGCCTTTTTATAACAGTCACTGATGTTTAAAAAATGGGTTTTTACGTGCGACTGGCTTATCCGATTGGAAATATCGAGGAACATTTTACAACAACTTAACGGTTTTATTGTTGTGAAAATGGGTCGAGTTAGCAACGTTTGAACACTTTATCAAAAATGTTAAATCTACTCATAAGGTGTTCATTATCGATTTAGTAGAACCTTGCTATAAGTGTCTTTTGCATCACGACAGTCTTATAGTCCTGCCTTGTAACAAAGACTAGTTAGTGACATTCGTTAGGACGGACAGCAAAACTTTGATTTGGTTGTGGTATTGATCGAGAAGCCTTTTCTTAAATTTGTTTTAAAAATGTACATAACGCAGAGGATCACTACTGAAAGAATGTTGAAAAACTTGCAAGTTCTGACAGAATTGAAGTCTCTAAAATGGGTGGTGCGTTACGATTAACTAACTAAAAAACTTCGCAGAGAACGGACATCAGGGTCACCGACATCAAACAATTATGCAGCAGATATAGAACTATTAACTAAGCGGTTTCAAAATTCAGCAGCATTAGTCAGCAACTACATTCAAAAATCGCTTACTTTGAAACCAGTTCGACATGAAAGTGCATTTGATTTGAAAACGATCATGGATATGTTAAAGGAAATTTTGTACGATCTCAAAAATGTACGTAAGCTCCTGGGATCTATTAGTGATTCAGTTGTCATGTCCGAAACGTGACCCTAAATCAAGAAAATTATACCAAAAAGCAAGAGAAACTTCGACAGAAATTCCTAAATTAAGTGAATTTTTTAACTTCATCGAGGGTAGATTCCGACGATTAGAAACCAGCCGCGAATTCAATCATGAACACCTGTCGCAAGTACTAAGATAATAGTAATAGCCAAAAAAACCATTTGACTACAGTCATACAGTCAAAATGTATTGTGGGCGGCGAATCTCATTAATTGTATGACTACAAAATGTTTAAGTAAGAAGACGAAAAGCCAATTGCATGTGCTCCGAAGGTCGAAGCTGTTTGCGAGATAGCAAGGGAAGGGTTTGATGAAGAAGGGTTACAAAATATGCACACAACAGCATAATTCCTAACTTCACTTCCCTAGAGTTGAGAGTGCCGGTAAGAGGAAGAAATCAAACGAAGAAGCATCATCATCAACACGAATCTTTACCGCATTTCATGGTAAGAGGATGGTATTATTAGTCACAGCCATGGTGAACATATGCGTTGGAGAACAAGCTAGACTCGTGCGAGGGGTGGTAGTGGTGCAATGGTAATCATCACCGACTGTTAAGCGGAAGGTCTGTAGTTCAAGTCTGACCATAGCCAAGAAAAATTCCTATACGGAAAAAACCCATGCAACAACACCAGTTGTGAATGAGAGATGATCAAAAAATGCTGACGAAGGCATAACACTCGCAGTATAAGATCACTTCAAAATTCATACTCTGCGTGTGCATTTCCAATATAAGATCTTAATGGCATGGAATAAAGTTACTGTAAAACTACAATCAACGCGACAAATTCAGTCGAATCTCTCGAATCCCAAGACAACCACCCCCGGAGAGTAGTGAACGAACATCTTCGACACAAACCATCTGCACCCCGTCCAGGTTGTGTGACAAACATCAAAAGAGCGTAACTCTTGAACCTGCACGAATTATAAAAAAAAAAAAAAAAAAAAAAGCTCTGATTAATCAAGGGTCTCAATCATGCTTCAGGACAGCGAAGTTAGCCCGTCAATTAAAGGTTCCACTAGTCAAGTATGAGTCAAATAGAATCAATGGAATCAACGGCCATGCTACAAAAATCATCGCAGCATGCCACTTCACCATTCAGTCAATTCACGATGAAAAGGTCAGCTTGGAGGTAGATGCCCTAGAAATGCCTGACAGTCACCTTTCTTTGTTGTATTTTCCCCGTTGTCCGGAGAAAAATGAGGAGGAATTTCAGTGATGTAGAGCTAAGAGCTTCGGAACATACCACGTCGGCCCCAAGGGTGCGCCACCGTGGGCGAGCGAAGGCGGGACAGATAGTGCAACATGCAGCACAGGAAAGATGCTTAGCAAAATTTTAATGGTCCGTAATGACGCCCGCAAGCCTTCTGCAGTCAATTATCCTTAAGGATAAGAAGAATATTGCGAATTTCTTCCAGACATCAGTGCGTACGCACTTGCATTAAAGACCCAGTCGTTGATGTCAGATCTGACCGTGGAAGCAGGTACGTACACCTTAGGTGAGTTCAGGTCCTTAGAAATTCTCCTCTGAGCGAGTTCATCGGAGATATCATTTCTTGGGATCCTGGGGTGATCTGGGACCCATACAAGCCTTACTGAATTTAGTCTTCCGACTTTGTTCAAACAGGTCTTGAGTTCATGCACTAATTCGCAGCTGGATAGAGGGTTAGACACAGCTTTAAGGGCAGCTTGGCTGTCACTGCAGACGCTTGTGCTTGTGACCGCCGCCCAGTCCTGGAGCCATCTATAAAAATGCGAAGACCTTTCCAGATTCAATATCTGGCCAGAGCCAGTCCTGACGCCATCCAAATTTGACTGTGAAATTATAGCGCAATAGGATGGCAGATGTCATTGCGTCAGAAGGCAAATCCATGAGACCGGGGTCGTAGGATATTTCTGGCGCAAGTACAATGTCCAGACATGGCTCTCAGTGCGCACCCTGGGGTGGAAGATTCATCATAGCATCTAGGACAGCTCACGGTGTGCTGGAGAAAGCGCCCGTGCAGCCGAGATAGCACCAGCTGTGTAATGGCAGTATTTTTCCTCCTTCTCGTGAAGAGAAAGACATCAGTCTTAAGAGAATTAACCGACAGCCCATTACTAATGCACCAGTCATCGATCACATTTACCCTCGCCTGTGCTTTGGGCAGGCACTCGCTAAACATCACAGAGAGCACGGCCACATTATCCGCATAGACCTGGCCATAGATTCCAGAGGCATTGAGAGCATCGAGCAGAGAGTCAACGACCATGCACCATAACAACGGAGACAAGACGCCACCTTGCGGGCAGTCCCTGTTTACTCCAGACTTGACACATTGCTCGAGGCCTGCATCAGCGATCAATGTCCTGTGCACAAGCATTGTTTTGATCCGCAAAACCAGTGCTTCATCTACGCCATGCCGTCTAGCAGCGTTACACATGCTGTCGAAGGTAGCGTTATCAAAAGGTCCCTCAATGTCGACGAAAATGCCTAGTACGTACTCTTTCCTTTCGAGAGCGCATTCAATTCTCCCAACTAGGTTTTGAAACGCAGTCTCGCAGGATTTTCCGCGCTGATAGGCATGTGGCATGTCCTAGAGAGGATGCATTCGAAGGGCAACTTTGCGCACGTGCAACTCTACCAGTCTTCTCATGCTTTTCAGCAAGAAGGATATTAGACTGATTGGTCTGAAACTCTTGGCGAGTTAGTAATCTTCTTTCCCTATTTTGGGACCACTTTCACCGCGCGCCAAGGAATAGGTATATAGGCAAATGCCAAGCTAGTAGTGAAAATTCTTCTCAGAGGGAAGCAGTATAACAGGGCATATCCCATCAGTACTTGGCAAATTTAACTGCGTGTCAGTCGCAGTTACCAATGAAGAAGTGTGCAAAGAGCCCATGATAGTCTGATTTCCCGGGAAATGGGTCTGAAGGAGTAAACTAAGAGTTTTCGCTTTAGACTCTGTAAAGGTACCATACATTTTCTGAGTACATCCAGCTTTGTCGATTTTCCTCGCTTGAGAACAATAACCAACTTGCTGGTCGCGCTCAAGGATTTGATCTCTTCGCAAAAGGACTTATAGAAATCATTCTTCGATTTACGAATAAGCTTCTTATATTCCTTTTGCTTCAACCGATGCTTATGTCAGCCATCTTAAAAGTTCGACTTAAGCGATATATTCAGGAGGCTTCTGGCTTCCCTGGGAAGACATTGGAGCACAGCTTTCCACCAGGGAGGTTTTGACAAGACATGTGAGTTCAAAAGAGTTGGTGATGGCGTTACCCAGATTATGAACGGCATCCTTCACCAACTGCTTTATTCTGAGTTTAGGTAGGGCAGTCCGTCTTTCTCGGATTCCGCTTGGGCTGCGAGGAGGAGCTCTCACACTCTAATTGGAATTCGATATATTTATGGTCTGACAGCGTAACATCTGGTAAGAATCTCAAGTTAGTGATCACTTCTTATCGTCTCGCTGTCACAAAGGTTGCTTGAGAGCCAACATTGTTGATGATAAGGTCAGACGAAAGAGTGAAGTTTAAAAGATGATCTCTTCTCCGGTTGCATTCGCGGCTGCCCCAAACAGTGTTTTGAGCATCGGCATCGCAACAGATGATGAGTCCAATCTTTCTGGCTTCACAGTACTCTACGAGTTCGGAACCGCCTTCTACTACTGAGAAGAGCGGTAGCAGCCTTGCAATGCTGTAGATTGATCTGAGTAAAATCATAGATCTAGACCGCGGAGCACGTTGCATCCTTCGACTACTTGACATAAAAATGAAATAAAATCCTATCAAGGCCGAAGTAAGGACGTGAATCGTACATAGATATCAGGGTCTCGGCATAGCCGTTGTCCAATCTCACAATCAGAGTGAAGTTCTCTTTTTTTTAAAGAGCCCTTACTCTCTTAGACATTCCTAGAGTGAAAAGGTGGATTGAGATCGTAGCAAAGTTTTGTGATGTGAATTGGTAAATTTAGAGAGAATAAATAAAGAGTGATTTGTATGCCTCTCTGAAAATCCCTTGCCAAGCTCCATGCCTCCTTCTGTCATGAGTGTTTTCCTATACACTCTAAGACAAATTCCATGCCAATGATTAACCACGAATCATGCATGTAAAAAACGGAATTAGAGCTATTATTCTGCAGACTGTGAAAGTATGACGAACGAACCATTCAGAGATTTTTGTCCACCCTTCGATATCGAAGTTGACGTCCACTAAAATTACTTGCCTGATGGACTACTGAAACCAGCAACATCGTGGGATTATTTGTATATTCCCATAGCATCGTTTGTCCACTCCAAAATGGGATCACTATAACCGCACCAACTATAGGAGAACAAGTCTTCTAAGCATTGCTTAAAAATCGCTTCTGTACCATGTTATGAGCCGCCTGAAACCGATCGCTGTTCCTTGGAAAAGGTGCAAGAATTTCAGCCTGAAGGTCCATCATTTTTTAGTCTTTAAAGTCGCACGATTCTTCCTCGATAGTGACGCTGCTGCTGACCATGACCAAAAGTTGAAACAAAAGGTCCTACATTTTCCCAAAGGCAGCAAAAACTTTTGGTCACATGTGAAAAACATAAAGAATTCTGCCTCGTCCTCTGTGCCTACGCTCATTTACAATGCCACAGCCAATCACATTTTGCAGCCAGCTCAACGCTCCCAGATTGCACTTTGTCTCCACCTGTACTTGAGAGCGTAGAATCTTCCATGGGACAATCCACTTTCGCACTCGTACAAGAGTACTTAAGGATCTCAACGTGCACAAATGGTATGATGGTATTCCCCCAACACTTCTAAAGAGGTGTTCCTCCAGGCTGGCAAAACCGCTGCGTAAGTTTTTTCATTTTTCCTACTATTCTGGTCTGAATATGAAGCAATGTTGGACGGGATAACGGCGGATGCGCAACAAAGAACCGAAGTTGTCGTCGGCGGAGTTTTCAATGCATGGGCGAGGGAATGGGTCAGCAGGCTGACCAAAGAACCTTGAGACATTCGGATCTTTAAGGCTAGGTATAGCTAATAGTGGGCAAGCCAGTACGTATCGCAAATCAGGAACGGGGTCCATCATCGATCTAACCTCCGCCAGCTACCCAGTGCTGCGCAATATGAACTGGCGCGTCAGCGAGGATTACAGTCATAGCGACTGGCTATTGTCTTCGAATTAACAAAGAAAATAACCAGGCAACGCCCAAATATAAGATACCATGGATCAGCTGAAGACTTGTCGCACCGACTTACACAAATTATCACCACAGCCTGCGACGCGGCAAGGTCAAGAAAAACAGCAACCCGGAAAGGCGCCCAATCTTACTGGTGGAATGACAAAGTAAAAACATTGAGCAAAGTGCTTGCAGGTTTGAAGTAAATTCCAAAGTTCAAGAGGAAGAGTTTGTTTCCAACAACACTTTGTTACCTTTAAACGTATGAGGCGGAACCTAGCGAGGGCAATCAAAGGGAGCAAGGCAAGGTGCTGTAAACGTATTTGCAACGAAGCCGATATCAACCCATGGGGCACGGCCTATAGAATGGTGATGACCCACAAATAACATGCCCAACAATGTTAAGAACAATTGTAGAGCATTGGTTTTCCCTAAAGCCCAAATACCATGCCCATAATCGATCGGGAAATAGATGTTGGCAATATTCCAGCCATCACCCTGAACGAACTGTAAAGAGCCCTCGATAGAGAAGGAGGCAAAAAGGCACCTGGATCCGACGAAATTCCGAACAAAGTATTCAAGGCTGCTGTCCAAACAAGACCTGAGATGTTCATAGCAATTATGCAGAAATGCTTAGATGAAGGAGTGTTTCCAAAACCATAAAAGTTGCAGCTACCAAGGAAACCATCGTCATACCGCTCGATAATCACTATGGCTTCTAGATACAATGGGAAAGATTCTGGATCGGGTAATATACGACAGGCTATTGACTGGAGCAGAGGAGCAGGGAGCCAGTATGGATTCAGAAAGACACGCTCTAGTGTCGATGAAATTCAAAAAGTAGTTGATATTGCATCTGAAGCAATAGCAGGACAGTCGTGGAGGCGAGGGTCAAAGAAATACTGCGCAGTGGTGACACTAGACGTCAAAACACGTTTAATTCTGCCGACTGGTCCCTGATAAGAAGGTCGCTAGCAAGAATGGAAACACCTTACTACCTGCTAATAATAGTGTCCCATTACCTTAAAAATAGAAAATTGAGGTATAACAGGGAAAAAGGGATTAAATATTATGACATCTCCGCCGGGGTTCCTCAGGGATCGGTGCTGGGCCCCTTCCTTTAGAACCTAATGTATGACGGAGTTCTGCGTCTAAGGCTTCCTCAAGGAACTAACATCATCGGATTTGCTGTTGCAAGGGATACGCACGAAGTTGAGTCAGTCATAAACGTTGCAGTCGCCCAGATAAAGCAGTGGCTTGAATCTGCAGGCCTTGAACTGACAGACCATAAGGCGGATGCCGCCCTTACAACAAGCAGAAAAACCGAACAATATATCGATATTCGAGTCGGCAACCAGAATATCCGATTCAAGGAAGCAGTTAGGAATGATGCTTCAAAACAGACTGCGGTTCAAATCACACGCAGGCTATGTGAGCAAAAAGGCATCTACAATGCAAATGGCACTCTCCAGAATACTGCCAAACGTTGGTGGGCTGGGACATGCAGAGAGCATTCTGCTGAGTAGAGTGGTGAGCTCATTCATTCCGTATGCTGCACCAGTCTAGGCAGAAGCGCTTAAGAGGAAGAAATTTGCCGAAAACTACATATCATTGGTATACCGGCTCTGTGACCTGAGGACAATAAGCGGCAACCGGACGATTTCGGACGAAGCCGCATTTGTGATTGCCAGGATGATCCTCATTGACATTCTCACCGAGGAGATGAAAGGTTCTATCGGATAAAACCGTCAAGGCCAACCGAAACCGAGGAGGTAAGGAAAATCAAGTCGGAAGAAAGTTCGCGCTCGATGGCCCAATGGCAATCTCGGTGGGATAACGCCACAAAGGAAAGATAGACTCATAGCCTGAGCCCATCAATCGACATATTATTCAATGGAACACAAGGAAACTGCAACTACCATCTCACTCAGTTTCTCTTCGACCACCGTGGCTACCATAAATATCTATATATCGATTCAGAAACGATACTTCTCCTCTTTATCCAGACTGTCCAAACCAACAGGAAAACGTGAGGTATCGAATGTAGACGCTTCGCAGAATGGAGGGGTACTCTACCAGGGCCAGAAAATATAATTCAGCGAATGGTGGAATTAGAGAAATTCTGGCTGATTATCGCTACACTTATTAAGAATGTGCAGACAGAGCTGAACTGAGTAGAAGTTGCAAGAAAAGCAGCAGAGGCAAGAGCAGTAGAAGCAGGAGGAAACTTACAAGCACAGGAATAGCATGGATTGCTTGCCAGCTCTGGGAAGTAATACCTAGCATTAGATTTGTGCATGCCAGTGGTACGGGCCACTAGAATCTATGAAGATTTCACATCCGTTTGGCGCATTCAAAAAACAAAAAAAAAAAAAACTCTTCTGGTCTCTGTCCGAGTAGATGGAAAACAGCATTTGGCCAGCCAGAGGGTGATCGTGGTGCGATGGTAATCATCACCGACTGTTGAGCGGAAGGTCTGTAGTTCAAGTCTGTCCATAGACAAGAACAATTCCTATATGGGAAAACTGTGCAACAACATGAGTACAACATGAATGAGAGATGAAGCATAAGATCACTTCAAAATTCAAACTCTGTATGTGCATTTCTAATATAACACCTTAATGGCATTGAAACAAAAGAGTTATTGTACTATGAACTACAACCAATGAAAATTCAGTCAAATCACTCAAATCCTATCTAGGACAACCACCCCGGAGAGTAGTGATTGAACATCTTCGACACAAAACCATCTGCACCCATTCCAGGTTGTGCGACAAACACTATAAGATCGTACACTCTTGAACCTGCACGAACCCTAGCCCGTCCATAAAAAGTTATAAATCGCAAGCTTATAAAATATCTTGATTCGCAGAAACTCATTAATGACTGCATAAGTGATTTGATGGCATATCTCGCAGAAAAGTGGAATCCATCTTTGCACCGTTTCGGCAAAAGCAAGATTGTTGCGTTCGATATTTCAAAAGCATTTGACAGAGTTTGCTTATGTTATCGGTTAGTCTCTCCTTCTATGGACTACAAACTACCTTTCGGGCCGTTCAGTTCGAGTTGTTTTGGACGGTTTCAAGTCTAAAATTCATCAAATAAACGCTGGTATTTTGGGCTCTGTTCTGTCACCGACACTCTTCATCAGTTTTATAATTGATCTCTTATCTGCTACTTCTAATCCAATATACTACCTCGCTGATGACAGTACTCCTAGCTTTTCATATTCCTTCCAGGACTCACGTCCCTGCTCTTCGTAGAACTGGAACGGCTACGTATGTTAGGCACATTAAATTCCGACCTTGACAGCATAATTAAATGGGGTATAAACAATAGGGTGGAATTTAATGCTTCCAAAACACAATTTTGCCTACTGTCACTCAAGCCAACCATCTATAATCAGCCAGTATCCTTGAATGGCGCTGGTGTCAATGAAACCGAGCGACTTTTCATCCTTGGTATATGTGTTAATAAAACTCGTAGTTGGATTGACCACATATTCGAGGTCGCCAAGGATGCTGCGTTTCCTTAAACGATGCAAGAAATATTTAACCCCCTCTGATTTGGGTTCAATATACAAGGCCTACATTCGCTCCAAGTTTGAGTAAAACGCCCATATCTGGTCTGCTCCCAAGACCTCTGTGCACCTGCTAGACAGAATACAAAAGCGAGTAATAAAGCTCATACGAGACAACAATATCGCGAAGTCGATCGAGGGCATTCGGCGGAATGCTACTCAGTTAACCCTCAAGGACTCACAGTCAAATTTAGAAACTCATTTTTTAGCCAAACCACACGAATGTGGAATGCTCTTCCCAGCTCATCTTCTCCCACTCATTACAATCCACAAGCATTTAAAACCAATTTGCACCAATTCCTCTCCATTTATCCCTCTATACCTTCGGCCCGTGCTGTCTTCTTGACATTTACTTGACTTCTTGACATTTAAGGGTTATCCTAACCCCTTGTACACGTGCCAAAGCCATGCCATCTCCGTAAAACTTGTCAAGGTGTTTAAAATGATAATGGACAATCCTCCCTGCTCGATTAAGGCCCGAATTGAATTAACCGAGAGCTTCGATGACAAAAAGGATTTCAGCATGGCGACGTATTATTATGTGAATCCTCGAACAGCATTCTTGAAAAGACTCATGATCTGCACATACATAAATTAAATAAATTAAATCAATTTAATGATAAATTCATTTGTGGCCGATGGTCTCTCTGTTCTATTTCTAAAAAAAAAATTGTTTCGGAACCCTTTCCTCCCTTCTTTCATTTATTCCTTTCTCTAGGACAATACCCTCACATATAAATGGCATCTTTTATTGTCCATACACAGAGAAAAAGGCCGAAAAGCGATGTTAACATTTATCGCAAGGTTGTCAAACGGCATGCCTTTCTCAAAGGCAGGTTTATAACCACAAGGCCTGAAAGGATGGCAAGAGAATCCACGCTTTTTCAACTGATTTCTGATTTATTGAAGTGGATGTCTGCTTATCTGTGAAACCGCTATCACAGTATTCGTTTCAGGTCTGCCTTTTTAGAGCCCTTTTTCGGCTTCCTCTGGCATTCCCCAAGGCAGCCCCTTTGGTCCACTTCTCTTCATTCTTCCGATTAACGATATGAAAATGATTATTAAAAACTCCTACATCTAACTACACGCTGACGACACCAGGATCATTTCCTCGGAATATGAATCTTATTTCTTACCTTATCTAATCGGACCTAAGAGATTTTTTCTATGACTGAGTCAATCAATCACTTTTTACGGAAACGCATCAAATCTCTTTTCGCTCTCTATTTTCTCCAAAACCAACCCATCTCCACCGCTCAAGTGATCTGCGTCATCGACGTACTATGTAACCAGGAGCTGAATTTCCGTACCTGTTTTGGCGATGCCTATGAAGTGGATTCATTACTCTGTTTCGTGAAACTAATGGTCTAAGGAATTCGCAATTGGTTGGTTTGTATTCAGTTAAAAGACAGATCCCAACAATTTAAGGTCGGTGTATTGTGTAGTAATATTAGGGTGTTCAATTTAGGTGTACCACAAGGATCTGCCCTTGGTCCTATATTATATATTCTATGCTTTGTTTATAAAGGGTGATTTTTTTGCCATTTCGTTTTTTAATATTCAATTTTTGACAATTTTTGTGCGATATGTGATATAAAACAAAGTGAGAAATATTTAGCAAGCATTGCCAATTTATTATAAAGGCACATCTACAAAGGATTTATATGCTCTGTGAAAAATGTTTTTCGTGCACTTCCACTGCTTTACGGTAGCCGTAATCGACTTACTGAACAAGTATTTCAAGCCATAATGGCCAAATTTGGCAATTAGGCAATAGACCACCTATTAGTATGTATGTATAGAGTGCGTAGAGATAAAAAATAGTTGCTGTATCCGCCAGGGTTAATGAAAACCGTGATTTGTCAATTCGGCGCCGTGTGCAGGAATTTTTCAGTGAGTGGGCCTGCGAAAAGCTGGAGGAAGAATCACGACTAAGCTCGTTTCTGGTGGATTCTTTTCTGGTTTGATCCGATGAGCAACTTCAAGCAATACAAGAGCTGCCGATGCCCCGGTCAAAAATGCCAAAATGCTCAAGTTGAACCTGGTCGACATGTGGTGCCAAGAAGGTGACGCTACATTCCAGACAGCATACGAATCGAAAGACCGATTGAGAAATAAGTTCAGTTAGCAATTTACTCCTCATGAATTGGTTGGTTAGATCGAGCCATCTGACGCTTTTAGATTATTTTTCATGGGCATACGTCAAATCACTCGTCTACACCGATAAGCGTCAATTCCAATCTTGGTAAAAAGCCTTACATGTGGTATTAGCGTGATACCAGTTTATAAGCTCGACAAGGTGTCTCAAAATTGGACTCCGTGTATGAACCACTAAAAACGTAATTAAGGTTAACGTTTTCAAAAAGTAATATTTAAAAGTAAATGGCAAGCATTAATTTATCAAATTAAATAGAATTATTAAACCCTTCGGTCTCTTTTGTGTTTTTTTCTTTTTTTTAATAAAAAGCAAACGCTTAAAAAATCAAATATTAGATTATTTGTTATATATCTAGGGATGGGAAGCTTCTGAACTTTTTGACAGTTGAATGACTTCTTTCACTACAACCTATCGCGATTAGCCTGCTAGACTCTATCAAATGTAGCTGACATAAACGATATTAAAATGGCTTTAAACGAAAAAGTCGAATGGTACCATAATAGACTTAAAAGGGCTTAACGTTATGTTAAAGCCAAACCAAAATCTCATTTAAAGTTTAATGAAAATTCAAGTTACTCATAATGAACTTAGGACTGTAATGAACTTAACTTGGGGGTGGTCGTGGTGCAATGGTTATCATTACTGTCGGTTGAGCGTAAGGTCTGTAATTCATGTCTCTCCATAGCCAAGAACAAAATTCTGATACGAAAAAACTGTGCAACAACGTCAGTTGTGAGTGAGAGATGATAAAAAAATTCTGACGAAGGCATAACACTTGCAGCATAAGATCACTTCAAAATTCATTCGGTGGTTGCATTTCCAACAATAACACCTTAATGACATGGAAACGAAAAAGTTACTGTGAACTACAACCATCGCGACAAATTCAGTCGAATCTCTCAAAAACTCCTATCTAGGACAACCACCCCCGGAGTATAGTGAACGAACATCTTCGACACAAACCATCTGCACCCCTCGGATTGCCTACATTTTGTTTTTCGTTTGAGCAGTCAGAATTCCGCGAAGAATTTCAGAATGTGGGAATTTCGGAAGTCTCATTTCATTGAGACCCTCTGAAGGCTTACATAAGATAACGAAAATTCGATGGATCACCTCGTTATTTCATAGGATGCGTATGTAATAATTTTAGGTAAATAAACATGAACAACTAAGGCTAAGAAAAATAATATTTTAAAAAACTTAGAATCAGAACATTTTTTTATATATAAAAAATCGTATAGCTAACTAAATCTAACTTAACCCTACCTTAACTAAAATATATATACAAAAATACGTGTGTGCATGATGTATATTTTGTATATATATCTTTTTTTTGTTTTGTTATTGTTTTGTAATTTTTTTTGTGTTTTTTATTTTTCATTTTAATGAAATCTAAAACTAACCTGCACTAAACCTACGCGCCACCCTTGCATGTCTCAGCCTGAGCTAACCTACCCTAACTTACTCGAACCTATCCTAACCTACCCTAGTCTATGCAAGCCTGCCATTGGCGTGTCGCAGACTTTGCCTTAAAGAGGCTGGACAATTAAAATAAACCCCTGACGCAGTCCCTTCCAGCCACCAAAAGCATTGATGCTGTCGGGCGTCGTCTCCCCGATCTTGATGCGACACCGATCTACTAAATCCGAGGCGCTCGGGCTCGCGGAGCGCAACATCACGTTCGTAGAGAAGCCGTCGCTCCACGGACTTGCGGACCACGTGGAAGACTAGCGGAACCGCCAATTCATCCTGGATCAGCCCACATTGATCCAAATAGAGGAATGCCTCCGGAGGGGAAAGCCGCTAAGGCGCGTGGTACATGTAGTTGGGGTAGTAAGCTCCGGAGATCAGGTTATTGACCGAAGTCATTGCTCCCGCAACGTGACTGCGGATCAGCTTAATCAGAAAATTATCTATCCTAGCCCTATTGTATAGGACCTCGTTCGGGTAAAATTTCGTGTACTCAGATTCGGGTGTTCTATGTAATCCGAGACAAGTTCTGAGACATTGTCTCTCAAACACTCTAATCCTTTCCATTGAGCTGGCTCTCACATTGAACCACACGGGACATCCATAGGTAATCATGGGCCTAACTAAGGCCATGTAACAGATTACCTTCACTCTCGAATCAAGTTGGTCAAAATACAGATATTGGTCTAGTCGGATCCCAAGGTATCTGACTACGCTCTGTTTTGCCAGTGGACACCCGTCCGGTCCAAGAACTGAGAACCTGCGCCAATTTTTTCTAGTGTCCCGAGAGGCCCTAGACAAAGGCGTTCTGAACAAAATAGTTTCTGATCACAAAACTGCTAAATTTTTTCGAAGTCACGCTGCAAGAGAATGACGTTGTAAATGGTCTTCTAGTTTCAATTCTTATATAAAGTGGGCCTTGTAAGCATATCTTCCAAAATATTTATCAAAATGCGGTGAAGTGTGATCAAAGTGATTGTGTAGCTGATGTGGTAAGGCATTCCAAAGTGAGAAATTTGATTCTATTCAGCGTTTAAGTAATAAAGGGTCGCCTCCTCCTTAATTTTGTTAATTCTTCATGCTTAAAAGCCAATGTCTTCCTTTCGTGCTATCCGTTTCGGCTCCATACCTAATGGCATTATTAACGGAAAATGAAAACAAAACGAATTAATTAAATTTCCAACGGACAATTTTGATTTAAAAAAACAGCTTTGATTTAAAAAACTGAAAATTCTCCAATTGGAGTGTACTGGCAGCACTAGCCAACCGATCGGAATGTCATGGCGACTCGCAAAATAAAGGGATTTCCCCATACAATTGGGATTTTATTTTCTTCATTTCCAACATGGCTGACGGCTGCTCATAGCTTGCCAACTTTACGTTCGTGCATTTCTTTGTTATTATTTCTACAATTCGTGTTTGATTTACCGTCTCAAATCGCATTCATCCAATTATTTATAATTTGAATTTCATTTCGTTGCACTCGTTTGTTTCGTAGCCCCACGTTAATTAGCCCAATTACACATTGTGCCTCTTGCCGTAGACCTACAATCATTATCGCTCTCGTCGTCGTGGTCGTCGCTGTCTTCATCGTCGCGATTCTTTTATTGACACGGTACGCAAAGCAGAATAACTCGTTATAATAAAAAAGAGTCTATTTCAACTCAATAAGAAATAGTCAAGTGAATTGCAATGCATTTGGTCGAGAGCCTGAACATCCTGCATGCAGCACCTTCTCCCCCGGTCAAGTGAAAATGAAAAATTTCTAAATAAATTGCTCGCGAACAAAAGTACACAGAATACGAAACGTCGGACGAAGCGCCTCCACACACGGAATCCAAATTGCAATTAAAATTCCATTCTGTCCCATCGATCAGCGAGCTGCGCGAGCAGGGGCCAACGGGGGAAACCAATCACTAACTCCCTCGAATCGAAGCGCACCAAATTGTATTCAAATATTCGCGAATCTAGTGCGTGAAGTGAAAAAGAATTATCTGGCCATAAAGTGAGAAATGAATGTGTAGCGTAGTGATATTTCCCATTAAAAATAGAACGAAAAAGGAAGCAAGAAGCGAGAGAATCTACATGGTAGTCGGTTGCACTTGCGAAAACAGCAAAACGCAAAAAAGCAAACAAAAAAAAAAAAAGGAAAAATTGTGAAAAAGAACGTCGTTCGCCAGTGAATAAGTGAGAATTTCCTATTAGAAGCTCGGCAGCTTGCTCTTGAAAATCATTCATCTGCAACGGTCCAAGCACAGCTGCTTTTTCTTAATTTTTTTTTGTTTGTTTGTTGGATTTGGAACAGCATCGTCCTGTGGTATCACACACGCGCAGCAGAGAGTCGGATTAAGATTTTGTTGCGATCGTCGATGGGGCGATTTCCCCGATTTGATTGTTTGTTGCCTTGAGTGGACGCGAGCTATGCAAGGATTTCGTACACACATCTGCCCTTCAACCCTGCCGCCTCTTTGGGTGTAGAATATGTGCGCGCACACTACTCCGTGGATAGTGGAATAACTTTGCGATCATTGTGGTGAGTAGAATCAAGAGTATTTTGTATTTCGATTTCAATCGCGAAAATGTGGGGAAAAATAGAGAATTTTCTGCAACAAAAATGTGGAGGAAAAAAAAATCCGTGCTGCATGTCAATGCATTTATTAATGCACTCATACACGCGCGTCACCGTGAGAGGGGTTACATGCGATCGCGTGTATGGATAGGCATTGGAATGTTTCGACCATTTAGGTGGTTTGGTGTTGGTTTGGTCGTTTTTTCGTTTTCATTCGATTTCGTGAAGGGGGAAGACCAACGAGACGAGATAGGTGCGAGCGTATGCGTGCGAGTGTGTGTGTGAGTGAGGTTTTTTGTTTGATTTGATTTTATTTTTTTATTTCTTGTCTCCGGAACATTTTTATTTTGACATTTACCATGAGCGAGGAATGTTTTTTTTTCGTTGGTTTTATATAGAAAAGTTGCAATGTTGCCAAATTTTTGTTCAAATTTTAATTATGTTACCACCCATAAAGGTTGGTTGCTATAAAGAATAATAAAAAACTGCTATAAAAAAAAGGAGAATCGATAAAAGTTAGTTTTATTATTTTCAGATTTGAATGCCGTTTTCTCTAGCACCCAATTCATGATATAGTGTTTATGGTATGGAGGCGCCGTCTGGATTATATATTGGCAATAACGTGAATTGGCTTATCTGAAGGCCAATTTTCCCTTCAATAAATCGATTTTGGCGTTGTTTGGCATTTTGCGCCATTAGTTCGTGAATCAATAAGTCAATAAACGAAAACTAACTACCTTGTTTGAAGCTTATTGCTAACTACGAGCACACTCACCTGACTTCTGTGGAGAGTTGTGGTTTCTGACGCCTATTATACTGGGGTCGAATCCTAGCAACTCGAAATAGCCTCGTTGATTGTCATCCAATGAGAGGTGTCATTTGGAAGAATTTAGCTCTTTTAACGTTAGGTATTACTTCGCAGGGCTGGTTAGCAACTCATGCTATGGGGTCAGTATCTACCGTTTCTGCCCTTCTTAATCTGTCGAGTCTTGTTAGCTCGTTCTCCACGTTCGTTATGAAGGAGCAGATCTCCAGCCAGTAATCTCCTGAGCTTGTCAAGTGGCTTACTAGAAGTTCGGGAATCGGCATGCCCATTCTTGCGTCTGCGAAACGTCTGCAGTGGAATATTGCGTGCTTTGCGTCTCTTTCTCTGGACATTCTGGGAAGAATGGTGAGCTATCGTGTCCAAATCTGTAAAGATATTTTCGATAATTACTGTAACCAGACAAGAATTGCGTAAGGTGGTAATTATAATCCCTGTGTGCTCTTTTGCTCGGAGGGTCTGTAGTTCAAGTCTGTCCATAGCCACGAAAAAAATATCACCTTAATAACATGGAAACAAAAAAAAAGTTACTGTGAACTACAATTAACGCGATAAATTCAGTCGAATATCTCGAATCCTATCTAGGACAATCACCCCCGGAGAGTAGTGAACGAACATCTTCGACACAAACCATCTGCACCCCGTCCAGGTTGTGTGGAAAACACCATATGAGCGTAACTCTTGGACCTGTGCGAACCCTATAAAACAAAAAGCCATTTGCCTTTTGCCATGGTATCCCACCTGGCTTACCAGAGTGCCACAGATGTTGCTCTTTCTTCTGCTTTTATTCTCCGGATAACGCTGGTCTCCTGACGGACGTAGTTCGTAAACCCTGAGCGTCTCATCGGCGAGGATATCGATAGTGACCATACTTGCTATAACACAGGTTGCTTCATCCGAGACTGTTCTTCTTGCGAAAAGCCTGTATGCGGACGAGAGCTTGCTTTTTATCTCCTTCGTGGTAAGAGCTCTCGCTAGACTGGCGCAGTGTATAAGAATATTGAGCTCACGAATCTGGAAAGCAGAACCCTCCTCCCGTATCCTGGTCTACAGATGTTTGTCAGCATTCTGGAAAGCGTTGTATGCATTTGTGACGCCTTTTTACTACAATAAGTCAAGTCGACTGCCGAGCAGTACACCCAAGTATTTTAGTACCTCCTTCGACCTGATAAATTGGCTCCCAACCCGCAAGTTTGCGTATTCCAAAGACATTCGGCTGGTTATTAAGTCAGCCTCCGCCTTGTGGTCAGTTAGTTGAAGGTCGGTGGACTTTAGCCATTGTTTGATCCTGGCAATCACTTCATCCGTGGCGGACCTTGTAGATGTGTTTCGCTATAGTCGCCAGCAACACTGTTAATCTTGATTGTTTGTAGCAGCGTTAATCGCAAAATTCGACCATACATTATGTTCCACAGAAGAGGTCCAAGGACTGATCCCTGGGGACTCCCGCGGAAACATTGTAATATTCGAAACCATCGTCCGTCTGGTACCTCAGCTTCCTGTTAGTGAAGTATTTAAGAATTATCTTCAAAAGGTAATGTGGTGCATCCATTCTGGTCAGAGCATCCTAATGCAGGACAAGCTTGCGGAATTGACGGCATTTTTAATGTCTAGCGTTACTACTACGCCGTATTTCTTTGACCTGTTGTATCTACTATCCTTTTTAATGACATCGACGCTTTGTGTTCAGATAAAAGCTCCTCTATCCTCCGCCTCGGCAAATACTAAAGTATTTGGTTTCCCCTTTGCCAAATATCGGCCTAAGTTCTGCTCACAAATAGTCATTTTTTGACGAAAGTTTTTATCAACTTTTTCATATTTGCCATTTATTGGTGTTGGCTTCTACCGTTGACTACTAGGGATCGAGTCCTAAAACAGCCGTTATAGATAGCGGTGCCTTTCCTTTGCAGGCAAGATTAAGACAAGATGCCTAAAGTACACAACTCTGGCAAAAAACATTCAGAGTCAGGAATAACAAGTAGGTCCCTTTCAATTTTGGAAGGGATTAGTCAGTATTTGTTCAAATAATAAGGTGACTTTAATTTTCTCAGAAATTTAATTTACGCGGGTAGATTTTGGGGGCCTATGGCGGCCATGTTGTTTTGGTAACATGTGTCAAATCTGTTTATTATTTAGTTACTAACGCCAAGTCACTATGGCAAATTAGTTACACGATTGAACAGCACGTCCAAATGATAAAACTTTATTATCAAAATGAACGCAAGATCGGCCGATAATATCGCCGCGGCCGTAAAAGTGTACAGCAGAAGCCGAGGTAGTCAATTTTCGCCGTGCACAAAACCTCTGTCTTTCGCAGGCTTCAATTTAGCGACTTTGGCCTACTCCCGTACAAGATCCAACTTACCCAGGCGCTCAAAATTCATCACCATAGACAACGCCGTTTGTTTGCTGACCGGGCTTTGGAGCATTTGAAAGAGGATCCGAATGTTGGCCGAAAATTCATTTTTAGCGACGAGGCGCATTTTTGGATGAATGGATGTATTAACAAGCACAATTGCCTTATGTGGTGGTTCACCAGGTGACAATGCATCCACAAAAAACTAATCGCTTCGTGTGGATTTTGGACCGGCGGCATCATTGGTCCGTACTTTTTCGAAAAAGACGTTGGTGAGGTGGTTCATCGTCAATAGCGAACACTTTTTGCGTTCATTCGATTGACATTCTGCATGAACCATACGGCAGAGGTGACGTAAATTGGCCACAAATTTCATGCGATTTGAGCCCGCTAGTCTTTTTCTAGTGGGGTTTCCTGATGTCGCAGGCCCATTCCAATAAATCACAATCGACCAATGCTCTTACGATGAACTTATGGCCTGTATCATCGCTCAAATTCAGCCGGATTTATGCGGAAGACTCATAGAAGATTGGACCACTCGGATTCGTGCCACCGTAAGAAGCCGAGGCGGGCGTTTGAATGATGTTATAACTATTCCATACATAATGGCATACATGGACCTTTCAAATAAAAAAATAATTTTGTTAATACCTCAAACACAGCTTATCGACATCTACCCGCCTTTATTGAAAAACTCTTCATTTATTCATCAATATCTACTTTATCCCCTTTAAAGTAATACTCCTAGGATATAATCCACTTGCGCCAGTGCTTTTTCCAATGCTCGAAGCACTCGAACCTTGAGCTCTTCCAGCGATGCTCCTTAATAGTGAAGACCAAGTACGGTGAATAAGGTGGCTGAGGAATGATTACGTTATTGTTTCTGAAAAGCACATCACACACACGGAAATATCCCTTAATCCTTATTGACCATATGATCTTCCGACAATAACTTATGATGAACCACGCCATTATAATCGAAGAAAACATGAGAAAAATGTTCACATTTAACCGAATTTGTATGCTTTGGTCTAAGCTCTTCTGTTCGCTTCCGTTCGCTGACACCTGTCACCCAAAATATCTAAAAAAAATTTCATAGCATGAGCCAACCGATATCCTAAGCAACTTATAGTGATTCAAAGATTCTTCACCGCTTCAACGTTTTCATTCGTTGTTCAAGTGCTGGGACATCCAGGGCGGACATCGTTATTAGCATTTTCGCAGTCTTCTATGAAGTGTTTTTGTTTAGAATAGGCTTGCCAAATGCGATAGTCAACATTTCAAGTACGATGGAACAATTTTTTAAAAGAATAAAATCACCAGGCTGTCTAGCTAGCCTTTATATCTCGAACGTTGAATGTTACTACTAAGTTCGTTAAATTCAAAAAGCCATCTTGTTTTTTGAACAAACCTCGAACTACGGTGATGGACAGAAGCTTTGGCTCCTCCACGGGTTCTAAGCCATCTATAATAATTTCAATTGGATTTTATCTGTAACAGAGTGTGAAAGAAAAAAAGTCTAACGCTGTCAAATCTCGCACTATCTCGACGGTCTCAAGTCTGAAAGTCAAGAAATCACATAAGTCCGAGTAATTTACGCACAAAAGAGTCATTGCGTCACCAGTTGTATGGCACGTGGCCCATCTAAAAATAAACTTCATCCACTTCTATTGGATCCATTTCAGACAAAAAGGTCAGTCAATATCAGCTTAATTTTCTAAATATGTCCCAATGAAAAACCAGGCCCAAAACTGCCACACTTTTTGGATAAAAAGATTGTTGCACACTTTTTGAGAGAGAAGCTTGGCTCTGGCTCTTTAAGACCTGTGACGCCATCTAAGCACACTTTTTTTACAGATGATCTTGCTTGTTTAGCACCGATTCAACAAAAGTACGATATTATGCGTGACCTGCTGTCTTCAATATTCGTGTCAACTGAACCTTACGTAGTAAGCATTTCCAATATTACACCTTATTAACATGGGAAACAAAAGAATTACTGTGAACTACAACTAACGCAAATTCAGTCGAATCTTTCAAATCCTATCTAAGACAACCACCCCCGAAAAGTAGTGAACGAACATCTTCGACACAAACCATCTGCACCCCATTCAGGTTGTGTGACAAACACCATAAGAGCGTACAGTCTTGAACCTGCACGAATTATAAAAAACAAAAAGTAACTAGACCAGGCTCTTCATCCAAAATACGATGCAAAGTGGTTTCGTATCCTGTGATCGTCTCTGTTCACGCTCTGGCGGCTATATTTTCAGTCAACTATGACACAAATATATGATTTTGTAAGCGTTTAGTTTTTAATTGTCGAAAGTGCACAGAAAAATTACAAAAGTATATTAAATTTTTATTTGAGTTGATAAATCAATACTTGCCATTTACTTTTAGTCTTCTACCTTGCAAAGCTAGGGTAGGTAAGACTTATGTAAAGGGTTTCCTATCTGTCCGTACGCATATATCAAACCAAACTTGCCGGGTAGCTATGAGTCTGAAACTTGACTGTGTTATAGAGTACATGATTATGAGCTCATAGCGACCGGTTTTAAAACCCTAGCTACTGTTGCTCCCGAGATCCAGATCAAAGTTTGCAAGATTCAATGACGTTTTACGTCGTTTTAGGTGGTCCATTAAAATAGTCTAAAGGCGTCAAATCGCATGATCTAGACGGACATCACTGGTTCAAAACGAGAGACAAATTGAACACCGAATTTTTAATTGGTCCATCGATTCGCATGCTGTGTAGCACGTAACGCCGTCTTGTTAGAATCACATGCCAACCAGATTCGAACGATAGGGCACGCCATTGACGGTACCGTTTTTTCAGTCATCTGGAATCATAAATCACGACAAACATTATTTCGGGTGCACTGGCACTCTTGCATTGCCTGATGTTGCTTACCGGATCCAGACAGTTTTGATAGTTAATATACCAGTTCAACCGGCAATGAGCTTTGTCACTGAAGACCAATTGTCGATAAAAAAAGCATATCTTTCTCTAGGTTTTCTAAGGCGCAATCACTCAAAACTCGACGCTGTGGAAGATCGTTAGGCTTCAGTTTTTGCATGGAGCTGTATTTTGTAAGTCTTTATTAACACTAGCGGACCTACACTAACACCAGCAGCAATATTTTTTTCTGTACGCAATAATATGCATAAGTTAGATCGATTATGACGCCTTTAAAATGGTCACAGAGCATTTTAGCTGTGCGAAAAGCACTTTATGATGACCAAAGGCAGTATAAACTCTGCGAAATATTTCTGAAGTGTGAAGTGTGTATCGATTCTCTAGTGTCGACTTATCATACATATGAATATGTATCCCCCCGATAGTTAAACTTGACATTTCGACAATGAACCGAAATTTAAAATGACACTCATTATTGGATAATCTTATATTTCTCATCAGCGGTATATAAAAAAAATTTACTATGGAATGCTCATGAGAAAGAAACAGCGCGCATGACATCTGACAAACGATCCATAAGCTGACGGAGTTAAAATGAGAAAAACTTCAGCATCGTCCATATTCCCTGGAGCTTATTTCCTTCGCTTTTCATGCCTTTCGGTCGCCTCAAAGTCGTTGTTTATGTGCTAAACTATATGTACAAATGGGAATCCGCCATCTTTTTTTTTTTTGTCAAAATTTTGCTACATTGCCGAAAGAATGGCCTTCAGGATGTCGGTCGAAGCCTTCTGGATGGTGGAAATCGTGCTGAAGGTGAACGCTAATTTGAGTTGAGGGAACAGTCATAAGTCACATGTATCTAGATCGGGCGAGTTTGGTTGGTACTCAAGCTTTGTGATGCTTTTATTTTTTTACTAAAAACTCGTGTACAATTAGGGCTTATTAGCGCGGCGGCATATAGTCAAAAGAAAACCAACTGCCAACTTTGTTGTCCTGTTGAATACAAGGAATTCTATACCACAACCTCTCCAGAGCTTCTTAAGGCTAATGTATTTTTGCGTTTGTCGTCTCCAAGATCTTCTAAAATCTAACAAATCCACGGAAAACGACGGTTTGTGCAGAACGACCCATTTCCGTTTGAGGAAATGAAAATGAGGAAAGGTTTGAACGACTAGACCAACATGTGTTCGGGCGTTGTCTTCCTGCAAAGTCACTTTTTCATGCTTTTGATCGTATGGCGGCAGCTCTTTGCTCTTGCCGCTGAAACAGAATTTTGCTTGTAAGAAAACCCTGTTCGACGTCTCAGAGCTTCAAATCGTATCACATCCAGCTTCTTTGCTTTTGAATCATTCCTAAGGGTTTAAAACGACAGAAAGTGGCTTGTAGAGTCATAGACAATGAATCTGCATTGCGTTTGATATGGGTCTTGGACGCTCAATGTCTTTCCCGATAATCATGCTTATTAGGCCCGAGGTCAATATTTTCGCGCAGAAGTATAAATTACGCCGATGAAAACTCACAAATGTGACGATGAGGAGTTGTCGGCAGATAAAGTTTTAGTTGATCATGTGACATTTCTATTAAGCATCTACTACATCTATTGGAAAATAAAAGTTTCGCATTTGTACATTCGGCATTTTTCGTTGCATTTTCCATAGAAATGACTTCTATAGGTGTAAAAACTTTCGCAGATTTGTTTTCTTTTAAATAAAACCACTTGTGTTTTATTTTGTAAACGGTCTTAAACTGTTTTGACGTTTTCGGTCAAAAAATCCGTCACAAATGTCGAGAGCTGTAAGACATGCTGAATACGTTGCACCAATTGTTTCAAAACCCCAACGAAAACCCAAAATGAAAAGTATGGAATTCCATTCCTAATAGAGGAGCCAGAAAGTAACATCGTTTCTGTGCATATCTGTTTATCATTTAATATTTGTTTATCATTTTTCACCTCATTGTGTACTTCGAAGTCGTGCCTAAAGCATTTAAAGGTTAAAGTGACTTGTTTACTAGGAACTAGTACAGATGGCATTGTATGTTTTTTGACAAGGGTAGTAACGCAGCAGATGTGACCAAAAATGTTTGCGGTGCTTCTCCAAGTGAATTGGATGTTCATAAATGCCAGAAGTGGTGTGCCAGCTTCGAATCTGGCAATTTTAGACGTTTCGATCAGAGAGATCAACCAACTTGCTAAAGCCAGAATTGGACGCAAATCGGTGTCAGCATTGGATGCCCATCCTAGAACATTCGATTGGTGAAGTTAGTAGAGCAGTTGTTTGGGTCCCTTATAAACTGTCCATAACATGCAGATTTTTGCTTCGGCGGCACAATACATCAACTTTTTAACAATTCCTCAAGGCACGTATCCGATTAGTGAACTATGCTTTGAAGCTTATAACAGAACTTATTGTTAATTTTTTTGTTTTCTTTTTAAAATGTTGACGACAGAACGTCAGCAACGGAAGGGTATTTTAATTTTAGGTACAATGGGCATAACTATTTAAAATATTTGTGAATATTTAAGATTCAATCCAAGGATAAAAAAATGAAAATTTATTTAAATCCGAAGTTCTAATTAATATTTTCCATATGGCCACCTTAGTCATGACCAACTTCTTTGAGGCGCTTTATATGTACTTATATCGCACCGAGCTCGTAAATGTGTCTATTGAATGTGTTTCCAGTCCCGGCGCAAACTTGAGAGCTTCCGTTGTTTGTTATTTTTTAGTGACGATCTGGGTCTTCAAAACACTCGAGACAGAAAAGTTTAGACATCGAATTCGACAACGATTGTGTCGAGGAAATAAAGTTTGAACATTTGGCCGCAGTCATTCTTAATTTGTTCGGGCTGCTTCGAAGATGCGTGGCCCTGTTGAAATTACGAGGGTCTTTCGCAGAAATGCTTGCGTGCCTACGGCTTCAAAACAGGTTCCAAGACAGTTTTACGATAAACGATCGCATTTATATGAGCACCACTGCCCGAAAATACAAACAGAGACCAACCATCGTCAGTCACTGCCCGAACCAACAAAACCTTACCGGTTGACATGTTGCTCAACTATAAGGTTGTAACCATTAGTCTTGGCCTTTTTTTTTTTCGGGAATTATTTTCCCCTATACTCGCGAATTTTCAAAAAGTCACCTTATTTTTTGAACATACCTCGTAATCTAATTCGGTGTGTGTGGAGAGACGTTGGTTTGCAAAGTTTACAAATAGCAATTTTCACCTAAAGGATGGACGACCTCGTTCAGGTAGGCCAGAAGAGCTAGACGATGAGCTCTTGAAGTCCACCGTCGAAAGGAATCACACTATTATGGTAAGAGAACCCAAGCGAACCGAACGTAAGTCATATTATCATCCGCCACATAACAAAAATGGGTACTCACTATTAATCGCAAAGTAATCTTTAAACCTAAATCGAACCTCCATCGCGTCACAATCAAAAATCGTTTTTGAACCGGATCGCTACTGGAGATAAGAAGTGGGTTCATTACAATAACGTCGCAACCAATGGCTTAGTCCAGAAGATCGGCAAGCAGAACAACCCGATATGGACCCACTCAAATTGATACTGAGTTTATGGTGAGATGCTGAGGGAATAATCCATTTTGTCATGTTGAAAACTCAAGTCGGCACTGGAGCGGGAACGACCAGGTCTGGTTATGGTGGAGGTTATTAAACAGGTGTCCTATCCCATTTGGATATCGCGCGTTCTCATAAAGCTAGGACCATCTGCAGACAGTTACAGGAGTTCGATTTGGGAGCACCTTCAGATTTCCATTTGTTCCGAAGTCTAAAAAACTTCTTGATGGAAAGAAATTTAGATCTCGGGATGATGTTCAAAGGTTGTTGCTGTATTTTAAGTCAAAGATGGGCAGAAGTGTTACCCAATCCAGAAAATTACATTGACGACTAAATTTTTGCATTTAAGGCAAATAATTTAACGTTAAACGCGCAATACTTATATAACAACCTGATACACCACGGAAGACGATGTTTGACAATTGGCAACTTGCATGTAAGCGGATCACCATCTTTTCTTTTTCACTTTAACTTTGTTTTGGCCAGGTGTGATATTGTGCACTTTTTGGAACTATAAGCCCTTGAGCCCCAGCTCATTTTTCAAAATAAATTGCGTCCATTCGCATATGCTTCTTAAGAAGCCACGTTTCTTCCGCTATGCCGGGGTTTTCGTTCGATTCTGACCCTCACACTCTGAATCACTTTTGGCTATCGCTTTCGGTTTCGTTGTAATGCGATATGGTGCGACAAACAATCATTTTGTTCACTCTCAAATGTTCCAACTCATGAGCAATAACCGGTTGTCATTTTCCAGTCATTACGTTTGAATTCCATTCTCAATGGAACAATAACTAAACACGCGGTAAATAAGACGGAATCAGCTCGCCGGGAGCCAAGCTACAATGGTTTGTGTCGAAGATGTTCGTTTATTACTCTCCGCGGGTGGTTGCGCTAGATAGGATTCAAGATATTCCGCTGATTTTTTCGCGTTGGTTATAGTTCACAGTAACTTTTTGTTTCTATGTCATTAAGGTGTTATATTTTAAATACGCTCACAGGGTATGAATTTTGAAGTCATCTTATATTGCGAATGTTATGCCTTTCTCAGTATTTTTTGATCATTTCTCATTCACAACCGATGTTGCACAGTTTTTACATAGTTAAGAATTGTTTTTGGTTTTGGACAGACCTCCCGCTCAGCAGTTGGTGATGATTACCATTGCACCACGACCATCCCATTGCACCACTTTAAACAGCTGTAACTTGAATCCGTCGCCTCCAGCCGACGCATCATTTTATGTGTCATGGGGTCCTCACTTATCGAGTGTTTTGATTTTTCCCAGCGCTTGTGGGCTTGCAGATGGGAAACAGTTGAACAATGCGCACTCAATTTAGTAGCAATGTCCGTTACAATTTGGCGGGGGTCAGCCTCCACCACAGCTCGGAACTCGTCGTTGTCGCTGACTGGCGCCCGATCGGAATTTTTCTAGCTATCGTTGTTGACCTCTTTAGCTTACTATGGAGGATCTAAATGCACTGTTGAGGTTTTTGGCTGCCTCCGCTGCCTTGTGGCCGTTTTTGGTTAACTTTCAAGTTATCTGCTTGGTTATCCTGTCCTAAACTGAACTTTTAGAGCTGAAATTATGGTGTTGGAACGCGAAGAAATACATAAATCAGCTCGCGGTGTCGATTTCGCAGCGGTTTCCAAAAGGTTCTATCATCCAAAAGAAATTTTGCATTTTTTGCGTTATATTTGAACATTATGCAGCCTCAATGCTAGTGATTAGGTTTCCGGAAGATTTCATTCAAGCACTTAAAAATGGGAATAGAAAATTACAACTTTTGAACCCGAGCCTTGGTAACATGATACACAAAATCAGTTTTCAACTTTAATAATACCAAGATTATTGAAAAATTTGTAAAAAGAATAATGAAAAGGACGAACATAAATTATGCCAGATATTTGTGGCCAAAATTGTACCTCCATACGTAAGGCGTGACATACTTAAGCCCTTAAAACGAATTTATGCTTCTTATTCTCTGATGATGTGTGTCTCTTATTTGACTCTTTAGCATTTAGCCGAACTCATAAAAAAGTATTAAAAAAGGATCAAGTGATGAAAGATAACATACCGTGCCTCGCGGCACCTCTTCGCGTAAAAGATGCCCTCGAATCGAAAACATGCTAATATGCACGCATGCCACTTACTCATAGACTACACCCGTACGCCAGCCACCTCAAATCCGAAAAAATGTGATATTTTCCTAATAAAATTTTATTTGTACGCAGAAACGTACTACGGCGGGTATAAATTGCGAAAAAAAGAAAAAACTTACGGACCTGATACACAACGAACTGACGCGTAACAGAGTAGGCGCTGTGAGTACAGTGTGCGGCTATTGCTGTGGAATGCGCAACATGTCAGATAAGCAGGGATTGTGGTTTTTATCTCTCATATTAACTGGCGCTTTGGCCTTTTGCTTTTTACTTTTTTTTATTTTTTGTCCTTGCTTGATGTTGCTTTTTTTATGGCCGCTCTTAGTGCTCGACGAGGTACTGGAGTGCTTTTAGTGACACAGTTTATAAGAGTTAGGCTTGGTTGTAAATATTTTTGTTAGATATTGGAGTGTGGTAAACAAAACTTGTGGTAAAGTGTTGTTTATTTATGCGAATTTTAAGTTTCAATTTTTTATGTTTGAAGGAATTCTGTGGGTATTGATTGCTGTTCAGGTAGAGGTACTGCCATGGCTTCTGTAGTCTTTCTTGGGAACAGTCGTCCAGAGGTTTTACTAATTTATAAGCATGGGGGATGTAGTTTCTTATTTTATACGTGGCGCACTGGAGTTTTGTAATTTCAGGAAATACTTGTTAACATCGAGAAAATACACCAACGAAACCCAGATTAACCAAGGTAGAGGAGGCAGCGAGGCAGCAATACTCCATCGAAAAATTGCTGGCTTACTTATGTGGAAGACTCATCCACATTGTCAACCGCTGGTAGAAAAAACCCTTGGTCTTTGCCGGAAAGGGCATGTTGGTTTTAAATCAAAGTATGAATTGTTACTGAAGTATTGGCTTAGACATAACCCGAATCGCACCATCTCGTTGGCCAATTGAAGTCCACATTTCGAGAAATCGTGAGTCCAGGAAATTGGCCACAATATCCGTCTATCGTTTCGTTAGCTGTATGGCATAAAGCGCTCCTTGGTAACCCATTTCAGACAGCAAAGTTCTGTCGGTATTGTTCGGTGTTCATTGAAACTTTCGCATCAGCAATATTTTGGGAAAAATATCACAAACGCCTATTTGTTACCTGTTGTGGGTGGAGAGGTTGTTTCATTATTTCTCCTTGGAGTTGCTTTACGTCCCTAAGCAAAATTATTCCCATCATTCAGAATAATTTTGTGTAAAAAATCACGTTCTTGATCACTCATTTTCAACACCCAATGAACAACCGTACGGCATGCTGACATCTTTTGTCATCTAACCTTTATAACTGGTATGTCCTGACAGTAATGTCAGTAAGTCTATTAAAAATAATTTATTAAACTGCTCGTTACAAGTGATTAAACATTTTTAAAATAGGCTCCTTCTGCATCAATACATCGGCTGCGGCGAGTCTTCCAACTCCCGACTGCATTGCGGTAGGCCTCCTCCGGCATTTCCTTCAATGCCGCGGTACAAGCTCTTTTGATTCCGTCTACTGTCCTCAAATGCTTGCCTTTGGGTGTTTAGAGTCGTGGAAACAAAATGAAGTCGGGGAGGGCTACGTCCAGGCTGTACGGGGGCTGGGAGATCGTTGGCACCCCGCCTTTAACCAAGCCGGAGCATTGCCGATGTGTACACCTCCAGATGTCTGCGATGTCTGGCCAAACGCGTTGAAGTCTGTGTTTCAGTCGTTTCAGGACTTCCAGAAAGAAATTGGTTCTACACACTCGTGATGAACCAGTCCGCGAATGTCAAAAAACGCGATAAGCATGATTTTCACCCTTTTGCTCATCCTGGTTTTCTTCGGGAGAGGGGACGCTGACGTGTGCCACTCCGAAGAGTGCCTTTTCGTTTCCGGGTCATATTCAAATACCCCAGTCTCGTCACATGTAAAAACGTTATCCAAAAACTCAGGATCACGTTTGCATATGTCGAGGTTTTCTTGGCACGTTTCAACGCGGCGCGAGTTTTGGTCTTTAGTGAGCACTTTTGGTAGCATTTTAGCGCATACCTTCCGCATGCCGATATGATTCGTGGCGATATCATTAAACAAACACTTATTCGTCGGTCTGAGTTCAACAGTTCCCTCACTCGCGTTACATTGTCGGCTGTGGTGGTCGTGGATGGCTGTCCGTCGCGGTCCTTGTAGTCGATCTCTTCCCGGCCTTTCAAAAAGGCCTTGTGCTACCGAAACTTTATAGCTGACTTGATCATAGAAACAGTCTCTGTTGTAATCTTTCCAAGCTTCACGCAAAACTTGATCGCAATTCTTTATTTTAACGTGGCACTGCATTTTATTTTGGATATGCTCGTGCTCACTCCGGATAATCGGACCACACTGAGCGGCGGGGCGCTGTATAGCTGATGTCCCCTACTACCAGTTTTAACCCGCTCAATCGCACTCTAACATGCAGTCGCGTCACAATAAAGTCACTGACAGTACTTACTGGACATATCCTGTATTCCTGTGGTCGTCTCGACATGGATACCGCTAGGTTTTCAGTCACTGTTAACTAGAGCGATGATATTTTGGGTAAAACATCACTGACCTGTCCGAGGGGTTAACATTCATCGAGCGATAGATAGTTATTTGAAAAATGACTTCTGACCTCGTAGGTAGAACAAGTATGGAGAACAGCTTTGAACGAGTCGCAAGAAAGCAGCCCACACAACATCAGCTTAGGAATAAATTATTTTAATAGCCAGCCCACGATTTGCCAATCTTAACATTTATAATGGGACAAGACGATTTTTTGATCAACTAATCACATTGCGATCGACATCAGACGCTCCTCCAGCATCTTGGATGTCCGAATCGTTCGAGGAGCCTTGGATCATTACTTTGTTGCAGCCAAAGTATGGTTGCAGACTCCACGGAATCAACTTGATGTCGAAAAGCTGTAGTCGAAAGAGACCACTAGAGCCTCTACCGATCAGGTCTCCTTCAAGCTCTTTCAGGAACCTGCATAATCTGCACAAACCACAAAAAACATCAATAGAAAGGTTGTTAAATTTGTCATAAGGGATGTCGCTTTTTATCCGCTCAGTTTCAAGCTACTACTATAAACCCCCGGTTCGATGACGAGTGCAGGCAGGATCAACCAAAATGAAAACATGGCTAAGCCACATCAACAGGCGAGAGCTGCTCGTGGGATCAAGGAACAGAAAAAAATTATGGAGAATAACTATCGAGAGTCAATCAAAAAGTAAAACTAGTGGAAGCGTGAAGGAATGAACACGGAAGACTTATAGTGAAGTCACAGTCGGTGCTGAGAATATGGAAAGACCATTTCAGACTGTATAGTCAATAAATCGCTGTGGGACGGAACGTACAACTCACAATGGACGAATACGAGAGAGTTTGGCCTACCCAACGTAGACGAGGTGGACATGGAAGCGGAATGCAAGCACCTTGCGTAGACGATTATCAGCTGAACTAGATATTTAAAATCGCTAGAGATGGGTTGGTTGAAAACAGGCATCAACCATTTTTTTTTTAATTAGGGGGCTAGTGCTAACATAGGAGTCTGGCATAGGGCACTGCGACTAATGAAGATCTATTGTGCCCACTAACTGATTAGACAAGGAGTTCCCCTACTTTCTTAATTACGTAGAGGATGTCTCTCGTAGGAGCTTAGCTGATCCCCTCAGGAATCATAATTTTTCTGAGGAGGATACGCCTATGGTGGCAAAGGACAGCACACTCACATAATATGTGCTCTGCGGTTTCCTCGTCTTCAAGACAGAGTCAACACTCGGTAACCTCGGACTGGAGGTTAATTTTGTTCAGATGATATTTTGAACTACACTGTCCCGAAAGATAGTTGACCAGTCTTCTGATATCGACTGTATTATATTTAAGGATATTGATATAGTATTTGTTCAGGGGCCGAATGAATCACTTCGATTGTTGGAGTTCTTGAACGCTGTTCCAAAAGTGCAGCTGTTGCGATTTTTCCCACTTGTCTAAGAGAAAATTAATCTTCGACTTGGGGATTTCGCAGAAAGGTTCGGCACCTTTCTGGCGATTACTTATATGTGAAATATAGTCGTAGGAAAGCGTGTCTGACGAATGGAATCTCAACATCGTTTGCCCGGCTTAAAAGAAAGGCAATTCGTATGTTTGTTCCAATTGTGGAGGCTTAAGCATCGTTTATATGATTTTCTCTGCCTTTTGTTCGAACACATAAAAGCGTTAGTGAATTAGCTGATGGGTTCCCATCAGTGTGATTTCAAGCCAGAAAAATCCATGTTAAATCAAATCATCAGACTACGGCAGCTCTTGGAGAAGGTTCGTGAACTTTGGGTCTGTGCGGATCACCTTTTTCCTGGGCCTTGTAGGGCCAAGCTCATCAGCGGGGACCTTCGATTTTAAAGACGACAAGAGGCACCATCACAAAACAAATTCGTCCGTGGGCACGATCTAATTCAATTTCGTAAGGCCAAGTGCGGCCGAAGGTATATGGGGCCAAAATCGAATCCAGAATTTTTTAATAAGGACATAACAATTTTGCATTTAAGTAAAACACCGAATAACTAATTGAGATATCCGGCTGAAATGTATTCCACGTGTAGTACATGTTAAATTTAAGTCTGACGTTCGATCTCGATCATATGACCACCGAGCACAGCATCGATCGTTGTAGTCAATTTTCCACCACCCTTTCACACATATAAGCCGGAACATTGGAAATTTCACGTACGATATTGTACCTGATTTCCTTTAACGTTGATGGCTAAATGGTATAAACCAATGACTTACCGTAAACCCATAAAAAGAAATCCTACGGCGTTAAATCGCAGGATTGAGGTGATCATTTCTCGAGATTACATGACTACGGAGCTTCCCTTTCAATAGATTAATTGTTTGAGCAACTATGCGGCACCATCTTGTTGGAACCATGTATTCCCGATGTCAAATACATCTCATTCCGGTCAAAAATAGTCTTACAACATGGCATGGTAGGCGAACTCCATTGAATGCCATCATATTATTGACGAAAAAATACGGTCTAAACACACCTACCTTCGGCATATGTCATGAGACACCACATTGCTACCTTTACTCTTCTACCTTGCAAAGCTGGGGTAGGGAAGACTTATGTAAAAGCTTTCCTTTGCATTCCATTTGGACAGATTTAGATAAAAGTTTGTAAAATTCAAGGTAGAAGACCTGGAATTGTAGCTTGGCTCCCGGGGAGCTGATCCCATCGCATTTGCGGGTGCAATGGAGCCTCTTGAAGCACATGTGGGTTTGTTATTGGCCAAAACGCATGTTTCGCTTTTTGACAGGGCTACGAGTATTAAGCTAAAAATGAGCTTCAACGCTGTAGACAATATTTCGGTGAAAATCAAGATTTTCTTCCAACTTTTGCAGAGCCCAATAAGACAAGTTTCAGCGCTTCAAATGATCAGGAGGCTTCAGTTCTTGAATTAATTAAGAGTTGTAAGGGGTACGGGCTAAGATTTTTACGCAAAATTTGCTACAATGCGGACTGAGAAATGCCCATCCCCTATGAACGCCGTGGAATCATAATTTGGCCCATTTTTGGCGGCTGCGATATTTACAGCAGGTTGGCGGGTGCGTTAACTTACTAGCATAGGAGCATGCAATAATGAATATGTTGACTCAAATTTATCTATTATAGCACGCACAGCCTGTCTTGTGGGGTGTTTATTGCGACCGAAAATTGATTAAGTGCTCTTAAAATTGTGACCCCTCCGACCTAGAAGTTCGTTAATATATTTCAATAATTTCCAAACGTTGCTTGTTCGTGAACTTCACCATAATTAAAATGTAAACCATGACTAACGTCTTGACATTGGCAAACCATAAAAAATAGTTTAAGGACGCTTTAGTATTTAAGTACAAAATTGTTAATTTCTTATTGAAAAACCTTGTATTTATAAAATACTAACTATCCCGGTCCTCATCAACAACGCAGAAGTTGAGCTTTTATCGAAAGTGGCTAAACAGGTCCCTCGGCCGCAATCTTTGGTGATTTATATTGATGGGTCTACGGATCCTACGTATAACACCGCTGAGCCATGTAAAGTGAGAGAAGACGCAGCTGAGGACGATCGCACCTAAGGTGACGCTCACAAGGGGAAAGGGGCCTCAACCAATTGTGTGCGGTATTGAAGGCAGCTGGTTAAATATTGTGCCGGCTGGAGGAGCTTGTTGATTGAGGCCCAGATGGCGCCATCGAAGTAAATAAGTGAGTTGTATGAGAACGCACCTGATCTTGACATTTTGATGAGATATTCAAGGTTTTTTACGAGTATTTCAAGTCATCGCAATGAAAGTCGGACGTTTAAGCTTAAATGACACCTTTTGTTGGATAATCTTGCTAAGGATTGTGATTCGCGTCAAATGTATCGCCATTATGATACATGAACGAGTTATTGAAGGTTTATTGACATTCCTTTAGTTTTGGCGAACATTGTACATATGTATTATACAATTGTTAGGCTCTTAAAATTATCGCTCACGGTGAACCTATTTTAAGCATTTCTGGTTTTTCCAATTGATCGATTGATCGACAACCTTACCTCTTATAGCAATCCATGGCATCTGGGCGTGTAAGACTGGCTTCTCCAACAGCCTTGTCAATATAAAGTGTCATCTACCGAAGACTGCTTAGAGGTTTGAGATCATTATCAATTAACATTTTCGCTTTCAACTTTCAGATAAATTCCTCAATCCTTAAACGAGTCCGCTAAGCCGCCCACTAAACCATATGGCAAAGAGGTCGGCGGGCACATAATTGTTTATACGATCATTCGCGCAAGAAACAATTCTCACACTCCTCCGCCGCAATGGCTGCAGCGCGCTAGTCCGTTCGCTTCCTTCATTCCATCCGTCCATTTCACATCCAATGCACTCCGTCGCGCACACATTTCCATATCGTTAATTTAGATACGAAAATAGTATAGCTTACATACGAGTACTTGATTTTCCCATGTATGCACACCTTGATCGTACGCTTGCTGTTCGAATAATCACATACGTTCCACTGCTGCTGCTTGGCTTCCACTATCGCGTTATTGTTATTATATCGTCGCTATCGTTGTCGATACCGATGTTGTGTCGTAGTTGTCGTTCCAACTTCTTGGCTCGACTCGATCGCTTTGCCATTCTTTCGTTTTTTTTTTCTTTTTTTTTTTGCCTCGTTCCTATGTGGTAGCCTGTCACAGTGTGTGGGTCGTAGTCGTATACTCTGTGCCATGAGCAAGCGTAACATTGGAGCCACGACAGTGACGTTGGGGGGACGAGTACGGCGGCGTCGGCAGCGGCAACGGCGACACGACGAACAACTGCGGAATGTGAATGGAATTCGAAATATTTCGCCGCGTTGTGTGCATGCACGCGAGCGAACGATCGTGTGTGGGGGTATTGGGGAACTTTGCCTCTCAATTGTTGGCGAGTGAAAAGAAAAATACGAAAACAAGAGGAGTCCGCTCCGCGCGCACACACAGCCGCATATGTATGATAGATACACACAAGGCGACAAGATACCCGCCCTCTGCAGTGGGATTTGTTTTCGCCATACTTGCACTATCATTTCGGGGTGCTTTCGCAAATACCTCGGATCTGAATACATAATTAAATAAAATAAAATAAAGTGTTGTTGCTCGTATCTGTTAGTATCTATTTTACGGTTTAACTATTTTATAATCAGGTCCGTGGTGTTTATAGGATTTATAGCCGCATGCGGGCGGACTTCTGTGGATAGAAAGAAAAAAAAAATGAAAAGAAATCGCATTCGAGTGCATGTCGTCTGTCATTTAAATAATTAAAGTGGAAATTGCACAATTAATTTGAGAACACGAGAAATGAGTGTTGGCAGTAGTGGGACTGCGACGACTACGAGCGCGCGGTATTGTGTCGTGTATCTTGTGCTGTGTGTGAAACCCCCTTCGGTTCTCCGTCCATGTGGAGGATACTCGTACATTGTTTCCATTTCATTTTCAATGTCAAGAGGAGGGCTTCTGGCCTCCTCATCGCCTCAATTTGTTCGCTTTCGAGAGCGGGTTTAATTGGTAGGTACGACGAGGAGATGTATGCACGAATATGTGTGTATGGTATAGTGTGATGTGATCTCTTGGACGGATTCTTATATTCTTCAGCTTCGTCTCGAAAGAATTTGGGGAGAAAAATTATTGTATATGAACGTATGTATGTACGTGGCCTTCGAGCAAATTCCTTAAGCTTGAAAACAAAAAAACTATGGTATCTGTGTTTGTTTTGATGTTTGAGGGGCTTTTTGGTTTTTTCAGTTTTTTTTTCCTCCAAGATAAGAGGGAATGATAATTGACTGAAAATCGCTTTGCAAATACCGTCATGCAGATAATTCTAGAAAAAAAGAAATATTTTTAACAATTTAGCAGAGTTGAGTCGCATGATTTGTGGTTTCGAATTTGGTGTTGAAAGGCTATTTTCGCTTTCGAATCAATTTATTATTTATATTTTTAGTCAAGTGGTTGATAAGCCTTCTGGAAATTCGATCTTAATCGAACTTCATCTGTGAAGTCTACCCGAAGGTGTTAGATTAAACCGATTGGCTGTCTAGTTTTTTTCATTACTTATCTACAATCTGCTGCTGTCAGTCAATTTCTTTTATGCAATATTTATAACACTTTTTTTTGGCTTAGAGAGCTCGACGGCTTTGTGGTCAGTGTACTGGCCGCTGGCGGTGGTGACGCAAGTTCGAAACCGATCAGTCATGGAATATGTATTTGACTGAGTCTCTTATCAAAAAGGTGCTAAATCCACTGTACTTTGACAACAGTACATTCTTTCGACAACTCATTTCACATTTTTAAGTCTCAAACTCTTTTAATGTATAAGCTATGATAGTTTTGTATTTTTAACTTTTTTTTATACTCTGTCAATGTCAAAACGTCCGTCATTGTTTTTACATTTTTACTATGGTGAAGCTCACGAAGGAGCAAGGTTTGGAAGTTATAAGCTGTTGGTCGCAACTTTAACAGTGCTTGCTACAATTTTCGGTCGTAATAATCGTCCAAACAGGCTGTGCAGGCGACGCACTGGTACTGAGCATTTGACAACCGTAAGTGCTTTAACTCAAAATGAGCCAAATCAATCGATTCCACGCCGTTTACAGGAATTACGGATTTCTCTGCCCATATTATGGCTAATTTTGCGTAAGGATCTTTATTTACAACCTAAAGTGCTGAACCCTCGTGATCACTTGAAAACTTCTTCGTTTAGACTCTGCAGAAATTTGAAGGAATTTCTTAATTTCATCGAAAAATCATAATTTTTGGCTCAATGGCTTGTCTTAATTGGATAGCTACAAACCCACATATGTGCTTCAAAAGGCTCAATTAAATCCGCAAAAAGTGACAAGGTGGTGTGATTGGGCCATATTTTTTCGTCGATGAAAATCGTATTAGGGTCAATGAGGTCGCTGTTGTTCCATGTTGGTCAGAATTAGATGAAGTTGACGTCAGTGATATATGGTTCTAACAAGATGATCCCATATGCTAGACAGCTAGTCAAACAATTCCTCTATTGAAGGGAAAGTTCAAAAATTGTTTATTCTCAAGTGTTGGTCCGGTCGAATGGCCACTTTGCTCTTGCGATCCAACGCCGTCGAATTTATTTTTAAGGAGTTACTTTAAGTCGTTGGTTTGCTAGCAATAAGAGCAACTCAATATCGAATGTGAAATTGCCAACGTTTCGGTCGATGGGAAGAGCGTTGGGAAATTGGCTCCAAAGAATCGATCACTGCAAACGTGCTCGTGCGTTGGTCATATGAACTAACTATATCGAATTCCATATCCAAAGCGCAACATGTGTACTATATGTATGAAATAAATTTCAACTCGATATCTCAATTATTCTATGTTTTATTTAAATACGAAATTGTTATGCCCTTATTGAAAAACTCTGTAGATACTTATTCTGCCCCATCAGCACCTAGCTGGTTTTTTGGCCTATTCTAAGTGAAGTTCACAGCCTAAGCATACTCAACAAGGTTTAAAGATCGACAGGAATCGCTACGACGGTTTCATGACTATGATATCATGCCCCATCATCATTGGATATGGTAGCGTGCCATCGCACTTAAGGGAATGGTTTATTTTATTGAAGCCGCATGGCCACAGCAGAACTCTACTTTTAATTTCTAAGACGACTTCGGTTCCCACAGAATAACTTACTATTACTGTACATTGCGATGTCCCCTTTCCATTAGAGAGTAATCAAAACCACACCCTAATCTCGGAAAAACAACTTCAAAATGGAGCACATCATTGGTTAGGGAATTTTTAAGCCCCAACTGAATATATTTAATTTTTACCATCTATATATACACTCTCTCGAAGATATTTTAAACTTAAAAAGTGACATCCAGAGAGGTGTGTAAATCACTCTATACAACCTGCCCCAACAATATGGTCACTGATTAGCAGCGGGATCGGTAACTTAAGTTCGGGGCCCCATAACAACACAAAACACACTCGAAGACTGCTCAGCAGCAAAAGGTTGCCCACAAATTGGGGTCTTTCCACTAATTCTTTGGTCAATTGTCATCAACAACCTCCTCTACTTGTTAACCGATGTCGGCTATGAAGTAGTAAGACTGTCTTATCGACCATTTAATAGAGAAAGAAAACCATATCATGACTATGGATCGTGAATTTAACTAGAACTCTAATAGACATACACAAACTAACAAAAACGACCGTGTCACTCTTGTCCAGTTTCAGGGAAACCTTGGAATTGAAACCTCAAGTTTTCTTCTTCTTAGATTGCGCTACAGTCCGATGTGAACCTGGGCCTCAACAAACAAGCGTCTCCAGATGGCACGATCTTTTGCCAGTTGTTTCCAGTGCCGCACTCCCAGTTGGTTAAGGTCCCGCCCGGTTAAGGTGTGCGCCACCTAATATTCGGTCTTCCTCTGCTGCGTCGTCCCTCAGGGTTGGATTCGAAGACTCTTCGGACCGGAACAGTGCCTAGCCATCTTAGACGTTGGATCAGGAAACTTCGTACTAGGCCGATGTCGCTGTACAGTTCGTCGTTGTACCTTCTCCACTTTCGGTTTATATAAACGCCATAGATTGAAGGCAGAATTTTCCTCTCGAAGCGACGAAGGGTATCCTCATCCGTTTTCGTTAAGGTCCAGGCCTCTGCGCCGAAAAGGAGGACCGAGGTGATCAGTGATTTATATACTGCTACTTTGGTTTTACGATCGAGTGTTCTACTTCTTACCCCCTCTACGGGGTTGGTCGTGGTGGAATGGTAATCATCACCGATTGTTGAGCCGAAGGTCTGTAGTTCAAGTCCGTCCATAGTCAAGAACAATTCCTATAGTTATGGAAAAAACTCTACAACAACATCAGTTGTGAATGAGAGATGATCAAAAAGTGCTGACGAAGGCATAACGCTCGCAGTAAAAGATCAGTTCAAAACTCATATTCTGTGTGTGCATTTCCAATACACCTTAATCACACGGAAACGAAAAAGTTACTGTGAACTGCAACCAATGCAAATTAAGTCGAATCTTTCAAATCCTATCTAGGACCACCACCCCCGAAGAGTAGTGAACGAACATCTTCGACACAAACGAAAAAAAAAATTGATTCTTGAGCCCAAAGAAGCAGCGGTTGGTAAGAGCGATTCTGCATTTGATCTCAGTGCTGGTACTGTTGTCGCTGGTTACTAGTGAGCCAAGGTAGAATGCCTCGCTGTGCTCGCCTAATTACATCAATGTCATCCGCGTACGCAAGCAATTACGCAGACTTGAAATATAGGTAGATTGTACCCTTTGTGTTGGGCAGTGAGTCTCGTATGAAAAGCACGATTTTGAAAAAGTTACATGACAGTGCGTCACCTTGCCTACATTCTTTTTTAACATCGAAGATCTCGGCAGAGAAGGCCTTGTACGCGATGTTAAGGAGACTTATTCCTCTATAGTTGGCGTAGTTGTAGGAGTCTCCTTTCTAATGGACCGGCCAAACGATGCTTAGATTTCATTCATCGGGCATGCTTTCCTCCGACCATATTTTACAGATGAGCTGGTGCACGTGCCCCACCAACTCATCTCCAGCGGCTTTAAGTAGCTCAGCAGATATGCCGTCTGCGCGTTTTAGTTTTAAGCTTCGAAATAACAAACTTAATTTCATCAAGGTCAGGTGGACGAAATTCTCTTGCATCTTTGTCCGTTGCGAATGGATCATTCTGCCTGACAGCGGAATCGGATCTCTCATCGTCTACAGAAATGGTTTTTCCATATTCTCAGCATTGACTGTGACTCTACTGCTAGTTGTCCGTCTTCATCCCTTCTTCATCGCTTCTGATCTGGCTTTATAGACCTGGCATGTTCGTTTTACTTTTTGTAAAACTTGCGAGCGTCATTCCTGTGGTAGCATCTTCACATCTCCTCGATCTCACGCTTTTCGTTTTGACCTTTTTTTTCTTTAAAAGCATGTGTTCCTCTCTCCTCGCTCGTAGTGCTTACGAGAGGCTCTCGTCCATTTATGTAACCTGGCTTTGTAGGCGGTTTCATCCTAGAGGTCTCCTGCGATTGTAGGTTTCCGACGTCGAATTCTTATTCCCTTGCTCGACTCCGTAGCATCCTTGATATCCTCATTCGTAACTTAGGGGCAACAAGGTAGTGATCCCAGTCGATGTTGGCTCCTAGGAATGTTCGTAGATCTAGCATGCTGGAGGAGTGTCTGGCGTCGATCGTAACGTGATCAATCTGGTTGATGGGCGACTGATCTGGTGAATCGTGTGCTTGAGTCTGTTGTCGGATGTGGCGATATGTAGGCTATGTTTTCCTATGATCGATCCAGATATGTCCACATTGCCTAGTTTTGCGTTAAAATTCTCTAGTATAACTTTGGTGTCAACTGAGGCATTGGGCATACGTTCAGTCCAGGACATCGTAGAAGTCATCCTTGAGTCAATCACCTTTTTCTTCAATAGGGGCATGAACGCATATAAGGCTTACATTCCCGAGGATGCTTTTGACGCGGACTGTTATGAGGCGTTCGCTTACATGCCGAAAGCTTAAGGGGTTACATGGGTTTCCTCGAGGAAAAAACGCCCTATTTTCAACATTTTTTTCTTCATATAAAAAAAAATATTTCACTCAAACTTTTTATTGTCTTAAAGATACACGTTTGACAAAGAATTTCTGAAATTTTCATAAAAAAATATTTAAAACTTTGCCATTGCGGCGTCATGTGTGTTTTAGTTTATATTATAAACTAGAAATTGGACGAAGGAAAAAAAAAGTGAAAATTAGATCTTTGGCAGACCTTTTTACAAAAAAATGACAATTTTGGTAAAAATTTCCCTACATTTTTTTTTTAAATAGTTGTAATCGAAATAAATAAAAATCCTTCGCCCAACTTCTTGTGAATTGTATCTCGAAGACCTGTGTAAAATTTCATCAAGATCGGTTCAGTAGTTCTCAAGAAATCTTGACAACAGACTTTGAAAACACAGTTTTGAGAAAAACGTGTTCAAAGTCTTGTGCGCTAAGCCTAGCTGACCTTGAGCGGGCACTTCTCAAGGCTGTATTTTCGAAACTATTACTCGGATCAAATTGAAAATTTAGGACAATATTCTATTGTAGAATTTAATAAGACAATGAAAAAAAAATCGATTTTTTAAAGCCGTGAAACCCATATAAGACTTTTTGTCGGAGTCTTCCTCGAATAACCAATCCGCATCTGATTAGGCGTTACCGTAATAGATATCATAGTTTTTCATCCTGCCGTGCCTCAAACCTCAAGTTATCTTATCGTTATATACCGCGATAGATAGACCTATCATTACTTGTGTCTCAGTAGAATGGTGGAAAGCACCACCGAAAACTATTTCCGCCAAGTACAACGTCTTCAAAGACCCGCATGTATCAGCATAACAGGCGCCATGCGATCTTGCCCAACGGCAGTCTAAGAGGCACTTATTCGGTTTTCTCCAGTTCATACAGCCATAAAAGAAAACAGCAATATGCTAAGGGAGTGCCGTGGCGCAGTGGATAGTGTGTCGGCCACTGACGCAAGATGAGCGAGTTCGGATCCCGATAACACCAATGCCATCGGATGATTATTTCGCGGCGTCCCTCCTCGACGGAGTACTGGCAAAACCTCCCGTTGTACACTTGCCTTGAAAAATATTCTCGGCTCTCGCCGTTCGGAATCGGTATTAAGCTTTAGGTTTCGTTCACTTGTGTGAAAAACAAATCGCACACAATGTAAAAATAAGCTTGGCTCTGGCTCTTCATGAACTTCAACCCCCATCTAAGGTGTCTGTCTAGCAGTACAATGGACCAGTGTTTGTGTCTGAGTGCTCCAACAGATAGCAGAAGCCTCCACAAAAAAAAAAAAACAAAAATATGCCATGGGTTAAAGCCGATTATGTCTATTCCTCATGAATTTCCCAAACACGATATCGAAATGTATTTCTTTGACAAAAAAAAAAATTGAGATTTTGGTCCCAAACCATTAAATTTGGGAGAATGGTAATCCTCTGGAAAACCCCAAAGTACTTAAATTATACACGAATCATTTCATCGAAAATTAAATCAGACTTTGGCGCTGCTGTTTTTGGTCCATACTGCAATCTTTCTAAATCTAAGGTACCTCTGTGCATTCAAAGCCGAGCTACATATATGCGATCCACAGATACGCCAATATAAATCTCGGTTCTGTCAAAAGTATATATATCTACAAAAAAATATTTATCGACAGCCGAGCAGCATTCAAAGCACTGAGTTCACATAGCGTTACTCCGTTAGGCATTAACTTATGCACTGCAAGACCTATCGCAGGAAAATAGGTAGTCTAGCATCGTTATTTTCATCACTTTGGGAATCCTGAGCTTCCATTCGTCGTTGTACTTGTTCGAAAAGCACTTAATATGCCAACATCTTCCCCAATAGTGGTTTTGATCTTTTACACGTTTTCATAGCTTGAGCTAGTTTATATCACTTGAACACGATCGTCTTGCTAACACTAAACGCATCAGCAAATTATTATATTCGGCGTTAACGTAAGTTGACCGATATCCGACCACCTTCCTAATTCCGACCACTTTTTATTTTTGTTAATAATTATTTTTTGGAACATACAATTACTCTAAGGTTTATCAGAACATATTTTGCAAGTGTTTATGCTCAACTATTCGAAGTAGCGATTAGCTAACTTTCATGTGTTGAATTTATAATAAATGATTAATAACGAAAACTCAGTTCACTGTAGAAAATCATCTGAAAATCCTTAAATTTGGAGTATCGATTTTTACTGTTTTTAAAATAGTTTTCAAGATTTGAGGTGAAAAAGTTTAACTTTTACGTTAGTATGCATCTCTAACTTTAACAAGATACGATGATGATTAATCATTACCTCACTTTATTAAAAAAAAATAAGAAAATATTGTGGTCGGAAATGCAACAACGGAAAAATGCACTTGACCATATTTCCGACCACTGGTCGGTTGTAGGCAAATGACGGGATTTAGGCTATTGACCTATTTCCGACCGGCTTAGGTAGTAGTATGCGAGTCTTTAAGTATTTTTGAAATATCCGTGTACTTATTATTTTGTTAAAGGAATTATCGGCAAAAAATTCTATAAGATATGACGCCACCAATATTTTCTCGTCGTAGAATAATAAAAATTGGAATAGCTCTAGCCAAGTGAGATTTCCATGAGATACGACGGCGCCAACATTTTTGGGGCTATTGTTAGCCTAATGATCGGTTATTTTTCTATAAAAAACCAAATAATAAATAATTTTAATATCCAATTATTGGAGTCCGTCAATAAATTAGTGGAATATAGGTATATAACGTGACACTCCATTTAAAAATGGAATACCAGACCACAAATGGTATAAAGGATTTCTTACCAGGCATCCTGAGATATCTCCACGTGTACCTCAAGGTTTAACCATGCCTAGAGCTGCAGTGACCGAGAAAAACATAAAGTGTTGGTTTTCTAAAGTGAGTGATTATTTGGTAAAGAACAATTATTCAGAGGTTGTGAAGGACGCCAGTCGGATTTTCAATAGTGATGAAAGTGATTTTTATTTATCACCTAAGCATAAACAAGTTTTAGTGAAGGAACGATCGAAGAAAGTTTATTCAAGAAATGTTAATGATGAAAAGAAGAGGGTTTGACTGTTTTAATCACAGTAAATGCTGACTCATGGATATACCCTCTGACGCAATGACACCTGCCATCCTACTGCGCTGTAACTACACAGTCACATTTCCTTGGCGTCAGGACTGGCTTTGGCCAGACACTGAACCTGGAATAGAATGTCTTCGCATCTTCACAGATGGCTCCAGGACTGGTCAGGGATCCGGCGCTGGAGTTTTCTTCGAGCGCGAAAACATTCGACTGCACTTCTCGTTAGGAAAATATGCGTCTGTCTCTAAATCGGATATTTACGCAATCCTAATGGCCATGCACTATGTTGTGAAACACAGGTGGAGGGGAAAAAGCATATGCGTCTGCAGTGACAGCTAACCTGCACTCAAAGCTGTGTCCAACCCTCTATCCAACTTCAAATTAGTGCATGAACTCAAGACCTTCTTGAACAAAGTCGGAAGACTAAATTCACTTAGGCTTGTATGGGTCCCAGGACACTCTGGAATCCCAGGAAAGAGATCTCCGATGAACTCGCTAGAAGGGGCTCAGAGGAGAGTTTCTCAGGACCTGAACCCGCCTTAGGCCTACCTGCTTCCACGGTCAAATCTGACATCAATGACTGAGTCTTAAATGCACACAGTCGTATATGGAGGGAATATCCGGGATGACTAGGCGCGTACGCCCTGACGTCTGTAAAAAGTCCGCAACATTCTTCTTACCTTAAGGAGAAATGACTGCAGAAGGCTAACGGGCGTCATTACGGGCCATTACACTTTTGCCAGGCATCTCTACGTGCTTGGCATCAGTGAGACGCCTACCTGTGCTGCTTGTTGCGAGGAGGACGACACAGCGGAACACTTTCTCTGCGACTATCCCGCCTTCGCTCGTGCACGGTGGCGCACCCTTGGGGCCGACGTGGTGGGTGCCGAATCTCTTCGCTCAACATCACTGAAGCCCCTCCTCACTTTTCTCCGGACAACGGGGAAAATACAATAAAGACAAGATGTCTGTCTGGTAGTACAACGGACCAGTACTTGTGTCTGAGTGCTCCAGCAGATAGTAGAAGCCTCCAACAAAAAAAAAAAAAGTGCTGACGAAGCCATCTCACCACATATGGTGATTTTTTTTTTATTAATCAATTTTATAAATCAAACTATTTCTACATGTGTTATTATTTAAAATTAAATTATCACCAGTCTTAATACATAAGTACATTCTTAAATCAGCTTAATTTTACAATCGATTTGATCTGTTCGGAAATAGGCCTAGTAGTGGTCGGTAATCGGCAGTTCGGGTTTTAGTGGTCGGAAATACGGTCATGCGACCACTTCGAGAAACTAAATTTATAATTTTTTTTTAAAAATATTTCTCATTAATAAAAAATAACGGGTGATAATATTTTGAATGTTCGAAACATTCTACTTTAAGAATCCACTTTTAGAAATTAATTTCATTCAATAGTTTTCTCACATTAAATGAAAGAAACGAGAAAGAAGTTCAGTGGCCGGAAATAGGCTAGTTTACGTTACAGCGTGATTTCATGACTTGACCATTGCCCGTGTCATTGACGTTAGAAGCCAACACAAAAAGTCCCGAAAGATTATGCTCCTCTTTATTCGGTTCTTATAGCAAAATTCAATGCGCTTCAATCTATCAATCCTACTAAAACAAGTGCCTGTTCTGGTCCTATTACATTCTGAACACGATTTGTGGATCTAGGATCTATTTTTATTGCCGACCATATGGAACTCAGAAGTTCAGAGCCTCGTTGGCAATCCTTCGCCAAGCTTACTTATATTGTCCTCTCATCTTTTTCCTACGCATTTTCCACTCATTATTCGTCCTCTTTCCATTCGTTCTACGTGTCTTTGCGTTTTTTTACTCGGACGATGCTTGGGGCTGAAAAGAGTTCTTCGAGTTCTTGATTGTGTGAGATCTAGGAAAGACCATCCATTCTTTTTACATGAAAGTGAAGGCTTCATTTAGCATTGTTAAAATAATCCTTCTTAGCTCAAATATGCGCCGTTTCGTGCGATAACTTGTTGTCATTTTGAGGGTAATTCCATTAAGCCCTCGTCCCTATTGGCAAAAACTTGGGACAGTCGTTTGCCTCTTTTAACGCGAATTTTATACCAGCACGGTCCATCGCCATAAAGAGGAAGAGGTGGTAATCACTTGGTGGCAGGTTCGGAGCTTATGGCGAGTCAATATCGATGTCTGTGTCCTATTTTTCTCTCCTCTCCTATTGGCCAAAACTGACCAATTGGCCAATTGTTGACAGTATGGTCCCGAATTACGGGTTTTGCCGTAGGGGGAGAACTCGTAGTAGATGATATGATGATACCCTGCTAAACCCACCAAATCATTTGCGCCGGCTAACTGCGATTTGACCACGACTTGAAGTTATCGTAAAATATCCACTTTTAAGGCTCAATCATACAGAACGCGTTATAGCGCGACGTTACAGCGTTACTTCTTATCGCGGCGTTCGGCGATATTGGCTATGTCACACACGCAGCGTTACCTCGGCCGTAATTTGTAATTTTGTACAACCCAAGAAGTTGAGTCGCGTACTCAATCAGAAGGAAAATATAATAGTAACGCCGGTAACGCGCGATACTTTTGTAATTTTGCACAACCCGAAAAGTAACGTCGCGTTCCTAAAAGTAACGTTGAGTGATAACGCCACGTGTGTGGCAGGGATGACGCAATACAATGAAATACAATCGTAACGCCGTAACGCGATGGTACAGTAACGCCAAGTAACGTGTTCTGTGTGATTGTGTGATCCAAAAATGGGTCCATTTTGTTGCGAGTCAACAACGATCCGCAGATAAGAATTCGTTCCAAGAGGTTCTTCTTTCGAGAACTTCTTTTTGTTTCCAGCCTTGTTCAATTGATTCCAAACGGATTTTTGTGCAATATTTAGGCCCTGGACAATCGAAGCTGTGCTTATACTCCTTTAAACAAAATTGAATACCAAATAAACTACCCCTCGGGAAGAGATGGTATATGAATGCAAGCGAGTTATAAGACACAGATGAAATGACGATCAGAGGCAGATTATAAGCAATTGACAGAATTGATAGCGAAGAAGGCGATGCTCTGTGCCGCTCTGATTAATTCGGACGGCAATCACCCACTAGGCGGTGCTTCTAAATAGTTTATTCTTAGGTCCTTTCGCCAATCAAATGAAAGAAAACGCACCGGGAAACCAATATGAAAAGTTTTCCGTGATGACATTGCCGGATCATACACTTCTTTGACGGACAGAGAATCCAGTCGTAGCACACTCTGACTCTCCTTTTTTCGATCTTTGAAAAACTCTCTCAGCATGATTAGATTAGTTTCAAGATAAGTTTTTAAAACCTGTCTCATTCAGTTCTTCAAACGAAGCACGTCGAACATGGTCAAGACGTCATAATTCGCAGCATAAAACCGCTGTGAAATGTCGCACACTATACATCTAGCCAGATATTTTGATAGAGATTAAGGCAGAAAATCGAGTGGCTACAAGCCAGAGCTTGGTGAATCTTCATTTAAAACCAGGTACCAGCTTTTTTTTTAAATGGGGACTAGTGCTAACCAATAGCATAGACCAATGCATCCAGCGTAGGCCTACTGCGCCTGCTAGCCAATTAGACGAGTAGTTCCCCTACTTTCTTATTAAAACTGAGGATGTCCGTCGTAGGAACTGAGCTGATCCCCTCAGGAGTCTTGATTTCCCTGAGGAATCTGAGGATCCGCTTCTTAAGATGGCAGAGGACAGCAGGACAGCACACTCGCATAGTATGTGCTTTACAGTTTCCTCGTCCTCTAGACAGAGTCGACACTGGGTTTCAGACGAGAGGTTAATTTTGTTAAGATGATATCTCAGACAACCGTGTCCTGGGGTTCCTGTACGGAAAAACTGTGCAACAACATCAGTTGTGAATGAAAGATGATCAAAAAACAAATGCTGACGAAGGCATACAGCACTCTGTGTGTGCATTTCAGTATAACACCATAATGACAATAATGACATGGAAAAAAAAAAAAAACAAGTTACTGTGAACTACAACCAACGCGAAAAAATTCAGTCGAATCTCTCGAATTCTATCTAGGACAACCACCCCCGAAAAATAGTGAACGAACATCTTCGACACAAACCATATGCACCCCGGCTGGGTTGTTGACACAAACCTTATAAAAAAAATTGACAAATCTTCTGATATTATATTTGAAGATATTGATAGAGTTTGTTCAGGGGTCGTATGAATCTCTTCGATTGGCGGTGTCCTTGAATGCTGTTCCAAAAGTATTGTAATTTTTCTCACTCGTTTTAGAGAAAATTAATCTTCAACTTGATACCGCAGAAAGGCTATGCACCTTTCGCTGGAACCTTTCCTTGCGAGTTGGTCGGCGATTCTGTTGCCTTTTATGCTTGTATTCCCTTGTGCCCTGGTACCCACCAGAGTTTGAACTTATTTCTTTTGCCTAGGTCTTGCAGGGCATCGTGGCATTCTTTGACGGATTTTGAGTTCGTGCTATATGAGCCCAAAGCTTTGAGTGCTGCCTGACGGTCTGAGTTATACTTCTTATGCCAAGTTTAGGTTGACGCACGTTAGGATGGTGTATAGTTCGTCTTGGAAGACACTACTTGTGGGACTAGTTCGCACGGCCTTCGATATCTTCCGATTTGGTCCAAAGATGCCAGTGCTAATAACGGAATCCATCTTGGAGCCATTTACGTACCACCTGAAGCCCTTGACATTTAGCAAGGGATAGCCGCTGTCCCAAGCTTTGGGATCAGTATCTCAAATCTTTTGCCAAAGGTGGACGTATGAGGTAATGTATCCGAAACTGTGGTAATCATGTCCAGGGAAGTCTGATTGCATTACGTATAGCAACCTTTGTAATAAAATGGTACCTCTTGGGCAGCTGTTGGGCCAGTTGGCATGGTGCCTCTAATGCCGAGACATGCTGGCGTCTGAATGCGTTGAAGTTTAACTGTTGTAGTTATCTGTTCCGCTTTTGTCCACCATACAGCAGACGCATAAGTGAAGATAGGTCTTACTATCGTAGTATATAACCTGTGGATTACGTTAGGTTTCAATCCCCAGGCCCACAGTGCCTTAGTCGCCCTTGCAGATTTGCTTTTGATGTTGGAGCTCCAGTTAAGTTTGTCATTAAATTCAATACCTAGATACTTGACTTCTTCTGAAAATCCAATGTTTGTATTTCCCCCTTTTTGTAAACTGGATTAAGAATTTGAACAAATTAGAAAAAAGTCGACTGACCATTGGTTGCAAAATTTTCTTTTCATTGTCGTGAAATTGTCATGAAGCAACATTTCAGCAAGTTAACATACTGCCTAACGATTAGTCCGAAATATTTTTCAGCAAGTTCGTGTAAGGTTTCTAGGCTTGGGAAAGTGTCTTAATTTATTGCATTTCTAATGTATGTATATAGTGATATATATGTTCACGTCCCATTCCCATTAAGTCGTCAGTGAAACGTTCATGAGCACTGATACCGGATAAAGCAGACCTTCAACGAGGGACAAATAGAGTGTACGTTTCCAGCATGTGTAGGTCTTTGCCAAATCTCCCATAAGGTCATCATAGACTGGCCTTAATCAGGTTTTCCTTTCCATTAATAGAATGAGTCAAATCCAAGTAACTATAGATCATGCACTACATGGCCTAATTGTCCTACGAGTAATCTTCTATGATCAGATTGAAAATCCTTTGGCACGAGGAACGGCTAAAAACAATCCGTTACCAGTCAAACGAGATAAATGTTAAGTAATTCATCAGAAGATTGCCATAAAAACGAAAAGTGCCTAGTTTACCTGTCATTACAAAGTAAAGTGCCAACCGACAAAAGGCCAAAGCCCAAAAACAAAAACGAAAACAAACTACAATAGTAAAATACATTAACCCAACAAATGACAGAAAATTACTTAATTACACCATAAAAACCCGGATTGTTCTATGGCTAATGCCGCTCTGAATCGCATTCCAACGAGTCGACAATAAAATACAAAAAAAAATTATGATAATCCCAAGTATGGCATATGGTAAGTGAGATCTCGTCTCTCTCCTACCACTATCCATGCCTACGGTAGATAAATACCTAAGTCCGACCTTTGCGTTTTCCAATCCAAGTGCCTTAATATGTGTTAATAGCTTTAACTGTCTTCAGTAGGAATTTATAAATTAATACAACAAATCATAGGAAAAGCGTAAAATCCATATTAAAGCCCTTTTGATAGGATTCATTAACTCTTCAACTTTGAGCTTAGCGATAAGCAAGAGGAGGAAACGGTATATAGAAAAGCAATACTCATATAAAAACGAATGAATAAAAAGTATATTTCCAATTATTCATCGGCTATCGGGGTGTCGCGGCGATGGCAGACACTTTGACGGGTTTTTATTTCTTGTCTCGATTCGATTATGGATGAGGGACCCGACACTTGAGTCGTACACCCAACACACTTGTTATTTCCGGAGACAATCGTTGCTAGTCTGTTTGCTGTCCAGTCAAAAATTTCGGCGCAAATGTGTCTGGAATTCCTAGAGATACGAGTATGTGAGTTGGTACTTATGAACCATGCCAGACGCGAAGATATTCGTGTGTGTATATTGTTTTTGGTTTGTTGTACCAATTTACTCGAAAGAATGTTTTCCCCCTCTTTTATGTCGCAATTTAGTGTGCTAATTTCAATGTATCTTGTGTTGGGTCGAATTGGATGGAACTAGATTTGAGAATTTATGACTAGCACATCGGAATTGCAAATATTTACTTAGTCACTCATATTGAAAGCAGGCTTTTTACAAACTAAATTCTCTTCCTAATTCCTAATGCCAAAATCCGATTGAAACCACAAAATGATCGTCGATTTAACCACTCATATACTGCAAAGTCCGCAATTCTCTAAATTTCTATAGAGCTATCGATGGCGTCAGTCAGACTCGCATATCAGAATAAGTGAGAATAAATTCATAAATTTTTCTTCATTCCCAAGGTCTTCCCAAAGATCCGATCATACTTATGTTGCCAGTAGAGGCTACTTTCTGTTCACTATGTCCATTCCCTCATAATATTTGATTGCATTTATCATTGCACCCTGTTGAAAAAATGATAGGCGAATTGCAAAGTCGCCTAGATTGTAATTATATTTCTAAGCACCGTAATTTTGTACTCTTTTCGGCGTCCATTTAGCGAGCCTTTCCTGTAGCAATAGTTACCGAATTAGGTCATGGTAATCATCACCAACTGTTGAGTAGAAGATCAGATCTGTAGTTCAAGTCTGTCCATAGCCAAGAACAATTCCTATACAGTATCAGTTGTGAATGAGAGATGATCAAAAAGTGCTGACGAAGTCATAACACTCACAGCATAAGATCACTTCAAAATTCATACTCTGCGTGTGAATTTCCAATATAACAAAAAAAGTTACTGTGAACTACAACCAACGCGACTGATTCAATCGAATCTCTCAAATCCTATCTAGGACAACCACCTCCGGAGAATAGTGGTCTTCTGAGAAAAACTCATCAGTTGCGAATTCTCATCAACGTGATATATTTTTTTGTGCGTGAAAATGGAGCTAAGGAAGTGAAAGAATATGTTGCAAATCCCCTAATGCTATAATAATAGTGATATATAACAGTTGGAACAAATGGAGTCATTGCAGGGTCAAGATCTTAATAAAATACAACTTAATAGGATTGCAGATTCATTGGTCGTAACTTACTAAGCCATTTCCCATCATTTCACTTACGAATTCTTCAAAAGCAAGGAAATTTGATGCCATTCAAGATGAAGGCGAAAGACGTCGAAGGGCATTTTTCCACGGGCGCACTGCTACTCCAGCTGCTAAAAGGGAAGTTGTTTTCTGCATCGTATTCTCCAGTTACTCACTACTATCAAGTCGTAACAAGGTGGTGTCAAATATTCTCTTAAAGAGTCTGAAGTCATACATCGAAGCCGGTGTATCCTCAGGAGAAATCGCTCGACGAGTGGATTTTCCCTATACGACGGCTTTTACAAAAAAAATGGAAATTCCATGAAACAAACCACTATTAGTAGATTTAAAAAAGGCGTATGTGTCGAACCTGATACAAGGACGAGTTACAGTACGCAATGCCTTATCTGGTACGTGATAGGATTAAAACAAGGAGACGCGTTGTCACCTCTTCTATTTAATTTGGTTTTGGAATATGAAATGAGATTCCTTCAGAAAAATTAGAGGGGAATAAACCTTCATCAAGTTAAGACAATAATTTGGGGACAGGAAGTAGGTTTGGAAGTAAGTAAACTGACCGAATTCGAAAGGTCCAAACCTCGCACATGACTGTGCTCGATGAATGCTTTGAGAAGGTGGGCAAAACAACTCTTTCATCCCGCATTGTCAAAATCCATATTTTGACACTTTGCGGATGTGAAACTTTTTCTCTAACCAAGAAGGAAGAAGATAGATTTCGGAACTTTATAAAGAATCTATGGTGGAAAACAGGACGAAGAAAAAGGAATGGAGAAAACTACCACGGACTCGAGGAATAAACTTGGAAAAACTAAGATGGGCAAGACACGTAGAACGAATGGACAGTGGACGATGAACAGTCAAAAGAATAATGAGTGGAAAACCCTTAAAAAAAGAACGCAAGGAAGATCGCGCCGTAAAAATGGAAATGAAGAAATGGAATACTATAGAGCAGCAAAACATGAAAGGAACACAAGGAGCAAGACAGGGTGGATTGTCAACGAGGCTCTAAACTGTTCCAAATGGCAAAAAACACTGATGTTTATTTTTTATATCTTTGAAATAACAATTTCTTCATATTTTTTTTTACATTTCTTGTTGAGTTCAACTCGGTCAAGTGGGCGCCCCTATTGTTGATGATCATTTAGGCTTTTTTTTTATCGCATTCCCAATCGTTTCGATCGTCATTTCTCGCATTCTTGAGGGATGTTCTCTTTGAGTCTTCGGGTTTTCTTAAAAAATACCATAAAAGCTAGTGAGTGATCCTGCCGGTTAGTGCAAATCGCTAATGCCAGATATAAGGTGACCCGGAAACGCACCCTTTATATATTTATTGTAGCGCCAGCTGTATGTGCGGATTCATCGTGCCGTTGAAACCATACGTCCCCTAGTCCTAACTCATCAATTGATCATGATTCTGTATCGGCCACCAGTCTCAGTAACCGTGTTACCCACGACGACTTCGTAGAAATGAGTCCCAATGACATCTCTGGCGTAAATGGCTAACAGTGACTTTGAGTCTCTTCGTGAATCGTACGTGAATCCCCAGTGCACATTTTGTTGTTTGAGTGTAGTTAATACGCGATCAGCGGTCTGCAGGTAGTTGCTGGTGGACTGTATAAAGTTTGAAAGTCTTTCATCAAAACGCGCTGTACAGACGAACATGTCATAAACATGTCATCTAGTTGACGTTGACGGCACAAGATCTTCATCCATAGCCATGATATTCTTGTCGGAACGAGCACTACGAGGCCTTCAGATGCCTCTTATATCACGTGGTATTCCAGTCTCTTTGATACGAGCGGCTACATGGCTAGAATGTTTCAACAGTTGGCTAGGAGGATCGGAAAATTTTCGTCAAAGTTCATGTTGCCACAAAATCACTGATGTAAAAAAATTCCGCGATCTTAATGAGTACTCAGTTTGTTCGAAAAATAGGGTGACTTTTTAAATTTCGGAAGCAAAAGTACTCGATTTTCGTTTTTTTTTTTTGCTATGTTGGTAGACATGTCTCCTGACATACAAATGTTAATACTGTCAGCTATTTTGAATCTTTTTTTCACAGATATTAAGGGTTAGACGTGTTTTGGTGGGCTTGGCGATTTGTTACTTTTACAAAAAAATGGATCAAATTTTGTGAATCATTAAATAAAGTGCTTGAAATGTTGACTGTGATATTTGACAAGTTTACTCTGAACAAAACAAATGTTTATAAGTGGTACAAGCTCTTTACAGGAGGCCGATAGAATGTGCATGACGGTGTCCGTCCTGGACACCCTATTACATATGTAATGAAAACGCTGATCGAATCACAATCAGAGAAATTGCGGATGATATCGACATTTTGGTTGGCTCATACATAAAATATGTATCAGCGAACTTTGTTCCGAAATTGCCAAATTTTTACTAAAAGAACCGCTGCATGGGCATTGCTTAGGAGCTGTTGAATGACGTGATTGATAATTCAAATGTGCTGGAAATTTATCACATGACGGGTATATGACTAAGACGTCTAAACTAAAGCTCAATCATATCAATGGGAAGTGACCAGAAGAGCCAAAACCAAAAAAAAAAAAGCACGCCAAGTTCGGTCAAATGTGAAAGTGTTGCTCACTGTTTTCGTCGATAACAATGTGTGATTCATCATGAGTTCTTGCCAGAAAGTTGTACGGTGAATATGGAATATTACCTTGAAGTTATGCGCCATTTGCATGAAGCAATACGAAGAAAACGTCCGGAATTTAGGGAAAATATATTCACGAATGTTGCATCACGATAATGCACCTGCTCGCTCATCGTGGATTTTTTCTCTTCCACAACTAAAAAGACAGAGAAAAGGCCTGAAAGGACGGAGATTTGCACCACTGGGGAGATAATGTTGTTGTCTTTTTATCGCTGGAAGAGTTCAAGGCAGTACCAAGAAGGGCATATCAAAGTGCTTTGAGGATTGGATAAAGCGTTAGCGCAAGTAAATATATTACATCTGAGGGTTATTACTTTGGGGAGAACAGAATAGATATTGGTAAATAAATACATATTTTTCGAAAAAAATTACAGGTCACCTTACTTTTTGAACAAACCTCGTATATCGTTTCGTGGCTTGTCGACGTTTATTCTTCATATATACTTATACTTCACAAATATCAAAATAAAATTAAAAATCGCCGCCATTTGCAAAAGTAAGAATATCTTCCAATAGGGTAATACATTTTGGAACATCGAAGTTTCACTATAAATTTCTAATATGTGCTTTTTTAAGCGTTTGGTTTTTAATTGTTAAAAAAAAAACAAGAACTTACAAAAGTGTGTACTGTCTTTATTTGACTTGGTAAATCAATGTTTGCCATTTACTCTTTGAAGATTGCGTAAACTGTGAGTCAAAATTTGAACCATTTTTCAGACATATTGGCTCTTATAACACTTGTAATGTTGTCTTTTAAGACTGCAATTGTCTGGCATATTGGCATAGGCGAATACTTTGATATATTCCTATAAAAATAGTCTGAAGGTGTTAATGTTAATGGCCACAAATCTGCTGCATTGGCAATCTTATATTGTCTGAGGTTGCTTATCGGACTAAATACTAATACAGTATTCACATACCATACCCCATTCAATCTGAAGTGTACTCCTGCGCTGAAGACAATTTTTCGATAAAAAACAGGATTCCCTCCAGCTTTCCTAAGTCCTACCTACTGGCGCAGGTCGTTCGGCATCACTTCTAGCACGAGCTGTGTTTTTTAATGTTTTAAACCAAGATCCTTGCGTATACCAACAGACAAGCAATGGAGCGCTATACTTCGCAAGAGCGTGGAATAATTGTGTCGACTTTTTTTTGACTAATAATCGGTCGGCGTGCTAGCGCATCGTGAGTTTCGACATCGATTTCATAATCGTGTCGCGCCAACTGGGCAGATATTCTGGCGCTCAGCTACTCGACTCGAACAGACTGGAACCACAGGAGACCATGCAAGGCATGGCCACACCCGGACTGGTCGTTTGCCCGAGAATATCGCGTCTGTGACTGAACCACTGACGATTGTGTATCACCAGACGGACCCTACAGCGAGTTTTAGTGAAAGACATGAATTACATACTTTCAATCCAGCCTTATTCTCAACAACGAAGAGACGATTTGGTATCGAAACTCATCATAAGCCACGAGGCGCTTTTCCACTTAAGCGGTTACGTCAATACGCAAAATCTTCATTTCTGGGGAACTGAAAATCAAAGCCATTGTGTGGTGTGGCGTTCACGCCGGAGGAATGATTGGGCCGTATTTTTTTTTAGGACGCCATGGGCAATACGGTCACTCCTACTGGCGAGCGCTACAGGGTCATGATAAACGACTTCTTACTGCCGAAATTGGATAAGCGAGGCTTGGTGGTGAACATGTGCTTTCATCGAGATAGTGCAACCGCACACACAGCTCGAGCCACAATGTGAAGAAAACTTTTCGTGGTCGCGTAATCTCCCGTTTAGGCGATTTGGCATGGCCAGTAAGATCGCTCGATTTAACCATCCCAGACTTCTTTCTTTGGGACTACAAGCCTTAGACAATCACAGCTCTTAAGGAGAATATTCGACAGGTATGTGAACAGCTACCACCGGAAATCTTGCAGAAAGTCATGGAAAATGCGATAAAACGGGTACAAATGTGTATCAACACTGGCGGCAGTCACTTGACGGATATCATCTTTTCCACTTAACAAAAAAGAAACAAAAAATTGTAAAGGTTCAAATAAAGATTTCCATCACTCAAAATCTTTTTCTTTTATTTAGTAAGAAAGTAATTCAAAAACAATGATTAATTTTGCACCACCTTGTATGTACATAATAAAGGGTCCGCCATCTAACGTTTTTTTTTTCAAGTAGTGCTTATTTCATGAATGGTAACACTTAGCTCATGTCTGATTTGACAGATAATTCGTTTTATCCTTCCGCTGAACGAATATGGTTGTGTATACGCTTAAACAACGCTTCGCTAAGTGGGTCTGCGATCGACTTACAGAAGATGCCGATTTTGCCAAAAAAATCATCTTTTCAGATGAAGCTCATTTTGATCTTGGCGGGTATGTAAACAAGCAAAATTGTCGCATTTGGGGCACAGAAAACCCGCACGCATACATTGAAAAGCCGGTGCACCCAAAACGAGCCACTGTTTGGTGCGGATTTTGGTCCAGAGGCATAATTGGGCCATTTTTGTTACAGTCAATGGCGATCGTTATCGGGCCATGTTGAACGAATTTTTGTTCACAAAAATTGAAGAGGAGGATATTGGCAACATTTGGTTTCAACAGGACGGCGTTCGTGCCACACAGCCGAAGCTACACTCGATGTTTTGCGCCCTGTTTTTGAAGATCGCATTATCAGCCGCAGAGCTGATGTCGTTTGGCCACCTCGGAGCTGCGATTTGACACCGTTGGACTATTATTTGTGGGGTGCCGTCAAAGATAAGTGTTACGCCGACAAGCCAGAGACAATTGACGCTTTAAAGGACAATATTCGTGAAGCCATTGGTGAAATACAGCTGCACACAATCGATAATGTGCTTAAAAATTGGACCGATCGTGTAGGCCACTGCATGGCCAGCCGAGGCAGCCATTTGAATGAAATTATTTTCCATTATTAACCGGAAGGATTGTACTTTCAAATAAAAAAAGAAATTTGAGAAAATATTCAGTAGTTTTTTTTTATAGCATTTTCAAAAAAAAAAAAAAATTATTTGGCGGACCCTTTACATATGTATCTTTTTCTGTAAGCACTTTACGCATACGGATAGATGGCTTGATGTTAAATAACGTCAAATGGCTGCGAAATTTGATCACTATGGGTTAAATTGCTAAAATAATTGTGTAATAGTCTAAGCGCACGATGAAATTTAATAATTAGTAAGCTATTCGGATGTAAGTCTTTCCATGATTAAATGGCAGTGCTTTCTGAGCATGTTTAATTTGGACGCATGTTACGAATCACCGTGGGCTGTAAAAAATAGAAGACTGAAAAACCAAATAGCGTAAATCTCGCTTTGAAATATACGCGTCTCAGCCGCGGATTTTTGTCAAAAACGAAATACGCATTCATAATAATGACGCCGATGAAACTTTACAATTGTAATGATGAAAAATTGTAAACAGATTCCCAAGCTCACCATGGTACATTACTGACTGCCATGTACCACTAGCGCCATCTGTTGGAATCTCGTTTTAGAGTCCTATCTTAGAAATAAGAATAAAACTCACTACTTGTGCAAATGTTCTCTCGAGGGCTTATTGAGAACTAGAAGTACAAAGTGATATTTCAAGTTACATCATAACCAGTAGCGTACATCATAAGCCTAAACGTTAACCAACAGCTTTAAATTTTCCTTGGACTTCCTTGATGTTAACATTTTCTGGCATTTTGCATTGAAGCTGTTACTTTTGCTCTGGTGTTCTCCGGTGGGAAATGGAAGCGTTTCTTTTGATTCATTCTATCTACCAAAAAACGCCTCTTCCCTGGTGTCATAGTGACCGCTGTTAGAGCCTTTGTGCTGTATTGTCTTGCCATAAGAGTAATCTGTTAGATAATTGAATTGATTTGAGGTGGAATAAATCAGGTGCCTTGAACCCATCAACAGCTCAGAAATACACTTGTTTTCTCCTAAAATCGTACAGTGGAACGTGTAACAAATATGGCAAAGTGCAGACAAAAAAATGATCGAAAAGTCGTGATTCATATCTATTCGGTACATAATGACCGTCATTACACGAAAATCACACTTCCGAAAGTGTTCCTTTATTACCCGCCCATGACTACTATATAATGACCTGCCGAACCGAATCCAGCAATTACTCGTGCATTCAGACGTGTCTGTCAAGCGATTAATCGCTATGGCGGAGAAGATCCTCAAATCTTTTGTTCCGACGCATGTGGCATAGAACAAAGGTGACAAACAAACTAATTCATATTTACTTCGATTGCACGCGTTAGTTTTCATTGATAAATCTATCTCGATGCACTTTGGTTTCTCAATGTGCCCGACGCTGACAATGGAACTGTCGCTGTCGTTAGTGTTGATGTTCACCGGCGGTGGTGATTAAACCGACTTACATTTGTCATTGATTTAAATTCGAGAGATTAATCGCGTGTTTCCTCTTTCCCATATTTGTCCCACACACGAATTGACCGAGCGACGGCATCGCGACGTCGATTTGTTTTTGTATCCGATTGTTTTGTTGTTTCCTTTGTTGTTGCCTTCCTCTGGTTTCTCAACAAAATTAACATTCCATCGCATATCAACATTTTTTAATCTCACTCAGTGACTCAGTTAGTTGCTTTTGTTATTTTTTTTTTTTTTTTGTATTTGACAAGCTTTGCCGAATGCCGGGCTGTGCCCACCGAGCACTGAAACGACAAGCGGAGTCGATAGCGTGTAGTATATACTCCATTCATCCATATGTACATACATTTGATAAACATATCTACAAATTATAATTTGAATTTAATTAAAATTCTTGTTCTTCCCATTTTCAGACTGAATATTGGCGAGCATCAGAGCTATAGAGCATCGGCAATCGGCTGTCGGAAGCATAAATTAAATAGAAATCCGGCCGGGCCAGCAATATATGAGATAAACATACATAGATACGATACTTGCTATGGATACGTATCCATTTGCGTAACAAAGTGCGTTTATGAGAGAGAAACAAAAATGAATTTAGCAAACAAATTTGTCAAAAATAAACCTACGATACCGCCGCCCGAATAGCGCCCTTGAAAACAAGTGTTTCTATCTATAAAATCCAATTGGACGATAGTGTGATATTAGCTACAAACTCATGGAATTTAATTAATCGCATCTATGATAGCGATCAAAGTAACTAAGGAAAGACTAATTTATTGAATGTAGTGGATATTAGTGTGCATGTTTGTATGGATAGTTGAGTGGAGAGTAAGAAAATAGGTTAATTAACGCGTAGATATTAGAATTAGTTTAAAACAAATTGTGTGAATATGTGATATGGTTAGGGAGTATCACAAGAATGCATCCAGCGGGCGGAAGAACGGGTCGCCCCGAAAAGTACACAGAAGAAGCGTTGCTGAGTATTAAACAGGATTTGACACGTTTTCAAGTACAAAAGGATAATGGAGCGCAAGTGAGTAAAATTTACCTTTTTTTTGTCGGAATTCAAGGATGAATTTGTCCAATAATCGCCTTGTAAATAGTTATTAAGCCTTGAATTATTCCACTTGCACATCCAAATATATGCAACATAGCTTCTAGGTAAGGTACAACTTGTTTTTTGGAAGCTCACATTCCACCACAGGATTATTTACAGTGCCATCCAACAAGAGGTGTTATTTTAAATCAGTTGAAAAACGTAATATTTTTATAAAAAGGGGTGATCTTTTAATTTTAATCGAAAGAACAAGCAACGAGGTTAATAAATAAATAAATGGGAATACAATGTCTGCCAAACGACCGATTCGGTTTAACCTACAAATTGGCACACTTTTGATATAATTTTTCATCAGTTTTTTATTAACATAGCCCTAAGAAAAAAGCCTGCAGTCGGTCTGCATGTTTAGAAATTACTTTTACAGGAAATTTGTCACGATATAGAGCCCCAGCTGTTTGTCATTTGCCGCCTAATACGGGCGAAAATAATTTTCATTTACGTCCCCAGCACCGATTTCAAATAATTCCAAATTTCAAGGAAGAAATTTTGTTCAGCCCAAAAATCGTAGTAACTTTTTTTGCAAGCCCAGATATTTATAAAAATCTAAGTACATATAGCGTTATCCAATAAGAGGTGTTATTTTGAATCAGTAGAAAAACGCAATATTTTTAAAATAAGTGGTGATATTTTAATTTTAAAGGTCAAACTCCGAGGTTAGTAATGGAATACCATGTTTGCCAAATGAACGCTTGCGCTCTGCACACAAATAGTCACTTTTTTGTATAATTTTTTATTAGATTTTCGCTTAATTGCAGCTGTAGCATGGAGAACTTTATCATAAACATAGCCCCAAAGAAAAAACGGTATTAAATGACGCGATCTCGACGGTGAGTTGAAGTCCCCATTTCGAAAAAAACACTTTCTAGGAAAGTTGTCATGCAATGGAGCAATTGTGTCCCGAGCTGTGTGGCATTTGCCGCCATGCAGGTGAAGAAAAAAATTGGGCCATGTCCATAGCAATTCTAAACTATCCCATTAAAATAGTCGCATCACTTTTAATTCTGTGTCTTCAGCGCTGAAATCACTATTATTGTACAATAGCATCGAAACCATTCAAGAAAAGTCTTTCCACTAATACAAGGTTTTTTTTAATAAGGACATAAATATTTTTTACTTAAAAAAAAAAGCAGAATAATTGCGGCATCAAGCTGAACTTTGGTCCACATGATAGTAAAGGGTAAGGTTTTTTTAGAGGTATACAAATTCAATATGGAATAGAACTTTTGAAGCTGAAGTTAACCTTACCCAGCAACTAGGACCGTATATCATACGTATCATCCAACGTCTCCGGTATATCAACATAGACTAATGACTTCTAATACCCCTAAAGAAAATAATCTAACGGTGTGAGATCACAAAATCGTGGAGGCCAGTTCACAGGTCCATTACGCGACATTATGCGCTCAACAAATGTTTCCCGCAACAGATTGATGGTGTCGCGTGCCGTGTGGCATGTTGCGCCATCTTCTTCAAACCAAAGGTCTGTCACGTCAATGTCATTCAACTGGTGAACAAAGAAGTCAGATACCATGTTTCTATAGTGCTCTCCGTTAATGAGAACAAGGGCGTCTCGACAAAGGCTTCAGGGTTTTCTCCACTCCAAATTCGGCAATTTTGCTCGTTACATACCCATTTAACCAAAAATGGGCCCCATCGGAGAACAAAATTTCGCGTTGAAAATGAGGATCAAGCTGAATCATGTTTTCGGCTCATTCACCGAACCTACGACGCGTATAATGGTTTCAACTCTTCTTATAAACCTTTAAACCAAGATCTTTCCGTAAAATCTTTCACAAAATGAATGGGCGTAGCTGCAATTACTGTGCACGATGGGGAATCGACTCATTCGGATTCTCCTCAAAACTGCGCTCCACAACGGCAATAACTTCTCTTCGAACTGTTTGTCGTTTTTGGGGTTGCGTATTATCCACTAGAGTATACGTGGTGGGAAACGATTCGTCGTGTTCCGAATAACTTTCAAAATAAGTTTGCACAATTTGCCTGCGTTTTTCTGGTGTTAATCTATTCATCAAAAGATGGCAAACGTATTAACCACAAATCAACTTTCAACTGTCAAATTGACAATTGTAGAAACAGTGTTGTCAGTTTAAAAACCAAAGCTGTAAAAAAACACCCTTTATACCTGGTTAATTTAAGAATGGAATTCGATCTTGTTCATATGATCACCGCGAGCCCGCTCGTTTTTTTCGAGCCAATTTTCCACTATTCATATCAGCCAGAACATTGGAAATTAAACAATCGACTTAACGTAAACTAATAAAAAAGAAATTTGACGGCGTTAAATGGCACCTTTTTTAAACAATCTTTCGCCGACGACTCCTTTGCTCCAGACTTCGTTTACTTCGATTATTTATCGAATTTCTCCCTTGGACCATTTGTTCCTCGCACAGTCAATTCCCATGTGATTAAAAGCAATTATATCTACTTAATGATGAATTCACTCCTGGACCTGACGATCTCCCTGCCATATTTCTTAAAAAAATGCTTCTCAACCCTCTCTCGAAAATCTTCAATTAATCCCTATCCCTAGGTGAATTCCCCCGCTTATGGAAGACCTCATTTATCATCCCTATACACAAAAAAGATCGGAAGAAGGTTGTTAACAACTATCGTCCCATTGCCAAACTGTCACTTCTTCTTTTTTTCCTTTTTCCGGCGTTGTTATGGTCAGAAGTGTAGGACCATAACCTTTTTTTTTTTTTTTTTTTTTGTGACACGGGCATGCTCCATATTTTTTTGTTTGATCTTACAACACCGGTGATCTCCAGTCGTGTCAGCCCACTGATTTGCATGTCCCACACTTGTGGGGCAGTTTAATGGTGGTACATGTGTCCCTAGGCTCACCTTGGTGTTTTCTAAATTGCCTAGATGTGATTTTTGTTTACCTTTGTTTTAGTCGCCTTTTACGACAAGCGAGAGGTATCGCTGCAGGGATATTCTTAACCCGTCCCTGCACGGAATTATTGCATTGCGGAAACATTGCCAAACTGTCACATATACCCAAATTCTTCGAGAGTATTTTGTAGGAAATTCTAAGTTTTCGCTGCAAGGCTTTAATCTCCCCTAGACAACACGGTTACCTTAAATGCAGATCTACAACCATTTACCTTGTTGAATTTGTGTCCTTTACCCAATCAGTCTTAGAGAATGGCAAAGAAGTCGACGTTATTTCAACCGATTTCAGTAAAGCTTTCCATAAAATCTCCCATAGACCGATACTCTTTAAATTGTCCTCACATGGCGTCGACCACATTTCTTTGAAGTGGATATTTTCTTACCTTGAGAATCGCTATTACAGTGTTCGTTTTAGATCTGCTTTTCTGACCTTTTTTTAGCTTCCTCCGGCGTCACCTAAGGCAGCCACTTAGGTTCACTTCTTTTTGTTCTCACCATAAACAACATTGAAATGGTGATCAAAAATTTCCACATCTCACTATATGCCGACGACAACAAGGTCTTTAAGATCTTTTCCTCCAGTCATGACTCTTCCCTTATTCAATCCGATCTCAATGGTTTTTCCATCTCGTGTTCCGAAAACTGCTTGGAGCTTAACATTTCCAAATGCCAATCAATCACCTTTTCACGTAAACGAATCAAACCGCCTCCTCTCTACTCTACTTCCTCAATAATCAACCCATATCCACCGTTGAGGCCATCCGCTATCTTGGCATATTATGTGACCAGGAGCTAAATTTTCGCGCACATATCGATGAGATAATCCTTAAAGCTAATTCTGCACTCGGTTTTGTGAAGCGATAGTCTGAAAAATTCTCGAACCCTTATGTTACCCGATCTCTCTACATAACCTTTGTACGGCAGCTTCTTGAATACGCATCTCAAGTGTGGTCTCCTAACCAACAAACCCACATTTCTATAATCCAACGCCAGTTCCTACGGTTGCGTTGAGGTCTCCCCTGGTACAGTCCTTTGATTTTACCAGCCTACCAGGACCGTCTTAAACTAATCAACATGAACACGTTGGAGGAAAGAAGAACTGTATCTGACATTCTTTTCATCCATCGTCTCCTTTCAGGTACCATTGACTGCGCGACCCTCTACAACTCTGTCTCTATCAACACTTACCCCCGCAATGTACGAAGTTCCCGTCTCTTTTATCTACCCACCCCCGTACTGCCTATGGCATGCTGAGAAAGGTTAATTGGACCCCACAAGCGGACCAGTAGGAATGCAGTTAAGTGGGAAGGTTATGGTCCTACACTTCTGACCATAACGACGCCGGGATAAAAAGGAAAAGAAGAAGAAGACATATCATGTTGAACTCATTGACCGTAAGATGACGATCATTTTCATCGACGAAAAAACGCGGTCCAATCACGCATCCTGCCTGAAATCCACACGAAACGATCACTTTTTATGGACGCAATGAAGTCTCCCAAAGCTCCTGTGGGCTTGCTGCTGTCCAATAAAGCAACATATTGACAAAGCCTTTAAGCCAAAAATGAGCTCAATCACTGAAAGTGATTTTTCGATGAAATTCGGAATTTTCTTCACACTTTTGCAGTGCCCATTCGGAGAATTTTCGGCGCTTCAAATGGCCAAGATGCTTCAGCTCTTGTAATGGTGTACAGTATTATCTTAATATAATCTGAATTCGCCTAAGAGATTCGTGGATTAAGAAATTCTCAATTGTTGCAAAGGTCGCGGATCGACTGGTTAAGCTTATTTTGAACTGAAGCACTTACGGCTGCGTTATTTTCGGTATTTCGCCGAGTACGCTGTCTCACTGGTGCAGGAGCATTCAGTTGTGAATATGTTGACTCGAAGAAAAAAGACCACAGGCATTCTGGTGGGACAATTATCACCACAAAAAATTGGAGTAAGCGCTCTTAAAATCGTGACCACCAGCTGAGTTATTCGGTAGTACTTTTGAATAATTTTCAGACTTTGCTCGTTCATGAACTTAACCATGATAAAAATGTAACTCTTGGCTGACTTTTTTACATCGGCAGGTCAATAAAAAAAAGTTTACGAGTGCATTCATATTGAAATGCAGAATTGTTATGTCCCCATGGAAAAAAATCTTGTTGAACCTCACCGTAGATTTTCAAAATCAATCAACGCATCTATGTACATACATACCTTAGCCGAATAAAATTCACAAATGTAATGGCGACAAGTTGTTAAAAAAGCTCACTATAGAACATTTCTGATCTGACATTTGTGGCGTCTTCTATTGGAAAACAACGGATTCCTACTTGTACATCCAGGAACCAATTCAACTGTCTTAAATCGAAGAAGCCCGACCCGACTCGACTTATCTTTACACAAAATTTCTACATACGATCATGTGTCATGGGAGACAACCAATAAGCTCCTCCAACATTTTCAAAAGGCACAGAACGGTATTAATGTCCCACGCGCTACCAATCTGACCTCTGCAAATAAAGTTGAAGACTTATCGTCCCATTAGTAAGTCGTTTGTTTACATAATTCCACCGAATCGTGGGGTAACTCAGCGTTACCCATAAATTCCTAAGAATACCTGTAGTGACTCACTAAACGCGTTAATCCCGATTCCAAAATCCTCAAATGGATGTATGTGACCACTTCGAATTCGATGAAACCTGCCCACAAATCGTTATAAATAGTCGATTTCCAACCCCGTCCCCTTGATCGCATTTTATTACATAACATTGTATCTACAGCCACATTCCCATAATTCTTTAAATGCACCTTTAACGTTTAAAGGCTGAGGATCGGTGAAACAGAAGAAAACCAAAAAAAAAATCCCCGCAAGAGTGGAAAATCAAAATGAAACAGAATTCATTAGAAACCAAAAACGAAGAATCAGAAAAAGAAAATCCAAATAAGTTGGAAGAAGAAGGCACAATCTCGGAGCAATTTCGAAAGATCATTGAATTTTTCCATATGGTGCTATCGGAATTCAAAACAACACATTCCACGGCAAACGATATAAACTAAGCAGTGAATTGCAAGAGAAACGATTCGAGATGTGTCTAATTTTATAACATGGTGCTTTACACACTAACACTTTGCCGGCTATATGGTTTATGGTATTGCTGTGGATGTACGCGAGTATCTTTGACGAGGAAAATTCGATAAAAATGTATCTCTTTTCGATATAATCGTAGATATGTACATATGTATGTATCTCCCCCGCGATGGTTTCCTTTGAAGCGAAAATCTTTAGTTCGGAATACAAATGGCAATGAGCAGTACCAAAGTCATCGCCAACGTTGTCTATTGCTGGAATCGAGGCTATTCGTTTGACCGAATATACTCGTATCTGTCTGACGTTTATATCTAGAGAGAATGATTTGAATAAAGAGATTACTGTACAGATGTCCCGGTACAGGCTGTTGCTGTAGTCAAAGAGTCTTATTGTTGTCGTAAAAGTTCGTCGTCTAGGATAGAAGGATTTTCATTAAAATTCCATTAGATTGGGGCCCATTTGACTAGGTGCGACACGATTAGATATTGTATTTTAGGGCGTGATTTATAATTCTCAATCTTGAGTCGTTTAAAAATAGTTCGTGTATTATAAACTGATGTGTCCGCCAACATCATCGGCGGAAGGCTATGTGAGGAAGGTCACATGGAGTATGTATGAAGCTGAATAGACTGAAAAATACGGTCGAAATCTACTCTACGATAGATGTGAAGACAGGCACCAATTTTTTTGGATGAGAAAACGTTTGCCTTAGCATGAGCCCTACCTTAGGATCACCTTGCTACCGCATTTCTTTACGTGGCACTATTCAGACAGACGTGGTGTCTTGTGAACATGTCGACAGTCGTTTTGATTCAAAAGTCGTGCTATTTTGGTTATTGGTCGGGTATCATGTCTATGATGCCCTTATCATTGATCGTTATGGCATTACCAAGTGTACGAGTATCATGATGGCTGTAACACGGCACTTGACTGTTTATTGACGATTTTCTTCCGCGTAAAACCTTAAAAATGTGGTATTACTGGCATTACTTAGTGTGGGGCTTTAGTCAGGTTTAATGTCAATTTCTATACGTAGAAATGACCGCCTTAAAGCACGATTAGGGACGCATTGGCTAACCATCCGTCGCTTTACAGACTTTATACACACACTCAATATTTCAGTGATGAGTAGAACAAACCATTCTCTCTAAAACGGATATAGCATAGCTTACAGTCCAAAGAGTTTAGGTCGGCTACATTTGTTTTAGCCTCTCTTGAGTGCTTTTCGCCTTGTGGGTTAGAACAGAATCTTGTTGGAATGTCCATTTCTTGTTTGCGAAAATTTTCCGGCTTAGAGGCTGATCCTCCAATCAGTGTTGCTGTAAACTTTCGTCGAAGTCTTGACTCATATGACATCGTAGCTCACTCCTCACCAATCAATTTCATTTGCAGAATGATGACCTCTTTCAATCCTAGGAATAAGTTCTAAAGCTTCTTTTGTCTGAGCCCTAGAGAGCTTTTGATTATTGCCTCAATGCAACTGTTAGAAGATGTCCAGTGTGTCTTTTGTAGGCCTAAGTCTTATTTGATGATGCGACGTATGGTTCGGCTTTGGTGACTCCCGGAGTTCTTACTCTCTAGCAGCATCCTCGAATAATTTAATAGTACGATAAACAAAACAGCGATCGATTACAAACGGTCGCAAGGTCAGAAGATGCCACCTATTCACGATTTTCGATATCACCCCCTTCTGTGTTCGTAAACGACTAAGTATAAACTTTTTTTCCCACTACCAAGAAGCATATGTACAAGTAACGGGCTAAATGATAGGGAAGATGATGGAATGATGGAAGATGAGAAGATAAAGTAACTAGTAATTTAATTCAAATTTTCAATAATTATGACTAGACTAGGTACTTCTTGCAGGACTTGATTCTGAAAATATAATTTTTGATGACTTTTCGACAACTATCGGGTAATAATTCAGCCCTTACTCGTCGAGTATTTGTTTTCAAAGCATCAAATTATGTGCGATAAGCCGATTAATTATGTGCGTTAATTCGATCTTATGCTAAGCCCTAAAAAAAGGAATCCAACCGCGAGTAATTACACGATCTTGGCCAGCTCACCTCACCAAAATCCAAAATAACTCTTCCAGCTGTTTTTTCTTTTTTTCAAAACGGGTCGTGTTTGCCCAACTGCTTCACGTGAAATCGACTGATTCGCATGTTCTCCACACTTTCATGAATGGACAGCCATATTTTCTGCACAACATACTTCACTAAACATGCGAGGTTTGTTCAAAAAATAAGGTGACTTTTTAATTTTTTCTCGAAAAAAAAAATTTATTCACCACTCTAAAAACCCCAAATATAAAAATCTCAGATATAATATATTTGCGTCAACGCTTTTTCCAATCCTCGAAGCGATTCACGTTTTTTGGTATAGCCTTGAGCTCTTCCAGCGATGCGGTCTTTATCTCCTCAATCTTGGCAAATCTCCCTTTCTTTTCACTTTCGGAAAGAGAAAAGGTCGCAAGTTTCAAGTCCGATGAAGACAGTGGTATGATTACGGTGTTGTTTTTAGCCAATAAATTACGTACAAACATAACTAAGAGTTTTTTTTTTCAAAAATCTGACATTTTCTTCGCATTCTATTACGCAAACGGCACAAAACGTCTAGGTGGGTGGTCATGGTGCAATGGTAATTTTCACCGATTGTTGAGCGCAAGGTCTGTAGTTCAATTGTGTCTATAGCCAAAAACAATTCCTATACGGAAAAACTGTGCAACATCAGTTGTGAATGAGAGATGATAAGAAAAAAATGCTGACGAAGGCATAAAACTCGCAGTTCAAAATTCGTACTCTGTGTGTGCATTTCCAATATAGCTCCTTAATGACTAATGAAAAAAAGTTACTGTGAACTACAATCAACGCGACAAATTTAGTCGAATCTCTCGAATCCCAAGACAACCACCCCCGGAGAGTAGTGAACGAACATCTTCGACACAAACCATCTGCACCCCGTCCAAGTTGTGTGACAAACATCATAAGAGCGTAACTCTTGAACCTGCACGAATTATAAAAAAAGAAAAAACTTAAGGATCTCAATGTGCACAAATCCGCTGGCCTTGATGCTATTCCCCCAATACTTTTGAAAAGGTGTCCACGCTGGCAAAAGCTTTTTCATCTTTTTTGGTCTCTGTCCGAGTAGATGGAAAACAGCATTTGTCCAGCCCGTCCCTAAAAGGGCGAATCTTCGTCTCCCACCTTCTACCGACCCATAGCACTAACTCTCTTCTTTCCAAGATCATGGAAACGCTGATAAATCGTCAGTTTATGAAATATCTTGAATCGCGGAAACTTATTAATGACCGGCAGTATGGTTTCCGCAGCATCAGGTCCACTGGTGATTTGATGTCATATCTCACCGAAAAGTGGAACCAATCTTTGCACCATTTCGGCAAAAGTAAGATTTTTGAGCTCGACATTTCAAAAGCATTTGACAGAGTTTGGCATCAGGCTCTTTTGTCGAAAATGCGTGCTTAGGGTATCGATGAGTCTCTCCTTCAATGGATTAGAAACTACCTTGCCGTTCAATTCAAGTTGTTTTGGACGGTTTCAAGTCTGATATTCGCCAAATAAACGCAGGTGTTCCCCGGGGCTCTGTTCTGTCACAGACACTTCCTCATTTTTATAAATGATCTCGTAATTGCTAATGACAGTACCCTTAGCTTTTCATATTCGTTCCAGGAGTCATGTCCCTGCTCGCCATAGAACTGGAACGTTAGCGTATGTTAAGCACATTCAATTCCAACTTTGGCAGCATAATTAAATGGGGTGTAAGCAATAGAAAGGAATTTAAGGCTTCGAAAACACAATGCTGCCTATTGTCACTCAAGCTAACCATAAAAAATCGGCCATTATCCTTGAATTATCCATCCTTGGTATATGTGTTAATAAAACTTTTAGTTGGAATGACCACATCCGTCGCCAAGGACGCTGCGAAATGTCTATGTTTCCTTAAACGATGCAAGAAATATTTAACCCCCTCTGATCTGGCGTCAATTTACAAAGCCTACATCCGCCCCAAAGCTTGAGCTCATATCTGGTCTGATGCTCCCAAGACCTCTCTACCCTTACTAGATAGAATACAAAAGCGAGCGATAAAACTCATAGAAGACAACAATATCGCGAAGTCAATCGACTCTCTGTGTTTTATTTTTATTTTAACAAACAATGCTCAAGTGAGCTAGCCAATTGCATTCTTCCCTTTCAAGAATTTAACCGCAATACACGTCTCGCCCGGAATGCTCATCAGTTCACCTTCAAGCCTGTCTTCGGAGGCACAGTTAAATTTTCTCATTTTTTAGCCGAATACGAAATATGTTATATTGGAAACCAATGTGCATCCGTACCTCCTTTCCGTCTCTCCCTCTATACCTTCGGGCCGTGCTGTGTCTTGATTTCTTGGCATTTAAGGGCAGTCATAATCCCTTGTGCAAAAAGCTACCTCTTTCGGCAGTATTGAAGATAAAAAGATTGATTTGGAAGAAACAGCGACAGGAATGGACCGCTAACAATAGGAAAGAAGGTCCTATTTTTGAAGTTGGACATCATATGTCATGGTTTGGGGATGTATATCAAACTAGGGTCTTGGCTTTTTTTATTGCTTTTGGGCGGTTCCGTAAACGCAATGAAATACAAAGAAACAATTGCTGATGATGTTGTTCCTATAACAGAGGAGGTGTGCTGTTCCTATATTTTACGAGTATATGCCAAATCCTATGTTTTATCTCGTGAAGGTGGCGATACAAGTCGCCAATTTAATAATCTCCACTACCAAATTTGGATTTTTAGGCCCCAGACGCAAAACCTTGAATTAAAGCTTTCACTGTTGTGTTGCGTGTATCCTCCTAGATATTAGAGGCTGTTCTAGACCTCTATCCATTAAAACCTTCAAACCTTTTCTTAAGAAATGATCAGCAATAATGGTAAATCAAAACGGAGTTGCCTTAATTCTCATAGCTAAATATTAAAGGTAAGCGATGTGAAGATTCCACATTGTGTTCGTCCGACAGGCCCAGTTGAAAATATCGTCACGTTGCTGAGAGTGTGACGTTCGTAGGGCTCTAAAGAGTCCCAATTGAACTATATATGTCTTCGTCCATAGCAAGTGGCAATTTTTTTTCGAATTGATTGCGTTACTGAACGATGTTGACTTATTTTTTGCATGAATTCCGAACTATAGACGTGGGCGACAGTTATTTTAAACAGGACGGCGCCACATGTCACATTTAGTGAGACAACAAAACAAAGCTCTATTGCGTGACAAATTTCCGGGAAAATTAATTTCTCGAAATGGAGACTTTAATTGGCCGAGATCATGTGACTAACATCATTAGGCTTTTGGGGCTAGGTTGGCCGAGTTATTTTATTTTCTTGTTTATTCTTGAACCTATTGTTCATCGCTAACTACCACTTTTGCCTCTCTTTGTGGCAGCATGCGAACTCCACGTTGGGAAAAATTTACGTCATTTGAGGTTTTCTATCCAAAGCGCTGCTCAGCAAGGGTATGCGTGATCGATCGAAACAGGTGGTAGTCGAAGGGAAGGATCTCTAGAGAATAAACGCCCGATTTCTGTGATTCCAGATAGGTTTTAACGACTCCAGCAACATCCATCCGAGCGTTGTTATGCTGCAAATTCACATGTGTCTTTGTTCGTATTGGGAGCGTTTTATCTTCAATGCCCGGCTTAAACGCATTAGTCTTGTCTAGTGGCTTGACTCGGTTGTAACAACTGATAATCTACCACACTGAACTAGTCCCACCAAATACACAGCAATGGATTCGATCTGTTGATGACTGGGCAAGACCCTCGATGTGAGTGCATGGCCGCCGCGCCCCTACGATTTTTTTGCTTTGGATTATAATTATGGACTTACTTTTCATCCCCAGTCACTACGCAAAATCGATGCTGGTCGACGATTAAGCGATTAAGGACAGTCCTCATGCAAACCCTATATTAGTGGAGGCCCTGACCCACAGAGGCAGATGCTGGTTCGACTTTGAATGACGTTGAATTGTTCACGGCGATAGCTTTGGTGCCCGGTTCATTCTTCGGCTGGTGTCGCCGTGTTCTTGGCGGTGTTGCACCTGGCTGCGATCGTAAGCATGCTGATCGGCGTCCGCGTCGCCTGGATGGTATCGGTTGTGTTGTTTTCTCGACAGATAGGTTGCACAATTAGCTTCTTTCAGCTTCAACTAGGATGGTACCAATTTCCTTGTTTTTGGACAACTCCGAAGGCTTTCAAACGTTGCGAAAAGGCTAGTCGAGTTATGGATGAATCTGCAAACTTGGATCTTGATTTAGTTATGCTTCCAAATAAACTTTTTCACTGGCCGGGATCGCTCCTTGTCCATGTCGAAATCAAAATTTTTGTAGCATTAAAACCTGGAGGACACCTTTCGCTATTGGAAGCATCTCTGCAGATTTCTATGATCGTTTGACGCGTCTCAATGCCAATTGTTTTTTTTCGAATTCAAGGTGAAAAACATAACTTTCTGCAAATGAAGCTTGTATGGCTTGAAAATCGACAGTTTCACGCACAAAATAAATATATGGCACCGATGATCATTTCCAAGTTTAAAGGTGACGTTTCTGGTTTGATATTTCTGACCAAAATGCACCACCAGCGCCATCTATCAGAAACCAGGTGAATTCCTGTTTATTCATCTGATTTTTTTACGCGTTAAAGTGTTTTCCCGACGTAAAGTCAATTGAATGTGAATAAAAAGATGATTTTCCAAAAATCTATTCCAGCGGGATTCCAAGAAAACTTCCTCACATTCCTTCATACCTTTTCACGGGGATAATTAATTCAAATTTCAATGTAAACAATGTAACAAACATGGTAAAGAACGTAAGCAAAAAAAAAGAAACGAGCAATTTGAATCCTTCCTTGGAAACGATCGTTTCATGCATTTTTTCCGAGCATTCATATTCGAAAAATCGTTTTGTTTACGCAAATAGATCTCCGCCGTCGAGTCGTGTTTACTTTTTTGGCACAGTCTGCTGTACACAACCACATTTTATACGATTCGTTTAATCTCTTATAATCTTTCATGGCAACCGAAAATCTTGATTACTGACCTCTTTTTTTCAAATATAAAAAAATATATATATCAAGAGCTGTATGTAGCGTTTTCCTTGCATCTGTCTCGCTTGATCGTTGAAAAGTCAATTCGTTGTTTTTCCTTTTTTCTCACTCTCGTGCTCTTGTCTAATTTTAGAAGGTTTTTCTTAATTTTTTTTTTCGGTTTTTTTTTGTTTTGAGTTTTGAGGAATTTTCTGCGATTTATTTTTGACTTCTTATTTCGGTTTTTCTTGAATTTTATTTTTGGCTAACCCACTGAAAGGGGTTTTTTTTTTTGGTTTTTGAAAAAAGAAAAAATAAATAAAAGAAGAAGCAGAATAATACGCTTTGTGTTTTAGTGCTTGCGTGAAAATTTATTGTTGTAGCAATTAAGTTTAAATTAATTAAGTGCCAGGCGAAATGCAATTGACCTTCTTCTTCTCCTGCTTCGGCTCGGGTTGGCTTTTTGGCTTGTTGGCCGTTACGAGGTGCTAGACAAAATGTCCAGACCTTTGATTCGCCAGATACAGTTTTGCGGTGGGTGTTTGTGTGGGCGGAAAAGAATAACGAAATATGTATAATTTTTTGTTTTCTATTTTGTAAAATATGAACAAAAGAAAGATGATTTCTGTCTGCATATTTCGGTTTTTATTTTTAATTTTGAAAAAAAAAAAATATTTTAACGACGGACTGGTGATGGGGTTATTGGAAGCGATGTACTCATAGACATTTGATCGAACGTACATAGGTCGTAGAAGTAGGTGCTCAGACAACAAGAAGGCGTGAATTTAGTACATTTTTGGATGCTACCCCTTATGATGCAGAATTCACCAAATTACATGTTTAAATAACCAAGGATTTTATTGTCAACTGGATATCAATTCAGGCTTGGCCACAGGCACATTTTAAACCTAGGAGCCATTCGACTGTATGAACTTTTGGTCTTTCCAAACCAACATACGATCTTTATGATGAAATAAGGCGTTCCAAGAAACATTCGTTCGGGATGACAGGCAGGATAACCAAGTGGTCCACCCAATTTAGACAAAATTAAATTAATAGCAGTATCAAAGCAGAGGTCCAATGAAGCTACTGGTCCAGACGTGTTACTTATTCACCTTTTTAAAACTGTTGAAAGAAAAGTGGTTGGGAATATGCATTTACTAACAATTGTCGGAGGAAAGGGTATCTTCACGAAAAGAGATTTCTTAAACTGGACTCCTAAGGGGAATAATTGACGCATATGATCCGAGTATACAATCCCAATAACAGATCTATTATTAACTTAATGTTCATCGCCGGCTCCGGATGAGGAATCACGAGAAACTTTTTCTACGCAACTTTTTTACGAGAGGCTTTGAATTTGAATCATACTTCCTGAATCTTGCAGAAAGATCCATGTGGTCATCATTCTGAAGGTGAAAAAAGAGGCCAAGGAATTCCGCCCGATGAGGTTATCATCTTACCCTTGAGTGCGTTCATTCGCGAGATCCGAAGAAGTGATATCCTGCGTAACTCACAGCAAGTCTAAGATGGAGACGGCTTTACATGAAGCCATTGTTGAAACTAGAATCATATAATCGTAATCAGGGAATAGGCTCTTCACCAAGTCATTGGCACTCCGTAAGCCGGGAAAATCCATCCTTCTTATTTATTTATTTTTCTTAAGCAATGCGTCCAGTGTATGTCTGTTGTGCCTGCCACATTAGTCATGATTTCTCTAAGAAGAATACGCTTCCTAAGATGGCAGAGGGCAGCACACTAGCATAGTATGTGCTCTACAGTTTCCTTGTCTTCTAGGCACTTGGTTTCAGAGGAGAGGTTAATTTTGTTTCAAAAGTGCAGGTGTTGCGATTTTTCCAACTATCGCAGAAAGGCTCGGCACCCATGTACCTTTCGCTGGAACATTCTTTCCTATCGAGTAGATCGGCGATTTCCTTGGCTTTTACATCCTTATGACCTGACACCCATCAGAGTTTGACCTTAATTCTTTTGCCTATGTCTTGCAGGGCATCGTGGCATTCCTTAACGGATTTTGAGTTGGTACTATTCGAGCCCAACGTTTTGAGCGCTGCCTGACTGTCTGAGTATATATTGATGGTTATACCTCTTATGCCATGTTTATGTTGACGCACGTTAAGATGGTGTATAGTTCGTCTTGGAAGACACTACTTGTGGAACTAGTTCCCACGGCCTTCGATATCTTCCGATTTGGTCCAAAGATGCCAGCGTCAACACCGGCATCCATCTTGGAGCCATCTGTGTACGAATCATTATCTAAAATCTTTTCTCAGAGGTGGTCATGTGTAGTAATGTCCAAAACTATGGCAATCATATCCAGCTCAGGAAGGTGTTGTAGAATGAACATGTGACCCAATGGTCTACAAGCCTGGTCTGTTTTCGAGCGGAGGGTTCTGATTGGACTACGTATAGCAACCTTTTTAATAAAAAGGTGCTGTGGAGAAATCCGATCAGTGCCTCTTAGGCTGTCGTTGGGCAAGTTGGCATGGCGCTTGTAATGCCGAGACATGCAAACCTTTTTATAGGTCATAGTTTAAAAAAAAAAATATTTCGAGCTGGGATTAAAGGAAGTCAAGAGCTATAGTATACGCTTGGGACACAGACTATGGTCTAAAGGTGAACCCATAGAAAAACCCAAATGATGCTGTTTATCACCAAGGCCAACATATCGCCATTTAAATATCCTCGGTTAAGCTATATTTAAAGTCCAACCTAGAAAATTGAGTTAGATAAGTTATCGAAGCTTTCTATACCTGTTGCAAATCTTTAAGTAATGGATTCAAAGGGCGAATGTTCAGAGTCGTTGTCCGCCACATTCTTTCTTACGAGGCTGAGGTGAAAAATTCTCGACCTTCTCGAAAGACTGCGATTTTCAGTCGAAAAATTATTTTATTTTTCTACATAATCTCCCTTGACTTCAACACATTGGTCCAGAGTTTCTCCATCGTCAGTATTCCTTCCTAGAAATGAGAATCTGGAAGGCTGTGGAAATATTCATCTATGGCCCTCTTAACATAATCATTGGATGCGAAGCGCTTCTCAGAAAAGAATGTCTTTAAGCTTGCGAGCAGATGAGTGTCAGATCGGGAGAATACGAGGATGACGGCCGAGTTAAAATCCCGATAACGCTAACGCCATTGAATGTTCATTTCGCGGCTTCTCTCCTCGGCGGGGTACTGGCAAAACCCCCGCAGTACACTTGCCTTGAAAAAACTTCTCGGCTCTCGCCGTTCGGAATCGGTATTGAACTGTAGGTCCCGTTCACTTGTGTGAAAAACAAATCACACACAACATGAATGAATGAGAGAAGCTTGGCTCTGGTTCTCCGTGAGCTGTAAGGCCATCTAAGAATATGCTGGCCATGACCTTTCTGGCAGATGTGATCAACTTCGCATTCTTTTACGCTGAACCACCGGTATCCACCCATTGCCTGGATTGCTGTTTCGTTTGAGGGGTGTAGTGGTGAACACATATCTCATCCATGGTGACAAATCGCCGCACAAAATCGGTTGGATCCAGGATGTTGCGCATCCTTTCTTCCGGTATCTTCATAGCCTAAGTTATCTTCCTCACCTTCACTCGCCTATCGTCCAACACTTTTTTGATGGCTTCCGGTAGCGGTTTTTGGCCGCCCTTCACGTAGGTCATCTTCAAGGGATTAAATTCAGTTGCCCACTTTTAAACGGCAGTCATAGAAGGAGCAGAGTCTGTCTAACAGAGTATGTCTTGCCGGCTTGATGGTCTGCCCAGGAATCATTACTACGAAGGTCATGAGATCATGCTCAAAGACACTTAACTAGTGCTGCATATCCTGCCCTTGAACCTTTACATCATTCACATCTGTGCTACGATTAGACTCAAGAAAGGGATTTTACAGCCACCGTTGATATCTGCATCATGACATGAGGAGAGCCCACGCATTGATATCAGATTACCAGATCCTGATCTGCACTGATGGTTCCAAGATAGGATTCAGCGTAGGATCAGTGGTCTTCTCAACTCAACTGGATATTTCCGATAATACCGTCTCCCTTTTCACTTAGGCTTTTTTTAAGCAGAAATACTGACGACCAGGAAGTCGTGCAAAATATTCTGTACAGCCTGCGCAAATAACACGGTCACTGCAGTCTTATCCTCAGCAATGCAGTGAGCACAAAAAATCTGGCCTAGCAGCAGGGTAAGGATCTCTCTGAACACCAGCCCACAGTAGCATAGAATTGATGAGGAGACTGACGAGCTAGATAGGTTCTTTCCCGCCAAGTATGCACATCGAAACTGTGTGACTCCCGTTGAACACCTGAAATCAAACATCCTCCAACTTCTTTACTTCAGTTAGCCATACGTAGGTCAAATCAACTAGGTATAGAATATCTAGTAAATCCTGGCTCTCCAAGGTAAAGTATAAGACATTTAAACAGACGTGGTCTCGATATCATCAGGACCGTTGCAGTTTCGTTGCGCCATTTCCTTCTAATACAAGGAACTTATGTTCCACGCCTTTGTTAGACACTTCCTTAAGCTTAGCTTATCGTCAAAACCGCGCTTTAATTACAGATCATGTAGACACTGTTGATTTCCTACCCATCATATCGTAGGTCTCATACATTTACGCTGTTCAGAAAGTAATGGGAATTTAGTTATTTCACGGGTCGTATCACTCCGATTCGCGAACTTCTTTGTTGGTAAACAGTTTTGTAAAATAAAGGCGCATTAATTTCTGGATTAGGGCTTAAGAAATGTTAAAGACAGCTTTCGACGAGTCTTCTGTGTGTATAACGAAGGTTTATGGGTGGAATAGGCGTTTCTAAGAAGGCCGTGATTCTCTTTAAATTCACGAAAACTTCAAAACTTCAATGTCTAAACGGAGAGAGCTGAACTAAGTGTTGACAGATCCCTGAATCACAGTCAGAAAAGTCGCTGAAGACGTTCGCGATTTGTGCCATAAAATGTTCGAAAATGTTTTGGCAGAAAAATCTGTTCCAAAATTCAAAAATTGCGAACGAAATAAGCCACGAATTGTACCTGCTCAGGAGAAACTAAATAATTAATCGAGCCCTAAATACATTTTTATTTCAAGGATTGGCAAATACCTGTTATTTCTTGAACCTACTTTGTTTTTTTTTTTTGAAGACGACACAAGTAAATGGCGCACCCTGAACAACTAGAATGATGCCCATCTTGTTGATATCCCACATGCAATGGGTCAAAAATCCATTTTCGAGTCGATAAAATTGCCGTACCGATTTCGTCTTAATTACATCGACTGCCTAAAACGAGAACGTCCACTTCTGACATTGTAATTAAAAACTAAACCCAAAATGGAGTGTTGACCTTTCCGCGTATACAGAGCATTAGTAATTAATCAACGAATGTTCGAGAGGGAGCCAAGCTATTAGTATTGCTTCACAGTCCCAATCAGCTGTCAGTCGACAGGCAGACGAGCGTGTGCCCTTCTAATAGTCTTCGGCCCACGAAAATAGCGAAACGACAAAGATATTTGGTAAAACGTTCGCGTGAGCTGAGTCGATGGCCAACGTATCATTGAGCCATGGTCTGCCAAAAAAGGAATCATTAGCTAACTCCGAATTTGGCCAACAATTTACAGTTCAAGCGTGAGAGGTGTTATTTGTTTTTTCTGTTTAGATGACAATCGGCCCACGCACGTATCCATTGAAACAGCCACGCACGCTAATGACACTATGCGCGTCGTCCGTGCACCATGAGAATATTTATTCAAATTGATTTAATTAAATCACAAAAGAATTCATGATTTCTTGCGCTCCCCCTTTTTGTATTTATTTTATTTTTTTAGATAGGAGTACCATAGCACGGGTTCAAGCATGGCAATGTGCGACAAGGGAGGCGTTCATAGCTCGCGAGCCATCGAATCACAAAGCAAATCATAGATAATTGATGATATACGAGTGCCTGACGTGGCGGGCAAACACAAGGGTGCGAGGCAAAAACATCGCACAAATGAATGTATTGGATTTATGATTAATTCATTGCAACACCTTCTGTGCGATGCCCTAGGCGCAATGCTGCAAACGCCTACAAATCACTAATTAAAGTCTTAAAGCGAGCAATCCACTAGTACAGCTTTTGTAAAAATAACACGGATACCAAAGTGACACAATTCGTTTGTTTCATCTTTTCCAAGTCAAGTGGAAAAGCCATTACCTATTCTCCCTTTTATCTACGTTCTATAGCCATTTAGTAATAATTGATCCAATTATTGTAATTTTTGTTTTGTCCATTCACCTTGTATTGGTTCTGCGTCATCTGCGAGGTTGAGTAACGCATTAGAATTTATTTATGAGGTTGCGCTTCTGACCTCAAATAAATGAATAACTGGTCAATTTTTTTCTTTTTTATTTGACCGCAAGAATTTAGTGTCATTTGATATACCTTTAATTACAAAACCGAAGGTGTACTGGTCACTACTTGGGAGCTGTCGTCCCTATGCGGTTTCAATTCCGTTCTGTCGAAATGGGGTTTGGCTCGGTTTGCAACGGGTCGATATGAGTCGTGGCCTTTGTGGACGATTGTAATATTGTACGAACGAAATGGAAATAAATATAAACAAAAATTTGTAACCATAGAACATCTATTGCATAAGTGCGTCCTACTTATTAGACAGGAACAAAATCTGCAGGGTTTTTCAATAAGGACATGACAATTTTGGATTCTAATACAAACGCATTCCTAACATCAGTCAGGGTTTACATTTTTATCATGGTGTAGTACCTACATGACCGAGTAAGGGACTGATGCTGTTAATTTTTTTCATCAGAATTCAAGTCGGTGGTTACAACTTTACGAGCTTACTCCAACTTTCGGTCTTAATAATCGTCCCAATAGTCAGACTGCGCGTGCTACAGAGGATAAACTCCAGTCCACATATTCACTATTGAGTGCTTCTGTATCTATACAACGCACCAGTCTAAGTACCGAAAATATCGTAGTCTTGAATGCTTCAGTTCAAAATGAGCCAAATTAGTCGATTGCGATAATATGTGAAATATGAAAAAAAGACACGTGTATTCCACTTGCTTGTCGTTTATTGAATGTCTCTTACCGGATGCCAATATGCTATGCTAATTGTCATACTAATGAAAGTGGTGCCAAGTTAATGCAGATTCATTTGGGGACACGGTGTTTACATTGATATACTACATCTCTCCTTTTCCCAGAGATGGTAAAATAAAATAGAATTAATTATTAAAAATTGCAAGATTACAGTTTTCATTACTTCATTGTTCAAATTCACCAATAATTTAAGACTAAATAGAGACCAGTATGTATTGGGTTGAGAAGTGTACAATTATGCAGCATTCAAACACTTGCTTGATAGAATTTCGTTTGCTTAACCACGCGACCGTATTTAGTTTTATAATGATCTTGCTGTAACGACTGTGACTGGGGATGTGATGATGGGTTTACTATATGATTCAAGCCTACATCCTTATTCTCCTTCACACTTGGCCTAGGATTACTTTTTATTTCATGACCTGCTGATACTAAATAGTTTTCGTCACCATTACTCTTGAACCTAGGTGCGTTTACTGACTTTTTTATTTGCTCAGTATTCCTTCGAACTATTTCGTTGTTTTCGTTTCTGAGAAAGTACGACCTAGGTGACTCTGATTTAGCGTGCACTGTTCCTCTTTCCCATGTTTGCCCTTTCCGATATAGAACATGATTGTCAACGTCAATGTCTAACTCTTTCCTATGGGCATTTCTATCATAATATAACTTTTGCCTTGCCTTTGCTTCTTCCATTTTAACAACAGCCTTGTCACTTACTACTTTTGGATAAAGAAGTTTCGTATTCACCGGATGTTTTGTTCTAAATAACCTACTTGATAAGAGCTGTGATGGTGTGTACCCAATGCTCGGCACAGTAGTATTACGATATTCTAAAAGCGAGTAACAAAAATCTTTATTCCCTATTTCTGATTTCTGGAGCATTTTTTTCATGACCTGCACTCCTTTTTCTGCTAACCCATTGGACTTTGGATAATATGGACTACTATAGGTAAACTTAAATTCCCACTCCATAGCAAATTCGCGGCATATAAGAGAATTGAAGGGCTGATTATCACATATAACCTCTTCTGGAATCCCATTGCATGAAAATATGTCTTTAAGAGCATCCACAACACTCACCGCTGATTTATTTGGAAGTTTTTTCACGTCTACCCATCTAGAGTAATAGTCAATAACAACTAAATAAGAATCACATTTAAAATCGAATATATCACATGCTACTTTCTGATACGGATATTCGGGAATAGGATGCGTTAGCATTGGGTGCTTATTATTTGCACAACTATATTTTTCACAAATAGGACATTGACTTATAAGTTCCTGAATGTCTCTCCCCATGTGGGGCCAGTAAAAAAGAGTTTTTGCTCTCGAGATAGTTTTGGTTATGCCGAAATGACTATCATGGAGTTTGTTCAGTGTTTCCTTCCTTAATGCTTGAGGGACGAACACTCTACCATTATAGAGGACTAATCCATCTTCTACATATAACTCATTCTTGATGTTCCAGTAACATTTTAGATGGTCTGGTAGCTTGCTTTTTGAATTAACCCACCCATCTTCGTATAATTTTTTTAACTCTTTTAACGTATTGTCCTTAAGTGTCTCTGATACATATCTGGCTTTCGCTCTATCGCTCATACTTATGCTATGAACTACCTCCTTTAAGACGTTTTCCAACTCTCTGCTCCTATCCTGTACTGGATTTCGCGACAATAAATCTGCAACATGTAAGTTTTTACCGGGAATATAAACGATGTTCAAATCGTATTTCAGCAATTTAATTTTCATTCTCTGTATTCTAGCTGAATAGTTGGAACTCAGAGGCTTACCCAAAATCGAAAGCAATGGTTTGTGATCTGTCTGAATTGTGACTTTGTTTCCATAGACGAAGTCACTGAATTTTGTGCATGCATAAACTATACCTAACAGCTCTTTTTCTATCTGAGCATAGCCAATCTCGGTCTTTGTTAGACTCTTAGACGCAAAACTTACAGGCTTTCCGTCCTGTAACAGGCAACAACCAAGACCATACTTTGACGCATCAGATTGAATGACTATAGGAATATCTGGATTAAAGGTATGCAAAATGGTGTTGTTTTGAATAGCGTCCTTTATCTTATCCAATGAATTCGTGTGCGTTGCATTCCACACAAAACATGCATTTTTACGAAGGAGATCTCTTAAAGGCTGTGTCAGTTCCGCTAAATGAGGAATAAAGTTTCTCAGATAATTAACAGTTCCTAAAATTTTTTGGAGTTCTTTCGTGTTTTTTGGTATAGCTATTGTTTTTATTGCCTTCACTCGCTCTGGGTCGGGCCTAACGCCCGCAAAAGAAAAAATATGTCCTAAGTATTTAACTTCTTGACTTCTATATTGTAATTTCCGAGGATTGAATTTAATGTTGAACATTTTTGCCCTCTCAACGACTTTTGCTAAGTTTCTGTCATGATCTTGTAATGTTTCCCCTCCTACTATGATATCATCTATATATATAAATGTTCCTTTTAGATCCCCAAAATATTTCATGTTCAGTTTTTGAAACTTTTCTGGTGCTATCTTTATTCCAAAGGGAAGCACATTAAATCGGTAGGAACCGAATGGAGTCGAAAAGACTGTGAGATTCTTGGATTCCTCAGTAAGTTCTACCTGCCAGAATCCTTCAGCTAAGTCAAGCACTGAGAAAAATTTCATGCCTCTCATTTCGGTTCTAAAATCTTCAAACTTAGGTATTATAAAATGTTCGTCTTTAATACACTCATTTAATTCTCTAGGATCCAGACAAATTCTTAATGACTTATCCTTTTTTTCTATCACAACCATGCTATGTGCCCATTCCGACGGAACATCTACCTTCGAAATAATGCCCCTGTTTTCCATCTGCTTCAATGTACTCTCTACTTTATTCCTAATACTAAGAGGTAGCCTCCTTGGTGCCTTGCTGACTGCCTTTGCATTATCTTTTAGCTCAATACTACATTTATCAGGAAATCGTCCATAGCCCGTAAACACTTCTTTGTTTTTTAATATGAAATCCGATGCATGCACTTGTTCAACCGAATCAGTTCTTTTAACTAGACCCATATCAGCACATGCCTTAAGACCTAATAAGGGTTGCGACTTTACGTTTGCTACTATAAAATCTAGCGAATATGACTTTTCCTTATAGCTCACTTTCAAATGGCTTCTGCCTAACACATGCAAATGAAAACCTCCATATGCTTCCAATCTAACCTCACATGGGCTCAACTTTGGCCTGGATTCTAATTCCATAAATATATCTTTCGGTAAAATATTGACTTGTGACCCGGTGTCGAGTTTGAATTCAATTATACTATTATTTTGAAGAAGCAATCTCTTCATCCAAGATGAAGAACCTATCTCTACGCTGTTTAGTGAATCAACATAGAGCACCTCGTTGTCACTTTCCCAGTCAGAGTCATATTTTACCGCCAGATCACTAACCTGTTTCGTTTTTTGTTGACACGTTGAAGCAAAATGATTGAATTTACCACACGCTGCACACCTTCTCCCATATGCGGGACATCTCCCTTTCTGGTGAATGTAATTGCAGTATGCACATGTTCTCTTTTCATTATAACCTTGTTCATTAAATTTACTGTTGTTCCCAGATGAAGTTGCATTTCCTTTTACAAATCTAGAATTAAAACTTGTATTTTTACTTTTTTTTAGGTAATTTTTTCCAATATTATTATTAACAATATTACTGCCCTCGTTTTTGTTCACTGCATGCACCACCTCCTGTTGTTTGTGTTGAATAAACCCGTCTCCCTGCATCATTTTTATTTGTGCTCCAGTTATCTCTGCCACCCGACAAATTCCAATTGTTTTTTCCAATGTTAGATCACTTTGTTTGAGTAGTTGCGCCTGTACTGTCCCATCTCCGATTCCGAGAACAATGCGGTCTCTCAGCATCGAATCCTTTTCCGTTCCAAAATTACAGTTGTCTATTAATGCCGATATATCTTTTAAGAAGTGCTCAAAGGGTTCTCCTTCTTTTTGATTTCTTGTATAGAATAGAAAACGTTCGTACACTATATTCGATGTTTTAGGATTGCAGTATTGCTCAAATTTCTCAAGTACTGATTCATAACTCTTAGCTTCATCTTCTGTGAGTTCGAATGTATTGTACAGCTCAATTGCCTCGGTCCCAGCACAACTTAGAAACCTGGCTATTCGGATTGATTCTTCCTCTTTGTCCGTTTTTGTAGCGGTTGCATAGATCGAGAAGTGGGTCTTAAATTTTCTCCAATTATCTCGCAGATTTCCATCCAGGCACAACGTTGGCGGTTTATGAAATTCCATCCTACCGGCTGCGCCATGCGATAATATGTGAAATATGAAAAAAAGACACGTGTATTCCACTTGCTTGTCGTTTATTGAATGTCTCTTACCGGATGCCAATATGCTATGCTAATTGTCATACTAATGAAAGTGGTGCCAAGTTAATGCAGATTCATTTGGGGACACGGTGTTTACATTGATATACTACAGATTATACACCACTCACAGGGATAGCTCAGTCCACATTGCGGCGGATTTTGTGTAAAGATTTTGGCCTACAGACTTACAAGTTCAAATTTACTCAAGAACTAAAGTCTCTTGATCAAGCGCCAAAACGTCTCCCTTTGGACTCTCCAAAGTTTGGAGAAAATCTTCAATTTCTTAAAAAAATCATCTTCAGCGTTGAAGCTCATATTTTGACTTAAGGGCGAAATATATTATCGGACAGCAACAAACCCATATGAGCTTCGAGAGACTTAATTGCACCGATAAGAAGTGATCGTGTGATTTGAATTTTGTGCCACAGGTATTTTTGGACCTTATTTTTTCGTCGATAAAGATGATTGCCATGTTCAATGGACTTTACTTTAGTGCTATGTTGGAAGACTGTTGTATTCTTAGCTAGCATAACTAGTCTCTTGAATGAGAAATTGGGGTAATCGTGCGATTTCGAGAAATGATCCAGTTGAATGGTCACCTGTCTAATGCGATCGAACGTCCTTGGATTTCTTTATATGGGGCTACGTTAAGTCGTTGGTTTATGCCGACAAGTCAACAACATTCGAGGAGTTTAGAAACAATATCGAACGCGATATTGCCGAGGACCCGGCCGATATATTTGAAAGGCCGGTGGAATGAAAACGGAATCCATCCGTAAATTTCACATGTGTACTATAGCTGGAATGAATTTTAGGACGTTATCTCAATTATTCTTTGTATTTATTTAAATACAAAATTGTTATGTCCTTATTGAAAAACTATGTAGATCCATACCGCATTTCACCGATCCACTTGTTAGAACTCTCATTGAAGTCGCTGAAATATAATTTGCCCAAGACACCCCGCTTGATCTTTTCCAGAACCAGGCACCGGCATAGAAAGGGATTATGAGTCACAGTTATTATCCCAGCTTAACCCTTGTTCTTTGATGGGCCAGTGGCCAGTAACTATAGCAATCACTCTTGAGAAACCTTCTCTAGATCTGTTCTGTAAAGACATCATTTAGATTTGAGCCAAATATTTCTAGATATGAAGCAGATCGCCAGTCTTGATCATCCAAGATTGAAAGTCTTGAAGAATATTGTCCTTGACTCTTAGCAAAGTTGTCTTACTGGCATCATTTCACCAAAAGGCTGATGTAGTAATCGACCAAATGGCCTTAATAGCCCCTTGCATATCACACGTATCGAGGGGGAACAGGTAGGATGACTGGTAAACTTTTTGTTGGGCAGGATGTATTAGCCAAAATAGTCCTGTACACGTTCGACGTTGAACTTTCTGCTAAAGGGCAAGGCAACATAGTTCTATTACAGGCAATAGATAGTGAACACCCATAATGTCATTTCAAGTTGAAGACTTCATTTTCCATCGAAAACAGGCGGAGAAGATCTCTAGCCGATAGTTCGATGTTTCAGCTAAGCTAAGGGTCTAATACCATTTCCAATTCACTACATCGTCTGCATATGGCTCTACGTAGCGTCACCAGAATAGTGTCCATTACCGAATACCACCGGGGGAGAGTGACAACTTCCCCTTGAGGTGTTCACGCGGATTGGAGATAAAATCGAAAACATTCGGTAAATAGTGGTCCATAATGATTCCTATAAGTTTACTTCACTCAACTCACTTACAAAGGTAAGGTTCACATGCACCTCCTCATCGCCAAACAAAAAGTCGCCCCTGTGGCACCAGTAAGTTTTTCCCGGTTGGAACTATGTGGTACTGTTATGCTGGCCAAATTGCTCCATTACGTCGCACGTACCATTGAGCGGAAGGATACTAAGTTGTATGTTTGGACGGACTTCACCATTGCACTAAGTTGGATATTCGCGCTAACACGGATCTGGTAACACTAGCCCATCCAGATACCTTCACCCTCTGACCGGGAAAAGCCCTGAAAGCGACTTAAGGATGAAGGCCCCCGTCGTTATTGCAAATCGCGAATGTTGCGATGATATTACCACATCGAAAACTGCCGCTCTTGATCATCCCTAATCCGGATACTCCAATGTTCGTGGGTGTCGGTTTCAGACGGAGCAATTGTATGGCTGACTTATTAGCGAATGTTGCTTCGGAGCCCGAATCCAGTATAGCCCGAAGCGAAAACATCCTTCCTGATGACGGTCTAACGTTCACTACCGTTCATGTTAATAACACTTGCGTGTTGGTCCTGGAATGAAATGTGTTGACAGCTGAACTGGTTGACGGTTGCTCTTGTGAAGTCGGCTGGAAATTCCGACCAGCGATATTCATTGTCGAAGCTAAAGAGATATTTCTACTGTTTGTAGCGTAATGTTGTGTGAAAGATTGTGGGAGGGCTTGAGAAAGGAGATTGGCGTATTGTGCAGGAGAGAGTGGTGTTGCTGTTGGCAGTAATAACACTCTTAATGATTCAAATGAAGACTAAGACTTGTTTCAATACGGTACCAAAATCTGCAGTTCTGTACCTGAAAGAACTAATCCCTGATGATATAGGCAAACCCAGAGCTGATTGGCTCAATTCTTGAGAAGTCTTCCACTTAATTCTTTCCGGGTATTTCATGGGAGGTCTCATTCTCCGGGAACGACCTGGGACCCAAGTATTTTGTCGGAGGTCTTTAGATCGCAAACCTTTTTTAAAAAGTGGTTGTAAGGTTAAACACAGTTTTGAGCGCAACGTGGCTTGCATACGAATATGCTGCTTTGCATCAACGTATACCGTAATGCAAGGCTGTACCATGGACTTTTTTGTCTTGATTGATCGAACGTTATCATGCTCCACGAAGACACCAGGCAGGTCTTCGTATCGCCTGTGAAGATACGATACGATTTCTTTCCGAGTACAATTTCAGTCGGAGCCAGCCCTGATGCCACAAAAGGCGTAGCTTTGTTGACAAGCATTCGCCATGCCTCCCTATCATAAGTGTGTTCCCTCCATGTTTCGCTGTTTGGCCCCATTTCTTCTAGGTGGAAGGCATCATTGCATTAAATGGCGTTTCCATAACTCTGGTGAGAGTTTATCAGAATATCAAAAGTTGTACCAAAAGCTACCTCTTTTAAGACTTGATATGGCTTTCAGTGTCCGAGAAATGTACGATTTATTTGAAAATACGAAACCCTAATTCCCTTCAAAGCAGTCCCTTAGGAGATGCAAACACTTCTTCCAGCATTACTGCCATTGTTGGAAACACTTTTGAAATGACGAGCAGCTTCGTCGCATTTGGCGTAATGTCTTCTCTTGACTCAAATCGGGATCCTTCTAGCAGCGTTTTCAGCTTGCGAAACAGAGGAAAGACACGGAGTCATGTAGGTAAGTAGGGAACCTAACGAACCACAGGAATTTTGTGTTTGACGAAGAAAGCCTGAATCAAATGAATAGAATGGACAAGTGCATTATCATAATGGAGCTGCCAAGCTTATGCTCCCCATAGATCCAGTCGTTTACGCCGCGCGACTTAACCATACTCCTGGCGATATTCCTTTGTTATGATTTGCCTTTGTGAGACGTACTCATGATGTACCACACCATGAGGGTCAAAGAAAACGGTGAACATAGCCTTGACTTTGTGCTGTGGACTTGCTTTGATTTTTTTTTTATCTCGGGGATGGCGAATGTTGGATTTTGGAGTCTGAGTTGCATCCATACACCCATGGTTCATCTTCTGTGATCACATTGTTCAGAAAGCTTGAGTCACTGTTTTCACTGTCCAGTATGTCCTGTGCGATGTCCGGAGGCCGTTGCTTCTTCTCCATTGTAAGCAGCTCCGTTACAAAATTTCGCGGACACTCTCCTCACACTTATACTTGTTGGTTGTTTCTTGGGCTGTACAGCAACATAAACTAAGCCAGCGGTATGCGGATTCAACTTCTAAGATGTCTAGGCTGGGAATGCTGCCAAAAGCCATCATATTTCAGTGGAGGTTTGTGATGACATTGCTATACCTGAGAAACGTGTTGAAAGTGGTTTCTATGCTTTAAAAGTTGTGATTTCAATTTAGAAGACAAAGAACGGTTCAAAGATTGTCCGAATCGTTGAAAGTTTATTGTGGAAACATGCCTTAAGGCCATTTGAATCACCCAAAAGCAAGTAGCCTGGGTTTAAGCTGGGAATAAGCTGTTTCAACAGCAGAATAGGGAGGAATTTTTGCATCGAATTGTCACTGAGTATAAAAAGTGAATCCATCACGATAATTCCAAACGTCAAAAATCATGGGTTAAGTCCAACCCAATTGTCGGACGGTCGAACGGTGAAGCTAAATACCCATGGATTCAAGCTGATGCTCTCTAATTGGTAGGATCAAGAGGGTATAGGATATTTTGAGTTGGTCACTATTCACTATAATTAAAACACCTAAGCCGTGCATAGCAAGTAAGACGGTAGGAAGACGTAACAAAGTGATTTTGCAGCAAGACAATACTCGTCCGCACACCGCCAAATCCGTCAAAACATAGTTGGAAATATTCAAAGGGGAAGTCTTATCCCACCCGCCGTAATTGCCAGATATTGTTCTTTTGATTTTGAGCAAAATATTTCTTTTAAATAATAATTAATTCAACTCCCAATAAATTTAGAATAGAGGACTGGGTATTAGATAAAAAGTAAGGAGCGATCACCTTTTGTACTTACCCAATGCCGGAATGCATTATCCTCGGCAACCTCTTTGATCACCAATATGCGTTTTGGGCAATCGGCGAGCAATACACTGTTAATGTGATCGCCTGGACGACTCGGTTGACGCCAAAGAAATTTAAACTGTTGGCCTTCTTAGTCTGCAGCTAGCTTTATCCGGCCCATTTTATCCCGAAAAGGAATGTGATTGCCTGTTCATGCGAAAAACCGGTAATTGAAGCTCTTTTAGATGAATTAACGTGTGGATACGTTTTTGGTGGATCCATGAGTCTGCTGGATGAACGCCTCCATAGTCAAGCGTCTCGCAAAGACTATGGGACAGGCATCATAAGAAGAGTTATTTTAAATGGCTTTAATATGACTTCTATAACATTTCAACTGCACGTTGACGATTTTTTAAAACCACAGGGTTTTTGCGTACTACCCCTGTTAGTCTAGTAGCAACGATCGGGGTCGTCTTTAATAATGGTTTTAGAGCCTCCCCAGACGCCCGGCTGTACCAGCATTTATCCCCCATAGTCGGTCTTGCGTTCAGTAACATTTCTTGTACCAAAAAAAGAAAACCACTTTGCTTCAAAGTCCAACGACACGCTCTTGTCATCTTGTCGCTAGGCTGCCAACACAGTGCGTGGGCCGAACCGTTCCTGTGCCGTGTGATCACCATACCGATCGGCACGCTTCATACGTATTCAATATCCATTAAAGTTATATGAAACCAAATTAAGTCAACCAATAAACAAGTTGAACTCCGCAATCGACCCCAAAAGCACACAAACATCCAAATGTAAGCAGGCAACGCACGTCAAGGAACCAGTCCCACTGCGAATTTACCAAAACGGTTAGCCCAACCTATTTGCATTCTTCTCCCAACTACTAATCAGCTGTCACGGCTAAATACACACGACGAGTTCGAGTATCTTACAAATTCACACACAAAGTGGAAAACAAGGAAAACAGTGGGTGTACAAAAATTCGTTACAGGAACCTCCGAACCGATCGTGGTACAATACACCGGAGGAGGTAGTGTGCTTTCCACGTCGACGAATTCGTCGCGGCATGCGCGGGACGACGGTCGCGTAGAACAGGTGAATAATCTATGAAACGCGTGCTATGTGGGCGTTTAATAACTGGCCCATAACACATCAAGCATAATGGAGAAGAGACGAGGGATCGCAGACGCCGGAAAGCGTTCGTCCACACACGTCTTGTTCCTTACCGTCATCGGTCGGATTCCGTCGACCGACACAGAACTGTATCGTACACACTCCCCCGTCGCCGGTTCGTCTTCGAATCGAACGTTTGTCGCCCGTCTACCGTGTGTTGTTGGTGTTGCCTTGTGATATTGTGAGAAAATTGACGCGAAGTATTAAAAAATGAAAAGAACAGGAATGAGACGCGGAATGAAATGTATCTGAAATTCTGAGATATATTTTTAGTTTATTTGTTTATTTGTGCTTTACTGTCGAGGAATTTTTTCCTGTTTATTGCTTTTTGTTTTTTATTTTGCGCACATGTTTGGTCACAGGACAGATTTATCGGTTAAAGATTAAATTCGGTAGGAGGACTCCGTTTAGAGCGGATGTGCCTCATGGCACAAAGGCATTCCATGCGGCCTTCAAACAGAAATTCCTTTTTTAATAGGATAGACCGGTGGAAACTAGCCACCGCACTGGAGGCCTGGCTTCGATGATATCAGCAGCTCTCACAACCCTAGTGGGGCTACTAACATCGGTCCGATTTTGCCTTGCTTCAAGGTTTCTAATAAGGTAAGGTCTTACTCCTTCGGGTTAGGGACATAGACGCAAGGAAAATTTCGCTAATGTGGAAAAGGAAAAGGCCACGAGCCTTGGATATGGAGCGATCTAATTTTAATGACACCACGTAATTGTTCAATCAACAACACGTTGGGATGGGCAAAAAGAATACAAAACTGAATAGTCGTTATTGCGACAGCTACAAGTACAGGGTCATCCAATAAGAGGTGTCTGGAGAACGCAACATTTGAATAAGAAGAGACCCCAGCACGGTGCCCCAGCACGTGTCGCAAACAAAAGATCCTGAATTCATCCCGTGGGCCATAAGCAGCTTCTTCCCTCTAGTGCTATAAAATATTTGAAGCGGGTAGTAACCGCTTCATAGTGATTTTTCCTACCTGTCTGCTCCTTACTTAAGTTTCTGAGTCCCGGAGGATGGTTCATGTGGTCGTTATTCTCAAGACTACTAAAAGAGGCCATGAATTAGTCAAGGACTTCCGTTCCATTAGTCGACTATAATTTTTACTAAAGTTTCTTGAGGGTGTACTAGACCTGCACATTAATGAGCTTCTTAGAACCATAACCCTGTTGAAGCCCCAGAACGGAGATGGAAACGGCTTTACACGAAGTCATGGACCATCAGGAGATCTGTCCACTTCAAGCAATATATGCTAGTAACTATCATAGGAGATGCCTTCAACAATATTTTCACCAAATCTATTGAGAAATCCCTAACCACTTTTGCGGTTAAAGGTGTCATTCTTCATTGGATAATTTCCATGCTCTAAACCAGAATAGTCTTCTCACTAAATCAGTGGCAGTCTGCAAGTCGGGGATGTCTCACCTTCTTTATGGCTCATAGTTATTAACCAAATTCTACAATAGTTTAGCTAGACATCAAGGGAATAACAGTGGTCATGTCTGTGGTCGACGTCGTTGGCCTAGTATCAAGGTTTTAATTTTTGTGCTAGATGAAATCACGGAGAGGGCTTTGGCTAGAGTATACGCCTGGGCTACACTGTGGCATAAACGTTAACCAAAACTCTATCTCCATCCCCCAAAACCAAATACTTGCTTGTAATCCTAGATCCGAAGCTTAATTGAAAGTCCAATGAAAAGTGTGGACTCAAGCTACTCTTCGGATGTGCACAGTCCTTGTCCGCCTCATCTTTACCCATGGCCATTTATTTTGGTGTCCTCGCCAAAGCAAGGCTTTGTGATTGATGCCGTCTTTCTGTACACACATTCTTTAAGCAGAAGAACTGGTCGTCAGTTCAGGGCCGTGCAAAATATTAAGTAAAACTTGCTCCAACAATACATTCTCAGCTATCGGCAGTACTACCCTTGGCAATCACCTTCTCATCAGGATGAGGATCACTCTCATCTCGACTCTAGGCCACAACACCCTAACAATTTCTAACCGCATCAACGAGGTGTGACCTCAAAACGATGCTTAACCACAATTTGTAAGTGTTAGATTCAAACTAAAAGCTTTAAGCATGTTCGCGAACTCCTCAAAATAAAGGACGATTTTTTCACTGTTTGGTTTTTCAGTTTTCTATTTTTGACAGTTGACACGTGATTCATGACTGGTGCTAACATAAAACATGCTCAGTTAGCATTGCCATTTGACTATAAAAAGACTTACACCCGAAAAAAAAATGCTTGCAAATTATAGAATTTTATTACCAAAATTTTATGCCTGTGATAAATGATTTTCCCGGACATCGATCATTTTTCGGTCGTCATAATCGACCTGCTGAGCAAGCAATTCAAACCATGGTGATCAAGTTTAACACCAATTTCATTCTACTGGACATCAAACCACCTACTTATATGCGTGGAGTGTGTACAGAGGAAAATATTGCTGCTATATCCTCAAGTGTTAATGAAGACTTTGATTTGTCCATCCGATTAGGTTACTCGACTACGAAGAAGATTTTATCCAATGATCTTGGTCTAAAACCTTACAGAATACAACTCATGCAAGAACTGAAGCCGAACAACCTGCCAAAGCATCGAATTTTCGGCGGCTTGGCCTTAGAAAAGTTGGAGGAAGCTCCACTTTTTTTATGGAAAAATTGACTTCAGCGTCGAAGCGGATTTCTGGTTAAAACTTTAGTTCAGTAATTTAAATTATTTTTTTGCTCAAAACGCATAAGTTGAAACAAGAGGGCGCTACAACCTAAACAGCACGCGAATCGTTGGACCTATTGAGAAATGAGTTCGGTGGGCGATTTATCTCTTTTTTTTTTTTTCGGTTCGGCCAGGTTCAAGAATCACGCTCTTATGGTGTTTGTCACACAACCTGGACGGGGTGCAGATGGTTTGGTGATGGCGGTGGTTGTCCTAGATACGATTTAAGAGATTCGACTGAATTTGTTGCGTTGGTTGGATGTAGTTCACAGTAACTTTTTTTTTAAGTGTTATATTGAAAACCGATCGTTTTGGATCGGAGATTTGGCTGGCTAGATCGTGCGATTTCATAATTTTAAACTTTTTTTTATGGGGATACGTCAAATCGCTCGTCTTTGCCATTAAGCCAGGGTCAATTGTACTCTTTGAAGACAGCATTACACGTGTTATTAGCGAGATATGCTCGAAAAAGTGACTAGCAATTGGATTCTCTCTTTGGATTACTTAAATCGTAGTCGTGAGCAACATTTACGCGAAATAATTTTTAAAAAGTAAATGGCATGCATCGATTTATCGACTCTAATAAAACTGACTCAAATCGAAAGTGAAAAACCAAATGCTTAAAAAATCACATATTAATCTTCGTTCGGATAAAGCTTATGTTCACAAATCAATTGAGGTTCTAAGACTTTGTTACGGTCCATAAGTTCTTACCCCATCAGTCATCTATAAAGGCACTTGGTCTATATTGTTCACGTAGACATCCTGACTTCACACAGACATGTCCAAACGTTCTGAGAAGCAAACCTCGACTCAGATCCTTACCTAGTCATAACCAGGTTACGAATACGCCCATCGCGGATACAGCGTAATTTAGTATGATTTCAAAAATTTAGTTAAGAAGCCACAATTGCAAGAGGCCACTTGGTCTAAGCTTTAAAAAAATCTTACACTGCCTGCTGGAGTCAATGCAAATATGGTTGAGGTGCCATTTAAACATTTTGCAGCAGAAAAATTAAGAAGAAAGAGGTTTATATAGCTACACTTGACCAGCATACAAGAGCTACTTAAGGGAAGTGTATGAGGAGCGTATTGAGGAGGGGTTATTCGGGTATGTCGAGAGTCAGGGATACGACGGAACGGAAGCCTGCGGGAAGCAACACGGATACGATTGTAAAAGATGATAGCCAAGATTTCGGACTAGGGCAAGTCAGTACAAGGTCGTGTGAATGCTTGGCCATATTTGTCAACATCAGTCTAGTTGGGCACCTACTGATCGCAATGGGTGGGTGGATTACATAGTAAAGGTTGTCTGCATTTACCGTAAGGTCGGACACAGGGATCAACTTCAAATGCGGCCTTGCTGATTGACGAGGACTGTTGTCTCCATCAGATTTTACTATCAATAAATACTTATTCGTGAGTGTGATGGAGCGTTCCTCCTTACACATGTTCTACCATTGCTAAAAAGCATCCTAGTTTTAGATTATTAACTTCATATCCTTTTCATATCTCAATATAATGGCGCATCGAGTAATGACAAACGCCTTTATGACATGTCTTTCGACCTACAACTCTACAAAGAAGATTGTCGCAATTGACGGTCTTCACTTAAGCTCATATAAAAGTAAAGTCAAATGAATCGTAACACACATAATGCTAACACACAAGGCCAATTTCTTCGTGTCATCTTGATCGAATTAGCGCTTTAAGTTGACACCATCAACCACTCAGTTGTAAATTCACCCCTAACCAGTGAAAGCGAGCACAAAAGTTGTTCGTCATCCCCATTTAAACCGATCCCTAAACAAATTGTTAATTAATTGAAAAAAACTTTAACGGATAGCATTTAGCTGACTACAAAAGAGTTTGATTCGATTCAAGGCCGATTGTCGATACCACAATCAACTGACACTAATACGAAACGGATTAGTCCGCTTTCACGAGGATTTCTCAAATTCAATTTGACTTTCCTCCATTCGACGGTTAATCATTTGAATAATAAAACCGTAATCACATGCACTTCTAGCGCGCACTCTTAATCCGCCGCACATGATTACTGCGAATTGTAATTAAAGCCTCCACTCACTCATCTTCAAGGTTGTCTCCGTCACAGACAGTAGCTATCTGTCCGTCTATCTGGTTTGGTTCTCTGTGCTTTGACGTAGAGTGTGTTTTATAATAAAAATTCCTCAAGGGTTTAATCATGCCTCATTTGAGTGGGAATTCATGTCTCGAACGCGAAAGAGAAGAATGAAAAACAAAAAAATTAAAAACATGAACCAAAAAATCTGTTCCTCTGACGCCTTGATGACATTTAAATGACTTCCAAAGAGATCAGCGATAAAAGACAAAGAGCAGACCCACAGTCGCACGAAATAAAATCGGAACAGCAAAGAAAAAAAACAGAAGAACACTCGAAACTGGAGCACAGATGTAAAATTCCTGGGCCGCAATCGAAGGACGGATGGACGGAACCATGCAATTCGTCATCATGTCATAAGCTAATGTATCGAATTCGTATTGCAGGTCAGTCATTTATTACACCGCTATCGCAGAGGCTGAGAGTAGTTCGAGTGCATAATGCAGTTTGCTACTTCACACGTCAGTCGTGTTGACGTAAAACGGGTGCATGCGGAGACTGCATATTGTTGGCGATCGTAATGCAGGATACAAGGTGCTTGAGTGGAGTCGAGCGTTGCGGTCTGAGAGTTATTAGTCGAACATTCCTTGGAACATACGATTGCGCTACAGTGGCAGTTTGAATTCTGTGAAATTAGCTGAAACAGATGTCAGACTCGTTGTTTAGCACATGATGAGCTTTTGCCAACGCCTTTGGTTGCCAAGCTGAGTTTCTAAGTAGATGATATTTGACGGTGATTGTTGGTTGTTTTTTGTCAACGCTTTGCAACTCTATTTTGTCTTAGAGACTATCAATATCCATGAACACGGCAGATATATACTTTAAGAGACCCTGAAGTCTAACCTCCACAAAGCAAACTATCGCACTATCGCCATTCTGCTAGTACAATATATCCCTGTCTTGTAGGTGTCCGGTTGTGACAATTTCTTCCCTTGATACTCCTCTCAGCTCGAACTATTGCGGTGTCCTCTGCGATTAATTTTTAACATCTGTCCGAGCTTTGCACATGATTTATTGCTTGCTCCAGTATTCAAGGCTGATTCAATAAATAGCTTAAAGTCTGAGTGAGGAATAGTGGTGATTTCAAACCCGCCCCAAAATACTCAAAGCAATGGATGGGGAATAATGATCGCTTTCCCACTCTAATAGTGTCCTGAGAATACTACCAAACACCAAAAAGATCACAAAATTTGGTTATAGTTTCCATTTACAATAATGTTAGCAAGGAAAATGTATCAAAGTAGATCTTACTAGTAAGTTCTTTGGCAACATGATCACATTCGCCTTTCGATCGGAGAGAAGTGCGATCAACAAACCTTGCGCTCCAAAAACTTGAAAAATAGCTAGGGACCTTTTAACCGGAGTGTTGTTGAATTCAGTTTAATGCCATTGAATCAAAGTTTTTCGTAGTGAACGTTTAACTTTTTTAGGGATATTTTTCACCTCTATACAAGATTTGTTCAAAAAATAAGGTGACTTTTTGGATTTTGAAAGTGCAGTCGATTTTCGATTTTTTTTTATTATATTGGTACACATGACCCCTAACATATGTTGGCATTGTTAGCCATTTTGAAAATATTTATCCAAGATCTTCACAGAAGGCGGATAAGATGATAAAAATATGATGCCTGCCCTGCAAGCGGCAGCATGACAGCATATGAAAAGGTTGAAGCAATGAAGAAAATTGTGGCCACAATGCATGGCTATGAGAGCTGTTCAGGAACTCTACGAACAGAAAATTGGGGAGGAGGAGGAGGAATGACCATCAAAAGCGCGAGGTCGAGGAGATGGAGAGATGTCATCGCACTAAGGACGTTCGAAACATGCCAAGACTCTAAAGAGTGGAAGCAAGACTCTAAGGAGTGGTTACAGTCGATGCTGATATGTGGATAGATCACTTCTGCAGATTTTATGACGACGATGCTAGTCAATATCATTTCCAGACAGAACAAACTAAACGCCTTAGGTGAAATCAAAATTTCGATTCAAAGCTGAGGTCTAATAAAGTAGCTGACTCAGATGGAGATGAGTTTGTTGAGAACATGCACCAATTCATATATTGAAGGAAAGCATGCCCAATGAATAGAATTTCAGATCGAAACAGGGATACGGTTTGTACAGAGCGATGTCATGTGTTACATTCCTTCTCGTTAGGATGACAAGGGGGAATGTTTGCTGCTCCATTAAGGTCGGTATTGGGGTGATTAAAGGTACACAGTGAGATGTCAGTCGAGCGTTTGAGAGAATTGTAGTGGAAGGGGCTGGAGGGAAACCAAATAGAGATAGAATTGAGTCAAAACAAAATACAGGGTTTTCCAATAGGGACTCCCTCTAAACTTTATTTAAGGCCTCCTAGGGTGGGCCAAGCTTTTATAAAAAATAATATTTTTTTCATGTACTGTGGCTTTATTAATAATGAAATATAACGTCGTTCAAGTGGCTGTCTCGGATGACTTCGCAGTAGCGCAGTCTGTCACCTCAATTTTTCAAGACCTTGTTGATGGTTTCGGGCTGTAGCTCACGGATTGATTGGGCGATATTGGCCTTAAGTGCTTGAATCGTTTCCGGATTGTTGCCATAACATCGGTCCTTCACGGTTCCCCACAAAAAAAGAAGTCAAAAGTGGTCAAATCAAATCGCAGCTCCGAGGCGGCCAATTGATATCGCCAAGATGGCTGATAACACGATTTGGGAATTTGATACGCAAAATATCGATTGTGGCATGGGCTGTGTGGCATAGCGCGCCGTCCTGCATGAACCAGAGGTCGTCCAAATCCATGTCTTCAATCTCAGTAAAAAAAAAGTCGGTTAACATAGCTCTATAACGCCCACCGTTGACCAAAACATTGTTCCCAGCCTAACTTTCGAAGAAAAATGGTCCAATGATGCCACCACTTCACAATCCGCACTCTCTGTGGAGGCATTGCCTTCTCGACAATAATGTGCGGGTTTTCCGAGCCCCCGATGCGGCAATTTTGTTTTTTAACGTAGCCACCGAGATGAAAATGCGCCTTGTCAGAAAAAATTATTTTTCGCCCAAAATCGTTGTCTAATTCAAGCTGTTCTAAGGTCCAAACTGCGAAGCGATAACGAAGCGGATGGTCGCGCGCCTTCAATTGCTGAGTCAATTGGACCTTGTAAGCGAATTGTCCGAAATCTTTTTGCAAAATACTCCTCAGGCAATGTTGAGCTAATGAGGTCGATGGCGAGTCGATGTTTGTGAATTGAGTCTCACACTCTCAGCCACATTCTCATCTATGCGCACCGTACGACGACGGGGACCATGAGCGTTGTCCACTAGCATACCAGTCTCACGAACTTTTTTCACAAACTTGTGTACAGCAGTCGCGGTGAGGACTTAATTTCGGCCAAAACTTCTTTAAAAAAAAAAACTGTTTGGGCTACACAACACTCACTTTGGAAATAAGTTTTCAATATTTCCCAACGTTGTTCAAGCGTAAAGCGACTCATTTCGTTCCACGGAGGTATGATACTGACTTTCTGCCGAGATTTTGAGCGGAAAACAGCTGTCAGTGTCAAAATAATCTATGATTTAAAAAAAAAACCCACAAGAAGGCCCACCCTTTATAAAGAATGGAAGCGTGCAGGGATGTATGCGGAAAACTTGCAGTGGGTAAAATTCGATGCTGAGATGTGGAAGACAACATCTGCAGAATGTATGACGCCGATGACAACTTAGGGGAAGTTAATATAGCGTTTCAAGGCCGAAGTCTAACAAAGCTATTGGCTCAGATGGACTGGCTCCTTAACTATTTAAAACTGCCGTAGGTGATTTCTTTGGGAACACTTACTAATGTACCAATACAGAAACTCCTTATCGACATTGTGACAGCATATGGCAAAGGCGGGTATCAGGGCCATGTCATGTTTTAACATCCCTGCTCGTCAGGTCCTTAGGGATGGCAATGAAGAATGCTTGATGCTCCATCGAAGTCATGTGATTCCTCAACGATCATGCAGGGCTCACGACACCATTTACTTCAAATATACAAAATTGCTTTCAAAAGCAGTGATTAAAGGAACAGAGTGAGAAGTCATTCAAGCGTTTAAAAGAATTGAAGCAGAAGTGACTAAAACGGATCTAAAGGAAGATGGAATTATCTAGTTCAAAACCAGATACAAGATCTTCCAATAGGGACATAACAATTTTGGATTTTAGTTCGAACGAACCCTTAAATTTTTTTTACGACCCCTTCATGTTAAAACGTTAGCCAAAATTTGTGTAAACCTCTGAGCCTGCACCCTTAAAAATTAAAATAGACTCAAGAACTGAAACCATCATTTGAAACGCCGAAAGTTATCTATTTGGCCTCCGAAAAATTTTGAAGAAAATCTTGAATTTCAGTGGAAAATCATCTTTAGCAATGAAGCTCATTTTTGGTTTCAAGGGCTGTTTGTGAACTCATATAAGCTTCGTAAGGCTTCATTGCATCCATAAAAATTTACCGAGTTGGTCGGATTTCATGCCGGAGGCGTGATTGGACCGTATTTTTTTTTCGATGAAGAAGATCGCTACATTACAGTCAATGTTATGTGGGGGAGACTGTTTTTTGCTAGAATTGGATAAACTTGACATAACTGATATGTAGTTCCATCAAGATGCACATGCCATACAACTGGTCAAACAATTTATCTTCTGAAGGGGAAGTTCGGTAAGCGTGTAATCTCGGGATATGATCTAGTCGATTGGCCGTCACACTCTTGTTATGTAACGCCCTTGGATTTGTTACGTCTTAAACGTAAGAAAAGTTCAGGAAAAATATCGAACGCGAAAGTGGTGGAAAATTGGCTCCATGTAGCTCATGACAGCTACAACTTTAAAGTTGAAAAGGAGTTTGCTCGCTAGTGACAATCGGCAACGACGCCAGAGCTGAGGTTAGACGCAGACGCAAAATAACTCTTGCCAAAGCTGTTTCTATAGTCTCAAGAGTGAATTGAGCACTTGAAGCCTCTCTATAGAAAATCTTGATCATGTGGATCCCTCCCTACGACCGCAGGGGGTTGGGCAATTTTAGGGAAAAACTCTGCGTGCAATTTTTGCTCGCGTTTGAGCTTACGGAGAGTGGAGCAGAATATATAACGAAGAACTGTACGGTCTGTTCGGCTAATCCAGCTGTCTATGGGTCTCACGCTTCCGGCCCAAAAAGTCTTCGGTTCTGATTCCGGAGGACACCGCAGTGTATTCACTGGTGTTTTTCATTCCACTGAGCTAGCGGCACTGGATGTTGGATAAAAGTTCGGCTCTGGAGGCTTTTTCTGGTTGAGGCCCAGATTCACTCCGAACTGTAGTATCATGACAAGTCTCTTAAATCGAAGGCTATTGGAGCTTAAAACGACGTCATCGATTTTCTGGCAATGCAGAGGCTCTCTTGGCTTATTCCTCAGAAGAGTTCGCTGGTTTTCTATTATTTGGTAATGAACTCTTAATATCTTCGGTTGCCTGTTGGAACGAGCCATCGCGGAGAGGTGTAATGGATTGATTCACGAAACTCAGGCAACTGGTATATGGCTGGGGACTTCATGCAGCACGCATGATCATGTGTAGGTTTTTCAGGCAGATTATATAAACAATCTTAGTGGCCACACAATATATTGTGAAGTAGGGGTTTAAGAAAAGCAGCATTTGTGTAGACTGCGACATCCATAGCTGTGGTTAGACCAATTACTACAGAGTGCGCCATCTCATATGGGTCGATGTAAACTTCGAATAACTTCAACAGTTGTCAACCGATTTTCATATGTCATAGCATTTTGGAAACGTCCATTAAGTACAATTTTAACCATGAATCGCTTCACAACAAAAGAATGCGCGGAAATAGTTTCAATTGTCATTAAAAATAAACGCTCGATTGTGCTAACTCAACGTGCGGATCGTGCAAAATATCGTGATCGTGTTGCGCCCAAAAAAGATACAATTCGTCGTTGGGCCTCGAATTTTTTTCAATTTGGTTCTGTGGCAAGCCCTCGTGAGCAACCTAGGCCACGTTCGCGGCGTTCAAACTCATCTATTCAGTCTGTGAAGGCCAGAGTTCAAGAAGACCCAAGTTTGTCATATCGGCGCCGTTCGCAGCAGTAAGGCATCAGTGGGACCACTTTGCGGACAATTTTAAAGGATGATCTTCACTTATTTCCATACAAACCGCAGATAACGAACGAAATAAAAGAATTTTGCCACAAGATTAGCCACGGCGCTTGGCATACGAACAAAATGTCGTTGCAATGATTAATGTTGAGCCGGAGTTCTGGCAGCAAATTTTGATGACCGATGAGGCACATTTTACGCTCTCTGGCTCAGTTAATAAGCAAAATTGTCGCTTCTGGGGCACCAAAAATCCTCACATTTTTCACGAAGAGCCGCTTTATGATCAAAAAGTTACTGTTTGGGCCGGTGTGTGCGCTGAAACCATCATTGGACCGTATTTCTTCAAAGTTGGCGATACAGTGGATGGCGATCGATTTCGGTGGATGTTGGCCCATTATGTGGTCCCAGAAATGCGTAAAAAGGCTTATTTCACTTTTGGTTTCAACAAGACGACATGCCATACTGCGGACAAATTCCGTAAGAAGTTCCCTGGAAGATTGGTGTCAAAAAAAGGCGATATTGACTGCCCTCCGAGATCGCCGGATTTGACTCCTCCAGATTTTTTTCTTTGGGGATACTTGAAAAGCAAGGTGTATGCTAACGGCTCGAAGGCAATAGAACAGCTCAAAAGAAACATTTGTGCGGAAATAGCAGAAAATGTCATGGAGAATGCGCGAAAACGAGCCAATTTTTGCATCGGCAATAAAGGCCGTCATTTAATTGATATCTTCTTCTTCTTTTCCTTTTTATCCCGGCGTCGTTATGGTCAGAAGTGTAGGACCATAACCTTCCCACTTAACTGCATTCCTACTGGTCCGCTTGTGGGGTCCGCTTGTGGGGACCTCAGAAAGTAGCGGCAGGCTTCCCGGTTTGGGATTACTTCATCGCTGAGGCCAATCAAATGCTGGTGTTTTTGCATTTGTTTGCATCAATTGTTTTTCGGCCTGCCTTTTTTGCGTGTTGAAATTGGAATGTTGATTGATAACGCCTTTTGGACGGGGTTCAAAGGATCTCTCCTTTGAACATGGCAATAATACCAACTGAGTCGGTCGCGCTCTATATTTCTTGTGATGGTTTCTTTTACGTGGAGGCTTCCTCGGATCTTTGAACTTCTAATTCTGTCACGCTTTGTTACTCCCGCTGTCAACGAAGTTAATTTGCTCTCATACTTTTTGTGCATTGTCCAGCATTATGAACCGTATGTGAGCGCCGGACGTACAACGGAAGTGTAGAGCCTTCCTTTCAGCTTAGGGGGCATTTTTCGATCACAGAAGATGGCGGAGTTTTCCCGCCACTTCATCCACCCTACGCTTACGCGATGTTTGATGTCGTCATCACAAGTTGCTTCTCTATTAATCATAGATCCCAGATCTTTAAACTTTTCACACTTGGGAAGCACTCTTCCATTCAAGTAAATGTCTGGAATAGGCTGATGAGGGTCAGAGAACGGGCAGCACAGATACTCTGTCTTCTTTGAACTAATACGATACCCGTGTCCCTCGAAAATGTCCACCCACACATCAAGTGCTCGTTGTAGGGACGCCTGATCATCACTTATAATGGCTCCATCGTCAGCAAAGAATAGCTGGTGCACATTGGGGTCCGTCACTTTTCCTTCAAGCAAGCAATCAAGGACTGCTATAAAGAGCAGTAGGCTGAGGACGCTCCCTTGGTGTACACCGACTTTGATTGCGAACTCTTCGGTGACTCCTCCGGTGCATCTTACTCTTGTCGTTGCTCTCTCGTACATGTCCATAATCACTCGCACGTAGGTTTCTGGAACTCTTTTTGTCTTAGCGCTACCCATAAAATATCTCTTGGTTGCCGGTCAAAGGCCTTCTCTAAATCAACCAACACCATATGCAAGTCCTTTGAAGAATCACGATGCTTTTCCATCATGATCCTTATACTTTGGATTGCATCTGTTGTTGATTTACCCGAGACAAACCCGCACTGGTCATCAGATAGGCGTATTATTTTTCGCAGTCGGCTATCTAATACCCGTTCAACGATCTTCATGGTATGCGACATCAGCTTGACAGAACGGTAGTTATCACAATTTCGCGTATCACCCTTTCCTTTGTGCAAAGGAAGAAGATAGCTTTCCCTCCATTGATTAGGCATAGTGTCGCCTCTCATAAGTTTGGAGATAAGAACCATGAACCATCTAGACCCGATGTCTCCCATCTTTTTCCAGAACTCAGAGGGTATCCCGTCCGGCCCAACAGCTTTTCTTTTCTTGGAGTTTTTAACCGCGTACCGAACTTCTTCGACTGTGATGTCGGATATTTCGGTATGATTCGGGGCGGCTCTTGGAAAGTACACTCGGGGAAACTGTTCGTTCAGAAGTTCCTCGCAATACTGTCGCCATCTGTGGAGAATTTTTTCGTCTTCCACAAGGAGTTGGCCTTCAGCATTGTTAATAAACTTTGGGAAACGAATCTCCTGAGCATTTCTTCTTCTCTGGGCGGCTATCTTAAAGATATTTGCTCCTTTGTTCAAATTGTTTTGTCGAAGCTCCTGGGTAGCCTGGTTCCTGTCAGACGCGGAAGACGATATTTCTTCCAACTCCTGATAGAGGCCTTCCATGCTTTTCGCTTTGAATTCGGCGCATTTTTTCTTCGCGATACCTTTGCAACATCTATATACCTTTTCACGGCGAGCTTTTTCCTCTCTATTAGTAGAAGAGCACTTTGACCAAGCTTGGAAAGCCATTTTCTTTTCGTGTATCACTGCTTTGGCTTCGTCTGTCCACCACCAGGTTTCTTTTGCGTGTTGGCAGGGGCCTTTAGATGTTCCGAGCAGTGATTTGGCTTTCTCCAGGCCAGATTGTTGTAGGGAATCCCACATGTCTTGTGCTCTGCACTCCTCATTACCGACCTCATCGATAATGGAAGAGAGGTAGTTTTCCATGATGGTAATAAAAGCTTCGCCTTTTCCTTTATCCAGCTTATACCACTTGATTCTCTCAGACACCTTCGTTTGCTGCTTTGACTTCTTTCTCGCATCCATAAAAAATTCAGTCAGGAGGAGACGGTGTTAAGGGCGATCGCGTCTCCCAGGATCACTTTGCAATCTTTAGCTCGTGGCTTCATGAAACTGGATACCAAATGATAGTCTATTTGAGTTTAATTTCCGCCGCTGCTATAAGTGATCAGGTGCCGGCTTTGTTTGACGAACATGGTATTTAGCACTATAAGACCGTACGACTTGCACATGTTTAGGATATCTTCACCTGAAGAGTTCCTGGTGCCGTATCCCAGCCCTCCGTGGTAGCCTTCATAGTCTTCGCTTGTCTTCCCGACATGTCCGTTTAAATCTCCCCCAACAAACAAAAGCTCTTCCTTTGGGATGATTTTGACAAGGTTGTGGAAATCTAGCCAGAATGCATCTTTTTCTTTTTGTTCGCATCCTACTTGAGGGGCATATGCGCTTACGATGTTCAACACCTCACCATGCATCACCAATTTGAGAGCCATCAAACGGTCACTGGACTTTGAAATGGTTAAGACGTTGCCAAGTAACTCTGCCGCAAGGATGATGGCGATTCCGTTTTTTCCTTGTTCCAATCCATAGTAAAACATCTTGTAGGCTTTTGTTTTAACGTCCAAGAAACGTGCCCGATTACCGGTGTTTCGCCATTTCGTCTCTTGTACGCACAGAATGTCTACTCGCCTTCTAACCATCATTTCTTCAAGCTCATAGCTGCGCCCACTCATGCTTCCAACGTTCCAACTCGCGACTCTTAAATGTGGCTTACGCCGTTGCATTACTTTGCTATCCCCCGGAAATCCTATAGCTCTGACCCGAGCATTTAATTAATATAGTTTTCAAAAATTAATCAAAATAAATTGTAAAGGTTTAAATTGAATAAAAGTTTTTGAATTTCCAAAATCGGTTGAGAATTGTTGAAGTAATTCGAAATTTACATCGACCCTTATGAGATGGCGCACGCTATACTTCCGAGTCTGAGGGCTTGAACCCAAAAACCTTTTGGAGCAAAGAGGAAGACTAAAGTCGCTAAGTTTTGTTTGAGCACCAGGTCGTTCTACAATCATGGGAGGTGAAATCTCGATTAGTTGGTCAACACTAACTCCGATAAAGTCTTCTCAAGGACTAAACCCCTCTGCATTCGTCTGCGTCTTTGTAAGGGTCTCTACCAACAATTGCGTCCTTTAGGCACACATCCGGAGATGGCGGAACTGGCCTGGATGTCCTGATCAAGACTCACAGGCTTTGTTACCGGCTTTTGCTAAGTGATTCAACCTGCTTAGCTTAGACGAGGCAAACAATCGTCCTGGATGTGGTGATACAGCTCTCCATCACTGAAGCTATTCATTTGTCTACGGACCAATAGTCTGAATGTTCCAGCAATAGCAGAAGCCTGTACGGCGATGGCGAAGGTTCAAATAACTCGACGAGCCCTTAGAAATTAAATTAGAAACAAACACACCTTGAACTGTCGTATACTTGAATAATTTCAATCCATCGTCGTTCAAATTAAGTCAAACTTAAGGTCTAGCAATCTATGGGCCGTAACACATTTTCATACCTAAAGAAAATGCCTTAATCTTGACGGCTACCACGAAATGGAAACAAAATAAATTTACACCTTAATTAACGAAAGGAAAACGAAAAAAAGAAGAGAAAGGAAAGGAAAAAAGAGACTGAAACATGCAACAGCACATGCACATCCAATGTGAGAAGATTAAAACGCAACCCTAAGCACAGCTTAAGGGCAATAAAATCTTAACGACTACATCATCTAAAGGCTGGACACTCTCCTGCTATTACATACTAACACCCAATCCGACAGATGAACATAACACACGAGCATAAAGCGGCAGCATCAGCAGCAGCTCCTTCCATCCGACATTGTGTGGTGCGTTTCGGCTCAACGAATACTTGGAATGCAGCAATCTCCCGGTTGAGCCTTTTTTATTTCGAATCATGTCTTACTTGCTATTCCTTTTCTGCCCGCTGCTACTGGCAAACTGGAGAGTGACTGGCGGAATGGCTGACTGGTTGTGCTGATTGCCCAGCTTGACTGGCCAGTGCCAACTGCCAATGCACCGAACCAAAAGAATCCATTTACTCGTTGAGGTCGTAAAAATGTTTAAGTATGATCTGACGGACCATTAATTTGAAATTTTACGTTTGTTGCTACTGTGCGATTGTAAATTATGATTATTGTTGGTTTTTCTGTATCGTATTTTGTGTTTTTGTTCAATTACCCTTTTTGAATATCCTTAAGGAATGTCTTTGCCTCATTAGAACGGTTTTTGATTTTTTTCCCCCTAGTCGAGATCACGTAGCTATTGGTGGACAAATAGCCGATCGATGAGTTATCTTACCGCATAGTTGGCGTAGCATTGAAACGAAATACAAGTCAGTCATACGGCAAAAAGCGAAAAAGCCGAGAAACTATAAAATCCAAAACAAAAAAAAAAAAAAAAGAAGCCAAAGGGAAGTCAGCATTTCGTTGAGATTCCGAACCAGATGTGCCAGAGATGCCACAGCTTCTACGGTTCTCGTTTTGCCGATCCCGCGAATCTACATTTCCTTATCCTGCCCGCCTTAAAGTTTTCAATTTGTGTGATTCGATTCTCGTGTTGCTTCTGTGTTACGCGCGCTCCCGAAACAACAACGATTAATCAACGAAAGCAACACATGGTAGTTGCGTGTATGTTACACTGTATGTATGCACCGGACAGAGGCAGCATTAGCAGCATTCGCAGAGCACAAGCAATATAATAGCCAGCAACAAGGTGAAGGTATTCATTTCAAAGATGTGAGAGATGAAGGGGAGCAAAAAACAAAAAAAAAAAAAAACGAAAACATCATCTTCAGAACTCTGCGATTGCAATCAGCTACAGGAGAGCATTTTATTTATCTTCTCGTGTGCTTCCTTTTGTTTTCGTCGTATTCCATCGCTTTGCATTTTGCGTTGTGCTCTTTTCCTTGGCACTGTGATTTATTTAGTTTTCTATGCGCGCACAACCACACGCTCGCATCCGTCTCTCTTCCTTGGCATTCTGGCATTCTTGGCGAATGACTGTATCCATGTGGGTTTCACTTTCGTATGGAAACGAGACGACAATCTGGCTGCGAAGGAGAATCTATTTTGAGCGTTGCAACATTTTTCTTCTCTTTTTTTTTTCTCTGCCTCTTTATCGAGTTTGTCGACTTAATGCGATTTTTTCTTCTTCTTTTTTACTTTAGAATATCAATGCATTACGGTATAAGGCGGCCAATGGTCGACCGGACCTACCCGAATATCATCCCAAGCCTCCGATGGAGCCACCACCACCACAACAGCCTACATCACAGGGCAACGGTCATATGCCAAAGGTGATGTCGATGCTGGCGCCTAAACTTAATCGCAAACCGAGCATCGAACGTGAATTACCTATGCCATATCTTCGCTGTAGTCCAGCATTAGATTCCGGAGCGGGCAGTTCCCGTTCGGATAGTCCACATTCACACTCACAACAGGTGACCTGTGCCAGTCGAGCCAGTACAGGTCAATACAGTCCGTCGCCATCGAGCTTCAGTGATGTGGGACCACCACCACCAGCACCGCCACCACGTAATCCATCAACATCATCTACGCCGCCACCACCCGCCCAATATTATAAACGAAGATCGCCGGCAACTGCCCGACCAGTTGCCCTATCAGCCCCGAATCCAACACGCGGCACATCGCCCGTATCCGTAGCTGTTGCCGTCAATCCCGTTGTGGTAACAGCAACAAATCTTCGTCAAGCACCTGTGATCGCTCAAAATGGTTCAAAAGCGCAACAGCAACTTACGCATCAAATGAAAGCCCTTAGTCTCTACCAAAGCGGCGGTAACTCTGGTGAACCGCCGCCACCGTATCCCATCAATACGGTACAAACGTCAGCGCCACCACCTAGCTACACTGCTTCGATGCAAAGCCGACAGAGTCCAACACAGTCACAATCTGATTATCGTAAATCGCCCAGTAGTGGCATTTACTCGGCAACATCTGCCGGCTCGCCCAGTCCCATCACCGTCACAAACAGTGCAATTCACCCATTACAGGCATCGTCGCTTGCCCGACCACAGCCGTGGGGTGCCTATCAAACGCGCACTCAACCGCCAATCATTATGCAGTCCGTCAAGTCAACTCAAGTACAGAAACCAGTCTTGCAAACGGCCGTTGCACCACAATCTCCAGTCTCAGCATCCGCCTGTAATTCACCTGTACACATTCTAGCGGCACCGCCATCGTATGCGCCTACGATTCAAGCGAAAGTTGTTCAACAGCAGCAACAGCAGCAGCAACAACAACAGCAGCAGCAGCAACAACAAGTGGCGTCACCTCATATTGCCGGAACAACTACAATCTCACCAAAACCGCCACCATCCATCGCCACATCGAACTCTCAAATTCCATCAACGCCGCCGCCACTTATTGGAAGCAGCTTGAATGGCGTTCCAGTGGGGTCTGTGCTTAAAGAGCCTCCGTCGTATGCGAAGAGTATGCAAGCGAAAGCAGCTCAACATCATCAAGCACAACAACAGCATCAACAGCATCAGCAGCAACAACAACAGCAACAACAACAGCAGCAGCAGCAACAACAACAACAGCAACTTCAACAACAACAGCAGCAGCAGCAACAACAGCAAGCGCAAAAACAACATACGGCTGCCAGCAGGCAACTGCCTCCACCACCACCCTACAACGCTAACAACAACAACGCTAACCGCAACAACAACAATCTAGATAACAAGCCAAATACTACAAACAACATTAACAACAACAACGCCAGCACCGCAACCACAATACACACTTCGAATAGCAATAATAATTTATTAAACGTCAACAACTCTACCACACCGCCTCCCATCCCGCCAGCTAAAAACATTATCGCATCAAGCAGTGCTCCCCTTGTCACTCAATCTACCGCGAATAACAACATCAACAACAACGCCAACAATCCATCGAGTAAAAGCGATAATTGTAGAAAAATTAAACATCAATCGCCCATCCCCGAGCGTAAGAAAGTCTCCAAGGAAAAGGAAGAAGAACGCAAAGAATTCCGGATACGACACTATTCGCCGCAAGCCTTTAAATTCTTCATGGAACAGCACATCGAGAATGTACTCAAGTCATACAAACAGCGAACCTATCGTAAAAATCAACTCGAAAAGGAAATGCTCAAGATCGGTCTGCCCGCCCAAACCCAAGTCGAGATGCGCAAGATGTTGAGTCAGAAGGAGAGCAACTACATTCGACTGAAACGTGCCAAAATGGACAAATCGATGTTTGTCCTCATCAAGCACATCGGAGTCGGTGCATTCGGTGAGGTGACGCTTGTACGTAAAATCGACACAACGAATCATTTGTATGCGATGAAGACGTTACGTAAGGCCGATGTGTTGAAACGGAATCAAGTGGCGCACGTGAAAGCTGAACGTGATATCCTGGCCGAGGCGGACAACAATTGGGTCGTCAAGCTTTACTATAGCTTTCAGGATAAGGAGAACCTTTACTTTGTCATGGACTATATTCCGGGTAAGATGGGTGTGTTTCGAACGAAGTAAATTCGATTTCACTGATTTGTGGGTGGTTCTTTCGTTACAGGGGGCGATTTGATGTCATTGCTGATTAAGAAAGGTATTTTTGAGGAGCCGCTCGCCAGGTTCTACATTGCTGAGTTGACGTGCGCCGTAGAAAGCGTTCATAAAATGGGTTTTATTCACAGGTATTTCACAAAAAAATCTTCATTGAAAGGCATTTGTAAATGTATTAATCGATTTTAGGGACATAAAGCCAGATAATATCCTCATCGACAGAGATGGTCATATCAAACTAACCGATTTCGGACTTTGTACAGGTTTTAGATGGACTCACAATTCAAAGTACTACCAAGAGAATGGTAAGAGTTGACATTGCAATTGGGATCTATGTGGTTTGATTGTTGTTCGTTTAGGTAACCATTCGCGGCAAGATTCCATGGAGCCATGGGAAGATATCCCAGAGAATGGAACCCGGCCAACTGTGTTGGAACGGTATGGTCAAGAAAATAGTCAAACAAGGAGAGATCTGTAATCGATTTGTTGTATTTTAGGAGACGAATGCGGGATCATCAACGGGTCCTGGCCCACTCTCTGGTCGGTACACCAAATTACATTGCTCCCGAGGTACTCGAGCGCAGTGGTTATACACAACTTTGTGATTGGTGGAGTGTCGGCGTTATTCTCTATGAGATGTTAGTCGGCCAACCGCCATTTTTAGCTAATACACCAGTTGAAACACAACAAAAGGTACGAAAAACAACAGCAATAACATCAATTTCTTTTTTATACAACATCTCCCCATTTGATAGGTTATAAACTGGGAGAAAACTTTACACATCCCACCACAGGCGAAATTAAGCCGCGAAGCCACCGATCTAATATGCCGATTGTGTTCATCAGCCGACAAACGGCTGGGCAAAAAGGCCGACGAAGTAAAGGCTCACGATTTCTTCAAAGGCGTCGATTTCGCGGATATGCGTAAACAAATCGCACCATATATTCCAAAGATTGAGCATCCAACCGATACATCTAATTTCGACCCAATCGATCCTGAAAAACTACGCTCGGCTAACGAATCAAATTTGAGTGGCGATGATTTGGACGATACCGGTAAGCCGTATCATGGCTTTTTCGAATTTACATTTCGTCGGTTCTTTGATGATAAACTCAATCCGGATATGATGGACGATCAAGCGCCCGTATATGTATGAGAGAGAGAGAGGAAGAAAAAGAGAGAAAGAGAGGCGAAAAGTATATTTTTTTTGTTGTTTTGAAATCATTTTTCCTTACCCGATCCTTTTCCTTGATCCCATAACTAACATGTGTCTATGGATCTTTAAAGGCTTTTTAGATAAGAGATGAAGGTAAAACCGTTAAAATAGAAATAGTCACAGGTAGTTAAAGAGACACATGAATTTATGAAACGAGTGCCTTAGGCATAAACAGACTCATTGCGAGTGCCATTTTGTGGTGGAGTCGTGTGTATGTCTTTCAAATATTGCTACTTATCAGCGATGAGGGGAGGAAACACACCAGATCTTGTATTGAGGTGGTGGGAACCCTCAAAGCCTATGGTTTGACGTATTGCTTCTGCTTTCACTCCTACAAGTTGTACTCGATGTCTACTCATTCAATGTGGCGCAGTATTCACAATCTTGCCTTTTTCCAAGCCTTACAATAGCTTTCTAGCTTAATTGCCTTTGAATTTCCTTTTTATTCGATTCCGAAGGAGCTCTCCAGCCCTAGAAACCGCTCTATCATTTAGAAATTATTAAAACCAAGTGCACTTCCTTCTCACGTCAGACTTTCATTTTTTACAATCACTCATTCACTGAGAAAAGCAATGCTTTACATAACACCCATCCAGCTGGCTGGATCAATCAACACTATGGAAGAAAATTACAAAAAACTAAAACGAAAAATCCTTAAAATCGTGTAAACTAGTGGCCTTAAAGTAAACATATTCTAAATAAACAAATAAGGACTTATACGCATACTAACCCTATAAGCTGGTCTTATTCGGTTTATAATTTTAAATAAAATACAAAACATATCTAGCTATCGAGAAGGCATTTTATAAACCTATAATATCATATCACTTTAATAAACCTTTTGGCTGGTGTCGTTGATTTCTCTAGGTGGCTCATGTTTGGAGCGTGGGATATGTCCTGATGAACGTCCGGGGCAGCTAACCCATTGGCTGGTGTCGTTGACTTCCCTTGTTTGGAGCGTGGGATAGGTCCTGATGAACGTCCGGGGCAGCAAACCAATGGCTGGTGTCGTTGATTTCCCTTGTTTGGAGCGTGGGATAGATCCTGATGAACGTCCGGGGCAGCTAACCCTTTGGTTGGTGTCGTTGATTTCTCTAGGTGGACTTTGCTTATCACGTCGTGGGGTCGGTATTGGATTGAGAGGTAGGCGAAATTGCTTAACATAGAATTTGCTTGCTAGCAGAGAAGCAGCGACTGTCATGATGAGAATCAGAAGGGACGATTTAAAATTCTTCTTCAAGATGTTAATATAGTTTATGCTCCCCTAGCTAAGTGCATGGACCAACTCCAAGCTGGGCTTGATTCGCTTGCTTGTGACGTTGACAGGAACTAGATGAAGCGCCTGCGGGATGGTAGTCGTCTATGATTGGTTTTATTCTTGATTGTTGGTGTCTCGTTGTCTAGTTGGACCAGACGAATGCGATTAAGCTCGACTATTTCTCGATTGTTCGCTTGATAGTCACAGCGTACGTTGCCATCCCTAAGCATTCTGCTTAGACATGAGCCCTCAAGTACTTTTTACCCTTTTCAGGGCATCCTCCTTGCCCGCAGAAGCATTGGTTATAGCCCGTCGTCAGTCAGTCCGTATATACTGTCATGGTTAATGAGCAGTTTTCTGTAGTCTTAGTCAACTTGTTTTCCATCCTGAATCGTAGCGTGAGCGGTTATCAAATGAACGAGCTTAGGATCGACGATATAGTAGGAGGGATGAGCGTATTGCACAGCCTCTATCATGTTTTGATAGGCGAGAATCTCCAATTTGTTCATTCGATTGTAGATTTCATCAAGATCGAGGAGATTACTGTTTGCGATACCATTCTTAGCTAGTTGGCAAGCCCTGACTATGTCGTTTTCCTCGTCCTTTAATATGGCTTAGTCTGTCCGTTTCTCCTTTCTGTACGGCGTCATTGTAGCGGTCTAATATCTCGTTCAGACGGATCTTCCACTCTCCATTTTGGAAAGAACTCAAAATGTCTTAATACACTGGACGACCAGTATAACGAAAGATATGATGTTCGGCCAATTCGTTATATCGAAACCAGTTTTTTTGACCTTAAAAAAACATAATATTTACTGATCCTTAAAAGTTTTTAGCATCAAATCAGAAGACAGTCCACAACGCCTTGTTCATGACTTGTCTGAGATCGCTAAGAGGATTTAAAAACCACAGTTTCAATCCAGGTTGAACGAGGTGCAGCTTTGAAGCGACCCAATGACTTACAGGTAGTCGCCGTTGTCTACCTCCGGAGGGCTGAGGTGTTCGGCGTATGTTATACCGACCACAGGATCGACCCCAATGCAGGCAAAGGCTAGTGTAGTTGCCCATAATGATACCTGTAAGTCAGTCAGCCCTTAGCATACGGATTTACCAACAATGTAGGCTCTATAAGGTCCTCTTTCTGGCCAACTCATTGCAGATATCATTACCCGGGATCTCAGAGTGATCGGTGAATTTAGTCTCTCGACTTTGTTTAGGGAAGTCTCGAGGTTGCGCCTATTTAAAAAGTGGTAGTGGGGTCACCACCTTCCACCTTTGCTACACCAAACAATACACAGCCATTAGAATCGCGAATAACTCTACATCAAAAACAGACGTATTGTCAGGTTTGAAGCTAATGAACTTCCTAAATTCTATCGCCTCACCCGTCTGATATTGTTCCTTTTTATGGGACGCATCAAATTTCATCTTAGAGGCATACTCAAGAGAACTAGCCCACAAAGAATGATCATTAAATTCAAAAAAGATCGGCATTTGCGCCTCGCAGTTATGGGGGCTTTCGATAAAGTTGGCTACGACACGATCAAGCCTCTCCGTAAGAGCGACGATCACCCCATTAATCGTTGAGTTAGGGCAACGCCCGAAAGACGTAATCTCAAAACTGTAGTCTTTCGAAGAGCTCTAGTACTTCCTGATTCTTCATCTTTTTTTTGTTAGGCGTCTATTTGAAGGAGTATTGGGGCACGTATTTTTACTTTCCATTTTGCTTTGAAGTTTTATAGATACGTATTCGGACATTAGATTATTAGATGCACTCGTATGTTCTGACTGGACACGATCTTAATCGTTCGCTTAACGAGATTGAATCGCCTGCTTCGGACTGAAAAGCTCAATTTGCATGAGATGTGCTCTATCCCCATCAGCTGCTCTAACACGGTCTTAAAAGCACCATCCCCTGAACAGAAGCGACCTAACAAAGGGTATATCTTCGACTGAATGGTACGATTTTGAGTACGATGGCTCATTTTTTCAATAAGTATATAGTCCCTGGATGCTCGCTGGGAGGTGGCGTGGAAGGTTCATAGGTTTTCGTTTTAGTCATTAGCGCAACGACCTACTAAGGTACGAAGATTGACGACAACGATTTAATACTTTTTCTCCAGCAGACCAACTCTTCCTTTTTTTTATCGGGGCATTTGTATACCAATCTAACCTAATAATCTCTGGCCGCTTAAATCTTAGGACCAGCCCAACATCGCTTCGGTGCTTCCTTTCGTCTGGAATGTTGCCTTGATTGTTTCTTTCGACTTCTTTTGCTTCGTTTCTTTTGGTTTTTGGTTTTGGCTTTCAGATTTATGTCATCCACACTCTCAATATGACTTTCACTTTGGGTCTTCTTTTAACTCTGTTCACTGCCCCTTTTTCCGATGGGATTTCCGTTAAATTATGAACCTTGACACTGCTTTAAGTACTTTTTAATGTTTTTTCTTCTTTAATTTTTTGGCACTCGCGATGTGGGGGGTCCCTGCTCGGGCGCCAGTTAAAACATTCGTTTGCGAATATAATCAAAAAAATTGTCCAACGAGCCAACAAGTAATTTATTTTTGTCATAGGACCTCTGTCTGTCTGTACTCTAACAATCCATATCATAACTCACGACTAAACTGCCGGATTGCAGTTCCCACGCATACCCAACGATGCGCTACCAATAGATGCGCGTGTACGATACATTCTTACGTTCCCATATGAACTGCGACGCGCGCATCTAATTTCATCGGCAGATGAAAAGCCGATCGTGTTAACTACGATGTAAATACTGTTTATTATTATTATTATTATTTTTTTTGCTTAATTTAATTTTTATTTAACCTCAATTAATGGAAAACAAAAAAACACAAAAAAAAGATGAAAAAAAAATACAACTTTTCGCGTCGTCATTGAAACATTAGTTGATTAATTAATTAATTTGGTTACATTATCGCCGTACGGTATACTTTTTATCTATAAATAATATAAAAATATATTTTATTAACATATTTGAATTTTTTTTTTGGTATATAAATGAAAGAATACGTTAAGTGATTATTTAAATAAAGAAATGAATATGAGCGGATGATTATACATAAGCATATATATTATATGAAAATGTATAGCTAGAATGATAAATAGTTAATAATAATTGTTGTTCTCTTTTTGTGTAAAAAATACATTAAAAATTTATTTAAAAACAAACGTTTTTGGTTTTGATTGGAGGCTGGTGGTGCGACAGGGGATGCTTCTTGAGCCGTATGAGGTGTATGTAAAGCGGTAAGTATTCAATTTAACATTTGTTTTATACCTTCACCTCATTATTAAAAACTGTGTCAAGACCTGATATCACATGATCTATGCAGGAACTTCCCTTCCAACATTTCTGTTTCACTTAGGTTAGATTAGGTTAAAGAAGGGGAGTGTGATGGTTAAGCACCACTTCCACTCGGAGGCCAAAAGGCCCATTGTGATTCCCTTCATTTGTGCGATCACACATATAATTAACCTGTCCTATCACGTGGTGGCTGAAACCACCCCGTGCTCTTTATGAATTTTAGAAGATCCGATATATTTCTGTAAAGGCTCTGGAGAGCAGTGGCAACGCAGATATTGTATGGTCTCGGTTTCTTCCTCATTGCCGCAGCTCCGGCAGAGATCTCTGGATCCAGAGTCCCATTTCCGGAGCATTGCTCCAATGGGACAGTGTCCTGTGATCACTCCGACGAGCATACGGATCGAGTTTCGGTCCAGCGCCAAGAGCTTCTTTGTTTTTCCAATATTGAGCTCTGGCCACGACGATCTTGTCGTGTAGCTGTCGTTTCTTGTAAGCCAAGACGAGTTGGCTTCTTTGATGATTGTGTCATTTATGATCCGGTATAATGCGCTGATCGGTGGTTGCATGACGTGTCCGCTTCGCTGATGTCCAGTTCAGACCTTGCCTGGCCAATTCGTCTGCTCTTTCGTTCCCTGCGATTGAACTGTGACCCGGGACTCAGCAGAGTTTGACTTTGTGGTATTTGATGGACTTCAGTGAGTCGCGACATTTCATGACAGCCTTTGATCTCGTTATACAGGATTCTGTTGACTTCAGTGCAGCCTGGCTGTCTACGAAGATAGTGATATCCGATGGTGGGATATCGGTTACCTGTAGGTGTTTGGCTGCTTTCTCTATTGCCAGGATTTCTGCTTGAAAAACGCTGCACAGATCAGGGAGTCTGAATAATTCCTATTTGTGGAGGGTATCAGAGTAGAACCCGGCCCCAGTGCCTGTGTCCATTTTCGATTCGTCGGTGAAGAGAGTGATCTCGTGGTCGTTGATCACAGCGTTTGATAGCCACTTTTCTCTGTCGGGGAAAAGGATTGGTATTCTGAGAGAGAAGTCATTTTGGGGTGAAATATAATCGGTCGTAGCTGCGAGGCTACTAAAACCATGTTTCTTTCCCAGGTCATCTATTATTCTAAGTATGGCCGCATGTCCATAATTGGCTTGCTTCCACAGAGAACGCTCTTTGCAGCGCAGCCTTTTATGAATAGAAGTCCAACCCTGCTTGCGGCATGATTCTCATGGCTCCCGTTGTAAAAACAGCGGCTGACCTTTGTACTTTGTTGAGCATGTTCATATAGCTTTTCGTGCTGCTAGCAGTCCACCAGACTAGGGCCCCATAAGTTAAAATGGGTCTGATGATTGCTGTGTACATCCAATGAATGATGTACGGTTGCAAGCCCCATCTTTTTCCGAAGGTCTTTTTGCACGCATACGTTCAATCCTTTTTTCATCCTTTCCTCCAGGTTCCTTTTCCAGAAGAGTTTGGAGTCAAGAATGATGCCTAGATATTTGGCTTCCTCTTTGAGTTTGAGTGGAATACCCTCTAACTTTGGGGGAGCAAATATCGGAATTTTTCTTTTCCTGGTGAACAAGACCAGCTCGGTTTTCTGGGGGTTTATTCTCAGACCGTTCTGTCTTGCCCACGGGGAGACGCAGATTCCATTAGTTCACTGATAGTTGGTAGAAATTTACCTTTTATCAAGATAACCAGGTCATCCGCGTACGCTATTGTCTTTGTGCCTTTCTCCATAAAGAATTTGAGGATTTTGTTAACTGTAAGAAGCCACAGTAGGGGGAGAGAACTTCCCCCTGTGGTGTGCCTCTAGTTGTCACTTTCGTTATAGAGCTGTGTTCAATGTCTGCGAGAGTTTTTAACACCACAGTTACATGAATTTGAAGAATACAACAACAGGACTTGGAGTTAACAAGATGGAGAAACAAGCCATACATCAAATGTTACTCAAAAAAATGTTTCCCAACAAATTGATTTCTCGCAGAGGTGGGATGGGCTCCGAGAAGCTCGGACCGCACCTTCCGATTTTTTCTTGTGGGGATACCTGAAAAGTCGAGTGTACCTTAATAAGCCGACGACCATACTCCAATTAAAAGAAAACATCCAGAAGTTGTTTTCCAAAGTTTGCGTAGTCGATTGGAGGAGTACCAACGACGAGACGGGGCACGTCTCGAAGATATCAATTTTGAAAAATAAATTTCAATAAACGCTTTTAACGTTAAATAAGTGATCAACAAAATACCATTTGTGGTTTTATTTCTATTCATGTTTGAAATGAGCAAAGATGTATGGCTCACCCTGTAGAAGAATATCTCTATCTTACCTACTTTTACGGCTCAACTGTCTTGACAGCAAAACCAAAACTAACGTCATGGTGTCAATCCACCAAGAAGGCGTCCCAATTGATCCTCATAAACTGAATAAAACCTTTATCCGGCTTCACGAGAACCTAAATATTTCACTCAATGACGTAACTAACGATCTCGTTCGCTGCTGACATGAGCTCCAAGCGCCTCTCACACTTGCAGAGTCTTCTTCTTTTCCTTTTTCCGGCGTTGTTATGGTCAGAAGTGTAGGACCATAACCTTCCCACTTAACTGCATTCCTACTGGTCCGCTTGTGGGGTCCGCCGGTTTGACCTCAGAAAGTAGCGGCAGGCTTCCTGGTTTGGGATTACTTCATCGCTGAGGCCAATCAAATGCTGATGTTTTTGCATTTGTTTGCACCAATTGTTTTTCGGCCTTCCTTTTTTTTTCTTGTGACACGAGCATGCTCCAGATTTTTTTTTGTTTGATCTTACTCTTACAACACCGGTGATCTCCAGTCGTGTCAACCCACTGATTTGCATGTACACTTGTGGGGCAGTTTAATGGTGGTATATGTGTCCCTAGGCTCACCTTGGTGTTTTCTAAATTGCCTAGATGTGACTTTTGTTTACCTTTGTTTAGTCGCCTTTTACGACAAGCGAGAGGTATCGCTGCAGGGATATTCTTAAACCGTCCCTGCACAGGTTCCACACACTTGCAGAGTACGCGATCTAATTTAAAAATTATATTCAATCCTCACCTAAGCACCGTTACATCTCTCCACCAGTCGCTTAGTTCAGTCAGTCCAAGTCAAATACGACAGGTTCCTATTGGGCGGTGGCAAACAAACACTCGAAGTGAGTGTTTTCGTCAGGGAACTGGCAAAGCGTGGCCAACGCGCCCTACTGTAATCATAGAGGATTGTAACCTGCCATTTCCGCGAATTCGTCTGGTACTGTGATCACGGCACTAAGTCCGCAATGGTCACTGTAAACCATTCGTCCGTGTCAGCCAGTCTCGGTCGAGAATCAAGCAGCATGAGATCGAGATAGGAGCCGCTCCTAGGATACTACTCCATGCTCTGCAGAACCCACCAAGGGCTTAGTAGGCTCCCCCTAGTGTTGGGACTCTTATTTCCCCAATCGATATGTTTGGCGTTTAAATGCCGGCCAGAATGTAGGAATTTTCTACCGAGTTTAAGCGCACAGATCGAAAAAATGTCTCGAGATCTGCAATGAAGTCGCCGGGTTGAGGTGCTTCAGGCGCATCGGCTGATACAATGTACATTCTCTTTCCATTTGGGAGAAGAATGAACACAATATAGGCCTCTAGCACTTCTCTTCTAAGAGCCGCACTTCACCGCTGTATATGACTTTATGCTTCAAATTATATTTAATGAAGATCGCAACTCCTCCGCCTCGTATGTGTGTGTGGCAATGGGTCGGTCTCTTCGAATCGAACTGTGCCGGATTTTGTGCTTCTGGCTTAGCTTTGTTTCGCTAACCAAGAGGCTTTGGTCCTCAGACAGGTTGAAAGTACGGTTCTTCGCTCGATCCTAATCAGTAATTTCACATTCAGCGGCATGATCTATAAGTGACTCCCTACCGGCGTACCCATTACGATTGTAGGTACGCTAGACCCGGCAGAAGCAAATAGTTTCTATTCACTGCCCTTGGATCGCGAGCAGGATCGAACGCAGGTCCACCTCGGCCTCCGGTGCCTTCGTACCAGGCACTGGTGCTTTAGAAACAGCCACAGGTTTTTGTACCGTCTGCCGCCATTTGGGCGTAGGTCTTTTGAGGTGTGACGGCTGGTGTTTATAAGTGGCCTGCGGGACGTTTCTCCTCACCCTTCTGCTTACGAGCCAGAATTGATTTTTTGATGTCTCGGAACTTAGGACAGGATGTCCAGGGTCCTATATAGCACGCACTCGAGTTTCTCCCTGTCCGCAACCTTGTTTTTCGTATTCCTCATTTTTGTGGTTCTTTTGCACATTTATCGCATCGAGGCTGCATCTTGCAGTTCGACGTGGCGTGCCCGAACCTTTGGCAGCGGATACATTGTAAATTTTTTCCTCGCCTTCTTAATAAATCCCATTTTACAGACTGGTATGCCAAGGAGGTAATGCTCCTTAGCCTCTGCAGCTTGTTGTTGGGTGTAAGCTGCATCAAGAAGAAGGCAATACCAACTTCTCCCGTTTGGCTCGCGCCATGGCGAACGGCTTGACTCATACGAACTGGAGTCCATCGCTTTCGAAAACTTCGAGCTCTGAGAGCATTTCCTCGGGGTCCGTGATCGAGTACACGCCTTTGAGGAGTAACGTCCTCAACCTCTCGGCCTTGGGGGAGAAGAACTTCGTTGTCGTCTCCTTTAGGAGGTTCTTAATCCGCTCATGCTGCTCCAATGCGTTACGAGTACATTGGATAGCATAGTGGCTCTGGCCTAAACCTTTAAATACAAAACAACCTACGCCAATGACATACGAGTACTTACATAAATCAGTGGTCTGGCATAGGGCTGAATGTGCGTGGCATCTTCTCCTTGCTTCTGTGTTATTGCTGCTGTTTTTGCTGCTGCTGTTGCTGCTATGGCTGTTGTTGTAGCTACTGCTTTTGCTGTTAATGTTGTTGCTGTGTCGGCTTTTGTTTCCGTTGTTTTTGTTGTTGCTGCTGTTGTTGAAGGGGCATTTCGTTCAGCCTATCTACTACGGCCTTTAATTTGGAACATAATAGGCGCTCTTAGTCTTCAAGTTGCGCTCCTCCACTGCCACCGAACTTGAAAGAGGGGCGAAGGGTTAATTTTCTCCCGTCTAGTGACTTTCCCTACGCTTGGAAAGGTAAGTAACGTCAACATCCACGGGGAGTCTACGTTGTTGTGGTTTTTGATTTTTTGCTGCTACTATTGATGTCGATGGCGCTTCTTCCCCCGCTTCGATTGGCAGCTTCTCGATCGAAGTGGTGATGGACGGGCGCTTAACCAAATTCGATCCCTGGTTAAGCCATCGTATTGTTTTAATGACGTCAGTCACTGGAACGACAGAGTGTTTGACAAGAACTTTAGGCGATATGTGCTGCTAGACAACACGGTCTGCTCCTATATGAAACGGTAGAGTTGTGGATCAGAACAATGCCTTTGTGATGCGATATTTTGTCCCCACTGCCATAGTGCTTTAGGTACGTCCGAAGTCTACCCTCGGACCTACCCGGATCACATTCTGATTTGATGACTATATATCTTTAAGCTCTAACAGCGCTAAACATTAGCTATGATTAGTGCATGAGAGGCTCTTAGGTCTTCTTCTTCTTTTCCTTTTTCCGGCGTTGTTATGGTCAGAAGTGTAGGACCATAACCTTCCCACTTAACTGCATTCCTACTGGTCCGCTTGTGGGGTCCACCGGTTTCACCTCAGAAAGTAGCGGCAGGCTTCCCGGTTTGGGATTACTTCATCGCTGAGGCCAATCAAATGCTGGTGTTTTTGCATTTGTTTTTCGGCCTGCCTTTTTTTTTTGTGACACGGGCATGCTCCAGATTTTTTTGTTTGATCTTACTCTTACAACACCGGTGACCTCCAGTCGTGTCAACCCACTGATTTGCATGTACACTTGTGGGGCAGTTTAATGGTGGTATATGTGTCCCTAGGCTCACCTTGGTGTTTCCTAAATTGCCTAGATGTGATTTTTGTTTACCTTTGTTTTAGTCGCCTTTTACGACAAGCTGGAGGTATCGCTGCAGGGATAGTCTTAACCCGTCCCGGCACGGAATATGAGAGGCTCTTAGGAATGTAGGGAATTGGCTATCATGTAAGACCGATTTCGGCATCAGATGCACGGAAGCCTTTCTAACACCTAAACTGTTTCGAAGTTTAACTAAAGAAGTTCCATCAGCATCCCACATAAAAAAAAACATAAAATGTATTTGTAGACTTAGGTGTTATCGATATTTGAACCCCGACTCATCGGCGTCCGAGGCCAAGATGTTCACACTGACCTACGGTTTGTCTCTTATAATCCCAAAATAAGTGCTTTTCCGTTTTCCGTTCAAAATTTCAGGAAGCTTTTATACCCCGCTTATACTTAAACACAGGTTAGCTCCTGGTTAGCTGACATCACGTTAAACAAACGCTTTTGCTAATTAACAAAATTAACAAAACACTGGCCAAAATGGCTTAGATTAAACTAATAGACTCTACGAAATAACAAGAATATCGTCGCAATTCTTCTGTCTAAATCCATTGCATGTCATGCTCTATTGCATCTCCTTTTGCGTCGGACCCAATCCTGCATCGAATATAGCTTCACTTTCAATTTACTTTTCACCTAAAACCCCCTTCATATGCGAAGGTTTTGTTAATTTAATAAAAATTAAACTCGAATTTAATTTCGAATATATCAACGAACATAGCCCGATATAGTTTAATAAACATAGAACGTCATGCGATATCGAAGTGTTGACGCAGTCTAATGGCAAATATCAATCGCCTGCTTAAGTTGCTTGTTTCTATTATTCTTGGACCAAGCCTATCAACACGTGCTTGTCATTTTGGCTCGCAGATTTTACCAATCGCTGGAAAAGGACGAAATTTGACTGTTTTTAAGTAAGATGTCACTCCGGGAGAAACTGTTGATGAAGAAAATAAGAAAGCGCGAGAAAGTGAAGAAGGAATTGGCCATTAAAAAGGGCAAACATCCAAGCAACGAGGAGAACGGTGAGCGCCACTTTGACTTCTTATGGAACAACGTGTGTAATTGCAAGGTTTGCTTACAGGAATCGATGATGACGTTGAGGAAGCTCCAGAGGTGAAGAGTATACCCAAAAAGCGAAAGCCAGTTGAAGAGGAAACGTTGCCGGACAATGGTGAGTACTTAGCCGTTTTACATCGAGTTCCGTCCGAGTATGATGTTTCAAAGGCGAATTTGAAGGTGCTCCCCTAGTTAGTCAGGCGGAGATACCTAAAGAGAAAAGACCAATTCAAACCTTCTGACCCGTAGCCGTCGAGCAATGTAGAAAACCGATAAAAACATAATTTAATGAACTTTATGCTTCTTGTAGATGAAATACCGGCGGAAAATGGCAACCTCCCCACAGAGATGAAGAAGAAGAAAAAGAAGAAGGAACCATCAGTTAACCCCGACGAAGCTATGGACGAAGAGCCAACTGATGACGATTCAAAGAAAGTAAAACGCAATCCAAACGAACTCTCGTTCGATTCCCTCAAGGGATTGGTTTCGGACGAAACGTTGAAAGCCATTAAACAAATGGGCTTCACCACTATGACCGAGATACAAGCAAAGTCAATCCCGCCATTGCTGGAGGGCAGAGATTTGGTGGGCGCTGCTAAAACCGGATCCGGCAAAACCTTAGCCTTCCTCATTCCAGCTTGTGAATTGATTCATAAGTTGCGGTTTATGCCGCGGAATGGAACTGGTGTGATAATCATATCACCAACGCGTGAGTTATCGATGCAGACCTTCGGGGTGCTTAAGGAGCTAATGGCTTTCCATCATCAGACGTATGGTTTGGTTATGGGCGGTTCTAATCGCGCTGTAGAGAACGAGAAACTGGGAAAAGGTAGTTGACTTCCTACTATAGAGGCAAATAACACAATTTTATGATTTCCAGGAATCAACATATTAGTGGCGACGCCTGGGCGCCTTCTCGACCATCTCACCAATACGCCCGACTTTCTCTATAAGAACCTGCAGTGCTTAATCATTGACGAAGTCGATAGGATCCTCGAGATCGGCTTCGAAGAGGAGCTGAACAAGATCATCACTTTGCTGCCCAGTATGCCAGTCTGTTTCTAATCATGTGTCCACCTTGTACATGTTCGTTTTCTCTTCTAGAGCGCCGCCAGACAATGCTTTTCTCTGCGACGCAGACCGATAAGATCGACGCTATATCGAAGTTAGCCTTGAAGAAAGAACCGATCTACGTCGGTGTCGATGATCATGATGAGACAGCCACTGTCAGTGGTCTCGAACAGGGGTACATCGTGTGCCCGTCGGAGAAACGCTTGCTGGTGCTGTTCACGTTCTTAAAGAAGAATCGCAAGAAGAAGGTGATGGTGTTCTTCTCCTCGTGCATGTCCGTGAAATATCATCATGAATTGTTCAACTACATCGATCTGCCTGTCACGTCAATCCACGTAGGTCAATGTCATCTTCATTCGGTCCCTGATGTAATTCGTTCCTTCCCCCACAGGGCAAACAAAAGCAAGCGAAACGTACTACGACTTTCTTCCAATTTTGCAATGCCGAATCGGGCATTCTGCTCTGCACGGATGTTGCCGCCCGTGGTTTGGACATTCCGCAAGTGGATTGGATCGTGCAATACGATCCACCAGATGATCCGAAGGAATATATCCATCGGGTGGGACGTACAGCTCGCGGGGAGGGTAGCTCGGGTCATGCTCTACTTATGCTGCGACCTGAGGAACTTGGTTTCCTGAGGTACTTGAAAATGGCGAAGGTGCCGCTCAATGAGTTTGAGTTTTCATGGAACAAGATTGCCGACATTCAATTGCAGGTTTGTATATGCATTTTACACGTTTCTTGGTCGAGAAAATGCGCCGCATATTATACTCCAAGTCACTTTGCCATTACCTAATCACGATCACTTCCTTGTGGACTAGTTTCCCTTGGAGAATGAGTTCAACTCTTGTCTCTAGCAAAATAAACAACTCCCACTTCAATAGAATAAAAATTGCACCGACGTGATGTCATCATACCCTATCGATCTTGCCTCCTGTATATCGTGTTCCATCTCGGCCATCTGTACAGCTTGCATGGTTCTTAAGACACAATTCCAGATGAGTCAAGTATGCATTTTCCCCTCTTCGCGTCCTCCTCTTCCGTTCGTTCGGACCAGTTGAGGCGCATCGCACGCTTCAAGTGCTCCTAGACTATATACGTCTGCAATCAGCATTCACATTCTAAGTCACTCCCTCACTGGAATTATGTCTCCTTCAGACTACGGTTGAACGGAACCGATTCCGATCATGTTACTCGATATGAAGAGCTGCGCGCACTCGGTATGTTAATCATTTGATAATTATTCTCTTTGTTTTGTTGTTTCAGCTGGAAAAACTCATTTCGAAGAACTACTTCCTCAATCAGTCGGCCAAGGAGGCCTTCAAGGCGTATGTTCGGGCTTACGATTCGCATCAATTGAAGACGATATTCGATGTGAATACACTGGACTTGCAGACGGTGGCGAAGAGTTTTGGTTTTCTTGTGCCGCCAGTGGTTGATTTGAAGATTGGCTTTAGGAGAACGCGTCCGGAGAAACGGGTTGGCGGCGGTGGTTATGGATATTATAAGGAAATGAATAAGGACAACACGAAACAGAAGGTGTACAAGCAGGTCACACACGATCAGTTGAAGAAGAGGAAATTCACGAGATGAAACCGATCGGGGCAGCCGGGCGGGAAGGAGTTGTAGGAGAATTTAAATTACACTTTTCTGTATTTTGTTAGGATCAAGACGATTAAAATTTACTTTTTTTCGAAAATGTCTTTGAATTGAAGGTATAATTCCTTGGATCTTGGTTTTCCCTTAAGTAAGGGTCTCTTACGTCGAATAGCTTTATTCTTAAGCTTTCTTCCTCTATTCTCATCAAGGTTCTCAGAATTCAGTATATTGGTCACACACCAAGGTACAACTAAAGACAATCCAATCCCTTGAATGGCTCCCTCTTATTACTTTTTTTATAATTCGTGCAGGTTCAAGAGTGTACGCTCTTATGGTGTTTGTCACACAAAATGGACGGAGTGCAGATGGTTTGTGTCGAAGATGTTCGTTCACTATTCCCCGGGGTGGTTGTCCTAGATATGATTTGAGAGATCCTACCGAATTTTTGGCATTGGTTGTAGTTCAGAGTAACTTTGTTTTTTCCATGTAATATGGCTTTATTAGTTGCTGCTTCGGTTGGCTTCGCAGTAGCGCATTCTGTCACCCCAATTTTCCAAGACCTTGTTGATGGTTTCGGGCTGTAGCTCATGGATTGCTTCGATGATATTGGTCTTAAGTGCTTGAGTGCTCGAATCGGGATACGAGGGATATCCGATAAGTACTTAGCCTACAAAAGAAAAACAACAATTTTGGAGAAAAGGCGATTTATTTTTCAATAATAGTCTCCGTTTAGCTTCTTTAACCCGTCTGAAAAATACGTTTTCTCGAGGTCTGCAAAGTAGGCCTCCGTGGCGGCGATGACCTCCTCATTCGACTGAAATTTCTACCCGCCGACTGACTTTTTCAAGTTTGAAACAAAAAGAAGTCGCACGGGGCCAAATCTGGAGAATACGGTGGATGGGGCAGCAGTTCGTAGCCCAATTCGACCAATTTGGCCGTGGCGAGGGCGGCGGTGTGAGCCGGTGCGTTATCATGGTGGAAGAGCACTTTTTTCTTCGCCAAGTGGGATATTTGGCATAGTACAGTCCTGTGAACGTTTTGCCGTTCTCCAGGTAGTCGATGTGGAATCCCTTTCCGGCCGATGGGACAGTCTTCGCATTCTTCGGAGCATGTTTCGTCGAGTGTCACGAAACGACGCGGAAACTCCTTCGGATTGCGCTTAAACAGCGTCAAACACTGCTATGAAGTGGTCTCACGGTTGCGCTTGTTGTCCGGAGTGAGCAAACGCGGCACCCACCGCGCCGACAGCTTTCTCATGCCCAAACTTTCATGCAGGATATGACCTACGCGGTCTTTTGAAATGCCTACTGTCTCAGCTATCTCGCGCACCTTCAATCGGCGGTCTGCCAATACGAGATCGTGGATTTTTGTCACGTTATCCTCCGTGGTAGCCGTTTTCGGGGCACCTGGACGTGGCTCATCAAAAACCGACGTGCGACAACGTTGAAACTCGTTAAACCAATTTTTGATGGTCGCCATCGAAGGAGAAGAGTCACCGTACACAGCATCCAAACGCTCTTTGATTTCGCTGCGCAATTTCCCTTCCAAAAACAAGAATCGAATCACCGACCGATATTGCTCTTTTTCCATTTTTCTAAAATCCGCGGACACTCCCGCTTCCACACGCGGTCAAAACAAAACTACGAGTTCGATCCGGCTGACCACAATAGCCGTCTATTAGAATGTACTACACGATAGTAAGTTGCTTTTGCGATACTGGCGCCATCTGGCGGTGATGCTAAGTACTTATCGGACCACCCTCGTAACATCGGTGCTTCACGGTTAGGTGCGCAAAGGATCGTGGCATGGCGCGCCATCGTACATGAACCAGAGGTCGTCCAAACTCCAAATCCATGTCTTCAATTTCAGTAAAAAAAAATGTCGGTTAACATGGCTCTGTAACGCCCACCGTTACAACGACCGAAACGTTGTTCCCAGCCTCATTTTCGACGAAAAATGGTCCAATGATGCCACCACTCCACAATCCGTAACAAACTGTCAGTCTCTATGAATGCATTGGCTTCTCGACGGGTTTTTTGATGCGGCAATTTTGTTTGTTAACGTAGCCGCCGAGATTTTCGCCCAAAATCGTTGTCCAATTCAAGTTGCTCAAGGCGCAAATTGGGAAGCGATAACGAAGTGGATTGTCTCCGGCCTTCAGTTGGTGAGTCAATTGGACCCTGTAAGCGAATAATCCGAGATCTTTGTGCAGAATTCTCCTCAAGCTAGGGCGTTTGAGATCAATGGTGAGTTGATGATGACCATGAGTGTTGTCCACTAGCATACCAGTCTCACGAACTTTTTGCACAAATTTGCGTACAGCAGTCGCGGTGAGTGCTTCATTTCGGCCAAAACTTCTTTTTAAAAAACGCACTGTTTGGGCTGCACAGCACTCACTTTGGAAATAAGTTTTCAATATTTCTCAACGTTGTTCAAGCGTAAAGCGACTCATTTCGTTCCGTGGAGGTATGATACTGACTTTCTGTTAAGACTTCGAGCGGGAAACAGCTGTCAGTGTCAAAATGATTTAAAACAAAACTATTAGATGGCCTGCCCTTTATTTATCACGCATCACATTCGCCTCGGACGTGTGCCACTTGATGCGAGCAAAGGCGGGACAGTCTGAAAACGAGAGGTGTAACCTTCTTGCAGAATCGTTCCGCCATCTGTGATTGTGAACCTTAAGGACCCAGTCGTTGACGGATGGACAAACCAAACTCTGGAGCCTACATTTTTCGCCCATTCTTGCTAGCTTGTCGGAAATTCCCTTTCTCGGGAATCCAGATTATACCGGGAATCCAAGCAGTTTCCAGTTATCCAAAATTTCTAATTTTGTTGATAGAGCTCTTGAGCTTTGAGGACTGCTTGGCTATCGCTACACACTTCTTCCTTTCCACGCTTGCTTCACAATATAATTAGGATTAGGATTGCGTATATCTCTGGTTGGATAATCGAATGAACCGTGCTCTCGATCTTTGTTGTGCTCGAAGACGATCGTAGTACTAGACTTTTATCTAGGCTTGGGGCCTTCTATGAAGATGCGGGCTAAACTTCAGGATTAGAACAGTCAGTCCTGAAGTCACGAACAACTGACTGTAATTAGGGTAAAATTGGATGGTTGGCAACATTACGTGAGATGACATATCCATAAGACAAGGGTCGCGCAATTTCCATTGCGAATTGTACCAAAAGCCACCAACATTTTTATTAAAATTTTATTTATGGAAATGTGAATTTCTGCGTGTGGGAGGGAAGACTATGCGCAGTGTCTAGCCAGTTTAGTGAGCTGGGATAGGCTCCCATGCTGCAGAGACAGGCTATGGGGTGGTAGTGGTGCAATTGTAATAATCACCGACTGTTAAGCGGAAGATCTGTAGTTCAAGTCTGACCATAGCCAAGAACAATTCCTATACGAAAAAAGAAAAAAGTGCAACAACACCAGTTGTGAATGAGAGATGGTCAAAAAATGCTGACGAAGGCATTTTCGTCGACATTGAGGGAGCTTTTGATAACGCTACTTTCGACAGCATGTGTAACGTTGCTAGACGGCATGGCGTAGATGAAGCACTGGTTCTGTGGATTAAAGCAATGCTCGTGCACAGACATTGATCGCTGATGCAGGCCTTGAACAATGTGTCAAGTCTGGAGTAAACAGGGGCTGCTCGCAAGGTGGCGTCTTGTCTCCGCTGTTATGGTGGATGGTGGTCGACTCTCTGCTCGATACTCTCAATGCCTCTGGAGTCTATGCCCAGGCCTATGCGGATGATGTTGCTGTTCTCTCTCAAAGCGCAGGCGGCGCTAGATGTGATCGAAGACTGGTGCACGAGAAACGGGCTGTCGGTTAATCCTCTTAAGACTGATGTCGTTCTCGTGAAGAGAACGAGGAAAAATACTGGCTTTACTCAGTTAGTGCTAAAAGGCATTCCCATCCCGATATCCAAGGAAGCTAAGTACCTGGAAGTCATCTTAGATAGAAAGCTTCTTTGGTCAAAGCATGTTGAGCCCAAAACCACCAAAGCGCTGTCAGCTTTTTGGCAATGCAAAGGTGCCTTTGGCAAAACATGCGGCCTATCGCCGAAAAAGGTCCTTTGGATCTACACGGCAATAATAAGACCGATAGTCTCATATGCATCAGTTGTTTGGTGGAGCAGGCTAACACGCAAACATGCTGGGGCTTCACTCACCAAACTCCAAAAAGCGGTCTATCTCATCTGAACGGGGGCTTTCCCCAGCACACCGGGAGCTGCTCAAGATGCTATGATAAATCTTCCACCCCTTGACATATAGAGGGTGTGCATTGAAAGCCATTTCTAGCCTAAAGAGAAATGGTCTTTGGTACAACTCGCATTGGAGTGAAGGTGTAGTTGCGGGAGAAATATCCTACGACCCCTGTCTCATGGATATGCCTTCTGACGCAATGACACCTGCCATCCTACTGCGCTGTAACTCCACAGTCACATTTCCATGGCGTCAGGACTGGCTTTGGCCAGACACTGAATCTGGAGTGGAATGTCTTCGCATTTTCACAGATGGCTCCAGGACTGGGCAGGGATCCGGCGCTGGAGTTTTGAGCGCGAAAACATTCGACTGCACTTCTCGTTAGGAAAATATGCGTCTGTCTTTCAAGCGGAAATTTACGCATTCCTAATGGCCATGCACTATGTTGTGAAACACAGGTGGAGGGGAAAAAGCATATGCGTCTGCAGTGACAGCCAAGTTGCACTCAAAGCTGTGTCCAACCCTCTATCCAACTCCAATTTAGTGCATGAACTCAAGACCTTTTTGAACAAAGTCGGAAGACTAAATTCACTTAGGCTTGTATGGGTCCCAGGTCACTCTGGAATCCCAGGAAACGAGATCTCCGATGAACTCGCTAGAAGAGGCTCAAAGGAGAGTTTCTCAGGACATGAACCCGCCTTAGGTCTACCTGCTTCCACGGTCAAATCTGACATCAATGACTGGGTCTTTAACGTACACAGTCGTAGATGGAGGGAATATACAACAGTTGATCACAGACCAGTGTAGTGATAAGAAGTGTTTCGGCTGGTGTAAAAAGAAAAAGAAAACAAAACAGACAAAAAAGTGTATAAGTGCGCGTTTGGGCGAAGGAATCGCAGGACCAAATTTGGCGTAGTGGGTAGCGTGCCGAGCTCGTAATCCGGAGGCCGGCAGTTCAAGTCCCAAGTCGGGAAAAATCTATTTTTATCGTTTTTTTTTTCGTGCTACTTCTGCGACTAACAGCAGTAGCACCAGTTGCGTGAAGACATGTCGGGAGACGGCGGGGGAAGACCCGTTCGTCAGACGGAATCCGAATCGGATGATTTATCATCCGATTTCGCAACACCGTCCGCCGTCATCAAAAGGCGCAGAAGGGTCAACCCAAGGCCCAATTTAATTAAGCGCCCCTCCCTCACTACTTCGACTGAAAAGCTGCAGGTCGAGGCGAGGAAAGGGGCGCCATCACCAATACCATCAACATCAACGTCCACAGCAGCTGGACAACAACAAAAACAACCTAAATCAGTGGTCCCCGTAGAGGATATTTCCTACCTCTCCGATGGTAGGGAAGGCCGTTACACGGGGGACAACAACCCCTTCGCCGCCCTTTCAAGTTCGGCTACGGAGGAAGAGCGTAGCGAACTTGAAAAGAAGGAACGCTCCCTACGCGCCCAGCTGCAGGCCGTAATCGAAAAGATGAAAGAGCTAAAAAAGAAGGAGCAGGCAACAGCCGCCCTCCAGCAAAAGCAGCAACAACAACAGCAGCCGCAGAAGAAGCAACAACAACAGCCACAACAGCAGAATCAGAAGCAACAACAACAACCACAGCAACAGAAACAGCAGCAACAAAAGCTGAAGCTACAGAAGCAGCAACAACAACCGCAGCAGCAACAACAACCGCAGCAGCAGAAACAGCAGAAACAACAACCGCAGCAGCAGAAACAGCAGCAACAACAACAGCCGCAGCAGAAACAGCATCAGCAACAACAACCGCAGAAGCAGAAGCAGCAGCAACAACAACAGCCGCAACAACAGAAGCAGCAACAGCGCCCTAAAAAGGAGAAGGTACCACCCATCTTTACCTATACCACAGCCCTGCGAGAGACCATCGATCTCTGTAAGTATGCTATTGGTGTAGGTAATTTTCAAATTAAATGTTTAGGCCAAAAACGCTATGCTATTCAGTGCAAGACACTGGAACAGCATAAGCGGATTAAAAGCCTATTGAAAGAGTCAACGACGGAGTTTTTCTCCTTCACTCCAAAGGCCGAGAGGTTGCAGACGATGCTCCTCAAAGGCGTGGAGTCAATCACAGATCCCGAGGAAATGCTCTCAGAGCTCAAAGAGTTCGAGAGTGACGACCTCAAATTCGTGGGGGTTAAGCCATTCTCCACGGTAAGCTCCCGAAGGGAGAAGCGAGTAATACCCTTCTTCTTGGTACAGCTCACACCCAGCAGCAAGCTGGAGAGGCTAAGGACTATTACTTCCTTAGCATCCCAGACTGTCATATGGGAAAAATTAAAGAGGAGCGGAAACATTTTGCAATGTATCCGCTGCCAAAGGTTCGGGCACGCCGCGTCGAACTGCGAAATGCAGCCTCGATGCGTTAAGTGCGCAAAGAACCACAGAAACGAGGAATGCGACCTTGGGAAAGACAAGGTAGCGGACAGAGAACAGCTCGAGTGTGTCTTGTGTCGGAACCGAGGACACCCTGCAAACTATCGGGGATGTCCTAAGTTCCAGGACATCAAGAAAGAAAACCTGGCCCGTAAGCAGAAGGTCGAGGAGAAGCGTCCCTCGGGTCGCTTCCAAACACCAGCCGTCACACCCAAGTTGACCTACGCCCAAATGGCGGCAGGTTCGGGAAAGACGGTACAAAAGCCCATGGCTGTTCCTAAAGCCCCAGTGCCTGTCTCTAAGGCACCGGTGGCCGAGGTGGATGTCTGTTCGATCTTGCTCGCAATTCAAGGGCAGATTGGGCAGCTCCAACAACAGATCCTGGAGACGGCGACCCGAGTAGATAGTATCTGCTCGCTACTGCCGGGCCTAGCGCACCTAAGGTCATGATGGGTACGCTGGTAGAGAGGCCCTTGAAGATCCTGTCGGTGAATGTAAATTCACTGATAAGGATCGAGCGACGAGCCGAACTCTTTAACCTGTTGCAGGACGAAAGCCCCGATGTACTCCTGGTTAGCGAAACAAAGCTAAACCAGAAGCACAAAATCCGGCACAGTTCTTATAAAATAATTAGAAGAGACCGACCCAACGCTTCTCAAGGCGGGGGAGTTGCGATCTTCATAAAAAATAATATAAAACATAAAATTATATATAGCGGTGAAGTGCGGAGGTTCCAGGTGCTAGAAGTCTGCATTGTGTGCATTCCTCTCCGTAATGGACAGAAAATGTACATTTTAGCGGCCTATGCACCTGAAGCACCTCAACCCAATATTTTTATCGCAGAGCTCGAGACACTCTTTCGTTCTCTGCGCTTAAACTCGGTAGAAAACTTATACATTCTGGCCGGCGATTTAAACGCCAAACATAGTGATTGGGGAAATAACATTCCCAACACTAGGGGGAGCCTACTAAGCCATTGGTGGGTTCTTCGCAACATTGAATATAGAGTCAAGTTGCTCGCAACGGATAGTCCGTCGTATCATAGGAGCGGCTCCTATCTGGATCTCATGCTGATAGACTCTCGACTGAGACTGGCAGACACGAACGAATGGTCTATTAACTGTCTACGGACCATTGTATACGACAGTGACCATTGCGGACTATGTGCCGTGATCACAGTACCTGACGAGTTTGCGGAAATGGCAGAGTACGTCCACACGCATCCCTACGATTACAGTAGGGCGCGCTGGCCACGCTTCGCCAATTCCCTGACGAGAGCGCTCACTTCGAGCACCTCCATCCCACCGTCTAATAGGAACCTGTCAAACAACGAGATTGACAGGTACCTCAAACAAATGGACGATATCATTAAACAGACAATGAACAGTACGATACCACGCCAACGACAGCACGATACCACAAACGTATACCGAAACGCGACAATCGACGCACTGCACAGACAAAAAAGTAGACTCCTGACAAGACTCAAACTCTTGTACAGGCGGTTTACCGACAGACAAAACTCGGAGGTCAGGACACTGAAGTCACTGATTAAAAATCTCCAACAGTTGATCAGAGAGAATTACAGAATATCTGTAAGTTTGCATTGGAACAACAGAATTCGTGCTGTAAAATCCAACAGCGCGAGTATGTTCCCGCAAATAAATAAAATGTTTCGGAGAAACAATCAGAATGACATTCAGGATCTAAAGCTTCCGAGAACGTCAGACAATGAACGTTTGCTACGAACAGTTAGTATCGATCCAGAGAACGCCATCCTGGATGACGACTTTTTCGTGATTGAGGATCCTCAGGAGAAAGTGGCGACAGTGGGAGCTGTCTTCCAGGAAGTGTACAAGGTGAATGATAGTATTCGCCCGAACCATGACCTGGAGAACAGAGTCCTGCTTCATCACTTCTACCTTAGAAATGATTTCGATCATTGGCGATCCGAGAATCTTGGTTATACCAGGTTCAGTGAAGATCTCATGGCAAACAATGCCATCGCCAGTGAGGGGGCTAATACCCTGTTCATTTCGACGGAAGATCTCCAGATGATCTTTCAGTCATTGAAAAAGAAAAAATCCGCGGGTATTGACGGTATATCCAATGTTGTGCTTAGGCACCTTCCACCAGTGGCTGTAGAGAGGTACACTATCCTGTTCAACAATGCACTGAATAATGCATATTATCCAGTACACTGGAAGACAGCGGTGGTGCCACCAATTCCCAAGAGGGGTAAAGACACGTCTAACCCCGCAAATCTCCGGTCGATAAGTCTTCTTCCGAGTATCAGCAAGGTCTTCGAGAAGGTGGTCCATAGAGCCCTGTCTAAATGGGTTGAGGACAATAAAATCATCCCGGATAACCAATTCGGTTTCAGAGCGGGGCATGACACTATTCATGCCGCGTCGAAACTTGTATCGGATATCCAATGGAATAAATGCAAGAACCAATGCACGGGTGCCTGTCTGATTGACTTGGAAAAAGCCTTTGACACCGTATGGCTAGCAGGTCTTTATTACAAGCTCAGTCGGCTGGGCATAAGTAAACCACTGCTATATATGATTTTTGACATGTTAACAGATAGAAAGTTCGTTGTGAAAATTGCCAACGTAACTTCTACTCAAACATTTGAAATCAAAAACGGACTGCAACAGGGTACGGTGAATTCGCCGATCCTTTTTAGCATTTACCTGAGTGATCTACTTGTTTCTCTTCACCACTCAATAGCGTATGCGGACGACCTTATCGCGTACAGATCAGGTCCAACGATCGACGTCATTGTTACTCTTTTGCAGCGTGACTTCGAAAAAATTCAGCAGTATTGTGATGACTGGAAGTTGAAAATCAACTTCCAGAAATCAGAATCTATATTGTTCAGAACGCCTTTGTCTAGGGCCTCTCGGGACACTAGAAAAAATTGGCGCAGGTTCTCTATCTTTGGGCCGGACGGGCGTCCACTGGCGAGACAAAGTGTAGTCAGATACCTTGGGATCGTGCTGGATCAGTATCTATATTTTGACAAACATGTAGATGCTGCTCTGGCAAGGGCCCGGGGCGCTTTCGCTCTGACAAGATGGCTGTTTCATAGCAGCCAACTTGATTCCAGGGTGAAGGTAATCTGCTACATGGCCTTAATCAGGCCCATGGTTGCCTATGGATGTCCCGTCTGGTTCAATGTGAGAGCCAGCTTAATGGAAAGGATTCGGGTGTTTGAGAGACAATGTCTCAGGACTTGTCTCGGGTTACATAGGACTTCCGAATCTGAGTACACAAAATTTTACCCGAACGAGGTCCTATACAATAGGGCTAGGATTGTACGGGTGGATAACTTTCTGATCAAACTCTGATTCGGAGCCACGTCGCACGAGCAATGATTTCGGTCAATAACCTGATCTCCGGGGCTTACTACCCCAATGAATTATTCCATGAGAGAGTGCGCCTTAATGGCTTTGTGCCGCCAGAAGCATTCCTCTATTTAGATAGAAGTGGGCTGATCCAGGATAGATTGGCGGTACCGCTAATCTTCCACGTGGGTCGCAATTCCGTGGAACGGCGATTCCTCTACGGACCCGATGTCGCGCTCCGTGAGCCCGAGCGCCTCAGGTTCTGTAGATCGGTCTCACGCCGGGATCGAGGAGACGTAGTCCGCCAGCATCAACGCTTTTGGTGGCCGGAGAGGACTCCGTCAACGGACACTTCACTAGGTGCAGCCTCTTCAAGGCAAAGCCTGCCAAACACCGATAGCAGGCTTACATAGGCTAGGGTAGGGTAAGGTAGGGTAGGGTAGGTTAGGGTAGGATAGGGCAAAAAAAAAAAAAAAAAAAAAAACAAAAAAAAAAATCACAAAAAAAGAATAAAACTGAAAACAAAAAAAAAAATATAAAAATAAAATGTGAAGAAAAAAAGATATATATATAAAATATATATAAGGTATATATTTGTGTATATATATTTTAGTTAAGTTAGAATAAGATAGGTTTAGTTAGGTTTAATTAGTTTAGGGTAGGATTAAGTTTTATATAAAATACTAAAAAAAATGATCAAATGAAAAAACCTGGTGGTGGACAGACGAAGCCAAAGCAGTGATACACGAAAAGAAAATGGCTTTCCAAGCTTGGTCAAAGTGCTCTTCTACTAATAGAGAGGAAAAAGCTCGCCGTGAAAAGGTATATAGATGTTGCAAAGGTATCGCGAAGAAAAAATGCGCCGAATTCAAAGCGAAAAGCATGGAAGGCCTCTATCAGGAGTTGGAAGAAATATCGTCTTCCGCGTCTGACAGGAACCAGGCTACCCAGGAGCTTCGACAAAACAATTTGAACAAAGGAGCAAATATCTTTAAGATAGCCGCCCAGAGAAGAAGAAATGCTCAGGAGATTCGTTTCCCAAAGTTTATTAACAATGCTGAAGGCCAACTTCTTGTGGAAGACGAAAAAATTCTCCACAGATGGCGACAGTATTGCGAGGAACTTCTGAACGAACAGTTTCCCCGAGTGTACTTTCCAAGAGCCGCCCCGAATCATGCCGAAATACCCGACATCACAGTCGAAGAAGTTCGGTACGCGGTTAAAAACTCCAAGAATAGAAAAGCTGTTGGGCCGGACGGGATACCCTCTGAGTTCTGGAAAAAGATGGGAGACATCGGGTCTAGATGGCTCATGGTTCTTATCTCTAAACTTATGAGAGGCGACACTATGCCTAATCAATGGAGGGAAAGCTATCTTCTTCCATTGCACAAAGGAAAGGGTGATACGCGAAATTGTGATAACTACCGTTCTGTCAAGCTGATGTCGCACACCATGAAGATCGTTGAACGGGTATTAGATAGCCGACTGCGGAAAATAATACGACTATCTGATGACCAGTGCGGGTTTGTCTCGGGTAAATCAACAACAGATGCAATCCAAAGTATAAGGATCATGATGGAAAAGCATCGTGATTCTTCAAAGGACTTGCATATGGTGTTGGTTGATTTCGAGAAGGCCTTTGACCGGCAACCAAGAGATCTTTTATGGGTAGCGCTAAGACAAAAAGGAGTTCAGGAAACCTACGTGCGAGTAATTATGGACATGTACGAGAGAGCAACGACAAGAGTAAGATGCACCGCAGGAGTCACCGAAGAGTTCGCAATCAAAGTCGGTGTACACCAAGGGAGCGTCCTCAGCCCACTGCTTTTTATAGCAGTCCTTGATTGCTTGCTTGAAGGAAAAGTGACGGACCCCAATGTGCACCAGCTATTCTTTGCTGACGATGGGGCCATTATAAGTGATGATCAGGCGTCCCTACAACGAGCACTTGATGTGTGGGTGGACATTTTTGAGGGACACGGGTATCGTATTAGTTCAAAGAAGACAGAGTATCTGTGCTGCCCGTTCTCTGACCCTCATCAGCCTATTCCAGACATTTACTTGAATGGAAGAGTGCTTCCCAAGTGTGAAAAGTTTAAATATCTGGGATCTATGATTAATAGAGAAGCAACTTGTGATGACGACATCAAACATCGCGTAAGCGTAGGGTGGATGAAGTGGCGGGAAAACTCCGCCATCTTCTGTGATCGAAAAATGCCCCCTAAGCTGAAAGGAAGGCTCTGCACTTCAGTTGTACGTCCGGCGCTCACATACGGTTCACAATGCTGGACAATGCACAAAGAGTATGAGAGCAAATTAACGGCAGCTGAGATGAAGATGCTTCGCATGACAGCGGGAGTAACAAAGCGTGACAGAATTAGAAGTTCAAAGATCCGAGGAAGCCTCCACGTAAAGAAACCATCACAAGAAAGATAGAGCGCGACCGACTCAGTTGGTATTGCCATGTTCAAAGAAGAGATCCTTTGAACCCCGTCCAAAAGGCGTTATCAATCAACATTCCAATTTCAACACGCAAAAAAGGCAGGCCGAAAAACAATTGGTGCAAACAAATGCAAAAACACCAGCATTTGATTGGCCTCAGCGATGAAGTAATCCCAAACCGGGAAGCCTGCCGCTACTTTCTGAGGTCAAACCGGCGGACCCCACAAGCGGACCAGTAGGAATGCAGTTAAGTGGGAAGGTTATGGTCCTACACTTCTGACCATAACGACGCCGGGATAAAAAGGAAAAGAAGAAGACTAAAAAAAATGATCATATGCTAAGTTTTTTAATAAAAAAAAAAAACATTTTTCTTAGCTTAAGTTAGTTATAATAATGGTAATAGTAAATTCATGTAGACGTCGAAAGACATATGTTTCAATTGTTCTGTTTGTTTTAGAGTGTCCGCCTAGGGCCAGTAAGATAGTTACATTTGTTAAGATAGTTAAGCTAGTTTTAAGCATTTTTGACTAGGGTAAGATAGATATAAGATAATACGAAATAAAAATGAATTTAAAACTAAAAAAAAAAAAAAAAACAAAAAAAAAAAAAAAAGGGAATATACAGGATGCATGATGACTAAGCGCGCGCGTACGCCCTGATGTCTGCAAGAAGTCCGCAACATTTTTCTTATCCTTAAGGAGAAATGATTGCAGAAGGCTAACGAGCGTCATTACGGGCCATTACACTTTTGCCAAGCATCTCTACGTGCTTGGCATCAGGGAGACGACTACCTCGCATGTTGCGAGGAGGATGACATAGCAGAATACTTTCTCTGCGACTGTCCCGCCTTCGCTCGTGCACCGCGGCGCACCCTTGGGGTGCTCTACATCACTGACACCCCTCCTCACTTTTCGCCGGACAACGGGGAAAATACAATAAAGACAAGGTGTCTGTCTGGTAGTACAATGGACCAGTATTTGTGTCTGAGTGCTCCAACAGATAGTAAAAGCCTCCAATAAAACAAAAAACAAAAAATGGCATGGAATAAAATTAATGTAAAACTACAAACAACATGAATCTCAAGACAACCACCCCCCCGGAGAGTAGTGAACGAACATCTTCGACACAAACCATCTGCACCCCGTCCAGGTTGTGCGACAAACATCATAAGAGTGTACACTCTTGCACGAATTAAAAAAAAAGCCGTTCTTCGGTATCTGGTGAAAAGATGTTGCATGATAGCCTATTTCACTAATGATCTTTATCATTGCCATTTGAATCTAGAGATAAGACTCAGGTCTTCATCTCTGCATTGCGAATAAACCGACAATCTAGGATAGCTCCTGGATATTTGGTTTCTTTGGAGATTTGGATAATGATGCTAATCCGAACGTGTTTTTTTTTCTTCCTTATAAAAAAAACAATATCGATTTTACGAGGATTAATTACTCGTAAGAACCACTTTCTCGTGCATCATACATCGACCACATTTAGTGTTGGCTCGGCTTTTTTTTTTTTCTTTTTTATAAGGTTCGTGTATGTTCAAGAGTTACGGCCTGTCGATGGTTTGTGTCGAAGATGTTTCTTCATTACTTTCCGGGGGTTGTTGTCCTAGATATGATTCGAGAGATTCGACTGAATTTGTCGTGTTGATTGTAGTTCACAGTAACTTTTTTGTTTCCATATCATTAAGGAGTAGGTTAGGTTAGGTTAAGGAAGGGGAGTGTGATGGTTGAACATCACTTCCACTCGGAGGCCAAAGGACTCATTGTGATTCCCTTAATTTGTGGAGTACATATACAATTAACCTGTCCGATCACGTGGTGGCTGGGTGGCTGAAACCACCCCGTGTTCTTTATGAATTTTAGAAGATCCGATATATCTGCATTTGCTACGTGAAGAATCTTTGGCCCAGCGAAACTAGGCGCCGATTCTGGAGAGCTGGGCAGTGGCAAAGCAGATGTTGGATCGCTTCGGTTTTTTCCTTATCGCCGCAGCTCCGGCAGAGATCGCTGGATCCTGAGTTCCATTTCCGGAGCATTGCTCCGATGGGGCAGTGTCCTGTGATCACTCCGACGAGCATACGGATCGAATTTCGGTCCAGCGCAAAGAGCTTCATTGTTTTTCCGATATTAAGCTCTGGCCACGATGATCTTTTCGTGTGACTGTCGTTTCTTGTAAGCCAAGACGAGTTGACTTCTTTTGTTATTATGATTCGGTATAATGCATTGATCGGTGGTTGTAGTGACGTGTCCGCTACGCTGATGTCCATTTCATGTAAATGGCAGAAGGCACAGGCTACTGGAGATAAAATTTACATACACAAAGCTACACTTTAGCTGGAGAGCCGTGGCGCAGTGGGTAGTGTCGTGGAAAACACGTACTTGATACTGCAGTGTATAATGCAGTAGACGTATACAATGATAGATTATTAAGTATAATGCGTATAATGCAAAATTTAGGAATAAAAATTGGGCCGAGCTGCTACAACTTCTGGGTTGAAGCCATATTAAACTTTTGGAGCGATCACTTACTAATGCTGCAAAAAAGACTCGATTGTCTTTGAAATCGTCCAGAAAGGAGAAGGAAAAGGAGGATGTTGATATGGAAGGTCAGGTATTAGTTTTTGATGTGTACTTTAAGAAAAAAAATACTTTTTTGTTCTAGCTGCTATGGTTCCCGACGTATCCAAAATCGAATAAATACATACTTCTATGTAGCCTTCTATGTAGTCCCTGAAAAAATCAAACTCATTTCTTTTTCCATCTTCTCAAATTAAATTATCAAAGTAATGTCTTTTTTTATGCTACCTGTTAAGGTGTTATATTGGAATTGCACACACAGAGTACAATTTTTTTGATGGTCTTTTCAAAATTTGCCTTAAATCCAACGATACGATTAAATCGTATAAATCCAACGATGAAGCACACTTTGTGCCCCTGCCCATGGCAAAAATAAACGATGGAAGATCTACCTTAAATTTCGCTCTTCATCTGGCCTTTCTTCTCACCTAAGCTCGTCCCAATCTTTCGTTGATCCCCTTCTGCTCACCTCAGTCAAAATTACCAAGCGAGTAAGTAATGCCAGTGAATTCCACTATGTTCTCTCTCGTCTAAGGTATATAAAGGCGTATGAAAACGTCCTTCTCTTTTTGGCTTATCCCCATGATAAGCCAGACTCGGTTTGCTATGAAGGTAAAACTAATACTAGCGTAATGGTCTCCATTCAACTGGAAGGTCTCCCTACTGACTTTGCAAGCCTCAAGAGCCTCTTTATTAAGTATTACGAGTTCTTCAATAACATTTTCTTAGCTTCTTCCTGCGTTCCCCAAGGCAGCCACCTAGGGGCACTTCTTCTTATTCTTACTATTAACGTCATTGAGATTGTCATTAAGCATTCCCACCTCTCACTGTACGGCAACGGCACCAAGTTCCTTAAGACCATTTCTTTGCAACAAGATTCTTCCCTTGTTCAATCGGATCTCACAGCTTTTCTGTCTGGTGGTCCAAAAATAGCTTGGAGCTTAACATTTCTAAATGCAAATCAATCACTCTTTAACGAGAGCATTCAACGTCGGTTCCTACGTTTCGCTCTTCGAGGTCTGCCCTGAAACAATCCTTTGTTCTTACCGCTCTATCAAGACCGTTTTAAACTAATCAATTTGAGTACGTTGAAGGAAAGAAGAAGGGCATCTGACATCCTCTTCATTTATAGATTCCTAACAGGTACCATTGATTGCACCACCTTTTATAACTCCATATCTCTTAACACTTACCCTCGTAATACACGCATCCTCGTCTCTTCTATCTATCCACCCCTCGCACCTCGTACGGCTCCAATGAACCCATTTGCCGTATGCTGGCACGCGTTGATTTGAATATTAACTTCGATTTCAACCTCAGCACTCCATGATTAAAGCTCCGTTTTCTCAATAGCCTTCCCTTCTCCCAATTTTAGTTTCTAAGGATCTCACACCCCTCACCCGTTCTTCTTAGTTATAAAGTTAGATTAAGTTAGCTTGAATTAAGCTCAATAATTGGGCAGCGTGCCAGGCTCTCAAACTCACGGAGCCGGAAGTATTCAGGGCCCTGCTATGGCCGGCGCTATCGCCGAAAAAAGCTGTGAGGCTGATAGACAGACTCTGATCGCAAATGGTCTCAACAACCATCAAACTTGCAGGGCTGTCCCAAAACGAAGTCGGAAGGGAGCAGGAGCTCGAACCGAAAAAGGTAAGAGCGCTCGCTAATAAAAGACGGCCGCCGGGGACAGACTTGCTGGGCAGAGAGAACGTGATGTCTCTTCTCCCGACGTGGCGGCAGATGCGGCGATCCACAAAGATCAAAGCAAAAACCTGAAAACGGAGAGAATCAAAGATTGCTCCTCGAAGGCAGGCGGAAGATCCCAATGGACATAAAGAGTCGAGACAAGCACCTTTCCTACAAAGAGGCAGCCTCTGAAAGGTCAGGATAGGGAAGGCCAGCAGCGACAGTAGAATGATTAGCGCAGATTGCTTATAATGCAAAAAAAGATCGCCTAATGGAGCTAGCTTTAGCAACAGGCTTCTGTATTCAGGCTAAGAGGACGGCTCTGATGAACAGCAGGCATCTCCGTACGACAAGGTACTGCCTCCGCCATCGAAGGTGGTTTCTAAACTCGTAGAGTACTGTGAAGCTAGAAAGATTGGATCTGTTGCGATGCTAATGCTCAAAACATTGCTTGGAGCAGCAGCAAATGCAAGCATTCTTTAAACTTCACTCTTTCGTCTAACCTTATCATCAACAATGTTGGCTCTTAACCAACCTTTGTGACGGCGGGACGATAGGAGGTGTTGGACTTAACCCTCACTCAATGGAGAGTCTTAACAGATGCTACGTTGTTAGACCATAGATATATCAATATCCAATTGAAGTGTGGGACCTCCCCCTCACTGCCCAATCGGAATCCGAGAAAAACGGACTGGACTTTAGAAAGGAGCTTGAGAAATCCACTAGCCTAAACTCAGAACGAAGCAATTGGTGGAGGATGCCATTAATAATCTGGGTAGCTTCATCACCAACTGTTTTGGACTCGTATGGCCTGTCGAAAAACGTCCCTGGTGAAATACTGGGCTCCAGTGTCTTTCCAGGGAAGTCAGAAGTCTTCTAAATAGATCACTTAAATCGAACTCGTCCTTCTGCGAAGAGATCAAATCCCTCAGAGCGAAGAAAAGCGTTGAGAGACTAATAGAGTTGCACGTGCGCAAAGTTGCCTTTCGAATGCATCCTCTCTCGGACATGTAACATGCTTATCAGCGCGGAAAATCCTGTGTGACTGCGCTTCAAAACCTAGTTGGGAGAATTGAATGCGCTCTCGAAAGGAAGGAGTACTAGGCATTTTCGTTGACATTGAGGGAGCTTTTGATAATGCTACTTTCGACAGCATGTGTAACGCTGCTAGACGGCATGGCATAGATGAAGCACTGGTTTTGTGGATCAAAGCAATGCTTGTGCACAGGACATTGATCGCTGATGCAGGCCTCGAACAATGTGTCAAGTCTGGAGTAAAAAGGGGCTGCCCGCAAGGTGGCGTCCTGTCTCCGCTATTCTGGTGCATGGTGGCTGACTCCCTGCTCTATGCTCTCAATACATCTGGAATCAATGCCCAAGCCTATGTGAATAATGTTACCGCTTCCTCTGTCGGCTCATGTTTAGCGACTGTTTGTCTCAAAGCTCAGGCGCTAAATGTGATCGATGACTGGTGCACGAGTATGGGCTGTCGGTCAATCCTCTTAAGACTGATGTTGTTCCCTTCACGAAAAGGAGGAACAATACTGGCATTACTCAGCTAGTGCTAAAAGGCATTCCCATCCCGATATCCATGGAAGCTAAGTACCTGGGAGATATCTTAGATAGCAAGCTTCTTTGGTCAAAGCATGTTGAGTCAAAGCAAAGGTTCTTTTGGCAAAACATGGGGCCTATCGATGAAAAATTTCCTCTGGATCTACACGGCAATGATAAGGCCGATAATCTCATATGCATCGGCTGTCTGGTGGAACAGGCTCTTTCACCAAACTCCAATGAGCGGACTGGAGATAACCAATTATCAATAATTTTGGATCCTCGTAATGTGTGGGCAATTTCGGGCAGGAAAGAGCGTTCCATATTCATGTTGTTCGGGTAAAAAACGAGCTTCTTAATTTGCCTGTACGTCCGAAGACAGGCTTGGGTATTGGGTAAATTGGGTATTGCGGTTAAATTCTGGATAAAGTAATGATAGAGAGGAAACATTGCGACTTGCAATATCAATGTCTTTTATAAGTTTTATCGCCGCTTTTGAATTTAAAACTTAGGTAGATATGTGCAAAGATTGGTTTAACTCTTCAGTGAGATATGCCGTTTAATCATCAGTGAACCTGTTGTCACGGGAACCGTGGGCTTGGTGGGCTTTAAGCTGTTTCCACGATTCAAGATATTTTATAAGATATATCAACGTTTCTATGTCCCTAGTAAAGAAGGGCGTTAGTGATATGGGTCGGTTGGTGGAGGTAGACTAAGAATCACCCAGTTTAGGGACAGGCTGACATAGCAGATTGGTTTTGTCTAAAGAGCTGACAGCTGGTATTTCATTGCGAATGAGCGAGAGGTTGAAGATGAAGCAGAGTTCTTTAGGTTATTTTCAAACTACCAACCGTGCTACCCGTGGGACATTTTATCACTTTTTGCCTGAACGTTTGAAGTTCATAGGAGAATATGAAACGTGGATTTTGACTCATTTAAACTTATTCTGGTTTTCTTGGGGTTTGGGTGGGTTAAGACTGGAAACTCAACTGTTTTAACCTGATAGCATCCTTGCAGCTCGAGTCTTACCACGCATTTGCTTGATACTCTTCTCTCTACAAGCAATGAAGGATCTCAAGCCCAGAATAATATTATTTGAGATAGCATCAGCAGAGGCACCCATGTCATTATCAGAGTGACTAGTTGAGATTCCTAAAGAAGTTGTTTAATCCGCTCCCATTGATTTTCTCATACAATCCTACTATTCGTTTACTTCTATAACTGAGTAGGGTGAGCGCAAGAAATGAGCTGATTCAACACAGCGATAAATGTTAGGTGAGGGACAAATCCAAGGTTCTAGTCGAATGATCAGCAATGTTAGGTATAGGCTCTTTGACTACCTTGATTAGATTAGTTCCTTAACTGAAGGTCTTTACATACCTCACCTCAGGTGTGGCGTAGCTTAAATGCTAAAGTCGTTTAGAATTCCATACATTTGGTATCCCTAATACAAATTTGGATAAACAAGATGTGTTACTGCAGAGCTAGTCGAGGCTACCATTTGAATGAAATTATATTCCATAACTAATTGGAGGGTTTTCTCTTTTCAATAAAACATTACACTTTAAAAAGCATTAAATGATGCCTTGCTTGTAACAATTTAGAAAACAACCTGCCGATAGTAGATCTGCTATGTCAGCCTGTTAATATCGACAAAATTAGATGAACTAGATGTAAGAAGTGATCCATCAGAGTGAAAGAAAGTGATCCAGTTGGTTTAAGATAAATAGTACCATAAAACTACAATTTGTTAGTAGGCATCTAGACAAACGGAGGTCATGAAAAGCGATTTGCGACATGCACGTACATAAGTAGTCCGGTAATGAAGGTTGCCGTGCTTGCCCGATCACAAGGCTTGAGACAGTTGTAGCCGTAGCCTCCAAACCCTGGATCGACAATTCAGTTTTTAAGCTAATTTCATAAATTTGTTTTGCATCCGAACCTAATGTTAGATCACCAAGTACAACACAACCCAACTATGACACAATGCCACCTACTCCACAAATTACCCCATGTCATTTGGCTGTACAACCTTGTGTCGTGGTTCATTTTGATGTTTTGTGATACTCAATTGTGTCATTTGTTGTTCTTCGAGTGTAATACAGCAGACTTCAATGGCAAATCTTATTAAATTCAAATTAAATACAATTTTGTCACGGCTTGCAACAGCGAACGAATTACAATACACGTACTTCGTTTTCTCTATTTGTTATATTACTTACTGCTATTTCTAAGGTCATGCATCACCCGAAAATGATGACATTCATTCCCAAGCGACTCAGTGTGCCCATTCAACATGCTCGCAAATGAACGGCATTCTACTCGACGGATTGGAAGCTAATCTTGAAATCAGTGGAGGAAAATGATTTCATTTTGCGCCACATAATGAAGAAGAAATATTGAAGCAAGTGAATGGATGCAGTGATGGAGCTAAATGACAGGCATGATGTAACGTTTAATCTTTCGAACTTAATCAATCTGCCCTTCTTTGGCAAATTTAATTTTAAACAGAATAAAAGGAACCTACAAATGTGGAATGTGTGAGATACAAATGAATGTTTAAATAGTTTCTTTGTTTTGCTTCGGGGGCGTTGGCGCTGACGTGTGACTCGGTTATGCACGGATTTTGTTGAAGCAGTTCCATTTGCGTGATTTCGAGTCTATTTGACATTAAGGTGCTGTTTAACGCGGTATTGTCACAAGACTCATGGAGCATATGTAGTCCAATCCCAGCCCATATGAAAATGAAAAAGAACACCATTCTTGGTCAAAACACTTAACTAAAACAGACTGACGTCATATGCCAAGAGCTCTCCCCCATATACGAGAGTTCTAGGAAAGAATTCCACGAAATGGTTCGTCTATTTCCGGTGGATTTTAAAAGGGCCTATGACTATAAATCGACCAAAAATGTATCATGTCCTTGTAAAGTTAGGAACTCCGAAAAAAATTGGTGAAACCGATACAAGTATGCCTAAAGAACAACAAACGACAAGTTATAGTAGGAAACGCCTGATCTGTAATACGCAAGATACCTAAAGCATTAAAACAGAGACGTCTCGTCACCACTTCTCTTTAGTTTGGTTTTGGAATAAGTGATGGGATCTTTCGGGATCTTTCTTCACAGTCGAAGAAGTTCGGTACGCGGTTAAAAGCTCCAAGAAAAGAAAAGCTGTTGGGCCGGACGGGATACCCTCTGAGTTCTGGAAAAAGATGGGAGACATCGGGTCTAGATGGCTCATGGTTCTTATCTCCAAACTTATGAGAGGCGACACTATGCCTAATCAATGGAGGGAAAGCTATCTTCTTCCTTTGCAAAAAGGAAAGGGTGATACGCGAAATTGTGATAACTACCGTTCTGTCAAGCTGATGTCGTACACCATGAAGATCGTTGAACGGGTATTAGATAGCCGACTGCGGAAAATAATACGACTATCTGATGACCAGTGCGGGTTTGTCTCGGGTAAATCAACGACAGATGCAATCCAAAGTATAAGGGTCATGATGAAAAAGCATCGACCAAGTAGACGGCGCCAAGCCATACTGTAAGACTTTATTATAAAAATGTACAGTGTAATATTGTATTGATTGGTTCCTTATTACATGCCAATAAAAAGTCATTAACTAACTAACTAACTAAGCATCGTGATTCTTCAAAGGACTTGCATATGGTGTTGGTTGATTTCGAGAAGGCCTTTGACCGGCAACCTAGAGATCTTTTATGGGTAGCGCTAAGACAAAAAGGAGTTCCAGAAACCTACGTGCGAGTGATCATGGACATGTACAAGAGAGCAACGACAAGAGTAAGATGGACCGCAGGAGTCACCGAAGAGTTCGCAATCAAAGTCGGTGTACACCAAGGGAGCGTCCTCAGCCCACTGCTCTTTATAGCAGTCCTTGATTGCTTGCTTGAAGGAAAAGTGACGGACCCCAATGTGCACCAGCTATTCTTTGCTGACGATGGGGCCATTATAAGTGATGATCAGGCGTCCCTACAACGAGCACTTGATGTGTGGGTGGACATTTTTGAGGGACACGGGTATCGTATTAGTTCAAAGAAGACAGAGTATCTGTGCTGCCCGTTCTCTGACCCTCATCAGCCTATTCCAGACATTTACTTGAATGGAAGAGTGCTTCCCAAGTGTGAAAAGTTTAAATATCTGGGATCTATGATTAATAAAGAAGCAACTTGTGATGACGACATCAACCATCGCGTAAGCGTAGGAAAATGCCCCCTAAGCTGAAAGGAAGGCTCTACACTTCAGTTGTACGTCCGGCGCTCACATACGGTTCACAATGCTGGACAATGCACAAAAAGTATGTGAGCAAATTAACGGCAGCTGAGATGAAGATGCTTCGCATGACAGCGGGAGTAACAAAGCGTGACAGAATTAGAAGTTCAAAGATCCGAGGAAGCCTCCACGTAAAGAAACCATCACAAGAAAGATAGAGCGCGACCGACTCAGTTGGTATTGCCATGTTCAAAGAAGAGATCCTTTGAACCCCGTCCAAAAGGCGATATCAATCAACGTTCCAATTTCAACACGCAAAAAAGGCAGGCCGAAAAACAATTGGTGCAAACAAATGCAAAAACACCAGCATTTGATTGGCCTCAGCGATGAAGTAATCCCAAACCGGGAAGCCTGCCGCTACTTTCTGAGGTCAAACCGGCGGACCCCACAAGCGAACCGGTAGGATTGCAGTTAAGTGGGAAGGGTATGGTCCTACACTTCTGACCATAACGACGCCGGAAAAAAAAAAAGGAAAAGAAGAAGAAGATGGGATCTTTCGGGAAATAACAGGGGTATAGCTCTTAATGGAATCACACCCGCTCCAGCTTACGTTGGCAATCTGGTCCTTCTGGGAGATAGTGAAGAAACAGTTAAGAGAAACAAAGAAAATCTAACGATGGCAGGAAAGGAAGTATGTTTGACGGTAAATGAAAAGAAAACCAAATATACATATGATCACTGACCGACCTGAATCGATCCAAACCCCGCACCTGAATGTAGTCGATAAACACTTTGGGAAAGTGGACGAGCTCAGTTGCCTAGAAACTTTATCAACTACCAAAAGCCAAATAAATAAATGAAAGACTGCTTATGGGCAACACGTACTTCTTCGCACGGGACATTATACGGATGTGAAACTTCTGACTAAGAAGGAGGAAAATAGATTTAAGGTCTTTGAAAACAAGTTCTGAAGGAGAATTTTTGGTGGAAAACAAGACAAAGAAACAGGCCACAATCAAGAACTGGAGGACTTCTATTCAATCCCAATCACGAAGACTAATATGAGCAGGACACGTAGAACGAATAAGTGGAAAGCCCGAACGAAAAATAACGCCAGGAAGGCACCGCAGAAGGTGGGAAGAATGGACCTAGAAGGGATGATACAGAGCACCGAAACATTGGAGGAAAATACTCACATCGAAGGGTGGTTTACGAGACTTTGAACCTACGAGTTCCAAATGGCGGTTAATAATAATAATATTCAAGCATTTGTAGCCGTATGACCTCACATTACGAATAATATTGGCTCCAATGCGATTATTGTCAGTTTATCAGTGTAGACTAGCGACTTCTCCCAAGATAGTAATTAAGCGGCCTCAAATCATAAGATCATGGAGGCCAATTTGCAGCTCCATGATGCGAAATTATGCGTCCAACGGATGTTTCCTTCAATACGTTCATAATTTCGTTTGCTGAATGCCACATAGGGCCATCTAGGGAATATAGTTGTCTGTAACACGCTAATTAGTCTCATTTTTGAAAGAAATATGGTCCGATGTCCCCACCATTCAGCAGACATATGACATATCCTTATATAATTAGATGGCGTTACAGCTCACTGAGAGCCAGAGCCAAGCTTCTTTCATTCACCTAGGTTGTGTGCGATTTGTTTTTCACACAAGTGAGAGCGCCGTGGCTCAGTGGGTAGTGTGTCGGCCTCTGACGCACGATGAGCGAGTTCGGAACCCTATAACACCAATGTCATCGAATGGTATTTTCTCGGCTCCTGTCCTCGGCAAGGTACTGGCAAAACTCACTTGCCTTGAAAAAGCTTTTCGGCTGTCACGGTTCGGAATCGGCATTAAACCTGTAGGTCTCGTTTCCCTTGTGTGAAATCGACTATCCATTGATCCAAAAATGAGTCTCATCGCATCCAATGCCAATGGTTGTCACATTCCGCTTTAAGTTTTGCACGAGTTTGATCCATTCAGCCCAAAATCTTTGTGTAAAATTGGCCATGAAATTAAAGGAGGTGAACCAAGATGTGGCGAACGATGGCGATTGGAAAGATTGTGATCTACAACACTGTCCAGAACAGGTGCAATATTCTTATGCTCCTCGGTACCACTGGATCTTGCACAGAATATGTTGTGCGACAACGGTCATAAATACGGTTTCAGATGGTCGACGCAAGTTTGATAATGCTGTTGAAGTCTTTATGTCATCACAATAAAATTGCAAGTCTTAACAGAAACGCAAAATTAACCAACCAATTTTGTTTTGGAACTACTTTGGAACTACTAAATAAAAAAACAAAAAGATTTTGAGTAATGGAAATCTTAGATAGTTAAATCGGGCGATCTTGCTGGCCATGCCAAATCGCCAAAACGGGAGATTATGCGGCCAGGAAACGCTTGCTTCACAATATCCATTGTGGCTCGTATTTTTGTATTGTAAATTAATTTTTATTTATAGTTTCTTAGATCCTAGACAAAAATGCCTAAAACTAGTTTAACTATCCTTACAAATTTAGGAATCTTACTGGCCTTAGGCGGACACTCTAAAACAAACTGTATAATTTTAACTTATGCCTTTCGACTACTATATAAATAACTTATAATTAACTTTATTATGATTAACTTAAGCTAAGAAAATTTTGTTTTTCAAAAACTTTGCATATGATCATTTTTTATATATTTATATAAGACTTAAGCCTACCTAAACCTAACTAAACATATCTCATTCTAACTTAACTAATATGTATATATATATATATATTTTTTATATATATTTTATATATTTTATATATAAATATACATATATGTATGTATATGTATGTATGTATATATAGTTTTTTTTTTTTTTTTATACTTTTATATGTTTATACTTTTTTTTGGTTTTTATTCTTTTTTTGTTTTATCCTGCCCTAACCTACCCTAACCTACCCTACCTTACCCTACCCTACCCTAGCCTATGTAAGCCTGCCATTGGTGTTAGGCAAGCCATGCCTTGAAGAGGCCGAAGCCATTTAAGTGTCCACTGACGCAGCTCGCCCCAGCCACCAAAAGCGTTGATGTTGGCGGACTACGTCTCCTCGATCCCGGCGTGAGACCGATCTACAGAACCTGATGCGTTCGGGCTCACTGAGCGCGACATCGGGTCCGTAGAGGCATCGCCGTTCCACGGAATTGCGACCCACGTGGAAGATTAGCGGCACCGCCAATCTATCCTGGATCAGCCAACATCTATCTAAATAGAGGAATGCTTCTGGCGGGACAAAGCCGTTAAGACGCACTCTCTCGTGATATAAATCATTGGGGTAGTAAGCCCCGGAGATTAGGCTATTGACCGAAGCCATTGCTCTCGCAACGTGGCCTCGAATCAGTTTGATCAGGAAGATATCCATCCGTACAATCCTGGCCCTATTGTATAGGACCTCGTTCGGGTAAAATTTCATGTATTCAGATTCGGGTGTCCTATGTAACCCGCGACAAGTCCTGAGACATTGTCTCTCAAACACCCGAGTCCTTTCCATTAAGCTGGCTCTCACATTGAACCAGACGGGACATCCATAGGCAACCATGGGCCTGATTAAGGCCATGTAGCAGATTACCTTCACCCTGGAATCAAGTTGACTGCAATGAAACAACCATCTTGTCAGAGCGAAAGCGCCTCGGGCCCTTGCCAGAGCAGCATCTACATGTTTGTCAAAATATAGATACTGGTCTAGCCAGATCCCAAGGTATCTGACTACACTTTGTTTCGCCAGTGGGCGCCCATACTGTCCAAGAATTGAGAACCCGCGCCAATTTTTCCTAGTGTCTCGAGAGGCCCTAGACAAAAGCGTTCGGAACAAAATAGTTTCTGATTTCTGGCAGTTGATTTTTAACTTCCAGTCATCACAATACTGCTGAATTTTTTCGAAGTCACGCTGCAAGAGAGTGACAATGACGCCGATCGTTGGACCTGATCTGTACGCGATTAAATCGTCCGCATACGCTATTGAATAGTGAAGAGAAGCTATCAAATCACTGAAATAAATGCTAAAAAGGATCGGCAAGTTCACCGTACGCGTTGCAGTCCGTTGTTAATATCAAATGTTTGGGTAGAAGTCACGTTGGCAATTTTCACTACGAACTTTCTGTTACCTGTTAACATGTCAGAAATCATATATAGCAGTGGTTTACTTATACCCAGCCGACTGAGCTTGTAATAAAGACCTTCTAGCCATACGGTGTCAAAGGCTTTTTCCAAGTCAATCAGACAGGCACCCGTGCATTGGTTCTTGCATTTATTCCATTGGACATTCGACACAAGCTTCGACGCGGCATGAATAGTGTCATGCCCCGCTCTGAAACCGAATTAGTTATCCGGGATGATTTTATTGTCCTCAACCCATTTAGACAGGGCCCTATGGACCACCTTCTCGAAGACCTTGCTGATACTCGGAAGGAGACTTATCGACCGGAGATTTACCGGGTTAGAGGTGTTCTTACCCCTCTTGGGGATTGGTTGCACCACCGCTGTCTTCCAGTGCACTGGATAATATGCATTATTCAGGATGGTGTACCTATCTACAGCCACTGGTGGAAGGTAGCGGTGAAGTATTTGTATTTATATTGAATGAAGGTGCCTAAGCACCTTGGTCTTGTTGACCAGCCCCGCTCATCCAATTCGGGCAATAAGAAGTCGTTTATCATAGACCTGTAGCGTTCACCAGTAACAGTGACCGCATTGCCGATGGCGTCTTCAAAAAATCACTCCTCCCGCGTGTACGCCGCACCACACAGTGACTTTGAGCGGTTAAATGGCTCTTCGTGCATCACATGCTAATTCCGGAACCATCGGTTCGGAAAGCGAATAATAAAACGAACAGAACTTGTGACTGATTCTATATTCTCTGTGCTTTATTGCGTTTTGCGACCTTCTTATATATACATTAGCTTCTAAGTTGGCGAAGTCGTTTCCTCCCTTTCTTCTTACAGATTCCGCCGTATGCGCCTTGCTGTTTGCATGAATAGACTGATCTGTCTCCAGGGTTACTGTTGACGTTTCGGTTTTGTTGACAGTTTATCGTGCGGCGTTTATTATTCCGGTTGCCCCTTTGTTTTCGCGTTTGATGTACAACCAATGTGCAATGGATCCGTGTTTTGTTCTTGCAACACACGCGGATTTTCAGTGCCCCAGAAACGAAGATTTTGGTTATTGACGCAACCGCTTAATTGGAAATGCGCCTCGTCGCTCATGATGATTTTTGACACAAAATCGTTCTCTTCGTTGTTGAGATTAAGGATGGCTTAACAGTAATTCACACACGACTGACGCACTGTTTGCACTTTGTAGGAGAACGTGTGTACGAGTAAGTTTTTCACTAAAATTCGCTGTAGGGTCCTTCTGTTGATGCCGAGTTGACCTACGATGCCATTTGCTAAAATTATAACATCTTCCGATAGGGTGATTCATTTTGCGCCACCTTATACAGGGTGTCCCACGAGCAGTGTGCCAAAAAGCTAGAGCGTGTAGGTCTAGTTAAGACAAGAAAAACATCGTATGGGAGGGGGGGGGGGGTCTATTTCTCCCCATTTAGCCGGGAGGGGCAATTTTCTAAAAAATTGACTTAATTTGGAAAAAAAATTATTAAAAATCATCAGTTACATCCACAGTGCCGTGATATACTTTTTTGTAAAGCCAGAAACCTCTTCTTTTATCTTGTTTTTAAACGAAGCTATTTTAAGGAATAGTTTTTGAGAAATTAATTTTCAAACTCAAAATTTTGAAAAAAAAAATTAAAAAAAAACTTTCGAACTATTTTTTTTCAATATTGTATGTAATTAAGTACTACTTTTTTTTCAAAAATTAAATTCTCTTATTAGGTTTTAGCTAAAAACAGAAAACCGGATTCAAAAATGTCTTGTAGTTTTTGAGAAATAAAAAAAAAACCCGAACCATTTTTTTCTAAGAAAAACCTTTTTTTTTTGGTTTTAACGCGGCTGGACTTGTAGGCAAATTAATGTATGAAACATTGACCTCTTTTTTATTATTTTAAAAAATCCGGAGTTTTATTATAATAAATTTTCAATATGATCCCCATGTTTTAGAAGGCAAAGATTATATCTCCTTCTAATGGCTGCACATAAGTCTATGCTTGACAAATTTTCCTGCAATTTGACTCCAGCGACTTCAGTCCGTTCTTTCAGTTGTTCCAAAGATATTATTTCCACTTCGTAAACATAATTCTTCATGAATTCCCACACATAAAAATCTAGAGGAGTTAAATCTGGTGATCTAGGTGGCCATTCCGTGGGGCCCCTTCTTCCGATCCAACGGTCACTAAAATTATCATCCAGCCAGTTTCTAACCCGTAAGCTGTAGTGTGCTGGTTATCTGCTATGGCCAAAGGAACGTTGTCCATCAAATCGTCTCGTAGGAATTGCAGGTATGATTCTCCATTAATAACGGCATTCAAAAACCGGGGCCCGATTACAGTTTGTCCAACAATACCAAGCCAAACATTACAGCTAAAGCGGTGTTGTGATTTATTTTGTTTCTTGTTGTGTGGATCGGTACTATTCCAATGCTGCAAATTGTGGAAGTTAGTAACCCCATCTCTGGTAAACTGTGCTTCATCCGTCCAGAATATCCTTGCAAAATAGTTTCGTTCAGTTTCATCTCGAAGCAGTAATGATCGACAAAATTCTGCTCTCAAAAACTTGTCGTTTGAGGTGAGTCCCTGAACTGGCCTAAAATGGTACGGGTGTACGTTTTCGGTATGAAGCACTCTCCATACTCTAGATTTGGGTACTCCAAGCATAACAGCCATCCTCCTTGTACTAAGGGAGGGATTACGTCGGACCAAATCCAAAATTCTTTCATCTAAGATTCCTGATCCATCTGTAACTGATCTTTCGCTTCTTCGATGCTCTAGCAGTCCGTACTCTCGCGGACGTCGGTGGATTCTTGAAAACATGCTACGACTGGGACACCTCCGATTGGGATATCTTTCAGCGTAGAGTCTTTCGGCTTCACGATCTCGACCATTAGCTAAACCGTAGCAGAAGTGCATGTCCGTTAATTCTTCTCGAGAGTATGAGTTTGACATCGTAATGTGTTGATGAGTTAACATCCAATTTGGAAATGTTTTTTTATTAAAAATGCGATGCCTTTTATTTACATTTGGGTTGCAAATATTTTGTTTTTCAATAAAGAAAAATTGCGGTTTTATTGTCTTAAGGTCCTAGCGGGTAGAACACATCGGCGGCGGGCGGACCCAGACGAAATTCCCAGGTCAGTTTTCAGGCGTTATCAATGAAAAAAAAGGTTTAATCCAGGGTTATTCCAATACTGTGTCACTTTATTGTATCCTCATAAAACTCCGAATTTTTTAAAAATAATAAAAAAGAGGTCAATGTTTCATACATTAATTTGCCTACAAGTCCAGCCGCGTTAAAACAAAAAAAAAGGTTTTTCTTAGAAAAAAATGGTTCGGGTTTTTTTCTAATTTCTCAAAAACTACAAGACATTTTTGCATCCGGTTTTCTGTTTTTAACTAAAACCTAATAAGAAAATTGAATTTTTGAAAAAAATTAGTACTTAATTACATACAATTTTGAAAAAAAAAAATTTTTTTTTCATTTTTTTTTTCAAAATTTTGAGTTTGAAAATTAATTTCTCAAAAACCTTTCCTTAAAACAGCTTCGTTTAAAAACAAGATGAAAGAAGAGGTTACTGGCTTTACAAAAAAATATATCACGGCATTGTGGATGTAACTGTTGATTTTTAATAATATTTTTTCCAAATTCAGTCAATTTTTTAGAAAAAAACAAAAATTTGGCCTGTGGCACACGAAACTAAAACGAGGCGGGCCATGGCCTCTCACTTCAAATTGAAATATACCTTTAGGAAAGTATGTAGTAAGCTGGGACAAAATTTAACCAAATGGAAATATCAATTTATCCTAAAGATGTATTTTCTCTATCAATCCACTGTTTTTATGTTTGTTAGGCCTTTTTTTTGCAAATGTTTGATGGTTACAGAGTGCCTGAATTCCAAATCCGAAAAATATATTAAATCCGAACTTGAAATAATGGAGTTCAGAAAAATCCCTTTGAAAGGCACTAGAGAAAGGATCTAAGGAGCTGAGCTACCGGGTTACAAGGTATATCGAACACTGATACGAAAAAATTAGTGTGAGGCGAAGAATGGGCCATGAATATAACCCACAGTGCGTGGGTTATCATGTCTATAAAACATAGCAGAGTCATGTAGTCTGGGGCCATGGGAAAGAAAGTAATGATGTGTGAAGGTTTTCTAAATAACTCTAAATTCTAAAATAACTCGTATATAAAAGACAAAAGGAGATAGGCTTTCTGTACATTGCACAGATCAGTGAAGTGAAGACTCCAACTCGTGTCTGCCTGGCAAGGATAGCTAAACATATCGCTGTTATAGTTAGAGTGGAATTAAAAACACAGGTGTGTCCATTCCGAGAAGATTACAAAAAATTTGCCTACACGCTTATAAGATTCAAAAAATGACGCACATCACGCACAAGGCCGTATTTTCTCCAAGCATGCTTAGTAAGCTTTGTCATTTTATCGTGGAAAGACTTACATCCGAATAATGCTCACGAATTTTTGAATTTTTTTTTAACTCTGAAAAATGTTTTTTCGAGCACTTCGACCATTTTATGGTAATCGACCTACTGAGCAAGCAATTCAAACCATAGTGACCGAAGTTCGTACCGATTTCATGCTACTAGACATCAAGCCATCCATCTTCCTCGTTCGAAACATTTGGGATTGTGGTACTCGATTATGTGAAAGACTTGATGCAAGAACCTCGGTCTAAAATTTTACAAAATACAGATCGATTAAGAACTGAAGCCGAACGACTTGTCAGAGCGTCGAATTTTCGGTGAGTAGTCCTTAGAAAAGCTGGAGGCCAATCTGCTTTTTTCTCGAAAAATTGTCTTCAGCGTTGTAGGCAGACTCTTCCATTACTGATCTTAAAATTGTTTATATAAACTTGAATAAAAGTGCTTGGTTTTACTGTTGTTTTAAAATAACAACCCTTGCTGGAAGACTTTATATTATGCCCGACTGTCATTCTTGTTAGGAACTCCGACTAGAAATATCAATTTTAGGGAAAGATTTCGAGAACACCTCGGGACATACGACCTCCTGAGGAAGGTATGCTGATGCTATTTTTTTTTAATTTTACTAGCTTTAATTGTTTATTTATTTTAATGACTATAAGTTGATCATAAGGTCGAAAGGCACAGTTCAAGTTTATTTAAGAGTGTCCGTATAGGGTTAGTAAGGTACTTTCAAGTTAGATAAGATATTTAATATTTTAACCACTTTTTTTCTAGCTCTAAGTAAATTTCTAATTGAAAAAAAAAATAAAAATTAAAAAAAAGGAAGCTGGGCTGGATGTTGCAAAGGATAACTTCCTTACGGCAGAGTCTAGGGGGAAAGCATTATTTTATTATAGTGATTCTCAGACCGCAGTATCCGCTGCCAAGACTCTAGACATCATCCCAGTTGGGGTTTAAGATGGTAATAAATAGTGTGTTTCAGGGTTGGATGGTTATTTTCGTCCTTGTTCGAGTGGGACAGATGTTGTGATTTTTCTCAATCAGCTATAAATGGCTTGAATTCAAACTTTGGAATATCACAGAAAGGTTTAGCGCAAATGTATTTATCAGAGGAGCTATTTAAGGCTAAAATATCATTAATTATATCAACACTGATATTTCTGTGCCCTGGAGCCCACCAAAACTTGATATTATTTTCTTTGATAGGCCCCGCGAAGCATAAAGGCAATTCTTCACGCTGTATGAGCTCAGTAGTTTGAGAGCAGCTTGGCTGTTAGTAAGCATAGGTATAATTATTGCTTTGGCGACAGACTCTAGATTTAAGTTGGCGCATGTGTACCGCATGTGTAACTTGACTTTCCGTTAAAACTTAAGTGGAATTTTCCTTAGGTTTTGACATAAGCTTAAGCTCCCTTAAGCCTGTTATATAGGCCTTTAAGAACATTTTAGTTCCATATTTTTTTGGGACATCTGTGCACGTTCTAAGATCTTGTTTTTTAAGAAACCAGCTCTCTCCTAGGTTAAAGGTCAACATCTCAGTTTTTTTTTTTTTACATTTCGAGCTTGGAACTTTATGAAGAACGGACAAGTGACTCGATAGTCTGCATGCATATGTGTGTATGAAGTGGGTAAGTATAATTATTGCCTAGCCATCATATGAGAAATTCAGTCTTGGATCCGACGGTTCATGCTCCTCAATCCTCTCTCTTCCTCTCTTAAAAATCCTCAGTTTATCCCTATCTCCAGGTGAATTCCCCCAGCTATTGAAAACCCCCTTTATAACCTCTATACATCAGAGAGGTCCGAAGAACGATATTAACAATTATCATTCCATTGCCAAATTGTCACACATAACATAAGCTGTTCGAGAGTATCTTGTACGAAATTTTAACTTTTCGCTGGATGTCTTTAATCTCCCCTAGATAACACAAATGTTTCCTCAAATGCAGATCTACAACCTCAAACCTTGTTCAGTTTGTGTCCTTTACCCTCTCGGCCTTAGAGAATGGCAAGGAAGTCGTCGTTATTTCAACCGATTTCGCAAAGCTTTTGATAAAATCTCTCACAGATTAATACTCTTCAAATTATCTTCCCATGGCTTCGAACCTTTTTCTTTGAAGTGGATATATTCATACTTGGAAAATCGCTATTCCAGTTTTCGTTTTAGATCTTTTCTAACCCTTTTTTGGCTTCCTCCGGCGTCCCTCAAGGCAGCCACTTAAGTCCACTTTTTTTTCCTTTTTACCATAAACGATATTGGAATGGTGACTAAATAATCTCACTAAATGCCGACGACATCAAATTCTTCAAGACCATTTCTTCCAGTCATAACTCTTGCCTTATTTAATCAGATTTCAATAGTTTTTCCATCTGGTGTTCCAAACATTGCTTGGAGCTTAACATTCCCAAATGCCAATCAATCACATTTTCAAGTAAATGAATCAAACCTCGTCCCTACTTCCTCAATAATCAACCCATTTCCACTGATCAGGCCACGGTCTTGGCATATTAGGTAACCAGGAGCACCAGGAAATGATTTGCGGTCTTAACCATCAGGTTTAACATTAATTGCGGCGACAGGACGAAGTTGCCTTGATTGCTTGATTTTATATTGGAGCTCCTGTAGAGTTTAGAATAAAGGTCAATTCCTGGATATTTGCCTTCACTTGAGAATGCAATTTTGACACCATTTAGAGTGACTAGGGTGTCACTTCCTAGTATGTGGATAGGGCTGTCGAGCATGATCCCATTTCAGTGGTTAGTGGGTTGATCGACACTCCTGTGAACTAGGGCTCCTAGTGATCGGACCGTTTTAAAGGAAGGTGCAAATGACGACCTCTTTTGAACTTAAGCTAGCCTCTGCATGTCTTATTGATAGGCTCAGGTGATCTGTTCTCCAGTACGTATATATATTAATAAGGACGCGTAGGCTTATGTGTGCCTGATATGAAGTTCGACTATTCTTCTCATCAGAAAAAGCAACGTCAGACCGAAGGGCAGGTCGAATTTAGGCAACTCTTTGCATTTCCAAGTGCATGACAAAAAAGTTGACTTTCTTTTCAATTTGACGGATGTTCAGTTAAAACTGGACTAAATAAAGCCTCCAGAGGGAGGAAGAAGCTCTTTTTGAAAAAGCGCTGAGAAAGGTCTTTAAGGAAAGGCTCAGGAAGTCGATTACTTGTATTATTTGATCAGTATCTGGGAGCCTGCCAGTCAGGGGCTGTTCTACTATTTAAAAGTTCGGTTGTTGTAGGTGCAGTACTGAACTGCCAGTGAGGGAGGTTGAAATAGGAAAGTAAATCTCCAGTAAGGCCTCCAGTGTTTCTGTTTAAAGTAAACAAAAAATTGCGTGTCAAAGAGTTAGTAAGCTTCTGATGGGAATCTTATGAAACGGACGCAATTGAGACGATACTTTACATTATTATAACAATGATAATCAAAGGGATTCCTCGGCGAAAGGTGGATGAAAGATGAGGTCACATTTATCCTTTGCCTTATAAAACTGTTCGTATAAAGCATGCTTTCTGACATCTTAATAAAGTGGTATATCAACCATATCTAGCTGTAAAAACTGAAAAATGAAAAAAAGAATTTAGCACTTATCATATTTGTTTTTGATCTACTGATCTACAAATATATCCAAAACGAGATTTCATAAGCCCACTGCAACGATTTAATAAACTCCTTCCAAAGCTAATGAGATTTTCTGATTCAAATGTCAAAAACCATTAACACCGTTCTGCACCATCAGATTCGGTTAAATCGGACAAGAAAGTATGAATCACAGTTCGCCTTCCATATTCGTAATCGGGTCACGCATTAGTGTCCGCTCATATTCAGTGATTCTACTCGTAGTCCACTTCATTATTCGCAGTGACCAGCAGGACCGACTGTCAAACGAATAAGGCGACTGTCATGTTAATGCAACGGACGGAATTACTTCATCCGTTTATGAAATTAGATTTTTCCATTATCTCATTTCAAATTGGCAGAGCAAAAAAACAAAAATAAAAACGAATTTAACAAAATGTTGTGCAATAAAGTGCAGTGCTGCAGTGCAGCAGAGCTACTTCATGTGATGTCTGTGTAGTTAAACACCTCGGCTGCCGTACGGCACCTCGTTGAAGAGGTGTGAAGAATTTTTGAGTGCGCCTGCAGCCATTCCGAAACAAATCAACTCCAGTTTGTCATCCGTTTTTGGCTCGCATGCATCCGAGAGTGGAAAATCGTACAAATTATCGTTGCGGCCATTGTATTCAAATGCATTTGACCATTTACGGAAGTGGGGTTGGCACTCACAAGGTTGATTTGAAGCAAAAGGCGCCTTTTAGGACAAGCTACCAGTATGGTGTAGCGCCTTTCGGCTGGATGATATGTTTGGATGAACGGAAGCGTGGAGTAGAACGAATGGGTGCACACGTTGTGCAGGGCTGGCTGTGCTGAATGAGCTTGATATCAATGTGGCGACACTTCCTCGTATAAAGGAGAATTGACGTTTATTCGTGTTGGAGCCGTATCTACTATTTACATAGAATTTGATTTATCATCATAAAAAGTTAAATTATGGCTTTAAACCTAGAGGGGAGAGTGGTGCTTCACTTTATAGCTGAAGGAGACGAAGGCTTCAGAGTAACCGTGACTACGTCCGGCTCCACTTAAAGAAAAATTAGCCTTCTCGTTTGCCATGTTCAATGACAAATGAAATTGATCGGTAAAAGTTGATGGTTTAATGAACTTTTGTAGAGTAATTATCACAAATTATGTGTCGAAGAATTGCGCGAATGATGACGATCCCTCAATGCTGGCCTGCATAGTCTCTTTGTGGATAGTTCCAGGAGAGGTGGGGCTTGATGGTACCATTACAAAAATTGGTGATGGCGGTCAATTTTTGACGTAAATGCCTGATAACGTGGTCTGAAGCTGCTTTGTCCACACTTGGTATTTCACGTATTGAGAACATACATATTTTGATTGTAAATGTGGACGACAACAGCGGGTGTGGTAACGTGTTTTGTGGCACAAATACGCTTATAGAAACACTTTGGGTGCAGACTGTCAATTATACGAGGTGAGTCCGCTGAACACGGACATCCTTTTGAATAGGAAATAAAAATTGCTTCGATTTTTCGCCACAGATGATGACTCTTCTCAGCAAATCTGGATCGTCATTTACGCCATTCAACAACTTCTGAGCGATGCTCATGTTATGATTCTTTTGGTCAAAATTTACAAATTTCGGAACAAATTTGGTATGAGCCTTCTGATATGCCAATATCCCTAGTAACTTCTTTGATAGGCATTCTACGATACTCTATTAAAATGTTCTTCAATGCTTCAACGTTTTCATCCGTTGCTTGTGTGCGGAGGCGTCTAGATCGGACATCATCCTTAAAATCTTCTCGGAATTCTGTGAAGAGCTTGTCCTGATTATAAACATTTTTTTTTGTTTAAAGTAGACTCGCCGAACCCCACATTCATTATTTCAATTGCATTGGAGCACTTGGACAGAACGATACCACGCCAATGGCACAACGATACCACCAACGTCTACTGAAACGCGACCATTGACGCACTCCACAGACAAAAAAGTAGACTCTTGTCAAGACTCAAACTCTTGTACAGGCAGTTTATTGAAAGACAAGATCCGGAAATCAGGACGCTAAAGTCATTGATTAGAAACCTCCAACATCTAATTAAGGAAAATTACAGACTATCTGTAAATTTGCATTGGAGCAACAAGATTCGATCTATAAATTCCAGTAGCCCGAGCATGTAAATAAATAAAATATTTCGCAGGAATAATCATAATGACATTCAGATGTTGAAAATCCCCAGATCGCCAGATAGTGAACGCATTCGACGGACTGCGAACATTGATCCAGAGGGTGCCGTCTTGGACGACAACTTCTTCGTGATCGAAGATCCTCAGGAGAGGGTGGAGGCGGTGGGAGTCGTTTTCCAGGAAGTGTATAAGGTGAATGAAAGTATTTGCCCAAACTACGACTTGGAAAATAGAGTCCTACTTCATCACTTCTACCTTCGATATGACATTGAGCATTGGCGATCTGAGGACCTTGGTTTTACCAGGTTCAATGACGACTTTCCGGCAAACGGTACCGTCACCAATGCTAGGCCTAACATCCTGTTCGTATCGAGGGTGGAGCTCCAGGGGATTTTTGATTCACTCAGGAAGAAGAAATCTGCAGGAGTTGACCATGTACCCAATGTCGAGCTTAGACAGCTCCCACCAATCGCTGTAGAGAGGTACACTATCCTGTTCAACAATGCGCTGAATAATGCCTATTATCCGACGCATTGGAAGACAGCGGTAGTGCAACCTATCCCTAAAAGAGGTAAAGATACCTCGAACCCGGCGAATCTTCGGTCGATAAGTCTTCTGCCGTGCATCAGCAAGGTCTTCGAGAAGGTGATCAATAGAGCCCTGACTCAATGGGTTGAGGACAACAATATCATCCCGGATAACCAATTCGGTTTCAAAGGGGGGCATGACACCATTCATGCTGCGTCGAAACTCGTATTGGTGCCTGCCTGATTGACTTGGAAAAGGCCTTCGATACCGTATGGTTGGAAGGGCTCTACTACGAGCTCAACCGGCTGGGCATAAGTAAACCACTGCTATATATGATTTTGAATATGTTAACAGGTAGAAAGTTCGTTGTGAAAATTGCCAACGTGACTTCTACCCAAATATTTGACATTAAAAACGGACTACAACAAGGCACGGTGAACTCGCCGATCCTGTTCAATATTTACCTAAGTGATCTGCTAGGTTCGCTCCACCACTCAATAGTGTACGCAAACGATCTGGTTGCGTACAGATCTGGTCTGAAAGTCTTATTAAGACGCTCTTGCAGTGTGACTTTGAAAAGATTCAAGGGTTTTGCGATAACTGGAAGTTGAAAATCAACTTTCAGAAACCGGAAACCATTCTGTTCAGAACAGCGTTGTCTAGGGCCTCTAGGGACACTAGAAAGAACTGGCACCAGTTCTCAATCATTGGACCACACGGGCGTCCACTGGCGAATCGAAGTGTAGTCAGGTACCTCGGGATCTGGCTGGACCAGTATCTATATTTTAACAAACATGTGGATGCTGCTCTGGCCAGGGCTCGAGTCGCTTTTGCTCTGGCAAATTGGTTGTTTCACAGCAGCCATATTGACCGCAGGGTAAAGGTAATCTGCTACATGGCCTTAGTAAGGCCCATGATCGCCTACGGATGCCCTGTGTGGTTTAATGTGAGTGCTGGCTTGATGGAAAGGATTCCGGTGTTTGAGAGGCAGTGTCTGAGGTCCTGCCTTGGATTGCACAGAACACCAGAATCTCAGTACATAAAATTCTACTCCAATGAGGTCTTATATAACAGAGCCAAAATTATTCGAATAGATAACTTTTTGATTAAGTTAATTCGAAGGCACATGGCGAGGGCCATGACCTCGACCAACAACCTGATCTCTGGGGCGTTCTGTTAAAACTGCAATTCCAAATTTGAATATAAATATATAAATATTAACTACTTACAATAAGAATTCGTAATGAACCAACTTAGCGTATTAATATTGTATTAACTGTATAACTTTCATTTGTTGAACGTACACAACTAATATGTACTAATTATTCTATTACTTTAATTCCTATGTAACAAACTTCTATAAATGTATATATAATAAACTTCTATTCTATCATTCTGGTTTGAACCGTTGAACACTGCGTTTCTCCTAACACGTTCTACCCCAACGAGCGATATTTCGAGCTTGCGCGCCTTAAAGGCTTTGTTCCCCCCGAAGCGTTCCTCCAATTCGACATGGACGGGCTCATCCAGGATAGAGATGAGGTGCCCGTAATTTTCCACGTGGCCCGTAATGCTGTGGAACGGCGACTGCTCTGCGGACGCGAGGTTGTGCTCCGCGAGCCGGAGCGACTCCGGTTTAGTATGGCGGTATCGAGTCACGATCGGCGAGACGTCGTCCGGCAGCACCAACGTTTTTGCTGGCTGGAGGAGACACCGTCGGCGACTGAGTAATAGGGTACACCAGACAGCCAACAATACCAGTGGCTGGCTCGCATAGCTTAGGGTAGCTATGCCTAGCATAAGGTAGAATTAGGAATAGAATAAAATTAAAAAAAAAAAAATTAGGTTAAGCAGTCTTAGTCAGAATAGATACATTTTTTTTATTCTAGTTTAAATTATTTTATATATAAAAAAAAAAAAAAAACACATTGCTAAGTTTATTCATACATTTTTCTTAGCCTAACCGAGTTGATCTTATAATAATTGCCAACATAGTTTAGACGTCGAAAGACATAGTTTTAAGTTACTTATCGTATTAACTTAGAGAGTCCGCATGGGGCCAGTTCGTTGTTCTAAGACATAGCTAGTAAGATAGATTTAAGCGATTTCTCTGTCTAGTTTTAAGTAATATTTCAAGTAAAAATAAAAATGCATTAGAAAAAAAAAAAAAATTGGAGCACTCAATTTTATTTACAATAAGTTAATGCATATTCTGTAGCATTCAATTTTTTTCAATAGCAGAAAATCGCCAAGCACACTAAAACACTTCTAAACTTTATATCTGTGAAATCTTTTTACACGTACATAACTACATCGAATACCGTCACGGTAGAAGTGTTCGTCTTTTAAGGCTATCCACGAATCAAGCCATTTTAAGATGCCTTCATATGAATGGAACTGCTGATCAGCCAGACCATGTGCCATAGAACAGGACAAGTGATAATCGGACGGCGCAATATCTGGGGAATATGGCTGGTGGGGTAGGACTTCCCATTTGAGTGTTTCTAAGTAGGTTTTAATGGGTATGACAACGTGAGGCCGAGTGTTGTCATGCTGTAGAATTACTTTTTGGCGCTTTTGCTCGTATTGTGGCCGCTTTTCGCGCAGTGCTCGGCTCAATCGCATCAAACAGCTTTTAATGATGCCACCAAATACACAGCATAACCTTCGCAGCGTGAATATTCGGCTGAGCCGACGACGCGACGTAGAAGCATGACCGGACTGTCCCCATGATGTTTTTCTCTTTGGGTTGCTGTAATGAATCCATTTTTCATCACCTGTAACGATGCGATAAAGAAAACCCTTCCTTTTTTGCCGCTGGAACAGTTGTTTACAGGCGAAAAAACGACGCTCAACGTCTCTTGGCTTCAAATCATAAGGAACCCAAGTTCCTTGCTATTGAATCAATCATGCAATGCATGCAATCGCTTGGAAATAGCTTGGCGGGTAACTCCTAATACTGAAGCAAGCTCTTTTTGCGTTTGGCATGGATCCTCACGGAGCAATGCCTCTAATTCAGCGTCTTCGAAAGTTTTTGGCCTTCCTTCACGCGAACGGTCGTCAACATCGAAAGAAGAAAAGCAGCACTTCCCGCAAATGACGATTATTGGGCACAAAATCAAACATTTTCATACAACCAAAAGTGTACGACGCAAAAACAAAATCACTAATGTGTCAAAGCGGTATGCTTACCATATATCTAAGCTTGGTTCATGATGTTTTGAATACGTCACAATCGACCAGCACTTTCTACTGGAGCCATCTCTTGATAAACAGCGAAAACTTACTTGCACACCTAATACATTTTTTGATTTTATATATCGATCCTCGTGATAATGACTTATAGTTTGTAAATAACTATGACAATATCGGAAGAGCCTTAAAAACTGGCTATGGGACTATGACACCAAGGAACAACATCCAAAACACTAGTGAAAACAAAAGCATCAACCATATCGATTCCCCACGATTTCCGACAAGTATCAACGACTATTTTCGATATTTGAAAGACTGCCCCCAGACGTTTCTTGTCTCTCTGAACATAACTCCGGATCTTATCACCGAAAAAATACGTAGCCTAAAGGACAATTACTCTCCCAGTCCCGACTGCCTGCCATAGTTTAAAAAAACTATGCGAAACATTTTATTTTACCCCTTATCGCTTTATTTCAAAGTTCACAAAAAAGGACAGGAAAATGGGTCCAACTATCGTCCCATTGCCAAGTTCCCAAACATACCCAAGTTTTCGAAAGCATCGTTTATGACGCACTGTTCTTTCACTGTAAACCCATATTTTCTCCTAACCAACATGGGTTCATAAAAGGTCGATCGATAACCACTAATCTAGTCAAGTTTGTTTCACACTCTTTGCGTGTACTCGAAGCCGACAAACAAGTAGATATTATCGCCACTGACTTCAGCAAAGCCTTTGACAAAATGTTTCATCAAATTATTCTCCTCAAGCTCATTGCCCTCGGTTTCTCTCCCGGTTTTAACTCATGGATCAAATCTTATCTAGAAAATCATCAATATAATGTTATTTTCAGATCTATCTCTGATCAATCAACGCTACCTCCGGTGTCCCACAAGGTAGTCATCTCGGCCCATTGATATTTATTCTAACCATTAATGATGTCGACAGCGTTATTCCGAACTCTCAGCTCTTCAAATACGAGAGCTGAGAGTTCGGTGGTCCGATAAGCACTTAGCCTCATCGCCAGATGGCGCCAGTATCGCAAGAGCAACTCACTATCGTGTAGTACATTCTAGTAGACGACTACTGTCGAAATTTCAGTAGGATCGAAGTCGTAGTTTTGTTTTGACCGCGTGTGGAAGCGGGAGTGTCCGCGGATTTTAGAAAAATGGAAAAAGTGCAATATCGATGGCGACCATCAAAAATTGGTCTAACGAGTTTCAACGTGGTCGCACGTCGGTTTTTGATGAGCCATGTCCATGTGCCCCGAAAACGACTACCACGTGACAAAAATCTGAGATCTCGTATTGGCAGACCGCCGATTGAAGGTGCGCGAGATAGCTGAGACAGTAGGCATTTCAAAAGACCGCGTCGGTCATATCCTGCATGAAATTTTGGGCATGAGAAAGCTGTCGGCGCGGTGGGTTTGCTCACTCCACTCCAGAGCAGTGTTTGACGCTGTTTAAGCCCAGTCCGAAGGAGTTTCTGCGTCGTTTCGTGACAGTCGACGAAACATGGATCCACTGGTACACACCAGAGACCAAGGAACAGTCGAAACAGTGGACTTCACCCGGCGAACGTGCTTTTTTTCGGCAAGTGGGGCAAGAGAGCCTTCCTTTCAGCTTAGGGGGCATTTTTCGATCACAGAAGATGGCGGAGTTTTCCAGCCACTTCATCCACCCTACGCTTACGCGATGGTTGATGTCGTCATCACAAGTTGCTTCTTTATTAATCATAGATCCCAGATATTTAAACTTTTCACACTTGGAAAGCACTCTTCCATTAAAGTAAATATCTGGAATAGGCTGATGAGGGTCAGAGAACGGGCAGCACAGATACTCTGTCTTCTTTGAACTAATACGATACCCGTGTCCCTCAAAAATGTCCACCCACACATCAAGTGCTCGTTGTAGGGACGCCTGATCATCACTTATAATGGATCCATCGTCAGCAAAGAATAGCTGGTGCACATTGGGGTCCGTCACTTTTCCTTCAAGCAAGCAATCAAGGACTGCTATAAAGAGCAGTGGGCTGAGGACGCTCCCTTGGTGTACACCGACTTTGATTGCGAACTCTTCGGTGACTCCTGCGGTGCATCTTACTCTTGTCGTTGCTCTCTTGTACATGTCCATGATCACTCGCACGTAGGTTTCTGGAACTCCTTTTTGTCTTAGCGCTACCCATAAAAGATCTCTTGGTTGCCGGTCAAAGGCCTTCTCGAAATCAACCAACACCATATGCAAGTCCTTTGAAGAATCACGATGTTTTTCCATCATGACCCTTATACTTTGGATTGCATCTGTTGTTGATTTACCCGAGACAAACCCGCACTGGTCATCAGATAGTCGTATTATTTTCCGCAGTCGGCTATCTAATACCCGTACAACGATCTTCATGGTGTGCGACATCAGCTTACCAGAACGGTAGTTATCACAATTTCGCGTATCACCCTTTCCTTTGTGCAATGGAAGAAGATAGCTTTCCCTCCATTAATTAGGCATAGTGTCGCCTTTCATAAGTTTGGAGATAAGAACCATGAGCCACCTAGACCCGATGTCTCCCATCTTTTTCCAGAACTCAGAGGGTATCCCGTCCGGCCCAACAGCTTTTCTTTTCTTGGAGTTTTTAACCGCGTACCGAACTTCTTCGACTGTGATGTCGGATATTTCGGCATGATTCGGGGCGGCTCTTGGAAAGTACACTCGGGGAAACTGTTCGTTCAGAAGTTCCTCGCAATACTGTCGCCATCTGTGGAGAATTTTTTCGTCTTCCACAAGGAGTTGGCCTTCAGCATTGTTAATAAACTTTGGGAAACGAATCTCCTGAGCATTTCTTCTTCTCTGGGCGGCTATCTTAAAGATATTTGCTCTTTTGTTCAAATTGCTTTGTCGAAGTTCCTGGGTAGCATAGTTCCTGTCAGACGCGGAAGACAATATTTCTTCCAACTCCTGATAGAGGCCTTCCATGCTTTTCGCTTTGAATTCGGCGCACTTTTTCTTCGCGATACCTTTGCAATATCTATATACCTTTTCACGGCGAGCTTTTTCCTCTCTATTAGTAGAAGAGCACTTTGACCAAGCTTGGAAAGCCATTTTCTTTTCGTGTATCACTGCTTTGGCTTCGTCTGTCCATCACCAGGTTTCTTTTGTGTGTTGGCAGGGGCCTTTAGATGTTCCGAGCAGTGATTTGGCTTTCTCCAAGCCAGATTGTTGTAGGGAATCCCACACGTCTTGTGCTCTGCACTCCTCATTACCGACCTCATCGATAATGGAAGAGAGGTAGTTTTTCATGTTGGTAATAAAAGCTTCGCCTTTTCCTTTATCCAGCTTATACCACTTGATTCTCTCAGACACCTTCGTTTGCTGCTTTGACTTCTTTCTCGCATCCATAAAAAATTCAGTCAGGGGGAGACGGTGTTGAGGGGCGATCGCGTCTCCCAGGATCACTTTGCAATCTTTAACTCGTAGCTTCATGAAACTGGATACCCAATGATAGTCTATTTGAGTTTCATTTCCGCCGCTGCTATAAGTGATCAGGTGCCGGCTTTGTTTGACGAACATGGTATTTAGCACTATAAGACCGTACGACTTGCACATGTTTAGGATATCTTCACCTGAAGAGTTCCTGGTGCCGTATCCCAGCCCTCCGTGGTAGCCTTCATAGTCTTCGCTTGTCTTCCCGACATGTCCGTTTAAATCTCCCCCAACAAACAAAAGCTCTTCCTTTGGGATGATTTTGACAAGGTTGTGGAAATCTAGCCAGAATGCATCTTTTTCTTTTTGTACGCATACTACTTGAGGGGCATATGCGCTTACGATGTTCGACACCTCACCATGCATCACCAATTTGAGAGCCATCGAACGGTCACTGGACTTTGAAATGGTTAAGACGTTGCCAAGTAGCTCTGCTGCTAGGATGATGGCGATCCATAGTAAACATCTTGTAGGATTTTGTTTTAACGTCCAAGAAATGTGCCCGATTACCGGTGTTTCGCCATTTCGTCTCTTGTACGCACAGGATATCTACTCGCCTTCTAACCATCATTTCTTCAAGCTCATAGCTGCGACCACTCATTCTTCCAATGTTCCAACTCGCGACTCTTAAGTGTGGCTTACACCGTTGCATTACTTTGCTATCCCCCGGAAATCCTATAGCTCTGGCCCGAGCATTGCTGCTCGTCCCAGGATCACGACCATTAGTAGTGCCTGGCGGGGTAGTGCTTTTCCTTTTAGCGTTCTTTTCCATAATGCTACGGTTTGACCGTTTTCTTTCTTCCCCTCCTTTTTGACACGGGCATGCTCCAGATTTTTATTTTTTTTTTTGTTTGATCTTACTCTTACAACACCGGTGATCTGCAGTCGTGTCAACCCACTGATTTGCATGCACACTTGTGGGCAGTTTAATGGTGGTATATCTGTCCCTAGGCTCACCTTGGTGTTTTCTAAATTGCCTTTTTTTTGTTTGCAGAGATCTGGCCTTAAAGTTCCCATTTTAGTCGTAGAGTTTCTTTAAGAAAGACTGCGCTACCGATAGCTCGATATCCAATCTTATTTTTCAAGCTTTGCCAAATTTCAATGGGTTTGATGTCGGGTGACTATGGAAGCATTTTGAGCTATGAGTGAGTGAAAATATTTGACCCTATAATTGTTTCGACAGGGATTGTTAATAATTCCAGACGTCTCTCCAATCAATATTGATTCCAGATTTTCTTGACAATAAATCTCAAATTTACCTCTGATAATATTTTTTTTCGACCCTACGATTCTTCTTTTCTGAATGGTTTCCTTCTCTGAACTAATGAATAACATCTCTAACTACAATACAAGATTTTCCAACAAGTCTTTCTATAGGCTTTACCTTTGCAGGCTAACTTAAAAATGAACATTCGCTCTTCTTAAGAAGTTTCCGATTTTTTTTATCTCTTTTTTCATCTTCTTTCTTTAATTTTTTCAAAAATATACTCTATCGTCCTGCTTGTTGCTTCGATCACATAATACAACGTTTGAGCTTGTGGAGATAATTTTATGTCTGCTTTCTTTTTGCGAGATTCGGAGAGGACGAAAGAAATAACCCATCGCAGCTGTAAGTGCTCAAATCCAAAGTGAGCCAAATCGGTCAATTCCACTCTGTTCAACTGAAAACCTCTCGGTTCACACTGCGGCGAATTTTGAGTATAAATCTTGTCCTACGAATACACATATGCAAAATTAAATTGACGCAAAAATTGAAGCCTATGGTAGTTTGAAGCATCGAAACCCTCTAATTGAACTCTGCAAAAGTTTGAAGTAAATCTTGAATTTGATCCAAAAATCACCTTCAACGATGGAGTTCACTTCTGGCTTAATGGCTTCAAACAACAACCTACATGTATGTATTTAATCCATGAAGAGACTCCATTGCATTGTGATTAGGCTGTATTTGATTAAATTATCGCCATGTTAGAAGACTATTTTTAATCAGAATTGGATGGGCTTGATCTAATAAATGATGCCACACGGCTGCAATTGATTGATCTAATCAAGGAGAAGTTCGGCAATCTTCAATCAAGAAATGGTCACCTCGCTCAAGGGACTTAATTTATTTATTTATTTTTATGGGAGTACGTTATGTCGTTGGCTTGTACAATAAACTTTCAAAGCGAAGGAAGTTCAGGAAGAATGTTAAACGCGAATTTCCAGCGCTCCGCCCGGAAAAATAGTAGAAAATGGGCTCCAAATAATCGGTCGCTATAATGGCACTCGCTATACTCATATGAGCTAGATCGAGTTCCAAGAAATGTAGATCGAAATTCACCGCTTATTCGTCGATTTCAAGGCCGCATATGCTAGCGTGCATAGAGACGAGCTACGCCTGGTTTTGACATTCGTACCAAACTCGTCAGATTGTGGAGGATGACAATGGAAAACTCTCACTGCTCCATCAAGGTCGCTAACGATCGGTGAGTTCCTGAGTTCGTGACCTTCAATGTCAAAAAAGGTTTGGGTAAGACGACGCTCTGTCATGTGACTTTTTTAACAGCATACCTGAGGAGATCGTATGAAACTCACAAGTCGCATTAGGGGCGCGATCGTCCTAAAGTTCGTTCAATTGCTAGGTTACGTGGATGACATTGACGTGATTTGTTGCATGCAGCGAGTCGCCAATGAGGCGTTTGGTGTCATTAAAACGGAGGTGGCTATAAGAGGCGGTAAATGAGGGCAAAACGAGGTAAATGCTGCCATCAAGTAAGGACGCACAACATTGACGTCCCGGTCAAAGCGTCACAATGGGTAACAAGAGCTTCGCGGTAGTCAAGGACTTCGTCTACCTATACATCGGATCGGCAATAACTAGCGCAAACAACATCAATACCGAGATTAAACGCGGAATAACTCCTGCCAATCGTTGCTTTTTTTTTTTTTGACTTAAGAAGCGTACTCAATCGCTCATCTCTCGAAAAAGCAAACTCTGATCATCCCACTCCTGCTTTATGGTGCAGAAGCATGGACGCTATTGGAAGCGGACAAAAGGTCTTGGTCTTTTCGAGAGAAAAGTTCTGCGTGCGATGTTTGGTTTGCGTTGATGGCGTCTTGAGGAGAAGGTTCAACTAAGAACTGTGGTCAGGCCATCTAGAGTGTATGGACAACACAGCTCCGGCCCGAAGAGTCTTTGAATTCGAGCCGTTGGGACAACGCAACAGAGAACTCGACTCAAATGACGCACATAAGTGGAGAAGTAGCTCAATCAACTTGGTGTGCGTAGCTGGAGGCGGCTGGCATGATATTGTGTCGGTTGGGGACACTTGCTGGTTGAGCGCCATGAAAAAAAAAGAAGAAAAAGATCGAGTTCCATGCTTAAAGTTGACATGTGCACTGCACCTAGAAGAAAGTTCAGCTTGATATTTCAATTATTCTGTCTTTTATTTAAATATGAAACTGTTATCTTCATTTGCTTTCCTTCGTCTCGTATATCAAGGCAACAAATAATGATAACAACTCCGGACAAATTTCATTCACTGAATAATTGCTCATTAAGTGTTTGATAAAGTTTACAAAAAATTGTCGAGTCGTTTTTTACAACGAAAAAAATATAAAATCGTATTCACTGAAGAACATCTGGACACGCTTCTACGGCAGCAAGGTCGGTTGCTTAGCCTAATGTTGGTTGTTAAAGAGGTCGCATGTATTTTGGTATAATCAGCGACAATTTATTTGGCTACAAAATATATCTTAAGATTTTTATTTTCATGTCTAGTCACGCTGGTAAACTGATTTTTAAATGGAGCAAGATCTGCCCTTGCCGCAGAGTAATTCTTGATCTAATCGATAAAGCCACCATTCACTTTACAAATCCCTTCAGCTAACCTCTTGTTTCCCTCCTCTAACCACACTCCGCTTATATACACGTTGAGGCCCAAGGTAGGTTCCATAATGCGACCTTCAACGCAGGTTACGGCATGACGAGTTTGTTTTGAAGCTTGAGTTCAAGGGCTCCGTGTCTATGAAAAAGCTTGAGTTTGAAAACTGACATTCCAAAGTCTGCAATAAAGCTAACAATAGTCAACTCTTGACGTTCCAGAAATGGGTTTGCAGGTAGTCCCTGTAAAATGGCTGATGCCTCCTGAAACTTAAAGCCTGCGCTGCAGTCCTATTTTGAATATCAGATAGTGACTTTAAGATCTCACCCAATTCTAGAAAATAATGATGTCTCCTTCACTGTAAGCCTGACAAGTATAAGGACAGTTGCAACGTTACCACAACCCGGCAAGCAAACAAATAAATTACCTTTTGAACACTCAAGACCTGCTGCCGCTGTCACCTGAAATCTCAATTCAAGTTTCTTCATCGCCACGTCGGCATCGTAACGTCCGGCCAAGAAGTGGATACAAAAGGAAAACGCAAAACGACAAAAAAAGTAGATTAACGATAGCAACATAATGTACGCAAAGCGCACATAAAACGTGAAATCAATGACAAACTGAAGGCCTCTAAAACGATGTGGGCCGGCTTTAGAGGTCGATGTATACTTCAACCCCACACCAACCACAACTAGCTTCCTTTCATGATACTCTCGCATTCATTCAGCGCCACATTCCATTCAGCTTCTTCGTGCAAATATTGAAAACTGACGGAATCAAGCTCGTCGAACGCAATAGTTCCCGAGTTGACCAATTCGCATTCGGACCAATTTGGTCAAACGACATTCGCGTTAATTGCCCAACGGATTGGCCAACAGTTGCTGGCTTTGTTGCAGTCGATTCCAACTGGATTGGTTATAAATTAAATGTTAAAACAGCTCGGCGTGGGCATCTGCCACCACCCACTTGATGGCTTAGAGTCAGGCCACGGCTATTGTGTGCTTGGATAGTTGCTGTCAATCTGGACGTGGGTTGGAATTGTTGCTCGCATTCGTCGTATACACCTCTGTACCTTACGTCGGTCAAGTTGAATGAATGAGCGTCAGTGGCATGATTCGGAGGAGCTACCAAAATTCAAGCGCCCAGTAGGCGTTCATTCAAGTCCAAGTGAGTAAACGACAAGAGAGAAAAGTAGTCTCCATCTTCATTGGACGCTTATGAATGGACGAGTCATTTCCCCCCCGCAAGAGTGAGTCTTGCACAACGCCAGAGTTTCTCCGGTTGTTTGCTTTATATTCGCCGATAAAATGGTTAATTCATTGACTCGGGATCGTGTAATTCGTTGGCTACACTCATTTAAGCCACGGATGGTGACCATCTTTACGTTTCATCCGCGAGTGAAAATGCAGTAGCGAGCAGTCGAGTCCAGATGCTGTTTTGGCGTTGCATTGAACCCACGCATAACCGAACGTGACATTTCAGTTGAGAAATTAATTTGATATCAATGGCAATGGACATGCGGTTGGGAATTAATTAATGAAATTGCGGTTGAGCTGATGTTGGCTGCGGTTGTGGGAGCATATTGGATGGTAGCCAGAAGGCTTTTGTCTGCATTGGACTGGTGGTTGTGGGAAAATCAGTTAATTTGCTGGACACAATTGTTGTCGGCTGTTGGTCGCTCTGATCACTAATCGGGCTTCAGATCTAGCTAGTGTTTTCGCTAATGAGCATGCAACTACTTGGTGCTATTTAGACATTCATTGTTGCTTGACTAAGTATGAATTTGACTTTAATTCAATTAATGGTGTGCTGCACTACCTGCGCTGAATTGGTAATTATACGGTAGGATGCGGGGTGCCGGACTTATCGCCGGGGGGCTATTAATTGCGATTGAAACAACTTGATAATTGGATGACGTAAGGACATGCATCATTGAAGGTCTTGAAAGATTCTTATTACAATGTCCTATAAATTACTATATGCAAGCTTTGATCTGGTAAGAGCCTACCTCGTTCGATCGCTAAGGCTTTGGAGCTTCACTCTCTCGGCTAAGAGAGCGATCTTCCATTCAATAGGAAGGTCTCCCTACTGACTTCGCCAACTTCAAAAATCTTTTCATTGCGCGTCTTTCATTACTTTCCCCCAAAATCTGTCAAATGAACTTGTTATTTTGTAACAATACATACATTCGGATAGTAAATATAGCACCTTTGGCGTAGTTGAGCTGACCCTACCTCTCCTACCACCTACCAAAACCTATCTTTTATCATTTGTTATCAAAATGTAAATGGTCTTCCCTCAAAAACATAGGCAATATTGTAAAAATCACATGTTTAATCTTTTGATATCTTCGCTCTAACGAAAATGAACCTGGTAGCCCAGAAATATTCAGTAAATCGTAGCGTTTTCCACGCCGCCCGACGAGCTCAACCTAGTAGTCCTTCTAAGCCGATAAATTGATACCCTATTACAGTATCTCCTTCCTCGTATCTTGACTTTTTTTCAATTAGGAATTTTCTATCTCGAATGTTGCTTTACGTTATTTATTTTTTATTTGAACATCTCGCCATTACATCCTTTGGACCTTATGAACGATCAATACGATCGACTATGATGAACTTCTGCTTTTCGGTATTTCATACGTTTCTCAGTTTAATGGACATCATGAAATGCCTTAGAATGCATCTTTTTAGATCACCGTAGCTGATTCAAATTTTTATCAAGTTACTGGCGTCCCAAGCTTTATGGGAAGACAATTGGACCTCATTTTCACGACTAATTACTTTAACTTCCCTGTCCTTATCAACCATCGGCAACTAACATTTTTCCCTTGATCTCTCATTCTTTTAAGATTTTTCCACCCCTACAATTTTGACGTCTTACGACTTTCATAAAGTAAAATTCGCCCAATTCAATAGAAATCTCAGCAAATACCCTTTCAATCTTGCTAATAGAACCCCAAATGATGCCAGTTCCATATTCCACGAATAAATATTTAATACTTTTTTTACTTTCCCTTTCTTCGACATAAAATGTTGTCTACCTTCTTATTTTCGTCTACGTAATCGCAGGCATATCATCGATACGCTAACCAAACTTAACAGGTCCTTTTTTCAATTTGTCAACTACAAAAAAAAAATGACGGCTTTTCAACCTCGCTTTGCTTACTTTAACTTCTTGTCAAATTTCTTCCTCGTACTCTAGCCTAGGCCATATTTCTAGAAAAAATGCCATCAAACCTTCCTCTGCCTCTCTCAATAATGTTTGATGACACTTTTGTAAGACTTACCCGCAAAAAGGGTCTGAAGAACGAGGTTAAAAATTACAATCCTACTGCAATATTAATTTGTCGAATTTGTGTCGTTTATCCTCACCTTAAGAGGATGGCAAAGAAAATCAACCGATTTCAATAAGGCACGCATTATGTTGATACTCTTCAAATCGTCTCTTGGCTTTAAACCCACTTAAAAAAAAAAGCCATTACGTGCTCTTCCTTTTCCTTCTTTCTGCCTTTCTTAGCTTTTTCCGGCGTTCCTCAAAGCAGTCATTTAGGGCCCTGTCTTTTCATTTTTATCATTAACCATTTTAAAATGGTCGTTTCACATTCCTACATCTCACCGTATGTCTACGACACCAAGTGTTTCAAGACCATTTTCTCACGGCTCTGGTCTTATTCAATCGGATTTTAACAGTTTTTATAATTGGTGCTCTTAAAACCGCTTGGAGCTTAACTTATCCAAGTGCCTATCAATCATTTTTTCACGGAAACGTCTCTACTTCCTTCACAATCAACCTATTTTCACTGTTTAGATGATCCCTGAGATTTTAAGGCATTTTAAGTCCCTAAGAAGGTCTTTGAAAGCGACAGTTTAGGGAATTCTCCAGCACTTGCGCGACTTTCTTCCTCTACATAACCACTGTTCATCCTTTTCTTGAATACGCAGCTTGTGTGTTGATCTCCTTATCATCATATTCACATTTCCAGAATCGAGAGGATCCAATATCGTTTACATTGAAAGCTCTTCAAGATCTGTCCTAGGAGAATATTTGTCCCTACCCTCCTACTAAGACCGCCTTGAACTAAACAATTTCAATACATTGAAAGGATGAAAAGAGAAATCCGACTTCTTTACCATTGACTGTATGACCTTTTACAACTTTCTCATGTTTAACACTGACCTTCATTATATAAGGTAAGTGTCACCTCTTCAGGCTCCAATATCGTTCGTACGCTGCAAAGGTTTAATTCAAATACTAACAATTCAACTTCTACCTCAATACGCTATTTTATTTATTTATTTATTTATTTATTTATTTCTTGAACAAACATATAGTATTTTAAGACTATTGTCTTTTTACTTAACACTATATTAACAGAGGTAATTTAGCAAGCAATTTAAATCCAGTAAAAACAACTTAAATCTAATACAAAACTAATCCCTATTACCCTACTGCTGTTTAATATAATTACACTTGTATATGTATATAATGTTGTTTACAATTCAGAGACAAAACCAGGAAAGAAAATATACTTTACGATTGTCCATTCAGGTAACGAATAAGGTCTCTCTCAAAGCTACGTCTGCTGTTCAATCTCCTAATATTGGGAGGAAGTGAGTTCCACAGTCTTATGGAATATACAAAAAACTGTTTTTGGGTGGTGTTGTATATAAACTTTGGTAAAATCAGAACCGGGTTTCTGCCAGAATTCGCAAATTGTAACCTTTGAAAAAGGTATTGTGGACTTCCATTTAATTTAAGGTCGAACAAAAATAAAAATATTTTAAAGTTTAAATAATCTCTCAGGTTCATGCTAAACACATTACAGGTAAACTCTGATATATGGTCGTACCGCCTAAGATTATAAACAAACCGTACCATGTTATTAAACGCGATCTCAAGTTTTCGTTTACTTGAAGAGTCCGGGTCACAGAAGACAGGATGCGCGTAGAATAGAATAGGTGTTAAAAGAGATTTTATTAGCATCATTTTTATCTGCACTGGAAGGCATTTTCCTAGCTGATAAAGCATACGTAGTGCGCCATTGACCTTTCCTACCGCATATGTTATGTGGTCATGCCAGGTAAGCGTTTGGTTGAATATAACTCCTAAGTTTTTAACCAATTTGCAGTACTTTAATTCTCCACCATTGATCGCAATTTTAGAAAAATAGGATGTATCAATAGCTTTCCGAGAAATAATAATTGCTTGACTTTTCTTCGAGTTTAATTTGAGCTTATTTCTTTCTGACCACTGGTTGACAAGTACCAAGTCTTCGTTTATTCTTGCGGTTGCATCTTCGACTAAGCCTAAGTAGATTTGCACATCGTCTGCATACATTTGAATATTGCAGTGCTTAAGTACTTGGGGCAGATCGTTGTTGTAAAGGATAAAGAAAAGGGGGCCCAGAATTGATCCCTGTGGGACGCCCGCATTAGTTGCTATGAACTTCGACATAATTCCACCTGCGTAAACAGCTTGAGTTCTGCCATCGAGATAGTTTTTAACTAATTTTAAAGCTGTAACATCAAAATAGAAGTAGTCTTTCAGTTTGTGCAGAAGACGAGAGTGTGGAACAGTGTCGAAGGCCTTCGAGAAGTCTAATAGCACCAGCGATGATATTTGATCTTCGTCCATTTTGATACGTAGGTCTTCAACTAAATTCAGTAATACTGTAGTACAACTGTGGCGTGTTCTGAAACCTGATTGAAAGCCCGTAAGCAAGTTACGATCATTTAGGTGGTTCATGATTTGCCAGCTAATTAGCTTTTCAAAGACTTTGGAAAGGTATGGGAGAATAGAAATAGGTCGATACTCTTTTGTGCAATTTGAGGAATTTTTCAGTAGCGGGACAATTTTTGATCTTTTCCACTCTTTGGGATAGGTGGAGGTGGTTAGAATGGTGTTGAAAATGTGCGTGATAAAAGGCAATATTTGTTGAATAATAATTTTCAGAAATCTAGGATGCATAGAGTCTAGCCCAATCGCATCCGACTTGATTGCGAGAACAGCTTTTAAAACGTCAGACCTATTCACGCTATTGAAGTGAAAACCGTTATTATCCTCGATTTGTACCAAACTGAAAGGTAATTCTTCGTTGTCATTGTCACTATTAACAGTATCAGTTGTAATGGTTGTAATGGAAGCATGAGCAAACATATCATTTAAATTGTCTAAATCGAGTTCAACAGGATCAGAAGGTTTTTGTTTGCTGATACCCATTCTCTTTATATTGTTCCACGTTTTTTTCATTGATAAGTTAGACGTGAACTTCGATGCAAAGAATTTTGTTTTGCATTTCCTGATTTCCAGATTTACGGTATTCCGCAATCTTTTGAATTCTTCATGAAGTATAGGCAATCTGAATCTTTTCCACCTTTTATACGCGATATCCCTTAGCGAAATCAGAGATTGGATTCGGTGATTGAACCATTCACATTTTCGATTGCGAATGACAATTTGTTTCACTGGAACGTGCATATTAAAAAGATTGTTGACTGACTGAGTAAGAAAGTTTACCTGTTCATCGACAGTAGGCATAAAGTATAGACTATGCCAGTCAACAGAGTTGACATCATTTATTAGACCGCCCAGATTAATTGCTTTAAAATCGCGAAACTGTACCATCTTCTCAACTTCCGTTTTGTCGCATGATATATCATATATCAAAAAAATGAGGTCGTGTTTATTCTTAAAACTAGGTCTTCTCAATCGCCCTTGCTGACCCCAACCGTATCTATTAAGTTAGACTTAATCTATAGTATTAGCTTGTATTAAGCCATTTGGAACTTGTGGAACTTGGAAGCTCAGAGCTTCGTTAACAACTCTTTGCCAAGCTTCCCTTTCATGGGTGTGTTCCTTCCATGTTTCACTGTTTTGTTTCATTTCTCCTATGTCCTTATATTGTCCTCCCTTCTAGTGCTTGGCCTTCCTGGTGGTCTTTTTTCTACCGGTTTTCTACTCATTATTCGTTTGACCGTTCGTCCTCTGTAACTTCGTTTTACATGTCCTGCCGATCTTAGTCTTCGCGATTCTATTACACGGATAATGCTTGGGGCTATATAAACTATTGGAGGTATTGTCCCTACCAAAATTGTGGCAACTATCGAGAGATCTTGACTTGGGCATCTAGACAACTACTGGTTCTTTCTACAGCCAAACAAATATTTTCGAATCGTAGCCATTTTTAAAGAGAATTAGGAAGGTTTTTAATTAAAATTGCTAAGGGGATAAAAGCGAAAGTCTAAATGGGTTAGTAAATGTGGCTAGCTGGTTGTAACTCTGTCAAGATACAATAAGCGCTGAAGCGCCGTTTTTATGCCTTACGTCGTTTGAGTTGAATCGAGGAGGAATGTTACATGGAATATGGATATTTAGATCTAGCCTGTAGTGTAGTGAAAGTTAGTTACGAGTATATTGGTCAGACGGAGGCTAGAGACCTTGGCAATGAATGGAACGGCTTTTGTTTAAAAGGTTTTGTGATTTATGCTTAGTCAATTGTATCCACCTATTGTTTGCTTGTCTGCTGTTAATAAATGCTGAAAGGTGTTAGATGTGAAGTGGATCCGCACAAAATTCCCAATTTTAGTGTGTTCATTAGCAGTGATCCGAGTTTGATTAGCCACCCTTCTTAGGGTACCCCAGGAGAGAGTGGTCATTATCCTGCTGCAAGTCCATTTAATTCCCCGCATACATTGCTTCACCATTCTGTAGGAGGTTATTGCTAAGGATAGGGTTTCGATAGCAGCTTGGTCACCGCTCCTGATAGCCTTGTTATGGGGCAGGCCCATATTGAAGTTTTACACGATAGGGTACTATAACCATTTGTTTAACCTTTTATCTATTGAAACCAACCAATAAGAACTTCATGACTGTAGAATTCAAGCTGAGAAGGCTTATTCTCCTTAAGTTTCTGAGTAAATCAAATCTAAGAAGTTCTACGCTTTTTTAAGAGGAAGACGACAATATCTTGGCTAAATTGAATGTACATAGAACACTTTGAATTTCTCATGGATTCTTAGGATGAGGTCTTAAGAAGTCAAAACAACCTATTTGGTTTGGTTACATTTCTTGTACCAGAAGTACAGGTATAATTGCCGCCAGCTGTAAATCGCCCATTCTGACAATCAATATATGAAAATCCTACCCTGGGAAAGCTGTTGAGTGGCCATGTGACATTCTAGTGTAAGTCTATTAATATGTAGTCGGAAAAGAAAAAAAAATCTTTTTACAGGAAATTATAAAACTCTACAACGCGACCCCACCAAATTTGAGATATCAGTTAAGATCAGAGCAAGGTCAAAGAAGCAAGTAGCATCCTGGACAAAAAACGAGAACATATCAAAGAAGGCACCTTATCCATAGACGTACATATATATTCATATTACTGTGGAAAGAAGACGTTAGACTGCAAATTGGTGTCTGATGATGGGTATCTGATCGAGAGCATCGGATATGGAAACATGTGGCAGAAAGTTAGTATTATACAATAGTTGTCTTCGGACACAATTTTCGTCAAGCTGTAATTACATCCCCTAATGTTATAAGCGACTCACATTAATTTAAAAATAATGTTAGAGAGATGCTTCCTTTTTGTCATAGCCAATCTGTGGTTGAAGCTCATATGTAATGTCGAAAGATATCAATGACAAGACCAACAATCAGGATTTAAAGTTTTTTTTTTATTTGACTCAAGGAAAACCCCGAGCTTATAAGGATACATGATTACGAAATATTTTTTTTATCAGGCAACGAAAACACAAATTTTTCTTTAACTGTCCTCAAACAAGGTGTAACAGCTTGCCGGAAACCAAGCTACAATTCCATTACTTCTACTTTGAATTTTGCAAACTTTTACCTGGATCTCAAAAACCATAGTAGCTAGGGTTTTAAAATTGGCCGCTATGAGATCAGAATCATGTACTCTATAACAAAGCCAAATTTCAGACTCATAGCTACTCGGCAAGTTTGGTTTGATATATGTATGCGTACGGATAGACGGACGGACGGACAGGAAAGCCTTTACACAAGTTTTCGCTGCCCCAGCTTTGCAAGGTAGAAGACTAAAAGGCAACTAACATCCTTGGGAAGTTAGTTGCCTTTTAGTTGCCTCAAAGGCAGATTATAAGTGGCAGGGACTGGTAAGGGCTTTTTTTCCAGGCTTAAAGCTGAAAAACATTTTGGAGGGTTGAACATAAGCTGTGTCCTTTTCTTTAAGATTTCTTCATCTAACTTACGTTTGCAAATGTGTACAAAAAGTAACGTGAACTGTATAATTTCGGGGGTTATAGCCGGACTCCATTGTTATGTAGGTTAACATATCTGAAATATGCCGGTAAATATGCATCTAACCCATGCTGGATAAGTCGGTTATTTAGTCCGCTGTTTAAGTTATCAAAAGTGTTACATATGGTTTAATCTTTTCGGCGATTTTTCGAATTAACATTATTTAGCATAACATCAAGCTTCTAGCTCGATGTATGCGTATGTAAGTTCGTTTCGCATGGAGGGAAATTAAGACATTAATTCTGGGGGTGTTTTGGTCAACTTGTAACTGTGTTATTCTTTTTTCTTATATCATGCGCGCACTCAAGGTCTAATAACCTTATGATGTCAGCGACACAGTGCAGCCAGAAGGTAAAAGTGAAGAGGGATAGAGGAGATGCCCATGGACATTGGTCTTAAATGTTTCCACGTTGTACTGAATGGGGGAAGACCGAATCCGGCAGGGAATTCCAGATTCGAATGGTTCGGTTTAAGAAGGATTCTCTATATTACGAGGTCCGAAAATGAGCTTTAGAGTATATTGGAAAGCATTGCTAGAGAGACGTGTGTTGCGGGTGATATGTTGAAGGGGCGGAATGCAACTGGCTTTTTCATCAAAGCATTTTTAGTGGAAGTAACAATAAAACAGGGAAATTTATGGAACATTCCTGCGATGTTCCAGTGAATCTAATGTTTTGGTAATGCTGGAGTTACCTATCAGTAGGATTAATGAGGTCTTGGATGCACCGGAACAGACATGAGCGTTAAACTCTAATTTAGGACGAATGAACGCCTTATAGATTGTAGCCAGATCTAACACACATATCCAGTATGGAATGCTTTTCTTTTTTTTTATATAAAAGTTTAAAAGTGTGCGCTCTCATGGTGTTTGTCAAACAACCTGGACGGGGTGCAGATGGTTTGTGTCGAAGATGTTCGTTCATCTACTCTCCGGGGTGGTTGTCCTAAATAGGATTTCAGAGATTCGACTGAATTTGCATTGGTCGTAGTTCACAGCACCTCTTTTGTACTGTGCACACACAGAGTATGCATTTTGAAAGTGATCTTATGCTGCGCGTGTTATGCCTTTGTCAGCACTTTTGACTTGACCCACATACCTTCGGCCCAACAGTCGGTGAAGATTACCATTGCACCACGAGCACCCCCCGGTTTCGGTTTCTGAGATGCAAGTGCCATTCATAGATAATGGCTGCGGGTTAGTGATAAGCTTTAACGAAAGCAGACAGCAGTTCTGGAGGCATTAAATTCCACCCCATTCTTTTTACTCCATGCAATGATGCTGCCAATATCGGAATTTAATGAGCTTAAGATACGCTGCCGCTAAGTTTTCACAGCGAAGGAGTGGATTGGATTATAAGTGACAGACAGGAGATCATTTATAAAAATGAGGAACAGTGTCGGAGACAAGACGGAGCCCAGGGGGACACCAAACATTTCAGAAATAGATGTCAAACTTGAGTTCGTCCAAAACAACTTAAATTGAACGATTCGAAAGGTAGTTTCTAATCCATCGAAGAAGAGAGTCATCCGAAAGTCACCGAAAGCACACATTTTCGACAAAAGGGTTTCTTGCCAAACCCTGTCAAAATGTCCAATGCAACTATTTTCTTTCACTCGCTTGGTGAAGCGAGCGATTCCATTTTTCAGTAAGATATGCCATCAAATCACTAGTGGATCTCTTGCTACGGAAACTATACTGTCGGTCATTGAGACCATTGTGTATGTCGAGGTCTTTGAGAACCCTTCCGACTGTACAAGTGCGGAAGTGAATTTGTCTCATGGTGGAAGTGACGCACTCTAGTACAGGGGGAGACATAAGTTGGGAGCTGTGAACTGGCCGCGAAGCGGGTAGCTGGAATGTCATTGTGGATGAGCGTTGGTATAGACGACGCAGTTCAGCTTTTTTATGTTTTTTATAAACAACCAGAAACTTGTGCTACCTTTGGCACATTGAAGGTTTTTACGCTTTAATTTTGGGTCGGATTGGAATTTAACCCGTCGAATCTGGGTGTTGTAATCACTTCTGGCTCGTATGTACTGTTTTCGGTTTTTCTCAGAACTCTGCCTTATAGGCCCAAAAGTGTAGCTCCCTCAGCCTAATAGCATCTTTGCAGCTCAAGTCAAATCACGTTTTATCCTTTGGCCTGGTGCTTTGCTTTATGGATCCTTTTTTCCTTATGGTAACATGGTCCTGTTCCTTTTTAGTCTTTCGTAAAACATTAATCGGTAACGTATGATATAGGTACGTGTAGTCTTTGGAATCTTTAACTTGCTTTCCGATGACAGCTAAACGAAACAGAAAGGTTTTTGCCCGCCTGTTATGGTATTTGGTTTGGCTCGATGTTAATTAATTTGGTATTAATCTGCTTAGAGATCGGCCATTAACTAATGAACCTGTTTAAAAATATTTGTCCTCTCCATTACCTTGACAAGGATATAAGTTTGGCTTCATCTTATTTTTCATTAAAGTCTACTTCTTGTTGATTAAAGGTTGTTGTTGCTACTTTAATTCCGCTTCGGTTGTCTATTATTACTGGTTTTGTTGATGGTTTTGATGGTGTTCCTATTATTAGGATAGTTTTCTATCTGCTTACTGAGGTTGCTGTTGTTTGTGTTTTTTTTCTATATAACTGCTGTGGCTTACTGATTGTGATTCGATGCCTGTCTCGGGCTTTCTTTGCTTTTTGTGTAGTTAGTCGTCATATTCTTGATCATCCGACTCTATGTTAACCGAAGTAGTGTTCGTTTTTGGAAGTGATTTAAACTGCTCTCGATGCTACTGCTGAATAAGCCGCGAGAGTCTCCATATTTTTATTCGACAAGGCCAAAAGTACGCGGTTGGAGAAAGTTTTGTCTTTTATCCCCTAAACTGTAACTTTAAGGCCCACATAGTCCACGTTTTATACAATACTATATGATTTTAGAGAGTTAAGTTGACTGAGTTTCTACATCCTAGAATCCCCACTGTGCAATAATCACCTATAATTCTATCTAATTGAAATTTAACGATTCTCATTTGAGAATCGTCGTTGTTCTACTCTAAAGTTACACCTTCTTTGGGTGGGTTTTAATTGAATGAAAAAAAAAACAAACCCAACGTGACCCACTTCTTCCTCCCTACTGAATCACTCGACAATTTGTTTTCATTTGAAAACTCTTTACATCTAACGTGGATCAATAACACCAGATGGTGTACTGGCCGTACCCATGCGCATAGCTATGATGTGATAGATGTGCCCGTATCGCCCATCCTCATCACGGCCTATTAAATGACATAAACTAATTATTTGTCATCAAATTCAGGCAGCGAAACCGATAGAATTGGTTTCAACGCAAAATTGGTTACTCAATGACGATCGCCATCGATGTTCCTCGTTCCCGATAGCTTGCTTATCCAACCATAAAGCTAACAAATACATAAGCACAATAAATAAAGCTCGACTCCTCCGCATTGAAGATTCCTTATTTGTGGACCAGCTTAATTTACTATCCCCAATATCCCCAATAAAAAAAAAATAATCAATTTGGAAACTTATTTGGTGCGACTTAGTGGCGGAGGTGACGCGGCCATTGTCTGTTCCGCCAGGCACACGGTCCCACACGAATACAATGTGAAATAAATAATTTGGAAAACAAGTTAAAGTGCGATATGGATTTGATCCCACGACTCAATGACCAAATATGCATTAAGACGAGCTATTACAAGACCTTAGATGGGCAAAGGCGAACGACTAATGGTCGTGGCTGGGGTTGTGGTCGTAGTCGTCGTGGCCGTGGCTGTACTGGGACAGCGCCTTACATCTGATCACGGTTGGATTGTTAATGGCGAATGGATATATTTTGTTGTATTTTGATCTAAATGACATCATTCGATGGAGCCTGGCTTAAAATATGGATGTAGGCAAGTGCTAAATGGGATGTAAGAGTCATCTAGTGAGGAGACAAACAATGGATTCGATTTATGGACGGATTTCAATTCAGTGATGCTGATCTTATCCTTGTGTCTGTTTTTTGTCGACGAATGAGAGTATTGCGCACTTAGCATGTTCATTCCTAGAAATAGTATCACAATTCGGATGAAATGCTGCTGTGGTAGATCTGTGATCAATGAAAAGGGATTTATTACTGAAGGAAGGAATTGGTTTCGAACCAGGCCAGTAAAGGATATGCAAGATCCTGGGAGCAGCAAGCCAAACTGGATAAAGCACACATCATCATAGCAACCCTTAAGATCTGTAAGCAAGCGAACCATATCCTTAGATGGACATTTGTTGCAATGCTGGGATCAATGATCACCTTGAGAGCAAGTGCTTGGGCCAAAAAGAACTCGGACCGTTTGACAAGGGCCAAAGACTTAAATGTGTGAATATATCAGGGGAAATAAGAGCATTATCGAGTTTTCTCACCAGGGCACAACAAGCTTAAAGGTCATATGATGAAAACGTCGACAGATAAACATCATTTATGAACGTTTTGATGTTCTACCTTGATTCGGAGAACTCTGCGGCTGAGGCTGAGAAATCATCTGTGATGATGCTTCTAATATTGAGGGAACGTGTAGCATGACAAGGGGATGTTCGGGACCGGTGAAAAAGCTTATAGACCCAATTAGAGCCAATATTGAATCAAGATCCGTGTCAAACGTAATAAAAGTTTGCAGATTCATTGTTTGGAACTGAAAAAGCCATTTCACATCAGCAAGCAAGACAATTTAGCGGCATAAGAGTTGAGGCTGAGAGAAGTAGGAAGACGTTAATTTCATAAGTGAACTGCTCATGTAAGATGCTCTTGCTTCCACTAGTAAGAAAGGAAGGGTTTTCACTGGTCGAAGACCATACTGCGTATTTGGTGGACTAGGTACATATAATATGAAATATTATGAAATATTGCAACCCGTCGAACACAACCAAGAATTTAAACTGAACATTGAAGGCAACACGGCCTTAATACGAGCAAAGACAAGACAAAATGATTTTGAAGCATGATAACGCTCGGCTACCTCAGGTCGTTATAATCTACCCAGCATAGCCTTAAAATGGAATATCCTACCCCTGGAATTATGTCAACTAAAAAAGTGGAACCACTACAATGACATCTAAATAGGAAGCTAAAAAAAGTCAGGTAAGGTTGCCATCAACTCGATATGCCAAGGATGCTCTACAAGCTTCCTGAAATGTCCAAAATTTGAAAAGACTGACATGGGAAAAAAGAGTAACAGCAAAGTATGATATAGCTCCCGCCGCCACATTTCGTTTGAGTTACCCATAATTTATTTTTTGGTAATACAGCGACCAAAGGTGGCAACCAAGGCATCAGCATAAGTTTAAATGTCGGATAAAGTGGATCTTGCGATCGATCTTGTTCCTTATTTATAGGTACGCCGGAGAACTTTAGTTTACTGTAGTAAGCCTGGCAGTTCTGGTAGGGAGGGCTTAAAGTACTTGATAGTAAATGTGATAAGAAGGAACTCTGCCTTCTAACTTAATGCAACGCTTGTATTCCGATGTCCTGGAAATATAGAATTGGGCTTTGCCCAATGGATTTGCTTAAAGGAACCAATATCACACAATGGAGCCCAGGTATGCCTTTTCTATAAGATCAATGAAGCATAATGACCCAAGACCCACCTGATAGACAATTTTGAACTTGATTAAAACACAAAATAATTGAAATATCGGACTAAAATTTATTCCAAGTCTAATGCGCATCTTCTTGCCTCGATTGATTTTGTGGAGTCAAATTCCCAACACTCTTCTACGTGTATCGGCCGGAATTTCGGAATTTTCTGAACTCCTTTAACCTTGTTGGTTTTTCGGCATAAATTTAGCGACTTAAAAAAAGAAATTCAATTTCAAATAGTGTCAAATAGCATAGCGAGGTGGCCATTTACATGATTATCGAGATTACATGATTACCGAACTTCCCTCCAATAGATTAACTGGTTAACCAGCTGTGGGGTATGTCGCATCAACGATGGGACTACATATAACTGATGTCAATTTCATTCAATTCAGGTTAAAAACAGTAATAATAAAAATAAAACCAACAAGGCACAATAATAAACTCCATTGACCGTGACATGTCGATCATTTTCAGCGATGAAATGCCAAATCCCCATTTTTGGCATGAAATCCACACCGCTTTTCTAAATGTGCTTCTTGACAAAGCTATTAAGCTAAAAATGAGCTTAATGGTTCAAGATAATTTTTCGATAAAATTCGGGATTTTCTTCAAACTATTTCAGAGCTCTATCGGAAAGGTTTCGACGCTTCAAATTATCAGAGACTTTAATTTACGATTTAATTTGATCTCGTAAGGTTGTAGGCCAAAATATTTACGCAAAACCCACCTGGTTGGCATATTTTGAACTGAAAGAGAGGCTGCGGCATTGTCGGTACTTTGATCGTCTCACAACACAACATGCTAACTCGAATTTTTACACTATCAGGCCTTCGATATTAGAAACGACTTGCAACTGGGAACGGATAAAAAGTATTGGAGACCAACAAATTCGCTGTGGATGGCCTCCTTAACTAAAGTGTCGAGTATTGGTGGCTATTGAGTGAAAACGATTCCCAGAACAGCTAAGGGGTCTTTTGTAGCGAGATGGCGAAGCTCAGTCCCTATATGCGCAATAAAGAGGATGATCATTGAGTGCTAGCTATCTCGATTATTTTTAAGATTTAAATGAAGCACCAACCCTAAAGTTTTAAAATAAGAAATATATAAATAATATATAATATAAAATAGAATATATAAAAATAGAATACATACGAGGGTGGTCGGATAAGTACTTAGCCTACAAAAGAAAAACAAAAAATTTGGAGAAATGGCGATTTATTTTTCAATATAGTTTCCTTTTAGCTCGATACACTTGACCCAGCGATGCTCCAACTTCTTTAAGCCGTCTGAAAAATATGTTTTGTCGAGTAGGCCTCCGTGGCGGCGATGACCTCCTCATTCGACTGAAATTTCTGCCCGGCGAGTGACTTTTTCAAGTTTGGAAACAAAAAGAAGTCGCACGGGGCCAAATCTCGAGAATACGGTGGATGGGGCAGCAGTTCGTAGCCCAATTCGACCAATTTGAACGTGGCGAGGGCGGAGGTGTGAGCTGGTGCGTTATCATGGTGGAAGAGCACTTTTTTCTTTGCCAAGTGGGGCCGTTTTTTCTTCAATTCGGCGTCGGCCCAATAATTTGCCATAGTAAAGTTCTGTGATCGTTTTGCCCTTCTTCAGGTAGTCGATGTGGATCACACCTTGTGAATCCCAGAAAACGGTGGCCATCACCTTTCCGGCCGATGGGACAGTCTTTGCCTTCTTCGGAGCACGTTCGCCGGGTGAAGTTCACTGTTTCGACTGTTCCTTGGTCTCTGGTGTGTACCAGTGGATCCATGTTTCGTCGACTGTCACGAAACGACGCAGAAACTCCTTCGGATTGCGCTTAAACAGCGTCAAACACTGCTCTGAAGTGGTCTCACGGTTGTGCTTGTTGTCCGGAGTGAGCAAACGCGGAACCCACCGCGCCGACAGCTTTCTCATGCCCAAAATTTCATGCAGGATATGACCCGCGCGGTCTTTTGAAATACCTACTGTCTTAGTTATCTCGCGCGCCTTCATTCGGCGGTCTGCCAATACGAGATCGTGGATTTTTGTCACGTTATTCTCCGTGGTAGCCGTTTTCGGGGCACCTGGACGTGGCTCATCCAAAACCGACGTGCGACCACGTTGAAACTCGTTAAACCAATTTTTGATGGTCGCCATCGAAGGAGAAGGGTCACCGTACACAGCATCCAAACACTCTTTGATTTCGCTGCGCAATTTCCCTTCCAAAAACAAGAGTCGAATCACCGACCGATATTGCTCTTTTTCCATTTTTCTAAAATCCGCTTCCACACGCGGTCAAAACAAAACTACGAGTCCGATCCGGCTGAAATTTCGACAGTAGCCGTCTACTATCGTCTACACGATAGTAAATTGCTCTTACGATACTGGCGCCATTTGGCGGTGAGGCTAAGTACTTATCGGGCCATCCTCGTAAGTTTAGGCCGTAGAGCATTAATAATTAGGAAAAAAGAAGAAGTTAAGTACCCACACAGGGCCAGTAAGTCTCACTAAGTATTAAGATTTAAATATTTTTTTCTGGAAAATAAGGCAATATCAATAAATAAATAATAAAAATGAATTAGCACTAAAGCTTATCCAGTATAGCATCTAAAATTGATGTAAGAGCAATTAAAGTTGCGACGCCTGACTTAGAAGTTCGGTTGCAATTTCTAGTAAGAGCAACATTCTTAGCTCATTCGGAAATCGTTATGTCCATTTTGAAAAACTGTGTACAAAGTAAGGGTACTCTGGGTAAATAGATATCTGAATGCAGAGCTTTATCAGGGCACATTGAAATTACCTATAATTTCTTGTCTAAGTAAAACTTTGTAACAGATTTCGAGCAACAACCATTAAAAAAATATAATATCCATCTGGTTGTCTAGATCTATTATAGAATACTATATTATAAAGAATTCAAAGGGTGGTTGTTACTCTACCTACTATTACGCGCTGATATTTTTGAGAACAAATTTATACATTTTATTTGTAAAATCTCCATTCACAAGTTATAAAAGACTTCAATTGAAATGACCGCCATTTGTCTAAAAGCTGACCTGAGACGTACTGACAAATCATCGACCGAATCTCATTCATCGGAAATTTGTGGATAGCGCGGACAAGGGCTCGCGTGAAAAATCTTAACATTTCAGTGATGAGTAAAGGAGGTCATTCCCTCTAGAACAGGCCACAAATTGTAACATAACGGTTTTAGGTCCGGATCGCCAGTTGGCCAATCATCTACTGATAAGAAATCGGGTACATTTTCTTGTAGTGCTTTTGTGCTTTTCGCCTTATAGGCTGGAGTAAATTCTTGTTGAAATATCCGGGCTTGTTTGCTAATATTGCACGCTTTAGAGACTTACCGCTAGATTTTGGTAAACTCTCACCAAAGTTTTGAATTTATTTCACAAAATAAGGGTTTTTTATCGTAGCTCACCCCATAGATACAATTACATTTACAGGATGGTGACCCCTTTCAACCATTGGTTAAAAGCGTACTGTCTTAAGAGAGCTCTTGATTTTATATTTACGTTTTCGCTTCAATGTGACTGTTAGCAAGTGTTCAATTAGTCTTTTGTAGGCATTAAGTTCCAAGTCTTCTTTGATGACGCAAGAGATGGATTTTTTCGAAATGTTTATTTCCCGCGACAAGATTTTGTGCTTTCTCTGTGGTTTGCTTTTGATTCAAGCCTGCACGGCCTAAATTGGCTCTCGGAGTCGTCTCAGCGAGCGGGCGGCCTTTGACGGTCATGTACTTTACCAGTTTCTTCGAATAGTGAGTGATTTCAAGCGGTCGCAAGGTCCAAAAGATATCACCTTTTGCCATACTACACTTGTATAAGCCGATCACAACGACATGATTTGCGTTATCACTGCATTTCATGATTGTAAACGATTAAAAACAAAAATAGTTTCCATGACGAAGAAGTATAAAATAACGGGTAATATGAAAAAAAGTGCAGCTAGTACTTTAAACGTATCAATAGTTACGACTATACTAGCTATGTTACGCTTTAGGGGCTTTTATTTGCTCCGTTCTCAAAGCACCTTAAGTTTTGACATCTACGTTTCAAGAACTCAAATTTATCGTTTTTAGAAGGAGGTCTGTGTGTGGGTATGTTTAAGAGTTTTTTTTTTTGACTCGAATATCTGGGGAATAATTGACACCATTACTGCAAGATAAATGGGTATATCAGTCGCATCCATGAACCTAGCTTTTCAGTTTGAAATAGCACACGGGCTATGCTGATTAATTTTACCTCTGCGACAACGAGGGACAACTTGAACAACTTGATGAGTCTAGCATGTACACAATCTAATTAAATGATATTAGGAGTGAGAGTGGAAGGACTGCGTGTTATCCTATGTTGCTAGGCCGGATAAAACCTTGCCTTGGAGCCAATTTGTTTTTATAATGTCAGATTATAAGCTAATGGGCCATAGAGATGAGAAAACGTTGGTATAGCTGGCAAAGGAGTGATAAGTGTTGCTACCAAAAATGGCACTTCGTTTTCCAGCGCTCGTAATACGCGGAGAACTTATATTTTGAAAACAAAAAAGAAGACTCTTAAAAGCATTCGTAGGTTGTCCTATTCCCTGACACCTCTTCAACCAGCAAAATGGCTGGAAAAATAGATAAAAAGGATAAAATAGAGAATTGAATAATTTCGGTGGTTGGTTGGCTAGTCTGATTCATTGATCTTCAAAGTTTGAAATATGTTTGAGACAGGCTGTGAAAAATGTCAAATCCTTTTTTTTAGTCTACTCCCAACTGTCAAAAAGGCTAAATTATGAGTAAATTTTCATAAATTTTATGACAAGAAATCTAAGCAGTAGAGGCGTCGACCATAATCTTCAAGAGTACTAGATAGAAAGTGGGTAGATTGGGTACACTAGTTACACCTGAAAACTAATTTTTGTACTTTTGCTTAGAGTTGTTTATCACTGCCCGTAAACATCCTTGAAAATAACCGTTTAAGCTACCACACATGGAAGGCAAGCTTAACAAAGCAAAAGTCAAAACTCAGTTAGTTTCATAGAAGGAGCCGCCAACCCTATCCCATCAAAGACCAGCATCTCAAATAGTAAAGCCGCCAAGTAAATATCTATCTCGGCATTGCAACAACCCCGCAGAATTGTTTTTAGAATCACTGTGGGCCGTACCGAAGTGTTAATGTAATAAATGAAAACTAAAATAAATCTCAAAATAATAGCAAAATATTTAGAATACGTTCGTATGCACACGCTCGTAGGTACTTGGTAACCTGTTCTACTCGTTATCAAGGCGTACATTTGACGCTCTAAAGCCTGCCCACATAGAATGCGGCACTCGACACTCATGACACATGCGAGTACATAATGTTATTGTACTTTTCCAGTCAGTTGTCCGTGCGTGCCTATAGTAATGTATGTATCTGGAGTAGAATGAATACATTTGTCTGAAACTATTTTTATCATCTTGTCTGACGATGAACTCTGCTACCAACTTTTTTAGAATCTATTCCATGCATCGACTAGATGGAACAAGACAGCATCCTCAAAACTATTATATTGTATCCATGCTCGCGCTATGATTGTATTGTATTGTGTTTCACGCGCTGCGTGCCCTAGTTTTATTTTCGAATGCATTCGGATTTGGAAATCGAAAAAAGTGTAAACATTTTCGCCTTGGTTTTCCGTGTAGGTGCTTGTGTTACACCAAAAATAGTATGTAAACTGGAAACCGATGGTGCGGGCTAGCTTCTGGCTGAAACATAGGTTTCGGAGTAGCATGGAGCGGATGTATCTGCCTCTCATGGGCGTATACAAATATAAAATCTGTGTTTGAATCGTTGTTCACTTTGGATTTGCGGATATACTCGGGCACAATAGCTTTCGATTTTTGGAGTTTTATTTATTTTATTTTTTTTGATTAATCACACCCGTGGGCATGTTCAAGAGGCAATGTCGGTGTTACGCATTACGCGCGGGATGACATGGATTAGTTACTGAGGTATTTTAATTCTGACAGCTTTGCTTCGGTAAATTAAATAATCGAATTCATCAGTCATCAGGAAAAAAAAAATGTTTTACAGACAACTGCTCATGTTGTGCGTTTCTTAGAAAAGTTCAGTGCGCATTCCAAATGCTAGGTCAACCAGTATTGGGTAAGACGATGAATTAGTATTATAAGAGGAACAAAGATTTAACTGATTCGGACTCTTTGCTATCTTTCAGGCTTACTATCAAGTTGGCTTCGGATAAGGATTATCACTTTTGGTTTCGGACCAGGACCTTCGGACCTTACGACGATCCTAATGGACCAAAGGTGATGGGCTAGACCAGGTCAAAGGAGGTTGGAAAACTATGACATATACTACAGGGGATTTTACAAAGCGAGGAGGCTGCGCCTTTCTGGATGCGGCTTAGGTTTCTATAGAAAAACAAGGATGTTACCAAAAACGAATTCTACGATCCCCTAAAATAGTTTCCCATGACATCGAAATCGTAATTTCAACGCAATATAGTGGTCTTTGGTCAACGACAACCTGCATAACATGAAACCCTTTAGTTGCCAGTACTGGATATCCAAAAAGGGACATGGCTGTCGGCGTATCAATCAACCGTCCACCAGATTGATCACATTGCGATCAAAAGGAGATTGTCTCCCAGTATACCAGCAGATAGACCATCCTTCTAGATGTTTGGACATTCTAGAAGCTAACATCGACTTTAGGCACTATCTTGAGCCAAGATATGACTCAGCTTTTCAGTGAAAGGGCGATGACAATCCAAATTCCGCTATGAGGCAGAATTTTTTATAGCGAGGATAAGCGAAAATACCGCCCTCCGACTTAGACGAAGTTAAATTCATAATATTTAAGCTGTTGTTTCACAGAGCTGCTTGTGGAGACAGACCCTCTGACTGGAATTTCGAAACAATTGGAGGTGACCGGGATAAAAGCATGCACTAGTTATTTGTGAGATATGGTCAGATTATGCAGGTGAATGGAGGAAACCTAACAGAGACCTTCGATGTAAAGAAAAGTCTTACGACATGTCGATATGGCAAAACTGAGTGTAAGCTGCCTTTAAAAGGGACCAACACCATCGATACCTTGGTCGAAAAGTAAGCATTGTTAGGCTTCGTCCACTTCGGCCTTGAATTAAAAAGCAGGAACGATACCAACCCGGAGATCTGAAGGAAAATATGAGGCCTTTTAAGACTTCTAACATCACTAACCGGGATATTAAGATCTACGGATCCTGGATGTACGAGGTCTTGCATTCTAATTCGAACCTCTAGGCTGTTAAACAGCTAGCAAATGAGGTGAAGGGGTCAATGAGAACATTGAGTTTCGCGCAGACTGATACGACTATAGTCCGAGATTAAGGATCGACTCTTGTTTTGCTGCAGGTCATTATCCAAATCTTGGCCTAAAAAGATGAAATGTTTACGGATGAAATGCACTTCTCATTCAATCAATATTTTGAAAGTTTGAAATTAGGAAACGTGAAAGAGACGCTCGAGGCTAAGTCTGGTGAATGCGACTATAGAGGTAGTACTACAAGGTTAAATTGCAATTTGAGAATTTTGGCTTTTCGTCTTTCACTTTTTTTTTATGCGGAAATATCTGGACAGATTCAAAATGTATTCAAAATGTCAAAACTTATTACAAAAATAGTGATGTTGCAGTAGGTACGTTTCGCGCATTACGAGCAAATTATGGTCGAGTTAATCATCTATCTGAGCATACTATATGGACAGAGACAGAAGAGAAGTCTTAAGTCTCATCCATCATAGAAATGCACGCTCTGCAGAACTTATGGCTATCGTTAGTGAAAGTATTGAAAAAGATTGAAATATATGTATATTCGGCGAGCACAGCATTGGGGCATAGGTTAACCAATTTTTTTTGTCCTCAAATCGAAGATATGGAAGTGGGTGGATTTTGGTTTCTACGAGAGGGTGCCGCACTTCATACAACACGATCAGTTTAGGGTGAATTCGCGTTTAGATGATATCAACTAACCACGTTAGATTTGTTTGCATAGAAGATAGATGTATTGTATAGAAGATCATAGAGAAGATCGTGCTTATAAAGGGTGGGTCATCTAGTGTTTTTTTTTTTTAAATCATAGGTTATTTTGACACTTACAGTTGTTTCTCGCTCCAAATCTTAACAGAAAGTCAGTATCACACCCCCGCGAAACGAAATGAGTCGCTTTACACTTGAACATCGTTGGGATATATTAAAAACTTACTTCCAAAGTGAGTTTTGTGTAGCCCAAACAGTGGGTTTTTTAAAAGAAGTTTTGACCGAAATGAAGCACCCACCGCGACTTCTGTACGCAAGTTTGTGAAAAGGTTCGTAAGACTGGTATGCAAGTGGACAACACTCATGGTCCCCGTCGTCGTACGGAGCCGTCGTAAGGATGAGAATGTGGTTGCTGGGGCCGAGAGGCAGAGTCTCAATTCTCGAACATCAACTCGCTATCGATCTCAACAGCTCAACATTCGACACACTAGCCTGAGGAGAATTTTGCACAAGGTTCTCGGATTTTTCGCTTACAAGGTCCAATTGACTCAGCAATTGAAGCGCGCGAGACCACCCGCTACGTTATCGCTTCCCAGTTTGGGCCTTAGAGTAGCTTAAATTGGGCAACGATTTTGGGCGATTTTCATCTCGGCGGCTACGTTAGCAAAAACAATTGCCGCATCTGGGACTCGGAAAACCCGCACGTTATTGTCGAGAAGCCAATGCATCCACAGAGAATGATAGTTTAGTGCGCATTGTGGAGTGGTGGCATCATTGGAGTCATGTTAACCGACTCTATTTTTTTTACTGAAATTGAAGACATGGATTTGGACGACCTCTGGTTCATGCAAGATGGTGCGCCATGCCACACAGTCCATGGCACAATCGATATTTTGCGCACCAAATTCCCAAATCGTGTTATCAGCCGTCTTGGCAATGTCTACTGGCCATCTTGGAGCTATGATTTGACCCCTTTGGACTTTTTTTGTGGGGAACCATGAAAGACCGATGTTATGCCAAGAATCCGGAAACGATTCAAGCACTTAAGGCGATTATCATCCAAGCAATCCGTGAGCTACAGCCCGAAACCATCAACAAGGTTTTGCAAAATTGGGGTCACAGAATACACTATTGCGAAGCCAGCCGAGGCAGCCACTTGAACGACGTTGCATTTCATAATTAATGGGAATTTTTGTTCTTACTAATAAAGCCAGAATAAATGGAAAAATTTTATTCATTTTATTGCATTTTTAAAAAGAAACTTGCTTTTGACCCACCCTGTATACACAATCAGCAAACTCTCAACCCTTCGAAAACAAATATTTCTCCAGTTATGGCCGAACATTTATTGGCCGATCATTTGAATGAGATTATATTTTATTTATAATGGACAAATTCAGACAACTTACCTGCTTTTCAGGCCAGCAACCCATTGAGGGTCTGGGGCTGAGTTAATACCCTTCATTCCTTGGCATGCTGCCGCCAGTCGGAGAGACCAAGTTGTCTTCCATCCGAGATCGCTTTGTACTTTATACCGGAGATTCGGTTTCCCCTATCTTCTCGAACGAGGAGGCTCGGATTCGAAGACCTTCTAAGCTGGAGCGTTGGTTTTGGCTGAGCCATTATAGTCACATCTTTGTACAGCTCATAGAGTTCGCAGTTATGTCTTCTCCTTCATTCGCCTTTCTCACAGACAGGATCGAATATCCGTCGCAAAATTCTTCATTCGGGGGAGCCAAGGATCAGATCTACTCTCCTGCTTATCGTCCTGCTTTCATATAGCAGGACTAGCAGAGTAAGAGTCTTGTAGAACATAACCTCGGTTCTTCGGGACGGGAGCTTGAACCCTAGCTGTTTTGACAAGCCGAAATGGCAGCGGTTGCCGAGGTTGATTCTGCGCCGGATCTCCACTACGAGTATATGTCATTCGTGGAGTTTATGTTTACTCCGAGGTATGTAAACTCTTTTACTATCTCGAATAGGGGGGTCGAATATAGGGGTCGATCGTTATATTTTGTACATGGGGTTGGGTGACGGAACACCTTTTTGTTGTCAGCATACATTTCATCTTCTCCTCATTGATGTGAAGAGGGGCGAGGGTAGGGTCTGGGCATGTAGGGCAAAGGTACTGATTGCACTCAACATGACGAGACGCCAGCGACGATCCCTGCTAATGCTTTGGTCAGGTTGACATACAGTTTAGTCGCGACGTCCTCTGCATAGCCTTTTTAACGCCTGTTGAGAGGTAAACTGATGTATACAGCTACCGCCCTAGGCAAGAGGGCTCAACCCGACCAAGATGGCGGTTATGCCGACGGCTAACAACCCGCGTATGTGGAAAAAATGTTATGAACAAGATTCAGAAAACAGCACGACATAAAAACTTGATCAAAATTGTAACTATAAATATGTTTTGATTAAAATTATTTTCGGAACCACAAATTGGATAGCCCTATACATGGCTTACTTCAAAACACGTTCGTCTTCACCTCACAGATTGATGGAACCATCGTGGTCCTTTTTAGAGCTGGTTTCACAGTCCATCATCTGAATTGTTCTTCGAGTTATAGTCGATCTAGGTATTATCTAACTTATATTGCTTGGATGCGATTTGATCCAAGCGGTAAGCTCTTTCCTTTGATCAACGATCGTGGGATATCCCTCGGAAAAATTGTTTGACACTATAATACTCTCAATTTTATTAATTATCATTAAAAAATGTGATTAAAATCATTATCATTAGCCAAGCTGTATAATATATTTAAGTTAAAGGAAATGAAGCAAGCGTATACAATTTGGGGAGGTTCGAATTCGATTAAATCAAAAACCGCAAAATAACAACTGCCTGATGACGTATCCCGTACATGCGTTCAAAAAGTAACGAGAATGTTTTCATATGCTATTTTACTATTTGGCTACAAAGAAGTGCAGCCAAGTTCTTGAAATATTTTCAAATTCAAATTCGCTGTAGAGACATGGTTAATGATTTTCCGATTTCCCGCAAAATAGCGTGAATGTGGAAGAGATGTGGTTCCAGGAGGATGGCGCTACGTGCCATTTAGCAGGTTTCCGAAAAATGGTTACATGGGCATTCTTGAAAGTATTGTCCATGGCTAGCTACAACTTTCGACCGTCTTTTCCATCTTACTGAGCTGGTCCAACCTGAAACACAGCATGAGCTTCATTCTATGATTGTTTAGCTTGGCCGTCGATGTTCTTGCATGGCCACGGCATCCACACGATATCCTTTACTTATGGATCCGTAAAGAATTTGTTGCTAACTTTGTTATAAAAAAAATTTCTTAGCTTTACATGTTTCTTTTTCTTCAATCAATACAAGTTAATCATGAGGCCAAAAGGCGGGGTTTACTTCAATTTAGAGTGCGGGATAGTGCGGTATTTTAAGTAAATTAAGTTAGTTTTGAGCATTTTTGTCGCAAGTGCATTCACAAACCGGAAGTGAGGGAGCGACCAAACAGAACAAAGATGTTGATCGTGCTTAACATGGCAAACGCCAGCTTCGATCTCCGTCCCTGAAAAGGCATCAAAGGTATCAAAGGCATCTTCGAGAATATGAGCCTCATATGATAAAGATGATCTACTCAAGGATGACTTCTATGTTCTCCTGGACCGAACGTACGCCCAATGCCCCAGTTATGATACCAAAATTGTATAATACTGGGTGATTTTAACGCAAAACTGAGCAAAGAGGAAATATTTGACTCGATCATAGGAAAACATAGCTTACATAACAGCACATGCGACAACGAACGCAGGTTAATTGACTTCCTAGCAGGGCGTAACCTCCTTGTAGCAAGCACACAATTCCCACATCTCAACATCCATAAAAGAACCTGGCGGTCACCAACTCAGTCGACAATCAACCAGATTGATCACGTTGCATGCGACGACAGACACTGGTCCAGCATCCTAGATGTACGAACCTTCCGGGGAAACGACCTTGTTGTAGTAAAGGTACGAATGAGGATATCAAGGATGCTGCGGAGTCGAGTAAGACAACAAGAGTTTCACGTCGGAAAGCTACAATTGCAGGAGATCGCTGGCATCTTCGCCAATCGAGTTTCCCTCAATCTCTCGCAAAGTCCGATGACACCGGCACAATCCACATAACAACAGTGGGGGCATTGCCAGCGCGGCATCAGAGATGCTGCCTCTGATTTGACAAGCAATACAAACAAGCCCATGTAGCAAAGCAAACTGCCTACAAAGCCATGCTACATAGACGGACGAGAGCCGCTTGTGAGCTCTACGAGCAGAAAAGGAAAGAGAAACACATTCTTTTAGAAACTAACAAAGCCGCGGGCGTAGGCTGCTGAGCTACAATATTTAAAGCGGCTGGTATGGCGCATGCACCCATCTCAGCATCGCTTGCCCAGGCCATAAGAAAGGAGACCTCTATAACTGCCTCAACTATAGAGGAATGAGTCTCCTTAACATCGCGTGGATAATTTAATAGGTTCAGGTGTGGTTTCAGGCCAATCTACAATAGACCACATTTTCACACTGCGGTAGATCTCGGAAAAGACCGAAGAATTCCAAATCGACACTTATTGTCGATTTTAAAGGCGCATATGACAGTATGAATAGGGACGAGCCATACCGAGGCATGCTAGTTTTAAAATCCCTGCCAAACTCGTCCGATTGTGCAGGATGACAATGGAGAACTCTCGCTGCTCCATTAAGGTTGGTAAAAAATTAACCGAGACCTTCGATGTCAAACAAGGATTTAGACAAGGTGACGCACTGCCATGTAACTTTTTCAACATTGTGCTTGAAAAGATCATACGAGACTCACTGGCCAACACAAGAGCTACGATCTATTTCAAGTCTGCGCAATTGTACACGCGGATGATATTGACGTAATTGGGCGAGCACAGTGAGACATCAGTGAATGTTCAAATGCATTGAAGCAGAAGCGGCTAAAATGCGTCTTTCGGTGGACGAGAGTAAAACCAAATAAATGCTGTCATCCAAAAAAGACGCACAACACCGACGTCTTGGCCAGAACGCAACAATTGACGGCTACAAAATTTGAAGTGGTCAAGGACTTCCTCTACCTTGGCTCACTGGTGACCAGCGACAACAAGACCAGCGCTGAGATCAAACACAGACTTACTCTTTCAAGCCGCTGTTTCTTTGGATTCAAGAGGCAATTAAGAAATAGAGCCCTCTTTCGAAAATCCAAGGTAGCACTGGCCCGTCTTTACCGCGCAGAGGCCTGGACCTTAACGACAACGGATGAGGATGCCCTTGGTCGATTCGAGAGTAAAATTCTGCGTTCAATTTATGGTCCCGTTTATATAAACGGAGAATGGAGGAAAAGATACAACGACGAACTGTAGGGGGTGTAAAGCGCCATCGGCCTAGTACGACGTCTCCGGATCCAACGTCTAAGATGGCTAGGCCATGTAAAGCGAGTGGGCAATACAGCTCCGGCCCGAAGAGCCTCCGAATCCAACCCTGAGGAATGACGCAACAGAGGACGACCGAATCTAAGGTGGCGCACACAGGTGGAAGGGGACCTTAACTAACTGGGAGTGCGGCACTGGAAACAACTGGCAGATGATTGTACTAGCTGGAGACGCTTATTGGTTAAGGCCAATATTCAAACTAGACTGTAGCGCCATCTTAGAAAAAGAAGCATTCACAAACGACGCAGAATATTCTTATTTTCTTGTCGTTGGAGCAGCTATACGCTCATGAAAAGAATGCCATTCGATGTCTCTCAACGCGTATTGTACCCAATTTCCTTTTTTGTTGGTGGACTATTCCTAGGTCTTGAAATCGTGGAAAATGGTTTGTTAATTTATGGCCGATGAATATGCGTTCCTTTTTAGTTTGACATAGCTCTTGATCCAGTATAACTTCTGATAGGTTTCAAAGTTTTTCATGGACGCACTTTAGCCGCGAGGAAATTGAAATTTCCTGCAAATTAGGTTTATTTGGGTCGAAAGCCAATATTTCCACGCCCTTAAAAATAAACTACGTGAGTGTAAATTAACAATTATAATGATGAGAATTTGTTAACAGATGCCCAAGCTTACTGCTTGACGTTACTAATCTTACATTTCTGTGCCGCTAGCGCTATCTATTAGTCAGTGCTGGATTTCCATTTGTGCACGTGATGTCATAGAGCCTTAAAGGTCTGTCGGTGTCGGTCTATAATTTTTTTTTTTTTGTTTGATAATTTTGATATATTTATTTAGATCTAAAGTAGAGGCTTAGGGGCTAGCGATGAAGAACAATATGTCTGCCTTGGCTTTGCCTACTAATAGTCAGTCTCTTAGTCATCACGTTTCATATAATTGAAGCTATAATTCGCAAATAATTTTATTCTTCTATATAAAACGCGAGTAGAACGTTGGCGTAGACCTTATCAATGATTGCGTTACTGGATCTCCGTAAAGATATGGCCAAATATCAGAGCTATCCCAAGAGAAGCTGCTTCAGTATTTCACACGGATGATAGTCTCGAAATAAAAATATCTGGACTTTCAACCACACTCTCATTTACGGTGGTGGTATTGTCAGCATCATGCCCAACGAACATAAGTTGAGGTCATCATATAACTAACCATCACTGTCCGAGACATTCAAATTTATTTGCCAAACTCCCTGTAGATGTGGAAGAAGATGCTTGATGATAACCAAAACCAGTTTTAATTTTACATTTCGTAGTGAGTAAAATTAACATTTTCGCGATGTTTTCATCATTTTTGTAGTGAGTTTTCACAACTTTGAAACATTGTGCTTAGCATATCGATCTATATGTATTAATCTTCTCATTTTTACTTATTTAAAATCATCAAAATCATACATAGTTTAATATGTGAAATGACACCTCTTGTTGGATGACCTTTACAAACTTTTCTTCTTTTTACCTAATGTTGACCGTACCACTTTAAGGAGCCGCGATCCAAAGTTATCAAAATTTAACTTAGAAGCTCCTTTCTGGATGTCGTATTAGTATAAAAATGTGCCTTAAAAAAATGGTTTACTAAAAGTTGGCTTTCAATATGTTTATATGTCTTCCCCAAAAATGGCATTATATTTCTTAGACGCAAACTCCCTACCAATATCAGTTAGTATCTTGTCATGTTAGCGATTCTCCTTCATACACTTGAGACAGGATAGTCAATCAGGAACTCCTATTACAAGACAATCAATTTGTCGTGCGATATCTGTCGTTAGTAACAACTCCATAAATATTTTTCCCTCCATTTGCTACATTAAACACCGCCGCAACAAATTACCGCATCCAATTATCACCAGTAACATATGCACTTAACAAATTATTAAGTTATAAAGCCGCTTGACAAATAATTTATGTAATTTACAACACAACACATCGCCCGAACGTCCTACCTCTCCATTCATATAGAACTACGCACCTATTCACATGTCTAAAAACGTATGTTAAACAGTTTTTAAGTCTTTTGTAGTCTACCTCGTTACAAAACGCGTGAGTTCCATTGTCTACTTTTATGTAAAAGCCTTGTTATTTGTAAGAAGAAAAAAGCACATACGCCAACTAAAGCCCAACCCAAAACCAATTTTCCAGATTGCGATTTGACAAACTGGTGTTTACCATGTACGCTATCTAAGCAGAGCCTTATAGTGGCTTGGCTCTAAGGCAGCTACGTATGTCGCCACTCACCTGATGCCATCTGCATAGAATTTTGGCGAGATCACAGGAAACGCTAAGCTTACTATATGCAGTCTTGGTTTTTCTTTTTTCTTAGTTATACATCGTAGTACGTGGCGTGAGTGTGAATCTGATGGTGTATTAGCTGTAATCTTCAGCCGGCTTTAGAACTAGACTTATAACGATTTAAGCAAAAAAAAAATAAATAAATTGATTAGAAAGAGCAGGATAACATTGATACTTAGTTGGGCTTCATTAATAATTCAGCTTAGACCATCAAGATTTCGAGTAAGTGTGTCTGTTTTCGGATCTCACTCTCACCTCAATGCGACAAAGCCTAAAAATCTTCGTAACCTGTCTAAAAGAGGTAACCAGTTGGGAGCGAGCTTGTGCAATAGAGCTCATTCTAGCGCATGCTTTTCTTCAGCTAGAGGATGTTCAATTTGGTCTGTTTACTACTTGGCAACTCAGATTTGAAATAAGCTCACACGTACATAGGAACTTAGCCTTAGCGAGGTCAAGTTTTCTGCCCCCTTCTCAGTGCTAATAAGAGCTTGATTCCAGCACGGATATTATTGCTCCTCATGATGGCACTCTATTTCTAGGTCTTTCATTTACATGGCAACATTTCTTAATCAATCTTCAACTAACTTACCTTTTTTTTATAGGGTTCGTGGAGGTTCAAAAGTATATGCTGTTATGGTGTTTGTCACACAACCTGGACGGGATGCAGATGGTTTGTGTCTGACGACCTCAAAAACATACGGCCGAATCACTCCTTTTGCGTGAACGCCGTACCACACAGTGGCTGTGAATGGATGCAATGGCTCTTTGTGCATCACACTTAGTGGAAATACGCCTTATCGCTCATGATGATTTTCGATACAAAATTCTCCTCTTCGTTGTTGAGATTAGGGATAGCTTGACAGTAATTCTCACGCAACTAGTCGAATGTCCGAATGACCAGTCCGATGCTGGCTACGCCCTGCATGGTCTCCTGTGGTTCCAGTCTGTCCGAGTTGAGTAGCTAAGCGCCGGAATGTTTTCCCAATCAGCGCGAAATGATTACGAAATCGATGGACGGGGTGCAGATGGTTTGTGTCGAAGATCTTCGTTCACTACTCTCCGGAGGTGGATATCCTAGATAAGATTCATGAGATTCGACTTAATTTGTCGTATTGGTTGTAGTTCACAGTAACTTTTTTTGTTTCCATGTTATTAAAGTGTTATAATGGAAATGCACACTCAGAGTATACATTTTTGAAATGATCTTATATTGCGAGTGTTATGCCTTCGTCAGCATTTTTTTATCATATCTCATTCACAACTGATGTTGCACAGTTTTCCCGTATAGGAATAGATCTTGGCTATAGACTTGAACTAGTTTTAGGCATGGAGTGTTAAGGTTGAAATCGAAGTTAATGTTCGAATTAACATTGGAGCCGTATGAGGTGCGCGGGATGACGAAGATTGCGTGTATTACGAGGGTTAGTGTTAAGACATATTGCGTTATAAAGGGTGACGCAGTCAATGGTACCATGAATGAAGAGAAAGTCAGATAGCCTTCTTCTTTCCTCTAACGTACTCAAATTGATTAGCCTAAGACGGTCTTGATAAGGTGGTAAGAGCAAAAGATTGTTCCAGGGCAGACCTCGTAGAGCGAATCGTAGGAACCGACCTTCGATGCTCCCGATTCTCGAAATCTGGGCTTGTTGATAAGGGGACCACACTTGAGATGCGTATTCAAGAAGGGGGCGACCAAATGTAATATAGAGGGATCGAGTTACGTAGGGATTGGAGAATTCTTTAGACCAACGCTTCACGAAAGCGAGTGCAGAGTTTGCTTTAAGAATCATATTGTCGATATGTGCCCGAAAATTGAGCTCTTGGTCACATAGCATGCCAAGATCGCGGATAACCTGAACGGTGGAGAGTGGCTGATTATTGAAGAAGTAGAGACCAGGAAGAGATTTGATTCATATAGGTGAAAATGTGATTGATTGGCATTTGGAAATGCAAAGTTCCAAACAATTTTTGGAGCACGAAACAGAAAAGCAGTTGAGATCCGATTGAATAAGGGAAGAATCTTGTTTGGAGGAAATGGTCTTGAAGAACTTCGTGTCGTCGGCGTACAGTGAGAGGTGGGAATGTTTGAAGACAATCTCAATGTCGTTAATGGTAAGAATAAAAAGAAGTGGACCTAGGTGGCTGCCTTGGGGAACGCTGTAAGAAGCTAAGAAGAGGTTGGAAAAGGTAAATCTAAAACGAACACTGTAGTAACGGTTTTTTTTTTAAATAAGAAGATATCCACTTCAACGCAGTGGGTTCAAAGCCAAGGGAAGACAATTTGAAGAGTATTAGTTTGTGGGAGATTTTGTCGAAGGCTTTACTGAAATCAGTTGAAATGATGTCGACCTCATTTCCATTCGCTAATGCTGAGAGTGTGAAGGAAACAAATTAGGAAAGGTTTGTGGTTGTAGACCTGCATTTGAGGAAGTCATGTGGTTTAGAGGAGATTAGAGATTTGCAGTGGAAACTGGGAGAAATTTGGTAAGTAGTGTCCGGTACAAAGGAGTCATCGGCAAATTATATTGTTTGAAAATTGGCTATAGTTTTGGGACCATTCGAGGTTTCGCCATTGAAGGAGAGTGAAGTTGGGTAGCCATCCGATTTCCTTTTGTTGTAGACAAACTCAGAGAAGGACTTAGGATCGTTAATAAGATTGGCTTGCGTTTCGATCAAATGGCGTTCATAGAGCGACTTATGCAGCTCGGTGAATTTCAGATAAATACCAATGTATGTAGTTAGGAAAGTCATTCGGGGGTTGAGTACGAAGGTAGATTGCAGACAGTTTGTTTCTTGTGTTTCTTATGGAACAGAGCCTGCGATTATCCCAAGAAATGGGAGGGCTAAAGACACATTGAGAGTGCCTACCCACCTCTAGCAAGCTCGTTTCTAAATTCGTAGAAGACCCTTATAGCTTAATTGGAATGTGACTACAACCGAGCCCAAGATGCTAATGTAGTCGGGCTGAAAAGATGTTAAGCAATATTAGTAATATACAGGAACATTAGGCAAGTCTCCATGATAGCCGTAACCTCTGCCTGGAAAACACTGTCTATATAACAGGCGTCTAGGCTACAATTTTCGGCTAAAAATCACCCCAGAACATATAGTCTATCTATTAGCAGGTATTAGGTATGTTGGCAATGTACATCTAGCAAAATATGGTAGAACATATGCCCCCAAAGCCTTGTTTAAGTTGCATAAGAGAAGCGGCATAAGGCTGCTCTGTATAGGTTGACGATGGGGAGTTTTCGCTGTTCCGTTAAAGTCCTCGAGCTCATCGAAATCTTCGATGGGATCGTGAGAAGAATGAACAAATTGATTGAAGATGAAAAGCCAATGCGTCTGCCAATGCGTCTTCGTTGAGACGAAGATGGCTGAAATGGGCCGGTGGCCGATGGGGGAAAAACTGTCACTTCCTATCACCTGTAATTAAGAACTTCCTTTGACGCGATTTGCAGTCACAATTTGTAATGATATCAGTGCGGAGATCAGGTATAATCTGATCGTTGCCTCTCTACTTTTAAGGGGCAATTGAGTAGTTCTAAGACACTATCATTCTGGTCCTTCTATTTAGCGCAGGAACATGAGACTCAGCGAGAAAAATTTTGCCTATTCTGAGACGTGAGGTGCTTTTAAATTATAAAGGCTATGTATGATCCGGAACGACATTAATTGAATTGAGTGGAAGAACTCGGGTTGTGTCACATGAAGCCGCTAGTACTTCGACCATAAAGATCTATTGTACCGCCTTCTTTGGTCTAGGATTTGAGTGCTGCCCTTAAAAATGCCAAGTCCTTCCCTGTTATGGTTGTTTTGCTTGTCATTTTGAATCTTACTCAGGCAAGGCTTGGGCAGACAGTCAGTGTGTGTTCCATAGTTTCCTTAGCCTGCCCACATCGACTACAGATCTCTGTGCTGCTGCGACCCATTTTATTAAGGTGGTGGTTGCATGCCCCTTGTCCTGGCGGTGCATCACATACCACTCTTAGGTCGGCTTTGTCAAGTTCTAGAGCTTCTTTGGCAAGTTTGAGATTGTGATTCTGTTCCACGAACGTTGTTGAGTGTTTCATAACCTCCTGTCTGTTCCAGACATGGTTCTGAAATATAGGTCTATGTCCGGATTGTCAAAGCCATAAAGGGGGATGGTGCCGTAAAAGGTACCTGAGCACCTTTCCTGGCTTATATGTCATTCTTTCATTGCCTTCAAGTTTTCATGGTCTGACACACTTTTTTTAGTCTGTTCTTTACTGCCAATTTGTTTAGTGTTTTATGACGTTCCCAGGTAGCCTTGAGTTGAAAGTGTACCTTTTTAGCGCCTTAAGAACCGCTTGGCTGTCTGAGAACGACATTAAACTTCAACGTTTTCTTCAAGACTAAGCAATTAAGCTAATCTGTCAAGACCAATGTCAGACCTAGGATGTTAGTCCCTCAAGTATCAAGTATTTTCTGCTTCGTGCTAGAAAACATGCTTGAAAGATATCTATACAATTTGTACAGCAATTGTTCAAATCGTCGTTTAGTAGGCTGTCAGCTATCAAGGAGATTATATAGGTTTTGGTACGATGGGGTGATCTGAAGGAGATAACATTGATGGCCAACTGGCATAATAGCTTTCAGCACCCCAAAAAAAATGGTTTAAGTTTAGCCTCAAACAATTACTAAACTAGTTTCAAGGATTTTTCAATTTTACCACTTAAATGCTGTGATCTAATAAAACAGATTTCGAATATATCTTTTCGAGCCAGATAATACAGTACATCCGCATTGTATTAGCATATATTGTCAGCGGATACGGGAAATCTGCTTCGTCCCGCGAAACAACAGCCCACATAGCATGCTTCATGGCCTCACCCCGCCGACCATTTAGACTGATCTTCATAATCTCGTCGAAAAATCCAATCGGAAATAGGACGACGCGTAGGCATCTCTCTTTCGCTATAACTGGTAAAAGCAACATTCAATACAACCATAGATACAAAGATACAAACTAGTTGGACTCATACTGACATCGGATAGATGACAACGGATTTTGTGGCATGACGACAACGATTGCAACGGGCGCCTTCCTCGAATCGGTACGGTGCGCGTGGGTAGTGCGATATGAAATGCAGAATGACATGCCGTACAGCTGTACAAAAACAGCGCTAGTCAAGCATCATCGTCATGATATGCGACGTTAAGAAGCTAAGTATAGGATTTCCACTCCACAATTTGCTTGTGCTCCAATGATTCCATTAACCATCGGGGCACCGCGAAGCGGTAATAAATCAAAAACTCTGCTCCAAATGGGAAAACGCTTGTCCCAGTTGCGATTGAAATGTCTGAACGTCCTTCGGGGGAGCTTAAGTCTGCTATGTATTTGGTATCTACTCCTATGCGCAGTATGGCTCTGTAGTAGCATTTGAAAGCGAAATTTCCACATGCGCCACATAGGCAGTGGACGTTATCCGGATTTGGCTAGAGTCTACTGGCGGTTGGTTAATAGCTGATAGCCATTGGTGCGGCGGTGGCGATGGTGGCGACAAGACGTTTGCAATGACAGCCCGTGCCTTGTAAGGATCTGGCAAGTTAAACTATTAAAGTTATTAAAGATTTTAATTTCCTCAATTGGAGTTGATATCGTTGCCATTTGGAGACGATGGGCTGCTTCCAGTTTTTTGTGTTTATTTTATTTATTTCTTTTTGCTTTACGCGCGAATTAGGACATGGAAGCGGTTGTTGTTGTAAGTTGAGTTGTCTCGGCAGAACCTGATGTGATATGAATGCTGCTGTTGTTGCGGCCGTCGACGGGCTTTATATGGTAAAGACGAAAAGTCCAAGTACTGGTGTTTGGATGTCTTATGAATGGCAGTCGACAACATGGTGTCATTACGGGTACGTTTACGTGGAGCTGGTCACGTTAAGTGGAACTTGGTTGCTGTTACTTTGTGGAATATATTTTTGCTAGCTGTGACGTTATCCGACGCGGCTAATGAATTGAGTTTAACAGAAATGCGCTTTCTAGAATTTAAATAATTTCGGAATAGAGTTGTAGTACGATGCCATTATTAGGCGGTTTTATACATATTATGTTATTATACATTTAAATAAATATGGAGTACCTCACGGGTCAAAGCTGGGACCGTTGCTGTTGATATTCAACAAAAAATAAGCTTCTCCTTGTTTTTTTTTTTATGGTTTCGTGCCAAGAGATGTGGAATCTAGGCATTGTGGACACAGTAGGGAATAATCGTGTCCAAATTTGTACAAATACTTTCTGTAGCCGTCGTGTCCAGACAGAAACTGCGAAAGATGGTAGTTACAGTCTCCGCTGATCTTGATGTCCAAGTTTTGATGACTCGATCTTCCTTTTGTTGAGACATCCCATCTAGCTTGCCACGTTACTATGCTGCCCGTTCTTCTTCTCGTATGCGCCTGGCCTGTTGTCGGTCAAAAGTTAGCCTGCGGTGTATCCTGATGACCTCGTCTGCTAGGATATGGATAGGTAGCATTCCTGCTATGACGAACGCTGCATCATCTGAGATGGTACTGAATCCGCTGATTGTTCTTATCGCTCAAAGTCTACAAACTGACGTCATCATCCCTTTCAGTCGTCTGCCTGCGAGTGCAGCAGCCCATATCGTAGCAGCGTGCAGTAGAACTGAACTGACTAGCTTTGAGAGTAAAACTCTGCACGCATATCCGGGACCACCTACATTTGGGAGCATTCGTGAGAGCGTGTGTGTTGTGTAAGTGATGCCTTCTCGCTGGCATACCTTATGTGTTCCCTAAAGGAGAGCGTGTTATCAAGCATAACTCTAGGTACTCCAGAGATTTTTTAGACCTAATCGACTGATCGCCGACTAAATAGCACGCATGTTTCACCTTCTTGAGGCTGGTTATGAGCACAGCCTCCGTTTTGTGGGCCACTAGTTCCAGGCCGGCACTTACCAGCCAATCCTTCACCTTAGAGATTACTGTGTTTGTGGCAACCTCCACTTCCTCTATATGTTTGGCCACTGGGACAATGGCAATGTCGTCAGCAAAGCCTGTAATTTATACTCCAATGGTAAGCGCTAGTCGTAGAACGCCATCATACATAATGTTCTACAGTAGGGGTCCAAGGACTGATCCCTGCGGAACTCCCACCGTTATGGTATAGAACTTGACGCCCTCATCGGTGTAGTATCTAAGCCTCCTCTTGTTGAAGTTGTCCATGACTATCTTCAGCAAATAGGGAGGGGTACCCATGGCAATTAGGGACATTTGTATGTGCGTCCAGTTCGCTGAGTTAAAAACAATTTTACCGTCCAGTGTGTCTTACCTAGTATCGCTAAATCGGGCGATACGAGGATGGTTCTCCTGGTGGCTTTTTACTTGGCAGTAGTACCAAGTGCAGTTTCCACTGTGTGGGAAAGACTCTTTCTTGTAGACATTTCCCCAAAGTGTGATGGAAAGCGTCTGGCCTGGCCTTAATCGTCGCTTTGAGGGCGTTATTTGGGATGCCATCAGGTTCGGGCGTTTTGCTGTTTTTCACCTTAGAGACAACTTTGTATAGCTCAAGTAGCTTGAGTAATTAGAGTGATCTCCTCTGTGCTGATCCTGCCGTGCTGCTACTAGTAAGCGGTTGACCCCGTGGAAAGAGGTGTTCTTCTATTTGGGTGAGCATTTCAGGGTTTGTTATCGGCAGAGCCCTATTATTTCTAATCCTTTTGGTAACCAATCTGTATGTTTTACCCCAGGGGTCTATATCGGCCTACGGCAGAGTTTTTGAAGTACCTTGCTTTGCTTTCTTTTATAACTTTCGCCATTGGAGAAGCCGCTTTTGGAAGTTTGGCCTGTTTCTGGATCGTTGGGATTTCCTTCGCGCTCTGAGACAAATTGCTTTTAGCCTCTGGTTATCCTCGTTCCATCAGTAGTATGGGGAGCCCCTTTTGCTGGGTTTCCTCCTGGTCATCACTGCGTCACCGTGTGTATTTGAGATTATGCAGATAAAACAGTAAAAATTGTGGTCCTCTAGAGTTCAGAGTGAGGGACAAACAATATGCAGATAGAGCTGGGTAAGTCAATATGATGATCGAGTGGTAATGTATAATACATTCAAGGATCACATCATAGAGTACCACGGTGAATGATTGCATTTAAGACAGCTGATAGAGAATATAGACCACATTCTGGATTGGTGTATCCTCAGTACTACGTTTTAACAGGGTATATGCTGCGCATTCACTTCTTGAAAGGCTCAGACATTTAAGGAAAATAATACTCCACGTCATATAAACAAGATGGGATTATCTCCCCGGGAGCCAAGCTACAATGCCAGGTATTCTACCATGTTCAAACAGACAGGAAAGCATTTGCAAGTCTTCCCTATCCCAGCTTTGCAAGGTAGAAGACTAAAAGTAGCACTAAGAGCTTCAAAGTGTTGGACGCTTAGTCTCTAAAAAAATAAATCTAATAAATAATGTTTTCATCGAGTGTACAAATAGGAATTCACCATTTTCCAATATGGCGGTAGCGCTACATGATGGCCAGAAATATCAGAAAATCATCATAAAGTAAGCATGGGCAAAGGTTAAAAATGTTTCATCATTACATTTGCAAAACTTCAGTGCGTGAAAATACGATTATCTAGAAAATAAGCGTAATTTGCAGGAAGTTTGCTTTTCGCCTTTGATTCACAAAAGTGTGGCCGAAGCGCGTTCAGTGATTATAGGTATTCAAGGTGAGGTTAGGAAGAATAGATTTTCAACGCCTAAAATACTGATTTCGACATGCAAGGGGGGTGACGTATATTAATGGGAAATCCAAGATTTGCAGATTCATTGGTTGCAACTTGACCAGGCATTTCTCACCGTTTGAAAGCCTTGCAAATGGCCCGGAAGCATGGAAATTTGGTGGTACGAGTTAAAGTCGAGAGACGTCGAACTTTTTCAAAAGCGACTGCTGCTCTAGTGGCAGCTGAGAAAGGGTTTTCTGCATCGTATTGTGGCTAATATTAAAAAGTGGACTCATTACGATAGTTCAGAGCGAAGAAAATCGTGGCGGGGTGTCGCACAGTGTGTTATTTGGATAAAGTTCCGAAAAGTACTCACCTCCGATTTTTCTGAAACTTTTTGTCTGCATAGACAAACACACATAAAGTAAAAATCCAAAACGGTTTTCACCGCAAACTACCAAAAAGGACTAAAAGGACATTTAAAATTTGAAAATCCTAAAAAAAGGAACTAAAATGTCTTTTATACTGTAAACTCTACGTAAATAATTGATACCTCAAATTAAAGCTACAGCTAAAGGCTTTCAACTGAGATACAAATAGTTACAATCCATTAACAACTTTTGAAGTTATAAATAATTTCGAAAAAAATTATACATATTTTTAAGAAAACATTTTTTTTTCTAAAATAAAACCAGTATTACGATTGTATTTTTCCAATCCCCTATAAAACTTGATACTTTGACCTTTCTAAACGATACCAAATATGTAAAACTTACTGCAGTGTAACATATAATACAAGCCATTTATATTCTTACACGTGGCATTTTTATACTGTCGGATTAGCTACTGTCACATTTGCATCCACAAACAACAGGGTTACCGGTTAAGTCGACCTAGATACTTGAGAATTTTATAATTTGCATCATTGTAGACTTATTTGACTATGAAGCACCATATGTCAAACCTAACCGTTTTCAAGATATTGGACTTTTAGGTTTTTTTTATAAAATTTGCCGATTTTTTTTTCTAATATAATTTTGTTTTTCTTATTAACGCATCTAATTTATTTTTATACTCGTACAGGTTTTGTGTAGTAGATAAGTTGTTTTATAATTATCATCACTAAAAATGTCGGCCACTGAACAAACTGGACCAATAGATTGCTGATAGTTGAAAAAAGGAATAAATTTGTAGTTTTTTTTTCTCTCAGGAATATTTTTTTAAAAAATCTATGGCAGTTATATTGCAGATGTCCCGTGAAAATATCTACGTTTTTTCAGCTATCCAAAATGGTATCATAGTCAAGGGTATTGTTAGAATCCATAGAAGAAAACTTGGGTGGGTTTCCATTATGCGCACTGAGCAACATTTTTTTTTCTGGCTTGAAGTGGCCCAAGAAACATAAATATAATATTTTTTTCTTGAGGAAATGTAAAATTTTATTTTTTTTGTAACTCGAAACTGTCAGGCAGGCGCCTGTAAGAAAGTCTGGTGTATTTAAAGTATGGGGTGGGTGGCTCGCTTCGCTCGCTAACGGGATTTTAACCCTTTTTTCCGCATGGTTTACCCGCTCACGCGACTTCGTCGTTCCGCTAAGGGTATGTCAACAACTGTCAGGCAGGCGCCTGGAGCTAAAGTTTAATTAAAAAAGATAATATCAAAATAGACAAATTGAACTTTTACTTATTTTAACTTTGGGACATATGACAATATCTATAATATTTTTCAACATTCACTGTTGTGTTTTCTGTGTCCGAATTCGTTTACTTTTATTGCTTCTGGTTGCTGACTCCATACAATTTTTTTTTCAATTCACCTACATATATAGCGAAATGAAAAATTCTGCAATTTTCGTTATTTGAAGGATCTGTACGACAGAGGATAGCAGTAATAAAATTTCTGATTTTATTATGCAAGACTTCGATCTGGCGGACACAGACAATTTCTCCAGAGCGCTCCAAACAAATGTGAGCTTATTCAATTCTAAAATATTAAATAGATGGGAACGAAGTGGGCGAAATTTTCAAAAATTTAAAATAGCCAATAAAATGTGGTTGAATGAGGATGTTAAGCTACCAAAAGGCTTTATTAGAGGTATTCTTTCTGCAAGCTCAAATGCAAATGGAGGACGATCTCCAAATACACTCCAAAAGTCCAAAAGCGTAAAATGGTTGACTTAAAAACCCCAAGCGAAATTGCACTTACAATTGAAATAAGTTTGAGATCATCTGGTTAAAGAGATGCAGCTCATATTATTAAGGAGCTTGCAAGTCGTTCTCCCGGAAGCGCCACAAACATCAAAAAGATTATATCAAGTCAAGAAAAGGCGAACAAAATAATAACTCCAGAAGAAGCCCAAGTATTAATAAGGTGCTTATGCACTCAAAACAAATAACCACTTGGGCAATTGTCACCAGGAAGCAAGCAACAAAGAATAAAGGCGATTCCGAGAGCATTTTAATTGGAAGTTTTCACGGCAAAACTCAAATTAAGATGTTATAAATAGATTTTTACTTTCCTCAGATCCATATTTTTCTACCCGAAGTACAATGCAACGGTCACAATAAAGCAATTTTGTAGCACGACAGTGCCCGTCCACATACTGCTTATTTTGTTAAAATCTACTTGAAAGCACTTAAATGGGACTTCCTACCCCACCCACTATATTTCCCATTCAACGCCCCTTTTGACAATCACATCTTTAAATAAAACTTTAAATTTGGGAAAAGAAAAACGCCGGAATCCCATTTGTAAATCGTAACTCGGCCATAACGCATACCAAAATATATTTTTCGCGTTATGGATATACGAATCAAGTTTCTTAGACTTTCGATAGTTTTTATGTTGTAATACGGGATTTTTCAATAGGGACATAACAATTTTATATTTGAACGAAAGCATCCTTGAAACTTTTTTTACGATCTGTCACTGTCGAAACCTTAGTCAATACTTTCATTTTTTATGTAATGAAGTGAGCAACTTTCTGAAATCCTTAAAAATTACTATAGAAATTCTGAGTCAGTGGTCGTAACTTTGAGAACGCTTATTCCAATAATCACCCTACCAAACAAGTTGTGCGTGCTATAGACGAGAAATTCGCGTCAATATGTCCACTATTGAATGATCATGTTCCTGATCCTAACCAACCACGTAGACCATTGGGTCACATGTACATTCTACAACACCTTCCTGAGCTGGATATGATTATCACAGTACCACGGACGCTTTACCACACATGTTCACCTTTGGCAAAAAATTTGAGATACTGATCCCAAACGGCACAGCTTCGGAGAATAGCGATCCCTTGCTAAATGTCAAAGGCCTCAGGTGGTACACTGATGGCTCCAATATGGATTCCGGTGTTAGCGCTGGCGTCTTCGGACCAAAAGATATCGAAGGCCCTGGGAACCATTCCTAATATTTTCCAAGCCGAACTATACGCCAACTTATGTTTCAACTTAGGGACTGGCATAAGAGGTATAACCATCAATATACTCTCAGACAGTCAGGCAGCACTCAAAGCGTTGGGATCGTATAGTACGAACTCATACACCGTCAAGGAATGCCACGATGCCTCGCTAGGAAAGTTCCAGCGAAAGGTACATAGGTGCCTAACCTTTATGCAGAATCTCCAAGTTGAAGATTACTTGTTTTTAGACAAGGAAAAATCGCAACAGCTGCACTTTTGGAACAGCGTTCAAGCTCTCCGAATAATCGAAGAGATTCATACGGCCCCTAAACAAAAACTCTGTCAATATTTTCAAATATAATATAGTCGGTATCAGAAGACTGGTTAGCTACCTTTCGGGACATTGTGATCTGAGGTATCATCTTTATATCTCTCATATTAACATGTCTAGGAGAAGAGGAAACTACACAGCACATACTATGCGAGTGCCATCTTAGGAAGCGTATCCTCTTCAGAGAAATCATGACTACTACGAGGAGCTGTTTTATTAAGAAAATAGAGGGACTCCTGGACTAACTGGCTAGCAGGCACAATAGACCTACACAGCCGCAGTGCTCTATGCTATTTGTTAGCCTTAGTCCCCAATAAAAAAAAAGAATGATCCTCTGCCAAGGAGACAAGGCACCGGTCGAAGTACTAAAGATATCGCAGCCCTAAATGCTTCAGCTCAAAATGAGCCAAAGCAGTTGATTCCCCGCCGTTCGTAGGAATTGGAATTTTTTTCAGTCCACATTGTGGAGGTTTAGCATAAAGGCCTACACTTTGATAAGATCAATTTAACCGAAGAACTGAAGCATCCTGATAATTTGAGGCGTTAAAACTACCCCGTTTGGGCTCGATAAAAGATTGAAGAAAATCGTGTGCTTGTCTTTTGATGATTTACATATATACTTATGGACTAACTTAACTTAATTTACGCTAAGAATATATATGAAGAAAGAAAAACTTTTTTGGTCACAAGATCAGTTTTCTTTTTGATTTTTAATTTTTTCTTGGTAAAAATTAAATCTTTCCTTAACCTTACCTTAAATACCCCAAAGTGTAGCCTATGTAAACCGGTTATTGGCGTTTTGTATGCTTAGCCCTAAAGAGGCTATATGTCCTATAGATCGTATTTGCTCGTCAATTAAATTGATCAATGGAGTTCGCTGTAGCGTCATGTTGGAGGATTGTTGAATTGGGCAGAATCGAATGGACTTGACATAAGTGGTTCGGTTAAAGACGGATTGTCTATACTTGACAGTACGTCCGAAAGTGGGCTTCAGAGTATATTGCTGAGCATTCGTAGCGAGGTGTGTGTTGTGGGAGAAATGTTGAAGGAGCCGAATGCAGCTGTATCAGAGTATTTTTTGTAGAAGTAACGATAAAACAGGGAAAGGCACAACAGAATATTCCTGCGACGTCCCAGCGAATCTAAGGTTTTAATAATGTTGGAATTACCTATCAGTTTTATCGCGCGATTTTGTATCCTGCCTAGTAGGTTTAATGAGGTCTTTGATGCCCCGGACCAGACATGAGCGTTAAGCTCTAATTTAGGGCCAATGAATGCCGTATCGATAGTAGCCAGATCTAAGGGTAAGAAATATTTTTCGCATCAGTATAAGAAGCCTTGGCATTTCGCAGTATTCACAATTACCCCGTATAATAATGCTGTAATATACGCTTTCGTTCACTGTTTACAGCTGAATAGCAGGGTCGTAAGGTAGTGAACGAATATGAGAAGCTAAGGGAACTGTCTTCGGCAAAAAAATGGATTGGATTATATGTGACAAGCAAGAGATCATTTATAAAAATGAGAAAGAGTGCCGGAGACAAGACGGAGCCCTGGGGAACACTAGCATTTAAGAACTGGATGTCAGACTTGAATCCGCCCAAAATAATTTGAATTGAACGATTCAGAAGGTAGTTTCTAATCCATCGAAGAAGAGAGTTATCGATCCCGACAAAAGGGTTTCATGCCATCCCCTGTCAAATGCTTTTGAAATATCCCGTGCAACTATTTCGTTTTCATCTGCTTGGTGAAGCGAGCGATTCCACTTTTTAGTGAGATATGTAATCAAACCTGCAGTGGAACTGTTGCTACGGAAACGAAACTGTCGGTCATTGAGGAGTTTCCGTGATTCAAAATATTTGACAGTATTTCACCGTTTCCATGACCTTGGAAAGAAGGGACTTTAGTGCAATGGCTCGGTAGTTGGAGGGAGAAGAAGATTCGCCTTTGTTTAGGTATGGGCTGGACAAAGGCTGTTTCCCACCTACTCAGAAAGAGTCCAGAGGAGTAGGAAAGGTGAAAAAGCTTACGCAGTAGTTTTACCAGCGTGGAAGAACACCTCTTCAGAACTATCAATACCATCTGGACAAGCGGATTTGTGTATGTCGAGGTCTTTGAGAACCCTTGCGACTGTACGAGTGCGGAAGTTGATTTGTCCCATAGACGCACCTAAGTACAGGGGGAGACAAGTACAAGCTGGGAGCTATGAACTGGCTGCGAAGTGGGCAACAAGTAGGTTAGCTTTGTTTAAGGGGGTGACAGCTGTAATGTCATTGTGTATGAGCGTTGGTATAGACGACGCAGTTGAGTTTTTTATGTTTTCTTACAAACGACCAGAAACTTTTGCTACCTCTGGGACAATGGAGGATTTTATGCCTCAATTTTTGGTCGGATTGTAATTTAACCCCCCAAATGTGGGTGTTGCAGTCATTTCTGGCGCGTATGTACTGTTTTCAGTTTTCCTCAGAACTGTTTGCCTTATAGACCTGAAAGCTTAGCTCGCTCAATCTAATAGTTTCTTTGCAGCTCAAGTCAAACCAAGTGTTATCCTTTGGCGTGGTGCTCTTAATTCTACTAGGAATGAAATTTGCCATGCCAATTCGGATAATATTTGCGATAATATCAGCGGCGGCATTCACGTCGTTGTTGAGGAAGCACAACGACCAGTTAAGGTAAGTTAAGTTGTTAAGGGCGCACCAGTTGGTTTTCTTGTAAAGCCATACTGTTTTTTTATGAGCTTTTTCTTTAACTGGGTGGTAGGGGTTCGAGAATTAAGCTGATGCACGCAGTGGTCGGACGATCCTAGATGTGACAATACATTAACCGTGTATTTGATAGGCCGAGAGGTATGTAAGAAATAAGTCCAGCGTGTTGGCGGTATCGGATATACGCGACGGCTCATTCACAAGTTGTATTAATTGGTTTAACTCTTCCTTCAGGTGTTGTCTGTCCAGAATGTCGAAGCCACCGAGAAGAGTGTAAATTGAAATCCATTAAAACAATTTCAATGCGAGAGAACAGGGAAATAATTCTTTAATCAGACGGTGTGTTGCGTGTAAATTGGGGCTTCTATAAAGAAAACAATAGTGAACGGAGTGCTTACGGGCTGTGAATTTTAGTCATATGACATAATTCAATGTCCTCAAATGTGGAGGACAAATGGCTATATTGTGGTAGAAGTTGATGAGCGACGTCATGATGGAGTGCGAATCATGGCACTAAGCTATATCCAGCAAGACTGAAATCCGACTGATTGGATTTTTCATCGACCTGTGTTTCACACATTGCCAAAACAGCCGGTTTATGGAAGGAAGCGTGTATATAAGTGGCAAAGAAATAACCAACGAATGTTGCAAAACTGCACACGGAAATCCATAATCAGTACAACTTTAATTTACAATCGACAAAAATCATTTTGTACCCTTTTTTTGGAACCACTGCCCATATTGGACGATCAGAACTTGTATCATCGGTGTTTGTATCTGCTTGTTTGTTTGGGTGTAAATCAGCAAACCACTTCTCTATCATATTCGTCTTAATGGAGTAGAGTATTGCTCTGCTCGAACGTATTTTTGTCTACTAAAGCAGTACTTTAACAACTCAGGAAGTTCAGAGTTTCCCATTAATCTGAAAATTATAAAAGTAGCGTCAATAAAACCACTGTAACTTGCAAACAAAAAACTAGATTATTGTATCGTTTGAAGGATTGGATGGGAATCATATGGATTTGTTATATTGTTATTTGAGGCAAAACTCATTTATATATCATCCTACGAACTAATTGGGTGATGTGTTATGAATGAGAAATGAATTACATTAGATCAATTTAGCATATGTGCTACATCTAATATACATTTCAGCCCGAGGTCTCAATTATTTTGTGTTTCATTTAAATGTAAAATTGTTATGCCCTTATTGAAAAAATATTGTAAAGGGTTTTCCAATGGGGACTTGACAGCTTTGAATTTAATTTGTGAACGCACCCTTTCACCAATCATCAAACCGTCATTGTCAATTTATTCAGTAAACTCAACATTTTCATCATGGTAAAGTACACGAACGAGCAACGTCTGCAAATTATAAAAATTTTCTACCGAAATTCGGAGTCGGTGACCGCAACTTTAAGAGCGTTAACTCCAATCTTCGGTCGTAATTCTCGCCCTAGTAGACAGGCAATAACAAGCTTAGTGCAAAAATTTGAGTCTACATACTCGTTGTGTGATGTTGCTGTGTCAGTGAGATAACGGGTTGGTCGAAGTGTCGAAAATATCGCTGCCGTTCAGGCGTCCTTAGCAACCGATCCAAATCAGCCAATTCCACGGCGTTCTCAAGAATTGGGCATCGCTCAGACCACATTATGGCGTATTTTGCGTAAGGATCTTGGTTTACACACATACAAGATCAAGCCGACTCAAGAATTGAAGCCGATGGACCATTTGAAGCAACGTACGTTCTCCGATTGGGCTCTGGGGAAGATGCGCCAAGATGATGAATTTCATCGCAAAATCATCTTCAGTGACGAAGCTCATTTTTGGCTCGATGGGTTCGTCAATAAGCAAGATATGCGTTATTAGTCGGGTGAAAATCCACATGTGCTTCATGAATGACCACTTCATCCACAAAAAATAACTGTTTGGTGCGGTTTGCATGCCGGCGGCGTTATTGGGCCATATTTTTTCGTCGACGATAACGATCGACACGTTACTGTGAATGGCCAGCGTTTTCGCGCCATTATTATTTTTGGCCCGAATTGGAAGATATGGACTTGGACGACATGTGGTTTCAACAGAATGGTGCCACAAGCCACACAGCACACGTTACAATCGATTTATTGAAGAGTAAGTTTAATGAGCGTGTTATCTCAAGAAATGGGCCAGTCGATTGGTCGCCTAGTTCGTGCGATTTAATGCCTCTAGACTATTTTCTTTGGGGCTACGTTAGGTCATTGGCTTATGCCAACAAACCGACGACGTTGGAAGAGCTCAGAGCCAACATTGAACGCGAAATAGCGGCCGTTTCGGCCGAAATGTGTGGCCGTGTCATCGAAAATTGGGTCCAACGAATCGACCACTGCAAACGTGCTCGCGGTGGCCATATGAATGAAGTCGAGTTCCATTCATAAATGTCTTGATTGTACTTCAAGCCGATAATAAAGTTTTTGAAATATCTCAAATGGTTTGCGTTTTATTTAAAAAAAAAGTTGTCAAATCCTTTTTGGAAAACCCGATATGTGACCGCGTCCTAGTGTGTCAAAAAAGGTGTTTTGAGTTAAAAGTGGATTCTGGTACCTAAAAGTGTGTAGAATAACAGGAATGGGTTAGATTCATGACAAAAATTTATATATATACTCACACTAAGAATGCGTTGCGAAACTTTAAACGCGTTTATTTCGGAACTACGTTTTCGCACACTAGGTCCCTTTTCTCGGACGCGGTCACATATATTATTCCTTTTCACAAGGAGACTTCAAATAATACAAATAAATAATGGAGTCCTGTTATTTTATCCCCAAATTTCATGCTGTGCTCTGACTTAAAAAATGTAGGATTGCGCATCAGCACGTCTGATAATTTCCAATCTCCAAAAATCTTATCGCATTTTGCAAATAATTTGAAAAATTCTTGATTTTTTTTCGGTTTGATATGTTATTTTGGAGAATAAAAATCCGTAAATTATTTTTGGTGCTCAAAACAATGGAAAATATACTGAAGATATCATGTTGTTTATGCATAAGGTAACGATCGTGTTCATTAGTAATGATCTACCATTCATAGTGGACATCTAGTCACCTTGAATTGATTTCAGCTTGACAATTTCGTCTGTAATTGTATATTGCGAATTTCGTATTGTCACTATTGTTTCACGTAGCCTTGAAGTTGGCGAATTCTGGGTTGAGTTCAATTTCATTTTAAAAAAAATATATTTTTAGTTCATGAGAATCGAGCGTTATTTTTGAATTTGACTAAAAGAAATATTGCTCTTCATGTACTAAGTGATGCTGAATAGAAAAGCCTTGAGAATAGTGTACGTAAATATGGTTTCAAAAATTTTCCAGACATGAACCACCTGGGATGTTCAAAGGAGTACCATACACCGACGGCAAAGGTAATACCTCATTCAGTATTATTCTTAAGGTGATGGATGGTATTAGGGAAAAGGGAAAAATATCAAATTACAGACCTACATATAAAGAATATCCCTGATAAGGTTAAGAGTCTAGGGTATGTATTTCTATGTTTATTTTTAAACAAAAAATGATTTATGGCGTAGGAATGTAATGAAGTCCTTTTTGTAACCAAACCATTCAATATGCTAGCTTTTTAGCAGGCAAAGAGTAAACACTTTTTGAGATTAAACATACTTGTTGCAATAAAAACTGAGACTATTCGCCTGTAATATTCCGATAAAAGATCCTTACATCTCTTTAGGAAGGATTCTGATTTGACCAACTACCAAATCAAAGAAAGTCGATTTCTGAACTATCTTTCTTAAATTGAATGGAAATTCTGTGAAAAGAAAAAATTTATGAATTAAAATAAAATGAAAGTTCTAAACAGACTAAAAAACATAGAATTCTAAAAATACTAGAAAAAACGGAACGAGTACTTCGCCACGTCTACATTGTTTATTGCTTGTCACGCAGAGATGTAATACATTGATTCAGTTTTTGATCATCGAATAAATAACCACAACAACATTAAAATTTCAGTTTATCTATTTATGTGTGATATGAGTTTTTGGAGGCCAGATTCGTCATCAGCAGCCTGAAAACCCTTGTACATGTCCGCCACTTTCATCAGAAAATATCAAATTTTTTAATGTCTTGAAGATATTATATTTTTAAATTATAATGCCAGATACGCAATCTTGATCCCAAAATTGTTGGTCTCACACAAAAAATAAGGCCCTCAAAGTGTTGTTGGAAATAATTTGAAGGTGTAGAACACATTTAATTCGTCGGCAACCCTTCGCCAAACCCCCTTGTCATGAGTGCATTGCTTCCATGTTCCGCTATTCTTTTTCATACCTTACATTTTTTTCTCTCGGGTTATCCACCCATTATTCTGGGTTGTTCGTGCACTATCCATACAGTCTTCCATACAGTCTCCGCGATTTTATTACTCGGACAAGGCTTTTTATTAAATACAGTTCCTCGAGTTTTAGGAAACCTCTTTCCTGTTTCTTCGTCCTGTTTTTTACCATTGATTTCCCTAAGTCTTATCTTCTAAGACCTGAAATCTATCTTCCACCTTCTTAGTCAGAAGCAAAGTTTCACACCCTTAAAGTGTCACTGGCATTATTAGTGTTTTATACATATGAATCTTGACATTGCGAGATAATAGAGTTGTGTTGAATAGTTCCTTTATTGTAAAGAGACGCGTGTTGTCCATATTCAGCCTTTTATATTATACAGGGTGTCCCACGAGCAGTGTGCCAAAAAGCTAGAGCGTGTAGGTCTGGTCAAGACAAGAAAAAAATCGTATGGGAGGGGGGGGTCTATTCCCCCCCGTTTAGCCGGGAGGGGCAATTTTCTAAAAAATTGACTTAATTTGGAAAAAAAATTATTAAAAATCAACAGTTACATCCACAATGCCGTGATATACTTTTTTGTAAAGGCAGAAACCTCTTCTTTCATCTTGTTTTTAAACAAAGCTGTTTTAAGGAATAGTTTTTGAGAAATTAATTTTCAAACTCAAAATTTTGAAAAAAAATGAAAAAAAAAAATTTCGAACTATTTTTTTTTCAAAATTGTATGTAATTAAGTACTAATTTTTTGTCCAAAATTCAATTCTCTTATTAGTTTTTAGTTAAAAACAGAAAACCGGATGCAAAAATGTTTTGTAGTTTTCAAAAATTAAAAAAAAACCCGAACCGAATTTTTTTCTAAGAAAAACCTTTTTTTGGTTTTAACGCGGCTGGACTTATAGGCAAAATAATGTATGAAACATTGACATCTTTTTTATTATTTTTAAAAAATTTGTAGTTTTATGAGGATTCAATAAACTGACACAGTATTGAAATAACCCTGGATTAATCCTTTTTTTTCATTGATAACGCCTGAAAACTGACCTGCCAATTTCGTCTGGGTCCGCCCGCCGCCAATGGGTTCAACCGGCTAGGACCTTAAGACAATAAAACCGCAATTTTTGGATTTGGTCTGACGTAATCCCTCCCTTAGTACAAGTAGGATAGCTATTATCCTTGGAGTGCCCAAATCTAGAGTACGGAGAGTGCTTCATACCGAAAACTTACACCCGTACCATTTTAGGACAGTTCAGGAACTCACCTCAAACGACAAGTTTTTGAGAGCAGAATTTTGTCGATCAGTACTGCTTCGAAATGAAACTGAACGAAACAATTTTGGAAGGATATTCTGGACGGATGAAGCACAGTTTACCAGAGATGGGGTTACTAACTTCCACAATTTGCATCATTGGAGTAGCACCAATCTACACAACAAAAAACAAAATAAATCACAACACCGCTTTAGCTTGGTATTGTTGGACAAATTGTAATCGGGCCCGGATTTTTGAATGCCGTTATTAATGGAGAATCATACTTGCAGTTCCTACGAGACCTTTTGCCCGATTTGATGGACAACGTTCCTTTGGCCATAGCAGATAATTTAATCTACCAGCAAGATGGAGTACCAGCACACTAAAGCTTACGGGTTAGAATCTGGCTGGATGATCATTTTAGTGACCGTTGGATCGGAAGAAAGGGCCCCACGGCATGGCCACCTAGATCACCAGATTTAACTCCTCTAGATTTTTATGTGTGGGGATTCATGAAGAATTATGTTTACGAAGTGGAAATAGTATCTTTGGAACGACTGAAAGCACGGATTGAAGTCGCTGGAGTCAAATTGTTTGACTTATGTGCAGCCATTAGAAGGAGATATAATCTTTGCCTTCTAAAAAATGGGGATCATATTGAAAATTGATTATAATAAAACTCCAAATTTTTTAAAAATAATAAAAAAGATGTCAATGGTTCATACATTAATTTGCCTACAAGTCCAGCCGCGTTAAAACCAAAAAAAAAGGTTTTTCTTAGAAAAAAATGGTTCGGGTTTTTTTTTAATTTCTCAAAAACTACAAAACATTTTTGCATCCGGTTTTCTATTTTTAACTAAAAACTAATAAGAGAATTGAATTTTTGACAAAAAATTAGTACTTAATTACATACAATTTTGAAAAAAAATAGTTCGAAATTTTTTTTTTTCATTTTTTTTTCAAAATTTTGAGTTTGAAAATTAATTTCTCAAAAACTATTCTTTAAAACAGCTTCGTTTAGAAACAAGATGAAAGAAGAGGTTTCTGGCTTTACAAAAAAGTATATCACGTCATTGTGGATGTAACTGTTGATTTTTAATAATTTTTTTTCCAAATGAAGTCAATTTTTTAGAAAATTGCCCCTCCCGGCTAAACGGGGGGGGAATAGACCCCCCCCTCCCATACGATTTTTTTCTTGTCTTGACCAGACCTACACGCTCTAGCTTTTTGGCACACTGCTCGTGGGACATCCTGTATATTAGGTGTGGTTCCATTAGGGTCATTCCCCTATTTTTCCTGAAGGGAATTTATCACGTATTTCAGCACAAATTAAAATGAAGTGGTGGCGTTGACGTTTAGTACTTTTTGAGATTCCCTACCGTACGCGGACATTTAAAATCGACTAGTTCATGGACCGTTGCGTGAAATTTCTTTTCTAAAAGCTGTCGTAGTGAAAACCCGGTCACGCCCGGTCTCCTGAGGCCACATTGGTAGTCTGCAATTATTTTATTAACGTACTTCAATCGCTTTAAGGGAATATTTGACAGACCCTTGTAACAATTTGATAGCAGCGATCACCCTTTTTAATGCAAAAATGATGACCGAGTTTTTCCCTTCCTCGGGGATAGTTTCATTGTTTCATATAGTGATGATGAGCCCATGTTACTTCTATGTTAATTCCTCTCCTGCATATTTTATTTATTTATTTATTTTTCTTTAAATTGGGGGCTAGTGCTAACAAATAACGAAACTGTGATAATCATATCCAGCTCAAGAAGATGTTGCAGAATGGACATGTGAGCCAATGGTCTACATGGCTGGCCTGTTTTCGAGCGGTATATAACCAGTGGTTTCAATCTCCAGGTTTAACTGTAGGTGCATCGGCAGGCCCAGAGTGCCTTAATCGCCCTTGCAGGTTTGCTTTTGAAGTTGGAGTTCCAGTGAAGTTTGCGATCGAGGTCAATACCTAGATACTTGACTTCTTCTTAAAAATCCAATGTTTGTACCGTTTAGGGAGACGGAACAAGGTTGTATTTTCCTCCTTTTATTAAGATTATCTTATTTGGGTTTATCGATAAACCCTCTTTGCTACACAAGTCAGAGATAAATTGAAGCGCGAGTTGCATGCGTTCACCTGTTACAATAAGTTACAATAAGTACAAGGTTCCCTCAATATCGAAGACGGCGCAAATTGCGATCTCCTTGCGTGTGACGCTATTTTCCACACGCGCTACCAAGTGATGCAGCGCATTCTCAGTATACATCTAATATAAAGCTTTTATCCATTGGTTTTAGTGGGAAAGATGTTAGATATGGGTTAGATGGGTGATACCATACCGAAGACAAAGTTGACTTCTCTCCAGATTTGAGCAATGTATCTCAAGTTGGAACAGGACCTAAAGAGAACTATCAGTGGTGCTAGAATTATGTATAGGCCTCTCTGGAGGATAGCAGGAAAGACACTCTTTACCTAGAGCTTTGTAGGGTTTAAATGAGCCAATTACCCATTTAAATCTATCAGGGCTGAAGAGTCAAATGCCTATTCGTTCTACTATCGACGTAATTTGTGACGCTCATTAAAACGCACAATTCGAAGTTGATCTATAATTAGTCCAACTCTTCGTTCTTTCTCACCGGTTTCCACAAAATTTTGAGCTGTGCATTCCACCAAGGTATGCGCCGCTTGTGTGTATCTATCCTGGGCGGACAACTGTTTTTGAAGGATGAGATGATTGCTTCGTTTAATTGATAAGTCACATCTTCAATGTCATTCGTCGATTTGATGGATTTAAGAAGCGTGTCTTCCTTGGCGGCAAGTTGAGCCTGGAAGAGAACCCAATTCGTTCTTTTGGGCTGGTATCTATGGTATACATCCTCACCAGTGATGTTAAATCTGATATGTTGGTGATCAGATAGTGAGTCTTCATTGGAAACTTGCCAATCACAAATTATATTTGATACAAAAGGGCTAGAGATTGTGAGGTCACCTCTTCTCTAACCTCTTTTGTTTGATCAGATGTCGTTTGCGTAAGAAAATGTGTGAAAAATAGCATTAAGTATTCTAATGCATTTGAAATGTTGGCTGTGGCATTTGGCAAGTCTACTCTGAGCAAAAAAAAGCTCTTAACAGAAGGCCGAGATGATATGCCTTGGTTGTCCAGATACATCAGCAACGGGTGGATCAGATGTCGTTTGTGCCGGTGGCAATAATCTGCCAGGTATTATACCTCAGTAGGTGGGATTTGGTTGCCGTCTACTGGGAAGGCGCACACGATCTCCTTTACTCCACCTTCAATGAGTGGAGTTCCATGGTGACCGCTGCCAAGTCTCTGGTTATAAATTCTGGAATGGGTAAGAAATTTATTTAGAACCGATCAAACATGCGGCCTTAGGAGGAGATTCTCCAGTAGCGTAAATTAATTTACGCGACCTATTTTGTATAATCTTACCTTTTTGAACCCATGGTTCTCGTATGAGTCCGAGAGATATTTTGTCGCTGTAGAAACGTAGGCTAAAGGCTTGCGAGGCACCTTTGGCATGGTGCACGTTACCCTGCAGTGCACGCACCCCACTCATCTACTTACGACGGTAGACCGGGTCCTTCACACGGTGTCGCTTGTTATTTCCAAGCCGTAAGTTTTCTGTCCGATGGATTCCCCGAGTTTGGTGGAAGGACGTTTGGTTATTTTTTATTGATACTTGCCACCTGTGGCATTGAGGTAGTTTTTGGGCCGCTGCTAGTTCATGCCGCGGACACGGCAGTAGGTGCAACCACCATACTTGTATCTGCAGCGACCAGTGAAGGTTCCGCTGATACCTTTTCGTGGCTTTTTATAATGATTTTGACATCATTAAAACGATAAGTAACTTTGCATTTTAGTTCTAGCAGCCGGTCCAAAGACCTGTCTCTGATTGCTAGAACCAGATGCAAGAGGCCTTTTTCTTAATCTAGCATGCTTTGCATGACTCTCCAGTGCTGTGCATACAGGCCTTCGTCTTATGAGTCCGGCGCCGCCAAAACCTTAGTGATGGGTAGACCGATAAGTAGCCCCGAAGATGTGAGTTTAATAGCCGTGAAGTTGGACCTCATCCAATTGGCTGTGGTTGCGTCGGCACATACAAAGTAGAGCCAACTCGACCTATATGTCGATCCCCGGTTCAATCGAGGCATACATATATTTGCATTTCACGAAAGCATACATATATTTGCATATTCTATTAATTCCAATGGTAATAGGTCGATTCTCGTGGCATTGTTATTCTTACGAGGGTGGCCCGATAAGTACTTAGCCAGATGGCGTCAGTATCACAAGAGCAACTTACTATCGTGTAGTACATTCTAGTAGACGGCTACTGTCGAAATTTCAGCCGGATCGGAGTCGTAGTTTTGTTTTGACCGCGTGTGGAAGCGGGAGTGTACGCGGATTTTAGAAAAATGGAAAAAGAGCAATATCGGTCGATGATTCGATTCTTGTTTTTGGAAGGGAAATTGCGCAGCGAAATCAAAGAGTTTGGATGCTGTGTACGGTGACTCTTCTCCTTCGATGGCGACCATCAAAAATTGGTTTAATGAGTTTCAACGTGGTCGCACGTCGGTGCCCCGAAAATGGCTACCACGGAGGATAACGTGACAAAAATCCACAATCTCGTATTGGCAGACCGCCGATTGAAGGTGCACGAGATAGCTGAGACAGTAGGCATTTCAAAAGAGCGCGTAGGTCATATCCTGCATGAAATTTTAGGCATGAGAAAGCTGTCGGCGCGGTGGGTGCCGCGTTTGCTCACTCCGGACAACAAGCGCAACCGTGAGACCACTTCAGAGCAGTGTTTGACGCTGTTTAAGCGCAATCCGAAGGAGTTTCTGCGTCGTTTCGTGACAGTCGACGAAACATGGATCCACTGGTACACACCAGAGACCAAGGAACAGTCGAAACAGTGGACTTCACCCGGCGAACGTGCTCCGAAGAAGACGAAGACTGTCCCATCGGCCGGAAAGGTGATGGCCACCGTTTTCTGGGATTCACAAGGTGTGATCCACATCGACTACCTGGAGAAGGTCTGTACTATGCCAAATTATTGGGCCGATTCGACACCGAATTGAAGAAAAAACGGCCCCACTTGGCGAAGAAAAAGTGCTCTTCCACCATGATAAAGCGCCGGCTCACACCTCCGCCCTCGCCACGGCCAAATTGGTCGGATTGGGCTACGAATTGCTGCCCCATCCACCGTATTCTCCAGATTTGGCCCCGTGCGACTTCTTTTTGTTTCCAAACTTGAAAAAGTCACTCGCCGGGCAGAAATTTCAGTCGAATGAGTCATCATTCAGTCATCACCGCCACGGGGGCCTATTTTGCAGACCTTGAGAAAACGTATTTTTCAGCCGGGTTAAAGATGTTGGAGCATCGCTGGGTCAAGTGTATCGAGCTAAAAGGAGACTATATTGAAAAATAAATCGCCATTTCTCCAAAATTTTTGTTTTTCTTTTGTAGGCTAAGTACTTATCGATAATTGGCAGTTCTACGTGATTATATCCTCAACTGTGTGGATAAGATCGTTTTCTAATGCTGCTGCTTGCTCTCCATGTAAAGGGTCTGCCATCTAACGTTTTTTTTTCAAGTAGTGCTTATTTCGTGAATGGTAACACTTAGCTCATGTCTGATTTGACAGATAATTAGTTTTATCCTTCCGCTGAACGAATATGGTTGTGTATACGCTTGAACAACGCTTCGCTAAGTGGGCCTGCGATCGACTTACAGAAGATGCCGATTTTGCCAAAAAAATCATCTTTTCAGATGAAGCTCATTTTGATCTTGGCGGGTATGTAAACAAGCAAAATTGTCGCATTTGGGGCACAGAAAACCCGCACGCATACATTGAAAAGCCGCTGCACTCAAAACGAGCCACTGTTTGGTGCGATTTTGGTCCAGAGGCATAATTGGGCCATTTTTCTTCGAAAATGAGCAAGGAGTGGCCGTTACAGTCAATGGTGATCGTTATCGGGCCATGTTGAACGAATTTTTGTTCACAAAAATTGAAGAGGAGGATATTGGCGACATTTGGTTTCAACAGGACGGCGCTACGTGCCACACAGCCGAAGCTACACTCGATGTTTTGCGCCCTGTTTTTGAAGATCGCATTATCAGCCGCAGAGCTGATGTCGTTTGGCCACCTCGGAGCTGCGATTTGATACCGTTGGACTATTATTTGTGGGGTGCCGTCAAAGATAAGTGTTACGCCGACAAGCCAGAGACAATTGACGCTTTAAAGGACAATATTCGTGAAGCCATTGGTGAAATACAGCTGCACACAATCGATAATGTGCTTAAAAATTGGACCGATCGTGTAGGCTACTGCATGGCCAGCGGAGGCAGCCATTTGAATGAAATTATTTTCCATTATTAACCGGAAGGATTGTACTTTCAAATAAAAAAAGAAATTTGAGAAAATATTCAGTAGTTGTTTTTTATAGCATTTTCAAAAAAAAAAAAAGTTATTTGGCGGATCCCATATATTAAGCTCATCATAATATCTCCTTCGTTAGGTTGCAATCTTTTCGTGTTCCGAAGCGAGCTTCCCATTACATTTGCGTATAAATCCTGATCTGGCCACGTATCCTTTTCGTCCTTGGTGACGTGTGTTATACTAGTTTTGAAATACCAGTTTGCTGGTATCTTAGAAACTTATTTTTATTATTAAGCAAAACATGTTAAAAAATGAGGATCCGAGGTTTTTTTGTCAAAGTTTGCATTTTTTTCCACGAAAGTATTGTCCGTTATTATGAATTTGCCCATCGTTGGAAAGCGTACATTCTTTAAGCCGATACAGGAATGACTTCATTTTTGCATATGCGTCATTGATATATGTTTTTCTGGCATGGAGACCCCGTGTAAATTAGCGACTTTTCATGTTTTTGGAAAGTATTTTGTTCGAAATATGGCGCTAAATATGTTTCTCACGAAAGTAAAGCTAAGGTTGGGTAAATCTTTTTTAAGTTATCTAATCTTATTCTGGACATTTATAAGCTTTGACTTGTATCTTATACTCGTATATAGGTCAATTTGGTTGTTAGTAGTGGATTCAATTTGCATGATTCCGTTTTTGGTTTTTAGAAATTAGGTGGAATGGCTTGATGCCTTTTTCGTTTTTGAAGCATTTGGCAAGGGAGCAATGCTTGGGTCAAAGCTATAGGATTTCCGGGGGATAGCAAAGTAATGCAACGGCGTAAGCCACACTTAAGAGTCGCGAGTTGGAGCGTTGGAAGCATGAGTGGTCGCAGCTATTAGCTTGAAGAAATGATGGTTAGAAGGCGAGTAGACATCCTGTGCGTACAAGAGACGAAATGGCGAAACACCGGTAATCGGGCACGTTTCTTGGACGTTAAAACAGAAGCCTACAAGATGTTTTACTATGGATCGCCATCATCCTTGCGGCAGCGTCTTAACCATTTCAAAGTCCAGTGACCGTTTGATGGCTCTCAAATTGGTGATGCATGGTGAGGTGTGGAACATCGTAAGCTCATATGCCCCTCAAGTAGTATGCGTACAAAAAGAAAAAGATGCATTTTGGCTAGATTTCCACAACCTTGTCAAAATCATCCCAAAAGAAGAGCTTTTGTTTGTTGGGGGAGATTTAAACGGACATGTCGGGAAGACAAGCGAAGACTATGAAGACTACCACGGAGGCCTGGGATACGGCACCAGGAACTCTTCAGGTGAAGATATCCTAAACATGTGCAAGTCGTACGGTCTTATAGTGCTAAATACCATGTTCGTCAAATAAAGCCGGCACCTGATCACTTATAGCAGCGGCGGAAATGAAACTCAAATAGACTATCATTTGGTATCCAGTTTCATGAAGCCACGAGTTAAAAATTGCAAAGTGATCCTGGGAGACGCGATCGCCCCTCAACACCGTCTCCTCCTGACTGAATTTTTTATGGAGGCGAGTAAGAAGTCAAAGCAGCAAACGAAGGTGTCTGAGAGAATCAAGTGGTATAAGCTGGATAAAGGAAAAGGCGAAGCTTTTATCGCCAACATGGAAAACTACCTCTCTTCCATTATCGATGAGGTGGTAATGAGGAATGCAGAGCACAAGACATGTGGGATTCCCTACAACAATCTGGCCTGGAGAAAGCCAAATCACTGCTCGGAACATCTAAAGGCCTCTGCCAACACGCAAAAGAAACCTGGTGGTGGACAGACGAAGTCAAAGCAGTGATACACGAAAAGAAAATGGCTTTCCAAGCTTGGTCAAAGTGCTCTTCTACTAATAGAGAGGAAAAAGCTCGTCGTGAAAAGGTATATAGATATTGCAAAGGTATCGCGAAGAAAAAGTGCGCCGAATTCAAAGCGAAAAGCATGGAAGGCCTCTATCAGGAGTTGGAAGAAATATCGTCTTCCGCGTCTGACAGGAAACAGGCTACCCAGGAGCTTCGACAAAACAATTTGAACAAAGGAGCAAATATCTTTAAGGTAGCCGCCCAGAGAAGAAGAAATGCTCAGGAGATTCGTTTCCCAAAGTTTATTAACAATGCTGAAGGCCAACTCCTTGTGGAAGACGAAAAAATTCTCCACATATGGCGACAGTATTGCGAGGAACTTCTGAACGAACAGTTTCCCCGAGTGTACTTTCCAAGAGCCGCCCCGAATCATGCCGAAATATCCGACATCACAGTCGAAGAAGATCGGTACGCGGTTAAAAACTCCAAGAAAAGAAAAGCTGTTGTGCCGGACGGGATACCCTCTGAGTTCTGGAAAAAGATGGGAGACATCGGGTCTAGATGGCTCATGGTTCTTATCTCCAAACTTATGAGAGGCGACACTATGCCTAATCAATGGAGGGAAAGCTATCTTCTTCCTTTGCACAAAGGAAAGGGTGATACGCGAAATTGTGATAACTACCGTTCTGTCAAGCTGATGTCGCACACCATGAAGATCGTTGAACGGGTATTAGATAGCCGACTGCGGAAAATAATACAACGACAGATGCAATCCAAAGTATAAGGGTCATGATGGAAAAGCATCGTGATTCTTCAAAGGACTTGCATATGGTGTTGGTTGATTTCGAGAATGCCTTTGACCGGCAACCAAGAGATCTTTTATGGGTAGCGCTAAGACAAAAAGGAGCTCCAGAAACCTACGTGTGAGTGATTATGGACATGTACGAGAGAGCAACGACAAGAGTAAGATGCACCGCAGGAGTCACCGAAGAGTTCGCAATCAAAGTCGGTGTACACCAAGGGAGCGTCCTCAGCCCACTGCTTTTTATAGCAGTCCTTGATTGCTTGCTTGAAGGAAAAGTGACGGACCCCAATGTGCACCAGCTATTCTTTGCTGACGATGGGGCCATTATAAGTGATGATCAGGCGTCCCTACAACGAGCACTTGATGTGTGGGTGGACATTTTTGAGGGACACGGGTATCGTATTAGTTCAAAGAAGACAGAGTATCTGTGCTGCCCGTTCTCTGACCCTCATCAGCCTATTCCAGACATTTACTTGAATGGAAGAGTGCTTCCCAAGTGTGAAAAGTTTAAATATCTGGGATCTATGATTAATAAAGAAGCAACTTGTGATGACGACATCAACCATCGCGTAAGCGTAGGGTGGATGAAGTGGCGGGAAAACTCCGCCATCTTCTGTGATCGAAAAATGCCCCCTAAGCTGAAAGGAAGGCTCTGCACATCAGTTTTACGTCCGGCGCTCACATACGGTTCACAATGCTGGACAATGCACAAAAAGTATGTGAGCAAATTAACGGCAGCTGAGATGAAGATGCTTCGCATGACAGCGGGAGTAACAAAGCGTGACAGAATTAGAAGTTCAAAGATCCGAGGAAGCCTCCACGTAAAAGAAACCATCACAAGAAATATAGAGCGCGACCAACTCAGTTGGTATTGCCATGTTCAAAGAAGAGATCCTTTGAACGCCGTCCAAAAGGCGATATCAATCAACGTTCCAATTTCAACACGCAAAAAAGGCAGGCCGAAAAACAATTGGTGCAAACAAATGCAAAAACACCAGCATTTGATTGGCCTCAGCGATGAAGTAATCCCAAACCGGGAAGCCTGCCGCTACTTTCTGAGGTCAAACCGGCGGACCCCACAAGCGGACCAGTAGGAATCCAGTTAAGTGGGAAGGTTATGGTCCTACACTTCTGACCATAACGACGCCGGAAAAAAAGGAAAAAGGAAGGCAAGGGAGCTAGTTTGTCGTTGTTGTTGTGAAACAGCTGGTCTTTCATTCTTTGTAGCTTTTCCGGCAGAATAATTTGCGTATAAAGTCGTAGTTAATTTGGTTAATACTGTTAGTTATTAAGACGTTTGCCTTTGTATGTTCATAAAAGATTCTTTAGTTCTTTCATGATTTTGTGTAGCTCGGCTTTTAGTTTAACTTTTCGAGTTGTAGGAACGTGAAAATCGGTTTATAAACTTTAGCATTAAAAAGTATAAAAGGTCATTCAGCGAGATGTGTCATAAGAAAAAACGGAAATGATCACAGAAATTGCATATTTGGCAAAAGAACTGAAGCCAGAAGACCAAGCACAACACCGTACTTCAGTTGATTAAGTGCAAGAAATGAATTGACAAGAACGTTATCTTTTATATGAATTTATTTCGAATAATGAGGCTAATTTCGATCGATGCTAAGTTTTTTATCATAACATTTTTTTCTTAGCTTAAGTTAGTTATAATAATGTTAATTGTAAGTTTATAAGTATATAGTTGTCGAAAGACATAGGTTTAAGTTGTACTGTTTGTTTTAGAGTGACCGCCTAGGGCCAGAAAGGTATTTAAATTTGTAAGGATAGTTATGCTAGTTTTAAACATTTTTGTCTAGGATAAGATATATGGGGGTGTTCGTGGTGCAATAGTAATCATCACCGACTGCTGAGAAATGCGATAAAAACTATGCAACAACATCAGTTGTGAATGAGAGATGATTAAAAAGTGCTGACAAAGGCATAGCACTCGCAGCATAAGGTCACTTTAAAATTTATACTCTGTGTGTGCATTTCCAATATTACACCTGAATGACATGGAAACGACAAAGTTACTGTGAACTACAACCAACGCCAAAAATTCGGTCGAATCTCTCAAATCCTATCTATGTCAACCACCCACGAATAGTGAACGAACGTCTTCGACACAAACCATCTGCACCCCATCCAGGTTGTGTGACAAACACAATAAGAGCGTACACTCTTAAACGCGAATTATAAAAAGAAGAAAATCTAAGAAACTATGAATAAAAAATGGATCAAAAACTAAAAAAAAAAACTTGGAATTGTCGTAATTGATTCATCTTTCATTGCCAGTGGCAATTCAGTGCGAAAATGCCTCCTATTCTGCCATTAAAGCACCTGCTTACAGGTAAAAATACACCTTTCGAAGCAACGGGGTTTCAATTTGTATCCTTGATTTTGGATCATTTCTGTGCCTTTAAGGCATTTTCCTACCGTTGGCAAGTCCTCTATGATTTAGAAATATTTTTAGTGTGTTTAATTTGTTTCTTTTCTTCAATTTCAAACTTTAGCGGCTGCCCAGGTTTTTCCTTGTCTTCCAAATTGAAATCACCACTTTTAGAACGTGCGAACCATTGCGCTTGCTCATCTCGTGTATACTTGACGCGTATGTTTATCATAAGCTCCCACTAAAAAACGATGACTTTCAGCAGCACTTCTGAGTCTTCTACCTTGCAAAGCTGGGGTAGAGAAGAATTATGCAAAGGCTTTCCTGTCTATCCGTCTGGACAGATCCAGGTAAAAGTTAGCAAAATTCAAGGTAGAAGACCTGGAATTGTAAATTGGCTCCCAACAAGATCCTATCTTTTAATATTAAAGTAATGAAGTAAAAGAAGAAAAACGAAAATTCGGCATATTCGATAAATAACGAAGCATTGTTATTCACGATCCAACCAAATGACATACGAGGATTGTTCAAAAAATAAAGTGACTTTTTGAATTTCGGGAGCCAACTACATACATTCGCTTTTAATTTTTTTCTTTTGTTGTGTTGGAACCCATGCCCCCTAAAATATATTAGCTTTGTCAGCCATTTAGGATATTAACATAGTTTGTTTTCACAAATAAAACGGTTAGGCGAGTTTTAGTCTGCTTGGCGATTTTTTACTATTGAAAAAAATGACTCAAAAATGTGTGTAAAATAGAATTAAGTATTCTAATGCACTTGAAATATTGGCTGTGGCATTTGGTAAGTCTACTCTGAGCAAAAAAAAGGTTTATAAGTCATACAAGCTCTTAGCAGAAGGTCGAGATGGTATGCCCTGGATGAGCCAACACATCAGCAATGGATGAAAATGTTTAGGCAGTAAAGAAAATTGTTATGGAGAATCCTCAAATCACTATCAGTGAAGTTGCTAAGGATATTGGCATACCTGGCACATGTCATGACATTGCCCACGCATAAGCATCGCTCAGGAGTTATTAATGACGATCCAGATTTGCTGAAAGTTTATGATATATGGCTACGATGTCGAAACCAAGGGCCAATCATTTCAATGGAAGCGATCAGAAGAGCCAAAATCGACAAAAGGACGCCATGTTCGGTCAAATGCGGACGTTTTACTCACGGTTTTCAGCGACTACAATGGTGTGGTTCATCATATATTCTTGTCGGAAGGTTGTACGATTAATAAGGAGTATGACTTTGAAGTTATGAGCCGTTTGCGTGAAGCAATACGAAGAAAACGTCCAGGTATGTGGCTATGGCATCACGATAGTGCACCTGTTCACTTCGTTGCTATTGCGTAATTTTTTGGCAAAAAAAAAAAAAAACAAGCTTCAGCCATCGTATTCACCGGACTTGGCCTCCTGTGAGATTTTTCTCTTTTCAAAACTGACAACACTCATTAAAGGACGGAGATTTACCACAATTGAGGAGATAAAGACCGCATCCTTGGAAGCGTTCAAGGCTATACAAAAAGCGCATATTGAAGGGAGCCTAATAAAGGCCGTTGTACGTAAAATATTTAACGTACGTAATGGAAGAAAGAATGTACAACCTACCAAAATATAGTTACGACCGATTGCGGTACCGAATGTTATTTACTGACTAGTTTTTCCCTCAAATGTTTGCTATTTACGTTGACGTAGTTGTCTATTTTTAACAGGGTAGCGCCACATGCCACACAGCTGGTGAAACAATGATTTTTATTGCGTGACCAATTTTTTCTTCATGGTGTGATTCCTGAAGACTTCAATTGGCCGTCGAAATGTGCAATTAGACATCGCACAAAAGAATAGAATACTAGAAGCCATTTTCCTTTGAGACTATGTTAAAGATAAAGTCTACGCCAATATTCCACCAACGATCCATAAAAAGTTGTTATTCGTATCATACCGCCCCTAAACATGATATTATGAAATATGTAAGCAGAGGCGGATCAGACATTTGGTAGGCATTATATTATATTACTTACCTCAGGGTTAGTGGTTTAAGCGGTTGTGGTTTAATAAAAAAAAAATAACATTTTGTAAGACTGTTGCGTTTTCATTTAAAATTGAATTTTAAAATGACACCTTTTGTTGGATGACCTTAAAAATATTGTTGCCAAAACGACGATTGCGAGATTGGGGTGTTAAATATTTGTTCAAAGGAATGAACATTTAGAAATGCATATTACGCAATATAGTGAAATAACTTTCTGTTAAAAAAACTGTTTACATTTACAATTGATCACGTTGGGAATAGGTACATATATGTACATATATAGAATAGTCAGTAAAATTGCCTTATACTGGAACTTTGATAGTGCTTTCAGATTCCAATAATTCAATACGACGATCGTGGGCATATAGTTCAGCCTTCCATATCTTGTTAATTTATTGGAACCCGATCAGCTCCATTTTATTCGCTCCGATCATGATGGAATCACCCCGCATCGTCAAGGTCTACATCAAGAGCTATGCGAAAAACAAAAGACTTCACCAAAGATGTTACCCACTGTACGTCGTAATTAATTTCCAACGAAAATGTATCTGCAACATTCTTAGAAACCACATCGCCCACCACCATCAGCAACAAGTACCAGCACCAGCACCAGCACCAGCACGAACACCTTCATCGAACACCACACCAGCAGCGGCAGTGCCGTCGCCTAAACACCCTCAGAATCCGATCAACCATTCGGACAACCCAAACATCACAAGCCCGAGTGAGACAACATCCCGCGCCATGATCGTATTTCACCAAGCAACAAGTACTCGTTCGACAAAGATAAACACCTACACTCGTATCACTTGTCCTCCTCGGGGCGAGTGAGACAACTATCTAGGCCCTCGAGCGAGACACCACTCACGCTCAAACAATATGTACGTCCTATGTGGGCAAATTAATTTCGCTGCTCAGTTTAATTCAAGCAGGCAGTTTGTACGTATCGTATCCGTAAGTGACGGCGACTCTTGGATTAAAAAAAAAAAATAATCATTTCTAGACTTTCTTGTTATCCATCAAATCTCTTTTTTTTTCTATCTCTATACTATTAACAATCTGCGAGATATATCTGAACGTTAAAATCTCGTACCAACATATATCCTCTACCGATCCTCAGATTTAAATTACATTTTTTCTTCAATCTCTCTTTCGCATCCATTACTGCAGGCAGAGTGCAGATTCAAAGAGAGCGATCGCCCAAGATTTGACAGTAAATTTCAATACAATTTTCCCTGCCGCTGCTGGAAAATCCACTGATCGTTTTGGATATTTCCCCTAAAAAAAAAGTGTGTGATCGCGAATAAACGAAAAAAATTTAATTTTTTTATCGGCGGTACTCGAAAGCAAGAGATTCAGATTTACGACGAATTTTCGTGTGGAAACCTAAAGCGAATAAATCTATCTGAAAAAATCATCAGAAAAGTGTCGTTGAGATTCAGGAATTCAAGTGCAGTGTTGTTGTTGAAAATATATTTATTGAGGTAAAAAAAAAGGAAAATCAAGTGCAATAAATCGAAAAAAAAATAAAAATTGAAAGAGTATCTCAGAAAGCAAATAAGTAATTCTAGTGTAAACAGATTAGTATCTATCGTAGCGCATCGCGCGAATACCTGTTAGGGCGGTCGATTCTTTTTTATCGCCAGGAATTATAAGAAATTCCAAGAATTTTTTTTCCACCTTTTACTTTTCCCGTTTTTTTTCCCGATTTTATTTAATTTGTTTTAAATTTTGTTTGTTTTTTTTTTTTCTACAAATAACATAGTTGTAAGGAAGGAAATAAAGTAAGGAAAATAAAAAATACAAAAAAAAAATAAAGAAAAATTTAAAGCCGCGTTAAGTGAGAGAAAGAGAGCGAGTAGTGTGTGGTAGTAGTACATAATTCAAAACGGCAAAATGAGTGTCTGCGAAAATAACAATACACAACAACAAAATACACAGAGCATAGCCGACTATTTGGCTCAGCTACTTAAGGACAGGAAACAATTGGCAGCTTTTCCAAATGTTTTCAATCACGTGGAACGTTTATTGGACGAAGGTGAGTACGTTGTTGCACTACTGTTACTATATTAAGTTATTTTTTTCCCCACCGATCGTTCGGAATCTGTCTTTCTCGCTCACCGAACGGGGAAGCCTTCCGTCCTGCGCCGGGTTCGATCTTCGAATTCCTGTTTCCGATGATGTTATTGCACAAACGGACAAGTGCAACATGGGAGAAGCCCTCTGTTTCCCTTCCTTTCATCATAAGCCAACGTTGGGTTGATGACCTTTCTAATGGAGATTTTCTTTTGGATTTTGTGCGTTTATTTTTTTTTTTGTATTTTTTAATTGTTCGATTCCATGTTGTTCGGGGCGTGTACGTTGTGTGTGAGAGGCGGCGTAGCACACGCAATGTGACTTTGGGACAAGATCATTGTTATTATCAGTGCTCAGCATCTTGATGATTATGACGATGATGACGACGACGACGAGAAATGAGATGGGTGCCGCTCAGTGATTGCGTGAATGTTGTCAACCTAACCTAGAATTATGCGCCCATTCTCGATCGGCGTATACAGTTGATCAGAAACTATTTGGTGGGAAATCAAATCTTAAAACTTGGTTTTGGTTAGCTGATAAGCCTCGATAAGGGCTATTTTAACGGATAAAAAAGTGGTTAGTGATGATTGTCCAAACTACAAATAGTCCATTGCCCTTCGCTTGAAATTTGTCGAGAGTTGCTTCCAAAAAAAAAATGTCAATCATTTGAACTTATTCCGAACCAACAAACTTTCTTATCACCAAGCATACTAAAGAAGGTTCGGTAATCTCGAAAGCTTCCTTTAAAACTCGTGTTGAAGAAGGTTATCTATAAATTAACTCGTGGCTAGATTAGATGAGGTAGCAGTAGGACCTTCCATTGCTTTATCCGCAGGGGCTTAAGAAAAATTGGGAAAATCTAGTCTGCGTCAGTCTATCTTTTACCTTATTAGAGTTCATCATAAGCTTAAGAGGGATACATAGATGAGCACTTGGCTCTATATGCGATGTTATTAGACAAATCTGCATTAGTTCCGACGTCGAGCCCTCAAGGAACTCAATGCGAACGGAATGAAATTTTGTTCATTTCAGGCTATAAACTAGGTTGGACCTTTGAGCGATCAAGGATGCCGATCCCGATCGGCTAAATCCAATGAGCTTTTTTCCCCACAAGTATTGAAAGTACCCCGCTGATTAGAAACTTGGCTACTGCCGTATTCGAATCACGTCTCATTGGTTGATATTTCTGGCAAAACATCCGTTTCAATGAGGGATTTAACAATTTGCTCCGGCTCTAATGGATGAGACGCAATATTATAGCTTTTATGCTAGTTGTCCTGGAATAATAATTTTTAATTAAATAGCGGCTTAGGTCGATTTTTGAAGTAACTTAGTGAGATACAAAAGTGCCCTCTGCTTCGGATTTAGCCATTCGACATACTACTTTGGGGTAAACTACCTGAATTTAAAATTTGGATTCCAGAGCACTGTGAATTAGGATGACCTGTCTCCAGACTTAGATTAAAATAGAAAGAAAGCTCTTTAAAATAAAATACTTCCGAATATCTGTAATAATAGTCGTAAAATCCTCCAACTCCTTGTTAGAAGCATAAAGAACATAAGGATTAGGGTGATGTACTCGGATTCGATGTACTCCGGTCCTTTTACTTTTACACAAATTTGGTTCGCTATTGTTCAAGCAATGGGCTCATATGAAGAGAACCACTTTGGTGGACTTGGCCCTTGCAAGCCGAGCTAAGGGGCCAAACAAAATAATAATGATGAGCTGAAGACATTTTTTCGTGAATAACTAAATTTATTTTGAATACACCGTGTTCATTAAATTTCAGAATTTTTTTTTGTAATTTAGCTGGAATATTTATACCAATTTCTGTAAAATATCTGCACAATTAGAGCTTAACTAGTGTACTTTTGTAGGATCCACGACTTTATAAGTATAGATTAGAGAATTCGCAATACATTATAAATATCGCATTATTACGGCCGTTTGGAACTCGAAAATTCACAGCCTCAAACCTTCGCCAAGCCTTCTTATCAAGAGTGTGTACGTTCCATGTTTCATTGTTCTGTTCCATCGCTTCTAGGTCCACCAATGCATTGTCCTCCTATTTATGGCGCGGCTTGCCTGATGGTTTTATTCCTTTTTTTGTCCCGCAATGTCGAAGGCCATATTTATAAAATCAAAATAATTACAATGACACTTTACGGATGTGAAACTTTAGGTCAATTTTTTAACCTTGCAAACCAACGCCGACACATTGACTAGCTGAGAACACTCTTCCCCATAGACATTTTAAATTTCTCTAGTGGCTTCACTTCCAATCTGGTTTTTCCGGATCAAAAACAATAAAATATGACGAATATACACTTCCGATTCATTCATTTGAAAATTCAGTTAAAAATACTTACAAAGATCTTAAGAGATCGATCGATCGCTAAGAGATCGTACAGTATTCCAAAAATCAAGTTCGGCATAAGTTTATAATATCTGACGCAGACTACTTTGAAAGAGTCAATATTGATGTAGACGAATAAATAAAGTTCTTTTCACTTTTTTATCAAATTTCTAGTGCGTATGTGCTAACAATCTAATCTAGAAAAATATCTGCAATCTCGTTCAACCTCTTATTTGATATTATTTGACTAATATGCTCTATTCTCCATTTCACACTATGCAAACATCAAATAACGCTGTATATTGTGTATTATAACCCAATGCCCCATTAATTATCCATTTCATCTTGACACGCTATTCACTCAAGCCCAATACGACTACTTCTCCTAGGCTCTGCAGTAGCGATAGAAGGATAAAGTAGGATCCAAAAGTCCTTACAAGAGTTCCTAAAGAAAATATTTAAGATATATCAGGGTTGTTCAAAAAATAAGAATGACTTTTTGAATTTCGCGAGCTAACTAAATTTCCGAAATAGCCTTTCAAAATCTTTCAATATCTTCTAAAGACTCGAAATGGTGTCCCTGGAGTGGTATTTTTATGGTACTTAATTGAAATGCTGGTAGTCACACGAAATCATCTCTTTGATAACGCGACGCTTTTTTTCCAAGACACGTCTGAGAGACATAAACATATTTAAGAATTATTTAAATTGATCCATACGGTGTACCAACAATATCAACAAGATCTCTCAATATCAATCGCTGACTTTTGAGTACCAAATTTTTGTGTCCTTGACGTGTTGTTCATCAGTTGATGTTTTTGGTTGATTAGAAAACACTTTTTTTCAAAACTTTCCCTGCATTTTACTAAACATTTTTTTTCTTACAAAAAATGGTCACCAGAGGTCTTCTGCAACATTCTCAACGTTTGCTCTTTGATTTTCTAGTAGGAAGTGGATGCTCAGAAGGTAGCCTTTTGGATTCCTTTTCTCTTTATGTCCAGCCTGTCCTGAATTCGATTTGTGTTTTGGTTCATTCTGCATGTAGAACTATTTGACATACGATTCTCCTACGTAAGGCTCTTTGATGTTAGTTAATATCCTGTCAATTTTTCCTGGATAAAAATTGATATTTAGGATAGGTCTTTGCTCCCAGGCTTACTGGAGCAATTCTCTTTTTCTCTCCTGTCTAAGCTCTTATTATCTTATTATCATTTATGGTAAGTTTATCCATGGGTATGGTTCGTAACTAGGTGATATCGCTTGACAAAGCGCAAAATGGATGTTACTTGTTACTTTTCAATGCCTTTGAATAACTTAAAGGACTCATTCAATTCGCGTAGGGAACTTGTGCCGAAGCCGTTTTCCTTGTAGTGAAACACTGATGAGTTGGGTGGTTAGTTTTGGCTTTTAGCAGACAAGGATAGCATTGTTCTCCTTCGTGGAGAAATTAATTAAATTGTCGGGGCAAACACCCCCATTTAATGAGCTATATTCAAGCTAACTTAGTCTAATTTAATCTTACTTAATCTACCTTATTAGCTAAGAAGAACAGGAGAGGGGAGAGCGGTTAAAAAGATGGATTTTTAGGCATGGAGTGCTGAGGTTGAAATCGAAGTAAGGATTCGAACTAACACTTCCCAGCATGCGAGAAATGGTTTCATTGGAGCCATAGGTAGTACGGGGAATTGGAAGATAGAAGAGATGGAGATTTCGGATTGTAGAGGGTCGCGCAGTCAATGGTACCTGAAAGGAGACGATGGATGAAAAGAATGTCAGATACAGTTCTTCTTTCCTCAAACGTGTTCATGTTGATTAGTTTAAGACGGTCTTGGAAGGGTGGTAAAATCAAAGGAGGACCAGGGGAGACCTCAAACCAACCGTAGGAACTGGCGTTGGATTATAGAAATGTGGGTTTGTTGGTTAGGAGACCACACTTGAGAGGCGTATTTAAGAAGGGGACGGATAAAGGTTAAGTAGAGAGATCGGGTAACGTAAGGGTTCAAGAATTCTTTAGGCCATGGCTTCACCAAACCGAGTGCAGAATTAGCTTTAACTCATCGAAGTGTGCGTCAAAATGTAGCTCCTGGTCACATAATATGCCAAGATCGTGAATGATCGGTGGAGATGAGTTGATTATTGAAGAAGTAGAGATGAAGAGGAGGTTTGATTCGTTTACGTGAAAAGGTGATTGATTGGCATTTGGAAATGTTAAGCTCCAAGCAATTTTCGGAACACGAGATGGAAAAACCATTGAGATCACATTGAATAAGGAAAGAGTCATGACTGAAGGAAATGGTCTTGAGGAACTTGGTGTCGCCGGCATATAGTGAGAAGTGGGAATATTTGATCACCATTTCAATATCATTTATGGTAAGAACCAAAAGAAGTGGACCTAAGTGGCTGGGAGATGCCGTAGGAAGCTAAAAAAGGGTTAGAAAAGTCAGATCTAAAACGAACACTGTAATAGCGACAGGTAAGAAGATATCCACTTCAAAAAATGGGGTCGAAGCCAAGGGAGGACAATTTGAAGAATATCAGTCTGTGGGAGATTTTATCGAAAGCTTTACTGAAATCGGTTCAAATAACGTCGACTTCTTTGCCGTTCTCAAAGGCAAATTCTTAAGGTTAGTGGTTGTAGATCTGCATTTAAGGAAACCGTATTGTCTAGGGGAGATTAAAGACTTGCAGCGAAAACTTAGAATTTCGTACAAAATACTCTCGAAGAGTTTGGGTATACATATGTAACAGTTCGGCAATGGGACGATAGTTATTAACAACGTTCTTCAGACCTTTCTTGTGTATATGGGTGATAAATGAGGTTTTCCATAACCAGGGGAATTCATCTAGAGATAGGGATAGATTGAAGATTTTCGAGAGAGAGAGAGAGGGTTGAACAGGTTTGGTAATATGGCAGGGAGACCGTCAGGTCCAGGAGTGAATCCATTATTAAGTAGATTTAATTGGTTTTCGATGAAATGAGAATGGACTGTGCGACGAAGATATGATTCAAGAGAAGGTATTAGTTCAGGTCTTTGACCAGCTGTGGTAGGGTGTAGTATGGTGGCCACTTAAATTGGCAAAGGTTAGTTGATCTACATAGGCTGTTAAAGGCAATTTCTTTTGAATGGAGATCATTGCAGTTGTTAGATATTGTTAAAGAAAGGCAACTCTTCTGCACAACTATGTCTGAGGTATGAGAAGTAGTCCCTAAAGGAGAATTTTTAAACAAAATTTTCAGAAAAAGAGACGAAAACCTCATGACATGAAATTTTCAAGTAGGAAGTCCTTCGAACAACAAATGCAGAATTTTCTTCACTCAATAAAATCGGACATCACTGCATGAAATTTGACATAGACGTCATTAGTAGTACTACCAACCTATAAAAAAATGCGAATCGATATACATATCTGCAAGTCTAGGTAAATTGAAACGTAAGATAAAGGTTCTAAACTCAATAAATTCAATCACACTTTTTAATAAATTCTTTTTCAAGAACCAAGGCTCAAGATAGGCTTCGTCCTCAGACAGCAAATACCAAAAATGACGAAACTACTATAAGACCCAAGATTATTTCTAAATCTCGCATCGTCACATCCCTAAATCACTGTACCAAGAAGAAGAAGAAAAAAAAAAAACTATTTTTGTTGATACTCTGTTATTCCTTCCTCATCTTCGTATCTCTGTGTGCTGCGCACACAAATAGATATTCTTTCTATATTTGCCGTCGCCAGCATTACGAGTAGATGGTTTCGAGATGTTTTTGTTTTCGAACTGTTCTCTCTCATCGCTCTCCACTCTCGACCGATGCACGCATGTCGATTTCACTTGACTCGCCTCCAGCTACAGCCAGCGGTAGCATCATCATCATCATCCGCATTGCGGGTTGTTCTGTTGTTGTTGTTGTCTCATCGTGGTATGGGGTAGAGATATAAACGAAATATCGAGTTCTGTTTTCATCCCCCCCGCCGCCCCACGCCGCTTAAGGTACGTGTAGTATATTCGACGAAAATAGAAAAAAAAAAATGAAAACAAATGAGAAAATCGAAGGAAAAACCACGCGCATGCGTCAATGACTTTTAATGAAAAGGACGACAAACACGAAAATCATGAAAATTAAGAAAAAATGAAAAAGAAAAAGAAAAAACGAAGTGAAAATAAAATTAAACGAATCCGAATGCGCACGGCGCGGCGGTGCCTCTGCCTGGTCGTTTGTGTAGGGTAAACTCACATCGCATCCGTAGTGTGACGTGCATTATGGAAATTTAGTATCTCATTCGGTTTTTATAGATACTCTGTAAATATTTATTATTTCCAGAGAGAAGAGATTTCATATTTTGGTTTTTTCTTGTATAGAAAACGTAAATAGCATGTTGCCGATGCGGCTCAAGTAAGTCCAGAGGGGGTGCAAGGCAATAAAAAGAAACAAAGTGGAGATTAATAGATGATTCCCTTCGGTGCTTTGGGTCTGGTTTTATTTACATTAACTGATTTACAGATATTTACAGAAATGCAATCTATGATAGAGGCTTTTCAGGCTGTAGGGAAGTGCTAATTGATAGTAAAACTGTTATAATTGCTCGCCCACGGTCGCTGACATAAACAAGATGTGTCTGTATAACTCGAAGAAAATCCAAACTTTTTCTAAAGCTAGTACTGACTGATCTGTTAAATCAATTGTCAGACGAAATAGTACGAACAACGTTACGAAATTTTGTATCGAAAATTATGATTCTGTGCGTCAAATTAATAGAGCACAGTTTCATTGTAGATGGTGATGGCACTGAAACCCATAAGGAGAGTTCAGTAGGCACTCGAGAGTTCGAGAATATTGCACTCGTTCAGAAAAGTTTTAAGAAAGTTCCAAATTTTTCAAATTGACGTCGTTCACAATAGCCTAAAATTCGTCCGCACTTAAAGACGTTCTCAAAGATCTTGGATTGATGACTAACAAGATCCAGTTCGTACAAGAATTGAAGCCGAATGACCATTGCTTGCGTCGAAATTTCGGTGAATGGGTCCAAAATCAACTAGCATTGGATCCGCTGTTTTGTTCAAAAATTGTGTTCTGCGGTGAAACTCATTTTTTGCCCTAATGTGAATGTCAATAAACAAATTTGTCGCATTTCAGGTTAAGATAATCCACAAAAGGCTATCGAAACGTCATTACATTTCGAAAAATGAACAATTTGGTACGGTCTGCGAGTTGGTGAAGTCATCGGACTATATTTTAAAAAAATGGGGCTAATCAGCGTGTAACGATCAACGGTATTCGGTATACAGCCATGATTGATGATCTTTTCGATTCCCCGCTTGAATGGTATGAATGTGGATGAGATGTGGTCCCAGCAGGATGGCACTATGTGCCACTCAGCAAACGATCCAATCAATTTATTGAACGAAACATTTGATGATTGCGTAATTTTGCCTAATAGACTTGTAAATTGGGCTCTAAGAGCTTGTGATTTTACGTCTTTTGGTTTTTTTTTGGGGATATCCAATACCGCAAGTTTACGCTGACAGACCAACGATAATCGATGCCAAGATTATTCGTATTAATGAGGCCACAAATGCTTAAAAAATGTTTTCTCTCTGGTGATATTGAGTTCAGCTGTAGTGGACATATGGGCTTTGTTCAAAAAATAAGGTGACTTTTTGATTTCGCGAGCCAAGTACCTTCGTCTGTCAGTACACATGCCTCCTAACATATGTTGATATTGTCAGCCAATTTTGTGTGACTTGGTGTGGATCAAGGAAACTAAGTGCTCCAACGTACTTGAAATGTTGACTGTGGCATTTGGCAAGTCTACTCTAAGCTCTTCATAGAAGGCCGAGAAGAGGTTAGTGACAATGCCCAATTGCCTACCCGGGAAGCCTTAGCACGTTAACAACGAATGAAAAGGTTGAAACAGAGAAGAAAATTGTTAAATTCGTCGAATCACTATCAGAAAAGTTGTTGAGGATATTGATATATCGGTTGGCTTATGCCATGAAATTTTTTCAGATATTTTGGACATAAAACATGTGCTTTCTAAAATTTGTTCCAAAATTGCCCAAAAGAACCGTCTCATGAAAGTCGTTCAGGAGCTCCTGAATGAGGTAATAAATGATCCAGATTTGCTGAATAGGGTCCTCACCGGGCTTATGGTTATGCCGTCGAAACCAAAGCCCAGTCATCTCAACGGAAGCGATCAGAAGAGCCAAGACCACAAAAAGAACATTAATTTCGATCACATGCGAAAGCTTTATTCACTATTTTCTTCGAGTATGGAGGAAACGGCCTGTTTTGTGGGAACAGTGATCACGGCTGTTGCATCACGATAATACACCTGGTCACTCATCGTTGCTGATGAATATTTTTTTAGCTAGAAACAATACAATAATCTTGCCTTAGCCACCGTATCCACCGGACTTGGCCCTTTTTACGTAAAAGGAAGAAAATTAGCCACGATTGAGTAGATAAAGACCGTACAAGCACGGAAGATGCCGAACGTTCTGGACACCCAGTTGAGGTCTCTAGACCCGAAACAATTCACGATATGGGGTTGGCCAATCGGAAATTGAAAGTGGGAGAGTTTGTGGAAGCCATAGGCATCTCACATGGCTCAGTGGTTACAATTTTGAATCATCACTTGGGTATGGGAAAGCTTTCCGCAAGATGGGTGCCGCGTTTGTTCACAATTGACCACAAACGCAATCGTGTGACAACTTCGCAGGCGTGTTCGGCGTTGTTCAACCGCAATATGGACGAGTATTTGCGCCGTTTCGTAACCGCGGACGAAATGTGGATCCACCACAGCACGCCAGAGACCAAACAGCAGTCAAAACAGTGGGTTTCTCGGGGTGAATCTGCACCAAAAAAGGCGAAAGTGGGTTTGTCAGCCAATAAAGTCATGGCGAACAATAAATGGCGAATATTATTCCAACTTATTGGGCCGATTTAACGAGGATTTGAAAATAAAAACGACCACATTTGGCCAAGAAAAAAGTTCTTTTCCGCCAGGACAATGCAAGGGTGCACACATGTGCAGTTTCCATGGCAAAATTCCATGAATTGGGCTACGAATAGCTCCCTCATCTGACCTATTCTCCGGATTTAGTCCCGAGTGACTATTTCTTGTTCCCAAACCTGAAGAAATGGCTTGGCGGAAAGAGATTTGACTCCAACGGTGAAATCATCTCAGAAGCAAATACCTATTTTGATGAGCTCGAAAAACCTTATTTTTTGGAAGGGATAAAAAAATTGAAGAAACGTTGGATAAAGTGTATAGAGTTCAAAGGTGATTTCGTTGAATAATACATTTTTTTATCCAATAAATATAAATTAATGAGTAAATAAAGACTTTTCCAGAAAAATAAAAAAGTCACCTTATTTTTTGAACAACGTCGGATTCATGTTTTCGATTTAACTAACGCCATAAATGACCATTCGACAAAATTGCATGTGTTTTGCTCAAAATCAAGCCTAGAACTGGCCTAGAAAAAACCTCTTACGAAAATTACTGCACGCATGCGTGGTGCAGACTCCACCTTAACTCGCAATACCCCATTCAATACCAAAGTATTCATAATTCAAATACGAACATAGCCACCTACCTGTTCGCTGCTACCAATAAGACATGAATTCATGCCTCCCAAACAGGGAGCACCCGTCAATTTCAAATGAATGTCACATACCAAATTTCCTTACTACGCCTATGCCCACTTTCGTGTCCGCGTTACCTACCTCCTCAGACTCGTTACACTCATGCCGAGCGCGCGAGTAATGGGTGTATGAATAAAAAGAAACGATTTAAAGGTCCACCATATGGGGAATGAAACTAAAATTGATTTCCGCCTGACATAACGACATGTTTTGCTTTTTATATTTGTTTTTTGTGTATGAAACTAGTACCTCCCCTATCGTGCGTGGGTGCGAGTGGGAGTCAATTAATTTCAAAGAACAATTTACATTCAAGGTTAGCAAATTGAATTTCTCATAGTCGTAGATACGTACATACATACATGTACTTTTAATGGTCAGAATTCGCACAGTGGTATCTAGTGCATTTGTCTTAGCATCATAGGTTCGAAACCGAGCCTAGCTATGAGCTTAGAAATGATTGAAGAACAGCTTAAGAGACAAAGGTTGTGTACAACCTGCCTAACTTGTTACACAAGATTGATAAATTTCTAAGCATGTCTCGCACCAGTCATCATTATATGCGTCTCTGGCATCATATCATGAATTTCAAAAACGTCTAGTGACTCATCGATGAAAACTGATAAATACAGTACCTGAGTTGTGGTCTGCAAAATATTTTGTTCTCGCTCGATTTGACTAGGTATTCGATCGGCAAGATCGCATAACCTCGTATTTAGTGAACTAATCTCGATTGTCATGAGACAGATGATAATTCGGCGAGAGCGAAGAGAGGAGAAGCAAAAAGGTACAGATACATGGGTAAACACATGCTCTAGATAGTAGATTAGTCGTATCTTTGTCGTTATCGCGGTGTGTTTTAATCGGATTTTTAACATTAATTGAAGGCATCTATCGTGCCGTTTCATTTGCATTTTTTATATCTAATCAAATACTATCTATGCCGTGGTGCTGAACGATCACGATAATGTAGTACTGAGTAAACCTGTTACCCACTATTTCCGTCCTTATTCTCATGCTTCTTGCTCTTTGTCCGATAATTCGTTAGTTTTTTTGTTTGTAATTCTTACTTTATTGTTTACCTTCTCGTTCGTTTCGATCGAAATAGAATTTAAATTGAAAAAAAAGCAACAACAACAACAAAAGGGAATAAGAGAAAAATCTTATATTTTTTTTGGTTCCTTTGTTGTGTATTTCTGTCGATTCTTTCACTCTCATTCAGCCGCTAGAGTTCTGTTTTTTATTCATTTTAATTCTCTTAAACAGAAATATGAATAGAAAATGAATACGCCGAAGTGCTAGGCTAGCTTAGGTACACGCGAAAGAGCGGATAGTACGTGTATGGTGGAATAGGGTCGCTGTGTACTGCATTGGGAAAATGGTGAAAAGAGCGAGACTCACAGCCAGAGGGCAAGAATTGATGCCGAATGGGGTTTGAGACGTTTTTTGATTTTTGCCTTTCCCTCGAAAGAGGTGCGATGAGATGAGAAATGTTGCCACACTTCATAGCGATTATAGTTTCGGCATTAGACTGGTTATAATGTCTTTTCTGCTCCATTTATTAGTTGAGAAATTTTGGATTTGGAACTTCATTAAGAGTGACTTTCATATTGATATCGCTTTGTGCATTTGTACCACAGAATAACGAAGTACTACAAAACGAAGTCTACGAAGATCTTTAGCATTAAAATTCATTCAAGCACTGATGCTAAGACTCTTTAATGCACATACAGTGGGGCCTACCACTGCGAATGATACACTACGAAAAGCTTCTACTAACAAATTGGGTTATCCAATTTGTGGTTCCTAAAACTAAAATGAAGTAAAATTTACTTATGAATCAGTTTTCGATCAAAGTTTTATATCCATACGTAGCCCGATTCTTACCATTATAAATGGATTATAGTATCGTTCAAATATCCACCATGGGAGTTTTTGCAGGACTCGATTCTGACGAGGTAATCAAGATCGGGCAATAACTCGGCCATAACTTGACGAATATTCGTTTTCCATGCATCAACAACTGCCTAAGCATGATCTCGAATAGCCCTATAAAAATAAATCCAACTGCGACAAATCGTCCAGTTAATATGTCGTGCAATAGAGCCAAGACGAGTCGCGTTGTGTGGCACCGTCTTGATGAAACCACATGTTTTCCATATCCATAGCTTTGATTTGAAGTCACTTCAGAATAAGCGACAATGTTTTTTTGTTAGCATATCCCCCGATTGAACGATGAGGCTCATTGCTGACAAATTATCTTTGTAAAAATTGTTTATCCAAGCACCCAATCATCGTATGTTCTACGTATTCCGTGGTCAGCTTGCTTCAATACTTGAGTGAATTGAACTTTATAAGGGTGTAGATGAAAATCCAGACGCAAATTACGCCAAATAGGTCGTCAGACAAGCCTAAATTCTCTATATGTGAAGTCCTTAAGACTCCTGTAAAAGAGACTGGGTCTTCGGTTTTTTCTACAGGTTCGCCTATAGTGCGCTCAGATTGACAATTATGTCGATCATAATCTGCTCGTAATGCATGAAAGTAGCTACCATGGAATCACTACTTTTAAATTAAGTTTTCAAACACCTTGAGCGAACATAGCGTAAAATGGCATACATTAGACCAAACATGTACAGTCCCAAATGACAGTTCGAGTTGACGTTTGTAATTGAAACAGGGAGTCTAATTCGGACCACGAATTCCTAAAATTTTGTCCATCTTCCTTGTAGCATACGATATCTGCGTTGGAAACGAAACTACTTTTTTTGAGGTGATCCATAAGACGCTCCAATTGTTGGCTTCTTCCTTGAACAATTTACTTTTTATAGCTGTTTCAATAGTAGAACGCCAATAAAACGCCGTTCGACGTCTCTTAATTTCAACCCAATTACTTTGCTTTAAGACCCTTTCCTAGGCTTGTTAACTTTGACATGGCTCTTAATCTAGTAATGCCTCCAATTCTGCGTCTTCAAACTTTTTCAACGGTCTGAGATGCTCTTTGTCTTTCACATCGAAATCACAACTTCTGTAGCATTACAACCATTCCAAACAAGCTCTTTTTTTAGGGTTCGTGCAGATTCTAGCTCTTATGGTAGTTATTCGTTATACAACCTGGACGGGGTGCAGATGGTTTGTGTCGAAGATGTTCGTTCACTACTCTCCGGGGGTGGTTGTCCTAGATATGATCCGAGAAATTCGACTGAATTTGTCGCATTGGTTGTAGTTCATAGTAACTTTTTTTTTGTTTTCATTTCATTAAGGTGTTATATTGGAAATACACACACAAGGTATGAATTTTGAAGTGATCTTAGACTGCGAGTGTTATGTCTTCATCAATATTTTTTTGATCATCTCTCATTCACAGCTGATGTTGTTGCACAGTTTTTACGTGTAGGAATTGTTCCTGGCTATGGGCAGACTTGAATTACAGATCTTTCGCTCAACAGTCGGTGATGATTACCATTGCACCACGACCTTTCCCTCACTTCTAAAAGAAGATTCACCGTGTATTTTTAACGATTACTTGGCCAAAAAGTCGGCATTTTCACCCACAGACAGTCGAACTTTGAGTCACTTTTTCTTGTATATTGGCTGCAATTGACGCTGGCATAGACGAGTGATTTGGTGTACCCAAAAAAAGAAGTCTAAAGGCCCAAAATGGCACGATCTGGTAGACCGCTTTACCGGCCAAAAAGAGAAATAAATTGCTCACCGACCTCATTTTTCAAATGATGCATCGATTCGCGTTCTGTGTGGAACCCCACCGTTCGCCGTCTTCCTGGAACCCCACATCGGATAGGTTCAGCTCGTGGATTATGAGCAAAAAAGTTGGGTTAGCAGCTCTTGTATTGCCTAAGATTGTTCATCGGCCCAAATAAGGCAGTTTTGTTTATTCACATATCCATTCAATTGTTCGATAAAAAAGCGGATCTTCCTCCAGCTTTTCTTAGGGCCACTGACCGAAAATTCGACGCTAAAGCAAATCTTTGGGCTTTAGTTCTTGTGTAAGTTGTACTCGTATTTGTAACATTTGAGGCCAAGATCCTTGCGCAATATATTCCAAGTAGTCGAATGGTACAATATCGGTTCGTGCCAACAGCGATCAATGAATAAATCTTGGTCTGTCGGATACAGCAGTAATAGTGTCTTCTGAAGGTGCTCTACGCATGCGGGTGGCTTAGTATCCAACTACGTGAAATTCCTGCAAAATTTGGTCACTATGGCTTAAATTGCTTGCTCAGTAGGTCGATTATGACGACCGTAATATGGTCGAAGCGCGCTAATTTTTTACGAGCACGAATTTTGATAGTAAAATTCAATAATTGTAAGCGTTGTTAGGATGTAGGTCTTTCCATATTGAAATGACAACATTGACTGTACATGTTTGACTTTAGAACATGCCACGAATCACGCGAGAGGTGTCAAAAATAAAACGTTGAAGAACCAAACAACAAGTAGATCACTCTTTATCAGTGAGAAAAAAATCGAAGACCGATGACCAGAGCAAGAGCATTCAAGCCTCTCAACAAGGTGTCCAAATTCTTATCCAATGTTCGATCAAAAATAAATTCAAATACAGGTAATGACAGAACTGAAAAGAGCATTTTTACTGAATGCAAGTAGCTCCTATAATCGTTCGTCGAATATATTCTTTTTTCCAAACATAAAGTTTGGCTCGACCTGTTTTCTCAGCAAGACTCCAACTATTATTTAAAAAGGCTAAGAAAGTTACAAACTCGCTGTGAAAAAAAAAATCGAGTTTGAAATCGAGAAATAATACGAAATTTGATTGGAGCATTAATTCTATGATATAAAAACCTACGAGTATAAGCCCGACAACTCCTTTTGATTTTTTGATTTTTTGGTGACTAAAAACTTGGCGAGTGAGTCATGAAATAAATTTACACAATTTACAAACGCTGTTAAGTCTATTCCGCAATATAATGCCGAATTAAACTAGAGCGACTCAATGGCACCTTTTACCCTTGCCTCTAGTTGGCCCCACAGCATGAGACACAGATGTTGACTTTTTGACATTCGATACGAGATGAAAAACAATTTACAATGACTCCACGGTAGATTTTTTCACTACAAAAAACAAACCGTTGATTAATTTTTTTTCAAAATCTTATCAGAAATCGATTATGTGAATATGCGTTAAATAAAATTAGTCCGTAGTCCATATCATTATTTTCACTTGAGATGTGCGAGACGAAAAACAGAAAATCACTGAAAGCGAACGATTTGAACTAATTCTTGAGTTTTTCAGTTCCATGTGATTGATGTTTGTAATTGTCGATCTTGATTATGACGGAAATTAAGGGAAACTACTTTGAGAATCAGTTGATACGTTTCCGGTAGTGAATGAAATCAGACAAGAAATGGACAAGTGATTGATCGTCAAAGTAGAATCATTTATAATCTAGGGCAAATGTTCTTTCTGTAGAGAAAATATATAAGACGATTACGTTTTTTTTAGATGGCTTATGCTGCATCAAGGGGAGGGCGCTGTGACCTAGAGATATCTGCATCCACCTAAGCCAGTAAGGCTTGGATGTCCTCAACTGTCGTAGTCAAATTGAGGATTGATCCTGCAGGAATAGAAATAACTTACTAAGGAGATACAACTTTGAAACACAACTCTGAAAAAAGAGGTAATCTCGGCAAATTGACCACCCTCAAGAGAAAGTCTGCTTTGGGTATAAAATTCATGTTATGGAGCTGGTTTTCCAGACTTCGATATTTGGCAAGTCCTACGATATCGATCAAATTAAGGCTTAGAAAACATTTTAAGCTTATTCAGGGGCTTTTTTTTTTTTATTGGTGGCCACTGATATCTTTGTATCCTTTCTTTGCTAGGTCTTGGGACGTATCGACTTTGTTGACGAATATAAAGACTAGTTCCAGATATCTAAAACACATAGTCTGTCCAATGTAACTCCCCTAAAGTAGAAAAGACGCCTGGCAGTGCAGTTCTTTCATCATTTTTAATCAAAATAATAATCCGAAAGCTCAAAAAGCGTTATAAGCGATCATAAAACTTATCGAGAGCGTTTCTCAATAAGGGTGGGTAGATATTGAAATGGAATCAAACAAGCTGTGTGTGAGATATTTACCAAATTCGTTTTTTATTTGAAAGGCCTATATACATATGCCATTGTGTATGGAATATGACATCGTTCAAATGCATGCCTCGGCTTTTTACGGTGGCACGGACCTGAGTGGTTCAATTTGCAATGACTCTTCCGCATAGATCCGGTTGAATTTGAGCAATGACTTTTGTTAAGTTTACCTTACCACAATCGGTAGATTGTGATTTATTCGCATAGACCTGCGACTTCAGGAAACCCAACAAACCTTACTCTCAAATCGTTCACACAGAATGTCAATCGTGGCGTCCCCTGTGTAACACGTAGCGTCATCCTGTTGGAACCATATGTTTTCTAGATCCATATGGTTCAATTCGGGCCGTAAGGATTGGCCATCATCATTCTGTAATGCTCGCCATTGACGGTGGCCGCCTTAGCAACGTCGTTTTCGAAAAAGTACGGACCAATGAGGTCGCCGACCCAAAATCCACAGTAAATAGTAACTTTTTGAGGATACATTGTCACCTAGGAAACCTCGCGTGGGTTGGTGTCGTATATACAGCAATTTTGCTTGCAAATACAGCCATTCATCCAAAAATGCGCTTGATGGCTAAAGATGTTTTTCAGCAAAATTGGGGTCCCAAGAAAACTGTGAGCATCATCTTCATTCTACGCTTTTGCATTGGAACGTTCTTCTCTTTCGATTCAGCTTATAACTTTCACGTTGCGCTCTGCCTTTTGGAGAATGGCTCGGGAGCACCTCATTTCATCAGCAATTACGATAGATGACATGAAAGTAGGGTTCTTTTTTTGCAGATTTCACGTCCTTGCCAGGACTCAATCCCTGTCTTTTGCTTCTCGTGCAGCATTTATCAGACTTTCTCAATGTTTTGTTATTTTTTCATTTCTTGAGGTACTCGGCTTCGGTGAGTTTTCGCCGTTTTTAAGGTCTTCACGGCCATCACGAAATTTAGCAAGCCAGCGAAATACTTGTGCACGGGATAGACACTGGTCATTTGAATATTTCTTGAGCTGTTTTATCAAACTTAATATCAAATTTGGTATTTGCTCTTTGTTCCATAGAAATTTTTCGATAGATTGACACATTGAACGTTTGGTTATAATGTACTAACTATGACAGAATAATGGAAACGTTATGAAATTTGGTGTGAAGATAGATAAAAAAATTGTCTATAAAACTCAATAGATGAATCAGAGATTGTCTTACAATTGGCTGTTACTTTACACAGTCTCAACGGAAATAGGACAGCCTGAGTAAAACAGGCCTTTTCAGACTGGCTTTCCGCGTCTACTCATAGGGCTTTTAGTTCCGTCTTGTGAAAAAAAACCAAATACTGATGTGGCCTTTGGTCGAAGAGGTAAAAACTTGTTACTTGCGATTCTTTTGAATTTCAAAAACGACGAGAAACTCACACTTTCATTTCGTTATGTAAAACATGAAACCATCACGAAAACTTTTGACAATTCTTAGACGAAAGCTTCCTTTTTTAGTTAAAACCCATTCCATTCCGTGAATTCCATTGTTATCGAAAATCTTTCTTACTAACCCAAAATCCACCTTTTCGACCTTTTTTTCTATTTTTTTTTCTCCCCACACACAAATTATTTAAAGTAGGAAAAGCAAACACAATGTGAGGAGAAATGAAAAAAAAGAAAAACTAATAACAAAACAAAGCATAATTAATTGAGGCATAAATCACTGGTCGGACATGTGTCGTCTGTGTTATGGTTGCATGCAAAAAAAAAGAACAGGATTTGTTATGAAACGGGTTTCAATCGTCACCCTCAAGGTAGCCATTGTATCCATCACCATCAATTAAGTAGATAAACACAAAGCTGAAGCTAGATACTCTCTACTGCAGGGATTTTTTCCTACCCAGACAAACAAAAAAAAAAAAAAAAAACCAAAACCAAAACCTAAATGATGATAACAAAAGCCGCAGTAACATACGAGTATGTAGAGATAGATTTGTATCCATGCGGCTTTGGCGAACACAAAAGCTGGTAAGTAGGTAGCGAATACCAAATGCCCGTGCCAAATTACATTTCTTCCGTCTAATAATGAGATCATAAAGTAAACAAAGCACGATTTTACTACTCCAAAGATACATACATGAGGCAAGAGACAACATTTCCACGAGTCTTCGTAGATAATGGGCCCTGATTTAAAATTATATTTCGATGACGCCGAACGACGTGGGGATACTATTGTAGGAATGGAAGGCGTAAAGTTTCGTAGTTATTGGCTTAACTGGTTTTTCGAATAAGAAAGTGAATGAGGCAGTAACATTTATTTCTTTTTTTAGATAAAGTCAATTGTCAGCTGGCGAAAGAGGAGTTTTATCGTGAAACCTGAAAGACCGTCATGTGGAACTGGTTTTCGGGCTGAGGGCGTTATAAATTCAGTTTTCTGTGTTTATGAATAGATTTGTTCGCTAATTTCTGCATATGACACGAATAAAATCCAGCGAACTATGAATTTAAAATGATTTGTGGCTATAGTCGGTTAGAAGGTGAATTGGCAGTTGAAATATGATAGTCGCAGTTTCAACAACAGTTGAGAATAAGGCTTGTAGTATTCCATCGCTTGCTGTCTTCCATACTTTGTCGGTGAATCTCCTATACTCGGGCATTACTATTTATTGTAGTAACTAACTATGGGGCTATCCAGCAAGATGTGTCGTTTTAACTAGTTGTGGATAGTTCCGATGTAATCGTCTCGAACGGACACAACCTACTAACACAGAGTTCTTACATCGATAACTGAAGTTCAAATTTATTGGCAGACTCGTCTGTTGATGATTAAAAACAGTAAAAACCTTACAGAACGTTTTCAAGATACCAGATCAATAATGGTACCAAATTTAAAATGACATCACTTGTTGGATGATCATGTACTTGCCTGCTAAGACTATGCAGTCAGTAAGATCTCTGGCCAGTGCTGTATCCTGATCGAAGCAAGATTCCGCTTCACCTGCGTAGGAGGAGTTGTGACGTCCAAGGGTGAATTCTAGATAACTTTATCTGCTAGGGATGTCAGAACTAGACCCTGCTTCGTATAACTTGTTCCTTTATATTCCGAATGCGGCTCAGAGTCGACAAATAGATAGTATGTGTCGATTTGATGGCCTTTCTGGCCGGAAGCAACACCATGTGGACCTGACAGGTTGTGCACGAACGGTGTTGCTACCCCAATTTTGTCTACCATAAATCGGTTGGGTGGACATCCTGTTGTTAATTTTTCCGCATCGACTGCGACCCTATTATCAGTTGTCCATGGCTGGCTTCCAAACCCATTTATGTGCGTTTTACCTTTTACCGAATCTTCCGATTGGAATTCTTGTCGTACTATGGTTCGATTTCCTTACCTCTTGCTTCTCATGCTCTTAAGCTTGCGTCCTTTGTTTTTTTCTCTGTTTTAAAGTTCGCGAGCATCTTTCCTTGCTGATATTTAGGATGGAACTCGACCAGATTAAGCTATTTCACCAGAAGAGTGAGATGAAAACTGACAGATCCTTTTGATGGTCGAAGAATGGTTGACCAAGAATGAGCAGCAAATTCGCAAAGCAGATTAAAAGAAGTCTCTTCGGTCATTACGGACAACAGACATTCTTGTCGCTTGAGTAGGTAGTGATTATGATGGTGGACATGTGGTTTTTAATAACAGATGGCGCCTTACACATTGCTCGCCCTCTGACAAATTCATCCTCCTATCAGCCCTTCGATTGATGGGGATGGAATCGTAGACTTTTCAGACCGGAGCGGTGGTGTCCATTTGGTCTAGAATTAAGATTTTGGTTTTTCGAGCTAGTGCTCAACTGTCCCTTGAGTTCACAGGACCACCAGGTGACAAGAGCTATTTTGCGTCTCATCTCAGTGCTGGTATCGTTGCAGCTTATCAGCAATGAGCCATAATAAAAAAGTGCATACTCTGTGTACGCATTTCCAATATAACACTTAATGAAATGGAAACAAATGAGTTACTGTGAATTACAACTACCGCGACAAATTCAGTAGAATCTCTCAAAAAATCCTATCTAAGACAACCACCCCTGGAGAGTAGTGAACGAATATCTTCGACACATATCATCTTCTGCAGCCCGTCCAGGTTGTGTGACAAACACCATAAGAGCGTAAAAAAAGAAAAAACCAACATCATTGACTATTTCGAAGTTATAGCTGTCAATGGTGATGTTTTCTTTTATGACAGCATATTAAGAGTGGGCCATCTAGCGGTTTTTTTTTAAATCATAGGTTATTTTGACACTGACAGCTGTTTCCCGCTCGAAATCTTCACAAAAAGCCAGTATCAAACCTCCGATGAACGAAATGAGTCGCTTTACGCTTAAACAACGTTGGGAGATATTGAAAACTTATTTCCAAAGTCAGTGCTGTGTAGCTTTTTTAAAATAAGTTTTGGGCGAAATGAAGCACGCATCGCGACTGCTGATCGCAAGTTTGTGCAAAAAGTTCGTGAGACACTCATGGTCCCCGTCGTCGTACGGTGCGTACAGATGAGAATGTGGCTGCTGTGGCGGAGAGTGTGAGACTCAGTTTACGAACATCAACTCGCCATCGATCTCAACAACTCAACATTTCACGCACTAGCCTGAGGAGAATTCTGCACAAAGATCTCGGATTATTCGCTTACAAGGTCCAATTGACTCAGCAATTTAAGGCGCGCGACCATCCGCTTTGTTATCGCTTTGCAGTTTGGGCCTTAGAGCAGCTTGAATTGGACAACGAGGCGAAAAATCATCTTTTCTGACGGCGCATTTTCATCTTGGCGGCTACGTTAAGAAACAAAATTGCCGCATCTGGAGCTCGGAAAAACCCGCACGTTATTGTCGAGAAGCCAATGCATCCACAGAGATTGACAGTTTGGTGCGGATTGTAGAGTGTTGGCATCATTGGACCATTTTTCTTCGAATATGAGGCTGGTAATAACGTTTCGGTCAACGGTGGGCGTTACAGAGCCATGTTAATCGACTTTTTTTTTACTGCAATTGAAGACCTGGACTTGGACGACCTCTGGTTCATGCAGGATGGCGCGCCATGCCACACAGCCCATGCCACAATCGTTCTTTTGCGCACCAAATTCCCAAAATCGTGCTTTCAGCCGTCTTGGCGATATCAATTGACTGCCTCGGAGCTCCGATTTGACCTCTTAAGGTCAATATCATCCAAGCAATCCGTGAGCTACAGCCCGAAACCATCAACAAGTGCTTGGAAAATTGGGGTGATAGAATGCGCTGCTGCGAAGCCAGCCGAGGCGGTCACTTTTGTTCATTTTATTGCATTTTTAAAAATTAACTTGTATTTGACGGTACAGCTGCTTCTGCTTTAATGGTCTTCAACCCTTCCTGGACGTTCTGTCGTCCTCGTCGCATCACTTCAATATCATCTGCAAGCAATTGTACGGACTTGAAATAGAAATTGTCTCGTGTCAACGGGTCCCAAACCATCTTTTCTAGGATAAGACGAATTCACATGAAAATGCTTGTTATCTTGTACAGCCTGACAAGCCTTTGTTTCTACAAGTATTGTCACTTGCGGCGAGTCTTATCCTAGACCTAACGTAGTGTGGATTTTTGGTCCATCGTGGATTTTTCTGACTTTAAATCGCACTGAAAGGAACCTATTAGATTGTTAGCCAACGGTTCGCACAGCAGGCCAGAGAAGACCTTATAAGCGACACTTAGGAGGCTTATATCCTACCGTAGACGCAATTACAGGAATCAAATTTCTTCATGCTGAGATCTCATTCATCGTGTAAGATTTCCTCTGACCATGCCTTTCAGATAAGTTGGTTCATGTGCCCAAACTATTTCCAGTTACGTTAAACAGCTCAGTAGGTAGACCGTCTATGCCAGCAACTGTATAAGCCTCCATCTTCGTTAACGCTATCTTAAAGGCAAATCGACGAAATTCTCTTTCGTATTCTACCTGACTGACAGCATTATTTTGATTACCGTCGTCGTCTATACACTGCTGAATTGATCCCTATTTTCACCACAAAATGTTCAGCTCTGTAGGTTCTAGCTTATTGCCTCGGCATGTTTGTTCTATTTTTTGGTAAAATTTTCAAACGTTACTCCTGCAATAGGATCGCTCTTTTTCCTCGATTCCGCACTTCTCGTGCCCTGTCTTTTTTTTTCTCAGAACCTCATGCTCCTTTCTTCTTTTCTGTTTTAACAAGGCTTGTTCTATTTGAGCTTGCCTGCCCTAGCCATCAAACCAGTAGTTGCTTGTAGAAGAAGGTTTAAAATAGAGCGCGTCAGAGGCAGCATATGTGATTGCGCCTTGAGATGGTTTCATTGCTGTTCTCTGATTTGTGTAGATTCCATGGGATCTTAAGAGAGTTTAAGGAAGACATGATGCAGCTTTCTGAAAACATATTTTGGTGTTCTTATTCGACTTCGTTGATTCTGTAAAATCGGTGCCTTGTAACCCCAACCTGTCAGTTACTGAATACACATTTTAACAGAAATCAATTTAAGCTGTAAAATATTTTGTCTGACACTACGTCTATTGACAGCTATTTACCGGCTTATAAACCCACCAGCTTTCTCATTTCAGATCAGCTTTGTCATTTCAGACAAAAACCTGAGGTTGGGATTATAATTGAAAACAATTGTTGTGTTTCGCGGATGGTAATACTCTGACCCTGACCGCCAGTTTTAAAGAAGGATTATAGACATGAATAAATCAATAGAAATATTAAATGACCGTGAAATAATATTAACCACAATCGGCAGACAATAGTTGATACGACATCTAACAAATCTCACCTGATTTCCGTCTCATATCGCCAGAGTAGTGACATAAAGCGATGTTTCTTATTCAAATTCGGATTAAGAAGTGATGCTGTTATGCTGTCATTTCATCACATAAGGCGACTGTGACTAAGTGACCTACAGTGACTAAGAGTTTATAGTTTACACCCAAATAAACCATTTGAAAATCAATAATCCGATCATAGCTCTTAAAATATAATAAAAAAAGTGCTTTCGTGAGTTTTTTATTGCTGAACAAGAAACATTAAAATTCAAGCACATAAAGTTAATCCACTCTGAGCGGGTAAAATATGACCTGGCTACCTCCCTCCCCAAAAGTCTCAAAGCACCCAACAAAAGGAAAAGAAAACAAATCAAAAAAGGTTTCCTTCACTGGAAACGTCTCGTCAATTTATTACCAATTCGATGGCGATTTAAAACGATCGCCGCCTTCTCGTCTTCATGGTAAGCATAAGCATTTACATAAACATGCATATTATGGTGGGCATTTGCGCCCCTTGCACACCTACGACCATTCAAATGAATATATTTGGTGGTTGAATGAGCATTTTATATAAATCGTACCTTTTGAGTTGTCAAACCGAAGACCAGTGAAATCGATTCCCCGTCATATGGGTTTTGATTCGTACACAATTGAAGGCATCGTTTCTGGTTTGGGTGGAGCAGACCTATCGCTAATTAAAATCATTCATGCAAGTATCTCCGCTTGGGTGCACTACTTTAGGAAGTGCGGTTTTAGAGGTTTGTTTTTCGATTTTATTTGATAGAATGAGTTTTGTATGAGAATTAGGGATTTTGTTAAAAGCTTCACGGAAGTCGAAAACCGGGGTAATAGATAATGCTCATAGCCAGTGTACTATTCAGGCTCCCTTTTACTCTCTGTACGACAGCAGAACATGGAAAGGCCCAAATTACCTCAAAAATAAATAACATTCAATGTTTTGCTAGGGAAGAGCCATCGGAAGGCTCCAGTTTACCTCTTCATCGACGTAAACAAAAAAAAAGGAGCATCTGCTAAGACGACCTTTAATGAGGCTTGGATTATCCTAGGTTCCGGATATTTAAGTGGATGGACTATCGGACAGCATCGAAACGAATATTTTTGAGTGACCCATTAATATTGAAATGTAAATTCTGATCTGAACGGGGGTTAGCAGTAAGCAGACTTTGAACGACAGAGAAAGCCCAGAAAGCTTGATTTAAAGGTTAGGTAGCAGCAAACGACTCTGTTTCTATTAAAAATCTAAAGCACAATCTCCTGACATGGAAAAGGCACTCTTCTACTAAAAAAGACTGAAATGGTATTACCCCATTAATATGAGAAAACACAAGGGGACTCCAATAGTGTGTTCAATTTTTATTAGAGTTAATAAATCAATGCTTGCCATTCACCTATTTCATGTAAATGTTGATCACGACTACTTTTTAAGTGCAATAGTCCATACAAAGAGTTCAATTTTGAGTCACTGTGTCGAACATATTGACTACTATCTCTCTAACACGTGTAATCTTATCTACCAAGACTGCTATTGACGCTGATTTTTCGGTGACGAATAATTCGAAGTATACTCATAAAAAATAGAGTAAAGGCTTTCTGGCTAAACTCACCATCGATTTGCATGCTGTGTGGCAGCATGTAACGTCGTCTTGCTAGGCAAAAAAAAAATCGAAATCATTGAACCATAACGGGCGCCATTGACGGTAATGTTGTTCTCACGTTCATAAAAAATTGGGCCAGTGATTCCGCTGGACCATAAACCGCGCCAGAGTGCATTTTTCCGGGTGCATTGGGTGCGCTCATATTGTTTGAGGCTGCTCGTGAAACCTTAAAGTAGTTTGGTTTATAGGGTGGGCCAAATACAAGTTTATTTTTAAAAATTATGGCTTAAATAGTAAGAACAAACTATCCATTAATTATGTCACCCGACGAATAGAGCCGCGAGCTGTCACCCGGACGAACAGAGCCGAGAACGAAGGGCAGCCAACTTCATACACGAAAAGATGAATAAAATAAAGCCATTCGGCGTTTGAATTTATAAGCGAAGGTTGTGTTGTTTTATTTTGTCTTTTGTAATCCGCCATTGTGACAATTATGAAATACAACGTCGTTCAAGGGGCTTCTCGGCTGGCTTCGCAGTAGCGCATTCTGTCAGCCCAACTTCCAAGACCTTGTTGATGGATTCGGGCTGTAGCTCACGGATTGCTAAGATGATATAGGCCTTAAGCGTTTGAATCGTTTCCGGATTGTTGGCATAACATCGGTCCCTCACGGTTCCCGGTACCGGTCCAAAAGAGGTCAAATCGTGGCTCCGAAGCGGCCAATTGACATCGCCAAGATGCCTGATAACACGATTTGGGAATTTGGTTCGCAAAAGATAGATTGTAGCATGGGCTGTGTGGCATAGTGCGCCATCCTGCATGAACCAGAGATCGTTGAAACCCATGTCTTCAATTTCGTAAAAAAAAAGTCGGTTAACATGGCTCTGTAACGCCCGACTTTAACGGAAACGTTGTTCCCAGCCTCATTTTCGAAGAAGAAATGGTCCAATGATGCCACCACTCCACAATCCACACCAAACTGTAATTCTTTATGGATGCATTGGCTTCTCGACTATAAATTGCAAGTTTTCCGAGCCCTAGATGCGGCGACTTTGTTAGTTAACGTAGCCACCGAGATGAAAATGCGCCTCGTCAGAAAATATGATTTTTCGTCCAAAATCGTTGTCCCATTCAAGCTGGCGGATGGTCGCGCCCCTTCAATTGCTGAGTCAATTGGACCTTATCAGCAAATAATCCGAGATCTTGGTGTAGCCAGAGGCTAGTGCGTGAAATGGCGAGTTGATGTTCGTGAGTTGAGTCTCACACTCTGAGACATATTCAGCACCATGAGTGCTGTCCACTAGCATACCAGTCTCACGAACTTTTTGCACAAACTTGCGTACAGCAGCTTCATTTTGGCCAAAACCTCTTTTTAAAAAACGGACTGTTTGGGCTACACAGCACTCACTTTGGAAATAAGTTTTAAATTTTTCTCAACGTTGTTCAAGCATAAAGCGAGTCATTTCGTTTTGCGGAGGTATGATGTTGACTTTCTGTCAAGATTTCGAGCGGGAAGGCGCTGTCAGTGTCATAATAACCTATGATTTAAAAAAAAACCTAGATGGCCCACCCTTTATAAACATAACAATTCAAGCAGAAATGAGTTTCATTGCTGAAAAAAAAAAAATTGGGTAAGGAAGTGAATCTTTCTCGAGTTAATTTAAGGCACACTCATGGTAGGTCGTTCGGCTTCAGTTCTTGCACGAGCTGTATTTTGTAAGGATTCAAAACAAGATTCCCTCATAAAGGCGTAATCGAATGCAGCAGTCCCAATTTCTCGGAACGGCGACGAATTGACAAATCATGGTTCTGGCAGATACAGCAGCAATATTTTCCTCTGTATGTGCTCTGTACAGACGGGTTGATGTCCAATAGCGTGAGATTGGTAAGAAATTTTATAACTTTTACTTGAATAGCATGTGCATCAGGTCGATTCAGTTGGCAATAAAATTCAATAATTTCTAAACGTTGTTCAAGTGTAGAAGATAAAATATAGCCCTGAAAACCCAAACAGCAATAAAATCACCCTTTAAAAGTGACTATATTTGTACGGAATAATTTGTCAGTAATTTTAGCGCAAGTGAATTTAGGAATAAATTTCACGACCACACTGCATCTTTTTGTCAGACGTTAAGGTGTTTAGCCGCTCGTTTCAAAGGGATTAGAATAACACGCGACTGAAAAGGTGCCAGAAGGCTTGGTGGCGCTCGCTCCGACGAGACCATCTACCTTACGACTTCCATGTAATTGGTTATTCCATGTTCGTCTCTGCAGCACATATTGGTGAAAAACTTGAAGACGTTATCTTTCAAAGTGCAAGATATTTCAATATTTCGCTGTAGCCTTGTTATTATGCAACCAAAAATGACGCCTTCAATAATAGATGGATGGGCAAAAAACCAATCGAGGATAGGAATCGGGTAAAGAATTTCATTATATTATCCGATGACGACTTACTTGGCAGCTCATAACTGATTTCAATGGTGGTCCTGGTGCAATGAAAATCATCACCGAATGCTGAAAGGACTGTAGTAAAGTCTGTCCGTAGCCAGGAAGAAATCCTATACAGATAATCCTATAACAACATCAGTTGTGAATAAGAGATGATTAACAAAATGTTGACAAAGGCATAACACTCGCAGTATACGACCACTTCAAAATTCATACTTTGTGTGTGTATTTCCAATATAATACCTTAATGGCCTGGAAACAAAAAGGTGACTGTGAACTACAACCGACGCGGCAAATTCAGTCGAATTTCTCGAATCCTATCTAGGACAACCACCCCTGAAGAGTAGTGAACGAACATCTTCGACACAAACCATCTGCACCCCGTCAAGGTTGGATGATAAACACCATAAGAGCGTACACCCTTGAACCTGCGCGAATCCTATAAAAAAATGTTGTTCTATTTGCCATTTCACCACGTAGTAATTCACCTCAGATCGATACCTGTAAATGTTAAATAAATTATTTCGAATACGGAAGGATACTTCGTCTAGGCTTATAAAATCTGTTTTCCTAGTAACGAGCAGCGGATGACAAAGCAAATATATTTAGAAGAAGATCGAGGCAGGCGTTCTAAAGCTCAACGATTTTGAAATAAGGAATTAGACTAGTCTACTACTACGGCGCGATCGATCGGTTGTAAGAAACAGCTTCAGTAATTTTCCACATTCAGGATGTTGCAACGAAGAACATGTCTTATTTCGAAACATAATTCATTCATGCGCCATTACAATTCTACAATCCAATGGTTTTCATCTATTCTTTGTACCTCACAGCTACAAAACTCTCTAAAAATAACTAAACCAAAAGCACGCTATGAAACCGGTGTCATAAACACAGAACCCCCACCCTCACATCGTAAAGATTTCAAAGCTTTCAATCTACACCTAATTGTTTCCCTAAAACCACTCGAATATCTGTGACACACAAATCCAACTCTAACGTCCCAACAAATAAAGTACAAACTATCGACAGCAGCTCATACGAGTACCTCCTCAGCCAACTCTTGTCATTTCCACCCTCGCGATGAATATCATCCACCTCCACCTCCTCCTCCACCGCAAGGTATCTAATTAATACATTTTTAAATTTAGATTCAAAAGTAACACCAACGAGGAGCATAAGAAAAATATCATAAAAAGAGAGAAATCGCTGGGATGGATGTGCATCCACTAGGAACCCCACCCGACTCTCTATCCCTCGATCGTCTTCGCTGTGTGATCCAGAAATAAAACGAAAAAAAAAATACGAAATAAAAATCAAGTTATGCATGTTCGAAGGGTGTCGATCGCTTGTACGCGAGCATCTTTCGTTTCGTGTTTGAGTACCGACGAAGACGAGTGAAACGAGAACAGGAATGCGACCGGCATGATGCGACGCTGCTCGTAAATTCCTATGCAAAGCGCGCATTCATGCGATATTTCTCTCCACCTCCCGAATCCTTCATATTCTCGATAGATTTATCTTAATTTTTCGTCGGGCTTGATGGCTTTCATCTTTATTTTTATTTTCCAATTATATTAGTTTTAAGTGGTTTACTTAACATTTTAATACAATGAGTAAGTCCATGTGCCGTGATGAATGGTTTTTATCGAAATGGAATGCTTCAAGTACTCATCCATCTGTTGTTCAATGAAACAAATTTTGTGATGAAAGATGAATTTCGAGAACGGATAGGATGCATAAAACGTCGGTTTATGTGAGTCTTTATGTGAAACACATTTTGGCGAGATTCTTTCGTTTTGTTTATTTGTGCATGTGCTCGAGCGTCTAAACAAGATAGATTTACGTTAGATGGGTTTGTACTAATTTAAACAACCTTGGATACGACGAAAACAAACCTAGGTTGTGTTAGATAAGGACTCATAATACGTGTATAATGTTCTCTTGTTATACTCATCATATGAGGTGTTGAGTGAGAGGTGGTTCCATAACCGAATCGCTGATGCCTTTATCTCGCAGGTCTTATCTGTTTGGTGCATGATTCTCAGTCAGATAACATTCCTCGCAGTGACTTACCAATTAATTATTTTCTCAAATGATAACTGAGTTAGCGTGTGAGCTCCAATTGCATGGCCCAATTTTGCACGAGAGACCTTCGTAAGGGGTGAACCAACAGATGGCGGTTCAAGTACTATCTTTTACTGAATCCAGTAAGATCTTTTTGACTTATGTCAAGTACTATCTCGGTCAATTTCAGTCATGAAGACGTTTACCAAGCAACATGGCATTTTTGATATTCAAATTTATTATGAAAACGCACGATCTACAAAGATTCTTCTTCTTAGATGGCGTTACAGCTCTTGAAGAGCCAGAACCAAGCTTCTCTAATTCATTTATGTTGTGTGTGATTTGTTTTTCACACAAGTGAATGGGACTTACGGGATCTGCAAAGGTTTCTGAAATGTTCATCCAACATATATGTATAATCGTCTGGTATACAAAGGAAGGTATTAAAAGACCTAGACCAGCCAATCCTAGATGAGATGCCCCTTAAAATACCCTAAAATGCTGGAGGAGCTAAGGGGAGCTTACCCTTGAAGTTGCTGATGCTATGATATATTCAACTTGTAACTGAAATTCCACTTTCCTCAGATGTAGTCTCTTTGGTTGTTCTTTGCTCTTTTTGAGTCTGAAAATGAAGGTTAGTCTCCTAAACTTAAAAAAGTTTTGAAAGACAATGCCAAGGAGAGTTTTAACTAATGACGGCGAAATATGAACTATGCTCTTAAACGTAATTTAAACGATGGCTTAAGTGAGCTATAACTATCGAGAAAGCAGGTATCAATAGCATCTTGACGAGCATTGATTTAATGCTAAATGAAAGACAATTTTCAGAGTAGCATAGTATATGCAAGACGCCGTAAACCTTACCTATTAGGATGGTGATCTTTACATGGTCGATATTGCTTGCATTAGCTTGGATTGGTGGGAAAATACCTAAGTCTAGGGTAGCAAGACCTATGACAACCTATGAATTGAGCCTAAGTTTGTCCTTATATGAGCATTGTGTAAAGGTCTGGAGAACCGTGCAGTAGCGTCTACCTTAAGGTGAACTGGTTAGTTGACATATAATTGGACCACGTCAGCGTAAGTATGTACCTTACAATGTCTGGGAATGACAGAAATGTCGTTATGAAACAGAGAGAACAATAAATGTCCTAGGATTGATCCTTGAACAACTCTCGATTTGGTTTTGAGAAAGGTTAAAAAGTTGCCATTATCATATACAGCTTGGCTGAGATCTCCAAAATAATTCCCAGTGGGACCTACCGCCGAGAAATCAAAATTGAAGGCTGTACCGACGGCTTTAAAAAAGTCTAATAATACCAACGATATCACGAGGGCCTCATCAACCACAGCGAAAGCCTTCATTATCATCTACTAGCGCGGAGGTGCAGATAAGTTGTGGGCTGAAACTTTACCGAAACCGGGATAGGATCTTATGTTGGTTTCATAAACAAAACTTTATATATTCGTACGAACGGCAATATAGAGGTCCAACGATATGTTTAGGAACAGGTGGGATCTTAGAAGGCTTACAGAATCTAGGGTAATGAGAGGTGGTAAAAATGTTATTAAACACATATGTGGGAGGGGTTAGAAGACGTAGACGATCAATTTTAAGATTTTATTTATTTGTTTTTTTTTTTTTTTGAGTTCGCGCAGGTTCAAGAGTTACGTTCTTTTGGTGTTTGTCTCACAACCTGGACGGGGTGCAGATGGTTTGTGACGAAGATGTTTGTTCAATACTCTCCGCGGGTGGTTGTTCTAGATAGGATTCGAGAGATTCAAATGAATTTGTAGCGTTGGTTGTAGTTCACAGTTGTTTTCAGTTGTATCCATTTCATTAAGGTGTTATATTGGAAATGCACACCCAGAGTATGAATTTTTGAAGTGATCTTATACTACGAGGGTTATGCCTTCGTCAGCATTTTTTTTTGATTATCTCTCATTCACAAATGATGTTGTTGCACAGTTTTTCCATATGGAAATTTTTCTTGGCTATGGTCAGACTTGAACTACAGACCTTCGTTCATAAAATTCAAGCCGATGACGTTAGATTTGATTGCAAGAGTTGATTTCAGCATATTCTCTTCTTAGATCTTAAAAAGTCCAAACTCTCTGTCATAGGTTATCACTATGATCTGTAATGTCACACTGACTTGGATCATCAATGCCATTCTCGGAGAGAGGCGAATTTCTTATTTATCTTTTCGACATTGATGTCATCTAAGGTCTCAACTTAGCGACTTAGGCGAATTTCTTATTTATCTTTTCGACATTGATGTCATCTAAGGTCTCAACTTTGACTCGTTTACCTATACATAGCGTCTTAATGATCTTTCACGTTTGCTTAATGTTTAAGCAAATCTGAAATCAAATTTAATGAAATCACCTTCACTCCAGCTAACGCCTACGCAGAAAGAAGAAAGGTAGAAAGTCTATTGATGGCAGAACAGAAAATATTTTTAGAAGTAAATAAATTTAGAAATAAATAACAGGCTGCATATGGATTACGCTAGCTTCTTCGATGAAGGAACTGTTCAAAACAACTATTTTGTTCCGTAATTTGCGCCTTCCTCGATATTGAGGGAGCATTTGATAATACTGGATACAACTCAATCTGCTCTTAGGGCGATGCTTGGAAGCCGTTTTATATCAGCTACAGCCGGAGAGGTCCCTGTGAGAATATCGGTAGCTAAGGCTGTCCACAAGGTCTGGTCGACGATCTACTCTACAAGTTAAGCAACCGCGGTTATGAAGTCATCGGATATGCCGATCCTTGTGGTTATTGTTACAGGTAAAAGCGAAATTTCTGCCTGTGACTGCATGCAGCTTGCGCCTCAATTTATCTCTGACTGGTGCAGCAGGATGGAGTTTTTCGCTAAACCCAAATAAGACAACCTTAGTCGAAAAGAAGGAAAACACAACATTGCCTCGTATTCCTAAACTGGATTTTCAGAAGAAGTCAACTACCTAGGTATTGACCTTGTTCGCAAAGCTTAACTGGAACTCCAACATGCCGACTAAGGCACTCTGGGCCTGTCAACGCACCTGCGGTAAAACCTGGGGATTAAAACCTAAGGTAAACCACTGGTTATATACCGCGATAGTAAGACCTCACTTATGCGTCTGTTGCATGATGGACAAAAGTTGAACAGAAAACTTTAACAGTTAAACTTTAACGCCCGCAGAGACTCGCATATCTCGGCATTACAGGCGCAAAGCCAACTCACCCAACAGGAGCCCAAAAGTCACTGATCATAGTGCAATCAGATTCCTCCGCTTGGAAACGGACCGGACATGTAGAGCGGGTCACATGTCTATACTACAACACCTACCTGAGCTGGATATGATTATCACAATTTTGGATGCATTACCACACACGACTACCTTTGATAAAAGATTTGAGATATTGATCCCAAACCTTACAGGTTGGGAAAGCGGTGATCCCCCACAGATGGCTCCAATATGGATTCCTGCGTTGGCGCTGGCATCTTTGGACCAAATCGGAAGATATCGAAGGCCCTATGAACTAGTCCTAGTGTCTTCCAAGCCGAAATATACGCCATCCTAACTTGCGTCAACCTAAACTTGCATAACTGGCATAAGAGGTATAACCATCAATATACTCTCAGAGAGTCAGGCTGCGCTTAAAGCGTTGGGCTCGTACAGTACGAATTCAAAATCTGTCAAGGAATGCCACGATGCCCTGCAAGATCTTGACAAAAGAAAGAAAGTCTAACTCAGTTGGATGCCAGGTCACAAGGGCATAATAGGCACCGAAGCTCGTTAGGAAAGGTTCCAGCGAAAGGTACATAGGTGCCAACCTTTACTCTGGAATCCCCAAGTCAAAGATTAATTTTCTCTTAGACAAGTGGAAAAAATCGCAACACCTGCACTTTTGGAACAACGCTCATGGGCTCCGACAAGGGAAGAGATTTATACGGCCGTTGAACAAGCACTATCAATATTCTCAAATACAATAGAGTCGATATCAGAAGACTGGTCAGCTACCTTTCGGGACACTAGTCTGAGGATATCATCTTAACAAAATTAAGAGGACAAGGAAACTGCAGAGCACATACTATGCGAGTGTGCTGTCCTCTGCTATCTTAGGAAGCCTATCCTCAGAGAAATCATGACTCCTGAATTATAAACCTGAACTCCAGATTCGACTACTGTTGCATACATGAAATGCGACTTTTCAGCTTGGATCGTTCACTTTTTGCAAGTTGGCCAAAAACACGTCTATAGGCTACGAATAACATTTTTTTCAGGAATTAGCTCACACATAACCGCATTAAGTTCATAAATTTCGGTCCGACGGTTGTTTTCCAACTATGGCTCACTCACATAAACTTTACTTTTCAGAAAATCCCACGGAAAACAATTTTAATTTGCACGATCTAGATGATGATGATCGCATGATCGACCTAGAAACTTGGCTCGCAATAGTTCAATGCTTTGACGTCTTGTGCGACTCGAAGATCCATCGTTTGTGTCTTTTTCTTCAAGCAGGGGCCATAACATGTCTTCAGTCATTCGTTTATACCGTAGAGAGTTCAAGCCCTTTCATTCACATCTTGTCGCCAAATTCCCCTTACTTTTTGAACACTTAAGTATTATCAATATGAACAAGAAACCGAGATCAATTACTGTGTTGTTTAATTAACTATGGAAATACTCAAGGTGATTGAAGAGGAAGACTAGAATGCTAGTCAAACAGCCAACCTCTTTTGTTGAATTTATACAAATCAGAAGGACTGGTTCTCTGGTGTATGCAAACTAGTGTCTGAGCGCAGTAAGGCCGTATAATAGGCGATGATGCAATCGCATAAGGAAATTCGAAGACGTAGAAAAAATTAGCGGCGACAATATTTCATTTGTTTTTATTAATACAAGCTGTTGTGTGAGTCCACTTTGCTGGAGTCAAATATCCCTTGGTTCTATTAGATCTTGGACCCTCTGCAATTAAAAAGACACAATTTCGATATCGACTTCGTTATTGTCTTTTGTTTTATTTGACAACTTGGCTAAAATTCCTAAGATTTTAGGTTTGTGTTAGTTTAGCAAATATTTCATTAACTTAACTTATGGTGTAGACGGAGGTATTGGATTAAAAGTTCAGAAATTCAGATTTACAAGAATAAAATTAAATGAAAGAAGAAGATGACTTCCGGAAGGAATTCAATTGACATTTCTTGTCAAAAATTATATTAAACGTAATAGATTGTGATTAAACAGTACAGAGTTGCCAGTGGCGGTTACACAAGCTTATGGTTATGGAGGGCGATTAAGAAGAGTGTGCTTTAGGTACTGAAGACTGAGGTTGAAGCCGAATAATTCGCAGCACATCGGAGATATGTAGGTTCGCTGGAGCCATTCGATTTAGGGAAGATAGAAAGACGAGGATTTCGAACGGACTGAAAAGGAGGAAGGTCCTGGAGTGAGATTAGGTCACATTTCCCTTCAGGAAACTAGGGTCTCAATTGGCTTTCAGAATTATTATACCGCGGAAATGTGTAATGAAACTGAGCTCCTCTTTAGAAAACATGCCCAGCTCGCGGATCGCCAAGACGATAGAAAGGGGATGATTGTTAAGGAATAAAGGAAGAATCATGTCCCGAAGAAATTTTCTTGAAAAACATGGTGCCGTCGTCTTACAGTGGGATGTAGGAATGTTAAAGGAACAATTAGAGGGACCAATAGTGAGAATGGAAAAATGAAAAAAGAAGTGTACCTAAGTGGCTGCCTGGAGTGACGCCGAAAAATAATACTGTAATAGCAATTTTCCAGCCAAAAGAATTTCATCAGAATATAATGAGTTCAAAATCAAGCTCAGGGGATTGCTAAGTCTATCAGCAGTTGCGGTGATGTGAGAATAACGTGCTACTAGAGAAAGCGCCCCACAAAAAAATACTAGAAGGCTGACTTCGAGTCTGAAAATGCTCAACAAATCCAATAAAAAAAATTATTTTTCAGCTGAAAATAGAATTTCATTGAATTTCATTTCTCATTCATAAACTAGTTTATAAAAACAACAACCTAGTAGTGCACTTGGATAACAATGCAGTGACAACTAAAACTACGACTTCGAAAAGGCTGTAGTGCTGAATGTAATACAAAATGTTAATTCCGAAGATAACAGCAGGGTGACACGTAACATTCCACTTTGATCGAGACAAACACGATTGACAGCTTCGACCACTTTACAGTCAATCGAAATTGTAAATTTATTTCTGTCACTCAACTAACTTACATAGAACTCATAAATATGAAAAAGCCTTTATAATAAGCGCCCGCGACACAATTGTTGTATGCACCTGCTCACCATAAGACACACTTGGTACCGAGTACATTCCACTCCCAATTCATGTTCATATTATGACCTTCCTTCGCCTAATTCTTCCACTTTCGATCTCAGATGTCAATTGAAGATCAAATTGCTAACAAATGAATCAAAACGAATAGCAAAAAGAGAGAGAAAAGCACACAAACCCAGATGTTGCCCTCTTGCCATGGGGTTTTATTTCTTTATGTTAAGCTTCTCATAAGGTACTTATAAAGCCAACCGCATGGGATACGAGTGCGAGTAGGTATTTTAGAGTAACAATTTAATAGTTGAGCAAAAGGTGAGCAAAAACGGCTATCAAGAGGAGGTCGTTCGAGGAACAGAGTCATTATATTCGAGACTTTGACTAATCGCATCAAGCTCTCGATGCGAGCCTAAAGTGGTTTAAATGGATTGGGTTTTTTGTGTATTTAGAGTTTTTTTTTGTTTTGGTTATATATTTTATCACGCCAATGTCTTAAGCGAAACTTGAGTCGGTATACATCTATAGTGTCATTTTGACTTAACCTATCGCCCGATCGCAGGAATTGACGTTGGATTGTTATGATTTTGCCCACCAACTCTCTGGTGCGTATGGGCAAGCCACTTGAGGAAATGCCTGTCAAATATAACCGTGTTTTTCCCTACTAGCTCGAACACAATGCTGACTGCTTATAGTCACTAGATACCAGTCGACCTACCTACCTACTGGTTACACTTTCTCTCCGGCTATTTGTCTTCATCTCTCTCTCTCTCTCTCTCTTTCTTTCTTTCCGTTTGGTTTCCATTTTACATTTTATTTTTTCCTGTCGAATGCGATTATCATAATAATTCAATTAAAATTGCATGCGCATAGCCAGCTAGTAGCTGTCAACGGTAGATGGTGAAACAGAGTCGCCAACTTAGCTGTCCAATGGGTGAAGATTGATTTCGAAATGGACAATTGAATGATAAGCGAATTTAATGTTATTTGAGGTTTATCTATGTATCTATAAGTGGCGATGGCAAGGTTCGTAATTGATTTGATTTGTTCATTGGATGACTCAGGCAATTAATTGAATCGGTTTCGGGTTGTGGTTATTTGACAAGCACTGGGATGATTGTAGGCTTTTGATAGGAAATTGAAAGATCGAGATATCATTAAATCTTCAAGGTCTAAGGCATACATTTTTTTAAACAGTAGCTATAGAGTTTACCAGTTAGAGATGTCTCTATGATTTTGGTTGATGGAAGAAAGACTGGCGGTAATAATAGAATTACCCACTATGACATCTGTTGCTTCGTTATTTGTCCCACATTTTTTTCTGTATCTTCAATAACAGTTTGAATATTGACCTCAACTGCTTTAACTGACTATGGATCTTCTTTTTTCATGGCTCCCCGATGCAAATTCTTCTGAACCTTTAGAGCTCACTAAACAGGCCTTAAAAGGAAAATCGCCTGAAAATTTGTTCAGGTCATTTTTAATCATTCGTTAATATGACCTTAAGTTTTTGAGTTCGTTAGAACACTAGAAGTTTTTTTTTTTCCTTCAGCCACCTTTACAGTACCATGTGACCTATTTTCTCAAGTCGTGCCTGTTAAAAAAATTGAACTTTTCACTGCAAATATCTTAATTTCCATGGCTTTCTCAAATGCATATCTATATATCACATCAGATCAAGCCAACATACTAGATATCAAAGCAATTATAGGAACGGATTAATATTCTAACCATATGGCCACCAAAATCAATAACCGAATCCAAGTCGGCAGAAGTGAGACACAGGAATTATAATAAAATTAACCTTAAAAAGTTAAGAGGCCCTTATAACCAGCTCCGATATATTCGGACGAAGTTAATATTTAGCTTGCCCTACTATCATAAATGGTATGGAAACTAATAACAAGGCAAGTCAGGTAGAAGCAGTATGGTCAACAATAAAGGAGGCAGCAAAAAGCAAACTTGGTTATTACAAGACCCTAAAAGGAAGTCTTGGTCCGACGAAGAATGCGAGGAAAAGGTAAGAGCTCGTAATATTCTAAGATTTCAAGCTCTAGAAAAAAGTGAAAAGATCACGCGTACAACATATCAGACCCAACTTAGCTTTCTCTTTCGGGATAAATTTTCTTTAATTGAGACTGGCAGACAGTGTGGCTCTTCATTATACGACATCTTTTAGAAAGGAAGAGGGAATTCATGGCCTTATTAGGTTGGGGATGCCGAAAAAGTTGGTGAAAGGGAAACAAAGGACAAGTTTAAGTAGGAAACGCTTTATCTGAAACATGCGATATACGCCTAGTCAGCATTTCTTTTTATCGTGGTGTAGGAATACGCTATGAGATCCCTTCAGGAAAATGAGAGTGGAAGAACCTTTACTGGAATCACATCGGCTGTAGCTTGCACTGACGAACTCAACCTTTTGCCTAATAATGAAAGGAAAGGAAGTATGGCTTGGAAGTAAATAAAGAAAAAAACAAATATGTGGCCGCTGACCAACTTGGATCGATCCAAACCTCACAACGTGGACGAGTTCAAATATCTGGGAACCTTATTGACTGCCAAAAATGGCATGAAGATCGAAATAAATAGAAGTCTACATATAGGCCATGCCTGCTTCTTGATGAGAAACGAAATACTCTAAACAACTCTTGTTTCCGCCCTGTCAAAATCCAAATTTATAAAAATAAAGGCCAGTGATATTTTACGATTCTAATCTTGCAACGGGAAGCTTGCTATCCGACTAAGAAGGAGAAAATAGATTTCGGATCTTTGAGAACAAGATCTTAAGGAGAATCTGTGATGGAAAATAGAATGTGGTAATAATCGAATGGAGAAAACCACACAATGGGGAACTCGAGAAACTCCACTCAATCCCTAGCATTGTGCGATTAATAAAATCGCGAAGACTAAAATGCGTTGGATCAGTACAGGGTGGGCCAAATACAAGTTTCTTTTTAAAAATGCAGTAAAGTGAACAAAATGAATAAGAACAAACATTCCCATTAATCATGAAATACAACGTCGTTCAAGTGGCTCCCACGGCTGGTTTCGCAGTAGCGCATTCTGTCAACCCCATTTTCCAAGACCTTGGTGATGGTTTCGGGCTGAAGCTCACGGATTGCTTGGATAATATTGGCCTTAAGTGCTTGAATCGTTTCCGGATTGTTGGCATAACATCGGTCCTTCACGGTTCCCCACAAAAAAAAAAGTCCAAAGGGTCAAATCGCACTTCCGAGGCGGACAATTGACATCGCCAAGACGGCTGAAAACACGATTTGGGAATTTGGTGCGCAAAACATCGATTGTGGCATGGGCTGTGTGGCATAGCACACCATCCTGCTTGAATCATAATAAATGTCGGTTAACATGGCTCTGTAACGCCCACCGTTGACTGAAACGTTGTTCCCAGCCTCATTTTCGAAGAAAAATGGTGCATTTATGCCATCACTCCACAATCCGCACCAAACTGTCACTCTCTGTGAATGCATTGACTTCTCGACAATAACGTAATTGAGTCTCACACTCTCGGCCACAGCAGCCACATTCTCATCTGCGCGCACCTTATGACGACCGGGACCATGAGTGTTGTCCACTAGCATACCAGTCTCAAGAACTTTTTGCACAAACTTACGTACAACAGTCGCGGCGGATGCTTCATTTCGGCCAAAACTTCTTTTTAAAAAACGCACTGTTTGGGCTACACGGCCCTCAATTTGGGAATAAGTTTTCAATATTTCCCAACGTTGTTCAAGCGTAAAGCGAGTCATTTCGTTCTGCGGAGGTACGATACTGACTTTCTGTCAAGATTTCGAGCGGGAAACAGCTGTCAGTGTCAAAATAACCTATGATTAAAAAAAAAAACAACTGGATGGCCCACCCTTTAAAACGAATAATCAGTGGACGAAGAATCAAAAGATTGAGTAGAAAACCTGAGGGAAAACGTAAATCAGCAGGAACGCGACTTTAATGGGAGGACACTATAAGGACAGACCAAGAAGAAATGAAACAAAACAGCAAAACGAGGAAAAAAATGAAACTTCTGAGTTCCAAACGGTCAATAATAACCACCGCGAGCACGTCGATTCCTTAGCAGCTTCAAGTTCGATATTGTTCCTGAGTTCTTCTATCGTTGCTGGCTTGTTGGCGTAAACAAATAACTTAACGTAACCGAAACTCCAACGACGTTAAACTGCATAAGCATGGTGGCCGTTTAACTACACCATTTCTCGAGATTGCATTATTACCGAATTTTTTCTCCAAGAGACCAATTGTCTGACCAGTTGCGAGGGGTGATTCAAAAGTAATGATCATTGAAACCAATCACGGTATTTATAGTTTAAAAAATGATTTATTTTTTTACATAGTCATTACATAGTCAATACAAGTCAATACATTTAGTCCATCTGTGTTCTAAACCCAGGTGTCCATTACAAAAAAATTCTTTGTCTTAACCCTCGCTAAACGCCTCCACAGCGGCTATAACTTTGCTTTCGTCTTCAAATGTCTTGCCTTGCATGTGCCTTAAGGCGATGAAAGAGACAGAAGTCACTAGGTGTTCGAGCAGTTCGAATTCCGTTTCTTGAATGGCGTCTATCGCAATTGCGGCTTTGTTAACCGGTGCGTTGTCTTGGTTAAAAAGCACTCCACCTCGCAGTTTGCCGCATCTTTTTTTCTTTAATGACCTCTCGCAACCTTCTTATTTGGTCTGCGTAGTAAGATCCCGAAATAGTAGCTTTCTTTTCGAAATATTTCACCATGATTCTGCCTTCAGTGTCCCAAAAACCAGATGCCATAACCTTTCCCGCCAAACTTGAGATTTTGAATTTCTCTGGTGTCGGTGAGGAGGCGCGCTTCCAAGTCATCGATTGATGTTTAGTTTCAGGATCAAAATGGTCGATCCAGTTCTTGTCCATGTTCACGAAACGTAACAAAAACATTTCCTGATCTGCTTGGAACTTGTGATTCACGATCAAAATGTCGACTCGTGTATTTCTTTTGTTCGTCGGCTAACATTCTCGGTACCCTGCGTACAGAAACCTCTTGGAGTTTGTTTTTTGAACGCGGCCATATAAGCGTTGTACTCGTATATGTTAATAGCCACTCCACGATCTTCCAACACAACATTTTCGTTCTCTTTTCATGTGAGGGATGTGGATCGAGATTTTCATCTCCACTGAATGTTGGCCCAGCTTAAACTCCTTGGCCCAGCGTGTTACTATGGAATATGGAGGAGTAGAGTCCACATGTCGCCGTGTATGTCTTTGGTTTTTTTTCAAGAGTTTGCAGAGCTCAATTGGCTCTTTAAATTATCAAGAGCCAAGAGGCTTCAGTTGTTAAGTTAATTACCCTTTTGGGTTTAGGCCCAGATCTTTACTCAAAATTAGCCACAATGTGGATTGAGAGATGTCCTGCGAACAACAGGGAATTAAACGATTTAACTCATTTTGAACTGAAACACGGCTGAACATTTTGTGTACTTCAGTCGACGCGTTGTCTCACTGAAACAGAAAAATTTACAAAAAAATTTGGCCATGCGGGCAGCCAGATTGATGGGCCGGTTATTACGACTGGAAATTAAAGTAGACGCTTTTAAAGATGCTGCCATTGATTTAGAATTTTGGTATTAATTTTTAATTATGTCTAATATTTGCCAGTTCACTACGATAAAAATGTAAGCCTTGAGTGAGGTTTTGACATTGACACGTCAAAAAAAGTTGTTTAAATGCATTCGTATTAAAAAACGAAATTGTTATGCCCTTATTGAAAAACCCTGTTTAATTCTCTGTACAGCGATATGGGCCTAGTAAGGTGTCTACGGCTCAATGTCTAAGATCATTAGGCTATGTAGAGCGGAGCTCCAGCCCGGGGAGTCATTGATACCAACCCCAATTTGTTTATTTTTTTATAATTCGTTCAGGTTCAAGAGTGTACGCTCTTATGAGGTTTGTCACACAACCTGGACGGGGTGCATATGGTTTGTGTCCAAGATGTTCGTTCACTACTCTCCGGGGTGGACTGAATTTGCGTTGGTTGTAGTTCACAGTAACTCTTTTGTTTCATTAAGTCATGTTATATTGGAAATGCACACAGAGAATGAATTTTGAAGTGATTTTATGCTGCGAGTGTAATGCTTTCATCAGCACTTTTTGATTATCCCTCATTCACAACTGATGTTGTTGCACAGTTTTTCCGTATAGGAATTGTTCTTGGCTATGGACGGGCTTGAACTAAAGACCTTCGGCTCAACAGTCGGTGATGATTATCATTGCACCACGACCACCCCCTAATCATTTAAGGTGGCGCACACATTTTGCTCTTAATGGTAATTTCTTCTCTAGTAATCCGAACGTCAAGGCATTATCATTAAAGACCTATTCCATGCCTTAACCCCTTACAAAATTTCTGCAACTGAACTTTATTAACTCATTTTCGTTTTCTCTATTTTCCAGGTAAATATGAACTCGATGTCATCCACGATACCATCATTCTGTAAGTGTAAATGTCAAATTATTAGGGACGACTTCCAGATTACCGATTACCACTGAAACTAATTACAGCAGTTTACAAGGGGAATTCCGGCCGAATGCCGCACTGCTGTATCGAATTACCGTATCGCCACTGCGTTTCAAAAAGAAAATAATTTTATCTCTCAATTAGTTTGACATCATTCATACATCAAACGGAATTTGATTATACAACAGATGGCACATGCTCAAGCCTTGATTTATAGAACTTTAATTAGGTTTTTGTCGCTCTACCACCAGTTAGAATGCAAGTGCATGTGGAGAAGAAAAAAGTGCTGAAGCACGATATACTTTAAAGTTGACCTCGTTACAGAAACCCCGCGGGAACTTACCACACATCCGCGCGTTGCCCGAGGCACACGTCACTTCTCACAACATGTGCTTCTCGTCTACGTCGATTTCCACTTTCCTTTCTTTCATCTTTTCTTTTCCGTCCGTGCGACTCACATAGCCCCACAATCACATAATGCCTCCGTTCATACTCATTGACAAGCAATATAACGTTATAAGAGCAAGATCGCGATCGCGTACAAACGTCAAGCGACAAGATAAGTAGTGTTGTGGTATAACAAAATATCTACGGCTATTCATTGGATCACATATTGTTCAAGGGAATATGCACTTGCATCGGCGTATGTACGCCGTAAGTCGGATTGAACGCAAAAAGAATTCACAATCGCGACACACCACCCGATTCGGATTTCGACTATTTTCGCATAAAATCCAACTGTCAGCGAATTGATTTTGACAGCTACTGGCTATTTTACTATGAAATCATTCAATTCGACCGTAAAATACGGGAATATCTTGCAGGACATGCGAGTTATATCGATTTGCAATATCAGATGTCGTCAAATTGATGTTGGGTATCTAGTACGGTGGGACAGGGAGAGAAAATGCTGTTGCAGTAAGTTACAAAGTAGTTTTTCCGTGCCCTGCTGCCAGTTGGCTGGCAAGCTGGTTGGATACGTATGGGATTGTCTGTCTGTCAGATACTGGCAGTTATGTCCAATTGTGGTGGATACTGCGTGTGTGTATCTGTTTTCTGTTTGTTTTCCTTCTTCTCTGCGATGGACAATTGCTTTTGCAATTGACGTTGGTTTTTTGTTGCATGACATTTGCCATGTTCTGGGCTTTCTTTCTTTACCCTTCTCTGACAGCAGTTGACCCTCATTTTTTTGACAGGAAACTGTTGCTGCAACCTCTATATTCAAATATATTGCGTCAACCTGACAGTCGGTGCTTAAAAAAAAAAAAACTCTGCGACTCGTGCCGCCTTAACAGCCATATGGCTCGTATACCACACCATCACTCACTGACTTGTCGTACATGCATACGTACGATCCTCTATCCGCGGTAGAATTTCTAATCCGTACAAAAATAAATTAATCGAAAGCAGAGAAGGGAAAACACATAAACAAAAGGGTGCTTCTCTCCCCTATCATCTAATACGCGTAGTTGCGTTGCGTTGAGGAAAACATTTATATCCGATGACGTAATCATGACAGCATATCCAGCGAGTCATTTGTTTGAATATTGCCAATAAAAAGACAACGGCGTTCGGATAGACTGTAGACTGTAGGGAAAGATCGTTGCGTTCAAGACTCGAAACGCAGGAATAGTGTGAAGAATTAGCTAGATTCTACGAATCGAATTGGAAGGAATGACATGCCAGCGACTGCTGGCAACAATGTTTGCCAAATGGCTAATAAAATGGATTTCACAGCGACTGAGTGTAATTAAAGCTAGCACTCGTAAAAATGAAATTGGCATAGGAAGGTCCGATCAAGGGCGCTATAAAGACTAACAAGCCTACTTAGAATAGAAACTTTTTCATAGATAGTATGAATGCTATTTCCTCGATCGAGAAACGATCTTACCCTCCTCTATTAACTGCGACCTATGTAATGCTCTCAGACTTAATCGCTTATAAGACCTGCTCGAGTATTTCTTAGGCCACATTTCTCCACACCCGTGCCTTTGACGTATACTAATTACTTGTCTATTAGCCTTGGCTTTTACACATATAGAAACTATCTGGGGTCAGTGTTAAGGGGATTTATCTATGATAATTAAGCACTATACGGCCACTCCTCACTAGCGAAGCTATACATTGGAAAAGTCAAAGAAAAACATAAAATCTATTACAGAAAAAGGTAATAAACCTGTACCCACTTCACGGCGATTTCGCAACGTATCAAGTGTCACAGTCATAAATAAAATAAATGTTTTAAATGTTTTATCAATAAACTAATTCAGGTTTGCCAGAATGCTTACGGTGAATTGCGTACATTCTCATATAATCAAGAATTCGAATCAAGCCGGTCGAACAGAATCAAACTTTTCGCATTCACGTAATGTCAGAACCAGTTTGACACTCATTCCGCGATCTGCTACGGCTTTGTAACTAGAGCACCAATCATAAACTAACATAATCGTTACTTTTATTTGTGTTCTTGTCTATGTCAGACAATGGGCAAATCCAGATGTCTTCAAATGCCAAGATCACTGTCTGTTTACCAATATGGCATTTGAATTCGTAACGTTGCAAAACGTCACAAAATCAATCAAACGTCAGTCAAATGGCCTTATTACGATTAAAATTGTTACAAGCCTAACCAACGATAAAAATTTCAGTGTTTAAACGCATGTCGTTCAATGTCTTGATCCGAAAATGCGATCAACGATCGAAACGTTCTCTGCCTTAATCTCGTCGGCGACGTGCATGACGTCGACGCCAAACGAAGCCCGAGGCCGAGTCTGTTGTAAGACATCTATGCATAAATGTCAAAAATTAATAAAAACAAGCAAAACAGAAATGTCTGTGTTCGAAAGTTAACAGTGCTGATCTCATAAAATGATGCAGAGTCATTATCGCGAGTTTTATTCCGTTGACAGTGATCGAAGAAATGTCACATAGCGACTTTGGCAAATGACGCGACGTGACGTTAAGTAGTGGTCTATCTCAGGAGACTGGGGTGGAGAGATAATGACATAATTATCGCTTAATGATGTATGTTGACATTTGATTATCACAAATCGATATTGTACGATTGAATCAATAAACACATTGAAGATTGGATGATTGCCATTTAACAGTGACGCGATAGAGGGTTTGCCATTTGGGGAAAGATTCGATTGAAGGCGTTACTTCAGCACCTATCTCTATTTTCAATTTCTCAATTTCATTCCAACTTCTTATCTAATTGTGACCCGATTAGTGAGAATGCTATGCGCCCTATCTAATGCCAGATAATTGGTTGAAGAAAACTACTGGACGAAACAAATATCGACGTCGACTTTGATTGGTTTCGGAAAGTGTGCGTGTCTTTGATGGCTGATTAAGCCTCATAAATGGCTAGTTTATTTACTTCATCACTTAAAGGTGATACTTTACGTGGTTACGAATTGATTTTCGAGTTTTTTTTTCATGACTTTTAGCACTAATAATCTATAAATAGACATTGGCTCAGATGGTACTTTACCATTGATCGGTAGATTAGTTAACAAGCGAACCAAAGCTGCGAGCAGCGGTGAATGAAATGTAATTTAGTAATGAACTGTAGGTCATTTTATCTACATTGCTGTAGTCTTTAGGCTTCTAAAAGGCAGAAGTGATCATCGTGATCATCGTGATCATCGTGAGTAATGGCAGTTTAGAAATGACGTTAGTGTAAAGCGCAACAATCCACAAAAGCACACAACTCCATGGTTTTAAAGGGTCATCGAACAAGAGGTGTTATTTTAAACTTCACTCCATAGTTGCAGTTTCAACATCCAATCATAATTTTGATGACTTTTAATAAGTAGAGACTAGCGTGCCTTGAAACAGTGAAAGTTGGTAAAATTCGTACTGTTTTTTGTTCACACAAATTGATCAATAAATTAGAATGTTTCGCAACGGTTATTGAGTTGAAGACTCCATCTCGTGTTTGTCTGGCAAAGTTACCTATATTCAGATACTAGCTTCGGAGTTCGTACTTTTCATTTTGTTTGTTTTTCTTTTGTTACAAAATGACACCACTTTTTGGATGGACCTATGCCAGCTACGAAATAATTAAATTCCAGCTACTTTTTGAACACATCTCGTCTTTCGGATGTTACTTGTCGGCGGGGTACTCGCAAAGTCCCAGCCGAACACTTTTTTGATGCGCGAAAGGGATCTAAAATGTTCCTAGATACCAGTGACCCGCGTCATTGGCATGCACTCTTCAAACACTCTCGTTCCGAGACCGCCGTGGAGTTAATTTCAGTTTAGCTTGTTAATTTTTTACTAGTGCGCAGATTCCTCCGATTTCACCAGTCATCTACTTTGCGAAGTTGGTAGAGTACCTCGTTATTCCTGCAAAAGTCTACAGTCGAAGATTGCATGCCTCACGTTCTGTTTCGGGTCTAGACATTCTGGGCAGTAGGGAGAGTTATCATGACCGAATCGGTATGAATGTTTACGATAGCTCCCGTGGCCAGAGAGGAGCTGCGTTAGCTGGTAGTTGCAGTTTCATTGCTTTCGAATTACCCACAGGAACGGAACCCATTGAGCGTCTTCATTGATCCATCGAACCATCGAGCGGGTTTTTTCTTCTTGATTCTACTTAGTGCGTCGACTTCAGTTGATATGGAGAGTCTTACAATAAAACCTCCTCATGTCGTCCGCGACGATGTCAATGGAATCATTTTGGCAGTAAGAAATCGTCTGGAAACTGCTTATTGTCCTTAGCGGACTAAGCCGGTATAGTGATGGCAGTTTCCGGCAGGCTACTTTTCTTCTGAAGACGTCCAGCCTGATACAGCATATAGAAAAACACGACTGACTATCGAGCATCACTTCTAAATACTTTACTGCTTCTTTTGATCGAATATTATGGTTTCCCACCCGGATACTGAAAATCTACAGTTTTTCTACTCGTGATAAGAACGGCCTCTGTTTTGTGGTCGTCCAGTTCTCGAGCTATTGATTCAAACCACTGCTTGATCTGGGCAATAGCTGTGTTTGTGGCTGACTCGACGACTTCAATGTGAGCACCACAGCTAGTTATATCACAAACTAGGATGATATTGACTACCTATGGAAACTTTAGTCGTAGGACTCCGTCGCTCCATAGAAGGGAACCTAGCACGGAACCTTGAGGTACCTCCACGCAGACATACTCGTAGTAATATTTAAGTCCTTCTTCTGTACGATATCTTAACTCTTTCTTGCTTAGGTAGTTAGAGACCATCCTAAGCAAATAGTAATCTCGAGAACTCGAGAGAAAATTTGAATCGATCGTTTGGTTTCTATACCAAAAAAACGACTGTAAAGTTGTAAAATATTCCTAGTCTAGCATACTTCGAGAAAAAAGTAGTTTGAGTAGACTGGTCGCACGCATGAACCTTCGATTTGAAGTAGCATGCATACTCGTACATTTATTGGCGCCGCCAGCAATAAACTGATCGTACATGCGTGAGCACATGATATTACGAGTGAAAGTGGGAGGCCTCCGAGTGAATGCTGGGTGCTTGGAATCAGCGGGTGACATGTTAAATGCGTAATGACAACTATAAAAAAAATGTATGAAATTTATATTGTTAGATGACCATTTCTTGTAGGCTGTAATAGTAGGTGTTAAACTTAGATTTTCTTACATCAAAAATCGATTAACTTTTAGAGTTTTAATTTTGAAGGACCATTTGGACCTGATTTCGTTTGATTTCACCCCAATTTTCTTGAAGAAGAGTGTTACGTCAACAACCGTGAAGAGATGGGTTCGGATTATGAAGATGAGACTTGCCCATGAAACGCATCGCAAATGAAGTTGAGACTTGGATTAAACTCTGTGTGGATTTTGGCTATTCAGTAGTTAAAAATACCACCCCGGGGACACAGTTTCGAGTCCTTAGAAGAAATTCGAAGTGACTTGATGGCCATTTTGGAAATCAATTTTAACATTTGTTTTCAAAACTGGAAAAAAATATTGGCAAACGTGTTTTTGTCCTAGGTAGATTACTTTGAAGGGGACATTTAGGCTACATCTAGGCCTGAATCTATCTAGGCATATTGGAGGTTACCCCGGTTGTTTGTTCTTTCTATGACACAGGATATACTTACATATGTGGCTTGATACGAACCCCGATTTTTCAGAAATTCTTTGACATATTTTTTTGAAGGTTCTAGAGTCAGAGATTATAGCTTTGAGAGATATCTCTGTTCGTCTGTCTTCAAGGGTGCCAAAAGTTGGTAGTTTGGGTAGATCAGTCATATTTAAAAACTTTTTTATTTCTTCTATTCCGAGGAGTTACTGAATCATGAAAAATTCTGGAATGATCAATGATCGTAGGCATCCGTGAAGGCTTATTCGACTATATTTTTGATGAAGGTGTTCAAAAAATAAGGTGACTTTTTATTTTTCTCGAAAAATAGTTATTTTTTCATCAATATTTACTTCGTCCCCTTGAAAGTAGGCCGCCTCAGATAAAATATACTTAGGCCAGCAGTTTTTCTAATCCTCGAAGCACTTCAGATGTGCGCAGCGATGCGGTTTTTATCTGTTCAATTGTGCCAAATCTCTGTTCCTTTATGTTTTTTCAGTCTAACGCCAAGTCGGAACGCCAAGTCCGGTCGCTAAGGCATGATTACGGTATTGTTTCGTCACCAGTGATGACATTTCTCAGTTAGTCTGGATCGTCATTTAACAGCTCCTGAGCGATGCTTATATGACGATGCTTTTGGTCAAAATTAGCAATTTCGGAACAAACTCCACGGACACTTTTTTCATGCTAAAAATATTTGAGAAAATCTCATGGCATGAGCCAACAGATATGCCAATATTCTTAGCAACTTCTCTGATAGTGGTTCGACGATTCTTTATAACAATTTTCTTCACTGCTTCAACGTTTTTATCCATTGTTGTCGGACAGACTGGGTCATCTAGAGGGTGGTTTACAGCTTGTCGGCACTCTGTGAAGAACATTTACTACTTATGAATATTGTTTTGGCCCAGAATTGACTCACCAAATACCACGGTCAATATTTCGAGTACGTTGGAGCACTTAATTTTTTTTTCACACGAAATTTAATTCAGATTCTCTGATCCATTTTTTTATATTTGTATTTGTGAAATAAAATTAAGTAAATATCCGAAATGGCTGACAAAGCCAAAGAATACGTACCAACATAATAACAAAAAAAATCAAAAATAGAAAGTACTCAGCTCCCGAAATTCAAAATGTCACCTTATTTTTTTAACAATAAGTGAGTCTCTTGGCCCATCTGTCAGGTCAGACGGTGGAAAAACAATGCTTTAAAATACGAAATGTTCCTTAGTCTAGTCTTAATTTATTTTTATTTTTCTACGTAATCTCTTCGTAACTATACATACTTCTCCCAGCGAAGCTCCCACCTCTCTAACCCATCCAAATAGTACTCGGCGTTTTTTCTGCTAAACAACTATTCATGAAGGTGATTGCCTCCTCATTTGATGAAAATCTCTGTCCTCCAGCGCAAATATAGTCTTCTACCTTGTAAAGCAAACGGAAGACTTAAGGGCTCGTCCCATAGAATCCGTGAATCCGTCGATCCGTTGATTTCAACTGGTCAAACAGGATTTTCCGTTTTTGCAAATGTGGACGTTTTTCTTCAATTTCTGTCTTTAGTTGGTAAAAAAACATAACGTGTGCAATGATTAAGTTAACTCCATGACTATCCCAAAACACAGTCGACATCACTTTTCCAGCCGAAAAAAACAGTTTTTGTTTTTTTTTCGAGCCGATTCCCCCTTTGCAGACCACTTTTTTGACTGCATTTTTGTTTCGGACGTATAATGGTGTATCCAAACTTCATCGACAGTAATTAATCGACGCCAGTCTATTGCGCCTAAACTGCACCAACATAGCGTTGGAAATGTTCATTCGAACACGTTTTTAATTTAACGTGAGCAAACGCGGCACCCAACCCGCGGGCAGCTTTCTCATGCCTAAATCTCCATTTAATATACAACAAACAAGTTCCAGCCTCTGCTATCCCTCTCACTTTAATTCTGCGGTGGCCTTACACCATTTGGTGATCTTTAGCGATGTTATCGTTAGTTGTTGCAGTTTTTAGACGTCCCGAACGTTCATCGACTGTCAAGTTCTCATGGCCACATTTAAATTCAGCTGCCTAACGTTTCACTGTAAATGATAGTGAAGAGTCCCCATACACAGAGTCCAACTCATTTTTGATTTGCATAGGCGTATTGCCTTCCAAAAAAAAAATTTAATGACAGCTCGAGGTCATGTTGAGGTCGGAAACTTTTCCGACCACCCTCGTAAACTGATGGATCAAATCAGTGATTTCGGTCATCAACGAGGCTTGACGAATGATCTGGGATACCGGACCGGTGATACCCCTGATCGTATCGCACCTTCCCTTAGAGGCAGATCGCAGATCTGGAACATACGGACGTGATCCTGCTTAGACAACAACTCTAATTTCGTTGGACCTTCATGATCTTCTTGCTTTTGTGTTTTATTTTTATAGGGTTCGTGCAGTTTCAAGAGTGTACGCTCTCATGGTGTTTGTCACACAACCTGGACGGGATGCGGATGGTTTGTGTCGAAGATGTACGTTCATTGCTCTCTTATTTAATCTGCCTTATTGGGGAGGCGGGATCTACAGTGATCACCACAATTAATATCATCGATTTGCTGTTGTCGCATTCATCTCCTTTTAGTCTTCTACGTTCAAAGCTGGGGTAGAGAAGAAAGCAAAGGCTTTCCGGTATGTCCGTCTGTCCGTACGCATATATCAAACTAAACTTGCCGAGTAGCTATGAGCCTGAAATTTGGCTATGCTATAGAAGACATGATTCTCGCTCATAGTGACCAGTTTTAGAACCCTAGCTTCTGTAGTTCCTGAAATCAAGGTAAAAGTTTGCAAAATTCAAGAAAGAAGACCTGAAATTTTTGCTTGGCTTCCGACGAGCTGATCCCATCTTGTTTACTATATGCTTTCATATGTCATGGTCTCCCAACAGTGCTTATTCGATTTTATCCAGAGTTCGGAAAAGTCACTACTCTTACCTTCAGGCAGCTAGTCAAAGGTTAAAACCATAATATATATTTCAGGTTTTCTATGCTAGTCAAAAGCTCTATTGTTAAACCCTATTTCACGTGTTTGCTACGTAATCCGGCAAGCGCTCGATTTGTAACGTGATACGTTTATCAACAACGACGCTTCCCCATCTCAAATAAATCATTAAAAATATTTACGATTTCTACCCAAAAACATTAACCTCGCGCTCCCGCCATCACCGCAGCGGTAAACAACATACTATAAATTCAACTTGACGAAATCTGCCAACAATTTCCCCAACCCGGCAAAATTTACACACTCGTCGCGAGATAGACGATGCCAATGTCAGTTTAACTGATATACTCGTAACCTAGCACGGTCGCGTTAACAATTATACGAGTCGTAGTCAATTTACTTTTCTGGTTTTCGACATGGTTCATATAATTTATGACACCATTTACCTTGTGTCTTCCCGTGTCCATGGTCGCAGTAAGGAAACATTTGAATACAATCATGCCGTGAACAGAGGAACTCTTTGTTCGTGTTAGTTGACACACTTCCTTCTTGGGTTGTTCAGAGATTCCCAAGTATTGTTTGTTGAGTAAACCAAGTCAACAGGTATCTCAGAAGCGCTAATATGATTTCCCCCTTTTGAGTGTGCAGAGTGAACCCTTGTCTAGGTTTCAACCACCCTCTATCGTGATGTACCTAATTAAATGCCTGAACTCTACCCGCATATCGACGAACCCTTTCTAATTCCCATCGAAAAGGGCCAGCAGAAATTCACAAAGTAAGGGTATGACCTATAGACCCGCATTGGAAGGGGTCTTGATCGACGGCCAGCCTACGAAGGGTTCCCATCGACAATTTTCTCCCAACCTCATAGAGGCATCGACATATTTCATGCGAGAAATTATGAGAAAATCGAAATCATCCACCCACGTTCGAGGGCCAATGAATCGAACTGCAATTTCAGAATGAACGACGTTCTATGGTCGAATCAACGGCGCTCATAAACGAGTATTTTCCTCATCTGGTTTGACTTCCGGCTAAATGTCGGAATATCTAAAAATAAACATAAATAAAATCTAAATCGTAGTTGCCCGAGAAAGTGAGTATTGGGTCATCGATAGGCCCATGTAGGAGTAGTCGAGCCAGGGAAAGATGCAAACATACTACGACCGTACGGTGCGCGTCGATTATCAACATTTTATTATGGAAATTTATGCATAAAACTGCATCCCCGCGGAAGTGATATTTACATCCACAACAAACCCGAAGTGATGATTTTATGGCCCACTGATTCGGCACGGCTTCGGATCTCTCCTGTCGCCGTCATCGTACGCGACATTAAGGTGCATTGATGCGGGCGAACCGTAAAAGGAACGCAACAAAAGCAAAAATTAATTGCATTTAAATTAGCAAGCCAAACAAATTGATAAATGATAAACGTTCTTCAAACAATAAACCCGAGCTTAATGGCGAGGCGAGGTAGTAAAAGTATGATTTGTAATTTGGCGATAAAGTCCCCTTTCCGGTGTCCATGAGATATACGGACGGTGATGATACGAGCACGGCACTTACGGGGAGATTTATGAATTACCCGATAAATCGCTGTTTAATTGTTGCAACGAAACGACAGTAGACGGGTAATTTTCGAGAAGATGCGAGTGGGTATCAGGTATCCACTTAGGAGAAGTGAGTTTAGGGCATGCAGTGTGCGATGCATAGTCCCACCGGGTTATGCGTTGAACTGATACACTTCCATGAAAATAAATTAAATTGTTGTCTAGTCGGTATCTTCTTACATATTTTCCGTGTATTTCTAAATCTACCTCGAAATCAGTAGGTAGCTCCACCGTATAAGTGAGTAACGCTCATGACTACTCTCTGTCAAAATTGATGAATCGATTGGTGCGTATCGGGTCGTCTTTGGTAGCGAAACGTTGAAAGGTGCCTGCTCATAATTAATAACTTGCGGGTGTTATCTTCGGATGCTAAATAACCAGCTATTACGAGGTAGTTAAACGTAAGAAACACAGGTACTCGCCTAGGCCAATTTTGAAGAAGGGTGTGGCAAGATCGAGCACCGAGATGCTCAGCTTATGACACATAAAAGGCGTGTACAGCCAACTTGATCTATCTATCTCAAACGGGGTGTCGTCCCATACTTCAAAGCAAATTATCAACTTGAACCTGTCGGGGGGAGAGCTTATAAATCCGATTGAGCTCAGCTCGATTGTAGTTTTTCTCACCGATCGAGTGTGCGTCATGTCAATGATTTTCCATCGATAAGCGCTTTATTTAGCCAATCGAATTGAAATGCTAAATCGACGTATTATACTAATAAGCGAAACCCAACCTAACCTGACAAAATCGAAATGCAATTTCACCGCACGTCGATGTTGGTTTAGCAAGAGATACTCGAACATAGTCAATCGGTTGTGTAGCATCGCCAAATTTCAATTCAAATAATTGAAGTTATTGAGTATGGAGCGGAGACCATTGGACGTTTGGTTCCCATGAGAGAGACCAACCAGTGTGCGTGGTACAAGTGGAAACAGATGTGGGTTTGTGGTGCAGAATACCCATATGAACAGATACGAGGAGGTTTAATGGAAACATATTTTATAATGCAATATAGCGATGGATGATATGGTTTCGTGGAAGACATATGTTTGTTAACTGCAAACGTATGGGTCATTACGGAATGAGGTAGTGCCCACTATGAGACCATTCACTACTTTCGGATAAGAGTGCACATGTGGGAGAGAAACTATCCGCCTTTATAGATGCCATAACGTGTTGTATCTGGTTGAGAAAGTGACAATAAAGTACCAAGAGCAGGATGAGGTGCAGCTGCCAGGAATATTTCTAACATACTTTCGACATTATCTCGAGATTTACTATTTGCAGTTGAACGTAAGGACCGTCATAACATGATCGTAGAAGAAGAAAATTGAAAAGGGATGATATACTGGAGTAATGCAACCATAATTGATCTAAGTAGATTGCCTGCTCGGTGTGTTATACGTGTTATACGTTTCCATTTAGAAGATATTTTAATTGGTGAGGTTTTTCTGGTTACTGATGCCGAATCACCATGGTAAGTTGCACGATTGAACAGCACATCGAAATGATAAAATTTTATTATTAAAATGAGAGTTTTACGATAGATGTGGGAGCCCTTCACAGTCGACTCTTTAACGTTTGGTGCTCAAATTTGAGACGATTGGCTCGGAATCAATCAGCCAACATTCGTATGTCAAAGAAATGCTAGATCGGCCGAGAATATCGTCGCGATCCGTGAAAGTGTACAGCACAACCCGAGGCAATCGATTCCTCATCTTGAACTCGGCCTTTCGCATACTTCAGCGTAGGGAGCGCCGTGGCGCAGTGGGTAGTGTGTCGGCCGCTGACGCAAGATGAGCGAGTTCGGATCCCGATAACACCAACGCCATCGAATGATTATTTCGCGGCGTCCCTCCTCGGCGGGGTACTGGCAAAACCCCCCGTTGTATACTTGCCATGAAAAAGCTTCTCGGCTCTCGCCGTTCGGAATTGGCATTAAGCTTTAGGTTCCGTTCACTTATGTGAAAAAACAAATCGCACACAACATAAGTGAGTAAAAAGAAGCTTGGCTCTGGCTCCACATGAGCTCCAACGCCATCTAAGGTGTCTGTCTGGCAGTACAATGGACCAGTATATGTGTCTGAGTGCTCCAACAGATAGCAGAAGCCTCCAACAAAAAAAAAAAAAAAAATACTTCAGCTTGGCGATTTTAACGTTGGGACCTGGGCTTACACCCGTACAAGAGGCGGTCCCCGTCAATGGCGATAGCTACAGAACGATGGTAACCTATTTCTTATGGCCCAAATTGATCTACATGGCATGGAACCACATGCAGGACATTTTGCATAAACTATTTGAGGGTAAGGTTATATCTCGCAGAAGTGACGTGAATTGGTCATCAAGGTGATGCGATTTAACCCCGCTAGAACTTTTATTTTGGGGTTTCCTGAAATCGCAAGAAATCGCTCGGAATTTGTCAAGCTACGTCAACATCTCCTCCTGGCCAGTTTTCACTATCTTCATCCAGTGCTCCAATTATTCGATCTTTGCCGATCGATCCTTGATCACCAATAGCTGTGCGGATGTTAGACCATTCAGCGGGGTTTCCGATTCAAATCGATGATTTTCCTCTAGTACGAGTAATGAAGCCGTTGGAGTGGATCGGGGTGAGCTTACACAAAGCCGCGATGGATTCTGTTTAAAGCTAGTGATCTGCATGTGCATTAGTGGGACTTCCATTAGTGTTACTGTTCTTGATTTGAATTGGTTGGGAAGGACTCCTAGTAGGTATGTTACATTTCATTTGAGCGGAACTCGATTGCGACATTTTGCCTTATGCCTTATTCGTTGAGGCCGTGGTGGATTTAATTGCCTCTTGAAGGTGGAGTGGAGACCCCGTGGCAGGGCTGGTAGAGATCTTGGTGGCTGAATTCGATGAAATCTTGGTGACAGCACTGGTTGAAATCTTGATAGTTGGACTCGATGAGGTGTTGGTGGTGGACTTCAGCCGGATCTATTTTTTTTTTTTTTTTGTAATTCGTGCAGGTACAAGCGTGTACGTTTATCATACAACCTGGACGGGGTGCAGATGGTTTGTGTCGAAGATGTTCGTTTACTACTCTCCGGGGGTGGTTGTCCTAGATAGAATTTGAGATATTCGAAAAGTAACTCTTTTTGTTTTATATGTCATTAAAGTTTGTTTTTGGAAATGCACACAGAGTATGAATTTTTTAAGTGATCTTATTCTGCGAATGTTATGCCTTCGTCAACATTTTCTGATTATCTCTCATTCACAACTGATGTTGTTGCACAGTTCTTCCATATAGGAATTGTTCTTGACTATGGACGAACTTGAACTGCGGACCTTCGGTTCAACAGTCGGTGATGATTACCATTGCACCACGACCACCCCCCGAAGAGTCCTTCTTCCGACCTTCTATGCGGAAGAGTCACTGAAAATTAGACTACCCGGATTCGTGCCACCGTAAGAAGAGGAGGCGGACATTTTGTCATATTTCACATATAATGACATATGTACATATATGGGCCTTTCAAATAAAAAAAGAATTTTGTTGAAACTCCATACATAGATTGTTTTATTCCATTTCAACATCTACCCGCCCTTATTGAAAAACTCGTTACATGGCGAGATATCGAGAGGCTTGGCCAGGCTTTCAGCAATATTTTTGCTTGACCGCGTATTCCGATGGCGAATGGAATGAAACTCGATGCTCATTTGGTTAAACGATGATTTCTAGACCAACAGAACACGAACTTTTGTCGTGTTTTTAATTTGGACACAGCGGTTGAAAAAACCATAAGGCAGCACCGTGAATCAATGGGGCTAATGTTCTCACCTCTGACGCTGATGACACAGGGTTCAAATACCGCAACAACTGTTCTTTAGAGATTGGCTGTGATTACCCTCAGTAGGGTACTGACGAAGCCTCCTGTGGTATACTTGTCTGATGTCTGCCTGGCAACGGACTACTAATTATGTCCAATATTTTGTAATACCAATGTGAAAAAGAGCTCAAGCTTTTTCATTTGTTTTCAGGGTTTCATGGTCTGGGCTCCATCAAAAAGTGATGTTCTGTCTTTTGTGAATATCACAATTGACTGAATATCACCAAGTCGCCATTAGTGTCTCTACGTTAGTTACTCTGAAGGAGACGGCATACTCACGAAGAGACTTGTTTTACTCTCTAATAACTCCATGTCCCGACTTAAACGTTGGTTTGAAACCGGCTACGGTAGCTCTCAAAACTGTCTCAAAACAGGTTTGATGTGATTCTTTTCTCTTTATAAAAATTGTCCAATATTGCAGAATAACCTGCTTCAGAAAAAGAACACCACTTATACACGAATAAGGTGCCTTAACGGAGTTCACCGAGGTTCAATAGGCTCAATAAAGAATTTATTCCGCATTATTTCTCTGGGCCGGTACCTTTCGTCATCGATCTAATAGTTATATATCAACAAGGTCTACGCCCGGTCACGTTTCAAGAATTCGAAACCTTCATTTGTAGAAAAATAACCTTTTTTCGACTCGCATATCTCGAGATGAAATAATGATATCGGCTCCGGACCAACTTCATTCGGAGCACGATTACATAGTACATACCTGATAGAGTTTACCAAAAAATCAAACTAGTTTGATTTTAAGAAGGAAAACAAAAATGCGTTGGATTCGACATAAATTGACCTTAAATTCTAGAATTTAGACCTTTTATTGTTAAGTCTAGTGGAAACTGATTGCCATTTTGCAGGTACATAATTCCATTCTGCCTCTCCCATAGAAATCTTTGTCTATATTGGCAAATAATTGGAACAGTCGTTTTTTTTCTCACAAGCTTCTCTTGAGGCTATTTTTGCACCAGCAAAATCGTTCACCTTGAGCACTTGTCAAACACGGAATATGAGGTGGAGGCATAAGCACCTCAAAATTAAGCTCTTGGAGCTTCCGGCGAGTCACTAGCGATGAAAACTGGCCGCTTCTGGGAAATTGTTTCATTCAGACGGTCCAATTGTTGACAGTACAAGCCTGAAATAAGAGTTTTGCCATAGGGAAGCAGCTTATTCTACATGATTCCCTGCCAAATGCACCAATCACACTGAAAAACCTTACCTAATTTGCGACAGCTTGCTACGATTCGTTTTTGCTTGATGTTATCGTAAGCAATCCCCATTTTCATCACGTTTCATTCGCTTCAGACTTGATTCCAACTCGTTACATTGAGCTGCTTTTTATATTCAGCCTCATGCAAATCATTCCAAACGGCTTTTAGTACGATATGTGCTCATACTGCTTACATAGCGATCACACCCGACGATTTCTATGTATGATTTTCCGAGTTAGAGACGTTTTTTAGATCGAAACTTCGTCATTCTAACGCCATCTGGGGTACGATTGATAGGGCTTATACAACGCGAGATACAGGTTATTAAAGCCATCTGTAGGAAAAATAATGAATTTCTCTTTCCCAGAACTCAGAAGTTCAGAGCCTCATTTATAATCCTTCATCCTTCGCCAAGCCTTCATGTTTCGCTGTCTATACATATCTTCTAGGTTCTTCATGTGCGAGGTTCGGATCGATTTAAATGAGTTAGTGATCATATATTTAGTTTCCTCTCATTCCTAAGCTTTCTTCCTTTTCTGCCATTATTAGACTTTCTACGTTTCTCTTACCTTCTTTTCGGTGACTTCAACCTTCCTCATCTAAAATGGGCTCAATCAGACCGTCAAACGTGTTATATTGCCACCAATCCGACTACAAAGAATGTCTCCTCTTGGATCGCCTTGTAGATTCAAACCTTAGCCAAGTTAGTGGCATCTTAAACTACATGGGTAGACAACAAGACCTCATATTCAAAACTGCTCCCCTCAACTTTTCTGTTTCAGAAATGCTCCTCAACCCCCACTCGAAAACCTTCAGTCTATCCCTACCTCTAGGTGAATTCCCCCGCTTATGGAAAACCTCATTTATCACATCTATACACAAAAAAGGTCCGAAGAACGTTGTTAACAACTAACGCCCCATTGCCGAACTGTTAGTTTAATTAGATTAAGTTAGCTTGAATTAAGCTCACGAGGTCCATGTTTTTAAAATAAGGCGATTCATGTATTTACCAAGTCTTACCACATTTTCGGGGCTTCCAATCTTACACTATTCCTTAGAACCAATTTGATTTTATAATGACAATTATGACGAATTTTTTTATGCTGATGGTAGGGGATGGCCATCCAGGTAACAAAAGTCTGGAACAATTGGCAATTGAGCGCTTTGGCTGTTAAGGGTTGATACAGCCCAACTAAGCAACTTTAATTATTTTTTATAATTTTTTTCTAGAGTTCGAGTACAGTTTTGACTTCCTAAAAATAAGAAAAGAAGTTACGTTTTATTTATCTCACTCTGTCCCATTCCCTACGACATCTTAGAGCATACCTATGTGCTGTCACTGTTAAAATGGAGAAATATTCTTTGGACAGATAAAGTAAAAATTTAAATATTTTGCTCTAGTGTGACCAGGAAGTACGATAAATTGGAAACCGGCTAGCACATAACAACGAAGCCGAATGATGATTTAGGGAAATTTCTCCGTATTGTTATAGTAAACGTGTGCCGAAGGCTTTATGAATATCCTCAAGTGATCATGGCCAAGACACAGCAAGAGCCAAAGGTGTGGAGGAAGGTGTGGTTTCAAATGCTTGTGGGAATATTGGACTGCAAAGAGCCTTACGTATTCTTGTGGTTCGGCCAAAAAATGTTCGGCTTTGAATTCCACTGTACGTCCGGAGACAGGTTTTAAGGGTAAATTGATGAGCATTCCTCGCGAGACAAGTATGTCAGTTAAATTCCTGAAGGGGAGGAATGCAATTGGCTACATCGATTGGGCATAGTGATAAAAAAATTATAGAGAGGAAACAAGCGAGTCAAGTAATTTCGCTATATTAATGTCTCCGTCTTATAGATTGAAGCCAAATTAAGGCGGGTGAAATATTTCTTGCATCGTTCAAACAAACTTAGATATTTCGAACCGTTCTTGGCAACTTCGAATAATTGGTCATTCCAACGCATTCCTCGTGCCAAGTTTGGAAAGTTTTTCGGTTTCAACGATACAAGCGCCATTGAGGATAATGTCTAATTACTAATTGCTCCCTTAAGTGACAGTAAACAGCGTTGGGTTTTAGAAGTTTTATAAATTCCAGACTATTGTTTATATTCGACTTAATTACGCAGTTAATATCGGAAGTTAATGTGCTTAACATAAGTTGCCTTTTCGATTTCATGGCCGAACAGCAGGTCTTGGGTCAAATATGAAAAGCAGAGTGTCATTACGAGTAGCACACAGTAGATCATTTATAAAAATAAGGAAGGGTGTCGGTGAGAAAACAGAGCCTTGGAGAACATCAATATTCTATTCCATCGATACCACACACAATTTCGACAAAAGAGCCGATGCCAAACTGTTTCAAATACATCAGAAATATCGAGCGCAACGATCTTGCTGATCGCCGGATTTGCACAAAGATTGGTTTGGATTGTTGCTATTAAAACCTGACTGCAAGTCTTTAGAAAGTTTCCCCGATTCAAGACTTATCGGCATTTCCATAACCTTTGCTTTAGTTTTGTAGGTAGAGAGAGACGCAGATCGCCCTTTTTAAAGATAGGCTGCACTAGTGTTGTTTTCCATCTATCCGGGCAGACCCCAGAAGCACTCTTGCAACTGTTCGAATGAGAAAATGGATGCAACCTGGAAGCTTTGAGCTGTCTGCAAAATGGGCCGCAATTAGAATGACTTTGTGTAAAGAGCTGAGAGCTGGGACGTCATTGCCAATAGCAGTGGGAATTAGAGACGAGGCATAAGTCATTATGTTCTTTACGAACGACCAACTACCTACCATTGGCACATTGTAGCAGTTCTTGACTCAACTTTTGTAGGATAATTTCTTTTTCTTATTCCTTATTCCTTGTAGCCTCTTTGGAGCTCGAGTCGTATCTCCTTACTTTTCCCTATATAAGAAATGAAGTATGAAATGGAGTTGCTCCAACATATCAATTCATTGTCATTCTTAGAAATGTTGCGCTGCCATATCCTGAAGAGAAAATGCCGCTTGAATGGGTCTTTATTCAACGATTCGAAATATACATAGGCAAAAAAAACGAAGAAATGGTTTCACAAAAATAAACTTAAAATCATGTCGTGGCTGGATACACATCACATTAAAACCTTTATACTGACATTAAAAAAAAAAACCGTTAAAACATCTAAGCCCGAAAAATATTAAGGATTTGAAAGAACTGATGCAAAAAGTGCGGCAGGCGCTTCTGGTGGAAATATGCCGGATTTTAATTAATCCTATGGCAGGTGCAAAAAAGTTACAGAAAATAAAAGGCAAATATTGAAGTAAGTCACGTTGACGATTTCAGCCGACTAGTTTGACCCAACAACCCTAAAAACTTGCTGTACATGTTGACAAAGGTTGTTCTACGAAACGTCCAAAAGAATTCCCCATCATTAAGATCGCTTGGGAACTCAATTACATTTCAAAGTGTTCCTCTTGATTTCCCAAATTAAAAGTCGAGCTAATTGATCGTCCCTTTCATGGATAATATTGTGACATTTCTGCCTAGAAAATGCATTCAGATGCATATCGCCTCTAATTGGAGGACAGACTAGTTTAACAACTTTTTTTGGATGCCTTTTAACGCCTTTTGGTCTGTATTTCGACATAGACTTCCCACATCGCAAGAGAAAATAATCCAAATGATGATTTAATCAGCTAACCAGCTTACAAGTTTACAAACCATTGTCTAACCACTTTAATGCTATTCAATTGAAAAATGAAGAACCCAGTTTAAATGGATCGACGGCACCCCCCGTTGGCTGGCCCATATAATTTGTGAATGAATTGCTAATGATATTACAGCCGGTCCCTGAAGCACACCCCACAATGTAGATGTAACAACGTCTCAGCCAAGATTAACTTCACCGCCACACAAAATTTAGCGGAAAATATTATGATTACAAAAGAAAAGAAAAAAACGTTGGGCTCGGTCAAGCTGGATTTTGTAAGCTCATTAGCCAAGGACACAGGTCCGAAGGCAGTAGACGGTGGCGAATTAATTCACACGAGTCTCGTGTTATTCAGGATTGTGAAAGTATATTTGGTGCGAAAACGACCATGGTTGTTCGAATTACTTTCTTGGATGGAATGAATGTTTGATGTGATTATATTTTTACGATACGAGTTTTGTGTTGGCAAAAACTAAAGCTAAACAAACTAAAACAAAGCACCAGTACTATGTCTAGGAAGCTATTGAATTTTGATGCGTAGCCAAAAGCCAGTTTCGCTCTGGTCCAGCTGAAGAATATTCTCCAGAACTCAAGAAAAACTTAGGACATAGCCTAATAAATTTGTATCCTCACAACGATCACTTCACTCGAACGTGCCGGGCCATATACCTAGTGTGCGATTATGCAAGCACAATCTAAGGTCCTAGAAGAGACAAAAAATCAATTTTTTTCCAAAAACCAATTTTTCATCCCCAACAACACTCCTTCAAAATTCATAAAACTAGTTAAGAAAAAACATAGACAGGCACACTCAACCTTGCGGGACGTCAAATTTATTTGACAGCCTACAGCATTTGACATTTAGCGCCGCAATCATTAACTGCCAAGATAATAACAACTCATAACGAACAAATCGACACAGATATTCATTTTCGAAATCACACTCCATCCAGATGATCGCTCCCGGCATCGGCACCTCAATTTATTTGTCAGCCATTTGACAATAACTCAAATTTCACTGGAGACCATGTACACACCTCGACTAGACGATCGTGGTTCAGCTCAAGCCAATAAATCAAAAACTTCATTTCAACTAGTAAAATGCTTTCGTGATCTCATGACACCCCCTCGAACAATGACCACGATCACCTCTTAGCTCCTTCAATAATGATTTTCCCTTGAAACTTGTTTTTGTTTCTCCCTTGTTAACATCAAATTGCATGGTGTGGCAAGATGATTGCACATGGTCCATCCATCATTGGACATAATCGTACTCGCAATGCCTGCAACTGTCGCTAACACATGCATTCCGTTTAGATATTTCTCTGATTTTCTCTTCGAATTTCCACATGATACGCATGATAACCGTGGCGCCGACCAAGCTAGACGTAAAAGGTATTGGCAGCTTTTGGTTATGGTTGGCTAACCAGGTGGCGATAGTGACAACTTCTATATGAGACAAGCTACACATATCCAAATACCTCAAATGACCATCAAATGCTTTGTTTTTGTTTTTCAGAATAACCAGTTTCTTTCGGGGGAAAAACATTCAAACAAAGCCTGACGACGGCGTCAGTTGCTTTAACAACGAAAAAATCATGCAAATCTACCCGAAATACATCCAATCGTCCTAACGGTCATGCATGCAAATACAATAAGAAAGTCAAAACGTCGTCGCGCTCACATTCCACCAAAGATGCCTCATAGCCAGGCACATGTCTGATCTGAAATGACATCACTTCCATATGGTTTCTCGCCAGAATCCACTCTACCATCGAGCGTTCTTGGATAAATCTTAACCGATCTATTGGTTCAGATATTTCGCGCCATTACTCATATTCGATCACGGACTATCGTCAAAATAAACAAATTTGGAAAATTGCTAGATTTTCGAATGGAATTTCCCAACTTCAGATCGAAAAGGTGAGATCCAGAAACTGCACATTGGTAGGCCACATCTCGAATGCCGGCACACGAAAATAAACAACCGACGACGTGAGACTGTTTCGTTATCTTATGGGCTTGGCTGTGTAACCCCGTCCGTATCCCCCACATATTTTTATTTTTGTTTTGCTTTTGGATCGCTTATTGTGTTAGAGACGATGGTGTTAACGAATTCGCCGCATGCCCGTGCCCGTTGGACAGGTTTTTATTGTCAAAATATCTTTTTCTCGGGTTCGTTCGGTTTACTTGAAAGTTGTGAATTCAACTTATTATCTCATTTCTCAAAAGAGAAGATTGAGATACCATACCCGTGGAGCATGTAATCCGTTTCCGGCTCGAGAAATTGTGTCAATGGGGCTGTCTGAGGGATGGATGCCAGAGCGTAAACGAAACAAGTTTGTGTCTTTCCTGATTTTGTTCAAATGTATCGCTTCTTAATTCTTTTAGCAATACGGTAAAAGTAACATGAATACTTTACACAGATCATTTGCATCGCATGGTCACTAATGGAAATGGTTTCTCTCTAAGGTCGTCGGCTTACGATGCACGACTATTGCCTTTAACATTTACCGAAGAATGATTAATAGACGGTGAGGCATGGCTTTCAATGGTAGACGGGAAAATGTGTCTTATAAGACCAGCTTAAAGTATTAAGAGCGCTACGGAAGCATTTAGTTGGCAATTAAGTTAAGGAAGATACCTTGGGGGGACAAAGCATGACTATAAATATTAAATCCCGGCGAGACGTGGCTGCTCACTGCTCCCTTAGGTTTTTTGATGATGCGTTTTTCAAGATTTTTCAGACGTTAAATTATATCGAATCTTTTCCTATTGCTTTTACTTTATGTCCAAAGTATCAAAATAACGGAGAATTGTCCAAAAGGTACCTAATTTTGATTATGAAACTCAAGTCAATTAAATTGGCTTAGATCATTAATCAGGCAGGCAGCTGGGTAAGCAGTGTATTGGCAATTTGAGACCCATCCAGGGTCACATAACTTTAAGGTGGCATCAAGGTAAGACAGAGTGCTGCTGAACGGATATAACGCAATTTCTGCCCAGAATATAACAGGAATCTTAGAGTTTTAAACATTTTATTTACTCATCCATATCAATGTTATCACCTTTAAAGTAGACACAATTAGGTATGTACTATGCACCACTTATGCCAATGCTTCTTTCAATACCGGTAACACTTTTGGATCTCTGTCCTTGAGACAGAATTTAGCTCACTAAGTGATGCTAGCTCATTTAATCTAATCTATGCTTGCAAAACAAGGCTGTGGCTTCATTTCAATGGCAAAATATTTACAGAAAAGTAATGAAGTGTGAACAGATTTATCGTGGCACAACGTGGTGAATTGTTTCGCCTCAAATCCCAGCGTTTCTGTTAATTGCCAATTGGCAAATGGCATATTGACTCTTCGACTTCTGCTCACTCATAGAACTCCAATGATCATGACATTCATGTTGAGTCTGTACCGGTCTTGGCGATCTCGAATGCCAAGGGCGATAGAATCTTTGTTTCAATCCATGTCTCATCACATTTTATGACACGTTTCAGTACTACCCATTTGCCACTGTCTTTGTTCGAAATTTGGGACAAATTATGCGTCCACGCTTTTCATGCATAGATCAATGAAGAAAATTTCATGCATAAGCCAATTGATATGCCATCGATTTCTCCGATTGTGATTCGGTGATTATCCATAATCGTTTCGATCACCTTTTCCATGACGATCATGTGTTGCGGCGTCCAGAGCGATCACTATCTTCAACGTCTTCACGAACTACGTGGAAACGCGTATACCACTTGTAAACCCTAATATTACTCATAACACACCCATCGAAAGCTATAATTAACATTTCTAAAACATTCAATGCTAATTTCTTAGTCCAGTCCGTAAACAAATAAATAACCGCCTCTTTGAACTCTTCGACAACTGGCAACAGACTAAACAGTGAGGTTTACTAGTATTTTATATTATTTCTGTTAGTAAACACAACAGCGAAATAAATCTTTAGAATCGGTCTAGTCCATCCTGATGGAAGGTCATAGTACAATAGTAAACATCATCACCCGCTGAGCTATGTCAGAAAAAATGGCAACGTGGAGAAAAGTATGAGTATGTAACACACACCTGTCGATAAAGGCATTGCTCTCGTAGAAGATCAATCATATAGACGCGGACTCCACTCTATATTTGGAGATAAACATCGATTTGCAGAATTTACTGCGAATTATAACTCAAAGCAAAAAAGCCTGTGATAATTTGTTTTGGACGCCATCTATAGGGTAAAAATGGAACTAATTCATCGCAACATTTCACGCATCTCTTATTTCAAAAACTATTGTATAACAAGATACAAAAATGTATTAACATGTAAAAAAAACATAAGTCACCATCCTTAAAAGGTTTGAGGACACCGATCTAAGGGAGAAGTATCAAGTAAGCAGGCACATTTAAGTCCTGTTTTGGTGTTTAAAAGTGATCTTTCCATCATTTATCTTCTCTAATAGTCAACTAGTTTTGATGAATTCTCAAGGCTCATGAATGCATAAAAACGAAATATCCGATATGAGCGTTACCCGGTTGGGGTTATATCACCTTTGACTTGGGTAGAAATTGTTAATGTGTTCAAACTGAACCTATGGAGGTAAGAAATTTTCATTATCCTCAGCCGCTAATGGCCATGACATCGATCATTTTCGTGGGGGCAAACACCCCCATTTATTGAGTTTAATTCAAGCTAACCTAACCTAATCTTACTTAATCTAACTTATTAGCTAAGAAGAACGGGAGAGGGGGGGATTAAAAAGGCGGATTTTAAGGCATGGAATTCTGAGGTTGAAATCGAAGTAACGATTCGAATTAACATGCGAGAAATGGGTTCATTGGAGCCATAGGTAGTACGGGGGGTGGGTAGTAATAAGAGACGGGGATTTCGTACATTGCGGGGGTTTATCTTGTCAGTCAATGGTACCTGAAAGGAGTCGATGGATGAAAAGAATGTCAGATACAGTTCTTCTTTACTCCAACGTTTTCATGTGGATTAGTTTAAGACGGTCTTGGTAGGGTGGTAAAATCAAAGGATTGCACCAGGGGAGACCTCGAAGAGCAAAACGTAGCAACCGGCGTTGGGTGCTGTCGATTCTGGAAATGTGGGTTCGTTGGTATTCAGGAAGGGGCCGAACAAAGGTTATGTAGCGAGATTGGCTAACGTAAGGGTTCAGGGACCATCGCTTCACGAAACCGTGTGCAGAATTAGCTTTAAGGATTATCTCATTGATGTGTTCGCGAAAATTTAGCTCCTGGGCACATAATATGCCAAGACCGTGGCCTGATCAGTGGAGATGGGTTGATTATTGAGGAAGTAGGGACGAGGAGGAGGTTTGATTCGTTTTCTTGAAAAAGTGATTGATTGGCATTTGGAAATGTTGAGCTCCAAGCAATTTTTGGAACACCAGATGGAAAAACTATTGAGATCAGATTGAATAAGGGAAGAGTCATGACTGGAGGAAATGGACTTGAAGAACTTGGTATCGTCGGCATATAGTGAGATATGGGAATACCACCATTTCAATATCGTTTACGGTAAGAACGAAAAGAAGTGAACCTAAGTGGCTGCCTTGGGAGATGCCGGAGGAAGCTATAAAAGCGCTAGAAAAGGCAGATCTTAAACGAACACTGTAAAGCGACAGGTAAGAAGATATCCACATCAAAGAAATAGCATCGAAGCCAAGGGAGGACACTTTGAAGAGTATCAGTCTGTGGGAGATTTTATCGAAAGCTTTACTGAAATCGGCTGAAATAACGTCGACATCTTTGCTGTTCTCTTAGGCTGATAAGGTAAAGGACAACAATTCAACAAGGTTAGTGGTTGTAGATCTGCATTTGAGGAAACCGTGTTGTCTAGGAGAGATTAAAGACTTGCAGCGAAAACATAGCATTTCGTACAAAATACTCTCGAAGAGTTTGGATTTATGTGACAGTTTAGCATTGAGACGATAGTCGTTAACAACGTTCTTCGAACCTTTTTCGTATATAGGGATGATAAATGCGGTTTTCCATAAGCGGGGGTATTCACCTAGGGAGAGGGATAAACTGAACATTTTCGAGAGAGGCATAGATAGGGATCAGGAGCATTTTTTTAGAAATATGGCAGGGAGACGTCAGTATAGTACGTAGGCGTTTTCATTTCCCACTTTATTACTGTGGCCCGGAACCCAGAGAAGACTGAAATTGATCACGCTGCTAGCTCGTTTGGTTTGAAAAGTAGATCGGCGGGACATAATCTATGGCCTCCTTGGTACCATTGTCTTTGTTATAAATTTTGCTTAGGTCAGTACACTAGACGGCTGTGTAAATTGTACATAGAGGGCTTGAAGTCACCACCTTCTACTTTTATTGCAGTTATAGAAATCTCCGATTGCTTTTCCAACCCGGTCTTCTATATTGGACTTTCAGGACGACACCTAAATAGTTGGCACTTGAGGATGGAGATAGAGTCTCGTTGGACGTGGAAGTTTAATTATTAGTACCATGATTTTGGTGGTGAAACAGCATCAGTTCAGGGTATTCTGTGTTTACGTTTAAGTCACAACCTATAGCTCAAGCTTGTACTTTAGCCAAGCCCTCTCCGTGATCTCACTTATCTCAAAGATAAAAAACCTTGATGGTAAGGTGGCCACGTCGTGCATATACCATTGCTCTTCTTTTTCTTTCAAGATCGACTAAAATATGGTTAATAACAACAACAGAAGCGATAGAAGGTTTATTAAAAAAATAAAGTGAATTTTTGAATTTCGCGAGCTTAGTGCATTCGATCTTCGGTTTTTTTCCTTTTATCATGTTGGCACACATGTCCTCTGGTATATGTTCACATTGCAAGCCATTCTAGATATTTAGTTTTTTACTCACAGATATAACGGTGAGACGTGTTTTGGTGTGCTTGGCGATTTTTGGCTGTTAAAAGAAAGGGATCAAAGAATCTATAAAATTTTCTGTGAAAAATATAATTAAGGACTACAACGTACTTGAAGTGTCAACTACGGCATATGATGAGTCTATCCTGAGCCAAAAAAAAATATTTATATACAAATTTTAGAGGCTCTTTACAGAAGACGGAAAATATGTTAACGACGAAGCCCACCTTGGACGCTCTAGCACGTCAACAACGGGTGAAATCATTGAGTTTGGTCAAATGTGAACGTTTTACTTACTGTTTTCTTCGATTACAGTGGTGGCTCATCATGAGCTCTTGCCGGAAGGTCGTATGGTCAATAACGAGATTATCTTGTTTCCATAAGACAATATGAAAAATCGTCCTCATTTCTGGGGGAAAAAAAACCTTAATTGCTGTTGCATTACGATCCCGCACCTGTACAATCATCGTTGCTTGTGCGTAACGTTTTAGCCAAAAATAATACGTCTACCATGCCTCAGCTACTGTATTCACCGGAGTTTGCCTTTGCGACTTTTTTCTCTTCCTAAAACTGAGAAGGCCCATGAAAGAATGGAGATTTGCCACGATCGCTGAAAAAGCTCAATGCCATATCAAAAGGCACATATCAAAAGTGCTTCGAAAATTGGGGCTGCAATAAGTGTGTTAATACTTTGAGAAAACTTTGATAAATAAATTAGAAAAATATAAAGGTAACCTTATTTTTTGAACAAATTTCGTACTTTCTCTTTACCGGTGTAGTACTGGGATTCTTCGTTCGGCAAACTGCGCCGCTTTCTCCAAATTTCACGATAGTTCATGGAATTGCTCACTCGGTTGAACGATCATTTCGGTCGTAAATATTTCCTAACTCGCGAAAAGTGGGGCCAACAGAATCCGAATTTTTATAATAAATTTTAACAATGCCGAAGCGCTGTGAAATAGTGTAGCACCCCTGGTACAGTGGTTTATATGTATAACAGGGCACAAACAATGCCACTTTGAAACATGAGAACAACAAGCTGTCAAAGATTGGATATATCTTTTGAAGAGCCTATTTTGGATTCGAATATTGTGTCGAATACTGCTTAAATCTAGAAAAGTAAACTATATATATATAACTATATATATATATATATATATAACTATATAAACTTATAACTAACTATTTTAGCTCAATATGGTCTTCCCCAGAAAGTTCTCTTATTAAGTAAATTACGACCTAGAGGTCAATATGCATGTTCGACATCGATTCCACTAATAATCGTAATCCAATCGGCATGTCACGTCTGCGCTGTTCGGCGTGCCAACTGAGAGCTTTAAGTGAAAATCGATATTACAACAAACCTTAACTCTAATATCGTAGACATATAAGCCAAAGGTTTGGTAACAAGCGCGGAATAGGTAGCGTTAAATTTAGTATTTATTGAGTCCCAACAAGCCACCTTCTTTCTTCAATCCTTTTACTGCTCGGTAAGCACTATTCAGTTTACTTATTTCGAATTTAGAATAAACCTGATTTGTCTGAAGATGATGTACCGTCAAGCTAAACCCAAAATTCACACAAAAAGCCGGTCGCAATCTTCTCTAAAAATCAAAAATTGATAAATAATTTTTGGAGCGAAAATGATGATTAAGCCATCGTGACCAATCAGCCTTTAAATAAAGATGACACTCGCCATCTTTCCACTCACAACAACGTATTCAACAAGAACGTCCTTCATCCTAGCGTTGGCAATACACCGATTAGCCAAAATATAAAAAATTGTAAATGCATCCTTTTCTGACAATAAAATCCTGCTTAGCCGACAAACTCTATGATGTGTCATGCCTCTATAAGCAAAACTTGGCACACCGAATTGCTTTCTAATCTAATTGTTAAATCATCAGAATTCATCGCTTGCATTCTCCTATGTGGGTGCCATCATAAGCCGGCATTTTTGGTGTAAACAATTCTATTATTCCTGGCACTCATTCAAAATTGTCCGTGTTCGCCCTAACTACGATCAAAAAATTGCCAAAAAAATGTTCCTAACGATTTAAAAAGTATTGTTTGAAAACCATCACCGGAAGATTGCTTCTTTCTGTAAAAATAAATTGTCAAAAGTAGAACGCTATTCAGATCTTTTTTTCGAAATTAAAAATTTGAAACGAATGACACACTTTTCGATCGCTCTGTAGATGTGTGGAAGTAACACTTTGATGGGGGCGTGATCGTGTCGAGTCAGATCGTCTGTCGGCACGTCCGCCATCATACACATATTCGGCTGAACATGTGGACCAGACCTATTCGGATCAAAATATTACTTTTTGCCACCTTTTCGTTACGCCGCCATGCGGATTGTTTATTCTCAAACCTTTATGATGGTAAAATGATTTCTTTGCTTTCGTTGTATCTTGTATCTGTTGGAATGCTTCCAACAACGAATGAGTGTCCAGTTTATTTAATGCTTACAGTCTTTTTTCGGTTTCTTTCTTCTTTGGTTTTATTTCTGACAGCTTGTATCATACAGCAATAATAAATAGAATGGCAAGAGGGCAGGCAGGTGACTTTGATTGTGTTTGACGGAGGGAGGAGGTTTCCAGGTTGAATTATAGCTCAAAAGATATTCGTCAATGCCGCGCTGGTGGAGCTGTTATTTTCTGGTTTTGAATTCAAGTTTTTTTTTTTCGTTTTTGTTGAAGAATTGGGGAGGACTAAAGTGGGATTTCTGACGTTTTGATGAATCTATTTATACAGTTTTTATTAAATGCCATGCTTGATGTTCCAATTGATAAATGAAGGAACAAACATAAAGTTTTATAATAAATTACCTATTCAACCTGGGTGTTATTTTAAAAGTCTATTATAAATGCGGCTGGCGGCAGTAGAAATGCCTCGAATCTCAGAATAGCACAGAGGAAGACCTTAGCGACTAAAAGTATTATCTGCTTTAGGTGAGAAATTAGATGAAACTGCCCTATGTGAGTTAACATATATCCTTTAATGGATTCAGTAACTGTTGAAAGAGCCGAACCATCTTCCTTCTTGTAATTTCCACAGATTTTAAAAAATAGTTAATCGGCAGCCTATCAATTTTAAACTGAGTGAACAGGGCCCAAACTGATGATTAAGGTGGAATGAACTGAATCTGTTTGCAATAGCACTATGGGGATTATTTGTCAGTTAAAGGGAAGACAAATCTGGTATTTTTCACCTGTCCTAAAACAGAAACTCAAAAAGCCGTAACAACTAAAAATTGGATGCTTAATGATACTTGAGTCTTAAGTGATTAACTCTATCATGGGCCTTAGACCTTAAAAGTTGCCTAAGAGATATGTATATAAGCTATAGGTGAGACAATGGCTCAGTGGCTATGGGCTTAATATTTGAATATTGGTACAACCATCCTTGATTCTTTGAGAAAAAGAAGTGTCTTTTGTAGAGTTTAGGGTCATCCAACAGGAGGTGTCATATCAAATCAATACAATAGAAAATCGCAATATTTTTATAAAAATGATGGTATTTTAAATTCAGTCTAAAGTACAAAATTTAAGGCTACTAATGGGATACATTATTTGCCAAATGTTCACCCACAAATAATCTTACTTTTGACGATATTTTCCAGAATGTTTTTGCGAATATATTTTTTTCATTGCATGAATCCCTAATGAACTATTTGCGTACATTTTACTTTTAACGTTGCCCCAAAAAAAAGTGATCAACCGTACGATCTCGTTGGTCAGATAAACTTTTCATTTCCAGAATTTACACACAGTTAAGTCATTATTTCACCAACTGTGTGGCATGTGGCACTGTCCTGGTGAAATGAACGTTACTTAAGTTCCAAGCAGCAACTTCAGAGAAAAAAGTTCTATCACTAAAACCACCACATTAGCTTGATTTTCGAATACATCGCCCAGACACCGCTAGCCCAAAAAACACCACCAAGGACACCATAGAGTGTATTTTTTAGAGGTTTGGTTTTTAAACTGGCAACACTGTTTCGTCATATTATCAATTTGACAGTTGAAAATTGATTTGTGGTTAATACGTTTTGCCATTTTTTGACGAATAGATTAGCGCCAGAACAAAATATGCAAATTGAGAAAACGTATTTTGAAAACCGTGGCTTGGTTCGCCAAACTTATCTTCGTCCATTTTACGGTCGACATAATCGTCCATCTGACCAAGTTATTCGGAACACGGTGAATAGTTTTTGCACCACGTACACTCAAGTGGATAATACTCATCCCCAGAGACGACAAACGATGCGAAGAGAAAAAGTTGTTACCGTTATGAAGCATAGTTTTGAAGGAATCCGAATGAGTCGATTCGCCATCGTGCACAGCAGTTGGAGCTATGCCCATCCACTTTGTGGAAGATTTTACGGAAAGATCTTCGCTTAAAAGCTTATAATATCCAGCTTGTGCAAGAGTTGAAACTGCGTGACAATTATTTGCGTCGTAGGTTCGGTGAATGGGCCGAAAGCAATGCAAAATGTTGTGCCCCAATGAGGCGCATTTTCAGTTAAATGGCTGTCGAATTTGGAGTGAAGAAAACCCAAAAGCCTTTGTCGAGACCCCCTTACAACCTTTAAAACTCACTGTTTTGTGCGCTTTACGGGCTGGTGGAATCATCGGCTCATATTTCTTTAAGAACGATACCGGCGATAATGTTACCGTGAATTGAGAGCTATAGAAACACGATTTCTGACAACTTCGTTCCTCAGTTGAATGGGCTTGACGTGACAGAGCTTTGGTTTTAACAAGATAGCCTAACATGCCACACGGCCAGAGGCATTGGACGATTTGGAAGTCAACATCCGTCTTGTTGTTGCTTATATACCGCCCCAGTTGCTCGATAAAGTTGTTGATAATTTGACTTCACGATTGCGCTTCATTCGTGATAGCCGTGGCGCACATGTGCCGAAATCATATTTAGGCACTAATGGCATGAAATTATCTATTAAATAGAGCTAATGTCATAGACATTAATATAAGCTTCAACAGTTTTATTTCATATCAAATTTGAACATCTCTAAAAAAAACACACAACAAAACAAGATTATGATGTAGCTAATTCATTCTCTGCCTACGATAATTCGGTCTTACGTATTATTTGCTGGCTTCAACTCGTATCAACTATGCAAAGTGCCAAGTGGTTGCGGATAGGCCGTACATTAACTCTGACCGTTACGAAAAAAACCAGTGAGGCACAGTAGTGAAATTTTAATATTGCAATACAGGTCCAATATCCTTTTAGTTTTTACCTACCGAAGTCATCGCAGTGAAAACTGAATGTTGACAATTCAACGATAGAGTTATATAGAAAATGACACCTCTTGTTGGATAATATTTTATTTGGTTGATGTTCAAGATTTATCGAGAATCACATTTTAACAGTCTTCGTCTTTGAGTCTTCGAAAAATCTCTAAATAATGGTACTTAGGGTGTGCCGTTTTGATTATACAAAAAGTCATGTGGCCGATGGCATAACTGGGTGAGACATATTGGATAGGGTCCATCTAGTGGAATTGAAATAAGAAATGAGTTCGCCGATCCATTTGATAAAAATCTCATTGAAGTCGTTAAAAAATGATTTATCCAGTTGCATACAGACTGGTTAAGGATCTCTTTCGTCCTTACAGCTACGATATGACGTGCTGTGGAATATGTGAGCTGAGGGGCATGGTCTCTGGCCAACCAGTGGCTCGTAACGATAGTAAGTGCTCTTGATGTGTCTTCTCTTGATCTATTCAGTTTTGAGTTTGTTGCTGTCTAGTAACAGCCGGCAGCCAACAGTTCATTAGTTCCAGATTGGTGAATATTGCCTTTAGCAATCCAAATGCAGACTGATTCCGTCAAAGGATTACTGGCGCAAAATTAATCATCCAATTTAATTTTTGAATAATTTTTTTACTAGATAAAAATATAATTTTGAGCAATAAATCTTTATTTGGACCTTTACAATTTTTTCTGTTAAGTGGAAAAGATGATATCCGTCAAGTGGCTGCCGTCAATGTTGGTACACATTTGTACCCGTTTTATCGCATTTCCATGACTCCGCACGATTTCCGGTAACCACTCTTCGCGTTCCTGTCGAATATGCTCCTTAAGGGCAGCGATTGTCTGAGGCTTGTTGGCATAATCCCGCAACTTCAAGTAGCCCCAAAGAAAGAGGTCTGGGATGGTTAAATCGGGCGATCTTGCTGGCCATGCCAAATCGTGAAAACGGGGGATTACACGACCAGGAAACGCATGCTTCATTATATCCATCGTGGCTCGTGCTGTGTGTGCGGTTGAACCGTCTTGTTGAAACCACATGTTCACCAAGCACCGCTCATTCAATTCTGACAGTAGGAAGTCGTTTATCATAGCCCTGTAGCTTTCGCCAATAACAGTGACCGTGTTGCCGATGGTGTCCTCAAAAAAAATCACTCATCCCGCGTGAACGCTTCACCTCACAGTAGCTTTGGGTGGATGTAATGGCTCTTCGTGCATCGCTCATGATTATTTTCGACACAAAACTGTCCACTTCGTTGTTGAGATTAAGGATAGCTTGAACGTAGTTCTCACGCAACTGATGGTCAGCAGGCATTCACTGATGCACTGTTTGCACTTTGTATGGGAACATGTGTAGGTCTTGTGATGCCTAATTGCGTGGCCCGTCGTCTGGTTGATGTTTCTTCGTTTTCAGCATCATCGGAAACCACAGACGCGATATTCTCGACCAAACGAAAAGTTCGGTGGCAGCAAGGCCCTGCATGGTCTCCTGTGGTTCCAGTCTATTCGAGTCGAGTAGCTAAGTGCCGGATTGTTTGCCCAGTTGGCGGGACACGATTAGGAAATCGACATCGAAATTCACGCTGCGCTAACACCAGCGACCGATTATTGGTAAAAAAATCGACACAATTATTCCACGCTCTTTTAGAGTACAGCCCTCCATTGCTTATCTGTTTGTATACTGCAGCTGTCTAGTTCACGAAAGTCAAATATGATTGACGTACGACGCCATTTGCAAAAATTATAACATCTTCCGAGAGGGTGATTCATTTTGCGTCACCTTGTAAAAGCTTATCCACTCTTGGCCAGCTCATCCTCTCTTTCGTTACCTTCAAATTTACAGTGTCGGGCCAGTCAGATAATGGTGATGCTTGACTGCGAATGAAGTTGTCCCCTGGCTGACTGGCATTGTTTCAGCAGTAAGGATAATAACCACTTGTACGTTGGAACTGCACCAACTCTGCGGTCCATCTTCGAGCTTCTCAACTCTTATCTCAGAAAATGTAAGTAAGGAGCGATTTCAAACTTGAGTAAAGTAGCAGTCCTTATGCATGGCCACCTCTGGATTGTATTCAAGCCGTTAATGTTGTATTTTTGTTAATGTCAGGCGACACCTCCTTTGGTGAGGATTTGGGTTGGAGCCTCGATTTTTTTCAAAAAGGTAGAACGCAGGCGTAGAAAGCTGTTTGCTTTTATATCTCGCAGTTCGATGTTGGGCCTGCAGTTAAGCTTGAGACGTGATCTCCGCTTAGGTTGACTTTACCCCAACGGTACTGCAGAGTGGCTGTTATGAATTCATATTGTATGAACATAGGGTATAAGTAGGTAGATGGAAGAAGTGAAGAGAGTGAGAAGTGAAGTTTTCCAGAACTCTGGACAAAATACAAATTACACGGTCTTACAACACTAAAGCCTCAAAAACCTGCGATCCTGAAAGAAAGGAGATTGATTAAAAATGTGGTATTTTAGATTCCCATTCTCGTCGATGACATAGTCATTCGTATGTATTCATTTTTACGCTTTCTAGAGGTTTTGATGTGAGGCTTTTGACTACTTGACAGGTCGGCCCACTAGACGTGTCGAGCCATGTCAAGGGAGTGGGGATGCCAAGACGACCTTAATTACCTGAAATCCAACGGAGCCCGTCATCTATATGATCTATTGCATCAATGCTGATAGCCGACACCTCAAAGGTTCGGAAAGGGAGTTCGTAGAAGGCGGTTAGGTTATTAAACCTTTGGAAACTCTGTTGTACCATTTCTCCCTGAAAGAAGTTGAGAGACGCAACTTGTAAAAAAGTTGGATCAAGGACTCAGGATTATTAGTTTCTCTTTTCTCAATCTCCCTGGCTGCGGTGTCCACAGTTATGGAGTGAGTTTCTGTGTAAATGTTTGTACAGATTTCAATAGGGGAAATCGCTTAAGCCGGAAACACTCATTGTGTGCTTGCTAGATCCAAAGACTCGGCCTTGAGGTAAAAAAAAATAATCGTTGTTTACCAATGAACAATTGGTCATCACACTTCTCTTGACATCATGGAGAGGCGAATAGACAAAAATTCCATGAAGGAATAACGTCGCTGACATGAATTCCGAGTCTCACAATAGCCAGCCAAGTCATCGAAATTGTATTTCGCGGTATATATGGCTATAATAAGTGTCGTATCTGAGTATTCCCGCGAAAAAAAAGACGAAAAAACCCGTTCTGTGTCAAAAGATGAGGCCATTACATGGTCATTGTTTACTCTTAAACGACATGGAATCGATGGATCATATCCGCTAATACTTCTCTGGTCGTCATGGCTTGCAAAGTTAAATTGTGAGAATCACGATGTTCTATATCTGCTATCATAGTTATCAATTTAATATCCCTAAAACTTGGTCCCCTACATTCAAATCAATCTGTCTATACTAAAAATACCAAGAGTATACCACAAAAGTCTGAATACAAAACGCATTTCAATAACGAGCTTTCGCCATATACTAAAGAGCGACTTGTCGCGACTGCATCAAAATCTACTTTTACAAAGCTTCCACCTTGATGTTGGCCTCGATGTTGGACATGTTGGCCCTCCCATTGACGTAATTCACAACAGGATATTCATGACCGTAATTTGGAGCTATTCTGCCATTTTTGGTTAACCATCATATAGGGCAATATTGTGGTCCAATCTTCTTCGTTGGGACTAATCATGATTTTTCTGGTTGTCAAAGTAACGATCTACAAAAGATCAGTGACTTTTGGTCGAAATACGTGGAAAGAGAGTATAAGTGTTATGTGTCATGGCTGTAGTGTATATATCCAATAAGCTTTAAGACTTGATATACAGTATCCTGGATCACTCTTAGATCTTGTTTAATGCAGTCTCTACTAGTCAAGACAGACTTACGAAATAACTAGGTTCCAAGGAGTCATAAAATATTGAATGACAGGGTGTTAGACGGAAAAGACATATATGATGTGCTCATGCACGACTTAACGATCAAGGACTCCTCTCGTTCCCCGTCACGGCCTTCGTTCAGTTTTGAAAATCTCTCCCAAATCGTATTTTATTACGACTTTGTTTACTTCATGGTCATGCCTTCAAAATTGCTAGACAAATCTGGCAAAGCAAAATAGAAATGAGGAGAACACACATAATAAACCGTCATCGTTATTAAAACATCTGTGTCGCGTTTTTTCTATCAAAACTTCCATAAACAAAAGAATCGTGCTTCAACGCTCAGCTCCATCACGACATACACAAAAAACCCGACGAATAAAAAACAAAGGAAAAAAAAAACAACAAAAATAATCACAAATGTTATTCAAAAAATTGTGATCTGAATAATAAGTGAAAGAAAACAAAAAACCACGGCGCAAATGAAACGATGAAAAAATCGCGTCCGACCAACGAGGCGACCTTTTTTGTCCAAACCTGTCGATCCGTCCGTCGTTGATGGTCGGAATGATGGGGTGAAGTGGTGATTCAGCAAAGTAAAAATCTGTCAAAAAATCCTCCTACAATGTTGGTCGTTTTGGAAGTAAGCTTGTAAGAGCTCTGCCTTTGGGACGCCTCCGGTGAAAAAGGGCCTGCCTACATACGAACTACTTCAGAATGCGTCTTATGTAATTGATTTCGTCCAACCAACCCACAGGCTAGATGGTACGTGAAAATGACATTCCATGGACAATACTCATAGACTATGGGCACTTTCGAGGCGCATCTTGGCTATGGAATTTGTGATTGCATGTTTGGCTGGCTTACTTCGATTGTGGTCGATACCCTTATACGGAGTTGAGAAATTGAAATTGGCATCGTTTGTCAACGTGTCAAGCCTCAATTGCTTCTGTTTGATATTTGGCCGATTGAATGAAAATAGGACGCAGCACTTTGCATATTAAATTATTGACAGAAGCTATGCGCGTTTAAATTGGGTACGTGTTGCACGTGACGAACATTTTTGTTTTTGGAGACGCAAAACATGATGGAGTAGCTCTATGACAAATGTCAGTAACTACGGTAGGTTGAATAAGAGTTTTGCGTCAGACAATGGAACAGAGCCAAGTTCTTTCAAATTCGGATATTCAATATGCTGCTTAGTGGCCTAAGTTGTGACAGTAACGCAGCAACGAGGTATTGAGAATTCTAGTGTGTACACACCCTTAAAATTATTCGATTCGAAATTGAATTGTCAAACTTTTGAACTGTTCGAACAAGCGCCATATGTCACTGGCATATTCTCTGACACTTGACATCACTCACTAGTGATCGAATCTTTTTGAAAACAAGCAGCTTACATCGGACAACTTTATTGAAAACTGACTGACAGATTGGCACGAGGGGGGCAGTACATAAAAGCAATTACAAGTCACTATTCAGATGGATATTATAATTATTTTCTTTCAACTAATAACTGTGAGTAACAATTTAAAAATAAAACTTGACGTTTCCGGTTTAACGTCAGCTCGATGCGTCGATTGATTAACTGGTGCCTATTCACGGTTGCTAATGTCTAAATAAGCTCTCATTATAATCTTTGTTGTACGGTTTCAGTTCTCTTATTTTATTTTGGCGCCAAATGATTGGACAGCTTCAAGGTGAAACGAAGAATTGACTTTGAGTTTCACTTGATGCTGAATAAAATCGGTTTACCTATTCAAATTGTTGAAAACCCGGTAGCCGCTTACGTACCTCCTAGGCATTTATTGATGATCGTTAATTTTATTTCGGCAATTCCAATCACTAGGAAGCTCTGGGGGAAGCTTAGGAAATTATATTTCTTTTCATCATTTGCTTAGCCTTAATAGGATTGTTTAACATTATTAACATAATTTTTATGACTTTTCGTTTCAGGTATGTCGAGGCAGAGGATGTAAAACGAATGCTTCTCATTGCAAAAAGGTTTTGGTATGACTAATATGTAAAATATGTTTCAGAAACAGGCTATTCTAGACTTGTATGAGTCGGACTTTGTTTGCTAAAATTCGAATTCGAACATCGACAGTCATGATTGCAACTCGTCCTGTGGCCTGACTGCTTCTATTGCTGGTCTGTGTCACATTTATCGGGTGGAAGGCAGAGGAGTGACCTCGTAACCACTGGTCGTTTCTAATCAATCCATCGATGAAGCAAATAACTTCATTTAACATTCCTTTACTATCGAACTACAGAGTGCGCCATCTCATATGGGTCGATGTAAGCTTCGAATAACTTCAACAATTGTCAACCGATTTTCATACGTCATAGCATTTTGGAAACGTCAATTCAGTACAATTGATAACATGAATCGCTTCACACCAAAGAATAGTTTCAATGTTCATTAAAAATTAACGCTCGATTGTGCTAATTCAATGTGTGTATCGTGCAAAATATCACGATCTTGTTGCGCCCAAAACAGATGCAATTCGTCGTTGGGCCTCGAATTTTTTTCAATTCGGTTCTGTGGCAAGCCCTCGTGAGCAACCTAGGCAACGTCCGCGGCGTTCCAACTCATCTATTCAGTCTGTGAAGGCCAGTGTTCAAGAAGAGCCAAGTTTGTCACATCGGCGCCGTTCGCAGCAGTTAAACATATTTTTTAAGGTCGATTTAAAGTACGATCTTCACTTGTTTCCATACAAAGTATATACAAAAATAACTCAAAGAATTTTGCCACAAGATGAGCCACGGCGCTTGGCACATAAATGTCGTTGCAATGATTAATGCTGAGCCGGAGTTCTGGCAGCACATTTTACGCTCTCTGGCTCAGTTAATAAACAATATTCCCGCTTGTGGGACACCGAAAATCCTCACATTATTCACGAAGAGGCGCTCTATGATCAAAAAGTTACTGTTTGGGCCCGTGTATGCGCTAAAACCATCATTTTTTTCTTCAAAGTTGGCGATACAGTGGATGGCGATCGATATCGGTGGATGTTGGCCCATTATGTGGTCCCAGAAATGCGTAAAAAAGACTTATTTCACTTTTGGTTTCAACAAGACGGCGCGCCATACTGCGGACAAAACAATGAACCTTTTGCGTAAGAAGTTCCCTGGAAGATTGGTGTCAAAAAAGGGCGATATTGACTGGCCTCCGAGATCGCCGGATTTGACTCCTCCAGACTTTTTTCTTTGGAGATATTTAAAAAGCAAGGTGTATGCTAACGGCCCGAAGACAATAGAACAGCTCAAATAAAACATTCGCGCGGAAATCGCAGGAATTTCGACCAAAATGCTCGAAAATGTCATGGAGAATGCGCGAAAATGGGCCCATTTTTGCATCGGCAATAAAGGCGCTAATTTAATTGATATTATTTTCAAAAATTAATCAAAATAAATTGTAAAGGTCTAGGTTGAATAAAGGTCTTTTTGAATTTCCAAAATCGGTTGAGAATTGTTGAAGTTATTCGAAATTTACATCGACCCATATGAGGTGGTGCACGCTGTATTTTCATAGGTGCCAGTCTGGAGCATTTTTGGAACCACCGTGTGAGGGCATCTTAAAGATGTTGGTACCAAAGAAAGAAGAAAGTCCGTCTCATCAATCAAAAACTCACACTTTAACCACCGGGTTGAAGGTAAAGAATAGAAGGTCAAGACAACGAGTCCTAACACATCCAAGTGATTTTGGGTACTTTTGCTACAAAAGTTTGTTTGCTATCATGCATCGATCAATCTAATCTTACTCATTGGAATACCGTGGTACAATTTCGATGATAAATTCTGTTGTACGACCTCATCCTTTTTTTCAGACTGTTATCTTTCATCGCTCCAAACAGGTTTGATGAGAATATCATTTCACATCGATGATGCAATGGTTTGATTGATCGTTTTATTCCTGCTCTGAGGTAACCAACCGTTTTATTGAACATGAAAAGACCTTCACATCTCGTAAAAAATATGCAAATGATCGTACAACAATACCATCCTTAAGACTAAGTCGAATTGATATTAACGCTGACATGCTTCATTTACGTCAAACAGAACGAACTGCCATCCCTGGCCAAATATTCGCTCCCACCTTGGCCCGTGTTCGGGCGTTAATATGTTCGCGCCTTAAGGCACAGTCTAATACACTTAGTAACGCATTAATACAAAATGTTCATTTGACAACACTAATTAGTTTCGCAACCCGATGATGACGGCGAAAAGTAAAATGGAATAACTCGAGATTGAGTTAGTGTGGGTAATCCGCGTGTGACCCATTTCGCCTCGTAACCGACCCGTCTCTGAGTCTCAATGTCAAGTGGGGGGATATGAAGTTCTACTTAACGATGATGACAACAACACTCGATGACAGAAAGACACCGATTTAGACGTAAAACCCTCACGCCTGCGTGTGGAAACTCTTCAGAGAGGAAGTCACTATCTGACGTGATTTCAACCGCTAAATCAGAAGCAAAGTAGCAGAAATAAATAAATAAATAACTGGGTGTGAAAAGTAACAAACCAAAACATGCCTACCACTTCTCTTTCGTTTTTGTGTGTTCCTCTTCGGTTGACACACATTGGAATTGTGACATTACGTATGTACGCTCCGTTCAGAAACGCAAAAAAGGCACAAAAAGTGCTGTTTTTTTCCTGTAACTGTTGGATAAGCAGGTGTTCGTCGCACTTAATTCAAATAAACTATTTGATAGCCGATGTTACTTGACGTTGATTGCTTATTAAACGTGGAGTGTTTGACGTCTCTCCCTCTCGCTGTTTTTTTCAATATTTATCCAAAATAATTTAAGCACAATTGTGGTTAATACTTTATGAATGAAATTGGTACAAGGTATTTCGACAGTTGTCACTTGTTTGAAATGTGGAAACTTTTAAACGGGTTTACCTCAAGTTTGTTACGAAAGCTATTCGGCAATTAGGAAGAGTAATCGCGAAATTTGATCACTTATCACACTTGAGATATTTCTGAATGTTTCCACGTGACAGCAATTGTATTGGATTGTATAAGCACCATTCTCGTATGTTCCATTGAAATTTTGAACATTTTCCTAATTTCGACTAAACAAATAGTTCAAATCAGCAATTATATAACACTCCTGGTCTATTCCATTGAGTTTAAGGCAGTGCCGACCCTGTGTTTATTCCCTTCATCAGCATGTAGACAAGATGTCATGAGGAAATTTATGTCAAATGCCGATTAGTCATTTGTGCAAGTGATGCCAAAGTGTCGCTAAATTTGTTGCGACTCGCATACTAATTAAGTTATATTTCTAATAGACGAATTTCACGGTTACGTGATTTTATTACAAACGCGCACAAGCATTTTGGCACGGCCTTCTCGAGCGTCAGGCATCGAGTGCTTCAAAGGGCCCTGCTACACGATATGTGTCTGTGCATGCTTATCGAGAATACGATTATGGCAAGGAAGCGACTGACAAGGGACTGCAATCGGGGCGTGTTTCTCTTGGCTCACATCCAATGGGCATTAGGAATGCTTAATAATATGCATTAATATTGTGTAGGAAGAAGAATTAATTAGTTTTTATTGGTCCCGCCGAAGTGCTTGATGCTCAAATAAGAACGAAGGAGATCGGTCGGTTGGTCATTAATGGGAGTACGATCGCCCAAGGCTGGACCAACCATGAGTTTCAATTATTCTTGGAGTAGATGTTGTCAATGGATTGGTGAATTTATGAGCTTCCAAGGTTTTTATTGTGTTTTTACTCAATAGCATGGGAAAATAACATGGTTTGACTTATCACGGAAACTTTTACCTTGATATGTCACATAGTCAAGACCATACTTTGAAAAAAAGCCAAGCAAACAATGAACTTGCACATTATTAGACGAAGTTACCATTCGTATCCGTGTGATTAGAAAGTCACTAACCCTGAAATGTTCGAAAACGAGAGCTGAAAATTGCTTCAAAAGAGGACAGAGTGAAAGACAAGAAAAAGACACAAACAGGCGCGAGAAGGAAGTATCCCGCATCACTTTAATTTAAACCTCCCATCTCTCGGTCGTCTGCAACCATTCATTGTTGGCGAGTCTTGGATTACCAACAGAAGATGGAGCACACAAAGAAACGCTTAATCTCCCTGTTGGCCCACATTTCGCTTACTATCATTTTTCCCGTACTTTTAACCAGCACAAACGGCTGACAATGGTCGGCTGGGTCATGCTAGAATGAATTCACGTTACGGGTACCGTGTCCGAGTGAAATCGAAAGTTTTCATACTCAGCATTACAGCCGATCGTGTTCGGGAGTGTTGACAACGACAACGATGGGAAGAGTCAAGATTTCACGGAGATCTTTAAAGTAAATCGGTCTTGTGGAGCAGAATTTGACGGAGAAAGTGCAAAGTCATTGAGTTACACTACGACATCAGCGAAAAGGAAGACAGTGATGATCACAATAGCCTGAGGATCGGTAAAGGATGGTTTGTTGATCTTTCTCGTTAATTCCTCTCCGATTCTGATGGAAATGGGACTCGTAACACAGATTGGTGGGCGTGCTGCTTAGATGACAAATTGGATTTAACGGCGAAAACAAATTTCGTAATAACTGAGATTTCACGATTCGAGTTTGGTGGCAATGCGTCATGCTTTTTTTTATTTTCGTTCATTCGGGCAACTAATATGACTGTTGACCTCATTATAAAATACTTTATCAAAAGTGCGAGTACGTTGACGTTCGACTGCGATAAATTATTATTTAATTTTCTTTTGAAATGAAAGGAAGTTGCTTGGCAGAGTGATATGGTGCGAAATGAGTGATGATTCGTTGAAAATATTCTTAACTTTGACATTCTCCAAATTGGATGAGACTTGGCAGTACTTTCATAATTAATTGACAGCACTTTAAGAAAACTTATTGCTTAAGGGCTAACCATAATAGACAGGAGCAAGCAGAAGCTTATGTCAGAACCGAACGAAATTCTCCCCCCTGTTTCAACGAACCGTCACGATACCCATAATAGACAGGAGCAACAGGAGCAAGCAGAAGGAAAGGAACTGTCAAATTGTTTTCCCACAACTTGGCTTTTTCCTTTTTGTTGAAATAAAAGCCATCTGCTTTATCATAGAGGCACTTATTTTCCTGCACAAGTGAAATTAACTTGTTAATAAACTCGTATCCCATATTTACTTTTATCTTTTTACTCTTTCCCAACCTCAAATGTCACTTGTCAAAAATTCCATCCGTCATGTCTTCTTTCAAGAAGACCTTTTTCTGCTCGCATCAGTTAACGAACATTTAACGAAACGTCACATCTGTCCATTATGGGGATGTCATAGGCTTTGCATGTAAGAAGACATTCCCCTCTGCTTGCTCCTGCTTGCTCCTGTCTATTATGGTTGGGCCTTTAGTTAGTTATAGAAATCAGAATGAGACCCCCGACTTCCGTAGGTCTTCATTGATGTCCAGGTTCCTAGCAATCAAACATATTACAAACGGGCTTTTATCCGTGAATACAGGGTTGAGTTCGTTTGAAAGTATTGAATGCACCCCCGTCATACTCTCAATATAACAATGTTAACAATGGTATAACAATATGCGTGAGTGTTGACATAATTTTTACAAGCCCGGGGTGCCCACGTGCTCGCTACAGCTGGAAGGCAAACGTCAGCGGCCATTTAAAGCCGTAAGTCTCATTATGGGCTCTGGATACTTGAATATTGCTTCTGTTCGGGGTGGACTTGGGCTTCAACCAACCAGTTCCATTAACCGGCTTGATCGTTAAGGCTCAACCATAATAGACTTAAGCGAGTTTATGCCATCTTAATGAAATGTCCCATTAAACATATGCAACTTGTATGGCTTTACCATGGGTTTATGCTCGGTTTTGTTGAATTTTCGTTAGCTTAAATAGACTTACCGACGGTCCCAATGAAATGTGACATTCGACGCGGAATTTTGACAGCTCAAATAAAAAACAAGTCAGATATAACCAATTTGACAGTTCCTTGAGCTTGCCTAGGCTCATTATCAGTGACTCGACTTTATGTTAAATCTTAAGTGGAATTTTTGTTCTTGACATAATTTAAGCCCACTAAGTCTATTATGGACATTATGGTTTAGGCATTAGCTAGTGCCGTACACTACCTTTAATGCGGTCACCGTTGGGATTGAAATCGAAGACCGTTTGGGCCGGAGCAGTGGTGTCCATCCTACAGGCCCCAGCCATCTTAGACATTTCATCCTGGATGCCTGTCTAAGCCGAGGTTTTATTCGAATAACCCAAGGGCCTGCCCATCCAAGTTTTGCTCCCTTGTGAAGAGTTACCTTGTTTTTTGGAGAGAGGGCTCTACTCCTCAACTGCCTCTCGAGACCACAGAAGAAGAGGTTGACGAGAGTTTTTCTGATCTGAGCGCTGGTGTCAAGCCGTTTGTCACTAATAGGCCAACGTAGACCAGCTCATTGATTACATCAATGTATTTGCTAGCAAAGGAAACCTTTTGGCCAGGGAGTCAGTGTTTCGTGTCTTTCTTTTATGATTTTTTTTTTTTGGTTGCGCCTAAGGATGTGGAATCTTCATACAGCGTGCGCCATCTCATATGGGTCGATGTAAATTTCGAATAACTTCAACAATTCTTAACCGATTTTGGAAATTCAGAAACTTTTATTCAATTTGGACCTTTACAATTTATTTTGATTAATTTTTGAAAACAATGTCAATTAAATGACCGCCTTTATTGTCGATGCAAAACTGGGCTCGTTTTCGCACATTCTCCATGATATTTTCAAGCATTTCGGTCGACATTTCTGCGACTTGCGCACGAATGTTTCTTTTGAGCTGCTCTATTGTCTTCGGACCGTTAGCATACACCTTGCTTTTCAGGTACCCCCAAAGAAAAAAATCTGAAAAAGTCAAATCCGGCGATCTCGGAGGCCAGTCAATATCGCCCTTTTTTTGACACCAATATTCCAGGGAACTTCTTACGCAAAAGCTTCATTGTTTTGTCCGCAGTATGGCATGTCGCGTCGTCTTGTTAAAACCAAAAGTGAAATAAGCCTTTTTTACGCAGTTCTGGGACCATATAATGGGCCAACATCCACTGTATCGCCAATTTTGAAGAAATATGGTCCAATGATGGTTTTAGCGGATACACCGGCCCAAACAGTAACTTTTTGATCATATAGCGGCTCTTCGTGAATAATGTGAGGATTTTCGATACCCCAGAAGCGACAATTTTATTTATTAACTGAGCCAGAGAGCGTAAAATGTGCCTCATCGGTCATCAAAATTTGCTGCAATCATTGCAACGACATTTTGTGCGTATGCCAAGCGCCGTGGCTCATCTTGTGGCAAAATTCTTTGAGAAGGTACTTAATGAATGGTTGTGACACTACTTCGTACCGCCCGGCTCTAATCGATACTGTTTCACTGACTTTCCTGCTTGTAACAAGCACCGCTTCAGTTTTATGTGCAGCTAGTCGCAGACAAGCGTCAGTTAGCCAACAATGTACCATTTCAATTGTCTCGTCACAACGGAGAACAACCTCTTCTGTAGTTTTTGGTACGACCACCACGGTGATGTCATCCACAAAGCCAATAATGGACGCTTCGCTGGAGGTCGGTAGGCGTGTAATTTCGACCGAGCCTTGAGGAACGCCACCAGTTACAATGTGGGTCTTAGTTCCTTCGTCAGAGTCATAGAGGAGGACTCTGTTTTCAAAGTAGGTCCGATTCAACAGGGATCCAAGCGATTTCGCTATGGATAAGAAATGGATTAACCAGTACACGCCAGAAACGAAACAGTAGTCCAAACAGTGGGTGGAACATGCGAAAGTGTGTTTGACATGCGAAAGGGATTCTGTTACTTGATTACCTTGCAATGATTTTTGGAAAAGTGTGCAACAACATCAGTTGTGAGTGAGGGATGATCAAAAAAATGCTGACGAAGACATAACGCTCGCAGTATAAGATCACTTCAAAATTCATACTCTGTGTGTGCATTTCCAAATAACACCTTAATGACATGGAAACAACAAAGGTACTGTGAACTACAACCAACGCGCCAAATTCAGTCGAATTTCTCGAATCCTATCTAGGACAACCACCCCCGGAGAGTGTTAAACGAACATGTTCGACACAAACCATATGCACCCCGTCCAGGTGCAACACCACAAGAGCGTAACACTTGAACCTTCGTGAACCCTCAAAAAGGGACAGGCAGAATAATTAGAGGCCAATATTACTCGAACTTCCTTGACCACCTAGATGCCAAAATTTGCGAGAAGAGAACTGGCTTGAAGAAGGAAAAAAATCACATATCACCAGGATAACATTGGAGATGGGAAGACTGGGAGATTTAGAGTGCGATTTGCTCGGCCGTGCTCGAGCGCCCTCGCACCCTCATACTGCCAACCTTGAAAAAGTTGTTTCTGGGAAGTGCGTCGCTTCCCATTAAGAAGTTGAAAGGACTTTAGATGAATATTTTCACAGCGTGCCAGATTCTCATTTCCGGGAAGGAATACTGATGTTGGAGAAACGCCCAAGTGCGTTGTGCATTTTTTTAACTGAATTACAGTCCTTCATTATCAGGAAGACTTTTCACTCTATCTTTGCACGTGCGTTGCCCTGTCTAAATTTTCTTTAACATCCGGGGAGTTGGTTAGTTATTTACTAAATTTAATGGAGCAGCGAGAAGCCTGCATGGTCATCCTGTTTATCGAGCTTACCATAGATGTTAAGACATAACATGGCTCTATCTATTCCTTTATAGACAGGGCTTTAAAGTCGTCAAAAAAGTGGTGTGTATGGACCTGACATTTTTGGATCTTTCCAAAATCTGCGTAGTGTGATCATGATATCCTGCCTAGCTGCATATTCATTTAAAAATCATTAAATTATTAATGCTATGTGGAATGAAAATACGACCTGTCCTTAGTCATAAATGTATGACATCAATCTGTCAAATTTGTTTATTGATAAAGTACCCCTTGACTATTAATAAACTCTTCATTTTGCTCGTCTTATGGCAAAACAACACCATAAAACAGGTACTCTGCAGTGAATTGTAAACCAAATTCAGAAATTACCTGCGATTTTACGACAATATTCAACATCCGTACTCAAGGCTAGTGGATGAGGCTCATTTGTCTTACAGTCAATAAAAAACCTGTTCTTGCGGTTTTTCCGCAATTTGACGGCAATTGTAGTCTTTCCGTTAAGCATGTTAATTGACATGGGAAAACAGAGTCTTTTAGAATATAAACTGTTATTTCTGAAGTCCTTTTCCGGATTGAGGCAAGGCGTTTACTCTCGGTTGTCTATAAATAAATCTGCTAAGCCAGCCTACGATTTGTCTTTCAACAGCCAATATTTGCGAAATAGTAATAAATTAAGCCCAAGCACACAGTAGAGATGAAAAAATTCTGAAATTTTCCATGAAATTCTTGAATCCGTCAGATCATCGCACGAGTAAAAAACCTCGAAAACACATTATGCGAGAATAATAGGTTTTAATCGCATTGTTTATTAGTTATTACTCGAATGTGAAGAAAACTGAAGGAAAATATTATTTTTGTCGCTGTCGCAACGAGCGGTTTTTGAATCATCTGTCGTGTCAACTACTAGAAATGTGTGATCACCAGCACACGATCTAGGTAAAACAAATTCTGTATAAATGACAGACAAATCGAATAATAAAGAGAAGAAAAAATAAAAACAAAAGCACTCGGATGGGGATTAAAAAGATACGCGCAATAAGTGCTGAATGGCTGATTCATCTGCTGAATTCGAAATCAAGTGATATATTGTATGTATACCGTCCGGATTCCCACGGCAATTAACACCACATCCTCTCTGGTAGCAACAGCGTGTTCGTAGAATATATAAAAACCAAAAAAAAAAAGCCGAAACTAGGTTAAAACAACCGTCTGTTGTTGGCGCCTAATATCATTAACGCTCGAAGCATGGCACGCCGAATGGGCTATCACTTGCCGATCAGCTAACAATCGCCGTCTGACTCTATTCAATTTTTTTTCTTTCTTCACGGTTTAGTACATCACGATGATGATGATGCGATGATATGGTGATCACTAGCAGTGCAATTTTTTTATTTTATTTTCAACTCTGATCTGTCGTTGCCAATTGACCTCCATTGCTGCATTGAATGTGCAATCAAACCGAATACTTATGCTCTCGCACTAAGCATGTGCCTGTCATTCGCGGGTATCTGTCGCTACAAAGTGACAGAATGCATTTGAATTTTACTACAAACTCGAGACGCCGCCGTCAGCCTCGAGTCGCGCGCCAGCTTGATTGACGTTCACCCTGTCACGGAGAGTATAATAATTCGATAGTTAACATATCAAAATTGTAATATTATGCAGAAGATGCACAGCATAATGTGGTAGTGAAGTTGGCGATGAATGTTGATCGTCTTATAAAGTGTTTTCCGAAACTACACACATTCAGTGTGATGGATGTGTTTAGCGATCGTTAAAGTGTTGCCGGCGATCGAGCAGATGTTGCCTGACGAACGAAGAAAATCTATGACTGGTTTCCGGTATATTTTAAAATATTCAAAATCCATGATCGGACGTTGAATGATCTTGTTCAGTCTCGCGGCCTAGAAATAAACTGCTAGGAAAGACCGGCATTCTAATCCGCTTAGCTTCAATTTGAAAATTGGAAAATAGTAATCAGTTCGAGATTGATACTGAGGTATAACGGTAGTAATGGCGCTGACCAGAAATTGGGTCAGATCAGGTCGACTACAAATAGTCTATTAAACAATGCGAATTGGTGTTAATTAGTCTGCCAACAAGCCTTGGCATTATTATGTTGGCTTTCCCTATTAGGAAGTCTAAAATTGGTGATAAGTAGACTCGCCTTAGAATTTAAGCGATTCTATTTCAATTTCTTCCATATGATGGTTAACATCGATTTTGCTTTATAAGATTTAGCCTCACTGGCATGACGTCATAAAATCAAAGAGGGTAAACGGAGCAACAAGCAACCTGCTTGTAGCGCTTCTGCTTCGTTGGATGATCTACCGCATCTGCGGCGGCCTTATAGATTCCAATCTAGGGCTCCTCTTGTGATATGGTCGTGGGACTTGTGGAGTGTATGGCCAATTAACTTCCACTTGCGGTGGCTGCCCGTGTATGGGTACCTGCCCGTCGAATCCCAGATGTTGGGCCTGAAAACGTGCATGATCTTCGTCTACGGTTGATGAATACCTGAAGCGCTTGTGTTTCGCACAATGTCGCGTTCCACGTTTCGAATCCTTACAAAAAAACTGATTCAACGTTTTGTTGTGAGCTTTTTCCAGCATACAAAAGGCGACGCGACCCCTTGATAATCGGTTTCACACCTTAGCTGCTGAGCCGCTACTTCGACGTTAGAGTCGCAGATCTGAAAGTTGTGCGAGCCGTTGGTGTTGATACACATCATCTCTGTTTTTGCGACGTTGATTTTTAGGCCCGGTGCTACTGCTTTCATTTTGGGCATTACATGTGAATGTTTGTGAGAGAGTACGCAGATATCATCCGCATAGCCCAGATCCTGAAACTGCCACTCATACCCCAGGATACGTCTGTGTTTCCTGCAGAGGATTGCCGCATTATTAGGTCAAAATCACAACAAAACCACACGTTGAATAAGAGCGGCGATAATACGCAACCCTGCCTAACTCCAGTCTACACTTGAATACCTTAGAATATTTTCGTGGCTCGCAAGGCACCTAGCACCTGCGCATAGTTCTTTTTATAGATTTATAATGCTAGAGCTCTCGTGTCTAAGAGCATCGAACGCTTGTCTATCTCTATCGCTCATTATATCTTACAGAAGACTCTTGAATGGTGAGTTGACAGTCAACTTGTCAATTCGGGAGTAACTACTTACTCTCCAAATGGGTAAGGGTTCTGGCTATCAGAGAAACTTGTCCAACACTTTGGGATAGCATTTAAATCTCCGGCAGCATAAGCTTCTATTCTCTGATAGATAAGCTGCATCGCTACTTCGGACTCCCGGGTCCCAGACTAGAAAGGTCTGCAACGAGAAAGCAGCCTCAGCACCCTCATTGCAAAGTTGCAAAATGCTAACGCAATATACTGATGATGAAAAGTCACGACGCGGGGCTCTGAACAATTGGCATTGATGCAGTAAGAAAGGGAAGCAGCGATCAATGCCATGGTAATAACTCCAAGCAAACACTATTTCACCAGCTTCGTGAATATGCTAGGCCAGATGAAGATTTGAAAATTTAGATCAACCATTTTTCAGTAACTTGAAGTGTCGGTAGTTGATGATTTGTTTTTTTGGCCGTTTGCTTTTTAATTGTCAAAATAGGACCCAGGAAGATTGCAAAACTGTACACGTTTTGAGTTTGAATTCATAAACTAATGCTTGCCATTTACTTATTAAAGATTATTTGGTCTAAGTATTGATAAAAATTACATTTTAATTGGTCCTTACAGAGAGTTAAATTTTAAGACACTTTTACGAACATTTTGGCTGGTATGTCTCTAATAACAAGCTGGTTTATCGGCATAAAAAAGTAATTAAATGTATGTAGCCAGCAAATTCGCAAGTCCTAAAAGAGAGATAAATTGTTTATTGAACCCATTTTTCAAATAGTCCAGCGATTTACAAAATCAGCAAAAAAGAAAGTCCAAAATCATTGAACAGTGGCAGACGCCATTATCCGTAACGTTGTTTTCACGGTCCTGCCCTGAACAGTGCACTTTTCCGGGTATATTATCAACCTTTGTAATCTCTGAAGTAGCTCATAGGATCAAATACATCGGTTTTATTACTTAATAACATATTAATTCAACTAGAAATCAACTTCGTCGCTGAGGACAATTTTTCGATAAAAAAAACGAATCTTCCTTCTAAGCCCACCAAGATTCGTATTTTATAAGGCCTTAGACCAATGGTTTCGAATCTTCATTAACATAGCAGAAACTATAGCAGAAAGCTTTCTCTTGTACGCCGGATGGCGGTATGATTGTACCGACCGTAAAAGGATGAAAGTGCACCAAAAACATTTTTCACAAAGCACGTAATTTGATAATAAAAATAAATAATCTGAAAACATTATTTGGATGTCAGTCTTTCCATAATAAAATGGCAATACTAACTGAGCATGCCTGACCTTAACACATGTTACGAATTATGTGGGGACTGTAAAAATTGGAATACTGAAAAATCAAACAGCAAAAAAATCACCTTTTAGTAATGCAGTCTATGGCAACATTGTATCGTCAACATTGGATTACACGTTACATCGTCCTGTTGATGACGAGATGAAAAAGTTTATGTCCGACTTGGTCCTTGTACCTCTTACTAACACTGCCATTTATTGTCACGGCAGAGACATCTTCAACGATAAACATCAGCATTTCATCATCATGTGCTTTTCCACAATAAGCAGAAACATCATCTGTCACAGGTCTGATGTTGTAAAATCGAGAAAAACGAATCTCAGTTAATAGCTCCGTACCTGGTAGCTCCTGGGGGTGGTCGTGGTGCAATAGTAATCATCACCGACTGTTGAGCCGAAGGTCTGTAGTAGTCTGTCCATAGTCAAGAACAATTCCTATATGGAAAAACTGTGCAACAACATCAGTTGTGAATGAAAGTGTTGACGAAGGCATAACACTCGCAGTATAAGATCATTTCAAAATTCATACTTTGTGTATGCTTTTCCAATATAACACCTTAATGACATGGAAACAGAAAGAGTTACTGTGAACTACAACCAACGCGACAAATTCAGTCGAATCTCTCGAATCCTATCTAAGACTACCACCTCCGGAGAGTAGTGAACGAACATCTTCGACACAATCCATCTGCACCCAGCCCAGGTTGTGTGGCAAACACCATAAGAGCGTACCTGCATGAACCTTATAAAAAGAAAAAAAAAACAAAGCCTGCATATAAAGCATTTAATGCACCTTGCTCAACTTCCAGGCTCCTTACATAACGTCCCCACGAAATTATTATACTAGTAGATCTAGTCTCAGGTCAAATTTATGGAGAGGTGAGTCGTTCTTAATGGCCTCTTTCATGTTCCAGGAATTAGATTTGGTTTCCAATAATCCTGTGCAAGCCTTCCAAAAGGACTTCAACGTACTCCCAAAGCTTACATGGGCATATCATTTTAACCAATCAAAAACTTATGAAATTGGAAAAAATAATCGTAAGCATTAGCCTAGCCGATTAAATATGCATTTTTCATTCGATTAATTCAAAGATTACGTTCGACCATACCTGATAGCTTGTGTTTACTCAATTCTGTTGCTGAAAGTTTAACGCTGCCAAACCAACCTTTTTTGCCTGACAAGTAAAGTAGAAATGGAACTGGCCTTTTCCGAAAAATGACACATAAAATGTTGCCAGGTAAAAACATGTCACAAACTTTAATATTAAACAACCATCAACACTGACTCTGTCGTCAAAATTCATATTTGCAAAGCTAAATGGAGAATCTGAAGCCCATAGCCTGGTAATTTTTAAAACGAATTCACAGATTGTCGAAGCTAGACGATACTGAAACTACCCTTACCTTTAAACTGAAGCCTAATCATGCTTATGACGAAGCATTTTAATAAAACTTTGGGCTTCACGGAATAGCTTGATACCTTACCGAAAAAACCTTTATGCTCGTAAAGGTGGCAAAGTTCCTGATCTCGACAATAAAGAAATTGGAAGTTGGTAGTTGGATAAACCTAGTTATTCGGTTTGAACGGCGATAAACTCTTGAACTTCAGCCTGTGCACAACATGATTAAATGACATCCTGAATGAAAATAGTAGGAGTCTGTACTTGATGCTAGGCATTGATATGCAGTTCGAGGGGGTGACATGTTAAATTGATGTTATCCTGGTATATGCTAAGCGTGGAGACAAGTGAGCGGTAGAGGCAAGAGGCAAGAACCAGAGAATGGGAAATTACTTTCCGTTGTGAGTTTCTGAAATGATTTTTGAGCGTTAAACTCATGCTTTATCCTGTTCCCTAAGACTTCTTTTGCCAACATATTTTGTTGTGTTCAAAAAGTAAAGGGAATTTTATAATTTCACGGGTTTTATCACATGTATCACCACATTGTCGGTCAATTTGATTATTAGGATTGAGGTTAGCCATAGAAAAGATTACATACGGCTGAATAACATCTGTAATTTTTGATTTTTATTAAAATTATTAAAAATACGATAAATCCCTTGAGCGTGGAGACACTTTTGCCATCAGCTATTCCACGACTCGAAGGCGGATTCTTGAAGCCCCTGCAGACTACGCGTATCAGCGGATTTCAATTTTGAAAGTAGAAAGAAGTCTGCTGCCAAATCGGGACTGTAAGACGTTTTGCGTCAGGTAGTTGGTCACCTTGGAGCAGATATGGCTGGGTGCATGATCGTGATACAATTTCGAATCGGCCGCATACTCCAATTTGCAGTGAAAATGGTGTGCACTGTCATCTTATCAATGCAAACTCGATCTGCACGCTTGATCCACAATCTGGGTTCAACACTTCACGGACATGTTGCCGTCGACGACCGTCCAGTATAGTACAGGGCTCGTCCTCTACACTCTTTTTGAAGAGCTCGCGCAACTTAAAAGCTGCAACTTGTGACATGTTTTCATTCTTGCAACGTCTTTTTAGCCGACTTCATTAGTCCAATACAAAATTTGATGGCGAACCGCTGTTCAGTCGTTCGCTGCATTTTGTGCTTGCACCGAATCACTCGACAGTAGTTCACTAAAAACTCTATTTAGCCTGAATGAGCATTCGTAGGCGACTGGTGCTTATGGGGTTCTGAGGGTAAGACTCCCGTCCACCGAGACCGGTTGGTTCGGGGACGATGCAATATATAATCACGTCAGGAAAAAGCTACACTTTCTATACAAACCCTGTATGGTCGTGTTCTAAGGCCTTTACCTAGACCTGGTTCCCCATACGCCATTGGACGCATTAATGATGCAAATGACTTCCACACTATCTACAGAAATAATGACAAGGATGAGTCATGTCATATCATTAGCAGGACACTACAACTATGAGAAGCTTTTTCAACTACAATATGCTTAGGCTATGACGTCTCGCATCTCATTCGCAACCCCGCGAGTGCAATTCGTAGGACCGACTGCACCTTCGTGGTAATGGATTGAATATATTCGTAATTAACTCATTCCTCATATGGAATCATCGGGCCCATCCACGACATTTACTTGATTTTTCGTCTTCCCCGAGACTATCTACTCCGCCGGTCGATCGGCTCTAAAATTAAATAAATTTGCATGAAAAAGGTCACCGGATTCCCATCTCCCGACGTGCCACTTCGTCCACCAGTAGTGCTCGCTTCCACACATGCCATCCATCAAGCGAACCCATTTAATTATAATACGTACTCGAGTAACGAATGGAAGCGCTATTAATCATTATTCATTTGTAAAATTGATCAGAATGGTGTGCTTAATAAACCCTTTCGATGGTGATCTAATAGATCAGAAGATACGAATGCAGTCGAATGGTATTTCCAATTCGATAAAACGAAAAATCCCGTCGGCTTCTTTATATGGTGCCGAAAGAGGCGTTGCGGTCGAGTTCCTCAGAATCTATTTGCAATAACGAGTATGAGAATTACCGGGTGTCGACACGTAGTCGTGCATCCCTTGTACATACTTGAGCCCCGTCCAGCGAGGTCTTATCACACGTCCATCGTGGAATGTGTACTATGTGACAGTGTGTGGTCTGATCGATGATGTATGAGTTGATGCCTCCTTTTTCGCCAATTACCGTCCACACCTAGTTGCTTGAGAGGTTAACTATTGGCGAAGGCGGTTTTTGATTGACACGTTGACCTTTGATTAGACGGTGGGGGGGGGGGGGGGTGGCGGAGCGACTGGCGGGGTGGAAGGGAATCGCTTGATGATGTGATTGACTGGGTGAAATGGTCGAGTGATGTGATTAAACTGAAATTGCCGATGGGTTACGAAGATACTTGTGGCTCATGTTATTTATATTCACGAGTACGTTTGGGCTTGTGGCATAAAGTTATTAATTAAATGAAATGTCTGTTCGTCTATCGTGTAGATAGATTTTGTTCAATAGAAAGGTTCAAATTGGTCTGGCGCAGTGGGATACTTGTCGCCTCTGGCGTTTTGCTGCATGGCTCTTTGGATTCGTCTGATCTTTAACATTTGATTGATTTTATTGTTGTTGCTCTTCTTTTCTATAGTTCACGGACGTGCAATTATAGTATGTGGAAGCATTCAAGGTTCAATAAAGTTTGGGTCATTCGACCCTTGCTGCTTTGATTGTAAACAACTTGTCGTTCAGTGGAAAGGTGGCAAAGAGTTTTCAACATTTGTCAAAATTTATGGAAGAGCCATTTGGATCTTTTTTCACAATGTCTTAAATAAAGAGCTTTTCTGTGTTCCTCAATAAATATCATTAGTCGCTGCTCCAGGCCATTTAGCAGACCTCTTACAAAGCTTGACTGTTAAATAGCTTTATATATACCCTAATCGTAAAAACCCTTGCGCCGGACGCTCTGAAGAGCGTAATTATTGTCGTAACTTAACGATCGTTGCAGGTTAGGCCTGCGGAACCGAGACCACCTTTCATTATGCAATTATTTACCAATGTTAATGGCCATTTGTAGTAAGATTTACTACCAGACACAATTAAGCCACTTCTGCCGCAATTTTCGCATACGGTTCGTCGACTTTTTATCGCGCCCTTGTAATGAATTTTGTTTCGTGTCATTCACTCTTAAACATTTTTGACATCGAAAGTCTCAGATGGCTGTTTACTGATTTTGGTGTCACAACAACAGTTGTCACTTGCATAACCTGACGCTATCACGTGTGTCTCTTAAGTGGATAAGTGACAATGTCTAGACCACCTCTCCGGTTGATATTTAGGTCTTGTGCCGTTTCAGTCATACAACATTCTTACGAGCATAACAAGGATATCAACTCCACTATTTCTGTCATAGCTAAAAGAGGTATACCTCGGTATACTATAGGATAAGCAAACTATGCAAGGATTCCCATCATTAAGAAAGTTTTCTGTGTCTTGATTGACCATTTAGCTGGAGCATGTTCTCAACCTCATCATCTTTAGCTGCTCAGTAGGTAGACTATAATTCTTAGTCTTTGTTGAGGGTAAATGTTTCGCTCTGAGGAACCGCAGAATTTTGTAGAACCGTAGAGTGGCATTTCAACAATCTCAACATTGACAGCGATTCATGTAACCAGTTGTGGGTGCTCTTCTCATTGAAAGTGATATTCGAATCACAGGATCCGGTACCTAAAGCAATGAAAGGATGGGTCATCTAAAAATCAAAATAACTTTCGTTAGCAGGCCAATCAGTCCGAGGATCGAGAAGTCCCTTTGGCTATTTTGAGGTTTGAATAGTGTTTTTTAGGAGATAAAGGCGCCCAATCGAGTTGAGATCTTACCAAACTTGAACTTCGTCTGAAACAGTCGTATTTCGACACCCTCTCTTGACGCGAATTTTTCACAAGCATAATCGTGTGCCATAGACAGGAATGCGTAGTTATCACTTGTTACCGAATCTTACCCAGTTGATTCGAGTCTGCACCTACCTACTCTCCCTTTTGCCACTCTCCCCGTGGGACTAGGGACTAGGTATTACTTCGAGGGGCTGGCAAGCAATTCCTGTGCTTGTAAGTTTCCTCCTGCTTCTACTTGCATCTTGCATCTTCTACTGGCCTCAGCTCTTTCTGCACATTTTTGGTTAGTGCGGGGATAATTATATTTCCTGGTCCCGGTAGAGGACGCGAAGCTTCGTCCGAAATTGTCTCATAGCCGTTTATTATAGAGTCGGTATACTGAAGATAGTTTTCCGGCAAATTTTCTTCCTCTTAAACGCTGCTGTCCAGACTGGTACAGCGTACAGCATGACTGAGCTCACCATTATACTCGGCAGAACCCTCTTTGCATGTCCCACCCCACCAAAGTTTGGCAGAATTCTGGAGAGTGCCATTTGTAGTGTAGATGCCTGTTTGCTCACATAGTCTTCGTGTGATTTGAACCGCAGTGTCTTGTCAAGCATTACTCCTAGGTATTTAACCGCTTCCTTGGTTCGGATATTCTGGTTACCGACTCCGGTAACCGATAATTCGGTTTTCCTGCTTGTTACAAGGACGACCTTCGTCTTATGCAGATTTAAGCCACTGCTAGGCGACTGCAGCGTTTATGGCTGACTTAACTTCATATGTATGCTTTGCAACAACCACAAAAGCTATGTCATCTGCAAATTCGATTATGTTAGTTCCTCGGGAAAACCTTAGTCGCGGAACTTCGTCATACATTACGGTCCAAAGGAGAGGGCCCAGCACCGATCCATCACCGAGGAACGCCGGCGGAGATGTCATAATATTTGATGCCTTCTTCCGTGACATACCTCAATTTTCTATTTTTAAGGTAATGGGATACTATTCTTAGCAGGTAGAAAGGTGTTTCCATTCTTGCTAGCCACCTTCCAGTCGGCAGAATTTAACGAGCTTTTAACGTCTAGGGTCACCATTACACAGTAATTCTTTGACCCTCGCCTCCACGAATGTCCTGCTATGGCTTCAGATGCCATATCGACTATTTTTTGAATTGCTTCGACAGTAGAGCGTGCCTTTCTGAATCGATACTGGTGGTTTGAAAGGGCTCCCTTCTCCTCTACTACAGTCTGTCGTATATTACCCAGTCCAGAGTCGTTCCCATTGTAACTAGAAGACATATGACGATGGTTCTCCGTGTGGTTTGTTTCCCTTGGGTAGCAGTACTATGTGATCCAACTTCCATGGTTTTGGAAAGACTCCTTCATCTAAGCATTTCTGCATAACTGCTATCAACATTCCAGGTCTTGTTTGGACAGCAGCCTTCAATGTTTTGTTCGGAATTCTGTCGTGTTCAGGTACCTTTTTGCCTCCTACTCTATCGAGTGCTCTTTGCAGTTCGTTCAGGGTGGTTGTTGGAATATTGCCAACATCTATTTCCCGAACGGTTTATGGTATCTGGCCTTGTGGGAGACAAATGCTCTAAAATTACAATTATAATCTACAATTGTTTTTAACATTGTTGGGCATGTTATTTGAGGGGATCTGCACCCTTTTTATTTGGTCATCACCATTCTATAGGCCGTGCCCCATGGGTTGATATCAGCTTAGTCGCAGATACGATTAAATCACCTTGTCTTGCTCCCTTTGATTACCCTCGCTAGGTCCCGCCTCATATGTTTAAAAGCATCAAGGTGTTGTTGGAAACCAACTCATCCTCTTGGCCTTTTGACTTTACTTCAAGCCTGCAAGCACTTTGCTCTGAGTGTTTTTACTTTGTCATTCAACCAGAAGTATGGAGCGCCTTTCCGGGCCGCTTTTTTCCTTGGCATTGCCGCGTCGCAGGCTGTGGTGATAATTTGTGTAATTCGGTGCGACAAGTCTTCCGCTGATCCATTTGTATCCATTGAACCTACACTCAGCATCTCCTCAAACGTTTATCGGTCAAACTAACTGTTCTTCCATTGTGGACCTCTTAAATTTGGGCGTTGCCTGATTATTTTCTTTATTATTTCGAAGACAATCGGTTGGTGGTCGGTCGCTATGACTGTAGTCCTCGCTGATACGCCAGTTTATATTCCGCAGGACTGCTGGAAGCTTAGATCGATGATGGACACCGTTCCTGCTTTGCGATACATATTAGCTATGCCTACCCTTAGAGATGCGAATGTCTCAAGGAGGATTCGCCCACTCGCATTTGTGAGCCTGCTTGCCCCATCCCGTCGCCCATGCATTGAAGTCTCCACCAATGACAACTTACTGAACATCTGCCATTATCCTGTCTAACATTGCTTCATATTTGCTAGTTGTCCAGCTAGTAGAATATGATGCCATTTATTTTTGCACGTACGAAACCTTCCTCATTGTCATCAATGTCTTGAACGGCTTGGCTTCCGCATAATCCATATGCACAAGCTAAAGCAGGTGTGATATTATTTAGGGTTATTCCCCTAGCATTTTCCTGAAGGGATATTTTTACGTGTTCCAGTACCAAATTAAAAAGAAGTGGTCACAAAGCGTGTCCTTGTGTTAATCCCTCACTTATCTCGAATGTTTCAGATAAGGCCTTTCGTAAATACTTTAATATTCCCTTTAAAGGTATAGTTGGTGGACGTTTCATACAATTTCATTTCTTTCTTGCCGTATAGGGAATATTCGGTTACTCGGTGGGAGCTTCCCCTTGAAGCTCTATTGGTAGACTCCGATTATTTCCTTGACGTGTGATGTCAGTCTCTCTAAGAAAATATTTAAAAATATTTTGCTATGTCTTGATATCAGTGATATTCCTCGAATTTGATTGCGATGACTTTTAATAAGTAAAACCCGGGAGGTTATGGATCGAAACACTACTATAACCGATCATCCTTCATGTTGATCTTGTGGAACGTGATGTTTGATGTTCCCTGGATCTGGTCTAATTTTCGATGGTGGATCCGACTAAGGTAAGGAAATCTATTCCCAGGGCTAGGGGATCGATGGCTTCAGGGAGGATGAATAGTGGGGTCCGGCTTTCGCACGTTGATTGTGGCAGTTTGGCTTATAAAACTCCTCGTAGCCCCTGTGTTTAGGGTCGCTGTCGTTTGTTGTTGACCTAAGTGGACGACAGCGGTTATGCGGTTGGCCTCCAGGGCCAGAGGGTTTACCTTTTGCGGGCTAGTGACGCTGGTTCTGGCCCCACGGTCCCGCGATTCGAGTAAGGCGTTGGTCCGTTTCCTGTCTGTCGGCAGCATTCGATGGTCCGTCTGATCCGTCGTCCGCACTCCCAGCAGAAGAGAATCTGAGGGTTCCGGCACCCAGATTATGTATGGCCCTCTTGGCCACATCTGTGGCATGCCTTCTGCGGGTTGATTGGGCTCTCCTTGTTTGCGACCATGCTATGCTGCTCGTATGTTGCTCGGTAAGGTGGTGCGCGTGCTGGGGGGTCGCGCTCTCGCTGGGTTCTCTCAAAGTTGTGACGTGTCACATAAGTTCGTCTAAGGTGTGGAAGTCCCCTGGGCGGATATACACCAGGTTATCCGTCTGACTGTTGTTTTGGAGTATAACCCGCCTGTCGCATGATGGTCGGCATCGCCAGGACGTAGTCTTTGTAGGGCTCCATCGGACGCTGTTTTCTTCGTCAGATGTTGTCCTCTAAGTATTCCAGGTACGAGATGGGGAGGAATAACTTCAGGAAGTCCGCCCTGAAAGCCGCCCATGTGGACCATTTCCGGTTGTTCGGTACCACATGAGTTCTCCATCGGTGAGGAGTTTGGGCATGGCTCGTGGTATAAGGTCCAGGGGGCGTCCGTATCCTTCCACAAGCTCTTCCACCCTCTCCAGGAATGCGATCGGTTCCTTACCATCATTGTATTTTACGGCCCATTTGCGGACTTGGTCAATCACTTTGGTGCAACTGACAGGGCGGATGGTGTAGCTTGTCGAGGCTCCGGGCCTGGGTATCACCCGAACGCGGTTCACCTTTGAGCTGGTATTGGTGGGTCCTTCAGCTGGTTTCTATCACTGAGCTTCGTCGGCGTCAACGGTCGCGTTTGGGTGGCGAGGATGGAGGTTGTCGCTCGTCGGTGACGTGCCTCTAGCTCCGTCAGGCGTTCCTCCTGGGCTGGTGTAAGCTTTGTCCCCGTCATCCACATTGACTGTCGATGCCTCAGTAAGTCGAAATGAGTGGGAAATGAAGATAGACTTACATAGAAGAGGGCGAGTACCAATTAAAGCCAAAAATCGGGTGGAACGAATAGCAGGGAACAATAGCGCGAATTTTAACCAACAATTTAGACGACTACTACCACTCTCTTTGGTGGGGACAAAATCTATGGCCCCGACTCGGATTTTAACCCCGAAGAGTATAAACCACCGTTATTACCCCACACAAGGACCTAAGCATACCACGTATGTATATTCTTACTCATTTAAAATGACACCTCTTGTTGGATAACCCTATAATTTTTAAAACCCAATTGATGGTTGACGACGGATGTTTCTGAAATGAAACTCATTCATTTATATATTGTGGTTGGTTGCTTGGACATGACAATGCCAGCGCCAAATGATTTATGGAGATTGCTCGACTTGCTCGACTTGCTCGACTGTAAACCTCTTCTCTGTGGCTTTGATAAGCAAAAGCTCTTTAAGCAAAGCGGGCTTAAGGTTATAATGCCGACAGTGTGCTTGAATTCAGAGTAAAACCGTACAATAACCAGCGTTGATTGTTGTCCATTTGTATTCACTGACCTTATCGCTTCATATTCTGGTTAATGAGTGAAATAAATTTCTATTAATTACCGTCAACGAGTCTTTGGTTAATTTATTAAAAGTCGTGACGGTTTAAGATCACGTCTCATTAAATCCAAGCAATTCTGCTCGAGATAGGTTTATTACAAATTGATTCCAATAATTAAATTCAATCTTCCTAACTAGACTTTTATACTATTGCCACGGTATGCTTGAGTACCCGTAACTAATATTACTTAAGTGAGATATACGTTTCTAGAACTCGTTTGTCGTCGATGACTCAATGGATACCACAGAGACATAGAAAGGATTGTTGATGGAACAATTTGACAAACAAGACCTTTTTGGTTGTTTGCCTAAATTGTTAAGGTTCATAAGTTCTGTCCGCGAATGAAGGTAAAAGGCGAACCCATAGTTGATACAATATTGACAAAAGCAATTTTCAGTCAATAAATTGACATGGAATGGAATTTAGAGAGAAAAAAAATACTTCGAACCTACTCAGCACTATTATCTCATCAGTCAGACAACAACGCGTGGACTAATGTGCACAACATCAATCTGTTAGTCATTAGAGTGACGCCAACGTCTCGGAAATCCAAATAAGGGATCAAGCCAAGTTAAATTACACTCAAACACGTCCAAGGTGTAGGTGGTCAGCTTTCAGCTGTTATATAAAATGATTTTCCCTCCAAGTTTATTTACTTGTCGTGTGTTTCTTTCTGCATTGGTGTGCATGCCTTTTTAAGGTATCTAGAAAGCTTTTGTCGATTTTACATAGTCATAGTCATCCCGCCATCAACCTTGTTCTCCATTGCGGAGGCATGCACCTAATGATAACCACTTTTAGCATGACAAGCTTAAGCTCAGGGGTATGCCCGCTTTTGGTGATATGAGTAGGCTTGCTCTAAAGTCAGCAAATAAAAAAGAAATTCGAACCCGATCAAATTACGACGACTACAACAAGTGTTGTATCTCAAGGTTGTAAAGATTTTTTGTCTTTTTTTTTTCTCTCTCTGGATTCAAATCAGATCCAAGTTGGAGTCACCAAATGAGGATGATATTAAAATCATGTGATGTAGGTTTAATTTAAGGTGAAACACCTTCCCTCAAGTAATTACAATAAATACTCGTATGGTCTCGCCGACGCGATGATAACCTCGTGCGTGGGTCGGGATAGATTAGAGGTTTTCCTTTTTTTTTCTTTCCTCGGTTGTGTTTTAAGGCTGTTAAGCGGATGTGTCCATATATATCTACGGGCCGGCCATAATTGATGTTAATAAGCGAACCGCCAACAAAACCATTTGGTTATTAAGTAGATTTAAACTTGGGACAAGGTTTCTGGAACGATGGTTTTCAGCTAATTTCTTGTGTGCATGCAAACGTTGAATATTTCTTTTAGATCGTTTCCGATTTCGTGAGCTTGCGGTATGGGTTCAGGTTCAATGCTGGGACGGAATGTGCTTGAAGGCTGACCATAGATGCGGGTTGTGTTTGCTGTTTGATATTTACAAATTAGATTTAAAATGATGACTCAATGTTGGCGCAATCTAATAGACCAAAATGCAGAAGGGGCATGATGTCAAACCTTTACTTATAATGTAAACAAAAAAAGGTACTGGTGCTAACGAAGAGGAGAATTGTGAAATTAGTAACCAAATTGCTGGCAATTTTGGACAAATTTAGGGAAAGTAATATTTCATAACAGAAGGCCGCCCGCATTGTTGGGAACAAGTAATTAAACCGCAATTTTAGGCACATGACCGACATGTTGTGCGCTTTTTGGTACAACCTTAAGCTCTTGCAGCGATGCAGTCTTTATATCTCCAGTTGATCTTGCGACCTTCCCTCAAGAACTCATGGTGATTTCATATGTGACTGAACTTGGCGTGCTGTTTTTAGTGTTGATTCCCCTGGTCGCCTCTATTGGGATGATTGGGCTTGCTTTCGACGTAATAGCCATATACCCATGTTTGGTCGTCAGTTATGAGCCCACCGATAAGCCTCGGCACTCTTATCTTTTTCTGATAGTTTATCGATGATCCTCCATAACAATTTTCTTCACAGGTTCAACGTGTCTTTTTCAATAGCAAAATGTCGTATAGCACAACAAACCACGTCTAACCTTATTTATGAAAGACAACAAAAAAAGAATTTGGACATCGAATGTACTTAGCTCGCGAAATTCAAAAAGTCACCTTACTTTTTGAACAAGCCTCGTATCCCGAATGGTATTGAGTTCTCTCTCTCTGAATGTTTCTTTTATATCTTGATAATTATAGTTATAGTATATATATAGGGGAATGCGGTGCTTGTTCGATTGGTAGCGTATTTGGTCAAAAAATCACTCAGAAGGATGGAAGGTGAAATGGTCCATTTTGGTGGTGCAGATTCTAAGAGTTGCTCTGTCACAATGCTCCCTCAAACGCACTTTTTTAATATCGTCTATTTACAATTTGACCCACAGTAGGTAGTTACAAGTGAACAAAATTTCGAAGACAGAGCTTAATTTTAAAGCGTCCGTTCTAACGTTCTAAAGTTTACGACCCCAATGTGTCTACAGAAATGCACACTGATGCGAGCAAATTTGGATATACAGCAGTGTTGCTACAAAGGAACCCAGACGATATGCAGTATCATGTATATGAGTCTGAGCGAGCTGTGGAGGAAAGCTATCACTCATACGAGCTGCGATCATTCAACCAATGCGAGAAATTCAGTCGAATCTCTCATCCTATCTAGGACAACCACCCCAGGAGAGTAGTGAGCAAACATCTTCGACACGAACCATCTGCACCCCGTCCAGGTTGTGTAACAAACACCATAAGAGCGTAACTCTTGAACCAGCACGAACCGTATAAAAAAAAAAAAAGAAAAAGAAATCACTAATTGCAATGCATTCGCAATGACCATGAGGTCATTGGACCATGAGAGTGTCCAATTGGCTATGTTCCTACAGGAATACGACTGCGTCATCAAACACCGTTCAGGTTCCAAAATGAAGCATGTTGATGTTGATGGGCTGAGCAGAGTGACGAGTTTATTGGTCGAGGATTCCTTGAGTCACCGCATACGAGAAGCACAGTTGGGGGACGATTGGATCCGAGCAGTAAGGAAAATTCTCAAGAAGGAAGACTACGAAGATTCCTATGTTAAGGCTGGTATACTGTACAAAGATCCAGCTAAAGAACAAATAGTGATACCTACGATCATGGAACAGGTGATAATAAGCGTCGCACATCAGCAAGGGAATTTTTCCACCAAGAAAAATCAGGAGCTGGTAGAGAAGACAAGAAAGAAGGTCTGTTAGCGCCCATCGATAAAGAAAATGAACCGTTGGGAACCTACTGTACGTATATCGACCATGTCGGGCCAATGGAGTCGACACACAAGCAGTACGAGTATAACCACATACTTGTCGTCGTGGATGTGTTTTCAAAGTTTGTTTGACTCTATCCAACCAAGAGTAGGGGGACGAACGAGCAGATAGACCGGCTTAAGAAGCAGTCGGTACATTTTGGTAACCCTTAAAGGATGATAATGGACAGGGGAGCATAGGAGCGGTCAAGTGGAAGGGATCCGCAAGATAATTGCGCCAATGCTTTTCAAAGCTTGCGCCGATAATTCCGAAAATTGGTATAAGCATATTGATGCTGTTCAACAAGTACTGAACAGCGCTCCGCCCAAAAGCACAAAGTTTTCTCCATTCCGAATACTGAAGGGACTGGAGATGGGTATAGCGGAGTATACAGATCTTCGAGAGATGTTACAAGAAGAACGTTTAGGTGAGCTGGATGCTCAGAAGGTTAGCTATGAGGGGAAAAGTCCGCTAGAATATCGCCAAAATCCACGAAGAAAGTAGGAGGTCGTTTAATAAGAACAGAGTAATCGAGCCGAGTTATCAGCTGAAATAGCTACTAAGGGAATGCAGTTTGGAAGTGGTATGAAACTGAGACTCAAATATTGAATTCTGCATTCTTGTCGAATGAAACGTCAGGACAGCCGAATGTGGGACGGGAGTCAAACTCTACGAACATTATCCGTTAAATAATAAACTGACTTAGCGACATCTACTCGACTCGTACGCAAACCATTTTCCAATCTCCTTCCAGTGAAATGCCCTATTGAAATAATTTTTGAATAAAAGAATAAATCAAAATCAGCAAGCTACCGTCATGAAGTGAAAGTAGACGAGAACGGCCACCAAACCAAAAGTGAAAATAATAAAAAACTGAACTATTACAAAAAGAGTATTTTTCTTTTCCCCAATTAATTATTCTACATAAATGTAGAGTCCAAATTGATTCATTTAAACATGTGGGCGGCGATTAATTTGACAAAAAATTTAGCTCTTTTGTAACCAGCTGTGTTGCGACTCATATTCAAATCACCAACTAAAATATGGTGAACGTGAGCGAACGATAGTTCTTGTGAAAGCTCTGTCAAACTATATTGACGACCCTCGAGCACCATTTTCCCTCCACTAGATTTCTTTTTCTTCAGTAACTGCCATTATTGTCCGTCTCAGATGAGTCAAGTTTTCAACAACTTCATGGTTCCCTATGAACGCTTTGTACCACTCAAATGCTTTGTTCTCGATATTACAGATTTTCCGTAGACTTCTGTAATATTTTTAATGCCTCGAAACAAAAAAAAATCTTTGTTCAATATTTTTTCCATAATAAAAATCGGCGTTAGCGCTTGAAATTAAATTACATTTTAGGCTACTGACAACAACTAGTTGACATGACACTAGTTGAGATGACAGTTGTACCAATATAGGAAAAAATATTTAAAAATCCACAAATAGGTGCGGGGATGAATGCCTCAGTTTCGGCATTATTGTAAGAATACACAGGGCTATCCAATTTGTGGTTCTGGAAATAAATTTTATTAGAAAATAACCATAATTTAAATTCCGATCAGATTTTTATTTCGGAATATTGCCTGGATCTTACCATTATGAATTCTTTATTTTGGAGGTGATTGCCCAAACTTCCGAAAAGGTGGTAATCGGTCAGGGATAAGTCTAGTAAGTAAGGCGAATGAGGCAAAACTTCATAACCCAACTCCGCCAGCTTCAGGAACTTCGACTGTGCGGTATTTGGTCTTGCGTTGTCATGCAGCAGTATGGGACCATGCCTGTTTACCAATGACGCTTGTTTTTGGAGCAATTTGTTGTGCATTATGTCGATTTTTCTACAGTACGACTCGGCCGCGATTGTTTCTCCGCGTTTGAGAAAGGAATAATGGACAACTCCCTCACTCGTCCACCATACTGTCACCATTACCTTTTTGGGGTGTAAGTATTACCAAGTCCACTGGAAAGCTTATCCACGTCCACCCATTCTCCCGACCTCTTCGGATTATCGTATATGATCCACTTTTCGTCGCAGGTGACGTTGCGATGTAAAAAATTATCCATACGGTGCCTGTTGATCAAAGATACTGCAACCATAGCATATTCGCTGGTGCTAGGACGTGGAGCACCTATCTTTCTTGTTTTTTTTTTTACCTTTCCGAAGGCGGAAGGGTGGCGGCTTATGGTTGCAGTTGACACTTTGAATCTTGCAGCAAGGCTAAGAACAGTCGTAGCTGGATTTTCTTCAACAGCTGCTGCAAGTTCTTCATTATTAATGACATTCTCTAGTCCACCCCTTGGCAAATTTCAAGCGAAAAATCTTCCTCACTGAATTTGGTAAGCCAATTTCGAATAGTTCTCTCACTGCACGTACCCAAACCAAAAGTTCGGTTTATTTCTCTAACCGCTTCGGCTGCAATCTATTTTTTTTAATTGAAAAAGGAAAATTGTCCTTTCATTTTCTAGGTCAGGGAAAAAGTCAACTCAATGAGCTAATAGCGCAAATTAATTTTTACCGTTAGAAAGATTAAACTGCAATCTTTTCTTGAGAACAATTTTATTTTGATCTGCACAACTTCCCGCCACAACGATCACTTTAGGAATTATCGATAGGTCGGCAAGTTCATATGTAACGGCCCAATAATAAGTTCTCGCTGGACTCGATTCCGACAGGATCATTTTTGATGTTTTTTTGACATTTATGTGGCAATAACTCGGCCATAAATTGATGAAAATTCGTTTTCGAAGTCTTGCATGTCTTGTATGTATAAACACGAATCACAAATCATATGATCTTGCTGGCTAATTTATGTCACCAAAACTTGAAATAACTCGTACAAGAAATTTTTCCTGCAATAAACCAAAAAAGAGACGTGATATGTGAGATCTTGTACAGTCTAGTTGAAACCACATGACTGCCACATTCATAGCCTTGATTTGAGACCAGAAATTCGGTCAACCTTTGCCCACATGCTGTGCTCGTCGTGAAATTTATAAATTGGATCTTCTCAATACCTTCGCGTTTCGATGATGGATAGACCCTAAAACTTCTGAAACAGAGCTAGTCTGTTCGACTTTTTTTACGATTTTGCCTATAATACTCCCAGATAGACGATTACGACGACCTTCTAATCTGCTCCTAATGTGTGAACCGTTTTTACTACAAAATCCCTATAATTGTAGCAAGTTCTTACAATTTTGGCACATACAGCGATATAGCGTATTATAATATGGCAAACCTTAAACTAAAAATTTACAGTCTCGAATGACAGTTTGACAGTCTTACATATGTGATTGAAATAGGAATATAAAGACCGGACCTAGAATTGGATCACCCAATAATCAAGTGTACAAATGGGAATCTGCCGAGTTGGGAATCTGAAATTTTCGATCAGAACCTCCGTAACCTTGGTCATCTGTCAACATGTTCCCATCAATTTTAATGGCGTCATAGGCTTTTTAAATCCAATTTGCGAAAAAGGTTTTTTTTCGTTGTCAATTCGAAAAAATATGGGGTTGGGTGATGTCGACGTGAAAGACAAAGAGCGTCCCGGACTAGCGCAAAATGGGAGGATGCAAAATTGGAGGCGATATTGAGGCGTTAACTAGAGCCTGCAAGTTGATTGGCCGTAACTCAACAAGCTATATCCCGCCATTCGAAAGTATTGGGAATAGTCCAAAAGGTAGAAAATTTGGTGCGAAATGGCCTAAAGTCAAGAGAGATCCAACGGCGTTTTATCACCAGCGAACTGCTGCTCCCTCATATTACTGCCTCATATTATGATCGATAAAAAAAACTGTATCCATTACAATAAACCAAAACTACGCTACCATTTCTCCGGAATAAAGCTCAAAAAAAAATTACGGGCAGGTACATGGAGCTTCTTTACTTTACAGTTCGGGGTAAACCAACGCCTCCACCAACAAGCCTCTCCAGCCGGCACGATTTTTGCCCAGCTACCTACCGGCCGCACGCCCAGTTGGTTGAAGTCCCTTTCCACCTATGTGCGCCACTTTAGATGCGGTTGCTTTGGATTGAAGTCGAAGGCTCTTCGGGCCGGAGCGATGATGTCCATTTGCTCTACATGGCCCGGCCTAACTAGGCCGACGTCGCTGTTCAGCCCGTAGAGTTCCTGGTTGAACCTGCTTCTCCACCCTCCGTTTACACAAACGGGCCCAAAGATTACACGCAGAATTTTCCTCTCGAAACGCCCAAGAGCCTCTTCATCCGCTTTTGATAACGTCCAAGCCTCAGCGCCCTGAAGGAGGACCGGGATGATTAAGGCTTTGTAGAGCGATACTTTAGTTTTTCGAGAAAGGGCTCTACTACTCAATTGCCTCTTGAGCCCAAAGAAGCAGCGGTTGGCAAGAGTTATTCTGCGTAGACGAAGTCCTTGACCACTTCCAAAATATAGCTGCTGAAAGTGACGTTCTGACCAAGACGTCGGGCTGCGCGTCTTACTTTGATGACAGCATATATTTGGTCTTGTCCCCATTTACCCTTAGGCACACTTGAGCCGCTTCTGCTTCAATGCTTGCAAACGCTTCATTGACGTCTCGCTTTGTTCGTCCAATAACGTCAATGTCATCTGCTAGGCAAGCAATTGTGTAGACTTGAAGTAGATCGTACCTCTTCTGTTTGCCGCAGAGTCCCGCACGATATTTTCAAGTATGATGTTAAAGACATCACATGACAATGCGTCACCCTGTCTAAATCCTTTTTTAACACCGAAGGTTAACATGCCTTGGCATGTTCGTTTTACTTTTCGGTAAAACTTTCGAACGTCGTTTCTTGAATAGCATCTCTCCATCTCCTCGATTTCGCGCCTCTCGTGCTTCTTTTTTTTTTTTTACTTCTCAGGAGAACATGCTTGTCCCTCCTTTTCTGTTCAGAGCTCGCGGACAGCTGTATGCCTTCTGTTTCTCAACATGGGCCTGTCTGCACTCGCCATCAAACCAGGGGTTTCTCGAAGGTGGTGGCTTGAAACCGAGTACATCTGAGACTTGGTCGGCGAAAGTCCTTGCGGTCCTTTGCGATTGCAGCTTTCCGACGTTAAATTTTGGTGTTCTTATTCGACTCCGTTGATTCCGAGAAATTCGCATCCGTACCTTGGCTGCAACAAGGTAATGATCCGAGTCAATGTTGGCTCCTCGAAAGGTTCGGACATTTAGGATGCTGGAGGAGTGTCTGCCGTCGATCGCAATGTGATCAATTTGACTGGAGGTGTGGGAATCGTGTACTTGCTACTACGAGATTACGTCCCGCTATAAAATCCACTGGCCTTAGTCTGTTTTCTGACATGGTTTTATGTAGGCTGTGCGTTCCTACGACTCGTTCAAAGATAGCTTCCTTACCCAGCTTCGCATTGAAATCTCCTAGAACGATGTTGGTGTCATAGCTGGTGAAGTGATCTTTATGTTGGTCGTCTTTCTCCTCTGTGGGGGGGTGTGAACACATATTAAGCTTATATTGCCGAAACGACTCAATGCGGATAGTTATGAAACGTTTGCAAACATGCCGGAAGTTTATGATTCTCTGCCTGAGACTGCCTAAAATAAGAAATCCGCATCCGAGTAAGCGTTGTTTACTTTCTCTGTAGCAATTTCCGTAGTAGATGTCAGAGTTTTTTATCCGCTTTTTACCTGGCCCATCCCACCGCACTTCTTGGAGTGGCTTATAGCAGCTTAGAGATTTGACCAGTTTTTCGGCCGCACCTGGTATGTTAAAGGACCTAACGTTCCAAATACAGATCCGGAATTCGTTTCCTTTTAGACGTTTGCGGGGGTCACCAACATGTAATCCGTCCGTATCCGAGGCTATTGGTTGTCTCTGAACAAGTGTTTATTTTACGCGATAGGCATGTTAACCCTAAGCGCAACCCTCAACCTGGAGGAGGAACAAAGGGCCAGCTGTGCCGTTCCTTATCGGCCTGAGCTCCAAATATGTTGTAGTAGCCCGAAATAAGGTGTTCACCAGGTAGTTCTTCTCGCTCGAACTGTGAATGCCGCCGTTGACTCCATCTTGGGAATTCTTCCGCCGCCGTCCCGGGGAAGGAGCGGCTCAGACTCCCCCTCTCTCTCGTTTGCTGCCCCCAACAACCTATCAAAAGGGTCCACCCGATCTACAGTTGAGGTACTAGGCATCCAGGAGCCACCGCGTGGAGGTGAGAGTAGGAGTTGGTAGACACAGGCTGGAGTGTCGGCGCTTGTGCTTTCATATGTTCGCGAAGTCGTTTCCTTTAGCACCCATGGAGCTTCTTTGATAAGAACTAAATCGGACACTTTTCGCCTGTGTCTGTCATCCATAACCGCTTAACATACCAGTATGCTCCGCAGCGACTCAGCGATAGTGTTTCCCCAATAATTATATATTTTTTGCATTCCCTGTTTTCTTAAATTTTCAATTAATCACCAAAATATTTCTACCACAAATTTCGTAACAAATTAATTTTATTATTTTTTTCTTTATAGAAATCTCCAAAGTACGCGCCTCCCTGTTTCAAATAAATGGCGTGAAAAAGGAACCATTGACGCTACCGGAACCTGAAGGTGCGCCGGTGACATTAAATGAAAAAGTCTACGTGCCAGTTCGAGAGCACCCAGATGTAAGTACTTCATCCACATTCCATTCCTCTATTGTACACTAACCGGTCAGTGTCTACTTTAATTGATCGCTTTTCCACTACCATCCGACATTGTCATAGGAGAATGAAAAACAATGTCATGAAACCACGATATTAACACCTTGCTGTTCCACAACAGCTCACAGACTTTCTTATGCAATGTATCTTTTGTTTGAGTAGACAAAAGCAACTCCATACAACGTCGACTGTATCGGAACGTGCTATAACTTTAAGTTGTTTTTAAAAAAAACTAAATCGTCTACTAATGAGCAACAGACAGAAGAAGATAAGATCCAGAGGTGCTTAGGAAGAGCGTTCGATACGCTTCAATGGGGAACATGTAATTCTCACTCTCCTGTACAAAAGATAGAAATCCAATTTACCCAGGATGTCAACATTCATTAGGCGTCGAGTATTTACTACACATAAGGCGCACCTCAACCAATTTCCGGTCTATCTACATGTATCTAGATATTCGTAGGTGTACCTACAATCCATATGTCAAGTTTAATCGTTGAACAAATCCGTTCCGGTGCGAAGTGACTTCTGAGTCAGCTTCACATTAAGTTTTTCATTTCAAGCCAGAATTATTCAATGAGCTTCGGAGAGAAGATCGATTGTAGGTGGATTCCTGGAGAAATTTTTGAATTCCATGCTATTGGTGTGATCGTGAGTGGGAATTGAATGAATAATTCTATTGTCTACTCGATGAAAAGGTTTTTGTCGTGACAAATTATTTGACGAAAAAGCTCATACACATACATACATATGTGCACGATTGTCTCATGGTTTCGTATTGCTTTCTGCGTAGTTATGAAGCAGCTACTGTTACAAATGCTCACAATTGTAAAAATAATCGATCTGCGTCAGCAGAGCCTCTGCCTACTCTATCTGGTGTCCGCTGTCAATATATAAGTTTGCCCTCCTACGCTTTGAGTAACTTTCTTTGTCTTTGGCCCTAGATTAGACCAGGTGATGCTTCCTATATAAGGAAATTTTTCTCGACTTTCAATGTAGAATTGGAAAAAAGAGTTTGAAAAACCAGTTGCTTAGGTTTATACTGAATTTATTTTAAGCCTACTTCCCAAAGACGTTTCTTGCCTTGAATATAATCAAAAATTGTGTTGCTCGTTGGAACACGATGTCAGCGTAGATAACTTGTCTTAAGTCTTTACTTCCGTGTGAAAATACCACTATGAATTACATTTCTGACGAACTCCACACCTTAATAAAACACAATTTTTAGAGCAAACTTCTATTATCCAAGGCTTGCCAAATGATCTCCCCATTTGCCTTTCTAGCCAGTTCTACTTTTCCAGAACTAGAACAATGCACAACTGGGCATTATGATAGTAGCGGACTTTTCAACTCAGAAGGAATAAAGCTTCGTAGTGTGGTTTTTGGAGTAAACAGAATTTCAAAGAATTTCAAATTTGTTTGGATCCAGCCCCATACGAGAGCTCGTGACCCCATGATGAATCTTAGTAGGAGCACTCCCCACGATTTGGTTTATTACAGGGAGAACATGGTCACAGGAAGGGAGAGATGACGCTCTTAATGGCGTTTACGGTTGCGATAATGCTGGTGTTAACGAGGGTAGCCTGGATAAATCTGTGTTTAAGCATGGACACATATATTTCGTCGGCTGTTGATACCTTCCTCCTCTTGTGAAAGAGAGACCTTAGCCTAAAAAAACTAACATTTTAGCCTTGCCTAAAAAACTAACATTTTAGCCTTGCCTAAAAAAAATATCGATAACTCTGTCAATATCGGGTACTTCCTTCTGTTTGAAAGCCTGGGGATCAGAGGTTAAATTCAGCATTTATTTACTCAGATAGCTCATCTGTTCGTCTATGTAAATAAATATTTTAACTAAGTCCCAAGAAAATAGTTACGTAAAATGGCATCTACCAGCCTTGGCCCTATCCCAGCTCCGTAACTGGCTACTCGACACGCGGAAATTGGAGAGAGGGTTACTTATTCAGTTTATACTTTCCGACAAAATTTAACCAGACCGCGTCACTATATCACCCACTGGTGATTTTTATTTCGATTCATGACTCACTCTTTTGTGTTTTTCAGAGCTATCGTGAAATAAAATGTGTGGAATGGGGACGTTCATTTGTCGCCTTCATAGGTGTTATCCCTTTACCAATAGAAGAATGACACTTCGTCATTTTTTTGCTTACATTTAGTTTTTTTGTAATACATTCAAAATGAGCCTCATTTTCACAGAGAAATAGTGAGCAATTTGGAACCGCGAGAAGTATAGAATGGGTATAATCAGTCATCCAATAAGAGGTGTCATTTTAAATGAACAGGAAGACGCAAAAATTCTTCAAAAAAGTGGTGATATTTTGAGCTCAGTCTGAAATACAGACTATGAGACTAATAGTGGAAATCATGGTCTGCCAAATATCCGTCTCGGCTCTGTCCATCAATAGTCATTCCTTTGATTAATGATTTTATTTATCACATTTTCGCTTAATTGCTGCTTTATTTGGCGTATTAATTTTTTTAGTACACGACTCGTTGGTGGAGCATTGAGACTTTATCTTTGCCATAGCTCAAGGCTAAATATTCGAAATCCAACGTCATTTTCGATAATTTAAATTGGCAAAAGAGTTATTTGGACTTTGTCGGTAAATGCCTTGAGTTGTATGTCTCTCGTGTTTTAATCAGCGCATCGATACATACCAACGCTCGTTCAAAAGGTATGAGTATGAACTAAGAAAGAAATTTTGAAAGCTGGGTCATTAATCATATCAGCTTCAAGTTATATCGCAGCAAAAATGGAAGTCCCAAAAAAAAGCTATTTGCAATATTTTAAATTTTCACTCCCTGCGAAATAAAAGTGACAGGCAGGCAACCAAAAATTTGTGAAGCTTACAGTCCTAATACAGCATCCATGCGAGTGGCACAACAATAGCTTAGGGGCTCTGGAAGAGCTGTTATCGAAAATGTTGATAAAGTTATGGAAATGGTCGATGTAAACCGAGTGGTCGTAGCATCACTGAGGAGTTGTAGATCAATCGTCAAACCGTCCTGAACCGTTTTAAGAAGGCTGGATTAACTAAAAAAAACTCGAGGTTTTGAGACCATATGAATTATAGAAGAAAAAAAAAACAACGCCATGGACTGAAATTCCACCTGAAATCAACCCATTTCTAAAACTGATAATTACTGATTATGAAAAGTGGATTCCATATGACAACCCAAAATACCAATGATCATGGCAGAGAGCTGGCGAAGCTTCCCAGCCCGAAAATTTAACTTGGTGCTGCCGTATGGCTAGAAGCTCAACTCAGCTCTCTATTATAAACACCTAGACCGGTTGAAGCTCGCGATCGACAAGGATTGGCCAGAGCTGATCAATAAGAAGAGGATCATGTTCCGTCTATTATAAGGTCTTATGCCTTTAATATAGGGCCCGGACACTGCGCCAAGCCATCACCATTTGTTTTCGTCCATGGAGGCCTGTTAAAAATGGATGTCGAGGTTTTATTATAAAACTGCCATAGAAACAACTCATTGAACCAAAGGTGCATAGCATTATTATTGTTATTACCGGCCATTTGGAGCCTCGTTGACCGTCTTTCGCCAAGCCTCCCTGTGATGAGTGTGTTTCTGTTTCTCTTTCGCTGTTCTGTCTCATCTCTTTTAGATTCATCCTTATATTGCTACGCAAGACGAAGAATCTGAGATGAATGGACAACCATAAGAATGGAAGTATTCCAGGTAACACCTGCAATAGCGAAAATCTAACCGCGATCGCCTTGATCACGGCCAGGGCAAGGATTCTGGAGGCCCCATTACTCATTCCAAACTCTCCGGCGGCCCCTGATCGACCACCTGACTGAGCATGAATGGTACAACCAACAGAGGCGACACCGACGATGGTGCGGCACGGCAATCCGCTAAGGTTGAATGAGCTGCAGAATTGGAACGTACTGTAGATTGCACTGCTAAGTGCCAAAAAAAGAAGGAGAAAGAGGCGTGCCCGAAAATCGTGCAAAGAGGCTGACGCAGGATTAGATCGGTGGAGGTATCCCCTACCGAAGCCCATCCGACCCTCTCATTTGCGGCCCCGCACTTCTTGGCGTCGCGCAGCCCACTTTAAAGCACGGCTAGTAAAGGATGCTGCAGGAGGCACAACCATGTCAGCACTTTCGACATGCGCCTCTAACATTTCTCCTCTTACTGGTGACGATCAACTCCCCAATGAGAGCGTGTCAGGCTCCCAAACTGGGGGAGCTGGAGGTGATCAGGGTCCTCCTATGGCGGGCGCTACCGCCGAAAAAGGCGGTGATGCTGACAGACGGACTCTGATTGCAGAAGGCAAAGCGGTTTAGGGTCCCAACAACTCTTAAACTGGCAGAGCTCAAGCTCGAATCGAAATAGGTAAGAGCGCTCGCAAACGGAAGACGACCGCCGAGGACATCCTTGCTGGGAAATGTACAACAAGAAAACGTGATGTCTTCTCCTCCGACGTGGCGGCCGGTAATCTGAGTCCGAAGACGGATGCGGCGATCAACAAAGATCAAAGAAAAAACCTGAAGACCAACGATTGCTTCTGGCTCTGACCAAATACTGAACCTGGAATGGACTGTCTTCGCATTTTTACAGATGGCTCCAGGACTGGGCGGGGCTCCGGTGCTGGAGTTTTCTTTGAGCGCGAAAACATTCGACTGTACTTCTCGTTAGGAAAATATGCGTTGTTCAATTAGAAATATACGCAAGCCTATAAAATAGCGCAAAGCCATGCATTATGTTGTGAAGCACAAGTGGAAGGGAAAAAGCATATGCGTCTGCACTGACAGCTAAGCTGCACGCAAAGCTTTGTCCAACCCTTTATCCAGCTCCAAATTAGTGCATGAACTTAAGACCTTTTTGAACAAAATCGGAAGACTAAATTTACTAAGGCTTGTATGGAAATGAGATCGCCGATGAACTCGCTTGAATGGGCTTAGAGGAGAATTTCTCAGGACCTGAACCCGCCTTAAGTCTACCAGCTTCCACGGTCAAATCCGACATCAACGATTGGGTCTTCAATGCACAAAGTCGTAGATGGAGGGAATATTCAGGATGCAGGATGACTAAGTGCATACGCCCTGATATCTGCAAGAAGTCCGCAACTTTTTTCTTATCCTTGAGGAAAAATGATTGCAGAAGGCTTGCGGGCATCATCACGGGCCATTACAGTTTTGCCAAGCATCTTTGCGTGCTTGACATCAGTGAGACGTCAGCCTATGCGAGGAGGATGACACAGCAGAACACTTTCTCTGCGACTTCTCTCGAGCTCGGTGGCGCACCCTTGGGGCTGACAAAGTGTGTGGCGAATCTCTTAGCTCTACATCACTTAAGCTCCTCCTCATTTGTCTCCTGACAACAGGGAAAATAAAATAAAGAAAGGTGTCTGTCTGGTAGTTCAATGAACCAGTATTTGCGTCTGAGCGCTCCAACAGATAGTAGTAGCCTCCAAAAACAAAAAAAAGCTACGCCGCGGCCTTCCTGACGGTCTTTTGCCTATGGGTTTTACTCTCATTATTCCGTTGGCTGTTCGTCCACTGTCCATTTGTTCTAAGTGTCATGCCCATCTAGTTCTCCACGATTTAAATGTTCGGACAATGCTTGGGGCTGAATAAAGTTCCCCGACTTCTTGGTTGTGTAGTTTTCTCCATTCACCTGTGTTTTCGTCCTGTTTTCCACCATAGATTCTCCTTAAGATCTTAGTTTCAAAGGCCCGAAATCTACATCCTCCTTCTAACATATTTGTCCTAGATTTGAAAAATTTTACGTTGTTAAAATTATATGTATTTAACATAAATATTAAAGTACGAAATTGCTTTTTAGCCAATAAACAATATTAGTACCCCAAAAACCACACCAAACTTTTCCTCATTGTGATTACAGAGGTTCCACCATTTGTCTTGCGTTTCTGGAGCCAATGTTGTTTGTTCACATTCATAAAGAAATAAAGAAGGGAATCATCGCTCTGAATGATTATGATCTTGTTCATATGTTGTGAGGTGTCTCCTGGCTTTAAGTTTTGTGTCAATTTTTTGCAGATAGGCTTAATTCTATGATTGTCTCGTAATGATCGCACCTGATTTTTCAGCTACACCCTGAGCTACGACGTTGACTTTTTTAGCTGACACTGTCGCTGAACAAGAGTTGGGTCACACACCTCTAACCAGCCCGAGACTTTTAAATTTATCAATTAAATTAATTATAGCCGAGCGAGAAGACGTTTGAAGATTACCAAAAACATGACCAATTTAATGAAAGGTTTTCACGCTATTTTCTCGGTTTTTATAGTGAATCTTCACTACTCCAATACGTATTACGCGTGTACTGATCCATATTTAATAACGTCCTGGGTTTTACCCATTAGTCGAGTGTTTCTAGGTTAACACCTCTTATTGGATTATCATTTATCGGTTTGCGAAGCACATTGCAGACAAAGATAGAGCCTGAAAATGTAAGTTATAAAAAACGGTATTTACAGACCTAATCGATGTCGATTTTTTTCTGTTTTCCTATTAAACTATTAAGCAGGAAGCAATTAGAAGTTGTGTGAAGTAACCGCAAATCAGGTTTATAATTGCGTCTTTGACGTAGAGGTAAATAATTAATGATTCAGTCAAAGTCTACATATACACCCAAGGGCTAGGGCAGAGGGTAAAACCAAGACTTTTTGCGCCTTAATATTGAATTAGCTAATACTATTGAGGATTTGCCAAATCCATAAATATTTTGCCATCACATGTAGTGAAATCATTAAACGAAATTTAATTATCGTATTTTCTGTTTCGAAACACAACTTTGTATACAAGATACTTAAAAATACTTTGAATGGTTCTTTGACGATTGGATTTCCCGGAAAAGTGTAGAAATGTATAAAAGACGATACAAAACTGTATTTTTAGCTCAACTTTTTATAAATTGTCGTCAAATATATTATACGCCACATCGATAAACTACGCTTGACGGACTAGTTTATGATTTCCCTTAATAAAAGATCGAGAGCATCTTTAGGCAACCTCTGTCGAATGTTCTTTCACAACAACTTGTCGGGAATATTTTTCCATTAAAAATAAATATATCCGATTTGATGGAATTATTTTACTACCTCGGATCGAACGGGGAATATTGCATCCGACATACTAAATCGCTAATGAAAAGCCTCGAAAAAGTGTGAATTTGTCGGTAAATGATGCGTAAAAAGCTAATAAAAATTCGATTTTGAAAATTTTATTTTTATTGTTCGAATACTCAGCATCTGCTTGTATATTTCATCGCATAATCACGTGCAGATTGTTGCTATAGAAAGACCTTATTTTATAGCTCGCAGATTCATTATCGAAACGATCGTTTCTGTGAAGTAATTTTAATATAAACTGATCAAGCCGTGAATGCACCCATTCGTTGTTCATTTTCCAGCGATTCCGGGATGTTCAACGAAGGCAGTGTGCAGGCAGCCAGTAAGTGACAGTTTATTTCTGGCCTAGTTGTCATAGATCACAGTTTTACTTTCGATCGAAAATAGCTCTTTAGAACGATGTCAAATTTGAATAGATAATGCTATTTAAATCCCCGTGACAAACTCATGCAGGTCGAATCCACCTGCCGTCCAATTGCTCATCCAGTCGTTTCATTTATTCTTGTTGTCATTTGCAGTAAAATCCATCTGACAGCTGTCAATAATAAGTTTCATTCTAATAGTCACTGACAGATTGCTTTCGAAAAAAACCGAATTTACACAGCAAACGAAACATGAAAGTGAATTTAGGTTCCTGGCACTTTTTGGCAAGCGCTTGCTTCACATTGCTTTGAATGATTATTTTTCTAATGGAGAATTCAATTGGAATCTCACCGAGATTTTTGTTTATTTATTTTTGTTTTTTAAGAAAGGAATACTGTCATCTGTCTGCGTGATGTCTATGATCTCCGAGCATCTTAATTCTGAGCTATTTTCATGTATCGTATTAATATGGAGATATATGTAGAAAAATGCAAAAATGTGCTTCGATAAATGCATGCCTTTACGAACGATAGCTTTGACCTGAATTGCACTCGAATCGCTTCCAACCGGCTCGAACGAAATGTGTAGAAAAAAACGAAAAGCAGAAAAAACCAACTGAAAATGTGAAGTTCAATACGATGTAGATACTGACGAGCCCACGTTTGGTAGTGGATGGCATTGCAAAAGCCAATAGATCGTAGAGACGTTGAACTGCAACCCGCTCAAGTGCAGATCTATAGGCAGTAGATAAAGTGGCTGCTTCTCGAGACGAATTAAGCGATAAATTAAAATTCCGTGCTGCAGCTTTTTGAAGCCTTTTGCAGCTCGCAGAACAAACTAGAATCGAACAAGCAAGCAGTCTCATATCACTGTAGCTGAATGACATTGATTCACTGTCCACGCTTGACAATACCCTTAGTTTACGGTCGTAATCTTGTCATTTATGTACTCAGCCAAGAGCTGTCCAATTCATGTTGTTTGTTCACCAACGCTTTCTTGAAGCACCTACCATTCCACTTCCGGCCACGCTTACCTAAGCAATCTCTTTGATCAAGTGTCAAATTACTGCTTTTAGCAAACAAGCGTGTAATGATTGAATATACCGCCTGTAAGTTATTAATTCAAAGGTAATCGGTCGTTTATCATGATTCGGACGCTGACGTGAGGGCTACATATCTATCTTTTAACAAACATCGAATCTGTGTCGCAACAACACATGACTAATGCTCGGCCACAATAGGTATGAACTGGTTGGCATTGTTCGACTTGTAGTTCTTTTCAGGCTTGTCAGTTCTGCATTTTACAGATCGCCCTGTTGTACATATCTTGTTCTCCAAATGACAGAGACCTATTCTCGTATTTTATGGACTCGTTAAACAGTGTTAATTAGTTGTGACGATTGTGATGCTGTCGGCAGACTGAAAGACGTCTAAGCTCGAGTTGAGATTGTAAGCCAGTCGTCGCGGCTATATTTTCGATTTACCCCGTGAACCTCATGAATACTACTTTACATGGTCTTGTTGTTGTAGGTCCACGATACGTCGTAACATTTACTCAGCGAATTTTCACTTTTTACTTTGACACAGGTGTACCGCAAATGTCGGTCATAAAGTGAACCTGTTTCCGCTCGTCTATTGCCGACAATTTGTATGATCAATGCCTTTTATGGGCACAGTTAGGAGACCGGAAATTCGTGGCCGTATCTAAAAACCATCCTTCCATACTGAGATAATAGTCTGCCCATATATGAAGCAATTAACTTGCATATTCGCTACGTTCTTGTGAGCACACAAGAATCACGTTTGCACGATAATCGTTGTTAATGCTCGAAAAGTCAGTCACTAAGTCATGATTATGAACGTAAAAATGTTTTATTGCGATGTCGTAACCATAACCCGGTGACATCATGTGGAGGCGACGCGAAGACTTTGCGGTAAAGTTGACCTGAGGCTCAATAGAGAGTTTTTCAATAGCGACAAAACAATTTTGTATTTTATTAGAAACGCACATTTAATTTGTTTTTATGATCTGTGGATGTCAAAACGTCAATCAAGGATTATATTATATGGTAAAGATCAAGAATGGGTAACGTTTGAAATTTATAAAAACAATTAGTATCGAAACTGTGTCGGTAGACGTAACTTTAAACGCTCTTACTCCAATTTTCGGTCGAAATAATCGTCCCGCCAGGCAGGCTGTACGTACTATAGTAGGATATAGAATAAATTCAAGTCACCATATCCACTACTGAATGTTCCTATACCAGTGAGACAATGCACCGGTCAAAACACCGAAAATATCACAGAAAGAGCCTCAATTCAAAACAAGCCGTCAGTCGATTATACGCTCTTCATAGGAATTTGTAATCTTTTAGTCCTCTCTCTGATTTGTCTCTACACCTATACCCTTATTAGACCAAATTAACTCAGAAACTGAAGCCTCTTGATCATTTGAAGTGCCGAAACTTCTCCAATTGGACCCTGCAAAATTTTTTAACAAAACCCTGAATTTCATCGAACAATCATCTTCAGCGATTTTAGGCTTAATGACCTTATCGATAAGGAAAATACGTTGTATTGGACAGCTGCAAGCTACGAGAGACTATTTTGCATCCACAAAATATGACCGTGTAGTGTGGATTTCATGCGGGATGTGGTTGGACCGTATTTTTTCGTCTATAAAAATGAACGTGTTGCGGTCAATGTAGTTCGATATCGTGGCATGCTAGAAGTCTATTTTAATTTGACGTCAGTGATAATTGATTCCTACAATATGGTGCCCAAGGCCATATATGTATGTATGTAGCTGGACAAACAATTGGCCTGCTGCGGGAGAAATTCGGTAGTCGTATAATCTTGAGAAATGATCCGGTCAAATGGCCACTTAGTTCATGCGATTTAACACCGTTAGTTTTCTATTTATAGGCTTACGTCAAGTGGATTGTGTATGCCAATAAGCTAACATGGTTAAAAGAAACAATTTCCAATGCGAAATTCCCAGCCTTCTGGCCGATATATGTACATACGTTCGGTTTGTTCAATAAATAAAGTGACTTTTAACTTTTCTCAGAAAATATTTATTAGTTCATCAAAAACAATTTTGCCGTCAGATGTAATACAATGACGTCAGTGCTTTTTGCTATCCTTGAAGCACTTTTTGTATGCGCTTTGTGGTATAACCTTAATCTCTCCCAGCAATGCCGTCTTTTTCTCCTTAATCGTGGCAAACCTCCGTCCTCTCATGGATCTTTTCAGTTTTTGGAAGAGAAAAGGAGAACCAGGTCCGGTGAATACGGTGCTTTGGCCAGTATTACGGTATTGTTTTTGGCCAAAAAAAATGTAGCACAACCAACAATAAGCAGGTGCATTATAGTGATGCAACCGGCATTTACGTTTATTCCCACAAACCTTGACGATTTCTTCGTATAGCTTCACGCAAATGGCGAATAATTTCAAGGCAATATTCCTTATGAGAAGAAGACCGAACTTGACGTACTCATGCATAGTTGAAATGATTGGGCTTTGGTTTCGGCGTCACCATTTACCCGTGTTTCGTCGCCAGTGATGACTCTTTTTAGCAAATCAGTATTTTTTTTGTTGTAGGGTTCGCACAGGTTCAAAAGTTACGCTCTTATCGTGCATGTCACACAACCAGGACGGGGTGAAGATGGTTTGTGTCGCAGATGTTCGTTCACTACTCTCCGGGGGTGGTTGTCCTAGATAAGATTCGAGAGATTCGACTGAATTTGTTGCGTTGGTTGTAGTTCACAGTAATTTTTTTTGTTTCCATGCCCTTAAGGTGTTATATGGGAAATGCACACAGAGTATGAATTTTAAAGTGATCTTGTACTGCGAGTGCTATGCCTTCGTCAGCATTCACAACTGAAGTTGTTGCACAGTTTTTTCCATATAGGAATTGTTCTTGATTATGGACAGACTTGAACTACAGACTCAAGTATTCAACAGTCTCAACAATCGGTGATGATTACCATAGGATCACGACCACCCCCAAGTATCGTCATTCACGTCGTTCAAAAGCTCTTGAGCGATGCTCATGCGACGGTTCTTTTGGTCAAAATTTAGCAATTTCGCTGAGACACGTTTCATGCCCGGAATATCTAAAAACTTCATGACATGAGCCAGCCGATATATCAATATCCTCAGTAATATCTCTGATATTATCAGCCATTTTGGATATTTTGTCCTTATTGAAAAACCCTGTACTTCTCAAATTCACAACTCTAGAGGGAATTATTTATTTAATGGTTCAAATCCTGTCTAGAAGATCATAGATATAACGTTAATTTTATTTCTTCTATTTCCAAACTGATAAATTCCAACCTGGAGTCCCTCAAGGTACCCATCTCGACCCACTAATATTTACTCTACCGATTAATGATGTTAACTATTTCATCTTGAACTTTCACCTTACCAAATACTGATATGAACATCTGACTTCAACAGATTCACTATTTATAAAATCATCTCGTACTCAATGTCAGCAACTATTAGGCTTTATTATAACTTATCCCCGAAAGCTCTTCCCTCCACCCCCCACCTACATTGCCTGCCAAAACTCTATCTGCCAACTTTTTGGTTGACTTACTTGTTATCGGTAACTTAACTCTCGTCTTCACATAGTCTTCACCAAACGTGCCAAATCCACCTTCGGCTTAACCGTAGTCGAAGACACTCTTGAATCCTTATTTTACGATACACCACCTTTCTTGGGCCCTTCTGGAATATGTTAGTCAAGTCTGGTCAACTTCTTATGGGATACATACTGCGCGCTTTGCTGATCGTGAGCTTCTAATTTAAAGCCTTATAAGGATCGTTTAAAACTGATCAGGTTGCAGGCATATTTTTTATCCCAGATCTACTTAGCAGGTAATAGGGACTGCCCGTAACTGCTGCATATAACGGCTCAGGCACCTCTCCCATATCAATTCCCATCAAAGTGTGGCTACTATGAGCTAATGTTCAGAAGCAACGCCAACTCCATTTCGACTAGCACCTCAATAACCCTAGCCTCACCCTCGCCTTAATCGTTTCGTTTCTTTTCTAATTGATACGCACTCGTACATATATTAAGTTGTTCAATCAATTCTGATTTCTAGAAATGACTACAATAAATCATACATTGCCCACCACAGCACAAGTCATTTATTTGCCTTCAATCCCCCGGATCCAATCGAAAACCAATTACATGTTTGTCAACTACTTCACCTGAGAATTATATACTTTTCTTTGATTTCCCTCCGAAAAAAAGACAGTTTATCTGCGATATTCATCGAGAAATCCTTTTTATTTGTACTCGTATTTGATTTCTGATAACGATTTTGGATCCGATAGCGTACTGATATAAATACGTATAAATACGAACAGTTGCAGTGTTGCGGCACTCAGAGATATCAAATGTTTGCGGTCGATTACCTCAAGTGGCAGTTATGATAGGAACAATGAGCTGTGTAATTTGTACCTGCGTTCTCCTATCGCATGACAGGTATAACATAAATTTTGTGTAAACAGTTGTTATGTTAGTGCTTCTGGATTGATTGAAGAGCACAGATACTTGAGGGACTGGTAGGCGTGCGATGGAATTTGTTTGATGTTTGATTTTGATCTTATTTGTTTGATTAACTGAACTAGTGTTTATGTGAGTCTAAGGCCCACGTGCTTTTACAATAATATAAGAGACAGCCTTGCACGTTTGATGTTTTAAACGTATATTATCGTGCAGCTTTAAAGGTCAAGATGTTGAGGCTTTAAATAGACAGAGGTATATAAACGATGGTATAAACTATTCTTTACATTCCGACATATGTTACAAATTCTACCACAGGACTCATCGAAAGCCTTCTGTCGGTGAGGTTATTTATAGGTACTTGAAAGGCGCCTTCTCCTGATAAAAAAATTAATAGCATTTAAAAAAAGGTAGAGCTACCCCTTATAAAACAGCTTTTCCTGTAGTATTGTTAATCTTTTTAGGTTTTTGCTTTAAATAAAAATTTCAAAGTCAAAATTTAAGGAAAAGTCTTTATGTTCTCTTACGTTCGTCTATTCTTACGTTTTTCGCCTCGAACATTTCGAGAGCAAATAATCATACAGACACCGAACTAAAATCGTTTATTGCATAAGCGGTTAGAGAATATATGAAAGGGTTTGCAACACGTTTGAATAGGCAGTTTGTTTTTTAAAATAAAAAGAATTCGTGTAAATTTGTTGTAAAAGGTTCCTTGGGAGCTTAATTTAAGGGCCATTGCGTTGGCCAGCACGGCTTGTAAGTTTTTTTTTTATAATAGCATTTATAAAGAATTGTATAGAGCTGTTGGTAATGAATGGGCAAAAAACTTCTTTAGATGATCACGAGTGATAAAGTGAGCGGCAGAAACAAGTAACACTAGGTTTCTACCAGAACTTGTGTTAAATGTCTTGCCTTTTTCAGGTGTTTTGAGGCGTGGAAACAAAAAGAAGTCGGGGGGAGCTACGTCCGGGCTGTATGAGGGCTGGAGGATCATTAGCATCCCTGCTTTAACCAAATAGTCGGAGACGATAAAGGCGGTGTGGGCCGGAGTATTTTCGTGATGCAACCTCCAGTTGTCTGCGATGTCTGACCGGACACATTGAACCCTGTGCTTCAGTCGTTTGAGGACTTCTAGATAAAATTTGGAGTTCACAGTTGTACCAGGTTGTACAAACTCGTGACAAACTGGCTCTCTAGGGGCGAGGGGATGCTGCTGTGTGCCACTCTGAAGATTGCCTTTTCGTTTCCCGGTCATATTCAAATACCCAAGTCTCATCACCTATAATGACGTCATACAAAAATTGGGGATCATGGTGAGGTTTTCATGGCACGTTTCAATGCGGCGCTACTTTTGGTCCTCAGTCAGCACTTTTGGTACCACCTTAGCGTACCTTTGCATGCCGATATTGTTCGTTACGATATCATAAGCTTAATTTTGGAAATATTTGACATATCGGTCATTAACCAAACACTTAATCGTCGGTCTGAGTTCAACAGTTCCATCACTCGCGTCACATTGTCGGCTATGGTGGTCGTGAATAGCCATACAATGCACACTTGCTGATCTGACAGGGCATCTTCTTTGTAAATTGACTTGATCATAGAACTAGTCTCCGTCTCGGTTTTTCCAAGTTTCACGCAAACCAAGTTGATCGCTACTCTCCGTTCTAATGAGCACTTCATTTTTATTTGTACAAGGTCATAAAACAATTCTCACGGGTAGGGTCGTCCTCACTCTCCGGAAGCTCGGAGCACACTGAGCGGCGGGGCGCTGTTTAGCTCATGCCCCCACTATCACTATTAGTGTTAATCAATCACTATTAGTTTTAGTTCAATCGCGCTCTGATGTTCAGTCGCGTCACAATAAAGTCACTGACATTCCTTTCAAGACATGCACTCTATGTAGGTATGTTCAAAAAGTAACGGGAATTATATAAATTCACGGGTTGTATTCGTCTGATTCATGCAAACTTGTCTTTGTCATGTTGGTAAACATTTCTTTCCTAGTGTATTGTTAGGCAAAGCAGTTGTTTAGGTCGCTGTCAAGGAGGTTGCCATTGACATGATACGATCGGCGGTTATTCGAATTCAAAACTTGTACACCTCTAGAGGTCTCTAGAATTCAAGGCTGTCGAGAGAGGCTTTTAGAGAGATGTGTATATACATCGTGATCTGATTTTAGTGGCACATACGTAAGCGTTCGTAATGAAGTTTTGACTAATTTTATGACAAGAACACTGCAAACTCAAAACGTAATGATTTTGTAACATTTTTTTTTGAGTAAAAAAAAACATTGGCGCCTAATTTGAATCCTGCAACAGCCAAGTCATTGCAATGTTATAAACGTGTTTTTACTTAACCCAGTTCTGACTAATTCCAACGGACGAAGATACAAGAAAATCCGTCCACCCTAGATGAATTTAAGCTTTTTATTTTGAAGCTTCAAACTAACAAAGCCGCGGGCGTAGACGGCCTGACTGCTGAGCTATTTAAAGCGGCTGGAAATGAGTTTGTAGCTCATGAGCTGTACGAGCTCATCTGTAAAATATGGTCGGAGGAAAGCATGCTCCACGAATGGAATCTCAGCATTGTTTGCCCAGTCCATAAGGAAGGAGACCCCTATAACTGCCCCAACTATAAAGGAATAAGTCTCCTTAACATCGCGTACAAGATCTTCTCCGCCGTACTGTGTGAACGCATGAAAGTCTTTATGGATAATCTGATAGGTACCTATCAGTGTGCTTTCAGGCCAGGTAAATCCACAATAGACCAAATATTCACATTGCGACAGATCTTTAAAAAGGATTCGACCCGATTTTAAAGCCGCATATGAGAGTGTGCTTAGAGACGAGCTATACCGAGCCATGTATAGTTTTAACATCCTGCCAAACCCGTCCGACTGTGCAGGATGACAATGGAGAATTCTCGCTCCTCCATAACATTCGATAGCAAATTGACCGAGACTTTCGATGTTAAAAAAGGATTTAGGTAAGGTGATGCACTGTCATGTAACTTTTTCAACATACGAGAGTCACTGACCAACATAAGGAGTACGATCTATTTCAAGTCTGCGCAATTGCTTGCGTACGCCGATGACATTAACGTAATTGGGCGAGCTCAGCGAGCATTCAAGAAGCTGCTGAAATAGGTCTTTAGGTAAAGGAGGGTAAAACCAAATATATGCTGTCATCCCAAAAAGACGCACAATACCGACGTCTTGGCCAGAACGTCACAATTGATGACTACAAATTTGAAGTTGGGAAGGACTTTGTCTACCTGGGTCTATAGTGACTAGCGACAACAACTCCAGCGCTGAGATCAAACGCAGAATTACTGTTTACGACGCAGAGGCCCGGACCTTAACGAAAACGGATGAGTATGCTCTTGGTCACTTTGAGAGAAAAATTCTGCGTTCAGTCTGTGGTCCCGTTTATTTAAACGGAGAGTGGGGAGAAGATACAACATCGAACTGTACGGGCTGTACAGCGACATCGACCTAGTACGACGTCACGTCACCAACGTCTAAGATGGCTAAGCCATGTAAAGTGGAATGGACAACACAGCCCGGCCCGAAGAGCCTTCGAATCCAACCCTGAGGGACGATGCAGCTGAAGACGGCCGAATCTAAGGTGGGGTACACAGATGAAAGGGAACCTTAACCAACTGTGAGTGCGACACTGGAAACAACTGGCAAAAGATCGTACCAGCTGGAAACGCTTGTTGATTGAGGCCCAGATTCACACCGGACTGTAGCGCCATCTAAGAAAAAGAAGAGTTCTGACTAAATCCCGTGCATTTACCTAAAAGAAACCTTTTGGGCCATTTACAATAGGCCCTAAGCAGTAGCTCCATTTTAACTCTGGGACAAATAGCATAATGAGCTAAGAGAAGATTAAAAAAGCTACTCATAAAAAATCGACTCTACCCGTTATATGGCTGCACTGAAAAAACACCGATAATTCATTCTTTTACCTCAGGGTAATAGCTAAAGATAAAGGAACTGGAGCGATTATGTCAAATGAACATTCCATACATGCCTTTCTTCAAATAGATATCTCTTGTCCTGCTCAGCCAGACTTTCAAGCTTAACGTGTAATTTGTAATTCTCTTTACATGCTCATTAATATTTAACTGGGAACCAATATCTTTTTTGTTTAAGTATTGAAAAAATCAAAAAGGTCCAAAATCTTTATTAAAATTCGGTGCAAAAATCAAACTCCTGTAGTTGTCTCGAAATGGACCTGTATTTTCAATCACACTCTGAGATACGGTGGTAATATTTTGAGCCGATCTTGCCAGATCAACATGAGTTGGAGTATTCGCTTTACCGGAACGTTCAAATTTATTGACTAAAATCACTATAGCCGTGGGAGAAGTCGTTTTTGATGGCCAAAAGCCAACTTTACCAAACGTTTCCGTGATATTGTCGCCATTTTTTGCAATGAATTTTCGCTATTTAAAAACTTTTTGGGAATTTGTATCTATCAGTATTTAATAACCTCCTAGTTTTTACTTGTCAAAAGTCATTACAATGATAGGTGAATACTGGCAGTATGACAATGACGCGAAATTAAAAATGACACATGTTGTTGGATGACCCTAATGACTTCGTATAGTTCGTCTTTACAACAAATTGAAAGAAAGTAAATTACTTCACATGGTTAGGCCTAGTCTTCCGCCAACATTCACCTGTTCATTAACCTTCTCGCTAATTAATGCCTCGCCGTTTAAATTTCGTTTTAAGCCGTCGCCAATTTTTATTTGATCAATTACTTACCGAGTCGACTGTCGGTTGCCATTCACTGGAAACAAACATTCACATTTGAATGCATCCGAACGAACACTCATAGATATAAACGTACATTCGCGAATGACGTTTTAGCTAAAGCACGTAACGCAACATATCAATTCCATGACATAAAGAGCTCTTCGCATCAACATTGTTGTAAACCAGAGAGCATCAAATTGTATTCCAAGTAGTTTTCTGCCACTTTCTACGGTAATGACATTGAAGCTTTTCCTTTTAAACGATTCCACTTATAGTCGAAATGGAAAACGATAACGTCTGTTACCTGTATTCCTCTAGAAACAGATATATTCACACAAAACTGATATTTGTATGAAGGCAGGTTCAACGCCGACATGAGAGTAAGTCATTCATAAAACGTTCTACATCAGCAGGATGATGTCAAGCATAACTCTACTGACAAATTGCACAATACGATTGTGCTGTATCTGTGACTAAAAGTATTTGCAGATGAAAAATCCTGGCTGACAGCTAAGCATACTGTTCGAGTTGAGCGAACGTGTAGAAAACCTAATTGTGGGTGTCATACAGTTCACCTTCCTCTAGTCGGTTGTGTGCCAAGCGATTAATCGTGGATGGAAATTTTTCTGGTAGTCAGTCAAGAGCATCGATTAGAACAGCATTATTCAGTGAAGCACATTCTTGCAATCAATCAAACCATCGCGCGGTGAGATCAACGTTGAGCACTGATCTAATCGGATCATGAGTGTATAAGGTGACTCACAGACACTTGGGCTTGACATGCATCAGCCGATGAATGCCTGACATTCATCGGAGCCAAGTCTGAGCGCTTAGGCGGGAATTCAGTGCTCCACGTGGGGGTTAGATACAAAACATCTTTCAGGAGGTTATCATTCAACAAAGTGGTTATACACTGCACCTGTTGAACTGAATTGCGACACTTATTGTCTTACAAGCAATTTGTTGAGATATTGTTTTCGTTGTTGTTATAAATTTCGCGATTACAATTTCCGCTGGTTAATAACGATCGAATGGGTGTCGGATACCATCAAAGTGGATTTGTAACGTTCTGATCAATTTTAACGAGTATCCCATCCGCCATATGCTAATCAACCTTACACACAATAAATGCATTTAAATGCAGACGTGTAATTATTTACTTTTAATGCGCTACACAGTTATGCCGACAGTGCTGGTGGCTACGGCGGTAGCGGAGACGGTGGATACGATCGCAAAATACCGCAGATATATTACGTTTCAGCGGTTAATTGATTTTGATTATCGTAAAATGTGAAGGTGTGATGTTGTTGAGCCGATCAAGTCTCGTACCTTTTTTGGAGGTCCATTGCACTTAAGTCTCTTTTTATTGGATTAAGATATATTTTTACATCGTGCTAGCATCGATGGTAATAAATCAGGCATACAAACTTCCTGTTCGTTCATGGAAGAGCATACTGCTAAACGAAAATTTGTATTTAAAGTAATAAAGACGTCTTTATTGCTCCGAAAGTATTACCTTTCAAGCCCTTTTATCCCAGTTTGACAAGGTGATACTCAATTAGCTATTGGTCTTATCAAGTATCCAGGGTCCTGAAATCTATTTCTCTGTGTTTTAAATTCAAATAACCGAATAGTTCGAATCTTAACACCAACACAAATATATGATGAAAACTTTCCTTTCACCTAGATTTCAAACCATTGGATCTAGATCCCTTTTTTCAACGTAATGAAAATGATTCGTCGGCACTCGTTAGAACTTTAGTGGACAAATTTAGGTCAACGTATTTAATGGACAAAATTAGCCAAATCAGTGGATTCCCCGCCGTTTACAAGAATTGGGAACCCTCAGTCCACATTATGGCAAATTTTGTGTAAGGGTTTGGGCCACCACCTTAGAAGATCAAATTTACTTAAGAACTAAAACATCTGATCATTTAAAGCGCCAACAATTATTCGAATAGGCTCTGAAAAGTTTGAAGACGTTCCTGAATTCAGTTTATCTAAAAATGTTCTTCAGGACTGGAGCCCATTTTAGCTTAATGGCAAAAATTGTTTTACTGGAAAGCAACAAACCAACATGTTTTTATTTTTTGTTTATAGGGTTCGTGCAGATTCACGGCAGATGGTTTTTGTCGAAAATGTTCATTCACTACTCTCCGAGGGTGGTTGTCCTAGATAGGATTCGAGAGATTCGACTGAATTTGTCGCATTGGTTGTAGTTCACAGTAACTTTTGTATTTTGTTTCCATGTCATTAAGGTGTTGTATTGGAATTGCACACACAGAGTATAAATTTTGAAGTGGTCTTATACTGCGAGTGTTATGCCTTCGTCAGCATTTTTTGAATGAACTTGACAACATTGATATATGCTTGCAACAAAATGACTCCTTGCCGCACAGAAAAAAAATGATCTACTGAAGGTGAAGTGCGTTAGTTATGTAATTGCGAGAAATGATTCAGTTGAATGGGTACTCCACTCATGCGATTTAACCTTAAAAGTGTTCATTTGGCTTATACTAATAAACCAACAACGTTGAATAACGTTACAGACTTCTAGAATTCTTCTTTACCTAGCCCTTGTATCAGAAGCCATTGTGTCAAAATCAAGTGTTTTCTTATTCCTTCTTGTAGCGTGATCATATCAAGTTCCGCCGGCGCTTTATCCTTGGGTAGCTCCCGTTGAATAAATATTTGAGGAATTATCGATAAGTCCTTTAGCTGCCCTAAAAATCAGTTACTTTAATAGTGTTAAGGTAGCGGTTTTGAAATCGTGAAAAACGAACAACGTTGCACGATAAAATTTTGTTCCGGCAGAATAGCACCAGAAACTGTGAAATGATGAGAGAAGCATACGATAATCTGTGTATGGCGGAAAAAAACAATTTTTCGATGATATTCGAGCTTTAAAGAGGGCCGAGAGTCGGCTGCACCTCTGATTCCTCTTGGAGGAACTCCAAAAACCGCCGCTACTGCGGTGAATGTCAACACCGTATGGGCACTTGTACAAGAAAATAGCCGGCATCATGAATATTTCGGTAGGTTCTGCACACAACATTATAAAAAACGAATTAAAGCTTAGGCGCATGTGTGCGAAGTGGATGCCGCAATTCCGAAAGAACAAATGGAGAGACGTGTCGAAAAGTGTCAAGAACGAAAACAAATGCTGCGAGCTGACCCAAAATTTTTTAGATAGAGTTATCACTACTGACGAACATTGGGATCATCCACTTGGAAGCATCCAACGAAAGTTCATTAGTAAAAGTCAGGGAAGGGGATGATTATTGCGTTCTTCGATTGTCATGGCCTTGTTTTCCAGGTGCCTCTTTAAAGTACTGTAAATGCCAATTATTACATCAAAATACTGAAATAGCCTGAGATTGCGATCAACTGGATCCTACACAACGGCATTGCGACAACGCATACGTTTTTTTGAGACAATCACAGGATGCCAGTTCTCCCTACTCTCTTGACTCAACTCCTTGCGATTTTTCGCTATTTTCTGAGCTTCAAAAACGCCTTCTAGGCCATCGTTTTACACAAAACGCGCTTTTAAAAGCTGTGGAGGCGATCTTCAAGCGTTAGGGGGTGGTCGTGATGCAACGGTAATCATCACCGACTGTTGAGCCGAAGGTCTGTAGTTCAAGTCCGTCCATAGTCACTATTCCTATACGGAAAAACTGTGCAACAACATAGGTTGTGAATGAGAGATGATCAAAAAGTGCTGATGAAGGCATAACACTCACAGTATAAGACCACTTCAAAATGTATATTCTGTGTGTGCATTTCCAATACAACACCTTAATGACATATAAAACAAAAACAGTTACTGTGAACTACAACTAACGCATATTCAGTCGAATATCTCAAATCCTATCTAGGACAACCACCCCCGAAGAGTAGTGGACGAACATCTTCGACTCAAACCATCTGCACCGCGTGCAAGTTGTGTAACAAACACCAAAAGAGCGTACACTCTTGCACCTGCACGAATTATAAAAAAAAAACTCGAAGACGATTTTTTTTATAAACGCGTTCGCGAATTGGCAGAGTGGCATACGGAGGGGAATTACTTTGAAGATAAAAGTTTTTTTTTTTTCAAATATACGCATTTTTAAATTTTTTCTGATTTTATTGACAGTCGTTTTTGAATGACTGACTGTTTCCCCACTATCCATTCGTTCTACGTGTCTTGCTCATCTTACTCTTTGCGATTTTATTACTCGGACAATGCTTTAGGCTGGATAAAGTTCCTCGAATTCCTGACTGTGTAGTTTTTATAGAATAGACTATCCTTAAGATCTGGAATTTAAAAAAAGTATCACTAGAACCGCGGAACAAAACATTTGTTTTGAATAATTCCTTACTCGCGAAAAAGCAGGATTTTATTTTGGTCTTTATGTCGTTTTTGGCAACCAATACTCGATATTTGAACTCGTCCACTTTCTCAAAGCGTTTATCGAGGATTGGATCGATGCAAGTCGGTCTCTGACCATATATTTGGTTTTCTCTTCATTTACTTCTAAGCCATTTTAGGTTCAGATCGTCTGCGTTAGCTGGAGCGGGTTTGGTTCCGCTAAGGGTTATTCCAATATAATTTCGTATAGAGATCTCATTATATAATCTAGCACCAAATCAGAAAGAAGTGGTTTCAAAGCGTCTTCTTGTTTTAATTATTCACGTATCTTAAATGTTTTAGATAAGGTATTAGTATCCTAACTCGTCCTTATTATTACTTTAGACTTGTTTTTGTGTATAGAGCCATTTTAAGGCCTACCAACCGTTTCGTAGAACTCTCATTTGTTTTCTAGAAGCGTATAGTGAAAATTGTTACTCATCGTGCAGTTTCTCCTGAAGCCACACTGGTAGTCTTGGCGTATGATTTTTAAGGGAATATTTTAAAACAGTCTTCAACAACTCGGTAGCGGTGGTAGTTGTCGGTAATTGTTGCATTGTGTTCGGTCACCCTTTTTAAAGGGAATAAAGACTGAGTTTGTTCATTCTTCGGGGATAGTTTCGTTGCTGAATATAGTTGTGATGAGCCCATGTAACGTCTCTGTTAATTCCTCTACTGCATATTTTATTGCTTCGTTGGGTTAGGTCGACCCCTATGGTCTTCTTATTTGTAAATGGATCATCGATTGCTTTTAATGTCTCGATGCTTCCTCTCCATGTACAATAAGCAGTTTATGGAACCTCCATGGGGCTTCAAAAAACTCCCCATTATGATTGCGTCCTGATCTCGCGTGGTACGCTTTTCGTACAGCGTCTATCCCTGCATACATTGCTTTTGTCTTTTTCACCGTATATTCTTCCAGAAACTTATAAACCTTTTCCCATTGCCGTTTTTTTTATTTCCTTTCGAAGGGTTTGATATCTTGTACGCGTGATCTCTTCAGTATATTCCACAGCTTGAAGTATTAGAACATTATCTGATCATTCTTCGTCGAATCAGAACTTTCCCTTGGGCTTTTGCACAAAACTCTGAATTTTCGAAAATAATAATATTTCCTCCCTTAAGACCCATTAAATGTGTATTATACTCGCCAACACTCAACATACATCTGAAACTCATTCTTAGGATAGCATTCCGTTCCCTCAGTGGTATACTTTTGGATGAGACCATTAATGATTGCGATATGACGGTTCTTTGAAATTATTTTTATTTTTGGGAACATAAAATATCTACATCTTGCGATCATGTAGAATCGTGCATCATTACGTTATCGTTTTTGGGCAAATATTTACGAGTTAACAATAAAACGTGAGCAATGAGCATGTGCATCGTTCTGGTAAATAATCTTAATGATTATTCAAAAAATATTGCTGCCATACGTTTCATATTTTAAATTTCAGGCTAATAAAAGGACTTTCAATAAAGAGCTCAAAATTTGCAATTCAGTAGTGTGTGGCAAATAATCACGGAGGAATATAGTGCATGTGTGTGAATCATAAAATTTTATTTTCAAAGTCGGTGATCCGTGCGACGAACGTCGTGCCTGGGAGAACTCGACGCAGTTTCTCGTCGTTCATAAGATCATGAGCGACTTAGAGAATTTACAAAGACCATGGGCAACTCCTAGAGCAGGTGCTAGTTGACTTTTATTTCGCCTAAAAAAATTAATAAATCACCGAAAAAGCCCATTTTCGGATGAGTGAATGTGTAAACAGCCAAATTGTCGGATATGGGCCGATACCAGTTCATATGAAGTGTGTATATTTTGTATACTTTGTATAATACAATACTGTGTGATCCTTTAAATGTTTGGTTTTTAATTGTCAAGAAAATTACTGGAAAATTAAAAAAAATGTCTGAAGTTGTGACTTGGGCTGATAAATCAATACTTGCCATTTACTCCTGAAGTATTATTTTGTGTAAATATTGATCATGACTATATTATAAGTGGTAAAAAGAAATTCATTGGCGGTAGCGTTGTTCTCACGATCATCTTTGAAAAAAAAAAAATACGAGCCAAGTAGTGCATTTTTGGCATCCATTGGCAGCTCTTGAGGTTGCTCATCGGACCAAGTATGGCAATTTGTTTATTAACAAACCCATTCAACCAGAAAGAGCTTCCTTGTTGAAGACAAATTTTCGGTAAAAAAGCGGATCCTCCTCTAGCTTTTCAAAGGCCCAAATCAACGCTTCAGTTTTTGCACGAGCTGTATTTTGTAAGATTTTATACCAAGATCCTTGAGAAAGCGTGAAGTTGATGGGAAATTAGGTCACTATAGCTTGAATTGCTTACTCAGTAGGCCTCCCATGACGACCGTAAAATGTTCGGTCGAAGTGTACGAAAAACATTTTTCACAGAGTTTTGATTTTAAATTTCATAACTTATGAGCATTATTCTGGTGTAAGTCTTTTCATGATAATGATAAAATGGCAATACCAACTGAGCATGCTTGACTTCGACACATATCACAAATCACGCGTAAGTTGTCAAAAATAGAACACTGAAAAACCAAGCAGAATTAAAACCCTTTATATGTGGGATAATTTTTTTCAGAAATGCTGCCTCTAATAGAGCCTGACATAAAAGGCTTAATTTTTAAATATTTAGTTCTTATGTCTTTGCAACGATTGAGCTTCTTGGTTGAATCTATGTCTGTCCGAACGTTGTGGTAATAGGACTGTCAGCATAAGCTATTGGAGTAGAAGTAGGGATTTTGGAAGTTTGAGCTCCATGGCCAAATCTGTAATTTTTTAAAGACACGCAGCAAAACCTATTCAAGATCCCTTCCAGTTTGAAGGTTTTCTATTACGCTGATGGTTCTCCTACATCGTTATGATCTATTGTTTGTCTCTATAGCTCTATATACTCCTATATTCGATAGGGGAATGCCCTTCATCCAAGCTTTGTCTGAAAACTGGGGTAATATATTATATAAGGCTACAAGCAAAACCCAAACTTTCCCACGTTTTCATTTGAGTGTTAGCTCCAACTAATCCAATCGGAACCTTCAGACTGCTACGTTTGATCTAATGATTCACAGATTTTCATTGAAACAAAATCGTCGATTTCCTTGGCTTCCATTTGAATCCGAATTGTGCAATACCTACTCTATACAAAACCCATCAGATAGACAAATAATACAGAAGACAATGGTGAGCAGCTTCTCCCACATCTTTGCCGACCACCATTTGATCCGTTCGATACTCAGATCGTTTCGGGCTTCCAATCGTTCGGAAATTAAACAATTAAAAGTCACTTTCCGAGCTAATACCATTGCTAGATTAGTCCAACCTCAAAGCTTGAATTAAAAATTGTTTCTCCTCAAGCTCGTGAGCATACCTAACACATATGTCTAGTAGGTTGGCATAAAGCATGATCTTCTCGTGCATTTCGCATCCGATCGTTTATGCAACAGCAGAAAAAAACAGCTAAATTCAATATCATTGCGGTTCCAAGCAAACCCGCCAAGCAAGCGAGACATACTCTTGCATTGTGCAGGTCTACTTCAAGCCGCAGCGTCATCCTCAAGCCCCAACACGTGCTATTGTGCAAGATGCATTGCATGTGATTTTTCATCGATTCGACACTGAAACAATACGTCTACTGCTGACTGCTGCCCACTTTTACGGTTTTGCTTCTTTGTTTCCCGTTTCAGTTGCCACCAACGTCTTAATTGTCTCATTAGCCGGTCGACTGGTGTTCCATGTAATTAAACCCATTCAAGCGCAGAGCCAAGACAAATTTGCACAATTACCATCGAATGATGATGTCGCTACTCGAAAGGTGGGTAAACCCTTTTCGGATAAACTCCAATTTTCGATTCTCGGCTTTGTGTTTGGCAATAGTGACAGCACGTGATTGCTGGACGTTTGATTCACCTACTTCTGGTGATGTAGCGGATCTAAGTGGGTGGCGTTGCTTTAATTTCTTCCCTTGTTTCCACTGTCTGACGTGTGAGTGATGTTTGATTGATGACCTGATTGCGAAGAACCATTCCGTTGTCGTCATCTCATCGGTCGGTATCGCTTTGAAACAATTGTTAACAGTCAGATAACCATGATCAGAACTCGTACTGCGTCACTGTCTAACTAAGAGTGACTTTGTATGGAACATCTATCAAAACACCGCACACCAGTCGTAGCAGGCCACATCTATATTCGTAAGGTCTCTATTCGCGATCCATGAAACTATCGCATCTCGAGCTAATCACCCGTAGCAATGACGCATTTAATAGGCCGAATCCGTCGTAAAATCAAACAAGCGCACTAGATCTACGATAGAGAATCAATCGATTAGAAAATACTGTTTATGACATAATTGGAAGGTATGAAGGCACAACCCGACGCATTGGCCGTTGTGTTTTCGTTTCGTTACAACGTCGTTTTGTTTCTGGCGACGCTTGTTTGAGCCTGAAAATGAACGCTTCACGCTCGAGCTGTAGCAACTGAAATTAGGGTAAGAAGCGAGTTGCGTGAGCTCCGAGGGGAGTCTGTTTCCATTATGAATTGATTTTCCTTTCGGACGCATTCGCCGTATGCCGGCACGACTTAGTTAAGAATTCACGTTCATCTATCATGGCTTGCGTTTCTAGAACTATGAGGTAATATGATATGAACGGAAGCGATACCATGATTCAGACGTGTCTGCAGGGTTTCACTGCAACTGGATGTGAATTCTAAGAAGAAAGAGAAGCTTTTTTAGACACTTCAATCATAGTCAATAATTTTCAACATTTAATCACGATCATCTCTAAGATCATCACAGTTGGGCAGGGTTGGATTACGAGGCGGGGAGTATTGATACATTACTTGTGGGCTCCCACAATCCTGAAAAGTGGTTGAAAATACGTCGAAGTTGTGAATCTTTTTTGTCAAAGACTCTGATAAAGTTGCTTGATGAAGATCAGCAAATTTGCTCCCTACTTTAACGGCACGTTTGCATAAGAGAAAAATTTGTCAAATTAGCAGACTTCGGCTTTGATCAGACTGACATACCCTGATTTACCGAAATTGCCATGAAAGGGGTATATTGAGAGTGACAAACCTGATCATAAACTCGGTGCTAAGGAAGTAGAAATCCACCACAGGAAAAATAGTTCTCCCAAGACCCTGTCTGATCATTTCAATACAGCTCTTGCAAGGGAACGTATGATGGCGCCATGCTGGCGTTCGACGCCGAAGACATGGAGTTCGAATACCAGCAGTTGATGTTTTTCCTCATCGAAATACTAACAAAATTCCTTGTAGTACAATTGTCTGGGCCCACCTTCTCGATATTCGCAATTTTTAAAAATAAATAGTCCATTTGTGCTAGTGCGTCAGTCAATCGTTAGAAAACTGTAGGCGACTTCGCTGATTATGATTCAGCGAAGACTCTTACTGATTTCTCTCACCTTTTTCCAAGTTTTTCCGGTTGATGACATCCAGGGCCTTCTTAGAAACGCCTGCACTATCCATAGACCATCGTTTCACCCATAACAAACTCACTGAAAGAAATATTTAACATTTAAAACGTTAGTCCACCTTATTCTATTTTTATAGCAAAATTTATTGCTAATTCTCTGAATCATTTTGTAAACAAATAAATAATCTTCTTGGCAGCTGGAAGCCTAAACAACCGGATTTTTAGTTACTCTTCAAATATATTTACTTGCCAACACGACAACAAAAAATAGTGTGAATGTGACTCATACAGTCTGAGAAATTACGATATTCTTGGTACTTTTTGAACATACCACATAACTTGTGCCTAGGGAAATATTTGACATTAATCGTGAGTCGCTCCCCGGACCTGTTGTATGGTTGCATCCAAGAAACATAGTCAATGAAAGCCAGACAATACTGAAATGACGCTACAGTTCGGAATGAACTCGCTCCTCAACCAACAAGCCTCTTCAGCCGGTACCATCTTTAGCCATCTGCTTCCAGTGCCGCAAGATCAGTAAGTTAAGTTCTGTTATTACCTTGGATGCGCCCATCCACTGCTACGTCCCTCTGGGTCAGAATCAGAGACTCTTCGGGCCGCACGAGTGATGTTCATTTGTTCTATAAGGCCCAGTCAATTAAAAAGCTGTGTTCGTAGTCACTCAGCCGATGGTACTGTGCAGCACGTAGTTCTTGACTGTATTTTCTCCTCCACTCTCCGTTCAAACAAACGAGGCCATAGATCGCAAGAATTTTTTCTTCGAACCGCTCAATGGCATCTTCATCCACTGTCGATAGTATCCAAGTCTCTGCGTCGTAGACGGGGACCTGGATTTGTAAAGAGTTAGCTTGGTTTTTCGAGAAAAGGCTCTATTCCCCAATCGCCTCTTGAGGCTAAGAACCAGTGGATGGCAAGAGTTATTCTGTGCCCAATCGCAATGCAGGTGTCATTGCTGCTTGTCACTATTGAGTTAAGGCAGACAAAATCCCCGAGTACATCACCTAAAGGCGTGCCCCGGGTGATGTTCTGACCAAGGCACCAGCGTCCTGTTGCAATGCCAATTTTTATTGACATCTTTTCAAAGATAATGTTAGAAAAATCACATGGCAATGGGTCATTGAAATCTTTTTTAACTTCATTTAACTTCGGTTATCACTGTCCATAGTCTTCATGACGAGCTTAGGTCGTGTGGATGGACCTTAAACTCGTGGGTCTTCTCCAAGATTTGCGTAGTGTAAATATTTAGTCTAGATTTGTGTAGATTGAAACTGCATTTTTTTTATAAGGTTCGCGCAGGTTTGTGTCGAAGATATTCGTTCATTACTCCCCGGGGGGTGGCTGTCCTAGATAGGATTCGATTGAATTTGTCGCGTTGGTTGTAGTTCACAGTACTTTTTTTTCCATATCGTTAATGTGTTATGTTGGAAATGCACACACAGAGTATGAATCAGAAACAGGAATGAGACGTACGTCTTTCATGCGTCTTTCCCCGCGACACCCTGAAATTTTGAATGAAGACCAGGTTCGTAGCGACAAAACCTGTTACAAAGGGCCTTGTCCGTGAATACATGTATGCTCTTTTCTTTTTACTGCAGTGTACTTCCGCCACACACTCTTTTGGAGTTATAACAATGTGTGTGGATGTTGACATAATTTGACAAAACCCCGGGTGCCCACGTGCTCGCCACAGCTTGAAGGCAAACGTCGGCGGCCATTTAAAGTCATACCTCTCATTGATGGTTTCTGGCATGAATTTTAAAGTGGTATTATACTGCGAGTGTTATGCCTTCGTCAGCACTTTTCTGATCATCTCTCATTCACAACTGATGTTGTTGGACAGTTTTCCCGTATAGGAATTGTCTTGGCTATGGACAGACTTGAACTACAGACCTTCCGCTCAACAGTCGGTGATGATTACTATTGCACCACAACCATCCCTCACATTGAAAGGAACCCATCAGCTTGTTCATGAACTGTTTCAGACGTTCACATAGCATGGCACAAAAAATGTTATTAAGGAAGCTTAGGAGATTTATGGTCCTATAATCCCTCTTTATCGACTGGGCAAACGATGCCAAGATTCCGTTCATTGGACATGGATTCCTCCAACCACACCTTATAAATAAATTGATACATGTTCCCAACCAACTCATCTCCAGCTGTTTTAAATACGCATCATAGTTCACTAGGCTGTCTATCCGCGCCAGCAGCTATATTAGACTTTATCTTCGTTATCGCTTTCTTAATATCATCTTAGCCGAGTGGCGGGAATTTCCCCTCGTTTTTGTCCATTAAGAATGCTTCATCGTCATTATATGCTGAAGTGGTTCATATCCTAGGCATCCACGGTAGCTCCATTACAAGTGGTGTTAACCTCTGCAGGTGTCCACTCTGGCTCTATAGCGTTTACTGCTCAGTAAAATTCGCGAACTCTTTTTCATCTCCTCGTTCTAACACTTTCTTTCTCGGTAACGCATGCTCCTTCCTTCTTTTCTATTCATAGAGTTAACGACCAGCACTCGTCGGCCGATACAGCGTGGTCGTAAATGCATTTTATTTTTTCCACATGAGCCTCGTCATCAAATCAGGAGTTTCTTGTGTAGATGAAGGCTTGAAACCGGACGCGTCAAATATGGTGCCCCTGATGGAACTTTGACGCGTGTGTGTTGCTGATCTATGGTTAGTGCAGATTGCTGATCTGATCTTACTCGACCTCGTTCCTTGGTATCTTTGCTAAAACCAAATATGATTTTAATCGATGTTGGCTCCTAAGAAAGTTCGGACATGAATCATGTCGGAGGAGTGTCTGTCATCGATCTTCATATGATCAATTTAGTTGGTTGTCAATTATGGATAGTAAGATGCGGGAATCGAAAAGACTACCCCCCATCACTAATTATGAACAAGAATCCTTTTCCTGATGTAGTGTTGTGCAGACTATGCCTTTTGCGATTCGTTCAGAGATGCCCACCTTATCGTTAAAATCTGCTTAATGGATGTTGGCGTCATAACTGGCACTTGGAACCCAGGATTTTAAAATGTTCGCTCGCGTCATAAATAACCAATCCGCAACGAAAGCAGTCTTAACAGTTTCCGTAATAGATGTCACGATTTTTTGTCCCCTGTTGGACCGATACACTTCATCGAACTTTTTGGAGTGGAGAAATGTCTTTTAAAATTGGTCGACCGTACCCGTAACTCGACATTTGCGGGGGTCGTTAACATGTAGTCGAATTTTCTGCGACAGAGATATTACGCCTAAGGACAAGCTTAAACCTAGAGGGTCAGATTCTTGTTTACTCTTGGAAGAAGAGGGCGGGTTTTGCCGCTCCTTACCTCATCTTATAATACTATGTAAAATATGGATGGCTTAATAATTGTTGAATGCGTTGAAATCCTTAAAACTTACTACCAAAATAGTGTTTCTGGAGCAGGTACTGTTCACGCATTGCGAGTTGTAACAGAAGTCTTAAGACCTATCTATCAGGGGCCGCTAGTGAAAGCATTGAAAAAGATCCAAATTTATCAATTTCACGACGAGCACAACCAAATTTGTTTGATCAAATCATAGGTGGCTTTACTACGAGGAAAAATTCCTGAAAGAGTTATTTCGCGTTTTAGTGATGTGAACTGCCCACCAAGATAGTGTGATTTGACGCCTTTGAATTCCTTTTTGTGAGGCTGAACAAAAGATCGTGCTTATTGCCCAATGTGTACCAAAACATCATAGCAAATTATCTTGCCGAAATAATGGCAAGATCTAAGTAATAAACTCAAATATAAATCTGATCAAAATTTTGAAAACAAATGTGTTTTATTTCAGTTTACTTTCGGAACCACGAATTGGATCACCTTGTGGTCTTTCTTTTGTAGAGATATATAATTTTGGTAATACAAAGTGGCACAAAATTAATCATCCAATTTTATTTTTGAAGTACTTTTTTACTTGGACCTTTAACATTTTTTTTTGTTATGTAAAAAAAAAAGATAGTTAAGTGGCTGCCGCCAGTGTTGGTACACATTTGTACCCGTTTTATCGCATTTTCCATGACTTTCCGCAAGATTTCCCGTGATAACTGTTCGCATTCCTGTCGAAAATTCTCCTTAAGGGCTGCGATTGTCTGAGACTTGTTGGCATAAACCCGCGGCTTCAAGTAGCCCCAAAGAAAGAAGTCTGGGATGAAGTGAAGGATGGGCGATCTTGCTGGCCATGCAAAATCGCCAAAACGGGAGATTACGTGACCAGGAAACGCTTCCTTCACAATAGTCATTGTGGCTTGTGCTGTGTGTGCTGTTGCACCATCTTGTTGAAAGCATATGTTCACCAAGCCCCACTCATCCAATTCCGACAGTAAGAAGTCGGTTATCATGGCCCTGTAGCGTTCGCCTGTAACAGTGACCGTGTTGCCGAAGGCGTCCTCCCAAAGGCCCAATCTCCTCCCGCGGGAATGCCGCACCACACAATGGTTTTGAGTGGCTCTTCGTGCATCACACGCGGATTTTTAGTGCCCCAGAAACGAAGATTTTGTTTATTGACGAAACCGCTTAAGTGGAAATGCGACTTGTTGCTCATGATGATTTTCTACACAAATCGAGCTCCTAAGGATGGCTTGACAGTAATTCAAACGCGACTGACGGTCAGCAGACATTAACTGATGCACTGTTTGCACTTTGTACGGGAACATGTGTAAGTCTTTCATTAAAATTCGCTGTAGGGCCCGTCTGGTGATGCCCAATTGCATGGCCCGTCGTTGATTTTCTTCGTTCTCAGCAACATCGGCAGCCACAGCCGCGATATTCTCGGCCCAGTCCGGTGGCGCCCACACTCTGCATGGTCTCCTGTCATTCCAGTCTGTTCAAGTCGAGTAGCTAGCCGGAATGTTTGCCCAGTTGGCGCGAAGCGATTAGGAAATCGACGTCGAAATACACGATGCGCTAACACCGACCAATTATTGGTCAGAAAAATCGACACAATTATTCTACGAGTATAGAGCTCCTTGCTCCATTGTTTATATGTTTGTATTCGCAGCTGTCTTCGCAAATTTCAAATATGATTGACGTTGACGCCATTTGCAAAAATGATAACATCCTTCGACAGGGTTATTTTGCGCCACGTTGTAAATGGGACTGCTAGCACCCACGGACTCCTGGTTCACGTCTGGGAAAAATGCTGATTTGTCTAAGTATAGCTTCAAAATGTCTGTAGAGTCCTTAAGGTGGAAAAAGACAAAAGGATCTTCTGTTCAAATTTTACAGATGATAGACTGTTCTCAAGAGGAGTCTGCCCAACGGACTATATACATAGTTATTACCACATCAAGTAATGCGTGCCGGCCGATATGCTTCTCATCAAGTCTTGTGATGACTGACAATTATACCTTTATTTCAAGAATATACACCTTTCAGTTCCATGAAAGAAAGGTCTACAACCTGGGAGCTTTTTAGAGAACGGGCTTAATAATTACTTTGTCAAGGGTACTTGAATATTCCTCAACCTTCGACAGGATTTTACAACATACTTTTTTATTAATTCGTGCAGGTTCAAGAGTGTACGCTCTTATGGTATTTGTCACACAACCTGGACGGGGTGCAGATGGTTTGTATCGAAGATGTTCGTTCACTACTCTCCGGGGTGGTTGTCCTAGATAGGATTTGAGAGATTCGACTGAATTTGCGTTGGTTGTAGTTCCCAGTAAATCTTTTGTTTCTATGTCATTAAGGTGTTATTCTGTGGTTACGATGATTTTGGTCTTCTACCTTGCAAAGCTGGGGTAGGGAAGACTAATCCAAAATATTTCCTGTAGCTTGGCTCCCGGCGAACTGATCCCATCTTGTCTACGAATTAGTTGACTCAAAGAATACTCTCCCATTTTTCGTAGATAAACATTGGCAATACTCTTATTTTCGGAATGAGCTAAAAGCTTTTTAGACAAATGTAAAGCTATCTATGATTATGTTCTACTAAGGTCTTTTTCCATATGAGATTAATATAAAAGCGTGGTCCATTGCCTTACGCTTACATAATTCCAACCTTGATAAAGCCCTACGCTAACATAATTCAAACCTTAATAAAATTTATCTCAAAGGTGTTTGGCAACAAAGTGCTTATCTAATCTTTTTTTATACTTAAGCTATAATAAGCCTTTTCTAATGAAAACCATAATTTTCGTTTTATTTGCAGTTCAATTTCGTTGGTAGAATTCTGGGTCCCCGCGGAATGACAGCCAAGCAGCTGGAACAAGAGACTGGTTGTAAGATCATGGTCAGAGGCAAGGGTTCCATGAGAGACAAAAAGAAGGTAAGTGCAAAGGACTCTATCCCCTTTGGCACGTACTCGTACGAGTCCATACGCAATTAATAAAAAACAAAATATTTGACGGCATCACACTGGCAAACATGACAGTGCATAATTAAAAATAAACCTTGTTCATCTGTATGAAAAGTTGGCCGACATCCATATCATGTACAAGCCTGTAGATACATCATCAAATCTATCATCGCACGCATTCTGCAACATTCCATTGTTCTCGTTCTCAGCTAGTGGGTGAGATGAGTTGCCACCTTTTCGGATGCAAATAAATTAGGAAAATCACACATGTCGAGCAGAAGATAGTCTGCCAGACTATCACCGGAAAGGTGAAAAAACTGTATGTATCTCTTTCATGGCGTGAAATTTTAGACACTACTCACTCATGCACACAAGGAACGGGTACGGTGGTGAGTCTTATGCATATGTTTCATGCGATGCGGGAGAAAGGTCTATTTTTAGGCAGATTCAAGTCGTAAGATACGCTACGCAACTGCGCACGAAGAACTCTGCTCGTAATACTTTGGATATATGGAAAATCAAATATTTATTCGTTTCATATGGAAAATATTGTCCCGGTTTCGGTTACTTCTGTTGTTGCTGGCGTTTCCTGTTTAGCCGAGACATAAAAACCAGGTAGACAAGTACGAGTACATGAAGCAGGTACACTGTAACGCCGCCTTGGCCTTAAGTGTACATTAGAGCTACATATATACTCGCGTCCGCCATAATGCAGATGAAAAGTGAAAGCTATCGAGAGTTGCTTGGTCGTCGCGCAGTCAGACATGTAACGCGACGCGTAGCATTGTAGTACGAGAGGGCGATTATCTCGTAATGTCTGGCAGTCGTCGTTCCTGCCGAAGGGAACGTTTGATTATACTCTTATTTATAATCGTTCATCCGCAGCTTTAAGCAGTTTTATTTTCCAACTTAATTGCTCTCCATGTTTATTCTAAGGAATACAATTTTCTATTGTATTTAAGATACGATGTATCTTTAATTAAATGGCTATGTATCGGTTGGTGGCGCGAGGCGGCAACCTCTCTTAGTTCGAAATGAAATCATCAAGACGTATTTTTATCTAGACCAGATGACGATCTTTCTTTGTATCTTGGGAAACTGAGTGAAGAAAGCTTCGTTTCTCTCGGAGGCAATTTAAAGATAAGACAGATGGTTTCTAATTGTAACCATCCTTATTAAACTATCATTATAAGTGTAAGTAAGATTTTGCAGACGGCCTAAATGGTCTTTGGATTAGATGAAGCGATAATATGCTAGTTGTTGCCTTCGGTGGTGGTACTTCTTAGTTGTGGATCTGGTCTTTCGTGATGTCGTCGGGTTAAAGGATGAGTTTTGCTTGATCTTGGCTCATATAATTCGGTTCAATGATCTAGATGAAGGGTATCGTGATCAACTTTTAAATAAACGGTTTTGGTTCAAGTCACGATCATAGCCAATAAACTGAATAAATAATATTATTGACGAAAGTATGGTGATGTATCACTTGTCTACTAATGAGGCATGACACCTACGGTGATACCCAACTACTTATCAACACCGATTTTACATATTAACAGTCCAACAACAAAATGTCAAAAATACTAAATGCAAAAACTCCTGTAACTCTCCACCGCACATTGGAACGGTCCAATCGTAGGGCGTGGATGGATCTCTGAAAACATTTTTCCTTGTTTGAAATAATGAAGCCGAGGGCTTCCTTTCCAACAAAAATGTATAGAATTAAGGGATCTGTTCAAAAAGTCATGGAAAATTTGTAATTCGCGGACTGTATTAGATGGATTCGGGATTTCTCTTTGTTATGATCGTCTTGTCCAGATGTATCGATTGCATGCTCACAGATGGCATTCGTAAACATATTGAACCGCCATGAACGAGCCATACTTTTTTTTTGAATCAGCAATTATCAGTGCTCATCATCAGCCATTTCGTATGAAATTTTATTCTTCATCACTATGCCCGGTTTTTTTGCAGAAAAAGAAAGTTAAGATCTATGGTGACAATGCTTTCGCGGAAGCAACGCGCAGAAATTGGTTTCATAGCTTCAAATGTGACAATTTAAGCTGCAAGATGTGTAAAAATCAGCCCAGGGAGGTTGGGGACAATGAGTTGTAAAGTCTTTTGACGAGGGCAAGTAAAAGATGCTCAACGAGCAACTTGATGTCACTCCACGAGCCATTTCCATGCATCAACGTGTTATGGGAAAGGCTTAAAAGATCGGAAAATAGGTGCCACATGAACTGATCGAAAGATCGTCACTGACGATGAAACATGTAGAATGGATACCGTCACGATCAGATCGCTTTGGACGGAAGAGGAGGCTGTGCGTTGAGTGGGGTCAGTAGGATATGGTCTGCTTTGAGCTGCTTGAAACCTAACCGAACTCTCAATACCCGCAGCAACCACCAATAACTGGTCAAATTAAGTCGCGCTCTGCGTGGAAAATGCCGGCTTATCAACAAAGACATGACAAATTAATTTTTCTCCATGATAACACACTTTTGTAAATGTCAGAAATGGTCCGAAAGTGCCATGAAACACTTAACTGGGAAGCACTTCCCCATGCCGATTAATCCCCAGGCCTGGTCCCTTCCGACTACCATCTGTTTTCGGCAATGAGCAACACACTCGCTAAGCAACATTTCAATTAATACAAAGAAGAGGATTTTTTTGGAGTGATATCAAATTGCTCGACAGATAGGAAAAATGTAAGCCACTGAGGACTAGTGACATGTGATTTTTCAAGCGTTTGGTTTTAAATTGTCAAAGAAGAAGACAGGTAAATCGCAAAATGTATTAAGTGTCTATTTAAGTTAATAAGCCAATGCTTGCCATTCATCCCTTAAAGATGACTTTGTGTAAGTATTGAACACGATTATGTTTTAAGTGGTCCATACAGACAGTCTGATTTCGAGTCACTTTTTCGGGGTATTATCTGGTATCTCACTTATAATATATGTAATGTTGTCTTCCTGGACTGCAATTGGCGGCATAGGCGAGCGATTTTAGAAATTCTATAAAAAACATTCTAAAGGCGTGAAATATACCCTCTAGCCGGCCAATTTACCGAATAAATTGCTTATTGAAGCGAATTTTCCTTAAGTTTTTTTTAAAGCCCCCTCACCGAAAATGCCACGTTGTGGAAGGTCGTTCGGCTCCAGTTCTTGCACAAACTGTATTTTGTAAGGTTAAACTAAGATTCTTGCGTATAATCTTTCGCATAGTCGAATTAAACAATCCCTATTGCTGCGAAGGGCGACGAATAGACAATTCATGGCCTTCATTTACACTAGCGGTTACAGCAGCAATAATTCCTTCTACGTAGGTATGTTGGTAGGTGCCTTGATGAGCAATAGCGTGAAATTGGTGCGAAATTTTTTGCTTGCCCAATAGGTCGAGTATGCTGACTGTAAAATTGTCGAAGTGCACGAAAAACATTTTCCATAGAGCACGAAATCGGATAACAATGTTCAATAATTTGTAAATGTTCTTCGAACATAAATCTTTCCCTGATGAAATGGCAATGTCGACTGAGCATGATTGATTTCGACACATGTTACGCATCAAGCGTGAGCTTTAAAAAATAGGACACTGAAAAACCAAACAGCAAAGAGATCAGTTTTTACTTTTAAATAAAATGGTTTTTGCTTTCCATTACCAGCATTGATAGTAGCATCGAAGATTAGAGATCAAAAAACTCTCATTAAATCCTGTTAATACATATATTATCAATTTACATACCTTTGTCGAGTCTGTTATAAGCGATTCCAAGCCCTGTACACGCTAAAGAGTGGCATAGAGATAAATACGTAGAAAGAATGAATAAATGAACTTAAACGATCAGGGAAGTCGCATTACGAGATTGAAGGTTTTTGAAATTAAATTATATAAATTAAATCCTTTTCAAAAGCCAGCAATTCCTCTTATTTCTTGAACATGCCTCGTATTTCTTTTTGCAATGGCTTTTACATTAACAAGCCGAGTCTTTTTTAAACAGCCAATTTAGTGATTCATTGCAATCACCTTTCAACTGTCCATTAGTATCATATTTCCCTGAATATGATAGAGTTTGATCTTAAGACAAAAATATTTGTTGAAGGAATAGAACTATCCGATCTATTCCGCCTTAATCCATACGATCTGACCACGCCTAACCTAATTCGTATCAGAATTCAAACGCCTCAATTAAAATCCGCTTTTTATGAAAAGACATTTGACAGAAAGCGAGAATCATCGGCCATAAATCTTATTAGCTCCGACGTGACACAAAACAGTCAACATTTTCCATGACTTGAATCAAAACATTTAAATAGCCATGGTCCTCGTGCTCGTACGACATCACATATATTAATCCCCTGCCTGTCACCATCCGGACGATTTTATGACACACCAGTGACTCACTCGCTGCTAATAAAGTTCCTTCCCAGCTAATTACTACTTAACAGCCAGCCATTGCTTCTAATTAAATTTCAAACAACGTTGCCACTACAATCTCCGAATGTAGGCGCATCTACAACAGTTTTCTAGACTAAGTGCAATCGAGCATGTATATTCAAAACACGCCTGACAAGTGTCCAAAAATATGATCACTTCGTTGACATTTCATTCTTTTCTTTTCCAAACACACTCAGACGAGCCCAATGCTGCTTCTTATATGTAGGCCCACCTCCTCGTGACACAAGTCCGTTTTGATTAAGATACATTGCAAAAGGATATCCACCATTCTTCGTATTTTAGTCATGCGAAAACGACCCACTGTCCACCTCGTCATACATATCGGGCTGACCTCATTTCCCGATACCAAAATTAACATGGAAACCGTATAAACGCATAAGTTATTTGAACATTTTCCGAAAACTCGACGTTTTCGAGTGAAATTTTCAATTTGTTTGTGGATATCAAATGCCGGCGCGAACATCAAGAACGGGAATGATCATAAACTTGCATTGCAGTGAAATTTTCATGAAAATTGTTTCCGCTTGTGCTTGCTTTATGGACGAATTATTGCATTCTCCGGACACAAGTAGCCGCGCACAAGAGGATTTTGTTTTATTTTCGTATTTCGAATCTGATTTGTCATGCTTTTGAGTACATTGAAATGCGATGTCTTGTCCTGAGTCACGTCTCTAAAAATAGAGGAGACGATTTTTCACTGGAAAAGTACTGGCGACAGACGTGTTCGAGAGCGAATTTACAGATTTTCATTCCTATAAGCTCGGTCTTTCTTATTGTAGCTTTCGGTTAAGGGCTTTCCGAGGTGGGTGACGTGGATGATGTTAAAAAAGAATACTTAATAGTTGAGTCTATAAATAATATATATCTAGATATATCAAGTATACCTTGTCGCAAGCTCATTTATAATATCTTCTGGTCTAATACAGCTCTTGCTAAGGTGTACAATTTCATGGATTATATAAATCTCTTGGTGGAAGGAGGGCCCTATATCTTTGGTCTTAAAAGTTTTAAAGGTCAAACATCTTTTCAGTTTAACCCCGGGCTTATAGAAAGGGATGCAAGAACTAGAATTATTTCAGCATCTTCTCGTGTTGTGTTTGGGTCAAATAAGTTATTTAAAAAAAAAAATCCAACGATCTCTGACTTAACGTGTCTATTCTTCTCTTTATCAGTATGTTAAACATAACAATGGAGCTAAAAATTGATCGATATACTGCTTGACCAAAGTGCATTTGAGAATTAGAGTTGCTCCATTTTCAAAAAATTTAAAAATTCCTAGGAAATTTGGATATCCTGTTTAATTAAAGAAAGGTTGGTCAAAAAATTCAAAAATCGCCTCTGGGCAAACTAAGCTTGTAGTTCCAATTGAATCTCTATAAACAAAATTCTCTTCATACGTGAATAAAATAGATGATTGTTAAGAACTTTGGAAAAGCCTCAATTAGCGCTATTAGCCGTTTTAGGCCTCCAAAAAACCTAGCAAGCTCAATATGATTAGAGAAATTAACAACAGCAACATAAAGATAGGTATTAGGTCAACTGGGGTACAGCTTTTTCAGTTCTAAATTATTTCCACAAAAGAGCGAAACATAGACGAAGTAGCCCTAAGGGTTTTTGTTTTTAGCTAAGTACTCGTACCATTGCAGCTGTAGTAGTGATCGTGATTGGAGATTCTCATTTCACCCCAGTAGAGATGAATGGATAGTCACGTGACCAACCACCAATTTGGAAATATCCGGACCATTCAGTCGCAGAGAAAGTAGGCGTCTCTTTAATGCCAAGCACGCAGAGATGCTTGGCAAAAGTGTAACGGCCTATAATGACCTCCGCTGTCACTGCATATGCTTTTTCCCTGTGCTTCACACCATAACGCATGGCCATTAGGATTGCGTTAATCTCTGATTGAAAGACATACGCATATTTTCCTAACAAGAAGTGCATTCGAGGCATTTATGGTAGTCCAGAGCATTCGACGAGCTTCTCTGGTGACGACCAAAACCTGTACTAAGAAGAAACTTGAATACATTTGGAAATCTTAAAAGATTGCTGGCTTCAATTTTTTAACCTCGATCCATAGAGCAAGGGGTAATCTATCGGTGTAAACTGCACAATTCGAACCAGCATCAAATTTCTGCTCATTCCACTCTCCTTCCGAAAGAAGATTGAGCGACAAAACTTCTTTAATAAAAAAGTTTCCAATTTTCTTGGGTGCGAGAAATTAGTGTGGACTCGATTTCCAGCCAACGATGCTATAGGGCTATCCAACAAAATGTCATTTTTAATCAATAGGAAAGCAACATTTTTTATGCTGAGTGGTGGTATTTTTGCCAATACATAGTCATCTTTTTGAAGAAATTTTTCATCAAGTTTTAATTGCCGCTGTTTTTCATGAAAGAGAGCTCTGATATTGTGGAGGATTGGCTTGAACCTGGTCCCTAAAATCGGGTCATTTGAAATCGTTTTTCGAGAAATCACACGTCCTAGAAAATCGGTGGGAATAGAGCAAATTCATTCACTGAAACGGTGGCACCACCATGACCACAAACACCACACGAAACTGTCATTCGTTAAAGATGAAGTGGTTGTTCCACGATTTCTCTTGTTTTTTTTCAGAGTAAGGACTAATGGCAATACACTTCATGGCTCCGAATTATTTTGTGTAAAACGACATGATCTTGATGGTGACCAGCAATTATAGAAAAATTACTAAACTTTTTCGTTATATTTTCACCGTGAACTTTCACTATTCTAGAACTATTTTATAACCTCCTAGATTTTGCTTTTATCGAAAGTTATCGCAATTACATATAGTTTTAACTATTCAACAATAGCGAGAAATGTAAAAGGAAACCTTTTGTTGGATGACCCTTTATTGAGTCCATACCTTCCTTCTCAAATCAAATAGAGGATCCGGTCGAGTAAATGGGAGGTGAGATTTCATTTGACAAGAGAATTAAAATCACAGTTTTTCTTTATGATTATGATTAGTTTCCAGTTGGATAGTGGGTCACGTAATCCCGAATTACTTTTTGTGTAATCGTACTTAAGAGTGTGAAAATTCCAAACTGTCAATGCTTTCCTCACGTTTTCATTAGTAAATTAGTTAATCACTTCAGAGTTTTGAGTAAAAAAAATGAAGTCCTTCATGTTTTAAAGGCCCCTCTTCCCAGCTTCAGGAGCATAGAAGCAATCGGGATTATCAGCAATTAGCAATCGCTCTCCAGTTATACATGTCAAAAAAGCATACTCGTATATACAAGTTGACTTATCATACGTTTTGTAGTAAGAGTTTACAACCTTAGTTCACATAGTTAATTGTCGACTACGAATCTAGGATTTGAAGGAATTTGCGGGGAACAACACTGCCAAATAACATTTCAATTCTTCAGTCGTTGACGGGATTCGTGCCCCGTATCATCGTCATCAGACACATTACCCACTGGCATTGATAATCTTTCTGGCAACAGTATTAAAGACGCCGAAACACAAAACTATTAACTTTAAATCAAACTCTTTTGGACCTAATCAATGAAAAGGCATTGAAAGAAATGATTTACCAAAATCGCTATTGACGCTTAGGAGCCCAGAAACCCGCGTATACTTTTACTTTATAAAACGTTAGCTGAATGGTGTATCTGTTTAGAAGACAGATTGGTCAAGTTCATTAAAGATGACTCTTAATGAATCAAACATATTTCTTTTGAGATGAACTTTGTAACTAAAACTTCTATTAAAACTCTATCTAGGAAGGTTTTCAAATATTGTAAAAGTCCAGAGCGATCACCAAATGGTATATGTTTTGTTTCGTAAGTATTGTCTCAAGCAGCCGAGAAAAATTCGTAGAGCTAATCCTAGGCCGTCAAAATCATCCAAAAACCCAAACATTTCCAGATAAAACTTTCTCCGGATTTCCTTTGGCTTGCGCGAAAGTCCTTTCTAGCATTTCAAGTTTTCATTCACTTATTGAAGGTTAGAAAGTATTGATTTTATGTCTTTAGATAAATTCTATACTAAAGCCAAACCATTTTTCAGTGGTTTTATGTTTCTTTCGTTTAGACATTTTTTTATGTTTTTTCCTATGTGGGGGCTTAATATGTTAAAAAGTGCCCAAGTCGACGTTAGGAAGCCTCCTTTTCAGGTCGTTTCTTTTTTTAGGTCGTTTCTAAGGGCTTTGGATGTAGAAACCTTTTTAACTAAGGATTGAAGTTTCTGACTTTAGTATAACCTCTGAAACAAATCCAATAAATCCATGGTCAGCTTAAAAGAACAAACCTTAAATTACTCCTATAAATCTAGTGCACAACACTCACTGGTTAATTTCAGATCTTCGGTCTTCCTTAAAGTTGAAAATAAATCGAATGATCAGTTATACGAGGTTTGATCAAAAAATAAGGTGACTTTTTATTTATTCATCAATATATATTTAGTCTGCTTCAAAGTTATCCCCAATAAATATGTTATACTAGCTCCAGCTTATTGGGCTTATTGGTATACCCTTGAGCTCTTTCAGCTATGCGGGCCTCAACTCCTTAGCAAATCTCTCTCCTTTCATGGGTCTTTTCAATTTTGGTAAGTGAAATAAGTCACAGGGGCACAAGTTAGGTGAAGGCACGATTACGGTAGAACGATGAGTAAGCAGATGCATTATCTTAATGCAACAGCCGTACTTTTTTTCCCCCATAAATCCGGACATTTTCTTCGTCTTGCTTCAAGCAAACGGCGCATAACATTAAGACAATATTCCTTATTGATCCTACGATCCTCCGGCAAGAACTCATAGAGAAACACGCCATTGTGCTAATCGATGAAAATAGTAAAACTCGCGCATAAGAGCGAACTTTGCATGCTTTTCTCACATACCCATGTTTCATCACCAGTGATGACCTTTTGTAGCAAATCATTCATGTCACTCAAAAGGATCCATGGGCCATGGTGATGTGAAGATTCTTCTGGTCAAATTTGGCAATTTCGGAAACAACTTCGCTGACACAAGTTTCATGCCTGAATTATCTATAAAAAGTTCACGACATGAGTTAACCGATACCGATACGCCAATGTCCTCTGCAACGTCTCTGATGGTGATTCGACGATTTTTCATGGCAATTTTCTTCATTGCTTCAACGTTTTCATCCGTTGTTAACATGTTGGGGCGTCCAGGGTGGGCATCCTCAATAACACCCTTTTTGCCTTTCGTGAAGACCTTGTATCACTTGTAAACATTTTTTTTTTGTTCAGAGTAGATTCGTCAACATTTCAAGTACCATAGAGCACTTAATATTATTTTTCATCCAAAACTTAAGACTGATACTTTGATAGCAATAGCAATAGCAAAAAATCGCCAGCAAGTTTTATGTCTGTGAAAAATAAATTAAATATTCAACTTAGCTGACAATATTAACATATATTATGGAACATGTGTACAAACATAAAAAAAATTTAAAATCGAATGTGTTTCGCTCGCGAAATTCAACAAGTCACCTTATTTTTTGGACAAACGTCGTATACCACAGCTTCACTAAAGAAATTAAGAGCTGTTCCCCTAAGTTTTGTTACTTTTCCGCCATTATCGTTGACAGAAGCATTCTATGGGGTTGCCAGAGAGAAACGCCTCCCATGGGTGCTTTTTTCTAGTTTCTATTTCTAGAATTGTACGATTAGCTTGTAGTTCTGCCTTAAAGCAGAAACTCGTAAAGTAAAAAATCAATATTGCGTAGAAGTTAAAGGCTTGTTGATTTCTTTTCCTTGCACTGTCGGCGATAAATAAGAGATAAAAAAAGACAAAACGAATATTGACATCGTTAAAAGTACGTTTCGGCAATATTATAAAACAAGACTAAAAAACACATAAAATATAAACAACATACAAAGATATATACCTCATAGATCACATGATCTTTTCTTTCTTTTTATCAAATCAATTTCAACATTTAATCACCTCACATCATTAAATATGTCAACGACAAAAATATCTTTTGATCCCTGATCCCATTATACTTATATGATTCATGTCAATCTGAAAATACGAAAATTTCACAATTTCTTTCCTTAACCTACTTCAGGAAGATGCAAATCGCGGAAAGCCGAATTGGGAGCACCTCTCGGATGATCTGCATGTCCTCATAACAGTCGAAGATACTGAAAACCGAGCAACCATCAAGTTACAGCAAGCCGTGGCTGAAGTTCAGAAATTGCTAGTTCCGGTAAGTGATGCCAGCACAACCGTTTATCTAAAACTAAACTTTTTTCCAGCTAAATTAATCAAAAAATTACTTAATAATAAAATTAATCAGAATTCCTCTCTTATTAACGTTGCCGCTTTGTAATCAAATAAACCACAAAATCTGATTTTTATTTTCTTTGTTTTGTGTACGAACAATTCGAACGACATTAGTATATAATAATGCGTGTAAGTGCGACCAAATTGGTTAAAATTAATTTAAAAAAAAAAAAAACATATCCAAAAAAAAACAGAAACAAAGTTAAATAATACATTGGATTAATACACAATTAATAAATTTATTAAAACATTTTTATTTCTGATGTACATACTAACAGCAAGCTGAAGGCGAAGATGAACTTAAAAAACGACAGCTCATGGAATTAGCTATTATTAACGGCACATATAGAGACACAACTGCGAAGTCGGCCGCTGCAGGTACGTCCTTCAAAATAATTTTCCTTCCAACCTTAACGAAAAATTGAAAGACAAATTATTAAAATATTGAAAATGACAAAACTATCTATAATATTAAATCGTTCTAACGGCGTAATTAACTACATTAAATCTGTAACTTATTATCTCTTCAACATTATTTGTTTTTAACAAAAAAATTTTGAAAATGTTTTATATACAAAAAAAAAATATGAAAAAAAATTATAATTTGAAGAAAATTTAATTAATTATTGCAGCTGAAGAAGAATGGCGTCGTGTGGTTGCGTCAGCTGAAAGTCGCTTGCTACCAACTGCGATTCCCGGTTTAGCGCAACAGATACGTGCTCCAACAGCAACACCACTCGGTGCGCCAATCATTCGGATGACGGTACCGACAACAGCGGCCAGTATAATTCAAGGCCAGGCACAACCCGGTCTCGAACATGCCGCCCATGGTATGATCTTTGCCCCGTTCGGTGATTACAATTATGCGGCGGCGTTAGGCAACCCCTTGCTCACGGACTACACAGATCATAGCGGTGGGTTATTTGCTAGATAAACAAAACTAAACAAAAAATACAATAAAACAATAATAAAAAAATTATTAAAAAAAAACAATTAAAATGCTACAAATAATTTTAAGTTAAATTTGAAATGCAAAAAATAATACCAAATTTAAACAAAACAAAAATATGAAAGGATTTAATGAGTAACACACTTAATATTCATTTATTAAATTTTATACGAACAAATCCGCACTAGACTTGATTGCGTAATAATTAAAGAAAGGTCATTTCATATAATAATTAATAGGTGACAGTGTTTATTTTTTTTTTTAACGATCAGCAGTCAATTTATTTTCAACTACCCGATTGCTTGATATTAATATCAGTAGTAGATTAAAAACAAATTAAAATCAACCAACCAAACCGAATTAGAGAACAGAACAAGCGTGTATTTTGTAGAATTTTTTTACTGTATTTATATTTATTTAAATTATTTATGTAGAGCGTAACGTACTGCTTTGATTATTTTGTTGTTATTGGTTGAATTTCGTTTTAATACATTTTCGCTGTGCCATTTTAATTTCAATTAAAAATTCGCAGCGGCTGTAAAGTAGTGCAACGTTCACGACCAATTTAGTATTTTTTTCCCATTTTAATAACCAAATTTTGGTAAACGTAAAGCAATTATATCGTGACTTGTTAAAATCTGTGAACGTTGCAAAAACCACTTTAATCCTGGCAGTTATAGATATTTTTTTTAATAATTTGAAAACAAATCTAAAATATTTTTTATTTTAAATCAAAATATATTATGCAGTAGAAAAACCTAAAAAATTAATAAATATTTCCCAAACACAAATGCACACATGAGGCACTTACCAACAGTCTAACTGCAAGCTTACTAAACATCTAACTAAAATTAGCACGATGCGCTTATACCACGAACTAATCAATTAAATACTCCAACACAAAAAAAAAAATTCTTAAATCTTAAAAGAGCGACTCTCAAATTTGATCATTTCATGATTTTATTTTTAGTTAATTCCAAGCAGCTATATACATATATATATTGACACAGGTTTAGGTAAAAAAATGATTTCAGTATTATTTTGTTTTAATTTTTTCAATTACAATTTATGTATTTTTTTACCTAAATATCATCGAAATCATGCAGCAAAGGTATGACTTAAACATGTGCAACCAAACACGGACTTTTATTTATAAATTAAATATAATGTTTTTTTTTTCATGTATATTCAATTTTGATATGTCATTGAGGCTTTCGATTTTTTTATTCATATAGTGCTTATTTTTTAATTAGAAAAAAAACAAATTATTGTTTACTCCGCTAAGTATGATATGAATTTAAATCTTCCATACCAGGGCGAAAAAGTTTGTCATTTTTTTGAGTTTTTTTTTTAAGGAATTTAATTTTTTGCCTCAGTGATCGTTGACTAAGTAAAATGTTAAAAACAATAATTTAAACTTTTTTTTTAATCGATCATGGAAGTTTAAAAAACGTCAAACAAATAAAATTAAATATACTCAATAACCGCACAATTGGCCTCCAATTAATTTTTATATATTTAATTTAAATATAATTAAAAGAAATAATATTTTCAATAAAGACCTGGTCAGATTTGGAGCTCGCCTTCTTTTTTTACATATAACAACTCACACGTACTACAAGTTTTTTTTACATTGTTAAAATTTGTTTTACCTATTTGATTGTTTAAAAAAAAATTAAAATAAAAATAAATCATGTTTATATAATAATTTTTCCAGTTGGTCGATATTTGCATGCCGGCTCCGTCTTTTGAATTTATTATTTAGTTAGATGTGCAAGTAACATCTGTTTGTATTAAAACTGAATATTTAAACGGATGATGTTACAACAGCAAAGTTTTTGTTTATAGTTTTGTTCAATCGAGCAAAAGGACATATAAATGAATAATAATAATCGATTTTCTATTTATTGGAATTGGTTATGAATGTATTTTTAATAGATTGTTAGTTAAATAGTTGTAGGGACAAAAACAATGTTTTATATTTGTACATTTTTGTACGTATCAATATTTCTCTCTTTTTTACACGAAACGTCACATTTGTTTATTAATTTAAACAAAAAAGCGGGAAAACTCCAAATAAGCAAGTAAAATAAAATACTCACGCTAGCTACTAGTGCATAGTACGGCACTATTTTTTTAAATATAATTTAAATTAATAATGCGTTAAAAGTATTTTTTCATTTTGTATTTGATATGTAAATATATGGTATTTCGATTATAATTTATGATTTCCCGGAATAATAAGTGATTTTCTATCCAGTGGTAGATTGCAAACGAGTAGTTTTAGTTTAATATAGTGTACATAATCGTCATATGAGTATATTCTAGTTTACACCTTTGCGTTGATTTTTATTTTTCGTTCGCTTCCAAAAAATGCAAATTCGAAAGCAGCTTGTACTTTGGCTTATTTATTATTAAGTTTTTTTTTCGGTGTTGGGATTGAGCTGAAAAGTGCTCGTTTATTTAAGTTATCTTTCGTACCTTCATTTGATGAGTTTTCTAATTTGTTTTGTTTTTCCTTTATTTAAATTTCCATGGATTGATGCTTAATTAGATGAAGAATCAGGATTAATCATATATTGTTATTAGGCTACATTGTTATTTCCTTACTGATGATTTGTAAATAGAATTAAAAAGCGTAAGGCGAGTCTAAATCATGCCTTAGATCAAACAATTTTTGAAATATTTAAATTTAAAAATTCGTCATTTTGTATTTTTTTATTTCTCCGATTTAACACTAGAACTATCAACATTTCGATGACCGCAATTTTTACAAATAGAATAGTTTTCTATAACCAACACAGATATTGGTGGTTTTATTTTCATTGTATAAACCTATTTGACAAGTTTTTCGAACATTAGATTTCTCGTTAAGAGATCGGTAAAGTTTCCTAGTCCAGATGATCTTCATAGTTTATTGAAAGTTGGATCCAGCCACCGTAGTACCTGTTTGCAATAGTTTTGATGCTAGTGATAAGCTGATGAAAAAATACATTTCTTCCACAAAAGGTAAATGATTCAGTTCATTTGAGGACGACAAATTCACTCAAAGGAACTGACGTATTTGAAAAAGGACCAATCAAAGTTTTTTCTTATTTCTTTTCCTTTTCCAGCCAACATGCTTCTCCTTCTAGTGCTCTTCCCTTGTTCCCTCGAGTCCTACACCCCCACTTGGTTGAGATCCTCTTACAGCTATGTGCGCCACCTTAGGTGCAGCCGTTACCTATCATATTCCGTCGTTCTCGGGCTTAGATTCGAAGACTGTTCGGGCTGAAGCTGCGGTCCCCATTCGCCCTACATGGCCTAGCTGTTTTAGACATTGAATCCGTAAACGCCTGACCAGCCTCCTGTCCCTGTACAACCCGTCCAGTTGGTGGTTTATCCCTCATCCCTCGTTTGTGTTAATAAGGCCAGAAATCACACGCAAAATTTTTCTCTTTAAAGAGCCGAGGGCCTCTTCATTCACTGTTAATAGGGTCCATGCTTCTGCGCCTTACAGTAGGACCGGGATAACAAGGGTCTTATATAGAGTCAATTTGGTCGTACGGGAAAGGGCTCTATTACTCAATTGCCTGCTCAGTTCGATTGGCAAGGGTGATCCTGCGTTTGATTTCGGAACTGATGTCGTTGCTCCAGGTAACTGTGGAGCCAAGGTAAACAAAGTCCTTGACAACCTCGGAATTATAACTGCCAATATTGACGTTCTGGCCAAGACGTCGGTGGTGGCGTCGATTTTTTGTTTTGCCCTCATATACTACCATTTTTCGCCGCTTCCGCCCCAATACTCGTAAACGCTTCATTGACACCTGGCTGAGGTCTTCCAACTATGTCGATGTCATCCGCCTAAGCGAGAAGTTGTGACGATTCGAAATATATTGTGCCCCTTGTGTTGGCCAGTGAATGTCGCGCAATTATTTCTAAAATTATGTTGAAAATTCAGCGCATCGCCCTGCCTAAATCCTATTTTGACATCAAAGCTTTCGGTTAGGCTGGAGCAGAGTCTTGCTGGAGAATCCACGGCTTGTTGGCATATATTGATTTGTTGAGAGGCTTCACAATGGGTTCCAAGACGGTTTCGTACTCCACCAGTATCCTCAAACAACTTCACAGCCCGATACACAAAATTACGAGTGATTCCAAGTGGTCGCAACGTCCTAAAGATATCACCTTTTTCCATGTTGCATTTTAGTAGGCCAACTACAACAATACGATTTTCGATGTCGCCCCATTCCATGATTGTAAACAATTGATGTCAAAAACTTTTTATGTCGCAATGAAGCATAAATGTAATGAGTGCGTTCGGTTGTGTACCAGTATTTATGACTTGACTAAGTAGATTCGCATGCCACCAAAAATCACCATCGTCGATAGCGGACATGCCTTCAAATATTTTTGTCTTCCAGAAGTCTTTGTATTTTCGAACATCTCCGCAAAGTGTTTTAACCGGTTGGTAGTTCTAGTGTTAATCGGGCAAAGGGCATGGTTTAAATCGCCACATAAACAGAAGAAAAACTAGTGCCATCCGCTTAATAGCATCCTTATTTACCAAAACATTCATACCAGTCTTAGATTGTTGTTGTTTTATTATTTTAACAAATAAGTCTTTATATTCTTTTTATTGGCCCTTTAATCTTACTAGTAGATTTGTTCTCTTCTTGCTCAGCAGGATTTCGGGTTGAATCAAAATGGTGCTTTATATATTAAAAAAGTGAATATTTTTATTTGAATATCAAATTTCTACATTTTAGTTAATTTTACTATCCTTAATACAAAACAATGTCGGAGGTATGCATTAATCTTAAAAGATTGTTTGGTGAAAAAAAGCTATCAAAGTATTGTCCATCGCTAGCTACGCCCAAGAACGAAACGAGTCAATTGATGATACCTTCGACTGATGTGAAACTTATTCGAGAAAGGGCCTTCTGCATGGATCGAAACAAGTGATAATCGGGTGGCGCAAGATCTAGACTATATCAAAAAGTAGTGACGAAGGCATAACACCTGCAGCATAAGATCACTTCACAATTCATACTTTGTGTGTGCATTTCCAAATGAACACCTTAATGACATGGAAACAAAAAGAGTTACTGTGAACTACAACTAGCTCAAATTCAGTCGAATCTCTCAAATCCTATCTAGGACAATCACCCCTGGAGGGTAGTGAACGAACATCTTCGACATAAACCATCTGCACCCCGAGCGTACACTCTTGAACCTGCACGAATTATAAATAAAAACATCTGACGGATGGGGCAAAACTTCCCTTCCCAGTCGAGCATTGATTGGTTGGTCGGGTTTGACATATGAGTTTCTGCCTATGGGACTATAATAATATATCTACTTTTCGTCGATTTAAAACAGTTTCTTTTGGCGATCAAGCAGCGTTTCGGACATGTAAAATAGCTTTTCGACGTCTCTGGGCTTTAGCTCGTATGGTAGCCAATTTCCTTGCTTTTGAATCATTTCCAATGCCTTCAATCGTCTGGAAATTGTCGCATGATCAACATTTAATGAGTCACAAAGGCGACAAAACCAGTAATCACAGGCCAAAATTGATGGAGTATGATCTGATCACCATAGGTTTCCAAAGTATGGAATGAAAGAAGTACACTACAGCTTCCCGCAAATACTCTTTCGTGCTCTTTCCTTAAAATTAATGCATACACCCAATAGAATATTCTTTTCTCTTACATGCAAGCTCGCCAAATTCCGTCCATTATGATTTAGTTGCTAGTCAAACCGTGTTTTTAACTTTTTACTAAAAAAACGAAAAAAAACAGACACCGCATGCCATTATGTATGACGCTAACAATCATTAAAGTAATGATACGAGATCCTGGTATAAAATCACTTATTGAAAATCGACAAAATAAAAAAATGCGACAAAATGAAAAAGAAAAGTTCATTCCAAAGAATCAATATTTAAAAATAAATAACAATCAACAAAACTGGCCAATATAGGGAAAACACATTTAAAAAAATAAACAAAAATTTGTAGTAAATGAAGCGTAAATCAATTTGATTGTTGGTATTTGTATTTATAGATTTTTTTATTTATATACATATATACCAATATTTAAAAAAAAAAACGATTTAAAAAAAAATGTATATTTAATTTTATATTAGGAGCACTTAAACAACACCGACGTTTTTCTAACAGAGAACATCCATATCAGAGGGCTGGGGTCTCTCATAAGCCACCAAATTTTATTGAAATTAATTGAAATGATTTTTGCTAGAACGCAACACAAAGAACAAATAATTAATTTTACTTCAGAGGTAATCATAGAAATTGTCATATACATTAGAATTAAAATAAAAAAACGAAAACAACAGAATAAAAGAATAAACAACATAGAGCGAATCTCTTTATCGTACTGTTGCAACCAAAAAAGAAAATAAAAAATAAATCGTGAGAATGAGAGACCCCTGGCAACGATGAAATATATGTCAACTCTTAATGTTTTTCAAATTTTCAGCCCACAGGTTAGTTTGTTTTAAAGATACTTATTTACATATTTTTTTATATATTATATTATATTCATATCTATAAGTGATACTACAGTAAGTTAAGGATTGATTTCTATTTAAACGAATAAATCAATCCTCTGTAGCAACTTTCTTGTATTTATAGTTTTACTTAATATTGTTAAAAATACTTTTTGCTATAATTAAAGCAAAGACGTTAAATCAAATCAAAAGTAAATAGAACAAAAAGAGAGCAGAAAGAACATTTCTTTGGAAAAAATATATAAAATATATTGTTTCAATGTTGACTTGTGCCTTTGTGAATGAGTTTTTTTACATACCTTATACGTTTTTTTTTCTCTTAGATAGTAAGATAATTTTTATACCATAAAATAGTTTTTTTTTTTAAATCGAAAAGCAATAGATAAAGTAAATTCCCTTCATATAGCAAACCAGATACAGGAAGAGTATTTTTTTTTATTTGTAAAACTACAATCAAGTGTCAATGTTAAATAGAATAATTTTTAGCGATTTTTGTTTTCCCATCTGCAAAGGGAAACAATCCGAAGTACATACAGCTTTTTTTTTACCACGAACAATTTATTTCGATGATAAAACGTATACATATATACATATTTACCTATATAAATAAAAAAATCAAATAAAGATCAATGATTGTTATATCAAAATTACAAATGAAATTGTTTTTATTCTTTTTCGCAAAATACAAAATAATTTATGACTTAATGTTCTTATTTTCTAGTTCCCTTTCCTTTTTCGTATTATTGATTTTGTTTTGTTAACCTTTTTTCCCCTCTCGAAATACACTTATTTAATTTACTAATTCGAAACAAAATTCACAATTTCTATTTAATATAAAAAAACAAACAAACAAGAAAAAAATGAATGCAATAAGTTATTAATATATCGCTAAAAATATATCTCATTCATCTCTATTAACAAACAAAAAAATACATTTACATTTGAAAAAGTAATTCTGTAATAATTTCAATCTACCGCTAAAAACCAAAAAAACAACACAATAAATAATATCTACATGTCAGAGATAAAAACAACAGAGAAACATTTTCCAATGAAAAGTATTCCTGATATTTTGAAGTGCTTGAGCAGAGGCTTTTAACACTGGTAAAGGGGTATAAATAATTAAATAATCAATATATACTATAGAAAAAGAACAAAATAAAATTATTCACACAACAAACATACACTTTCTTGCATTACATTGCTTACATCTTTCATTTAAATCAAATAAAAATATTAATTTATATAAATAAATCGTTGTCCTACTCTAACCTGCCACATAAAGCACATTCTTTTAGTTATTAATACAATATTATGATCAAAACCGAATTTGTTAATTATAATAAATTTTCGGTGCAAAATAGTTAGAGAAATCTCTGCACATATAATAAATAATCTTTAATATCTGTATAAAGTCTGTTTAATTAAATGCAATTATATTTGTCACTTTTATAGTCCATTCAATTCTCATTGTAAATTAATTGATTACATGCACAATCAATTAAATTACATAACATTAAGTAATTTATTAATTCTATCTGTATATGCAAGAACCTAAAACCTAAATGTCTCTCATAGTACTGTTTATACATTTTTTTTACTTAAATAATACAATAAATATATATATATACATATTTATACGAATAATTTCGCTAAATTTAACTAACCAAAGGCCAAGTTAACTAAACAACATCTTTTATATATAAACATATAAATAATTTGATACTTATTACATGAGATAAAGACCATAAAAAAATGATGAGAACAACTTTTGTTGTTTTTTAAGCCATTTTTAAACAAAGTGCGCACGCCTTTATTATATAAAATCAAATTGAATTAATAGATTTAACATTTCTATGTTTAATTGTCATAAAAAAATAAATAGAATTTAAGAATAAATTTGTGTCACAAATAATCCTAAACAATTGTAACTAAACAAATGAATAATATTACACAAAAATGATGTTTATCGCGCTGGTTGAAAATAACGGTGTTTAATGGTTTTAGAGTGTCATATATTTTATTTGATCATATTTGGGACTCTATTTCTCTTATACATCGGCGAAGACAATTAAACATGGAAAATGTTTTATTTATTTGAATTAAGTAAAACTATAAGTCAATTTTACAAAATTTCATATTCTACTGTGCGATGCTTGCATGAGTTTAGATATCATAGCAGAAGACCTTATTGCATGTTTAGTTCATGCCTAATCACTGCTATTTTCAGTAAGTCGATTGTCTGCCTCTTTAACATACAACCCCGAGTCAGTTAAATTTCAAAAAATGTTCAAATGTGTCACAAAGTTTGTCACATATTCTTTTTCTCTTAATAAAAAAACGAAAACCCCATTAAAAAGTTAAAAAAAAAACTCATGTTCGCATCCATTCTCATTAAAGTATTATCTTAAAAACAAACTTAACAATATTTCGATCAAATAAATCTCTACTAACTCTAACATATTTGTTTATTTCTATATTTTTTTACATGCTAACCAACGTGGTGCCATGGTAGATGATCTAACACTGAACGTATAAAAAAAATATTGAAGCGATTGAGAAATTGTTATGTGCAAGGCAACAACCAAAAACCAAAATCTCTTTTATCACTAACTCATAACCGGATATATAAGCTCAAACATCTATTTCTTACCAAAAAAAAAAAATTCCGTGAATGATCTAAAAGCTAAAAAATCAAATCCATGTATATGTGCACAGTACATCTCCCAATCAACCAATACGTATCATCATATGCTTCCTTTACTATCTGTCTATGTTTCGTGTTACACCAAAAAACAAAAAAAACTAAAACCTCTTCTAACATGACTCCTTAAAAAAAAACAAAACAAATATCAAAGAAAATGAAAAAAGGAAATGCAACTCAACCGAAAATATGAACAAAAACAATAATAAATAAATAAAAAAAAAACAAAAAAACTACAATCTCAACGCCTGGACTCTCATCTCCCACTGAAGCAGTCAGCAACAACCACAAACTGATTTTTTTCGGATATACTATTGCAAAAAAAAAATCAATTTTTTTACATTAAAAATGTAAGTACGTTAAGGATACGTTTCTGAGTAAATATGTTTTTTATTTACCTAGATAAATTAAAATTTAAATAAAAATCAAACATATTTTGATGTTATTTTTTACATACTGTTGATTTTTTCAATATAACATTTTATTTAGTTAATATATGTTTGTTAAGAATGAAAAGGAAAAATATAAGAAAACATGCGAATAAAGTATTTCAAGAGAAATAAAATTACTAAAAAAACATCTGATTAAATCAACCGCCATATTTAGTTGTAAATTTATTAGTTTTTTTTGTTTAAATAATAGTTAAACATATTTATGACACATAAATCTCATCTGCAAACGAACAAATCCAACAGATACGTAAGGCACTTGTTTGTTAGGTTATATAAATATTTTTTTTTTAAAGTAAGGCAGCTTTTTGAGAAAGGGATAGAATATTGAGAAAAAGCTGTGAGGGACGAGGGAAGTCGACGAAGCTTGAGGCTATCAACGAATCTCGAGATGTTTATATATATATTTTCTGACCCTGCCATTGTTTGTATTAAAAAGGAAAGTCTTCGAAACCAACTAGAATCTCTGCATGTCTCACATGGTTATATTCTATAGATACAAAATTTGGTGTCCAATATTTTCTTCATGGATTTTTGCAATGCCGCTGTAGCCCTCTTAGCGAATAATATCACAATGCGCGCTCTCGTTGTTACTTATTTAAATACAAAATAAAAATAGCCATTCAAGTAAATTTAATCCAAAAAGCATGCCCGAATATTCGTTTATTTCACGTCCATCCCCAGTATATTTTTCCTTTAAACAGCTATTTTTGTTTTTCATAATTTTATATGTACAACCAGGCAATGGCCACTCTAACAAAAAATCATTGTAAATTAACATTAATTAAAATAAAAACGAAATATCAATTTATTCATTGTATTTGTAGAAAAAAAAAACATTTACAAAATATTCGTCATTGGTTAAAAAATAATAGCATCTCAATTTCATCCACTACATATTCTGTTTTTCATCTGCATTAAAATTAAGTTAAATATTTAAAAACAAGAAATCAACAAATTGAATTAATCAAAAATGAACAAGAATATTAAAAAAAAAAACAGAAAACGTGCCTTAAGAGTTATACTTTAAGTAAATTATATTTAATAAAATATTTTGTCGGTAGTTCTTCTTTTATCTTCCACTAAAACAAAAATAAATATTTGCAAAATATTTACTGTTCTCTTAATATTTATGAATTTTAATTTAATAGTTGATTTGTATTTTTAATTTTTAATTACTTTATATTCATATTCATCTAATGTGCAATTGATTGTTGTAATATACCTACATTAATTATTTTTTTCTCTGATATAAACATTTTTTTTTTTGATTGATTGAGAAAAGTGCATTATATTTTTATCAAATTGTATGTATTTCGTAAAATCTCTGAAACAAATTTATATACATATATTTCATAAGTGGAATTTTTGCAATTGTATCTTTACAAGAACAAACCAATCAAAATATATTATACAAGTATCTTTTTATCTTCTCATGCAATTAATAAGGTTGATAGTAATTATTGTTGTGTTTTTATAAATATATATATAAATATATTTAGATTACTTTATTTCTTAGAATTCTTGTCTTCAGAACAAACAAAAAAAAAACAACAATGTTCAAGTTTTTTTTTTCTGTCATGTTTTATAAACGCTCGCCGATACACATACACGAGAAACAATTTTATATAAGTTTTGTGTTACAACAGTAAAGAAAATAAACGGAGAGAACATAATTTATAATATTTTATTGAGTTAATTGTTGTTACGATGCACAATGCAAAAAAGGGAGGAGAAATCAAATCAAATAAGTATGTGAAGAAGGGGGAGTGAAGTACATAAATGTGTAAGCAATTAAGTGAAATACTTGGATCTAATAAACATTTTTAATGAGTTCAATTCGTTGTTTTATTTTGCCATAAATGGGTTTCAAAGCATGCAGCTCAAATCAGTCAATAAATATATAATAAAATATTTCAATTCAAATATTTTTTTTTTTTTTTACCGGACTGTCCTAACAGGATACTTAGGTCCCGGTTCATCAGGGCATTTGGTTAACTTCGGTCGAAGAGGTGGTACGGAAAATCATTCCGTGAAAATCGGTCCATGAAAAACGGTCCCAGAAGATCGCTCCATGAAAATTAGTCCCTGAATATCAGACCCTGAAGATCGGTCTCTGATGATCGGTTCATGAAGAACGGTCGACGAAAACCGGTCCCTGATAATCGGCCCATGAAGATCGGTTCATGAAGATCGGTGTCTGATGTTCTGTCCAAGAAGGACGTCCCATGAAAATCGGTCCATGAAAAACGGTCCCAGAAGATAGCTCCATGAAAATTAGTCCCAGAATATCGGACCCTGAAGATCGGTCTCTGATTATCGGTTCATGAAGATAGGTCAATGAAAAACGGTCCAGTACATGAAGATCTATCAATAAAGATCGGTCCATGAAGAACGGTCCACGAAAACCGGTCCCTGATAATCGGCCCATGAAGATCGGTTCATGAAGATCGTTGTCTGATGTTCTGTCCAAGAAGGACGTCCCATGAAAATTGGTCCATGAAGATCGTGCTATGAAAAACGGTCCATGAAGATCGGTCCATGAAGATCGGTCCATGAGGATTGGTCCATTAAAATCGGACCCTGAAGATAAGCCCATGAAAATTAGTCCGTAAATATCGATCCTTGAAAATCGCTCACTTGTCGGTGATCTCAACATTAATCTGCTAAGCCGTAACGACTCACAAGTAAATCGTTTCATATATGTACGTATTTCCTATGCTCCGTCAACCTATTTTCTGTCAACAACTCGACTCCCACCCACTTTAGTCCTAAAAGCTCTACGCCCTTTGATCTATTTATTGTCAATAGAACTGATCTCATCAACTTCTATAGCCAGCTTCCGGCTTCTCAAAACACGATCACATTGTCCTCTTCTATGACCTCAGTCTTAGTAGATCTTTCGTACCGACTACAATCAGTTACCGAGACTTTAAATCTATCAACATGGCTAGTCTTATCGATGACTCTCTCAATTCTAATTGGCATAACCTGTACTACATGTCTTCCGTTGGCGAGCAAGTCAAGTTCTACCGTTGATAACCTGTTTGAGAATCATGTCCCAATTACAAACCTCACCATCCATAATACCAAATGGGAATGGTTAACTCGACATATTAAAAAGCTGATTATAAATCGAGTCAGGGCCTACAAAAGATGGAAGAAGTTTAATCTCGCCGAGTTACTGTACGATTTTAAACGGTACAGGAACCTTGTTAAGAAGGAAACCAGGAGGTCGAAAATAAATTTTTTTACATCCAAATTCAATACCGGCTTAAATGTTAAGCAAACGTGGAAGATTATTAAGACGCTAGGTATGGGTAAACAAATCAAGCTGAGATCTTAGAAGACATTAGTATCGAAAAGTTAAATAAGAACTTCGCCTCTGACAATGGCCCTGGTGATCTGAACGAGTGTAACATTATAGATCCCCAACTTGATTTAAAACTTTGCTTTTTCTAGAATCTACGAAGAGGATGTACTTAAATCGACCCTTGCAATCAAATCTAACGCCATTGGATTTCATGAACCCCGAATTCCTAAAACTAATCATCCACACCGTCTTAAAACCTCTCATATATATATTTAATAGCATCCTCGCCACCTCCGTCTACCCTAATGCCTGGAAGGCCTCTAAAATCATAACCGTTCCTAAACATGGAAATATATGGATGTGATCCGATCGCTATACTGCCATTCATATCCAAGGTTTTCGAAAAGCTTCTGAGCACGCAATTGAACTCGTTCTTGAATCAACATAAGGTCCTTTCAGGTTTCAGGCTAAAACACAGCTGCACCTCCGCGCTACTAAAGAATGTTGAAGACTTTCGCTGTGAAATTGGTAAGGTCCTTGTGATATCGTTAATATTATTAGGCTTCTCTAAAGCATTCGACACCGTTCCACATGAAATCCTTCTCAAAAAACTCAAATGTTACTTTAATTTTTATATCTCAACGTTAAGACTCATTACGAATTATCTTGGAGGTTGCAACCAAGCTACATGCTAACGGTAACTTTTTCACCTTTCTCAAAACCAAAACGGAGGTACCTCAAGGATCTATCCTGGGGCCCATACTGTTCTGTCTGTTTAATAACGACATTCCTACCGTTCTCAAATACTGTAAGGTACATAAGTATGTATGCAGACGTCCATTTTTACATCAGCTACCCATTGCACCTAAAGGTAGATGCTTCTGCACGGTTAAATGAGGATCTCCAGGCTGTTACACGATGGTCATATAAATACAAACAAAGTCAAAATGAGTCAAATCGGCGGTCAGTTGAATGAACGCTAAATGATGAAAATGTCATCTGGGAAGGTTTTGGCTCCTGTATCATGGGTTGCGCACTGTATTTTATTCATCGATTACCGTGAGTAAAGAAAAAGCATTTTAAGGCAGATTTTGTAAAAAAAACGAGCCCAAATGAAGAAGAAAAATAACTCTTTCACCAAGCCAATGTACCGTGTCACAAGTTCATTGCACCGAACAACACGTTGAATTGCTTCCCCATCAACCATATTCCACAGATCTAGCTCCCAGCGACTACTATCTGTTTGCAGACCTAAAATTAATGCTTCAGGGAAAAAGATTTGGCTACAATGAAGAAGTGATTACTTAAATCGTTTTACAGAAAAAGGCAACGAGGTGTGTGGAATTAATGTATCACTCTTAAAGGACACTCTGTTGATGAATAAAGTCGAATAAATTTGCCTTCAAGTTGTTGTTTTATTGGTTATCCTACGAGCATATGGATTGCATCTCATTTCATTTGATGATAAAAGCTGATTTTTCAATAAGGACGAGCCTTCCCAAAATCCACACCAAACTATAACTTTTTGAGGATGCATTGTTACCTGGTAAACCTCGTTTGCTTTGGTGTCTTCCCATATATGGGAAATATTGGGATTTTGTCTGATTAAATACCGAACCGGTCGTCTCAAATTTGGCCACCAAACGTTAAAGAGTCACAGTCGAGGGACACCAAGTCTAACGATGCGTAAAGTTGGCACTAACGACACTCATTTGGATATTAAAGTTTTATCATTTGGACGTGCTGTTCAATCGTATATCTTTCCGATGTGATTTGGCATCAGTAACTGAACAATAAACAACTAAGCCAAAATCTACCCGAACCAATTGAAATCCCTTTACAATCAAATGTTTCGGGGTTTATCAATTTAGGCTACCACCGATGAAATAATTCAAGCAATTTGTTTCAGGCAGTTGATTTAGTACTTGTTTGAAATTTGTACTAAACTGTCGATTTCACTTAGGAAGCTATACATCAAGGCGCTGTATGGGTGAATATTCTGCTTACGTACAGTCATTGCATAATCTCTGGCGCAAACTAAGAACAAATGTCTTTCGCAACCATTACTAGCGTTGTGATAAGTACATATTGCTGGTTGCATGCAATTTAAAGTATCAAGCAGGTTAGTCTATTAAATCAAATTTACACAAATTTCGATAGTTGATCAGAAATCCTTGTCTCGTAATCAGTATTGATTAGATTTCTGCTTTATACACTAAATCCCAGCAGTCAAAGCTCCAAACGCTCAAATTTGACTTTACGAACTTGAAAATTCGACTTTCACTGGAGCAGGCAATTGAATACCAAATCTTCTAAGATAGATAGATGTTTGTCGTTTCGAATTGATGTACATAATTTGTACATTTTCATTTTTGGTTTCGATCCAAATAACTGTAATGGGATTGGATTTTCGGTTTTCGCTTAAAATTCGAAAAAGATTATAGAAATGTACGGTGAGCGTCTACAAGATGACGCAAAATTAATCATCCAATTTTGTGTTTGAATTACTTTTTTACTAAACAAAGACAATAATTTTGAATGATGGAGCTTTATTTGAACCTTTACAATTTTTTTTTGTTAAGTGAAAAAGGTGATATCCGTCAAGTGGCTGCGGCCAGTGTTTCTATGTTACACATTTGTACCCGTTTTATTGCATTTCCCACGACTTTCCGCAAGATTTCCGCGGTGATAACTGTTCGCATTCCTGTCGAATATTTTCTCAAAGGCTGCGATTGTCTGAGGCTTGTTGCCATAAGCTGCCACTTCAAATAGCACCAAAAAAGAAGACTCTGCGATCTTGCTGGCCATGCCAAATCGCCAAAACAGGAGATTACGCGACCAGGAAACGTTTCCTTCACAATATCCACTCCTCCCGCCTGAACGCCGCACCACACAATGGTTTTGAGTGGCTCTTCGTGCATCACACGCGGATTTTCAGTGCTCCAGAAATTAAGATTTTGTTTATTGACGTAACCGCTTCAGTGGAAATGCAGCAATTGCGTGGCCGGTCATCTGGTTGATGTTTCTTCGTTCTCAGCGACATCGGCACCCACAGCCGCGATATTATCGGCCGAACGACCAGTCCGGTGGCGGTCACGTCTCCTGTGGTTCAAGTCTGTTCTAGTCAAGTAGCTAAGCGGAATGTTTGCCCAGATGGCGCAAGACGATTAGGAAATCGACGTCGAAATTCACACTGCGCTACCACCACCGACCGATTATTGGTAAAAAAGGTTAGGTTAGGTTAAAGAAGGGGAGTGTGATGGTTAAACATCACTTCCACTCGGAGGCCAAGAGGCCCATTGTGATTCCCTTCATTTGTGTGGGTACACATAAAATTAACCTTCCCTATCACGTGGTGGCTGAAACCACCCCGTGCTCTTATTGAATTTTAGAAGATCCGTTATATCTGCATTAGCCACGTCCGCAATCTCTGTAAAGAATCTTTGGCCTAGCGACACTAGGCGTCGATTCTGGAGAGCTGGGCAGTGGCAAAGCAGATGTTGGATCGCCTCAGTTTCTTCCTCATCGCCGCAGCCCCGGCAGAGATCGCTGGATCCCGAGTCCCATTTCCGGAGCATTGCTCCAATATGAGAGTGTCCTGTGATCACTCCGACGAGCATACGAATCGAGTTACGGTCCAGCACCAGGAGCTTCTTTGTTTTTCCGACATTGAGCTCTGGCCACGATGATCTTGTCGTGTAATTGGTAAAAAAAATCGACGCAATTATTCCACGTTCTTGGGGAGTACAGCGCTCCTTTGCTTGTCTGTTTGTATACTGCAGCTGTCTAGTACACAAATGTCAAATATGATTGACGTACGACACCATTTGCAAAAATTATAACATCTTCTGAGAGGGTGATTAATTTCACACCACCTTTTATTTGTGAAAGAACATGTCGCGAATGGTTTCTACGATGATTTCGACGTGAAAGACATCCCCGGCTCATGGAAAAATTTGAAGACATATTTGGAGGCATATTTTTTTATTTTTTTTTATAGGGTTCGTGAAGGTTCAAGAGTTACGCTCATATGGTGTTTGTCACATAACCTGGGCGGGGTGCAGATGGTTTGTGTCGAAGGTGTTCGTTCACTCCTCTCCGGGGGTGGTTGTCTTAGTTAGGATTCGAGATATTTGACATAATTTGTCTCGTTGGTTATAGTTCACAGTAACTTTTTTGTTTCCATGCCTCTCATCTCTTATTCACAACTGGTGCAGTTGCACAGTTTTTTCCTTATAGGAATTGTTCTTGGCTATGGTTGGAAAACTTGGGAATGGTCCAAAAGCAAGGAAATTGGGAGCCCTACGAGCAGAAGCCGAAAGCCGTTAAGCGGCATTTTTTTCGGGAACCAATTGTTGCTCTAGCGGCAAGATAAGAAGGGGTTTCTCCATAGTATTGTGACTGGCGATGAAAAGTGATTCCATAAGCCAGAGCGAAGGAAATTTCAAGAGCGTCACGACCATGCAGCTACTTCGACGGCCAAGCCAAACAATCATGGATAGAAGCTCAAGCTGAATACTTGGTAAGACCCGCTCGGCGTGGTATTGTACCTACATATATATAATGAGTTATTACAATTAGGTGCTCCCTACTAAGCCAAACTAATGAACCAACCATTCAAGGAAAAACGACAACGTGAATTTGCAGCCCCAAAGTGCTCGATCACATGTTGCCCAAGTCGTTAAAACCTACCTTCCACGAAAATATTTAACACTGGGCATTGAAATGTGACATCAACGCCATTCGCCGTATTTTCCAGAGAATATCCCTGTTAATTACAATATTATATCATCTGTTCCGAGTGATGACGCACTATGCCATTTTTCCAACGCAGGATTCGTACACTACCAGAAAGATAAACAAAAGTTGTGCCTACAACCACAATACCTGACAATGTTTCAGCTCAGATAAGACTATTTTTAAGATCATCGGGAAAACAATTGAAAATATGATAAAAAATCACTAGAAAAGTGAAATCGGATACTACTATGACAATATGGTCATCTAAAGGGCGTCTGAAAATTAACAAGTAAACGCATTAGCAACTAGGCCCGACAGTAGCACGAATGTTGAACTACACCTTCCACTTTCCAGAACTCAATGATCCTTCTGATGCCAAAATTAGAACCATTTGATCAGGTCTAGACGATATCGTTCCGATTATGCATTGAAAATTACCACATCACTTATAATCAACTTGGTTATATCTATGACACTTAACAAAGTAAAGTCACGCAAGATAAATCTTGTGTTTGGTACATACAAAATACGAAACAGAGTAATAAGGAATAAAAAATATTTCAAACCCAATACGAATATAGCCAACGCAATTCTTGTTGCAATTTTGTGCCCGGTTATTACCGCAAAAGTCGAAATTTTCTCGCCCCGCCATCCAAGTCACACTTCAGTCTCAACAGAATTAACCGTCCCGAACGCCATTAAGTTGCTAGAGCTTTGCATTAATCAATTACAAAACTTTCATATACCTCGCCACAACTTCAGTTCGTTTGCGCAAATTAAAGAAAATTAAAGGTAAAAAAAAAAAAAACTTTTTGAATCTAAATTTCATTCATCATCCCAATAAATTGGATTTTCAATGAGCTTAAAACGCTTTCAAAGAATCTCATGAATGAAATGATTTAGTATTCACTATCGATCGCTTAGTCAATAGTGCCAATTATCATCAACAATCACTTTGATACAATTAAACTTTAAAAAGCCCACGTCAAGTAAACCTTAGCACACAACCTACTATTTAGTAGCTTAACCTATAACAAAGCAGTAAACTTGACTCGATTGCGTGCATATTGAGGCCATTTGGTCATTTGGCTGTTTATTTGTCCTTTTGCTTAATTCATCTTTCTGTGTCGGATATTAAACGTGGAAAGGAAAAAACATACAGTGAGACTCGAGTGCAAGAAAAATATTGAAAAATTTTTTTTTTTGGAATAAAACGTAATTTTTTTGACTTCTCTTTTGGGAGTTATTGCAGTGGTAGTTATATGAAGCGGGTAGTTTTGGGTTTTGGGCCAGTCGCACCAATAAACCAAGTTGTTTTTCGATTTGAGTAGCCAAACGACTTATGTCGAAATAGGTGTCAATGAGGTTACATGTTTTTAGAGATGTGACTTGTGTATATATCAATTCAATTACTTCAATGGAACAGTTCACCTTCAATGATGGTCTCTTACCATATTTTTAAAAAGTCTTCCATCCACCATTTCTCGCTATCAATCAATCTTAAGCTTTGTTGCATGTGATGCAACATGCTTTGTCCTGAAATGAAGACTGTACATACAACATTCAAAAGCTGTTCAATTAATCCATCACGGGATAAATGGCATCGGCAAACCAATTTCTAACCGAAATATAATTTGCCGTCGGCACAACAGCAATTAACCATCTCCCGACAACTGTCGTATCAACAGTAACGAAGGGGACACCTCCCACATCACGGCCGCGGAGTTTTTTCTTCAGGGGGGGCTAATAGCCGAATGTGCAGCGCTCACATAGATGGGCATAAACACCCATAGAATTGAGGGACTGTATTGTTTTTGTTTAAAATCCACGATCGACTGTCCTATCTTGGCGAGTCAAAATAAACCACCAGCTGACTGATTAGCTGTTACACTATACAAACCGCGTTTTTTTTTTTTCTTTTCACACAGGTCGTTGACGTCGTGTTTCTCTATCACAGGAGAATTCGGCGGCAGTTGATAAGTAACTAGAGTCAACGGAATCCAAGTTGTTTTTGCTGTGTAAATCTCTATTCTTCCCTAGAGAACATAGATTCCTCACATGCAGGCCACAAACCTTGTTTGGGAGTTTGTGACATTTACAGTCCAGCTTTTGAGAATGGCAAGAAATTCGCTATTTCTACCGAATATCGTAAGGTCTTCGAAAATCTCTCCCCGAAGCTAATATTCTTCAAATTGTCTAGTCTTAGCTTTGAGTCCATTTTATTGAGATCGGTATCTTCCACTAAAACCCTTCGTTTTGGATCTGTGTTTTCTTAGTTTTCTCCGGCATACCCCAAGGTAGCCACTTAGTACCTCTTATTTTTATTTTTACCATTAACGACATTGAACTTGTCATTCCTACATTCCTACACGTCACTTTATGCGATTGAGACCAATTTTGCAAGGCCATTTCCTCAGGACTTAAAATTTTTTATTTATTTTTTAATTGGGGGCTAGTGCTAACAAATAGCATAGGGCACTGCGGCCAGTGTAGGCCTATTGTGCCTGCCAGCCCATTAGACAAGCAGTTGCTTTACTTCCTTAATAAAGCTGAAAATGTCTCTCGTAGGAGCTGAGCTGAAGATGGCTCAAGGCAGCACACTCACATAGTATGTGCTCTGCAGTTTCCTCGTCCTCTAGACACAGTCACTCAGTTTCAAAGAGTTATTTTATTAAGAGAATATATCAGACTACAGTGTCCGGAATGGTAGCTGACCAGTCTTCTGACATCGTCTCTATTATATTTGAGAATATTGATAGAATGTTTGTTCAGAGTCCTTGAAGGCTCTTTCAAAAGTGTGTTGGCATTATTGCGATTTTTCCCACTTGGCTAAGGGAAAATTAATCTTTGACCTTTCCCAGAGAGTTGGTCCGCCTTTAATGTCCTTGTGACCTAGAGTTTGACTTTATTTCTTTTGCCTAGCTCTTGCACGGCATCGTGGCATTCTTTGGCTTATTTTGAGTTCGTACTATACAAGCCAAACGCTTTGAGCGCTGCATGACTGTCTGACAGTAGATTGATGGTTGTACCTCTTATGTCAGTCTCTAAGTTTAAGTTGACGCATGTTAGGATGGCGTATAGTTCGGCTTGGAAGACACTAGGACTAGTTCCCAGGGGCTTCGCCATCATCCGATTTGGTCCAACGATGCCAGCGCCAACACCGGAGTCCATCTTGAAGCCATCTGTGCACCATCTGAGGCCTTTGATATTTAGCAAGGGATCGCCGCTTTCCCAAACTGTGCGATTTAAGATCAGTATCTCTAAGCTTTTGTCAAAGATGTGGTAATGCGTCCGAAACTGGAAATCATATCTACATGGCTGGTCTGTTTTCGAGCGGAGAAGTCTGATTGCTTTACGTATAGCAAACATTTTAATAAAAAGGTGCAGAGGAGTAATTCCGATCGGTGCCGTCGTGCAAGTTGGCATGGCGCCTGTAATACCGAGACATGCTTGCCTCTAAAGGCTTTGAAGTTTAACTATTGTAGTTTTCTGTTCAAATTTTGTCCACCATACAACAAACGCATAAGTGATGATAAGTCTCACTATCGCGGTATATAACCAGTCGATTACCTTAGGTTTCAATCCCCAGGTTCTACCGTAGGTGCGTCGACAGTCTCATAGTGCCTTAGTCGCCTTTGCAACATTGCTTTTGATGTTGGAGTTCCAGTTAAGTTTGCGATCAAGGCCTATGAGGCTTTACATATCCAAACGCCACTTAATCATTTTTCCACGTTATCACAGCAAAACTCTTTCCCGTTTAGGCTTGTCCATGGCTCCAAGTGTCAAGCAGCGATATAATTCTTTAAGCTAATTCAGCACCCGGTTTTGGGAAGCGATGGTCTAACGAATACTCCAACTTTGACGACAACCAATTAATCTACCCAATTTTTGTTCACCCCTTTCTTGAATATGCCTCTCAAGTGTGGTCTCCTTACCAACATATTCGCATTTCCACAATCAACGTCGTTTTCTACGTTTCACCTTCCTATCAAGACTGCCTTAAGCTTATCAACTTAAATACGTTCGAAGAACGAAAAGAGATATTCGGATATGATTGCGACAAGGTCAACACTTGCTTACAATAGACATTTTCGGATTTTTTTCCGACAGTAGTTATTAGGATTCTTATCATAAGCTAGATAAGTTATAGAGGCAATCGTTGATTGCAGTGTACTGTGAGTAATAATTAGTCGGTTTGAGTAAATTGTAAATATTTTTCCAAATATCTTGTCCCCCATTCAGAATGAAGGTTTGTGAAGAGTCCCAAGATCAAATCTGAGTCTTGAATGTGAACAGAGTGGCAAAAATTTCTCCGACCCATCACACTTTATAAGGGTGATTCTATGAACTTACTAGAGCCTAAAATTAAATAACTAAATCTTGGCTAAGACCTTCCATTCAAATTTTGGTAGGAAAAGCATCATAAAAAACTCCAATGGGTAAATAAAGATTTTGCAAACTAAAAACTTCGTAGTAAACTTCGTCTGTAAAATCCAGCTCATAGAGATGGAGATAGGCAACGTTAAGAAACATTTGTCTTGATAGCATCTTTCAACCAGTTTGTACGTTGCCAAGATGCAACAGTTTGCGTAATATATAGTCAGTTGTCAATATATAGTACTCATCTACGGTTGTTATAAATATCAAGGGGACATCGGGAGGTTCGTTCGAAAAATAAAGTGACCTTTTTGAGCTTCGCGAGCTATGTTAATATGTTAATTCCATTTTGCAATTTCGGCTTGTGTTATAGTGGTACACATATCCCTTAACATATATAACATAAGGTTAGACGTTTCTTGGTTTACTTGGCGAGTTGCAGTAAAAGTGGATGAAAGATTCTGTGTGTAAAATAAAATTAAGTGCTCCAACGTGTTTGATATATTGACTGGCATTGGGCGCTTCCACTCTTAGAAAAAAAAAGATAAGTGGTACAAGCTCTACACCGACCGATGTTACCGAGAAGATGTTAATGAAGATGCTCGCCCCGGACGCCCCAACATGTCCAGCATCCAACAACGGATGAAAACGTTGAAGCAGTAACGAAAATCACTATCAGAGTAGTTGCTAAGGATATTGGCATATCAGTAGTTTCATGTCAGGATTTTTTTTTTTCAAATAAAAGCCACGAAACGTGTGCCAGAGAAGTTTGTCCGAAATTGTTAAATTTTGAACAAAATAACCGTCGCCTGAGCATCGTTCGGGAGATGTTGGATGTCGAGAATAATTATCAAGATTTATTGAAAAGGCTCATCACTGGTGACGAGTGGAAGCCACCAAAAGAGACAAGACCCAAAAAAAAGACGGTCAAATGAGAAAGTTGACGTGATTCATTGTGAGTTCTTGTCGGAAGGTCGTGAGATCAATAAGGAATATTAGCTCGAAGTTATGCGCCGTTTGCGTGAACCAATACGAATGAAACGTCCGGATTTGTGGGAAGAAATGCATCGTTGCATCACGATAGTGCACCTGATCACTCATCGTTGCTTGGGCGCAATTTTTTGGCCAAAACCCGTGAAAGGAAGGAAATTTTCCACGACTGAGTAGATAAAGATCGCGTCACTAGAAGAGCTCGAGGCTATACCAAAAAGCGCAGAAATGCTTCACGGATTAAAAAAAGTTGCTAGCGCAAGTGTACGAAATAGATATTGACAAGTAAATTGACAAATAAATAAATATTTTTCGAGAAAAATAAAGAAAGTCACCTTATTTCTTGAATTATGGTGGCGGCTGTGCCCCCATTTATTCGGCTTAACTCAAGCTATAGCATAAATACTTAATCTATCTTAGAAACCATGATTGGGAGAAGGGAAGGCTATTGAGACGACGAAGTTTTAAACATGAGGACACTTCCCATCATACGGGAAATGGGTTCATTTTCTCTTTTTTTATAGGGTTCGCGCAGGTTCAAGAGTGTAAGCTCTTATGGTGAAGAAGATGTTCGTTCACTACTTTCTGGGGGTTGTTGTCCTATATAGAATTCGAGAGATTCGACTTAATTTGTCGCTTTGGTTATAGTTCACAGAGTAACTTTTTTTGTTTCCATGTCATTAAAGTGTTATATTGGAAGTGCACACACAAAGTATGCATTTTGAAGTGATCTTATTCTGCGAGTGTTATGCCTTCGTCAGCATTTTTCTGATCATCTCTCATTCACAAGTGATGTTGTTGCACAGTTTTCCCGTATAGTAATTGTTGTTGACATCATCACATAATTGTTGTTAATCATCACCGTCAACTGTCATTGGTGATGATTACCACTGCACTACGACCATCCTCATTGGAGCCGTATGAGGTGTGGGGGTGGATAGATATAAAAGACGAGGATTACGTGTATTACGAGAGTTTGTGTTAAGGGATATGGAGTTGTAAAGGGTGGGGAAGTCAATGGTACCTGTTAGCAGTTTATGAATGAAGAGGATGTCAGATACCCTGTTTCTTTCCTCCAATGAGCTCAAATTGACTAGTTTAGGACGGTCTTGATAGGGCGGTAAAAACAAAAGATTGTTCATTGGCATACTTCAAAGAGCGACGTCGGATGCTCTCGATTCTAGAAAAGTGGGTTTATTGATAAGGGGACCACACTTGTGATGGGTATTCAGGAAAAGGGCGAACAAAAGTAATATAGAAGGATCGGCTCACGTAGGGATTGGAGAATTGTTTAGACCAACGCTTCACGGAACCGAGTGCAGAGTTGCCTTAAGAATTATACCGTAGATATGCGCGCGAAAATTCAGCTCTTGGTCACATACTCATAATATGCCAACATCATGGATAACCGGAACGGTGGAGATGGGTTAATTGTAAGAATAATAAGATTTGACGCGTTTACGTGAAAAAGTGATTGATTGGCATTTGGAATTGTTAAGCTCCAAGCAATTTTTGGAGCACCAGACGGAAAAGCTGTTGAGATCCGATTGAATGAGCGAGGAATCTTGTTGCGAGGAAATAGTCTTGAGAAACTTGGTGTCGTCTGCGTACAGTGAGAGTTGGGAACGTTTGATGGCTATCTCAATTTCGTTAATGGTTAGAATGAAAAGAAGTGGACCTAGGTTGCTGCCTTCGAGAACGCCGGAAGAGGCTAAGAAAGAGTTGGAAAAGGCAAATTTAAAACGAACGTAGTAGAGATTTTTTAAATAACAAGATATCCACTTTAATGCAGTGGCTTCGAGGCCAAGAGCCGACAGTTTGAAGCGTATAAGTTTGTGGGAGATTTTCTCGAAGGCTTTACTATAATCAGTTTAAAAAGACGTCGACTTCATTCCCATTCTCTAATGCTGAGAGGGTGAAGGACACAAATTCGACAAGGTTTGTTAATTATAATAAAAAAATTGTGGTAGTGACACTATCAGTTGCAGTAGAGTGTTGGCTAAAGCTTGGAAGTCTTACTGCCGGGCTTAAAGTATCCTCTGATGAACCACCAACTTCCTGTACAGGTTAAATATAATAGCGGCATTTAGACCGAGAAAAATCCAAACGTGATTCACGAGACATAACTTCATACTTAAAAAGTAACTACTCGTATATTGTCTCCATTATGATCAAAAGGTCAACGGTCTGACAGTACAAAGCATTTGGTTTCGTTTCAGCAAGCCAGTGCAAAATGTTACACATTGTATGCAACTTTATTTCATGTTGCTATGACATGATCATACAACTTTATGCTGTTGAAGCAACTTAAGGGCACAAAACTAATATATGCCAAGTTGTAGCTGAAATTGACGAAAAAGTCATTCAGCAACTCATGCACCCAAAGGCTACAGAATGGCAAGGCAGAATGGCAAAAACACATTTGACCCTCTATGCCCTAAATAATTTTTGGAAAGTAACAGGTATTCAACTGCCAAAAATCAAATTAGATTTCTTATACATTTTCTTGTGTTTTCCTAAAGAAAAGTTAGGAAACTGGAAGTGGATCACCCCATATAAGCACTCGAAGAAAAATCTAAAAATGTTGTGCAGAAGCATTGAATTTAAATATTTTTATTATTTGTTGTGACAAAATTCTGCTACTGTCAACTATTCATGTTGAAACCTTACCGAACAGCGCCGACATACCCTATACCTCGAATAGGGTTTATTAAAAAAGAAAAATAATTAAACAAAAAGATATAATATATCACGACCTAATGCTACGAGTTACAGCCATCAGCTGACCAGGTCGGAAGCACTCTGCGGCGAACAACGTGGCTGATAAGAGGATTTACTTCATTTCGACGTGCCCGAAAGTGAACGTTAACTTTAACTTTAACTAAGTCGTTGACTTCGAAATCATGTACATTGTTTCGTTCAAGCGCGAAGTTATTGTTTTCGAACAGCGGTTATACGACTCGGAAATCCCACCGGCCACACCAGTGCACAGACATCGACTCAACTCTGAAGAGTTAAGAGCTCCTGCTACCTGCCGCGGCTAACGAATTCCTCATTATTTTTATTTTTTTCTCTTTTTTTTTATGCCGATAGTCGTACATGAAAAGTAACGCGTCTGTAAACATTTATCGAAGCTTAGTTGTACACTAGACTTAATCGACTGAGCATGGTTTACGTCTAAGGCCGCTTGCAGTGATTTTGTGTTTATTAAGTGAGATCGTGATTGATTCAATGTGAATTCGGACAATCATTCCGACAGGCAATCAGTACTCGCATATCCAGTGAAAAGAAAACAGGAACATCGACCATGGGTAACTCGAGCTCCATGTGTTCGGACAAGAAGGCCGTGCGTCAGTTGAACGACGAAGGGTAAGTCCGTCTCGCTAAAGTGTAAATTCGCAATTTTATTTCAACTCAGATGCGATTAATGTCTGAATATTCGTACTTTGACTGTCTGGTGAGTAGAATTCCACGATGCTAGCGTCTAATATGGCACAGAAAGAGAATCGCACTGCAAACGGAAACTTTTACACGTGACTCGGGCAGATAACCCGAATGCACACCCGACCATACATAGTACGAGTGTGTTATTTGGTCGACCGTCACAGGGTGATTTCCGTCTAAATGGTTCGAAAACAATAATTGCCAGAGCGTATGTACGCGATACGTGTTCTATGCGGGGGTATTTCAGTACAATAAGTTGTCCATTTCAAGGCGGTTCGCGGCAACTAGAAGTGCTTTCAATTGCTTCGCGAAGTCATTCTCGTATCCCCCCGATACCGAGGGTCATTCGGATTCCGAGTTATCTCGTGACGAAACATATCTTTGCCATGAAGCAAAAGTGATTGTTTTCGAGTTTTTTTGTCACAAAAAAAGTTTCTTAAATAGTGAAAAACAAAAGTGTTTCGAGGTTGAGTCGAGTGATTCATAAATGACGAGTTAATTTTCTGCGAAAGGTTGGCACGCAGTGTGAGTTAATTAAGATTAACAGCGTGATTCGGATTTCGCTGCACCGGACAATATCGTTATTATGACCCCTATGACTGAAAACATCTGATTAAGTCAGCTTAGTAGCTCGATTAGTAGCTTTGGATGTGTTTATGTGCACGACGACTGGTGATTTATGCACGATTGCCAGTTGTTCATCAGAATATTGTTATTGTTTTAGGCCCGGTTCTATATAGTGTTGTGCAAAACAAGTTGCTGCTCGTGATTTTGCCCGAGATTCGACGGAAATAATTTTTCCTTAGTAATGTAAAATCGTCTGACCTTGCTCTTGAATTACTGAGTTGAGTGTTTCAAATATGATGACATACGAGGGGGTAAAGTGGGAGTAATGGATAAGAGAACATTCAACCCAAACCACCCATTTAAGCTGTTAACATCCAAGTTTGCATCTTCCAATGCTAAGTATACCTGCTTTTTAAAATGTGATTTACACTTATTTGGCACCTTTGCACACTAAAGGTTGATGACAAATAATTGTTGTAAGGCGCATCGCCTTGTTTAAAAGACTTCAAAGGCAACAAATAGATGGTGTGCGCTTGCTCCAGGCTTGTCCGTATGTTCAATACTTGACAACAATGGAGGGTGGCCTGAACTGAAAGAAGATTTCTGATAACGATATTATAAGCGACTTAATTTATCACTCGAAGGTGCAGTCTTGTGGGGCAGCTCAGTTCTATTTATCAGACATACTTTGCTGCGATCATGTTTTGAAGAAGATCTAAACAAGATCATTCATTGCCTCAAAAATTGGAGACAATAAACCCCTTGTGGCTATAGCATTGTTAAACTTTAGTTTCGATACTGCCATCTAACTCTGTCTAAATCCAGTTCAAGCATTTCTCTGTTGTCTTCATCTAATTTAGCTGCAGTGATGATAGGTGGCACTCGACTACCAGTTAATCACGTTACCCTTTTATGCCTCGATCTGGCTCTATAGTTTTGGCTAAATTGTTGGATAAAAAATGGAACTTAATTCCAACTGTGGTATATCTGCTCCTCATATTTTTGAGTGAATGCTTAAAAAAGCTATAAAAATTGTCGACCTTTGTTGTAATACTCGTATTAAGGCTATTTCGTAACCCACCCATTATTCGTCATCTTTGGCAAGGAAGCAAACTCTGCTTCGCTACACTAAGTTCGGAAAATACTCTATCCCGACTTAAAGGTTATGATCCGAGGCGATATTTACGGGAGGTGTCATTGGTGCTTAGTCGAATTTGTCCAGTATATGTATATGTACAAGGTGGCGCAAAATTAATCATACAATTTTGTTTTTGAATCATTTTTTTACTAAATTGGAAAAAAAATGATTTTCAGTGATGGAAATCTTTATTTAGAAAAGATGATATCCGTCCAGTGACTATCGCCATTGTTGATACACATTTGTACCCGTTTTATCGCATTTTCCATTACTTTCCGCAAGATTACTGTATAATATTCTCCTTAACGTTCGAACGCGAAGTAGTAGCCCCAAAGAAAGAAGTCTGGGATGGTTAAATCGGGCGATCTTGCTGGCCATGCCAAATCGCCAAAATGGGAGATACGAGATCAGGAAGCGCTTCCCTCACAATATCCATTATGGCGCGTGCTGTGTGTGCGGTTTCACCGTCTTGTTGAAACCACATGTTCACCAAGCCCCGCTCATACAATTCCTTTCAGTAAGTTCATCATGGCCCTGTAGCGTAACAGTATTGCCGATGGCGTTCTCAAAAAAATACGGCCCAATCACTCCTTCCGTGTGAGCGTCGCACCACACAGTGGCTTTGAGTGGATGTAATGGCTCTTCATGCATCACACACGGATTTTCAGTGCCCCAGAAACGAAGATTTTGCTTATTGACGTAACCGCCTAGGTGGAAATGCGCCTCATCTCCCATGATGATTTTCGACACAAAATCGTCCTCTTTGTTGTTGAGATTAAGGATGGCTTGACAGTAATTCACATGCGACTGACGGTGAAACCTAAGACGGGTTCACATCCTGAGAAACTCTCCGCTAAGCCCCTTCTAGCGAGTTCATCGGAGATCTCATTTCCTGGGATTCCAGAGTGACCTTGGACCCATACAAGCCTTAGTGAATTTAGTCTTCCGACCTTGTTCAAAAAGGTCTTGAGTTCATGTACTAATTTGGAGCACGGGACACAGTTTTGAGTGCAGCTTGTCCCTGCAGACGCATATGCTTTTTCCCTTCCACCTGTGCTTAACAGCATGGTACATGGCCATTAGGATTGGGTATATCTCCGATTATAGACAGATGCATATTAAGCAGTCGGACGCTTTCGGATCCTAGGGCTTATGCACCCTAGCGCCGGATCTCCGCCCAGGGCTGGATCCATCCGTAAAAATGCGAAGACAGTCCTTCCCAGGTTCAGTATCTGGCCAGAGCCAGTCCTGATGACATAGAAATTTGACAGTGAAATTATAGCTCAGTAGGATGGCAAGTTGCATGAGACAGGAGTCGCACCGTCACTCCAGTGCGGGTTGTACCAAAAACCACTTCTCTTGAGGCGAGACATGGCTTTCAGTGCGGATCCACCTGACAGCGCTTTGGTAGTTTTTGACTTTTTTTGTCCAAAGAAGCTTGCTATCTAAGATGACTCCCAGGTACATAGCTTCCTTGGTTTTCGGAATAGGAGTCATGCAAGTATTTTTCCTCCTTCTCGTGAAGAGAACGACATCAGCCTTATGAGGGTCAACCGATAGCCCATTGCTCGTGCACCAGTTATTGATCACATTTAGCAGAGTGACATTTTATAAGAACGGCAACATCATCCGCATAGGCCTGGCCAATACGCTTGACCACCAAGTAAGTCTATTTCGTAATACTGCGATATAGGAATAACTATTGAGGGATAATCAAAGAAGCATATTCGTCGGCAAATTAGCTGAGAAGAAGTACGGGTATCAGGCAATATTGCATCATCGTCTTAAAGATATTGGATCTCAGGAAATTAAGTCGTTGTCAAGCCACCGACAATTACTCCTGACATCGTTGTGATGATAACTGTAGTTGACACTGCTAAAAGAATCTGACCGAGTAAGAACAGATCACTTTTCCTGCAAGAAAATCTACTCTCTATCACCTTTCATCGTTGTAGTCCGTTCTAGTTATAAGGCCTTGATCTTAGATCTGTTGGAGGCAAATAAAGTAGACTTCGACAACCGGCTCGTCATGCTTGAAGTTGTGCTGTATATGTTTTAATATGACTGGTGGTAGTAGCTACGATGAGGGTTTATTGAGGCCGCTCATAAACCTTAAAATGCCTAGCTGGTTTTCTGAGTTATCATAATAGTCGATTTTCTCCAGCATATTATGGAGAACTAGTGCCATGGTTTACAAGTACATCTGTAGTTTTTTTTTAAGTCAGAAGGGGCTATGTTTGGGTAATATGACGGGTGGGATAAGATGTCCCCTTAACATATGGATGGGCGATGGCGTGCTGCAAATTCACTTTCCTGTGTCTTGACTTGTATAATGTCCGGTTTTCCTTTAGTGCCCGCCTTAAATGCATTAACAGTATTCGATAGCGAGCTCCGCTAATGGCTTCACCCGGTTGCAACGATACGCTGAGCTGGGGCTAGCATGAGCAGGAAGTCTCTCGGTTTCAGCTTATATGGCAGGGAAATTGAAAAAGTGTATAAAATTTAAGGATTTTTACTAATTATTTCGTTTAAATGTTGATCACGACTACGGTTTAAATGGTCCATACCTAAAGTCAAATTTTCAGATACTTTCTCGAGCTTATTGGCTGGTATCTTGTACGTGTGATGCTGCCTTCCAAGGCTATAATTGACGCTGGCTTATCGGCATACAAGAGTTAACGTATCCCCATAAAAGGTAGCCTAAAAATGTCAAATTGGACGATCTACTAACTAATTTCTGAATTGGTCCATCGATTTGCATGCTGTGTGGCATGTAGCGCCGGAAAAAAAGAAGTCGAAATCATTGAATGATAGTGGAGGTCATTGATGGTAAAGATGGCTGTGAATCTTTGAAAATAATTATGGTAATGATTTCTTCGGACCATAAAACACATCAAACAGTGAATTTTCTAGATGTATTGGCAGATCTTCCTCTAGCTTTTCTAGGGCCCACTCACCGAACAGTCTATGATGTGGAAGGTTATTCGGCTTCAATCCTTGAGGTTTGATATCTTATAGCGTGAAATTGTTCCGAAATTTAGTCACCATGACACAAATTTTGATGATAAAATTCAATAAAATGCCAATGTTGTTCGGGTGTAAGTTATTCCATCGTAAAATGACAATGCTAACTGGTCATACGTGACTTCAACATATGTCACTAATAACGTGTGAGCTGTCAAAAATAGAATTACCCAAGCCCGACTGTATATGCGTTTTTAATTGAAGGCAAGAAAAAATAATTCCCACAAATAACACTGATTTGGTTCGAAAGTCGACTTTTTCACACAAAAAAATGTTCCAAACTTAGCATGTGACGTTTCTGAACTAACATTTCTGTCCAACATATACTGCTAAAGCCATATATTAAAGAACGATGAATTTGTAGATAGATAGTAGCGATATCAATGGGTAAAATTGATAAGGACATTTTCGTATTTATTTTTTGTTGTTGACCACAAGGTTGCAGTTTATGCATTTATACACTATAGTTAAAATGCACATTAAAAATGTAATTCAGAGCATTTTCTTTAGTGCCAAAAGAAACTCGTGCTCTTTGCATAGTATAATGGCATCCCAACTAAAAATGCATATGGTCATCCATCAAGAGATGTAAAGGGTATTTCAATAAGGACGGGTAGATGTTGAAATTTAATAAAAAAAAGCTATGTGTGAGGTATACACAGAATTCTTTCTGCATTTTAAAGGCCCATGTATGCCATTATGTACGAAATATGACATCGTTAAAATGCCGGCTTCGGCTTCTTACAGTGGCACAGATCCGGGTGATCCAATTTTCAATGACTCTTCCTTCATGTTATATTCGCCTTAAGGGCATCAGTCGATTGTGGATTATTCGCTAGACTTGCGACTTAAGGAAACCCAACAAAAAACAGTATAGCGAGGTAAAATTGCGTGACCTTGGTGGCCAATTTACGTCACCTTCGCGAGTAATAACTTTATCCTCAAATTGTTCAGACAGAATGTCAATCGTGGCGTCCGCTGGGTAGTCGTCTGTCGTTGTCGTGTCGTCTAGATCCATATGGTTCAATTTGGGCCATTGGTTATCATCGCTCTGTAGCACCCACAATTGACGGTGACCGCCTTACCAACGTCGTTTTCAGAATGACGCCGCCGGCTCGAAATCCACACCAATCTTTTTGAGGATGTATTGTCACTTGGTGAACCTCGTGTGGGTTGGTGTCGTTCTATATACATATAATTTTGCCGTATGTTTAACACAGTCACTCCTCCAAAAATACGCCTCGTAGCTAAAAGTGATTTTTTGGCCAAAATTGGGGTGCTCTTCAAAACGCTTCGAAGCAATCAAAGGGCATTTTATGTACGAGTATATGGTCATGAACTTTGAGCTCCTGGGTCAGTTGAATCTTGTACGGATGTTGGCCCGAGTTCCGACGCGAAATTCGTCAAGTTGAAGTCTTCGAAATGCTGAGTTCTTCTTCGGCGAAGAATTACTACCTCGGGTACTGCTGTATGCTTTCAAGGAGTGCGGCGATGTTATCGTCCGGTCTTGCTTTCCTTTGACGTACGAATGTTATCTGATTGACTACCGAACCAGTCGTCTCTAATTTAGCCATCGAACACTCGTTTTGATAATATAGTTTTGTATTTGGACGTGCTGAAAAAACCTTTAGTTTTAAAGTAACAGATAATGCACCATTTGTATGAAAACTGTGTGGAAAATAGTGATATGGACTACAATGTCTGTCCGTATCGATTCCGTTTACAAATAGCAATTCTTTTAATATTTTTTTCGCATAATTCCAGCTATGTTTCGCGAGTAACAACTTTTAAACGTTTTTTTTATAGCATGAATCCCTGTTTAAATGTGGCATCGTATTGCGGAAAATAATGGTTGTTCTCCATAACATTGATTTCAGAACAAATTGTTCAATATTGATCAATAATACAATCCATTCCCAGAAATAATCACGCCAACATCATACTCGAACAAATACGTCTCAATGACACTATTAATTTATAAACCGCAGTAAAAGGTTAGCCCTTGTGGGTGAAGAAGTTGTTGCATATTTCTAAAAGAGAAAGAAAATAAAAATGAATTTGGTCACTCAAAACAATTTTGTGCACTACATCATGACTTTGTTCATTCATTGTCATCTGGGTGATATTGCACTATGCATGGTTTACTGGGTTCAATTCTCGTATTTATTGGAACTTAGAAGCATAAAGGCCAAGATATTTAAGTAAAAATCAGTGCAGATCGTCTCGAAATAGACGCACCGGTGTTTCCAGAGCAACGAACTCAATTTAGAATCAAAGATCTGTTCGAGACGTTCAAGTTTATTGAGTAAATTTAGTATAGTCGTGCCAGAAAATGCTTGAAACACAACCGAATCTAAGGAAACATTTCGGTAATATTTTCATGGCTTTTATATTGAACTTTGAATGTTTCAGCAAAGATGACCATAGTGCTAGTTAACTGTTGACATTTGAAAAATGACTGCGTGAAATTTAAAATGACATCTCTTACTGGATGAGCCTTTAATAAAATATAATTTTGGTCCGTCCATGAAGAATTCAGCACCATATCCCTGCCCGCACTTTGATCCTTCTTTCTGGGTTCAACATCCGATCTATATCAATCCAAATATTACAGAATAATAAATGAATAGGTGCAAGGAAAATTGATAACCGACGCCACTACTCGTACATCAAATTTAGTTATCTTAAGATAACTTTTAGCCTGTTCCTGTAGACAACTATTGTATCCTTTTTAGTGATACGTCTCTAGTCTTGTTAAAAGTACTGCAAGAATGCCGATAGTGTCTGTTTCTGACTCGCTATGTTTTGATTAATCAAGCTTGCTATCTAGGGTATGGGCTTTACTGCTGCTTTTCCCGGTGCCATCATCTTGACGAAAGTCAAAGGATACCATAGTAAACTAGGTCCTAAAAGTTACACATTTATCTAAAGGTTTGAACTCTCCTTTGAAAAATCAACCAACGATTCCGTGTTATATATTTAAATTTTTTCTAGTGAGTTGTATATTTTATTTGACACTCATAAAGCAATTAGTGGAACGATTTCAATTTCTCCAGCAATGCTGTTGCACTAGTTAAATTCCTTTATGGCTGCGATACAGGTATTAGTTCCGGTGCAGTAATAGCTTGGGAAACACCGGTTTCAACAATAGCACAAGCTGAGGTTTGGCCAATTAACCGCACTGTATGATTAATTCGCAAAAAAGAGAGTTAAACTTTAGCTAATAACCAAGTTTTTGGTTTTGCCAAGGTTTTGCAATTCCTTAGTTTGGTGCTGATTTTATATTTATTCTTCTTATTAGTACGCGTTAAAAGGCCTGTCATGTGCACAGAGGCATAAATAACAACTTGGTTACTAAGTTACGGCTGGCTAATTTGAAAGTTCAAGTTTAGTCTTTGTAAGTAATTCTTAATTCAAGGCTGAAGACAAACTCGTTTTATATGCTCTTCAATCATATTTTTAGGTAGTAAAAGTACTGCGTCTTCATTGAATGGGATTTTTACTCGAACAAAACGTGCAATACATAAGTAAGAACAAAGAATATTTGTTTCCAAAAATCGCTTTGTGAATTAACAAGATCGACTTTAAGAATAATGGATGACTTATTTATGTGTCTTTATGTCTAATAGTAGAGGGCAATAAAAAAGGTAGCTTTTAACCACATATCAAGCCATGACGAATCGGATATAATTAAAAGCACACAAATAAACACAAACTCATTTTGCTTTTAAAAGATCGGACTTTAATGGACAGCCTCTACTTTGCCCGCTGGAAAAGTGAAATATGTTTCGCCGTATATTGCTCCAAGGAATTTAATTTTGATATTGCGTTAACTAATGACTATTAATGCAACATATTTGTTTCTACATATATGAGATGTATGGTATTAATACTTGAAACGATAACATATGCTAAACATATGCATATATTGGGTATATAACTTAATTCGTGCGGTTTGCTAAGAGATGGCGTATTATTCCATTGGAACATGCGTTGGAAAGCTACTGTCATTGTACGTCATTTCAGTATATGTCATTCATTTGAAGCGTAAAGAACAATCATTTTTTTTCACTCAAATATGTGGAACTTTGTGCCTGAAAAAGTGTTTTTGCGGGGAGTTCGTCTTCATTACTTTAATATGAAGAAAACTGCTGCCGAAAGTCATCGTATTTTGGTGGAAGTTTATGGTGAACATGCGCTAGCTAAGCGAACATGCCAAAAGTGGTTTGCACGATTTAAAAGTGGTGATTTTGGCTTGGAAGACGATGAACGTCCTGGGCAGCCAAAAAAGTTTGAAGATGAAGAACTACTCTATGAAGCATTACTCTATGAAGATTGTTGCCAAACACAAGAAGAGCTCGCAGAATCTTTGGGTGTCACTCAAGCAGCCATTTTAAAACGTTTAAAAGCAGCTGGATATATTCAAAAGCAAGGAAATTGGGTTCCACATGAACTCAAGCCGAGAGCCGTCGAAAGGCGGTTTTGCATGTCCGAAATGCTGCTGGAACGCCGCAAAAGAAAGTCATTTTTGCATCGGATTCTTACTGGTGATGAAAAATGGATCCATTACGACAACCCCAAGTGCAAAAAATCATATGTGAAACCCGGCCAACCAGCCAAATCAACGGCAAAGCCGAATATCCATGGCGCGAAGTTAATGCTCTGTATTTGGTGGGATCAGAAGGGTGTGCTGTATTATGAGCTGCTAAGACCGGGTGAAACCATCAATGGACAACGCTACCGAACACAATTAATCCATTTGAAGAGAGCAGTAGCCGAAAAACGCCCGGAATATGCGACCAGACACAAGGCAATAATTTTCCATCATGACAACGCTCGGCCCCACGTTGCTATTCCGGTTAAGAACTATTTGGAAAACAGTAGATGGGAAGTTTTACCCCACCCGCCTTATAGCCCAGACCTTGCCCCTTCTGACTATCATTTGTTCCGGTCGATGCAGAACGCCCTCACTGAAATACGGTTCACATCAGAGCAGAATATCAGAAATTGGCTTGATTCATTCTTGGCTGCCAAGCCGGCGCAGTTCTTTTGGGATGGGATCCACAAATTGCCAGAAAGATAGGAAAAAGTCATAGCTTCAGATGAGCAATACTTTGAATAATACCTACTATTGTACATGTTTTTCTTAAATAAACGTTAAAATTTTGAAAAAAAAACCGCACGAATGAAGTTATATACCCAATATAACAAGCGACAATAATAGAGTTTTTCTTTACAGTCAGCTCCGAGCACCTGGCTTTTCCAAGTACGATCTAATTTAACATGCTTAGAAATGTCTTGCCATATCAGAGAGCGAGGTTTTTAATTTCGCGATTTCAAAAATTTAAACGTATTTTAATTTTTGGTAAATTTTCATCGACTGGAAGACTGGAACTCACTCTACTTAATGAAAAGTTTAAATGAGCAGATATGTTTCCTAAAACACAACGTTAATTTCTTGTCACGTTCCTATTAAAACCCGGTTTATGAAGCATACGTATCGGCCCGGGCTACCGCGATGCCGCAACAACGAGATGCCGCTCCCAGTCAATGGAAACGATTTGAAGTAGAACCTCTGCACCAGGAGTTATACGTATAAGAGAGACAGCGAAATTCAACATCACGTCTTTATTACTTGAGATCAGAAACAATAATGAAACTTAAAGCTAGCTTATACTAATATTAGATTTACATTAATATAACAATTGAAAAAAGGAGAGAGAGAGAAAGAAAATGGGAGGATGGTGGAGATTGTTTATGGTACATGCATTCTGTCGCTTAAGGAGATCGTCGCTTTGTCGTTAACAGTACATAATGTTTATTTACGTGCATTATGGCGTGAACATGGGCTGATGCTTAAAGCCGTAAATTTGTGGCTTGTTTTTATAGACGTAAATGGCTTGTGTTGTTTATCCTCGGTACAGCCAAATCTGATGATGCTGGTTTACGTGCATGTAACTCCGGGGGGTGTTCGTGGTGCAATGGTCATCATCACCGACTGTTGAGCGGAAGGCATGTAGTTCAAGTCTGTCCATATTCAAGATAAATTCCTACACGGAAAAACTGTACAACTACATCAGTTGTGAATGAGGGTTAATCAAAAAAATTCTGACAAAGGCATAACACTCGCAGTATAAGATCACTTCAAAATGTATACTCATGTGTGTGCATTTCCAATATAACACCTTAATGACATGGAAAACAAAAGAGTTACTATGAACTACAACCAACGCGACAAATTCAGTCGAATCTCTCGAATATTATCTAGGACAACCACCCCCTAGTATAGTAGTGAACGAACATCTACGACACAAACCATCTGCACCCCGTCCAGGTTGTGTGACAAACACCATAAGAGCGTAACTCTTGAACACTAAATTGTTAAAATGATTAGAACGGTCAAAATAATTTTTTTATGAACATAAGCTCAGTACCTCGACCTCAAGCAAAGGTTCTTGGAAACATCTGCGAGAAAAAGGGATCAGTAGACAATTAGCAGCTCCGCCTGATGATATTGATTGCGATGTTTTAAACAATAAAATCACTTCTCTACCAGAATTACAAACGATGTCATTCACAGTAGCCCGTAAAGTGATAAACAACCATATCTAAGTAGTGATTTTAGTTTACTTAGACTATCAGAAGAAGATGTTTAAATCGAATGCTCTGGGGTTTGATTTAATAAACCCTAAATTCATAAAATTGTTGCTTCCCTATCTTTTACGTGTTTTAATCTACTGTTTCATTTACAGAAGTCCAAACCTGGACAGTAAGTAACTCGACTTCGAAGCGCTGTCTGACTCCCCTGTTTCCTCGCACTGAAATCGCTATTGCGGGCGATTTCAATGTACACAATTCTAGTAGACAATCTAACCCAGCTACTCAATGAGCCAACACGAATACCTGAAATTGCAGATTATTCCGCCAACACTCCAGACTTTTTCCTCACCGCTCATCCTGATAAATATTCTATTGATATATTGTCACCTCTACGCTCGTCAGACTACTGTGTCGTTTAAGCTAATTTCTCGTATTCAAAACACATAGTTAGAGAACGAATTCCTAAGAGAATAGTATGGCCCTACAAGAAAACCAATTGGAGCGGACTCAACAACTTCTTGAGGTCTGGTCACTATGCTTCCACGATAGTGACGGGATGCCGCTGCTGATGCGATCACAAACATACTTCTGCTTGGATTGAGATTATTCATTCCACATAGAGTGAGGAGTATCAAATCTAAAGCAAATGCGTGGTATAATTCGAGCTATAAAGAAGCTATCAGATCAAGAGAGCTGAGTTTCCGGTTTTACAAAGTCAACCCCTCTAAGGAAAACCGGAATAAGTTTAAACGACCCAGGAGTGACTGCAATACATTAATTCGACGTGTGAAATTCTCCCATGACCAAAAGTGGAAGCAAAAAGTGAAAACTTAAAGTATTCTGCTTCGTCCTCAATCCCTGCGTTCACTTACAATGACATCCCAGCTGTCAGCCCTTTAGAGAAAGCCAGTCTGCTAGCCGCACATTTTGCAGCCAGCTCAATGCTCCTAGATTGCACTTCGTTTCCGCCTTTACTTGAGAGCGTGGAATTTTCCATTCGAAAAATCCTTTTTCGCACTTGTACAGTTGTAGGAGTACTTAGAGATTTCAACCAGCTCACATTCGATGGCCCTAATGGTATTCCCTCAATACTTCTGAAGAGGTGTTCTTCCATGCTGGCAAAACCACTGCGTAAGCCTTGTGAAGAATTTGTTTTTACTCTTCTGCTTTCTGTCAGAATTTGTCCTGCTCGTCCCTAAAAAGGGCGAATTTTGGTTTCCCACCTGTTAACGACCCATAGCATAAACGTCCCTTCTTTTTAGGGTAATTGAAACGCTGATAAATCGTCAGCTTATGAAATATCTTCAATCGCGGAAACCTCTTTGACCGGCAGTACGGTTTCCACAGCAACAGGTCACCAATGCACTTGTTGATGACATTTTTCACCGAAAACTGGAACCAAACCTTGCACCGTCTCGGAGAAAACAGGATTGTTACGCTCGATATTTCAAAGCATTTGGCAGAATTTGGCATCAGGCTCTTTTGTCGAAAATTGCGTGCTAATGGTATCGATGAATCTCTTTTCCTATGGATTAGAAATTACCTTTCGGGCCGTTCAATTAAAGTTGTTTTGGTTTCAAGTCAAGTTTTGGACGGTTCAAATCTCTCACAGGGATCTATTCTGTCATCGCCACTCTTCCTCATTTTTATAAATGATCTCTTAACTGCTACTTTTAATCCAATACATTTCTTTGGTGATGACAACACTCTTAGCTTTTCATATTTATTCCAAGATTCACGTCCCTGCTCTACGGCCGTAGAACTGAAACGACGGCGTATGTAAAGACCAATAAATTCCGAACTTGACAGCATAATTAAATGGGGTATAAACAATAGAGTGGAATTTAATGCTTTCAGAACACAATACTGTCTACTGCCACTCAAGCTAACCATCAAAAACAAGCCATTATCCTTGAATGGCGCTTGTGTTGATGAAACCGAAAGACTTTCCATCCTTGGCTAATTAAACTTAGTTGGAATGATCACATATTCGAGGAACACATATGCCAAGAACGCTGCGAAATGTCTAGGTTTCCTAAAACGATGCCAAAAGTATTTCACCCCCTCTGATCTGGCTTTAATTTGCAAGGCCTACATCCGCCCCCAGTTTGAGCACAACGCTCATATCTGGTCTAGTGCTCCTTAGACCTTTTTGCACCTGCTAGATAGAATACAAAAGAGCGATAAAACTCGTAGGAGACAACAATATCCCAAAGTCAGTCGACTCACTCGAACATCGACGTAATATTTTCTATCTCCTCCCTCTGTTTTATCATTATTTTAACAACCAATGCTCAAGTGAGCTAGCTTATTGCATTCCTCCCCTTCAGGAATTTAACCGCAATACATGTCTCGGCCGGAATGCTCATCAGTCCACCCTCAAGCCTGTCTTCGGACGCACAAAGGAAGTTAGAGACTCGTTTTTTAGCCGAACTAGACGAATGTGGAATGCTCTTCCCAGCTCAACTTTTCCCACTCATTACCATCCAAAATCATTTAAAACCAATATGCACCGGTACCTCCTTTCCCTCTCTTTTCCTTCGGCCCGTGCTGTGTCTTGATTTCTAGAGACTTAAAGGTAGTCATAACACGTTGTGCATGTGTCAATTATAAAAAAAAACTATATTTTCAACAATATCCTTCATCCAAATTTGGTTGAGAATGGAAGAAAGGCAAAATGATCCCCATTCTTAAGAGAACTACAGGTACAGTGAAAGAGCTCCGACCAATAGCCATCCTACCATTCCTCTCGAAAGTATTTGAAAAGGCAGTTTATATACATATACAAGGTTATCTCTCTTCTAAGTCTGATTTTCGACCGCAACGTAGTACATAGTACACACATTCATTCTCGTTACCGATGAAATTAGAGTTTGCCAAAGATCATGTTGTGCTACTCACTCTCTTAGATTTTTCTAAGGTCTTAACCACCATTAGTCACTCGGTACTTTGTAGGAGACTGCAACATAGATTTGGTTTGACAGCAGAGTCGTGTAAATTGATTCATTCTTATCTTAATGGCAGACAGCAATGAGTTGTCACAAATGTTAGATCGTCCAGCTTAGTAAATTTTTTTCAAGGCGTCCCACAAGGAAGTATACTCAGACCTCTTCTCTTTTCAATATACATTAATGACCTTCCACATATTGTTAATAATTATCTGATTCATTTGTATGCAGATGATGTATGCCGATTTTGATCAGCCGACCCTTGTCGGCGAAGGACGAACCAGGTGCTTCGATGAATGGGGACTTGCCCCACGTCTCAGGTGGTCTAAACTAAATAATCTGTACATAAATCTCATCAAGTCAAAGGCATTGCATAAGAAATTTCTCATCAATACTTCTTACTTATTTGGCAAATCGTCTAGTCCTTTCTAATTTTAGTTTTAGCTCCAAATTTGTAAAATTATTTCCTATTCTTAAACTTCATGTCTTGCAATAATTTACAAGACGTTCATATTTATGTCTGACTTTTTTAGCGTTTGTAAATGAATAAAATAAAAATACTTTCGAGTATAATTGACACTATCAAATTTCTTCAAGTTCAAGAACGTCCATAGTCCACTTTATGTCATAGATATGTTCCAAAATATAAAATAAAAATTAGAAAAAAAAAACTAAAATACGAATGTTGCCGACGATAATGATTTCGGAGATCGTAGTGCCTGGTTGACTGACCTTTTTGATTCTATAGAAAGTTATTTATTTCAATCATTTTCAATATTTATATTTCAAGCTACATATTTAAATGCTTCGATCAAAGTCCGCTTTATTTATTTTTTTAATTTCGGTAGCATTATCAGTCAAGCTCTATTCTATAAAGAGCTGTTTACGCACATTCCTTATCTAGGCGCATCAAATCATATGCTCTATTACTTGAAAATTGAACTTTAGAACAAAATTTGCGATACAAAACCGAATGGCTGATCCATGATCGTCTTCTTCATTATTTCTTTGTCTGAGGACAAACACTGGCCAAATTTTGCGCCAACGCAATTCATACAAAATGATTTAATCTTTACAAGGCAAATTATCACATTGCAAGCTGTAAATATGTTCCACCACCACACTAAGCCCGACAAAATCATAGTGTGTGTATTAAAGAGAATAGTATATTTTTTCAAGAAAGTAGAAAAGATCCAAATTTATTGATTCCGTTTGTTCAAGAATTAAGGTCGAATGACAATCGTTTGCGTCGAAATTTCGGTGAATGGTCGTTGGATCCGTTGATTTCTGGCTTAATGGGTATTTTAGTAAACACAATTGTCTCATTTGGAACGAAGATAGCCAACATGATATTATAGAAACGCCGTAACATCCCAAGAATGCTCAATTTGGTGTATGCATACGATGATCATCGGACCATATTTTTTTCCCAAAATGAGGCTTATCAGTATTGGGGTTGACAGTACAAGATTATTGAATATTTGGAAAAGTTTTGGTCATAGCAGAATAGCTCCATGTGCCGTTGAGCAAACGAAGCGAGCAACTTATAAAGACATTCGATGGACGCATAACTTAACGCCTAAAGGGCTGTAAATTGGCCGCCAAGATCGTGTGATTTGATGCCTCTAGCTACTCTCTAGTCACTAGCCTACGCTGGCAAACCAACAACAATAAACTTATTAGGATATTTGGCCCGTGCAGGGACGGGTTAAGAATATCCCTGCAGCGATACCTCTCGCTTGTCGTAAAAGGCGACTAAAACAAAGGTAAACAAAAATCACCTCTAGGCAATTTTGAAAACACCAAGGTGAGCCTAGGGACACATATACCACCATTAAACTGCCCCACAAGTATACATGCAAATCAGTGGGCTGACACGACTGGAGGTCACCGGTGTTGTAAGAGTAAGATCAAACAAAAAAATCTGGAGCATGCCCGTGTCACAAAAAAAAAAAATAAAATAAAAAATAAAGGTCAAACCGGCGGACCCCACAAGCGGACCAGTAGGAATGCAGTTAAGTGGGAAGGTTATGGTCCTACACTTTTGACCATAACAACGCCGGAAAAAGGAAAAGAAGATGGATATTTGGTCAAAACACAAGGTGATTTTCTGAATTTCATGTTACGTTGTGTTGGTACACATGTGGGGAATGACGGAAAGAAGGGAAACAAAACATCTGTCTTTTTTGACAATTTATTTGAAAGAACCCTGACCAAAGGTCTTATTGACAATTTTATATTGGCAATTTAACGAAACATGACACGTACTGTTTGTCCAAATAGCGGGAAGATAAGATAATCAGTTTGGCAAAAAATGTACATAGACACTGCTATCTAAATTCAAATTAGTGGATAAGCCAGCTACAGTCTGTTAAGCAAAAGCGTGCCAGTAATAATTTTTCTTTTTCTTCTACAAATGTTTCCTAAGATATGTGGACATTGTCAGCCACTTTGGATATTTAATTTATTTTTCACAAATATAAATGTTAGACGTGTTTTGGTGTAGCGATTTTTCGCTATTGAAAAAAATTGAGCAAAGAATTTTTATTGAATTTTGTGTAAAAAATACGAGTAATATGAAGTGCTCCAACGTACTTGAAATATTTACTGCATTTAGTTAGTCTTTTCTGAACAAAAAAAATATTTATATTGTAAGTAATGACGATTCCCGCTTTAGACGTCCGTGCACGTCTACAACGGATGAAAACGTTGGAGTAGTGAAAAAAATTGTTATAGAGAGTCATCGAACTACTAACAGAGAAGTTGCTGAGAATGTTGGCATATGCCATGATATTTTTTTCAAATATTTTTGGCAGGAAAATGTGTCAGCAAAGTTTGTTCTCAAAATTGGAAAATTGAATGACGAACCAGATCTGCCGAAAAAGGTTATCACATATGTAAGAGCCAAGACCAAAAAAAAAATACACCAAGTCCGGTTAAATGTGAAACATTTATTCACTGTTCCCTTTGATTACAATGGCGTGGTTCATCATGAGTTCCTGCATGAAGATCGTACGGTTAATAGTGAATATTACTTCGAAGTAAGGCACCGCGTTTGCGTGAAGCATTTCGAAGAAAATGTCCGAATTTGTGGGAGAAAAATGCATGCCTTTTGCATCACGATAATGCACCTGCTCACTCATGGCTACTTGCGCGCAATTTGTTGGCCAAAAACAATACAGTGATCATACCTCCACCACTGTGCTCGTTAGACTTGGCCCCCTGCGACTTGTTTTTTTTTTTCCCAAAACTGAAAAGATGCATGAAAGGATGGAGATTTGCCACGATTGTGGAGATAACGGCCGCCTCGCTGGGAGAGCTCAGTACTTCGAGGATTGATAAAAGCGCTGGTGCAAGTGTTTTTTTCTTATAGTGAACTTTAATCTTTAAATTAAACAAATTTTTTACTAGCTCTTATACTGACAATCTATCCTTAAACTGCTCAATGATTTTCTAAATTGTAGAGTTAAACAGATTTAAATTCAAAATGACCAGAAGTATTTCTGCTACAAGATAACTTCTTTTTTAATTGGCTTTGTTTGGCAGAGCAAATTATTTTGAGTTTTGGCGCGGGATTTTCCAGTTTCCTAAGCAAAAATTATAAATAAATACCTTTCTTACACCTACATATCTTACTATACATTTGACAAAACAAGCCTAAAGAAAGAAAGGAAAAACATTTTATATTTAAATAACGACACAAGTTCGAAAAATCTACGACGCAAAGCGAAAAAAAAAACGTCAATCGGAGTCTAGGAAGATTTAACCACACTTCCTAGTCACGCAATTTGTAAGCACGCACATGTAAATTAACAATGCTTGTAGGCAAGCACGCTATGTGACTTTCGTGTTCTATTAATTTCCTTCCCAGAATTATTGATTGCCTTAATTTAATTTTATGTTGATATTCCGCTCTAAAAACTTAGAAAGTTTTTGAAGCTTAGAAACTAAACATTTTTTGGAATTCCTCTGTTATAAGCTTCCTATGAATAATGGGTCCTGTAGCTAACTTTTTAAAGTGTGGCGAAAAATTTCATAAATAAATAGCTCATGACCATGATTTGAAATTTTCAATTAGAAAAAATTATTTTTTCTCTATCCTAATAGAGTGGTCTCAAAAGTACCCGAAATTTGTCGTACTCGAAGAGGAATGAAAAGCGGGAGTTGATTAGCCTACTTCTGGTCAACCTTTTATGTACACCTTTGAATCTTAAAAAGTTTATTCATGACATTGTGAATGGGAACAAAACACGTCGCCAAGCAACTATTCAAAAATGAGTTAAATTTTGTTGGAAAAAAGCATCAGAAGCCGGCCACTTGTAGCATAAACATAGGACGCATGATAGTGTTTACAACTACACATTGCAGCCTCTAATTGAGCTTCGATAACTAACTAAAGCTCAAAAGGCGATGCTAAAAATTTTCTTCAATTATCATGCTATGATGCCAGCCAAGTTTCTCTTCTTCTTCTAAGGAATACTTCATATTATGCCTCGTGGAATTTGTTTTCAGTTAGGCCATAAGAAAGTTGACAGAGAACTGAAGATCATACCTCAATCAGCAAGTGAGCAAGAGTCAAGCGATGGTATAGCTGTATTGCCTTCGTTGGGGCTAAATTTGAATTTTGAAAAATTCATTATTTTTTTGTGTTTTATTTCACAAATCCAGTACTGCTCTTAAGTAAGTTTAGGTTCCTAGGCACCGATAGTCCGTTTATTCAATTTATGAATTCTCGAAAATGTTTGTGGAGAGAGGACATTTTTAAAAGGATCTCTTGGTCTTGTACAACGACTGAACACCATTGATGATATTCGACTTTCCTTTTCATTTAGACTTATACAGCACCTATCGATCGAAGGATTACAAGAGTAAGCAGATGGGTTGAGTAGGAAGATGACGGAATATCATCATTCTTAGTCTTTTGGAAGCTGGTATTGCTGTTTGTGGTGCCACCCTAATGTTGCAGAATTAAGTTTCATGCAGGTTTGTAAGAACGGTTAGCCCCCATTCCCTAATTTTTTTTTATAAATTGTAGAGTAAAGGTAATGTACGCCATTGCTAATGTTCTAAAGCAGATATGTACCTATTGTATATTAGGGGGTATAGCACACATTTCTGTGGTATTTTATTGCTTTAATCGAAAGACTTTGGTTATTGCATGTCTAGAATCGCTAGGCAGGTTTCAGCCCTTTTCTACACCAGCGCAGCATCGGTTAACAATATGGCACGATGTCAACAACTAATGGTATAGCAGATCTTTTACAATTCCATTGTGTGGAAAACTACATAACACGAGTCAGATTGTCGCTAGACACCTTTTATCCTCAAGTGAGGAGAGTAAGTTCAATCAGCTGAGAGAAGTGCGGTCTCATACAGAAGAGGCGCAACGAAGAAAAACAGTCCATTAATGAAGAATTTACCGTCGAGCAGTTGTGGGTTTTTTTAATTAATTCCCATATCCCTTCCGAACTATAGAACATTGCAAGTCTTTAGAATTAAGAAAACGCCGTGGCGCAGTGGGTAGTGTGCCGCTGTCGCGTGTTGAGCGAGTTCGGATCCCGATAACACCAACGCCATCGGATATTTATTTCGCGGCTTCTCTCCTCGGCGGGGTATTGGCAAAACCCTACGTACACTTGTCTAAAGCTTGTCGGCTCTCGCCGTTCGGAATAGACGTTAAACTGTTGGTCGCAAAAAACATAATTGAATAAGAGAAGCTTGGCTCTGGCTTTTCAAAAGCTGAAACGCCATCTAAGGTGACCGTCTGGCAGTACAATGGACCAGTGGTCCAGTATTTGTGTCTGAGTGCTCCAAAATAGTGCTCCAAAAGCAGAAACCTCAAAAAAAAAAATAAGAATTTAGCCAAATACATTAATAACTTGAATGGCTCTTAGGATGTGTCAGAGAGACTTGATAAACCCTAGCGTTCGCTTACGACAGTGGACAATGCGAATTGTATTAAAAAAACGACGGGCTTTTTGGAGTTTAGAATTTTCGAGCAATCTTAGTAAGGCGCTTGTAATTTATTCTTGTTTGTACAACACCGGCTTCTTATTTTCTTTATTTTTGTGAATATAAAAAAGCCACACGGAGAGTGTGTGTTTTTTCCCAATGAACTAAAAAAGAGACAAGTGAGCATGACCTTCTCATTGGACCGACCCAGAACACCAAATCTTAGCCTCGGTGTCTTATTTGAAAGAAAATTAGCTCTGTACGGCGACTCTGCCTACAGTTTTGGAATTTTTGCTGTCTTATGTTTCATAACCTAAATATCTGAGAAAATTTCATGACATGAGCCAATGAATATGCAGAGCTGCGACTCATTGTTAAGAACCTTTTCACGGCCATATTGAAAACGTTTATGCATACAATTTGTAGACACAGTTGCCTTGATATGAGGCTCACCAAAGCAATATTTAATATTTTTGCACTTTTTTTCATTCTTCTAGAAAAAAAAAACAAAACTTCGGAATGATTTTTTTTATTCCAAAATACAAAATGCTGTTGTTGGAATTCGATCCAACCTTAGTTCATTTATCGAAGTGTGTTAAAAGTGCATCAAGCTACCTCATGTGCCGTTGCGCTCTTTAGCTAAAACATTGTAGCATTCGTTTAGGAACACGAAGGTTGAGTCTTAGAAAAACGAAAGCGTTGATGCCATTTCACGCACACTCGAAGAGACTTACAAAACTAGACGTCTAGGTGTGTCTAGTCTACGACATAATTGGTTGTACAAGGTGGCGCAAAATTAATCATCCAATTTTGTTTTTAAATTACTTTTTTACTAAATAAAAAAAAAATATTTTGAGTAAAGGAAATCTTTATTTGGACCTTTACATGATATCCGTCAAGTGGCTGCCGCCAGTGTTTCTACACATTTGTACCCGCTTTATCGCTTTTCCGCAAGATATTCGGTGATAACTGTTCACATTTCTGTCGAATATTCTTAAAGGCTCTGATTGTCAAGGGCTTGTTGGCATAATCGCATGACTTCATGTAGCCCCAAAGTAATAATGGGATGGTTAGATCGGGCTGGCGAAGCCAAATCGCCAAATCGGGAGATTACGCGACCAGGAAACGTTTTCTTCACAATATCTATTATGGTGCGTGCTGTGTGCGGTTGCACCGTCTTGTTAAAACCACACCTTCACCAAACCTTACTCATCCAATTCCGGCAGTAAGAAGTCGTTTATCATGGCCCTGTAGCGTTCGCCAGTAACAGTGACCGTATTGTTGAAGGCGTCCTCAACAAAATACGGCCCAATCACTCCACCCGCGTGGACGCCACACTATACAGTGGTTTTAAGTGAATGTAATGGCTCTCCGTGAGTCACACGCGGATTTCCAGTGCGCCAGAAATGAAGATTTTGCTTATTGAAGTGGAAATGCGTCTCGTCGCTCATGATGATTTTCGGCACAAAATCATCCTCTTCATTGTTGAGATTAAGGATGGCTTGACAGTATTTAACACACCACTGACGGTCAGCAGGCATTTACTGTTTGCACTTTGTACGTGAACTTGTGTCTTTCGTCTTAGGGTCCGTCTGGTCTGGTTAATGTCTCGTCTTTCTCAGCGACATTGGCAGCCACAGCCGCGATATTCTCGGCCGAACGACCAGTTCGCTGGCGGTCATGCCCTGCATAATATCCTGTGATATCCTGTTCGAATCGAGTAGCTTAGCGCCGGAATGTTTGCCAAAGTGGCGCGACACGACTAGCAAATCGACGTCGAAATTCACGCTACGCTAACACCCCCGACCGATTATTGGTCAAAATAATCGACACAAAAAATCCACACTCTTGCAGAGTATGGCCCTCCATTGCTTGTCTGTTTGTATACTGCAGCTGCCTAGCTCGTAAATGTCAAATATGATTGACGTACGATGTCATTTGCAAACATTATAACATCTTCCCATGATTAATTTTGTACTACCTTGTATAAGAAAAGCACTTTGATACAAATCTATAGAACGCAGGCCTTCATTGTATTTCCTAATTTTATATGGCGCTACAGTCGGAAGTGGGTCTAGAATTCATCCAACGAGTCTCGCAGCCAGTACGATCAGCCAGTCATTCATCTTCAGCGCAACACGTGGAGTATTACTATAAATTTGTTATTTTATAAGTTTGTGGGTGGTAATAATTGTGATACGTTCCGCCTAAAAGCCACATTGCCAGAAATAGTCAGGATGGTTCAAACCAACTTCAACCCAATCGTTGTCCAGTGTACCCAATAAACTAAATATTATGGATGACATTGAGCGAAACCTTTACACTGTTCTATTTAGTTTTGGAAAGGAAACAGTCTAAAAGTGTTGTTTTGTCGTTTATCGTTTATCGGTGATCGAATGTGCTAGCTAGATTCGTATGCCGTGTCACGTCCAAGTTGTTATTTATTGTACACTTAACAGATATCATAAAAATATTTTTTTAAAGTCTTAAAAATATTTTGCTCGCCTCTTGGGAAAACACAGCAATCAGAAATCTAGATTTTGTTTATTTGCTTTATCATTGAACAACGATACAGTCTAAAATTGACATAACAGCCTTAACATACGTGTGTATACGCTTTCACTTTCATATGGTATCTTGAAATAAAATATACAGTTGCGGACACAGACATTGGGCTCGATTTAAAAATGAAATATTTATGGGAACATCAAATAATCAGAACTAGTCATAAAGAAATATTTGGATATTGGGTGTTTTCATCAACGTCTGCCTAACTTAAACCTGAGTTAGATGTATTCATAAAGTCAGATTTTTGATCGATCAAACCCAGATAAATATCATAAATGTCATCAACGTCTGGCTAGCAGATTGTGCATCCATATTTTTTGACTGCAGAAAGAAAATAAAATTCATTGTGGACGACGATGCTTTATGAAATTAATAAGTTGATCCATTCCTTGGACATCCAAAGAAAATAAGAACTTAATGATGACTTACAAAAGAGTTAAAAAACGGAATAAATTTATGAACATTCAGAAATTACTTAAAATTGTATAAGTTTGATGCATAATTATTTTGTCTTTTTTTCAACAAATTTTATTCAGCAAAATCGATAGAAATATTTAACAGAAACATGTTTGAATGATTATTCCGGAGTATAGTCATCATTCACTTCAGGAACTGCTTTCAATTTGCCTGACAGTTTGTCGATTCGACGTCACGAAGCGAAGAAGTCACGATTCTTGGTGCCGATCCGCGCTTTAACATCGGCCATCAAGTCATCCAAATCGTCATAAATTTTGTTTATTTATAGTAGCTTCGGTCGGTGAATTTCGGTCGGAGGATGTGGGGGCAGATCCCATTCCTTACTGGCGATCGATTCAACGACACGACGTTCAACATGAGGACGGGCGTTATCATGGTGGAAGACGATATGGTTATTTTTCCGTGGTTTTTTTTCACAGAGAAAAAAAAGGCGCGAAAAAAAGTCGCAAAGATGCATCAACCTAAATACCCAATCATAATAGACTTACGTAAGCTTAAGCTTATGTCCAAACCGAACAAAAAATTCACTCAAGTTTGAATGAAAAGTCAGGTTACCCATAATGAACTTAGACAAACTTAAGCAAATTAATAATGAACTGTCAAATTTCTTACAGTCGATTTGTGATGTGATGTGTTCCGTAATGGAAAATAAACTAAAACAATTAACAAAATTGCAACGTGCACTTAAAAGATTAATTATTTTATCGGAAATAAGCGAAGTGCTAAACAAAAAATAAAAGAGAAGATCCTGCAGTGTTCGCCAAATTAATTGCGATCGGATTGCATGGATTTTATGAAGTTTCACTCCAAGCAATGAAAAAATCTTTTTTCAATTTTTGCCCTCACTTTAGCCTTTTCTATTTTATTAAAATAAAGCTCATCCGTTTTATCATATACATACATATACATAAGCAATTATTTTCCTCGACCAAATACATATATATGTAGTTCAATAAATACGTATTCCGAACTTTTTCGTTTTCCATTTCGTTTATTTTACACTTTTGTGTGACCTGTCAAAATTCCGCGCGGAATGTCTTCTTTCAAGAAGACTTTGCTTAAGCACAATTAAGTCAACGAAATCTTAACGAAACTTAACTAAATCCCATAATGGTCATAGCATACGATTTGCATGTAAGAAGACATTGCCCTACGCTGGCGTAATCCCACGTAAGTCTATTATGGTTTGGCCTTAATACTTAAGCAGGCCTCAAACGTTCTACAGAATGAGTGCGGTTATTACTGCGGCAAAGCAAAACAACGATTTCATTGGGTGTGCAACTAAGTTCTCGCTGTTTATCAAGAGAGAGCTCCAATAGAAAGTGATGGTCGATTGTGACGTATCCAAAACGTCATGAACCAAGCTTAGACATATGGTAAACGAACCACTTTGACACATTAGTGATTTTGTTTTTGCATAATATACTTCTGGTTGTGTGAAAATGTCTGATTTTGTGCCAAATAATCATCATTTGCGGGAAGTGTTGCTTTTCTTCTTTCATTCGAAGAAAACGGCGCCTGAAGCCCATCGAGAACTTCAAAAAGTTTAGGGAGATGCTGCTCTAAGTGAAACAACGTGATTGGTTCCATCGCTCCAAAGACGGTGGTTTCGATGTTGACAACCGTTCGCGTGAAGGAAGGCCAAAAACCTTCGAAGACGCTGAAATGGAGGCATTGCTTGATAAGGACGTAAAAAGACCTAGCATCAGTATTAGGAGTTACCCGCCAAGCTACTTCCAAGCCATTGCATGCGTTGGGAATGATTCAAAAGCAAGGAACTTGGGTCCCTTATGATTTGAAGCCAAGAAGCTTATGATTTGCTCCAGCGGCAAAAAAGGAAGGGTTTTCTTCATCGCATCGTCATGGGTGATGAAAAATTGATTCATTACAGCAACCTAAAGAGCAAAAAATCATGGGGGCAGCCCGGTTATGCGTCTACGTCGTCGGCTCGGCCGAATATTCACGCTGCGAAGGTTATGCTGTGTGGGCGATGTTATTTATTATGAGCTGTTGAAACCAAACGAAACCATCACTGGGGAACGATATCGAACTCAATTGATGCGATTGAGCCGAGCACTGCACGCAAAGCGGCCACAATACCAGCAGAGTCACGAAAAAGTGATTCTACCTTAAACGTACTTAGAAACGCTCAAATGGGAAGTCCTACCCCACCCGCCATATTCTCCAGATATAGCGCCGTCCGATTATCACTTGTTCCGTTGGCACATGGCCTGGCTGATCAGCAGTTCCATTCATATGAAGACATCTCAAAATGACTTGATTCGTGGAAAGCCTCAAAAGACGAACACTTCTACCGTGACGGTATGCGAGCTCTGCCAGAAAGATGGGAAAAAAATATCGCTAGCGATGGGCAATATTTTGGATGATTCATTTAAAACCGTTATTTCACAATAAAATTGCATTTTCATCAAAACTTAGATGCGCTCCAAATACTAGCGCAGATTTTTGGCGTTTATGAAAAACCTATTTTCTAAAGTTGCATTAAAAAAAAAATCAAAAACCGTTGTCCGCCGTTGGTGCTAGCGTCAACTGCTGGTCAGAAATGTTAGATCAGACTGCTGCTCTTACGATAAAAAAAAGAAAGATTTCTTGCCGTATTGTGACTGACCATGCGAGCGCCGTAGCAATGCATCAATATCGACGACCAAGCCAAATATCCATGAATCGATGTCTACACTGTGTTGAATCCGTAGGGCCTGAATATACAGATGTCATTCTGTGCAAAATCCTTCCCTCGAAACGACCAAACACTTCTTCATACGTCTTATAGCACGATCGGTGTGATACAAGTTTTGTACAAAGGCACCTTGTTTTTCGATTCAACTACCCAGTTTTCTATTCATACCGAAGTCGTTGGCACAGAGCCAGGGTAGACGGGGTTCTTATCTACCTTAAAATTATATCTGTCAATGAGTGTTCTGGCCTAGACATTGATGGCGTGAGCCCTTTTTTTAATGGCAGCTTCGCTCTCATTGGCGTTTTGTTTTCGTTTATCGCCAGCCTCATTTTATTTTATTGAGCTTTGAAATGCTCACAAACGCTTCACTGACTACTTTCTGCATTCTTCTAATCTTATTACCCTCGTAATTGAATAGTTGGACCGACTTCAGAATTATCGTAACTCTTGTGTTGATCAGCACAATATTTTTAGAATCAGTGTTAAAAAATTCTAAAAGAGCACGTCGCCCTGTCTCAGATTGTTTTTGACATTAAAAGCATTGGTTTGATCACTAACAAATCTAATAGAGCACCGAGAGTTCTCCGACGTCGTCCAGTTTGGCAGGGAAGAGTAATACATGGAGCGGTTCTAAAGCCAACTCATTTTTTTCTCATAACCTACCGCACTGCAAATATCTGGTATGCGATGTTTAGGAAACTGCTCGCTCTATAATTCAAAAGGTCTTTCCCTTTGTGAATTGGGCAAATGATACTGAGATTTTATTCAGCGAACATGTTCCCCATCAGTTAATTTATAGTTGCTTTCAATGGCTCAAAAGGTAGTTTTTCTCCAGCAGCCTTGCCGATAAGGCCATCTTGATTTCATCCAAATCAGGGGAACAGAGTTCTTTTCTACTATCTTCGGCAATAAATTGAAGAAGCCAATAGCCTCAGTAATTTCTTGGGTTCATCTAGGCATTATTACGCGACCAGCCTCCAAAAAAATTCCCTAGCTAACCCTAATCAAACTTATGAACTAAGAAGAAAGGAGGACCTTACCAGAGTAATGCACCGCTCAAGGGAGGGCTTTCACTCGACAACCATCACAATTCAGCGTATTGTTTTGCAACATCGACGGTGAGCACTGTCAACGTACATACCCGTCGTGGATGGGCCCTGGCACCTCGGTGACAGCAGGAAATTACCAGTTTTTTTTCTGAGAAGATTATGGTCGTCTCTCGCTTCTGCTCGAAGAGCTCACAAGAGTAGTAGGACCAATTAGCTCATGCATACATCATCTAACTAGGGATTTATTGGAGGTAACGCATTGGAACACAGTACAAATTTCTTGTGGTGTTTTATGGATTACGATGCAGTTGTTCTGGACAGTTTGAGGGAAATAAGATCAGTTAAGGCTCTAGCTCGGTCTTTTACGAATGCAACTTTTCAATGTCATATGTTAATAGTCTGCCTCAATCTCAATGCATCTTACCTACAACATTTTGGGAGTATCAGTAGATATTGGCTTCTGTACAGTTCAGGCATCCAGAATATTGGAGAGGTGTCTGACGTCGGTCGCAATGTGATTAACCTAGTTGACGGCCAATTGATCCGATGACTTCCAGGTTAATTTAAGAATGTGAGATGTCGGATTCGGGTGCTTGTTAAAATAAGATTAAGTCCCGTCATGACATCAAGTATGCGTTTTCGAATGGTTTCGTGTAGGCTATGTCTCACAGTGGCACGCTCTGAAAGGACATCTGTGTCAAGCTTCGCATTTATGTGCATATCTGAGCGCAGTTTTGGTATCGTAGCTGAAGCACTCTCGCAGATCGTAGAAAACTTCCTTTATGATGTCATTCCTCTATAAATCCAGACTAAGCTCACCTCGTTAAATTTTGCTCTTATACGGAGTGGTATGAGGCGCTCACTCCCGTATTTAAAGCTATGCGCCTTTTGCTTTAGCGGGCCCGAAATAACAAAACAAAAATCACTCTTTGCAGCCGTTATTACCCAGCTTATCCCACGTCTTAGATGGAAGTGATATTTGCTTTGTAGAAGTGTATGCCCTCCGCTAGTTGTTGCTCCTATCATTATACAGGGTGTCCCACGAGCAGTGTGCCAAAAAGCTGGAGCGTGTAGGTCTGGTCAAGACAAGAAAAAAAATCGTATGGAGCCGGGAAGTACAATTTTCTAAAAAAATTACTTAATTTGGAAAAAAAAATTATTAAAAATCAACAGTTACATCCACAATGCCGTGATATACTTTTTTGTAAAGCCAGAAACCTCTTCTTTCGTCTTGTTTCTAAACGAAGCTGTTTTGAGGAACAGTTTTTGAGAAATTAATTTTCAAACTCAAAATTTTGAAAAAAAAAATTAAAAAAAAAAATTCGAACTATTTTTTTTCAAAATTGTATGTAATTAAGTACTATTTTTTTTTCAAAAATTCAATTCTCTTATTAGTTTTTAGTTAAAAACAGCAAACCGGATGCAAAAATATCTTGTAGTTTTTGAGAAATTAAAAAAAAACGCGAACCATTTTTTTCTAAGAAAAACCTTTTTTTTTGTTTTAACGCGGCTGGACTTGTAGGCAAATTAATGTATGAAACATTGACTCCTTTTTTATTACTTTTAAAAAATTCGGAGTTTTATGAGGATACAATAAAGTGACATAGCATTGGAATAACCCTGGATTAATCCTTTTTTTTCATTGATAATGCCTGAAAACTGACCTGCCAATTTCGTCTGGGTCCGCCCGCCGCCGATGGGTTCTACCCGCTAGGACCTTAAGACAATAAAACCGCAATTTTTCCTTATTGAAAAACAAAATATTTGCAACCCAAATGTAAATAAAAGGCATCGCATTTTTAATAAAAAACCATTTCCAAATTGGATGTTAACTCATCAACACATTACGATGTCAAACTCATACTCTCGAGAAGAATTAACGGACATGCACTTCTGCTACGGTCGAGATCGTGAAGCCGAAAGACTCTACGCTGAAAGAATCCCAATCGGAGGTGTCCCAGTCGTAGCATGTTTTCAAGAATCCACCGACGTCTGCGAGAGCACGGAGTGCTAGTGCATCGAAGAAGCGAAAGATCAGGTTACAGATGGATCAGGAATTTTAGATGAAAGAATTTTGGATTTGGTCCGACGTAATCCCTCCCTTAGTACAAGGAGGATAGCTATTATGCTTGGAGTGCCCAAATCTAGAATATGGAGAGTGCTTCATACCGAAAACTTACGCCCGTACCATTTTAGGCCAGTTCAGGAACTCACCTCAAACGACAAGTTTTTGAGAGCAGAATTCTGCCGATCATTACTGCTTCGAGATGAAACTGAACGAAACTATTTTGCAAGGATATTCTGGACGGATGAAGCACAGTTTACCAGAGATGGGGTTACTAACTTCCACAATTTGCATCATTGGAGTAGCACCAATCCACACAACAAAAAACAAAATAAATCACAACACCGCTTTAGCTGTAATGTTTGGTTTGGTATTGTTGGACAAACTGTAATTGGGCCCCGGTTTTTGAATGCCGTTATTAATGGAGAATCATACCTGCAGTTCCTACGAGACCTTTTGCCCGATTTGATGGACAACGTTCCTTTGGCCATAGCAGATAATTTAATCTACCAGCAAGATGGGGCACACTACAGCTTACGGGTTAGAAACTGGCTGGATGATCATTTTAGGGATCGTTGGATCGGAAGAAGGGACCCCACGGAATGGCCACCTAGATAACCAGATTTAACTCCTCTAGATTGTTATGTGTGGGGATTCATGAAGAATTATGTTTACGAAGTGGAAATAGTATCTTTGGAACAACTGAAAGAACGGATTGAAGTCGCTGGAGTCAAATTGCAGGAAAATTTGTCAAGCATAGACTTATGTGCAGCCATTAGAAGGGGATATAATCTTTGCCTTCTAAAAAATGGGGATCATATATCATATATCATATTGAAGAATATTGAAAATTGATTATAATAAAACTCCGAATTTTTTAAAAATAATAAAGAAGAGGTCCATGTTTCATACATTAATTTGCCTACAAGTCCAGCCGTGTTAAAACCAAAAAAGGGTTTTTCTTACAAAAAAAATGGTTCGGGTTTTTTTCTAATTTCTCAAAAACTACAAGACATTTTTGCATCCAGTTTTCTGTCTTTAACTAAAAACTAATAAGAGAATTGAATTTTTGAAAAAGAATTATTACTTAATTACATGCAATTTTGAAAAAAAATAGTTCAACATTTTTTTTTAAATTTTTTTTTTAATTTTGAGTTTGAAAATTAATTTCTCAAAAACTATTCCTTAAAACAGCTTCGTTTAAAAACAAGATGAAAGAAGAGGTTTCTGGCTTTACAAAAAAAGTATAGGTATCACGGCATTGTGGATGTAACTGTTGATTTTTAATAATATTTTTTCCAAATTAAGTCAATTTTTTAGAAAATTGTCCCTTTCGGCTAAACGGCGGGGAATAGACCCCCCCCATATGATTTTTTTTCTTGTTTTGACCAGACCTACACGCTCTATCTTTTTGGCACACTGCTCGTGGGACACCCTGTATATGCCAAATTTTGAATTTCTTACTCATAAGACCATTTAGAAAGACCATGCGTAAAACTCGAGATGGTGGAGATAGGTTGGATGATCCTCTGTATTCCTGTATGATCTAAATTAGAGTACAGAAATATCATGTCATCCGGCTGTTTTTTGCCAGTCATTAAAGATTACCCGCAGTTATTTCAGCTGTTCGAATTTCCTTGTCCGCAATTGTATACACCCAAACAAGCCGCTCCAAAATAATCTCTTATCAGTCGTAAATATGTTATTAGGAATAATTGCTTTCACTATCTGCGGCGACCATTACTGAACACCAGAAAAGGTATTATTTCTTCACTACCTACCGACGTAGTCCTTTATCACACAGCTATTTCGATAAAGAACAAGTGCGATAAACTTGGGATATAGGTAAAACCTTGTTGAAAAGCTTAAACTTTCGCAAACACAGAAGAAAATTTCGTGTGTCCGCCGTCTACAATCGATTTTTCCTCACTCAATTTGTCAATGTGTGGCACATTAATTACATTAGCGAAAAGCATGCTCTAGCCCACTGGCGTACTATCGCGCGGTCCTCTCTATTCAGTTTGCTACTTTTTCTCACCCTGAGTGGCGTCATTTGTGTTTCAAACAGTGAAGCAAAGGCAAAAAAGACAACTAAACGCAAGTAATTACGTTCATTACATCATTTCTGTTTCGGTGAGATAAAAAAAAGACAAAACCAAGTTAGTCATCAGTTCGTTAATGACATTGAAAACCCCGCTTACAAGGTTATCCGGCAACAGGCGTGCCAACTACCTATACACGCATACTACCTAACTACGTACGTATAGGTCGTGAGTTTTTCGAGACATTAACTTAATCTCCACTTGTTGATAGCGACGTCTCGTCGGTCCGAATGTCAAAAGCGCATGGATGTGGAAAACAGCTTTCGCGAATGAGACGCGACACACACACTTGCCCCGGAAAAAAAAATAAACGTTTGTTTGCAAACTTTGGCTTATACTTGATAATTACTCTGGTGATAATGACAAGAGTACAAGGTTTATGTGATAGATTCCAGGGCAACAGTCGGTCGATTTAGGAATAACCTCGGATCAATGTCGTGGCAGTCAAGCATCTTCTTTTACCCACCACATCTTGCCGGTGGTAACGCCTATTTTCTTAGCACTCATGTAACATCCGTCAGTTCCCACGTCATATTTCGCATTATTTCGTCATCTTTGCATGATTTCAGGATGTGTGCTGTCATGAATTCACGTTCATTTATCATCGGTAGATCTTTCTTTGGAAGTTCCAAAAATTCCCAAACGCCATCCGGTGGGAGGCATTGTAGTCAGTTGTTGATGGAGCTCTAATCATGCTAGGGTTGCCATGGAGCGCTCATCAGCTGAGCTGTCTGCGTATTGTAATCAACTGACAGACGATTCCAAATGTCATGTTCTCTTTTTCCGTTTTATTTGTTTAACTTAAAATAAACAAATAAAATGAAAGCAACGTACAAAGTACGTATATTTTCCGAAAAATAAATAGATTAGAACCGGTCTAACGTCCGGCTAGGTGGATAGTGTGAATATAAACATTTGTTCCCAAACAGAATATTCGAAGGTTAACGTTGATAAGCAGCCGCCCCAAGATGTTTCACTTCAATCAAACGCGATATTTTCTGATGCATACAAAAATATTTGTACCTACTACACGAAATGCTAGGCTACTGAGGTAAGTACTTTTCTGATTTGTTTACAGTGAAATTATAAATGTTTGAATGTGTACTACGGGCTTCACTGTGTTCTGGTATACTGAGTCTATTTACAGTGGGGAATAAAAAATAATTTCGGTACCTACAGTATCGAGCTTAATTTTAAGTTTTCTGAATTTTTGTGGATAAAATTTGAATCCGACTACCGATTATATTTTTGTTTTATGAAAGGCCAAAAGAACCTTTAAGTATCCGGTTTTGCTCGTTCTAATTTTTCTTTCTAATTTTTTTAAATTGATCGTTAATTCTAAATGCGTCAATCACAATTTCTGATACAATTAATCATTCGGCTTTTTGAATCACATTAATAAAAAAGTTAAAGTTCCGACAGAACGCGGAAACAGCTGCGAAAACAGCTTTCAAACAAGGGTGTGAACGGCTAGAGAGGCAGTGTGTGTGGAATAGGGCTTGTGTCCACTTTAAAAAAGGAAATACCACCGCTCTCTACCAGCCCAAAAGAATATTAGGGTCAGACTTAAATTCTACATAGAGCATAAGAATTGGGCTGCGGAAGTGTAGGAATAAATAATTTATTAGAATTATTATTACTTTCACTGGAACTCGGAATTTCAAAGCCTCCTTGATAACCCATCGCCCAGCCTCTCTGTCATGAGTGCATTCCTTCTAAAGGGTCCGCCATCTAACGTTTTATTTTTCAAGTAGTGCTTATTTCGTGAATGGTAACACTTAGCTCATGTCTGATTTGACAGATAATTAGTTTTATCCTTCCGCTGAACGAGAACGAATATGGTTGTGTATACGCTTGAACAACGCTGGGAAATATTGCGACATTACTTTGAAAATCATGGTAATGTTGCAGAATGTGAAAAAATGAAAAAATCATCTTTTCAGATGAAGCTTATTTTGATCTTGGCGGGTATGTAAACAAGCAAAATTGTCGCATTTGGGGCACAGAAAACCCGCACGCATACATTGAAAAGCCGGTGCACCCAAAACGAGCCACTGTTTGGTGCGGATTTTGGTCCAGAGACATAATTGGGCCATTTTTCTTCGAAAATGAGCAAGGAGTGGCCGTTACAGTCAATGGCGATCGTTATCGGGCCATGTTGAACGAATTTTTGTTCACAAAAATTGAAGAGGAGGATATTGGCAACATTTGGTTTCAACAGGACGGCGCTACGTGCCACACAGCCGAAGCTACACTCGATGTTTTGCGCCCTGTTTTTGAAGATCGCATTATCAGCCCCAGAGCTGATGTCGTTTGGCCACCTCGGAGCTGCGATTTGACACCGTTGGACTATTATTTGTGGGGTGCCGTCAAAGATAAGTGTTACGCCGACAAGCCAGAGACAATTGACGCTTTAAAGGACAATATTCGTGAAGCCATTGGTGAAATACAGCTGCACACAATCGATAATGTGCTTAAAAATTGGACCGATCGTGTAGGCTACTGCATGGTCAGCCGAGGCAGCCATTTGAATGAAATTATTTTCCATTATTAACCGGAAGGATTGTATTTTCAAATAAAAGAAGAAATTTGAGAATATATTCAGTAGTTTTTTTTATAGCATTTTCAAAAAAAAAAAAAAAGTTATTTGGCGGACCCTATATGTTTCGCTGTTAATCTCTTCTAAGTCCATCCTTGCATTGTCCTCCCATCTACGACGCGGTTTCTTCGCAGTCTTTTTACCTCGAGATTTCGCCCCACATTATTTTTTTGACTGTTCTTCTACTGTCCACTGATTCCACGTCTTGGCCATTTTAGTCTTTGCGATTTCACTACTTGGACAGTGCCTGGGGCTGATTAAAGTTCCTCGAGTTCTCGATCGTGTAGTTTTCTTCGTACGCCTGTTTCTTCGTCCTGTTTTCCACCATAGATTCGCTTTAGATCTTGTCATTTTTAAAGGCCCTAACTCTATAAACTCTATATTACTCAGTCTTAGTCAGAGACCAAGTTTTATACCCATAAAGCGTCACTGGAATAATTATAGTTTTATAAATATGGATGAGGTTTGCTTCGAATAGTTCCTTCATCGCGAGGAAGCACACGATTATTTACTTCTATACCTCCTTCCTTTCCTACCAATATTAGACTTTCCATATTTTTCTAAACTGTTTCCTTACTACCTCCCAAAAAGTCGAGATGTGATTCAATTAAATGTTATTCTCCCCTCTTTAAAGTAAAGAGAAATTATGACCAACCATCTCCTTGTGTTAACCCTTCACATGTTTCAATTTTTTTCAGCTCAAAAGTTTTCTATTTTAACACGTCCTTTGTTTTCCTTCAGGCATTTGTATATCAGTTTCACCCCTGTTTTCGGGATTCCCAGCTTCACATCGGTTAACAGATTCATAAACTTTTTTAAAATCTACGAACAGCTGAAGAACCGTTTTGTGGAATTCCCACTTCTTTTCTTAAAGCTGTCGTTTACTGAAAATCTGGTCACTCGTCGAGCGGTTCCTACTGGTGGTGTTCGATTATTTTCTCAGTATCTGACGTCAGTCTCTTTAAAAGTATATTCGACAACACCTTATAACAACTTAACAGTAGCAATATTCCTCAGTTATTGTCGCATTGTGTTTTGTCGCTGACGAAAGACTTATGCAAAGGGTTTCATGTCTGTTCGTACTCATATATCATATACAGTGGATTCCGCTTTATTGGGACATCGCTTTATCGGGACAGCCGCTTAATTGGGATAAATGCAAAAGAACGGAAACGAAAAAGAGGTGAATTTGTTCGGTTATTGTGGACAGCAGCCGTTTAATCGGGACAGATTCATCACACGTCTAACACACATTTTGACAAAAAAAACATATTGTTACTTGGAATGTATCGAGTAACTTACAACAGCAAAATCAAAAAATTCGTTGGTTCATAGTAATTGCTCGCAATGACGACGAAGACGAGAAAAGAAAAACTAGTGTGATTCAAATAACGGTATGTCTCGTGCTTTTGCAAATCAATTTCTGAAATGTGTGCAAAGCGGTTTGTTGTTGTGTCATCACTTTGTTATTCGATTTGGTGTTCCTAGTTTAGTTGGGTTACGACGAGGTTTGCTTTTGGTTTCGTTTCAGAAAGTGCTGGGATAAAATTAAATTAATTGTCTATCGCGTATCGTGCGTATTGACTGACCAGATTTGTAGTTGTATTGTAGTTGTTGTAGTTTGTCAAAATGTCAAGAAAAGACTTAACATTAGACGACAAAATTGCTTTACTTGACAAATTAAAAAGTCAAGCACCGAGCACTTCTTATCGTGATTTGGAAAGGATCACTAATGTGCCTAAGTCCACAATAGCTCGTATCAAAATTCATGAAATGAAACTGCGAGAAGAATGGGGAAAAGGACAAGACAAATCCAGAAAACGGAAACGAGAAGGAAAGGACCCAGATGTTGATGAGGCGCTGAATCAATGGTTTTCCATTGTAACTGGAAGAGGTGTTCGTGTTAGTGGCCCAATGCTAAAAGCTAAATCAGCGAAGATTGCGGCAAAGTTGGGTCATACCGATTTTAACGCTACGGATGGTTGGCTATCGCAATGGAAAGCCAGACACGAGATCAAATTTAAGAAAGTACATGGGGAGAAAGCTAGTGCAGATTCTTGTAGCGCCGATCAGTGGAAACTGTATAAGCTTCCCGAACTCTTACGGTTATGGAATCCTAATGACATATATAACGCCGATGAATCAGGGCTATTTTACCGTGCCACGCCAGATGGTTTTTTGAGCTATGAACATCATGAACTTATAGGTTCAAAAAAGGCAATGGATCGCGTTACTGTGTTGTTCTGCTGCAATATGTCGGGAAGTGAAAAACGGAAACTCTTAGTTGTTGGGAAAGCTGCTAAGCCTAGGTGCTTTAAAGGCATTATAGTGGAAAGTTTGCCAGTTCTTTATTACGCCAATAAGAACGCATGGATGACAGCCAAAATGTTTATCAAATGGCTTTCGGATTGGGATGCGGAGTTGCAACAAAGTTCAAGCAAAATTCTGTTACTCATTGACAATTCGGCTGCACATCCTCCTTCAATTAGCTTAAAAAATATTAAAATAGAATTTCTCCCTCCAAAGACCAAATCTTTGCTACAACCACTGAACATGGGAATCATAAAAAATGTAAAGACTTTTTATCGATGAAGATTGGTGCAGTTCATCGTTGAAGCAATAGAAGAAAATCTTTTGACAACATCTACAAATGCTAGAGAAGTTGGCGCAGAGGTTACCATTCTACAGCCTATACAATTTGTTGCGGATAGTTGGAGAAAAATAAGTTGCTCCACAATTCAAAACTGCTTTTCACACTGCGGTATCAAAAATTTAAATTATGAAACCATAATAGATCCATGAGATATTGAAAGCTACTATCTGCTGGAGCGCGTTCCAAGTCATGAAGAATTTGTATCGATTGATAGTGACCTGCAATGCCACTGCGAATATGAGGACTGCCATTATCGAGGAACTTACAGAAAAAAAGCGCCGAAGAAGATCCTGGAAGTGATATGGAGATTGATGAACCTGTTCCAGTTCGAGTTATCACTCGGGAGGCGAGGTAGCTCTTGCGAGAATTGCGGCGGTACTTCATGCAGGATGGCAGTGAAGGCAGCCCTTTATCAGCATTAGATGCTTGTGATGATTTTATTAATTTACAAAGTAATAAAAACATTCGCCAGGGGACCATCGACAAATGCCTATACTTATCTAGGACATTAGATGATAAATAAGTTCTTGCGTTTTTTTTTCTATTCCTTATTTTCATATTTTCTCAATAAATTGTAAACATGTATGTACATATTTCAAAACAAAGCTATAAAACGTACATACTCATAGCTATATTACATTTTTAATTTTGTATTACATATATATTTTGAAAGTTTTTAAGTGAAATATGTTTATTTTTCTTTTTCGATATTTATGTATGTACGTACTTTGATTTGTTTTTCTTAGTACTTCTAGAAAATAAATGGATTAAAAAATACATTTAAGATATAAATACATATATGTACATATTTATTAGTCGTTTTTTTTTTACTTAGCCTTCACTTCGTTATTTTCTCACTTGGAATAGTCGCCTAATTGGGACAGCCGCTTAATTGGGACAAAAACCTTTAGCCCGAAGTGTCCCAAATAAGCGGAATCCACTGTATTTACAAACTTGTGCGAGGTGTATATGAATTATACGAGGGTGGTCCGATGAGTACTTAGCCTACAAAAGAAAAACAAACATTTTCGAGAAATGGCGATTTATTTTTCAATATAGTCTCCTTTTAGCTCGATACACTTAACCCAGCGATGCTCCAACTTCTTTAACCCATCTGAAAAATACGTTTTCTCGAGGTCTGCAAAGTAGGCCTCCGTGGCGGCGATGACATCCTCATTCGACTGAAATTTCTGCCCGGCGATTGACTTTTTCAAGTTTGGAAACAAAAAGAAGTCGCACGGGGCCAAATCTGGAGAATACGGTGGATGGGGCAGCACTTCGAAGCCCAATTCGACTAATTTGGTCGTGGCGAGGGCGGAGGTGTGAGCCGGTGCGTTATCATGGTGGAAAAACACTTTTTTCTTCGCCAAGTGGGGCCGTTTTTTCTTCAATTCGGCGTCGAATCGGCCCAATAATTTGGCATAGTACAGCCCTGTGACCGAGTTGCCCTTCTCCAAGTAGTCGATACCGAAAACGGTGGCCATCACCTTTCCGGCCGATGGGGCAGTCTTCGTCTTCTTCGGAGCACGTTCGGCGGGTGAAGTCCACTGTTTCGACTATTCCTTGGTCTCTGGTGTGTACCAGTAGATCCATGTTTCGTCGACTGTCACGAAACGACACAGAAACTCCTTCGGATTGCGCTTAAACAGAGTCAAACGCTGCTCTGAAGTGGTCTCACGGTTGCGCTTGTTGTCCGGAGTGAGCAAACGCGGCACCCATCGCGCCGACAGCTTTCTCATGCCCAAAATTTCATGCAGGATATGACCCACGCGATCTTTTGAAATGCCTACTGTCTCACCTATCTCGCGCACCTTCAATCGGCGGTCTACCAATACGAGATCGTGGATTTTTGTCACGTTATCCTCCGTGGTAGCCGTTTTCGGGCCACACGGACGTGGCTTATCAAAAACCGACGTGCGACCACGTTGAAACTCGTTAAACCAATTTTTGATGGTCGCCATCGAAGGAGAAGAGTAGTCACCGTACAAAACATCCAAACGCTCTTTGATTTCGCTGCGCGATTTCCCTTCCAAAAACAAGAATCGAATCACCGACCGATATTGCTCTTTTTCCATTTTTCTAAAATCCGCGGACACTCCCGTTTCCACATGCGTTCAAAACAAAACTACAAGCCCGATCTGGCTGAAATTTCGACAGTAGACGTCTACTAGAATGTACTACACTATACTGGGTTGCTCTTGCGATACCGGTACCATCTGGCGGTGAAGCTAAGTACTTATCGGACCACCCTCGTAAACTGTGAATGAAATACAGCGTGCGCCATCTCATATGGGTCGATGTAAATTTCGAATCACTTTAACAATTCTCAACCGATTTTGGAAATTCAAAAACTTTTATTCAACTTAGACCTTTACAATTTATTTTGATTAATTTTTGAAAACAATATCAATTAAATGTCCCCCTTTATGGCCGATGCAAAAATGGGCTCGTTTTCGCGCATTCTCCATGATATTTTTTGAGCATTTCGGTCGAAATTTCTGCGATTTCCGCACGAATGTTTCTTTTGAGCTATTCTATTTTCTTCGGGCCGTTAGCATACACCTTCCTCCAGTATCCTCAAAGAAATAAGTCTGGAGGAGTCAAATCCGGCGATCTCGGAGGCCAGTCAATATCGCCCTTTTTTGACACCAATCTTCCAGGGAACTTCTTACACAAAAAAAGGTTCATTGTTTTGTCCGCAGTAAGTCAAGTCGCGCCGTTTTGTTGAAACTAAAAGTGAAATAAGCCTTTTTTATGCATTTCTGGGACCACATAGTGGGCCAACATTCACCGATATCGATCGCCATCCACTGTATCGCCAACTTTGAAGAAATACGGTCCAATGATGGTTTTAGCACATACACCGGCCCAAACGGTAACTTTTTGATCATATAGCGGCTCTTCGTGAATAATGTGAGGATTTTCGGTGCCCCAGAAGCGGCAATTTTGTTTATTTACTGAGCCAGAGAGCGTAAAATGTGCCTCATCGGTTATCAACATATGCTGCCAGAACTCCGGCATAGCATTAAGCATTGCAATGACATTTTGTGCGTATTCCAAGCGCCGTGGCTCATCTTGTGGCAAAATTCTTTGAGTTATCTGTTCTTTGTATGGAAATAAGTGAAGATCATCCTTTAAAATTCTTGCCACAGAACCAAATTGAAAAAAATTCGAAGCCCAACGACGAATTGCATCTTTTTTGGGCCCAACACGATCACGATACGCACGCTGAGTTAGCACAATCGAGCGTTTTAATGAACATTGAAGCTATTTCCGCGCGTTCTTTTGGTGTGAAGCGATTCATGGTTAAAATTGTACTAAATTGACGTTTCCAAAATGCTATGAAATATGATAACTGTTGACAATTGCTGAAGTTATTCTAATTTTACATCGACCTCTATGAGATGGCGCACCCTGTATTTAGCACGTGCAGAGTGGTCTTGAGAGCACCAGCAGAGATATAATGCTTTTACTCAAGCTTGGGGCGTTAACTTCAACATGGCCCCAAAGGAAAAAGCAGAACAATCTGGAGTGCCATTTCAAGAAATCACACATCTAACCTTTTTTCACGCAATAGAGCCATTGTTTGACCAGCTCTCTGGCGTATGACGCTATCCTGTTGGTCGCCCTTGACCACTAATTCTTCCTTCTTCCAATTCCACCTTCTTTTCGTCATTAATAGCATTATTTTGGCTTTAACAAAATTCTTTGTGCATTGAGGTGCATTCAACTAGAATCAAATACAAAACACGCGTTTTGTCCAATGGAAAATTCAATATAAATTCTATTTGCTTTAGAATTTTGCAATGCATCTAGCGTATGAAACCCGCCGCCCAACCCCAAATGCTTGAAGGTTGACCACATGTGCAGTCGAACCAGTAGAAACCAGCTATTTCCCCATTTTTTTCTCTAGTGTATGGTAGGTCTCTGTATACCTAATCTACATACATACTTTCTCGTTGGTTTATTTCACAAGTCAGCCATGCCGAGCCCATTAAGCCGATTCCGTCCAATTTTAATGGAACTTACGAGCATAGAGTAAATAGCCAGGGGAAGTGGGGTGTCCCACTCAAAGCATATTGCTTCACATCATTAGAACACAACTAAGGTCGTACTTATTGCCTTTCAGGAAACTAGTTTAATTATTTATTTCTATCGATTGGGCTGATGAGAACTTTTTCACCTCTTTACACCATAATAATTCAAAAAAGAAAAATGAACGAATCATTACCACATTCTTTGACCTCCTCACCCGCCTAACAAGATTGTTATTTCAAACGCTGTTTGTTGTTTTCTTTTTTTATTCAACAATAAGGTTTTTGCTCCTGTTGTGTACACGTTTAGTGCCTTGACCTTTATAACTCTTGCCCAGACAAAGGTCTTCAGATCAGTAAAGGGCAACAGAAGGCGAAAACATTTGATAAGAAATTAGCTGATTCGCTATGAACCCTGAGCGTACCTAAGCCATAAATAGGATGATGTCAGCGTAAGTTGATCCGCATTTTTTCAAAAGCAGTGTTATTTTGAAGATTGTCCTCGGACCTTCTTTGATTGGTTGTCCTCTGATTTTCTATTGTTGCTTGTCCTCTGATCTTCTATGGTTGGTTGACTTTGATTAAATAGGGTGAATTGAAGATAGTATTAGCCGAAGTTGTTTAATGTTATCAAATCTAACCAACTAACACTATAATCTTTTGTTCAAGTGCGTCCTCATGGCTGCGACAATTCCGCAGTCGATAAGTTAAGATGAGATAAAACGTGAATTGAGTGAATTTTTTTAATCTCCAAGAATGACGATACATATCTTCGTTGGCAACAGTTTAGGTGCAAACCTAAACAAGTTCACAAGACTTCGGTACTTGGTGGCAATAAAGATTTAAAGGGCCAAGAGTAATTTTTACTGCTAACCGAGATTAAATGTATTAAAAAAATCAATGTTTGGTGAAGACGAAAAGATATGGAAGACTTGATAGCTTTTTACGGCCTAGTAACACACTTTTCAGAAGGCACAATATTTATTAAGATCTCTAACGTTTACAAGCGAACTTGTGTATTATTCAACCCCTTTATGTTCCACTTAGAGGCAGGGAAGATCTGCTTTATTCTATGCTGCTCTTAAAAAAAAAAACATTAACTTGACCTCCTTGGGAAGATGCCTTAAAGTTGGTCTTTCAAAATATTTAAAAAAGTATGGCTTCACATTCCAGTATTCTCTTTTTAAGACGCGCTACAGTCTGGGGGTGAATCTGCGCACTCTCCAGCCAAGTATTTCCAGTGCAAGAGGAGCTAGAGTCTAAGACTTTTTGGGTCGGAGCTAAATCCATTCGCTAGCCATTCAAGCATACGTTTCATACTCCTCCGCCCCATAATAGGACCCGAATGATGAGGGTTATGTATAAAATCACCCGTGGGACAAAACTTTTTGAGCTACAAGCAAGAGCGACTGTGAGTCAATTTCCGGATGGAGGGCATTGTAATTTATAACAAAGTTCCTTACGTTCAAAGTGCTTACGTTCCTCTGATCATATAAAAGGTGTGCGTGGACCATCTACACCAGTGCTTATCAAAAATTTAATGTTATATGATCTACTTGATCTACGGCGGAGTTCTCTGACTTCCTTAAAAACACAAAGCTGGCAACAAGTTCATTGGCAAACTTTTAAAGGCGGGCATACACTATTCAAAAGACATATTCCTCCAAAGTTTGCGTAGGTAAAAGAGTCCCCCTCCATCTCCAACATTGACTAGCTGAACAAGCAATTCGTCATTGTGACAATACCTTTTTAGTCACATATCGTAATCTCATCTAAGGGACTGACCCGTTCTGCCTGATTTGAAAATTTAACATTTTAGTATCCTTCCATAGTCCAGTAATCTTTACAAGTATTTATTACATTCATTATTGATATGCTGTCTATGTACATGCTTCTGCAGGCTTCCATTCTGGCTTTTTAGCATGTTCCTCTTGCCCTTTCCTTAAATGTTCCAATTCTCTTTTACCCGTTTCTCAATCGTGCCCTTTTCAAGCCCATTTTCTATCTTTCGAAGCTTGCGTTTTTCTCTCGTTTTTTGTTCTTTAAGTTCGCAGGTAGCTTTCCTTAAGCAGTGTAGTGAGATTAACTTCTTATCATGCTACGTGCTCTGATACAAAAATCTAATGACGGGGTCTATGATGGCTCAGTGACAGTTTGAGGAAGATAAGGTCGACTATATGATTGCGGCTTCTGTATGTCAAATTTTGGCAATCCTACTTAGCTCATATTGAGTTTATTTTTTCAACAATAAGCCTCACTATTACAGATCTCAGAGTTAAGCGGTTCTGCCAATTTTACTTAGAAATTGAGCTCAAAGCTCCCGATAACAGCTAAATATCATAGGTTGTCACGGAAACTATTCCAAAGACAAATACCGCCCAATCGGATATGGACTTAAGCAAATAGTCATAAGTTTCCCGCGTGCAACCTAGCGATTGTGATCGACGTCAAACAATCTTCCGAGAAGGTAGAGCCAACGATATAAATGCAGATTGCATGCAAACATGGCAAGGGATCGCCGCTGCCTGTCATAGCTCCTTCAAGCTCTCCCAAGACCCATTGTAATCTTTAAAAACTATACAAAAGCAATGGAGACTCTATTAAAGCGCCCTAAGCATGTTGTTGTAGAGAAATTCTGAGAGCTGCACGTGAGCTCTACGTAGAAGTACGAAATCAAGAAGGATGGAGAGACGCGTTAACAGACATAAAGTCAACACAACTTATAGTGGAATCACAATCGATTCTGAAATTATGGAAAGATCACTTCTGCAGACTATATAGCTGCTCAAAAGTCAAAAAACCGCTGTTGAAAGGAACGCCCCATTCATACTAAGTCAAAATAGAATTCTGTCAACTCGACTCAAACAAGGTTAAGATAGTGATATCGAAGACAGACTGCCTGCTGAGCTATTCAAAGAGCAGCTGGAAATTAGTTTATTGGAATGCAAAGTTAGTATCGTTCGCAAGTTTGAAGAAGTCCATAAAAAAAGGGATTCAACCAAAACAACGGATTTTTTTGAACATAATACATGAAAAAATCGAACATAGAGAGGCGTCAATGTAGCATTTGAAAGCATTAGAGCAGAGGCGTCTAAGGTCTGTCTGGAGGTTAATGAGGGCAAAACACAACATACAATGTCATCAGAAAAAGACCATGTCACTAAAGTTGTGGTCAGAACTTCATCCTTAGGAGCTATAGCTATAAGGTAGTTCAAGTTTTCGTCTACCTTGGCTCACTAATAGTGATGACATCAGACGAGAAAATACTCTTACTAACTTCTGCTTCCTCTCTAGAAAAACCAAGGCAAACCATAATAATCCTGGCCTTCCTCTACAGAAGACTTTAGCATTACTGAAAGTGGGTAAAGAGGCTCTTGGGCGATTCAAGAGAAGAATTACAATTCTGCGTGCAATATTGCGTCTTTTGTGCCAGCCCCTAATGGAGGAGAAGACACCATCAAGAACTTTACAGGCCGTACAGCGACATTGGCTTAATCAGGCGTCTACGAGTTCAACGTTTAAAATGGTTGGGCCATGTAGAACGAATGGACACCACTGTTACGGCCCGAAGAGTCTTCGATACTAACCCGGGCGATGCATTTAAGATGAAAAGAGACCTCTGCCATCTGGGCGTGCAACATTGGAAGCAATTGGTTAAAAATCATGCAAAATGTCAAGCCTAACTTATTCCAAGCTTCCTCTTTGATAAATTATTTTTCATCCGCGTCGTAATCTTTCAATTGTAGCTGCGGATTAGAAAAACTTGTAGACAGATTGATTTATGAGCCAGGTACCAGTCTTGGGTCACTCATAAAAGACATTAAACCCTTCATTAATTTGTTGAAATACTGGTATATCGCTGGATCGTAAATCGAAGACAGCAACAAGGCAACTTAGAATCTTACCAACAAAATTTGTCACGCGTCTCTTTAAAACTGTATTTTTGAAGCTTCTCATATTCGCTCTTTAAAACATACATTTTTAGTGTACGAGTAGGTTGGCGAACGGTGGTCTCTTAAGATACGAAAGCTCTTTCTCCTGCTTTTTGCTTGGTTGGATTCAGGATTCAAGGTTTCTCCTGAAGGCTGTTGTTTTAGAATACCCCTTTAAATGTGCCTAAATTTCCAGGTCTTCGGTCTTCTTATTTAAGTAAAATAATACAAGAGTAAGATCTGGCGAGAACCAGTTGCCGACATAAGAAACCTTCATATGTAGGCTCCAAAATTGAGAGAGCACCGTAGTGTCCCCAAAGGAGGTTGGCTCATACAAATTTTCTATGGCCAGATTTCAATTTCGATTAAAGTTTTGATCTTTTCACAGATCGTATAACTTCTATCCAAGAAAGGGAATAGGGAAATCCAGTGAACAGTTGCCGAGTAACTTTTAGCCAAAGCCAATACTAGAATATGGCAGAGGCATTTACAGTTGATAATGGTCTACGATCAGTCTAATATATGATTTTTTAAGCGTTTGGTTTTTAGTTGTCAAAGAAAAATACAGGAAAATTGCAGAAGTGTACATTACTTTTACTTGAGTTGATAAACCAACGCTTGCCATTTGATTATTTGATTTTGGATTATTTTATGCAAATATTGATTAACTTATAAATGGGTTATACGGAGTGTCTAATTTTGAATCACTTTTTCGAGCATATTGTTGTCATCCAACTCTGTAATTGACGCTGGCTTATTGGCATAGATGAATGATTTGATGTATTCCCTTATAAAATTGTTCTGAAAGATTTTAACCTCATGATTTAGATCTAGCCGATTTATCCACCGGCACAAAACGAGAGATAGATTTTTCACCGAAATCATTTCTCAATTGGCCCATCGTGCTACGAGCACGAGCACTGTCTTGCTGGAACAACATATCGACCAGTTTCAGCTCGTGCATTTTACCCAAAAAAAAATTCGAAATCATTGAACAATTTCGGGCGTCGTTGACGGTAGTGTTGCTTCCAGCAGTCATCATTGTAAAAATACGGGCCCATTCAACCAGAAATGAGCTTCGTCGCTGAAGACAATTTCCCAATAAAAAAGCGGATCTCCTCCCAGCTTTTCTAAAGCCTACTCACGGTATTTAGTAAGGTGTTAGATCAAGATCCTTGGGTAAAATTGGTGCAAAATTTGGTCAGTATGGCTGGAATCGCATGCTCCGTAGATCGATTACGATGAGCATCGACAAACGATCGAAGTGCGCGAAAATAACTTTTCACAGTGCACGAATTGTGATAATTGTAAAAATGGAAGCATTTGTCGAATATAAACTTTACCATAATGAATTGGCGATCCTAAGAGAGCATGTTGGACTTTGACACATGTCTCCAATCACGCGTGAGCTGTCATGAATAGAACACTAAAAAACCAAACAACAAAAAAATCACTCTACTTCGTGCTGTTTTCATTTAATGGGTTTTGTCTTATTAAATTTTAGAAATCCCGTCCGAGCCTGACAAAGACCTTTTAACGATGAGTAGTAAACCTGCTGTAGGTGTACAGAGAAAGGTTTTTGCCGACAAAGTTCTCTTAATGGCCGTAATTTAAAGAACAAAACAAAACCTCTCTCGAGTGTCTTAAAAAGTATAAAATGAATAACCGCAAGCAGCTTGTAGGGGGCCAACATTTTTCATTACCCCAGCACATTACTTAGCCATTAGTCTGAAACTGAATCCCATCAATGGGTTAACAATGCGATCAAGTCCCACTCATGCAATTCCCATAAAACGAAGAAATAATATAAAAACCCCTTTTCCTCTTTTTATATTTATACTAAACGTCGATAATTCAAATATACATACATACTTACCTTACCCTAACGTAAATTACAGTGGTCGGATCTACCCCTCATCGAACGCGTCGCCCGTCGCACCAAGCAGTGGCCACGGTCAGTTCATTCCCCAACATCTAATCGAAAATGGAAATGACAAAATGAACTCGCCTTCCAACCAAACCAACAACAATCACCAACAAGAACAACAAAAACACGAAATCTACAAAACAACAATTCCAGTGAACAACAACCAGTGCCCGTGTTCCAGTCAATCAGCTGATACGATGAATAATGACGACATCAATGGAATCCCCACTCGCACCATACATTGTTGTTGCTGTCACAATCACAACTTCCATCATCATGCCCATGTCTGTGCTCATGCTTCAATGCGCAACTCGGCAACTAACGCCAACTCCCGCTCGGACGGCAACGGCTCCAATCTTCAACTGCTATACTGTCCTACAAATACCTCGACACATGCGACGGCAGCACACCACCAAAATCATACGACCCTCGTCGAATACGAGCTGTCTGGCGGCGTAGCGAAACTTTGCAAAATTAGTTCGAATCGTAACTCGCAGTCGCCGACGTCGTCGTCGTATCCGTTTGTCAACGCGAATATATCTGCTACTTCAAACAGCAATCATAATTATTTCAATAGCGTTCACCGAGCGTATAGCACCTATTGCCGTAAAATTCGTGGCGTAGAAGAAATGGCATCCGGCGAGGGTAATCGTGATCGTTTGGGGCTCTGGGGAACCAGTGGCGACAATGAAGTTCCTGGACAACTATCCGGATTGGATCGTTTGCAAAAGAAGCGTTACAATAAGGTAAGGATTTTGTTCACTTTTTTTCCTGTTTTTTTTTTTTTGTATTTCTTGCTACCGTTCATATCATGTTCCCGATATGTGTTCTGTCCGCGGTCCAATAGCGTGTGCGTATGCGAAAGAAGTGGAAAATTACCGGAGACTTGATGGTTTTTTCCATCATCCACGAGTGTCGGCAGAAAATCTCCCGGTGAAGGCAGTTCAAAATCGATTTAAATACATACATTACCAGTAGCTGAGAGATAGTAGTGACGTGTGTGTCCTTCTTACTAGGGGAATATCGATTTTGCGCTGAACATTTCTCTCGACTACCTACCCTCTCGAGGTATTCGGTTGTTTCACGGGCGATTTGAATAATTCAAATCGAATTGTCGTAGGGTGACCCGATTTTCTTTCTCATAAAGTAGAAGTATAAGTGCATCCAAGGTCCACAGCCAAGTTTATTGTCGTCTACGAGTAGGGGATACATAGACAAGCTCTAGGTACAGTTGATAATTTAATCTAATTTGCCCCGTCTGAGTGCATTCGCTTTTCTGATGCGCCTTATCACCTCGGTCCGCAAGCCAACTACTAGACTGGCGGAAGTGATGAATCTCGAAAGCTTTTCTATTTCTTTGAACTTGTATCTATTCGCCAAACTAACATGTATCTATGCGTACAGCTGATGACGTTCATTCCGTTCTAGTGTGAGTGACAGTGAACAAGGTCAGCTGTTGGTTCGAGTTTTTTTCTTTTTCCGACACACGAGCATGATACATTAACCTTTTTATGACCTTTGCTCTACTGTCCAGATGACCGAATGATATGTATTGTATCTGCTGTTACCAGGAAGTATTTACCCAACACCAAATTTGCATTGTCATTCTAGTCGTGCTAGACCGGCACTTAGCGCTCGACAACTTTCTGACTAAGCGCGCTCGTCTGTCCCCCTTGTATGAGCTTGGGCAATAGGCGTGTCTGATTTTATTTGAATAACGCCGACCTGTTGGTCATTCGAATTAGCAATAACGTTGACCAGCTGACGATGATACATTCAGGTTTTGATAAGATTGTAATTGATTGTGGCCCCAGTCCTACCGGCGCATAAGGTGGTGATTGACAAGGGAGATCCCAAATTCCTATGGTCGAGATTAGAAATTCAATGTTAGCCGCTTGTTGTCAGGTGGTGTTTTGGTTTACCTGGGGGTTTGAAAATATTTGTATTTTGATCAAAAATGTGCTGTTTGGATCGCTCGAGAGCTTGTTATCTGGTTGTTATTATGTTTGTTTTGTCTATACCACGAGCTCCAAGTGCTATGGAAACAGGCGTAGCGAGTGGAAGTGGGAGACCATGAACATGTGAACATTCATATGTATTCTTTATTAGTAATGAACCTGCTTCAATAAGTAACGCTCTACTTATAGCGGAGAATGCACTCAGCAATTCCAATCTGGACTGAACTAAAATGAATACGAATCCAATGCCAAAGTCAATTAGATTTTAATGAATGGCTGGCATGAATGAGCATTCACAAGCTTCAGAAGTTTATTCATTCATTCAATACGTTCTAAAATCGTGAAATCGAATGTTAGGCGTTACTAGATTCCATTAATCAAGGATGTATCAAAAAAATTCTGGAAAATTTCCAGCAGGAACATAACAATTTTGTATCATAATAAAAACGCACCACTGTACTTCTTTAGCAATATTTTAACGTCAAACCATCAGTCACGGCTTACGTTTTTATCTTGTTGAAATTCATTGACTACCGACGTTTGGAAATTATTAAAAATAACTACCTAAATTCTGAGACGGGGATCGCAACTTTAAGAGCGCTTACTCAAATTTGGGCTGAAATATTTGTCCCACAAAATAGGCTGAGTGCGTTCAAGTGAATAAATTCAGAGTCAACATATTCAGTTTATTGAATATCACTGTGTCAGTGAGACAACACACTGGTCGAAGTACAAAAATGATCGCAGCCGCAAGGGCTCTAGTTTGAAACCATCCAAATCAGTCGATTCCTTGACGTTCACAGAAATTTAAAATCTCTGAGTCCATCCTCAGTTAGTGGCAAATTTCGGGTACAGATCTTTGATTACATACTTACAAGATCAAGGTCAAACTTAAGAACTGAAGGCTCTCCGATTGAACCCTACAAAACCTAAAATTCGTTGAAAAATCATCTTCAACCATCGAGTCTTGTTTGGCTTAATGGCTTTGTCAGTAAGGAAAATATGCTTTATTCGACAGCAACAAATCCACATGTGAGTCAAGAGACTCAAGAAGTGATCGTGTGGTATGGACTTCATACGGGAGGTACGACTGGATCATATTTTTCGTCGATGAAAACGGTCGCCATTTTACGGTCAACGGAGCTCACTATCGTGCCAGAGAAAGTGGCCCGAAGTAGACTGACTTGGCTTCAGTGATGTGTGGCTCCAACAAGGGAAAGTTCGGTTATCTTGTAATCTCGCGGAATGGTCCGATCGTATGGCTACCCAGCTCAGGCGATTTAACGTCGTTGGATTCAAGCTAACAACGTTTTTGAAACTCAGAAAAAATATCAAAATTCTCTAAGTTCCGGCCGAGAATCGACCGCTGTAAACGTGCACGTAGTCGTCATATGAATGAGATTGAATTCCGTACTTAATCTTAATATGTGTATTTTAGCCGAAATAAATTTTAGCCCAATATCTCAATTGTACTGTGTTTTATTTAAATCCGAAATATTTATGTCCTTATTGAAAACCCCTGTCGAATTTCACCAAACAAATCTCAGTACGCCCACAGCATACAAGTCAGCTTCTATCACGGCTTCAGCACCTTCAACGGCTTCATTCCGGAGAAGAATAAAAAATTCCAGTGAATAGTTACCGAGTAACATTTAGCCTCTCAAAGATTTTAACATAATAAAGGCGTGTGGTTTTTTAAGCGTTTGGTTTTTAGTTGTCAAAGAATTACAAAGGCAAATTGCCTAAGTGTATAAAATTTCTACGTGAGCTAATAAACCAATACTTGCCATTTACTCTCTAAGGATTATTTTGTGTAAACGACAAAACGACTACGTTTTATGGGGTCCATACGCAGAGACCAATTTTGAGTCACTTTATCGAGCATATTGGTTGATATCTCTTGACGAATGATTTCACGTATCCCAATAAAAATTAGTCTAAAGGCTTAAAATCGCACCACCTAACTAGCTCCTTTTCGGTGTACAGGATCCATTCCTAATCATCTATAATGATTCGATCCAAAAAATAGTTATCTTTTCATGACATCTAAACATCTTTTTGTGCAGTGTTTAGCTTCTGGTTAGTTGAAACAGTGCTTACATGACGTTCAGACCACGATTTCCATGATTTTATCGATATTTTCGACAAAATGCCTTCCAAAGCGCAGTCCATCAGTACCATAAATACTGTTCACATATACAGCCGCCAGGCTTGCCTTTTCACCTTTACTGTGTCAACAAAACTGTATCAACCAATCACAAAACCCTCAGAGAATTTTTTTTAATACGAAACAGCATCTTTCGGACCTCATCTAGTGTAAGCCTCGTTGACCATCCTTTGTGAAGCCTCTCTGTCACGAGATCCATCATTATATTGCCCTCTATCTACGGCGCGCCCTTCTTGATCGTCTTCTTCCTTCAAGTTTTACACACATTAGTCTTTTGACTGTCTGTCCACTGTCCATTCGTTCGACGTATTCGGCCCATCTTTATTTTCGCGATTTTATTATTCGGGCTTAGTGCCGAATAAAGTTCTCCGAGTTCTGTTACCCACCATAGATCCCTCCATACGCCAAGTCTATTTACCTCCTTCTTCGTCAGAGACCAAGTTTCATATTCGTCAGTCAGTCTTTTATTATCTCTCTCAAAAATCAACGGCAAATGTTGAAATAAGGGCCCAATATAGTAGCGGCTCGATTGGCACGGAAACTTAAGTGCTTAATACGAGATTCGGGTAGAAACTAGGATGCGGAAAACTGACATTAGTAGTGACATAAATCAAGCCAGCCTCTTGGTATTTGTATACAGAGTCCATGGTCTAAAGACGAATGATTCCCATAGCAACCTAAAAAGGAGAACATTTTTTATCTTAAAATTATTTAAAATTGATTCCGTCATACGTAAACACTTGATGAATAGCATTTACTACTGCCCGGAGATAAGCACTCAATCGTAGATAGAAATCACAAATAGTCGAAATAAATTGTTCTCCTGCAATCTCATTCAGTAATTGCGCTAGTTCCAGGCATCATGACTTGCCTATCAACAAGTGATTCATCTCGCAGACACCATCCGAAAGTTGGTTAAACACATGCGGTACCATCCATCCGATAACATCTGCTAATTGTGCGAGTACTCACGAAAAGGTGCATATTCCCCGCATGATGCCCGAGTAATCTTGATAGTCAGTTCCACTGTCCCCAATACGTATGTATGTGCAATCAAACAGCGACCCCCCGCGACTTAGCTCACATTCACCTTAGATATTTCCCCTGGTGTCCGAGAGAAACGTCCTTCCAGAACGATTTAAAGGTCAAATGGTTCTAGAAAACCAAGGCTGGTCCACATGATGTTATTAATAAAATTGAAATAAAAAAATGTACTCGTAATTGAATTCGGTTTGGCGCTGTGCCTTGAGAGCTTTTTTTTTACACTCCTCTTAGAAAGAATTCACTAAGTTACGCAATCCATTAGAGTGGGCTATAAAAAGTCACATTAAACAATCAGATTTTACAAGTTTTCCACACCAAGTGACGAGTATACACTTGAAACGTGACGGTGGTCATGAATACTTGCATGTGGATCTGCTCTTCGTTATTGGATTTCAAAATAATTGAAGCGCGATTTTGCCTTTGATAAGGTGAATTAACGTAAGATGGTAATTGATCAGCGAAATACACGTTTATGGCTTGGAGTAACACCTGCTGAGACTCGGGAACTTCTTCCCATAACCGGACCTTGGGCAATATTTTGCTGAACAAAGTTGACTTCGATAGGAAGACGTTATCGCAGATAAGCGTATGGGGGAGAATCGTTTTCTCTATAATTGGGGCTATTAAGTTATTATAAAAGTGTGAATCTTTAGCCAATAGAAAACACGTTGTTAATAACCTTTAAGTCCCCTGGGCGAAATGGCGTGAGTGCTTTGTTACACGGAGTGACACAGAGGATGACTCACACACAATATAGGTAATCGCAAGAAACTCCGACTTTGGTAATAAATTAGAATCATAATAAAAACAAAAGTCTTTGTCGACAATAAGATTATAAAAAAGTTGATATACCATTTTCTAGATCTAGTTTCCCGTTGCAAAGCCTCTATAGTAGGCCAACTGAGAAAGCTTTAGTGCGTGCTTTATAAGAAAATCTTTCCAACTTGATGTAACGAGGAACTTTCACGATTTAGAAGAATAGCTAGGTTTACCTTATATTTTGCTAGAGGCATAAGTTGTGTAAGTCATATAGGAACCGAATCAAAATCTAGAAAAAGGCTATCAAAGAGGACCAAACTCAATCCTGAACTACCAGTTCATCGATAACCTTATAGACACTTCACACCAGACCGAGTTAGATTCTGTCCAAGGTACATTTCGTCTCATCGTTCACTGAAGAAGAATGAGATAGAACTTGAGCAACATCAGCAACGTCCAATGCAATCCTTGGAAATTCTAATACACTCCCTTGTCGCCCCTCTGTCCTACCAAATCAAATATTTGGGAAAGAGATCTCTTCATAGCCATTAGCAGCTTCTATCCATATAAATCATGTAATAAAAGAAGTTGTGAACTTCATTCCCGCAGTTAGGAACAGAGGCTACAAGTCAGCCAAGAATTTCCGCCCCAACAGTCCACTTCTTAAGACGCTCGAGCGCGTACCTAGACCATCACATTTGCTAGCTCCTGATGACCAACAACACGGTTAAATTCGAAGAGACGGCTCTACACGAGATCGTGCTACCTTTCACTTCGAGGAATATACTCTGGAGTCCTTCATGGCTATAAAGGATGGGCCAAATACAAGTTTCTTTTTAAATATGCAATAAAATGAACAAAATTAAATATTTTACATGTATTATGGCTTTATTAGTAAGAACAACCATTCCCATTAATTATAAAGTACAACGACATTCAAGTGGCTGCCTCGGCGTCACAATAATGCACTCGGTCAACCCAATTTTCGAATACCTTGTTGATGGATTTGGGCTGTAACCCACGGATTGCTTTGATGATATAGGCCTTAAGTGTTTGAATCGTTTTTGGACTATTGGCATAACATCGGACCTTCACGGTTCCCCACAAAAAAAAAGTCCAAAGGGGTCAAATTGCAGCTCCGAGGCGGCCAATTGACATCGCCAAGACAGCTAATAACACGATTTGGGAATTTGGTGCGCAAAAGATCGATTGCGGCATGGGCTGTGTGGCATGGCGCGCCATCCTGCATAAACCAGAGGTCGTCTAAATCCATGTCTTCAATTTCAGTAAAAAAAAAAGTCGGTTAACATGGCTCTGTAACACCATCCGCACCAAACTGTCACTCTCTGTGGATGCATTGGCTTCTCGATAATAACGTGCGGATGAAAATGCAGCTCGTCAGAAAAGACGATTTTTCGCCTAAAATTGTTGTCCAATTCAAGCTGCTCTAAGACCCAAACTAGGAAGTGATAACGAAGCCTTCAATTGCTGAGTCAATAATTAAGCGAATAATCCGAGATCTCTGTGCAGAATTCTCCTCAAGCTACTGCGTGAAATGTTGAGCTGTTGAGATCAATGGCGAGTTGATGTCCGTGAATTGAGTCTCACACTTTCGGCCACAGCAGTCACATTCTCATCTGGGCGCACCGTACGACGACGGGGACCATGAGTGTTGTCCACTAGCATACCAGTCTCAAGAACTTTATGCGCGAACTTGCGTACAGCAGTCGCAGTGGGTGCTTCCCTTAATTTCGGCCAAAACTTCTTTTTAAAAAAAACGCACTGTTTGGGCTCCCAACGTTGTTCAACCGTAAAGCGACTCATTTCGTTCCGCGGAGGTATGATACTGACTTTCTTTCAAGATATCGAGCGGGAAACAGCTATCAGTGTCAGCGGGAAACCTATGATCTAAAAGCCACTAGATAGCCCACTCTTTATGTAGAAAGTGCTTTTAACAAAATTTTCATTAAATCTCTAAAAAAATCTCTAACCGCTTTAAGGTTGAAGGTTTCGTCCAATTGGATAGTTTGTATGATCAAAATCATCAAAGCATTAGAGAGTAGCCTTCTCATCAAATTTGTAAACGGAGGTACTCCTTAAAGCGGAGGTATCTCATGTCTTCAATGGCTTACAGTCATCAACCAAATCAGTGAAACTACAGAGAAAGCTTTGGTTAGAGTATAAGCTTGGACCGCAGACTGCCTTAACGTAAACCCAAAGAATATCGAACCATCAAGACACCGCCACTTAACAAGCACACCCTATTTCCTATCCTCCAGTAGCTAACGTAGCTATCTATGCCTCCAGCAAATTGATGCCTATTTGACTCTGTAGATGTGCAGTCATTGTCGATCCCACTCTCACGTAAGGCCCGCTAGTTTCGTGGCGTACCCTAGAAAAAGGTTCGGCAAGAATCGGTGACATAGGCCCCACGAGATCATGTTCTACTGAAGAACTTAACATTATGCTGCACATCCTACTCTTGAACCTGGCGACCAGTGCTGCCACCACACTCAAGGAAGCGTGCAACTGGTCGCCTTGATCGTATAGAGCCCTGGTACATTGCCCCTCTTGTCCGCGAATTTCAGTAGATTACCATGCTTCCACAATTGGTAAACCTAATGACCTGCCTTTCACTGACCACAGCCTGGCAAATATACGAGGTGTGTTCAAAAACAATTTCGGATTTTGAACATTTCTTTCGTCTGCGCCAATTAATTCCAGAAACACTTCTGAAACTCGAAATTTGGCAGCGATATCTCCCTTCGTCTTGTAAAAGCCATGAATTGTTTTGCCACAAATGCGGGTTTACGGATTACATGTGTAGGTAGTATTTCTTCTTGAGCATATGGTGTGCTGTGCCGATGAAATCGAACTCCAACTTGATTTAGTTTTAGCGGAACCGAATGCCTTTACTGGTGCAATTGAACCTTAGTTTTGGCGTCCAGTCCGTATACCCACCCAAGTTTCATGAAAATCTTACTTCACTGACCTCATTCAGCGAATATTGAATGTAATAACATTCCAACAACGTGCCATCAAGAGTCGTTCAGGCTTTTTTAATATTATTTTCAGCAGACTGCATTCAACGCCTTAGACAAATAGCCTTTATTTGTTTTAGGTATATCAAGAATATGTTACAAATTTCTCTTAAATCCAACGTAAAGCCTTGCCTTGATATATTGATAACTTCGTACCATAGCTACCAACATTTCTTATGGTTTTGACTAGTTCCACGAAGACACGGTCTAAGGCCTTCTCTCAACATCTGAAACTTGAATTGGTGGGTTTCGACGTTCACCAGACGGCTGATGTAACTTTTTCTGATTGTAGACTAGGCTTGGGAGTGCGCTTTAATATTCCACCAGTACCCAGGCATTGTCCTGAGTCTTTCACGGATTTCATTGAAAATCTACTTTTGATCATAGGTGATTGCTTGGCCTAAAAGATCCTTTCGGTGTCTTGAGCCAAACAATGTGTAGACCTTAAGGCTCAGTAGCTCTTGAGAACCATTCATTGCGCTGAACCAGTTATTATTCAGATTGTTGAGTTTCCTCTGAGAAAGTCGATAAATAGTATTTAAGACCTTGACACCAGCTTCTGACCGCATTGGGCACTGCCAAAACCCCTTGGTTCCTAAGGTAGGACTTTTGGGTTTGAGCCGTACTCAAAAATACGAATAAAAGGTGAAAATGGTCATATGTTCAACGATTAGATCATTGCACACGTCATTCTACCTTTTACTCGATGAGCTGCTTGAATAATTCAAATTGAATTGTCGTAGGGGGCATTCGAGGTCCACATGCTCGCCTGCCGGCAAGTTTACTATCGACAATATCGAGCTGCAGTTGATTATTTAATCTAATTTGTCAAGTGCATTCGCTTTTGCTGATGCGCCTTTTCACCTCTGTCGCAAGCTAACTAGACTCGCGAAAGTGATGAATCTCTTCGCCAGAAATAGCTCGCATTGTCGCAAAAGCTTTTCTATTTCGTTGAACTTGTAGCTGTTACAAATATGCGTACAGCTCGGACAATAATTTCGTTCTAGTGTGAGTGACAGTGAGCAAGGTCGGCTTTGAGTTGATTTTTTTTCTTTCTTTGATACACGAGCTATCACATTAACCTTTTAATGACCTTTGATCGACTGCTCAAGCAACGCATCTGTTGTTAAGTTAAGGAGTCATTTCCCCAAAGCTACATATATTTGCATTGCCATTCTAGTCGTGCTAGACCGGCACGAAATGCTCGAAAGCATTTCTGACTAAGCGCGATTGGAAGTATCTAAACAACAGGCGTGTCGGGTGTTATTTGAATAAGACTTCGTTGGTCGTTCGAATTAGCAATAGCGTTTAACAGTTGACGATTCATTTATACATACTTTGATGGCGCGGGAGATATTTGATTAGCAAGAGAGATGCAAAACAGTTGCCATTTCATTATATTGAATATGAATTACTAATTCGCTATCTGACTCCCATTTTTGGCAGCATATCGTCGGGTAATGTTGGGGTTTATGGGAAATTATTTGTTTTTCTAATTAAATGTTTATTGTTTGGATTGTTCCAGAGATTGCTATCTGATTGTTTCTGTGTTTGCTTAGTTAATGTCACGGGATATCTGTGGTATTTGCTATCGCCCAGAGATTCAAACTACAGATAGCTGAACCTAACCTTTTTCCTGTAATCTCACATAAAATCTCAACTACCAGGCGTACACGTGGAGGACCGACGTTTTTTTTTTTTTCTCAAAAGTTGGAGCTTAATTTGGGAAAACGGTTACACAGTTGTTCTTGAAAGTGCTGTCCATCGATGGAACTCTTAGCCTCCTTTTTTGGCAAATCACCCAATTTTTGGCTTTTTCGAAAGATCAGAAGTACTGCTCAACCAGGCCATGTATTATCGATCGGAACAGGTGGTAGTGAGAAAGGGCGATGTCTGGCGAATGTGACGGGGGGAGTAAAATATTGATTTGAGGCACAAGTAGCTGATCGTTGTCTTGCTGGAAAATTACTTTGTCGCTCGCATTCGGTAGCGAGCTGGAGTGTTAGTTGATTGACCTAATTGCAATAACTTATAATATACAGCGCCGATTATAAAGCATAGGCTTCGATTATTGGATGTTTGTCTTCGCAAAGTTGATACCCGACCTATGCAACTCCACGATTCCTTTCGCTTTATGGATACAGCTTTTATCGCCATACTCGTACGTAGCATGAAACTCTTCCTTTCTTGCCACTGGAGCAGCAGATCTCTCAGCTTGGAAATTCTGAGCATCGCTGACAACCCTTCGTCAAGTATCCCTGTCATGAGTGTGTTGCTTCCATGTTTCGTTGTTCTGTTCCATCTCTTATAAGTCTATCCTTATTTTGCCCTCCCAACCACGGCGCTGCCTTCCTGGCTGTCTTTGCCTTCAACTCTTTATTCTTTTGTCCACTGTCTATTCGTTCTACGTGCCATGCCCATATTAGTGGTTTTATTACTTTGACAGTGCTTGCGACTGGGCTAAGATCTCCGAGTTCTTTGTTTTCTAGTTTCTAATTCTTCATCCGGTTTTTTACCACAGATTCTCTTAAGAGCTTATTTTGAAGACCAGGAATGTATTTCCCTCAGAGAGGAGTTGGAGACCAGGCTGACATTATTATGATGTTAAAAATGCGGATATCAGCATTGCGAGATAAAAAAGTTGATTTGAATAAATGCTTCATCCCGAAGAAGCGCGAGTCGGTCAGTGACCAAATATGAAGTTTGTTCAAAAATGAAGGTGACTTTTAAAATGTCTTGAGCTAAGTACAGCCGCTTTTCGATTTTTTTTTTTCTGTTATGTTGGTATTCATGTCCCCTATAATATGTCGACATTATTAGCCATTTTCGATATGGATGGGATGTTAAAAAATTCATCAAAGAATCTGTTTTAAATTTTGTGTGAAAATGAAAAATAAAATTAAGTGCTCCAACGTACTTGAAATGTTGTCTGTGGCATTTGGCGAGTGTACTCTAAGCAAAAACAAGCTTTGCACCGAAGACCGAAAAGAAAGCAATGGACGCCCCAGCACATCAACGACTGATGAAACCTTTAAAGATGTGAACAAAATTGTTATGGAGAATCATAAAATCACTCTCCAAGGATATTGGCATGTCGGTTAGCAAATGTTAACCTTTATTTCAGATATTTTGGACATGAAACGAGATTGCTAAATTATAATCAAGAGGACCGTCGAATAAATGTCGCTAAGGAGCTATTGATTGACGTAAAGAGGGTCCAGATTTGCTGAAAAGGGTTATCACTTGGTCATACTTTTGATTTCGAAGGCAAAGCCCAGTCATTCCAATGGAAGCCAAAACCAAAAAATCATCACGAGCTCTTGCCGAAATGTCGTGCGCTCAATAAGAAATATTAATTACCTTGAAGTTAAGCGCCGTTCGCGTATAGCAATACGAGGAAAACGTCCGGATTTGTGGGGGAAAATTACGGTCGTTGTTTGTGAGTCATTTTTCGGCCCAAAACAATACCATAACCATGCCTCAGCCACTCAAATCACAGGATTTGGCTCTCTGTGCATTTTTCTCTTTCTAAAATCAAAAAAAAAAATCCATGAAAGATCGGAAATTTGCCACGATTGAGGAGTTAAAGACCTCATCGCTTAAAGGCTATACCAAAAAGCGCATATCAGAAAGGCTTTGAGGATTGGAATAAGCGCTGGCGTGAATGCATTATATCTGAGAGGGAAGACTTCAAAGTGGACAAAATATATTTCAATGAATAAATAAATATTTTTAGAGGAAAATAAAAAAGTCACCTTATTTCTTGAACCAACCTCGGATATTGCTTCTTTTCCTTTTCTTAATTGAGACCCCCGAGTACGATTTTCATGTCGGAGGAAGATCGACCCGTATGACTTTTGAATCATTCCTGAGGCTTTGAGTCTGAACATTTATGTTGCGGTTGCCCAGTTATACCTCAAATTCTGTTTCTTCAACTGTTTTCACTAGTCTGGGACGTTCCTTGTATTCCATGTCGACTCCATTATCACAGGGGCTAAACCATTCACAACATGTCCTTTCACTTATTTGAATTTTATTTTAAAGCATAAGCTAACACATAAAATGTATAATCTTCTACGAGTAAGTTGTGAAGCAAACAGGTGTAATTTAAAGAACAAGACTAAACTAAACAAATAAAAAGAAACAGAAATCAGTTTATTTATAATAGATTAGAAAAGGAGAGAAAGAAAAAAAAAACGAAAACAAGTACCTAGCCAACCCTAGATGTCTCTAAAAACATCCTAAACCTGTGTTGGCTAAGTGTTGGCTTAGTTGCCCCTTGAAGATGCCGATGCTATGAGATCTTCTCGTGTTAACTGGGAGCGAATTCCATAGCCTTACGACGTAAATGAGAAACAGTTTTTCTGTCACCCTGTAGTTAAAATTGGGTAATATCAATGTTCCACTTCTCTCAGGAGCTCTGCTCTGTTTTAGTTTGAAAAGAAAAGTTAGTTTCCCAAACTTATGGCAGCATTGAAAGTCCATGCCAAACAGGGTTTTAACAAATGACGAGATGTGATCCCGCCGTAATCTGTATATAAAATGCACTGTGCTGTTAAGCCCAACTGTTAGCTTGCGTGAACTGTGACAATCGAGATGACAGAAGACTGTAAGTGAGTACGTTAAAATAGGGATCGGTAGCGTCTTGGCGAGCATTGATTTAATGCTAATTGGGAGACAATTTCCAACGTAGCATTGTATATGCAAGACACCGTAAACTCTAACTGTCAAATTGGTGATGTGATCCCCCCACATAAGCTGTTGATTAAAGATGATTCCAAGATTTTTAACAGTCTTTATATAGTCGATGTTGCTTCCGTTGGCTTGTATTGGTGGAAAGTTACTTCTAAAATAGTACCACCTATAACAATAGCTTAGCTCTTGGTAGAGTTGAGGATAAGTTTGTTTTTATATGACCATCGTGTAACGGCTTGGAGATCCTCATTTAACCGCGCAGTAGCGTCTACCTTTGGGTAAAATGGATAGCTGATGTATAACTGAACGTCGCCTTCGCACATATGTACCTTACAGTGTTTGAGAACGGCAGGAATGTCGTTATTAAACAGAACAGTAAGGGTCCCAGGATAGCTAAGGGTGGGAAATCGTTAGGATATACAGCTTGCTTGCAACCTCCAAGGTAATTCCTAATGAGTCTTAACGCTGAGGAATCAAAATTAAAATAATAATGAGAAGGATTTCATGTGGGACAGTATCAAATGCTTTAGAGAAATCTAATAATACTAACGATATCACATGGTCCTTATCAATTTCACAGTGAAAGTCTTCAAATCCCTAGTATCGCAGAGGTGCAGCTGTGAGAGGCATTAAGATGGTGTGGATGACTAGTTTTAAAAATGTTGGGTACATGAAATCAAGCCAATGGCGTTAAATTTGATTGCTAGGGTCGTTTTAAGCACATCCTCTTCATAGACTCCAGAAAATCCAAAGCTATAAGTCAAGTTGGGCGTATTGCTGCGATCTATAATGTCACACTCGTTCGGATCCCCATTGTGAGAGAGAAATGCGACTGAGGCAAATTTCTTATTTACCTTTTCCATACCTAGCGTCTTAATAATCTCCCATGTTTGCTTAACGTTGAAGCCGGTTTTGAATTTTGATGTAAAATAACTTTTTGACCTACTGATTTCATTTAAAATCGTATAGTGACTCGGGGAGTTTAAACTTCTTCCATCTTTTGTAGGCCCTGTCTCGATTTATATCAGTTTTTCAATATGTCTAGTTAATCATTCACATTTGGTGTTATGGATGGTGAATGTAAAAACTCGACCTGCTCATCAGCGGAACACATGTAGTACAGGTTATGCCAATTAGAACTGAGAGATTTAAAGTCTCGGTAACTACCTATAATTGTTGTCGGCACGAAAGATCTACTAAGACTGAGGTCATAAAAGGGGACAATGAGTTCGTGTTTTGAGAAGCCGGGAGCTGGTATGAAATAAAGTGTAGAGCTTGTAGGGCTAAAGTGGGTGGGAGTTGAGTTGTTGACTGGAAGCAGGTTGACGGAGCTTAAGAAGTGTATGATATGATTTACTTGTGAATTATTACGGCTTTAACGGATTAATTTTGAAATCACCGGAAAGGATAATATATTCATAGCAAGCCTCGAAGCGTTCGATGATGTTAGTTACAATGGTGGTGTCCCTTAAACTTGTGGGCTTGTAGATGACTCCAACTAGACATTTATCGAGGCATATCCGTAAATTTTAAGCTAAACTTTCCGCCAGAATGTCGGCGTTTTCTAATTTTACCATTTATATAGCGTTTTCCAAAAAGGACTTGACAACTTTTTTTTAAAATAAAACGCAAACCATTTGAGATATTTCAAAAACTTTATTATCGGCTTGAAGTACAATCAAAACATTTATGAATGTTCTTCGTTCTGCGACTTCGTTCATATGGCCCCTCCGAGCACGTTTGCAGTGGTCGATTCGTTGGACCCAATTTCGGGCGAAACGCGTTCAATGTTGGCTCTGAGCTCTTCCAACGTCGTCGGCTTGTTGGCATAAACCAATGACTTAACGTAGCCCCAAAGAAAATAGTCTAGAGGCGATAAATCGCACGAACGAGGCAGCCAATGGACTGGCCCATTTCTTGAGATAACACGCTCATCAAACTTACTCTTCAATAAATCGATTGTAACGTGTGCTGTGTGGCTTGTGGCACCATCCTGTTGAAACCACATGTCGTCCAAGTCCATATCTACCAATTCGGGACAAAAATAATCGGTAATCATGGCGCGATAACGTTGGCCATTCGTTATCGTCGACGAAAAAATATGGCCCAATAACGCCGCCGGCATGCAAACCGCACCAGTTATTTTTTTGTGGATGAAGTGGTGATTCACGAAGCACATGTGGATTTTCACCCGACCAATAATGCATATTTTGCTTATTGACGAACCCATCGAGCCAAAAATGAGCTTCGGCACTGAAGATGATTTTGCGATGAAATTCATCATCTTGGCGCATCTTCCCCAGAGCAGAATCGGAGAACGTACGTCGCTTCAAATGGTCCAGCGGCTTCAATTATTGAGTCGGCTTGATCTTGTATGGGTGTAAACCAAGATCCTTACGCAAAATACGCCATAATGTGGTCTGAACGATGCCCAATTCTTGAGAACGCTGTGGAATTGATTAATTTGGATCGTTTGCTACGGACGCTTGAACGGCAGCGATATTTTCGACCATTCGACCAATCCGTTGTCTCACTGACACGGCAACATCACACAACGAATATGTAGACTCAAATTTTTGCACTAAGCTTGTTATTGCCTGTCTACTAGGGCGAGAATTACGACCGAAAAGTGGAGTCAACGCTCTTAAAATGCGGTCACCGACTCCGAATTTCGGTAGAAAATTTTTATAATTTGCAGACGTTGCTCGTTCGTGTTCTTTGCCATGATGAAAATGTTGAGTTTACTGAATAAATTGACAATGACAGTTCGATGATTAGTGAAAGGGTGCGTTCACAAATTAAATTCAAAGCTGTCAAGTCCCCATTGGAAAACCCTTTACATCTGATAGGTTCAGTTGTCTAAGAGCAAACATTTAAGCAGATATTGGCCCTAGACCTCTATGGGCCACTCTTGTTGTCTTAACTTCCTCTCAGTCAAGTGGACGCAATGCTCTCTCATGCAAGATTACAGAAATAGGTTCTGGATAACAGGTTGGAGTTTTAAGACAGGTGATATCTCCACATCTTGACTTGAAACGCAACGAACTGCATCTTCTATAGATCGTCTTTAGAAACCTGTTTACTGAGCTCACATTTGCCTAGTCACGTGGAATTACATAAAGTCGTTGTTTGTTATTCACTTGCATCTGCGCTTATTTGCTGTTACGGCTATTCTAAGGAAGTCCTTAACTTATTTCCAATCGAATTCTGTTTGTACACATAAAGAATAATAAGCAAGTGAACAAGTAAATTCTCACGTCGTCAATGGCGCAACGAGCAAGCCGTGTTCTGCCCGACCAGCTCAATTCACCATTCATTGTGAAATCAATTAGTAAATTTTCCGAAAACCACTTGCTCGTTTCTCTGTTCTCTTTTCCACCCGAGCGCCTCTGTTCTAATACCTCATTTGACCATTACGATTACAACCTGTCTACGCGCAAACCATAATTGGCGGCTTACGAAATTATTCGCGATTTTCTCGAGCTAACAACATTTTTGTTTCTTTTTTCGTGGCGCTTCCGCCGCTGTCGGGAGTACGTGCGCCACAGCATCGCATTTCTCGACACACTTGCAATACAAACGACTCGCGCAAGTGAATGCATGCTGAACGCCGACTAATCTCGCTCACCTTGTTTTCCAACCAGTAATCGTTAGGTAATCGAGTCATCCATGAAGTTCAATGTCATCGCGACTTTCAGTTATGTCACACGACAAACCTATTGATCTCCCACAACAATTTGCTTCTGACTGTGCAATTCCATTGGAGCTGATGAAATTGCAGGAAAGCCTCTTCGGCCACAAAGTGAGCTATCTGTCGACGATCACGTAATTGAAATTGTAAACCCCACAATGTCATGCTATCATGACGTGCGGGTAAGAGTCTGCCTCCGCGGTGGTTCGAATGGTTTCATTGGCGCTTTCTTGCGAAATATAATTGCTGTTACTATGCGGTCGCAGGTTCGAGAGCTTGTGTCAAGGTGTATAATCCACGCGGGCAATTTAAATACGACCACCGAGTCGTGTGGTAAAGATAATGAGTAAATGACTTTACAAATGACTTTACCATGCTTTTGTGACTTGAATTTGAAGGTTGCAGAAGAGTCCATTGGATTGGCCTTTATAGACGCGTAACGTAGAAAAATCCAGTTGAGACATCGTCTTTTAAGTGACCATCATGTCATAGCAACAAACCTAGTTGCATTGCTTGTATCCCACTTACTCTGACTCTTGGCCCCTCCTTTAACGAAATGTTAATCAAATTATATCTTTTGTCTTCCAGGGTCTAGCATTTTCCCTAGAAGAGCGCCAGTTGCTGGGCATCCAAGGCCTCTTGCCCGCCGTCGTCAAACCACTTAGTGAACAAGTGAAACATGCATTGCTTCTGCTCGATCGTCTGGAGAACGATTTGGACAAATACATTTACTTGAATGGTCTGGCCGATCGCAATGAACGTCTGTTTTACAATGTCCTTGCTGCCGATGTTGCCAAAATGATGCCGATTGTCTACACACCCACGGTCGGCTTGGGATGTCAGAAGTTCAGTTTGGTGTTCATGAATCCCAAGGGCATGTATATCACCATTAAGGACAAAGGACACGTTTATAACGTTCTCAAGGTAAGTCGCAAAAGTTCTAAAAGATCACGAATTTTATTTTGTTTTTTTCTCTCAGAACTGGCCCGAAACCGACATACGCGCCATTGTAGTCACCGACGGAGAACGTATACTCGGTCTAGGTGACTTGGGAGCAAACGGTATGGGCATTCCGGTTGGAAAGCTCTCGCTCTACACAGCCTTGGCTGGTATTCCACCAAGCCAATGTCTACCCATCACCCTGGATGTCGGAACCAACACCCAGAGCATTCTGGATGATCCTTTGTATATCGGTCTCCGCCAAAAACGTGTGACCGGTCCCGAATACTATGATTTCATAGAGGAATTCATGCAAGCAGTAGTGAAACGCTTCGGCCAAAACTGCTTGGTTCAATTCGAAGATTTCGGTAACGCCAATGCATTCCAACTTCTGTCGAAGTATCGCGATTCGCACTGTGTCTTTAACGATGACATTCAAGGCACCGCCTCCGTGGCGTTGGCTGGTCTTTTGGCTTCGCTCAAGATGAAAAACACTCAACTTAAAGAGAATATGATTCTGTTCCAGGGAGCCGGTGAAGCGGCCCTCGGCATTGCTAATCTCTGTGTCATGGCCATGAAGAAAGAAGGTTTAAGTGAAGAAGATGCTAAAAAGCGAGTATGGTTAGTGGATAGTAAGGGCTTGATTATTAAAGATCGTCCAAAAGGTGGACTCACTGAGCATAAAATACATTTTGCCCATGATCATGCGCCAGTTGATACCCTCGCAGAAGCTGTGGATATTATCAAGCCGACAGTGTTGATTGGTGCAGCCGCAATTGGTGGGGCATTCACGCCGGCAATTCTCGAGAAAATGGCTCAATTGAATGAAGTGCCCATCATCTTCGCTCTATCTAATCCGACGACAAAAGCTGAATGTACCGCCGAACAGGCTTATAAGCACACAAACGGAAAATGCATCTTTGCCTCAGGCTCCCCGTTCGCCCCGGTGGAATTCAACGGCAAAACATTCTACCCAGGTCAGGGCAACAACTCATACATTTTCCCAGGCGTTGCATTAGGTGTTATATGTGCCGGTATGCTGACCATTCCCGAGGAGGTGTTCCTTATCTCTGCCGAGAAACTGGCTGAACTATGCTCACAGGAGGATCTGGCTAAGGGAAGTCTCTATCCGCCACTATCCGACATCACCAAATGCTCAATTGAGATTGCAGTCAAGATTTTGGAATACGCCTACAAGAATAGTAAGTAAAAAGCCCTTAAATCTCCTAACCCCACTCATTTGGTAATTTATACCATAGATCTCGCCACAATACGTCCGGAACCACAGGACAAGTATGCGTATGTCAGATCGCAAATGTACGAACTAAACTACCCGTCGCCACTGCCCGAGGTATATCAGTGGAGCAATAAGCTGTAAACGCGAGTGCGCCTTATCCGTTTTGTTTTGACTGTGAATTCATCATCTATTGCACACCTTTTGCCACCACCAACGAAACCGAACGAGAATCCAAAGATGAAGAATAAAAATTTTGTAATATTGAGCTTTTATAATCTAATATATTCCAATGCTTGAAATACCAAAACGAGAAATTCAAATTCAGTTCAAACGCTTGTTTTCGAAAGGTTCGGTTTGTATTCGTATTTTTTTTTTCGTTTTCTTGAAACAAACGAAATGTTCGTTCGTTTTATTAACTTTTGATTTTATTATTATATTTTCTTTTCTTTTTTTAATTTTGTCGATAAAAAGGTTAAATAAAGCTGTAGTTAATGTTTTGATGTTTTTTGAATTTTCTACTTAGACTGAGACTAATTTCCTGTTTCGGATAATGAAAACAACGTGAGGCCTTAGCAAGATGATTGGGTATACCAACTCAATTAACGTTGCTTACATTCAAGAAACAAGCGCCTTTGCTATAGAGTGATTAGACAATTTTAAGATGGCCCAATCTATACTCCAAACTTCCCCTAAGATACCAAAAAAAAAGAGCCATTGGAAGCCAAATTTAGAATCGCTTAGAAATAAGTTGAAGTTTGGAGGATTTCAAAAAGCACCCTTATAACCCTAATAACTCAAATTTTACCCTTAACTACCTGCCCTCACTTTTAACGACACTACCAGCTACCTCTCGTCTAGGAGACCCCGACTTGGTATTGCCAACATAGACGAGTGATTTGGGGGTCCAAAACGAGAGATAAAATGCTCATCGAACTAATTTCTCAATCGGTCCATCGATTCGCTTGCATGTCGACGGCATGTAGGTATCATGTCGATCAAGTTTAGCTCGTGCACTTTAGGTAAAAAAAGTTCGTAATCATTGAACGATAGTGGGAGCAATTGACGGTAACGTTCTCACGGTTATCTTTAAAAAAACACAGGTCGACTATAAGCCACACCAAACATTGCATTTTTCCAGGTACACCGCAGCCGCCAACTAACTCTCAAACCGACAACATCGTGCTCGTAAATTTAAGGTGAAAGTTGGTGCATTTTCCCGCCATTTCTGCCCTCGGCCTATTTTCTGTCTCGCTGTGAGCGATGGATATCTTTTAATCCTGGTAGAATCTAAAAAAATTGTCGATCGTTTCCTTTCAAGAAATCTTTTCCTAGTTCTGTCCTGGCAATGTAGCACTTTACACATCCAAAGGTACAATTTGTGCCACTTTCCTTTAAACGTACCAGAAGACGAGGTAATTGAGGAAAAGCGGTCTCCTGGTGTCACGGAAGTCCTCAAATTCAAACAATTCTAAGAAAATACCAAAATTGGCAATTTTTAGGACACACCAAAAACAGATGCAGTGGCAATGCATTGTGCCAAACGTGCAGTCTGCCACCTCATCCTCCCATTAACTGTTCACGTTTGTTTTGTGCAAATTGTTTTAATGAACATCCTTCATCTTCTAAAACACACCCCCGACATCTCCAAGTCAAAAAAGTCTTGAAAAAAAAAATTTAAAAAATGCAGCATATTATGAAACAAAACTCAATTGTAAGTGTAACCACTGAAACAAAACTCAGCAAATCTCGCACTCAAAGCAATCACCCCAACAACTACCAACCATCCCACCAAAAAGAGCTCCAATCCAACCTCAAAACCAAACTCTCAAACTATCAGCAACAAGTAAATCACTTAATCTCAAGCCGAACGAATAACACAACTTAAAAAACTCAAGCCCGACCCTCACTCAATCCACTTCAATTCACTCACTGCCACCAAACATAAACGTATGTACAAATAGACATTTTGGAAACTTCAACACCCCGAAACACAATACCCCGCACAGCTTCACACCCCTCGCATTTATTAAAAATCATTCGGATGATCTAGTCCTATTATCTAAATGCAACGACGTCCGCATCCAAGACAACCTCAATTCACGGTGCATCTTGTCGGGACCTATAATATCCCCAAACAAAAGTAAAGTAGTCAAAAATCGACTACGGACTGGCAATCAATGGAAAATGCTCAAACTCAACACTGCAGCTGATTTAACCCCACTCTGCTATCTGAACTAGCTTACGCGCCTTCAGAACTTTTTTTTTCTTTTGTTGGAGGCTTCTACTATCTGTTGAAGCACTTATACCCAAATACTGGTCCATTGTACTACCAGACAGACACCTTGTCTTTATTGTATTTTCCCCGTTGTCCGGAGAAAAGTGAGGAGGGGCTTCAGTGATGTGGAGCTAAGAGATTCGGCACCCACCACGTCGGCACCAAGGGTGCGCCACCGTGCGCGAGCGAAGGCGGGACAGTCGCAGAGAAAGTGTTCTGCTGTGTCATCCTCCTCGCAACATGCAGCACAGGGGTGGAATCGGCTAAGGTGATAAGTGATAGTCACTTTGGTGACAGTCATTTGTGACTATCATCATCTTTCGGTATCGGGTAAGATTATCACAAAAAAATTCAGAAAAGGAGCAACACTTGCTTTTTCGGAGATGATGACAGATAAGAGTTGTCAAATTATCCAAGAAAAAAATTCAAAAATTAAAAACAGAGCAATAAATTGAATTTGTTGCAAAATCATTGCTTTATTTTATTTATAATAGAGAGTCTCTAACAGCATCACACATTTTCGGCTTCTCTGTTTGATGTTTGGAGGTCTTTCAAATTGGATTGGTGGATAAGATTGGTTGGTTGTTGGGGTAGGTCACTTTCATTCAACGGCACCTGCAATTCACAGCAAATCTTGTGCAGCGCAACACAAACATGAATCTAACAAAACAATAATTTAGCATAATTTTAACAATATAAACTGTGAAATTATTCCCACTTACATGTCATCTGCAAATAATAGACAAAAGCACAAAAAGAAGTCACTTCAAACACAAAACATATGAAAGTGATAGCTAAAAAGCTGTCACCAGAAAACTATCACAAAAATGTGACAATCACAGTGACTATCACCTTACACGATACCGAAAACGACAATGTGACTGTCACTTATCACAAATCACCTTAGCCGATACCGCCCCAGGTAGGCGTCTCACTGATGCCAAGCACGTAGAGATGCTTGACAAAAGTGTAACGGCCCGTAATGACGTCTGTAAGCCTTCTGCAATTATTTCTCCTTAAGGATAAGAAAAATGTTGCTGACTTTTTGCAGACGTCAGGGCGTACGCGCTTAGTCATCCTGCATCCTGGATATTCCCTCCATCTGCGACTGTGTACGTTAAAGACCCAGTCATTGATGTCAGATTTGACCGTGGAAGCAGGTAGACCTAAGGCGGGTTCAGGTCCTGAGAAACTCTCCTCTGAGCCTATTCTAGCGAGTTCATCGGAGATCTCGTTTCCTGGGATTCCAGAGTGACCTGGGACCCATACAATCCTAAGTGAATTTAGTCTTCCGACTTTGTTCAAAAAGGTCTTGAGTTCACGCACTAATTTGGAGTTGGATAGAGGATTGGACACAGCTTTGAGTGCAGCTTGGCTGTCACTGCAGACACATATGCTTTTTCCCCTCCACCTGTGTTTCACAACATAGTGCATGGCCATTAGGATTGCGTAAAACTCCGCTTGGAAGACAGACGCATATTTTCCTAAAGAGAAGTGCAGTTGAATGTTTTCGCGCTCAAAGAAAACTCCAGCGCCGGATCCCTGCCCAGTCCTGGAGCCATCTGTGAAAATGCGAAGACATTCCATTCCAGGTTCAGTGTCTGGCCAAAGCCAGTCCTGACGCCATGGAAATGTGACTGTGTAGTTACAGCGCAGTAGGATGGCAGGTGTCATTGCGTCAGAAGGCATATCCATGAGACAGGGGTCGTAGGATATTTCTCCCGCAAGTACACTTTCACTCCAATGCAAGTTGTACCAAAGACCATTCCTCTTTAGGCGAGAAATAGTTTTCAGTGCACACCCTCTGATATATATGTCAAGGGGTGGAAGATTCATCATAGTATCTAGAGCAGCTCCCGGTGTGCTGGGGAAGACCCCCGTGCAGCTGAGACAGACCGCTCTTTGGAGTTTGGTGAGTGAAGCCACAGCGTGTTTGCGTGTTAGCCTGCTCCACCAAACAACCGATGCATATGAGATTATCGGTCTTACCATTGCCGTGTAGATCCAAAGGACCTTTTTCGGCGATAAGCCTCATGTTTTGCCAAAGGCACCTTTGCATTGCCGGAAAGCTGACAGCGCTTTGGTGGTTTTGGACTCAACATGTTTTGACCAAAGAAGTTTGCTATCTAGGATGACTCCTTGCTTAGCTTCCTTGGATATCGGGATGGGAATGCCTTTTAGCACCAGCTGAGTAATGCCAGTTGTTTTCCTCCTTCTCGTGAAGAGAACGACATCAGTCTTAAGAGGATTAACCGACAGCCCATTTCTCGTGCACCAGTCTTCGATCACATCTAGCGCCGCCTGCGCTTTGAGACAGACATTCGCTAAACATGAGCCGACAGAGAGAACAGCAACATCACCCGTATAGGCCTAGGCATAGATTCCAGAGGCATTGAGAGCATTGAGCAGAGAGTCGACCACCATGCACCATAACAGCGGAGACAAGACGCCACCTTGCGGGCAGCCCCTGTTTACTCCAGACTTGACACATTGTTCGAGGCCTGCATCGACGATCAATGTCCTGTGCACAAGCATTGCTTTGATCCACAAAACCAGTGCTTCATCTGTGCCATTTCGTCTAGCAGCGTTGCACATGCTGTCGAAAGTTACGTACTATTGTACTATTTCCTTTCGAGAGCACATTCAATTGTCCCAACTAGGTTTTGGAGCACAGTCTCGCATAACTTTGCGCACGTGCAACTTTACAAATCTCTCCATATTTTTCAACAAGAAAGATGTTAGACTGATTGGTCTAAAACTCTTGGCGAGTGAGTAATCTTCTTTACCTATTTTGGGAATAAAGACCACTTTCAACGCGCGCCAAGGAATATGGCGACTTAAAGCCATCAAAGGTGCCGCAGCAAATTTAATGGTTTCAGATGCCACGCGTGACACAATACACCAGTTATGCCGAGTTGTAGTCATCGTTTCAGTCGTAGTTACCGTTGATGGATTGCGCAACGAGCCGATGACAGTCTGATTTCCCGACTCTGAAGCATTAAACTTAGAGTTTCCGCTTTAGACTTAGTAAGGTGCCATCAGATTTTCTGAATACGAGCCAACATTGATGATGATAAGGTCAGGCGAAAAAGTGAAATTTAAAAGATGGTCTTCTCTCCGGTTGCATTTGCTGCTGCCCCAAACAGTGTTTTACGCAGTAGCATCGCAACAGATGATGAGTTAAATTTTTTTGGTTTCACAGTACTCTACGAGTCCAGAAATCTCCTTCGGTGCCGGAGGCAGTACGGGTCATGGGGTAAATAAGCAGACACCACGACGAAGTATTCAATTTCTCCGTGCGCTTTGTAGCTAACCCTAGCAGCCACAAGATCTTGTCCACAGAATTGACCAAGTTTGGTTGCCGATAGTGTGTTCGATATGATGAGCCAGACCCTAGGCCTTTCGGATCGCTCATCATAAATAATCGTAGCATCACATATACCACCAAGACTAAACAGGCGTTTATTTCACACTCATGTTTTTTGAATGAATACAATGTGATGATTTGTACTACTGTATGCAATTCTGCTACTGAGAAGAGCGGTAGTAGCCTTGCAATGCTACAGATTGATCTGAGTAAAAATCATAGATTTAGACTGCGAAGCACGTTCCATCCTTCGACTACTTGACAACAAAATGGACTAAAATCCTACCAAGGCCGAAGTAGGGACATGAATCACAGATTTCAGACTTTCGACAAAGCCGTTATCCAACCCCACAACCCGAGTGAAGCCCTCTTTTTCCAGAGAGTCCTTTCTTTGTAGGAATACACATTCAAGGAACTCGTGTCAAGTTCCGGGTTCTGCGCACGTAATCGCGTCAGCACATCCAGCTCGTTTTCAGGTTTCCCCTTAATCTAGCAAATGGCGCGCCTTAATTTTGGGAGACTGATTACCTGATAGGTAGTAGTTCTCAGGAGAGGGATTTTCGGCACCATGCTCCTGATTCAGGCAGATGTCTGCTGTGAGAAACAACTCACTCTGAAGCATGTTGCTGAAGCTAACTCCAATAGACGATCTTCGCAGTGTTGGCAATCTGCGCTGGTCATTCTACTGTAACTGCCAACTTTCCCTATTCTGACCTTTTCAGAGGAGATGGCTGCCTCTTTGTAGGAGAGGTGCTTGTCTCAACTTTTTACGGTCTTTTGGTTTTGTTGTATAAAGTGCCCGCCTCCGAGGAGCAATCTTTGGTTCTCCCCATCCTCAGGTTTTTGCTTTGATCTTTGTGGATCGCCGCATTTGCCTTCGGACTTCGACCACCACATCCCTGGGCAATCATGGGCCTGATTAAGACCATGTAGCAGATTATTTTAGATACCAAGGTATCTGACTACACATTGTTGCGCCAATGCACGTCCGTCCGGTCCGAGAATTGAAAACCTGTGCTAATTTTTTTCTAGTATCCCTGGAGGTCCTAGCCAATGGTGCTCTGAATAATATTTTATAATTTGTTGAAATTGATTTTCAACTGCCAGTCATTGAAATACTGTTGAATTTTTTCCAAGTCTTGTAAATGCTGAAATGGATCAGTGAGTTCACCGTACCCGAATGCAGTCCGTTGTAAATGCCAAATGTATGGCTAGAAATCACGATGGCAATTTTCACAACGAACTTTCTACCGGTTAACCTGTCAAACAAGCACTCGTTCATTGGTTCTGGCATTTGCAGGACCGAATTGGTTATCCGGAATAATTATTTTATTGTCGTCAGCCTATTTAGACAGGGATCTATGGACCACCTTCTCGAAGACCTCGCTGATACTCGGATAGAGACTTATCGATCGGAGATTTGCCAGGTCTCTTTGCCTCCCTTGGGGATTTTCTTCGGGACTAGCATTACGAGGCCTTTCGGACCCTCTTCTGTTGCTCCAGTCTATTCGAGGCAAGTGCCTTAATGGTGAGCAATCTATAGAGCGGTTGGGATTTAGATTAAAGTGGGGGGAGGGACGATGTCAGCTAATCACTGCGGCGTCTGATGGGTCTCTTGTGATGTCCCGCATTCAGAGTTCACTCAAAAATCCTGTGTTCATGATAAAACTTAGCATGTTTTCGAGTGAACTAGCAGCGATTTCTTCTGCTTCAAGATAATGCCTGCCTAGGAGTTCGTGTACTGATGAGGCAGTTACAGTGGCCTATGTGAGGTAAGGCTTATCTGTCGGTGTGATTTTCGCAGGTCCGTAGGTCTGCGACCTGCTTTTAGGATAAATGTTACCTTAACCTCGTTCCAGCTTGTCGGTATATACCCCCATGCATAGCTGGTCCTGAAGATGTTAACTAGCATGGGGGTGATTTGCGCTCTTCCTCTCTGAAGGAGAGCTGGGAAGATATCATCTTCTCCAGGAGATTTGAATGGGTCAAAGGAGTTTATGGCCCATTTTATACTTCCTTCATGAAAGATTGCCCTTGATCTCTTCCAGACCTCTCTGTTGGGTCCAGTGTGAGTTTGGCGAGTACTCTGTGGATGCGAGCACTGCTTTGCATGTCTGAGAGACTGCTGCTGAACTTTTCCCATGAATTTCTTTTAGCTCTTCTAATCTCTTGGTTGCAGTTGGTAAGACCAATTTCCATTGAGCTTGGCTTTATTGACTAGTTTTCTGGTCAATGCTCTTAGCTTGGAGAGGTACGGTTGCCTACCTCAGCTTTTTCTGGGCAAGCGTTGTGGTAGGCAGATATGATTGTAACATTGAGGCTGTCACAGCTAAGTTCTAGACTGTCTAAGTCTCTGATGCTTTTCGGACAGTTTCTGATCGATTGCTCGAGTCCTAGGCTATAAATGTCCCAATCTGTTGCTCTCGATTGTCTGTATGTTATAAGTGTTTTGGCTTTTATCTGGATGTCAAAACGAACCTGTCGATGACCCGACATCGATGTTTCTGTCGCGACATGCCAGTTCTGAATGGAATTGCCTATGAATGGGGTGGTTAGGGTGAGATCCACGACTTCTTCCCCGATTCTGTTCATAAAAGTAGTGCTATTTCCGTGGTTTAGAATTTCATTTCCATGGTTTAGAATTTCTAGATTGTTTTTAAAAATGAATTCTAAAAGGTACTAAAAGCTTCTCCATGCTGTGTGGTGGGCGTTGGCGTCACAGCATATGATGGTTTGTTGACCTCTTCTTCCACAATAGTCGAGGAGTCTCTGCAGTGGTGAGAAGTTGAGGTCAGTGGAGTCGCCCGCAAGGTAGGCTGAGCAGATTACAGCATCTGGCCTGCCTCCCTCATTGAGTAGCTGTATGATGGCAGCTGCCATGTCCTTGTCTGTGTATTCTGGAATAGAAATGGTTTTAATGGTTTTATTCATCATTGTGCAGGCTCTAGGTCTTCCTTCCTTAGTGGAATCGTAGAGCAGCTAACCTGATAGGCCTTTAATTTGGTCCTGTATTGTGTATGGCTTCTGGATAAAGGCTAGATCTAGGTGCTCCTTGTTAAATCTATGGCTTAGTACCGCCGAAGCGGCCTTCACATGCTGTAGATTTATCTGGATGCACCTTAGTCCCATCATTTTTGTGTCTGAAGGGTACTGGCAGAGCTGCCAGTTTTAGCGTTCGGAACCACCATGGGGCTGACCTCTGAAGTCTTTGTTGTCTGAGACATGTCATCAGATAACTTTGCCTTTTGGGGTGCCTTGGTTGATCCTATAGTGGACCTACTAGCTTCAGAAGCCTTTAGTTTGGCAATCTGACTGGACGTCTGCCCGCTGGCGTCCTCAATTTTCTTTTTGGGAATGGTGTGTTCGATTAGGGCACCGCTCTCGGGATGGGCTTGCGCCCTGTCCTTGGTTTTGGTGTCCACCGTTGAACTCGCTCCCCTTGAAATCCCCTTGATTCTGATCAGAATCTGAAAGAAGTTGAGGAATAGTTTGCATTTGTGCCATAGGATGACGTCCTTAGATGCTTCATCTATGGCGAAGGTGACTTGGTCCCCGCCGCTTTTTTCCTTTGTGATCCTGAGGACGCTCCAACTTTTAGTGCTAACACCAGCATTTTGTTTGTGTCCTTGGTCAAGTCGTCGACTTCAGGGACGAATGTAACACGGGTGTATAGCTTGGGAATATCATTGCCCTGAGTCATACGTAAATCTGCGTTTTTCCATGGCTTTATCTTACTTATCGTTGACATGAGCCAGTTTTTGGTGTCTGTGTCATGAAAAGTAATTGATCCATCTCTGGCAGAGGTGGCTACGAACCTAAGAGCAGGACACTTTGTCCGTTTTGTCCACTTCCTCTAGTTAGCTATTTCTTACCACTTTTATTTCCAAATTGCTAATGGTTTTCTGCGGATGCAGAGTATGCATAATTGCGACTTTGCATTGGGCAATAGTATCCCTATAGGATACCCCTGTTGTGCATTTCCAGGAGTGGATGTTTTGGGTGCTGATCTTCCCCCACTTGATCGCTTACTGGGATCTCAGTTGGTTCCGACAGCGCACAACGGTTGGAAAATCTGACGAGTATTCTGCGATAATGAATATTATAGAGTTCCATGGCTTGAAAACGCTTATTCTGCATCTGCTTACAAGTATCAAAATAAAACCGACTTTTGTCGACATTTTCAATAGTTACGGCACCTGCTCTTAAGGTTCTTTTGTAGAAAAAAGATAGTTTGATGTTAAGATTTTTAAAAAATTATCTTACCGAAATAATTGTTAACTTCTGATAATCAAGTTATTCGTAAGGTTGAAAAACATAGTTTTAAGAAGGTGCTGGGTGTTTTAATGTGTCTGCATAGGGCCCGTAAATTATTTGAGATAGTTAAGCCTGACTCAAGCATTTTTATTTAGAGTAAGATAGATCTAAAAATAAGAAAATAAAAATGCCTTAGAAATAACAAGGAAATAAAATAAGAAAAAGTCTACGCGGCAGTATAATGTGCTAGTTTTTGAGTCAGAACGCTAAAGGCAATAGCCAAAGCCTAAATTTTTTTTAAATGTTTTATATCCAATGAAATTGTGGGTTTCTTGGCAGCACTTGTCTGTAGTTTAACCACTTTGACATTTACTGAAGCATGGCTGCCATATTGTTTATTTTAAGAACAAATAAAAGAAAAGTAGTAGTTGCTTGACTTCAACCTTTTGCCTTAATTCAAGTTTTAATTTCTAGTATTTTTAAAAGAAAAGTTTAGTCTACGCTTCCCTTTACGTAAATACATTCGCTATCGATCTGTCAACTGTTCAGTTGACAGTTGTCATAGGTGACAGTTCTTTAAAAAAAAAGGATACATTCTGATTTTTTTGTTAAAGAAAAAAATTCCCCAAAAGGTTATTCGGGGTAAGGATGAAATTGCCGCATAAGTGCTAACTAGATTTTAGAGCCAGGTACTCCGCAAAAATGAAGGTAATATAACCACACAAACGAATTTGATTATTTATGCAAGAAATTGTTTTTTAGTTCGATGTGTCCAAACACCTAGCCGAGCTCAAGCAAGAGCAGGTGAGTCTATTTCACAATATATCTGTTATCTGGTCATATATCGCATTTTCGTTATCCACAGGTGATTTCCCATTGTTTGCTTAACAAAATATTGTACTCCAAGCGTCTTTTAGCCGACCACGTTGAATCCTTGGAACAATGTTTGTCCCATTTAGAGGATGGTACCGGGAAAAAGCAAAATGATATATTCACGGCGAGGAACACGTGCATTGTGGTTGGTTCTATCGTGCTGGAACACTTCATCACGCCGAAGGCATTGAGATTTTGTATAATCCCCTCGGTTATCGTAGTCGGGAGCTTTAGTGCGTTGTACTTAATCAAGAATGTTTTTATATTCCGCAATAAGGTTGTCGAACAGGAGTTTGACAATTTAATTAGCTCGCTCGATGACTTTGGCAACTGTATTCGTAGGAACATGACCTACTTCAATGAGATTCTTGCTATGAAAACATCAGAGCTCATTGAGTATGCAAATGACTCTTGCTGGCAGAGTGTTTATTGATTATTTTTTTCTTGTAGATCCCGGCAAATCGAGCGAGCCTGGGACTGTATTACCTCGGTCAAGGAAGTGGTGGAAGTACTATTCGATGCAACCAGGAAACTGGAAGCCTTGTATCCGATTCCGCCGCGGTTCACCGAGTACTATTCGCCCATGGAAGAGCTAAAGGAATGCGATTACTTCAGAAACAACATTACCGACTACAACCCGAAGAACATTAAGGTGCGTTGCTTCTCCGACTGATTGATGGTCCTCAATTTCGTTTTTTCTGTATTCCAGGATTTCTATAACATTTTCGCTTATGTGCAGTCGCAGTATTTGCTCCGTTTAGCCCTCACCGTTCTTCAGAAGCAGTCGTTAAGTTCCTTAAGCCGTGATTTATCCAACGTTGACTATCAAATCCGCCAGCTAGTCATTGAGGAGGACAATCACTTCAAGAACCTCTCGATTGAATTAAGACGAAAGAAACAAATCGAAATCAGTGAACTAAATCAGACGAAGCCAATGCGAAACAAGTCGGGTGCTGTTGCCGTACTCCAAGACTCGTCCTTGAAACTCAGTTCCTGCATGGTAGCCGTTGCCGATGAATGTACACAGTTAGACGAGGCATTACAACGACTCACGGAAACGGAAGCGGTGCAAAAGGACGAAAGCAAGGATCTGATTGACGTAGCGAATAGTATGCGATCCATTGAGAGTGCCTTATCGGTATGTTGTGATGATTTCCATCGCCTAATGCTAGTCTACAATAAGTTCTTGAGCAGTAAGCTCGATAACAGAGATGTGAACGGCGAAAAGCCAGTCGAAGTTGATGACGGAGCAGCGGACGGTAGTGAGAGTATCCTCCGCGTGGAGATTTCCCACGATAATGCGACGAGTGACGGTGAGAAAATGGACGACTTCTATGCGTATATGTTTGTCGAGGACGAAGAGCCTGAGATTGCTGACAACAAGATGGCGAGTGCGGATAGGGAGATTCTCAACTTCGAGAAGCGTATTACGAAGAGCAAATTCAAACCTGTGCTCAGGCAGCTAAAGGACCGCATTGACCCGATCCGGCAGGAGATGTTGGAAAAGGAACGAAAGGTCTTGCAATCAAAGGGTATCAATGTGGACGAGTTGTTTGCCGAAGACGCTAAGCATGTAGATGACCAGGATTCTGGAGACGAGAGCGAAGGGTCTGCCGATGAAATGGAAAAGCGTAGCAAAAAACTTAAAGAACGTGATAATTTCGCTGAGATGAGAAATTTCCTCGCACAGAAACAGGCAATTAATCTGTTCCAACTAGAGTCACCCCCACAAAGCAAGCGTGTAGAAGAAGAGATACTGGAATAAAGCCCTGATGACCTGCTTGTTGCCCCTTCAAATGTACAGAGTAAACTAGTTAATATTAAAGTATGCATTTTGTAGACTTGTTTTCTAGGGAACTCGAGAGTATGTTCTTTAACACTTCCACACCAAGCCAAATTTTCTATGTTTGCTTCATGGGTACCATGGGCAAAACTGTCTTTTACGGTCTTGTGCCAGATTTGACTTGTTTCATTGCACGAATCAAGTGTTTTAGTCTTTTTTTTAATACATCAAATGGTTGTGAAAACCATATGTGACTTTCGAGGATGATTTCTGTTGTGTGGTACATCGTCAATCATGTCTAAATACTCGTATGTTACGAACTCTTTGTTTCATGAGTGATGATCTTGCTATGCCAGCAAGACGAAGTTCACGTTCAGTAGAAGAAATATCGGATTTCTTTGGAAATTCGAATGAGGATAGCTTAGAAGCTATCGATGATTCTGATCAGAACCCAGATTCTTGCCCTTGCCCAAAATAACACTGAAGACCGATATGACATGTCACGTTCGAGAGACAGAAGAATCTACGAAAATGTACGTCCCACCTTACCTACCTCCACGACAAAACTGACTTCATCTGCATTGACAGCAGAACCAAAACTAACGTCATGGTCCCGATCTACCGAGAAGTCTTCCCAACTGACCCTTCCGAACTGAAAAAAACTTTATCCGAGAGCTTAAATATTCCCCCCAATGACGTACCTCACGATCTCTCTTGTTTCTCTGTCCATGTTAGCTTCAAACTGATCTCACACCTGCAGCAAACCTGACTTAACTTCAAAAACTATTTTCAATCTTAATCCAAGCACCGTTACGTCTCTACCAATCGCTTTGTTCACCCTCCTATTGCCAGAATGTCGAAGGATTGCGCACCAAACCTCCGCAGTATTCCTCAATCCTGAACAACTCACGACATTTTTGCCCCAACTGAAACTAATCTGATCCCCCTATCAGAAACGTTTTATTCACAGATTTAATTCTGCTTCGTGTTAATGGCCACTACCCTGCCAATCTGGTTGTTGCGTGCTTACATCAATTAAGAGCCGCTACGATCCCTTACTTTTCACTATACAAGCGTCTTAATAACTTTGCCGAATCAGAAGCTCTATCTTACCTACTGTTACAGAGGTAAGATCTAGATCGCCACTAACTACGAATGAACTGTACGAAGCATACAAGAAAATAGGTGACAACAAGCGCCCGGACCTGACGGCATTCCAAATATAGAATGGGAAACTCCAACATCTGGTGTTGCGGGATTTGATATTTATGAGGATGACTTTGAATAGTTGTGTTTCCGACGGAATCCCTCAGGGATCAGTCCTTGGACCTCTTCTGTGGAACATAATGTATGAGGCAATATTGCGATTAACGCTGCCACAAGGAGTCAAGATTATCGGTTTTGCTGACGACATCGCCGTAGTTACTGTAGCGAAACACATCTACAAAGTAGAGTCCGTAATGGATGAAGCGATCGCTAAGATCAAACATCGGCTACAGTCCGCCGACCTTGAACTACCTGATTACAAAACGGAGGCTGTATTAATAACCATCCGAAAGACTTTGGAATAAGCAAACTTCCGGTTTGGGAACCAATTAATCGGGTGTAATGATCGACAACCGACTTAACTTTAAGACCCATATCGAATATTGCAGTAAAAAGGCGTCGCAAAGGCAGACAGCGCTTTCCTGAATGCTGCCAAACATCGGTGGACCAGGATACAGGAGAAAGATTCTGCTTTCCAGAGTGGTGAGCACAATACTTCTGACGCTGCACTGGTCTGGGGGGAGCTCTTACAACGAAGGAGATAAAAAGAAAGCTCTTGTGTGTATACAAATTTTGCGCAATAAGGACAGTATGCGATTTTCGGACAATCTCAGATGAAGCAGCCTAGCTGGTATGGCCCTATCGATATCCTCACTGACACAGGGTTTACCATAGGCGAACTACTGTCCATCAAAAGGCCAGGGTTATCCGGAGGATAAAAGGAGAAGAAATGGCAACATCAACCAACGGTTTGATCCCCACGATCGAGGCTTGAAGAAAAAGAGCACACGGGGATTGCAATTACCACCTTACGCACCTTACCGATTTAGATACGAACGCCCCCCTTTCTGCCCAAAATGTATAGAGAAAAACCAAGACACAGAGCCCGCAATATTTTACTGCAGACGCTTTAAAGATGCAAGAATGGACCTGCCGATGCCGGAGCTTCTAGTAAGCCACATGATAAGCTCAAGGGACTGCTGGCTGGAGGTGTGCTTCTTCATAACGAGTGTGCAGAAGAGCTAAGAAGACTCGAAAAAGAAGAAGACCAGTAGCCCGGGCTATAGAACTATAAAAAAAAATCACAACTCACAACTCACTTATTGTTATTAAGTTGCCAATGACTTCAGATTTCATATTTGGTATCGTTGACCCCAATGGCATTGAAGCGGGCCAAATCTGACAATCAGACTCACTTTGCCGCAACTAAAGCTTATTCTATTGTTCTCTTCACAGATCGTGTCTCGGACTCTGATCTCCACCAACTCAGTAACATCATTCACAACATGGATTGGCAACAAAACCTGATCTTCTCACCGAAACTGCCTTATTAAAGTAACCGCTTCCTTTCTAGCTTCATTCACTATTATCGGGAACACTTTCACTCGATAGTCACTTCATAAGTTTCCGAAAAGCACGCTTCGCAAAGCTAAATAATCAGCTGAGCAATAATAACCTTAATTGTGTCCTAAACTCCTGTCCTGCTACTCCAAAGTCATAAGTTGCCTTACCCTATATTCACAAAAACAAAAAAAAAAACTGCACCTCATGTCCGCCCTGGTTAATTAAGGAACTACATTCACTGTGCAACAAAAGAAGTGAACGATGGCAAAGTCCATAAATCCCGCTCCGCTTCCGACTTTTCTGCTTACTTGCAGTCTTATATGGAATACATCCAACTATGCGAATCTCTCTACCTCCTCTTTTATTACCGATGGCAAGTGCTTTTTTCACCTGATAAATGCATAAACAAAGTCTGAATACTATCCCTTAACTTTTAATTTTCTCAATACTTTCTCCAATGATAAGAAAGTGGTTGTGCAACTTGTTTTCCCATTTCTTAGTCATTCACCGAACACGACCTTAGATCTGATCATGAATTCAACCTTTCGTTATATGAAAAACCTTCTCCGACTTCTCTAGCGTGAGTATAACTCTTGCCTTAAACATCGAACAAATACGTAACTTGAAGGACGAGTAGTAGTCTGGTCCTGGCCTCTCCGCCATAGTTTTAAACAATGCGCGAACCATCTTTTCCTACCCCTCACGGCTTTATTACATATACATAGTTCCATTTCACAGGGACTCTTTTCTCAGCTTTGGAAAAATGTTAACATCATCCCAATCCACAGAAAAGGACGAAAGAATGAGATATCCAACTATCGCCCCATTACTAAGCTCTCGTACTTCCCTCAACTCTGAGAGTTTACGTTATCAATATTTCTTTCACTACAAGCCCATCTTCTCTTCGAATCAACATTAGTTCTGTCAAGTTCTATTGACAACCTGTAACCCAATTAAATTTGCCTCACAATTCTTGCGTGGAATTGAAGATACTCGTAGCAAAGAAGCAGACGTTGTTGCCACAGACTTCAGCAAAATCTCGCGTCAAAATATACTCGTACTTCATAAATTCACTGCTCTTGGTTCTCGGTATCAAAACCTATCTCGAAGAGTTTTAATCCAATGTTATATCCAGATCTTCTACTTCTGATCCAATTAATGCAACTTCCGGAGTCCCCCAAGGCAGCTACCTCGACCCACTGATTTTTATTCTAACCTTAAATGAGCTTAACTGTGTCATAAAGAACTTTCATTTAACCGTATACGCTGATGTTATGAAAATCTCCAAACTTCTTCCCCTGCTGCTCGCTCCAATCCGACTTAAACAGGTTCAACCATCTCGTACTCAATGCTACCAAATGTCAAGCTGTCATTTATGGCCGGATCACAATGTGGCGCTCCGATGTGCCGTACCGATTTACGATAAATATATGTCAAACGCGCGACCTAGAAATTTCTATAACAAAATGTGGCATCGGGCGCTCGGCGGTTCAAAGCATTGTCAGCTGTCAAGCATTGTCAGCTGCCACAACGCACGACCGAGCAGCCAGTAGCTCTATTCTAGCGTTGAGCTAGAGCTTCTGATATTTACGATATTAGCCGAGGGAACGTATGAGGTCGCATTCTGTGTTACTCCATATGAATTCATTGTTCCTATTCATGCTGTCGAAAGCTCGAGTGCTCGGACGTCACATTGTGATACGGCCATTACGCCCGTAAGCGTTCCCTTCACCTCATAGAACCTACGTTATCTGTCATGAAATTGTTTCCCCTGTCAATTTTTTGGTTGACTTATGAAGGTGAGTGACCAAAAATTTAACTTTCGCGTTCATATCGACAGTTCCCGACTTTGGAAAACATGGGTCCTTATATACTACCTTCATTCGACCCCTTCTTTAATATGATAGTCAAGTCTGGTCCCGCTTTTACGTTATTCACACTGCGCGTATTGAGGCTATCCAACGTAGGTTTATTCCTTTTACTCTTCGTGGTCTTCCACAGGCAGATGTCTATAATTTGCCGCCTTATAAGGATAGCAGAAAACTTAAAACAACCCCTAGAACCCCTAGAAGGATGCTAATATTGACTGTCCCTCACTGCTTCAAATGAGTTTTCACAACCCCAATTCCCGCAAGCTTCGTTCCATGTACCTCTTTTGCATCAACTCAACTTGAAGGAACCATGGCTACCATGAGCCGATGCCCAGAATATTAACCAAAAGGGTATCCGCTCTTTTCGATCTACATCTCACCAAGCCTTACGAATGCCCTCTAACCATTCATCCTCGTTTTAATCTCTTGCTTTCTAATAGGTAGTAAGCTAATTTTAGGTTTAGATTGCTTAAGTTATTTTTTTGTTGTATTTTTAAGTTATACGGGGACGTCAAATTAATCAAGCGTCAACGTATTGAGCAAGGCAAGCAATCAGAGAATTTTGAACGAGCCGCGCAATCAATGGCCGCATATGGCACAGTTGCGGATTTACCAGCAGGTTGAGTAGATTGGAAGCTGTGGCGGCAGATTTTATGGGCGGCAAATTTGGAGCCGAAATTTTTTTATGTCTTACATACATTTAAACAAGCAGTGTGGGGCTGTGGGACACCCAATAGGGACGAAGTTCGTTACTCTATTCGACTCTTCTTTTCCTTTTTTCCGGCGTCTTTATGGTGAGAAGTGTAGGACCATAACCTTCCCACTTAACTGCATTCTTACTGGTCCGCTTGTGGGATTCGTCGGTTTGACCTCAGAAAGTAGCGGCAGGCTTCCCGGTTTGGGATTACTTCATCGCTGAGGCCAATCAAAGGCTCGTGTTTTTGCATTTGTTTGCACCAATTGTTTTTCGGCCTGCCTTTTTTGCGTCTTGAAATTGGAACGTTGATTGATAACGCCTTTTGAACGGGGTTCAAAGGATGTCTCCTTTGAACATGGCAATACCAACTGAGGCGGTCGCGCTCTATCTTTCTTGTGATGGTTTCTTTTACGTGGAGGTTTCCTCGGATCTTTGAACTTCTAATTCTGTCACGCTTTGTTACTCCCGCTGTCATGCGAAGCTTCTTCCTCTCAGTTGCCGTTAATTTGCTCTCATACTTTTTGTGCATTGTCCAGCATTGTGAACAGTATGTGAGCGCCGGACGTACAACTGAAGTGTAGAGCCTTCCTTTCAGCTTAGGGGGCATTTTCCTACGCTTACGCGATGGTTGATGTCGTCATCACAAGTTGCTTCTTTATTAGTCATAGATCCCAGATATTTAAACTTTTCACACTTGGGAAGCACTCTTCCATTCAAGTAAATGTCTGGAAGAGGCTGATGAGGGTCAGAGAACGGTCAGCACAGATACTCTGTCTTCTTTGAACTAATACGATACCCGTGTCCGTCAAAAATGTCCACCCACACATCAAGTGCTCGTTATAGGAACGCCTGATCAACACTTATAATGGCTCCATCGTCAGCAAAGAATAGCTGGTGCACATTCTGGTCCGCCACTTTTCCTTCAAGCAAGCAATCAAGGACTGCTATGAAGAGCAGTGGACTGAGGACGCTCCCTTGGTGTACACCGACTTTGATTGCAAACTCTTCGGTCACTCCTGCGGTGCATCTTACTCTTGTCGTTGCTCTCTTGTACATGTCCATGATCACTCGCGCGTAGGTTTCTGGAACTCCTTTTTGTCTTAGCGCTACCCAGAAAAGATCTCTTGGTTGCTGGTCAAAGGCCTTCTCGAAATCAACCAACACCATATGCAAGTCCTTTGAAGAATAAAGATGCTTTTCCATCATGATCCTTATACTTTGGATTGCATCTGTTGTTGATTTACCCGAGACAAATCCGTACTGGTCATCAGATAGTCGTATTATTTTCCGCAGTCGACTATCTAATACCCGTTCAACGATCTTCATGGTGTGCGACATCAGCTTGACAGAACGGTAGTTATCACAATTTCGCGTATCACCCTTTCCTTTGTGCAAAGGAAGAAGATAGCTTTCCCTCCATTGATTAGGCATTGTGTCGCCTCTCATAAGTTTGGAGATAAGAACCATGAGCCATCTAGACCCGATGTCTCCCATCTTTTTCCAGAACTCAGAGGGTATCCCGTCCGGCCCAACAGCTTTTCTTTTCTTGGAGTTTTTAACCGCGTACCGAACTTCTTCGACTGTGATGTCGGATATTTCGGCATTATTCGGGGCGGCTCTTGGAAACTACACTCGGGGAAACTGATCGTTCAAAAGTTCCTCGCAATACTGTCGCCATCTTGTGAAGTACTAAATTGGTTATGACCAAACATCCAATGAAAAGGCACTAGAAGAGCCATGGCCAAAAAAAGCAACCCAAACTCGGTCAAATGTGAAAAGTTTTACTTACTTACTTTCTATGATTACAACGGCGTAGTTCTTCATGCCTTGAATTTATACGCCGTTTCCGTGAAGCAATACGAAGACAACGTCCGGATCTGAGGCGAAAAAAATCATGGCTGTTGTGCCATTATAATGCACCTGCTTACTCATCGTTGTTTGTAAATAAATGTTTGTCCAAAAACGATACGTAAATCATACCTCAGCCACTGGTTTCACCAGACTTGGTCCCCCGCGAGTTTTTTTTTCTTCTTAAAACTGAAAAGATGGTTGAGGAGATACAGACCGTAATGCTGGAAAAACTCAAGGCTATTTGGTGCCACCTCGGAATAACGCCCAGTGTGACTACTCCCTATTAATCATTGAACTTACAACTAAGCTAAGTGACTTCAGTGAAGATCTGGCAACAACTCTTCAGTCAATCTTTAACATCACTGCCGAACTTAAAACCATTTTAACAAAAGTCGGCTCCCTCTCGTCGGATATACTCGTAACACTACCGCACCCTTTCTCTCTCAGAGACTCTCAGAACAACGAACCCCTTTCTACTTCTAGCCCCCCACATTCGTCTCTTTCTGGCTTACCTCCATGATAAATAAGACTCGGTTTGTTATGAAGGTAAAACAAGCACAAGCGTAATGATCTCCATTCAACAGGAAGGTCTCCTCACGGATTTCGCCAGCCTCAAGAGCCTCTTCATCAAATACCATGATTCTGCAATATTTCGCCCCAAAAAGTGTCAAAGGATCTTGATACCTTCCACCAATATATTCATTCAAAACGTATATCGCATTTTCAACGTAGTGGAGCTGACCACCACAAGTTTTTTCGTCTCTAAAAGTCTCTCACTTCCAGCAACCTCCTCACTCTGCCAAAATGACCCTCTTACCTAGACGATCAATCGTTTTATATTGCCACCAATCCCACCATCGAGAACTTCCATCCTCACATCCCCCTTTGCTTCTTTCACGATTTTCCATTTCAGAACAATTCTATTACAGTTCTGGCTTCTCACGATTTCTACAAAGCAAAATTTCACCCAATCAATGAATACTTTAAATAAATACCCTTTCAATTTTGATAACCTAACCGAAAATGATGCAATATCCTTATTCTACAAGGAAATATTTAATTCTATCTCTTTTTACGTTCCTATTTCACAACGTAAAACTTTGTCCACCTCCTCACCCTGGTATAATCGCAGGCTCCGTTCTTTAAGAAACAAAAAAAATAAGAAGTGGACCATCTTCCTTCGTACTAAATCCCGTAATAACTATTCTAACTACCTGGGCAGCTATCTCCACTTTACCGCCCTTTGTAACTCCTTCTATCATTTAACTGAAACGCAAGCCAATCTTATAAGTGATCCTAAGTCCCTCTTTAAATTTGTTGACTACAAAAGAAAATCTGATGGCTACCCTACCTCACTCTCCTTCCATGATCAAACCTCGAATGATCCCAATAAAATGGCAACTTTTTCGCCACCTTTTTAGAGCAATCTTTCTTCGACGACTCCTTTGCTTCGGACTTCGATTATTTACCGTGCAGTTTTATTTATTTTGAAATCTATTTAATCATTAATTCACTCCTGGACCTGACGGTCTTCCTGCCATATTTCTAAAAAAATACTCCTCGATCCTGTCTCTCCCTACGTCGAAAATCTTCAGTGTATTCCTATCTCTAGGTGAATCCCAACGCTTATGGAAAACTTCATTTATCACCCATATACACAAAAAAGGTCTGAAGAACGTTGTTAACAACTATCGTCCCTTTGCCAAACTGTCGCGCATACCCATACTCTTGGTGAGTATTTTGTACGAAATTCTAAGTTTTCGCTGCAGGTCTTTAATCTCCCCTAGACAACACGGTTTCCACAAATGGAGATGTACAACACTAACCTTGTTGAATTTGTGTCCTTTACCCTATCAGTCTTAGAGAACGACAAAGAAGTCGACGTTCTTTGAACCGATTTCAGTAAAGCTTTCGGTAAAATCTTCCACAGACTGATACTCTTCAAATTGTCCTACCTTAGCTTCGACCCCATTCCTTTGAAGTGGATATCTTCTTACCTGGAAAATCGCTATTCTAGTGTTCGTTTTAGAACTGCCTTCTCTAACCCCTTTTTAGATTTCTCCGGCGTCCCCCAAGGCAGTCACTTAGGCCCTCTCCTTTTCGTTCTTATCATAAACGATATTGAAGTGGTGATCAAACATTCCCACATCTCACTATATGCCGACGGCACCAAGTTCTTCAAGACCATTTTCTCCAGTCACAACTCTTCCCTTATTCAATCTGATCTCAATAGTTTTTCCATCTGGTGTTCCAAAAATTGCGTGCAGATTCACATTTCCAAATGCCAATCAAATCTGGAGAATACGGTGGATGGGGCAGCAGTTCGTAGCCCAATTCGAACAATTTGGCCGTGGAGAGAGCGGAGGTGTGAGCCGGTGCGTTATCATGGTGGAAGAGCACTTTTTTCTTCACCAAGTGGGGCCATTTTTTTCTTCAATTCGGCGTCGAATCGGCCGAATAATTTTGGCATAGTACAGGCCTGTGACCGTTTTACCCTTCTCCAGGTAGTCGATGTGGATCACACCTTGTGAATCCCAGAAAACGGTGGCCATCACCTTTCCGGCCGATGGGACAGTCTTCGCCTTCTTCGGAGCACGTTCGCCGGGTGAAGTCCACTGTTTCGACTGTTCCTTGGTCTCTGGTGTATACCAGTGGATGCATGTTTCGTCGACTGTCACGAAACGATGCAGAAACTCCTTCGGATTGCGCTTAAACAGCGTCAAACACTGCTCTGAAGTGGTCTCACGGTTGCGCTTGTTGTCCGGAGTGAGCAAACGCGGCACCCATCGCGCCGACAGCTTTCTCATGCCCAAAATTTCATGCAGGATATGACCCACGCGATCTTTTGAAATGCCTACTGTCTCAGCTATCTCGCGCACCTTCAATCAGTGGTCTGCCAATACGAGATCGTGGATTTTTGTCACCTTATCCTCCGTGGTAGCCGTTTTCGGGGCATCTGGACGTGGCTCATCAAAAACCGACGTGTGACCACGTTGAAACTCGTTAAACCAATTTTTGATGGTCGCCATCGAGAGAACTGAACATTTTTTTGATGCAGTCTCCTTAAGTGATATATCGAAGTGAAATCCACGTCTTTGAGTTTCAAGGACAGACATTTTCTAAGGTCGTGACAATCAACTATGACTTTCATGAACAAGATTTATAGTAGGTACCTCGTTGGTCGCATGTGACTTTCTTGTACCAGTTGACACTAGCTAAATGTTATATGTGGCTCACATGGAGTTCAACGTGTTAAGTCCTTTCCTTTATTTTTAGCTCATAAACTCTTACATCAAATATTTTAACATTAACACTCTATCAAAAAATAAGTACAACTATCTACTGTTTCGTTTTTTTTTTTTCTAAAATACCAGTCGTTCCCTTACGCAAAACAAAAAAAATTCTTTGGCATACACTACATTTTACGTAGAATAAAATGAAATACTTTCCTAGTGAACTACTTTGTGACGAACACAGCAGATTGGTTGCTGTTCCTGACACTCGTATACCGTATAGGTGTAATTCCGTAGTCATCACGCTTCAGTCGACGACGCATGCACACTGTGATGTAGCCAATGAACAAGCCGACTATGAGGACAAACAATATGGTCACCATGGTAAGCATGATGTAACGACGTCTTAGGAATTTGGGTGGTTCTTCGTTGTCCGGCAGGATGTACTCCCTGGGCAGATCACAGACGTAGGCAGAAGAGAGATTTGCTATTGGCGCGCCGGTCAAACCGAAAGGCGCATGGCAACGAGCGAGTTTGTCATTCTTGAATATGTCCAATCCGCAAAATTCGAGAATCCTCATCAGTTTACAGTCGCAAGTCCAGGGATTGCCATTCACTTTGAGAGCTCGCAACTTCGGCCAGTGGGCAGTGAAGTTCGTAGGCAGTCCTTCGGTGAGATCGAGGTCTATGTTGACCGTTTCCAGATTACAATCAGACACATCCAACTGCAGGTAGAAAAGGAATTAGCTTTTGCATTGAGAATAAAAGTCGAAAAAATGTACATAAGTCAAGTTCCTTGTGTGAAGTAGCCCATCGACGTCGAAAGTGGTCAATTTGGGATTCCGGCTACAAAGCAGGTATTCCAGCGACTCCAGATGTGTAAACGTGCCATCCGCAACTTTGGTCAGTTCGGGCATCGAACTGAGTTCAAGTTTTTTTAGCACTTTCAGTCCGTTGAATTGTTCCTCGGTTAGACTCGAAATCGGATTGCCGGCGAGGTTCAATGTCTCCAAGGTTTTGCCAATCAAACTGATTTCCGGAGGAACGACTGTCAATTTGTTGCCACGGAGAATCAACGTTCGGAGGTTGATTAGTTTCTTGAAGAAAATCGGCGGAAGGGCTTCCAGGTCGTTGTGCGATAAATCTAGGTACTAAAAATGAAATAGGACGGGCAGTCTTTAGGTCAAAATGTACCCACGTTTAGGGATGTAGCCAGTGAAATCGCTAAGGCCGTAGACGTGTCCATCACGTTCAGGTTGTTGTAGGCTATATGCAATTCGCTTATATAGGGCGTGTGTTCGAATATTAGTTTCTCGAGCACAGTGATTTTATTATGGTTTAAGTATAGGATCTGAATGGCTATAGGCTCATAGCCTGAGTTTTTGTATGGCCCTCGAAAAATGGACGGAGTTAATACATCCCCGGTGAGTTCGTTGTTACTTAGGTCGAGTTGGATTATATTCGGAGTGTCCATGAAGGTTGGCGCTTGCATGTCCTTGATGCCGCAGTTCCGACAGCTAAATCTAAGGGTAGCATTGGTGGCTGGCAGTTGTTGAAGCAGTGGAATCTTGTTGTCCGCGAACGTGGCTGTTATATACGCTCCTGCAAGGAATGTAAATATTTTCGTTCAAATCGAATATTTTTTTTAACTGAATACATACCATTTTGATTGGCTCCGTAAGTAGGTGGCCATCTGGCGAGGATGTGCGTAAAGTTCTTCGATGAGCAATTTAAGAGATGATGGAGCTCCTTGTTCACATCTTTTGCCGTGGAGCAAGAACAAGTTTCACAGATATCGTCAACGGCTTGGTATGGAATGTCTTCATGCTGAGCACTGGTGGAAGGCAGGACGAACGGCATAAGGAGTGATATCTGGTAAAAACAGGAAAAATATTTTGTTCATTAACTGTTGTAAAGATGTGACCTATGTACATCTTAGGACTGACGAAAATTGAGAAGTTTAGCTAAATGGGGGGCATTTTTTAAGGTAAGGGTCAGACCTAGACAGCGATGGTATATATAGGTAATGCAAACACTATTTTCTCGTAAAACGCTCTAGTTCTGGATGAACCTGGTAAGTAGCCATCAATCACCCTCAATCAGGTGTTCCCATAGTAGCGAATATCCACAACCTATTAGATCGAAGGGCATCTTGAATCCTCGATGTTAACGCTCATTGGTAATCTTATATCGTCTACTATGGGCCTAAATCGCAACACAAAATTCGGTTTTGAGATATGGCCTTATGCTAACCTCGCTTAAATGAGAGAAGAAAGTAAAATCTTGTAGATTCTCATCTGCCTAAACTTTGCCCTTTTAGCTTTTAGGCTTATACGCAGAGTGTGGGTCATAGTGAACGAGCCTTATACGGATTATCCAATTTGTGAATCCGAAAATGGAATTAAATAAATGACTTTTGTGATCGAATTTTAAGTCCAAATTTTTATTTCAATAGATTGCCTGCATCAGGCCTTGGAAAGGAACATAATATCATTCCTTCGTATGTCATCCACGGGAGTTCTTATAAGACACCATTCTAACAGAGTAATTTTCTACGGTTTTAAGAAGTAACTTACTCAGGAAATTTTTCTTGCAATATAACCAAAAGGGGTTGTGTCGTGTGAGATGTGACACCTTCTTGCTGAAACCACATGTCTTCCAAGTAAACATTTTCGATTTGTGGCCAAAAAATTTTGGTTAATATATGGCTACAGCGATGAGAATTGACAGTGACGATTACACAGTCCTTATTTTCGACGAAATAGAGATATGATAGGGCTAGGAATATGGTCTTTTCGACAGCACTAATTTTTGAGTCCACATATGTGGTCAGAGGTCCGAGATATAAAAAAAAAGGACGTTTTTGATCCGTATAACTCTGTATAGAAGCTGCGGTCTGTTTTTGCTGATATAATCGCAGTGTCTATTTTGTTTTAGTGCATAATGCCTAATTAGCAGTTTTAGGCATAGGGTCGAAAATTACTGTTCTTGAAAGCTTAGCTTGAGGCTTGCAAATACCAAAGACAATTCGACGTTTTGTTCTTCAAATTTCGGATCATTATTCCGGGAGAATAATTTCTGCCCATATTTCTGGCAGTGTTTATACTCCGGGTTAGACGATGAACTCAGCATTCGATTTTTTGACGCTTAATTGGCCGAAAGTCGAAATTTATGCGCACAAAGCAAAAAAGTAGAAATGAAGAGTTTTTGGCAGATGTAATATGTGGCGTTTATGATCTGTCATTTTTGACCAGTATGTGCCGCCAGCGTTATCTATTGGTAAACAGCGAATTCCCATTCTGTATTCTAATCCTGTATTATGAAATATACGATACATTGAGTGCGTTTTGGAGCTAGCAGATCCTCATTGACAACCCTTCACTAAGCCTCCCCGTCATGACTGTTTTCCTTCCACGCTTCTCTCTTCCGCTCTATCTCTTTTAGGTCTAATCCTATATTGTTCTCCCGTCGCCGGCGCTACCTCCCTGGTGGTCTTTTACTTCCGGGCTATCATATTCGTCTGACTATTCGTCTACTGTCCATTCGTTCTACGTATTTTTATTCTTCTCTTCTCCCATTTTAATCTTCGTGATTTTATTACTCGGACTGTGCTTATAGCTGAATATAATTCCTTGAGTTCCTGATTGTGTAGTTTTCTCCATTCGCTTTTTTTAACCCCCGACGCAAAAAGCGGGGTGTTATAAGTTTGACGTGTCTGTGTGTCTGTCTGTGGCTTCGTAGCTCCTGAACGAATGGACCAATGTTGGTGATTTTACTTTTGTTTGAAAACTAACGTGATCGAGATGGTTCTTAGCTACATTTTATGAAGATTTGTTCAGGCGTTTTAGGGCCATCAGCTCCTTTAAGTGGCTCAAAATTAATCATCCTATCGGAAGATGTTACAATTTTTGCAAATGGCATCGTACCTCAATCATATTTGACTAGACAGCTGGAGTATACAAACGGATAAGCATTGGAGCGCTATACTTTGCACGAACGTGGAATAATTGTGTCGATTTTTTTGACCAATAATCGGTCGGTGAAATTTCGTGAATTTTGACCTCTGTTTCCTATTCGTGTAGCGCCAACTGCGCAAACATTCCGCTTAGCTACTTGACTTGAACAGACTGGAACCATAGGAGACCATGCAGAACGTGGCCGCCACCGGACTGGTCGCTTGACCGAGAATATCGCGGCTGTGGCTACCGATGTCGCTGAGACCAAATAAACATCAACCAGACGACGGGCCAAACAATTGGGTATCAACGGTTCTACAGCGAATTTTAATGGAAGTCTTACACATGTTCCCGTACAAAGTACAAACAGTGCATCAGTTAATGCCTGCTGACAATCAGTTGCGTGTGAATTACTGTCATCCTTCCTTAATCAACAACGAAGAGGACGATTTTGTGTCGAAAATCATCACGAGCGACAAGGCATTTACACTTAAGCGGTTACGTCAATAAGCAAAATCTTCGTTTCTGGGGCATTTAAAATCCGCGTGCGATACACGAAGAGCCACTCAAAGCCACTGTGTGGTGCGGCTTTCACGCGGGAGGAGTGATTGGGCCATATTTTTTTGAGATCGTCATCGGCAATACGTTCATTGCTACTGGCGAACGCCACAGGACCATGGTAAGCGGGATGAGCGGGGCTTGGTGAACATTTGGTTTCAACAAGACGGTGCAACCGCACACACAGCACGAGCCACAATGGATATGGTGAAGGAAGCGTTTCCTGGTCGCGTAATCTCCCGTGTTGGCGATTTGGCATGGCCAGCAAGATTGCCAGATTTAACCATCCCAGACTTCTTTCTTTGGCGCTACTTGAAGTCGTAGCCTTATGCCAACAAGCCTCGGACGTTCAGTCATTTTTCTTTATGACAATGCTCCATCACATATGGCAAAACCAACACGTTTCCATATAGGCATAGTTGTATCAATTTCACCAACTTTTCGGCATTCCATCTGAAGGACTTGATATACATATGTAAGTCTTCGGCTTCAGTTCTTGCATAAATTGTATTTTGTAAGGTTCTAGACCAAGATCCTTACGTGTTGCGGATACAGAAGCAGTATTTATGTGAGCATTATACGCATATAGGTAGGTGGCTTTATGTTCAGATTGATTATGAAGGCCGTAAAATAGTTAACTAAGAAAAACATTTTTCACAGAGCATGAATTTGATAATAAAATTAAATAACTTGTAAACGTTGTTCGAAAGTCTATTCATGGTGAAATGGCAATATTAACTGAGCACAGTCAACTTTGACGCAAGTCACAAATCATACGCGAATCGTCGAAGATAGAACACTGAAAAACCAAGCTGCAGAAAAATCATCCTTTATGGCCGTATCACAATGTGGCGTTGGAGCGTTCAGGTTTTTGACAGGTGTTGTACCGACTTACGATGAACATATGTCAAACGCGCGACCTATGAATTTCTATAACAAAATGTGGCTGCAGGCGCTTGGCGGTTCAAAGATCGGGAATATGAGAGAATGCAAGCAATGTTTCCTCAAACAACCCATACACACATTCAGCGCACCGATACAAGCATTGTCAGCTGTCAAAACGCACGACCGAGTAGCCAGTAGCTCTACTCTCGCTAGCTCGAGCTTACGGCATTTACGATATTAGCCGAGACTATGCCTGAGGTCGCATTCCGTGCTACTCCATATGAATTTATTATTCCTACTCAAAAGCCCGAGCGCTCGAATACCACATTGTGATACGGCCATAAAGCCGTCTTCGTCTACGTCTTCTGAGTTCACGTTTTCGGCCTGAACTTTTTTTTCGTATGCAATGGATCTAAATTTTCTTGTTCCCTCATCAGTCGCACGATGGTTGAATGAGAGAATCCCATTTTATCTTAATCTTACGAAAAGAGAGCCGTTCCTTAACCAAAGTCAGTATTTTTACTTTTTGTTCTCGAGTCAATCGCTGATTCACCGGACATTTCACTTCTTTGTACTTATCACAATCACGACTCAGTTCAAACCGAATTTGAAAACGAAAACAAAGCCCACTACCACTGTGGGAAATACCGCTTATAACTTTAAAAAAATGAAAACTCATTATATGGTGCGGTTATTATGACCGCAAGTGTACATATGTAGTTTCCGGTTTGCTCTCCATGTATTGTATATTATGCACTTCATCGAAATAACTCTTTCATTGGGCTTCAACCATTTCATTGTCTGAAACGAGCTTTCCATTATCGTTGTGTGTAAATCCTGATCTGGCCGGGTATTCCTTTGGTACAGCGTTTATCCTGCATACATTACTTGTGCTTGTCGCTGAACATTCTCCATGAATTTTAGCAAATTTTTTCTTTGCACTGGTTTGGTTTTGGTTTTGGTTTTTTTTTTTAAATAATGTGTGAATACAGCACTAACTGACTCAAGACATTTGAAAGAGTAATCAGCTTCCCATAGTTTTTAAACAACAAAATGTATTATCATTGAAAACGATAATGAATCATCACATAGGACCGATTCCCATATTTAAATTTTCTTCCTGAACGATTTCCGATAAATACAAAAATAAAAATTTGTGTGATTGTTGCTTGTCGCCCCACAACAACATTCGATTAGATACATGTTGCCGAGCAGTCTAGTTGAAATGGGCAGTTAGACAGCGTCATGTAACAGTGGGGATGTAGCTCAGTGGTAGAGCGCTCGCTTCGCATGTGAGAAGTCCCGGGTTCAAACCCCGGCATCTCCAGCAAGAACGAACAGCGGTCGGCGATGAACGTTGTCTTTTTATTTACTTTTTTTTCACTTTTCAAAATGTTTTTTTATTATTGGAATTAATAGCGAAATGTTTGTTTTTTCTTTGATAAACTGGAAAAAAAGAATTCGAATCGATATCGAGGAATAAGTTCAACCAAATAATCCACAAGAATAGAAATGACTTATGGTCATATGTGTGTATGTAGATTGAACAGCTGGCATGAGTGCGTGAATATACAAGTGTTAGCCGAAAATGTGTGCTGTTGAAAGAGTACGACATAACGGAATTTATGATAAGGCCTCGCATGACTAATGAGTTGTTTTTGCTTATTAAGTGGCGGTCACCCAATGACTATGGGGCAAGTAATACATATTTGCATTATATTTCTACTAAGAAGCTACTTACTCGTATGTAGACCTCGTATACCCTAGGTTAGTTCGTAAGATGGTTTCTGAAGTGCATAGGTATAGCGGATTCTGGAAAAACAGAAAATACCGAATTTCTTCATCAAAAGACATACAGTCGTCCCTCTGGTTTGGGTTCGCAGTGCTTTTGATCTTTTAATTTCACCGCGATAGCTCTTGGGAATTGGGAATTGTTCGCATTTGTATTCCATGGTATTTCTCTTTAGCGAGTTATTGACAGAGCCGACAGTAGTAAAGTGTTATCCAATAAAAAGTGTCGTTTAAAGTTTAGCACAATTGATGAAATGTGTGATGCCTTTTGATAAATAGATAATTATAGTAGAACAGAGATCGCAAATGCTCCACCAGCCTTCTACTGGGTTTCTGTATAAAATATCGGGAAAAGTTTCGAAGTTGTCAGATTTGCTACAAAGCGTTGAAATTCCATAAAGTAAATCAAAGTGTCGACACATTTTTGCCATCAGCTTTTTGCTCGTTCGTTTCGCGCAGTCTGGTGGACCACAGAGCTAAAGCAACTCAGGACCAGGACCCGAACTCTAATCAATAGAGCAAAGATCTCAAACAGAACCGAAGACTGGGATAATTACAAGTCCAGCTTCAACGAATACAAGAGCAAAACAAGAGCAGCAAAATCTAAATCCTGGCGGGAGTTCTGCGAATCAATAGAGGATCTCAACGAAGTCGCAAGGCTCAGGAAGAATCCAGTCGGGAATCTTTAGTACTGCTGACTGAAACCCACTTCCCAGGCTGTAAAACCCCGGAAACCACAATCTCCTTCGAGACAACGGTTCCTACGGTTCACACAATCGAAGAAGTGATAAACAAGATTATCACAGCGGATAAAGTATGATGGGCAATAAATCCGTTCAAACCCTTTAAATCTCCGGGCCCGGACGATATCTTGCCAGCGATGCTTCAAAAAACACAGATCCACACTGTACCCCATCTCGTAAGCATTTTTTCCAATTGCCTGCGAACGGGGTACATCCCAACACAGTGGAGAGAAATTAAGGTAATTTTCATACCTAAGGCAGGTAAACCATCCCATACTGCCGCAAAGGACTATAGGCCAATTAGTCTCTCGTCATTTCTATTAAAAACCTTGGAGAGACTCCTTGACCTATACATCAGAGGACTCACAAATTCACGAAACTTATGCAACACTCAACACGCCTACCTCAAAGGCAGATCAGTGGAGAGTGCTCTGCATAGTGTTGTCCGTGAAATTGAGGGTTCGCTGTACTTAAAAGAGTTTACAATGGCAGCCTTCCTTGACATAGAGGGGGCCTTCAACAATGTAAACACAGAGGCCATAACAACAGCTCTTGAGGACATAAAAGTAGACAAATCCATTGTAATCTGGATTGAGAGTATGTTGAAGAACAGAATCATCAATGCAGATATTGGACACAGTTCTATAAGGAAGGTGACAACTAGAGGCACACCACAAGGAGGAGTTCTCCCCCCCTACTATGGCTTCTTACAGTCAACAAGATCCTCAAATTCTTTATGGAAAAAGACACAAAGATCATAGCGTACGCAGATGACCTGGTTATTTTGATAAAAGGTAAATATCTACCAACTATCAGTGAACTAATGGAATCTGCGCTGACTGAACTCTCGTCGTGGGCAAGACAGAACGGTCTGAGAATAAACCCCCAGAAAACCGAGCTGGTCTTGTTCACCAGGAAAAAGAAAATTCCGATATTTGCTCCCCCAAAGTTAGAGGGTACTCCACTCAAACTCAAAGCGGAAGCAAAATATCTAGGCACCATTCTTGACTCCAAACTCTCCTGGAAAAGGAACCTGGAGGAAAGGATGAAAAAAGGATTGAACGCTTTTTATGCTTACAAAAAGACATTCGGAAAAAGATGGGGCTTGCAACCGTACATCATTCATTGGATGTAGACAGCAATCATCAGACCCATTTTAACTTATGGGGCCCTAGTCTGGTGGATTGCTAGCAGCACAAAAAGCTATATGAACATGCTGAACAAAGTACAAAGGTTAGCAGCTGTTTGTACAACGGGAGCCATGAGAAGCACGCCGCAAGCAGGGTTGGACATGATTCTTCATCTCCTCCCCCTGGATCTATTCATATAAGGCTACGCTGCAAAGAGCGCTCTCAGACTAAGAGAGTCCTCTCTGTGGAAGCAAGCCAACTATGGACATGCGGCCATACTTAAGATAATAGACGACCTGGGAAGGAAACATGGTTTTAGTAGCCTCGCAGCTACGACCGACTATATTCCCCCTCAAAATGACTTCTCTCTCAGTATACCTATCCTTTTCCCCGACAGAGAAGAGTGGCTATCAAACGCCGTAATCAACGACCATGAGATCACCCTCTTCACCGACGGATCGAAAATGGACACAGGCACTGGGGCCGGGTTTTACTCTGATACCCTACACAAACAGGAATCATTCAGACTCCCTGATCTGTGTAGCGTGTTCCAAGCAGAAATCCTGGCAATAGAGAAAGCAGCCAAACACCTACAGGTAGCCGATATCCCACCATCTGATATCACCATCTTCGTAGACAGCCAGGCTGCACTGAAGTCAATAGAATCCTGTATAACGAGATCAAAGGCTGTCATGAAATGTCGCGACTCACTGAAGTCCATCAGACACCACAAAGTCAAACTCTGCTGGGTCCCGGGCCACAGCTCAATCGCAGGGAACGAAAGAGCAGACGAACTGGCCAGGCAAGGTTCTGAAATGGACATCAGCGAAGCGTACACGTCATTGCAACCACCGATCAGCGCATTATACCGGATCATAAGCGACACAATCATCAAAGAGGCCAACTCGTCTTGGCTTACAAGAAACGACAGCTACACGACAAGATCATCGTGGCCAGAGCTCAATGTCGGAAAAACAAAGAAGCTCCTGGCGCTGGACCGTAACTCGATCCGAATGCTCGTCGGAGTGATCACAGGACACTGTCCCATTGGAGCAATGCTCCGGAAATGGGACTCGGGATCCAGCGATCTCTGCCGGAGCTGCGGCGATGAGGAAGAAACTGAGACGATCCAACATCTGCTCTGCCACTGTCCAGCTCTCCAGAATCGACGCCTAGTGTCGCTAGGCCAAAGATTCTTTATAGAGATTGCGGACGTGGCTAATGCAGATATAACGGATCTTCTAAGATTCATCAAGAGCACGGGGTGGTTTCAGCCACCACGTGATAGGACAGGTTAATTTTATGTGTACCCACACAAACGAAGGGAATCACAATGGGCCTCTTGGCCTCCGCGTGGAAGTGATGTCCAACCATCACACTCCCCTTCTCTAACCTAACCTAACCTAACCTTTGCTCGTTTCCCCAAAATTTGGTCCGCTGCTCAATCGTTTGAACTTCCGCCGAGCTTGAAGGGACATTCGCAGGCGATCCATGTTTGGTATGTTCTAAACATTAGACTCCCACACTCGTGCGAGCGCGCTGCGATGTATGTTATAGTCACGTTAAGAAAAAATGGTTCCCGATACTTTTTGTACAAATTGTGTATACAGGGCACGCAGAGAATATAATATAAAGGGAGGGCCATCTAGTGGTTTTTTTTTAAATCATAGGTTATTTTGACACTGACAGCTGTTCCCTGCTCGAAATCCTGACAGAAAGTCAGTATCATATCTCCGCGGAACGAAATGAGTCGCTTTACGTTTGAACAACGTTGGGAAATATTGAAAACTTATTTCCAAAGTGAGTGCTGTTCAGCCCAAATTGTGCGTTTTTAAGAAGAAGTTTTTTGTCCAAATGAAGCACTCACTGTGACTGCTGTACGCAAGTTTGTGCAAAAAGTTCGTAAGACTGGACATGCTAGTGGACAACACTCATGGCCCAGTCGTCGTACGGTACGCACACATGAGAATATGGCTGCTGTAGCCGAGAGTGTGAGACTCAATTCACGAACATCAGCTCGCCATCGATCTCAACAGCTCAATATTTCACGCCTGAGGAAAATTCTGCACAAATAACTCGGATTATTCGTTTACAAGGTCCAATTGACTCCGTAATTAAAGGCGCTCGAGCAACCGCTTCGTTATCGCTTCGCAGTTTCGGCAGCTTGAATTGGACAACGATTTTGGGCGAAATTTATCTTTTCTGACGAGGCGCATTTTCATCTCGGCGGCTACGTTAACAAACAAAATTGCCGCATCTGGGCTCGGAAAATCCGCACGTTATTGTCGAGAAGCCAATGCATCCAGTGATCCAGAGTGACAGTTTTGTGCGGATTGCGGAGTGGTGGCATCATTGGACCATTTTTCTTCGAAAATGAGACTGGGAATAACGTTTCGGTCAACGGTAGGCGTTAAAGAGTCATGTCAGCCGACTTTTTTTTGATTTGGACAACCTCTGTCTCATGCAGGAAGGCGCGCCCTGCCACAATCGATGTTTTGCGCACCAAATTCCCAAATCATGTCTTGGCGAGGTCAATTGGCCGCCTCGGAGTTGCGATTTGACCCCTTAGGACTTTTTTGGTGGGGTACCGTGAAGGACCGATGTTATGCCCAAAATCCGGAAACGATTCAAGCACTTGAGGCCAATATCATCCAAGCAATCAGTTAATAGGAATGTTTGTGCATTTTGTTCATTTTATTGTATTTTTAAAAATAAACTTGTATTTGGTCCGCTATTTATCACCATTCACCAGTAAGAGCTACACTCACAGTGATCATATGTAAGATGATCATCTTAGAAAACGAGAAAGGAAGAGCAACACACTGCCCTAGATTAACAACCCCCCAATATCAGAGCGGTCTGCTTGGCAGAGACGTGTTCGAGAACATGCTGAGCAGCTTTAACTTCGAGACTAAGGAAAACGTTGCAAATTTGTCGCGTCAACTCATACGAAACATCGTTGCAGCCCATAATGCGCCTATGCCTAAAAAAGCAGCAGCCCTACGAGTCGCTTTATGCTACTGGTGGAATAATGAAATAAAAACAGTCAGACCAAACTACCTTAAGGTCTTATGGAGAGCCCAACATTCCAGGGGAGGCGTTGATTTCCAACGACAGCTGAAGAACTTTAGGCAGGCGAGCGGGGACCAAGGGTAAGATGCTTCGAACGCATCTGTGACGAAGCCGAAGCAGAATACTTATAACCAGACTAGAAGTCTATGGAACTTTATGTCGTCCTTCGACTAAGGCTTCCACAAGGAATAGATATCATCGGCGATGCTGTGGGGACCGTAGCAAAGCACATTCAAGTCGTCGGGCTAGCCACAAACGCAACAATTGCCCAGATCAAGCTGTGGCCTGAATCCGCAGAACTCGGTCTGGTCGACCACAAAACGGAGGCCGTTCTTTTTACGAGCAGAAAAGCCGTGGAATATACTAGTACGTATCAATATCCGAGTCGGCAACCTTGATATCCAAATACAACAGGCTGCGTCTTAAAACACATACGGCCGACGTGAGCGTCATTGCTAAAAAATGCGCTCTACAAGTTTTGGGTGGTCAGCTCGGTTTGTCTATACGCAGCACCAGTCTGGGCATTGTCCATCATACACTAAGTAGTATTAAGGAAGAAGAAATGACATGCTCAATGGATTTATGGCAAATTCGATGGGTAGAGGCACTCACAAGTGAGTGGAGGAGTGAGTGAGAAGTGAAGGGTGTTCTTTAGTACATAGGCGCATACTTGAAAGGAACAAAAAGGTTAAGCGAATGGTGCATGTTAGCGACGTGAATTACTAGTATCTGAGAAGTGGAACCTTCTCTCTGAGGCATAAAAAAAAACGGTATGGTATGTCCATGCAGCATTCAATGCATGCGATATGACTTTGAAAGATCTCCCATAGGGTATCAAAATAAGATATGAACTACTCATATGTCAGGACCCTTACCGTCTAGGTATAAGACCATGTATCCACGTAGATCAATCTATACCTAAAGATTGCGTCTCTAGTCCTAGACTCTCCTGAAAAATAATATGACATGGACAAACAGACAAGAGGCGCAGTGTCACAAGGTACACAAGGCAATAGTAAAAATTCTGTATAAAATGTGAAGACACCAACTCGTTTTCGTCCAGTAAGATCAGCTGAGAATATCGTCACTGGGGTTGAGCTGCAACTGAAGCCTATGTCTGTTCATTTGGAAACGGTTACAAGAACTGGGTCTATCGGCAGCCACCTTTCAACCCTTTTTGGTACTTATGTATACGGTCCAGTTGGTACAAGAATTTAAGCCAGGACACCAAGTCTTCGTGCAGTTTGCGGTTTTTGGGCTGTCGAAGTCATTGGGCCATATTTTTCGGACGATGTTGACTGACTTTTTTGTCTGAAATCGGTGTTTTAATTACGATTTGATAGGTGCAAAAATAATTTTCTCTTGAAGGCTGGAAGTGAGGTAGTGATTTCTAATCCGCTTGGGAGTAAATTCCGCAAACGAATTGCAGATGTAAAGTGCGGTAAAATTAATTTTACATCTCTTTGTGAGTGAGCAAAGTTGAGATTATCTGAGAGGTACGTAGGACTTTTTTCATGGATGCTATTGTAAAACTTCAAGAGCAGCATAACATTTAAGTAGTTATCAAGATTCAAGCCAAAGATATTGTGCTTGGATACACTTATGTGCCTAGGAATACGGTAAATATAGGGAAAACAATCATTTAGAGCAACATTAAGTTTTTTTCTGCGAACACAGTCCAACGATGGATAAACCGCAAAATAAGGCATTAGAGATTTGAGATTTGATTGAGATGTTTCTTGGGTAACAAAAGGTCTGCGGAAGATCTCAAACAACGCAAACCAGAGTAATTTTTTATGATAGCGTCCGAGATTGCTTATTGCTGTTTATTTTAAAACCTAAATGGGTCACGTCTTTAACATAGGCTATGACTTCATCATTAAGAATGACGGAGGAAAAATCATCAGAGCTGAGCTCTTCACTAGCGCATAACAAGGCGATAGACTTGGATGGGTTAAGTGTTAGACTATTATTTCTAGACCAAACAAAGATACAGGTTAATTCATTATTCAAACTTTCGATGCAGTCATCCATCAGCCCAAAAGGACGAAAAATATAAAGAACAAAGAACAACATGGTCGGCATATAAATGAACCAGGCAATTAGAGATGAAATCCTGGAGGTCATTAATACACAAAGAAAGTAGCAGCGGACCTAGTACTGAATCTTGCGGAATACCAATAATAGTAACAAAAGAATTTGAGGTTCCAATTTCAGTCTTAATACCTTGAACTCTATCAACTAAATAGCTGTGTAAAAGCTTGAGAGATGAATTTGAGAAATTAAAGTTCGATTTAAGTTTAGTAACAAGAAGTACCATTACTACAAACTTGCCCGAGTCAAACGCAAAACGGATGTTTGTAGTAACTTTAATTGCAGCAGATTCGCAACTATAAGGGTTGTGAAACCCAGACTGCCATATAGAAAGCAAGCGACGTTCATTAAGCTATGACTGTAACATATTTGATCGTTCATTATTTTTTCTAGTAACTTGCAAATAAAAAATAAAATACTTGTAGGCCTGAACTCAGAGGGTTTTGAGGGGTTTGCTTTTTTAGGTACTTTGGGTTTTTCCACAATTCCGGGAATTCCCCACTATGCAGACAAAAATTAAAAATATGGAGCAAGTAATTCATTACTAAATTTGTTTCTAAATTTGATTGGCTGGGGATTAAAGCATTAACCAATCACATGAAGGCCGAGAAGATATTTTGGTTTGTTATTGTCTTCTTTTATGCCGAGTTATTTGAGATTGTTCCAAACCTCTTGAGAGCTAAGTGATGGGTCTAGTTTTTGCGTTAAATACAATGCCGTTCGAAAAATGTTGGTCAAACAATTTGTTACCCTTTTAGGGGGCAGTTCTTGGAATTTATGAGAGCTACAGGGTTTTTTGCACTAGCTAGCACAATGTCGTTTAAATAGTGCATAAAAGTCGATGTTATTATGAATAGAAGGTGAATTTAGCTCGTGATAGCAGCCCGAAACCAACCGAAGTAATTTAGTGAAAAATAAAAAAATGGGAAAAATAAGTTCAGAATGCAAAGCAAAAATTTTGTGTCTGTCACGTCTCAGTTTGACTACACGTTAAATTTCTAGAAGACTAATTTTAGCTCAACAAACTGTGGCATGAAACTTAAGAAAATATCGTGAGACCGGGACTATCACCAGAAAAAAAGGCTCAGGGAGGCAAAAAAATACGACCCCAGTGGAAGATCGTTTTTTAGTGCTCGTCGGAATTGGTTTAAAACTTCAGCTACGGGGAAAATAATTCCATCAAGCTCAGTAAGGAAAAGGCTGGAGAAAGCTGGACTTAGGGCACTCAAGCCAGTACTGAAGCCGGATTTTCCAAAAAGAGTCAGAGATTGTTCTGGGCTCAAGAGCAGCTTAATTGGACTCAAGACATGTTACAACACAATGTTATCTTTTTCGACGAATCAAAGTCTGCGCTACATCTTGGTGATAGGAGGATTTTTTCGCGGGAGAAAAGACTGAGCTCTAAATGCGTCTTACGTATGCCCCCCAACACTGAAGGTGTGATGGTTTGTGGATGCTTCATCGGAGATAAAAAGGTAGAATGGTTTTCCTATAATCGAAATTCACTGCAGAATTTTAGCTACGGGTTCTGGAAAAGTTTTAAGAGCCCTCTGCGCTGTCACCCAAAAGACACTTGCAGATTAATTTTTTAACAGGACAATACTCCTTGCCATACAGCCGGAATTGTAAGTAAGAACTTGTTTTTTTTTTTTATATGAAAGACTAATATCAAGCTAGTACTTTAATGACTAAAATAATATTCGCATTTTTTTTATTTCTTAGAAAGTACTAATGTCGATGTATTAAGTTAGCCTACCTACACAATTCCATATGGAAAAAACCCATCTGAATCAATGTCCCGCCAATGTGCAGCTGTAATAAAAGCAAAAGGAGGTCCAACAAAGTATCTACTAATTCGATAGAGAATGAAAAAAACACTGCAACAATAAAGCATTTTTCTTTAATCCCTAAAAATGAGGCAGGTCCATTTTTCGGTCAACAACTTTTTGCTCCGCGTGTGAAAAATGTTAACACTTTAAATTTATCATGAAACGATTGAAACCGCGTAAGAAAACAAATCCCCATTAAAAAATATGCAGTTATTGCAACAAATTTGAAAAAATTCGAAAAAAAAAGTTTGACAACATTTTTCGAACGGCACAGTACGTTTGGTATTTGGAATGGTGGTATCGGCCTGGTTTCGTGCGAATAGATATTGAGTTTTGTTGAACTTAATAAGAAATTTAATGTTATCAATGAACCACGGACAGCTGCTACCCTAACTTCCTTTGTTACTATTGGAATATAAACACCATATAAACTAGATATTAAGTTATTAAAAGAGAACAAGGCATTGAGATCATGCATCTAGAAAATGTCATCCCATTCTATTGAAATGACTTACTATAAACTCCGAAGTTGGTTTAATTTGATCATTTCCTAGAATTTTATGTCGTGAACTAGTCAAAAACATATCGAGGAGAGAAGGATTCATGTATGACTTGAACCACGTCGGCCACTGATTATTTACCACTGAAAGATCAATCTTATCACAGAAGTGAATAAAAAGTCGCTTAGAAATGTTGTCATTCAAAAGATTTACATTAAAATATTATTATACTTTGAACTAAGTCGCAATAAGGTTTCTTCAAGCTCGGTAATGTAATCCTCTCTAAACAAATTTGGTGGACAATAAATGGCAACAAGCAGCAGTTTTTCAACCGAACTCCTCATCTCTAATCGTGTTAGGGCAGAACTATTGTAAACATCACTATGAGAAGCTGCTAGTGCAAACATTTTATTTAAAATGGTAACACTCAGGCAATATATTGAATTGAAACCTTCATCGAAATCTGAACACTAAGAGTATTAATTTAAAATTTACTTTCGGAATCAAAAATTGGATGGCGCCATAACTGCTATTAAACAACTTAGGCCAACGAACTTTGAAATCTCCTAAGAATATTAACATTTCAATCATGCCATAAATCTCTCCTAATACATTGTGTTCAAACTGCCATTCGATTTTCCCCCTGTTTTTCGTCTCGAAAATATCCAGTTAACGTCAAAAGTGTATTACTTTGTGGTCAGTGTCGTTGCTAATCTAATCTGATAGAGGTGTTCCCTACTGAAACGAGATAATGACATTGTATGTATCCACTTACGGTTTTTTTCTGGTACATATAATCGTAGAGAATTAAATTAAAGAGCAAAACAGTCAGCAGCGATATCAGATATTAAAGTTCAATAATTAGAATCAGAATAACAATCCAAAGGTGACTAAGACAAGTTAATTGAAAATAATAAAAAAAATTTCAGAAACCTGGAGCCGTAACGTCTGTGATCGGAAAAAAGAGGATCTTTTTCAAAAGATAAATCGTCTGAGTTGAAAAGTTGCAGCTGCTTGGTTCTTTTTCGGCAGCATCGCTCGCCGATTCCTTTAACCGCGCTAATCTTAAAGGAATAAGTCTTGTTTATTGAAGGTTTGAAACCGTCGGCAACACACAGATTTAAAGCGCTTTGGTTTCGAGCCAGGAAAGACCACTATCGATCAATTGTCTAAACTACCATAATTTCATGGAAACTCGAACACACCTCGTGTTCAAAAACTAACAGGAACATCATGAGTCGTCTCAGTCCGAATCCCAAGATGTTTTCATTGCTAGTTTGTTAAACATGTCTGAAAATTGTCTGTACATTGCGAACCATACATGTAATTACTTAGACTACTGTCAGCTACTGAAGGGATTACTTGTGTTTCAGTACGATTGGTGAATAATTATTTGTTGCAATAAATTGCTAGATGGTTAACAAAGATTGAAGAACTTATGTATGTGTTTCTATGAGCGCCCTGGGCGTCCCGGTATATCAACCGCCGATGAAAACTCAGGTAAAAGAAATGTAATTTATATGAACGATAGACAATCAGGTAAATCGTTGGTTGTACTGGCATATGAATTAGCTTCTTCGTGATATCTTGATACTCTTTCAAATAAAACGTGAATTTCGATCAAAATAGCGACAAATGAAGTTGCTCAAGAGTAGCTAAATGAACTCAATAAAAACGTTCATGTTTGGGAACATGATGTCAAAACTAAGATACAGTCCTAGGAGGCGCATTCTGGGTCAACAATATCGACAAGTGTGGTCAAAGGTGATAACGGTCATGCTCAATGTATTAACCATTAATTATTTGTACACTTTGAGAACTCACATGCTCAATGTTGGCGGACTGTGGCGGCCATATTGTTTTGGTAACATCTGTCAAATCTGTTGTTTATTATTCAGTAACTGATGCCAAATCACTATGCCGTGGCGCAGCGGGTAGTGTGTCGGCCTCTGACTCGGATCCCGATAACACCAACGCCATCGAATGTTCATGTAGTATACTTGCCTTGAAAAAGCTTTTCGGCGCTCGCCGTTTTGAATCGGCGTTAAACTGGAGGTCCCGTTCAATTGTGTGAAAAACAATTCGCACACAACATAAGTGAATGAGAGAAGCTTCGGTCTGGCTCTCCGTGAGCTGTAACGTCATCTAAGAAGAAGAAGAATGATGCCTAAAGTTCATGACAACGTCGTTTGCTCGCTGCCGTATATATGACGACACCAGCCCATACGAGGCTCATTAGGTGACAATACATCCTCGAAAAGTTACCGTTGGTCCGTACTTTTTCGAAAATGACGTTGGTGAGCCGCTACAGAGCGATGATAACCAATTTCTTATTGAAATTTCTCAAATTGAGCTCTATGAACCTAGACGACATGGGGTATCAGCAGGATAGCGCCACGTGCCACACAGCGGATGTCATGATAGACCTTCTGCATGAACGATTTGAGGGTAAGGTTATCTCTCGCAGAGGTGACGTGAATTGGCCACCAAAGTCCTGAGATTTGACTGCGATATACTTTTTCTTGTGGGGTTTCCTGAAGTCTCAGGTCTATGGGAATAAACCGTAATCGACCGATGCGGTTTTAAAAAATTTGAAAATTGAAAATTGGAACATTCGGATTCATGACACCGTAAGAAGTCGATATCTGAACGATGTCATATTTTATATGTACATAATGGCATATATGAGCCTTTCAAATAAAAAAAGGATTTCGTTAATACCTCACACACAGGTTGCTTTATTTCATTTTAACATCTACCCGCTTTTATTGAAATACCCCTTATTTGCCCAAAAAAAAAAACATCGTAAACATGTCCCAGTCCCACGTTTGCTATCAAAATAAGGAGAACATTGAGAGCGCCTTCCTTTCCCAGTCATACCTCGATGAGATTCAAAGCACATTGCTGACAGACTAAGTGTTAACCCAAAGACTGATTTTCAAAAGTGTTTTGGGGACTGGAGAAAATACTGTCTTATATCATACAAGGTGGCGCAAAATTAACACCCTGTGGAAAGATGTTACAATTTTCGCAAACGGCGTCGTATATCAATCATATTTGACAGTTGTGAACTAGACAGCAGCAGTATACAAACAAGCAATGAAGCGCTATACTCTGCAGTTATGTCGATTTTTTTTACCAACAATCGGTCGGTGGTGTGAGCGCAACGTGAATTTCGACGTCGATTTCCTAATCGTGTCGCGCCAACTGTGCAAACATTCCGGGGCATAGCTACTCGACTAGAACAGACTGGAACTATAGGAGACCATGGAGGGCGTGGCCGCCAACGGACTGGTGGTTCGGTCGAGAATATCACGGTTGTTGCTGACGATGTCGCTGAGAATGAAGAAACATCAACCAGACCAAGGGCCACGTAATTGGGCATCACCAGACGGACCCTTACTTACTTAGATGGCGCTATAGTTCGGGGTGAACCAAGGTCTCAACCAACAAGCCTCTCCATCCGTCACGATCTTTGGCCAGCTTCCAGTGCCTCACGCCCAGTTGATTGAGGTCCCTTTCCACCTGTGCGCGTCAACTTTCATATGCGGCTTCAAAGTCGACAACAATATCTTGCAGATGAATTGAGCCATGTTCCTGATCAGCTTATCGCCAGCTTGCTTTAAATAGTTCAGCGGGGAGTCCGTCTGCTCCAGCAGCTTTATAAGACTAAAGTTTAGATATCGCTATCTTAACATCGTCTAGGTCGGGTGGACGAATTCTCTTTCGTTTTCATCCACTGTGAATGGTTCGTTCTGCCTGACGGCGGCATTTTTACTAACATCGGCGTTATACAGTCTGCAGAAGTGGTTTTTCCACAGTCTCAGCATCGACTGCGACTCCACTATTAGTTGTCCGTGTTCATCCCCGCAGGCATCGACTCTGCCTTTATATTTATAGCCTTGGCATGTTCGTTTTACTTTTTAGAAAAACTTTCGAACGTCGTTCCTGCAATAGCATCTCTCCATCTCCTCGATCTCGCGCTTCTCGTGCTCCTTTTTTTTTTCTTCTTCTTTCTATTCATAGAGCTAGCGGGCAATTTTCGTCCAGACGAATTTTATTGAAAGACTTACACATGTTCCCGTACAAAGTGCAAACAGTGCATCAGTTAATGCCTGCTGAGCATCAGTCGAGTGTGAATTACTGTCAAGCCATCCTTAATCTCAACAACGAAGAGGACGATTTTGTGCCGAAAATCATCATGAGCGACGTGACGCATTTCCACGCGGTTACGTCAAGCGTACGCGGTTAAGCAAAATCTTCGTTTCTGGGGCAATGAAAATCCGCGTATGATGCAGGAAAAGCCATTACATCCACTCAAAGCCACTGTGTGGTGCGGCACGCAGGAGGAGTGATCAAGTCGTATTTTTGAGGACACCATCGGCAATACGGTCAGTGTTACTGGCAAACGCTTCAGGAATTGGAATTGGATGAGTGTGGCTTGGTGAACATGTGGTTTCAACAAGACGGTGCAAACGCACACACAGCACGAGCCACAATGAATATTGTGAAGGAAGCGTTTCCGGGTTACGAAATCTTCCGTTTTGGCGATTTGACATGGCCAGCAAAAACGCCCGATTTAACCATCCCAGACTTCTTCCTTTGGGGCTACTTGAAGTCGCGGACTTATGCCAACAAGCCTCAGACAAGGAGAATATTCGACAGGAATGCGAACTGGAAATCTCGCGGAAAGTCATGGAAAATGCGATAAAACGGGTACAAATGTGTATCAACACTTCACAGAAAAAATTGTTCAAATAAAGATTTCCATTACTCAAAGTCATTTTTTTTATTTAGGAAAAAAAGTAATTCAAAAAGAATATTGGATGATTAATTTTGCGCCACCTTGTACATATAATGTAATAATCAGAAATTCCCTTTATTTTTTTAACATATTAACATAAAATTGTGTTTGACCTGCAAAGGGGTTGCCAAAGTGTTTACATTTAAGCCTGCGTCTACCAATTCTCTCATTTGTACGATGGCTCCTTTTTGCCAAGTTCTTTTACTGTCGTTCAGAGCCCTCTGTAAGTGCACTACCGCCTAGTCGCGGTTCATTATTTCCCCAAGATGGATTCAATGGCGACTACTGTGCGGCATAGCCACTGTGCGGGCCACAAATTTGGAGCGGCATAAAACATCCCCTCATAGACAAAAGCCTGTCTCTCTAGATCGGTTATTGTGCCTAGCGGTAACATTACTTCGGGGAAAATATATAAGGCTTAGCAGACGTCTAACATAAAGTAAGTTTCGGTTCTGTATCTGGCATGATAGGTCACTCAACAGACCTTTTTTCAACGATTTGAAAAAACAAATGAAATGCTGTGACATCTACTACGAAAACCGCTATAAGGAGGACAAGCCAATTTGTGTTTGTGGATTTGTTATTCGCGACAGATTTAGATTATTCGCAAAGGATCTTAAGCTTGCGGCACGAGAGCGGGCGCTTCCTAAAGCCTTTGTATAAAGGCTGCGCCCGGAAATATAAGTTAAGCCTGCATCCATGCCAAGACGATCGGCTCAATGATGACTTCTATGACCTTCCAAAGAGAACATACGCCAAGAGGAGGAACATACGCGTAGGAGAACGCAGCATACAAAACCCCTCCGCCAGAAAACACATTTCATATCTATAAGGGGACTCGTTGGTAATAAACTCTCAATCCAGTCGATTACATGGACTACACCAGGAACTCTTGCTGCATACTGGATGTCCGAACCTTTCTAGGTGCCAACGTTGGCTCGGAAAACTATTTTGTTCTAACCAAGGTTCGAATTCGGGTTTTAAAGAATCAATAAGCCCAAGAATCAACAAAGACAAGGTTGAGACAGCGATATCAAAGTTGAACTTTAATAAAGTTGCCTGCAGTAGATGGACTGCCTGCTGAATTATTCAAAGCTTAAAAACTCACGAATTTCAGGTCGACACACATTACCTTTTTATGCTGATAGCGCCTATAGAAACGAGTTAACAAAGCCATGACATCCCTGCCAAGTCCGTCAGGCAGTGTGGGATGACAATGAAGCTGCTTCATCAGTTGGTAATAAACTAACCGAGGATTTCTTATATGGTATCTTCGCTCACCAGTGACAAGTGGCAAAAATATTAACACTGAACTCTTTTTTACTCTTCACAAAATGTTCATCATTCCAGGTCATCCTTTCTGGCGGATTGTAATGTTTTTTTAGAATTCATAATCAGTCAACAGCTATAACTTTCAAACCATGCTGTCAAACTTGATAAACCTTTGACAAATAGTTAAATTACTTCCGTAACATTCAAATGTATTTTCAGCGCGGCCATCTATTTCACACCGTTTGAAAGATTGATACTGTTCGTGACTTATACGCTGAATACGAAAACACAGCGTCAATTTAAGGTATCTTTCGAAGCTATTGATATTGGATATGAATATATCAATCTGGCGCCGATCGCAACGCTGTGGTCTTAGGCCATGTCTGAAGTACGTTCATAATGCGTCCATACGAGTATCTATACGCCGAAAAATCGATCAATTTTCCTTTTTTTTTTGTCTATTTTATCTTAGATTAGGTCAGAGATATGAGTACAGACAAACAGTATTGCTCTTCTACTCTTTTTAAGTTTTTATCGTCCCTAAATTCAAATTGCCAATATTAGGCATGATTCACTCACGTTTCGATTAAAAAAGTTTATTGCTTATGATGAGAATAAAAACTTACCAAAAATATGTATCTTTTATCCATTTAAAGACAAACTTCCGACAACAATGGCACTGAGATATAGGAAAAAAAGCACAGGCGTTGGACTATTGTACGAGTATACTTATGTTGTTTTACTTTTTAAATTGGCATTCTTTTTGTCAGTTTTTCACTTCACTTTTTCACTCAAGTCACTGAAAATTCAATATGAAATCGGCAGTTAGATCTCTGTATCTTCTATAGTTGAGTGTTGTCTTGGAAATATTTCCACATAAACGTCTATTACAATAATATTGACTCGAAATCTATCTCAACCGTTCATTTAGAAAGCAAAATACTGGATAACCCAGTCGCCTAACGCAACGCACGATGAAAGGCATGGATGATAATAACCCGCAACAGAAGATAAGATAAGCATTGTTATCGGCAAATGTAGAAGATATTTGTAGATATTTGAAGTTGCCTGAATTGCTTGGGGCAAGTTCTTATCGGCTTAAGCTGCAATCACAAGAATTCACATAGCGTACCTTCGGCGATTTTGTATTTTCTTATTCATCAAGCAAGATATTCCATTCAAATCCAAATAGGCAACCATGGAAACCCTGACAGGTAGTCAGATGATAACGACTTAAAACCTGTTGACGTTTTAACATGACCGAAATAACGGGTTATCAGAGAGAACATCGAACCAATCGCTCTCGTGTCATCCAGTGTTGATGTAAGCCATTGATCAGCCAAAGCACCCAGCTGTCTCCGGTTTCAACCAGCAGAAAGTGCTTGCTTAATATCGATGGAACTAATAAATACATCCAAATATCGCACTGACTCTCCTATACTTCGACATACTCCTGGAACTGAGAAGGGAAGGCAAAAGGTAGCATTATTTTCATCATTCATTTTCCATCGAAGTAACCATCTGAGTCCCTCCAAAGCGGAATAAGCCCGTTTAAGTAAAAGAATCAAACATTTCCCTCACCAAACTTACTGAAAAGGTCATGAACCAAAGCTGAATTGGAGCAAAGTGCACATTCAAACCATCCTCTTGACCGTAAGTGGTTCGTCCCATATTAATATATGGTGCACTGTCCTTACAAAACCTTCGTAGGGGTACTGATAGTTCCGAAAAAAAAATCGAGGAGTCAAAAATGTTCTGCGGAAAATATTTTTCTTAAAATCTCAACCTAGCCATTGTTCCAGATTTGCTAGTGTAGCCCGCGTCTTCAGAGTATAAGTCTTGATCATGAGAGAGGATTATTGGTGGCCAGAATCGAAATTTCTTTGATAGCCAAACCGTTATAGATTCTTTGAATTATAGCCACATCCCATATAGATAAAAAGTGCGAAGATGCAAGTTGGTTTGGCTAACGATGTAAGATCACAGCTTACAAGATTCAAAAGCCACCATACTTCACGAAGATGGCAGCTTAAAGTTGGGTCCTGGACTAGCGTAAGTCCATCCGAATTCTCGTGCGAATGGTACCAAAATTCACCTATTTTAAGACGAGACATGGTTTTCAGAGCAAACCTCGTTAAAAAAAATATTGATTGGAAAAAGAAATAGTATAGCATCCACAACAGAGCTTGGTATGCTGGGTAAGACGCGCCGGGACAGACAGGTCTTTGGATTTTGTTGAAAGAGGACATAAAATGCTTGGGTCATAGGCCATGGTACGCCAACTGATGCTTATGAGATTATAGATGTTATCATTGCGTAGTTTTTGAACATGCGCCTCATCTCGCTTGATTACAAAAACCATTCATTTTTTTTGAAAATGAGCGTGGCCATAAACTGCTCCTACATAGTTCCAGAAACACCGTATTCGTCGGATCTAGCTGTTCCATTCTAAAGACAGTTTTGCGAGTCTATAGAAAAGCTCCTACGTTAATCGCATCGTGCCAACCCGAAAAGTGATTGTAACAATTGTTTCGAGAATCTGAAAAACGTTGACATATGTACGTGTCCTAGAACCTAAGCCTTCAGGGAAGGAGATGGTAACTCAATTGTAAAATCGCAAGCACGACTAAAAAACGTTTGAAAAGGTCCCAAAGACTTTTTAATGAGGCAATGGAAATGTGTCGAATTATAGCATTTGATCTACTGTTGGCATGACACCTCTTAATCTTGTAATAAAAGGAGTTGCAGGTAAAGCAATCTTGAGAATAGCAAGAACAGGAGTTAAAAAATAAGGTGCCTAACATCTAGAGAATTCGATAGCGTACTCAAAAAGCTAAAGCCAATTCTTTTCATTGCCTAGAGACGACGTCATTAGAAAATTCAATTGTGAAAATAACTTTTATACAGGGTTGGGCAGTAAAGTTTATTGACAAGAAAATACGGATTCAAAGGTATAAGCTGCAAAAGCTTCATTTAAAATGGTATACGGATGAATCGAGTACTGGACGGGAAATAGGAGGAGGAGGTTTTGGGACAAAAACCCGGTTTCCTGAAGCATTTTCCCAATTGAGGATGTCAAGGATGCTACGGAGTCGAGCAAGACAACAAGCGTTTGACGTCGATAAGCTACAATGGCAGGAGACTGCTAGGATCTTCGCCGATCGAGCTACCCTCAAACTCACGCAAGGTCCGATGGCACCGGCACAATCTGCAGAACAACAGTGGGAGCGTTGCCAGCGCGCCATCAGAGATGTCTCTGACATGCTGGGTTTCAAACCGCCGCGCCGCCAGTTTAATGAGTAATGCAAACAAGCCCATTTCGGCAAGCAAACCGCCTACAAAGCCATGCTACATAGACAGACGAGAACCGCTCGTGATCTCTACGAGCATAAAAGGAGAGAGGAACACACAATTTTAAGGAAGAAAAAAAAGAAAAGCATGAAATCGAGGAGATGGAGAGATGCTACCACAGGAATGTCGCTTGCAAGTTTTACGAAAAAGTAAAACGAACATGCCAGGGATATAAAGCCAGAGCAGAAGGCTATAGGGATGAAGACGAACAACTAGTAGTAGAGTCACAGTCGATGCTGAGAATATGGAAAACCAACTTCTGGAGACTGTATAAAGGCGAAGATAGATCTGATACCCCTGTCAGGCAGAATGATCCATTCTCAACGGACGAAGATGCAAGAGAATTCCGTTCACCCCACCTAAATGAAACTAAGATTGTAATTTCAGCTTGTCTGCTGAGCTATTTAAAGCAGCTGGCAATGAGTTGGTAGGGCGCATGCACAAGCTTATTTGTAAAATATGGTTGGAGTAAAGCATGCCCGACGAATGGAATCTCAGCATCGTTTGCCCAGTCCATAAGAAAGGAGACTCCTATAGCTGCGCCAACTATAGAGGAATAAGTCTCTTTAAAATCGCGTACAAGATCCTCTCTGCCGTACTGTGTGAACGCCTGAAAGCCTTTGTGGAAAGCCACTATGGTTTCTATCAGTGTGTTTTTGGGCCAGATAAATCCAAATAGTCACACTGCGGCGGATCTTGGAAAAGGCCCAAGACTTCCAAATTGACACGCACCATCTTTTTGTTGCTTTTAAAGCCGCATATGACAGTGTGCATAGGGACGAGCTATAAAGAGCCATGTCTAGTTTTAACATTCCTGCCAAACTCGTCCGATTGTGCAGGATGACAATGGAGAATTCCCGCTGCTCCATTAAGGTTTAGGCAAGGTGACGCACTGTCATGTGACTTCTTCAACATCGTGCTTGAAGAGATCATACGGGACTCACTGGCCAACCCAAGAGGTATAATCTATATAGTCTGCGCAAGTGCTTGCCTACGCGGATGGCATTGACGTAATTGGGCGAACACAGCGAGACGTCAATGAAGTGTTCAAAAGTATTGAAGCAAAAGCGACAAAAATGGGTCTTTCGGTGAACGACAGTAAAACCAAATATATGCTGTCATCCAAAGAAGACGCACAACCCCGACGTCTTGGTCAGAACGCCACAATCGGCGGCTACAAATGTTTTCAAGGACTTCGCCTACCTTGGCTCACTAGTGACCAGTAACAATTAACCAGCGAGAGATCAAACGAAGAATTACTCTTGCCAACTGCTGCTTTTTTGGGCTCAAGAGGCAATCGAGAAGTAGAGTCTTCTCTCGATAAACCAAGGTAGCACTATATAAATCACTGATCATCCCGGTCCTCTTTTAAGGCGTAGACGTCTGGACCGTAACGAAAACGGATGAGATTTTCGAGATCGTGCCAGCTGTTGGTTGAGCTCCAAGTTTACACCGGACTGTAGTGCCATCTAAGAAGAAGAAGAGGAGTAGATATAAGGAATGTATAAACCGAAGCAGAGGTAAGCTTTGCATACCAACTCGTTTTCTTTGCGAACACTGCATGCTTAAATAACACTTGAAGGAAGTGCGGTAGATTGGAAATATTGGCAAATACTAAATCTCCTTGGAGGGAGAGTTCCGAGTCTAATTTTCCTTAGCTAGGCATAACTGGAGAATAATACTTGCCTTCGAAAGGGCTAGCAACGTTGGGAAGATTCGATTAAGAGCATTTCATCTCTCAAGAGCCTGCAAGCTGATAACAGTCGTCTTGCCTTAAGTAATGCATGCTGTCGAATAAGAAGGATGTGCAACATTGAAAAATTGTTCAGAAAGCGTTGAGAGGTATATACTTGGACAGTTGTTGGGCTCTCAAGTCAATATCTTTAATAACTTCAGTATGGTACTTTCAGGCGAATTTTAAAGGTTGATTGTCATTTGCCTGCCTATAAAATGCAAACTACAAAACGAATCGAAGCTCTTAGGACATACTCGCACTTGACCCAGCCGGTTCGTTAAATGGCTGTTGGATCGCCAAAAAAATTATCTCCTAATATACATATATAACGTCCAAATTGAAATTTGCCACAGACCCTTTGTCAACCGTTACAACCGTTACAACGTTACAACGAATATGACGAACAGGACATTTGGAAACCATGGGCAGCAATGCTTCAATTCAAAAATTCCTTGAATTCTCGCACGGAGGATGTGGCGACGGTGGTAGACTGAAACCAATAGTTTTTTAGTGTAGTTGGCTAAAGATCACGCGGGTGTCGAGACCCAACTCACCTAGAACTGTAGTGACAGTTTGCGTCAACTAGAATAATCTAACTTCAAGCACATTCGCGACCAATATTAGGTTAATATACACCATAAAACACCTTGCGGAAGGCCTTGCACCTTGATGCGTCCGCATAAAAGTCCACCTCTTTAGTTCTTATAGTTCTTGTAAAACGACTGTTAAGAATTTTTCTGTTTCCCGCTCTATCTTTGATATAAGGTCGATTTTAGACAAATTCTTTTCGACTACTTAAAAACCAATACATCACATCATACTATATGTAACCAGGAGATGAAAAAAAATATGTTCGGCCATAGGAATGAACCAGCCATAGTGATTCAAACGAGCGATGATTCATCTTTGTTGTCAACAACTTTGCAAGATCATGGAACAGTATCCAACATCCGAGGCACCTGGTTTCTGGGAAATTATTTTCGGTCTATATTTGGCGTCGGATACTTTGACATGTGGCATGCGGGAATGTTCCTTATACTTGTTTGCTTTTCCACAGTAGGCAAGGCGGTAAGGCTTCCAACTTGTAAGAATGATTCATCAATGGCATTCAAATACATAGGTATAGTGAACTATGTACATAGACATGCCAAAGGGTCAACATTGCTGTTGTTCATATGAATATCTTGTCGTGCAGCTATACAACATAATTTATATTAAACAAAAGGAAATAAGTTGGCAGTCAAGGCACATCGGAGTGCAATTCATGGGAGCCTCATTTGTAACTGGAAAAAGCAGTTAGTCACATGCCATCTGTTCGCTATTGAGTCGTCGACTGCTTATGTTACATTGAAATGGAGATGCATTTCTAGATTGGATTTGTGTATTTCCTGTTGATAATAGAAACGGCATGAGAAAAGCTGGCGAGATTGGCACAGAGCTTTTTGTTTATTTTTGAAAATTATGTATCAGTCCATCTTTGTATTTTAATTCCAAATTCTGATGATACCTAGTCATTAGAAGTGAGTTAGGGTATAGAAAACTGACTGGAAACCTTATTTGATGGTGAAATCAACAACCTTAAAAGGCGAAAGTCAGTGGATTTGTTCTAATGACCGTAGAAGCTGTTCGATTAAAATCTTAGCGCTGCTTAATGATTGGGTAATAGTTGGGTAATTGCATTGAGTGGCTGACGTCAAAGGCTAGTTTAAATGACGGAAGTAATTAGCAAGTTCTAAGGGCCGGGCCTTAAAGTTGAGCTTAGCCTAAGCTCCGTTCAACCGTAAAAGGGACATCTATGTAGGTAAAAATCATTATTGACTGTCTACCCCTAAGGCACAAATTCGTTGTCGACCACCCTTTCATTCTGGATTTGATGATTGCAGCCTTTTCCTATTGTGCTATTCAATCGTTTTACTTCCGGTTCGTGTTTGAATAGCTAATTTTCGTTTTCCATTTATACGCTGTCTAAGAAACGAGGTTTCCTTCAACGCGTTACAAAAGGTCTTCGCAAAAGGACTTCACTCCAACTTTTGGCCGTCCGCCAAGACTTCCGGAACGAGTTTAGCGCAAGTCTTTCACATCGTCAATTTTCCAGTGTGTATTTTCATCTTATCAATGCCGATTCGATCTGCAAATATGCCCACGTTTAACCATCCGTTTAACGGCTATACTCGTTAGCTCAGTTTATTAGGTGAGCTCAATGGATGAAGTCAGCAGGTAGGTATGATGACTGCGCTTAATATCTGGACTTTGTGTTTATATTGATTAGTTGGGCTCAAAGAGAAGTTCATTGGTAGGGCTTAAAGCCCTTTCCAAATACTGGGGCTAAAGACTGCTCTCAGTGGCTCAGTGGTTAAATAAAGTAAACTATCTCAATAGCGGACCTGAGTGCCTCGGTTCAAAGGTTTATTCAATGAATGAGCTCACTTGATGTACTTAACAGTAGAGCTCGATGCTTAAATTCAGTTGATATCTCAATATTGTGTTGAAGGATGGATCTCTATTACAAGCTTCTTCGATTAAGCTGCGTTCAATTCCAGGTTTAATGTTCGGACACAATCGCAGGGTCTAATGGTGATGTTCCATGATAGGTTTCAATTGCTAGTGGTTACATTGATAGACCTGGATGCGTCCAATATATGATCACAGTGGGGTAAATGGCGGAGCTCTAAAGCTGATTTCAATTACGGGCGACATCTATTATCATTATTAAGTCATAACGGATAGCCTCAATGGCTAGTTTCAATGATTGAACTTAATGGCTGGCTTTAAAGGATAGTCTTAACGATTGGGCTAAATTATAAGATCGAGTTTAACTCAATGAATAGCTGGGATTCAGAGAGTGTGCTGAATGCCTCAACAGTGGATTGATCACTGGGCTCAAGAAGTTTCAATGAATATGATCAATAATAGCTGGGCCGATTAGCAGGACTAAACCGATGGACTTAATTCCTAATTCATAAAACAAGAGTCTATTGGTTTGCTTATTTTTTTATAATTAGCGCGTGTAAAAGAGCTTAGGAATCCTCTTAAGTTGCAACCGCCAAGGCACAGGTCGCCTGAGCATAGTATATTGAAATTTCCATAAAACAATGATACAATGATAGAAAGAAGACATTGCTTCGATGTTTAAGCGAGTCAAGTGACTTCGCAATATCAATGACTCCTATAGCAGGTGCAAAGAGGTCTTGGAAGTAGCAGACCAGATACGAGGGTAGTACTCAAGCTTGAGGCGGGGCGGATAAAAGCCTTAAAGATTGAAGCCAAGTCAAAAGGAGTGAAATATATTTACATATTTCTTGCATCGTTTAGGGAAACCTAGACATTTCGCAGCGATCTTTGCGACTTCGTATATGTGGTCACCAAGGGTGTCGGTTTCAGCGACACGACCGCCATTTATACTGAGCGACTGATTACTCATTAGATTTCAAAAGCATAAAATTCCACTCTTCTGTTTGTACCCCATTTAATCATGCTGTGTTGGTCGGAATTCAATGTTGCTGTTCAAATTTTACGACCGAAGGGTCGTGAATCTTGTAACGAATGTGAAAAGCTGAGTACTGTCATTGGCGAAGGAGTGAATTGGTTTTAAAGAGCAGACAGGAAATCATTTATATAAACAAGGAAGAGTGTCGGTCAGAGAATAGTGCCTTGCGGAGCATCTGCATTTATTTGGTGATATCAGACTTGAAACTATCCCAAACGACTTGGATTGAACGGCCCAGATTAATCCACACCATAAGCGCACATTTTCGACAAAAAAGCCTGATGCCAAATGCTGTCTATTGCTTTAGAAATATCAAGTGTAACGATCTTGCTTTAGAATCGAGATTCTATAAAAATTGCTTCCACTTTTCGGTGAGATATGCCATTAAATCAACCATAAATGGGGAAACCATATTGTCGGACATTAAGAAACTTCGGCGATTCAAAATAGTTCATAAGCACGATGACTTGCCAGCGATTCCATGATCTTAGAAAGAAGGGCTATGGTCGATAGGCACAGGGAGACGAAGTTCACCCTTCATAAGGACAGGCGGGACAAATGCTATTTTCCATCTACTCAAGAAGAGAACAGGAGAGTTGAAGAGATGAAAAGCTTACGGTTTTGCCAGGGTAGAGGAGCACCTCTTCAGAGGTATGTGGGGAACACCATCAGGGCCAACGGATTTATGCAGGATGAGGTGGATTTGTACCGTAGAAAAATAGACACTCTCGAGTATTATAGGCGCGGACAGCATACAATCAGGATGCGTTGACCTGGTTGCACAATTACAGAAAGCAAATTGGCTTAATTGCTTTTGTCTAAAGAGCTGTCAGCTGTCAGGATGTTATTGCAAATAAGCGTGAAGTTTGAAGGTGAGGCAGAATTCTTTATGTCCTTTATGAAAGATTAATGCTATAATTGTGCTACTCTTGTACTAAGAAACTAACTTGATGCTGATAGGGATATATAGCAGCGTTGGCAGGTTTTGTTAGATGGAACAAATTTGGACAAAGCAAACATGAGAGGTCTTGGTGGTATACGTGATGTTGCGATTCTTTATGGTCAGTGATTTGAAAGGCCTAGGGTATGCCTCATCATATGGAACGATCAAAAACCAAACTTCCACAATTCCGTGGACAAGATCTGGTGTCTGCTAGAGGTAGCTACAAAGAACACGTAGAACACTTCTTCGTGGTGTCTGCTTAATTCTGGGTACTGTCTCCGTCTCCGAAGTTCTCGTAGAGAAAGAAACACTGTTTGGGGCAGCAGCGCATGCAACCGGAGAGGAGACCATCTTTTAAACTTCACTCTTTCGCCTCGCCTTATCATCAACAATGTAGGCTCTGAATCAACCTTTGTGACGGCGAGACGACAGAATGTGATTCACCTAACAACGTCTAAAAGGCATGTGAAGGCCATCATTAACTGGAGAGTCTTACCAGATGCTAAGTTGTTAGACCACAGATATATCGAATTCCAATCGAAGTTTGGGATCTCCGCCTCGCAGCCTAAGCGGAATCCGAGAAAGAGACCGGGTACGATTCAGAGAGGAGCTTGAGAAATCCAATCAGGCCCTGCCTAAACTCAGAACAAAGCAATTGGTGGAGGATGTCGTTCATAACCTAAGTAGCACCACCACCAACTGTTTTAAACTCGCATGTCCTCTCAAAAAACCTCCCTGCAAGAAATTGGTTCCCCGGTGGAGCGCTTAGCTCCAATGTCTCCGCAGGGTAGGAAAAAGTCTCCTAAATTAATGGTTCAAATCGAACTCGGATAATGACTGGAATAACTATCGATCGAAGCAAAAGGAATATAAGAAGCTTATTCGTAAATCGAGGAATGATTCTTATAAGAACTTCTGCGAAGAGATCAAATCCCTGAGCGCGACCGGCAGCAAGTTGGTTAAAGTCCTCAAACGAGCAAAATCGACAAAGCTGGATGTAATGAGAAAATCTGATGGTACCTTCACTGAGTCTGAAGCGGAAACTCTTAGTTTACTGTTTCAGGCCCATTTCCCGGGAAATCAGAAATCGTCTCGTTGCACACTCCTTCATTGGTTACTGCGACTGAAACGATGAAAACAACTTGGCGTAGCTGGTATATTGCGTCGCGAGTGACAACGACTGAAACCATTAAATTTGCCGTGGCATTTTTCGATGTCTTTAAGTCTCCGGGTACTGATGGAATATACCCCGTAATGCTGCAAAAAGGTATAAGACAGCTGCTTCCTACTCTGAAAAGAATTTTCATTGCTAGCTTGGCACTTTCCTATATACCTATACCTTGGCGCGGGGTGAAAGTGGTCTTTATTCCCAAAAAACGGAGAGGAGATTACTCACTCGCCAAGAGTTTTATACCAATCAGTCTAACATCAATCTTGCTGAAAAGCATGGAGAGATTAGTAGAGTTGCACGTGCGCATAGTTGCCCTTTGAATGCATCCTCTCGGAGACGTAACATGCTTATCAGCACGGATAATCCTGCGAGACTGCGCTTCAAAACCTAGTTGGGAGAATTGAATGCGCACTCGAAAGAAAAGAGTACGTGCTGGGCATCTTCGTCGACATTGAGGGAGCTTTTGATAACGCTACTTTCGACAACATGTGTAACGCTGCTAGGCGTCATGGCGTAGTTGAAGCATTGGTTTTGTGAATCAAAGCAATGCTTGTGCACAGGACATTGATCGCTGATGCAGGCCTCGAACAATGTGTCAAGTCTGGAGTAAACAGGGGCTGCCCGCAAGGTGGCGTCTTGTCTCCGCTGTTATGGTGCATGGTGGTCGACTCTCTACTCGATGCTCTCAATGCCTCTGGAATCTATGCCCAGGCCTATGCGGATGATGAGCTGTCGGTTAATGCTTTTAAGACTGATATCGTTCTCTTCACGAGAAGGAGGAAAAATACTGGCACGACTCAGCTGGTGCTAAAAGGCATTCCCATCCCTATATCCAAGGAAGCTAAGTACCTGGGAGTTATCTTAGATAGCAAGCTTCTTTGGTCAAAGCATGATGAGTCCAAAATCACCAAGGCGCTGTCAGCTTTTTGGAAATGCAAAGGTGCTTTTGGCAAAGCAAGGGACTTATCGCCGAAAAAGGTCTTCTGGACCTAAACGGAAATGGTTGACTGGTGGAACAGGCTAACACGCAAATACGTCGTGGTCTCTTTCACCAAATTCCAAAGAGCGGTTTGTCTCAGCTGCACGGGGGTCTTCCCCAGCACACCGGGAGCTGCTCTAGATGCTATGATGAATCTTCCACCCCTTGACATATTTATCAGAAGCTGCACACTGAAAGCCAATTCTCGCCTCAAAAGAAATGGTTTTTGGTACAACTCACCCTGGAGGAGTAAGAAATATCCTACGAACGCTGTCTCATCGATATGCCTTCCGACGCAATGACATCTGCCATTCTATTGCGCTATAATTTCACAGTCAAATTTCCATGGCGTCAGGACTAGCTCTGGCCAGATACTGAACCTGGAACGAACTATCTACGCATTTTTAAAGATGACTCCATGACTAGGCGGAGGTCCGGCGCTGGTTTTTTCTTTGAACGCCTAAATGTCCGACTGCACTTTTTGTTAAGAAAATATGCGTCTGTCTTTCAATCAGAAATGTACGCAATCCTAATGGCCATGCACTATGTTGTGAAGCAGTGTGCATTAACTCAAGACCTTTTTGAGCAAACTCGGAAGACAAAATTCACTAAGGCTTGTATGGGGCCATGTCACTCTAGGATCCCAGGAAAGAGATCTCTCATATACGCGCTAGGAGGGGCTCAGAGAAGAGTCTCTCAAGACCCGAACTCGCATTAGGTCTACCTGCTTCTACGGTCAAATCCACCATCAACGATTGGGTTTTTAATGCACACGTTCGTAGATCCAGCATGCCGGATTACACTTTTGCTAAGCATCTCTACATACTTGGCATCAGTGACACGCTTACCTGTGCTGCATGAAGGATGACACAGCAGAACACTTTCTCTGCGTCTCTCCCGCCTTCGCTCGCGCACGGTGGTGCACCCTTGGGGCCGACGTGGTGTGCGTCGAATCTCTTAGCGCGACTTCAGTGAAGCTGTACTGGTAGTACAATGGACCAGTATTTTGCCTCCAACATAAAAAAAGAAAAGGCTTGAAGTGGATGAAAACGTTCTTCATTTGGGAGAGGAATTCCTGTGAGTATCCTAATAAAGGGATCTTTCCCAAGCCGAGTATAAGTGACCGACTCTTGCTGAGCTAATGTGAACACTACAGCCTTAGATTGAAAAACTTTTGACCTCATGGTATCAAAAGTATAAATTCCATAAAATTTGTCAAGATTTCGAACAAAGTTCCCGGGAGAGTTCCAGGAGCTGGCCAGAAATTTCATATTTTACGAAGGGTGTAGAAGGTACGTTCACACCTCATAAAGAAAAGCCAAGTACATCTTTTAAAAACACATAAAATTAAAAAGGTTCTACAGTCAGTTGGGAGCATTTTGGCTTAGTCGTTAAATTATCAAATGCTCGCGGTGTAACCCCATCAGCGGGAAAATAGAGGTTATAGCGTTGAAAATAGCCCAAGGCCCCTTTCATCTGATCTCTAAGCTTAACACTGACCCTTCCCTTTTCTTCCATCTTTCACGTATATTTAAGTGTAAGACCTTTTCTGACTCACGCCACAAAAAAAAAAAACGTTTTACGGATCATGAATTTCTAATGAAATGGTCATGAAAAACAATTAAAAATTATTTCATTGTGTCCGAGCAATGAAAATAAATTAAAGACTCGTGACATTAGGTCGACAAGCAAATCGTGCTCTCATACCACCAGGTTACATTCATCTGGAATACACAATAAGGCACTGCTCAATGAACACATTATTCTAAAAACCCGTTTCGAGATAGGAGTAAGTGGTTCACTGCACTTTAGCTAAAGGAATCATCCGACTTGGGTTTCTATTAACCAGCAACTTGATCCACTGAATTCGCATGATTTTCCCATTCAATTGAAAACAAACAAATCGCAGACGTCGATGCGTGAATATTTCCAACAAACACTCGAGTGTGAATTGTGAGTTAAAAGAAACGCCGACTGATTTCGTATCTCAGTCCATTTCGTACCACAGATATTCATCTTGCTCAGCGGCGCAAAGCAAAACACTTTCACTGTAAAGCAATCGCGCACTTCGCCGAACGCGACCGAGTCGTTAATCAAACGCTTCATAAGTTTCTTATTCGGCGGTTATTTACGAGCCGTTTCCGACACTGTCGCCCGTACTTGATGCTCAATTGATTTTCAAACAAATGCAATGCACATATGTATCTCCAGTTTGAGCTAACAATTCGATAAATCGCTGTTTTTAAATCATTTCCGATCCCGTGAACACTCAACGCGAACTGTTTTTCCAGTCGATTCACCTTCACAGGCAGAAGTAACGCGTGACATTCCGATTAACCTGCTGCAGTCATTTTTCGATGTAATCGATGGTTAGGCGCGGATCGACCCAGTTGCCACTGGTGTATTCCTAGTTTTACTTTTTCTTTTTTGAATCTCCAAAGCACAAGACTCAATCCATTCCACTCGTTAGACTTAATAGCATTTAACTGGCTAACACCTTACGCTAGCGGTGAACGTAAGTTCAAATTAAGTAACAACAGCAGCAGCAGCTACGTGAGAACAGCGTGCAACAAGATAAACTCGAATCCGAACCGATAGAAAGGCTTCATGTTCCGCCTCGACTCACGTTTCGACTGAGGCATGCATTTGCCTACACAACACACCACCCGGTTGGACGCTTGACTTTTTTATCGTTCCTTAGCCGCACTGCCGCGCATCATCCCACACTTGGACTTGTACGGCACATTTACGAATACGAATACGAGTCGGGCGTCGAAAAAAAACATTGAATTTTTCATTTTCGTTTCGGACTCTTGTTTCGCTTGCTTTCGTGGAGCTTTCATTAGACGGCGGCGAACACGTTTATGAGGTTTGAGAATTGCATTTAAAAAAAAAAAAAACAAAAAACAAATTAATCCAAACTGAAAATGACTGAGTGGACGTCGGATACATGGTTCATTGATAATCCCACAGCGATGCGAACGATATTTGGTGGTCCGCGGTGGGGATCAATTGGAAACCGGTTTAGGCCAGTAGTTAGCGTGTGAGTCACAGATGCTGGGAAGACAGCTGGAAGGTGGATCCAATGTGTTTCTTCGTTCAGTGGTTGGGTAAAAGGTTATTATAGTGATGCACAGGCACGCTAGCAGGAAAATACGAGTCATAATGGCAGCGATTGAATTTATTGATTGGATACGAGGTTGCTGTGGAACGAGAACGAGTACATGGAGCGGTTATTGACATTTGCGGCATCAATTAGAGATCGTTACGATCGAGGGTTGTCCTATTATTTTTGAATGTTGAATCATTTCGAATATTTATTTGATTTTGGTGAAAGACAGATGTGTCACGATTCCGAGGTTGATTGCTTGCAAAAATATTCTTTACCCCAGAAGTATAGAGCTATCCAACAAAAGGTGTCATTTTTAATTTGAAAAATGCAATTTTTTTTGGAAAAGTGATAACTTTTTTGTAATAACCTACATTCTCAGATTGGTACTCGTAGTTAAATACAATATCTGCTAAATGCCTGCCTCGGCTCTGCCTACTGCTAGGCGTTTTTTAATGACATTTTTTTTTCATAGATTTTTCGCCTAACAAATCCGATATTTCCAATACTACTGGGGGCTGTTTTAGGCCCTGTTCTATTTAGTCATGAATGACGTAGTTAAAAAATTATATATTTTCTAGTGGAGACCGGACATGGGGACTCATGGCATCTCGACAGAGGAGGTACTAATGGGAACTCGCAAAAACCGAAAAGGGGGACAAGTTAAATGTGTTTCCTTCCTATTTTATCTTCCTTCAAAGAACAGACGGGACCGTAGATCACTTGGTCTCGAAAGAAAGAGTTCGGTGGATATATTGTACATATACGAGGGTGGTCTGATAAGTACTTAGCCTACAAAAGAAAAACAACAATTTTGGAGAAATGGCGATTTATTTTTCAATATAGTCTCCTTTTAGCTCGATACACTTGACCCAGCGATGCTCCAACTTCTTTAACCCGTCTGAAAAATACGTTTTCTCCTCATTCGACTGAAATTTCTGCCCGGCGAGTGACTTTTTCAAGTTTGGAAACAAAAAGAAGTCGCACGGGGCCAAATACGGTGGAGAATACGGTGGAGGGCAGCAGTTTGCAGTCCAATTCGACCAATTTGGCGGTGAGGCGTGAGCCGGTGCGTTATCATGGTGGAAGAACACTTTTTTCTTCGCCAAGTGGGGTCGTTTTTTCTTCAATTCGGCGTCGAATCGGCCCAATAATTTGGCATAGTACGGCCCTGTGACCGTTTTGCCCTTCTCCAGGCAGTCGATGTGGATCACACCTTGTGAATCCCAGAAAACAGTGGCCATCACCTTTCCGGTCGATGGGACAGTCTTCGCCTTCTTCGGAGCACGTTCGCCGGGTGAAGTCCACTGTTTCGACTGTTCCTTGATCTCTGGTGTGTACCAGTGGATCCATGTTTCGTCGACTGTCACGAAATGACGCAGAAACTCCTTCGGATTGCGCTTAAACAGCGTCAAACACTGCTCTGAAGTGGTCCCACGGTTGTGCTTGTTGTCCGGAGTGAGCAAACGCGGCACCCATCGCGCCGACAGCTTTCTCATGCCCAAAATTTTATGCAGGATATGACCCACGCGATCTTTTGAAATGTCTACTGTCTCAGCTATCTCGCGAACCTTCAATCGGCGGTCTGTCAATACGAGATCGTGGATTTTTGTCACCTTATCCTCCGTTTTCGGGGCACCTGGACGTGGCCATCAAAAACCGACGTGCGACCACGTTGAAACTCGTTAAAGCAATTTTTGAAGGTCGCCATCGAAGGAGAATCCTCACCGTACACAGCATCAAAACGCTCTTTGATTTCGCTGCGCGATTTCCCTTCTAAAAACAAGAATCGAATCACCGACTGATATTGCTCTTTTCCCATTTTTCTAAAATCCGCGGAAACTCCCGCTTCCACACGCGGTCAAAACAAAACTACAAGTCCGATCCGGCTGCAATTTCGACAGTAGCCGTCTACTAGAATGTAAGTTGCTCTTGCGATACTGGCGCCATCTGACGGTGGGGCTAAGTACTTATCGGATCACCCTCGTATATTTATTACTTTTTGGAGAAGGCATTTTAAGACAGCGGATCCACGATTTTGTTGTGACTGATGCATCCGTGTCTTCTCATTCATTAGAATGTGCCCCCTTTTTTCTTGTCTTGTCCGACAGTCATGGGAGCATTTGCTTCATGGTTTTATCTCTAATGCTAGTCTCAGGATTTAGGTGAAAATGGCATATGAATCGGCTAGAATTACAATTTTAATTTAATTTATTTAATATATTTGGTACTTAGCTTATATTGCATGTACCTTTAAAATGAAACTTTAAATTTGGAAGACTTTCAGTATTAACCCTCCAATAGGTATGCAGGGACCCGTCTTTTATAATATTGTAACATGGTTTATATCAGCAGCATCTGGCGGTACATACATATATGAAACAGTACAACCACGATTGGGTGTGACATGTGGTTAAATATAACGACATCTGATTGATGAAGTGGTCTATAGTGATTCATTGAACAGCTGCTGAGAGGACCGAGTGCTTTCGTTTGAGAAACTATAATAAATTTTTCAAAATATTGCCCATCGTTAGCCACTACCTTTTCCATCTTCCCGACAAAATATGTACGAATTCCACTTCGGAAAAAGTTTCATCTGAAAATGTAATCCACGAATCAACAATTTTTTTTACAAAAAAAAACTTCTCGTTAGAAGAAGAAGTACTTTATAAGAAGTAAGTTTATGAGTCATCGATCAGATGAGTGTTCCCAAGTAAGTTTTGACGAGATTTGTTGTGCTAAAAAATCACTTTACTTTTCCTTCAACGCCCGGCGTAAGCGCACTAGTTGTAGTCGGTAGGGTCGGCAGAGAATTTGTCATTCAATTCGAGCAGCTTGTAGTAGAGCACACTCTTTTGATCCCACCAAGCATTTACTTAGATCCATTTGAATTTGGCTTCACCGTTGATGTGGATGACTGGGCGAAGTTAAGCCATAACCTTAGGCATTTATAAACTACTAGCATCAAAACTGATTTCCGTCATTTTGGATTAATGTGACAACGTTACTTCGAGCAGGATCTATGATGTTAAAAACGGCTTACAACACAATCTCCGAATCTGTTTAACAACTGCACAAGCGATCTTATAGGTTTCCTCAGCCACTTAACAGCGTACACAGATTATTTAGTAGCGTGAAGATTAGGTTCAAAAATTGAGGTCATCAATGCAATGCTGCAGTGTGCTTCGATCATATTAAGAGATATTGCGGTCAGAAACAATACTGTCTAGGACTCGATCCTTAGGGTTTGCCGTAGAATGTTAAGAACGCCAGAGTTCCAGTTCATTTAGTATTACAGGCCTAAATAGACTCGACAATTTCCTTTTTAAGAACGACGCGAAACACACAGCGCAAGGGCTATGAGTTATGACCAACGAGAACAATTTGGTCTTCGGGGCTTACGTACACCTATTATAAATACTACGACAGCACACTCCGATCAGGCTTTATTCCCCCAGAAGCACGTGTCCATAGTGATTTCGAAAAGTTAGTGCAAATTAGAGATAGTATCCTGGGAATTTACCACTGCCAGGGCAAACAGCTCATACGCGACGGGTACGTTGACAGTGCTCATTCGTTTTAGTATTGCAATGCGGGCCTGGGATTCCATGTTGCTTAACAACATGCCACATTTTGGTGGTTGACGTATTAAAATACTCCTTAGAGCTATGCGTTATGTCTGTAAGATCTCTTAGTTCAGAAGTTATATTAGGATTACCTAGGGGATTTTTTAGAGGCTGGGTGCGTCATCATGCTTAGATGAGTCTGAGAACTGACTGAGGCCTGTAAGCCTTGGTGAGGTCTCGGGCAGGCAGACTGAGCGATATGGAAGCTCAGTCGCTGAAAAATGTAATCAGGAGGGTGACCACTCGAAACGAAACACACGAGTCCTAGCCAACCTGATTACATTTCAAACTAGAATTAAGCAGGGTAAGTTAAGCTTTAGAATAAGAAAGTTTTCCCAGAAAACCAATGATGTCAAGACATTACCTTTAACAGGGTCTATTGACCAGTGTGGGTCTATTGTGCCTGCTAGCCAATTAGACGAGGAGTTCCTCTACTTTATTAATAAAGCTGAGGATTTCCCTCGTAGGAACTGAGCCGATCCCCTGAGGAGGATACGCTTCCTAAGATGGCAAAGTGCAGCGCACTCGCTTAGTATGTGCTCTTCAGTTTCCTCGTCCTCTAGACAGAGTCGACGCTCGGTTTCAGAAGAGAGGTTAATTTTGTTAAGATGATATCTCAGACTACAACGTCCCGAAGGGTAGGTGATGAGTCTTCTGCAATTGACTCTTTTATATTTGAGAATGTTGATAGAGTGTTTGTTCAGGGGGCCTTAAAGGCTGTTCCAAAAGTGCAGGCGTTGCGATGTTTGCCACTTGTCTAGGAGAAAATTAATCTTCGGCCTGGAGATTCCGCAAAAAGATTCGGCACCTATGTACCTTTCCTAGCGAGTTGGTCGGCGATTTCATTGCCTTTTATGCCCTTGTGACCTAGCACCTACCCGAATTTAACTTTATTTCTTTTGCCTAGGTCTTGCACGGCATCGCGGCATTCTTTGACGAATTTTGAGTTCGTACTATACGAGCCCAACGCTTTGAGCGCTGCCTGACTGTCTGAGAGTATATTGATGGTTGTATCCCTTATGCCAGTCTCTAAGTTTAAGTTGACGCACGTTAGGATGGCGTATAGTTCGGCTTGGAAGACACTAGGACTAGTTCCCAGGGGCTTCGACATCTTCCGATTTGGTCCAACGATGCCAGCGCCAACACCGGAGTCCATCTTGAAGCCATCTGTGTACCATATGAGGCCTTTGACATTTAGCAAGGGATCGCCGCTTTCCCAAACTGTGCGATTTAAGATCAGTATCTGAAATCTTTTGTCAAAGATGGACGTGTGTGATAATGCGTCCGAAACTGTGGTAATTATATCCAACTCAGGACAGTGCAGTGGAGTAATTCCGATCAGTGCCTCTTCGGCAAGTTGGCATGGTGTCTGTAATATAACCAGTGGATTACCTTAGGTTTGACCGTAGGAGCGTCTACAGGCCCACAGTGGCTTAGTCGCCTTTGCAAGTTTGCTTTTTATGTTGAAGTGGGAGGTTTCTACCAAGTTCAATACCTAGATACTTGACTTCTTCTTAAAAACGAATGTTTTTACAATTTAGGGAGGCGGATCAAGGTTGTATTTTCCTTCTTTTTGTAAACGGGAATAAGATTGTCTTATTTGGGTTTATCAATATACCCTGCCTAATCCAGTTGTTAGTGGGGTGGTCTACACCTCTCCGGGACAGTGCCATCGGAACTTCCGGAATGAAGTCCATACCGAAAGGTCGCTTTCTGAGGATGTAATCGAATCTTTTGAATCATATATGGATTTGTTGCAGCTTCAACTTTGAAAACGACTTGGGTATGAGACGTGCATCGAAGCAAACTGATTCAAAACTGTTGAATTTGCATCAAAAACAGATGAGAATGGGGGTTGTCAAAAAGTGACTAAACGAGTTCAATAATAAGGCAGAGCTATTGAGAGATATCATACCAGTGGATGTACGATGGGTTTACTGATATACCCTCGGAAATAAGATTCAATAGTTTCAGTGATGGAACGCCGATGCTCCGAAATTGTTGATACGTCGTTCGAAACCAGACCAAGTCATTGAGATGTGTTTCGACGGGGTACTGGCAAAATCTGGAGAAAGTTACATAGTATTCGTAGACAATTGAGAAGAACTTCGCTCTGACGACTCAGAGATAAACTGACATGGTTAACGAAAATGGGGAGTAAAGTTGAACTCATTCTGATTTGAAATAGAGAATAATAGCGTATCAAAGGCCTGCGAGTTGTCTATGAGTTTTCCGTATTGCGACTTGCATTATGTACATATTTCTCCTGATAATGACCGCTTTTCAACCAAAGAGTCAAATCTAGCCTTTGAGTAATCGAACTACAGACTTGTAGTTTTTGCATTTCCTGCATAGACTTCTTTATGCCCGCGAAAGTTCCTCGATGTTACTGGCGCTTCAGATACGTGTAAGATTGAAAGCAGTACCATTTTGTTCTTGGAGATCCACTCATTGAAACATCTTACAAGGATGCTTGTAAGAAACCCTGTCCCAGAAATAAAAGTTTCTTTAGAATGAGTACTTTGCCCACGAAGCTATTTTTTTTTTAAATTAATGACAGTTGGAACAAATTGGAATTTTCCTACTCTCCTGCAGAGGTCTCATCGAATCGGTTGTGAGATTTGCTACATTTCATTTACCTTCTCGATAAGGTAGTGCGACCCATGTGGTAAGTTTGAAATTTAAATCAGTTCATTATTTATGGACTTCCGGGAATTCTTTCGGTCATGAGAATAGGTGGAGGTTGGCCCGATGCCCATCCCAGTGATACCCGCAAACATCTATACTTATTAGCCATCTTCACTAATGCCTACCGCCCTCGCACATACATTAATGTACATCACCTAATGCACCGTCGTCTATACGGGGCGCTAGAGCTTCCTGTTTCATATCTTTCACTAATTTATATCCATCAGTCCTCGCTCGGCTGCAATCTAATTTCCTCATTGCCAGCCGCGCTACTACTTGTCCGGTGATAAAATATTTTATGAGACAGCAGGAGAGATATGTGCCAGTAGTCAGGGTTAGAAATGTGGATTTTCTACAATATTACAACGAAAATGTACGTCCGACGTTAGGACTGGTAGGAGGCCAATGCATTTTCTCCAACTTATCATCCAAGGCTAGATGGAACGCATACAAAGTTGTGTATTATTCAAAGGACCATCATTCAAACGGCCCAAGGAGCGATCGTTCTCCTGGGTTAGGGGGGACCTTTTACGTCTGAGGTGAAAGTCCACTTAAAATTTTCGATGTCCCTTGCCATTGGACTTTGAGAGGAAGGAAGATATATTTGCGGTCGCAATGGAATTACCGGATACTAAATAATGTTATGTGATGCCTTTGTGTCCCCTCTTGTGTCTTCCGTTGAGTGCACGGAGAGGACGATGAAGGCTTTTTGGGGCGTATCAGAGATTTCTTTCTTTCTCTTTTTCATGTGTAAACGAAGTTCAGATGAGTGCTATAAATGGACGGGGTAATTGGATTAGAGGGGATGGATGGTATCGGTCGATATGTTACAATAGGGCTGGCGATGAGTTTGTGGTCTCTGAGTTTGGGGCTTTTGGTGGAACATATGGTCTAAATGGATTATGTTTTGGCTATCGATATGATGGCAGGCTTAGGCTTAGGAGGAAAGTAACGGGCAGATGGATCGAAAATACAACAGTGACCCAAATCGTACTTTTGAGTTTTGTTATTTATTACTTTGATTGGAATGACGAGTGACCCGGAATTCAAACGAACAAACCTCAGTTTCGCAGAGGGAATAGTTAAACGGACCCAATATGGACTGAAGTTGCTATTTACGATACGAATAGAACAGCAGCATTTCCATCTCTAATTCATAGTCCCGGCAACTCTGTAGCTCTAAGACGTGCGCCAAATGGCTTAGACTGGACTTGATGCATTGATGTTTCTCTCATGATTTCAGTCTGGCAATAATTAGTGAAATATTTGGCATACTTCTTCCGTATCTGGGGTGCCCAAGCGAGCGACTAAACGTTGTTCATCATTGGGCTATTGAATCTCTTATTTATTGCGAAGGTATGACCTATCGTAATTGACTTTATGATGGAACTCTTGTGGCAGGTAACGAGATAACTGGGCTAACTCTGTTTGCTTTTAAGGACGTCTCGTCAATTATAAAAATAATTTATACTTGACCTGTCAAATTCAGCTGCATCATGCTATAAAAAATTCTGACACAGATCGTATCCTTTCTTATGGTGATTTTCTGAAGCTGTCTGCTTCTGGTTAGTGAAGAAATTAGGAAAAATAAGCCGCCAGTCAGCTAAGATTTCTACTTTATCGATCACCCTTAGACGCTTGAATGTGTTAGAAATAATTTACTCTCTATCATAAAACATGACTATTTCATGGGGAAACTCATAGAAACAGTGACCACAGTCTTGTATACCGTTAAGGGCGCTTTTGACAGCCGATTTTGAGGTTTGAGGTTTCATTCAAAATTCGATAATTTTCCCGATGCTCATCCAATTGCATCCAATTCCTCGAGTTAGACACGCCAAGGTAGGATCAACCAGAAGGTGAGTCAATAAAAGAGGTTGCCTGTGCGGACGACGTTGGTATCCTAGTAGTAGGGTTGCTTACTTTCTTGATAAGTGAAACCACGGAGAAGGCTTTGGATGCATTACATGCTTGGGTTATAGAATACCCTAAGCCCGAACCGAAACAGATGGTATTTACTATTGAGATTAAGATACCGCGGCTAAACAGCCTGTTCCTATGCCTTACAACAACTTTGGCAACATTCTAAGCTTGACGCTCAACTACAAGCCTAATAAAGCCAGCTGGCTAACTTTCGGAGCAAAATCTCAGGTAAAGTTGGGGACCCAATTCATACATTTGTTTTTAAATTCCATCCTTACCTATGACTCAATGGCCTTGTCTACTTTCAGTTAAACTTGCAACCCAAAAAAAAAAATTCAGAAAAAGAAAGAAGTCGGAACCTCATTGTAAAATGTGACGCCAAAAAATAAGATTTGGATATTGCCAAGCTCTATTTTTCCCTCACATTATAACATACTAGTATTTCCAATAAGAATTCCCTTGCTTCCTGAATTTTCCTGCGACCTGCGCCATGTCGACATTATAAAGTTTATGGCCCTGATGCTGATGCTGGAGCTCGGGCCGTCTTCCAATCACACGAGCATATTTTAAGCTTAAGTACTGGTGCTCAAAGGCTTATGATAGTCACGGCCATAAAGCCGTCATAAACCTGCCATCAAGACGCCTCCAACACGACATCTAGTCGCCATCAAAGCCGGGTCGTTAATAAAAGTCTCTTTCAGACTGGTGGAGCAATGCAATGAGGAACTTAAATGGGTGCAGGAGGATTAACATCAACTTTCTTTGACTACAGGTTACAGTAACATGGAAGGCAATTGGATGGCCAACGATTTAGCAAGTCTCATAAATAATATTCATACAGAATGGATTTTGCTGAAGCACTTTAAGTCCAAAATCGTTCAATACAGGTCACGAGGCAATCATAGGCATACGGCATTCATTACTGCAGCTAGGCCAAAACTAGGATCTATGTAGTTAATAAACAATTATTTAATGGCTTCCACAGACTATCTAATCAAGAGCTATTCAACAAGAGGTGTCATTTTGAATTAGTACAAAAATGTGACATTTTTATGAAAAATGTTTTAATTTTATTTTAAAAGCCAAACTCTGAGGCTAAACCTAAAGTTAAGTATATGCCATAAATAGCGATTCCCTTAATGAAATTGTACATTACATTTTTGCATAATTGCCGCTGCATTTCGCCAATTTCAACTCTAATATCTTCTTCCATTTCATAAATCGCTGGTGGAAAATTGGCGTATGTTCCGTCGTTAATGTAGCTCCAGAGGAAAATGTCCAATATTCTTAAATGGAACAATTGCAGCGATCAAATGAAACGTCCAAAATTTGTATCACGTACATGAGTCATCGTTTCATCAACTGCGTCTTATGTCAATGTGTGGTGTCATATTGCCGAAAATAAACATCGTCCACATCTATAGCAATGATTTTAGGTAAAAATGTGAGCTAACCGCAATAACATGATTTTTGAAAACTATGGCCCAATGATATCATTTGGTTCAGCGATAGTACGGCGTTATCCACGGTTTGATACGTGTAGTTTTCGTAATCATTGGACCTTATAAGCACGTAGGCTATAGTCATGCAAAAATCGGTTAAAATTGCAGTTACTGTAATCCTGGATTTTCCCAACAACGGCGGCAATATTTTCAGCTGACCTGGACGTTAACATTTTTCGATTAACTACTTTTTTTTTTATAATTCGGGCAGGTTCAAGAGAGAACGCTCTTATTGTGTTTGTCACACAACCTGGACGGTTTGTGTCGAAGATATTCGTTCACTTCTCTTCGGGGGTGGTTGTCCTAGATAGGATTTTTTTAGAGATTCGACTGAATTAGTCGCGTTGGTTGTAGTTCTCAGTATTTTGCTTTTATATTGGAAATGCACACACAAAATATTAATTTTTGAAGTGATCATATACTGTTATGAATTCATCAGCATTGATCATCTCTCATTCACAAGGGATGTTGTTGCACAGCTTTTCCGTATAGTAATTGTTGTTGACTATGGACAGAATTGAACTACAGAGCTTTCGCTCAACAGTCGGTGATGATTAGCATTGCACCACGACCACCCAAAATTACCTAAATTTCTCCATTTTGCCATTAATTGAGTTTCTAGGAATAGAATCACCAAGACGTTTCGAAAAAGCACTATTTCTAACCCATATTGGGTGTACAAGTGGGAACACGCCGCTCAATGTTCGTCTGCAATACATTATTTGTATGCTGCACTGATCCGACTAAAAACAAAACATGTGCCTTGATCCATGGATGTCTGGCTTGACCCTCTATGTTGATGCATAGCTGCGGTATCCTGAATCCTTCCGTTTTGGATTATAATAATGGGTCCATTTCTCATCGGCCGTTACAATATGATGCAACCCTGGTGCTGATAAAAAAAAACGTAATTCAACGTGTCTCGGTTTTACCTGGCATGGCACCCAATTTTCTTATTTTCGGATCATTTTCAAGGCTTCCAAATTGGGAAATGGCTTGTTGAGTTACAGCCAATGAATCTGCAAGTTCTTGTATTTGACATTACAAATCTTGATTTCGAACTTTTTCACCGGTTCAAGACGATTCTCCCTTTGCACATAGTTATCACATTTTGTAGCGTTGAAATCATTTGCGACCCGTTCTTTCACTAATACCATAGAATCATCACCACATTTATAATCTCGTATATCAGATTTTTAGAATCGAAGAACAAAACACAAAACTTTTCGGAAATTACTTTTGACTGTGTGTCCACTGTCCATTTGTTCTTGCTATGCTTGAGGCTGAATAAGGTTTTTCGAGTTCTTTATCTGTTTCTTCGTCCTATTCTCCACCACAGATTCTTCTTAAGATTTTGTTTTCAAAAACCTTTTTTATGTTCTAGTCCTTTTTAGTCAGAGGCCAAATTTCAGATCCGTAAAGTGTGACTGACTGGCTTTATTACGGTTTAATAAATACGGATTTTGGACAAATAAGTTGTTTTGAGCACTTCCTTCATCGTGAAGAAGCACTCGTTACCTATATACAGCATTTTTCTAGTTTCTCAGAGCGTTTATCGAGTACAGTCTGGTGCGAGAATTGGATCGACCCAGGTTTGCCAGTGACCATATATTTAGTTTTCTCTTCATTTATTTTTAAACCTACGAGTGTTTGCTTTTCTGATACTACTACATTTTCTGCGCTTCCCTAAACTGTTTCCTCACTATTGTCCGAAAGGTCAGAGTAAGACCGATGGTGTGCGATTCTATCATATTATATCATATTAAGGGTTATTCTGCTATCATTTTCTTTAAGGGAAGGGACGTCCTTCAGCATCAAATTAAAAGGAAGTGGTGACAAAGATTGTCTCCTAGTCTTTTTTTTTTTTTGAAGCTTTTGCTATCTGTTGCAACACTCATACGCAAATACCGGTCATTGTACTGCCAGACAAACACCTTAGATGGGGTAACAGTTCATGAAGAGCCAGAGCCAAGTTTGTCTCATTCACTTACGAGTATGTTGTGTGCGAAATGTTTTTTTTTCACATACATAAGTGAAGGGGACCTACAGCTTAATGCCGATTCCAAACTCTGAGAACCGGGAAGTTTTTTCAAGACAAGGAGAGAAGGCGGTCGAATATCTTACCGCGATTGCGGTTGGCTATATTCCGTACAGGCAAGTAATTGTACAAGGTGGCGCAAAATTAATCATTCAATTTTGTTTTTGAATTACCTTTTTACTAAAATGAAAAAAAAAGAAGAAGATTTTGAGCGATGGAAATCTTTACTTGGACCCTTACAATTTTTTTCTGTTAAATAGAAGAGGAGATATCCGTCAAAAGGCTGCCGCCAGGGTTGATACACATTTTCCAAGACTTTCCGCCAGATTTCCGGTGATAACTGTTCAAATTTCTGTCGAATATTCTCTTTAATGGCTGCGATTGCCTGATTGTTTGCATAAACACGCGACTTCAAGTAGCCACAAAGAAAGAAGTCTGGGATGGTTAAATCTGGCGATCTTGCTGGCCACGCCCTGTAGCGTTCACCAATAACAGTGACGGTACTGCCCATGGCGTCCTCAAAAAAATACGGCCCAACCACTCCTCCCGCGTGAACGCCGCACAAAGTGGCTTTGAGTGGATTTGATGACTATTTGTGTATCACACGCTGTTTTTCAGTGCCTCAGAAACGAAGATTTTGCTTATAGAGGTAACCGCTTAAGTGTAATCTTACCTCGTCACTCATCATGATTTTCGACCCAAACTCGTCCTCTTCGTTGTTGAGATGAAGGATGGCTTGGCAGTAATTTACACGCGACTGACGGTCTGCATAGCTAACGCCTGATACACTTTTTGCACTTTGTGTGAGAGCATGTGTAAATCGTTGTAGGGTTCATCTGTTCTCAGGCATGGTCCCTGCATGGTCTCCTGTGGTTCCAGTCTGTTCGAGTCGAGTAGCTAGAGAGTAGAGAGATTGTTGGTCACAAAATCGACACAATTATTCCACGCTCTTGCGGAGTATAGCTCTCCATTGTCGTTTTTATCCCGAAGGAGACGGTTAATTTCCTTTCTTAGAGTCTGATTTCTTGTACGCGTCTACTCTTCACTTTTTTTCAGGGCTTGAAGCCTTAGAAAATTACGGACTTTTTCTGTTTCCTTACATTCTTTGTCGAACCAAAACTTTCCTTTTTGAGCTTTGCAATACCCTAGTTTGTTTTCCGCTTTTTTCCTTTACCACACCTTTTATTGTTGACCATAGTACTGGTCTGTACTGACTTTATTCCACGAGCCTATCCTTAATTTTTCAAGACAGAGTTATCAGCTCTGCTCCTATATCTGCCATTTCGTTTCACTGGGCAGAGATCCATTGAGAATGTAGTCGTCCATTACGACTGGCATTCTGAGCCGCGGGTATCGCAGGAGAAAAAAAAAATACATGACGCTGATGAAAATTCACAAATGATGAAAATGATGAGAAGTTGTTGGCAAATGCCCAAGTTTATCATTCGACCCTTCTGATCCTTCATTTCTGAACAGCATACGTAGAACGAACGACACTTCAGTGCTAATTGTACCTTTGCCTTCTTAGCTATAATTTATCAGTAGTTTTGTCGGAATGCTCCATCGAATAGCAAAACCGACAAGCTTAAAGCCCCTAGATCAGTGTTCGATAGTTCCAGTGCATAACATGAAAAGGTTCACAAATTTTGCATTCAATTCAAAGTGATTAAAACGTAATCAGCTCCTTATAGCGCAATCAGTAGTCGAATAAAACTGGTGGGTAGTTGGTATCTTTATTACTTCAGAAGATATTGAGACAACGTATGAGGATACGAACTAATACTTAAAAATACATGTAATAACATTTTAAACTTGACATTCTTTGTAAGCGGATTCGTTAAAGGACGAGCAATGATGGCATAATTTATTATCTATTATGCTTGGAGTGCCCAAATCTAGAGTACGGAGAGTGCTTCATACCGAAAACTTACACCCGTACCATTTTAGGACAGTTCAGGAACTCACCTCAAACGACAAGTTTTTGAGAGCAGAATTTTGTCGATCATTACTGCTTCGAAATGAAACTGAACGAAACAATTTTGGAAGGATATTCTGGACGGATGAAGCACAGTTTACCAGAGATGGGGTTACTAACTTCCACAATTTGCATCATTGGAGTAGCACCAATCTACACAACAAAAAACAAAATAAATCACAACACCGCTTTAGCTGTAATGTTTGGCTTGGTATTGTTGGACAAACTGTAATCGGGCCCCGGTTTTTGAATGCCGTTATTAATGGAGAATCATACTTGCAGTTCCTACGAGACCTTTTGCCCGATTTGATGGACAACGTTCCTTTGGCCATAGCAGATAATTTAATCTACCAGCAAGATGGAGCACCAGCACAGTACAGCTTACGGGTTAGACACTGGCTGGATGATCATTTTAGTGACCGTTGAATCGGAAGAAGGGGCCCCACGAAATGGCCACCTAGATCACCAGATTTAACTCCTCTAGATTTTTATGTGTGGGGATTCATGAAAAATTATGTTTACGAAGTGGAAATAGTATCTTTGGAACAACGGATTGAAGTCGCTGGAGTCAAATTGCAGGAAAATTTGTCAAACATAGACTAATGTGCAGCCATTAGAAGAAGATATAATCTTTACCTTCTAAAAAATGGGGATTATATTGAAAATTTATTATAATAAAACTCCGAATTTTTTAAAAATAATAAAAAAGAGGTCAATGTTTCATACATTAATTTGCCTACAAGTCCAGCCGCGTTAAAACCAAAAAAAGGTTTTTCTTAGAAAAAAATGGTTCGGGTCTTTTTTTTAATTTCTCGAAAACTACAAAACATTTTTGCATCCGGTTTTCTGTTTTTAACTAAAAACTAATAAGAGAATTGAATTTTGGACAAAAAATTAGTACTTAATTACATACAATTTTGAAAAAAAATAGTTCGAAATTTTTTTTTTTCATTTTTTTTTCAAAATTTTGAGTTTGAAAATTAATTTCTCAAAAACTATTCCTTAGAACAGCTTCGTTTAGAAACAAGATGAAAGAAGAGGTTTCTGGCTTTACAAAAAAGTATATCACGGCATTGTGGATGTAACTGTTGATTTTTAATAATTTTTTTCCCAAATTAAGTCAATTTTTTAGAAAATTGCCCCTCCCGGCTAAACGGGGGGGAATAGACCCCCCCCTCCCATACGATTTTTTTCTTGTCTTGACCAGACCTACACGCTCTAGCTTTTTGGCACACTGCTCGTGGGACACCCTGTATATAAAAAAAAAAATTATTTCAAGATCCACAATCAAAGCAGTGAATCGATTTTTTACTATTTTCATTTCTTTTGCCACCACTGTACTCGGATTTTTTGCAACCGCTCTGCTCAAATTTTTGTCACCATTGTGCTTCTGATTTTGGGCGAGGTTCTCATTAGCACACTCATAATCACTGTACCTCGCGATACCTCTCGCTTGTCGTAAAAGGCGACTAAACAAAGGTAAACAAAAAATCACATCTAGGCAATTTAGAAAACACCAAGGTGAGCCTAGGGACACATATACCACCATTAAACTGCCCCACAAGTGTACATGCAAATCAGTGGGTTGACACGACTGGAGATCACCGGTGTTGTAAGAGTAAGATCAAACAAAAAAAATAAAAATCTGGAGCATGCCCGTGTCAAAAAAAGGAGGGGAAGAAAGAAAACTGTCAAACCGTAGCATTATGGAAAAGAACGCTACTAAAGCCACTACTAATGGTCGTGATCCTGGGACGAGCAGCAATGCTCGGGTCAGAGCTATAGGATTTCCGGGGGATAGCAAAGTAATGCAACGGCGTAAGCCATACTTAAGAGTCGCGAGTTGGAACGTTGGAAGCATGAGCGGTCGTAGCTATGAGTTTGAAGAAATGATGGTTAGAAGGCGAGTAGACATTCTGTGCGTACAAGAGACGAAATGGCGAAACACCGGTAATCGGGCACGTTTCTTGGACGTTAAAACAAAAGCCTACAAGATGTTTTACTATGGATTGGAACAAGGAAAAAACAGAATCGCCATCATCCTTGCGGCAGAGCTACTTGGCAACGTCTTAACCATCTTAACCATCTGTGACCGTTTGATGGCTCTCAAATTGGTGATGCATGGTGAGTTGTGGAACATTGTAAGCGCATATGCCCCTCAAGTAGGATGCGAACAAAAAGAAAAAGATGCATTCTGGCTAGATTTCCACAACCTTGTCAAAATCATCCCAAAGGAAGAGCTTTTGTTTGTTGGGGGAGATTTAAACGGACATGTCGGGAAGAGAAGCGAAGACTATGAAGGCTACCACGGAGGGCTGGGATACGGCACCAGGAACTCTTCAGGTGAAGATATCCTAAACATGTGCAAGTCGTACGGTCTTATAGTGCTTAATACCATGTTCGTCAAACAAAGCCGGCACCTGATCACTTATAGCAGTGGCGGAAATGAAACTCAAATAGACTATCATTTGGTATCCAGTTTCATGAAGCCACGAGCTAAAGATTGCAAAGTGATCCTGGGAGACGCGATCGCCCCTCAACACCGTCTCCTCGTGACTGAATTTTTTATGGATGCGAGAAAGAAGTCAAAGCAGCAAACGAAGGTGTCTGAGAGAATCAAGTGGTATAAGCTGGATAAAGGAAAAGGCGAAGCTTTTATTACCATCATGGAAAACTACCTCTCTTCCATTATCGATGAGGTCGGTAATGAGGAGTGCAGAGCACAAGACATGTGGGATTCCCTACAACAATCTGGCCTGGAGAAAGCCAAATCACTGCTCGGAACATCTAAAGGCCCCTGCCAACACGCAAAAGAAACCTGGTGGTGGACAGACGAAGCCAAAGCAGTGATACACGAAAAGAAAATGGCTTTCCAAGCTTGGTCAAAGTGCTCTTCTACTAATAGAGAGGAAAAGGCTCGCCGTGAAAAGTTATATAGATATTGCAAAGGTATCGCGAAGAAAAAGTGCGCCGAATTCAAAGCGAAAAGCATGGAAGGCCTCTATCAGGAGTTGGAAGAAATATCGTCTTCCGCGTCTGACAGGAACCAGGCTACCCAGGAGCTTCGACAAAGCAATTTGAACAAAGGAGCAAATATCTTTAAGATAGCCGCCCAGAGAAGAAGAAATGCTCAGGAGATTCGTTTCCCAAAGTTTATTAACAATGCTGAAGGCCAACTCCTTGTGGAAGACGAAAAAATTCTCCACAGATGGCGACAGTATTGCGAGGAACTTCTGAACGAACAGTTTCCCCGAGTGTACTTTCCAAGAGCCGCCCCGAATCATGCCGAAATACCCGACATCACAGTCGAAGAAGTTCGGTACGCGGTTAAAAACTCCAAGAAAAGAAAAGCTGTTGGGCCGGACGGGATACCCTCTGAGTTCTGGAAAAAGATGGGAGACATCGGGTCTAGATGGCTCATGGTTCTTATCTCTAAACTTATGAGAGGCGACACTATGCCTAATCAATGGAGGGAAAGCTATCTTCTTCCATTGCACAAAGGAAAGGGTGATACGCGAAATTGTGATAACTACCGTTCTGTCAAGCTGATGTCGCACACCATGAAGATCGTTGAACGGGTATTAGATAGCCGACTGCGAAAAATAATACGACTATCTGATGACCAGTGCGGGTTTGTCTCGGGTAAATCAACAACAGATGCAATCCAAAGTATAAGGATCATGATGGAAAAGCATCCTGATTCTTCAAAGGACTTGCATATGGTGTTGGTTGATTTCGAGAAGGCCTTTGACTGGCAACCAAGAGATCTTTTATGGGTAGCGCTAAGACAAAAAGGAGTTCCAGAAACCTACGTGTGAGTGATTATGGACATGTACAACAGAGCAACGACAAGAGTAAGATGCACCGCAGGAGTCACCGAAGAGTTGGCAATCAAAGTCGGTGTACACCAAGGGAGCGTCCTCAGTCCACTGCTCTTTATAGCAGTCCTTGATTGCTTGCTTGAAGGAAAAGTGACGGACCCCAATGTGCACCAGCTATTCTTTGCTGACGATGGAGCCATTATAAGTGATGATCAGGCGTCCCTACAACGAGCACTTGATGTGTGGGTGGACATTTTTGAGGGACACGGGTATCGTATTAGTTCAAAGAAGACAGAGTATCTGTGCTGCCCGTTCTCTGACCCTCATCAGCCTATTCCAGACATTTACTTGAATGGAAGAGTGCTTCCCAAGTGTGAAAAGTTTAAATATCTGGGATCTATGATTAATAGAGAAGCAACTTGTGATGACGACATCAAACATCGCGTAAGCGTAGGGTGGATGAAGTGGCGGGAAAACTCCGCCATCTTCTGTGATCGAAAAATGCCACCTAAGCTGAAAGGAAGGCTCTACACTTCAGTTGTACGTCCGGCGCTCACATACGGTTGACAATGTTGGACAATGCACAAAAAGTATGAGAGCAAATTAACGGCAGCTGAGATGAAGATGCTTCGCATGACAGCGGGAGTAACAAAGCGTGACAGAATTAGAAATTCAAAGATCCGAGGAAGCCTCCACGTAAAAGAAACCACCACAAGAAATATAGAGCGCGACCGACTCAGTTGGTATTGCCATGTTCAAAGGAGAGATCCTTTGAACCCCGTCCAAAAGGCGATATCAATCAACGTTTCAATTTCAACACGCAAAAAAGGCAGACCGAAAAACAATTGGTGCAAACAAATGCAAAAACACCAGCATTTGATTGGCCTCAGCGATGAAGTAATCCCAAACCGGGAAGCCTGCCGCTACTTTCTGAGGTCAAACCGGCGGATCCCACAAGCGGACCAGTAGGAATGCAGTTAAGTGGGAAGGTTATGGTCCCACACTTCTGACCATAACGACGCCGGAAAAAAGGAAAAGGAGAAGATAATCACTGTACCTTTCTGTAAGTTCGTCGAAGGATTTGCAGCCATGCATGATATACTTGAACTCGCTCCTAATTGCAATCCTCTTACAATATATCGTATAACTGACTTGGTTTCCACAACCCCTAAAGCAGCAATTTTTCTCATCTGAAGCACATATTACTGGAAACTTTCATTCTTATACTTTTCCTTTCACCAAGCATTTCCGAGTACTACTCCACTTCGAAATCACGTTTGAACTCTGTAAGAAGAGCTGCTCATCATAAGTGCACACAAATTCAGATTCTAAAAACCAGCTGAGCCGTTTTCGTCATTTTTGACCGTGCATACATGTATTTTTGTTTGTCGTTCAACCAGTAAGCGTCCGCATTAAGGTCAAAATTGAGCAGCCAACTTTCAACAGGGACACTTTCTCCATCGAAATCTGCCACTACCTTTGCAAAACTTTCGACAGACACCTTTGGTTCGTTTTGTCGTGCTTCATCGGCTTGGAATTTCAATGTAAGCAACTGCAGGATCTGTTGTAAATTCGTTTGGTTGTCACTCACCGTTTCTCCTACTTTTGTGAAGTAAATTTGACTGTGATAACGAGTTTTTACTGTGGAGAACGCCTTGACCTTTGGTCCTTGGTCGTCAGTCATTCGAAATCAGGTCGAAAAAGTATTGCCGGAATAATAACAAATTGTCATATAGCTTCTGTTTAAGGCATACAATTAATTGAAATACTGTAATACTCATTTCATTAACAAGTTCTAGCATTGTGGTATCTGAACTCTAATTGGTTCTCCAATCAAAATACGAAATGAACATTTGTTCGTTATTAGCGCATTCTCGAGCTCTCATTCGAAGACTATCTCTACTCTGCTTCCGACAGCTCGTACTTGTTGTCGTCGATTTTCCAGTTATCCCTACAGCACACTCACTACCTACCTCCATTCACGGCATTTCAGTTCGCCGGCGGTCATAATGTTTCGTATATTTTCTTCACGTAATTGCCACTTGAGAGCAGCGAGCACAAGCACTAGCACGAGTGTGTCGTTTGTTGAATGGAAAATAAATAACAGATACATCCAGGTACATACCTCAAAGTTTTAACAATTCATTGCACCGAACAGACTCTTCAGGAGCACGTTGAATGCAAGCAACGTCGTCTACCTTTGCTCCTGTCTTCGATCGAATATTGAAAACTCATGGACGCCCCAGCTCTCGAGGGATTCACATGGTACAGTCCTTCGATCCGGAGTAACGCGCGGGTAATGTATTATGCATCAGGATGTGGCAAGGGATGTTAAGTTTGTTTTTCGCTTTAAAACGTATCTAAAGCTGTTGGCCAGTTTCAGTTTCAAGTCAGTATCTTTGCTCATTTCTTTTTTGTGTGCTTATTTTCATCGTTGTACAAACTTTCAACTGCCACGACAGTGAACTGGTGCCATTGATGATGGTCGAAGTCAGACCGAATGAATGAGTGGCTAGTCCGAGTCTTCCTTCCGTTCCCGCTGTGTGTACGTTTTTAGATTGCTCTTTCTTTGGAAAGGTTTTCGATTACAGTGTGATTGTCCTCCCACCCATGTTCACGGGCAAAAAGCGTGATGTCAGGATAATGTAAATGAGCAGGCATTGGGGCGAGGCACGAGGAACCGGAAAGGAAATCGTTCAAGTGAAGTTTCCGTCTTTTAATAGGTTTTCATATTTCATCGGTACGACTATGTGAGCTGGGTGAAGTGGTGAGGCCATTACGTCTCCAAGGATGCGGATGAAAGATACGAACTGTGAGAGATTTTCTATTTCTCCTCGTCCCCCCTGGTTGTGCTAAGTGATGTGAAAATGAGTAATCGGAGAAATGTGAATCAGCGGGAATTGAATGTGAAATTTAGAATGTAGATAACGGTATTGACTGACTTTACTCGAAGGCACATTCATGAATTTAATGGATTACCTGATAGAAGGATAACATAGAATGGGTGGAGTTGTTTACCTAGCTATGCTTGTTGGTTTAGGTCAAATACATGTGAAAAGAGCTGATTTTAAAGGAAAACCATCTTTTCGCAATATATGGCGTTAGTGGTACGCTATGGTCAGAAATGTTAGATCTGAAATATCGTGTGGGAGGCTTGGGCATCTATCAGTAACTCCTTTTCATTTGTGAATTTATATCGGTGTTACTTTTTTTTGCGTGGAAATGTCGCCAAAAAAGCGCGATTTCGCTATCTTTGATTTCGACTTCTATTCGAAAAAATCGGAGACTGAGGCGAATGACAGGATTCTCGTAGAATTCAAGGTGAGGCTTCTATTAGTGAAAGAACGGGTCAGTGGCTTCAACGCTACAAAATTGTATGATCACGAGGGGTAAAATAAGCAACGTGCCGGTGAAAAAGTTTGACGAATTAAAGTCCATGTCAAATATATTAAAAACCCACCGGTACTAAACGAATAGAAGACGAGAGACGACGATGGCCTTTCTGTTATGAGCGGCCACATGTTTTTTTTTTTTTTTTTTTTTTTTTTTGTTGGAGGCTTCTACTATCTGCTGGAGCACTCAGACACAAGTACTGGTCCATTGTACTATCAGACAGACACCTTGTCTTTATTGTATTTTCCCCGTTGTCCGGAGAAAAGTGAGGAGGGGCTTCAGTGATGTTGAGCTAAGAGATTCGGCACCCACCACGTCGGCCCCAAGGGTGCGCCACCGTGCACGAGCGAAGGCGGGACAGTCGCAGAGAAAGTGTTCCGCTGTGTCGTCCTCCTTGCAACAAGCAGCACAGGCAGGCGTCTCACTGATGCCAAGCACGTAAAGATGCCTGGCAAAAGTGTAATGGCCCGTAATGACGCCCGTTAGCCTTCTGCAGTCATTTCTTCTTAAGGATAAGAAGAATGTTGCGGACTTTTTACAGACGTCAGGGCGTACGCGCTTAGTCATCCTGCATCCTGGATATTCCTTCCATCTGCGACTGTGTACGTTAAAGACCCAGTCATTGATGTCAGATTTAACCGTTGAAGCTGGTAGACCTAAGGCGGGTTCAGGCCCTGAGAAACTCTCCTCTGAGCCTTTTCTAGCGAGTTCATCGGAGATCTCGTTTCCTGGGATTCCAGAGTGACCTGGAACCCATACAAGCCTAAGTGAATTAAGTCTTCCGACTTTGTTCAAGAAGGTCTTGAGTTCATGCACTAGTTTGGAGTTGGACAGAGGATTGGATACAGCTTTGAGTGCAGCTTGGCTGTCACTGCAGACACATATGCTCTTTCCCCTCCATCTGTGTTTCACAACATAGTGCATGGCCATTAGGATTGCGTAAATCTCCGCCTGGAAGACAGACGCATATTTTCCTAACGAGAAGTGCAGTCGAATGTTTTCGCGCTCGAAGAAAACTCCGGCGCCGGATCCCTGATCAGTCCTGGAGCCATCTGTGAAGATGCGAAGACATTCTATTCCAGGTTCAGTGTCTGGCCAAAGCCAGTCCTGACGCCAAGGAAATGTGACTGTGTAGTTACAGCGCAGTAGGATGGCAGGTGTCATTGCGTCAGAGGGCATATCCATGAGACAGTGATCGTAGGATATTTCTCTCTCAAGTACACTTTCACTCCACTGCGAGTTGTACCAAAGACCATTCCTCTATAGGCGAGAAATAGTTTTCAGTGCACACCCTCTGATATATATGTCAAGGGGTGGAAGGTTCATCATAGCATCCAAAGCAGCTCCCGGTGTGCTGGGGAAAGCTCCCGTGCAACTGAGGCAGACCGCTCTTTGGAGTTTGGTGAGTGAAGCCACAACGTGTTTTCGTGTCAGCCTGCTCCACCAAACAACCGATGCATATGAGATTATCGGTCTTACCATTGCCGTGTAGATCCAAAGGACCTTTTTCGGCGATAAGCCCCATGTTTTGCCAAAGGCACCTTTGCATTGCCAGAAAGCTGACAGCGCTTTGGTGGTTTTGGACTCAACATGTTTGACCAGAGAAGTTTGTTATCTAGAATGACTCCCAGATACTTAGCTTCCTTGGATATAGGGATGGGAATGCCTTTTAGCACCAGCTGAGCAATGCCAGTTGTTTTCCTCCTTCTCGTGAAGAGAACGACATCGGTCTTAAGAGGATTAACCGACAGCCCATTTCTCGTACACCAGTCATCGATCACGTTTAGCGCCGCCTGCGCTTTGAGACAGACATTCGCTAAACATGAGCCGACAGAGAGAACAGCAACATCATCCGCATAGGCCTGGGCATAGATTCCAGAGGCATTGAGAGCATCTAACAGAGAGTCGACCACCATGCACCATAGCAGCGGAGACAAGACGCCACCTTGCGGGCAGCCCCTGTTTACTCCAGACTTGACATATTGTTCGAGGCCTGTATCAGCGATCAATGTCCTGTGCACAAGCATTGCTTTGATCCACAAAACCAGTGCTTCATCTACGCCATGCCGTCTAGCAGCGTTACACATGCTGTCGAAGGTAGCGCTATCAAAAGCTCCCTCAATGTCGACGAAAATGCCTAGTACGTACTCTTTCCTTTCGAGAGCGCATTCAATTCTCCCAACTAGGTTTTGAAGCGCAGTCTCGCAGGATTTTCCGCGCTGATAAGCATGTTGCATGTCCGACAGAGGATGCATTCGAAGGGCAACTTTGCGCACGTGCAACTCTACTAGTCTTTCCATGCTTTTCAGCAGGAATGATGTTAGACTTATTGGTCTGAAACTCTTGGCTAGTGAGTAATCCTCTTTCCCTATTTTGGGAATAAAGACCACTTTCACCGCGCGCTTAGGGATAGGTATGTAGGCAAGTGCCAGGCTAGCAGTGAAAATTCTTTTCAGTGTAGGAAGCAGCTGTCTTATACCTTTTTGCAGCATAACGGGGTATATCCCATCAGTGCCCGGCGACTTAAAGCCATCGAAGGATGCCACAGCAAATTCAATGGCCTCAGTAGTTGCCACGCGTCACGCAACATACCAGCCACGCCGAGTTGTTTTTTACGCCGAAAATGGGTCTGAAACAGTAAACTAAGAGTTTCTGCTTTAGACTCGGTAAAGGTACCATCAGACTTTCTGAGTACCTCCAGCCTTGTCGATTTTCCTCGTTTGAGGACTTTGACCAACTTGCTGGTCGCGCTCAGGGATTTGATCTCTTCGCAGAAGGACTTATAGGAATCATTCTTCGATTTTCGAATAAGCTTCTTATATTCCTTCTGCTTCGATCGATATTTATTCCAGTCATCTTCCGAGTTCGATTTAAGCGATCTGTTCAGAAGACTTCTGGCTTCCCTACGAAGTCGTTGGAGCTCAGCATTCTACCAGGGAACCGGCTTCCTGTTGGGAGGTTTTTTGACAGGACATGCGAGTTCAAAACATTTGGTGATGGCGCTGTTCAGGTTATGAACTGCATCCTCTACCGATTGATTAGTTTTGAGTTTAGGCGGGGCTTGAGTGGATTCCTCAAGCTCCTCCCTAAATCGCACCCAGTCTGTTTTTCTCGGATTCCGCTTGGGCTGCGAGGGGGGACCCCGCACTTCAATTGGAATTCGATGTATTTATGGTCTGACAGCGTAACATCTGGTGAGACTCTCCAGTTAGTGATGGCCTTCGCATGCCTGTTAGATAAGGTTAGGTCAATCATTTCCTGTCGTCTCGCCGTCACAAAATTTGGTAGAGAGCCAACATTGTTGATGAAAAGGTCAGACGAAAGAATGAAGTTTAAAAGATGGTCTCCTCTCCGGTTGCATTTGCTGCTGCCCCAAAATGTGTTTTGAGCGTTAGCATCGCAACAGATGATGAGTCCAATCCTTCTGGCTTCACAGTACTCTACGAGTTCGGAAACCGCCTTAGGTGGCGGGGGTAGTACCGAGTCGTAGGGGAAGTAAGCAGACGCCACGACGAAGTGTTCAATTTCTCCGTGCGCCTTGTAGCTCACTTTCGCAGCTACCAGATCTTGACCACAGAATTGACCAAGTTTGGTTGCCGATAGCGTATTCGATATGATGAGGCAGACCCTGGGCCTTTCGGATCGCTCATCATAAAGGATTGTAGCATCACGTATGCCACCAAGACCACACAGGCGTTTGTTCCACACCCATGGTTCTTGAATGGATACAATGTGATGATTTGTACTACTGCATGCAATTCTGCTACTTACATAGAAGAGCGGTAGCAGCCTTGCAATGCTGTAGGTTGATCTGAGTAAAAATCATGGATTCATACTGGGGAACACGTTCCATCCTTCGACTACTTGACATCAAAATGGAATACAATCCTACCAAGGCCGAAGTAGGGACGTGAGTCGTACGCGGTTTTCAGGGCCTCAACAGAGCCATTGTCCATTCCCACTACCAGAGTGAAGCCCTCTTTTTTCAGAGAGTTCTTTTTCTCCTTGTAGGAATAAAGACACCTCGTGTCGAGTCCCGGGTTCTGCGCACGTAGTCGCGTCAGCACTTTCAGCTTGTTTCCGGGTTTTCCCGGAATCCAGCAGATGGCGCCCGTTAGTTTCGGGAGACTAACTACTTGATAAGTGCTAGTTCCCAGGGGGGGGGGATTTTCGGCACCATGCTCCTGATCCAGGCAGATGTCTGCTGAGAGGAACAGCTCACCACGAAGGTACCATTCATCAAAGCAGACCTCTCCGCTTGAATACAGAAGCCTGTTGCTGAAGCTAGCTCCAGTAGATGATCCTCGCAGTGTTGGCAATCTGCGCTGGTCATTCTGCTGTTACTGCCAGCCTTCCCTATCCTGACCTTTTCGGAGGAGATGGCTGCCTCTTTGTAGGAGAGGTGCTTGTCTCGACTCTTTACGGTCATTTGTGTTGCCTTTCCAGAGGAAGGGGTTTTTTTGTGTGAAGTGCCCGCCTCCGATGAGCAGCCTTTGGTCCTCTCCGTCTTCAGGTTTTTGCTTTGATCTTTATTGATCGCCGCATCTGCCTTTGGACTTCGATTTCCCGCCACCATATCAGAGGAGGAGACATCACGTTCTCTCTCCCCAGCAAGATTGTCCCCGGCGGCAATCTTCCGTTTGCAAGTGCTCTTACCTTTTTCGGTTTGAGCTCCTGCTCCCTTCCGACGCCGCTTTCGAACAGCTTTGCCAGCCTGAGGGTTGTTATGATCCAAGACCGCTTCGCCTTCTGCGATCAGAGTCTGTCTGCCAGCATCATCACCTTTTTCGGCGGTGGCACCGACCATGACAGGACCCTGAACATCTTCAGCACCGACAGTTTTGGAACTTGGCACGCTCTTATTGGGAGTTTGACCGTCACCAATAAGAGGAGGAGTGTTTGAGGCGCATGCCGAAAGTGCTGGCATGCTTGTGCCTCCAGCAGCAGCCTTTACTAGCCGCCGACGCTTTCTGCGCTGCGCGCCGGCAAGAAGTGCGGGATCTGCAGGTGAGAGGGTCGGATGGGCTTCGGTAGGGGATACCTCCGCCGATCTGATCCTCTTACCTGCCTTTCCCAAAGGTTCGCCCTCAATCTTCGTGCCTTCGGCTGTGCCAGCCTCTTTGCACGATTTTCGGGCACGCCTCTTCCTCCTTCTTTTTGGGCACTTAGCAGTGCAATCTACAGCACGTCCCAATTCTGGGGCTCGTTCAACCTTGGCGGTTTCCCGTGCCGCACCATCGTCGGTGTCGCCTCTGTCGGTTGCACCGCTCACGTTCAATCCAACCAAGTGGTCGGACAATGAGCCGCAGGAGTCGGTGTCGTTCCGGGCTGTCGGAGAGTTAAGAATGACTGGTGGGGCCTCCAGAATCCTTGCCCCGGCCGCGATCAGGGAGATCGCGGGTGGATTTCCGCTATTGCGGGTGCCACCTAGAGTATTTCCATCCATTTGGTTGTCCATTCATTCATGACTAACTCGGGGTTCTCCGGGTCTTAGTTCGAGGTCATTGACCTCTTAAGCCCCTCCGCCGCGACAAGGCGCCCGAAGAGCGAAGGGGAAAATGGCCACATGTTACTCAGGTCGTTAAAGTCCACATGGAACATCTGCAACCAACGCGCTATATTCTAGACACTTTCCCTTCCAATCGATAACGCATAGCTTGATGAACAGCACTTCCGATCTCCCGAAGAAGCCAAAAATCTGGTTGATTCGCTTTAAATAGCTTTAAAAGACATGCGAAAATTGACAATATTTTCAAGACTGAACGTCTTTCCCCTAAATAAAGCTCCAAATGTTGAATTAATGGCAGCAAAATCTCATTAATTTATTGCCCTTCCATTGAATCCAAGTACAGGATGCACCATTTAATTCCTCGGTAGCTGACAATCCCGCAGCTTTCACATGTTTTTTCAGATTGATTTATGATAGCCCACGTTTGATGCGTCAGTCCAAGCGAATTTGTGACATGGAATTGTTCACACCACCACAACAAGCCATGATCGTGCAGCTTTATATTTAAAACATATTCTCAATTGTGAAAACATTCACACAAAAAGTTAGTCACCACCGGCAATCTAGGAAATGTCAGTCATCAGAATCGACGTCGGGCGAGGCGATCTGATGCGAACATACTCGTAGATGCTGTACATGCCAGTGTTGACAGATAACCGACAACATTGAGTCGCCGCCGTTTTCGCAGTTCGGCATCCCCGATACGACTCTTCAAGGCATGATTCACAATGCTTTAAAGTTATTTTCGTACGAAATTCAATCAACGCATCGCCTTTTACCGATCAACAAACCACCTTGCTAAGATGATGTGAATTACGTGGTGAATATGGCAAAAGCCAACGATAATAATTATTGGCAAACAATTATTATAAGCTACGAAGCTCATTTTCCTCTGGACGGGACAGTGAACAAACAAAATTGTCAGTTGAACGCCTATGAAATAATTCACGGGGAAGCTTTGCACCATTAACTTTGGCTGGAATTTGTCTGGCAAGAATCACTCGACCGTTCTTTTTCGAAGACGATAGAGCATCCATAACCACGTTATCGGGCGTTGATAACAAATCCTTTGATGCCAATTTCGACTGACAACTCAAGGTCATCCATAATTTTGTTCCGACCAGATGGCGCTACAGTTCACACACTTTATCGTATAGTTCTGGTCGCCTAATTTCGAAACTGGCTCTCACGATTGCCTGACTTAAGGCTTCCAGTCCTCTTCCTGTGGGGTTAATAGAAGGTCAAAGCTTATGTCAACAGACTACGGACCCTGGAAGCCTTGGAAGACAATATCCGTTAGGAAATAATCGCTATTTAGCCGGGAAAAATTTGAAAAATTGGAAAATGCCAAAATTTCATTCGCTTTGGCGGCGACTTATTTATTATATTCAAAAAGTAATTAAAACAATTTTCAAGGTTCGAAATAAAGGAAAAATCACTTCAGAGAACATAATTTGTGTTTTTTTCTTAATTCATTACCAAAAAACATACTAAAGGCTTAAATGGCCAGTCTTTCGTCCCTTTTCAATAAATTATGTCAAATCAAACTCCTTTTTGTTTAACAATGCATTTTTATTTTAATTTTTTTACGTTAGTTAAGCCTAGTTTAAAATTACCTTACTAACTGCGCGGACGCTCCAAAGTATACAATTATTATGGACCTTAAGGTTAATTCATTTAATTTAAAATACAAGGCGGGGCAAAATTAATCATCCAATTTTGTTTTTGAATTACAATGCTTTTTTACTAAATAAAAAAATAATTTTAAGTGATGGAAGTCTTTATTTGGACTTTTATAATTTTTTCAATTAAGTGGAAGGGATGATATTCGTCAATTGGCTGCCGCCAGTGTTGATATATTTTGTACCCGTTCTATAGTATTTTCCATGACTTTCCGTAAAATTTCCTGTTCCTGTTCGCATTCCTGTTGAATGTTGCCCTTATGGGCTGCGATTGTCTGAGGCTTGTTGGCATAAACCCACGATTGTAAGTAATCCAACAGAAAGAAATCTGGGGTGGTTAAATCGGGCGATCTTGGTGCCATGCCAAATCGCCAAAACGGGATATTACGCGACCAGGAAACGCTTCCTTCTCAATATCCACTGTGGTTCGCGCTGTGTGTGCAGATGCACCGTCTGTAGCATTCGCCAGTATTGCCGAAAATACGGCCCAAATACTCCTCCCGCGTGAACACCGCACCATACAGTGGCTTTGAGTGGATGTAATGGCTCTTCGTGCATCTCACGCGGATTTTCAGTGCCCCAGAAACGAAGATTTTGCTTATTGACTTAACCGCTTAAGTGGAAATGCGCCTCGTCGCTCTTGATGATTTTCGGCACAAAATCAACCTCTTCGTTTCTGAGATACAATGGCTTGGCAGTAATTCACAAAGCGCCATGGCGCAGCGGGTAGTGTGTCGGCCTCTGACGCACAATAAGCGAATTTGGATCCCGATAACACCAACGCCAACGAATGTTTATTACGCGGCTTCTCTACTCGGTGGGTACTGGCAACACTCCCTTGTACACTTGCCTTGAAAAAAGCTTCTCGGCTCAAATTTTTCTAAGCTTAAGTTAATTATAATAATGTTATTTTAAAGTTTATTTTTTATACAGTAGTCGAAAGGCATATGTTAAAATTATACTGTTTGTTTTAGAGTGCCCGCCTAGGGCCAGTAAGATTGTTAAATTGGTAAGGACAGTTAAGATAGTTTTAAGCATTTTTTTGTCTAGGATAAGATAGATCTAAGCTATGAATAAACTCATTCGGCAAGGATGGTATTTCAAATCGGACACTTAAGAAAATTGGATGTTTTATAGTTGATCTCCTTGCACATATATTCAATAAAAGTTTATATTCGGGTATTTTTCCAAAGGGCAAAAGACAATATCTCTATATTTTATGTATATATAGGCCTATTTCACTCCTACCTTCAATCAGCAAAATTTTTGAAAAGGCAATAAAAACTCGGGTTTCAAAATTTATGCGCAAAATCTATTTTTTTAATCCTATTCAATATGGCTTCCAGAAGGATAAATCAACTGAAGATACTTTACTTCACTTTTGTTCCCATATCTTTGCAAATGTAGATAAAAAAAAACAGTTTTCAGCTGTTCTGTTTGTTGATATAACCAAAGCCTTTGACATGGTTAACCACAGAATTCTGTTGGCAAAACTCGAAAAGGCAGGATTTAGAGGTCTTATGCTTAAGTGGTTTCAATCTTATTTGGAAAGCAGATCACAGTGCGTTAAGATTGACGATGTGAGAAGTAATTTGGAATATATAAACCTAGGGGTGCCCCAAGGATCTGTACTCGGCCCTTTGCTATTTTTAATTTATATTATTGTAACTGAAATGCTGATGATGTTGCTTTTGCATACGGTTCCGATAATCCCTTAAACTTAATATCTGACATAAACTTTGATCTAAACTTGCTGAGGATTTGGTTTGCTAAGCATAATTTATTGATTAGCTCTAAAACCAAAATCATGTACTTTAGATTAGCAGCACAAAATAGTTTTGGGTGCGATGTTTTCTTTCATGCTCCTGAATGTCACAAATTCAAGTTCCACTGTACCTCCTGTTGTTCTTCCTTAATCTTTTACGATAATATGAGCTGTAGTGAAAAATGCTTTTCAATTAAGGTAGTTAATGAATTTAAATACATCCATGTTGCTTACTAACAAATTATTTTCGGTCTACGCTTAGGTCTACTTTTTTTACCTGCGTAAAGTTTGCTCTAACAAATTGTTGAAAATAGTTTATTATGGTATTTTCCACTCCAAATTGCAATATGGTATTACATGTTGGGGTGGTACATATTTCAATAAATTACGGCCGTTGTTGATTTTACAAAAAGCTGTTCTAAGAAGAATATGCAATAAGCATCGTATGTATCCTAGTTATTCGTTATTTCGTAATTTGAATATTCTTCCAGTTCGTCACCTCTATTGCCTTAAAGTACTAAAAGAATTTTTTCTAAGATCAGGAAATATAAACTACAAAGTATTTGATAGTCACCGCTTGCGAAGCAATTTATTATACGAAGTATTTATACCCATTTATCGTACAACTGCATTCCGAAATTATATGTATTGAGTTATGTAATGTTATGAACGAGAAATAAATGATTTACAATACAATACAAATACAAAATTGAATTACATATGAACAAAAAAAAGTTTTTCGCCTCTCGCCGTTTGGAACCGGCGTTAAGCTTTAGGTTCCGTTCACTTGTGTGAAAAACAAATCGCACGCAACACAAGTGAATAAAAGAAGCTTGGCTCTAGCTCTTTATGAGCTGTAACGCCACCTCAGGTGTCTGTCTGGCAGTACAATGGACCAGAATTTGTGTCTGAGTGCTCCAACAGTTAGCATTAACTTCTTCACTGTTTGCATTTTGTATGGGAAGCTATGTAAGTCTTTCGCTAAAATTCGCTGTAGTGTCCGCCTGGTGATACCCAATTGCATGGTTCGTCGTCTGGTTGATATTTCTTCGTTCTCAGCGACATTTAGCATGTTTTCCCAAATGTAAAGGTTAGATGCGTTGTGATGTGCCTGTCTATTCTTTTCTACTGAAAAAATGGGTCAAAGAATATATGTGAAAAATTAAGTAAAGTCTTCCAACATACTTGAATTGTTGATTGTGGCATTTGGCACGTCTAGTCTGAGAAAAAAATGTTTATAAGTGGTACAAGTTTCACAGAAGGCGTGGAAGATGTTAATGACGATTCCCGCCCAGGACGGATGAAGAATTTGAAGCAGTGAATACAATTTTTATTGAAAAACGGGCGAGACGTGTAATGCGGTAAAATTTTTTGAAGGAGAGGAATGCAATTGGCTAGCTCACTTGAGCATTGTTTGCTAAAATAACGATAAAACAGAGAGGGAGGAGACATTGCGTCGATGTACGAGTGCGTCGACCGACTTCGCGATATTGTTGTTTTCTATGAGTTTTATCGCTCGCTTTTGTATTCTATATAGCAGACCAGATATGAGTGTTACACTTAAGCTTTGGGCGGATGTAGGCCTCGTAAATTGAAGCCAGATCAGAGGGGGTGAAATATTTCTTGCATCGTTTGAAGTAACCTAGGCATTTCGCAGCGTTCTTGGCGACCTCGAACTGATTGTTTTATTAACACATATACCAAGGATGGAAAGTCTTTCAGTTTCAGCGACACAACCGCCATTCAAGGATTATGGCTGATTGTTGATGGTTAGCTTGAGTGACAGTAGACAGCATTGTGTTTTGGAAGCATTAAATCCCACTCTTTTGCTTATACCCTTTTTAATTATGCTGTCAAGAATTGAATGTGCTTAACATTAACGCTGCCGTTCAAGTTCTACAGCCGAAGAGCAGGGACATAAGTTGTGGAACGAATATGAAAAGCTGAGAGTGAGGCGTAGCAGATAAGAGATCATTTATAAAAGTGAGGAAGAGTATCGGTGACAAAACAGAACCCTGGCGAACACCAGCGTTTATTTGGTGAATATCAGACTTGAAACCGTTCAAAACAACTTGAATTGACTACGGCCCAAAGGTAATTACTAATCCGTAGAAGAAAAGACTCACCGATATCTTAAGCACGCATTTTCGACAAAAAAGCCTGATGCGAAACTCAGGCCAGGTGCTATGGTGGGAGACGGAAATTCGCCCTTTTTAGGGACGGGCAGGACAAATGCTGTTTTCCATCTACTCGGACAGGGACCAGAAGAGTAGGAAAGATGAAAAAGCTTACGCAGTGGTTTTGCTAGCATAGAAGAACACCTCTTCAGAAGTATTGGGGAACACCATCAGGGCCAGAGCATTTATGCACGTTGAGATCCTTAAGTACTCTTGCAACTGTACGAGTGCGAAAGTGGATTTGTTTCATGGAAGATTCTACACTCTTAAGCACAAACGGAGACAAAGTGAAATCTGGGAGCGTTGAGCTGGCTGCAAAATGTGCGGCTAGCAGATTGGCTGTGTCTAAAGATCTGACAGCTGGGATATCATTTTAAATGGGAGCAGGGATTGAGGACGAAGCAGAATTCATTATGTTTTTCACAAATAACCAAAAGCTTTTGCTACCTTTGGGATAATTTAGCACTTTTTGCTTGGGAGAATTTGACTCAATGCCTTACAGTCATTTCTGGTTCGCTTAAGCTTATTCTGGTTTTCCTCAGAAGGGTTGGCTTTGTAAGTCCGGAAACTCAGCTCTCTCAATCTGATAGCCCCTTTACAGCTCGAGTCATACTACGGATTTCCTTTAGATTTGATACTCTTCACTTTATGTGGAATGAAGGGTCTCATACCAAGCAGAAGTATGTTCGTGATCACATCAGCAGCGGCATCCACGTCACTATCGAGGAAGCATAGTTAAAATTCCCCAAAAGGTTTCTTCTCCGCTCCAATTGGCTTTCTCGTAGAGCCATATTGTTCTTTTAGGAATGCGTTCTCTAACTGTGTGGTTTGAGCCTAGAGTTGGCATGAAATGTGTGTCAGTAAAGTTTGTTCCGAAATCGCCCAATTTTGACCAAAATGACCGTATACTCATGCATCGCTCAGGAGCTGTTGAATAGCGTGAATGATGACCCAGATTTGCTGAAAAGGGTCATCACTGGAGGCGAAACATGGGTCTGTGGCTATGATTTCGAAACTAAAGCCTAATCATCCCAATGGAACCGAGTTTCAAGACCGAAAAAACGTACAGAAATGTAATTCATCATAACGTCGATGAGTACCACTGTGCTCATCGCATTCATCGACTTGGCAAGGAATTTTCCAGTAAATCCTAAAAACCAATCAAATGCCAAGTATCTCCTGGCTGCACACCAAATACTGAATCTGATTCTGGCCCGGAATCGAACGTTGTAATGTCCTTGTCCTAAATTGGGCAATGAAGTGAAACAAAATTTCGATTTGAAAACAAAAAATTGTTTTAGCCTTCTGGTGATTCGAATGTCTTCGGGAGGTGGGTTGAATAATTTGCAAGATACAATCGAGTAAAAACTTCCATAGCAAAAAGTATGATAAAATGGAATGGTAAACGAGTGAGAAGTACAAGTGTCCGACTGGCAGAATTTCAGTTATTAAGTAAAACTAAGTAACACAACAGACCCTACAGCGAATTTTAGTGAAAGACTTACCCATGTTCCCCTGCGAAGTGCAAACAGTTAATGCCTGCTCACCGTGTGAAGTCTGTGTAAATTACTGTCAACAATCAAGAGGTCGATTTTGTGTTGAAAATCATCATGGGGGACGAGGCTCATTTCCACTTAACCGGTTACGTCAATAAGTAAAATCTTCGTTTCTGGGGCACTGAAAATCCGCGATGCACGAAGAGCCATAACATTCTCTCAAAGCCACTGTGAGGTGCGACGTTCACGCGGGAGGAGTGAGTGGGCCGTATTTTATTCAGAACGTCATCGCCAATACGTTCACTGCGAACGCTACAGGACCATGATAAACGACTTCTTACTACCGGAATTGGATGAGCGGGGCTTGGTGAACAAGTGGTTTCAACAAGAAGGTGCAACCGCACACACAGCACGAGCCAGAATGTATATTGTGAAGAAAGCGTTTTAAGTTGCGTAATATCCCGTTTTGGCTTGGCCAGCAAAATCGCCCGATTTAACCATTCCAGACTTTTTTCTTTGGGGCTACTTAAAGTCGTGAGCTTATGCCAAGTCTCAAATAATCGCAGCAGTTAAGGAGAATATTCTACGGGAATGCGAACAATTCTCACCGGAAATCTTGCAATTTGAGTCGTGGAAAATGCGATGAAACGGGTACAAATATGTCTCCACACTGCCGGCAGCCACTAGACGGATACCATCTTTTCCACTTAACAAAAAAAAATTGTAAATATAAAAATTGTAAAAAAAGAAGAGATATGTTAAAGATATCCATAACTCAAATTTTTTTTTTTTTTATATTTAGTAAAAAAAAAATCTACAGGGAGTAACTGAGCGAAAGACTCTACGGTATGCCTTCGTAGAACACTAATGCCAACAGTATTTGGCTGCATTGCCGCTCAGCCATTCAGGAAGTAGCCGAGACAATCTTAGGCTACCTACGGACCCCAACAAGAAATCCGTGGTACGATGGAGAGTGTCGACGAGCCGTATCGAAAAGCGCTACAATGAAAAACCAGGGCCGCGCAAGGGGAGTACCGAGCCAGAAGAAGGGAGGAGAAAAAAAATACTGCGACAAAAGAAAAAAATCCAGCTCAAATATATCGAGGAGGAGGGATAAGCACAAAATTCGAGCCTTTTATAAGAAAGCCAAATGCCTTGCAGGACGTTTCAATACAGGCACCCAGGCTCTTCGAAACTGCGAGGATAATCTTGTCACCGACCGGCAGGGAATAGTGGATGTATTTAAGCAGCATTTCCAGCAGCTGCTTAGCGAGCATAACCAAGAGAGAGTAGTAGGAACCAAATTCCAGCCGCTGAAGTAGTACTCCCACCGGGCATCGAAGAAGTCGACACAGCTATTCACAAGCTGAGAACAACAGGGCCGCAGGTTCAGATGGCTTGCCATGCTTTACAGTCATGCTTTACAAAACGCTTATATTGCCAGTCTTGCTGTACGAAGCCGAAAGCTGGACGATAAGCAGGGCAGAGGAGCTGATTTTGGGTTCTTTCGAAAGAAAAATTCTTCGCCGGATATTTGGTCCGATCTGTGAGAAGGAGGAGAAAACATAACCGTAAACTCTACGAGCTGTACAAAGATGTGGTTGTAATCCGAAGGCAAGGATCCGTCGATTTTGGCTCGGCCACATCGAGCGCATGAACACCAACGCCGCAGCTAATAATTTCCAAGTCTCCTGGTTCGAGAAGAAGAGGAAGACCGAACCTTCGGTATAAAGACCAAGTAATCCCGGATGTTAGACAACTTGGTCGTGAAAACTGGAAGCAGCGTGCCCGGCACCGTTTAGGATGAAAGGCAGCCATAGACCAGGCTCAGATCCTCCATGGATCGCTGGCCTATTAAGTAAGTAAGTAAGTAAAAAAGTAAGCTAAAAACAAAACTGGATGATTAATTTTGCGCCACCTTGTATTTTGCGAAGCAGAGACTTAACAGATGGACGTCGTGGTTGATGTTTGAAAGAAGATAATCATCCATCAGGGCCACTATTATATGAAAGATAAAACTGTAGAAAAAAAACGAAGGGGCTGGCTCTATAGCAGAATGATTAAGGCCTATCTACCATCGAAATGCGAAAGGAAATGAGGAAGATGTAACCGTAACCATATCATGAATTCTCATCGCTAGGTAACCAATTTTTTTAGGCCTCAGATCGAAAATATTTATATTGTAGACATGTGGCTTGGACAAGCCGGTGGCACATCTTACACAACAAGCCTTTGGCTTTACTGTAAGTAAAATTCCTGAAAGAGTTATTGCGCGATTGTGGAATTTGTCATCGTTGGATATTATTTTATGCCACAGATTATGCTCTTCTGAGTTACGAGTATTTCTCAATATGTATGTATGTGCCAAAAATCATCGGAAATTACATTGTCAAAATCGAGTCCCTCAAGAGTTGCTTTCACTCGATCATTCATGAAGGCTAAAATTGGCGATCTTCCCTGATTGGGGACTGCTTGTTACTTGGTCAGCTAGAATCTCTTTTTAAAACAATAGTTGATACGGAATCTGCAAGAATAGATATATTGTGTTCTAAAGGTCGAGTATAGAACCACTTAAGAAGGGATAATCACGAGCACACAAATAATCTCCGAAATAGTTAAATTTCAAATCCAAAACCGTTAATTCGCTTTAAAAATGTTTATGACCATTTACAGCCTGAAACCGCATTGCGAAACCTTTTCAAAAGATATAAAAAACCGAACAAAAGCTAAAGCACATCCTCCTAGACTATCAATAAATTCCATAGACGAATCTGAACAAAATGAGAGGCAAACCAACTCAAACGAAAATGGCAATAACCACGCTTCTGTCGTTACATTTTCAATCGTAAAGGATTTGTGTCACGATGGACGCCCTCTCTATTTAGAATGGTTCAGAAGCTTAAACCACTCTCGAACAGAAACCTTGGTTAGGGGGGGGGAAAACGACACCCCCTACGTGGACCATGATTTAAAAGGCCATAAGTTAGTGGAATAATTCAAACCCCTTATAGTAGACAAAACAACGAACTCGACTTCTTTTCACCCCCTCAACGTACAATGTACGAGTATACTATACATGCGTCGTCTCTGGTCCCAGTCGCCGTCTCCATCGCCATTACCATTGTCCCTTGTGGCGATGAAAGGAAGGCAAAGCAACAACAAAAGCTTCCACTTCAACACTCAGGCTTGTTTTGGCAACGACGACCCACGACAACAGCCAGAGAAAAAAAAAATAACCAAGTCAAAAACAAGGAACAAGGACGAACGGAATATTTTATACATTGTTCTCGCATGTCCTGGAACTACCTCTACCCCCCAACGTCGTCCGCATTTGTTTTCCGTGTTGTGTTTCGGCTTAAGGGACAGCTGCCCTGAAAATTCAGAAAGCTCGGTGCGTCCTTTTTTGCTGTTTTTTTGTTTCTCCTTTATTTTTTATGATCGTTCACCCTCAATCTGACTAAAATGGCTTATGAGCAGGACACCGAATAACAGGAGAAAACGAAAAACTTGTTTCACATTCCTTCTTGCGGAAACTGTATTTAGGGAATGGTCGAGGCAGGACATAAAAAGTGAAATCAAACGGGGAAAGCAAAAAGTCATTTCAGTTGAATAGAAAATTTGAAACACGATTCGACCAACCTTGACCTTCAATTACTAGCTTGCATGCTCATCGTCTAAAAACCCCCTATGTACCTCGTAGCTCGCAGCTCTAAGCTAGTTTTAATCCGTATCCTTATTTATTAGCAGCACACTATGGATGGTAGTGCTATTCGCAGGTTCACGCAAGAGTTATAATCAATTTTGTCCTTGCATCCGTGCTCTCCATAAGGGAGCTTCGGGGTCGTAAACGAACTTCTTGCCCAGCACTTTTAACTCTGATAAAAACTTCTCTGACAATTTATAGCTTTTCCTGGCCACAAAACCATTTCGGATGTGGTGGCAATGTGCGCAAGGATGTGGGGGCGGAACAAATGAAGAATTTTGCGGAGAGAATAGCTACGGGAGCTGCACAAGTGGCAACAAAGAAGGCATTCAGTTTACGAGTGAGGGTGCGGGGGTGGAGGCTTTCGACAACTTTGTTCGAGAACGTTGGACGATGGGAACGGACAGTGTGGCAAGAAAGGTTTTTGTTACTTATTTTGATTTAATTTGTTAGTGAGAAGAGACAAAGTAATTATTTGATTCATTCAGACTTTAGTGGTCGAGTTCCAGTCTCCTCGGATTTCTATCATTTTAGAAAGTGGAAGGGCTTATGTGAGTTGTTAAAATGATGCAATAGGGCGTAAGCTGATATTATTTTGGAAACGTGTCGTAAAAAGGTTTAGGAGAAATCCGTAGAAGTTTTGAATCATAAGTAGCTCAGTTCATTATGACAACCGCAAAAGATCGATCTACTTAAAGTAGCCTGTACCATTTATTAAGGTGCATAGGGGCTAGTTTGAACCCAACAGAGATTGCCATTTACTTTCTCCTCGATATCGAAGGAACATTTGATAATTCTGGCTATTACTCTTTGAGCCTTGTCTTGTTGGACCATCGACTATCCTATGAACCGTCGGGTTAGGTAAAATGACAATAAAACCACATCGAGAGTTTTTTTTCGTAAATAACAAATTATGTAAACAAAAGTGATTAAGGCACTTCAGTCCTGCCGATTGAACTTAGCTATCTTTTGGTTATATGTACACTACGATAGTAAGTACATATACTTTGGCCTCTGTCAGATGGTGGAACAAAATCGACAGAAAACTATTATTGTACTCGTATTATCAAACTTCAGTGACTCCAAAGACAATCATGCCTCGTCATAATCCGCGCCTTGCAATGCTACTCAACGGCACTAGAGACAGTGCCTCTTGGACCCACCCTCCTTCATCTATTCACAAATAAACAGAACTATGCAGTGCAGTAAGTCTATTTCATTCAACAAGTATCCCGTCATGTAGACTATTTGTTCATATGTTCATGAATTTTCTGAGCTTGAAATGATATCGTCTAATACCCTGCTACAAATTTAGATCCCAAAATATTTAGCCTGGGAAGCTGCAAACCTCCTGCAAAATGCTGAAGACTTATACGTTACACAAATGGTTCAAGGCGATGTCAGGCGTCGGCTTTAATACTATGGTAAAGTTACGAAGGTACTATGAATGTGTCTAGATGGTTTCTAAGCTGAGCCATATATATGACAACCTAAGCTCAAAGACACTAAAAATATAGTAGGCGCGAGGAGCGACAATATCAGAAGTTTGGTCAAATACTGTCTAAGATATCATCCCCAGAAAATTAACTTGGGTCCAAGAATGCCAAACCTCGTGAGCCTGGACAAAAACTGGAAATCAGTCGGACATGGACAATATTGAACAACGAGGTTGCTTTACATTTTAAGGAATAACACCGTTTGCAAACCATAGTCGTAGGCAGTCCCCTGCTCTTCGTCAGTTATCAGTCGTTTCAAAAAGGGATCGATTTTTTCCTCCTCAATGTTAAAAAGCATTTCGCAGATGTTTATGCTCACTATCAAATCAACCTTGTTGAGTCTAGAAGGAATCCATGTATCTCAGCTTCTTCACACCATCAATCTGTTCTTTACTTGGTCATATTGTCGTCAGAGAATACTTCGACTTTTTCGGCAGCCTAATGCCACTGACCTACTGTAAAAGCATATTCTATCCTCGTCGGATGGAATAGACTCTTGAAATAGCCAATACCAAAGTATTCCTAGGTTTTGAAAATATTTCTAATTTTTCGTCTATATCAATGCCATCATTAGCATTATAGCGCGTGAAAGAACCGATTTTTTTTTGTTGTGGATGATTCTTTACTTTCTATAGTTGAATTTCAAGAAGCCTTTTGCGAACAAGTATACTATAAGAGGGTTTTGTCAGCACGGTCAAAACGATTTTGATGACTTGCTGTTGCTTTGAACCTCGTCTCATTGACATACTCGTATCAACCACTGAGCTGCCATCTCCTTCAAAATAGTTCTCACTACAGATTATACATTTAGCATTCTTCCATTTTGTGAACACTTGTGGAACTCGATTTTGGGAATATTATTTAGCTATATACATATGCATGCGAAACGAGGGCCCTACGAAGAAGAGAAGCAGAAAGAATGTCAATAGGTCATGCCGCATATAGAAGCTAGTGCATTATTATGGTCGAAAAATGTTGATCTTTTGATATTATTGCAAGAACTCATGATGCACAATGCCGTTAAAATTGAAGGACAAAACGACAATTTGAAAATACTTGCCGATTTTTATTAGTCTGGGCGACTAAGAAGACCTCCACTGACCTGAACCCTAGTTTGGGCTTTGTATCAAAAAAATCAATTTCATTTAGCCAAAATTTCATGACATGAGCCGGTTGATAGCGAACATCATATATGTTCCATGCTTTCATCCAAACCAATGTTTAACATTTCTAAAACTTTGCAGCATTTTATAAAGACAGAGCCAAGTTACCTGAGTTACCTATGTCTCAGGCATTAATTAATTTCAGAAATAAAAAAGAAAAAAAAAGTTTACACCTTGAGCTAGCGCCAATTGAATGACGAACATGTTAAAAAAAAATTCGAATGACAAAATGTTCGAAACTTTTTCTAATTCCTTATTTCCTTATTCTTAAGTGGTATTCATCATGAGGTTTTTATAGAAGAAACGCATGGTCCAAAACTACTAAACCCGCACATACTTACCGAGACTGATGCACTGAAGGCTGCTAGATTAAATGAGATTATCACTACTTTCCTACTTATCATTCCAGTAAGAGGAATATAGCCGGCATTTTTAATAGTATACTATCCACCTCTATATTCTAGCCAGAAAAATGTCAGCTGCAGCTTGATCAAATATCGATATATGGCGATTGTGCCCTAGTTATAGGAACATTTTCAAAAAAGCTGTCCTAACTCAAATGTAGCTGTAAAATGTACGTTTTTATCGGTGATGACACGATCATTAGATATTTTGCGTCAAACAACAAAGTTCATCTAAACTTTTATATATCTCGTCGGCAAACCACCTGCCTTCTAATGAGAACAAGGGTGCCGCAAAGCTCTATCTTAGGTCCTATTCATTTCCTTCTGTACTTTTGTGAATTATTTGACATCGTAGAATATTGTTGCGTATACATGTAATCAAATAACGTGCAACTACTAATATCACTCCCACTTGGCTGGCCGGGACGAAGCGCTTCCAATATACATACATATGTAAATGACAATCTCTAGAATATGCTGAACTGGTCTCTCAAGCCAATAGTCTTCACCAATGTCAGTAACTTATTATACACCGCAACATGTTTGATACCTCTTCCCTTCCTGCCAGCAAACTTCGACGTAGATTAGTATTGACATATTCAGACCTTAAGAGACTTAGGGCTAACCATTAACCACATCTTAATTTTAAACGACATGTCATTGCCAGTATAGGAAAGGTATGTGGTATCCTGCGGGTCCTATGTTCTTCACAATAATGTAAACCTAGCAGGACGAAGATGATTCTCGCGAAAACGTACGATGCTATTTTATTTTCTATCTAAAAAATTATGTGTAAAATGGATAATTCCAACATGAAGCTCAATGCAATCTTCAATATTATTGCTCGATTATCGCAACTTATATAGTTGCGAGCACATCTCTGCCTACTGCAAAATTATTTTTGGCTGCACACCCAATAATATAGCAATATATTACACGCCGCAGTCTCTTTTAGGTTCATCCTATATACGCGTAGCCTTCTTGGCGTTCTTTTTCCCTTGGGCTAATCGCTCATTATTATTCTGACTGTTCCTCCACCGTCGATTCGTGTCCTACCCATCTTAGTCTTTGATCGCCGCGGTTTCCTCGTGTTCCTCACTATACGAGTATAGCATTCTCCATTTCCTTGTTATCCACCATAGTTTCGGAATATAATTTCCTTCTTCTTAGTCAGAGACTACTTCCGTAACGTGTTCCTAGCATTATTATGGTTTTAAAAATATGTTTTCGCCTTTGCGGGATAAAAGAGTTGTTAAATGAAATAATGCCTTCAACGCCAAGAAGCACCCGCTACCAAATGCAGAGTTTTATTTATTTCGATCTTAATGTTTTTCATTTCGTTCACTTCTAAGCACATTTCCTTTTCTGTCATTATTGCTAGCTTTTTTCTCACCATCTGTCAGAGGGATCGTCAGCATTAGCTACACTGGATGTGATTCCATTAAGGGTTGTACCCTTCTCATTTGGTAACAAGGCATCTCTTTGTTTTAATGTTTCACTTATCGCGAATGTGTCAGATAAAGTGTTTCGTACTTTACACTTTTTTGTTTCCCTTTATGCGTGCTTCTATCACTTTACCAAATTGTTCAAAATGACAACATTATAAGGACATGATAGGACATTAAAAGAAACTCCCTTTCCTTTTCTAAATGCAGTGGTATAGTGAAAATCTGGTGACTACTGGGACGGTTCCTCCGAAGCCACAATGGTAGTCTCTGATTATTTCAGCGTAAGATGTCAGCCTCTTTAAGAGAATATTTTATAGCACCTTGTAATAATCTGATAGTAGTTATTGCATTGTGTCCGATCACTCTTTTTAAATACGGGAATGATGACCGAGTTTTTCCATTCCTCGGGGATAGTTTCGTTGTTCTATATAGGCGTGGTGAGCCCATGTGACTTCTCTGTTAATTTTTTTCCTACATATTTTATTAATCATGATGTTGTTAGATCGATTTCTGCGGCTTTGGATTTCGTAGGCCATTGGATTGTTTCCTTCACTTCCTTCATGATTTTCAGTTCCATCTGAATTTCTGTGTGTGGATAACATCGCTTTCAAATGCTCTCCATGGACATTGAACAGCTAACCTTGCTTTAGTGTTTTTCGCCGTTCATTGTTCCTGATTTGTAGCAAAATTTTCATTATCGTTTGATGACGCATGGTAACTTTCTTGTTCTATTGTTCGCATATACATATGTATATCGCTTCTTCTCCTATTTTGGCGTTGAAATCCTCGAGTACGATTTTCATGTCGAAGGATGGAACGAATGCATATGTCATCCATTTTTACTTAAATCGCGCCATTTTCGTCTTCGTTTTTATCTTCCGAAGGTTTACTGTCCTTCGTTTAAAAGCAGGTACATAGTTATAGTGGAGCCCCGGTTTTTGGCCATCAACATCAGTCATTGTAAAACACTAAGTCCATTGTGCTCTGTACAATTTTGTTGCCAATTGCGGTTATTCTCATTACCAGGAAGTGGAAACGACCTTAAAAATTGTTTCGTTTGAAAGCCGAACCTTCTACACTATTGTGATATCCAGTATGTAAAAGTATTTTTTTTTAGGGATTTGATGTTCAAACTGGCAACACTGTACCTACAAATTGTCAATTTGACAGTCGAGAGTTGATTTTCAATTAGTACATTTTGCCATATAAAGACAAATAGATTAACAAGCCAGAACAACGCAAGCAAATTGTGAAAATTTATTTTGTAAACCATGGTACGGTTCGCCAAACTTATCGTGCCCTAAGTCCATTTTACGGTCGACACTATCGTCCATTTGATCAAGTTATTCGGAACACGACGAATCGTTTTTGCACCACATATGTATGCTCTAGTGGATATTTCGCATTCCCAAAGGCGACAAGCAGTGCGAAGAGAAAAAGTTACTGCAGTTTTGGACGGCAGTGAGAGGAATCCGACTGAGTCAATTTGCCATCGAGCACAGCCATCCACTTTGAGGAAGATTTTACAGAAAGATCTTGGCTTAAAAGCTTATAAGATCTAGATCTATTTAGTGCAAGACTTGAAATCGCGTGACCATTATACGCGTCGCAGGTTCGGTGAATGGGCCGAAACATGATTCAGCCTGATCCTTATTTTCAATGCAAAATTTTTGATTACATTGGTATGTAAACAAGCAAAATTGTCGAATTTGAAGTGGAGAAAACCCAGAAGCCTAAATGCCCATACATCTATCAAAACTCATTGTTTAATCATCATATTTGTTTAAGGACGATGGCGGCCAGAATGTTATCGTCAACAGAGAGCGCTATAAAAGCATGATTTCTGACTTCTTCGTTCCTCAGTTGAATGCCATTGACGTGACAGCGAGGTTTGAACAAGATAGCGCGACATGCCAAACGACGCGCGAAACCATAAACTTATTGCGGGAAACAGTTGCTGAGTGCATAATTTCGCGCAATGGATCTGGGAACTGGCCTCCGCGATTCTGTAATGTCACACATTAAGATTACTTTCTTTGAGGGTATGTGAGACCTTCATGGCGAAAGACGTTGGACGATTTGGAAGTCAACATTCGCCGTGTTATTGCTGATATATGGCCCCAGTTGCTCGATAAAGTTGTTCAAACTTGGATTTCATGATTGCGCATCATTAGAGCTAGCAATTGCAAGTATAGTCCGAAATCATATTTAGGCACTAATGGCATAAAATTATCTGTTAAATAAGGCTAGATTATAGACATTGGCAGTAGCTTTAATTGTTTTATTTTATATTGAATTTGTGTACTTCTAAAAAAAACACCCTTTACTTATTTATTTCGTTGAGTACTGTTTGACCACCCGGGAATGGGGGAACTAGTTTACCCCCGAAATATTTTAACCAAAGTGAACCAGCTATATTTCTTTTTCATCTTGATGTTCATATATAAAATAATATGTTAGGTTGTGAAATGTCCGATTTTTTTGTAAAAAGTTAAAAGTTAATATTTCTTTTTTATAAAATTTTATTTGGTCAAAATATGAACCATTGACATCTCCAACCTCCTTTCACCGTGATTCAAGGTCCATTATTCCTTTTTTATAGAAGGCTTGATTTTTTGACGCTAAAAAGTTTTCAAAGGCTTGAATGACCTCTGCTCGGTTTGGGAACACCTATTGCCGACAAAATGACCCCAGATCGTGGTAAAGGTGATAATCCGTCGAAGATATATCAGGAGAGTATGATGGATGCGGAAGAATTTCGAATTCCAACAGTAGCAGTTCTGCACCGTTACATGTGAGGTATGGGGTCTAGCACTGTCATGCAACAGGATCGGACCATGCCTATTGACCAATGCAAGTTGCTTTTCAGCCAATTTCGTATACATTATATCGATTTCCTCACAGTATTTGACTGCATTTATGGTTTCCCCTGGTTAAAGAAATGAAAAGTGAGTTGGTCCTTTCGATATCCACCAGATTGTCACCGTAACCTTTTCTAGGTGAAAAATAAGATTGGAAATGTGCTTTGGGTTTTCGTCGGCATCCAACCACTGCCCAGATCTTTTACTGTTGTCATACAAAATCCACTTTTCATCACGGTGCATTTCGGTGCCTTACACTCAGTCCAATTCATGGGGTACCCACTTGTCGAGTTTTTCTACTGTTACTATTTGAGATAGGTGTCGACTTATTGTCATGGGCGATACCCCCGTGCTGTGTGTAATGCCCCGCACGGTTTTCGTTGGGTCTGCATCCACCGTTTCTCGTAAAATGGCTTCGTCAATTACCATTTCCGGTTTCCCATGTGGTTCGTTTTCGAGGCTTAGATCTCCCGAACGGAATTTACCAAACTTACCCAACAAACGTTTTTTTCTCAAATATGTTGTTCTCAATATATGTTTGGCTGCCAGAGACATATTATTTCCCAGTTTGAACTTGTAAAGGAAAAGAGTACGAATTTAAACCGTCGTCAGAAAAATAATTGTACTTGCAAGGGACTCTAAAAGTCGCACACGTCAAACACACATACCACTTTATCTTATAAAAAGAAAAAAAATAAAAATCACTGTGTTGTACAGGTGTTTACTCGACAGCTTCTAATTGAGCACTAAGTGAAAGATCGGACATTTCATGTGGTACAACCTTATACAGGGTGTCCCACGAGCAGTGTGCCAAAAAGCTAGAGCGTGTAGGTCTGGTCAAGACAAGAAAAAAATCGTATGGGAGGGGGGTCTATTCTCCCCCCTTTAGCCGCGAGGGGCAATTTTCTAAAAAATTGACTTAATTTGGAAAAAAAATTATTAAAAATCCACAGTTACATCCACAATGCCGTGATATACTTTTTTGTAAAGCCAGGAACCTCTTCTTTCATCTTGTTTTTAAACTAAGCTGTTCTAAGGAATGGTTTTTGAGAAATTAAAATTTTGAAAAAAAAAATTTCGAATAATTTTTTTTCAAAATTGTATGTAATTAAGTACTATTTTTTTTTCAAAAATTCAATTCTCTTATTAGTTTTTAGTTAAAAACAGAAAACCGGATGCAAAAATGTCTTGTAGTTTTTGAGAAATTAAAAAAAAACCCGAAAATTTTTTTTTTAAGAAAAACCTTTCTTTTTGTTTTTACGCGGCTGGACTTGTAGGCAAATTAATGTAAGAAACATTGACCTCTTTTTATTATTTTTAAAAAAATTCGGAGTTTTATGAGGATACAATAAAGTGACACAGTATTGGAATAACCCTGGATTAATCCTTTTTTTTCATTGATAACGCCAGAAAACTGACCTGGCAATTTCGTCTGGGGCCGCCCGCCGCCGATGAGTTCTACCCGCTAGGACCTTAAGACAATAAAACCGCAATTTTTCTTTATTGAAAAACAAAATATTTGCAACCCAAATGTAAATAAAAGGCATCGCATTTTTAATAAAAAAACATTTCCAAATTGGATGTTAACTCATCAACACATTACGATGTCAAACTCATACTCTCGAGAAGAAATAATGGACATGCACTTCTGCTACGGTTTAGCTAATGGTCGAGATAATGAAGCCGAAAGACTCTACGCTGAAAGATATCCCAATCGGGGGTGTCCCAGTCGAATCGAATTTTCAAGAATCCATCGACGTCTGCGAGAGCACGGAGTGCTAGAACATCGAAGAAGCGAAAGATCAGTTACAGATGGATCAGGAATCTTAGATGAAAGAATTTTGGATTTGGTCCGACGTAATCCCTCCCTTAGTACAAGGAGGATAGCTATTATGCTTGGAGTGCCCAAATCTAGAGTATGGAGAGTGCTTCATACCGAAACTTACACCCGCACCATTTTAGGCCAGTTCAGGAACTCACCTCAAACGACAAGTTTTTGAGAGCAGAATTTTGTCGATCATTACTGCTTCGAAATGAAACTGAACGAAACAATTTTGGAAGGATATTCTGGACGGATGAAGCACAGTTTACCAGAGATGGGGTTACTAACTTCCACAATTTGCATCATTGGAGTAGCACCAATCCACACAACAAAAAACAAAATAAATCACAACACCGCTTTAGCTGTAATGTTTGGCTTGGTATTGTTGGACAAACTGTAATCGGGCCCCGGTTTTTGAATGCCGTTATTAATGGAGAATCATACCTGCAGTTCCTACGAGACCTTTTGCCCGATTTGATGGACAACGTTCCTTTGGCCATAGCAGATAATTTAACCTACCAGCAAGATGGAGCACCAGCACACTACAGCTTACGGGTTAGAAACTGGCTGGATGATCATTTTAGTGACCGTTGGATCGGAAGAAGGGGCCCCACGGAATGGCCACCTAGATCACCAGATTTAACTCCTCTAGATTTTTATGTGTGGGGATTCATGAAGAATTATGTTTACGAAGTGGAAATAGTATCTTTGGAACAACAGAAAGAACGGATTGAAGTCGCTGGAGTCAAATTGCAATCAAATTTGTCCAGCATAGACTTATGTGCAGCCATTAGAAGGAGATATAATCTTTGCCTTCTAAAAAATGGGGATCATAATGAAAATTTATTATAATAAAACTCCGAATTTTTTAAAAATAATAAAAAAGAGGTCAATGTTTCATACATTAATTTGCCTACAAGTCCAGCCGCGTTTAAACCAAAAAAAAGATTTTTCTTAGAAAAAAGTAGTTCGGGTTTTTTTTTAATTTCTCAAAAACTACAAGACATTTTTGCATCAGGTTTTCTGTTTTTAACTAAAGACTATTAAGAGAATTGAATTTTTGAAAAAAAATAGTACTTAATTACATACAATTTTGAAAAAAAATAGTTCGAAATTTTTTTTTTTCATTTTTTTTTCAAGATTTTTAGTTTGAAAATTAATTTCCCAAAAACTATTCCTTAAAACAGCTTTGTTTAAAAACAAGATGAAAGAAGAGGTTTCTTATATCACGGCATTGTGGATGTAACTGTTGATTTTTAATAATTTTTTTTCCAAATTAAGTCAATTTTTTAGAAAATTGCCCCTCGCGGCTAAAGGGGGGAGAATAGACCCCCCTCCCATACGATTTTTTTCTTGTCTTGACCAGACCTACACGCTCTAGCTTTTTGGCACACTGCTCGTGGGACACCCTGTATATAACATGATAAGCGATAAATTAAATTAAATTAAATCAAATGATTGAGAATAATATTTCCTACCGTTGACATAACGTCCAACGATTCAGACAATTTCGAAAATATTTCACATGAGTCATTATCGAGGATTTGAATTTTCGCGGCCGTCCATGTGGTACCTAGCTTTTAAAGAAAGCCCCACCACCAGCAGACCACGTCCGAACTTGTTCAGCTAATATACGATGACTATTGACAGCCCTTTTTTCAGATTAAAGTTATAAAAGAGGACTCCTCGCAAAAACCAATCAACAAAGTACGTGTACGCTAGAAATGACAGATACTGAAACTGACAGTTGTTTTAAAGAAAATATTTAGCGTGCGTGGGTTAATTTGTTAACATTATAAAACCTGTGGAATTACAAAATTTCCCGTCACTTCTCAAACACACTTTATGTGTCTTAGACTTCGTCATTCGTCCTCGATATTTTTACGTCACTACCACCAAAAAGACTGTGCGACATTATTGGTATCTTTTAAAGTCTATCCATTAGCGGATGACTAGGGTTTTCATCTCAAATCGCGAGTACCTCTGTATAAGAGTACATGACATGCTAGAAGGTTGTGATTGAGAGCTGTCACAAGCATTGCAAAGGATAGGCAACCCAGAAGGTGAGGCTATGTGTATTGTGGGGCGAAATTGCGAATGTCCATTATAAAGTCATTTCAACTGGACAACAGCACAAGTAATGACGACCTTACGCCTTGTATCAAGTATGAAACTGCTCAAAAGTTTCATTACAAGCGAATTTACTTGTGTAAAATAGGTCCAAGTGATGAGGGATTTCGAAGTCAACATGTAAAAGAGCCACTGAAACTTTATAGTAGCCTCTATACTCACATCCTCTTTGCAATGTCTTGTAATGGTCTAAGTATTCTATACAGTTTTTAATGCTTGAAATAGGGATTCATAAAAGCGCGAATTCAAAAAGGCTACTCAGTAAGAACTGGCTATGGTTCCTCCAGATATAACTTTAATGTTCTTCCCCAGATCATATGTCGCCTTTAAGACATGTATGTGTAAAACGTTACACGAGAAGACCGGATCATTCTGAAATACCGCCATTGAAATCACTCACCTTTTATGCCATAGGATGAGCTCTTGATGGGATATTATTCTTTCATGGTGATCATTTCTGTCTGTCAGTTTAGCAGGCAGCATGAACGAGTCATACGTGTCGTCGGCATTAGAAGCCAACATATTATCCGCCCCGTCCTGGTGCCGCTCTGAGTGTGAAGAAATTACAAGCGACGAATTACAATGCGGTCGTTGTAATTAATATAAGTTGTCGAGGAACCATCAGTGGTCGTTGCCATTGGTCATGTTAAATCCTAGAATATAAATGGACCTAGATCAGGCGATTTTGGTTTTATTTTGAAACTTGATTTCACTCTTTCAAAATCCCCGACTACGATTTTCGAAAGCCGAGGGACCAGTATAACACTTTTCATTTCTGTTTGTCTTCCATACCTTATGCATGGAGAAGTTCATCTTTTTCATTACTTTTAAAAGCTTTCTATCTTGCATATAAAATGTTGGAGTCGACATGACGACTTATAGAAAGTCGGTTATTAACCCCATTCAATGTGAAATGTTCTTTCGCATTTTATCAAGCGACCGAAGAGAGATACATTTTCTTCCCTACTCAGTAATAACTCTTGGTTGCCTTAAGGAACTCGTGCATACTATACTTTTTCAACACACTGTAAAATCAAGCAAGCTACGAATTCGGAATGTTGCCACAAAGTCGCAAATTTCCCAGGAAGACCATTCCTAAAATATTTATCAACGAAAACCAACACTCTTCTTTATTTTCTCTGATTGCTTTCCTCCTAAGGACGAAACCGATCCCTTTTTTTGGCAACCACTCAAACACGTTTTTGCAACAGACAGTCAATGGTGGCGGTGGTGCGATACGAACCAACACTGTACGCTCACAAGCTAATGAGCCCTAATGCAGCATTAATTGGAACATATATTTGTACCAGCGTTTTGCAGATGGGTAAAGGATTAAGTGCACTACTACGCTTGTACTTGAGGATAGAATGGAGTAAACAACTAAACACTGTTTACTTCACTCGGACGCATTTATTCTTCCCCAGTCTAAGGGCTAGAGTAAGTGTTCCTCGGCATCGACAAATGTTTAGTGGCATCTTTATAGGAGTATCATAAAGACTATCACCTTTCAGCTGTTAAAGGAAGCGGGTGGTCCTTGGACGTTAATTGCGTTTGTACGGCTTCAATTATAATATGTAAGGCTAAAAGGACGATAAAGTTGCTCGTTCGGCTGGCAAGGATGAGTAGCAGATCGTAGTCGCAATAGCATTACGACACCTAAGAAACGCTTTTACTTCATGCGATGCGATGGAAGTGTGGAAGAAACCGAAGGACGTGGACGAATGAACGATGGAAATACTACTTTCTCACACGTTAATAGAAGCGATTAATGAGTGTGCGTCTTGTTATTTTGGTTGCCCCTGGTTGATGGCGTTGGAGATGAATGCGTCATGGTAGAATAAATTCGTGGCGAGACTGTTGTTAGACTTAATGGCGCTTTGGTCGACATAGCCCTGATGCTAATGTGAGAGACAGCTGGCCTCCGTTTGGCTTTCGGATAACCTTTTTCTCGGCAATATTTGAAGACAACGACCTACTGATGAGTGGGTAGAAATAAGATTAGTGCTTTTAGTCAAGCACTTATTCACACATATTCCGGTATCGTTAGTCTTGAGTGAGTTGTGGGTTACGTGACGTAGTTTTTAGCGTGGGATGCTATGAAGTGGGATATGCCTCGAGTGGACATTTTCAGAGATAATAAGCATTACATCACCTCAACTGAGAGTGAAAGAATGAAAAATATGTGATTGGTTGATTCCCTCGGAATATGCAATCCGTCGAGGACCATTTTGCCGGACAACGCACAAGCTTGCTCTTAAAGGTTTAAGTTTTCTGAAACTTTTGCAGAAAATCGAATTCCATTGGCCACAAGGAAGTAGAGAAAATTAAATTTAATTCCTATTTGGAAGTTGTCGTAACGGGTCCAATCTCTTGAATTAAAAATGTTAATATATTTCAAGTTTCTAGGTACCGAGAATACGAATCCATTGTTTGTTAAATAGATGGCTGTGTGTGCTTGCGAACGTATATGTTTCCATTTCTTTTCACCAGGCACATTTCGAGGATAATTGGATTATAAATAACTGAAAGGTTTTTAATAAATTTCAATTGGCGATTTGTTATTTTAAGCACCTCTAGAGTCTGAATCTCTAGTGTTTACAGAGAGCCTGTGCGTGTGCGAACATTTGTGAAATGTTTTTGTGGCGCGTGTTTTGAGAAAAAAATTAAATATTAACTGCGGACCCGATTTACTTGAAGCATAATTGCATAGTGAAGGACTGATTAAATGTTCCTCATATTAATTCGGTACTTGTTGTTTTAACTGCGAAACCGTCTGTACGTCCTCCTGTGGTCTTTAAGGGGGTTAAATGTTGGCAGTTTGGGTAGACAGGTCGCACCAGTTGATGCTTTCCTCTGAAGAGCGCAATATTTTTCCTTTTTCTTGCTCCTCGAACTCATGAGAAACTCTCTACCGTTCGTTTCCACTGCTGTTCTATGGGTTGCGAAGGTTACGTCTAGTCTCGGTTGAGTTTGAGTGAGACATGCCACTTTGTGGCGTTAGATTTTGATCTTACTCCATCTCGTTGTGCCTATAATATCCGCCTTTGCACCTTGGCTTTAACAAGGTAATGATCCACGTTGGACATTAAGGATATTGAAAGAGTGCCTGGCGTCGGTCGTAATTTGATCAACCGGTTTGGTTGTTAGTTGGATGGATGCTAAGATGAAGTATGAGACGATAGGATAGTGTGCCTATCACTAAAACAAATATTGTCCCGTCAACCTGAATCTGAAATGGGGTGGTAGATGTGTGTAAATGCTCTCCCTATAAGATCACAAGAGATCACACAAGATCACAAAAGCCATCCCTAAATTAGTTGACTTTCTCTTTTGTAGGGCCGTGGTTACCCTTAATGTACCTTTATATTAGGTTAAGAATCTCGAAAAAGTCTTTGATATGGACGGCTCATGAGGCATGCAAATAGATGCAGAAAGCTCAAGATATTTGCTTAAGGGAACCTTAGATAGCAAATATACATTGTTTGTTCTCTTTGTAGCATTATTCCTAGCTAAATTATACCTTTTTATACCGTTTTTTACTCGACATATCTCATCACGCTTCTTGGGTGAGTCTGCTCTATTACAGCTAAGATTTTTTCGAAATATGTGGCTGCATCTGGTTGGCTGAGTGACCTAACATTGCAGACACAAAATCAAAGCACGTTCGCGTTTAGGCATTCAAACTGTAATCCATCTGCATCCGAAGTTGCTGACGTTGGCTAATGCCGTCCTTTACTGGGCTGAGCTTCACATATGTTATAGTAACTGAAGCGCTATCACTGCCGTCGACTTTATTTTAGAATTTATTCTGTTGTCCTCCCAAAAAAGGAGCCGAGTTTCGGCCGCCGCTCGGATTTCTTTCAGTGTGGAATTCGATTTCCTTCATACAACCACTAAGGGCACATTTTTAGCGATCCATTATTTGGAGTCGGTTTTCCACAACTTACTACACATATCGAGCGGAAAGTTGGCATTTTCTCGTTCGATATTGTTCCTGGGCTCCTCCAATGTGGTACTATCTTGTTGGAATCACATATTACTGATTTCAAGTCCATCCAATTCTGGCCAAAAATTGTCTCTTACTTGGCACGATAGCGAACTGACTGTAACATGGCGATCACTTTTATTGATAAAAAACTGTGGTCCAATCACACCGCCGACATGATAGTCCAAAACCACCAATTTTTTTTTTCGTTTTTTATTAAGCTTAATTCAAGCTAATCTTAATCTAACTTAATAACTAATAAAAACGGGTGAGGGGGGCGCTATCCTTAGAAACTAAGACTGGAAGGAGGGAAGGCTATTGAGAAGACGGAGTTTTAGGCATGGAGTGCTGATGTTGAAATCGAAGTTAATATTCGAATTAACACTTGCCAGCATACGGGAAATGGGTTCATTGGAGCCGTATGATGTGCGGGGGGTGGGTAGATAGGAGAGACGAGGATTGCGTGTATTACGGGGGTTAGTGTTAAGAGATATGGAGTTATAAAGGGTGGCGCAGTCAATGGTACCTGTAAGAAGTCTATGAATGAAAATTATGTCGGATACTCTTCTTCTTTCCCCCAAGTTGATTAGTTTAAGACGATCTTGATAGGGCGGTAAGAACAAAGTATTGTGCCAGGGCAGACCTTGAAGTGCGAAACGTAGGAACCGACGTTGGATGCTTTCGATTCTAGATATGTGGGTTTGTTGATAAGGGGACCACACTTGAGATACGTACTCGAGAAGGGGGCGAACAAAGGTAACATAGAGGGATCGAGTCACGTAGGGATTGGAGCATTCTTTAGACCAACGCTTCACGAAACCGAGTGCAGAGTTGGCTTTAAGAATTATATCGTCGATATGTGCGTGAAAATTGAGCTTTTGGTCACATAGTATGCCAAGATCGCGGATAACCTGAACGGTGGAGATGGGCTGAGGAAGTAGAGACGGGGGGAGGTTTAACTCGTTTACCTGAGAAGGTAATTGATTGGCATTTGGAAATGTTAAGTTCCAAACAATTTTTGAAACCCCATACGGAAAAAACTGTTCAGAACCGATTGAATAAGGGAAGAATCTTGTTGCGGAAAATGGTCTTGAAGAACTTGGTGTCGTCAGCGTACAGTGAGAGGTGGGAATGTTTGATGACAAACTCAATGTCGTTTATGGTAAGAATAAAAAGAAGTGGACCTAAGTGGATGCCTTGGGGAACGCCGGAAGAAGCTAAAAAGGAGTTGGAAAAGGCAGATCTGAAACGAACACTGTAGTAACGGTTTTTTAAATAAGAAGATATCCACTTCAATGCAGTGGGTTCAAAGCAAGGGAAGACATTTTCAAGAGCATTAGTTTGTGGGAGATTTTGTCGAAAGCATTACTGAAATCAGTTGAAATGACGTCGACTCCATTCTCTATTCTCTAATACTGAGAGTGCGAAGGACACAAATTCGACAAGGTTTGTGGTTATAGACCTGCATTTAAGGAAGTCATGTTGTTTGGAGGAGATTAGAGATTTGCAGTGGAAACTTAGAGTGTCATACAAGATACTTTCGAAAAGTTTGGGTATGTGTGACAGCTTGGCGATGGGCCGGTAGTTGTTAACGACATTCTTCGGACCTTTTTTGTGAACAGGAGTTATAAAAGCGGTTCTCCATATCTGGGGAAATTCTCCAAGGGACAGGGATGAGTTGAATATTTTTGAGAGCCGACAGAAATAATGGGGGAACATTTTTTTAGTAATATGGCAAGGAGACCATCGGGCCCAGGAGTAAATTCATCATGCAGTTGATTCAATTTTTTTTCAACGATATGGGGGTCGATAGTACGTGGGAGAAATGGTCCAAGAGGGAAATTTGGTAAGTAGTCGAAATAGGTAATATCTGGTACAAAGGAGTCATCGGCGAAAGAGTGTTTGAAAAAGTTGGCGATAGTTTTGGGATCATTCGAGGTTTCGCCATTGCAGGAGAGTGAAGTCGGGTAGTCATCAGATTTCCTTTTGTAGTTGACAAACTGAAAGAAGGACTTAGGATCGTTAATAAGATTGGCTTGCGTTTCGATTAAATGGCGTTTATAGAGCGACCTATGCAGCTCTGAGTCATTGGAGGAATGAGTATGAAGGAAGATTGCCCATAGTTTGTTTCTTGTGTTTCTTAGTGAACGGAGCCTGCGATTATACCAAGGAGGGAAGGTAGATAAATGTTTGGATCGGGAAAGGAGAACCTAAAGAGAAATAGAGTTGAATATTTCTCTGTAGAAAATAGATATGGCGTCGTTTATAGTATGGCTGTCAAAATTGAAAGGAGCGTTACAGAGATATTCATTGATTAGGTTGAAATTTGCTTTGTGGAAGTCGTAGGTCTCAAGCGGAGGGGAAGTATTCAGTAGTGGTGAGTCGTGAAAAAATGAAGAAGAAGGGGAGGATGGTAGTTGTCGATGGTTGATAAGGAAAGGGGCCAAAGTGAAACAGAGGAACTAAGGGGGGGTTGTGAAGATCAGGTCTAGCTGCCTACCCATGTAATTTGTGATGCCACTAATCTGGCTAAGTCAAAAGCTTCATCGCTAAAGGTGATTTTTCAATGAAATTCGGGAAGTTTTTAATCTTTTGCCGAGGCCCATCGGAGAAGTTTCGGCACTTCCAAGGTCAAAAGGCTTCAGGTATACAGTTAATTCGATCTTGTAAGGGTGTAGCCTATGATCTTTATGTAAAGTTGGACCTTTAGACCTCAGATAGTTAGATTTTTTATTTTCGTCTATAATGTACAGTTTTCTATCGCACAATTTACATACAGAAATTGATAGTTAATGTTTATCTTTATACTGAAGTATTTATTTATTTAGGCTAGACAAAAAAAATATTTTAAATGGTTAATAATCTGAAAGAAAAGACGACAAAAACCTTCAATATAAACAAAAACAGGAAAAAAAAAAAAACAATATATGTATATACAAATGTGTTTATATGAATAGTTAAATAAATAAATAATAAATATATGAGTATGAAAATAAACAGATAAGCAATCAAATAAATAAATATATATTTGTACATAATTAAAGCTATGATTACATATATAGTTCATTCACTAGAGGGTTATCCCGTTTCGGCAGTTGTTCAGGAAATTAGAAGTGAGTCTTAATATTCTATTGCAGATCATTTCAACATTCGCTACTTTATGTAAATCAGCAGTCAAATAATATCGAGGCAGATTTAGCATCATTTTTGACACCTTGTTTGATGCCGCCTGCAGGCATTTTACGAGTAAGTGACAATTAGCAATTTCCCCATACCGGGCAACCGTATAATAAAATTGCCTGAAAGATAACTTTGTATATTATAATTTTATTTTGATGATTGAGCGAGGATTTCCGGCTGATAAAGGTGTAGAGCATCCTGGTGGCAGTATTTACTTTGTGTATAGTTTTCAACATGTGTTCCCCAAAAGTTAGTTTTGTATCTAAATATATTCCGAGATATTTAGCACCTTTTTTCCATTCGATGTCGGTTCCATTTAGTAAAATATAATAACTTGGAAGGTTTTCTCTTTCGAGTAAAAACGATAGCTTGGTCTTCTCAGTGTTCAATTTAATTTTCCATTTAGTGAAATATTTGAAAAGTATTTCGAATGCATTCCGAATATTTGTCTCAATAGTAAGACTAAATTGATGCGATGAAAAAATTGCAATATCGTCGGCGTAGGACGCTATTTCACACTCAGGAACATGAGGAAGGTCTGACGTATATACGTTATACAAGATTGGACAAAGAACATAACCTTGTGGGACAGCAGCCAGAATAGTTTGGGAAGCGGAGACACTACCATTTACAAGGACTTTAAATACACGGTTAGACAAAAAACTCTGGTCGACCCGTACAAGACTTTTAGATCTTTATGCCACAATATGGACTGAGATGTTCTCAACCCTGTGGTTTTGAACTGAAGCACTTATGACTGCGATATGTTACTTAGACCAGAGTGTTGCTTCATTGGCACAGGAACATTAAATTGTAAATATGTTGACTCGAATTATATTGACTGCTGGAGGTATGTGCCAACAAAAAGCAACCGGGTTGACCTAGCCCCTCGTGGCATATACCCTTCCCAGAAGGATGAAAGTGAATGGCGGGGACAAAGTTGTGTGCTGAGTGAGGAACCTGCGATAACAGTACTTCTTGTTAGTCAAAGTCCCTCCAATTTTACCGAGGATGAGGGAACCAATGGCCTTAATTGTCAAGTATGAATTAAGCCATGGGTGCCCGTTAGTATTCGGTAGACAGCTAGATGACACTTCTTGTCCTTCCGTATAATACGCTGCATCTCAACATTCTCTCACTGCACAAGTATTTGTCTATAGCATTTTTCAATATCTGCCATGAAGCCATTTTAAAATTTTCGTAGACGTAGACTCTGAAGTTTCGGACCTACTTGGAGACAGTCGTTAAGTGATTTTCCTGATTTGTACTTTCTTAATGCATTGAAGACAGTTCGAACTTGATTCTTTGTAAACGCCATGATGTGCAATATAGCAAACTTGTTGAGTTGAAACGTCTTCAGGAACAGGTTCCATGTGCCAAGGTGCAAGTATTCCGGCATAAAATCCTCGTACATTTTTCTCATTCTTGGATCCTTGTCTAGTCGATGTAGTTGATGTTGAAAAAGCCTGTAGGCGCCCGCTCTAGAGTCCACAAGCGTGATTCGGTCGATGGAGTCTTTAAACGGGTACTTGGTGACGTAGGGTCCAGAACTGGTCCGTTGTACTTTTTGTTCAAAAAATCGCCATAGAGCTTCGTCTTTTGTCATAAGAATGTCATATTGCTCGTTGAATTTCCATAAGTCCTGAACTTAATAAGTGAGCTCAGTCTGGTAAAATGCACTAAATTTTGTGACTAATTTTCGAGTTGTCGTTTCTGGCAAGCGGCCGAAAACAACCAATTCTAAGTGAGTACGCTGAGCCACCAGCAGATGCGGGCGCACCAACAGATGGTGGCAGAAATTCACCACATAGGCGCCCAGACGTGGTAAAATGAATGCTTAGCAGTAACTGCTAAAATCCGGGTCTCTGATTGTACTTACTGTGTCATTCCCCTCCGGCGGCTATTCGGTAAATGGCCGAAATGGCGACACAGTAAGCAGAGATGTTATATTCATATATTTCAATACAGCCTGCTAAAAAACTTATAGTACCACACGACCTTCTTATTGGAAGGTCTCAGGCCTTATACATTTTTAGCGCTCCTTGCGTTATTGTGCTAAATTGATTCACTGACCATACTATTTGATTTAGTTCATCGCTGCCAATAAAGGTCTCATAAATTCCTGTAGACCACTTCAATATTCAATATTATTTTCATGCCCAGAGAAATTATCACGAGTCAACCGTTAATTTATCCTTTCAATAGCCTTGGGAATTGATAAGCCTTATTGTATTCGTCCGATGTACATATATCGCATTAGGCTTACTAATCTCACTCAATCGCACGAAACTTTATCAAATTAATCACAACCATATTGTTCCATGATTACCAGTCCATCATCAAATTAGGAGAATCCCCTCCCAGGCTATCACATTCGGACTACCTGATTAAATGCCTACCAAACGTCCCGAGGACAATAGACCTCGTACCAATGAGCGCCAACCGCAACTAATGTGAAACGTTTTGGCCTCTTGCTCATGTCTAAGGATTAATTGCGAGTAATTAAGAACAACAAAATATTCCTTCGATTCCACATCTACATAGAGAACGCTACCTGGCCGTCAGAGCCAGCAGGGTTCGAATGATCACGAATTTAATTAGGAAAGCTCGGATTTAGATGTTCATTAACAGCTTCCGGTGGCGTAGTACATAACTCTCGATGCAACTGACAGGAAGATTTACGTACGGCCACTGCCTCTCGGTCGACATAAGTGGTGGCACGATAAACAAAAAAATGCTGTGGTTGATTCAGTTCCGGTAGCTAAGAGGAAAATCCTCTTAAGGAATTAGTTAATCAGCCAAGCGGATGAGGGAAGGACCTAGAAAGACTTCCGGCGCTATGATCGATGATGGTACTGTGTTTTACCTGTCACTGTTTATACGCTTGGGAAAATCAATTCCGAGGACATCGCGTGTAATTTTTTTTTGTTTTCGACACGCTTATCCTCGAACAATTTTAATTTAAAAAGTTTATGCTGATGATGGATTTTTTAAGTGGGGATTTTGATTTTTGCTTATTGCTTGACGGCGGTCGATGGGAATGCCAATCCAACTGGAAATGGAAAAGAGTTAGAAGGATACTTAAGCCTATGGGGATAAACGCAGATTATTCGAATTTCTATTTATCGGCTGAGCTTTATGCCGATATCGATAGAGCGAACGACCGAGAGTCCAATGACACAGCATCAAATGCTGCGGAAACAATTGGCCACTTATTCTTTGTTCTTGTGCGGTCATTAACATTATCGCTGTTAGTTGTTCTCGCGTGGACCGGATTGCTTATATGGTATGCTTCATCTGTGTGGTTTTATTGGTAATAATGGCCTATTGAGATGGCCATCAACCAAACTATTCCTCGTAACACATTTAATGGGCACTTTGGTAACCAGTTGTATGGCTAATGTCCTCGTCATCTCTCTCTGGAGGCTAATTTATTTGTAAGACCTTCACAGTCGGTTTCTTGTCCCCAAATGGTATGAGGCAGACACATGTATACATCCTGCCGGCGTCTAGATAAATAAATAGGGGACTTTTGTTGTTAAGAATATTTTTCTATATTTACTCCGGTATGTGTGGGGCTATTCCATCATTTTCATCAAGAAAGCGAAACAGCTTCGGTTACAGGAGATTCATATTGCAAAATAATAAGAAATATTTTGGGTTGAGTAGGGTTAATCGACCTTGTATGTGAAGGCTCTATAGCCAATAAGCTACATAGTTTTCTGAGCAAACGGTTATACGACTTCAAACCTTTGACATTTTAAATTTCAGTGAATGGATTGCTTTATAAAACTTAGTTGACCCACCTTTTTTTTGCCTAAGATTGATGCTGTGTATGGAGACAGTGTTTATTTTCAGGGGGACACCGCTACATAATACGCAGCTGGTGAAATAATAGCTCTATTGCGTGATAAATTGCTGAACGTGTGAGCTTTCGAAATATAAACTTTCAATCAATCGCTGAATTCGTACGATTTAACACTGTTAGGCTTTTTTATGTTCGACTAGGCTAATAAAAAAGAATACAAAACAAACGATTTATGCAGTAGCAGACGATATCAGAGCTGTTAAAAAATACAGTCGCAACCGATAACCAAACTAATCTTCTCGAGGCATGGGACGCGATGAATAATTTTATACAATTTTACCATCGTTTTGTCGATATAAAAATCAATCGCCAATTAATTTTTTTGGAAGCCATATCAAGTATGCACTATGCAACTATGCGTCGAATGAAATGGGTAAGGTGTCGATATCATAATTTGTTTGCGAGATACACACAATAATGGCTGCACAAACCTTCTTTATCAGAATATTGATTACAGCCTGGGACCAATGTACTACTTAAAGCCTCCCTGTTAGAGTATTTTTCGTCATCATATGTCTTCTCATAATGTCCACAGCTTCTAGTCTAGTGGATTGAAGTCAGGACTTTTAGGCGGTCGGTTTTGGGTCTATATAACCTTGTTTTGAAGTCATTTTCGGGTAGTTTTTGTTTCATGCACTGCCACAGAGTCTTGCTGAAAGATTCACTGCTGGTTTGAAACAGTGCTATTGTGGAGCAACGACCTATTCCTTGATACATTTTTAGTCAATTAGAGCAACAGGGGAATAAGAAGAGCTTCGATAGAAACCGTGCAACGCAGCAGATGTATAGTTGGTCGCCATTGAGCACACAAAATTCGGAAAAGGGACGAAATTACGTGACAAAATCTTAGGATCCTACAAGATTATTACTTCCTATAGGGTCCGCCAAATAACTTTCTTTTTTTTTGAAAATGCTATAAAAAAAAACTACTGAATATTTTCTCAAATTTCTTTTTTTGTTTGAAAGTACAATCCTTCCGGTTAATAATGGAAAATAATTTCATTCAAATGGCTGCCTCGGCTGGCCATGCAGTAGCCTACACGATCGGTCCAATTTTTAAGCACATTATCAATTGTGTGCAGCTGTATTTCACCAATGGCTTCACGAATATTGTCCTTTAAAGCGTCAATTGTCTCTGGCTTGTCGGCGTAACACTTATCTTTGACGGCACCCCACAAATAATAGTCCAACGGTGTCAAATCGCAGCTCCGAGGTGGCCAAACGACATCCGCTCTGCGGCTGATAATGCGATCTTCAAAAACAGGGCGCAAAACATCGAGTGTAGCTTCGGCTGTGTGGCACGTAGCGCCTTCCTGTTGAAACCAAATGTTGCCAATATCCTCCTCTTCAATTTTTGTGAACAAAAATTCGTTCAACATGGCCCGATAACGATCGCCATTGACTGTAACGGCCACTCCTTGCTCATTTTCGAAGAAAAATGGCCCAATTATGCCTCTGGACCAAAATCCGCACCAACCAGTGGCTCGTTTTGGGTGCACCGGCTTTTCAATGTATGCGTGCGGGTTTTCTGTGCCCCAAATGCGACAATTTTGCTTGTTTACATACCCGCCAAGATCAAAATGAGCTTCATCTGAAAAGATGATTTTTTTGGCAAAATCGGCATCTTCTGTAAGTCGATTGCAGGCTCACTTAGCGAAGCGTTGTTCAAGCCTATACACAACCATATTCGTTCAGTGGAAGGATAAAACTAATTATCTGTCAAATCAGACATGAGCTAAGTGTTACCATTCACGAAATAAGCATTACTTGAAAAAAAAAACGTTAGATGGCGGACCCTTTATTTATCAGGCAAGTGAATCTGTCTGAACCTGAACGATAGCCTGCTTCCATGGTCTCGGGCAAGCTGCTTCCAATAATGGAGCCCAAGTTTCCTGATGTCCGCGATCACTCTGAACAGGAGGTTCGGTCTCTCTTGCCTTCTCGAACAAGATGGCTGGGAATCAAAGACCCTCTTTGTTGGAGCGCGGTCGTCCATGCGCTCGATGTGACGGAGCAAATTTGGTTGACGGATTTTTGCCTTCCGGACTACGTCCAAATCATTATACAGTTCGTAGAGTACGCGTTCGTGAATTTTCTTTCAAAAGAGCCAAGTATCATCTCTGGAGAGCTGGCAAGATCAGTGTTCTGTAGCGAGTAGTTTGCGACTTCCTTGTTAGGAGTATTAAGAATTGAGTAGCACCGGTTGCCCAGAGTGATTTTTCTTCGGACTTCCATTAAGTTATCAAATGTGGATTTGCCCCGAGGTAGACAATCTCCTTAATGGTCTCAACATTTTTTTTGTCGATGGTTTCGTTCTGCTCAAGGCGGAGTTCGACGGAGCGGTTCTTAGTCGACAGTTCGGAGGTATAGGATCCAAACTGCACAGTGGGTCGCGAGTATTTTAATGTAGCTCGACACATCCGAATGAGTATTCCCGGGATTCCAAATTTGGCCATCTTCTTGTAGAGCTCTTGACGATGAGTGCTGTCGTAAACGGCCTTAAAGTCGATAAAAAGACTTGGAACTTAATGGTTTTTTCCAGTATCTGGCATAATGTGAAGATCTGGTATAGACTATAGTCGGTGTGCCCCATTAGTGTGGTGCAAAACAGCTTAAGACATAGGACCGCCTTCGTTGAATATAGGGCAGTTAGAGGTGATATGCCATTCGTCGGGCATGCTTTCATCCTGCCATATTTGACAGATGATCTGGTGCATGATCCCTACCGCCAGTGTTAAAGACGGGGTTTTCTTTGGACCGTTTTTAAACAGCTGTCGAAGTGCTTCTTTAATACCTAAACTATTACCTACGCGTCTGTGACAAGATTAACTTCAGAATTTCGAAGCGCATGGGCCCTCGTTCTAAAGCTGGATGCAAGAGCTTTGGTTTTTTTGTAGAAGGCTCTAACCTTCTGTCTATCTCGGGCTTCTTATCCTTGAGCTGGGAGGCTGCGCAGTCTCTTTATACTGCTGCGAAGCTTCTTTACCTCCCTTCTTCGGGCTCTGTATTCTTACCGCCCTTCTCGTGTTTTCTGCAGCGCCTTCTGATGTGGTCGGTAGTCTAAAGTGGTTTCAGCTACGTCCTGGATGGCAGTGCGGCAGCGCAACCGCATGTTGTTAGCGCTTGAGTGGGCTTGAGGGATATGGGGAGTCTTTCGCCCAGCTGCTCTCTGTAGTCTCAGGCTATTTCGGATGCATGCAGTAGCTCAATGTCTAACCCCCGTTTTGTTGTTGTTTGCAGTTTTAAGACTATTAAAAGACTATTAAATCATCAATGATACGAAGACTCAAAATATTGGAAATCATTAGGGGCCATTGAGAACAAGTATAATTGTCAAAAATATGAACCAATGGAATGGAATTCATTCGACAGGATAGTCGAATGTGGCATGGGATATAACTATTGAGCAACACGGTAGACCACAGTACATAGACTAGATGGACGCATTATTTGCATGACTGATGTAACGGTCAAAACCTATGACATACTGAGAAAAAACCGAATGAACGAAAAAAACGGACATAGAAGGAAGAGATCGATCGACAATGGAAAAGAGAGTAGAAGCTCTATATGGTGTTATACGAAGATCTTCTAAAAGATTTTCTAATTGGCCTGGGTAGATTTTCGCGGCCTATGGCGACTATGTTCTTTAGGTGACATCTGTCTGTTGTTTTTTATTCAGTTACTGATGCCAAATCATCATGGCAAGTAACATGATTGAAAGTACGTCCAAATGATAAAACTTTATTTTCAAAACTAATGCAAACGTTGCGCGTTGCTCCCATTTTACAGTAGACATGGTGGCCCTTTACAGTCGAATCTTCAGCGTTTGGTGGCCAAGTTTGAGACGACGGTTCGGTAAATCAGCCAACATTCGTTTGCAAAAGGGATCGGCCAAGAACATCGCCGCGATTCGTGAAAGTGTACAGCGGAACCCGGAGCAGTCGATTTCTCGCCGTGCACAGGAACTCGGCCTTTAGCAGATTTCAACTTGACGAAATTTGTGTCGAGACTTAGGCCTACACCCGTACAAGATCCAACCCATGAATATAGACAACGCCGTTTCGGAGCATTGGAAAAAGGACCCCAGTTGGTCCGAACTTTTACGAAACGATGTTGGTGAGGCGGTCACCGTCAATGTCGAGCGTTACAAAACGATGATAACCAATTTCTTATGGCCCGAATTGAATCGTATGAACCTAGATCAAATGTGGTTACAGCAGAATGGCGGTACGTGCCCCACAGCGAACGCCACGATTAACATCTGGGTGAACGATTTGAAGGTAAGGTTATCTCTCGCAGATGTGACGTGAATTGGCCACTAGAGTCATGCGATTTGACCTCGCTAGACTTTTTCTTGTGAGATTTCCTAAAGTCGAAGATCTATGTGAATAAACCACAATCGACCGATGCGCTAATGGTGAATATAACGCAGGCCATCGATCAAATTCAGCCGGATTCATGCAACCATATGAAGCCGATGCGGGAGTTAAAATGATGATGATCCATACATAACGACATACATGGGCCTTTCAAATAAAAAAGGAATTTTGTCAATACCCCACACAAAGCTTGTTTTATTCCATTTCAATATCTATCCGTCCTTGTTGAAAAACCCTTTACATAGGATTACAATACAATAAACCGGGGCAGAGGTTACTTTTCACAAAAATATAGGTCTGTTGTCTCGTCGTAGGATATGCGCCACCAAACCATGACTGCCACTGGATGACAACCTTTTTATTGGATTGGAAAGTGACTGCAGATCTCGGTAGTTTCAGAGTTCAATTCATATCACTTTGAGTTTCATAAAAAGCCTTGTTCCTTATTGTGTTGAATAGTCAACTTTTGTGTTAACTAAGCAACAGCTTCAGGAGGCTTCAATTTTTGCTTTAATTTTAGTAAAAGTTGAAGAGCATCGAATGCTTGTGAGCGTAACAATGCTCCGACTGATAAATCATGTATTGAATGGTTTCGACTTTCCAAGAATGGTGATTTCAGGGTTGAGGATAAGCCTCGCTCGAGCAACCAAAAAAATCGAGGACGAAAAATTAGAGACAAGGATCCAAGTCAGACGTTCACTCAAGAGCATATAATTCAAAAGCAAGAAGGAAAGGGTTCTTATATCGGATTGTGACTGAAGATGAGAAATGGATTGTCCCTACTGATTACGAGTACTTATGCACGAATTGGCTTACTTTTTTCATCGGTTTACTTTTTCCGAAGAAATCGAAAATTGGTTCGTAAGTTGGATCGTCTCAAAAGGTGAAACATTTTTTCGAGATGGAATTATTTACAAAGATGGAAAAGTAATTATCAGCGAGAGACTTTTAATAAATTTTTCATTCATTTTGTTTTGAAACAAATAGATTTTTAATCACAAAAAAAAAACGGACCAAATTCGTTTGTACTCCCCATAGGTTTGTGGAATTTGTTATTAGCCTCGTCGGGCATAAAACTTGACTGCTTATTGAACTCCTCTTTTTTCATTTGTAAACAGATTTTTTGTGTGAAGATTACTTGCAAATTTCCCGCTCTATTTCGTTTAACATATGCAGAGAGCAGCTATCCGGTACGTTTTTGTAGGCACTAAGGCCCAAATCTGTTTTGATAATACGACTTAATGAGTTTTGATTATCTTATTATTCCTTGTTATTCTTGCCTTGCCTTGCCTATCTCTCTGTAGGCAGTCTTTTAAATTTCCAGTACTTAATGTTTATCTACTGCCGCAATACGATATTCTATATCGATCAACTCCATGGTAAAACAAACCACAAATTGGATTTTTTTAATCGGATAATATAATGGTACATTCTGAACGCTAATAATTGGGTGCGTGATTGACTTCCCAATCTGCTGTACTTGTACCTGTACTTCGTGTTCCCATGCTTACACAGGTGTTTGGCCCCTTTCCAAGCTGCTGCTTCCACGATCGCGCCAGTGTACATTTGTTAAGTGTGGCGATTAGTCCGGAAGCTCGCGTATGCTTAGTCAGCGCAAGTTCGAATGCATTGGCTTTTTTTTTGCAGACTAGGCAGGAAGTTTAAGTTTAAGACAAAATACATACATGTTTACCATGATTCAAACATGCTTGTCAATCTGTCTCAGAAAAGTTTACCAACATCACAGACACAAAATCCAGTGAATCTTGGGTTGATATATATTTATTGCGGTTTTTTTTTCAAAAAATTTTATTCAGTAAGAACAATAAAAATATTTAACAAAAACATGTTTAACCCTGTACTGCCCGAAACTGCCTTTTCAAATTGTTAAACTTAAAACTATAACTTGTTATAAAAACCAATAGTTATATGATGGCAACACTTTACATTTTTACATGGTAAGTTATCTTTGACAGATCAAAGGTATTTTTTGATTCATTCTAAGTGCAAGCCAAATCAAAAACTTGGGCAGTAGAGGGTTAAGTGATTATTTCGGAGCTAGTCATCATCCATTTCAAGAACTGCTTCCCATTTGCTTGGCAGTCTGTCGATTCCACGGGCGAAGAAGTCAATACTCTTCGCGGCGATGCACGCTTCGGGCATGAAGTTATCCAAATCGTCGTCAATTTTGTTCCTTTGCCAGTTTTTGAACGACCGATTGACGTGGTGGTCGGTCGGCGAATATGGCGGTTGTGACAGCAGATCCCGTCCCTTATTTCGATTGATTCGACGACACGACGTTCAACATGAGGACTGGCGTTGTCATGGTGGAAGACGATATGGTTCCTTTTTCGAGCTCGTATCTCTTCGATTGCAGAGTGAAGGCAGTCAAGTTGAGCCGGATAGACGTCGCTGTTAATGTTGAACTGTCGCTTGCGATTTTTGTCCGGGATCTGCCACTGTTGCCCTTCATCATTGCCACTCTACCAGTAGCAAATGCCGTTTGAGATGATTTCCCAGCGGATAATTCTGCTTCTGTCCCACCATATACACCACGTTGCCTTTTTACAGTTGACACCTTTTGGTATTCCTGTCGGAGAAACACCGAGCGACACGCGTACCTTCTTTCTTTTGACATTTTTGAAGAGTAGACATTATTCAGCACCCATGACGAGATTCTTCAGACACGGGGCTTGCTCATTTCGTTGTAGTAAATCAGTAAAAATGCGTATAAGTTCTTGTCGTCGGAGAGTTCGTGGGGGATCCATCTAGTCAATTTCCCCACCTTTCCGAGCTTTTTGAGACGACGGACGATTGACGGCTGATTGACATTGAAGTCACCGGCAGGTTTTCGTCTACTTCCAAGGCCGCTAGAAGGGCCTGGTCGTTGAACTCCAATGGTCGTCCTCTTCCTTCTTCATCTGCAAGGTTCGAGTTGCCCGTTTTGAACCTCTTAAGCCATATTTCAACTTGGCTTTTGCTGATTGTTCCCTCTCTGCAAAGTTCGCTTAGATCGTGAAATGATTCTCCCATCTTCCAATATTTCACGAAGTGGTAAAGCATGTGGCGAATATGAACATGATTTTCTATATGCGTTTCAGTTAATGAAAGAGAGAAGATTATTTTTTATGAAAAAATAATAACCAAAACGCCAATTTTTCCAAGAAACAAAAGGCCCGAAAAATGCCGCAATAATTATGCTTTAACCAATATTAAGACAACTCGTCAAATTGTACAGTTCACGTTGCCTTTTGAACACACTTATCTTTGTCGGCTAAAAAGTGAAATCAGCCCTTAAAAATTTAAGGTCCCTATACCTATTTTTCACCATTAAAACTCAGCAATTTCGGAAGAAACAAATCTTACTTATTATACTGCCACTCACTGAGTCAACCCTTATTACTTAAATAACTTTTTTGTTAGCTGCTTTAGCCCTTGTCGCTTGCAGTATATGGCCATCCATTCCAACCAGCTATACAAAAGTTTTCATTTCTGTCATCACAAAAAAAGTTACAGCCAGCATATGGCACTTAGCACATTATCCTCGTAATTCCATTCGTAATATCATCTTATGTTGTTTACACGCCAGAGGTCAAGAATTTACGATCAAAATATCGCTCATGATGGCAATAATCGTAAGCCGTATACTACTTTAAGTCGACTTTATGGAGGCGACTAGTCTACCCAAACTTCAATGTTGAGCACGAGGAACATTTTATTACAACTGAATGGCTTTTTCGTTATGAAAAACAAAGCGCCAGTTCAGTTTTCTTTGAAACCTTATCGAATTTTTATTGTGCCGAATGATATTGGTTACCACTGAATATCATTGTTTGTTATCAAGATAAAAAAGATGCAATTCTCGCGCAGATGTTATAATAATACGTCAATCCATAAGGCGGTGGGATGACTAATGAAACAATAACTTTTAGGCAAAATTTGACTTTATTCCTCAATACCGTCTCCGTTAAAAGCGATACATTCATGCGCTTATTTGAGATTTTGATGCCCTTTTGTAAAACGATTTATATTTGGCCTGAAAATACCATTCAGGTACGACAGTCACTTCTTCTTTGGAGCCAAATCTCTTTCTTTAGAGTATTTTTTTTAACGTCTGTAAACTGGTAGTAGTAGCTAGGAGTCAGATCCGGAGAACACGGTGGATGGGGAAGCAATTCAAATTACGATCGACTTGTGACACTGTGCATTGTCTTGATGAAAGAGCACCTTTCCTTCATCATTTGGAGTGGTTTTTTTTTCGTAATTCTCATGCTCAAACGTCCATGGAATATAGTAAATATACCACCAAAACTACTTTTTGGGCTTTCCTAAAAGTTTTCTGGGACATCTGATTTCGAGCGACGTATTTTTTTTGTCCATTAAAAAGAAATGATTTATAAACGTACGAATATTCCATTAATCTGAAAATTACATAGCTGACTATCAGTCACACCATTCTTGTGAACGAAACGTCAGACTGTCATAAAAATTTGACACGTATGGTTTGAAAAATGGTACTTCCTAAATATCATATGGATTTATGGAGCCATCCTAATGTCATCATGCAAACGTGATGAGTAATGTGTTGTTAACATCACAATGGGAAGTAAAACATCTCATCAAAATAATGACTATTCGTAGACTGAGCTGAGAGGGACATTTGGCAGACATTGTATCCTATTACTAATGTCGGAGCTTGTTTTGTATCGTCAATTTCCATGTTAATGGTGCGGACATAAAATAATACTGTGAAACATGGAAGTTCAGAGCCTCTTGGCCAAGCCTACTTGTCAAGAGTGTGTTCCTTCAATGTTTCACTGGTCTTTTCCATCCCGTGTCCATCGTAATATTGAGCCTTCCATTTGTCCTTTTTCTATCGGGTTTTCTGCTCATTATTCTCCATTATTTGTCCACTGTCCATGCGTTCTACTTGTTCTTCCATCTTAGTCTTCGTGATTTCATTACTCGGATGATGCTAGGGACTGAATGAAGTTCCTCACGTCCATGACTGTGTAATTTTCTTCATACACTTGTTTCTTTGTTCTGTTCCAACATAGATTTTGGACAATAATTTGTTTTCAATGGCCCGAAATCCATTTTAGTCCTTTTTAGTCAAAGGCCAAGTTTCGCATCCGTAAAACGTCACTGACATGATTATGGTTCTTATAAATACGGATTTTGACATTGGGGGGAAAAAAGAATTCGTTCGCAGAAGTACCCTTTGCAAAAGGCGGAATTCTATTTATTTCGATCTATATGTCGTTTTTAACAGTCAACACGGTGCTTGTTAAAAATAAGCGGTTAATTCTTCTTCACGTATCTCAAATATTGCAGGTAAGGTCTTTCCCAACTTTAACTTGTCCTTTAATTCCCCTTAGGTTCGTATCAGTTTCATAATTTTTTTTGGGATTTCTAACCTTACAACGACATGATATCGATCGGTTTATACAATCATACGTAGTTTCCCTTTCTTTTCCAAAAGCTGTCGTACATAGAGCGACTCCTCCTGAACTGTTTCAGTCTCCGATTATTTTGTTATGTTATTTATAATATCAGTCTTTTTAAGAATAGCCTGAAACACATAGGTGGCGAAAATGAATTTTTTCGTTGAGCAAAACTTAGGGAAAGAAGAGTTTCTCGTTTCGGCTCAAACAGCAAACTTACAATGTACAATCGGTTGAAAGGCTTACATTTTTTCTTAACCGCGACCTTTTTTATTATTGATTTTGCAGCCCTTAGACCACCACAAGCAGCTTTTCTGCAATCGATTATTTTAAGGTAATTTTGCACCACTTTTCCAAACTAGATTGTCTTTTAATGAAATTCAGCATTTTCTTCAAACTTTTGCAGAGCCCAATTGCAAATATTTTGGTGCTCCAAATCGTCGAGAGGATTCAGTTCTGGAATTAATTAGATCTTGTAAGGCGGTTGGCCAAGAGCCTTACGAAAAATTCCCCACAATCTTAGCACAAAATTAGCTAAATTAGTTAGCTGATTTTGAATAGAATCTAATATCGGTAATATCGGTACTTTGAACGATGCGTGGTATTAATTAGACAGAAACATTCAATAGTGAGTATGTTGATTCGAACTTAAATTATTTATTTATAATATTTGAATTTTCTTAAAAGTTTGGTTTTATATTGTCCAACACAATATAAGAAAGTTGCAAAAGTGTACAAAGTTTTAATTTGAGTTAATAGTTCTATATTTGCCATTTAGGTGTTAAAGACAATTTTGTATCAACATTGACCATGACTACCTTAGTAATCCATTTAAAAGTCTATTATTAAATCACTTTTTCTACCATATCGGCTGGTACCCCTCTAATAACAAGTGTAATGTTATCTTCGTCTTTCAAGCCTGCAATTGACGTTGGTTTTTCGAAATAGAAAAGTGATTTGACGTATCTCCATGAAAACAGTCTAAAGGAATCAGGTGTTAAATCGCACGATCTAAAAGACATTTCAATTAGAGCGGATAGGTGTTGAAATGGAATAGAACAAGCTGTATGTAATGTATTAATAAGACTCTGATTTTATTTGAAAGACTCATGTATGCCGTATACAATTAAAATATGACATCGTTCAAATGTCTGCCTCAACTTTTTTCTGTGGCACGGATCCTAGTGGTCCAATTTTCAATGACTCTTTCTCATAGATTCGGCTGAATTCGAGCCTGTGTTATGTTCACCTTAAGGGCATCGCTCGATTGTTGTTTATTCGCATTGACCTGCGACTTCAGGAAATCTCACAAGAAACAGTCTAGTGCGGTCAAATCGCATGACCTAGGTGGCCAATATACGTCACCTCTGCGAGAGATAACCTTACCCTCAAACCGCTCGTGTAGAATGTCAATCGAGGCGTCAACATGTCGTCTTGGTTCTTATGGTTCAATTTGGGCCATAAGAAATTGATTATCAACGTTCTGTAGCGCTCGCAACTTGCGGCGACGGCCTCAACGTCGTTTTCAAAAAAGTACGGCCCAAATTCCATACCAAACGGTAACTTTTGGAGGAAGCATGGTGAACCTTTAGACCAACGCTTCACGAAACCGAGTGTAGAGGAAAATTGAGCTTTTGGTCACATAGTATGCCAAGATCGCGGATAACCTGAATGGTGGAGATGAGCTGAGGAAGTAGAGACGAGGGGGAGGTTTGATTCGTTTACGTGAGAAGGTAATTGATTGGCATTTGGAAATGTTAAGTTCCAAACAATTTTTGAAACACCATACGGAAAAAAATGTTCAGATCCGATTGAATAAGGGAAGAATCTTGTTGCGGAAAATGGTCTTGAAGAACTTGATGTCGTCGGCGTACAGTGAGAAGTGGGAATGTTTGATAATAAACTCAATGTCGTTCATGGTTAGAATAAAAAGAAGTGGACCTAATTGGATGCCTTGGGGAACGCCGGAAGAAGCTAAAAGGGAGTTGGAAAAGGCAGATCTGAAACGAACACTGTAGTAACGGTTTTTTAAATAAGAAGATATCCACTTCAACGCAGTGGGCTTTACTGAAAGCAGTTGAAATGACGTCGACTTCATTTCCAATCTCTAATGCTGAGAGTGTGAAGGACACAAATTCGACAAGGTTTGTGGTTATAGACCTGCATTTAAGGAAGTCATGTTGTTTGGAGGAGATTAGAGATTTGCAGTGGAAACTTAGAGTGTCATACAAGATACTTTCGAAAAGTTTGGGTATGTGTGACAGCTTGGCGATGGGCCGGTAGTTGTTAACGACATTCTTCGGACCTTTTGTGAACAGGAGTTATAAAAGCGGTTCTCCATATCTGGGGAAATTCTCCAAGGGACAGGGATGAGTTGAATATTTTTGAGAGCGGACAGAAATAATGGGAGAACATTTTTTTAGTAATATGGCAGGGAGACCATCGGGCCCAGGATCAAATTCATCATGAAGTTGATTCAATTTATTTTCAATTATATGGGGGTCAATAGCACGTGTGAGAAATGGTCCAAGGGAAAAATTCGGTAAGTAGTTTTAGTAAGTAGTGTCCGGTACAAAAGAGTCATCGGCTAAAGATTGTTTGGAAAAGTTTGCAAAAACGTTGGCGATAGTTTTGGGATCATTTGATGTTTCGCCATTGAAGGAGAGTGAAGTTGGGTAGTCATCAGATTTACTTTTGTAATTGACAAACTGAAAGAAGGACTTAGGATAAATACCAATGTAGTTAGAAAAGCCATTGGGGGATTGAGAACGAAGGAAGATTGCCCCCAGTTTGTTTCTTGTGTTTCTTAGTGAAGGGAGTCTGCGATTATACCAAGGAGGAAAGGTAGATAAATGTTTGGATCGGGAAAGGGGAACGTAAAGAGAAATAGAATTGAATATTTGTCTGTAGAAAATGGATATGTCGTCGTTTTTTGTAAGGCTGTCAAAATTGAAGGAGGCGTTATTGAGATATTCATTGATTAGGTTGAAAGTTGCTTTCTGGACTTAAGCGAAGGGGAAGTATTCAGTGGTGGAGAGTCGTGAAAAAATGAGAGATGAAGGGGAGGATGGTAGTTGTCGATGGTTGATAAGGAAAGGGGACAAAGTGAATCAGACAAACTACGGGGGTCTGTTGTGAAAATCAGGTCTAGCTGTCTACCCATGTAATTTGTGATGCCACTAAAGTTTGAATCAGCTAGGCGATCTAAGAAGAGACATTCTTTGGCAACTTTGGCATTGAAGAACTCGTGATACTTAATAAAGCGGCTCTTGAGGCCGGCAAAGTCAGTAGGGAGATTTGGCATCAGTAACTGAATAATAAACAACAGATTCTACAGATGTGACAGATCCCTGGTCCAAAACGAGAGATAAATCCTTTTCTCAATTGGCCCATCGAACGCGTGTTGCGTGGCATGTAGCATGTCTTGCTGGAACGTGCAGTTTGGACAAAAAAATAAGATGGGATCAGCTCGCCGGGAACCAATCTACAATTCCAGGTCTTCTACCTTAAATATTGCAAACCTTTACCTGGATCTCAGGAACTACCAAGTTTCAGACTCGTAGCTACTCGGCAAGTTTGGTTTGGTTTTATGCGTACGGACGGACAGACGGACAGACAGGAAAGATTTTGCATAAGTTTTTCCTAAGACTAAAAGTACGAAATCATTGAACTATAGCGAGCGCCATTGACGGTAACATTGTTCCCATGATCATCTGTGAAAACGGGCATTCAACCTATTCAACTAGAAATGAGTTTCACGACTGAAGACGATTTTTCGATAAAAAAGCGGATCTATCTCCAGCTTTTCTGGGCCCACTCATTGAAAATTTGACGCTGTAGCAGGTTGATCGACTTCAGTTCTTGAATGAGCCTCATTTTGTAAGGGTTTAAATCAAGATTCTTGGATAAAATCTTTCACTTAGTCGAGTTACACAATCCCAGTTGCTGCGAATTGCGACGAATATTCAAATCGCAGCAGCAATATTCGCAATGTACGCATCCAAGAGCGTAGAATTGGTGCAAAGTTTGGTTACTATGGTTTGAATTGCTTGCTCGGTAGGTCGATTATGACGGTCACAAAGTGGTCCAATTGCGCGAATAACAATTTTCGCAGAGAGTTTGATAATAAAATTCAATAATTTAAAAGACTTTCATTTCCAAATTTATAAATAATTAAATGGCAATACCAATTGAGTATTTCTGATCCTAACATATGTCACTGATAATGCGTTATATGTCAAAAATGTAACACTAAAAAACCATACAGTAAACAACCACCCTATATTTAGCTCTTAAGTTACGACCAGCGATTCCGAATTTCGGTAGTAATTTTCACTATGTTCACAGGACTTACCATGAAAAAACTGTAAGCCTAGAAGTTTTAACTTTTTACTTAGCGGATTTAAAAAAAAACACTCTTTCGTTTTTTCCCGACTGTCCTTTATTGCGTCTCTTCACGCTTGAATCTTCCTTAAGACTGAATTTCATTACAATGTTTTCTTAATGTCTAACTTATGCTACTTACAGTTCTTTATCTTTCTGCTGATTCAGGTGGACAAGCGAATACAGGTAATTCCACGAATCGCCATGATCTAGGCATGTTCGCCAGACGCGACGTTAGCATTTATTTGGGTATTGCAACGCTCTTGGTTGTGTAACCCTATATTCGTTCGTGAAATCACTAGCACGTCGTGTGACCGGAATCAGCAGCTAAATTATATTATTTGTCGGTGTAAGGGAATTTGGAATTTGTAACTCCCCCCCCCCCGTTAGTTTGAGGCACCGACGAAACCTTTACAATTGTTGTGTTACAATTTTTCAATATGTATATGTATATGAGAATTACAATTATAAGAATATTTGGGCCAATAGAAGATATATTAAAAGATTTATTAACATTTGATGTTTTTTCAATAAGTTTAGTATTTTCTATGTGTTTTACATAGAGTTCGTCAAGCTTAATATTATGTACTAATTTACTCTCGTTTATCTTTGTCATTAAGTTAGGTAATAGGATGGTATCGTATATTTTCTTTTCAAAATGTTCAAATGTTTCATTTTCAATTGATATCTTACAATTTTTAAATTTTATTAAATAATTTCCCTGTATCTTTAAATTAGTTTTATTACAATCGTGTATTAGTTCTGTTTTATTAAGATTTTTGACTATAATAGTTCCTCTCGTGATTTCTTTGATTTCTTTACCAATTTCAAAAGTTTTGGGAGATGATGCTTCAGTGAAAAGCATTATGTTTTTAATACAGCTATCCGTTACCGCTACTAAATTTCTTTTTAGATTGTCTTTAGGGATTTTGTATACGTTTTCTTTGTCGTCTGTTAGTATTTCCCTATCGCTAATGAACAGTGCTTTATGGTGGTGGTCTGGTAATGGTTCTATTAAAAGTCTGTTATATTGAAGATCAGATAATCTAGGGATCAAAAGTATCAATATAATTTGGTCTTGATAGTATGAAATTACTAGTCTAATGTCTTTGTAAACATCTATGTCGGAAATCATCTCCATTTCTGCTGGGCTTAAGATGTTTTTGGTAAGGATTCCTAATTTGCTCGTGAAAAGAAGCTGTTCAATGTTGTCAATATGTTTAGTTAATAGGAAAATGTCATTATTAATCTGGTATATATGTTGCATTAGTATGACTTCGTCTTCGAGTGTCATTATTCTTTTCCCTACGTCATTGTTATAGGAGTTAAAGTAAGTCTCTATAATTCCTTGTTGTCTTTATGTGGGTTGTTATATTTACTATCTGTTCCGAAATTTCCTCGTTAATACGTACCTGAGTATTTGCCTGTTTAATGAGTTTTTTGTCGTCGTCAAAGAGTTCGTCTAGTTTTGTTTTAATTTGTATTTCGTCTTCATGGTCCATAGTTGCGATTACCTTAAAACTTGTACCTAGTATATCAATGAGACCTCTCCTTGTTCTAGCACGAGGTTTAATGTTTAATGTTTTCCAACTTAGCTTCTAACAAGATGAAATTTTGATGTAATGCGTTATACATAGGGCCTACTAAATTAGATTTATTTTCGAATATAAGGATATTGCCTCTTATACGTTCTTTTGCTGTTTCAAGTTCAGTCGTGTTTATTATATGTAAAACTTTCGTATAGTCCTTTATGATTTTGTATTTTCCTAAGTCCAATGTCATGTACCCATTATTGTTGTTCATGTCATGTAGAATTATTTCTTGCGTCATGGTCATTCTAAAAATCGTTGTAAGAGTGAGTGCGGCAATGAATATAGTCATCTGTAAATAAAATACGCGAGTGTATTACTATTATTGGCTGTTTATTGTATACTAGTCTGATATTTCTTTTTTTCTTTTATGTGTGTTCTGTAATATATGTTTTGATTTTTGACGTCTTTCAAATGGTCTTCGTCAATTTTCTCTGTTTGGATTTTTCTATATTTTGAGGAATTTTTTCCTCCTCTTACTTCTTTTACAAAATTCTGTCCGCCTTCTAAGGGGACGTCTTGTCTATTCCGGTTAATTTTATTGATCACCTTTTGTTTTTTTTTCGAAGATAAGATTTTGTATGTTTTCATATTCGCTTTCGTGAACTTTTCCGTTTACGAAATCTATCGGTCATTTGTTAGTAGTTGAATGGATAGTGTTATTGTAGAAAGTTATTATTTTTAGTAGTTTGTCTTCGACAGAACCTTCGTTGTTGATTTTATCGTGTTTGAGGAGCCAGATGTGTTCATTTATCGTATTATGTAGCCGTTTAACATCGGCGTTTGATGTATGATTACTATTAGAGGTGAAGTGGAGTTCTACATTTTGTTGGGATAGGAATTCTCTTAAAGGTAAAGCTTTGAAACCTAGCTCGTTATCAACTACTATCTTTTTAACTCGTCCAAATTGGCTAAAGTAGAAGGAAAGGACTCGTTTGAATTCTGTCCAAGTTCTTCCTATTACCTTCATAGCGAAACCATGTTTTGAAAATTTATCGATTATAGTGACAAAAAGGGATTTTTCTAGACTATAGAATACGTCAACGTGAATTATTTCGAATGGCCTTTCTGGTGTTTCTGATAATTTAAGTTGAGGTTTGGGTGGATTCCTTACATACTTTTCGCAATTACAGATATAACAGTTGTTGATGAATTGGGTGATTCTCTCTCTAAGCTTTGGATGGTAATAGCTTAGAGTTATTTCCCTGAATACCTTCTCTATTCCTCGATGGTTGTTTCTTAAATGTTCTGATTCTATTATAGTAGCTAGTTTTTCTTCGCTTGTTATATCCTCTAAAAATGTCAGGCATCTGATAATTTTGAGCTTACCTCTTTGTTTGAAATATTTAATAAAGATTTCCTTAATTATGTTTAAAAAGGCTTCATCTTCTATAAATATGGCATTAAGATTATCGGGATTGAAATGGTTTTTTAATAGAGTTAATGCAGTTTCTTCGTCTAACGATTTTGTGTAAACTATGGTACGGTTTTTGTTAAATATTTTAGTCTTTTTTATTCTCAAAGAGCCAGAATGGGATTTTTTAATAACAAATTGGGTTTTAAAAACATTAAGACAGGATTTACTAACTGGGAATGATTCATTTTCGATAAAGTTGATTTCAAAAGGGGTTATACGGGAAAGAGCATCTGCATTCATGTTCTTCGTGCCTTTCTTATACTTTATGTCGTAGTTATATTCGGAAAGCTTTAATCGCCACCTTACCAATTTTGAGTTCGGATCTTTTACAGAGAAGAGCCACGTCAGTGGTTTGTGGTCTGTTTCAATCAGGAATTTCCTGCCAAAAAGGTAAGGCTGAAAATATCCTGTTGCCCATATAATAGCTAGAAGTTCCTTTTCTATGGTGCTATAATTCACCTCATGTTCGTTTAACGTACGGCTTACGTAACATATTGGATGGTTGTCCTGTGAAAGGACAGCTCCCAGGGCATATTGGCTAGCATCTGTCGTCAGCACAAATTCCTTGTTGAAGTCAGGGTATGTGAGAGTGGGGTCATTTATTAAGAGGGTTTTTAAAGTATTAAAAGCTTGTACATATTCTGGGTCTGTTATATTTATCTTTGCGTCCTTTTTGAGGTATTTGGTTATTGGTTTTGCTATTTTGGAATAGTCCCGAATGAATTTCCGGTAATATCCCGTCAGGCCTAAGAACTGTTTTATTTGTTTATTCGTTTTGGGAATTTGGTAATTCTGTATGCACTCAATCTTTTTCGGATTTGGCTTTATACCGTCGGGTGTGATTATGTGACCTAGAAATTCAGTTTCTTTCTTAAGAAACTCTGACTTATCCAGTTGGATCTTTAAGTTGACTTCCTTAAGCCTTTTAAAGATCTTTGCTAGTGAGACAAGGTGTTCTTGCAATGACGTTGAAAAAACGATAATATCATCCATGTACACGAGACAGATGATGTTAATGTACTCCTTTAGTACCTCATTCATAAGACGCTGGAAAGTCGCTGGTGTTGTCTTCAGCCCAAACGGCATACGAAGGAATTCATAGTGCCCGTTTTCGACACTGAATGCCGTCTTATGAATGTCTGCCTCCTCTATCTCTATTTGATAAAATCCCTTGGCAAGGTCGAGTGTCGTAAAATACTGACACCTCCCGAGCTTGTCAAGAATTTCATCTATACATGGGATCGGATACTTGTCATCTATGGTTACCTCGTTCAACTTGCGGTAATCCACTACAAGTCTCCATTTTGGCTTACCACTTGCATCGGCCTTTTTAGGGACGATCCAGATGGGTGCCGAATAGGGGGAACTGCTGTGTCTTATTATTTTGTTCTTCAGCATCTCTTTGATTTGAGACTCTACTTCGGCCTTATGTATGTATGGATACCGATAACTCTTCGTTTGAATCGGGGTATCGTTAGTAGTTCTTATTTGATGTTTTATCGCGTTGGTAAAAGTAAGACTTGTGTCCTCCTGGTGGAATACATCTTTGTAATTCCTAAGGACTCTTATTAATCCCGATTTCTCTTCACTGTTTAAGTGATCGAGTCTTAATTGTTCTAATAGTAATGGTTTCTCAGAGACTTGAATAATGTTAAAGTTTTGACTATCCACGGGTTGTGTTACGAGGGGTTTGAGCTCAACTAGTTTATTACTAATATTACCCTGATTGAAAGTTACTGGGGCCAATATTTTATAGTTCTCTGCCTCATAAACTCCCTCTTCAACTACCGCATTCTCATCTATCAAGTCTTGCTCTGGCAAGTAGATGAGTCCTTCTTGTTGAAGCACAGATAGGGTAACTTCGCATTTTTTTAATTCTTCTGTTTGTGTAATAGTTTCATTAAAGTGTAGCTTTACTACTTTGTCTCCTGAGGATAAAATGTTCTCACCTAAATCTATTTTTGCCTTTAATGGTGCTAAAATATTATTGCCTATGAGTCCATCGAACTGGTCGTGCAATGGGAAAATGTACATTTGAACTCTTTCTTTTGGATTTCCTAATTCTTTAAATAAGGGAATTATTGCCTTATGGGTGATTTCTACACTTGTGCTAAGTGTTCTTACTTTAATTGAATCTTTGATTAGTTGTATTTTATCTGGGGAACACAATCCGGGATTTAAGATAGAATGTGTTGCACCAGTATCTATTATGAATCTAAGTTGTCTAATTTTACCTTCAACGACTATATATGGTAGTTTCGCTCCGAGACATCTGAATGAAAATTTTCTTGGCTATTTGTTTGGTTGCCTGCAACCCTATTACCTTTTGCCGTTCGATTTTCTTGTGACCGTTGAGCATTCTGATTTCTTTGCTGTGTGTTATGCTGAAATTGGGAAAATGGCCTACCTTAAGGTGCGTTCCGCTGGGGTTGAGAGAATTGTCTATTTTGATTGCGTTGCCCTCTTTGATTATATTTTGTGAGATTTCTCTCTCGCTGGGCTATTCCTATTTCCATAGGTTCTGGAGATTGAGAATTGTGCACTGGATTGTATTGGTGCGAAGGTTGACTATTGGGATGGGAGTAGTATTTTCCCGTGGAATTAGAGGATGGTTTAGGATAAACCTGGTTTCGGGGTTGACTGTGGTAGTCAGTGTAATTGTTTTTTGTATTTAAGAATTTTCCGTGTGGTTTATAGTAGGCGTAGTTGCATTCGTGAAGAATGTTTATTGCCTGTTCAAGGTTGAGAGGGTTCCTGCAATGAAGCAGTGACCTCATTGGTTCTGGGACCTTATTTTTAAAGATCGCCAAAGCAGATGTTTTGTTCTGGGTTATCACGGCTTCAATATGTTGTTGGTTATCTCCCATTGTTTGCTTGGCTTTAACGTTAAGCCTTCTAAGTATGTTTTTGATTTCGTTATAGAAATCTACGGAGTGCGTCTTAAACTTTATTCCTCTTAATTCGTCAAAGAGTTCCTCAGGAGTACAGCGATCTCCGAAGTTGTTGAAGAGGATTTCTCTGATTTCCGCCCAAGTTGTTATATGGTTATTTATCTCCACTATTTCTCGGGCTCGTCCCCTTAACTTAGGTTTTATCGTATCCGAAAAAATGCTTTGGGCGAGACTGTCATACCTAACGAGAGTCGGGTGTAGCTTATCTATTAAATCTACAAAATTCTGGAGTTCCTTAAAATCTCCAGTGAACTCGGGTAGTTTAGATAAGTATTTTAGTGGGTCTATGTTGAGGGTCAGCATTGTCAAGTGGTCGTTAGTAAAGAAATTATTCACGATATCGGAGAGCTGTTTTGATTGCTCCTGTACTATTTGAATCTGGTCTTCAATAGAAGTCATGAGAATTATTCGTCAGAAGAATTAGAAGTCATGAGAAAAACACTTACAACTTTCATAGCAATAAGGGGAAAAAAAAATTTCTTACATTAAATTACTTTAGTTCGTTGCTTAAATTATATTATGTTACTGAGACTAATAATACTAAAACAAATGTTGTAAAATAAATAATATTTACTCTGGGCTTTTTCTGTTTGTTGTTTGTTGTAGTTGGTTGGTCCGGGGATCCGTGTGACAATTTATTTCCTGCTTCTGTTGTTTCGTACGCTGGGTTTAGTTTAAAGTAGTACTGGTTTGGTTTCTGATGGTTTCTTTGTTCAATCTAAGTTGTTTTAATTTAATTTTTTTTTTCATACACTTTTTATTTCTTTACCGCTTTGTCGTTTCACTTATCACATCTGTTTATTTGTTTTCACTTTGAACTCATAGTATAATTTATTAATTTTACGTGGAATAGATATAATATATTTTGATTTGTTCGTTTTGGTTGTCACTGTACTACGAACGATTACCGGTGATGAAAGGTTAAGACCTACGGTCGAGAAACGATTTAGTATATTTTTGTTTGTCACTTTTAACTAACTTATGATACGACCGTCACCGATCCTACCGACTGCGCCAGTTTTAACTTTTTACTTAGCGGATTTAAAAAAAAAACACTCTTTCGTTTTTTCCCGACTGTCCTTTATTGCGTCTCTTCACGCTTGAATCTTCCTTAAGACTGAATTTCATTACAATGTTTTCTTAATGTCTAACTTATGCTACTTACAGTTCTTTATCTTTCTGCTGATTCAGGTGCACAAGCGAATACAGGTAATTCCACGAATCGCCATGATCTAGGCATGTTCGCCAGACGCGACGTTAGCATTTATTTGGGTATTGCAACGCTCTTGGTTGTGTAACCCTATATTCGTTCGTGAAATCACTAGCACGTCGTGTGACCGGAATCAGCAGCTAAATTATATTATTTGTCGGTGTAAGGGAATTTGGAATTGTAACTCCTAGACTGATGCCATGACATTTGCAAAAAAAAGGTTTAAGAGTGCGCTTGTGTTAAAATACAATATTTTTACTTTTATAAAAACTAAGACAACTTAAGTACATATCAACTATCAAATATTGAGTTGCATGTTGCTAAAAGTATGTGCTTGAATATGTGCAAGGAATAAACCCTAAACCAAAAGTGGATGCATCCACTCATACTCAAGTAAAGAGTATAGTGTAATAGTAATCAACTCTTTAAGACGTCAATATCCACTGCTCCTCTTTGTCAATTCCTTGTGGTAGAAAATATATATTAATGGCATAAAAACCATTAGGAAAAAATTCATTTACAACAATCGCTTCTAAGTGAATTCCAACAGCCATTAATATTCCAATGGTGGCACATCATATTTAGTAGAATGTAGTTTTATGTCGTAGTCAAACAGCAACCCGTCGATTATCCGTTTGCTAGTACTAATCAGCTTATAGTTATCGAGCGCATACTCCAGGGTATGCGAGGAACCATGCCTTCCAAAAGCTCTAAAAGCATGCTACATAACTGATGAATTATTAAAATATTCCAATTTGTTTGATAAACTCACTTGTCCGTGAAAGGTATCACCCAAACGAAAAAAAAGGGCAGGTTATCGCCTTTTTCTTTTTACGCCAGTCATCCGAAAATTTGTCATTACTATGCAAAGGCAAGTCCGTCACCTGTTGAACCCGTCAATCTGTCAAACAAATTCAATAAGGTCCTGTCATTATTCCTTCAGCGCATTAATTATTCAACGTTCTCCTGTCAATCAGCGATAACGAAGTTCGAGCCTTCCCATTCGAGCTCAAGTTCTAATGACAACTTGACACTTGAGCTTGGGCGGTGTAAATTAAAACAAAGTAGAAAAATCGGCTCCTAATGAATTACTGACTTGGCAATTTATTTGCACCATCTAAAGGGTCGGGCGGTATAGGTTCGTCTGTGAAGAAAATATTGATGTTGTGCTGGTAGTATATGTGAAATTCATTCCTTGAGTCAAGGAAAGAAAAGAGAATTTATCCTCTTCCTTCAGATATACATCCTTGTTGCGCACAAAACATATTCATTTCGCTCACAAGGTAACGACTTATTGCCATCAACCTCACTGCCATACCACTATACACAACACCTTGAGATGTAATTATCGCTTTGACTTATTTAATATACACACCCTGCCTTCAATTATCAGACATATTTACAAATTTCTTGAAACCCTCCGACCCCACATAATCCCTGAGAGACATTAAGGCATAAAGGTATCTCCCAGCGTCTTTAACTGACTTCAAGCCGTGGGTGGTTCCGAGGTAATAAGGAAATCAAAATTTTGGGTAGATTTAATATTTAACAAAATAACTCTGAAAATGATGTTCATTAATGGCGAACTGGAACGGTGGAACATTATCATGAACACAACGTGCTCGTAGTTTATCGTAGATACTGGTGGGATGGGGAAAAGGCATTAAGGACAGCAAACATCGTCCTGTAGGACACCCCTCGTCGGCGTGATAGGAAATGCTCTTCTTGTGGTGCCTGGTGCCCAGGCAGGGCATTTATGATCCCCTGTTGTGTACTTAGTGTTCCTTCCCAAATCAATCAGTGATTGCTCAATAATTGTAACGCTCTGAGCAAGGGTCGTTACGGCACGACCTTTGATCATCACTTCGCCCCACCGTCGCCCGAAACAAATCCGGGGGCGATAATGTTTCATTTTCTTTTTTATTAAATTCAATATCACCCCCGTTAGGTAGGTGTCGGGATCCGGCCTTGAGGCTATATTTGTAAAGTTATGACCAAGGATTAATTTTGATTACTTAGTGCTTCTTCGTGACCTTTAAATGAGATAAAAAATTTATGTTCGGAATCCTTTTCCGTTTCCTTTTTGACTTTTTAATACCAGCAAACCTTCCTTACTTCAACCATCATGATGGTGGTGAGGGTGGTCGATGTTAATGTTTCAGATAATGGCAGCAGTCCAATAGATTCGTAATGACTAGCTGGTAACTGAAGTGCATTCGTGTGCCAAAAAAAGGGAGTCAACCCTTAAAAGTTAGGGGACGAGTTTTACTTTGGGTTTTACTCCTTTTTACTTAAAGTAAGACAATCACGATTTTCTTCGAGGAATTTACTTCGAAAACAATTTTTTATTTAGGGACGGAAACTTTGAGCGTGATGGGGGTAGAGTAATGTAAAGGCTTTTAAACCTATAGCACTTGACTTGCATAGGTGCAATGAAAGTTTGCGGGAAACTAAACAATTTTCCAAGAACACTTGGCATTGATTTCGAATTATGTGGGAGGAGAAAGGAGGAAATAAGGAGAACAAAAAGTTACAGTATTTAAGTACTTAAGTCGCATTTGTATGGCAAAGCTCTCAATTGTATGAGAACATCGATCATTGAAGTGACGCGTACAGACGTCGACAGAATGCTCGATAGACCGAAAAAACTGCGTATGACAAATAAAAGTACATATGAACAATGGCTGGTTCTTCTGTACCATTTTAGAAGTCAGTTGCGTAGATTTTGACCTTATTGTAATTGGGGGAAAAATGTTCTTCTTGCTTATTGTCAAAGGAAAAAAAATAAACAACCAAGAAAATTTGAACAGCAAAAGCAAATAAATGAGGGTAAATGTTGAATCGGGAAAAAGAGGAACAATCAAATCTGTTGATAATTAGCCCTACGTTTATTAACGATAGTAGCGGATAAGAATGCTCTATTTAAAGACGCTCGAGTGACTGGAAAGAATTTGAGGTATTCAAGTGTGACGAGAATATTCCCGAATCTATAACGCGCTCCAGCTGGGAGCCGTCAGTCAAAATCATAAGTTGGAAATTCGCGACTGGGTTGGTCGCTTTCCATTCTTCTCTGGACGAAGAGTGAGAGTGTACCATACTATTAAAGTCGAGCGAAGGCCCTTTAACCAAACATAGAGATTTGGGGATATACTTCGGCGATTCATTATACATACAAGGTTGGGCAAAATTAATCATCCAATTTTGTTTTTGAATTACTTTTTTTACTAAATAAAAAGAAAGAGTGATGGAAATCTGGAAAAGATGATATCCGTCTAGTGGCTGCCGCGAGTGTTTATATACATTTGTACCCGTTCTATCGCATTTTCCATGACTTTCGGCGAGATTTCCAGTGGTACCGGTTCACATTCCTGTCGAATATTCTCCTTAGGAGCTGCGATTATCTGAGGCATGTTACCATAAGCCTGCGACTTCAAGCAGCTTCAAAGAAAAAAGTTGAAATGTTTAAATTGGGCGATCTTGCTGGTCAAGCCAAATAGCCAAAACGGGAGATAACGCGACTAGAAAACGCTTCCTTCACAATATCCATTCTGTCTCGTGCTGTGTGTGCGGTTGCACCGTCTTGTTGAAACCACATATTCACCAAGCCCCGCTCATCCAATTCCGGCAATAAGAAGTCGTCCTGTAGCGTTCGCCAGTAACAGTTACTATATTGCCGATGGCGTCTTCAAAAAAATACGGCCCAATCACTCTTCCCCACACCGCGCACCACAGTGGCTTGGCGGTAATGGCCGAGTGCCGCAGAAAGGAAGATTTTGCTTATTGACTTAACCGCTTAAGTGTAAATGCACCTCGTCGCTCATGATGATTTTCGACAGAAAATCGATCTCTTTGTTCTCTTCTGATGATGCTTGATTGCATGGCTCGTTGTCAAGTTAATGATTCTTCGTTCTCAGCGACATCGGCAGCCAAAGCCGCGATTTTCTCAGTCGAACGACCAGTCCGGTGGCGGCCACGCCCTTCGCCTAGTCGGCGCGACATGATTAGGAAAATCGACGTCGAAATTCACGCTGCGTTAACACCACCGACCGATTATTGGATTATTCCACTCTCCTGCGGAGTATAGCACTCCATTACTTATCTGTTTGTATACTGCAGCTGTCTAGTTCAAAAATGTCAAATATGATTGGCGTACCACGACGAATTATAACATCTTCCTATAGGGTGCCTAATCTTGCGCCACCTCATATTATATATTAAGATATGACTGCCTAGTAGGTGACCTGTCTTTCCCAAATAATACAAAGTCAAGCGCTTCGTAAGGGAACAACGATTTTCCTGTATTGGCTCCATAAGGACCACAAGATCTTAGTCATTTGCTGCACTTATAATGAATAAAGGGTTTTTTGTTTTAGCTAAGCGTGTCCTACATTTTAAATTAACAAATATATAAGTGGGTTCTTGAAACGCTTCATGTTTGGTTCGTCTGGCAGTCTTATTAAACTGCATGTCGCCTAGGATCATTGAATTGAGGCCACAGATAATCAGCCCGACCTCTTTCATTATTGACAGTCACACTTTTGCCATTCTTGTTAAGAAAGACATATGTGACCGCGTCCGAGAAAATGGACCTAGTGTGCGAAAACGTAGCTCCGAGATAAACGCGTTTAAAGTTTCGCAGCGCATTCTTAGTGTGAATGTTCTTTCAATTGAGAGAGCCATTTTTATGGTATAAATAAATTTTTGTCATGAATCTAACCCATTTCATGTTATTCTACACACTTTTAGGTACCCGAATCCACTTTTAACTCAAAACACCTTTTTTGACACACTAGGTCCCTTTTCTCGGACGCGGTCACATATGGTCCAGTGTCGCCTCCTGCTCAGAATCCATACCAAACAGTAAGTTTCCCCGAATGCAATGGAAATTCTTGATACTACTGTGGATTATTTTCTCAATGCGGCAACTTTTCTTGTCCACGAAGCCGCTCAACCAACACTGAAAATGATAGTGTGCCCAAAATTTGAATCTTTTTCCAATTGTACTGAAGCTTAACTTGATTATCTTAGGTAGACAGACTTGGGTTTTCCTTTTCACAGATTTATATCAGTGAATTTTTATAAATAAACTGCAGAAAGGTGAATATGTTAGCACCAAGGAATAAGAGCGTTTCTATTTGAAATGTTAGAGCAATAAACTGTCAAAGTATAGACATAGCTTCTGAAAATCTCAATATACTCCTAGTTTACTAAGAGACAAAACATGGAAATCAGCATCCTGAAGTCGGATTAAAATTCTCTCAAATGTTCACATTATCAACAGAATTCTTAAGGCATGAATTCTGAATTTGGAATGAATCCACCAGCCCAAATCTGTTCACGAAAAAAATACTCGTAAAGCAATAAGAACAATCAGGTGGTGATTGTCATACCATTTGAAGCTTAGAGAATATCAGACAATGAATATTTATTATGAATCGTCAACAGCCCTAGATCAAGGCTTTTAACACTATATGGCCAGGAGGAGTTTATTACAAGCTCAGCCGGCTCGGTATATGCAAACCATGACTGCAGCAGGGTCACCCAACAAGGGGTGTTATTTTAAATAAAGAGAAGCGCTAATCCAACGTTTGAACTCTTAAGTTAGTAATGGAATACACTCTGCCATATGGTCCTATCAACTCTGCCCTGGGAAATGAGGAGTCTCAAGTTTTCCATGCTCCAATAACATTTTCGAAATATTTGGCCCCATGACTAAGTCTCCTGAACAACAATACTAATGCCACTAATTGCGAATGAAGAGATGGTACCACTATTCCTGTTGGGTTGAAAGTCAGAATGTAACCAGACATAAAGAAATGAGATTCATTACTTTAAATTGTTTGGTGTAGAACATTAAATCAGCGAAAATTTGGCATTGCCATGGTCTACTTGCTTCAGTTATTGTGTCACTTGACGTTATAAGTATGGAGGTTAAGATGGTTGCGGATAGGCCCAATACCTATAATGGTCTCGAAATAGGCGTTTTAAATCAAACGCTGAGTTATGATATTATGATATTTTCGACCGATTTTGTTGAAGGAGTTTTCGTAACAATAACTTACATATCTCAGACGTTTGAATTTATAGCATAAAAACTACTTCCGGGTTGTTATTTTAACGGCACAGTACTCACAAGTTCTGGAAAAAAAACTGTTAACCCCTAACCACTGACGTACATATGACATTCGTCGCGAAAACCGTTATTCGTTCGTATTTCTGTTTTGCGCGGAAGTTCGTGTTCCTCGTTTCTAGTAGTTTCCTAGCCGCCAGTTACGTTCGCGCAGCGGGAGAGAGCGGACGTGTGGCGGACTTGTAAACGGGTGGATTCGATCGTCTGACGTACGACATTTGTATGGTCAGTGTTAGTGTAACTTTTTTGAGTTTCTTTTTCTTTTCGTTTGTAGATAAAATGAATCGTAAGCGGTGTAATACTTCGCCTAGGCCTGCCTCTGCCAATTCCTTTATAATATCTAATTATGACTCATCAAAATGCATGGAATACATGAAAGACCTTGGAAGACGTTTAGTAACGCCATACCTAGAGCGCAGATGTGCTATGCCACAACTTTCTCACGAGCTCAAGAGTCTTATGGGGCGTATCTTGGGGAAAGATAAGCCTACTGAATCAAACCAACAGAGCACTGAAATTGAAAAGTTTGAGACTTTGAAGAATTGTTATATGTGTTTGAAGCAGAAACGACGTGCGGGTGTACGATGTGTGGTCAGCCGATCTGCTTGCAGTGTTCAAAATCGACCTGTAATAACTGCCATTAAAAAGTGTCTAAATAATTGATTAGCTCCTAATGTAATTTTAATGTCATAAATACCTTCTTAGTTAAGAACAAAAACAAGATAAAAATTTCCTATAGAATATATGTATATATTTTTTTTGTTGATTTTTTAAAAAATGTTGTGTTTTTTCAGTACTACTAACCATGGGTTAACACATCGCCAACGACAATGAACTGCAGATATCCGACCCTGACCGTGAATTGCGTCAACCAATGTGTCGGTAGCTATGCTGACGCAACATGTACGCGCTTCCGACTAGACAACAGCGCTCAGCGAATATGTCCGAATATGAGCCGCGGCATATGCACCAACACGAGCATGGGAACTACTGGGATGCGACGGAAACACCTGTGTCAGCATGGCGACGAGGTATATGCGAGGTGACGATTGTATGCGACCGACTTCAAGGTGGCAGTCTTACGGCGGGAGTAACCGAGTTCGGATCAATAAAAGTCGAATTAACCTTTAAAAGACGCGTTTGATTGTAAGTCGAACTGTTGGGCCAGCCTCAAGGGTTTAACTCATGTTGGTTAATAAATATTTTTTCTATGTGTATTTTTATTGTTTTATTTATCTTAGCTTCTTAGATTTGAATTAATCTTTCATTTAAAAATCAATCAAAATATTAATTTCGATTGACGGCTGCTTCAGAGGTGTTTATAAACATAGACCAATCTCATTCGAACGTCAGTGGTAGTGTAACAAAATGACACATCAGTGGTTAAGGGTTAATAAGGAATATAACCTACATTGGCAACTTATTTGGATGAAGCAAAAAGGTTGAATTATAACCTTTGCATCATGATAAAAAAAAATCACGCAATAAGAAAATGGACTCAATACATGTGGTTCACCTCTTTCATGAGAATGTTCCTTCTTGTTCACCTCGTATGCGAGTTATTTCAGTCAGAGTGCCCGCATGCGCGCCCCTTCAACTTGTTTCATTCCTCGTACGATGTAAAGCTTCAAGCAATCGTTGTGTAAAAGGATGAAATAAATTACAGAGAGAGATTTACAGGGTAATCCAATTCTTGGTCCGGATTTGACATCCCTGTTTTAATCACATACGTAAAACTCATATGTTTAGTTTTTTAATAAAAATAAAACATTTTTCTTAGCTTAAGTTAGTTATACAATACAATAATAATGTTAACCCTCTAATGCTTTATTTTTAGTTTTGATTCAAAAAATCAGTATATACTAAGATTGGTGCGATTAAAACGAATCTGAAATTAGTTTTTCAAAAAAAATATATTTTTTACCTTTATTTATTTATTTATATGTACACTGCCTCTAGGCGGGGTTGGGTTGTTATGCAAATAATATTTTATTGAATCAATAATTTAAAAAATCATATGAAAAACATTACTTATTAGCATTGATGGAAATAAAAAAAAATTTAGATTTAATTTACACTTGGTGCAAAATGCCTGTGTTTCTGACTTACATTCCGGATTTTTACACAACTTTTTGCCCTTGCGGTCGTGAAATACGCACCAATGTCCCACGTTGTCATATCGAACCTCTGGAGTTGGAAGATAAGACTTTTTGGCTTGCGAGTCGGTGTTACTGCGGATGAAGCTGGACGACCTCTCGATTTTTTTGTTTCGTTCGAAATCATGCATAATGATTCCGCAACTTCAGATCGAAAATTTGGTAACTCCACTTTGACTTCCTTGTGCAATCTATGGAAAAGAATGTTTGCATTGACCATTGCCACATCCAAGAGGTGGAAACATATTCGGTTCGTCCATTTTCGGGTTTTCATACGAATATGATAACGACCAAGAAGACCATCCATGAGATCGACACCACCCATATGTCGATTATACTCTTTTATTATAAATAGGCAGTCAACTTCAATTTGTTGCTGATTTTTTCTTTCCCATCGTGAAGATTTGGAGGCTGGTGGAACAAGGTCTCGAGGTATATCAGCAATCCCAATGACTTGTAAAAATTATCGAAGTACACAATATGGTTCACGTTGTCTGGAATTTTACTGGACAAACGAACAACAACATTTGATGAAGCTCCGAGATCTTGGGCATTTTCTGGTACCACGTTGTCTCCTGCACCAGAATAAACTTCAAAGAAATATGAGAAGCCCATGTGATCACATACTACAAACAGCTTGGTCCCCCATTTATGTGGTTTGGCTGGCATATATTGCCGAGTAGGGTTGCCGCCCATTTTTGTAGCACACGTCTGTTCGTCTACACAAAGACGATGAAGCATCGGAATTGGCCCGTGGTACAACCCGTCGAACAACCTGGGCCACCTTCTTCTTCTCGTAATTCTTTGTCATTCGAGTCGCGTTTACGTTTTCTATAACGTGAAGGGGAAATATTAGGCTCGGATATACTAGCGGAATTTGATGCGGCACTAGATCTGGCATTTGCCGAAGCGGCAACAGAACCAACGGACGTTGAAGGAAATGATGCTAATGCTGAACTCGGCTCTTGATGACTAATATCTAAAGCGCTGATGTCCAGGCTTGTGTTTACTGCATCCATCAAGACTTGACTTGAATCCATCAAACAATGATCAATCAAGAGTTCATCTTCAGAGCAAATAAAAACTGTATCGTCAACATTGTCGTCATCGTCGAAATCATCTTCACCGTCAGTGTTTTCAGGGCTTGAAATTGCATTCATCAATTCAGCGATTTGGTCATCTGTCATCTTCGACAGGTTCCTCAAAGATCTTCTTGACATTGCTACCTAACAAAAGCATTGAATCAGTTATGGGGAACTAACAAGAAAAAAAATATACACTCAACAGCCTGAACCCGCCTCTAGACGGGTTCAAGAAAACTCTGGTAGCATATATAAAAAACTACACAGCACAAAACTTTTTTCACCAATTGATAAAAAACCCTTTTATCTACCCACCTGTTATTTTTCCAAATTGATCTGACGGAAATTATTACTATATTATTTGTTAATAACTGAAAATCGTGTTTGCAAAAAAATATTTAATTGTATGTTTGCGCGGGTATTTTTCTCTTTGAATGAACTTAGTTTGCAAACGAAACGCACTACAGATATGATATAAACAGGTATGCATAGAAAAATATTTAAACTATATGCAAAGCTTTTCAGATTGGACAAGGGATCATACCGTTACATGTAGATACTTAGAAGCTTTACCCCGCCTTAAGGCGGTTGTAGGCATTAGAGGGTTTGTAAGTTGATATAGTAATCGAAAGACATTTGTTTAAGTTGCATTGTTTGTTTTAGAGTGTCTGCATAGGGCCAGTAAGATATGTAGGTTTGTTAAGATAATTAAGCTAGTTTTAAGCATTTTGTTTGGGGTAAGATAGATCTAAGATACTATGGAATAAAAATAAATTAAGAACTAAAAACTAACATATACGACAAACATATTGTCATCTGAGACTGCACTAGTTTCGTCTAAGGGCTCCCATTTTAGAAATTGTATTATTTGACTAACACTGATGGTGTTATAATTGTAAAAACTTACTTCCAAAATAAGAACTCTACAGGTATGTTTCGCACATTACGAGTAGATTTTGGTCGACATAATCGTCCACCTGAGCGTCCTCTAGGCAAAAGTATGAAAAAAGAATTAAGAATGTTAGAGAAGTCTTAATATCCATTGACGAAGTGCATACTCTGCAGAAAATTACACTTTGCTTACATTATGGCTGAGGAAGTCCCTTGTCGGAGCTGAGCTGATTCCCTCAGGAGTCATGATCTCTCTGAGAAGGATACGCTTCCTAAGCACCCTCGCATAGTATGTGCTCTGCAGTTTCCTCGTCCTCTAGATAGAGTCGACAATCGGTTCCAGACGAGAGGTTAATTTTGTTAAGATGATATTTCAGACTGCAGTGTCCTGAAAGGTAGCTGATCAGTCTTCTGATATCGACTCTAATATATTTAAAAAACTTAATACAGTGTTTTATCAGGGGCTGTATGAATCTTATCGATTATCGGAGTCCTTAAACGTTGTTCCAAATGGGCATGTGTTGTAACTTTTCCCGCTTTTCTAAACGGAAAAACTATTGCAACTACGGAAAGTCACTATATGAGGAGCAATTTGGTTTGGTGGTGCCATTGGTCATACTCTTCCACAGATGGGAAAAGTGTTCACTTCACCAGTTCTAATTGCTATAGACAAAAGTTATCTACTTTTTTATTTTGAACTCAAACTGAAACTATAGATGTGGCAGAGTTGGCACGTTTGATAATGTTGTCGATATGGAGGTGAAAGTTAAGTTCACTTTTACGATCAAATGACCCCTATATCAACCATGAAGTTGACAGGGAGGACGGTTTCATTACGAATAATGTAGATTCTGGATGATGAGGAAGAGCGTTGGTGGGAGTAAGTGATGGCTTGGCATTTATTGACATTGAGCTCGAGATGGCTTTTTTGACACCAAGTAGTGAACCTGTTAAGGTCAGATTGGAGAGAGCACAAGTCAACAAGGGAAGATGTGTTTTTTAATATTTTCATATCATCGGCATGTATGGAGGGCATACATACAACGCTGCCAACATCATAAATGGTTAGAATAAATATCAATGGGCCGAGATGACTACCATGTGGGACACCGGAGGTAGTATTAATTGGATCAGAGGTAGAAGATCTGAAAATAACTTTATATTGACGATGTTCTAGATAAGATTTGATCCATGATCCGGGAGAGAAACTAAGGGCAGTGAGATTGAGGAGAATAATTTGGTGAGATATTTTGTCAAAGGCCTTTCTGAAGTCAGTGGCAACAACGTCTACTTCTTTGCCGGCCTCGAGTGCACACAAAGAGTATGAAACAAACTCGACTAAAATAGTGATTGCTGATCAACCTTTAGTTACCAATTTTGTTTAGGAGAAAATATGGGTTTGCAGTGAAGGAAAAGTGCATCATAGACGATGCTCTCGAAAAGTTTGGGCATGCATGAGAGCTTGACAATGGAAAGTCAAATTCGCCCTTAACGCTGCTCGTTTAAGCTGAATTGAATAGATAAAGCCCATAAGTTTCGAAATATGTTATTATGGCAAAAAGGAAAAACAAGCTATAAACGGTATCCTGTGATTTTGGTCAATGAAATATTATTCAGTGAGCTTATCGCAATCCACGATTCCTGAAGAACAGGGAATTGAATTGAACTGAAAAATTCGGGGCTTGTCACATGAAAACACTATTACTGGGACCATAAAGATCTATTGTACCCCATTCTTTGGTCTTGGATTTGAGTGCTGCCTTCAAGAATTTGATAACTTCTCTAGATGGGATTTCCTGGAAGTCTTTCTCTGTTATAATGTAATTAAATAAAATTTGTTATGGTTGTACGTTTGTCATTTTGACATCTTCTCGGGCATGGCTTGGACGATTTCTGTGCTGCTAAGACCCATTTTATAAAGGAGTAAATGCAAGGTAGTTGCATGCCCCGTGTCCTGTTATTGCACTTTTAGGTCGGCTTTATGGATTTTGGATTGTTTCGGATTGTCATTCTTATCCATAAATGTCCTTTCTTGGCTTTTATGTAAGCCTTGTCATTGCCTTCATGGTTTTCATGACTTAATTTGTGACATTCCCAGGCAGCCTTAGAGTTAGAATTGTACCTCTTTAGTGCTTTAAGAACCGCATGGCTGTCTGAGAATATAGTTATCCTATATTAGTGGGTCTCATGTCGCTGATGTTTTGTGCTGCTTAATTGTTTACAAATAACTCAGCCTGAAATATAGTTGACTCATTGCAGAGGGGAATGTGTAGGTTGCATTTTACACCAGTCTCTACCTTGTTTCGTATATACCATGCACGGTCGCATACGCGTAATAAATTCTGCAAATTATAAGAGGTTGCTAGCTCTTGAGTATCCACGCTACCGTTAAGACTTACAATGTAGTGTTGATACCAACTGGCCGCCAAAATCATGTAATTCAACGTCATTGGCTTTTTTCTTTTGTGTTTTCCTGAGAAGCATGTCTTCACAAAAAAATGTTCAGCGCCGGAGCTTTCAAGAACTAACATTCGCAAAATTATAATCGAAATAACCCCAGAATTATAAAGCTTATGAATAAAAGTACAGAGCTTCGTTGACACTTTTTCGCCATGCCTCCCTGTCATGAGTGTGTTCCTTCCAACCTCCCATCTACGGCTTTGCCCATCTCGGGATATTTTTCCTACAGGTTTTCCACTAATTATACTTTTCACTGTTTGTCCACTGTCCATTCGTTCCTTGTGTCCTGTCCATCTTAGTTTTCGCGGTTTTATTACCTTCTCACTCCGCCTGATATGCGATTTAAATAAGAGAAAATGATGTTACGATACATTTTGTAGCTTTTTCTTAAGTAAAAGCTAGGAAACGTTATGGACTTGAATCCATTAACTATGGGGCTGCAACAACGTCTAAGAGCCTTCTTATTCAAACTTCAACAATACAATTTAGCCCTCTGCAAAATATTCCTTCCTTCTCTCTATTTCATTCCTCATTTTCTTCCTGTTCTAATGATCCATTTCCAATTATGTCACGATTGTACACACACGTGCGTTCTCTGGCAAAAATATAATATATTGTACACGCACGCAAATGTGACCCGACTTAATTGTTTGAGAATCGAAAAGAACTACAAAAAAAGAAGTTAAATGCGTTAAGAAAAAAGGTAATGCACATAGACCTTTTCACGAATTTTATAATTTGCTATTTTTGGGCCGCTTACTGATCTAAGGGTCAATTTTTTTAAAGGACGGATCACTGACACTTTTATAACCGAATTACTTTTAAAAAATTGGCACATTTTGATGTCTTCCTGATTCCATTAAAACACCACGTCACCCTAATTCGATCGAGGAAACAAAGCGTCCTTAAATGAGATAAAAAAACCGTCTAACAAGCTTCTCATTGAATCCAATTTATCATTGGAATTGGCCACATCCAAACGAGATTCTGATTCCCTGTTTGTCGGTTTTATAACAACCGAAAAGGTTCCACAACAACGAATCCACCTCAACAGTCATTTGACAAAAAAGAACTTCTGCTCCCTCCTTTCAATTGATTTATTATTCCCTCAATAATTTCTTTGTCCCGCCTTTCCAACTGTTTCGCATCAAACGGGAGCGAGACTCACCTCACCTAAGAGTCTCGATGGCTTATATATCATTCAGCTTGTCGCTCTAGATTGCATGTAAGTCTTTTCCTTCGACGTTTTTCTTTTGATTTTTTTTCCCAATTCTGTCTTCTTATCGAAGGCAATTCAATTTGTCATCCTGAAGCTTTAGGTTGCCCTTTGAATCCTTTTCTGCATGTGGTGCGCTTGAGTGTACGATTTTAGGTGGAACCAGGATATTCGCCACAATACTTTTGTTAGTTTTCATAATTTTTTCCGCCACTCCTGTTCGGGATAAGGATTTCGCCAAATGGATTCTGGATTTTTACTGTTTTTTTTTTGTTTGTGGTTGAGACAGAAATAAATCATATTAACTGGACAGGCAACCGCCATGTGGTAGTAGAGTGGATTGAAAATTGAGCACGAATGACAGGAGGTGGGCTTTAATGGTTTTTCTTTCTTGCGATCAATGTGCCGTGTAGGACCGTGACAGTGCGGTTGATTAATAACCATGCGGTCGAGATTCATGTGGGCAGTTCTTCAGGCTTGTGGTGCCAAACACATGCGAAGTTGTTTTTTGGTTCGTTGCTTATGGAGCGAAAGAATGAAGGATTCGTGTGGGTTAAGGAAGTAAGCTTAAGTCACTTATCGCGTGGAGCCTTATTGATTCATTTTATTCAATGTTGTGTGTTTTTGCCGTTGTGTTTCCAATTTTTCCGCCATCAGTAGGGGTGTTAGTATTATAATTATGTGTCAAATGGTGGCAACCAAGGGAACAGCTTATTAAAGAGCAACGGAAACGTACATTAGGCTTGTTTAATTCATTTGTCATTTGTCAAAGACGAATGTGTCTTAATTAAAACTTGCAAATGTTCTATATGTTTCAGTTCTAGATGCCTAGACGTCACAGAAGTGACCAGAGAATTTCATGGTTCGCACAGGTTCAAGAGTTACGCTCTTATGGTGTTTATCACACAACCTGGGAGGGGTGCAGATGGTGTGTGTCGAAGATGTTCGTTAACTACTCTACGGGGGTGGTTGTCCTAGATAGGATTCAAGAGATTCCACTGAATTTGTCACATTGGTTGTAGTTCACAGTAACTTTTTTTTTTCTTTTCATGTCATTAGGTATTATATTAGAAATGCATAGACAGAGTATGAATTTGGAAGGGATCTTATACTGCGAGTGTTATGTCTTCACCAGCATGTTTTGATCATCTTTCATTCACAACTGACGTTGCTGCACAGTTTTTCCGTATAGGAATTGTTCCTGGCTATGGACAGGCTTGAAATACAGACCTTCCGCTTAACACTCAGTGATGATTACTATCGCACCACGATCACGGCGTTGTTGCTCTTGGGCAGAGCTAAGCGTGATGGACATATATGTACACACGTCACACAGTATTGTAATGTTGCTTACATAAATGGTAACGTTTCCATTGGAATTGGCTGTATGCGAAACACTTTTAAAATAGACGTATTTTAGTGTGCTTGGCGATCTTTTACTAGTTTACTCTGAGCAAAAAATAAAGATAGTAGGTGGTACATATAAGCTATTCTCTGAAAGCTGATAAGATTTCAATGACGATGCTTGCTCTGAATGCCTCGGAACTTCAATACCGGATGAATACTTTGAAACAGTGAACAAAATTGCGATAAAAAAGTTGCTAGGGATACTGGCATATCGATTGGCTCATGCCAGGAAATCTTTTCAGATATTTTGGGCTATGAAAGTGTGTTAGCGAGGTTTGTTCTGAAATTATTAAATTTTGACCGAAAGAACCCTCGCATGAAGATCGCTCAAGAGCTGTTGAATGACGTGAATGACGATCCGAACTTGCTGAAAATGTCATTACTGGTGACGAAATATATTTATGATGTCAAAACCAAAGCCAAAATTTTCTCAATGGAAGCGACACGAACAGTCAAGACCGAAAAAAGCACGTCAAGTTCGGTCAAAAAAGTTCTGCCACTTTTTTCTTCGATTACAATGGCGTGGTTCACAATGAGTTCTTGCGCCAAGGTTGTATAGAATATTTATAAGGAATATTCCCTTGAAAAGGTCCGGATTTTATATAAAAAAGTTATGGTAACTGCATCAAGATAATTACAATTACTCATGCTTACATGCGAATAATTTTTTGAGAAAGACAACGCCGTATTCATCCAAGACTGAAAGACCCAGGAAAATACGGAGATTTACAAGGCCGCATCGCTGGAAGACCTTAAGGTTTTACCAGAAAGCTCATGTCATATGTTTTTCAAAGATTGGAAAAGGCGAATGAGCAGAATTACTTTGAAGGGAACAAAATAGATGTTGATGAATACCTAAATATTTTTCAAAGAAATATAAAGTCATCTTATTTTTTGAACAAATCAAAAACTGCTGCCTTTGGCCAACGTTTATCTATAGAAACTGCTTGTATTATCTTTAGGAGTGTTAAAGTTTTCCGGAAGCCTTTCATGGAATCCGGCTTTCGGATTATTTCTTATGAATATGATATAACAGGGATGTCGAGCTTTTATTTCATCAATACCATCACGACGCGAGACAACGATTGACGACGTGAGATGCAGCTTCAAATTGCTGTAAAATTGTTCTTCCTAATACGAGTCGGCAGTTTCTAATTTGATCGTACACCTTAGCCTTCCGTGAATTTCAACTCGGTTTCAAAACTTCCGTCACCGAAACTTTTTTCATGATATCACTGCTTAATTTACTGCGTTTCGAAAACTGGAAAGAGGTTCGTGCTCAAGAAAATGCATCTATGGCTTTTAATAAATTTTTAAAAATATTTAGAAATTTTGTAAGCTCTGCTAGTTACGTTGTTATCCCTAAAAAAATCATCTTTTAGGCTAAAGCTCTGGATAAATAGTTTACTCCTTAGGAAAATTAAGCAAAAGCACAAATTGTGGAACAATGCCTTACATTGTTACAACGCTAGCTTGAAGAATCGCTATAACGTATGAGCCAAATAAATAATAGAGAAGTACGTAAAAGCCGTGATGCTTACTACCATAATCAGATAAGGGCTGCGCAATGGAATCTGAAGCAAGAATGAAGAGTGATGAAGAACATTGTTAATCGGAATGTAACCAAGCAAATTAATTTTTTTTCCTTAAGAAATGGGAACGATAATATTACGCAACCCACGGAAATAGCAAACGAATTTAATAAATACTTTGCATCAATTGGGTAACAGTCTTTTCAAACAAATAATACTAACATTTGTAATTGTTATTTGCGTGATCCCAAGCTCTCAGATACTTCCTTTGAAAGGATTAGCTTGTTTTTCGAACCAATATCGGGGGGAGATTTTGAAGACTGTTCACTCCTTAAACGCCTCTAACTCTTGTGGCAGTGATTGTATTTCAAACACAATGCTAAAAACCCTTTCCTTCTTCATTGTAGATATCTTAGGGCATCTTTTCCATTTGAGTATTCTGTCCCGAAGTTTTCCCGAGGATTTGAAATGTGCTATTGCTATTCCTTTCTTTAATAAAGCAAGCAGGAATGAAAAAAAAAGAATTATAAACCAATCTCACTGTTGTCTTCAATAGCCAACGTGTTAATAAAACTCAAGGACAAACGTTTCAAGTGTGTGGAGTGAATTTGGAGTAACGGTGCTAATCTCACGGATCTGTGTACTCAAAAATTTATTTATTCATGCACCACACAATTGATTAACTATTTTTTTTTTCATTAATTTCTAAATAAAAAAAATAAGAAAAAGCAAATGAATTTGATTAAATGCTTATATTCATGCGTAGTGAAGCACGCTGGGATCCGCTAGAGCAGTCTTGCCCAAAGTGGGCGATAACGCCCCCTTGTGGGCGCTGCATGCCTAAAGGCGGGAGATAAGAGACCCAGACAAAAAGGGGGGCGTTGTAGAGGCTGAGGGGGCGATTTATAATTTCATCTAGGTAGGTAGTTAGGTAATTAATTTTTTTTTACATTCATAAAAATTCAACTGCACAACATAAATTTTATTTAGTTAGGTACTTACTTACTTAGTTAGTTCATATATCTGTCCTGTTTGATTGAATAAATAAAAACTAATAATATTTAATACTAGTGACTTTCCCGCGGATTCATCCGTGCATATAGAATAGAGAGAGAATTGATTATCCCTTAGGAGTGAGATGTTTTTCTGGATAAAAAGTAGTCTGTCATTCTTCGGTTCAAAAATCATGTCAATCGGTCGCTCCGTTTCGAAATGAAAGTAGACACAAACAAACAAATAAAAAGGCAACAAACACACTTTCGCATTTTAATATTAGTATTCCTAGATAGGTAATTTTCGTAGTAGACCGCGAGCAATCATGTTTTAACAAGTTTTTGTTAAATAACGCGATTTGTGCAATCATGTATCAATCGGCTGGTTCCAGAGATGGGAGCAAAGCATTAGCATTACTTTTTCATTAGCATTGAAATAAGTCAATGCTAATGAAAAAAAAAATCATTACAATTGAAATTTTCAATGCTAATGAAAAAAAATTTCATTAACATTGATTTTTTTCAATGCTAATGAAAAAGCAGTAATGGCAATGATTCAACAATTTCATTGAATTATAAGGCATTATCAACTGTATTTGGTTATATTTTTTATTCAGCTGTTTGCTTTCATTACAACAAGCTTTTCAAAGTGGTCGTCGGTTAAATTTTGACGACGATGGTTATTAACTATCCCAGCGAATGAAAATAGTCTTTCAACTGGAGCTGATTTATAAAACATATGTTTTATTATAGGATAGTCGTTGAGTACGCTTGGCGTTTTATTTTCGCTCTCCAAAAAGTTTCTCAATTCCTTCACTATACTCAGATCGTTCATATTGCTAGCTGATAGTTGATCTTCCTCTAAAATTAATGAAAAAGTATTATCTTAGAAGAAAAATATGCGTCTTAGCGAGTGCACATTTGCCTAGTTACCAAATGCACAAACCTAATGGTGAATATCAATTTTGTTCTACTTTTCATTGGCATTTAAAAATAGTAATGCCAAACCATTTCATTGGCATTTTTCAATGATAATGAAAAAAAAAATAATTAGCATTAAATAATTCAATGCTAATGATTTTTTTTTGTAATTAGCATTACTTTATTTAATGCTAATGATATTTCTAATTTCATTGACAAAGTAATGCATTACTCCCATCCTGCCTGGTTCATAGATACTCGTTCGTACTTGTTCAGTACGATTGAGCGTCGAATGAGATAAACGAGTTTATGCATGCTTGTCTTATTCTTGTCGGTGCATGCTGCATTTGCAATTCTATATAAGATAACGTAACATAATATTTATTTTAGGTTCATTTACGGTTTCACGCGTAATAGATAAGCAGTACTTAAGCTCAACACTTACTTAACAAGTTAAAAAGAAGAGACGGCAATACAGTGCGGAATATATTAAATACGGACTCATTGAAAACTCCACAAACCCATCGGCGCCTTTGTGCCTTCTATGTCTAAAAACATTTTCGAATGAAGCAATGAAGCCCTCAAGACTGCAAGGTCATTTGAATAAAATGCATCCAGATAAGAAAGACAAGAATGTATCATATTTTCAAGACCTAGAGAAGAAGCATAATGCTCAACCAAGTGTATCAAAACTCTTTTCGGCGACTGCTAATCAAGATGACGACGGACTTCGAGCTTCGTACAATATCTCTTTTTAATTGCTCAAAAAGGCAAACCACACAATATCGGAGAAGAGTTAATTTTGCCAGCAATATGGGAAGTAATAACTGCTTCATAAACCGGCGGCAGATATTATCCGAAAAATTTCTTTGAGTAATAATTCTGTGCAAAGACGAATTGATGAAATGGCTGAAAACATTGAAGAATCATTGTGCAATCGTCTGAGCACTAGTCAATTCTCAATTCAGCCCGATGAGTCCACTTTACCAACTAATGAAGCATTGTTAAAGATGAGAAAATATGTGAAGAACAATTGTTTGTTAGAAATCTAGAGACCATATTCAATACATTGGAAAAGTTTTGTGACGAGAAAGAAATTCCCTTGAAGAATATTATATCAGCTGCTACGGATGGTGCCCCGGCTATGACAGGGTGCCATAAAGGCTTCATAGCGTATCTTAAAAATAAAATTCCAGATGTCCTTGCTTTACATTGCGTTATTCATCGACAACATTTGGTTGCTCGAAATGTAAGTGAACGACTATTTCAATCACTGCAATATGTCATCAAAGCAGTCAATAAAATCCGCAACAGCTCTTTGAATGATAGATTATTTCATCAGCTTTGTGTTACTAATGACGAAGATTTCAACCGTCTGCTGTTTCATACTGAAGTTCGTTGGCTATCAAGAGGCAATTCTCTGACTCGATTTTGCAACCTGTTTGATTCTGTGATAGAGTTCTTGGAAACCAAAGATGCAGGATTGCGCAATAAGCTCATTACATCAAGGAATGATATAGCCTACGTGACAGATCTGTATAAATTGTTCAACGGCATGAATCTCCAACTGCAAGGGGATGGACTAAATTTAATTAAAACAAAAAATGTCGTTGCTGCTTTCGCAGCCAAACTGCTTCTACACAAAAAGAATATCGGCAGACGTAACTTGAGACCTGAGCGCATTTGTATACTACCTACTGCGCTCAGGTCTCGAGTTAACTCTTGCGGGTTATAATAAAAGTCTCGTTTAGATTGAATGTTTAATCTCCGCTGATATAGCTCACAATAATGTGTTTCATTTGAAGTTATAGTGGTTTTTAAGTAAGTAAAAAAAATGGGGGGCGCTAAAAAAAAATTATTTTCAAAGTGGGCAGTAGACAAAATAGGTTTGGGAACCTCTGCGCTAGAGTATATGATTTTGATTTTTAACTATTATTGAACTTATTTCATTTTCAGTACTCTTAGTAAAAAAACTGAATTAATTCTGAGGCGGTACGAAGTTCGAGAGGTCAGCTAGTTTCTTATATATATCAACTTCTCGTTTACCGAGTGATTCGTTGGAAGCGTTAGGGATTTTGCGGATGATCTTGGGATTGCATACAATTGTGTCGATCCTCCAAGCCTAGTAGCTGTTATAAACAAAAATGCTAAGTTATTGAAAATATGATTCGCGAAACCTAAGCTGGTGGTTAGCGATGAAACGAAACTTATTTCCTTCAGCCTTACAACCCATTAGTCTCCAGATATCGAGGTCATATTCCGTACTTCCAAATATGCAAGGTATAGCATGCATCATATTTCATCTTCTGCCCAATGTTCCAAAGTGTCATTTTGCGTGAATGTTCTCTGACTGTTGCTTCAAAATCGAAAATGTAAGCCATTTTAAATACATAGGTGTTATAATTGACTGCAATTTGGGTTGGTCTAAACACATTTTAATTTTAAAGCAATATTTACTTTCTACTGTTCGTTCCGTCTAAACAAACGTTGTCCTTTTAAGATATACAGACTAAGACAATATAAAGGGTCCGCCATCTAACGTTTTTTTTTTCAAGTAGTGCTTATTTCGTGAGTGGTAACACTAAGCTCATGTCTGATTTGACAGATAATTAGTTTTATCCTTCCGCTGAACGAATATGGTTGTGTATACGCTTGAACAACGCTTCGCTAAGTGGGCCTGCGATCGGCTTACAGAAGATGCCGATTTTGCCAAAAAAATCATCTTTTCAGATGAAGCTCATTTTGATCTTGGCGGGTATGTAAACAAGCAAAATTGTCGCATTTGGGGCACAGAAAACTCGCACGCATACATTGAAAAGCCGGTGCACCCAAAACGAGCCACTGTTTGGTGCGGATTTTGGTCCAGAGGCATAATTGGGCCATTTTTCTTCGAAAATGAGCAAGGAGTGGCCGTTACAGTCAATGGCGATCGTTATCGGGCCATGTAGGAGGATATTGGCAACATTTGGTTTCAACAGGACGGCGCTACGTGCCACACAGCCGAAGCTACACTCGATGTTTTGCGCCCTGTTTTTGAAGATCGCATTATCAGCCGCAGAGCTGATGTCGTTTGGCCACCTCGGAGCTGCGATTTGACACCGTTGGACTATTATTTGTGGGGTGCCGTCAAAGATAAGTGTTACGCCGACAAGCCAGAGACAATTGACGCTTTAAAGGACAATATTCGTGAAGCCATTGGTGAAATACAGCTGCACACAATCGATAATGTGCTTAAAAATTGGACCGATCGTGTAAGCTACTGCATGGCCAGCCGAGGCAGCCATTTGAATGAAATTATTTTCCATTATTAACCGGAAGGATTGTACTTTCAAATAAAAAAAGAAATTTGAGAAAATATTCACTAGTTTTTTTTATAGCAAGTTTTATAGTATAGTTTTATAGTGTAAGCTACTGCATGGCCAGCCGAGGCAGCCATTTGAATGAAATTATTTTCCATTATTAACCGGAAGGATTGTACTTTCAAATAAAAAAAGAAATTTGAGAAAATATTCACTAGTTTTTTTTATAGCATTTTCAAAAAGAAAAAAAGTTATTTGGCGGACCCTATATTATGGGATATTTCATTCGAAATTACAGTACGGTATAAGCTGTTGGGGAAGTGCTTATATGAATAAAATTCAGCCGTTGCTTATTTTAAAGAAGTGCGTTATACGGAAGAACTGCACTTCTTCCCCCCTGGCCCACTCTATGATATTATGTAGACACATAAAAATTCTACCAGTCAGACATATATTCTTCTATAAGGTCCTAAAAATATTTTTCATCCGAGGCGGTTTTATACAGAGTCCGATCTCTAAGGCTTATAACTTGAGGAGCCGTCAACAATCTCTTGTCACCATTTCTGCTTTTCATGCCACTTGTTATAGAAACAAACTTATATTCGATTCTATCCTACAAATAATTTAATAGTCTTCCTGTTGACATGCGAATTATAGATAATTTATTTTCCTTCATGAAAAAGTGAAACAAAAGCTTTTTAGCTTCGATTACAATGAAATCGAAATTTTGCTGCGTTATATTGAATAATATTCTTTAATTTATGTATATACATGTAATAAAATTGCCTTTATGGAAAGCTTCTTCGATTGTTCTAATGTTTTCTTATTTTTATTTTTTTCTTTTGTTTCCCTACTTTAAATTGTTCACTCCAAAATTAATAATTAATAATTTTTAGACATTTGCCCTTATTATTGTAAATGAATACAAAATATCACTGAACATACTCCTATTTTAGCTGCAATATATTCTTTAGAAATCATTTCGTAAATTGTACATAAAACGAGGATAATGGTGAAATAAATAAAAAAAACAAAATAAAAAATTTTAAAAAATGCTCTGCATGAGTTTTATTTATTAGCCGAGTTTCAATATAATTCATCCTTTTAAACCTCATATTAACGGCTTCTTGGGAATTGTTGTAATCCTTTTTGAAATAAATTTTATTAAAATAAATATTAATTTAACGTTTTTCAATATACATAGTACAAATACATATACATATATTGATATTGGTTTCATTAAGCCACTATACGGCTTTAATGAGGATAAAAGGCTTCTCCTTTTACACTAAACCTCAGTACATTTCTTGGAAATCATGTTGCTGATATGGAATTTCTTCCCCCCTTTTTCGGATTTTGTAATCATATTATATTGACACAGTACAAAAATCTGAGCTTTTACCATGAAGCCTTTGGCGAAACCTGTAATTTACACAAAAGCAAGTTTAAACGATTTCTCCATGTATAATAAACATAAACGAGTTTATCCTTTAATGTAGTCTATTCAGTGGTGTTGATCAGATAACAATTTCTTGGTGTAATACAATTCTGGAAATAGATCTCGGTTGTGGAGTAGTAGGGAGTATTTCCGAAAAATTCCACGAGTTCAATGCAATTTGGATAGCAAAATACGACGAGCTTAAACGAGCGTTGTTCCAAATGACCTTACCTTCAATCTTTTTCTTATTTATAAGCTGAAGCTCAAGTATTAATATATAGGAGTATACGTGTAATCATGTAAGCACTACTTCAGAACACTCAAGGATCTTTTAGGGCTCTAAGTACATGAACCTCTACTCTTTAAGGGTACCAAAATTAAGTCGAGCCCAAAGTCTAACCTACCTCAAGTAAATGGTCATACAATAGGAGGCTTCATTCTCCTTTCCATGCCATTGTTGAACTGTCAAAATTTAACTTTCACCGCAAAACCTAGAAGGTGTAATATGGGCCGATATACAAAAGGTTTTTACATAGTGAAAAAAAGGTTTTTACTATAAAAATTTCGAAAATATAGCGAAAACGTTTCTTAAAATTTGTGCTACATTTGGTCATCATCCGGTAGCGAATAAGTCATTATTAAGTCATAAAAGTATCAAAGGCAGCATGCTTTTGCTGAGGATCATTGAACAAAATCATGATTTTTTATAAGAAACAATCTCTTGTCACCTTTCCTGAAAGAAATTCCGAAAGACTCAGCAACCTCTTCATTCGCAACGAGCGACACTTTGATGTGGTTTTTGAACTGGTACTATCGTTGGACCATATTTTTTCCGCACTATTTCTGATGCGACCGTTTTATCCAATATACCTATACTGCGTTACGAAATTTTGTTAGCTCAATATTTTTTTCCTGAAACAGTCGCCGTTAACGTGGACGATATTAATGTTTAACATGATTACGCCACAGAGCACGTGAAATAATGACTCTATTACGTGACAAATTTGCGTGATTTCTTTAAATGGCGAATATAATTAGCTGCTGAGGCGATCGATCCATCTAGCGCTATGTTAAAGATAAAACTACACCAATGCTCCGCCAATGATTCATGTATTACAAGAAAATATAAAAGCTGTTCAGGAGGTAAAAAAGTAAATGGGCGAGTGAATATTTCATCATACTAATCCCAAAGTTTGTACTTCGGATTAAAATAAAAGTATTAACATTCTTGTTACGGTATATTGAATTACTATTTAATTTTTTTATTTTTATTTTGTGAATTACACACTCAATTCTTGGGTAAAATTTTGGGTAATTTTTACCAGTGGTTTTCAAGCGAAGGGAAGAAAAGTCAAGTCATTTCTAGGGTACGGCGCAAAGGGTCTAATTTCGGCCAACTTTAATTCAAAAACCATATATGTCACGCTAATTTGATTGTAATATCAGATTGGTTGATACTACTCCTGAAGTGGATTTTAGGCCAGGATTTTAGTCTATTCACTTATAAACACCCTTTATAGAGGTGTATAAATTCAATATAAAATAAAACACTTGAGGCTATGTTCATGTCTATGATGCTAACTCTATTAAATAGAACATTTTATGACAGTAATAAAATTGGCTTATCAGCAAGAGTAATCTAAATGTGTCCGATCACAGAATCGTGGAGTTCTAAGATCCATTACGCGAAATTATATGTTCAGCAAATATTTCCCACAATAAATTGGTGGTATCCCCCGGCTTGTGGCATGTTGTGTAATCTTGTTGAAATCAAAGCTCTGCCACGTTAATGCTATTCGACTGAGGAACAACATATTTTTTTGGTGTTCTCCATTGAAGCTAACAATCTGGCCGGCATCCTCCTTAAAGAAATATGGGCCGATGATTCAACCAGCCCATAAAGCAAACCAAAGAGTGAGTTTTAGTGGTTATAAGGGGGTCTCGATAAAGGCTCTAGTATTCTCCAAAAATGGCCCTCATCAGAAAACAATATTTTGCGCTGGAAATGAGGATCAAGCTGAAACATGATTTCGGCCCATTCACTGAACTTACCACACAGATAATGGTCACGCGGTTTCTACTCTTGCACAAGCTGGATTTCATAAGCTTTTAAGCCAAGATTTTTCCGTAAAATTGTCTACAATATGGATGAGCATAGCTACAATTGCTGTATACGATGGCGAATCGCTTCTTTCACATGTTAAAGACTTTGGAAGTAAGTTAAACAAACGGAGTTTCGTTGCAAGATGAAATCGTCCAAAGATAAATTAAAGGTACTGTTACAAAATGTCTGGTATTTCGTCTCAGATTTTGGCTATCTCTTATTCTAACTGAATAAAAATCCGAATGTTGGTATAATATTTTTAGGACTTTATTGCAGTAGAGAAGCCTTAATGGAAAATTATTTAGGTTTCTGACCAGACTTAAGCTTGGAGTTCTGCGGTTAACTATTTATAAAGTATGTACCCTCTCAACAAGAAATGCCATATTCCAACTTCGATTTTAATAAAGCATTATATAATACAAAATTTGATTGCGGGCAATAGAGAGCTAGGTGATATAGTTGCCTTACTACATTGCTTAAATATGTCTTCAGATAACGTGTATGATCAGACTAACTAAGCGTATTATCCAAGAAAATACCTAAGTATTTAAAACTGTCAAAACAATTACTACAACAGGGTGTTAAATTATTGAATGAAAAATAATTTTCATCACATCATTATCAAATAATCTAAAGCTTGGCCAATTCGAAGAATGATAAAATTATGGCAACTCCTGCAATACTTTATTATTAGTATTAAATATCATACATTTTGTTGTATCACTGATAATAAGCTTGTGTACTGAAAATCACTTCCTCAGTAAATCAAGATCTTGGCTGATTCCTACATGGTAACTTAGCTGCCCGAGCTCGTAAGGGAGCAGGTATAAAAAAAAATGGAAATGTTGCGTATACGCCTCGTAGTGCTTAATTTTGAGAGCATTTCGCGGCTTCCAGAGCTACTTTCACAACCTGAATTTGATACAGACCTTTGACGCGACTTCAGATCTGACCTTGTCAGCCAGATCTTGAGTGATTCCTAATGGAAACTTAGCTGCCAGAGTCCGTAAGGGAGTGGGTACAAAAAATTCGAAAATGGTACGTATACGACTCGTAGTGCCCATGGCCGAATGCATTTCCCGGCTTCCAGAGCTACTTTCACAACTTAAATTTGATGCAAACAGTTGACGTGAATTCAGATCTAAACTTTTTTGTTCTCGTTTTGTTGTTCCGGTGAATTCTTAAGAATAGTCCAAACTCAAGTCTAATCGAGTAGCTTGAGTTAGTAGGTAATCAAAACCGAAGGCAGATATAGTTGCCAAGAAGTGATCGACATCGGCTGAGTCAGACAATATATTAATATTAATTAACAACTTCTTCTCTTCGCACTCTTTGGCGTCTTTTGGGATCCGTATTATCCACTACAGTGTATGTGGTGCGAGAACGATTCATCGTGTTCCGAATAACTTTCTCAGATGGACAATTATGTCGGAGGTAACGTGCCATAAGATAGGCGAAAAAAACCATGGTTTTCTAAATAAATTTGCACAATTTGCATGGGTTGTTTTGCTGTTTATCTATTTATCGTAAAATGGCAAATACCACAAATCAACTTTCAACTCTCATTGACAAACTGTACAAACAGTGTTGCCGGTTTAAAAACCTAACCTCTAAAAAAACACCCTTTATACTCGTATATGTAGCATGTGCCCATCCAACCGCCTTATAAGCTGACAGTTCTTAGAAATATTCCACTTTATACAGAACCAGCAAGTGGACTTGTCTTTTTTAAGGAACCAGGACTTAGATTACTTATTCAACGTGAACAGCTAGGATTGTTGTTATATATTATACAAAAGGTTTTTCAATAGCTTCTTTTGAACTTTGACAATTTATTGCTCTAAAATTATTACAATTTATAAAAAATCGTGTCTTGCTCCCTAATTTTTCGCGAGCTACAAATATTTTTATTTTACAAAACAGTTTAGGGCGGTTATTTTATATTGCTATAGTATCGGAAATGTATTCGAAAATCGGATATCGGTATTTTGTACGGCCATAGAAAATGTGCAAAATTCGCTTTCGGAAACGTAAATTAATGCCAATTCATTTTCGGAAATTTGGTACTTTGTATTCCGAAAGTGAATGTCAAAATCGTTATTTCTTACGAATTTTCATTCGAAAACTATTTGGTTAACGGATTGTGCGTACAAGGCGAGTATTTGCCAATTCTTTTTGCCAAAATTGGTTTCAGGCATTTTCAAGAGATTCAACATATTTAGAATATGTGAGTATATTTTTTCTGTAAAATACTCTAAACATAATTAATTATTTGATTATACAAAGCAGAATACAAAGGCGGGAAACACCAAGCCTCAACAGTTTGTGGAGTTCATGTGCAACCATTCAGAGCTTGCAAAAGCCCGTGCAGAACAGCTTTGGACTATGTAAGTGGAAAAGCTAAATTCAAAAGGCCTATCGATTCGCGATATGAATGGCTTGAAAAAGGTATGTCTGAAAAAATGTTTCATAATATCTACAAATTATGTATTTCTAGGTATGGTCTGATTTTAAAAAACATGCCGAGTCAAAACTGCGATTAAATCATAACAATCTGCAAGCGACTGGCAGAGGTAGCAAGCAAATGCAAATGCCACTTATGCCATTAGAATAAAAAGTAATTGAGATATTGGATCTCAACGTCGCGGTGAGTGGCACGCCCAATGATGCCTCACGAGGATTTGGAGAGAATTGCACAATGGACCAGTCACGGACGAAGGACAATAAAGAATGGTTCTGCTCTGGGCAGCGATTCAGCACTGATGACCATCGACCAACAACAACGAAAAAATCTGTATTAGAAATTCAAGTACAAAACCAGAAAAAGTTCTCAAAGGAAGTTATAGAAGTTCTCAAAGGAAGTTATAGAAGTACTTAATGAAATGAAAAAATCCACACAAAATATGTGTGTGTATATGTATATATGTACCCATATTTATAATAAGCATCGCTTGAGACTTATGCCTAAAAGCCAAGAAGATTTATCCCCGTTTGCAAATTCTTTCTCCGGATAGTTCTTTCTGCACTTACACTCCACACATATGAGTCATAGGATGCACCTCCAAACCTCCCATTTACAGCCGATATTTTCATATTCTGATCTGCTATCTAAAAAGTAAAATTATAAGCGTTGTTTTACATTTTAGTTAAAACTTACGATCGTGGCAAGGCAAAGGTAATTTTCATACCTTCTTCTTTTCCTTTTTTTTTTTTTTTTATCCCGGCGTCGTTATGGTCAGAAGTGTAGGACCATAACCTTCCCACTTAACTGCATTCCTACTGGTCCGCTTGTGGGGTCCGCCTGTTTGACCTCACAAAGTAGCGGCAGGCTTCCCGGTTTGGGATTACTTCATCGCTGAGGCCAATCAAATGCTGGTGTTTTTGCATTTGTTTGCACCAATTGTTTTTCGGCCTGCCTTTTTTGCGTGTTGAAATTGGAACGTTGATTGATATCGCCTTTTGGACGGGGTTCAAAGGATCTCTCCTTTGAACATGGCAATACCAACTGAGTCGGTCGCGCTCTATCTTTCTTGTGATGGTTTCTTTTACGTGGAGGCTTCCTCGGATCTTTGAACTTTTAATTCTGTCACGCTTTGTTACTCCCGCTGTCATGCGAAGCATCTTCATCTCAGCTGCCGTTAATTTGCTCTCATACTTTTTGTGCATTGTCCAGCATTGTGAACCGTATGTGAGCGCCGGACGTACAACTGAAGTGTAGAGCCTTCCTTTCAGCTTAGGGGGCATTTTTCGATCACAGAAGATGGCGGAGTTTTCCCGCCACTTCATCCATCCTACGCTTACGCGATGTTTGATGTCGTCATCACAAGTTGCTTCTCTATTAATCATAGATCCCAGATATTTAAACTTTTCACACTTGGGAAGCCCTCTTCCATTCAAGTAAATGTCTGGAATAGGCTGATGAGGGTCAGAGAACGGGCAGCACAGATACTCTGTCTTCTTTGAACTAATACGATACCCGTGTCCCTCAAAAATGTCCACCCACACATCAAGTGCTCGTTGTAGGGACGCCTGATCATCACTTATAATGGCTCCATCGTCAGCAAAGAATAGCTGGTGCACATTGGGGTCCGTCACTTTTCCTTCAAGCAAGGACTGCTATAAAAAGCAGTGGGCTGAGGACGCTCCCTTGGTGTACACCGACTTTGATTGCGAACTCTTCGGTGACTCCTGCGGTGCATCTTACTCTGGTCGTTGCTCTCTCGTACATGTCCATAATCACTCGCACGTAGGTTTCTGGAACTCCTTTTTGTCTTAGCGCTACCCATAAAAGATCTCTTGGTTGCCGGTCAAAGGCCTTCTCGAAATCAACCAACACCATATGCAAGTCCTTTGAAGAATCACGATGCTTTTCCATCATGATCCTTATACTTTGGATTGCATCTGTTGTTGATTTACCCGAGACAAACCCGCACTGGTCATCAGATAGTCGTATTATTTTCCGCAGTCGGCTATCTAATACCCGTTCAACGATCTTCATGGTGTGCGACATCAGCTTGACAGAACGGTAGTTATCACAATTTCGCGTATCACCCTTTCCTTTGTGCAATGGAAGAAGATAGCTTTCCCTCCATTGATTAGGCATAGTGTCGCCTCTCATAAGTTTAGAGATAAGAACCATGAGCCATCTAGACCCGATGTCTCCCATCTTTTTCCAGAACTCAGAGGGTATCCCGTCCGGCCCAACAGCTTTTCTTTTCTTGGAGTTTTTAACCGCGTACCGAACTTCTTCGACTGTGATGTCGGATATTTCGGCATGATTCGGGGCGGCTCTTGGAAAGTACACTCGGGGAAACTGTTCGTTCAGAAGTTCCTCGCAATACTGTCGCCATCTGTGGAGAATTTTTTCGTCTTCCACAAGGAGGTCTCTCGTCGTTTCTATTAAAAACCTTGGAGAGACTCCTTGACCTATACATCAGAGGACTCATCAACTCAAGCAACTTATGCAACACTCAACACGCCTACCTTAAAGGCAGATCAGTGGAAAGTGCTCTGCAAAGTGTTGTTCGTGAAATTGAGGGCTCGCTGAACTTAAAAGAGTTTACAATGCCAGCCTTCCTCGACATAGAGGGGGCCTTCAACAATGTAAACACAGAGGCCATAATAACAGCTCTTGAGGACATAAAAGTAGACAAATCCATTGTAACCTGGATTGAAAATATGTTGAAGAACAGAATTATCAATGCAGACATTGGACACAGTTCTATAAGGAAAGTGACAACTGGAGGCACACCACAAGGAGGATTTCTCTCCCCCCTACTGTAGCTTCTTACAGTCAACAAAATCCTCAAATTCTTTATGAAGAAAGACACAAAGATCATAGCGTACGCGGATGACCTGGTTATCTTGATAAAAGGTTAATTTCTACCAACTATCAGTGAACTAATGGAATCTGCGCTGAGAGAACTCTCCTCGTGGGCAAGACAGAACGGTCTGAGAATAAACCCCCAGAAAACCGAGCTGGTCTTGTTCACCAGGAAAAGGAAAATTCCGACATTTGCTCCCCCAAAGTTAGAGGGCACTCCACTCAAACTCAAAACGGAAGCAAAATATCTAGGCATCATTCTTGACTCAAAACTCTCCTGGAAAAGGAACCTGGAGGAAAGGATGAAAAAAGGATTGAACGCTTTTTATGCATGCAAAAAGACTTTCGGAAAAAGATGGGGCTTGCAACCGTACATCATTCATTGGATGTACACAGCAATCATCAGACCCATTTTAACTTATGGGGCCATAGTCTGGTGGACTGCTAGCAGCACAAAAAGTGAACATGCTCAACAAAGTACAAAGGTCAGCCGCTGTTTGTACAACGGGAGCCATGAGAAGCACGCCGCAAGCAGGGTTGGACATGATTCTTCATCTCCTCCCCCTGGATCTATTCATAAAAGGCAAAGAGCGCTCTCAGACTAAGGGAGTCCTCTCTGTGGAAGCAAGCCAACTATGGACATGCGGCCATACTCAGAATAATAGACGACCTGGGAAGGAAACATGGTTTTAATAGCCTCGCATCTACGACCGACTATATTTCCCCCCAAAATGACTTCTCTCTCAGTATACCTATCCTTTTCCCCGACAGAGAAGAGTGGCTATCAAACGCCGTAATCAACGACCACGAGATTACCCTCTTCACCGACGGATCGAAAATGGACACAGGCACTGGGGCCGGGTTCTACTCTGATACCCTCCACAAAAAGGAATCATTCAGACTCCCTGATCTGTGCAGCGTTTTTCAAGCAGAAATCCTGGCAATAGAGAAAGCAGCCAAACACCTACAGGTAGCTGATATCCCACCATCTGATATCACTATCTTCGTAGACAGCCAGGCTGCACTGAAGTCAATAGAATCCTGTATAACGAGATCAAAGGCTGTCATGAAATGTCGCGACTCACTGAAGTCCATCAGACACCACAAAGTTAAACTCTGCTGGGTCCCGGGCCACAGCTCAATCGCAGGGAACGAAAGAGCAGACGAACTGGCCAGGCAAGGGTGTGAACTGGACATCAGTGAAGCGGACATGTCATTGCAACCACCGATCAGCGCATTATACCGGATCATAAATGACACAATCATCAAAGAAGCCTACTCGTCTCGGCTTACAAGAAACGACAGCTACGCGACAAGATCATCGTGGTCAGAGCTCAATATCGGAAAAACAAAGAAGCTCCTGGCGCTGGACCGTAACTCGATCCGTATGCTCGTCGGAGTGATCACAGGACACTGTCCCATTGGAGCAATGCTCCGGAAATGGGACTCGGGATCCAGCGATCTCTGCCGGAGCTGCGGCGATGAGGAAGAAACTGAGACGATCCAACATCTGCTTTGCCACTGCCCAGCTCTCCAGAATCGACGCCTAGTGTCGCTAGGCCAAAGATTCGTTACAGAGATTGCGGACATGGCTAATGCAGATATATCGGATCTTCTAAAATTCATTAAGAGCACGGGGTGGTTTTAGCCACCACGTGATAGGACAGGTTAATTTTATGTGTACCCACACAAACGAAGGGAATCACAATGGGCCTCTTGGCCTCCGAGTGGAAGTGATGTCTAACCATCACACTCCCCTTCTCTAACCTAACCTAACCTACGATCGTGGCAGTAATGCTATGCTTCATCTTTCCATTAAAATACAAATGTTCCGCTGATCTAGGCCGAACTATTTGCATCTACGTTCCATCAATCAGTCCTATAATTCCAAGGATATTTTATCTATTATAAAAATATTGCTTGGTCTGGTTCTTGGGTTCCTTTGGCAGCACGAATGAAATATGCAAAAGATAAAGGATCCCTTCCATCGCCCTGCATGTCTCGGCTATACAGACGGACAATTTGGACTGGCTAAGATTTGCCAAGCAATCCGAATCCGCAAGTGATACAATATAACCCCCCCCCGTTCCCCTTCAGAAAACACAATTCGGTAGCTGATCGAGCAGAATATAGCGATTATAATGCTGTTGTTGCTAAAATGATCTCCTGTCTGCCACTTCTAATCCAATTTACTCCTTCGCCGAAGAAAGTACACTCTGCTTTTCGATCCGAAGCCCACATCCCTGCACTTCAACCCTAGAATTGAAAAAGCAACTTAAAAGTATGTTAAGCTGATTAAATTTCGACCTCGACAGTATAATTATGGTAAGTGGGGTATAAACAATAGAATGGAATGTTGTCTACTGTCACCTAATCGAATGCTCGCAGCTGGGGAATAAACACCTTTTGTTGGATGACCGCAAATTTGTCATCAAATTTGTGCCTCCAAGACCTCTTTGCAATGGATGGATAGACTACAGAAGCGGGCGGTTAGACTTGCATGAAACATTGAAGTCATTTGGCTCGCTTACTAACGCTCAAGCGAGCTAGCCAAATGCATTCCCATCCTTCAAAAACTCAACCGCAATACTCCTTTAAACGTTTCGGTCTTGACAAAGAGCTCTTAAGGGTATTCATAAGCCCTTTTGCAAGCGCTTATTATTAGAAAAAAAAGTGTGGCTTTTAACCCGATTCCAGATTCCTCGCCGTACACAAGGGATTGGCCTTTCCACGATCTCCAAAATTCGTCGTATGCTCGCTCATAGGGTCCTGGTTTAGTTGGATACCTACACAACGGCGAAAACATTACCTTCAGTGATGAAACACAACAAAATTAAGAGCTGCCATTGCATCCAGAAAAAAATACTATTTTGGGTGGATTTTGGGTAGGCGGCGTCATTAGGCCATACATTTTCCAGAATGGGAATGTTCAAAGGTTGACTTTAATTAGCGCATGGTATGGATCATGATAACTAACTCTGTGGTTTCAATTTGATGACATAGATCCGGATGATGTGTGATTCGAATATCTGACGTAACATTGCAAGAGAAGTTTCCAAAACGAGAAGAGGCGATTGTGCGATTTAACGCTCTTCGACTTTATATTCTGGGACTACGTTAAGTACTATGTTTTACGCCACAAGCAAACAGCAAACATCAGCTCCACTTATACAACAATGCTTAAGCTTGATCATATAATCAGTTGACTTTAAGACCGTATGCCTATTTAGGTTTTTCCTTCTCCTAAAAATCCAACTTTCACTTATATGTACTAGACTAGTTGCTTTAAGTTCGAAAAACAAAAACCTCGCTAAGCATGTTGCTTGCTGATGTCAACCTCGCCAGTGGCTCGTACTGGTCGCGTGCACTTGTCCATATCAGTTTTCTCCACTCAGCTGCTGCACTACTGTACTCCTCTTTTCCTTTTTTCCGGCGTTGTTATGGTCAGAAGTGTAGGACCATAACTTTCCCACTTAACTGCATTCCTACTGGTCCGCTTGTGGGGTCCGCCGGTTTGACCTCAGAAAGTAGCGGCAGGCTTCCCGGTTTGGGATTACTTCATCGCTGAGGCCAATCAAATGCTGGTGTTTTTGCATCAATTGTTTTTCGGCCTGCCGTTTTTTTTTTTTTTTTTTGTGACACGGGCATGCTCCAGATTTTTTTGTTTGATCTTACTCTTACAACACCGGTGATCTCCAGTCGTGTCAGCCCACTGATTTGCATGTATACTTGTGGGGCAGTTTAATGGTGGTATATGTGTCCCTAGGCTCACCTTGGTGTTTTCAAAATTGCCTGGATGTGATTTTTGTTTACCTTTGTTTTAGTCGCCTTTTACGACAAGCGAGAGGTATCGCTGCAGGGATATTCTTAACCCGTCCCTGCACGGAACGCTGCACTACTGTACTCCAACAGCACAAATTCCAAATTCTAAGTAACCGGTAAGTCCCCACCGGTAAAGGCATCCCGAACGCTGTAGTCCCCCTTGAACACCATAAAGATGCAACAGGACTTGAATACAGCCCATTCATAGAACTCATAGATTTCCCTCTTACTCACACTTGCTCCATGTAAGGCACTGTGGTACACGCTGCATGATGCTTTAATGTGCTCACAAGTTGTGTCCTCCATGCATACTTTCCATGCAAGCAAATATTTACATAGTCAGACAGGCGAGAGCATTGTGACACGAGGTCGTCTTTGTGTCTTCATCCGTAGTACGAATGTGAGTACCCTGCTTCTGGCGCTTCCTCTCCCTTTCGTTCGCTTCTTGGTAAGCACAGGGTTAACACTGTGCATTTGCATGCTGGCCAGTTGCCGTTTTCCCACTGGTTATAATGCCAAAATTCATTTTGGAGTTTCGAATAAAACGTAAATATGAAGCGACACTCCATAATTGTTTTTTGAGTGTTCCTTCCTCATGATTGGCTTGAGAGCCAGGGGGACATGAGCCTGGTTCGATTCCCTTTTCGGGAGCTTGAATTCCATGGATAAGATAGCAGTAATTGAATCGCACAGGGTGCCCTTAATTCCTATTGATTTATTTTGTTTTCGTCCTCTGTCATCGTTTTGAAGCGCTTTGTTCGTTATTACGTACTCAGATCCCTCCCAATCGAATGCTTACGGAACTGTGTTTACATTTGAGACATCAATCAGGCGAAGTATTTCGCTCAAACTCGAAGGAACGAATGATGATTAATGAGTTCATCGATAATTCCGCCCCGTCTTCCTTGCAACAAAGTGATGGAATGCTTTTACCAGATTCCAGACGGCCCCAGCGACGATAATACCATATGAAGCGCAAGCAAGTAGTCTTGTTTTTCATAATCTTCGATAACCAAATGCCAACAAATTTCATTTAAAACGTTTTGTTTTAAATTTTTTTCGGTTGTGCTCAACTTTTTATGAATAAATTTTAGAAAAGATACTTTTGTTCCGCTTAAGCTGACCCACATAGATGAAGACGCAAGGCACAAGTTGGACGTAAAAATTCGAATAATGATAGAAAGTTTCTTGATTTTATTTGTGTTGTATGGCCTTCACGCGAAAGCGACTGGCAAAAATATTTTTGTTTTTTATTCCAGTAATCTTTGCTTGTTTACTACCTTTGCCTCATTTCCATTTGGCGGGCGCTAGGCTATTTGGGGGGTTTAAGTAATAATTTATGTAAAATGGGATAAAGTTTTGACATTTATTCGAAGTTTTGAGCTTTTTGTTCGCATTTTTTTTGCGCTCGAAAGCAAGTTTTGGTCATGATTGCTAAATAGAAAAAGCAGGGTAGAAGGGAGTAGAACACTTACAAGGTTATATTGCTCTCAGATGCGAAGTAAAATATTATCTTGATGATGAGAGGCTTCTTTCAGCACTTGGAATTGTGGTCGAACAGCGAACGATAATGATGATATATAGGGTCCGCCAAATAACTTTTTTTTTTTTTGAAAATGCTATAAAAAAAACTACTGAATATTTTCTCAAATTTCTTTTTTTATTTGAAATTACAATCCTTCCGGTTATTAATGGAAAATAATTTCATTCAAATGGCTGCCTCGGCTAGCCATGCAGTAGCCTACACGATCGGTCCAATTTTTAAGCACATTATCGATTGTGTGCAGCTGTATTTCACCAATGGCTTCACGAATATTGTCCTTTAAAGCGTCAATTGCCTCTGGCTTGTCGGCGTAACACTTATCTTTGACGGCACCCCACAAATAATAGTCCAACGGTGTCAAATCGCAGCTCCGAGGTGGCCAAACGACATCAGCTCTGCGGCTGATAATGCGATCTTCAAAAACAGGGCGCAAAACATCGAGTGTAGCTTCGGCTGTGTGGCACGTAGCGCCGTCCTGTTGAAACCAAATGTTGACAATATCCTTCTCTTCAATTTTTGTGAACAAAAATTCGTTCAACATGGCCCGATAACGATCGCCATTGACTGTAACGGCCACTCCTTGCTCATTTTCGAAGAAAAATGGCCCAATTATGCCTCTGGACCAAAATCCGCACCAAACAGTGGCTCGTTTTGAGTGCACCGGCTTTTCAATGTATGCGTGCGGGTTTTCTGTGCCCCAAATGCGACAATTTTGCTTGTTTACATACCCGCCAAGATCAAAATGAGCTTCATCTGAAAAGATGTACGCAATTTTCGCACACATTCTGCAACATTACCATGATTTTCAAAGTAATGTCGCAATATTTCCCAGCGTTGTTCAAGCATATACACAACCATATTCGTTCAGCGGAAGGATAAAACTAATTATCTGTCAAATCAGACATGAGCTAAGTGTTACCATTCACGAAATAAGCACTACTTAAAAAAAAAACGTTAGATGGCGGACCCTTTATTTATTTAAACATATATAGATTTCATTGCGCTATGTCAAAGCCCTGCCTTGGCAGAAACTTGGAAGTTTAAGTGATATTTTAAAACTGTTTTCAGGAATGGAAAATATATTCTATATCCGCATGTTGCATTATTTACACTACAGACCATCTGATGGCCTATAAAGTCAGCTTTGTGGGCCGCGATTACCCATGATGACCCGTTCTAATAGTAGAAGTGTCACGTAATGGTGATGGATTACTCTTTCCCCAAATGCGACAATTGTTCATAAAGCCGTTCAACAAGAATATTCTTCACCAATACAGATGATTTTTTTTGCCCACATTTGTTTCCGTTACCAACTACCTAGCGCCCAATTAGCGAATGTATGATGAACTTGGTGATCTTAGGCCTTCAATTCTTGTGTCTGGAACTTGTATTGGAACTTATTTTTTTTTTTGTTGGAGGCTTCTACTATCTGCTGGAGCACTCAGACACAAGTACTGGTCCATTGTACTACCAGACAGACACCTTGTCTTTATTGTATTTTCCCCGTTGTCCGGAGAAAAGTGAGGAGGGGCTTCAGTGATGTTGAGCTAAGAGATTCGGCACCCACCACGTCGGCCCCAAGGGTGCGCCACCGTGCACGAGCGAAGGCGGGACAGTCGCAGAGAAAGTGTTCCGCTGTGTCGTCCTCCTCGCAACAAGCAGCACAGGTAGGCGTCTCACTGATGCCAAGCACGTAAAGATGCCTGGCAAAAGTGAAATGGCCCGTAATGACGCCCGTTAGCCTTCTGCAGTCATTTCTTCTTAAGGATAAGAAGAATGTTGCGGACTTTTTACAGACGTCAGGGCGTACGCGCTTAGTCATCCTGCATCCTGGATATTCCTTCCATCTGCGACTGTGTACGTTAAAGACCCAGTCATTGATGTCAGATTTAACCGTTGAAGCTGGTAGACCTAAGGCGGGTTCAGGCCCTGAGAAACTCTCCTCTGAGCCTTTTCTAGCGAGTTCATCGGAGATCTCGTTTCCTGGGATTCCAGAGTGACCTGGAACCCATACAAGCCTAAGTGAATTAAGTCTTCCGACTTTGTTCAAGAAGGTCTTGAGTTCATGCACTAGTTTTGAGTTGGACAGAGGATTGGATACAGCTTTGAGTGCAGCTTGGCTGTCACTGCAGACACATATGCTCTTTCCCCTCCATCTGTGTTTCACAACATAGTGCATGGCCATTAGGATTGCGTAAATCTCCGCCTGGAAAACAGACGCATATTTTCCTAACGAGAAGTGCAGTCGAATGTTTTCGCGCTCGAAGAAAACTCCGGCGCCGGATCCCTGATCAGTCCTGGAGCCATCTGTGAAGATGCGAAGACATTCTATTCCAGGTTCAGTGTCTGGCCAAAGCCAGTCCTGACGCCAAGGAAATGTGACTGTGTAGTTACAGCGCAGTAGGATGGCAGGTGTCATTGCGTCAGAGGGCATATCCATGAGACAGTGATCGTAGGATATTTCTCTCTCAAGTACACTTTCACTCCACTGCGAGTTGTACCAAAGACCATTCCTCTTTAGGCGAGAAATAGTTTTCAGTGCACACCCTCTGATATATATGTCAAGGGGTGGAAGGTTCATCATAGCATCCAAAGCAGCTCCCGGTGTGCTGGGGAAAGCCCCCGTGCAACTGAGGCAGACCGCTCTTTGGAGTTTGGAGAGTGAAGCCACAACGTCTTTTCGTGTCAGCCTGCTCCACCAAACAACCGATGCATATGAGATTATCGGTCTTACCATTGCCGTGTAGATCCAAAGGACCTTTTTCGGCGATAAGCCCCATGTTTTGCCAAAGGCACCTTTGCATTGCCAGAAAGCTGACAGCGCTTTGGTAGTTTTGGACTCAACATGTTTTGACCAGAGAAGTTTGTTATCTAGAATGACTCCCAGATACTTAGCTTCCTTGGATATAGGGATGGGAATGCCTTTTAGCACCAGCTGAGCAATGCCAGTTGTTTTCCTCCTTCTCGTGAAGAGAACGACATCGGTCTTAAGAGGATTAACCGACAGCCCATTTCTCGTGCACCAGTCATCGATCACGTTTAGCGCCGCCTGCGCTTTGAGACAGACATTCGCTAAACATGAGCCGACAGAGAGAACAGCAACATCATCCGCATAGGCCTGGGCATAGATTCCAGAGGCATTGAGAGCATCTAACAGAGAGTCGACCACCATGCACCATAGCAGCGGAGACAAGACGCCACCTTGCGGGCAGCCCCTGTTTACTCCAGACTTGACACATTGTTCGAGGCCTGTATCAGCGATCAATGTCCTGTGCACAAGCATTGCTTTGATCCACAAAACCAGTGCTTCATCTACGCCATGCCGTCTAGCAGCGTTACACATGCTGTCGAAGGTAGCGCTATCAAAAGCTCCCTCAATGTCGACGAAAATGTCTAGTACGTACTCTTTCCTTTCGAGAGCGCATTCAATTCTCCCAACTAGGTTTTGAAGCGCAGTCTCGCAGGATTTTCCGCGCTGATAAGCATGTTGCATGTCCGACAGAGGATGCATTCGAAGGGCAACTTTGCGCACGTGCAACTCTACTAGTCTTTCCATGCTTTTCAGCAGGAATGATGTTAGACTTATTGGTCTGAAACTCTTGGCTAGTGAGTAATCCTCTTTCCCTATTTTGGGAATAAAGACCACTTTCACCGCGCGCCAAGGGATAGGTATGTAGGCAAGTGCCAGGCTAGCAGTGAAAATTCTTTTCAGTGTAGGAAGCAGCTGTCTTATACCTTTTTGCAGCATAACGGGGTATATCCCATCAGTGCCCGGCGACTTAAAGCCATCGAAGGATGCCGCAGCAAATTCAATGGCCTCAGTAGTTGCCACGCGTGACGCAACATACCAGCTACGCCGAGTTTTTTTCATCGCTACAGCCGCAGTATCCAATGAGGGAGTGTGCAACGAGCCGATGACAGTCTGATTTCCCGGAAAATGGGTCTGAAACAGTAAACTAAGAGTTTCTGCTTTAGACTCGGTAAAGGTACCATCAGACTTTCTGAGTACCTCCAGCCTTGTCGATTTTCCTCGTTTGAGGACTTTAACCAACTTGCTGGTCGCGCTCAGGGATTTGATCTCTTCGCAGAAGGACTTATAGGAATCATTCTTCGATTTTCGAATAAGCTTCTTATATTCCTTCTGCTTCGATCGATTGGAACTTATACGGAAGTACTTATAAGGCAATATGGCAAGATTCATCAAGTTCAAGTCGTAGAAAGGACTATTTCTTGTGCACGATGAGGAATAGGGAGGTTTGAGCCTTCAACCACCTTTTCAGCAAAAGGAACAGGGATTCGTCGCTTTAATTTATTTGGAGAAAGTGCTGCTGCCTTGGATGATATATTTGCTAATGGCCGTCTACATACGTCCATAGTGAGTTGGTGAGGTTTTGTATATCATCATCCAATCCTGTCCATTTTCGACTGAGACTCTACTATACTACCAGATGTTTAACCTTCTTGAAGGTCGGCTTTAGCTTTAGCTTTAGCCTTTATGTATGTGCTCATTTTATATTCTGAAAATTTCGCTTTTGTAGTAAAACCTTACTCTTACTTGTGCTTCCCTAGAAGCGTATACGACTAAGTGATTTTAATGGTGTTACTTTGATACTGAACACATCCTGAGTGCCAATCTTAATGGCTTGCCGACAACGATTCAATTGTCTTACGTTCGAATATCGAGCTAAGGGAAACTTGTTCTGTAAAGGCTCGGACGGTATCTTGCTATTGCATCTTTTTCATGTTAAAGGTGGATAGATCGTTTTACTCCGCCTCTACCCGTGATATATGGAGCTGTGTTAGGGTTGATATTGCTGGCCAAACGGGGGTCTTGCCTCCTCACAAGTCAAATAGCCTGAGCTTATTTTCAAACGTGGTGCTACGCTTATGTTCAAGAATTACACCCTAAAAAACGTTGCTTAACCTTGCCTTTGACAAATTTGGTATAATCCGTTTTCTGTGAGCGAGCGAGCGCAGAATAGAGGTACTAGTATATGTTGTTAAATTTAGTATTGATACGGCTTGTTTTATATAGTAATCATAAGACCTAAGTCTGAGTCTGCTGAGATCTGTCTGAGCGTGCCGAATAACAAACCTGCATCCAAACAGTGTGATATTTCATCTCCTCGTAGGAGTCATCGTGATATTTGTCGCAGTTATTGATTCACTTTTTGCCGGTCCGTTTTATCGTAGTTCGTGAATGATGGCAGTATATCCGGCATAGTCTGGTAGAGTCTAGAACCTCCGTAAGTTACCGACCGGCTATTCGTTGGTGGAGCTAAAATCCAAGTTGTAAGGCTGTCAATCAAAGTTTTTTGAATGTTCACCTGAGTAGACAAGTCATGCCTCTGACAGTATGCATTTTCTGATGACTGTATTTAGCTGATTTCGCTTTCTTCCAATCAGATTAAAATAATAGAAGTTCTAAAGTGATTATAAAAATAATTAATTACAGCGCGTTACGTAGAAGGTCGGTTGTTACCAATTACCAATTTATGTTGAGCGGCGTTTTTTTATATAACTAACATCTGCACAAGGGGCTAAGACTACCCTCAAGTGTCAAGAAATCAAGACATAACACGGGCTGAAGGTATAGGGGGTGAGAGGGAAAGGAGGTACCGATGCACATTGGCTTTAAATGCTTGTGGATTGTAGTGACAAAAGTTGAGCTGGAAAGAGCAATCCACATTCGTGTGGTTCGGCTTAAAAACGAGTCGTTAAATTTGACTGTGCGTCCGAAGACAGGCTTGAGAGAGCAGGGAGTGAAATGATGAGCATTCCGGGCGAGACGTGTATTGCGGTTAAATTCTTCAAGGGGACGAATCTTCAAGATCAAACAGAAAGAGAAGAGAGAAAACATTACGTCGATGTTCGAGTGAGTCGATCGACTTCGCTTTACTGCTCGCTTTTGTATTCTACCTAGCAGGTGCAGAGAGGTCTTGGGAGCACCAGACCAAATATGAGCATTGTATCTCAGCTTTAGGCGGATGTAGCCTTGTAAATTGAAGCCAGATCAGAGGGGTGAAATATTTTTTACATAGTTTGAGGAAATCTAAACATTTGGCAACATTCTTGGCGACCTCGCATATGTGGTCATTCTAACTGGAAAGTCTTTCGATTTCGCTGACATAAGCGCCATTCAAGGATAATGGCTGATTATTGATGGTTAGCCTGATAGGCAGTAGACAGCAATGTGTTTTGGAAGCATTAAATCCCACTCTGTTACTTATATCCCATTTAATTATGCTCTCAATTCCGGAATTTAATGTGCTTATGATGCGGTTCCAGTACTACGGCCGAAGAGCAGGGACGTAAGTAAGCTAGGAGTATTGTCATCAACGGAGGAGTGTATTGGATTAGAAGTAGCGGTTAAGAGATCATTTATGAAAATGAGGAAGAGTGTCGGTGACAGAACAAAGCCCTGGGGAACACCAGCGTTTATTTCGCTAATATCAGACGTGAAACCGTCCAAAACAACTTGAATGGCCCGAAAAGGTATTTCTAATCCATATATTAGAAAGGTTACACTTTTTGGTGAGATATGCCATTAAATCACCAGTACACCTTTTGCTGTACTGCTGTTCATTAAGAAGTTTCCGCGATTTAAGATATTTCACAAGCTGACGATTTATCAGCGTTTACATGACCTTAGAAAGATGGGACGTTAGTGCTATGGGTCCGTAAGAGGTGGGAGACGAAGATTCGCCTTTTTTAGGGACGGGCTGGACAAATGCTGTTTTTCATCTACTCGGGAGGAGACTAGAAGAGTAGAAAAGATGAAAAAGCTTACGGAAGAGCACCTCTTCAGAAGTATTGGGGGAATACCATCAGGGCCAGCGGATTTGTGCACGTTGAGATCCTTAAGTACTCTTGCAACTGTACGAGTGCGGAAGTGGATTTGTCCCATGAACGATTCTACGCTCTCAAATACAGACGGAGACAAAGTGTACTCTGGGAGCGTCGAGCTGGTTGAACGTAGGATTGAGAACGAGGCAGAATTCTTGATGTTTTCCACAAATGACCAAACGTTTTTGTTGCCTTTGGGAGAATTTAGAATCTAGCACTTTTTGCCTCAACTTTTGGTCATGGGAGACTTTGACACCTCGAACCAATTTCTTTGGTACGACCTCACTCTTATATTGATTAATGATACCAGATTCTCATACTATCCAACAAGAAGTGTCATTTTAAAATAATGTAAGAAAACAGCATTTTCCTGGAAAATGGTAATATTATTATTCTAAGTACTAATCTAAAAGTACAAGCGGTTAGTTATGGAATACGGGATTTTTAAGTTGGCGTTTCAGCTCTGTCCACGGTTATTTTTATTTTGAAATTTTGTTTTATGAAGTGCTTTATGATTTCTTATATATGAATCGATGGTGAAGCATTGGCATATACCTTGTCTTTAACAAAGTCTCAAATAAATTGATTTTAGTCCAGCGGTAAAAACAAAAAGCTAAATTGCTGACCGAACTCATTTCTCAATTATTCCATCGTTTCGCATGCTGTGTAGCGTTGTCTTGCTGGAATCACATGTAGACAAGGTTCAGCTTGTGTATTATCCGCAAAACAAAGTTCGAAATCACTGAACGATAGCGAGTGTCATTAACATTGTTGAATATGATTCCGCCGGCCCATAAACCACACAAAACAGTGCATTGACAGCTCTTGTATTGCCTGCAATTGTTCATTGTACCAAATACGGTAGTTTTACTTATCAACATACCCACTTGACAGAAATGAGTTTTATCGTTGAAGACAATCTTTCGATAAAAAGCAGGTCTTCCTCCAGATTTTTAGGGCCCACTCATCAAAATTTCGATGGTGTGATAGATCGCCCGAGCTGTATTCTACAAGTTCTTAGAACAAAATCATTCCGAAAAAATCTTCCACGTAGTCGATTAATACGATCCCAATTGCTGTGCTCGGCCAAAAATGGATAAATCATGATCTTCATGCACATTGGTGTATATAGCAGCAATATTTTCCTCTGTATGCACTCTACGCATATTGGTAGGTGGCTTGATGTCTAATAGCATGAAATTCGTGTCAAATTCGGTAACACTATTATGATAACGTTCTCAAACCCCCTTTCTTCTACCACATTAGCCGCGCCTCCTACATCCATTTACCTCCATCTGCTTCTTACATCTTACACTATTAAATTACTTGCTCTATATGGCCGACTATGATGACTGCAAAATGGTCGAAGCGTGCGAAAAAAGTTTTTCACAAGACATGAAATTCGACAATAAAATTCAACACTTGTAAGCATTTTTTGAACAAAATTCCTCTGAAAAAATGGCAATTTTAGTTGCGTACAACGAATTGTAACTTGTGTCATAATCGTGAAAATAGAATACTGAAAAACCAAACAGCAAAAAAGTCACCTTTCCAGAGTGTAGGGTGGCTGATAGGAACTGATACCAATTTTACTTGGCTGTGTCTGCCAAACTGCCAGTGATATCGTGCCGACAGTTGCTAGCTCGTTTCATTATTGACAAGCGTGTGTAAGGATCGTTTTTTATCGCGTGCTAAGGTTTGGTTCTATGGACTTCTTCTTCTTCTTTTCCATTTTTCCGGCGTCGTTATGGTCAGAAGTGAAGGACCATAACCTTCCCACTTAACTGCATTCCTACTGGTCCGCTTGTGGGGTCCGCCGGTTTGACCTCAGAAAGTAGCGGCAGGCTTCCCGGTTTGGGATTACTTCATCGCTGAGGCCAATCAAATGCTGGTGTTTTTGCATTTGTTTGCACCAATTGTGTTTCGGCATGCCTTTTTTGCGTGTCGAAATTGGAACGTTGATTGATAACGCCTTTTGGACGGGGTTCAAAGGACCTCTCCTTTGAACATGGCAATACCAACTGAGTCGGTCGTACTCTATATTTCTTGTGATGGTTTCTTTTACGTGGAGGCTTCCTCGGATCTTTGAACTTCTAATTCTGTCACGCTTTGTTACTCCCGCTGTCATGCGAAGCATCTTCATCTCAGCTGCCGTTAATTTGCTCTCATACTTTTTGTGCATTGTCCAACATTGTGAACCGTATGTGAGCCCCGGACGTACAACTGAAGTGTAGAGCCTTCCTTCCTTACGCTTACGCGATGGTTGATGTCGTCATCACAAGTTGCTTCTTTATTAATCATAGATCCCAGATATTTAAACTTTTCACACTTGGAAAGCACTCTTCCATTCAAGTAAATGTCTGGAATAGGCTGATGAGGGTCAGAGAACGGGCAGCACAGATACTCTGTCTTCTTTGAACTAATACGATACCCGTGTCCCTCAAAAATGTCCACCCACACATCAAGTGCTCGTTGTAGGGACGCCTGATCATCACTTATAATGGCTCCATCGTCAGCAAAGAATAGCTGGTGCACATTGGGGTCCGTCACTTTTCCTTCAAGCAAGCAATCAAGGACTGCTATAAAGAGAAATGGACTGAGGCCGCTCCCTTGGTGTACACCGACTTTGATTGCGAACTCTTCGGTGACTCCTGCGGTGCATCTTACTCTTGTCGTTGCTCTCTTGTACATGTCCATGATCACTCGCACGTTTCTGTTTCTGGAACTCCTTTTTGTCTTAGCGCTACCCATAAAAGATCTCTTGGTTGCCGGTCAAAGGCCTTTTCGAAATCACCAACACCATATGCAAGTCCTTTGACGAATCACGATGCTATTCCATTATGACCCTTATACTTTGGATTGCATCTGTTGTTGATTTACCCGAGACAAACCCGCACTGGTCATCAGATAGTCGTATTATTTTTCGCAGTCGGCTATCTAATACCCGTTCAACGATCTTCATGGTGTGCGACATCAGCTTGACAGAACGGTTATCACAATTTCGCGTATCACCCTCTCCTTTGTGCAAAGGAAGAAGATAGCTTTCCCTCCATTGATTAGGCATAGTGTCGCCTCTTATAAGTTTGGAGATAAGAACCATAAGCCATCTAGACCAGATGTCTCCCATCTTTTTCCAGGCCCAACAGCTTTTCTTTTCTTGCAGTTTTTAACCGCGTACCGAACTTCTTCGACTGTGATGTCGGATATTTCGGTATGATTCGGGGTGGCTCTTGGAAAATACACTCGGGGAAACTGTTCGTTCAGAAGTTCCTCGCAATACTGTCGCCATCTGTGCAGAATTTTTTCGTCTTCCATGAGGAGTTGGCCTTCAGCATTGTTAATAAACTTTGGGAAACAAATCTCCTGAGCATTTCTTCTTCTCTGGGCGGCTATCTCAAAGATATTTGCTCCTTTGTTCAAGTTGCTTTGTCGAAGCTCCTGGGTAGCCTGTTTCTTGTCAGATGCGGAAGACGATATTTCTTCCAACTCCTGATAGAGGCCTTCCATGCTTTTCGCTTTGAATTCGGCGCATTTTTTCTTCGCGATACCTTTGCAACATCTATATACCTTTTCACGGCGAGCTTTTTCCTCTCTATTAGTAGAAGAGCACTTTGACCAAGCTTGGAAAGCCATTTTCTTTTCGTGTATCACTGCTTTGGCTTCGTCTGTCCACCACCAGGTTTCTTTTGCGTGTTGGCAGAGGCCTTTAGATGTTCGAAGCAGTGATTTGGCTTTCTCCAGGCCAGATTGTTGTAGGGAATCCCACATGTCTTGTGCTCTGTACTCCTCATTACCGACCTCGTCGATAATGGAAAAGAGGTAGTTTTTCATGCTGGTAATAAAAGCTTCGCCTTTTCTTTTATCCAGCTTATACCACTTGATTCTCTCAGACACCTTCGTTTGCTCTTACTCGCCTCCATAAAAAATTCAGACAAGGTTGTGGAAATCTAGCGAGAATGCATCTTTTTCTTTTTGTTCGTATCCTACTTGAGGGGCATATGCGCTTACGATGTTCCACACCTCACCATGCATCACCAATTTGAGAGCCATCAAACGGTCACTGGACTTTTGCCGCAAGGATAATGGCGATTCCGTTTTTTCCTTGTTCCAATCCATAGTAAAACATCTTGTAGGCTTTGGTTCTATGGACTATGGAATTCAAAGCTACTAGTGCTATTATTCCTTCTTTTGGTTGAAAAATCGAAACAGATTATTGTTGGTGAGTTGGTGAATAAAATATATATTAAAATATATTGCATAAACACAATACTCGTATGATTTTGAAACGAAATGGGGATGGTCCGAAAAAGACAATAACATCGCCAAGATAATTTGGAGAGTGTAGTTTAGAATTGAACAAATTTTTTGGTGAGGTTTCTCAACGAAACATATCCAAAAAACGGGTACAACACGTATGAAAAATGACTTCGGGCTCAAGGCCGCAAAGTTCAAAATATTACAAAATCTCACACCTGGCTAAAAAGTTGGAATGGAAAAAGCAAAACAGTTGAACTGCTTGCACAAAAGTGGCGAATTGCCAAATATCGTCTTCTCTGACCAAATCAGTTGGAAATTAACCAATATATCAACCGACTAAATGATGAAGTTCGCTTCTCAGAGAGGTCATACGTTAATTTCGATCACCAGGAAGCAAGTGCCACCGTTTTTGATGGTTTGAGCCCCAGTGATGGCCGATTGTATTTTTGGACCGTGTTGCCAATGTAAATGCGACCGCTAATGGCAAAACTGTCTTGGAAGCCGTAGGCACGCAAACATCTAGGTCAATGAGCCTGGACATTCCAAGAGAACTCTTCACAATCCCATAAAGCCCGTGCAACTCAAGTCCTCGACAAAATGGCTATCGAACAGCAAACAAGGGACACGCTCAAACTACCGCTTCGCCGGGAACGCATTTGCATTTACCGCCCCAGGAAAATTATTCGCGCTAAGGGTGGCCATATCGATAGTAGAAATTAGATACTTAAATTTCGACTCTACCATCGTAATGGCTTACATTACTTTGACCTAATGCGGAGTCATCTAACAATGCTTATAAAACGAGTCTCAGAAACATCTATGACACTTTTTTTTATAATATTATTGAAAACGAAGCTACTCTTCAACTGGCAACCTCTGAATCGCAATACTTTTACTTGTAAGCTTACAACTTTCGACTTCAACACTGATAAAACGTAAACCCTCTTACAGACGAAAATTCCTTCTACTTGAACATATCCATCCGCTCTAGCCTGTCACAACTAAACTAATAATAAAATATTATTGCAAGCCTTTACAGTCACCAGTGGTATCCGGCTGTATCAGGAATTAAGCAGAATTACATACAATATTTTAACACTCCCCTTCCATGCCATTTACAAACATTTCAGTTCCGTCATCGTTCCGAAAATGAACTCACACTCACGTCCGACAGTGCAGTTGAAAGCGAAAAATAGTGGAAAAAAAAGTACTCAACTCTCCAGGACGACAGGACTTACTTGAATTTTATAAATTCCATATTCCATGAAAAGGGAATATGGGACCAGATGGGAGTACATATATCTTCATCTGCCCGCAAGAGCATCTGTGTGTTGCGGATACCGTCGAGATTCATAATAAACCAATTATGTGTAATCCGGTTTAACCGAAGGTCCACAATTGGAGTATTATTATTGTGAAGGGTAAGTCCTGGAGTGAGTCGAAAATGCTGGGTCCATCCGATACCCCTACTTTTCACAATCCACTCATTGTACATCTCGAATGTCTCTGTGTCTGTCGGTGTAAATTGGATGTTTTCAAGACCCCCGAAACGATAGGGTAGGGAGAAGTGGTGCCCAGTAAATAACCAAAGCAAAAAGCGTGAGTCCTTCTCAATTTTGGTTGCAATTCAGGTGATACGAAGGGGAAACAAATAAAAAATTACCGCTGAGTGGCTGGCTGGCAGCTCGTAAAGCTACACGACGAACGGAACGTGTGCAGGTTTTACAACCAAAGCCAGAGAACAATATGCCAAATCCACCGAATCCACCAAATCCGTCTGGCAATTTTGTTTACATCGTCCTGCATTCCATGGTTTGTTATTACTCCGCAGGGAATTGGCAACCGGAAATACACACCCATGTACATGCAGCATGACCGAAAACTAATTTGAAGTTCTCAGTTGGATGGGTCGGATAAAAAAAGGTAGAAAATTACGGAGGTTGAGGAAAAAAATCGAAATTGAAAACGAATCGCATGTGAGGTGAGGTGCTGAATCCGTGAGTAAAATCTGGTTAGTTACGGCTTGTCTTCTTTGGTTTCGTGTATCCTTTCATTTTTACGGTACACAATAATTCTAGGTTACTAGGAGTTGGTTTGGCAACAGGAAGCTCGTGGACGTGTATTGCTTGCTTGAAAAGGTTAAAGTTGTTTTAGCGACAATGCTTGGCGCATTTGCATGCATCGTGGAAATGTGAATCTGTAATGTTTCCGGAACGTTGACATTCATTGGAGCTTGACATCGTGTTCGAATGTAATGTCGGGTGGGTCATAAAATCAAATGAACCATAGAGACGCCTTGTGGCGATGATTAAGGCCGCTCGACTTACAAGGTTATATGAAAACTTTTCAAATAGCCAATTGTTACATTTATTTTTGATATTCAGGACTCCCCAGAACCACAATTTGAGAACAATCGTCCATTCAACGAAAGCACAAGCAAATCCCATAAATTCCAATAAATTCTGAAAATGACATCACCTTTCATAACTGTGACAATCCATGGGAGGAATTTATTGCTTTCGCCTTGAAAATCGCATTCCACATGTTCCCTCTCTGGTAACTCAGAATTAAATACCACAAAGCAGCGAATGCCAAACAGTGAAACCAAGCGCCTGTATAGCGTAAGTTTCAATTCCAGACGAGAACGACAACAATAGCCTGGTCGACAACGTACGGTTCTGGGTAGCCTTACCCCGGGAAAACAATTTAATTTATATCTCCATCGAAATACACAGGAATATCGAAAGTGACGCGTGAAAGGAAACCCAACACGGACGAAGGCGACGTACACTACTTAACCCCCGTTCTTTTGGGTCTTCCGTTTCGGGTTTTGCCCTTCCGATTTGGTTTCACTCGCTTACTTACCTTTGACGGTGACAACAATCGGGCGACGACGGAAGGTATACGGGCATTACTGTTTGCTTTCTGGCATTAATGATGACAATGATTCGGGATACTTGGCGAGGAGCTTTGAATTGTTCCGCCGACAATGAATATTGTATGAGTACATACTCTTACATACATACTTTCGGGGAATGAAAGAATTTAGAGTTTTTTTAAGGTTTTCAAGATAGCGATGATTAGGGAGGCAGGTTTGGTTAAGGGAGGACCAGGAGTTCTTTAACTTATTGATTTTTTTCAATATCGCCGAGACACTTTAATTTTTACTCATTTCAAACGGGGTGCCCCAGATGGTCACCTAAGTGATGGTACAGGATTAAAAACTTTTCTTCTTTTTTTGGAAATTGTCGTACAAGAAAAGTTGGGATATGGGAGGAACACAGATGGAGGGAGAGTGGTGGATTAAGGTTCTTTGCGCTGCTATTCAAATATTTTTATAAAGCTCTAAGGATTATTTGTCCTAATCTGACTGAGATCCTGAAGTTCACATTGGAGCCGCTTATTATTTGCTACACCTGGAGCTGGGGAAGGGGAGGAAAAATGGGGGATTTGTTCCTCAGAAGTGATTTGCCTATAGGAGGGACACGGTATTAAAGTGGTGAAAATTCATTGCAAAAACCGTGAAATATCAGGAAACATTTCGTCAAGTTTGTATTGCCTTTGTCATCATGAAATGCTTTCTAGCCCGTCTAGAGTGATTTAAATAGAGAAGTCTTAACGTCTCAACTATAAGAGATTTAAGGGCTCAACTTTGTTTTCGACTTGCAAAGTCGGCTGCAAATATTACTACAATATCTGAGGCTCTGGCTAAAAATTAATGTGCTTAAAAATGTTGGTCTACATATACGATCCTACGTGTCGTGTCTAGGTGTCACCTGTGAACAATTTATGAATACTATCTTCTTTTTCGGGATAAAAGTTCGTTCCCGTATTCAGCTAAGAATGGAGATGCTAAATATGTACTTTTCGCGCGAAATCTTGGCCTTTGAATTTTCTCATATAACCCCAATAAGACCATTCCTCTGCGGGATAAAGATTAGAATGCAAGTTAGGATTTTTTCCGCGGTAGTGAATAAAAAAATATTTTTTCCTTTCGAGACTACTCCCCGCTTTATTGTGCTAATCAGAACAGATTTAAAATCTAATTGCACAATTATTTATAGGGTCACTATCAATACGGCATCTTGTTGATTGAGCAGCTTGTGTCTGTGTCATCGGTGCCGCTCGATACTGCAAATAATGTGGATGCGAGCAATTTCGGATTGGAGTTTGTGCGGGCGTCTCAGGAAGATGGAATTTGAGTTGCATGTGGACCTTTGGGTGCATTCTGGCGGAAGTTGGGGTATCGCACCCGATGGTGGAATGCGGCTTCTGACTTATAGTGTTAACTTATACCCGCAGCTTGAAATACCACTCGTAAGAGGCGACTGAATTCGTAATGGATCTCCATGAAACTCTATGAAAAAAATTAGCAGAGGTAGGAGAGCTGGTGACTCTGCACTCGGCTGGTGTACACGCACTCACTCCACTACACTCATAATAGACCATTATTTGCAGTCCCAAAACAGTATCAAAAATCGTATGTTGGATATGAATTTAGAGCGAAGTTACATGGCCATTGACGGCGACCGCCTCACCAACGACTTTTCAAAAAAGTAAGTAACAATGACGCCACCGGCCCAAAATCCACACCAAGCTGACCTTTTTTTGGGAATGAATTATATATTTCAATTATGCTTGTTAACGCAGCCATTCATCCAAAAATGTTCCCCTTCCAAAGGCTCTTAAGCCCAGTCAGCGAAAAAACGGCGCTGTCTGTGGTCATGGACTTCGAGCCACGGGCCCAGTTGGATTTTATTCGGGTGTATGCCCAGGACCCCAGGCAACATTTCTTGTGCACGGCAAAGAATTGACTGCCTCGGATTTTGCTGTGCACTTTCACGGACCTTTTAAAAGGGCTTAAAAAATTACATTTAAAACGTTTTCTGGTAGATGACAGATTTATTTGCTGTACCAGATCGTTGAATACCCGAATTGTTGTGGTTAGCGGTTCGTGTTTACCATTAGCTGTGTTACCAAATAAAGGATGTCGGGCTTAAAGTGATCTATCGGGTATATAAAATAATCGCAGATGAGCGACTAGGACATTTTATATGATAAAAAGTGTATCTCCAACGAATATCAAGTCATGAATAGTCAAGACGAAAGAGATTCTAAAATAAGTAATTGACTTGAGTCAAATTGAGTTCAAACTCAAAGCGGAAGCCAAATATCTAGGCATCATTAGGTGTTTTTTATTATGCCACATGATCCACTCAGGATCACGAGACATAATAAAACACTACAGATCAACGAATAGCCAACTTGACATTTCGCCTCGTTCAGTCCTGTCAAAGATCTGACATTTGAAAACAAAATAAACAAGCAAATTGGAGATGGAAGCAGCTGCTATTGAGGTAAATTGCGTTTATTTGTTGAATTTAAAAGGTTAATATTTGTATTACAGTGGTTATTGGAAAGTGACATAGACAGTGAAGAAAGCAGCACACCTGAATATTCATTGCTGCATGAAGAAGTAACAGATTTCTCGGTCGAAATTTAAATTACGTTTACATGTTTACCTTTTTTGTCCACCTGCTCCATTTCCACTTCACAATAAAAACAAACTTTGAAATTTAAGTGTGGAATTGCCATATCAAAGAAAATGTTTCTTTTCATTTGAATTTGATACGATCGATTTAAATGCTGATGATAATAATTTGTATCGATATACACCAATCGGGGGTAATATTTCCCCAATAGACTTAAGAGTTTTAGAAATGTAAGATAATACACATATTTTAGCATTTTGAGTACAATTACTCGATACGGAAGCGAAAACTGTTTAACCAAATCCTGGCCACAATTTCATATGTTCATCAGGCAATGATTCTCCTAATTTGAATGCGAAACCAGTGGGAAATAGTGTAAACTCACTTCCACTCAAACTCGGATCAAAATCGTGATCCAGATAACGAGCTGGTTCACGTGTTGTTATTGTAATACATGTAAACCATGATCCGGATAAGATCTGGATGGCATAATAAAAAACACCTATTCTTGACTCCAAACTTTCCTGGAAAAGGAACCTGGAGGAAAGAATGAAAAAAGGATTGAATGCATGCAAAAAGATCTTCGGCGAAAGATGGGGCTTGTAACCGTACATCATTCATTGGATGTACAAAGCAATCATCAGACTCATCATAATCGATGGGGCCCTAGTCTGGTGGACAGCACGAAAAGGTATATGAGCATGCCCAACAAAGAACAAAGATCAGCCGCTGTTTGTACAACGGGAGGTATGAGAAGGTTGGACATAATACTTCATCTAATTCCTCTGGATCTATTCATAAAAGTCTGCGCTGTAAAAAGCGCTCTCAGGTTAAGGGAGTCCTCTTTGTGGAAACAAGCCAACTATGGACATGTGGCCATACTCAGAATAATAGATGACCTGGGAAATAAATATGGTTTTAGTAGCCTTGAAGCTACGGCCGACTATATTTTCCCCCAAAATGACTTCTCTCTCAGAATAACAATCCTTTTCCCCGACAGAGAAGAGTAGCTATCAAACGCCGTGATCAACGACTACGAGATTACCCTCTTCATCGACGGATCGAAAATGGACACAGGCACTGAGGCCGGGTTCAACTCTGAACCCAGCACAAACAGGAATCATTTAGACCCCCTGATTTAGCAGCGTTTTTCAAGCAGAAATCCTAGCAATAGAGAAAGCAGCCAAACACCTGCAAATAACCGATATCCCCCCATCGGATATCACTATCTTCGTAGACAGCCAGGCTGCTGAAGTCAATAGAATCCTGTATAACGAGATCAAAGGCTGTCATGAAATGTCGCGACTCACTGAAGTCCATCAGACACCACAAAGTCAAACTCTGCAGGGTCCCGGGCCACAGCTCAATCGCAGGGAACGAAAGAGCAGACGAATTGGCCAGGCAAGGGTCTGAACTGGACATCAGCGAAGCGGACACGTCATTGCAATTATCGATCAGCGCATTATACCGGATCATAAATGACACAATTATAATAGAAGCCAACTCGTCTTGGCTTACAAGAAACGACAGCCACACGTGGCCAGAGGTCAATATCGGAAAAACAAAGAAGCTCTTGGCGCTGGATCGAAACTGTATGCTCGTCGGAGTGATCACAGGACACTATCCCATTGGAGCAATGCTCCGGAAATTGGACTCGGGATCCAGCGATCTGTGCCGGAGCTGCGGCGATGAGAAAGAAACTGAGACGATCCAACATCTGTTTTGCTACTGCCCAGCTCTCCAGAATCGACGCCTAGCGTAGCTGAGCCAACATTTCTTTACAGAGATTGCAGACGTAGCAAATGCAGATACGAGTATATCGGATCTTTTAAAATTCATAAAGAGCACGGGTTGGTTTCAGCCACCACGTGATAAGACAGGTTAATTATATACATATACATATGTAGGATTTTATTTATTTTTGATTTTATTTGTACAAGAATTGTTTTAAGTTACACAATTTTATTTTATGGACTGCTTAACGGCTGTCCCACGACTGACAAATTATATCTTAAGTGTACTGCAACGATCTGCTCTGGTTGACGGCCGTTGAACGAATGATTTGTGTTGTGTTTTGTGTTCGTCGTCGTCTGTTTCATTTCGTTCCGTTTGTGCATGCTGCGCGCTGTGTGTGTTATGTGTGTGTTACGTGTATGGCGTGTTCGTCGGATGATCGTCCTGCTATATTGTGGCGTACGTGACTGGTTGTCGTCAGATTGTCCGTTTCGTTTCATTCCACTTGTCGGTATCGTGCGCTGTGTGTGTTATATGTGTGTTCGTCGGATGATTGTCCTGCTATATTGTGGCGTACGTGACTGATTGTCGTCAGATCGTCCGCTTGTCTAGGGTGTTGTCTGCGTGTTCGGTTCCTATCCCACATATGTATACATAAAATTTCCACAAGTGAAGGGAATCACAATGGGCCCTTTGGCCTCCGAGTGGAAGTGATGCTCAACCATCACACTCCCCTTCTTTAACCTAACCTAACCTAAGTAATTGACAGCTGACAAAAATTCTACCACGTTTAAAAAAAAAAAAATATTTTGAATGCCGCCTGTGACGTTTTCAATGTGTTCAGAAAAGGATACAAAACTCGGACTCAACATTAATCCGCATATACGAGATAAGGTCGAACGAGGATAGAGTACGACGATGGATCGGTGAATCTGATGGTGGGGTTAATAAATCTGGAAGCTAAATTAGCTTTAACTACTATTAAACGGTTGAAAACGGTGAAATCAGGAGCGATGTACAGCTTTTGAATTTGGGAGTACCTCAAGGCTCTGTGCTGGGACCTGTTCTGTTCCTTATATACATTAATTCAACCCTTGAGCAGGATTTCAAAGATACTTTTATTGCCCTTGCAGATGATGTGGGTTGTTCCTACGGTTCAGATAGTGCTTTGAATCTGGTTCCTGATACCAACTGGGATCTAAATATGCATACTAAGGATTTGGTTCACTGAACATAAATTGAGGATAATCTCTAAAACCAAAATAATGTTCTTCAACCTATCATTTGAACTATTCGGCTATTCCTGTGTCCCAGCTTCATCTTGTCCCAATTTCAGTAATACCCTACATTGCAGTCATGAATGCTTTTTAGAAGAGTTCAAATACTTGGGTCTCACTATTGATTCTAAAATGACTTTTGCAATCTGTTTGCTCTGACAATCTGAGCTCCAATATGGTATTACCTGCTGGGCCGTTGTATCCGTACCGTTTACCCGCACCACCGCCTTTCGTAATTTTTATTTGGTTAAAAAGATCTATAACTCCATAAGCCGATTATAAATGTATCATGTAAGGGTGGATGAAATAGACACAAGTATATTTAAAAGGAAAAAACGTGCGAGAAGTACCAAATGCCTTTTTGAAACATTCTAAATAGTTAGAATCAAAGCAAAGAGACGCCTTGTCATCACTTCCTTTTACTTTGGTGCTAGAATATGTAAGGAGATACCTTCAGGAAAATGAGAGAGGATTAATCATTAATAGACCTTCTGGGAAATATTGTGGAAACAGTTAAGATAAACACAGGAATTCTAACAATACCAGGAAAGTAGGTAGGTTTAGGAGTAGGTTAAGACAAAACCAAATATAAATATATGAGTTCTAATATTTAGGAATCGCAGTGATTGCCAAAAACGACATCAAGGTCGAAATAAACAAAAAGCTGCATGTGGAAATGCGTGCTTCTTCGCGATCAAGGAACTATTCAAAACAACTCTTCTGTTCGCAATAAAAAATCCTTATTTATAAAACCATAGCGATGCCATTGACACTTTCTTATTAAGAAGGACGAAAATATTTGTCGGGTCATTAAAAACGAAAGGAGAAAGAAAATGAAGGGAGAAACTATGGCGGAAAACAGGCTTAGGAAAAAGTGAAACTAGCTTTCTGAGTCGGGATATTCTCGCCGGTCCAGGTCGGGCATATAAAGATATTTCTCTGACATTCGCAGACTTACTGGTTGTGTCGGCGAAGCGATCAAAGCAGTCTGTCCTTGTGGGACAAAGAATTTTTCTCTACCCTTTAATTATCTCTTCTCGTGCAGTGTGATGTCACTGTTAGGTTTAATTTACGTTAATTTCACTTAATGCGAAATTTTCACGAAATCCCACTTTCTCAATTACAATAAGTAATTGCTTACTTCTAATAGTTTTTCATTATTGTTGTAGATATGTTAGGTCACTTTATACTTTATTTTGTTCAGTAAGTGCGCGTGACGCTTAAGAACTCAGCCAAATATCCTGCCGTTTTATAAGACTAAGTTGAATATCGCTGTGCACGACTCTGATATTTTCCTTGTTTGTGGATTTGTCAACGCGAAGGTAGCTGTAGCTGTTTGTTTATAAACGTTAATGGAATCACATCCGCTTTAGGCTACGCGTTATCTTGGGCTGTTCTAAATTCTTTTTTCTTTCTTCTCCTTTCCTTGGTTTGATTTTTACCCAGATAAGTGAAATTTGTGAGCAAATATTTATTTATTTCTTTTCTTTACAGGCAATTATGCAGCGAGGAAAACACAGGTGAATCAAGAAAACATATTCAAGAAGTCGAAGAACTCTATTCAGCTCCGAGTAATAAAATTGATAAGATGGGTGGGACATGTAGAACGAATGGAGAGTGGACGAACTATTAAAAGAATAACGCGTGGAAAACCCGTAGGAAAAATAATCCAGGAAGGCCCCGCCGTGTATGGGAGGACAATATAAGGTTGGACCTAGAAGGAATGGAACAAAAAAGCAAAACAAGGAAGAAACACACTTATGACAGGAAAGCTTGGTAAAGGATTGTCAAAGAGGCTCTGAACTTCCGAGTTCCAAGCGGCCAAATAACACCTGTATACTAGCTCCACCTTTGGAATATTCTGATTCTCCTCAGTTAACTGTGATATTGTTTCTAACCCAAAAAATATTGATGTGCAATATTAAGACTTTCGTATGCCCTAAGGAACTATCCCACAGATCAATTGGACGACAAGTTCACGACTAGTTCCGATTTTTGGAAACTAAAATAAATGAAAGTATAGTACTATTGTGAATACGCACTTCCCATTAAGCCACAATCAAAAAGATCTGCCGCTCTTATTTGACCTATTTTGGCCCTAATCCAGTTTGTTAGAAGAAAGTGACAAAAATATTGATCGATTTTAGGGAAATTAACTTTTCAACACGTCTAGTTGAAATTAAGAGCTTAAAACAGCAACTGAAGAAGGATGCTTGAATCTCCTGATTCCAATGCTAAGCCATTCCGCAACATTAAGAAAATAATTGCAAAGAAAGGTCTAGAGACAAAGTAGGTTAATTGTTAAGCGTAGGTTAAAGTGTAGGTTAAAATGGAAGCCGGAATTGAAATATTTAACGAGCTTAACACGACAGAGAGTTGGTTGATTAGGATTATATAGAGGTTATCATTTGCAACCTCAAAAATGAAAATCTCCTGATTTTGATATACAACTTAACCATCAGGTACTTTTCCTTAAGACGCCAGTAAAAGGCGTCTGATGTACTTATAATGCCTGTGTCAATTCAAGTTATTTTCTAATAAAGTGGAAAGTAGTAAAAGTAGTTGCATTGCTAAAACCGGGTAAAGATCCCGATACTCCAAACAGCTGTAGTCCCATTAGTGTCTTCTACGGATGCAGTAAGATACTAAGAAACTTCTTAATTTGGTAAGCAACAGTTGCTTACTACCAAGAAGCTTCCAAGAATTACATAGCACTTCCCACCACGTTTTAAGTATTTGTAATGAGGTCAGATAAAATTTAAATGAAAAATTGTCGACTGTTGGTATTACGAGATATAGAAAAAGCTGTGAAGTCTGTGTGGCACAAAAGTTTAACTAACAAACTAATCAAATTCAGTTGTTAGGAAAATTATTCAAAACTTTCTGGTTGAACGAACCTTAATAAAAGCTGAGATTTATGCTTTTTGACTTGCGAATTATTGAATTTTATTATCCTTGTTTATGCTCTGTCCTACCAATAATGTATTCCAACTTCGACCATTTATGATCGTCGTAATTTATATAACGAGTAAGCCACAAATGCCCACCAATTTCAAGCTACGTACCCCTAAACGTATAGAGGGTGTAGAGGAAAATATTGCCGCTGTATCCGCCAGTGTTCTAGTCGACAACGTGGAAGATTTTACGCGGAAGGATCATACGCGATTTTGTACATTTCTGTAATTTTCCTGTATTTTTTTTGGCAGTTAGAAACCTACCTTTAGTAGGCATAAACGAAAATAAACCAACTAACTTTCATAGAACTTAAAACAAAATTGTTCGCACAAGAATTAAAAAATAACAAAATTACATAAAATAAGGTAGGTGGGTCGTACGTCAGTATCCAGTTGCGCCACTCTTCAGAGTTTCTTTACGATAGGCTTGCTGCTGAAAGCTCTTTTTCTTTTTTTTTTCAAGCTTGCCCAAAAATGTTCAATGAGGTGACGTCGGGTGACTGTGGAGGCATTTTGAGCGATCGAGCGAGCATTAAGAAGTCGACAAATTTTGACATTGTAAGCAGTGAGTCGTTGTACAATAGAAAGACATCATTTGATCTTAGTACCATTTTTGCGGCACTTTGTTGTGGATTTCATTTTATGAAGTAGACGTAATCGTATTGGTTCATTCTTTAGTTAATAAAATCCATTTGACTAACGCTGCTCACATACTTTCACCTCCACTGACACTACCACTGCAACGTTTCAGCATTTCTGAGGATGAGCTTCTTTAACTCACTAGCTGTGCTTGGTAACGTCACTAAAAGCAACGTCGTTCCAGGAGTCAAGAGCCATGCTAACATACTTTTTGGCGATTATGAGTCCTTTTTCCTTATTAACAAAATTCATTTAACTTTCAAACTCATCTTATTGTTTTGACAGAGGGTGTGTTTTGAATGATTCCAAACAGCTTTTCGGTCAATGATTTTCCTGACGCCTTGGAGTTTTGCTTGATTTTCTTGACTAAATGCCTCTCTTTTACTTCTCATACATTTTTTTTCGACCCATACCCTTCTTATTTTTAAAACAGCCCTCATTTCTGAACTTATGGACAGTATTCCTACCTTCGGTATAGGATTTTCCAAGAAGTTCACCATCCTCTCGGTATGTTTATTCTTAGGAAACTAATTTTAAAATAAGCTTTCGCTCTTCTAAATAAGTTTTCAGTTGTTCCCGTCCCATTTCGCTGTTTTTTCCTTCGCTTTATTTTATTTTCCAGAAATATCTTTTATCTTTCTGCTTGTTGCCGGGATGACAGTATTTGACAGAATGAGCGGATATTAATAGTTTATTATGGCCGAGCTATAAGAAGAAACTGCTTTTCGGTGCAAAATATGAGAGACGCTATATGGGCAACTTATTTTCATTATATCTCCACAGACAAAAATCCACAGCACGATAAATGTCCAAAGGACCCTAACTCATGGTGCACTTGGCAGCGTGCTTCAGCAATGAACACTCTTTCATCTTACAAACACGACTACGATCCATTACCAAGTGAGGTTTCATCAGCTATCAAGCCTATTTATGAAGAATTCAGCAAAGAAGAGCTCTTGGAGAGGTGTGTTGGTGGCTTCACGCAAAACAATAATGAAAGTTTGAACCAGTTAATTTGGAAAATTACTCCAAAAATACTTCCTGCTGGTTCAAAAATAGTAGAGATTGCTGCATTTGTCGCTGCTGGCACTTTCAACAAAGGAGTCTCAGCTTTGTTGCTTTTTGTGCATGGCATGGACTTGAAACTTGGCCGAAACAGCCACGAGTATGCCCAAAAAAAAGATGAGAACCGGATACTCATTGCTGAAAAGAAATCTGTCGCTGCGACTCGTGAAGCAAGAATTCGTCACAGGCAAGAGCAAAAGGACGCCCTGGATATTGCCGCAGCAGCAGGTACTTTGCTTTATGGTGCCGGAATCGATGATTCTATGTAAGTTAAAAAAAAATTTTTTTTTGCATGTTATTTCAATTTAAAACTTTAAACGCGTTTATCTCAAAACTCAATTTTTTAAGTCGGTGGACATGATTTCTCTAAAAGTTTTGAAGCCATTTTGTTCAAATTTTGCACACATCTTTGAAATAACATTATCTAGTCATTGAATGAAGGATTTTTGTTTTTTATTACAACTAATTTTTTCGAGCCAATACATGGCGAAAATTTGACCAAAAAATGTGTTTTTTTGTTCAAAGTCTGTCAAAAATTCAAATTTAATTTTTTTTTCCTTCGTCCAATAACGAGATTTATCCATGTACTAACGAAATATTTTTGGTTTTTTGATTTTAGATGAACCAATACTGAGTTATGCTGTCCACGGCAAGAGCAACGGCTGAGTTTTCGGAATTTTTAAATAAAAATTTCACAAAATACTGTTTAAATATTGTATGTATCTTTGATATGCTGAATTATCTAAATAAAATATATGATTGTATATATTAAAAAAAAAGAAGTAAAAATACCCTTTTCTTGAACCTCTGAAACCCACCTAACCCCTTAAACACAACGTTCGAGCTTGTGCATATAATTTTGCGACTGCCTTCCTTTCAAATAGTTTCACGATCTACGTCCAGAGAAATGTATTTGGAGTGGGTTTAGAGCTCGCGGAATCATTGAATCATTTTTTTTCGAAAATTCAAAAATTCAAATGAAAGACCTGATACTATCGCTAAACGCTAAACAAATCATTGAAGTGTCTCCTGGTCGATCCATTTGACGAAATGGTGACATAACATCGCTAGATTACTTTCTCAACAACAATTTCACAGCTGAAAAACAACATTCGAACCATGTGTGAGCGAGATCTTGAAAATGTTAACGTCTTTACATACCCAGCAGCCTTGCTCGTGCTAGACACCTAAGTAATCCTATTTTTTTTTTTTTACCTTCAGGATTTGTATAAGAAGCATCGGAGGCAACTTCTTCATGACGTGATTGTACGACGCAGCGCGCTCGTACTGAGCGAGCTTGGTGGTAGGGGTCTGACGCACCAAACGTTGATCGCCTGTGAGTTTTAAGTGGACTCGGTGCAAACTCAAAATGCGGCGAACGATTGATTCAGGGTGAAACCATGTCAATAACACAGGTAACACAGGATCTTCAAAGATGCTTGAGAGAATTTGAAGGTCAACAACAACGTGCAAGGTGTGCGTAAACAATTGGGTTCTGATAGTCAGTTATGCATGGTCGCAGATCGAATTAGTATAGAGAAGATTATAGTGCACACCATTATCAGAAGCTCTTGACGGACAACAAAATGCAAAGGCATTTTTTTAGAAATATCTTGAAAAAAAAACGCCGGTTTTTTGGACAACGTAATTTTAACGTTCTGGAAACAAGGCGTCACATTCCAAATGGCAAATTGCGATAAAGCCACCAATAAACGAATTCAGATTAAAAGCCCTGTTCATTATTTTCTTCCACGCCTAGAGAGTGGTGTAATTCAAATTTTTACCTGCGGAGCAGAGTATGGATTTTGTTTATTAATTTAAGAGATTACTCGTTACGTTAATTAGTTCATAATTCCTGCCATCCGTTTCAGCCTATTAAGTTCTTTGAGTTTAGGTGGCAAACGTTTCTTCTCACTGATTCTTCGAAGGGACGATCCAGAAATGATTGAAGAATCGGAACCTAGAAAACACTACATAAGCCAAGCCTAATAAATGTTCAGTTTTACCAAGATCCACCACGCCGGAGTCGAAAGTTAAACGTTGAGAACGATGAGTGCTGATTGCGTGCTGCTGTCTGACGTCCAATTCTTGCAACTGGCCTCTGAGACAGTCCAGGCTGTCTTATCGGTCGGCCGCGCTGTCTTGGTACTTGCACCTGAGGTTCTTCGATATGGTCAGACATAATATTGATATCTTCTGAATAAAATAAACGAACTGAAGCTGAATGAAGAGTTGAAAGAATTTCTTTTGTTTCTTTGTTATTATATTTGAGACTTAAATGTGGACTTTTTCTTTATTCAAGAATAACTGCTAAAATTTATTCTAGTGTAACGAATTTTGCAGTCGATAATATGATTTTGCTGTTAAAGAGGGCCGGAATGAACAACAACATACAAAGCTTTAATATTTTGAACTCGTGATTTCTTTATTAAAACTCGGATTATGTTTGCTTTTTTTGGTAAAAACGTTCGAAAGGAGAGAAACTTCAAAAAAGCCGAAAAATAGCGCATACGAAAATTTTGCACTTTCAATTAAAATTTTTTTATCATCAATTAAATTTTTTAAAGGACCAAAATCAAAATTCAAAATCCGACAATAACCTAGAGATTTTAAAATATTTTCTGAGGGTATAAAAATCATAAAGATCGGTTAAGAAATGGCTGAGAAACAATTTAGCTTAGATCGCAATTAAAGTCACCCGATGGGAGCTCCACTTCGCTTCGCTCAAAGATCACTAGGAACAAGCTAAGTATTCACATAATTTGTTAAGATGCGTAAGGTGCGTCCCAAAATGATAGAGCCATCGAAAAACAGTACAGACAATAAATAAAAAATATTAATAATAATAAAAAAGTTCTCATGTCCCAGTCATCTAAGAAAACCTACTTTTTTCCAAAATTCTTTACAAATTTAATGGTATTTGAAAAAAATAAATTAATTTTGATGTCCAAAAATGATACTGCCACTGTTTGTATCTGTATTTTGTGCAGAGTTAACGTCCAATGAATGCTCGTTTTTTTTTTGAAACTGTTTCGTAAGCCCTGTTTGGCATGGAGCTTATTAATTTTTGAATTGTTTCTTTTTATATTTTTTGCCAATCATTTGCTCAAGAACGTTGTTATATTACCTTCCCCCGCATACACCAGCCTTGCTAACATGCTAAGTTTTCGATTGGGTTCAAGTCTGGCGGAACGATCGCCATGACATAATTTAAATATCTCTGTCGGAAAACCGCTTTTTAGACGAAGCTGCCACGTAAAATGGAACATTATCCTGTTGAAATTCCATGAAATGTTTGTCCAGTTCTTCGAGAAATGTCTTGGTACCCTTCCGCATTCATCCTGTTAAGAATACTTGCTAAACGGAAAGTTCCACAACAACTAAAGACGCCCCGTGCTGACGTTAGGAGAACGAATTTCTTTTTTTTTTTAAATCATACCAGTATTGTGCCCATCCGTTCGATCCATCGAAATTGAACTTTTTTCTTTGTCACTCGATACAACTTTACTACATTCTTCATCAAAGTATACAACTCGTCGTATACTGTTTGTGTTATTAGACAATTTCCCTAAAATCCGCCTTTTCTGGTGATTAGTTAATGCCGGCGGACGGCCTGATGACTTTTTTGTGCCTTAAAGAGTGTCCAGTTTCTTAGAACTTTGAATGAGGTGATGGGAACTATTTAATTACCTTCCAATTTAACGCGTAGATTTGCCACCTTTCAATAATTCAATTATTTGACCTTTTTCGAATTCATTCAATGACTTTCCTCTTCCGATTTTGACAATGTCTACTCAAAGTCAAAATGATCGGCACTGATCAAGACAAATCATCGCTATTCATACAGCCACGGAATACACATTGTAGCAGATATTAAAATGTTACCGGTATAGAAAGAAAACAACTGCAGTCAGAGTTTGGCGCTATACGAGGGTGGACCGATAAGTACTTAGCCTACAAAAGAAAAACAAAAATGTTGGAGAAATGGTGATTCATTTTACAATATAGTCTCCTTTAAGCTCGATACACTTGACCCAGCGATGCTCCAACTTCTTTAACCCCTCTGAAAAATACGTTTTCTCGAGGTCTGCAAAGTAGGCCTCCGTGGCGGCGATGACCTCCTCATTCGACTGAAACTTCTGCCCGGCGAGTGACTTTTTCAAGTTTGGAAACAAAAAGAAGTCGGACGGGGCCAAATCTGCAGAATACGGTGGATGGGGCAGTAGTTCGTAGCCCAATTCGACCAATTTGGCCGTAGCGAGGGCGGAGGTGTGAGCCGGTGCGATATCATGGGCGAAGAGCACTTTTTTCTTCGCCAAGTGGGGCCGTTTTATCTTCAATTCGGCGTCGAATTGGCCCAATAATTTGGCACAGTACATCCCTGTGACCGTTTTGCCCTTCTCCAGGTAGTCGATGTGGATAACACCTTGTGAATCCCAGAAAACGGTGGCTATTACCTTTCCGGCCGATGGGACAGTCTTTGCCTTCTTCGAGGCACGTTCGCCGGGTGAAGTCCACTGTTTCGAGTGTTCTTTGGTCTCTGGTGTGTACCAGTGGATCCATGTTTCGTCGACAGTCACGAAATGGCGCAGAAACTCCTTCGGATTGCGCTTAAACAGCGTCAAACACTACTCTGAAGTGGTCTCACGGTTGCGCTTGTTGTCCGGAGTGAGCAAACACGGCACCCATCGCGCCGACAGCTTTCTCATGCCCAAAATTTCATGCAGTATATGACCCACGCGATCTTCTGAAATGCCTACTGTCTCAGCTATCTCGCGCACCTTCAATCGGCGGTCTGCCAATACGAGATCGTGAATTTTTGTCACGTTATCCTCCGTGGTAGCCCTGGGGGCACCTGGACGTGGCTCATCAAAAGCCGACGTGCGACCACGTTGAAACTCGTTAAACCAATTTTTGATGGTCGCCATCGAAGGAGAAGAGTCACCGTACGCAGCATCCAAACTCTTTGATTCCGCTGCGCGATTTTCCTTCCAAAAACAAGAATGAATCGAATCACCGACCGATATTGCTCTTTTCCCATTTTTCTAAAATCCGCGGACACTCCCGCTTCGACGGTCAAAACAAAACCACTCTCGTAAAGGGTCCGCCAAATTATTTTTGTTTTAAAAAATACTACTGAATATTTTCTCAAATTTCTTTTTTTATTTGAAAGTACAATCCTTCCGGTTAATAATGGAAAATAATTTCATTAAAATGGCTGCCTCGGCTGGCCATGCAGTAGCCTTCACGATCGGTCCAAATTTTAAGCACACTATCGATTGTGTGCAGCTGTATTTCACCAATGGCTTCACGAATATTGTCCTTTAAAGCGTCAATTGTCTCTGGCTTGTCGGCGTAACACTTATCTTTGACGGCACACCACAAATAATAGTCCAACGGTGTCAAATCGCAGCTCCGAGGTGGCCAAACGACATCAGCTCTGCGGCTGATAATGCGATCTTCAAAAACAGGGCGCAAAACATCGAGTGTAGCTTCGGCTGTGTGGCACGTAGCGCCTTCCTGTTGAAACCAAATGTTGCCAATATCCTCCTCTTCAGTTTTTGTGAACAAAAATTCGTTCAACATGGCCCGATAACGATCGCCATTGACTGTAACGGCCACTCCTTGCTCATTTTCGAAGAAAAATGGCATAATTATGCCTCTGGACCAAAATCCGCACCAAACAGTGGCTCGTTTTGGGTGCACCGGCTTTTCAATGTATGCGTGCGGGTTTTCTGTGCCCCAAATGCGACAATTTTGCTTGTTTACATACCCGCCAAGATCAAAATGAGCTTCTACTGAAAAGATGATTTTTTTGGCAAAATCGGCATCTTCTGTAAGTCCCACTTAGCGCAGGCCCACTTAGCGAAGCGAAAACGCATTGGATGGTCAGTTGGCTTCAACTCCTGAACCAATTGGACTTTGTATGGCGTCATACCAAGGTCTTTATGCAAAATTCGTCTCAATGATGTCTCCGAAATATTCAATTGTTGAGAACGACGGTGAATTGATGTTGATCGCGCTTCACGCACACTTTCTGCCGCAGCAGCAATATTCTCGGGTGTACGCACTGTTTTTGGCTTTTCACGCTTTGGTTTATCGATGAGGATGCCAGTTTCTTCCACTTTTGTCACAAGATAACGAACATACGGAGCTGACGGTGCTTCTCTTCTTCCAAAATCCATACGCAATTTTCGTACACATTCTGCAACATTACCATGATTTTCAAAGTAATGTCGCAATATTTCCCAGCGTTGTTCAAGCGTATACACAACCATATTCGTTCAGCGGAAGGATAAAACTAATTATCTGTCAAATCAGACATGAGCTAAGTGTTACCATTCACGAAATAAGCACTACTTGAAAAAAAAAAACGTTAGATGGCGGACCCTTTATTAATGGGACACTAAATTTGTGTGTGTTTTCCCTAATGATTGCAAATAAGAGTTAATACTCGTACTTCGAAATAGTTTAAATTTTGAGTATATTTTGTTGAGTATATTTCGAAGATCTGAGTATTTTTTTTCGCCGATTACTTGTGTCGAGTTATTTACACATAACATTTGAACGATGGCACTATCATTTTGGTACGCACCTTATGTACTGTCAGCGAAGAAGGACGCATAGTACCTGCGTTTTGACCAAAATATTACGTTGCACATGTTGGCAAATAGTGAAGCATATCGACGACCTTGGCTCACGCAGCAAAGACACCAACGCCAAGATCAAAGTAACTCTTCGCAACCGCTTCTTTAGGCTGTAGAGCGTAAAGTATTAACGAAGTATGGAGGAGAAGATGCAATCAAAAACTATACGTGCAAGACGGCTGGATCATGTAAAGCGAAAGCCCTGACTTTAGAAATGTTCGGTTCCAACCACATGGAAAGAAACAGCAGGAGACAACCATATTCTAGGGTGGAACACAAAAATGGACAGGGACCTGTACCAACAGGGCATGTGGCACTCCAACTGAAAAATAGTGCCGACTGGAGAGACTTGTAAGATTGTGAAAAGAAGTTTGAACTTTTCGGAACGTTTCTACGAGGTTTTCAAAATGTTTAAAATGAATTCACAGTATTTCAAGACATTGTGCAAACGTATACTCCTAACTTCTGTTTAATTATCTCTTAGTGCGTACTTAATAAAAATCACTGCAATGATGGCAAATTCTCCTGGATGGGACATGGACCACCTCTTTGTCTTTGAAGCACCTGCAAGTTCTTTCATCAGGGTACAGAGGGGACAATTTAAGAACTGTTTAAATGGCGTTTTTTTTAACATAAAGGGATTGAACAAAAGGAACATTTTATTTTATTAAGTAAGTTAGTTGTTTTTGTTTTTAAAATCATGTTATCGCTCAAACCTCGAGTTTCGTTCAATGGGATTTTTTATTGTCGCATATTCTTCCATAGAAGATGATCCTACAAGCAGTGGCATTGCTGACCGGAATAAAATGCTTTACGAAATCTATCCGATAGACTATTCGACGATTCCACTACTAATTAGTCGAAGAGGCTGGGAAATTGAGTATAATAAGATGACATTATCCGGGGTTAATGATTCAATTAGTTAGAAACCAAGGCGCCACCATTTCAACCTCTTATAAATTCCTCGCTATGTTGCTGTAGCACAATAAATATTACAATAATTTCACCCCCTTCGCTATAAACACGTCACTGTGCAATTCAATCTAGCATTCTCTGGCTCAGCAAAATACAATGCTAAATGTGACCAGTTCTAAAACTACGATCTATATAGCCATCAGAACGGGCACATAGTAAAACTGATAAATAAGACGACACTTGACTTTTATTGACACTAAAAATGTCGCTCGATAAATTAATTGAATAAGTCAGCGAAATCCAGTGCCAGGAGCAGAGGTTACGTTTTTATGGCTTTATTATCCGGTTTTAATGGGAATATTATGATCAAGCATAGAAACTCATTCGAATTGAAGTGTTAAATGATATTTGAAAGCTAATTCGACATGAATCACCTCCTCTGTGCTTTCTGTTTTATATAGGTGTAGTTCGTTATCCTTATTCCTATAAACGAATGAATCATCCTGACAATCCACCTATCCTTCCACCTTCGCACTGCCAGTCAGTATTTCCGCCGCCGTTGAAACACTTTCAACCCAACTCACTTACATGTATTCGCAACCCGCGCCGGGGATCTTATTAATGTCCCTATTATCCTTGTCAACCAAAACCTAATTATAACATCTGACTCCATTGCTCACATATGCATGAACCATTCCAAGACCTTATACATAGGTTGATTCCATCAACCTCAAGATCAAATTACTTAGCTTAATGTCCCTCCTGTGGCAGATTTCGAAAACACTCGCATTATCCTGTGATCATTACTCAAAAGTTCTTGATCTAATTAAAAGGAGTATGAGCATCACGCAGTTTACCTGTTTATATCGCTTCTTCATCACTGGCTCAAGCTAAAGTTTCTATGGGATTAAGTAGGAGGTTACACGCAAGTCATGTCCTTAACATCCTTTCTCTCATATCCGGAAGAACGAGTTTTGAGGAGACAATTAATTGGGTTAGCGAAAGTTGGTTGGGTATATGCCAGCATACAAGTGGATCTATTTATTTTCTTACCTACGGGTGGCAACAACCACCTATACCTATGCTAAAAAGTGTAATTGGATGGATGAATGCTATTAAGAGGTTCATTTTCTTTACCTATTTTCACGTTAAAATGTTCCCAGAACAGCTGGGATCGAACGTACGATATGTGTTCTGATTAACGATTCCTGGAACGAGACTCAAAAAATGAATCTTATTCTCGAAATTTGTTTTGTAAACCCCATCAAGTACAGTATGCCTATGTCAGCGTTACACATATTTGTGCGTAGGGTAATTGAGGTGTGGCCTTCAGCTCCTTCAATTAATTTACCTTAATGGCTTAAAGTGGTAATAGGTTAAAGAATATGAAAATGTCGGACCGGGTTATATAGGGCGAGTACGAGACTTGGTTGACCCTTTTTGTTAAATTCTTACAAATACTTTTGCACAACGATGACCTCGTGCGATGTTCGTTTGCGTTTTGAAACGAATTTAAGGTGCACCATACCGCAGTGTAAAAATTATTTTCGAGAGTTTAACGCTTGTTTATGTGTTTCGATTCTTTTTCAAAACGATGATTCCACCAGCCCATAAGGCACACCAAAGTATGAGTTTTGATGGTTGTTAGAACATATCGACAAAGGCTTCTGGGTTTTCTCCATTTCCATTTATATCCATATAACCAAAAATTTTGCGTTGAAAATGAGGGGGTCAAGCTGAATCATGTTTTCGACGTATTCGCCGAACCTACGACGCGTATAATGGTCATGCGGTTTCAACTCTTGCACAAGCTAGATCTTATAAGCTTTTAAGCCAAGGTCTTTCCATAAAATCTTCCACAAAGTGGATGGGTTTTGGCTCTTATTGCTGTTCATGATGGCGAATCGACTCTATCGGATTCTCATTAACACTTAGCTGAACAACACCAATAACTTCAGTCACCTTGGGGGATGCGTATTAACCACTTGAGTGTATGTGGTGCAAAAGCGATTCATCGTGTTTCGAATAACTTGCTCAGATGTCAGATTATGTCGGACACAGCGCACGATAGTTTAGATGAACCAAACCATGATTTTCAAAATAAATTTACATAATTTGCATGCGTTGTTCTGGCATCGATCTATTAATCGTAAAATGGCAAAATTTACTTACCCCAAATCAATTTTCAACTGTCAAATTGAGAATCTGCAGAAACAGCGTTGCCAGTTTAAAAACCAAACCTCTGAACCCCTTACTACTGTTTTTTTATGGTTGCGCCAAAGGATTTGTAATTTTTGAAAGATACCTGTAGCCCGGGCTACTAAGAGCTCCGAGATCGGGAGATCTATTCTTGCGTCTGCGAAGCGTCTGCAGTGGAATATTGCGTGCTCTGCTTCTTCCTCTTCCTCTGGACATTCTGGGCAGAAGGGCGAGCTATATGTCTAAATCTGTGAAGATATTTTCGATAGCCGTTGTGACCTGACAAGAGTTGCGTAAGGTGGTAATTGCAATCCCTGTGTGCTTTTATTTCCCAAGCCTCGATCGTGGGGATCAGCTTGTCCATGCTATCCCACATGGCTTGCCACAGGGCCATAGATGTTGTCCTTTCTCCTGCTTTTATCCTCCGAATAACGTGGGTCTCTTGACGGACTGTAGTTCGCCTAAGGTAAACCCTACGCATCTCGCCAGTGGAAATATCGACAGGGACTATACCTATAACATAGGCTGCATCATCCGAGATTCTTCGAAAATCGCATTGCGGTAAGTCTGTATGCCGACGAGAGCTTTCTTTTTATCTCGTCCATTGTAAGAGCTCGCGCCCTGACCGACGCAGCGTGCATGAGTATTGAGTTCACCACTCTGGAAAGCAGCATCCTCCTCGAGTATCTTGGTCAACCTATGTTTGGCAGCTGCCTGCGTTTTTGTCGCATTTTTACTGCAATATTCGACATGGGTCTTACAGCTAAGTCGGTTGTCGAGCGTTACACTCAAGTATTAGACCTGATTAATTGGCTCCCAACCCGGAAGCTTGCGTATTCCAAAGTCTTTCGGCTTATTATTAAGATAACCTCCGTCTTGCGATCAGATAGTTCATGGGCAGCGCACTCTAGCCAATATTTGATCCCGTCGATCGCTTCAACCGTAGCGAACTCTACCTAGTGGGTGTGTTTCGCTACGGCGATGTGTCAGCAAAACCGATAATTTTGACTCCTTGTGGCAGCGTTAATCGCGAAATTCCGTCACACATTATGTTCCTCAGCAAAAGTCCAAGGACTGATCCTTGGAGGATTCCCGCGGAATTGAACTCCCTAGCCATCTTTTCCCCCGTATCGCTTCAGCTGCTGTATCTACTTCCTCTTTTATGGCATCAACGGTACAAAGCGATTTTCTAAAACCATATTGGTGATCAAACAAAGCTCCTCTGTCCTCCGAGACCGCGAGTAGTCTGTCATATATGATCAGTTGTAGGATCTTTCTCCTAGGTTCTCCAAGTGGTTTGTTTCCCTTAGGTAGTAACCCCAGATGTTGGAGTTTCCATGGTTCAGAAAAAATTGCTTCCTCAAGGCGCCTTTACATCGTTGCTATAAAAATGTCTGGTCTCGTTTGATCGCTATATTTGGGACGCCGTCAGGTAAGGGCGTCTTGTCACTTAAGTTCCTGCATGCTTCGTATAGTTCATCCGTAGATATTGGCGGTACATCCCTCCCTAGTATCCCTCGTGGCGGTGCACGAAATAGATGGTATTTGGGGAAATAGATGGTCTGTTATTGTTTCCAGTATTGTTGGGCAGGATATTTGTGTGGACTTACAGCCTCTTAGCTTCTTTGTCACTGTCCTATATGCTAGCTCCCACAGGTCTATGCCTGCTTCGTTGCAGAGTTGCTTAAAGCATCTTGCCTTGCTCTCTTTGATGGCTTTTTCAAGTTTACGTCAACCTGAAGGTGTCATCTTTCTTGGAACTCTGGTCTTCTCCTAGAACGCTGTGATCGACGCCGGGGCTGGAACCATTCTGCCTTGAGCGTTTTGATCTTATCATTCCCCTAGTCGCAAGGTTCATCTCTTTTGCTTGCTGATCTTCTGGATATCGCTGCATCGCACGCTGTCGCGATTGTTTGAATCATTTGGTTGCTAGAACGAAGCCGACATTTAACATTTCCTTGAAAGCCTCTTTATCGATTTATCGAAGGATGCGTCTTTCCACTTCGGACCTGTTAAATTAGGGCGCTGTCTAGTCATCTCTTTGCCAATGTTGAGTATAATCGCCTGACGGTCACTGTACGCATATTCCTCACTGACCCGCCAAGAACGAGTTACTCATAAACGTGATGTCTATTATGAATCCCTTGCCTGCTTAACAAAATATGTTTTTTGTAGTATTGTTCGCCAGGCATATCTCAAGTGATGCAAATGCTTCAAGGAGAGCTTGACCCTTTGTATTCGTAGTCTTACTACTCCATTCTACAGTCCATGCTTTGAAATCACCAGCAATAACCACTGGGCGCCTCCCACGTGCGTCAACTACAATGTCATCCAGTAGCTTCAGATAGTCCTTGTGTGCCAGACTAGGGGATGCGTAGCAGCTGTAGAAATGGATTCCGTTTACTGTAGCGGTGACGAAAAAGTTCGTTGGGCCACCGATTTTTTGCAGAGCCTGGTTTCCATAGATCCACCTTCTTTGAGCTATCGTCTATCCAGCTGCAACCATCCAGAGGTTTGTATGGTTCACTAATTTTTTTTCCTCGTTATTTACTCATCTGTGCCAACAAGTCCTGTGAGAACCAAAAACACCAAAAACATATTGAGTCTTTGTGCAGTTCTTCCTTCCTCAGTGGCCTTCCTCTCTACATCTTCTGCACTACTTGGAACGTTCTTGCTCGTTTTTGCAGTGTGGCCGAATTCCAAGCACCTAAAGCACTTTGTTACGGCTACGGGCGTCCGGATACGGCAATTTACCTAACCAATCTTTATCTTACCCGACGTCAACATAAAGCTCGCACTGCTTGCGCGCGCGACTTGTGCTTCGCAAACTTCTTTTAATTGGTGCTGAGGTATCATTGCATCGCAGATATCCTTCGTGGTGATGACCTCATCGATGTCCCTGATTTCCAATGTCGTTGTGTGTGTCAACGTTCGAATCTCTACCCTTTACTACTATGTTCACATTGAAATGTCATTTTCCATTTTAAGCTTTATATCGGTTCGAATCATTTTTTTCATAGGTTGGTAATACGTCCTTTGGTCTGTGCCAAATATCATGTCACTATCTCCATTGAATTGCTAGTTACGTTTACAACGACGTTGAGGAAAGAAGTGCTGCAGAAACGTTGAAGCTGCAACAGAAGGCCTTTGGTGAATAAACATTGCCGAAAAAAAATTGGTTTCCAATCTGGTGATAACATCGACTGATGAACAGCGTATCGTGGAAATCAAAAGTTTGATGCTCAAAAATCGGTGATGCAAAAAAATAGAGGCATCGCTGGTTTTGTTGGCATACCGTATGGATCAATTCAAACAATCTTGAAAAAAATTTAACGAACGACCTAAGATCCGAACAGTGATTAGCTCCCTACATTATTTGTTAGTTGAGAAAGTAACTCTGTAAAATCAATCCGCGCTACGGGGCGTATACGTAACATTTTCCCAATATTGGTTCCTATTCCATTACAAGATGTGAAAATGAGATTATCTGAAAGAACCAGTTTAATTGTAATTGAAAAGGTTAGATCTAAATACAGGCCAGCTTTCTGCATCATACACAAGTAGCTCTGAAAGCGCAGAGACGCTCTGGACGACTGACACTACTTCATTTCAAGCTACGTTGGCGAGGTTCAAACAGCTAGTAAGTAGGTAGGTGTTCACTGTATGTACGTGGATGCTTTTCAGTTGACAAATAATAATATCACCCTATTCATCTAATAATTTGTCTCTCAAAGATATGAAATAAATTCTGCTTACATCAGACTTCCAAAATTTTAAGCGAAACTACCTCTCAACTCGTTAAATTTATTGTATATCGAAATTGCTTACCTGCATCTTTTAAAAGAAAGTAGACCGAAAAGAAAATAACCTGCGCATTTTCTCAGAATTGAAATAAAAACCAACAAAATTCAAAATTGTTTCTTTAAAGTGAAACTCATTTCAGAGCGAATCCAAGGTGTCGTTTTAAATGGAGATTCTCACGTATATAGTATGTGTTATAACAACAAGAATAAACCTCCAGGACGTTTCAGAAAAGACGCGTAAATTGGAATAATTTTGAGACAAAATCTAAACGAGTGAAAAAATAAAATAAAAATCATCCGGAGCCTTGCAACCAATTACTCCCTTGTAAAAATATTTTTCAACCCCAGCCAGGCAAGTAGAGGTTATGAACTAAAAATCCGAATTATGTAGGATCGATGTTTTGGAAGGGAGCCAAAACTATTCTAGATTCATCAAGTGGAATTTTATTTATTGATCCAAGTAGCGTCGTTGGGGTCGCCTAACGTGATCTTCATAGAAAGTGGCTGAGGGCCGGTCCGTAAACCCTGTTTTTGCAGCTAAGACAGAATGTGTTGGAGAGGATGTCAAACCTGGCCAGGTGGCTTCGATCAACCAGTAATCTGTACCGATAGCAATCACTTTTCAGAGGCCTTCACTATATATAGACATGTCTAGTACTCGTAAGCCTATCGTTCATCAACCTTGAGCTAACTGCAGAAAGTACTGATCAATATAGATAGCTCATATATTTTTGAAGTCACTGCTTCTAAGGATAATGGCAAAGTTGGGCTGGGAACAAAGTTGTCTTATGGCTGAATGCCATTTTTCACTATCGCTTCCGCATCAACACATGGGAAGATATTGAAGGTTTGTATAGATGTAAAGATAGGTAGAAGGCAAGTTTCACGTTTTTCTAAAGGTTTCCACCTGTATACGCTTACATTATCTGGTGGGTGAATATAAATGTTTGCAACTTTTTTGAGAAGGTGTCTGCATCAACTATGCAGAGAAACGGTTTTCGAATTTATTTACGCCGTGACCGGTTGGAGGAGTAATCAAGTTGTTTGCTATTCATCTATTTGACCCTTCCGCGATCACAGTGGCGTTTATACTAACAAACGCATTCTCTAAGCCCGACTTTGTTGCAGGCAGCCGATTCTTTGCTGTATAAGTTGAGATGTGTAGGGGTTTGTCAGGTAGGATGTAATATCACTGGTAGTTCATATACATAGGACCCTCTGGATCTTCTTCAGATTTCTTATTATTTCTTTCTTGATAAACGAAAATGAGGCGAACAACGCCAGTATGCGTTATACCTGAACTGACCAGGTTAAAAGCCCGATTTTATGCCGAAAGTTTATTTCGGACGTAGAAGGTTTTTCGATGACAAGTCATTTTTTCGAGTATATTGGCTGATATCTCGCTAATAAAATATGTAATCCTGTTGTCCGAAGTTGCAATTGACGTTGGCTTGCAAGTGATTCGAGGTATTGTTCTCACGGTCGTCTTTGAATAAGTACTGGCCAATAACTTCGCCGGACCATAAGCCGCTATAAACAGTGCATTTTTCCATGTGCATTGGCAGCACCTGTATTGCCTGAGGTTGCTTAACGAATCAAATACAGTTTTACCATCTATGTACCTTGTTCGTCTGGACATATCCAGGTTAAGTTAGCAAAATTCAAGGTAGAAGATCTTGGTTCTTGGCGAGCTGATTACTTTTTTATTAACATACCTTTCCAACCAGAAATGAACTTCATTTCCGGAGAAAATTTTTCCATAAAAAAGCGAATCTTACTCTAGCTTTTCCAAGGCCCATTAACCGAAAATTCGACGATGTGGCAAGTCGTTCTATTTTAGTTCTCACACGAGTTATTTCTAACGAGGTCTTGTAAAATCGTCCATGTACTCGAGTGACACAATCCCAAAAGCGACGACGAGTGGACAAATTAGTCTTCTGAACGTCGAATACAACAGCAATATTTTCCCACGAGTGTTGCTTGATGCCAAATAGCGTGAAACTATTGCAAAATTTTGTCACTATAGCTTGGGCTGCTTGCTCAGTATGTCGATTATGATGATCATAAAATGGTCGAAGTGTGCGAAAAACATTTCTCAACGAGCACGTATACTTTACTAATACAATTCAATAATTTGAGGACGTTTTCTTTTTATAATTAAATGGCATTTATTAATAAGCACGATTTATCTTAAAAACTGTCACAAGTCATACGTAAACTATAAAAAATAGAAAACTGAAAAACCAGGCAGCAAAAAAATCGGCCCTCAATAAGGAGTGGTATTTTAGTTTTACCTCGTTTCATAGCTCGTGGTTCACATAAACAACTTTATCTTGATACGGTAAGATAGGAGAGAGACATCCTGTTGGGATGAGGCCCTGATCACAGTTTTGGGAATGTGGCTGTTACTTCTATTAGGGCATTTCAGTGATCTATCGTATAATGGTGCATTCTATCCTGATCTTCGTAAAGGATTTCAGTATGGTTTCAGCATGGACGTTTTAGTGAATAAGAAAATAGTCAAAACATTACGAAGAGATTTCCTTGACCTTTTTTTTTTCTTATATAGGGTTCGCGCAGAATCAAGAGTTACGCTCTTATGGTGTTTTGCCACACAACCGGGACGGGGTGCAGATGAATTGTGCTGAAGATGTTTGTTCACTACTCTCCGGGGGTTGTCCTAGATAGGATTCGAGAGATTCGACTGAATTTGTCGCATTGGTTGTAGTTCACAGTAATTTTTGTTTTCTTCTTTCCATGTCATTAGGTGTTATATTGGAAATGCACACACAGATTATGAATTTTGAAGTGTTCTTATAATTCGAGTGTTTTGCTTTCATCAGCATTTTTTTGATTATCTCTCACTCACATCTGATGTTTATGCACAGTTTTTCTGTATAGGAATTGTTCTTTGCTATGGACAGACTTGAACTACAGAATGAGTACCATCGCACCACGACCACCCCCTGTGACTACTACCTGTTGTAGGGCTGTCTTTGAGGATTTATACTTGATCTATACCTGAGGTACGTGGATTGACCTGTTAGTAGAGGTTTTATCATATCTATTAGATCTTGACAATGTGGATTTCCAGGACTCATTCTGTGGCCATCATAAGAAGGCTAATGTCTTTAAGAAAGTTTGCAGATTCATGTTCGTACTATTCACTCTATTAAAAATGGGCTTGAAAACACTCTGATCCGCCTTCATGAAAGGGGTGCATCGGTAAGGACTTATTATGTCTTCCATAATAATTATTGAGCAGGATGAGGGAAAAATGTCCTTATGGGTTAATAGATTTTCTCCTCAATAATGGTGGAATTAATTTGTTCTAAATTGTTTCAGCCAGGCAAATGGGCTTTTATCACAATCTCCAAGGACTCTTTGATCGAAGATAACCAATATCCTTCTGCTCTTTTTTTAAAAGGAATTAGCTCTTGAGATCATTGAGCAATGAATACTAAAGAACAATGGCTCTGCGGTTGGTGCCCCCCCTCCAGGTCTTCTGCGATATATCGGTCTTTGTCCAATACTTTCTTGATGACGTAAGGCTCTCGATATTTAGGCACAAGCTTACGCCATTCACCTGTAGAGCTAGGACAATTTTCCAGAAGAACTAACTCCCCTTCTTCATATATGGTCGGCGTGCGGTATCCCGCATCAGACGGGACCACTTTTGTCTGTTTTCTTAAATTCGCTTTTTCAGTCGTCGTCGTTCAATCATCACTTGAGTGTTTTCGATTGGCTGTTGATCTTCATACTGCAAAGTTTCGATAAGTCTATTAAGAACTAAATCCCTTATTTTAAACCCGAAAATAACTTCATTAGGGTTGTAGCCAGTCGCTGCATTTTTGTAGGTGTTCAACATCCATTGCTGGGTACGCAGCTCGCTGTCCCAATCGCGCCGGTTGCTAGTAGTTGTTCTCAGCCTCGTCGACATTCGCTCCCTCGGCTTGACCGTAAGCTTGAGGTTTTCGCACTGCAGTTTTCATGTGTTTTATATGGTTGACATGACAGTAGTTCTCGAAAGCATGCGATGTATATGCCGTTCTCCTATCAGTTATAATTTTTTTCCGGCAGTCCAAAATAGCTTGTAGGCTTATTAAGCAAAGCTAACTAATTGGCGCTTTTTACGGCTTTTAAAACAAACTTACTAAACATGCTAAACATGGCTGTCAGCACGATTACGTAGTATTGTCGTTTCGTTTCTGGAAATGACTCTAGATGATCAATTTTAAGTGTTGCAAACGGAATAGGTTTAACTTCGTCCACGTACGTTAGTTAGGCTTGCCCTGGTTCCATTAGATTCACCAAATTGTTCATCAGCATCTAAAAGAAGCTAGAAGCGTTAATCAGACCAAATGGCATACTTAACGCCGTGAGCTTCCTGTATAACCGCTCATAAGAACTAATGAAGTTAAATAGGGTTTACCTGCTAATAAGGCCAGCTGTTTTTCTGCGATTGGCATCGGGAACGGTTGCTTGACTGCAATCGCGTTAAGAACGCGGTTATCCACGCAGAGCCTTTCTTCGGTTCGGAACGGTTGATGTAAGTTCTACGAGTTTGTTCATTACTGTGGTTTGAGTTCTTCCCAGTGATAGGTCATGAAACCCCGCGACCGAGTCTTGAAACTCTGACTTTTCTGTATTAAGGAGAAATTCTATGATGTTCAGCTGCTGTGGATTTACTCTTTCCAAACGACATTTCTGCGACTCTATAATCAGCCTGATGCTATCGCTGCATAATATGTCTGACCCCAGCATTATTGCCTTGTCCAGTCCTCTTGATTCGAATTGGTCGAAAGCATTGCTGAGACGTTCTTGTTGGGCTACAATTCGGTCTTCTATCCGTTTAGTGTATAACGCTTTTGTTTGAAAATCATTAGATAGCTGCTGTTAATTTGTTGACGTAGTTGAAGTCTACATTGACAATCGCATTTTGTAGGTTGGGATATCTAAGTCCTTCACGAATATACTTTATTATGGGTGTATCATGCAGGCTACCTCGTTCGCCTTTTGTGTTCATTCTGAAAACATACTCTATTAGCGATTCATAGCCCGTGTTGTATTCATAATATCAATATATCAATATCGGCCTCATCCGTTAGCGATGGAAAATTGTTGGTCAGATTTATAGCAAACGTTGTCCAGTCGACAAAACTGCATCTTGGCCGTCGACCTGCTCCTGCACCGTCAATTCTTTCCACGCCCGTGTCATGTCGATTGTTCTGTAGTGACATTAGTTTCTTTTTACAATTCTTGATAAAACATGAAATCTATTAGGTCACTTGTCGAATGTCCTGTATGCGAACGTACACTAGCTAGTCTCGTCGTCTCTAATTGGTCAAACCCTGTCCAATTTAGCTTTAAAGGGTTCAGTTGGTTAAGTTTCAAAGTACATTACAAATTAAAAATTAATTATTGTGAGAACAGGATTTCAGCCTTGAGACCATTTGCTGCATTGAAGGTATCGCTGTTTGAGGTAAGCATTAAGTCGATAATAGCCTCCCGGTAAAGTTTCCAGAGCTCAGAAAAATAAGGATCGGGGTGCAACCCAGACAGGTAACTTGTTTGATGTTGTAAATTCAAAAATGTACTAACCTCGACCATGTCTGGTTTGGCGTCGCAATCTGAAGGGAGACTGGGGTTTTCTGAATTGACAGCGAGTTGACTACCTCCGTCGGCGCCTGATTGTTTTGCCAATGTCGACGGAAGTTGTATTGATGTACAGCCTACCGCTTGGTTGTCTAGTTTGATTTTCCAACCCATCACAATAGAAAGATTAATATCGGAAAATTTATAGTATAATACGCTATCCTCAAAATGTCATGACAAGAAGAACAGATCAAAGAGTGAGATGCACTAGTGTACGTACGGGGTGGAGAGATAAATTACTAAATCGAGATCAGAAGACTTCGCATCCTCGTAAGCTTCTGGAGCCAAATAAAAGATATTTCATTAATATTTTCTTTAAGTTTTTATTTTTTTCCACTCTTATCTCTAGTTCAATTGTGTTTTATTTTTTCTCCTTGTTTTCTTTTATTTTAATTTTAGTATTATTCTAGCTTTTTCTTTTTTATTAAATACTTAGGTAAATATTTTTTGGTATAATTGTCAGGAAGAGAAAAACAAAAATGACAGCAGTACCATTTCGCTTGTGTTTGTATATATTTTACACCCACTATTTAATTTATACTCGTATTTCCATTAATTTTTATTTTATTATCTAAATTTTATGTAGAATTAGTTTTTATTTTGCTATAAAAAAGAAATCGTTACATTAGTTTACCTAAAAGATTTAAACATAACAACAGGGAAATGTTTTCCACATTCAGGATTAACAGATAGAGAGACATTTGTATTTATGTTTCTAGGAGTTGCATTTATTTTATTTTATTTATTATATATTGCACAATGGTTTCATTGAAAATTAAATATTTTACAACCACATTTTAAAACCTAAGAAAGCTTTTTATATATTGTATTTTAAGCAAATTATTTTAGTTGATGATAGTAACAAAATAAAAAGCTAAAACTAAATAACAAAAATTAAAACAAACAGCATAGAATATATATTAAATTGTTTGAGCTACTGATTGCATAAAACTGCATCAGATTTTTAATAATCTTGTTTTGCTTGGTGTATAATTTAATAGTTTATGAAAATATTTTAGTTTGCTTGTTTAAGTATTTTTTTCTGACTTTATTAAATCGATTATAAATAATTTCAGTTGTTTTAGTTTTACAATATTTTTTATAATTTTTAAAATGTTGTTTTAATTTTCAGTATCACAGAGAGGCGTGACTTTATTCTTACACAAATCTTGTTAATTATAGAAAGAATAGCAGATTTTTGTTTTAAGCCTAAACTTAATTGTTTAAGTATTTTTGGTTTGTTTCTCGGTTTTATACCAATGACATAGGGGAAACCAAACGTGTAGGAAAGAAATGTTTATAGGAAACAAGTTTTAGATTTTTGGTTTCATTGTTTTGTATCTATTCTACGAATTTTTTGGTTTGATACCGACTACACATTCAGATTGGTTTCTTTGTAACTAGTTTCTTTGCTCGCTTTTCGTACGTGCTAACATTAATTTTTTATTGGTTGAACTTTTGGAAGCTGTATAGTTCCTTAAATTTGAATTGTCAGTTATTTACAAAAGGGTGTCTCGAATTTTTCGACCACATTTTAGGACCATTTATGCAACCTTCTTGCTAGTTATGTTTCATATATTTTACTAGATATTTCCATTTTATCAACAAGGTTTGTACAGTGAAGAAGAATTGCTTTGAACCAAAATAGATATCTTTAAAATCAAAAAATTAAATAAATGTACACTCGTCCGCACATACCTTTAACTCCTTCACTTCTACCATTTCATGTGACTTGCGTTTTAGTTTTGTTCAATTTACAATTGCATGCATACCTTTGTGCCCCACTGTGTGTGAGATAAAAACACTCTCTCGCTCTGTTCTTTCGCTCGACTAGTAACTAGGGCCCGACATCGACTTTCAGAGGAAGCTCTCCCTCGCGCCGTGACACTCATTGCCAAGAACGACACGTTGCGACGGAGGCTCCCCATACTGGTCCTGATAGTAGTTCTCACGCATCATGGTGTTCAGTGACGAGCATCGGAAGTACAAAATCTCCTGGAACGGTTTTCGAAAATCCCGATTAAGTGTCGCATAGATAATCGGATTCAGCAATGAATTGGCATAGCCCAGCCATACGAACAGTGACGACAGTGCCTCGGGAATATGAATCGTTTCGCTTTCGACGAACGGTCGTATGAGGGCTAATATAAAAAAAGGTAGCCAGCATATTGTGAATGCTGACATGATGATCCCTAACGTGGTCGAGGCTTTCTTCTCTTTGGCTAGTTGAAACCGTAATTTCTTTTGATGCGGCGAGCCGAGGAGATTATGACTGCCGCTGACTAGGGGTCCAGCACTAATCCCACCACATGTACTGAGCGAATTACCGCTATGTCGGAGTGCGCAGGATTCCAGACGTTGATTTTGTGCAGCAGCACCGTTGAGCGCGTTCTGCAGATGTGTCTGGGCACGTTTTTCCTCCTGTACGATACGACGGGCGGCTCGAAATATCTGGTAGTAGACGAAGAGCATGACGGCGAGAGGAAGGTAGAAGGCACCGAGAGTTGCGTAGAATTGATAGGCAAAGTTCTGACACACGCGGCAAATGGGTTCGCCATTTTCGCCAATATGCTCGTTACCGAGTATCAGTAGCGGTGGTAATGAAATGCATACAGCTGCCAGCCAGACCAGAGCCACGCAGAGCATCATGCGTCGTGGCGTTCGTTTTACACCGTATTCGAGCGGTTTTGTAATTGCTAGGTATCGATCTACAGATATGGCACACAAGTTTAGGATGGACGCCGTGCAGCAGAGGACGTCGAACGAGACCCAGATATCGCAGAAGAGCGGACCGTAGTTCCATTTTTGTAGGACTTCATAGAGCAATGCGGTCGGCATGACTAGAACGGCAACGCACAAGTCGGAGAGGGCTAGTGACACAAGTAGATAGTTGCACGGTCGTCGAAGTTTCCGTACCATGCAGACGGCAATGCAGACGAGTATGTTGCCGACAACAGTGCCTAGGATCACGACGAGCAGGATAAGGCTGACGATGATGGTTTTGAGTGGGGGCAATTCGACTTCGACATCGAATTCGCCGTAAGTTGGATGGCCATCGAGTAATGGGCCAAAGGAACTGGACAGCACACTGGTTACACTGTTAATGCCAGGATCGAGACTGCTGTTTGTTATGGACGTGATGAAGGTAGAAGTAAGATTAGTTATCTGCGTGGTGGAAGTTAGTAATGGCGATAGTTCGTCCTCGCCGACCACTCGATGACCAACACTAACCGAAGAGGTTATCGGTTGCAGAAGGAATGCCAGTGGCGTAGATATGTTGTACTGATGCGTCTCTGCGGCGGTGACAATTGCGTCCTCACTGCTTCTAAACGGATCCATTCAAAGCAGCAAGAAGTGGGGGAAGAGACAATGTGTGCGGTGGTTTACTCCTAAATGTTCCGGTGCACGTGCGTTTCGATTGTTTCTAGTCGATGATGGCGATAATAAAAGGGTACAGGGCAGATGGATAGTATATCATATACACGAACTGCTCCTTTTATGACCCCATCGTCATGGTGGCGGCTTCGTTCATCGACTTCTATAGCTGGACTTGTGATTTATGAGATCCGTTTCGGCTTCTTGTCCTCAGTAATGATGATATTCTACTATACTCGTATACTCGTCGCCGCACGCTTACTTGACGACGACGAAGGCGTCGTGGGCGATTTAATGGGAATGATTATGTCGCTTGTGGTTCCTACTATGCCACTGATACGCTTCGTATTGCACGTAAAGACGGCACAGGCAACGAAGAAGATGGGACGGCTATCACTAGTTTGACTAATGTCACTTCCTTCTCCCCGGGGCGACCGTTGTAGACAATGAATCTGATGATACTCTGTTTCTCTATCTGTATTCGTAGCAGTTGTAATAATGGCGAATGCGATTATGCTAAGTCCGTGTGCCGGTTCGTCTGTATCCATTTATGAAAGGTCATTAAAACGTTGTCTACTTGGTGTGGCGACAACAGCGACGGCGAAAGCGAGAATAAAAGCGGCAGCAGGAGTGGCAATCGGGACGACAATACAATTACGGCTCTGGGGTTGGGGCCGTTCTCTGGTGCTTGGGCTCGTTCGGTAAATCCATTTATCATAATAATTTTCCGTGGCTTCTGCTCCGAGAAATTGCCAGTAATGAGCAATCTCAGCCTCGATGTGCTTTCGCTTCATGTAAAAAAATCGATTCGATGGTGTTTAACCTTTTCTTTTTTGTTATTTTGTTGTTTGCTTTCCTCCACTTTCTGGGGGTAAGGATTGTCCAGAAGAGAAAAATTGCTGAATTTTGTAAAGTTAATTCACTACGAAGGACTATTGAAACCCTTTATGTTGCGGTCCGGTATGGGCGCGTTGGTTGACGGTTCAAGTTGGTATCGTATCTTATGACTGCTATTATCCGAGATTTGATTGTCGTGGGTTTTTGCCCTGGGAAGAGATTAGAAAAAAAATTGATGAGTAAATAGGGTCGATTCAATTAGATTTTAGGTGTTTCTGAGGAGGAAAGGAAGGAAGTGAATGATTGAGGTACAACCCGATTGAAGTAGAGAATTCGAAAAGGTAAAGTTACAAGGAGACGAGTTAATATAGGAAATTAGCTGTTGGTAGATCCCACAGAATGGAGGCTCTGCTACGGAGGATGGCTTTTTTTAGAGGATCAAAATAAATTGGTTTCTTAAAAAGCACGAGGGGAGACACAAGCCATTAAAAGAACGTAACCTTTTCGAATTATATTTGGCAGTTTTTAATTCATGTCTAAAAATGGTTAAAGTTTCATGTTTTTTAATAGACAAGGAAATATGTTCGTAATTCCTCCCAGAAGTTGAAAAATTTTGCGAGAATTGTGGTTTTTCGGATAGGTGGATGGGGTCTATCATTTCAGAATGGAATACACTTGATTAAAATTTGGTAAAAGATTACCTTTACATGGATATCCTTCGGTTAATAAAACTAGAAGACCTCGCAAACACTATTCTTATACAGTACCAAGTTGAGTTTCTTAGTTATGGGCGACAATGGAAGATTTAGCATGTTCGAGTCATTTTAGGCGTTAGGTTGTCGATGTCTACACCTAATCTGATGTCAGCTGTTTGATTATGCGTGGATGCAGTTAAAGTGCACTAAAGTTTGTGAAATATTAAATATTTCTTTGGTGAGTATGGCATCAGCAATGTCTTGCGAACGATGTAAGGGTTTGAAAACGATTTGAAGCTTTAGACGAAAAGAGTCAGTACGGACGGCCAAAACTTTATTTCAAAACTGATGAAGTTTAAACAAAAGCAACGGCGAATAACAGTCGCTATCTCTGATCGCATCTCTCAGGAACTGGGCCTCGCCATCTCGCTCACTTGGCATGTCCGAGACGGTGATACGGTGGCGCATAATTAAAGATCGAATTTTTTTCTTGAACTCCATTTTTACTAAGTCAAAAAAAAAATTTTTGGGTGATGAAAATCTTTACTTAGACGTTTACAATATTTTTTGTTAAGCTGCCGCCAATGTTGATATACGTTCATACCAGTTTTATCACATTTTCCATGACTTTGCGCAAGATTTCCGGTAATTCTTTCCGAATATTCTCCCAAAGGGCTGCGATTGTTAATATGTATAAGCCTGCGAATTCAAGTAGACCCAAAGAAAGAAGTCTGGGATGGTTAAATCGTGTGTGGGCGTTTGCACCGTTTTGTTAAAACCACTTGTTCTCCAAGCCTTGCTCAACTAATTCCGGCAGTAAGAAGTCATTTGTCATGGCGTTCGCCAATAACAGTGACCTTATTGCCGATGGCGTCCTCAAAAAAAATATGGCTCAACCATATGCCCATGTGCCCCAGAAAGGAAGATTTTGCTTATTGACTAAATCGCTTAAGTGGAAATGCGCCTCGTCATGATGATTTTCGAGTAAATATCGTCCACTTTGATGTTGAGATTAAGGATATCTTGACAGTAATTCAGGCGCTATTGACGGTCAGCAGGCATTATCCGATGCACTGCTTGCACTTTGTACGGGAACATGTATAAGTCTTTCACTAAATCTCGCTGTAGGGTCCGTCTCGTGATGCCCAATTGCGTACCGCAGCCACGATATTCTCGGCCGAACGACCAGTTCGGTGGCGACCATGCCCTGCGGGGTCTCCTGCGGTTCTAGTTTGTTCGAGTTGAGCAGCTAAGCTGCGGAATGTTTGTCCATTTGGCGCGTCCATTTCACGCTTCGTTAACACTACCGAACGATTATTGGTCAAAAACGTCGACACAATTATCCCACGCTCTTGCAAAGCATAGCTCTTCATTGCTTATCTGTTTGTTCACAAATGTCAAATATGATTTGACGTACAACGCCATTTGCAAAATTTATAACATTTTCCGATAGGATGATTTATTTTGCGCCACCTTGTATAAGGGCCTCAGTCAGTTCCCATGTTCATCTAAGTATGATGACGCACCCAGCTTCCAGAAGATCGCCTAACTAACCCTAATATAACTTATGAACTAGGGCATGAGAAGTCCGCCATTTCGAAACTGAAACTCAAACTAATTTGAGTCATTTGTCCCCGGCGCCCGGGTGGCGGTGATAGGCTAGCTTGACATCGTCTCTATTTTACACTAACCTTTCAGAATTAGTATGAAGAAATGTTTCTGAGGAAATAAAGCCCGATCGAAGTGTATTCTCATGGCTTCTATATGTATATGTAATTTGGGTAGTAAGCCCTAATGATCAGGATATTGTCGTTAGTCATAGCCTTTGTGATAGGCTTTCGAATCATTTTAATAAGAAAATTGCCGATTCTGATTATGCCTGCTTCATCGCAGAGGACCTTGTTAGGATAATACTTAATGAACCGATGGGCCTTATCAGAACCACGTAACATACGCTTTTTACCCTGCGATCGAGTTTACTGCTATGAAACCGCTTTCATATATATAGGTATATACACATATATACATATATTGAAATATAGATACTGGTCAGGCCAGAAACCAAGATATCTAAACGCGTTTCTCACCGCTAATGGTTGGCCATGTTACCCAATGATCGCGAATTGCTTAAAGTTCTTTTTGATATCCCTTAAGGCCCTTAAGGGCTAACCGCTGCCGGTTGTAAATCAAACATCTTGCTCGTAGTAACATTGTAACATTTAACAATATACTTCCTTCCCATAGTCATTATGTGAATCATGTATAGAAGGTGATTTGGCATGTCTAGTCTGGTCAACTTGTATAACAGACTTTCTAACCATACGTTGTCGAAGGCCTATTCAATGTCGACCAAACAAGTTTCCGTACATTGACTTCCACTGAATATCGGAAAAGAGCTTTGAAACAGCGTGAATGGTTTCATGCCTTAAAACCAAATTGATTGTCCAGTATTATTTACTTTTTCGCAACCAATTTAATCACAGCTCTGTTTACTAATGTTGTCTTATCTGCTGCTACACTGGATGCACTTTACTAAAGCCATGGAGTTGGTGGTAATGCATAGCTATTGACTGCAGGTGACTAAAGGCTGGAGCAATAGGCAATTGAGTGTTATTTTTCTTAAGCGCTTGTGTCGAGCTCCAACTTTCTGAGAATCGGAAGGAATTTCACGTTATATTTTTCAAAATTTTTTTTTTTGGGCTGAAATTACGCTTAGTTTTATGGCCTCTTGAAACCAAATTTATTATTTTCGGAGAACTATCTGTCTAAGTGTACCTTCGTAAGCTTTTCTGACGCATATGAACATTCGAGTTCATCAATTTCATGATAAAATGAACTGCGAATTTAAACCGTTTTAAGTACGTTGGTCCTTAATCTTCTAGGGTACCAATTTTTAACTAGATCAATTTATGATTTTTGACAGATCAAACCAACGCAAGACTAATATCATTTATAGTAAGATAAAACTCTTGAAATTACTTAATATTACTATTACTACGGGATAGCGATTTATATACTTCTACAGAGCCTTAATGTCTATTATATACCTAACTCCGTAATTACTATGCCTTTCGGTATGCTTGTATAGTCATATTTAATATTTGTCTAAGAAAAATGTTCGATAAAACTTTGATTCTCTAGCCATTACGTTATATATATAAAATATAGGCTAAGCATACTAAAGAAACGTTAAGTTGTTTTAAACTAAAGTCCCGCCATCTGTTCATGTTAATAATATATTACGAATTTCTAAATTTGTGTTTGGTGGGTTCTCCTCTGTTTTTCGTGACGGCGTGAAAGCATATTAGGCTTACGTTCGTAAAAATAAACTAATCATTTGTACTTCCTTCTCATCAGTAACCGTCCCAGTTTTTTTTTCTTTTTTTTTTATAATTCGTGCAGATTCAAGAGTGTACGCTTTTATGGTGTTTGTCACACAACCTGGGAGGGGTGCAGATGGTTTGTGTCGAAGATGTTCGTTCTCTACTCTCCGAGGGTGGTTGTCCTAGATTTGATGAGGATTTGTGAGATTCGACTGAACTTGGGTTGGTTGTAGTTCACAGTAACTCTTTTGAGTCCATGTCATTAAGGTGTTATAATGGAAGTGCACACACAGAGTATGAATTTTGAAATGATCTTATGTTGCGAGTGTTATGCGTTCGTCAGCACTTTTTGTTCATCTCTCATTCACAACTGACGTTGTTGCCACAGTTTTTCCGTATACGAATTGCTTTTGAGTATGGACGTACTTGAACTACAGACCTTGGGACCATACATGTTTTATCACGAAATTATATTGTGTGAGCAATGGGATAGGACTTTCGAGCTTGGGGACCCGACATTCCAGGAGAAAAAAAAATGATTCATCAAGCTTTGTTTTTATTTCAAAGTACAGAACCTAACCGGAAGAACAGGCTCTTACTAAGACCCCTGAATCTGTCCTACTAAAAGCAACGAAAAAATTGATAGAGCTTCATATTAGAGGTATATCAGAAAATCAAACACCTCTGCATCCAAATCAACATGCATATCGCAAAGAACGATCTAGGGAGAATGCCTTGCATCACTTAGTGGCGTATGTGGAAAATAGTTTCACACGCAAGGTAATCACGATTTGCGTTTTCCTCGATATTGATTGAGTGTTTTATAATATTGGCTACAACTTATTTACCACTGCACTATCCTGGAGAGGTGTAGGCCACCCTATTAAGCACTTAGAGCAATGCTTGAGCCGTGTTATATCGGTATCGGTAGCTAAAGGATGTTCATAAAGAGGAGTCCTTTCACCCCATCTTTGGTCGATAGTCATCGACAATTTACCCAACCTCGGTAAAACGCACCTACGGTAAAACCTGGGGATTAAAACCTAAGGTAATCCACTGGTTATATACCGCATAATCAATTATGCGTCTGCTGTGTGGTGGACAAAAGCTGAAACAGAAAACTACAATAGTTAATCTTCAATGCCTTCAGAGGCTAGCATGTCTCAGTGTTATAGGCGCCATGCCAAATTGCCCAAGAGGCACTAATCAAAATGACTCCGCTGCACCTTTTTATTAAAAAGGCATATACTCGTACATCAGATGTCCATTCTACCACACCTTCCTGAGCTGGATATGATTACCACAGTTTCGGACGCATTACCACGTCCACTTTTGACAAAAGATTTGGAATACTGATACCAAACCACAGCTTGAGAAAGCAGCTATCCCTTGCTAAATGTAGAAGGCCTCAGGTGGTACACGAATGGCTCCAAGATTGATTACGATGTTCTCGCTGTCATCTTTGGACCAAATCGGAAGTTATCGAAGGCCCTAGGAACTAGTCCTAGCGTTTTCCTAGCCCAACTACACACCATCCTAACGTGCGTTAACCTAAACTTAGAGACTGGCATAAGAGGTATAACCATCAATATACTCTCAGACAGTCAGGCAGCGTTCAAGGAGTTGGGCTCAAAATCCGTCAAGGAATGCAGGATCTAGCCAAAAGAAATAAAGTGCAACTTTGATAGATTCCAGGGCAAAAGGGCATAAAAGGCAACAAAATCGCCGAAAGGCACATACATAGGTGCCGAACCTTCGAAAAGTCGAAAATTAATTTTCTTTTAGAAACGCTATTTCTCTACTTTTGGAATAGCGTTCAAGGACTCTAACAATCGAAGAGATTCGTACGGCCCTTAACAAACACTCTATCAATATCCTCAAATAAAATAGATTCGATGTCAGAAGACTGATCAGCTACCTTTTGCGATACTATAGTCTGAGATATCATCTTAACAAAATTAAAATCTCGTTTGTAACCGAGTGTGGCCTCTGTCTAGAGCACATTCCATGTGAGTGTGCAGTCCTCTGCCATCTTAGGAAGACTTTCCTCCTCACAGGAATCATGACTTCTAAGGGGATCAGCTCAGCTCCTACGAGGAATATCCTCAGCTTTCTTAAGAAAGTAGAGGAACTCCTCGTCTAATTGGCTAGTATGCACAATAGTCGCAGTGCTTCATGCTATTTATAAGCACTAGCCCCCTATTAAAAAAAAAAAAATCTGCTCAAGAAGATGGATGACTTGGAGAATGATGCAGTTTCAGTATCCGCGCAATAACATTTATTAATACCCAAACAGCTAAGATTGAATGAGTTCGAAAACGTGAATTTCTCTGATACTCTGGTTCATACAATATTTTCTGGAAATTACCGACTACACTATAAAAGTGAACAATACAATATTAAATGTGAATTTGATGATTTCTTGGCTTCAACGATAAATGTCCTTCGTGTCTACAGGTCTCTCCACAATGACCTGTGAACATTCTTTTCCCCTTTTTTAGTTGTGTTGATGGCATATACGATAGACGACAATCGGCATGACAATGCGGAATTTATAAAACTTTTGTTCGCAAATCCACAGATAACGTAAGACATCCGCATTGAGGAAGTACATTAACGCCAAAACAGCCACTTGTTCCCATGTCTAACCAATAAGGCGTTAACATTTTAAGACCAGTACCTTGTCGAAAAACAAAGTCATGATTTGAAATCGATATAAAGAAATTAACACTCGAGACCTAAAAAAAAAGGCAGGCCGAAAAACAATTGGTGCAAACAAATGCAAAAACACCAGCATTTGATTGGCCTCAGCGGTGAAGTAATCCCAAACCGGGAAGCCTGCCGCTACTTTTTGAGGTCAAACCGGTGGACCCCACAAGCGGACCAGTAGGAATGCAGTTAAGTGGGAAGGTTATGGTCCTACACTTCTGACCATGACAACGCCGGAAAAAGGAAAAGAAGAAGAAGAACGCTCGAGACCTAAAAAAAAGTTAATGCAGAAAGTTCTTCTTTTCTTGCCGCTTTAGAAGCACTTCACTCGTGTAAAAACGCTGTTCGATGTCTCTCGGCTTCTATGAAGCTTGGAGTTCTTGGTTAGTTTGACATGAATCTTGATGCCCATAATCACTCCATGCATATCAGCCGTAGATTTTTTCGAACTGAAGAAAAAAAAAATTCCACACAAATAACCCATGATACATGGAGCCAATAAAAATTGAGAAATATAATGATGTGCTGTTGGCAGATGTCTAAGCTTACCGTGTTTAAAATGACATTTTCGCAATGGTAGTCCCATCTTTTGAAAAACAAATTTCCATTTATACACCTTACATATACAATATTTTTCTGTTTTTGCAATTTTGTTGTAAAGAAACTAGTAAATCAAAACTGATAAGAACTTTATCAACTGTTCATTACACACCTACACTAGGAATAAAACTGGTTTGCAGTTGATACCTCAGTATGCTCGCAAGATATGCGAGACGAAAACTAATTCACAAACGAACGAAGCTTCGAACGTACTAAACTTAGAAGTTGTTAAATTGCATCTGGAAACTCTGGGTATATACTCGTACAATATTTGCATTAAGATAAACTAGAAATAAAATACAATAGGTGTGGAAATTCAACGAATGTTGGCCCGTTTCGGACAATCTCAAAGAGGATGGGTATAGGGTACATTGAATATTTCGTGCTTCATACCCACATACCTGTCTTCATAACTACATAAAATGTCTTAAATGTTCCTCTAGAGAACGTATTCATAGACCATTATTCACGAATCCTCGCTGAACTCAGGAAAAGTAAAAATAAAACATCAAAGAGATTAGCATATCCTCGACTAAGTCATGCCAACATTCCAAAACTTATCCTTCACTCGCGGTCAACACTTACCCGCTTTCCCATCCCACCATCAAACTCATGAATACCTTCGGATCTACATACATAATGGCACACTTGAAAGAGGCCCTCAACCAAATGGCCATAAATCAATTGCCATTAAAAATTCATCCTACTTTGAGCCGTATCCGCCGTTCGATAATTCCCCGCAGGCATTTCGTATTGATTGCACTTTTGAACTTCGCACTAATATCTGATTGCATGCTTCGGAAAATATATTTCGAACCTCCCTACGAAATATTAAAAATTCCCTCGGCCCTTTCGTGACGTGCCATTTCCAATGGCTTATCTAGTGTTACCTATAGCCATATACCAAAGAGACCTCCCGGGGCGTGGTTCTCCATCAAATATGACCGCGATAAATCCACTGAAACATAATAACGCTACGCGGCAATGTTCGCCATTACCGCCACCAACTTCATCATCATTACCGTTCCCGGAACGTAACATTCAATTCGAATTACAACAATTCGTTGTGCTATCCTCATAGGATACCCATTTAAGATTTGCTTCAAGTTAGTATTCGCCATTTCGTGGGAAATATCTAGCCCCCCGCTAACGCTAATGAACGACTTATTAAAACTTCCCTCCCTTTGAAGCTCGCCAGTGATTACGTGCTTTGTTATAAAACACCAACCACTAATGGCACAGTAGTAGCGGAATAAACAATCAAATATTACAAATTTTCCATCCCATTTGTGGGCGGGTGGCGGACACAGCACCGTGGTCGCCACGTAGCCTGTCTTAATTACATTTCAGGTTTTGCAGAATGTGCCCTCGAGTGGGGCAGGGTGGCAATGGGTTCGATTGGATTATCAAATGTCTTTGTAATCAAATTTCGGGGAAAGTGCTGTTGTTAAGTAGAAATTTAATTTCGAATTTTGAAATGGCAAATGAACGGACTGCTTGGCGGGTCAACGGCGGACTTAAGAAGTTCCATGTAGTTTCAAAGTCGCGACAGCTGCTTGAAGAATATAATTACTCGATTCAAAGGTAAAAGGTTTGTGCGTGAAGGCTTGGAAAATATGCTGGCTTGGTACCCTTTACTGAGGCCGCTAGTTGGGAAGATGTAATTGAAGATGGCACTTGTTGTGATTAAATTAAATTAGATTTCCTCAAAGGGGCTGAGTGCTGAATGTTATTGCAGATGTTTTATAAAATTGTTTTTATGTCGCTGTAAATTCAAATTAGATTGGAAAATAAAAACACCCGGTAGCAATAATCGAACTTTTGAAAACCTGTACTTGGACGTTACATAATAAAGGTTATAAGTTGCCTACTAAAAAGACACATTCTGGAAATTTAATCGTCTCCGTCAGAGGCTATTTAAGGTAATTGCATTGGTCATGCTTGCAATTAAGAATTGAAGCGTGAAATCTGTGAGAGAATGTTAAATGAACCGGAGACTGAGACTCACGTTTCCCCCTTAATAAGGTGTCCAAAAACAGAGTCATTCCACCAGAATAGCTTTGCTGCTTTTGATATATTTTGCCATTCCCGATTCATTATTCGTTGCTAAGTAAAAAAGTTTGTTGGATTTAAGGCACTTTTCGTTGATGGTCAGGCGATTCAACAATGCTAGTATTGAAATTGACGTCTATTGGCTCCAAACTTAAGCAGTAATTTGTCTGCCTTATTATGCAGTTTCACAAAGTAAGAGCGAGCGTTAGTTTTATCTTTTCACTGATATGAGGACGGCTTATAGCAATGCAAAATCAAAGAGACTTGCTTTAAGCCGTAGGTCATCAATTGTAAGGTATTTTTGTTCAGGGACCTAATACCTGTTTGGAATAATAATCCTCTTAGTGTATGATTTGGAGCCGCTAAACAATGTCGTTCAGGGTCCTTAAGCTGCCCATATAGTTCGACAGTTCGAAAAATGCCCGAGTGCGCTGGGAAGATCTTCTATTCCACACAGATTGGAGAAATGAGACTTATAGTAAGAGGTCTGTTAATCCATGATCGCCTATGCCTGTTCCATCTGATTTCTGCAATGATGTAGTGTCGCTTCCTGATACCGAAGTTCATCACTACCTCGAAGTTCGTCCTCTTAAATCACGCGACAATTCTAGGTAAACTTCTTCTTCAAATTTTTTAGAGCATCGAGGATAAGAGGTAAGTTCCAGGGCTAGAAGGTTATTATTCGAGACTTACATTCCATAAGTGCTACCCCTGTTGTATCTGTCTGGTAATGTACAGCGTAATTTAGGACTTCTTCATTTGAACCGCGTAGCAGGGCTGAGGTTATAGCGGTCTCTTGTAATGTCCCCTTGATTTTGTGAAGACCCATAGCCCTAAGCATTATTTTATATAACCTAAGCGGGAGCTTAGAGCGTACATGGTAGGCCAAATACAAGTTTCTTTTTAAAAATGCAATAAAATGAACAAAATTGAATTTTCTCTCACCCCAATTTTCCAAGACCTTGTTGACAGTTTCGGGTTGTAGCTCACGGATGGCTTGGATAATATTGACCCTTAGTGCTCGAATCGTTGCCGTTTGTTGACATAATATCGGTCGTTCACGGTTAACCACAAAAAAAAAAATTCAGGGGTCAAATCGCAGCTCCGAGGCGGTCAATACGACGGCTGATAACACGATTTGGGAATTTGGTGTGAAAAAGATCGATTGTGGCATGGGCTGTGTGGCGTGGCGCGGCATCCTGCATGAACTAGAGGTCGTCCTGATCCATGTCTTCAATTTCAGTAAAAAAAAAGGTCGGTTACCAGTGCTCAGCCTCACTCTCGAACAAAAATGGTCCACTGATGCCACCACTCCACAATCCGCACCAAACTGTCACTCTCTGTGGATGCATTGGCTTCTCGTCAATAGCGTGCGGGTTTTCCGAACCCCAGATTTTGTTTGTCAACGTGCACTTCGTCAGAAAAGATGATTTTTTCGTCAAAATAGTCGTCAAATTCAAGCTGCTCTAAGGCCCAAACTGCGAAGCGATAACGAAGCAGATGGTTGCGCACCTTCAATTGCTGAGTTAATTGGACCTTGTAAGCGAATAATCCGAAATCTTTGTGTAGAATTCTCCTCAGGTTAGTGCGTGAAATGTTGAGCTGTTGAGTTCGACGGCGAGTTGATATTCGTGAATTGAGTCCCAGATTCTCTGCCATAGCAGCCACATTCTCTGAGTGTTGTCCACCAGTCTCACGAACTTTTTGCACAAACTTGCGTATAGCAGTCGTGGTGGGTGCTTCATGTCGGCTAAAATTTATTTTTAATAACGCACTATTTGGGCACAGCACTCACTTTGGAAATAAGTTTTTAATATTTCCCACCATTGTTTAAGCGTAAAGCGACTCATTTCATTCCGCGGACGTATGATATTGACTTTTTGTAAAGATTTCGAGCGGGAAGCAGCTGTCAGTGTCAAAATAACCATGATTAAAGTATTACGACAGTGGATGATAACGTCTTAGTTGGAAGAGAATGAGTTTAATATACGCTGTCACCTTATTCCCATCGCCCGAAAAGTTGTAATTTGGAAATGAACACGAAAGGCGAGGGCATGAATGAAATGATAGGGTTAGCAGTGAAGGGATCATTTACACAAATGAGAAAGAGAATCGGGCCCAAAACACAGCCTTGGGGCATACCAGTATTTATTTTGTTAATATCAGGCTTGAACCATCCAAAATAATTTGAATTCAAGAAGAGCTTGAAAGATAATCCAAATGAGAAACGATTTTTATCCCGAATTCGTCTGTGTTCGATTGTAATAATGGAAAAATGTTGGAGCAAGAAGCTAAATCGAAAATGTGCAGCTGAAAGCTAGGAAGTCATTTTGAATGACCGTGAAAATTGGCGATGACGCTTACCACAGTTTTTGTGTCTCAAGCCTTGGGCAGGTTAGTTGGGGTCGTCATTTGTGATCTGTTCTGTAAGGCGGAAAACTTAGCATCATCAAGAGCTACATTGAAGCTCAAGTCATAACATCAGGCCACTATCAATAACAAGAGGCGAATAAAAACCTTCAGAAAATTGTTCAATCTGTCTTAGTTGGCTTTATCGTATTGTTGAAGTTTGTCCGTCAATTGTGTCGACGGATGCAATACGATGAGAGGAAAAGAACGAATCCAATATGTTGCGCGCATGGTTGTTAATATCTGCATTTTTTTTTGCAAATTTACCTCAACAAACATCTCTTTAAGCCTTCCGTCGGGTGTTGTCCATCCACAAATTCAAAAGACTAAGCTACATTTTATAACCCGAATTTCTGTCCAACTTTGGTCTTTTAAAGTATAAATGGAACACACGAAAGAATTTGGTTTAGTAAGCTACAGGGTGGGGTTTCCGGTGTCAAATTTATGGTTTTAAAGGTGAATAAAAGAACAATTGTGAGACTTATGGTTTCAGACTTTATTTTGGTATAAGTAAGAAGTAATTAGTTTAAGTTTTTGAAAATTGTATCACTTTTTTGCTGTTCAAGATTCGATTAAGATTGTTCTCGGCAAACGTTTTGTAAACATGGATCAGTTCGAGGTCTGTTCAAAAAATTAAGTGACTTTTTATTTTTCTCAAAAACTTTTATTTATTCATCAGTATATATTTTGTCTATTTAAGAGTAATCTCACTCAGATATAATACATTCATACCACACTTTTTCCCCCAAAATCGGGGTTTCTGCTTCTACTTTACGCCGATGATTGCTTTGAATCGGACACTACTTATGTACTTCGACTACTTATAAAAGTTTTACCTTGGACCATTTCTCCTACGTAGTATTGACCCCCATGTCATCGAAAATAAATTGAACCAATTTAATGATGAATTCACTCCTGGGCCCGATGGTCTCCCTGCCATATTAATAACAAAATGTTCTTCAATTCTTTCTTTGCCGCTCTCAAACATTTTCCACTCATCCCTGTCCTTTGATGAATTTCACCAAATATTGAGAACCGCCTTTATAACTTCTATTCACAAAAAAAGGTCCAAAGAGTGATGTTAACAACTATCGCTCCATCGCGAAACGAAAGAATCATGTATGACACTCCAAGTTTCCACTGCAAATCTCTAATCTCCTCTAAACGACATGGCTTCCTCAAATGCAGGTCTAAAACCACAAACCTTGTCGAATTTGTGTCCGTCGACGTCATTTCAACTGATTTCAGTAAAGCCTCTGACAAAATGTCCCATAAACTAATACTCTTCAACGGTCTTCCCGTTGAAATGGATATCTTCTTAATTAAAAAACCTTTACTACAGTGTTTGTTTTAGATCTGCCATTTCTAACCTTTTCTTAGCTTCTTCCGGCGTTCCTCAAGGCAGCCACCTGGGTCCACTTCTCTTCATTCTTACCATTAACGACAATGATTTTATCATTCGCCGACTCACATCTCACTATACGCCTACGACATCGAGTTCCTCATGACCCTTTCCTCGCAACAAGATTCTTCCCTTATTCAATCGGATTTTAACAGCTTTTCCATCTGGTGTTTTAAAAATTGCTTGGAGTTTCACATTTCCAAATGCCAATCAATTACCTTTTCACATAAACGAATCAAATCTCTCCTTTATCTCTACTTCCTCAAGAATCAGCCCATCTCCACCGTCCAGCTTATCCGCGATCTTGGCATACTATGTGACCAAGAGCTCAATTTTCTCGCACATATCGACGATATAATTGTATAATATTATAAGCCAACTCAGCTCCTGGTTTCGTGAAGCGTTGGTCTAAAGAATTCTCCAATCTGGTTAACCATTCACGTCACTCAACAACTCTTCAGTTCTTTTGAACAAAATTTAGCAATTACGAAACAAACTTCGCTTTCACACATTTCATGACGAAAATAGCTGAAAAAGTTTAAGTTTAGGCATGGTCAAACTGATATATCAATATTCTCAGCAACTTCTCTGATAGTGAGTCGACAATTCCCAATAACAATATTTTTCACTGCTTCAACGTTCTTATCCGTTGTTGACTGGGCTGGGAGTCCTAGCCCAGGAAGAAGATAGGTGACAGGGACGCACCCCGACCTAACGGCGTCCCAAATATAGCGGTCAAAGCAGCGGTTAAAAGGAGACCAGACATTTTTATAGCAACGACGCAAAAGGTGCTTTGAAGAGAGAATTTTCCCTGAACCATGGAAACTTCAACATCTGGTGTTGCTACCCAAGAGAAACAAATCACCTGGAGAACCTTCGGCGCACCAGTCAATATGTCTGCTAGATACAACAGGAAAGATTTTAAACGTATTATTGCGGCAGCCTACTCGCCTTGGCGGAGGATAGAGGAGCTTTGTCCGACCACCAATATTCTTCTTCTTTTCCTTTTTCCGGCGTTGTTATGGTCAGAAGTGTAGGACCATAAGCTTCCCACTTAACTGCATTCCTACTGGTCCGCTTGTGGGGTCCGCCGGTTTGACCTCAGAAAGTAGCGGCAGGCTTCCCGGTTTGGGATTACTTCATCGCTGAGGCCAATCAAATGCTGGTGTTTTTTTTTTTTTTTTTTTTTTTTGTGACACGGGCATGCTCCAGATTTTTTTGTTTGATCTTACTCTTACAACACCGGTGATCTCCAGTCGTGTCAGCCCACTGATTTGCATGTATACTTGTGGGGCAATTTAAAAGAGGTTGTAGATACAGCAGCTGAAGCGATACAGGGGACAAGATGGTGAGGGGGCACAAAGAAATACTATGCATTAGTAACGCTGGACGTTAAAAATACCTCCGATTCCGCAAACTGGTCCTGCATTAGGAGGTCTCTGATCAGAATGAATGCACCACATTAGATAATTCTTAACTACTCCACTAAGAGGAAGCTTAGGTAACAAACGGACGATGGCTTTAAATATTACATTATTTGCACGGGAATCCCCCAGGGATCAGTCCTTGGACCCCTTCTGTGGAACATAATGTTTGATGGAATTTTACGATTAATGCTTCCACAAGGTGTCAAGATTATCGACTTTCCTGACGATGTCGCCATATTTACTGTAGCGAAACACATTGAAGAGGTAAAGTTCGTTACGGATGAAGCGATCGACGGGGTCAATCATTCGCTAGAGTCCGTCGACTTTGAACTAACTGACCACAAGACGGAGGCTGTCTTGATAACAAGCCAAAAGACTTTGGAATACGCAAACTTCCGGGTTGGGAGCCAATTAATCAGGTCTAAAGAGGCACTAAAAAAATTGGGAGTAATGCTACAACCGACTTAGCTGTAAGACCCAAGTCGAATATTGTAGTAGAAAGGCGTCACAAATGCAGGCAGCGCTTTTCAGAATGCTGCCAAACCCGGGAGATCAGGATACTGCTTTCCAGAGTGGTGAGCTCTGGGCGGGAGATTTTACAACGAAGGAGGCATATAGATTTTGGGCAGAACAGTATGGGATTGTCGAACAATATCGAATGAAGCAGCCTGTGTTTTAGCGGGTATGGCCCCTATTTGTACCCGGCGAAATGTACAGGGTTTACTATAGACAGACCAGCGTTATTTGGAAAATAAAAGCAGAAAAAAGACTTCGAAGAAAGTCTTTCTACAGCACCAGGTTAAAAAAACGTTTAGACAATTTAGTACTTTTATAGTAATTTTATGAAGGAAATGATGATAAATTTCTTGGTCATTATCATTCACAGTGAATGAACCATTCCATCCGACAGCGTCTCGTTTACAATCTGCAATAGAAATCCCTCCACTGTCTCAGCATCGAGTTTGACTTTACTACAGGTTGTTAATTTTCATTATGGCACACTTTCTTTATGGTCTCGAGGTTATTTCTGTTTTATTTCATTATCAACAAGGATAAGAGTGCCGTCGCTCATTCGTCCCTGATGCCGATTACCCGGGGATTGAACATCAGCGGGAGTCATTTCAATAATTTGTGTCATTCAAAGTCGACAATAAAACAGCAGGCCCCTTTCACCTACATATAATGGGAACTAAAATCACAAGCAGCATGTGCAGGTGACTGAGGAAACCTAGCAATAACAAACCGATGTCGTTTTTGTCGAAATACACGTATCTCTCTCAATTTAATGCCGCACTTAATAAGCATATGCTCTGTGCTTGTTTTTGCTACGAGTGGCGTTTGTTATTCCATCGATCCACCTATACTATTTTACGTCGTTTCATTAAATAAATAAGCCTTTAATAGGTTTAATTAAAATCGGGCACGAGTACGATAACTTTGGCGGGGCAAAAAAATAACAGAATTTCATAGAGTGGTAAAATACAAGGATTTTTTGCTATGGGAGGTTGTCCATCACCCCCGTTTAGGCGAGACGGTTATTTTTTTTTAAAAGTTACTTTAAATGGAAAGAGCAATATTTGTAATGAAGTTTTACACTTTTTTTTTAAGTCAGGAATCAGTTCTATTATTTTGATTTTAAATCAAATTAATGATACAGGCTTCGAATAATATAAATCTATGCCCAGGCCTATGCGGATGATACAGCCGTTCTCTCTGTGGACTCATGTTATGCTTTGTGATAGACAGACAGACAAGGCTAACAAGCGAACACTTCTTGGCCTCTTCACCAAACTCTCAAAAGCAGTTTGTCTAACCTGTACGGTAGCTTTCCTCACCACGCCGGGCGCTGCTATAATGAATCTTCCACCCCTTTGACATATATAACAAAAAACTATGTCTCGCCTCAAGAGAAATGATTTTTGGTACAACTCGCATTATAGTGACAGTGTACTTACGCGAGAAAAATCCTACGACCCCTGTCTCATAGATATGCCTTCCGACGCAATGACACCTGTCATCCTATTCCGCTTTAATTTCACAATCAAATTTCCATCTGGTCTGGCCCTGGTCAGATACTGAGTCTGGATACTGCCTTCGCATGTTTACAGATGGCTCAAGTCTGGCCGGGAATCTGGCGCTGGGATTTTTACTGAATGCGAAAACCTCCAATTGCACTTTTTGTAAGGAAAATATGCGTCTGTCTTTCAATCAGAGATATTCGCCATGCACTATGTTGTGGGGCACAAGTGGGAGGGAAAAAGCATATGCGTCTGCAGTGACAGCCAAGCTGCACTCAAAGCACTCAACCCTCTATCCATCTTCAAATTAGTGCATGAACTGAAGACATTTTTGAGCGGAAGACTAAATTCACTAATGCTTGTAGGGTTCTCCGGGTCATTCTGGGATCCTAGGAAATTAGTTTTCTGTTGAACTCGCTAGAAGGGGCTCAGAGGAGAATTTCTGAGGATCTGAATCCGCTTTAGGTCTACCTGCTTCCACGGTCAAATCTGACATCAACGACTGGGTCTTTGATGCACATAATTGTAGATGGGTGGAATATCCAGGATGCCGGATGACTAAGCGCGTTCGCCCTGATATCTGCAATAAATCCGCAACATTTTTCTCATCCTTAAGGAGAATGGAGTACCAGGAAACTTGCAGGCGTCATTACGGACCATTACACTCGTGCTAAGCATCTCTTCGTGCTTGGCATCAGTGAGACGTCTATCTGTGCTGCATGTTGCGAGGTGGATGACACAGCTGAATACTTTCTCTGCGACTGTCTTGCCTTCGCTCTTGCACGGTGGCCACTTGCAGCCTTGGGGCCACTTTTCTCCGGACAACGGGGAAAATACAATAAAGAAGGTGACTGTCTGATAGTATAATGGACCAGTATTTAGGTCTGAGTGCTCCAACAGATAGCAGAAGCTTCCAACAAAAAAAAATAAATACATGCGAAAAAATGATGAAACACCTCCAACAGTAGAAGATCCCTTTTTTCTACCGAAAATATTAGTAAAAAATCTAAAGGAATTTATTCTACCAAAACAACAAACAACCTAGACTACTCAGGATCAATGAAGAACTCAGTAGAAACGAAACTACAGATGATGACTTCATTGAAGAAAATCACATGGATTTTTAAAAACATTTCAACATTGATTTGACTATCTAAAACTCATCAACAGACTGACTGCCACAAACTGTCTGGATGTGGATTTCATTGCAAGTCCTTCTTGTGGTGTATTCTATTGTAGGTAAAACTTGATAACTTTTTTCTTTTCTTTTTTTTTTGTACTGTAATTTTCAAAATTATTCTTCAGGTAAAAACATATAAGAATAAAAAAAAAACAGTGGTTTGTGTAGTTTTCAATTTTCTCAAAAAAACTAGAAGACACAAACCAATTGGCTTCCAGAGTTCGATTAAGAACTGATATAGATAGTAGGTACATACAGCAATGGAGACCTCACGGTGGTAACGTACGAACAACGGGAACAATTTTGCTCCTATCGTCCGCATACTTGCCATACGATGAGGAGGATCCACCTTCAGACGCAGTCCGAAAACTTGTGCGACACGCCAAGTCACGCGGACTGTGTCTATTGATAGGCTGCGACGCCAATGGACACCATACTCAATGGGGAAGCAGCGACATCAATAAAAGGGGTGAGTCCATTTTCGATTTCATTATCTCCACCAACCTCAACATTTGCAACAAAGGTAATACACTCACGTTTCGCAACCGGGTTAGGGAAGAGGTAATTGACCTCACTTTACTAAGTGAGTCTGACTCCATCCGAGTAGAGAATTGGAGAGTGTCCACTAACTGTTCCTTTTCGGACCACAGCCGGATACTCTTCAACCTTAACGTTAATAAAGAAAAACCGTAACCTTTCAGAAACTTTCAGAAGACAGACTGGAATCTTTTCTCAAACCTAGTTGCCAACAGGTTAGTACCGCCACAAGCCATACCAATCCGGATCCAACTTACATTGAGAATTCAGTCGAAAATTTTGTGAGAATTCTGAAAGCGGCTTCAACAAATCCTGTCCTTTGCAACGTGCTCGCAAGAAGACCAGCGCAGTCTGGTGGACCACAGAGCTAAAACAACTCAGGACCAGGACCCGAACTCTATTCAATAGAGCAAAGATCTCAAAAAGAACCGAAGATAAGAATAACTACACGTAAGCATTTTTTCCAATTGCCTGCGCGCGGGGTACATCATAACACAGTGGAAAGAAATAAAGGTAATTTTCATACATAAGGCAGGTAAACCATCTCATACTGCCGCAAAGGACTATAGGCCAATTAGTCTCTCGTCGTTTCTATTAAAAACCTTGGAAAGACTCCTTGACCTATACATCAGAGGACTCATCAACTCACGCAACTTATGCAACACCCAACACGCCCACTTTAAGGCAGATCAGTGGAAAGTGCTCTGCATAGTGTTGTCCGTGAAATTGAGGGCTCGCTGAACCTAAAAAAGTTTACAATGGCAGCCTTCCTCGACATAGAGGGGGCCTTCAACAATGTAAACACAGAGGCCATAATAACAGCTCTAGAGGACATAACAGACAAATCCATTGTAATCTGGATTGAAAATATGTTGAAGAACAGAATTATCAATGCAGACATTGGACACAGCTCTATAAAGAAAGTGACAACTAGAGGCACACCACAAGGTGGAGTACTCTGTCCCCTGTTGTGGCTTCTTACAGTTAACAAAACCCTCAAATTCTTTATGGAGAAAGACACAAAGATCATAGCGTACGCTGGTTATCTTGATAAAAGGTAAATTTGTACCAACTATCAGTGAACTAATGGAATCTGCGTTGAGAGAACTCTCCTCGTGGGCAAAACAGAATGGTCTGAGAATAAACCCCCAGAAAACCAAGCTGGCCTTGTTCACCAGGAAAAGGAAAATTCCGATATTTGCTCCCCCAAAGTTAGAGGGCACTCCACTCAAACTCAAAGCGGAAGCCAAATATCTAGGCATCATTCTTGACTCAAAACTCTCCTGGAAAAGGAACCTGGCGGAAAGGATGAAAAAAGGATTGAACGCTTTTTATGCATGCTTCGGAAAAAGATGGGGCTTGCAACCGTACATCATTCATTGGATGTACACGGCAATCATCAAACCCATTTTTACTTAGCTTAAGTTAGTTATAATAATGTTAATAGTAAATTTGTGTAGACGTCGAAAGACATAAGTATGTTTCAATTGTTCTGTTTGTTTTAGAGTGTCCGCCTAGGGCCAGTAAGATAGTTACATTTGTTAAGATAATTAAGCTAGTTTTAAGCATTTTTGACTAGGGTAAGATAGATATAAGTTAATATGAAATAAAAATGAATTGAATTGAAAAAAAATTGACCCATTTTTACTTATGGGGTCCTAGTCTGGTGGACTGCTAGCAGCACGAAAAGCTACATGAACATGCTCAACAAAGTACAAAGGTCAGCCGTTGTTTGTACAATGGGAGTTATGAGAAGCACGCCGCAAGCAGGGTTGGACATGATTCTTCATCTCCTCCCCCTGGGTCTATTCATAAAAGGCTGCGCTGCAAAGAACGCTTTCAGACTAAGGGAGTCCTCTCTGTGGAAGCTAGCCAACTATGGACATGCGGCCATACTCAGAATAATAGACGACCTGGGAAGTAAACATGGTTTTAGTAGCCTCGCAGCTACGACTGACTATATTTCCCCCCAAAATGACTTCTCTCTCAGTATACCTATCCTTTTCCCCGACAGAGAAGAGTGGCTATCAAACGCCGTAATCAACGACCACGAGATTACTCTCTTCACCGACGGATCGAAAATGGACAAAGGCACTGGGGCCGGGTTCTACTCTGATACCCGCCACAAACAAGAATCATTCAGACTCCCTGATCTGTGCAGCGTTTTTCAAGCAGAAATCCTGGCAATAGAGAAAGCAGCCAAACGCCTACAGGTAGCCGATATCCCACCATCTGATATCACTATCTTCGTAGACAGCCAGGCTGCAGTGAAGTTAATAGAATCCTGTATAACGAGATCAAAAGCTGTCGAAAAATGTCGTGACTCACTGAAGTCCATCAGACACCATAAAGTTAAACTCTGCTGGGTCCTGGGCCACAGCTCAATCGCAGGGAACGAAAGAGCAGACGAATTGGCCAGGCAAGGGTCTGAACTGGACATCAGCGAAGCGGACACGTCAATGCAACCACCGATCACCGCATTATACACAATCATCAAATATCGGAAAAACAAAGAAGCTCCTGGAGCTGGACCGTAACTCGATCCGTATGCTCGTCGGAGTGATCACAGGACACTGTCCCATTGAAACAATTCTACGGAAATGGGACTCGGGGTCCAGCGATCTCTGCCGGAGCTGCGGCGATGAGGAAGAAACTGAGACGATCCAACATCTGCTTTTCCACGCCTAGTGTCGCTAGGCCAAAGATTCTTTACAGAGATTGCGGATGTGGCTAATGCAGATATATCGGATCTTCTAAAATTCATTAAGAGCACGGGGTAGTTTGAGCCACCACGTGATAGGACAGGTTCACTTTATGTGTACCCACACAAATGAAGGGAATCACAATGGGCCTCTTGGCCTCCGAGTGGAAGTGATGTTTAACCATCACACTCCCCTTCTCTAACCTAACCTAAGCACAGAAAATTAAGACCTTTCCTTCATAATTTTGAAAAAAAAATTAATTGTTTTTTTTTCTAAAATTTGGATTCGGAGGAACTTTTTTCCGCAAAATATAGAAATAAATTGATTTAAAATTAAGATTATATAACAGACTTCTGGTTTTTAAAATAAGTAAAGATATTTACTTAACGCTATCTAATAATAATAACAAAAGATATTTATCGCAAGTGTTTCCGTTATTTAAAATTTTTTTCTTCATATGAACTAATTTTTTTAAACGCCCCTACTTGAAGGGAGGGAGACTTGAACGGAGGGAGATACTTGTACTTCACTCTTCTATTGTAGAAGAGTCTGCTATTATTTTGCGCCGCTTAATGCCAGTACTGCTACTAAACTATTCTTAAACTAGTTCCATGCCATTAAATACATTATATACGAACTAATTCAAATTTATTATGCGACTTAGTTCTCAAAATTATAAGGTTTGGTCTAAATCATAAATAGACTGAAAGCCTGAGGTTACTAAAAAAATATAACATTCGGGAAATGCCTGCTTCGGCTCTGTAATTTTCTTTACGAAATTTTTTTTAGTGCTGCGTTTTGTAAAAAAAAATTCAAATTTTTGCTTTTAGTGCATATATAATTTATGAAGTATTGTCCTTTGTTTGAAAGGCAAAAATCAAATGTATCAAAGTAATTTGACACCCAACAGAACCATCATGTAGTTCGCTATTCTCTCCTCTTAAGAATAAGTTTTGTTTGAGCCCAAGGCATAAATTTAATAAAAAAAAACAAAGTTGTCAACAATCCATTCACCAAAATGACCTAAAACGGTCGCAAAAACGCAGAAACATTATTTTCGAGAAAATAAGGCCCATTTTTCCTGCCAGCGCGAAATTCGCACTAAATTCGGGCTAGCTGTCCTTGAGAAATAGCTCCACTCTTTTTTTTTTTTGTCTTGGGTTTTTGGTTTTTCGTACCTAATGCAGCGTTACCGCATTAAGGGACCAGAATGATTTTGTGTAAAAAATCATAATTTTACTCAGCACCCGTTCAGTGAAAATACAGCCGCGTGATAGGTTTAATTTCTTATATCTTTTTGCCCTTATGCATACGAATATGTAGGCAATGGATTGTATCCAAACTTGTTATGTATAGGACCAATTTTTGTGATGTTCTCAAAATGGACACATCTGGGTTTCAGTCATAATCAGACAGTATTTAGAGCCTTCTCATCACCATTCAGTTTAAACTTAATGTCTATGTAGTATAAACGCTTTGTTGAAATACTAATAACCACTTTCGTCCCATCGAAATTCGAATAAGCCTTGTTATCTTAAAAAACTAAAAACAAATGTTTAAAAAAAATTAAATTGGACATCTATTATACATTCTTTTGTTAACTACGTAAGGAATTGAATGCTCTCAACAAATTCCCTTAAAAAAATTATGCCATGTCTATCGAACTTAGAATTAAATCCCATTGTAAGACATTGGTGGTTTATTGACTCAAAAGGAAAGCCAACGGAAATCCAAATTCAGTGCGTTTAAGAGATCTTACAATATTGAATCTGTTCTTAAGCTTATTGCCAACTTTTTCAGTAGTATTGTATATACTAGACGCGACTAGAATAGTACCCCTCCAGTCTACTCCTTTGATTCTAGCTCATATACAATAGATGTTCCATTCATTTTATAATCATTAAGGACTAACTTAAGCAGTGGATCGTGATATTTCTCCTATCTTACTCAATACATGCTGCGGATCGCTTTCTATTCATATGTGTTACTAGTATTTCAACCATTCCCTTCCTAATGGCCTATTTCTCGACAGAGAAATTTGAAAGAAATCATTTTTGGTTTCCGTTCACATTCACAAATCTGGAACTAAAAATACAGTTGAAAATTACACAGGAATTGGTCAGGTTTCTGCAATTACTAAAATGGAATTTCTTATTAAAGAATATCTGTCAGATGAGCAGTATGGCTTTGTCTCACGCCATTCCATTAACTTAAATTTGGCACGATTTTCGTCTGTATTGTTAAAACGTATGGAAACTAGGAACCGAATCGAAACTATTTATACTGATTTTAGCCAACTGTTTAACTCAGTAAATCATGGCCGGATAATCCGCAAGCTTGAATCCTTCGGTTTTCATTTTACATTTCTTCGTTTATTTTCGAATTCCAACAGGTCAGAATAAGTAACTCCACTTAAAAAGAGAATTTTCGGTTCTGGGGTTCCACAAGAGAGCCATATGGGCCCACTTCTTTTCATTATCTTTATTCGTGATATCGTCCAAGCGGTTAAACCTGGTTAGTGTTTATTGTTTGCCGACGACATACTCGCACATTGCTGCTATTAGACATAAAGAGTTTTTCGGGACACTAATACCTTAAAGTTAGATATAAGCAAACGCAACTTCATATCGTTTTCCAAATCCATCTCCATAATTGTCTTTGAAAATTCTATTGCCTATTGACTCTATCCAGTATTACCGACGTTAAATATTTAGGTCTGTGTTCTCATTTAAAACACATATCAACTGTACTCTAGCCAAAAACTATTCGACTATGGGCTTAATCAAGGGGAATAATAAAGAGTTCTCTGATCCGTATTTTCTCCTGTTACTGTAAACCTTTCTTCTTAGGACTCATTTTGAGTACGGAATTGTCTTTTGAAATACTAATATTCGTACTGATTCCGATCGTATTGATTGTCTTCAAAAGTGCTTCGCAAGATCTATTATTCATAAATTGCTTTGGAGCCTTTGCCCCAACTATAAAGCAAGATGTCTGCTTCTTGGCATAAAAATCGCTGAAAACTTAAAGGTTAGGCCATGTAGTGGTTTTCTTTTAATCATAGGTTATTTTGACACTGACAGCTGTTTCCCGATCGAAATCTTGATTGAATATTATTATCATACCTCCGCGAAACGAAACGAGTCGCCGTACGCTTGAATAATGTTGGAAAATATTAAAATTTTTTTTCCAAAATGTGCATTTTCTTAAAAAGAAGTTTTGACCGAAATGAAGCACCCACCGCGACTGCTCTACGCAAGTTTGTGCAAAAATTTCTTGAAACTGGCATGCTAATGGACAACACTCATGGTCTCCTTCATCATACGGTGCGCACAGATGAGAATGTGCCTGTAGTAGCCGAAGGTGTGAGACTCAATGCACGAACATCAACTCGCCATCGATCTCAACACCTCAACATTTCACGCACTAGCCTGAGGAGAATTCTGCACAAAGATCACGGCTTATTCGCTTACAAGGTCCAATTGACTCAGCAATTGAAGGCGTGCGACCATCCGCTTCGTTATCGCTTCGCAGTTTGGGCCTTACAACAGCCTGAATTGGACAACGATTTTGGGCGAAAAATCATCTTTTCTGAAGAGGCGCATTTTCATCTCGGCGGCTCGGAAAACCCACATTTTGTTATCGAGAAGCCAATGCATCCACAGTGAGTGACAGTTTGGTGCGGATTGTGGAGTGCTGGCATCACTGGATAATTTTTCTTCGAAAATGAGGCTGGGAACAACGTTTCGGTCAACGGTGGGCGTGACGGAGCCAAATTAACCGAATTTTTTTTACTGAAATTGAAGACATGGATTTGAACGACCGTTGGTTCATGCAGGATGGCGCGCCATGCCACACAGCCACATGCCACAATCGATCTTTTGCGCACCAAATTCCCAAATCGTGTTATCAGCCGTCTTGGCGATGTCAATTGGTCGCCTTTGAGCTGCGATTTGACTCCTTTGGATTTTTTTTTTTGAAACGATTCCAAGCACTTAAGGTCAATATCATCCAAGAAATCCGTGAGCTACAGCCCGAAACCAAAAAAAAATCTTGGAAAATTGGGGTGACAGAGTGCGCTACTGCGAAGTCAGCCGAGGCAGCCACAACGACGTTGTATTTTGTAATCAATGGGAATGTTTGATATTACTAGTAAAGTCATAATATTTACATGAAAAAAAAAATTAATTTTGTTCATTTTATTGCATTTAAAAAAAAAAAAATTGTATTTTGGCCCACCCTGTATGTTAGAGAGTTATTCTGCTATCACATTATCTACCTTGCTCTGTTCTCAAAAAATGCGATTTTATTTAAGTTTTCAACGAAGTCAACTGGAATTTCTGGACATTCATCTAGACCGAGGTCAATTCAAAAATGTTGTACTAAGCCTATTCATCATTTAAACATTTGTACCATTATAACAAATGTATCTGTTTAATTATCTGTTAGCACTTAAGTGACTTTAGATAAATAAATAAATAAGTTCGAGACGCACACATATGTCGTTATCGAATCTCGCACGTTTCCGCCATAGAGTCTCATTTTTTGTAGTGGACGCAACGTTGGTATCTATCGATTCATATTTTAGAGGTCATCGTAATTATAGTAGAATGTTGGCGACAATGGCAGGTAAATTGGAGTGACATCTTTTGTTGGATAAACCTTCATAAGTTATTATGAATTTTGTGCACATGAACTTGTTGATATATGAGAACAATACAAATTGAAGTTATACTCGTAAACGTTCAGAATGAAAAAAAGTTGTAATTTTCATTCAGTTTCAGATACCATACCCTGTATAGGTTGAATATGTCTGGCTCGATCACATTAAGCTGAAAGCAAAACCCCATAAAACGTGCTGCCAAATAATGCTCCTAACATCACATTCAATGCTCGAATGTCATTTCATCTTATAATCAACACCGATTCGCATGTAGTTTCAAAAGCGGATTATAAATCAATTCACACTCCAGCCTTAGTACAAGCAAGCCGCATACCGCCGTTCTATCGAAACCCGATGACAGCCGCCTACGATCCGATATCTAACCAACCCACGATGCCGTCCGTATGTGCTTTGTCCCGATAAAGAATGATAACAAAGTGTTTGTAAATAATAATAGAATAGAGCGAATCCAAGGGATCCATACCCCGCGTCCCTTACGCGTTAAATCAACATGTACACGTTGAAGTGCAGAAATGTCGCTGCTCGGGGGAACACTAATAGGGTTCGAGTAATTATTAATTAATGACTACTGTCTGGCGGCGGCGATACTATGGCCCGTCGTGTCGGATCGCTGATAATGCCGTCGAGCAATTAGCAACCGGTATTAGTTCGATGTAGCTACATAGTTGATTGTTTTCTTTCGAAATTGAATTTCGGAAGTTGTCATTCAAGCACTTGGGAATTTTTGGATTTGATGTTTCGAGTATGTTTGTCTGAAATTACTATCCAGGTATCCAGTAATAGTTTTCCGTATTCATGCTATGCCGGGGATGAAAAACTTTTGAAACTCCCTCCTAACATGTCAGCTGAATGCGTCCTTTGACTACAGGCAATTTGAACATTTTTTATCTTCAGGCAAGGAAATAAAACGAAGGGAAACTGTATCCAAACACTGATTGCTTTTGGATAGAAAAGTATTTTACTCCATTTGGCCGACTTTGGTTCGCCTTGAAATGAAAATTATGTTTGGGCTGAGGGTGGATACATTAAGCCGGGGGGGTAGTGAGATAAACGACGAAGATGTCTCCAGTTGATAGATACAAATGGGTTAACAATTGAATGTGTACGCACATTAGCATTGAGGAACTACTTGGATAAGCTGTTAGGTAGCTTCCGTTTGTGTTGTAAGTGCTTTTGAGGAGTTTCCGTTGAAATCTATTTATTTTCATATAATGTGACATATGTATGTATGTATGTGTACATGAAATGAAATATGGTAAAATAGGTTTTTGAGAGCGACTAGCTTACCCACATTACCAAATTCCCATTTGGTGCCGTTAAAGACTAGAAATCTTTGTAAAGGATGTTTTTTTAGAGGTTTGGTTTTTAAACTGGCAACACTGCGAGTACAAATTATCAAATTGATACCTAAAAGCTAATTTATGGTAAGAAGTATGTCTGCCCATTTTAAAAATAAACAGACTAACTCCAGAACAATGCATGCAACTTGTGCAAACTTATTTTGAAAACCATGATTCAATTCGCCAAAATTATCGAGCGAACTGGCCTCCTCGATCCTGTGATCTCACATCTTTAGATTACTTCCTTTGTGTATGTGAGGTCATTAGTCTATGTGGGTAGACCCGAGACGTTGGACGATTTGAAAGTCAGCATTCGCGGTGTCATTGCTGATATACGGCCCGAGTTGCTCGATAAAGTTGTTGAAAATTGTACTACACGATTACGCTTCATTCGAGCTAGCCTTGGCGGGTATATGCCCAAATTATATCCTGTTACGAAGCAACAACAAGCCTCGGATACGGACGGATACAATGCTGACGACCCATATAAACGGGAAAATCTCCAAGTCTGCACCTGCAATGTGCGGTCGCTTAACAGACCAGGTGCAGACAACCAACCCTAGACTGCTACAAAGCAGATATAACCGCACTCCAAAAAGTGCGATGGGATGGACCAGGTAAAAAAGGATGAAAAACTGTGATTACGATAACTGCTACAAAGAAAATATACAACGCCTATTCGGATGCGGATTTTTTATAGGAAGACTCCGAAAAAAGTATTAAGCCTCCGACATGTAAGCGTACTCCTCAATAACAACCCGCGTCAACGGCAACCTCGGGATCATAAGCCTAATATGCGTTCATGACCCTAGGGAAAACGAAGATGATCGACTCAAGGATGACTTCTATGATCTCCTGGACCGAACGTACGCTCAATGCCCCAGTTATGACACCAAAATTGATACTAGGGGATCTTAACGCATAACGCCAAAGAAGACATATTTGAGTCTTGACATAGCCTGCATGACACCACATCCGACAACGGACTTAGGCTAATTGACTTCCTTACAGAGCCTAACCTGCTTGTAGCAAGCACACGATTCCCACATCTCAACATCCATAAAGGAACCTGGCGATCACCAAATAAAACAGAATGATTACCTTACGATCGACGCCAGACACTCCTCCAGCATCCTAGATGTAGGAATCTTCCTAGGAGCCATGACAACAAGCAAGACAACAAGCAAGACAACAAGACTTAGACATCGGAAAGCTATAATCGCAGAAGATCGCTAAGACTTTCACCGATCGAGTTTCCCTCAACCTTTTGCAAAGTCCGCTGACGCCGGCACAATCCACAAAACAACAGTGGGAGTATTTCCAACGCACATCAGAGACGCTGCCTCTCATGTGCTGGGTTTCAAATCGTCACCAGCTAGAAATCCCTACTTTGATGGCTAATGCAAACAAGCCCATGTAACAAAGCAAACCACCTATAAAGCCATGCTTCAGAGACGGATGTGAGCAGCTCGTGAGCTCTACTAACAGAAAAGGAGAGAGGAATACACGCTATTACGGAAGAAAAAAAGAGAGCACGAATAGCGTGAGATCGAGGAGATGGAGAGAAGTTACTATAGGAATGACGCTCGCAAGTTTTACGAAAAAGTAAAACGAAAATGTCAGGGCTTTAAAGCCAGACTAGAAGCCTGTAGGAATGAAGACGGACAACTAGTAATAGAATCACTTTTTTAGACTGTATAACGGCGACGATGGATCCGATATCATTGTCAGAGTAATCCATTCACAACGGACGAAGATACAAAAGTATTCCGTCCACCCGACCTAGATGAAATTAAGTTTGTTATTTCGGAGCTTAAAACTAACCAAGCCGCGGGCGCAGACGGCCTGACTGCTGAACAGTTTAAAGCGGCTGGGGATAAGTTGGTAGGCCGCATGAACCAGCTCATCTGTAAAATATGGTCGCAGGAAAGCCCCGACGAATGAAATTTTAGCATCGTTTGCCCGGACCATAAGAATGGAGACCCCTATGACTGCGCCAACTATAGAGAAAAAAGTCTCCTTAACATCGCATAAAAAATCAGTGTGATTTCAGGCCAGGTAAATCCACAATAGACCCAAGAATTCCAAATCGACAAACACCATCATTTTGTCGATTTCAAAGCCGCATGTGACAGTGTGCATAGAGACGAGCTATACCGAGCCGTGTCTATAGGTAGTTTTAACATCCCCGCCAAACTCGTCCATGTAGGATGGCAATGGAGAATTCTCGCTGCTCCTTTAAGGTCGGTAGCGAATTAACCGAGACCTACGATGTCAAAAAAATAAAAATGTATGCAAGGTGACGCGCTGTCATGTAACTTCTTCAACATCGTGCTTGAAAATATCATACGAGACTCACTGACCAACCCAGGAGGTATAATCTATTTCAAATCTGCGCAATTGCTTGCTTACGCTGCTGACATTGACGTAATTGGGCGAACACAGCGGGACGTCAATGAAGAGCTTAAAAGCACTGAAGCTGAAGCGACTAAAATGGGGCTTTCGGTGATGAAGGTGGTGAAGGTAAGACCAAACATACTTATGCTGTCATCCAAAAAAAAAACCCACAACACCGACGTCTTTACCAGAACGTAACAATTGACGGCTACAAATTTGAAGTGGTCTTGGACTTCGTCTATCTTGGCTCATTAGTGACCAGCGACAACCACCCCAGCGCTGAGATCAAGCGAAGAATTACTCTTGCCAACCGCTGCTTCTTTGGGCTCAAGAGGCAATTGAAAAGTATTGTCCTCCCTCGAAGAACCAAGATAGCACTATATAAATCACTGATCATCCCAATCTATGGTCGCGTTTATATAAACGGAGAGTGGAGGAGGAGATACAACAACGAAGTGTACGGGCTGTACAGCGGCATCGACCTAGTACGACGTCTCCGCATCCAACGTCTAAGGCCATGCTTAGCCCGAAGAACGACCGGAACGACCGAGTTTAAGATGGCGCACACAGATGGAAGGGGACCTTAACAAGAAGGAGTGCGGCACTGAAAACAACTGGCAAAACAACGTGCCAGCTGGAGACGCTTGTTGGTGGAGGCCCAGGTTCACACCGGACTATAGCGCCATCTAAGAAGGAGAAGATGTAAGTATATTTCCGAAAAAATACCATTTATATTTCATATAGAGGGGACTATTGCGATTATTATGGTGAGAGCCGAATTCAAATTTGTTGAAGCAGAACACAGAAATATTTAACACGTATAGAATATAACATTGAAGTGAGAAGAGACCTTATATCCATCGCCAATATCAGAAAGAAATCAATAATTGGTGTGGCCTACTAGATGGCATGGAAGCTAACGACAATGTAAGACAGGTAGAAGTAGTATGGCCTCATTGGATATATACTATACGTAGAATGGAATTGATGCGAAGCCAATGTCATTGCTTGTTCTAGAGATAAAGGAGATGAAAAAAAAGTTGCCGAAAGGATGAAGCTCTAAGGACCTTGAAACGTGGAGATATACCAAAATATTTGGTTTTAAAATCGCAACAATTTCCAACTGCAAAGTTCAAACACTGCCCTAAGCGACTTATGATTCCTTTATTTTTCTTCGGTTATAAGAGCTTCTGTAGATTGTTAAAAAATCCTATTTGATAAAATAGAATACACGAAAACACTCAGAAGATTTAAGTCAGCAAGGCAATCTGTTGCCGATGTCGATTTACATAACTTTTCTGCTTTTGGCAACCACCCTAAAGGTGTCGTACCAATTGGACGGTTTGAAGAGCAAGGATGTACGGTCCTAAAGCGAAAGGATGACGGCCTAAGAATAAAAGTCAAAGGCTGCGGAACAACATACAGAAATATTCTTTAAAAAACGAGTACAAAGAATCGAAAAGGTTAATAGCCAATTATTACGTTAATGTGAACGTGAGTTTGAGGACAGGGTATAACCCAGGGTGTAGAAGATCTCGAGACGCGACAATCAAACGAGACGGATCAAAGTGAATCAAAGTGAAAAAAAAGTGGAAAACGACAACAAAAAGAAAAAAAGGGTTAAAAAGAAGGAAAATAAAAACAAAAGGACGTACGTGGAACAAAACGAGAATAAGAACATACGACCACGGACTCATCAAAAAGATCAAAGAACCACGTTCATCGGCTAAGTACCCTTTTTTTTGTCTTTTTCTGTCTCTAGAAAAACCTGAAGCCAAAAAGCAATTATTGACCTTCCTCACCTTTTCTCCTCTTTCGTACTAACTTCAAGTTGGAACAGCGTACGCCGATGCATGCATGGCTAAGAGTTTGGATGCCGAGTGATATCCGGTTTAATTTCAGCCTTCCTGAAGCATCTCGGGTTCCGCTATAGGTGACGCTATTTTCCCGTGCACTCGTGGGAACAAAATTTCAGAACAAAAAAATTCCAAATAGAGTGATGCCTCTCCAATGGCATCGCCCGTTAGGCCCGGTGGGCCCTTAGCAGCTCAACTTCAAAATTCATACTCTGTGTGTGCATTTCTAATATAATACGCTAATGACATGGAAATAAAAAAGTTACTGAGAACTACAACCAACGCGACAAATTCAGTCGAATCTCTGAAAAAAATCCTATCTAAGACAACCACCCCCGGAGAGTAATGACTAATGAACGAACATGTTCGACACGAGCCATCTGCACTCGGTCCAGGTTCTGTGACAAACACCATAAGAGCTTTCACTCTTGAACCTGCACGAATTATAAAACCAAAAAAAATAAACAGCAGCAAGGTCGGTATCTTTTGCCAACATAAATCACCGGACGAAAAGCAGAAGACTCTGCTCGATTGCACTTCTCGACTCCGACACTTACCTCTGTAGAGATCGAAACCACCAACCCTGTGGAGAACAAGTCTCTACCATCTGGCAGCTCCGTCAAACTAAAGACGTCCGAACAGAGACGCTTTAAGGCCGCCATTAAGCAGGGTAAAACTAGAGATGAGGCTATAATATATGCGAAAAGTGCCCCTGTCAAGGGTCCGGAATCAAACCCTTAAGCCGATGGAGGAAGCTACAGCAGTGTAGCTGGAGAAATTAGACTCGGCATCGTCCTCAGTGATCTAGGCGCGAACCTCCTAACCACAGCAGAAATGGCAGCCATTCAACAGGCTGTAATTGACACCTCAATTGAACTGCTAACTAAGGCGCCAAAACCACAATTCAAAGGGATGACACACAGGTCAGGTTGGCTCTATTTTATTGGTGCGGACGCAACCACAGCCGATGGCATGAGGTCCAATTTTGCGGCATTAAAAGAAAAAAGCGGACATAATGTTACAGTAGTGGAAGAAGACACTTTCCCGAAACCTCATATCGTTCAGGGCTAGCTCTACAGAGTATCGGCTTACCATTAGCATGGTTTGACGACGCTGGACTCACAAAATGATGGCTTCTATGCAGAGCAATGTACAGTCATGCAAAGCACGTCAAATAAAGAGAGAGACCCCTTGCATCTGGTTCTAGCAATAAGCGGCAGGTCCTTGGACCGGCTACTAGAACTAAAATGCAAAGTTTTATCGTTTTAATGAAGCTATCATCAAAGGTATCAGTCGAACCTTTACCGGTCGCTGCAGATACTATTACGGTGGTTGCGCTTACTGTCAAATCTGCGGCATCAAATAGGGGCGGCCCAGAAACCACTACAACACCACAGTATATTATGTGACTAGGAGCTCAACTTTCGTTCAGAAATATAATTCTCAAAACCAATTCAGCACTCGGTTTTAATACTTCCCCCGTTTCGCGACTTTGTTGGCCTGCTTCCTGAGAAGGGCTCTCGAATGTGGAATTTCTAGCAAAATAATCACATTTCCATAGTTGAAAGCATCTCAAGTCACTTTCTAGGGTTTGCTCTTTAGGTGCCTAATCTAATTAACGTGAATATGCTACAAGAACAGAAAAATCCGACATCGTCTTCATTCATCGACTCCTTTTGGGTACCCCTGACTGCACGTCCCTCTACAACTTTATCTTTTTAAAAAAATAACTCAGTTTATCAAGGAAATCCTCGCTTTTTCTATCTACCTACCCCCTATGCCTCCTATGGCTCTAATGAACCGATCTCTCTCATTCTGTGAAGCATCAAATCAATTATAACCTCAGTACTCCAAGCCTAGAAATCTATCTTCTCAGTCGCTCTCATTAACACCAATCACAGTTTTAACAATAAATTTACTTTTGACACGTTTTGTAGTTTGTATTTTTATCCTGTTAAAATAACAATCTGTCAAGGCAAACAATTTATCTATTGATTAGCCTAGGGAACAGATGTTACGTAAGACCACAGACATATCGAATTCCAATTGAACTGTGGGATCTCCCCTTCGTAGCCCAAGTGGAATCGAAAAAGAAAGATGATGTTTCCTAACCTGAGTAGCGCCATCACCAATTTGTTGATCTCGCATGTAGTGTCAAAAAACCTGTCTGCAGGAAATTGATTTGCTGGTGGAATGCTGAGCTTCAGTGTTTCCGTAGGGTCTTCTGAATAGACCGGTCATATCGAATTTGGAAGACGACTGGAATAAGTATCGACGAAGCAGAAGAAATACGAAAAGTTTATTCCTAGATCGAAAAATGGTTCTTACAAGAACTTCGGCGGAGAGATCAAGTGATCTAAGCTCGACCAGTAAGTCGATTAAAGGCCGATCAAACGTGGAAAATCGACAAAGCTGGATGTACTCAGAAAATCTGATGGTACATTACTGAGTCTAAAGCTGAAGTTATCAGTTTAGTGCTTAAGACCCGATGATCGATGACTGGCGCACGAGTAATGGACTCTGGTGTTATTCCCTTCACGAGAAGAAGGAAAACTGCTGGCATGACTCAGCTGGAGCTAATAGACATTCCCAACTCGATATCCAAGCAAGCTAAGTGTCATCTTAGATAGCAAGCTTCTTTGGTCAAAGCATGTTGAGTCAAAAACCACCAATCAGCTCTCAGCTCTTTGGCAATATAAAGGTTCTTTTGGCAAAACATGGGGCTTATCTCCGAAAAAAATCCTCCGGTTCTACTCGTCAATGATACGATCGATAATCTCCCATGCATCGGTTGTCTGGTGGAACAGGCTAACACGCAAACACGTCGTGGTCTCTTGCACCAAATTGCAAAGAGCGGTTTGTCTCAGCTGTACGGAAGCTTTACCCAGCACGCAGGGCGCTGCTCTTGATGCTACGATGAATCTTCCACCCCTTGACATATACATATATCAGTGGATGCTTACGGAAAGCTACGAGGGTGGTCCGATAAGTACTTAGCTTCACCACCAGATGGCGCCAGTATCGCACGAGCAACTTACTATCGTGCAGTAGACGGCTACTGTCGAAATTTCAGCCGGATCGGACCCGTAGTTTTGTTTTGACCGCGTGTGGAAGCGGATTTTAGAAAAATGGAAAAAGAGCAATATCGGTCGGTGATTCGACTCTTGTTTTTGGAAGGGAAATTGCGCAGCGAAATCAAAGAGCGTTTGGATGCTGTGTACGGTGACCCTTCTCCTTCGATGGCGACCATCAAAAATTGGTTTAACGAGTTTCAACGTGGTCGCACGTCGGTTTTTGATGAGCCACGTCCAGGTGCCCCGAAAACGGCTACCATGGAGGATAACGTGACAAAAATCCACCATCTCGTATTGGCAGACAGCCGATTGAAGGTTCGCGAGATAGCTGAGACTGTAGGCATTTCAAAAGATCGCGTGGGTCATATCCTGCATGAAATTTTGGGCATGAGAAAGCTGTCGGCGCGATGGGTGCCGCGTTTACTCACTCCGGACAACAAGCGCAACCGTGAGACCACTTCAGAGCTGACGCTGTTTAAGCGCAATCCGAAGGAGTTTCTGCGTCGTTTCGTGACAGTCGACAAAACATGGATCCACTGGTACACACCAGAGACCAAGGAACAGTCGAAATGGTGGACTTCACCCACGTCCCTTCGGCCGGAAAGGTGATGGCCACCGTTTTCTGGGATTCACAAGGTGTGATCCACATCGACTACCTGGAGAAGGGCAAAACGGTCACAGGGCTGTACTATGCCAAATTGTTGGGCCGATTCGATGCCGAATTGAAGAAATAACGGCCCCACTTGCCGAAGAAAAAAGTGCTCTTCCACCATGATAACGCACCGGCTCACACCTCCGCCCTCGCCACGGCCAAATTGGTCGAATTGGGCTACGAACTGCTGCCCCATCCACCGTTTTCTACAGATTTGGCCCCGTGCGATTTCTTTTTGTTTCCAAACTTGAGAAAGTCACTCGCCGGGCAGAAGTTTCAGTCGAATGAGGAGGTCATCGCCGCCACAGAGGCCTACTTTGCAGACCTCGAGAAAACGTATTTTTCAGACGGATTAAAGAAGTTGGGGCATCGCGTGTATCGAGCTAAAAGGAGACTATTTTGAAGAATAAATCGCCATTTCTCCAAAATTTTTGTTTTTCTTTTGTAGGCTAAGTACTTATCGGACCACCCTCGTATGTCTCGCCTCGAGAATAATTGTTTTTGATACGACTCGCATTGGACAGTGACAGTGACAGTGTACTTGCACGAGAAATATTTTACGACCCCTGTTTAATGGTTATGCCCTCCGATCCAAAGGTACCTGCCATCCTATTGCGCTATCATTTCACAGTCAAATTTCCATCGCGTGAGAACTGGCTCCGGCCGGATAGTGAATCTAGAAAGGACTATGCATTTTTACCGAGGGCTTCAGGTCTGGGCGGTGGGGTTTTCTTTGAACGCCAACAGATCCGACTGCACTTCTAGTTAGGAAAATATGCGTCTGTCTTTCAATCCTCTTATATTACGCAATTCTAATGGCCATGTGAAGCACAAGTGGAAGGTAAAAAGCATACGCGTCTGCAGTGACAGCCAGCTGCACTCAAAGCTGTGTCCAACCTTTTAACCAGTTCCAAATTACCGCATTAACACAAGACCTTTTTAAAGAAAGTCGGAATGCTAAATTCACTAAGGCTTGTATGTGTCACAGGTCAGTCTGGGATCCCAGGAAAAGAGATCTCTGATGATCTCACTGGAAGGGGCTCAGAGGAGAGTTTCTCAGGACCTGAACCCAATTAAATCGCTTTGTTCTCATGGTCCATACCTTATTAGCATGCGTTTTGGACTTGTATTAACGACACAGAAAAAAACTGCGGTGTTTGATCGTGGGGGATAATAAAAATCACAATTTTTTGAGCTGTCGTCTTGGTTGAAAAAAAAGTTGTCTATGGCCGTATAAGTTATTATTATCATAAAAAAAATTGTTATCATTGACCGATGACGCTCTCTATTGACGTTCCTGCTGCTCCATGTCGTCTTCGAAGAAGAATTGTCCAGCGATTTTTGTTCGTACAAATTCCAGCCAAACAATCACGTGTTGGTCGTAGTCGTAGAGACCATTCCTTAAGAATTAATTGAAGGTTCTTAAAGGCATTTAGGCAACAATTTTATTTATTCACTATTCAAAGAAAAATGAGCCTTTTTTACAGGACCAATTTTTGGCAAATCGTTGGTTTTTGCCGTGTTTTTCATAAAATTCGCATATTCCGAGCGATGTGGCTTTTCGATCTGTCGAATCACCATGAATTATGCTCAATTGCGAAGAGCTCCGACGACTCGATGGTGTCCGTGATTCTCGAACGCTGGTTTTACAGCTGTACAGGTCGGCCTTAATGATTGATATTACCTAGGTTGATGTTACCTAAATTCCCAGTGATGTTTGGTGTAAATACCTGATGGTGTGGTACGATAGGCACGTTGTAAATCTGCATGATAACAGCCCGTGGTGGTGGCGTGAACTATTAAATTCGCCAAGACGCTGCGATTATGGGCTATCATATGCCGATCTGAAAACAAATCTGAACGCTACATGGTACCCAGGTGCGGGAGGATTAAATGGCTCACTTTGTAGTATAACATTCTGCACAAAAGCAATTACCCTAAAAGTTTTGAAATCCAATATTTTAGGATTACTTTTCCCCCTTTATTGGTAATATGACTCAGATCCTGAAGACTCACAAACAGAATTTATTGTCGGGCAGGAGACTGATAAAGATCAAAAACTAATTCAAGAAACCATTTTTCAATTTCTTATTGAGGTGATACTGATGAAGTTTTTCTTGGAGCTGCACAAAGTCGCCAACAGTTGCCAAATATGATTTTAAATTATAGCCTATATTCGAGGGGAACTGTCGCGACAAGATGTTCCAAAATCTTGACTAAACTTTTTGACATCCAATTTCAATTTCCCGGCCTAGTCACTCGGTCTTTGCATATCTGTTCGAACCGATGTGGTTATATAGTCCATACGGCTATCCAATAAATGGTGTCATTTTTAATTAGTAAAAACAAATTCAATGTTTCTTGTAATGTTGATATTTTTATTTCTATTTTAAGTAGTTATATAGGCCAAATGGTTGCACATAAGTGGAATTAATGTGATAGTCTCGATGTGGACATATTATGTCCCTTTTAATTTGAGTGGAAACATTTTCAGCCGAATTTACGTTTCGGTGAAATGTTCACTGTTTAGCTGCGATTCTTAGTACTATGATGTTTTGCGAATATATACCGTCCACCTTCTATACTTTACGTGTAAAAATCATCATATTCATAGTTGAATAAAAACAGTTCTATAATGACACCTCTTGTTGGATACACGATTCCCTAAGTCAAGGCTTGTATGCAAATTTTAAATCGAAAAAGATAATATTTTGAGTCATCACTAACTCTTTATTTATTTCAAACACTTCTTGTGTACCTCATACCTGCCATGGAGTGTATAAAAGAAATTGAATAGGCAGAGAAACGACATCAGAATCATTTCCTGAAGGGAAATAAATAAGAAAATTGAACAAAAAGCCCTTACTCTATAAATATCTGAAAAGACATAGCCGGAAAGTACACATAAAAAGAATTGAACAAACTACGTCGTCAACAGGCGTTTGGAACATTTCCTGACCATTGTTCCAATTCGAAGAACATGCATACTAGACAGCGCTGACATCGATTCTCAACACCACACTCATTAACCGTTTCCCTTTTTTTGCTGCAAGCATGTATGTAAATAGTGTCAGTTCTAAGTAAACCGGCCACAAGACACATGTAGGCACCCTTAACTAGCATACAAATACCTTTACCCAGCCATCCATGGTTACATTCTTTCACCAATTCACGTCGACACGCTACCCCCTTGTCCCCTCCGTTGTGCACATGAACTAAAAGGAAAACACATTTCCACCATCAAGGTTATTGATTATATGAATCTGAATGAAGGATGAGCTAAATGCATGCATCCGGCTGTAAATACACTGAATGATTACCGACGTTAAAAGCTCAAAGGCAGGGATTATACCAACTCGTTTGATCGTTGGTTCGTGATGACAAATGTTGTTATATCCTTTGATATTACACTCCTACATCGTCTACGATAATGCTTCGCACAACATAAATTAGTGATAAGTCCCAAAACCCAAGTAATGTTTTTTAGACTTTCTTTGTATAAAATGGATGTAGATTTGCATTTTCATGCACCAAATTGTCATAAATTTAAATTTCCTGTTTGTTATTGTTCAAGTAATTCACCATCATTTGATAAAAGCTTAAATTGTAGTACCGGTTGTTTTGCAATTGAAAACGTTAATGAATTTAGTTACTTTGGTCTCATTATTGACTGCAAAATGAGTTTTCTAAATCACGTGGATTCTCTAAGGAAATATTTACGAAATACTCTCAGTTATTTTTTCTATCTGCGCAAAATTAGTTCAAAACAGCTTCTTAATACGATATATTACGAATCTAAGCTACAATATGGAATTGTATGTTGGGGCGGCGTATACCTACTCTAATAAAATCCAACCATTACTAAGATTGCAAAAGAATGTATTAAGAAAAATATGTCGCAAGCCCAGTAGATATTCCAGTTTTTCTTTATTCTGTGACCTAAAAATTCTACCTGTTCGTCATCTTTATTGTTTTAAAGCGTTGAAAATGTTTTTTTATGCGATCTGGGTGTCGTGATTTCCGACTAATCTCTACTCACAATCTACGTGGTGAAAAGATTGGCTTTTCAGTTACAATTATGCTGACTTAGAATCACTCATTTTCAGATGCTATTTTTTTTAATCTTATTTACTTGTATATATTTTGTATTATTTTTCTCTCTAATTTATTTATATTTATTTATTCGTAAGATTAGTTAGTTGTGCAATTCATTTCCTAAGTATATGTCACTCCTCATGAATTTAATTATTATACTATTGTAGTATATTTGTACTTTGCAGTGACATTCGACACTATTTTTATTCTTTGTACATAATTCAAATATAGAATGTTACTTTATTTTCCTATTTATGTATAATATTTTGTTCGCAATGTGTCTCCTTAATTTAATACATTTACTTTGTCTAAATAAGAAATGAACTAATAAATACAAAATAAATAAAACAGAAATATTTTAATGTCATTTCGAAGTTCCTGAGAGAGTCCTAATGTATTCGGTAATACCCAGAAACATTATGAAAAATCCTTGAACATAAAACCACTGTTAAATACTTCATCGTCACTCATACTCGGGTGATCTTACACATTACTTTTTCAAGTCTGAAGCCTGATCAAAATGCTCACGGAACGGTGAAATGGATAATTCCCTACAAGGACTTACGGTTTAATCGGATCCTCTAATCTCATTAAGCTCAAGTTCTCCACGACCGACACACACCAAAGTGAATGTCTAATTCCCCAAGACGGCTCGTTGCAAAATCAACCACAAGAAAAGAAAAGCAAAAACAAAATGGAAAAAGGACACACATTCAGGAATTGTATGAAAACCAAAAGGATCCGAATAAAGCCTCATATGCCGCAGTTTATCGACTTGACGTCGTCTTCTCTCTCCCACTATAACCCTTTAGGCAAAGCATTAAGAACACGTTGACTAGGAAATTCGGGAAATAATACCCCAAGCCCGAAAAGGACAAGAAAGGAAGCCTTTCCTGCGGGAGTTTTTCCCAATTTCCTCTACTCTTGCTAAAATCGTACTCGAGGGGATAAGTGTACGAAGGTTTTTCCATATCCTTTTTCTGTTTGAAGTAATTTACCTTTTTTTTGTCGCAGCAGTCGAGGGATACGATGTGGTGTATGGGGATTTGCGATGTTGAGTTGTATTACAAGCAAATCACCTTTGGCTGTTTGCAATTGTTCTTCTTGTTAATTAAGGTATGCGTGCAATCGTGAGTAGGTACTGCGTATCTGCGATTGGTTGTAAATTGGATAAATCGTTTGTACTGTTTATGGTTTTGGGATGTCGGTGAGTTGTGTCCTGAAAGAAAGAAAAAGAAAGTAATTCGGTTTGTATGTTGTACGGACTTTTTATGGTTTATTGCTTTTTTTAATTTGGATTTTTGTATTTCAGCTATCTAGCTAGAGCGGTCCTCAAAAGGGACTTTGAATACGTGGTATGCAAATATGAAATCTGGAATTCGCCCCCAGATGGCTCTAGTTGTCAAGTAGCTACCAAGTAGTCAAGCAGTCAAACCACGACATTGGTGCCAACTGACATAATTACCGCCTGATGAAGAAATGCAACTCCAATACTATAGGCACGAAATTCATATGAACTGAACGATAAACGAGAGGAAAACCGAAAACCATTTTTTAACTGCTGCTGGCCAAGTACACAAGGAAGTCAATTCTCCATCGAATTGGCGATAAAAAGTGGATACACAAATCGGTGCAAAAGTGATCCAAGAGTTACTATTGTTAAAAACTACTATATACTAGGTTAGCAGACTTTGCAACTTGTAATACGGTGATAATTAGCACAAGATTCCCTCCTTAAAAGATTCACTTAGCAACCTAGCTCTCTCCAGATGTTCGAACCGCCAACCAAATCGACCATATGCTAATTGACGCAAGGCACGCGTCAAACATCATTGATGTACGAACATTCAGGGGCGCAAATGTCGGCTCTAACCATCACCTGATAGCAGCGGGACACAGAGCTCCAACAAAACGGAGGTTAGACATTGGGCGACTGCATTTGATATTGTCTATGGGAATACATTTCACGCGCTTTTGATAATATAAATGTTACATTTCGAATTAAAATTAACTCAGTTTTATACAAATTAAATTAACTATATTTTAGTTTTTCAATAACTGTTTTTTGGTGATTTTAACAAATTTCAACCGGTCAGGGACATGCCTCTCTACGGAAATCCTAGCCCTGATGACTCAGTTAGCATTCAAGGTCAACTAACATACCGACATATTAAAAAAGTTTTTGCATTGACCCAAATAATGCGGCGAACCGAGAATTCTAGCTAACATTCAAGGAATGCCTTGGAAGGGTTGTCTAGGTATTGATTCTAGATACTGATATTATTGACATAGATTACCCACTGCTGTCATCACGCTTTTTTATCCACAATCTTAACAGCAAAAACTCTGTGAGTAACACCTTGCGTTGGATTTTAAAAAATACGAGTAGTGGGATTGAAAAATTATATATGAAGAAGCTCAGGGAGAACGGAAAATTAGTAGTTGTAATCACTGCCATTTATAACGATGTGCGAGCTGCTTCAGCTTCAGCAGACGATGCCTGAGGTCTTTGTGCAAAATTTCACTTGTGTGAAAGAGCCCCAGTTATCCTGCGGCAGATTTTGTTTGCGTCTGCAGGATTGTGTAATGGTTCAATTGGCAAGGTTATTGACATTGTCTATGACTACAAAGAAGATGGTTGTTTCGTAGATGGATTTCCAATATGTATTTTATTTCAGTTTAATACATATACTGGAGTATGCAATAAGCATTCACCGCTCTCAAGGTCTTACTTTGGACAAAGCAGTTGTGGGTATACGTGACAACGAGTTTGCCCTTGGTAAGACGTGTGTTGCACTGTCAAGAGTGCGTAACATTGATGGATTATTTTTTCATCTATGAATATCTATCTGTAAATATGAAGAAAGGTCTAGCAGAGAAGCGTGTAGAATTGCAGAGACTTATCAACCTTTCGAGACAGTAACAAACGTATCCAATATATTGAGTTATGTATGCATCATTCATTAATCAGAAATAAATAATATCTCCTTTGGTGATATAAGCTGTAATACAATTTAGCCGCAAAATTTTGACACGCAACAGCGCGCTAATCTAATATCAAGTCAGAAATTATTTATGGAAGCAAGAAAACTAAAAATAGAAAAGAATTACAAATATTTATGGTTTCAAAATTCACAAATATTACTGAGAAAAATTGATAAAGGTAGAATTGTTACTATAAGATCGTTTGACGACTTAGATACTTTGAGCGATTAGAGTATTTATCTCTAAATAACTTCATTGAATATGTTTGATCATAGGTATACATACATTCGATCCTAATAGTAACAATTCAACTTTCATTATACGTAGTTTAAATGACAGTTCATTTTATTGTGATTCAGACAAGGACAATTATTTGTTTGTGGTACATCAAACCATACGTAGGTTACGACAAAATTTCGATTTATTAGTACGCAACCTTGAAGCTCTTGTATATTTACCCGATTTAATTCTTGTCTCAGAAATATGGATCTTTGCATGTGAAATTATTTCAATTCCGGGATATAAATAGTTCTAATGCTAGTACAAATGAATCATATTCGGCAGGAGCAGAGGTTTTTGTTCGTGATTCTCTTGAATTTCATATTTACAATCAGGCTTTTGTTACTGCGGACCTTATGCAAATTAGTTGTAAGATAGGCAATGAGCTCCTTAACCTCATTTGCATATATAGATTGCAATTCCACGATACTCAGTCATTTCTATATGAATTAAGTCTATCTATTACTTTTAAATAAAAAGGCTATAAACCTTATTATTCTAGGTGATTTAAACATTGACATTCTATTATCAACTTCAGTCTCAGAGTCACTTTTGAGTTTTATAGCTGAACATTGTCTTACTTCCTTTGTCAATGAGACGGCGCGACCTACCTCAAATACTTGTCTGGACCATGTATTTGGTCGCTTTCGAAGTATACCTCCCAATCGGTGCGTCGGTGTTAATCTTAGTCGCCACATCACGGATCACTGCATGACAGATATCTGGCATAACAGTTTAAAAGATTTGCGACGCGCAGCCCGAGCTCCAATCCGTACCGTAGCAAAAGTAAGATTTAATTTACTTAACTCCAAACTTCGGCTTGAAAACTGGGAGGCTGTTTATGTTGTTGTTGTTTCTCTCGCTTATAATTCCTTTCTAAAGATGTTGCAATCTCATTAAAGTTCAACTTCCTCTCGTTCTCAGGTAGAGGAGTCGGAATTAAGACTTAAGCCTTGGATAAGCCACTCCATCCTTAATAAAATCAAGCCTAGAAACAAGCTGCGCAGGAAATGCGTAAAACATCCTCATAATTCTGCACTTCGGAGTCTCCTCAAACGTCTGTATATAGTAATAAAACGCGACACAAGTCTTTATTTAATCACTATCGTTTATTATTACCAATACTATACTAACTTATTGGCTAACAAAAATGGTCACGAACTTTTACGTTGCTTTACTAAGTAGCTTTTTCTCCGACAACCGATCCTCGACTGACTACTGATCAAGGGATCAGATCGCCTGTACTGCGATTTACTCTCATAGCTTGGTCTTCCGAAGAAGACGAAGATAGAGAGTAAACCTTGTTTACGCGCCAATATGTGATGATTGTGATGGCTTGTAAACAAGGTGCAGTTGGATACGCAACTGTGTCTTGTTTACGAGCTATTGTGGAGCTGCAGTTGGATACGCAACTGTATCCCGTTTACGAGCTAATGTGAACAAACCATGGCTCGTAAACAAGATCAACTACTAATAATATGTAACACCTCCATCCCTTAGTATTTTTGGTCTCCAAAAATATATCTGCGTACGAATATATACTTTTTTATACAATGTTACTGTTTTTAAGTTTTATGATTTTTTTTTGTTTTGTTTTTTTTTTTTTTTGTTTATAACTATACATATTCAAATTGATACAATTATAGCCGTAGCAAAGTTCTAAATAATAGTATTATATTCTATCTTATATTTACTGTTAAACAATTCAGTTTGTCATGTACATGTATGCTCTTATAATATAAATTTTTTTTTTTTTTTTTTTTTTTTTTTTTATAATTTTTTTTATTAAATACTCTTAAATTTAATGATACAGGATAGTACAGTAGTGCATAGTATAAAATTAAAAACATGTTCATTATAACTAAAATTAATAAATGTATAAAATTTCATATTTCAAAAAAAAGCAAAGAAGAAAATTAGGATAACGTTTTCTATGAGGCGCTCATTATAGCGTTTTATTTTAACTATATATAATATATATATATATATATTTTTTTGTTTCTTAGTTTTGTTGGTATTTATATTTCCTTTTATATTGTTTTCTATGGTATTTTACGTTTCGTTTATTCGATATATCTGTTGTATAATTATCTTCAGTTAAATATGCATTGAGTTTCTTGTACTTGGGTTTCGTTTTTCCTACAGTTCTATTCTGTACTATGTTCGGGCACTGATGTTTTACTAAGCCTTTTCCTATATTAAGCTTATCTATTTTTGCCTCTTTATGTTTTTGAAAAACATCTACTAATCTGCTTATATCTGTCCTAGTAAGGTTTTTTAAAATAAAGTCATTAGGTCTAAGCTTTGTGGTAGTATGAATAGTATCATTGTAAATTGTTATTATTTCAAAAATCTTATTGTCCAAATCTGAGTTGTCTTTTGCAGCATTTTTCAGCCTCAAATGTTCGTTCAGAGTTCCATGAAAACGTTCAATATCCGCGTTACCAGTTTTTTGAGATGCTGTCGTCCTATGGAATAAGATTTTGTTTTCTTTCAAAAACTGTTCTACCGTCGTATGAACAATACAACTATCCCCATCTGAAATAAGTTTTCTCGGTTTACCCAAGAACTGAATACGTTGTTTAAGGGCTTCTAAGATTGCAATCCAATTTCGGTTTTCTAATTTCTGAATAGTAGCATATTTCGAAAATTTATCGATTGTGGTTAGGTACATTCTATTCCGTTCAGGAAACCATATATCCATGTGGACAATATCGTTGAAGCGTTTCGGTGTTTCGGTTACGTCAAAAGGAATCTTAAGAGGATGCCTATCATGCTTAGCAAGAATACAAGGTTCACAATTGTTAATAAATTTTTGTATTTCCGTTTGTAAGTTCGGATAAAAGTACTTTGCCTTCAACTCCAAAAACACTTCGGAAATACCCCTGTGATTTTTGTTTATATGCTCGTTTTTTATTATATCTAGGAGTTGGTTTTTATCTGTTATATCTATTAACTTTATTGTTGATCTTAGAATGTTTAAATTTTTATTGCTAGAAAAATATTTGATATACAAATTTTGAAATTCAAGAAAAAGAGTTAAATCAGGACAGTATACTCCAAAATTTCCTTTTTTTATAAGAATTTTTTTCATTATCTCTAGTAAATTACGTTTTTTTCTATTGAGATAGATGTGATTCTGAATTTTCCGATGAACAATCTTGAGAATATATTTATCCCTTGTAGAATAAGACAAATATATCTGATTCTTAAACATATTTATTGGCCTTTCGGAAATGTAAATATGGTTGTTAGAGTCCTCTGGCGCACTATGAATAGTCGCACCGGTAGATAACACATCATTATTGTTGGAATCATGGATATCTTTACTTTCATTTAAAAATATTGACGCTAAATCTATATCATCTTTCAAATCCTTATTAGAATTTTCCTGATTCAACCTGCTTAACCCATCGGCGACAACGTTTTCCTTTCCCTTAAGGTACTGAACATCAAAGTCGTACTCATTGAGAACAATTTTCCACCTTTGTAGTTTCATGTTTGGCTCTTTTTTACTGTTAAGCCAAACAAGTGGCTTATGGTCAGTAAACAAGGTGAACTTTCTGCCATAGAGGTATGTTCTAAAATACTTAACAGACCAAACAATAGCAAGAAGTTCCTTTTCTATTGTAGAGTACTTCTTCTCATGGTCATTCAAAGTTCGGGAAGCGAAACAAATTGGGTGATTATTTTGACTTAGTACAGCGCCTAGGGCGTAATTGGATGCATCTGTAGTAAGGACGAATAATCTACTAAAATCTGGGCTCTTAAGGATAGGATCCGAGGTAAGAAGGGTTTTTAGACTCTGAAACGCTCGAATATATTCGGGATTGGACGCATTTACTCTTTCCGTTTTCTTTAAACAACGTACTAGAGGATATGCCACTTTAGCATAGTCTTTGATAAATTTCCGGTAATACCCGGTAATACCCAGAAATTGCTTTATGCCTTTCTTATCTGTTGGTATGCTTAATGAAAGAATCGATTTTACTTTTTTATCATCCGGTTTAATACCATCCTTAGTAACAATATGCCCCAGATAATTGGTCGATAGCTCGGCAAAGCTGCATTTATTAATTTGCACTTTCAGGTTACTATCCTTGAGTTTTTGGAAAATTTTTCGAAGTGAATCTAGATGTTCAGTAAAACTTGTCGAAAATATTAAAATATCATCGAGATACACGACGCAGATTTTGTTAATAAACTCTTTTAGAACAGTGTTCATCAACCTTTGAAATGTGGCCGGCGCGTTTTTGAGCCCAAATGGCATTCTCAAAAACTCAAAATGGCCATTTTTGGTTGAAAAAGCTGTCTTTACCCGATCAATTGGATCTACCTCTACCTGGTGAAAACCTTTAGCCAAATCGATTGTTGAAAAGTAACTACACTTTCCCAACTTGTCGAACAACTCATCCATGTTTGGCATAGGAAATCTATCCTCTATAGTTTGTTCGTTGAGCTTTCTGTAGTCGACTACGATACGCCACTGCTTTTGGCCATCTATGTTAGTTTTTTTGGGCACTACCCAAATAGGCGAATTATATGGGCTGTTACTGTACTTAATTATCTTTTGGCGAAGCATATCATCGATTTGTTTATCAACTTCCTCCGAATGAATTTCCGGATATCGATATAGCTTAGTAAAAACTGGAGCTTCCGTTTTTGTTTTAATCAGGTGCTTAATTTCACTTGTGAACGAAAGATTGTCACCCTCTTTGTAAAATACCGATTTGAATGAGTAAAGTAGGGATTTTAGTTTTAAAACGTCAGATTTATTAAGGTGTGTTGCGAAAACTTTATTTTCGATTTCGTTTTCAAAAGCATCGTGATGGAAAACACATAAACAACCAAAATCGCGTAAAGTATTTGCATACATTTCTTCTTCTCGATCAAAGTAAATGGGTATGTTACATGTTTCGGTACTGAGGCATCGAGTTTGATAATTAATAATAGGTTTAAGTTTTAGAAGAATATTGTTGCCTATCAGACCATCAAAGCAGTTATGGAACTCATATTCTAAGAATTCGATATAAACATTTGGAGCATTAAACTCTTCAAACAGTGGGATACTGTATTTAACGCGGGTTTCAACTTCGCGACCTAGAACCTTAAGTATTGTATTTTGAGAGGCGATTCTCCATTTCGGACTACAAACATTTTGATTGACGATACTATATTCCGCACCACAATCAATAATAAACCGCAAGGGTCTAACATTGTTTTTTATTATTATATAGGGTAATTGCTTCCTCCGTCGTTGTGAAAATTTTGGGCAATGTTGCAGTTCTTGCAAACATCGCAAGTGTCAGACTCGTTTAGCGTTATATCCATAGTTTCATTGCTTTGCCGTGTCCTATTCGTCTGTCGAGATTGGTCACTAGGTCTGAAATAGTTTTGTCGACTTTGTTGGCTTTGTCTACTAGTACTTGGTTGGAATTCTAAATTTCTGTTGTTGGTATCAGTGCTATTCCTATTATTACTATACCTAAGAGAATTGCCATTAATGTTTCGGTACCCATTTCTTTGTAAATTGTCGTTGTTGAAATTGTTGTTGTTAGTGTTATACCTACTATTGTACCTGTTGTTAATTTGAATATTGTTATTGAAATTTGATTTAAATGTACGGTTAAAGTGTTCGGTTTCGACTAAAATAAGTTGTGCCTCTCTAAAACTTTTAGGATTTCGGGATTGCAAAATAATTTTGGGTTCATACGGAAGTTTATTCATAAAAATCTTTAATGCCATTTCTTCGTTGCTTTCTTTACAGTACCATGAAGGTATATCTGTAGAACTGATTCCACATTTAATATTTAATTTTGTCAAAATAGCGACAGTATTATCAAAAAGTATATTTACTGATCCTTGAAACTTTAACAATTTAATTTCATTTACCAAGCTTTCAACACTTTCATTAATTGAACAGTTATTTTGTAAAATAAGTTTGACCACCGGCCAATCTGTAGGATTACCATTATTAATAAGAATGGTGTTAGCTTTTTCTTTTATTTTTTGCCTGATTTTTAATTCAAAAAAACCTTTAGAAAGAGCATCCAATTCAGACATGTGGTTGTACAGAAAATCTACATTTTTTACAAAAATATCGAGTTCTTCGGGTAAACCCGTATAGTTATCAATCGAATTAATTAATTGTAACAAGTTGTTCGCCATACCTCAATATATATAAAAAAAAAGAATACAATTCTGCAATGGTGTTGATGATGAATGATTGAATGTTGAAACTTCGATGGATGTCTGGTGATGGTATTAATAAAGATGAAGCTGAGATGATGATTACAGTGAATAATTACGATGATTACAGTGAAATGCGGAGCAACAGTTTAATCACACACACAAAAAAAAAAAATCGTATTGAAAGCACGTTATTTTATTTATTATAAAGTTATTGTCTTTCGGTCGCACTTTAACTCGCTTTTCTTTTTTTTTTTTATATTTGATTTTGAATAGATCTATTTAGGAATTATGAAATGATTTGGAATGTGGCCTTTTTTTTTTTTTTTCCGACTGCGCCAGTAATAAAACGCGACACAAGTCTTTATTTAATCACTATCGTTTATTATTACCAATACTATACTAACTTATTGGCTAACAAAAATGGTCACGAACTTTTACGTTGCTTTACTAAGTAGCTTTTTCTCCGACAACCGATCCTCGACTGACTACTGATCAAGGGATCAGATTGCCTGTACTGCGATTTACTCTCATAGCTTGGTCTTCCGAAGAAGACGAAGATAGAGAGTAAACCTTGTTTACGCGCCAATATGTGATGATTGTGATGGCTTGTAAACAAGGTGCAGTTGGATACGCAACTGTGTCTTGTTTACGAGCTATTGTGGAGCTGCAGTTGGATACGCAACTGTATCCCGTTTACGAGCTAATGTGAACAAACCATGGCTCGTAAACAAGATCAACTACTAATAATATGTAACAATATTAAGGTTAATAATGAAATCCGATTGTGTCGCGATAGATTCTATTATTCAAAAATGAGTAACGCACATGAAAACCCCAAAAAGGAATGGGAAGTAATCAATAGCATATTGAATCGCAATGCCTCTAAAATACCCAACCCTATTGAACTTGCGACGGATAATTCTATTGACAATGATCCAAAGATAGTTGCAAATATTTTCAATGATTTTTTTGTTAGAGTTGGTGAAGTATCTTTCTCCGACTTGAGATCTGAATACTGTTTAGATTGTATGGCAGGGAATCTGGTGGAAGAACCGGTTTGCAGTGACAGCTTCTTCTTTCGACTAATAATTGGTCTTGAAGTTTTATACCTAATAAATATACCTACTAAATATAGTAGACATGCTCGCTTTCCTCTTTAATCTTAGTATTTCCACTGGTACGTTCCCGGACAGGTTAAAATGCGCAAATGTTCTACCAATTTTTAAAAAGGGCAACAAAAGAGATAAAAACAGCTACAGACCTAACTCACTAATCTCGTCTATCTCGAAAATAGGACAGGACTCTCTACTGAAGATGCGCTTATGAGTTTTTGTTCGCTTATAAACAAAGGACTTGACTCTAAAAAAAGCTGTGCTGGTCTCTTTGTTGACATAACCAAGGCCTTTGACATGGTAAACCATAACATTCTCTTGAGCAAACTGCATCGGGCTTGTTTTCGAGGATCCATTTACAATTGGCTGGAATCATATCTCCAAGATAGAAGACAAAAAGTGAAAGTTGGAGACTATTTTAGTGATAATCGGATATTAAGCTCGGGGTACCCCAGGGGTCTGTATTGGGCCCTACTCTCTTCCTAGTGTATATAAATTCCCTTTTAAGTCAGCCTTTTGTAGGTAAAGTTACGGCTTTTGCCGACGAACTCCGTATTACCTATAACTCTCCTAGCCACATCCAGTTAGTTTCTGACATTAATTATGATGTGCACCTATTGAGACTGTGGTTCACCAAACATAAACTTAGGGTTAGCAATAAAACAAAACGAATGTTTTTCAGCCTTAGGTCGCAGATAATGCAGGACCTTGATCTTCGTTTCCATGCCGATAACAGCACTCGCTACAAATAGCAGGTTAGCCCATGTAACGAAGCTTCCTCTGAAATTATGTTTTATGCTCACTCAGCATGTCAGGCTAATTGTTTCAAAATTGATATAATAAATAACTACAAATACCTATGTAGGTGTTACAATTCATCAAAACCTGTATTGGACTGATCATATTACAAACTTATCTTCGAACTTATCTAAACAGTATCTTCGTTCTTCTATCCTTGGTCTTTTTCATCTTCGTAAATATTGCACAACTAATTGTCTAAGAACTGTTTATTTCGGGATATTTCACTCCAAACTTGAATATGGTTTAGCATGTTGGGGAGGTGCTCACCGCATGAAAATGCAGCCTCTGCTTGTACTGCAAAAATGGGCTGTTAGGACGATTTGTGGAGTTCTTCGTTTCAGCCATTCCATGACACTATTTAAGAACCAAAAATCCTGCCGGTAAGGCACTTGTATTTTTACAAGGTGCTTAAATTTTCTTTATGAGAAGTGGTTATTTGTAAAGCCCGATCTCTGGTGCCCGCAATTTACGCAGTAACCTTGAATTCCTGGTACATACCTTCTTTTCGAACCACTCACTTTAGAGACTTCTACTCCGTAGTCAGCTATTTAATCGTCTTCCTCCTTCGATTCGCATAGTTAGAACACGAACGTCCTTCCTAAACAAAGTCAAAAATTGACTTTTTAATTTTGATCACAGTCAAATTGAGGTTTTGCTATCCTACGTTACGAGTATATGCCCACAATGCTCAATGTCTGAACGTTATTTAATATTTCTTTCCTGTTCCTTCATTATGGGTTTATTGCTTTAGTGTATCACTTCCACCTACATTTTTGTAATATATTGTATATGAAATCTTTCTAATGTGGCATTCAACACTATTTGAATTCTAAATACGAATGTCACTACCTATTCTTTATATTGTACAATAACTATACAATAATAATAATGAAAAATAATTATTGATGGAATTCCCCAAAAAAACAAAAAAAAATTATTTTCTTGGTTCTTTTACAATGGCACCGAGCAATAAGCGACGATGCAATCAAAAGATGCAATTCGTCGGGTAAAAAATCGTGCGAAATGATCTGAAGCCCAAGTTGAAGCTGACCGGGCTAGAGAACGTGAACGACAAGGAATTAAAGGTTCCATTTATGACAAGCAACCAAATGAAGAAAATGTGATTGTTCCCGAGCCAAAGAATTATCTTTAAGAACTGCAGATCCAGTTAAGACTATTTGCTCTTGCATTAGACAAAATGATGAAATTTTAGACGTTAGATTGGAATTGTTGGAAGAAACGCGTGATTTGAATAAATTCAAACATTCTTTGTACGAATTAGGAAAGAAAGATGTATTAGAAGTTGAAAATTCTCAAGTTGTCGAATTTCCACCCTATGCTAAATATGTATATACTGAAATGTGTTGATTTATTTAGGAAAATTAGTCTTTGGAAAAAAATTAATACATTTAAACTCCGCTCCATTATACTGCTGCAATGCCTTATGGCTAGCACTGGGGCTGCCTAGTTATCCTAGGTGTTTTTGATCTAAACTTATCAGAAAAGTCTGAAATAATGTCTAACTACTTAGCCCTATTAGCATCGTATTGTCTAACCATCGTCATTAATAGGTTCATTAGATTGGCTTCGAATACATGTTTGGATCACATTTTTGCTCCATCTTCCCATTGTGATCTAGTTTTTGAAAAGTGTATTCTGGATTTAAGAATAACAGAAATAGTCCTATGATAGGACTGTTGCAAGAGACTTGCTCTAACATAAACAAAACCAGCATCTCTTTTTCCATCTGTCTTAGGATGATGTGTACAAAGAAAACAGTGCTTTATATGATATCTTTATTACATCCTTCTTCTTCTTCTTTTCCTTTTTTTCCGGCGTCGTTATGGTCAGAAGTGTAAGACCATAACCTTCCCCCTTAACTGCATTCCTACTGGTCCGCTTGTGGGGTCCGCCGGTTTGACCTCAGAAAGTAGCGGCAGGCTTCCCGGTTTGGGATTACTTCATCGCTGAGGCCAATCAAATGCTGGTGTTTTTGCATTTGTTTGCACCAATTGTTTTTCGGCCTGCCTTTTCTGCGTGTTGAAATTGGAACGTTGATTGGTATCGCGATTTGGACGGGGTTCAAAGGATCTCTCCTTTGAGTCGGTCGCGCTCTATCTTTCTTGTGATGGTTTCTTTTACGTGGAGGCTTCCTCGGATCTTTGAACTTCTAATTCTGTCCCGCTTTGTTACTCCCGCTGTCATGCGAAGCATCTTCATCTCAGCTGCCGTTAATTTGCTCTCATACTTTTTGTGCATTGTCCAGCATTGTGAACCGTATGTGAGCGCCGGACGTACAACTGAAGTGTGCCTTCCTTTCAGCTTAGGGGGCATTTTTCGATCACAGAAGATGGTGGAGTTTTCCCGCCACTTCATCCACTCTACGCTTACGCGATGGTTGATGTCGTCATCACAAGTTGCTTCTTTATTAATCATAGATCCCAGATATTTAAACTTTTCACACTTGGGAAGCACTCTTCCATTCAAGTAAATGTCTGGAATAGGCTGATGAGGGTCAGAGAACGGGCAGCACAGATACTCTGTCTTCTTTGAACTAATATGATACCCGTGTCCCTCAAAAATGTCCACCCACACATCAAGTGTTCGTTGTAGGGACGCCTGATCATCACTTATAATGGCTCCATCGTCAGCAAAGAATAGCTGGTGTACATTGGGGTCCGTCACTTTTCCTTCAAGCAAGCAATCAAGGACTGCTATAAAGAGCAGTGGGCTGAGGACGCTCCCTTGGTGTACACCGACTTTGATTGCGAACTCTTCGGTGACTCCTGCGGTGCATCCATCGCTGCCCATAAAAGATCGCTTGGTTGCCGGTCAAAGGCCTTCTCGAAATCAACCAACACCATATGCAAGTCCTTTGAAGAATCACGATGCTTTGGATTGCATCTGTCGTTGATTTACTCGAGACAAACCCGCACTGGTCATCAGATAGTCGTATTATTTTCCGCAGTCGGCTATCTAATACCCGTTCGACGATCTTCGTGGTGTGCGACATCAGCTTGACAGAACGGTAGTTATCACAATTTCGCGTATCACCCTTTCCCTTGTGCAAAGGAAGAAGATAGCTTTCCCTCCATTGATTAGGCATAGTGTCGCCTCTCATAAGTTTGGAGATAAGAACCATGAGCCATCTAGACCCGATGTCTCCCATCTTTTTCCAGAACTCAGAGGGTATCCCGTCCGGCCCACCAGCTTTTCTTTTCTTGGAGTTTTTAACCGCGTACCGAACTTCTTCGACTGTGATATCCGATATTTCGGCATGATTCGGGGCGGCTCTTGGAAAGTACACTCGGGGAAACTGTTCGTTCAGAAGTTCCTCGCAATACTGTCGCAATCTGTGGAGAATTTTTTCGTCTTCCACAAGGAGTTGGCCTTCAGCATTGTTAATAAACTTTGGGAAACGAATCTCCTGAGCATTTCTTCTTCTCTGGGCGGCTATCTTAAAGATATTTGCTCCTTTGTTCAAATTGCTTTGTCGAAGCTCCTGGGTAGCGAGGTTCCTGTCAGACGCGGAAGACGATATTTCTTCCAACTCCTGATAGAGGCCTTCCATGCTTTTCGCTTTGAATTCGGCGCACTTTTTCTTCGCGATACCTTTGCAATATCTATATACCTTTTCACGGCGCGCTTTTTCCTCTCTATTAGTAGAAGAGCACTTTGACCAAGCTTGGAAAGCCATTTTCTTTTCGTGTATCACTGCTTTGGCTTCGTCTGTCCACCACCAGGTTTCTTTTGCGTGTTGGCAGGGACCTTTAGATGTTCCGAGCAGTGATTTGGCTTTCTCCAGGCCAGATTGTTGTAGGGAATCCCACATGTCTTGTGCTCTGCACTCCTCATTACCGACCTCATCGATAATGGAAGAGAGGTAGTTTTTCATGTTGGTAATAAAAGCTTCGCCTTTTCCTTTATCCAGCTTATACCACTTGATTCTCTTTATTACATCTTTAAATAGACTTAATATAAATAATAAATAGACTTATATTAAATGGTTCCTTCTCTTTGAGTCTGAAAAAAGTTAAAGGATTTAACCATTGATCCCAAGCTATCTTATTAAAAAAATTAAGAGGAAACATAAAATAAGAGTAAGTGTTCAAAAAATCGTTTAAATCTAGGAATGAAAAAAAGCTACGAAAAGATTTGTCGTGAGCTGGAAATTGAAATTCCCTCCTACCGTGGTATTTATTATCGTAATAAATCCATTTCAGCTAAAGGCAATCTAAAATCAGAATAGAAATGGCTAAATAATATTTTGAACAAATCTTCTACTACCGCAGAACTTTTTTATGTAAATAACCTTGAGTTTTGTAGCAAATCTGATATTGCCAATGCATTACATCTGATGCCGATGGTACAACATAACAATATAAAGCAAAAAGTTGCAATCATTGTACCAATGCGTTCATTCTTGCTGATCAGCGGCAGATTAATAGTTTTGCCTTCCAATCTATCACTGCACTAGAAATTTTAAAGGCGATTGGGCGACGGCGTTTCGAATGTGCTGTTGAAAAGTATCGCTTGCTATGTGTTTGATGTTCTAGCCGTAATCTTTAACCGTAGTGTGATCACAGGAGACTTCCCAAATCCTCTCAAATGTGCTGACGTTGTGCCTTTCTTCTGCAGATGATATGGAAAACGATAGGCCTATTTCACTACTCACAAGACCTTGAAAAGTTCATGAAAGTGAGGATAGTGTCTTTTTGCACAAAGTGAAATTTTCCAGTCCAATGTAATTTGGTTTTCAGAAGGGCAAGTCGACTAAGGACGCTCTTCTTAAATTTTCTTCAAATATTTTTTTCCTCCCTTGATAATAAAGAGTTCACTGCTGGTCTATTTGTTGATGTAACTTAATATGGTTAACCATTCTATTTAATTAAAAAACTCGAAAGGAGCGGGTTTCGAGATTTCAAGCCGGACTGGTTGAGATCTTACCTATCGAACCGATTTCAAAGATTTTTAATGTAGGAGTTCCTCAAGGACCTGTGCTGAGACCAATTTTGTTTCTAGTTTTCATACAATCACTGTTAGAACACAATTTTTGGGGAAAAGTAACAGCCTTTGCCTTTGCCTTTGCAAACGCCTCCAACAGTCTTTTAGATCTAATCTGATCTCAAAAAAGAGCCTTTGCAAACTTCTGGCTCAAGGATATTGAAGACGCCCGGGATTTAGAGAAAGTTAGAACATTCTACAAAAAAGCCAAATCCCTTGCATCCGACTTTAGAACGGGCGGCGTTTAGAAAAAGTCAGCTCAGCTATACATAAGTTGAAATCCAACAAAGCTGCTGGCCCAGATAGTCTTCAGGGTGAACTCTTTAAAACTTTGGGAGGATGAAAGCATGCATGACGACTGGATTGTCTGTCCCATATTCAAAAAAGGCGATCCTATGTCTTGCGCCAATGTCCTGCTCAATGTCGCCTACAATATCCTATCCAGTGTACTATGTGAACGTCTTAAGCCGTATTGCACCACGTTAATATGCACGTACGAGTGTGGATTTCGGCCTGGCAAGTCGACTATAGACCAGATCTTTACATTACGCGGGATCTTTGAAAAGACCATCGATTTCATACTCACCATCATTTTATCGACCTTGAATTCTCATACGACAGCATTCTCCGTCAAGTGTTATACAGTACGATGGCCGATTTCGGAATCCCTGGAAAATAGATTCGGTCGTACCACACTGGAGGACTTGAGTTGCACTGTGCAGATTGGACCCCATATCTCCGAACCTTTCGAAACATGCACCAGCTTTCGGCAAGGAAATGCATTTTCGTGTGATTTGTTCAATTTTGTCCTTGAAAGGATAGTGAGACAGGCAGGTGTCAACACGGAAGACTCTATCTTCTTCAAAAGCGTGAAAATGCTGGGATACGCGGACGACATTGACATCATTGCAAGCTCCTAGCGCCCCGTAGCAGAGGCATTCACGGCAATTGAAGAAAAGGTAGGTCTCGTTGATGTTAAAGTAAATGAGGATAAAACAAAAAATATGCTGTTGATTAAGAACCGCTCCTAATCACCCGGGGCAACCGGCGCTACTTCGGGTTAAAACTCCCAAGGAAGTCCCAAACTACTCTCTACAAAACTCCGATCTTCGCAGTCCTGCTTTACGGAGCCGAATGTTGGACGATAAGCAAGAAAGCAAAGTTGATTCTGGGCTCTTTTGAAAGAAAAAGTCAGAAACGCGAACTCTACGAGCTGTATAATGATATGGACGTAGTCCGGAAAGCAATGGATCACCGCGCTGTAGCAAAGAGGGTCTTCGAATTCCAGCCACCTGTTTCGGGTAGACAAGGGAAACAGAACCTCCGGTTCAGAGATCAAGTGATCGCGATCATCACTTGGATTCTCCTATTGGAAGCAGTGTGCACGGGACCGATATGAGTGGAAGCGGGCTCTCGTTCAGGTTCAGCCCCTTCAAGAGTCGCTAATCTGAGAAGTACTGTAAGTAAGTAAATAAAGTAATCATCCGCTCCAGACTCAAACAGAGCAAAGCTCCACTATGCCTTTACCAGAGACTTCAGCTCGCTACATCTGAGAGAAGTGAAGCATTGATTTTACCTAATTTTAGTTTCAGGGTCACAGAACAAACTGTTTTTCATTGAAGCCGTGAGGCTGTGAAATTCGCTCTCAGTTAACACAAGAAGATTTTATAGCATCTTCAAGGGGCAACTTAGGCAACATTTTGGCACATCGCTTTAGACTATTTTTAAGGGCCTCTAAGGTTGGCTGGTCTAGGTGCTTTTTTTTTTCTTATCGGTTTTCCGTATCTTTTCTTTTTAATCTGTTCAGATTGAGTTTGTTCTTTAAAATACACTTTCACGTATATTTGCTTCACAATTTAAAATATTGTTTCGTATGTGTTCATTAAAAATTCAAATTCGAAACGACAATAAAAGTCAGTGAGTGGACCGAATTTCGGGTTGGCGGCATCATTGGCCTGTACTTTACCGAATGTGAGGCTGTAGAGTCAGGTATAGTGAATACTACGAGTATTTTCCAAAATTGAAAGAATTGCGCCTGGATGATTTCGGATTCCACCAAAAAAGCACTACCGCTAACACAAGCCTTATTGCGTACAAAATTTAAGGATTATTTCGGGTAAAAGAAAAATTGATACTTATTCCTGTGGAGAGATTTAAAGAATAAGGCTCATGCCAATTATTCAACCACAATCCAGGACCTTGAACAGTAAACCAAACTGAAACTACAGCCTTAGACTCACATAGTCTTTAAAAAGTCTTCAATATTTTGAGCACAGAATGATGGCCTTCAAAGAAGCTTTGTGTTTCATTCATTATTATCCAACGTACTCGTAGCTCAATATTAACTTCACAAGAGATGTGTAAACAACAAAAATTCCGGCACAAGTGATTGGCTCACCCTGTACATTCTCTTTCTCCTTAGCTAAATATAATTTCCGCCTATGAGTTCTCAAACGGAATGTCATTGGAAACATTAGACTCTCAATCGAAATTGACCACTTTTCGAAAAACGCATCCCCTATAAGCACAATCAAATCAACACAACACATGACTAACACCATATAAAACGTCAAACGACGTTCTCAAGCTATTTCAGTTCAGACACCACGCAAAGCAAAGTTACCTTTCCACACGTCAGTGTTGTTATTGACATACAATTCCGAGGTAAACAAGTGTCAGTACATGGTTTGAAATGGCCACAAGACAAGCAAGCGCTCGTAGTGGTTCCAGCTGACGTGTTTACGCCTTTTCATTTAACGCTCCTTTGATTATACGGCGCGAGTAAATAAACTTTAACACAGCATGTTCGACTTGAATTGGCAGAAATGCACATGTACTCGTATGTGTCTTAGAATATTTCGAAATAACTTCTAGGTCACAATCAGGCTTAGATTAACTCTGCATGTGCTCCTTCCAGTATATAGTCGTATAAGGACTTCTTGTTAGTATCTAAAGCGCTTTAAAATCAAAAAATAATTTAACGACTCTTACGGCAAAGCATGCACGACAGGGATATCCGTAGAAGTGGGTGTATCCCTTCTAAGCCCTTAACGCTTAGTGCACATAAATTGTTTTATGACTGCGTTGTTAGCCCGATGGGGACTTATATGTGCTCCATGGGATAGCGTTTGGGTGCTTTGGTACATGCGGAAGAGACGAATACAATACGTGGCTTTGAATGGGAGGTATTATCTGGTTTGAGTGAATTTACGGATGGAAGTATGCGGCTGAATATTGCGGTCGCTATCTTGACATGATGATATGGTCTAGTTACGTTTTCCTGCTTATATTCAATCTAATTTTAAACCTCAATTCCGGGAATAATGAACAATGAATGGCCAACTTTTATATGATATTACTAAAATTGGGGAAATTAGGAAATATGACGATTTTTGTTATTCAAATTAGGAAATGCCTCTTCTGGGAACATGAGTACCGGAAAAGGGTCGGAGATTAAACTTTCTTAACCAGTTTGGTTGCACGGTCATATTCAGTAAATGGTTTAGCCAGATAAAATAATCGTAGAGGCAGCTTCTCTGATGGATTTCAGTCCGCTAAGTAGAGGAAAAGCACCACCTGCATCAAATGCCTAGCAGGTTTCTTGGGAAGTACAATTTTCACACCATTTCAGAAGCCATTTGAAGCCTCGATATCGGCCTATGATTCCACCAGCCCATAAAGCATACCAAACAACGAGTTTTGACGGTTGTAAGTGCGTCTCACAAAGGCTTTTGGGTTTCTTCATTAAACAAAAAATGGGCCTCATCGGAGAATAAAATTTTGTGTTGAAAATGAGGATTAAGATGAATCATGTTTACGGCCCATTCACCAAATCTACGACGCGTATAAGGTTCATGCGATTCCACCTCTTGCACAAGCTGGATCTGATGAGCTTAAAAGCGAAGATTTTTCCTTAAAATCTTCCACAAAGTGGATGGGTATCGACTCATTCGGATTCTCCTCAATACTGCGCTCCACATCGGTGATAACTTCTTCTCTTCGCACTGTTTGTTGTCTTTGGGGAAGCATATTATCCACTAGGGTGTACGTCGTTCGAAAACAATTCATCGTGTTCCGAATAACTAACTCATATGGACGATTATGTCGACCATAAAATGGATAGCGCACGATAAGTTGGGCTAACCGAATCATGGTATTCAAGATAAGTTAGCATAATGCGTTGTTTTACGTTAGTCTATTTACTGTAAAATGGCAAAACGTATAAACTAGAAATCCATTCTTAGTTGCCAATCTGATAATCTGTAAAAACAATGTGGGAAGTTTAGAAACCAAATTGTTAAAAAAACACTCTATACAAAGGCAAGATAACTCATATACGGAATAGTTAAGAATGGGCTTCTGGGATTTTAAACTTGAGGAACTGCAGATGATGGACTTTTTTAAGACGATAAACACAGAGGTGCGGAAAGACCTCAAACAATTTTGAATGCAATCGTGCGATTTGGAGATGATTGAGACTCGGGTTCACGGGTGTACTCTGGACTATAGTTCCATCAAAGAAGAAGAAAGTTAGGCCAGGCCGCAGCTTTCTTTTTTTATAGCGTTTACGCAGGTTCAAGAGTTACGCTCTTATGGTGTTTATCACACAACCTGGATGGGGTGCAGATGGTTTGTGTCGAAGATGTTCGTTCACTACTCTCCAGGGGTGATTGTCCTAGATAAATTTCGAGGGATTCGATTGAATTTGTTGCATTGGCTACAGTTCACAGTAACTTTTTCTTTTGTTACCATGTCATGCACACAGAGAGTATGCATTTTGTGATCTTATACTGTGAGAGTGTTATACCTTCGTCAGTGTTATTCCTTTTTAGTCATCTCTCAGTCACAACTGATGATGTTGATGTACAGTTTTTCCGTATAGGAATTGTTCTTGGCTACAGACTTAAGCTACAGACCTTCCGATCAACAGTCGATGATGATTACTATTGTTTGTACCACAGGGGTGGTCTGTGCTATCACGCACATAGCGTGGTCAAAACAGACTATTTGTTCCTTTTTGGTAATCTGTAATCGCCAGAAGCCAGGATGACCACGTCTGTCGTAAACTTGTTTACTCCACTGATTGTTTAACCAATAGAAAGCTAGTGGTACTGATGTTAACAAGCCATTGTAGAGGAATAATAGCGCATGCGAGGCGCATGACCGAGAAATGTGAGACAGGCCAATTAACGCCTCTAAAGGTAAAATGTATCAGGGAATGAAATTAAGGGATCAAAATCAGGGATTCAAAATCAGAAAACATAAGCACTGCCTTATACAATCACAGGTGCCATTTTAAGCTAATGCAAAACAAAAATGCTTACATCGGTTGTGTATAAAACAAGTCATTCATTTGTGGATATTTTTTGTCTAGTTTGTGCAAATGCTGTGAAAATGGTTTTAGAAAGACCCAATTCCTCTGACCGACTCGAAGTGGACATACTTCAGTTTTCAGTCACACTCTCAGGGGGGGTCAATATTTTATTTACATTGGGCCTTGCTGGACGGGCAAAATTTGGAGCTTTTGTGTCAAAAATTTATCTGAGACCTTCTAACTTGTCAATTATATAAACTCTAGTTGCGCAAAAGGCTTTTTAAAAGGACCAAAAGCAATACAAACTTTACGAACATTTACTGCGATATTTTCACCGTTTTTGTAGTATATTTTTACTCCCTTAACACATTATGGGAACGTGTCTCGATCCATAGTATATAAACTCCTAGTCTTTACTTATCAAAAAAATATCGCAGTAATAGGTTACTCTAAATAGTTCAACCTTGGCCCAGAATGTAAAATAGCACGTCTTATTGGATAATCCATGTGAATTTTTCGTTTCGTATGTCTTATAAACAAATAGTGATATCGACTTCGTTTTAGCATTTATTTAATATACATACTCGTATAGCTGGATTAAAATTGTCGAGAGGTCTTAAGTGCACTTTTGGTTTGTTGTAAACTTGTTTTCGGTAAACTTACTAAAGCCAAATAAGTTCAAAGGAATGGTTCATAACTACTAATTAGCTATTCCTTGGTATATATTACGAAAATCTCTTTTATCATTACCCATTACAAAGAATAGGGCAACGAACCTCTTTGAAGCTTTTTGCTGCTGGCCCTCAGCAAACTAGTGCTTTATCCTTATTCTGTTCGGAACTGCAAAATGAAAATTCATCTTGGCATATTATATGCGCTTTTATCACCTCTTCGTCATAAATATAAATATTTGACCAGCTTAAGCTTGATATCCTTTGTCTCCTTTCCTTTGCGTCAGATTTAATATACCAAGAGGAAAAGTCTGCAATGCGAATTGTTTTCAGAGAATTGTGGGCCAGCCACCCACAAAATAAGACCAGCTTCCTCTTGAAACAGGTGCTCATCTTGCTCTACTTCTTCATCATATTTTCCTTTCCAGCAACAAATGTGTCAGCATCCCACTATGAAAGAAGTGCAAGTCCACTTGGCAAGAAAAGAAACAAACAAGAAGTGGAATGAAATAAAGTAGACCAACAAGCATGACCCAAGGGCATCAGATGTGCGTTCACGTCGTCCTTTTCCTCCTACTCTAAAGATAAGTCGTCTGAGCGCTCAAAATGCCCCCAGGTTATGGGACTTTCGCACTTTTAATTGTCAGGACTGTGTTGAAAGGATGTTTGTCCCTTGAGCTCGCATGACATACATGTTTGCAATTAAACACTCAGCTCCCCCTACGCCTTCATCAAATTTACTTATACTTAATTGTGTGTAGAAAAGTACAAAGCACAGCTCTCGTCATATTACAAGGATTACCCTGACACTCCCATGACGATTATTCCAGGATCCATTTTGATTTCGTGATAAATGATTCGAATCGACTCTAGAAACCCAGTCGGAGGGTGAAAGAAATGAGTAAATTGATAAACCCTCTGCGGTACAGTTGTGTCGTCGCCAGGCAATTAATTACATCTGGGTGATACTCAGGATGTTACAACAGGGAATGGAAGAAACCAGCGAAAAGCGGGAACGTGGAGTTCGAGTGATAAATCTCCGTTCCATGTGAATGCAAAAATCAATTTACGAAATTGTGTTCCGATATCAGAAACCCATTGGGTGAGATGGAAAATATCAGAAAAAGCCATTTACGCAGAGACCAATGGCAAAAGCGTTAATGAGCGTTGTGAGTAATGAGTCGAAAGGATTTATTATCCTTGACTAAAAAAATTGCATGCTCAGATGACGGGTATTTTATCTTTAAGCGGTCACCATAATACCATTGAATTTTATCTCACCGCTTGATAGCTTTATGGGAACGTGGGGGGAAAGGTGAATACAAGACGTCGACTGCAAAAAAGGAGCACGTGAATGATATTCAAATCGACAGATTCCTCTGCTTTTCAGCCTACATTCATAACACAGTAGCAAAAAATCTTTTATTGGTTCGAAATCGACTTGGCCGACTTATGGCTTCAAGGACTGTGGAGGAACTCGAATCGTCCTTAATGTCCATCCACTTGAATTGATTGCGAAACGTTCTTGTATGTTTTCCGGAAAACAGATTCGGTGATTTATTTGATTGGTTCCTAAATATTAGACGATGAGCAGTTGCAACATTTGTATTGATAAGGGTCGTGGCAAAGGATGAAAAGTTTTAAATCATTCCTTTGGGAAAACGATTTACGTGGCAATATATGTTCTTCTACCATCAAAGATAAGTATCGCCAGATTTGTTAACAGCTTATACAAGTGAGACCGGACGCTAGTCTTTTAGGGATTGCGAGCTTCTTCTAGTAATAAATAAACGCAATGGGTGGTAAAAGAAAAATAGATCTTCACTGGATTTATATCAGACTTGTGGAATTAAGCACTAACGGCTAAATGATTTCAATTAATGGCTGTAAGCGGATGTCATATTACTAGGCCAAATTAGACGAGGTGTACCCAATTTTTTCTCGCTTTGGTGAGCTTTCATGTCTGACTTTTTGAAGTTATGAGTTCCGAATTCATAGCTCTCTTTGGACTCTACTCCAAAATGTGATTATAAAACAATTAGGGTCGCGTAATTAGATGACCAATCGTTCATAGAGTCCATGCCCTTGTAGAATAGTTATAACCAACTTTCTATTTGGCACCCTTGAAGATAAGGCAACAGTGTACCTAGGACGACCCGACCGCTCCAGTTTGCACTTAACCCTTGTGTCAACAGCCAACAAATTATACATAAACATACACCAAACAAATACGGGTGTCCCATGCATTAATGTACACCCAAATTTGGTAAAATTTGGTCAGACCACCACCACAACCTCGCCGATTTTTGTCGCATAATATTCTTAGAAGCTCGAACATTGGACCAGCACGCAGAACAGAAGATCTTAGCATTATATAAACATTCAAAATGTTGATGTCAGCAGAAATGTGTGGTATAATAATTCGCGACACCGCGAAACAGTGCTACGAACGTGAACATGAAGAAAATCCAGCAAGACCACTTCATATATGGAAACCTATTACTACAACTGAATTTGACGCTTATCTGGGCATACTTTTGTTAGCTGGTCTCACATATTCTAATTATGTACATACAACTGATCTATGGAAAACTAACAAACATCCATTGTATCGTGCTTCAATCTCCGACGTTTTCGGGCTATCAGTCGTTTTATCTGATTTCATATTGGAAATACGCGCCTGCAACGTAAACAAACTGACAAAGCAGCAGCCATATCTGACATTTTCCTTATGTTGAATAAAAACCTCCAGGTTGATGAACAACTTTACCCTTATCGTGGTGGCACCGTATTCACTCAATATACTGGGTGCCCCACGAGCAGTGTGCCAAAAAGCTAGAGCGTGTAGGTCTGGTCAACACAAGAAAAAAATCGTACGGGAGGGCGGGGTCTATTCTTGGAAAAAAATTATTAAAAATCAACAGTTACATTAACAATGCCGTGGTATACTTTTTTGTAAAGCCAGAAACCTCTTCTTTCATCTTGTTTTTAAACGAATCTGTTTCAAGAAATAGTTTTTGAGAAATTAATTTTCAAACTCCAAATTTTGCAAAAATAATTAAAAAAAAAAATTTTGAACTATTTTTTTTCAAAATTGTATGTAATTAAGTACTAATTTTTTTTCAAAAATTCAATTCCCTTATTCGTTTTTAGTTAAAAACAGAAAACCGGATGCAAAAATGTCTTGTAGTTTTTGAGAAATTAGAAAAAAAAACCCGAACCATTGTTTTCTAAGAAAAACCTTTATTTTGGTTTTAACGCGGCTGGACTTGTAGGCAAATTATTGTATGAAACATTGACCTCTTTTTTATTATTTTTAAAAAAATCGGAGTTTTATGAGTATACAATAAAGAGACACAGTATTGGAATAACCCTGGATTAATCCTTTTTTTTCATTGATAACGCCTGAAAACTGACCTGCCAATTTCGTCTGGGTCCGCCCGTCGCCGATGGGTTCTACCCGATAGGACCGTAAGACAATAAAACCGCAATTTTTCTTTATTGAAAAACAAAATATTTACAACTCAAATGTAAATAAAAGGCATCGCATTTTTAATAAAAAAACATTTCCAAATTGGATGTTAACTCATCAACACATTACGATGTCAAACTCATACTCTCGAGAAGAATTAACGGACATGCACTTCTGCTACGGTTTAGCTAATGGTCGAGATCGTGAAGCCGAAAGACTCTACGCTGAAAGATATCCCAATCGGAGGAGTCCCAGTCGTAGCATGTTTTCAAGAATCCACCGACGTCTGCGAGAGCACGGAGTGCTAGAGCATCGAAGAAGCGAAAGATCAGTTACAGGTGGATCAGGAATCTTAGATGAAAGAATTTTGGATTTGGTCCGACGTAATCCCTCCCTTAGTACAAGGAGGATAGCTATTATCCTTGGAGTGCCCAAATCTAGAGTATGGAGAGTGCTTCATACCGAAAACTTACACCCGTACCATTTTAGGCCAGTTCAGGAACTCACCTCAAACGACAAGTTTTTGAGAGCAGAATTTTGTCGATCATTATTGCTTCGAGATGAAACTGAACGAAACTATTTTGCAAGGATATTCTGGACGGATGAAGCACAGTTTACCAGAGATGGGGTTACTAACTTCTACAATTTGCATCATTGGAGTAGCACCAATCCGCACAACAAAAACAAAATAATTCACAACACCGCTTTAGCTGTAATGTTTGGCTTGGTATTGTTGGACAAACTGTAATAGGGCCCCGGTTTTTGAATGCCGTTATTAATGGAGAATCATACCTGCAGTACTTACGAGACCTTTTGCCCGATTAGATGGACAACGTTCCTTTGGCCATAGAAAATAATTTAATGTAGTGCACCAGAAAATTAATTTCTCAAAAACTATTCCTTAAAGTAGCTTCGTTTAAAAACAAGATGAAAGAAGAGGTTTTTGGCTTAACAAAAAAGTATATCACGGCATTGTGGATCTAACTGCTGATTTTTAATTTTTTTTTTCCAAATTAAGTAATTTTTTTAGAAAATTACCCCTCCCGGCTAAACGGGGTAGGGGGGGGGGGGGGAGACCCCCCCTCTCATACGATTTTTTTCTTGTCTTGACCAGACCTATACGCTCTAGCTTTTTGGCACACTGCTCGTGGGACACCCTGTATACGTTGAAAACCGGACAAGTATGGAATTAAGGTTTGATGGGTATGTGACGCTATTACATCTTATCTAGTCAAAAAAAAAGTCTATACTGGTATTTCACCTTCTGGAGAAAGAGAAAAAATTTAAGGTGAAAAACGTGTGGTCAAAGATTTGTGTTGTAATCTGTCCTGTGGTAGTGGTCGAAATATCGTGTGATTTTATGCTGCGAGTGTTATGCCTTCTCAGCACTTTTTGATCATCTCTCATTTACAACTGATGTTGTTGCACAGTTTTTCCGTAAAGGAATTGTTCTTGACTATGGACGGACTTTAACTACAGAACTTCGGCTCACTGGTCGGTGATGATTACCATTGCACAACGACCACCCAGATCTCTTTGATGACTTACAGCTGACTAAATAATCGATTTGGAAAAAACATGATTACCAATAGGTTTCAATGGGACAACTTTCAGACATGTTTCGCGGCATATTTTAGCTAGGTTCCTGAACATGTTACAATTAATAATTTAGACTAATACAACCTTCGAGATTATACACTTATTATTATTTCTTCAAAACATGTTTTGACTATTACAGGAAAGAGACCTTGTGGGGAATAGATTCGGCCGCAAAAATTATTTACAAAAACTATCCTTTCCTATTCTTAAAAGAAAAACAAAAAACCGTAGAGTGAAAACAAAGAAGTTTCATTTGTCTTTCCAGCTCATTTTAAACCCTTGCTAGCTAAAAACTTTGCCAACTGTTAGAGCCTTTGATTATGGACATGAACTCCGTCATGCTCACAAAATTCTTAATAAAAACCAAAAGTAAAATAAAAGGCAAACAACAGAATCCACTCCACGGCAAGATTATATTAAGGGGTCGGAGGCATGGATTTCTGCGAGCTGACTTTGGGGCATCCCCCTTAGTAGATGAAGAATTTTCGAATTCGAGAAAAAATTCTCTCGAATTTTCACCACTTTGCTACATAATTTCTCAACAGCCATAGAAGGCTAAAAGATGTTCTCTACTTCCACCGTTTTCCAGAGAAAAGTGGGGGGGGGGGGGGGGGTATCAGTTTCGTAGGACTAAGATTTCTCCAAAGGTAGGCCTCGAATATACGGCAACTGACGCGAGTAATATAGGAAATTATCCACCGCATGTAGCTAATCTGCTGCAGTTAAAAATAAGAAGAAAGCCTCCGACCTCTTGCAGACATCGTGGCGCTTCGTAATTCTTCCTGACCAATCGTTAATAAATGACCTAATCAAAGACGCAGGCAAATCTCAAGTGTTGAAAAGCTTTCACTAAGCCTATTTTGACAAGCTCATCCAAGATCAGATTTTCCGGGACCCCAAAATGAATGAGTAAAGTTTGGCTATACTTATGTATGCAGATAATATTTATTCCACTTGCATGATCAGTAAGACTACGTACGAGTAATGATAAGTCAAAAAAAAAAGGATCTTGCTTGTATACTCCCTAGATTGGCGTAAAAATGTATATAAATAGACCACGGTTCCCAGGTGGTACATTTATTTCAATACAAACCATCGAAGAGAAAATATCAAAATGGAGAAAAACGAAATTAGAGCTGTCATCAAGTACTTCTATTTGAAAAAAACTGACTGGGAAAATATTGAGAGACTCTGCGCCTGTATATTCCACAGTAGCACGCTGGGCTTAGGTGCTTAAGCTGTTGAGAACATCCACTGAAGATGAACATCGCGAAGGACGCCCATCCACGTCCCTCACTGAAGATAACGTGAAAAAAGTCGAAAATGTTGTGATCATCGACATTTCTGGGGTGTATCTCGAGAAGTTCCAATCAGATCAGAAAAGGTGACCAAAGCGAAGTTTTGGCCGCTGTTGAGGCGTTTCGGGAGGGTCAAGACAAGGATTTTTTTTTTCCAAACGCATGCTGGTCCAGCACTAAATGTATTGACTTGTTAGGAGACTTTGAAGGAAAATAAATATTTTTTTTAAACTATAACCACCGTGTTTGAATTTCATTATCATTACTTTTGGATCACCCTTTGTGCTTCATGATAAATCGCTCTTTGGAGTAAGTTGAAAGTCCCTACAAGGCGTAACAGCCTTATCCATCAACCAAAGGACATCGAGCGTCTTATCATTTTCTAAAAACCCCTCTGACTGATGAGCGATTATTTTGAACAACAACTCTGCCATTGTCAGAAAATCGGAGCTTTGGTCCGTTTTGACTTGTTGCTTCGGCAAGACGCAAGTTAATAAAATATCATACGTCCATTGGGTTAATTTGCTTTAGTGTAGCTTATGCCTTATTACTTACATAAATCATTCATTTTCCTCTTTTATATGGGCGTAAACGCATATTATGTAAATTAATGTTCCTGGGGACAGCTGGGATAAATATTGCTAGGAGGCGTTCGATGAAGGCTTTTTGCCACGTCTGCCTCGGAAGTCAATTCCGCATATTGGTAGATGTTGTTTGTTCTCTCTGTAGCAGCTTCTCTATTCCCACATTTTTTTCATTCTTTTTTATCTGGTTTATCCTACCGCACTTCTAAGAGTGTAGTAGTAGTTTATAGAAACTAGGGGCTTTTTCAAGGTGCTCGCCCACACTCAATCTGTTAGGGGTACAAACCAAAATTCTTTGATTTTAATTCTTGCGGGGGTCGTCAATTAAGTTTTATGAATTAGATTTCCCTATTCAGAAGGAGAAAAAAGAGGCAATTCGAAGAATATGGAACTCAAATTAAACATCAAGGAGAACTACTTAACTTTTCATACCATGCCAATTCGTAGTAAGAAGGGTTATAAAGGGTGTTTCAATAAGGGTGGGTAGATGTTAAAGTAGAATAAAACAAGCTGTGTGTGAGGTATTAACAAAATTCTTTTTTTATTTGAAAGACGTATGCCATGTATGCCATTTGGTATGAAATATGACACCTTTTAAATGCTTGCTTCGACTTTTTACGGTGGCACGGATCCCAGTGGTCCAACTTTCAATAGCTCTTCCGCATGTATCCGGTTGAATTTGAACGATGGCTAGTGTTATGTTGATTCGCATGGACCTGCGATTAGTGGAACCCGGTCATCGCCCATTTAGGGAACAAACAGCGTTGCTTATTGTCATGAACTTTAAGTTCCTGGATCAGTTGGATTGTGTACGGCTCAAGTCCCGACGCAGCATTCGTCAAGTTGAAGTCTGTGAAAGACCGAGTTTTCGTGCACGACTAGGAACCGACTGTATCGGGTTCTGCTGAACACTTTCACGGACTGGTGTTTTCAGTCGATCTTGTGTCCTTTGTCTCGAATTTGGCCACCAAACGTTGAAGAGTCGACTGTGAAGAGCCACCATATCCACCGTAAAATGGGTGCAACGCGCGCAACGTCTGCACTAACGAACACTAATTTCTTTTCACCCGTGTACTGATGAGATATCATACCTAAAGATGAAACCGTGCGTTTCACTCTTGATATCTTGAAAGCAGTAGACAAGATTTAGCACGAAGTCCTTTGTCTAAAATTTGGAATTGACGTATCTGTATTAGAAACTATCTTTATATGTGTTTTGGATCGATTTCAGTTTGGTATGAATTATATCAATGCTGGTGTCCCTCAGGGGCACGTTTTGTGTCCAACACTTTTTTTCTCATTGTTATGAAGAATTTCCTGCCTTGCTTGTACTGTTAGCGATATAAATTTTGATATCAGGATTTAGAATGGGCGGAAGTGAGCGGGTTTTGAATACTTACAAAACACACTGCTGTCTCCTGTAATTGGAGCGTATTATGGTGGCAGTTGTATTTAAGATTCGAAAAGTTGTCCATCCTGGGTATGTGCGTAGGTGACCAACTCAATTGAAACATCCAAAGGATGGTAATCGGTGGAATAAACTTTATATCCCGATTGCACCAGCTTCGAGAACGTTGACTGTGCTGTATACGATCTTGCAAGTTGTACATGATCTATAATCTTCTCTGGTCTACTTCTTGATTTATTTTCTAACGAAGAATGCATCTGCAGTGACAGCCAAACTGCGCTTAAAATCCAAATTAGTGCATGGACTCAAAACCTTTTTGAACAAACTCGGAAGACTAAATTCACTAAGGCTTGTATGGGTCCCAGGTCATTCTGAGATCCCAGGAAATGAGATCTCCGGTGAACTCGCTAGAATGGGCTCAGAGGAGAGTTTCTCAATAGCTGAACCTGCCTTAGGTCTACCGACATCAACGATTGGGTCCTTAATGCACAGAGTCGTAGATGGAGGGAATATCCAGAATGCAGGATGACTAAGCGCGTACGCGCTGATGTCTGCAAGAAGTCCGCAACATTCTTCTTATCCTTAAGGAGAAACGATTAAAGAAGGCTTACAGGCGTCATTACGGGCCATTACATTTTTGCCGAGCATCTCTAAGTGCTTTACATCAGTGAGACGTCAACCTGTGTTGTATGTTGCGAGGAGGATGACACAGCAGAACACTTTCTCTGCGACTGTCCCGCCTTCGCTCACGCACGTTGGTGCACCCTTGGAAAAATATAATAAAAAAGGTGTCTGTCTTGTGGTGCAATGGACCAGTATTTGCATTGGAGTGCTTCAACAGATAGTAGAAGCCTCCAACAAACAAACAAGAATAAAACAAAGAATCTCGTTCGCCTAATTGTGTAAGCCAATTTCAAACTATTCTCTCGTTACACATGCCCAAACCAAAGTACACAATATTTCAGAAAGGCTAAACAGCACTCTAAAAGAAGAGAAATATTTTCAAATACTCCATACCATCCCACGCCACCACGATCACATTAGGAATGATCAGTAGATTGGTAATTTCATATGTAATGATCTAATAGTTGCAGGAAATATTTGTTTATACCGGTCCGGCTGTGACTAACAAGGTTCTTACTAAGAGTTTAATGCTCACGTCTGGACGAGTACACCTGCTAGATAGAATTAAGAATCGCGTGATGAAACTCATGAGAGATCCCAGTATTACAAAACCGATTGATTCGCTGGAGGATTGCAGAGGTTTGTTCATATTTATAAAATATGTATTCCTCCCTTTAGCGCAACATTTGCCACGCGCTGAATAGATATAAATATATCCACAAATTCAGTCTTTCCTCCTTCTTAATATGATTTTCAGGCATTCAAGACCTACGGTTTCTCTTCTATTCCCCTTTCTGCCAACCATATCCGTATCCTAATCTTAAAAGTTTTAACGACATTATCGGATGAACTAAGCCTGTGGTATTATGGGATTAATTTTAGGCTTTCTGAACATGGGAGGATAAGGAACGGTGAGTGCTTCTCACAAGGAATTTCAGTACTCATAAACCTATACCATTTGCAAAGATGAAAAAATGAAAGAAAACCCTTAATGCCGTTGGGCATTTTATATTAGCTCTTAGGTGGAAGGCAATGACCAAAAACTACCGCATTTTCACAATATCATTAGCTAGCACGGCCATCTTAACTGTATTCAAAAAAAGCTATTCACTCGGAAGGGACGACATTGCTTTGATATATGACTTTGACATTACCAATGAGAATATATTGCTCTAAGTCCTGGATTTCTTTAATACTGCGGAATGTTTAGCATGGGCGTCAAATCTCAACTAATCTGCAGATGTTCATCGTACATTGTATCCTTATTCTCTTATTTCTAAAACAGATATTTATAGACACAGCAATGACATTTGTCCTTCGAATGGGATTAGTAGGAGGCGGCGGGTATTTCAGGGTTCAGTTAATATAGGAGAGAAGAACTAATTTAGTTCTTTTCATATCATTTGTCATGTCATTGCGAGAGGTTTTACGTTTTCGGACTTATTTCTCGGATGGTAAAAAAATTCACTAAAACCGAGGCAGTGTAAAAAGCCTGTTGATTGGGACCTATATCTTTCCGGGATTGAAGCATAGGTCATGTATTTAAGTAAAGCTATACTAAAGCCTGCGACCATTCGAGAAAAACATATCTGCATATGATAAAAAAGGTCTGTTATTGGTCTATAATCCACTCACCAAATGACAAATGCAAATGATGGGACAATCCAGCTATGTTGTAGAATGATTCCTGCGTTAAGGAGACCAACCTGTAAACGAGATAATTTGCATAGTCCTTACCTTCAGTTTAACCCTTTATCTACATATGTACGCAACAACTTTGTCTATATGCAAAACACTCTCGTATATCCCGGGGTTTCCAAACAATGCTTGTGCCAGTGTCAGAACAACAATTTTATTTACATATTGCCTACATCCCTTCATTCAACACACCCCACGTCCAACAGCTACTCAGAAAAGAAAAATAAAAAAAAACTTAAAAGTGAAAATATTTATTTGTATTTCATTCAGTTCCGAGTATCTCACTAGTCATAATTTGTGGCTTTTTCAATATTTTCTTGAACCCACTCAGTTTAAAGATGAAACATTTCTCTCGCCAAGAACTAGGCAGACATTTGGGGGATTTTGTGGAGTCGTGGGATTGTAATTGAAAAAAGAGGAAAAATATAAAGATACTTGGATTGATATACCTAAAGATTGATGACAGACACATAATTAGTTAATGGATGAGTTCAATAACTACAAGAGCGTCTTCGTAGGTAACAGATATCCGAGTGAAATCCATAAGCATGAATTAATTTAAATTAATGAATTAGAAATTAAACTTTCGGATGTGGGGTTGTTTGTTCTAGAATCGATTTCACAAAAACCGGTTAGAGAGATAAGACTGCGTCATGGTGTTGAACTCAGCGGGGTGGTGTTCTTGTTATGAATTTTAGTGAGTGAAGTGGCGACACTGATAAGGTGGCATTGAATTATTTATTATTATCTAATGATATCATATACTGTTGCTTGTCTGTTTCCTGCAGACCTGCAGCTGATTTAGAAGATAGTCTGTACCGCTTGTCATCGCGAATATCGCCGGGAGATTACCCAATTAGAGGCAGATCGATACGAGTATTTACTAACAATATGGAAAGTGAGTAAAACCCATATGAGCCCAAGGGTGTTGTATGGTTTAATGGTGGTACAGTCTAGTATTTTCTTTGGTTTGCTTTTTCTTTTGTTGGTTGGTCATCAACATTCCACATCAAAGCTCTAGTGTGACATATGACAGATCCTTCTAGTCCCTTACCGAAGGCGAATTGGCAGCATTAGTGTATCAGTACCACCGCAAGGTAGATGATTTGTAATTTGAATTGTGCCCCTGGCGGTTACGAGAAACCTAATCCTATCTTCCATTGAAACGTCCATAACACAGTCATTAAGTGTGTATTTAGGGGTATCTCTTCGAGAGGTTAGTAGCAATAGTGTCACGCAAGCATTTCATTTCGTCCTTCGAGTAAATGGTTGGAACCATTTTGTTAACGTGGCGGGTCTAAGATTACGGACGTTAGCCTATTTAAAAAAGTAAAAGGTAAGTAGCTGGTGGGTATAATCTTGAGGGAGAGAAGAAGTTAAAAATTGCGAGGTTTATGAGTCAAATTTTCTTCACTAGTCCTTAACGGTAGGTTAATGGGTATATTAAGTTAATATTTCCTTGCCTTACGTAATTATATTCTTCATTATTATAATTGCTAATATATTTGGGTTAGATTTGAGCATTTTTTTCCAGATTGGGACGGAAACAGTGGAAAAAAAACTCCTCGAAAGGAAGGTGGAATAGTACTGTTAATACAATGGGTTATAAAAATAAATCTGCTTGACCCGGGACTGGGTGTAACACAAAAACCGATCTTATAAATTTTTTTTTTTCAAAATTTATTTATTGTGTTTTTTTCTTTTATTCTTTCTTATGAGGTTTTGTTTTTTTTTCTTAAGCAAGTGTTCAATAAATAAGGTGACTTTTTATATTTCAAGAAAAAATATTTATTTATTCACCAATCATCCTCTTGAGATATAATACACTTATGTCAGCGCTCTTTTCAATTGAATGTGGAGTTTTACCTCCTCAATCATGGCAATTATACATCCTACCATTTTTCTTTTAAATTTTTTTGCCGGGGCCAAGTCTGAAATACAGTGGCACAGGTATGATTATCTTTGGCTAAAAAATTATGCACTAAGAACAATGAGTAAGCAGGTACATCAACTTAATGCCTTGATATGATTTTTTTGCCCGAAAACCTGGACGTTCTCTTCGTCTTGCTTCACGCAAACAGCACATAACCTTAAGGTACTATTTATTATTGATCATGCGACTGTCTGGCAAGAAGTCAGATGAATCACGCCATTATAATTGAAGAAAAAAGTGATCAAAATTTGCACTCTTGACCGAATTTGACGTGCTTTTTTCAGTCTAGGCTTCTCTGGTTCATTGGGGTAACTGGGTTTTGGTTTCAACGTCGTCACTATATACCCATGTTTCGCCACCAGTGAGGACTCTATTCAACAAATCTGAATTGTCGTTTACGTCATTCCACGACACCTGAGCCATACTTATGTGACTGTTTTTTTAGTCAAAATTTAGCAATTTCCGAACAAACTTCGCTGACATGCGTTTCATGTGCCCAATATCCTCAGCAATTTTTAGGATAGTTTTTCCATACCAATTATCTTCATTGCTTTAAATATTTTTATCCGTTCTTGATGTCCTGAGTTGCCCATCGTTGTCAACATCATCTTGGCCTTCTATGAAGAGCTTGTACCACTTATAAACAATTCCTTTGTACGCCAAATGCCAGTCAACATTTTAAGTAAGTTGTAGTTATTTGAATATAAATTTCTTGATCCATTTTTAGTCTTTTTTCTCGCAAAGCTGGGCAGGGAGGACTTATGCAAAGGCTTTCCTGTCTGTCCGTCCGTAAGCATATATCATGTGTCGCGTAGCTATGAATCTGCAATTTGGCTGTGTTATAAAGTACATGATTCTGAGCTTATAGCGACCGATTTTAGAACCCTAGCTACTGTGGTTTCTGAAATCCAGGTAAAAATTTGAAAAATTCACGGAGAAAGACCTGGAACTATAGCTTGGCTCCCGGCGAGCTGATCCCATCTTGTTTTTCATTAAAACAAACTAAATATCTAAAATGATAATGTCAACATATGACTGCGGACGTATGTACCAATATAACAATATAAAAAGAAAACGAATGTCCTTAGCTTGCTACATGCAAACTGTCACTTTACTTTTTGGACAAAACTTGTAAAGTGTATTTTTAAACGGGCAACATTGTTTCTACAAATTGTCAATCCGGCAGCTGAAAGTATACGACGAATCGTTTCGGCACCTCATGCGCTCTAGTGGATAAAGACCACAAGCAGTGCGGGGAAAAGCAGTTATTGCAGTTTTGGAGCGCAGTGTTGAGGAGAATACGAATGAATCGATTCGCCATCGTGCACAGCAATTGGAGCTATATCCATTCACTTTATGGAAGATTTTACGATCTTGGTTTAAAAGCTGATTAGATTCAGCTTGTGCAAGAGTAGAAACCAAAAACATGATTTAGCTCTATCCTCATTTTCAACGCAAAATTTTGTTCTCCTCTGAGACCCATTTTTGGTTAAATGGATATGTAAACAAGCAAAATTGTCCAATTTGGAGTGCAGGAAACCAAGAAGCCTTTGTCGTGGCGCCCTTACAGCCATTAAAACTCACTTTTTGGTGTGCTTTACGGCCTGCGGGAATCATCGGTCCATATTCCTTTAATGTCGATGCCGACCAGAATGTTATCGTCAATGGATAGCGATATAGAAACATGAACTCTGACTTCTTCGATCCTCAGTTGAATATCATTGACGTGACGGCGCTTTGGTTTCAATAAGATGGCGCGACACCATCAATTTATTGCGGAAAACATTTGTTGAAAGCATCGTTTCGCGTAATGGACCTGTGAACTGGCCTCCACGATTCTGTGATCTCACACCTCTAGATTACTTTCTTTGAGGTATGTAAAGTCACTAGTCTATGCCGATAAACCAGAGACGTTGTTAGGAAGTCGAAATTCGCCATCGTATTGCTCATATACGACTTCAGTTGTTCGATAAAGTCGTCGAAAATTTTACTTCACGATTGCGCTTCATTCGAGCCAACCGTGGCATGCGTATGCCCGAAGTTATATTTAAGCACTAATGGCATTAAATTACCTATTTGATAGAGCTAATGTCATAGACATAGACGTAGCTTTAAGTGTTTTATTTTATATTAAATTCTATAGCTCTAAAGAAACACCCCTTATAATTGCTAAGAGCAATAATTTTACAAAAATAAAAAACACCAACGAAAGCCAAAGTACTTATGTACATGTTATACTCAAAAAAAAAAAAAAAAACTTCTAAGCGCGACTTTTGAAAAACCCAGTATACGATATACTAGTGTCATCAAATTGGAAGATGACCTTTGAATGTAAGCTTTACAGGTAGGTAGTACTTCCAATGACTTTTTCGTCAAATTTAACCTCAATATCACTGTTTTAATAGTTTTGTTTGTTTAAATAGTTTCGCCCGACTTCTGTGAACAATCAATTGGGATGTTGCAGAAGGTATTTAATGAAAAGGCCTTGTAGAAAAAGATGTTTACAAGTGATACAATACATTTTATGAAAGAATCGAAAGCGTTAAGAAAAAAGTAGTCGCCAATCGGCCTAAAACATCATCGGTTAATAATGAAAACCTGTCAAGAAAATCAAAGATTCGGTACACCAAAATCGTCTACTAGGGCCTTTTTGATATTGATGGCATGGATCAAACTCAAATACCATTTGAGCCACAGGCGCTTCTTGATGATCACATAACCCCTACGCTAGATAAGAACAAAAATGCGCTACTGGAGCAATGAGAACGACTTCGACTGCAGGGATGGAAGCACTTCTAAACATCCCACAATTACGCACTGCTATACAGGCTGAAGCAGCAAAGCAAGCCTTGACTTTACAGAGAACGTATAAATACAAAGAAGGAGACTTTGTTGGACATGTAGACATTCTTAAAAAATTGGACAACCTCTGGGAGATATCCCGACTGAGTGATTTGATGTCCCCTGAGTTAAACTTTAAAAAATACTACGAAGTACACATACCAAGCAGAGAGGAATGGAATAACAACCCCCCTTGGATGAATGATAGAGCCCAGGAATAGTACACAGATGGGTCGAAATCTGGGAACAAGGTAGGGGCTGGTGTAACAGGAACAAAATGTAGACTAAACATTCCCCTTTGCAATGAGTCAACTATATTTCAGGCTGGGCTACTTGCAATCAATGAAGCAGCACATAGCATCAGCGATAATAGACCCACTAACACAACTATAACTATATTCTATATTCTCAGACAGCCATGCGGATTTTAAAGCGCTAAAAAGGTACATCCTTAACCCTAAAGCTGTCTGGGAATGTCACTAAACAAACTGGCTGTAAATAACAGATTAAAATTGATCTGGGTGCCAGGTCATGAAAACTATGAAGGCAATGAAAAGGATGACATACAAGCCAAGAAAGGTGCTCAGATACCTTTTAGTGGGCCATTCCCCCATTTTGGTTTTGACAATTCAGACATAAACTTACACTTGCACAAATGGGTCATTAAACAAAGGAACCAATTCAGGAATAAACAGGAGGCTATTAAATACTCAAGAACGTTCATGGAACAGAATCACAGTCCGAAACATGCCAAAAAAGCTATAGAACTAAATAAAGCCGACATAAGAGTGCTATGTGAGGCACTAACAGGACTCGCGGCATGCAATTACCTCCTTTACAAAAATGGGTCCTAGCAGCACAGAAATCTGCAGGTGATGTGGGTAGGCCAAGAAAACCATGGAACACATACTGACCACCTGCCCAAACCTTGCCCGAAAAAGATTCAAAATGACAAGTAACAAAACTATAATAGGGAAATACTTCCAGGAGATCCCATCTAGAGAAGTTGTCAACATTTTTGAAGGCTCAAATCCTAGATCAAAGAAGGGAGTACAATAGATTTTTATGGTCGCAGTACTAGTGTCTTCAGATGACACATCTCGAGTTCTTAAATTCAATTCAATTCCCAGACGCTGCTTTTTTTTTCGAAAAAGGATATCGAGATAACAGCCGCAACGAGGTTATTTCTGACAATGATATGATCATAAATGGCATTATGACTAGATAAGAGAGACATGGATTTAGCTCTGTGTGACATTTGGCTATTCAATAAACTAAAAAAATAAAAAATCCTCGGACAACGTTTCATGTTCCAAGATATGCAGCTAGAATGGTGTTTGTCAGCTCTTACGAGAATCAGAAAAAGACGTTGGCATGCGTCTATTTTGTCGAAAGGGGATAACACAGATTTCAAGTAATAAATAAAGGTGATAAAATGTATAAATAAAATTTTCTTTTAATTAATTTGATGAATAATTCAGAAAATCGTTTTCAATTTTCACAATTTAAATATATTTTATTACCGTAAAGTGTGATTTATGAAGCTTAAGTCAATTAAAATACTTGTATATCACACGCCTTAACTAGTAGGTATTTTTTCCCACGCTACTGTACGCCACCCAAATCGTGTGTCATTAACACATTTCTTTGTGGGTCTCATAAATATCACAAGCCTATGAATGTCACGGTTCGTTAATGTCATTGCCTGTCACGTTAAATATTTGTAAATTGTTTTTAAATTTTCTTTGAATATCCATTCGAATATCATCCAAAAATATTTATTTAAAATCGTGATAAGTTTTGGGATATGTCCATAAATAATTAAATTCCTTGGATTATAATAGTCAAATAGATATTTCACTTATTGATAACTGACAGAATTTAACACAATTTATTAAGCTTTCAAAACAGTGACATATTTAGCATTGTATTCGCATATGTAGCTACCGGAAGTTGGACATCCCCAGCTATCGAACAGTCTTCGACGAAACTGAATACCTTTATTTGGCATCGATAAATTCCTGACAATTTAATACCCACACACAATTGATTGTCACACAGCCAGCATCCCCGCTCATTGATCCCCTTTGGTATACAAATTTCGATGTAGGAGTCGAACATCTTATACCCGTGCATCCAATTACATTTGCCCCAACATCTCGACACGTAAGCCACCACTCATTCAATTGTCAATCCCATTTGCTGCATTTCTCTTCATTAAGGCACGGGTATTGAATTTCTTCCACGCTGACGTGTCGACCCGTCATACCCATGCTTATGTCAACTTTAAGTCATGTTTACGTTTTCCGCCCGTCGCACGGTCCCGTCAAACTGTCGGTGACATGATGTGTGTGTGCGATGACAGACGTATTATTTTTGACTCCCAAACTACATACTGTTCGGATGTACTCTGGTATTGACAGATTCATTTTCTAAATATAAACAAACTGTGCCGGACATAGGTGATGATTTACACGTCTTCGAACGATGACAGAGTTCTTCTAATTTGTGGTTACATTTATGGGGCAAAGTGCCAGGAACAGAAAACATGACCTTGACCCACACGCTCCCTTGTTGAGAGGCATGCTTTAACTACTGAGTTTTGTGTTGCACAGGCAGAGGAGCTCCTAGTTAAGATTCCGGTAGTCTTCATTTGCATAATCTGCTTAATAGTTCCAGATGTGTCGGAGAATAAACATTGCAAGATGACAGGAGACAGGCATGGCAAGTGCCTTGTCGGTGAATGAGTTTCTCCAGATTTGATTACAAGTAAGGGGGAGAGATGAGAAGTAATCTCTTTAAGTTAATAGCTTTCTAATTGCCTATCCGTAGAAAGCATGTGTATTTTATTGCCTCGGGTATGTTCCTTGCTGTCACTTGCATCCGGGGATAGTGGAATCTCACATGAAACACTTGTGCTAACGAAATTCTACACTCCCATCTCCACCACCCCTTACAAGCAGGGGGTAAACCGCACCACCCATTGTTTAGGATAGAATAAAATATCTATATCGACCTTCATTATATCGACAGGCGAATAAATTATCAGAGATGAAAAATCGATACGAAACTATGGGATCGAAGGAATCCCTTACGTCCGAATCGAATAAGAAGCCAAAAACTCTCTAAAAATAGATTTTCGGATAGAAGATGAATTTACAAACAAATTTTGTACATTAAAAAAAATAATTTACTTTCCCAACGCAACACTAAAAATATCACAAGAAAATACTGACTTAACATTTCGATTTTTTTTTTTAAATTTATTGAGTTCAACCACACGGCAGATGAGGCATTTTGCTTCTATCTTCGACGTCCCACCGAGTTATGGAAAGATGTGGATTTTTTCTTAAGTACTCTGTGGATTTTTAATGTCTTTTTTATGTTTTCTTTTATTATTCATTTCAAGGCTAAAATAATAAATATATTATTATTTTGCTTTTAGTTTCTTTTTCGTTAATGATATATTGTTAGAAAGAAGACATATTGTTTGATCCTATAATGCTAAACTTCAAAACGCGGGTCACCTTGATGTGTTGAATAAAGAAAGGAAGAATTTGATATCAGCAATGCAAAAGTCAATGTTCGTGCTGTCATCAGGTTAGACTGATATTAATCGAACATCATCTTACACTGTCATTAAAAAGAAGCTGACAGCCAGCAGGGAAAGGTTCGAACGATAATAATTAGAAACCCTTGTATTATACCTCTTATAGAGACTGACTAAATTCGAGCTGTATCGTAACTATTTTGGACTTATGTTTCGGTTTTGTTCCATGATGCATGGCTGCGGCATCCTCAAGATATTCTTCTCTAGATCATAGTAATCGATCCTCATCGTGGAAGTTCCCATTGAAGGTGAAGTAAGGGGTCTGTGTGCACCTCCGCTTATTTCCCAGGAGAGGGCGACTAAATCCCACCTACTGGGGTACAAAACCTGGCAGATTATTGCCACTGCCGCGGGACATCTGATCATTAGATGCAATGCCAATCCTCACCATATGAAATACAGCAACAATACAAACAAAACTCAGGTATTGAGTATTTATTTAGTAATAACCTCACCGTTGCCAATAGGGGCAACAAACTCAGATTCATAAGCTCTATAAGATAAGAGGTACCATTCTCTGGCCATTTTGTCTGAAATATAATTTGTGACTTTCACATTCACAAAAAGAACGAACTGGGTTCTCCTCCTGGCTCAACTTTCCGCCAAGGAAGACACTCTTCTTAAAGCCATCAAATCGACGGATAATATTGAAGAAGCGGATTATCAATTTAACGAAGCAATCATCTCATCCTTCAAAAAGATCTGTGCACCCAGACAGATACACACAAGTGGTGCGTACCTTGGTGGAATGCACAGCTCGAAACTTTGAGTAAACACGTGAGATCTCTGATCAATAGAGCTAAAAAAGTTGAATGAAGAATTCAATTGACTATAGACCTGCTCTAACAAAATACAATCTCGAATTGAGGAAATCCAAGGGAAGATCTTGAATGAAATATTGCGAAAGCTTAGATTCACTACCAACCGCGGCCCAACTCTGTAAAGTCCTATCCCACGAGCGCACAAATAGACTCGAGTTGCTTAGCAAATCAGACGGCCAACCGCAGGAAAACCCTGGACACTTTGCTTAAGGTACATTTCCTTGGTTCTACTACCCACCTAACATCTCTCGATGCTCTAGTGAGCGTCACAAATTACATCGATGGTAGAACAAATACCCGCTCTGGTAGACTCTTCAGCCCTGATAGAGTTAAATGAGCAATTCGCTCATTTTAACCCTACAAAGTGCCAAGTAAAGACGGTGTTTTTCTTCCTATCCTACAGAGGCCTAGACATCATTGTACCATCACTGGTCATGTTTCAATTTGGTATACTTTCCTTAAATCTAAGGTGAAGTCAACCTTGTCTTCATTCCCAAGATTGAAGAACCAAGTGAACAAACTAAATCCTATCGCCCTATCAGCCTAACATTTTCCTACTAAAAACAATGGAAAACTGATGGAGCTTCATATTAGAGGTATATCAGAAAATCAAACACCTGTGTACCCAAGTCAATATGCATACCGCAAAGAAAGGTCTACTGAGAACGCGTTGCACCACTTGGTAGCGCATATGGAATAAATTTCAAGGAGATCGCATTTTGCGCTTTCCTCGATATTAAGGAGGCTACTGGCTACAACTCAATCACCACTGCACTGTCCGGGAGAGGTATAGACCACTGGATAGGAGCGATGTATGAAAGCCGTATTATATCAGCCAAATACGGAGAGGTCTCTGTGACAGTATCGGCAGCTAAAGAGTGTCCACAAGGTGGAGTCCTTTTACCACTTCTTTGGTCGATATTTACCGAAGACCTACTCTACAAGTCAAGCAGCCTCGGTTATGAAATCATCGGATACGCCGATGATGTTGTAGTTATGCTTACAGGTAGAAGCGAATTTTCTGCCTGCGAGCGCATGCGACTTGCGCTTCAATTCACTTCTGAATGGTGTAGCAGAGAGGGTTTATCGATAAACCCAAACAAGTCAACCTTAGTCCCGTTCGAAAATACAAGCTTGCTCCTTTTCCCTAAACGGTATAAACATGGTATTTTCTGAAGAAGCCAAGAATCCATATATTTACTTTGATCGCAAACCTAAGTGGCATTCCAACATGAAAAGCAAACTTACATAGGCAACTAAGGCATTGTGGGCCTGTCAACACACCTACGGTAAAACCTGGGGATTGAAATCTAAGGTAATTCACTGGTTATATACCGCGATAGTAAGACTTATGCGTCTGCCGTATGGTGGACAAAAGTTGAACACAAAACTACAACAGTTAAATTTCAACGCCTTGAAAAGCTAGCATGTCTCGGCATTAAAGGCGCCATGCCAACTTGTCCGACGGCAGCCCAAGAGGCACTGATCGGAATTACTCCACTGCTTCTTCTTAATAAGAGGTAGCTATATACATATAGTTACTATACGTAATGCGATGCTCGGAAACAGACCAGCCATGTAGACCATTGGGTCACATGTCCATTCTATAACATCATTCATATAATCATAATACAAACTTAGGTCATCTACACATAAATGTCGATGATGTATCAAAGAGCATACTATCCATGAACTCCAATCTGAATGCTGGTCCAGATGGTATACCATTTGAAGTACTGAGGCATTGCCACTCGACACTACCTTTTCCTATTAACATCATTTTCAACTTGTCTTTGTCATCAGGACTATTTTTAAATGATTGGAAATATTCTATAACTCCTATTCATAAATCAGGATCCAGAAATAATATTGAAAATTACAGAGGTATTTCAAAACTACCCTCGATTCCAAAACTCTTTGGGCACATAGTAACATATAAAATATATTTTGAAGTCAAAGAACAAATTTCTTCTCACCAACATGGGTTTGTATCGGGCAGGTCAACGTCAACTAATCTAATTGTATTTTCAAAGTATTTATTTGATTCTCTAGAATTGGGATATCAAGTTGATATAATGTTTGCAGATTTCTCGAAAGCTTTCGATACTGTCTGCCATAAGTTTCTTATAAAAAAATTGAGATGCTTTGGATTTCACTCTACATTACTTCAGTGGATAAAAGATTATCTCTCTGACAGAAAACAGATAGTAAGAATTAAAAACTGCAGATCTAGAGTTATAAATGTTTCATCTGGCGTACCACAAGGTAGTCATTTGGGTCTTTTGTTCTTTAACATTTTTGTGAATGATATTCCAAATCATCTTAAAAATGTAAATTGTTTGATGTACGCTGATGATCTTAAGATTTTCATGCGCATTCAGAATCAAAATAGTTGTGAATACTTACAATCCGATATAAACAATATTTTAAATAGGTGTAGTAAAAACGTTATTTTACTTAATATTAATAAATGTAATACCTTGTCGGTATCTAGATCAAAACTCCCAATCATATTTAATTATTCTGTAGCTGGAATAAATCTAAAGAGAATGTCAGAAGTTAAAGATCTTGGAGTAATCTTTGATACGAAGCTAACTTTTTCTCCTCATATTGACTACATAGTTGCAAAAGCAAATTCTTTACTAGGGTTTTTAAAACGAAATTGCTCTGCGTTTTCTAATCCTTACACCCTTAAATCGGTTTATATATCAATTGTTCGACCAATTTTAGAATTATGTTGTCCAGTATGGTGTCCTGAAAATACCACCTCGAAATTGCGTTTGGAAAGAGTCCAAAAACCTTTCACTCGTTATAAGGCAACTGAATTGGTATTTAGATGTTATGCCCTCCTACCTAGACCTTTAATAGGTCTAGATACGCTAGAAAAAAGAAGATCTATTAACTATATAATGTTTGTTCATGATATTTTTTCGTATAAAATTATATGCCCTGAAATTCTTGAATGCTTTTTTCTTTATGCACCGGAAAGAATTATTCGTCAAAGAAATATCTTTCGCCATCCTAGTCATATATGTATATAATTATGCTTCTAACGAACCAATTCGTAAATGTATAAAATATTGTAACTTTTTTTGTACAGAAATTGATTTGTTTGATGACAGATCAAATGTTAGAAAACATTTACTGTCACTTGAACTTTAAATGGATGTTATATATGTATTATAATTTTAGTTTCTAAGTCTGTTATCTGTTAAAGTGTATACTTGGTAGATGAAGTAAATAAATAAATAAATAAATAAATAAATAACACCTTTCTGAGCTGGATACGATACCACAGTTTGGGACACATTACTGCACACGTTCATTTTTGAAAAAAGATTTGTGATATTGAACTCAAACCACACAGCTTGGGAAAGCGGCGACCCCTTGCTAAATGTCAATGGCATTAGATGGTATGCAGATGGCTCCAAGATGGATTCTGCTGTTGGCGCTGGCATCTTTGAACCAAATCGGAAGATATCGAAGGCCCTGGGAACTAGTTCTAATGTTTTTCAAGCCGAACTATACTCCATCCTAACGTGCGTCAACCTAAACTTAGAGACTCGCATAGAGGTATAACCATCAGTATACGAGTATACTCAGACAGTCAGCGCCGGGCTACAGTACAATAGTACAATAGTACAAATTCAATATTTCGGATATGGTTTAAGGAAAACAAAATCTCCGTGCCTCCTCAAAGGATGACAGGCTTTAGGACAATAATTTATGGTGAACGCCACTATATTTAAACACAAGAACATACACAAGGCTACCGGACGAAGTAACGCACAACGAAATCGATCATTTATTGATAGACAGAAGACACAATGCCAATATATTGTGTCATGGTATACAGACGTACAGACTGAAGTTCTGACGTATAGCCAAAATTTAAAGCCGAATGCAAATTTATAGAATCGGAACACAGAAATGTATGATAAAATTAACGTTGAAAAGTTCAAGGACCCTCGTATGCAGCGCAAATACCAATTTTTCCCACTAGGTGGCAATGAAACTAATGACGTAAGACAGGCAGAAGCACTAAAGGAAGCAGCGGAAAACAAAGTAAATTACCTCAAGTCCTTCATCGGTAAACCTTGATCCGGCTTAGGAAATGAGGAAAAGATAAAACTTCGAAATGTTCTCAGATTCTACAGAGAGCAAGCAGCAATGGAAAACGATGACATGTATAGAGCAGAAATTCAAGTAGGAGTGAGGACCACCGAGGCAGTAAGGGAAGCAATCCGCAGTGGTCGACCTAATACCATTGGAATTATTAATATATTGGAGAGGAATTAACACATGAGTTACATGGGCTCATCACATATGGAGCAATGAAACCATCCCTGAGCAATGGAAAAACTCGGTCATCATTCCCGTATTTAATAATGGGCGACCGAATATAATGCAACAATTACCGAGGAATATCCCTGCTATCAAGTTGTTACAAGATGCTGTCAAATGCCTTCATACGCAAAGGAAATAGTGGGATACCACCAGAGTGGCTTCAGGTAGAATCGCTCAACGAGTGACTAGATTTTCACTATACGGCAGCTTTTAGAAAACAAATGGGAATTCCACGAAACGGTAGGAGTACATCAACTATTCGTAGATTTTGACAAGGATATGATTTTATAAATCGATAAAATATATATCACGTCGTTGTAATGCTGGGAATTCCGAAAAAAAATTATGAAACTGATACAAGTATGTCTAAAGGAAACAAAGGATAATTTAAAGTAGGAAATGTCTTATAGGAAACATTAAAGACACGTGAAAGACTAAAATCTGGTCGGAGGAAAGCATGCCCGACAAATGAAATCTCAGCATCGTTTGCACTGTCCATAAGAAAGGAGACCGCTATAACTGCAACAATTATAGAGGAATAAGTTTCCTTAACATCGCATACAAGATCTTCTCTGCTGTACTGTGTGAACGCCCGAAAGCCTTTATGGATGTAATTCAGTGTGGTTCCAGACCAGGAAAATCCACAATAGACGAAATATTACAATAGAATTTCAAATCGGCACACAACATTTTTTTTGTCGATTTTAAAGGCGCATATGACAGCGTGCATAGGGATGAGCTATACCGAACCATGTCTAATTTTAACATCCCTGCCAAACTCGTCCGATTGTGCAGGATAACAATGTAGAATTCTCGCTTCTCCATTAAGGTCGGTAGCGAATTAACCGAAACTTTCGATGTTAGAAAAGGATTAAGACCAGGTGACACACGTCATGTAACCTTTTCAACATCGTGCTTGATCATACTCGACTCACTAGCCAGCACAAGAGGTACGATCTATTTCAAGTCAAGTCCACTCAATTGCTTGCCTACGCGGATGACATTGACGTAATTGGGCGACCACAGCGAAACTTTAATGAAGTGTTCAATAGATTGAAGCAGAAGCGGCTTAAATGGATCTTTCGGAGAACGTGAGTAAAACCACATATATGGTGTCATCCAAAAAAGAGACACAACGCTGACGTCTTGGCAGAACGTCACAATTCATGGCTACAAATTTTAAGTGGTTAAGGACTTCGTCTAACTTGGCTCTGCTGAGCTGAGATCAAACGCAGAATTACTCTTTCCAATCGCTGATTCTTTCGGCTCAAGAGGTGTAGAGCCCTCTCTCGAAGGTAGCAACATACTATAAATGACTGATCATCCCGGTCCTCCATTACGGCGCAGAGGCCTGGACCTTAAGGAAAACGGATGAGGATGCCCTTGGTCGCTTCGAGAGGAAAATTTTGCGTTTTTGGAGAAGACATAAGGACGAACTGTACGGGTTGTACAGCCCCATCGGCCTTTGGACGTCTCCGGATCCAAAGTCTAAGATGGCTAGGTCATGTAGAGCGAATGGACAACACTGATGGACGACTGAATCTAAGGTAGCACACACAGATGGAAGGCGACCTTAACCAACTGGGAGTGCGGCACTGGAACCATCTCGCAAAATATGTGCCAGCTGGAGACCCTTGTTGGTTGAAGCCCACTTTCACACTAGACTGTAGCGCCATCTAAAAAGAAGAAGGATTAAAACAAATAGTAGCTTTATCACCCTTAAATATTTTTAATTTGTTACTGGAATTCGTAATGAAATCACAACCCTTCTAACGATCTGGCGATCTGGACCTGCTGGAGGACACTGAGGAAATAATTAAAAGAAATGTGTCGTAGAAAGTGTGATAATGGCGGGAAAGGAGGTAGGCTTAGAAGAAAATGAAGTGAAAACCAATTAAATGGTCACTAATCTGTACTCAATAAACGCTTTGGGGAAGTGGACAAGTTTAAATATCTGGGTACCGGATATTTGGACTGTTAAATACGGAATACATGTGGGCAACGCATGCTTTTTCGCGATGAAGCAACTGTTCAAAATAAGTCTTTTGTCGTACAATGTTAACATTTTTAAAACCATAATACCATAAAACCGAATTTGGTACCAGATGTGTGACAAAGAAAGGAGAAAATGGACTTCGGGTCTTTGAAAACAAAATCTTCACGAGAATCTAAGATGGAAAATAGGACGAAGAAACAGGCGAATAGACGACACTACAATTCAGCTTCAATCATTGTCCGCAATATAAAATTTCGAAAACTGAGATTGGCAGGACACGTAAAACGAAAGGACAGTGGACAGCCAACAAATAATGAGCTTTAAATCCCAGGTAAGAATACGGCCAGGAAGGCCGCACCGTAGATGGTTGAACACAATAAAGATGGACCTAGAAGAAATGGAAAAAAATAGCAAACCATGAAAGGAATACTCTCATGAGACGGAGGTTTGGTTAAAGGTTGTAAATAAGGCTCTATCCAACCCAGTCCCAAATGGTCATCAATAGTCATAATAATAGCGGCTTAAGGAAGAAAACACGCTATAATAGAGATCCAGTGAAAGCCACCTAACTAAATAAGTAATGTTCATAAAGACGCATTAGGACTAACCTTTATTCCGCCGAATAAATTGAATGAAATAATTGCATTATTAATAATTAATTAAAAAATAAGATTAATAAATTAAAATAATTTCTTTTGAATGCTAATGCCTATTGATAGAATTGGCAAGAAGAACCCAATTATTTGTTTGGCATAAACAGAGAGTAAAAAAATTCAAATTTCAAATGCAGTTGACAAGCAATTTTAGAAAAAAACGATTTTGCTGAAAGCCAAATTCGTTAATCAGTTTCACTTGCAAATTTGCAATTAGACTGTTATCGCCAGTGAATGTGACCAAAGAACCATCTAACTCGAACAGTATAATTGGCGACCTACTTTCGAATCCACATGATTCATTTATAATAGTTATTTAATTCGACGGTAGTTGGAAAATGGAGCATCAAGCTCTGTTCATCAATAGCATTTATCAACCATTGAATCATAGTTTGTGAAAACCTTTTGTATAGTATGGGCAAGGCACTCAACTATGGAGGAATCAATTCCTCGATACAGAAATCCTTTCTATCCGAATTCTACGTAAGAACCCCCTGATTTTGTGTCCCAATTCTATTTGTTTCCACCCGAAAAATACTTGAAATTCGCTTCTCATCCGAGATTTCATCAATTCCACTTGAAATCTCCAACGATATGACTCAGTACCGCAGTTCGGTTCAATTAGAGATACAAAAAAAAAAAAAAGAAAAAAAAACTAGTTATCAGCTTAGAGATTAATAATGCAGATTTGAGATAAAGATTTCATTTCAATGAACCAACGACGGAGCGCTTCTTCAGATTAAGTTTCTATTTTTGAGTGAGAAGCATCAAGCAAATCACTTTGCGGCATTATTAGATTTACTTATCTCCGGATAAGACTGATATGAAAGAGCTTACTTCGACTTGAAAATAATCTATTCGAGTGACATTATTTCCATGAACGCCACATGGCTCTGCTGTTTGGTGTACACAAACGACACGACTATGTAACATATTGTGATGACTGAGGTATCACATTGCCAAGACGACTAAATGCGAAATGTTTGATCTATGGTTGGACATCGTAGTCGCTCTTATATCAGTCTCATGTTCAACATCAATCAACAGCAGCAGGAGAAACAATAATTTCTCGGTACCAATATGTACCAATACATCGTTTTGTAGATACAAATGAAGGCCTTTGAAAAGTGTATAATTTACATTGAATGTTCGACTGCTCGGTGTTCGTTTATTTATTTTCTTGAACTTGACAAGGCGATATGTACGGTGATTGTTCTCTTTTCAGTCTTCTATATCTGTTGGTGCTGTACGTATTTGTATTTTCGAGATATGTGGTTGTAGGTAAATTTAAATCTGCTCATATTCGAAAATTGTCGGTTTTCACGCGGTGGTGTCGTCATTTGAAATTATTTTTCATGAAAATTAAAGAGAAGATATTTTTAAGTTCAGCATCTGTTCAGAAAATATGGAAATGAACGTGTATGGACCGATGAAATATGTAGAGGTCTGATTGAATGAAAACATGCTTGTGGCCCTCGGTGTCATATAGTGCAGAACACTGTATTGAGGAAATTCATTAAGTAGGCTTGGCAAGAGCTTTCCTCTATCGAAGCGTCGTACAAAATTCTATTACCACTTGAGGATTAGGATATTTTTTTTTTCAAGGCTTGTGTCGAATTTCGATTTTCCAAGGCAAGGAAAGGACTTTACATTACATTGTTCAAAATCTATTTTTAAGAGCTTTGTTTTAAATCATACAAGTCATGGGTACTGATGAGCCCGAAATTTGGGTTAAATGAAAGACTGAAAGGCGCTCCTTGGAGCGACGAATTCAAGTTAAGCCGATTTGGATCTGAAAATATGCGTTCGTCAAACAAAAAGTAAAGTTCAAATTGACATGCGGAAACTGTGTTTTCCTTTTGTTGGCTTAAAAATATTTGGAACTTAAAGTCATCAACAACAGATGTCATTAAAAACCAATAGCGAACAACAATACTTTTGGTAAAACGGGCTAATTTTAGAGTACAAACTCCGAAGCTAGTAATGGAATACAGTATCTACCCAATGTCGATTCGGCTCTACGAACAAATAGCCAATCTCTCGATGACATTTTAACTTTTTCGCATAATTGCGGCTTTTATTTGCGAATACTAGCTTTAATCTCTTAATGCATGTATGATTGATGAACGAATGGTTCACACGATCTCGGTGGTCAATTAGGCCCCCATTTCGATACATCCCATGTAAAGGGCGTTTTTTTAGGGATTTCATTTTCGAACTGGGAACACTGCTTTTACATATTGTCAATTTGAAAGTTTTAAAAATTTGTGGTAAGTACGTTATGCCATTTCACGATAAATAGATTTACACCAGAACAAGGCATTCAAATTGTGCAAACTTATTGTGAAAACCATCTTTCGGTTCGCCAAACTTATCATGCCCTACTTTCGACATAATTGTCCATCTGAGCAAGTCATTCGGAACGGGGTGAATCTTACACTCTAGTGAATAATACGAGTATGTATTGCCATATACGACAGACCATTGTTGCCGTTGTGGAGCGCAGTGTTGAAGAGAATCCGAATGAGTCGATTCGACATCATTCAGAGAAATTGGAGCTATGCCCATCCACTTTGATTAAAGGATTTTTAAATTTAAAATTTAAAGGAAAATATTTGCTGGGCGCATAATTTCGCGTAATGGACCTGTGAACGGGCCTCTACAACTTTGCGATCTCATACCTTTGGATTTCTTTCTTTGGGGATATGTAAAGTCAAAAGTCTATGCCGATCAACCAGAGACGTTGGACGATTTGATAGTGCTGGTTCTGATATACGGCCTCGACAAAGTTTTTGAAAATTAGACTTCAAGATCGCACTTAGTTCGAACACAAATACCTAAATTTATCTTTAGTCACTAATAGCATAAAATTAAGTAAAGCTAATTGTTTCACCAGCGGTACGGAGGCACGAAAATTCACTAAATAACGTTGGACCGGCATCAATTTCGAACAAATAAGGCCCAATGGTACCGCCAGCAGAAATTTGCACCAAACTGGCATTCATTGTGGATGCTGAGTTAGTTCATTATTTTTCTTGGGTTTCGTCATTCTACTTAGCTCACTTTTGCTTCCAATTGTATTTAGACAAAAACAAATGATGCTCACCATTCAGAATAAATTTATAATATATATAAAATTAGTTTTCAGTATCCAATCAGGAAAAGTGTGGCATTGTGCGTGGGCTGCTGGCTTCAATTTTTGTTTCAGCTGGACTTAATAAGCATATTGGCCACTACCTTTACGCAAAATGCAGTGCAGATTGGTTATCGATAAGTCCAATTCCAATGACTGTCTCGAAATGGTTACAACTGTCACACTCTCAGCTAGGTATTGATATTTCCAGCTGATCTTTGTAGAATACAAGTTGTAGTTTCACATTAAAATGCATTAAAATTACTGACCCTATTTTTTACAACTCTGCGAGAAGGAATTTGTTACTGACCAAAAAGAATACGAACTTTATGAAAGGCAGCTGCGATATTTTTTTTTAAACACATGGCGCGAATGTGTATTATATGTACATATTTAATATCTTTTTAATTTTATTCTTGGGTGCGTATTGGGAGTTCAACCATGTCCCGAAATTTAAATTAACATTTGGATTTTTCCTTACTTGGTTAATAGTAAGGAAGCTTATGGAGGATCAGAGTTGTAGAATCCTTTAATCAAAGTCGTGTGATTATTTCTTTTTTTTGTTTTTCGATGTACGTACATAGTTGAGTAAAAATTATTTTTGATTGCCCACTATGAAATGCGAATTTTGAAAAAGTTTTGCTCAATATCCCACTGAAAAGGCACTACGTGATTTATCAATTTGTCAATGACTGAGACTGGCATTCTATCTGTGATACTGTTTAAGACATTCAATTGCGCAGATGTAGCCTACGGATCAGGTAAGAGATCGAGGTCATCAATGCACTGACTGTGACATCAAGCACAGAAATATTGCTTGAAGTTAGAAATTAACTTTCAAAAGCCGAGAGCGACTTGTGCGTTAGGACTCCATTGAATAGTGTCTTTTTTATATAGGGTTATAGGGTTGGTGCAGGTTCTCTCTCATGGTGTTTGTCACACAACCTGGGCTGGATGCAGATGGTTTGTGTCAAAGACGTTCGTTCACTACTCTCCGTGGGTGGTTGTCCTGGATAGTATGAGAGATTCGACTGAAGTTGTCGCATTGGTTGTAGTTCACACTCTTAAGGGACTTCAGAAAAAAACTGGAGAAAATTCGCGATCATTAAGTAACGATGGCTTGGCATCTGGCTTGACCAGTAGCTGTATTCAAATATGTAGTCACATACATATGTAGACGCTTGTTTTGCTGGAATTAGGAAAGCCTTCAGTTTGACCAGGAAGCTGCTTCATAGCAGTCAACTTGACCACAGGATAGAGATCGTGTGCTACGTGGCCCTAATAGGCCCATCAGCGAGTATAGTTGGTGCGGTTTAATGTAGCGCCATCTTATGTATAAAATATTTTTGTGTTCGACAGACAATGTCTTAGGGACTACCCCACAATGTATAAAACGCCAAAGTTCTAGTTGAGTATTACTTTAATTACGATGGAGCAGGCATAAAACAATTTCCTTACTAAAATGACACGAAGGCACATCGCATTCATAGATACCACGAGAGCATACTGCGATCGGACTTTATTTCTCCAGAAGCATTTCTCCTTATTGATTCCGATAGTTTCTGCAAAATAGAGATCCCGGTAATTTACCACCGCCACTTGGACGTTAGGGACTCATCCGCGATGGGTACGTTGACAGTACTCTAATCTAATCTGTTTTAGTACCGCAACGACCGACTAGAATTAGGCCGATGATGCTAAAAAACAAGTCGACTTCTGATGGCAGTTGGGTGAAAACGCTTACCAAAATGGGGCGCTACTACGACAAAATTCTTCTCATTCCATGGTTTGTAAGTTAAGTTAGGGTTAGCTCCGGCAGTTCTTAGAGGCTAAGGACGTCATCCTGATTAAATGAACCCAAGGCCTGAAACCGATGAGCCTTGATGAGATCTCGGGTATGTATAATGAGCGGGATGGCGAAGCCAAATCGCTGGTAATCGCTAAGTGATTATTTTCGATTATTTTTTTTTAAATCGAATTCAACAATTCCAACAAAGCCGAAAGGCATTAGTAAGGTAAATAAGAAATTAGGGGTTTGTTCAAAATTAAGGTGATAAGTAAAGCTTTTTGAATTTCGCGACCTAAGTACATTCGATTTTCATTTTCAACATGTGTTGACATTATCACCCGTTTTGGATGTTTAGTTTATTTTTCACAAATGTAAACGTTAGATGTGTTTTGGTGTATTTGCTGAATATCAACTATTGAAAAAAAAAGGGATCAAAGAGTGTTAAATTGTGTGTAAGAAATAAAACTAAGAGTTCCAACGGACTTGATTTGAAATGCGTAAAAAAGATGTTAATCATGTGTCCATCTTGGACACCCTAACACAACGGATGAAAATGTTGAAGCAGTGAAGAAAATTGCTATCATCTTATCATGATTATTGAACCACTATTAGAGAAGTAGTTGAGGTTGGCTTAAGCCACGAATTTGTGTCTGTGTGCCAGCGAAGTTTGCTCTAAAATTGCTAAATTTGGACTAAAAGAACCTGAGCACCGCTCAGGAGTCGTTGAATGACATGAATGGACAATCCAGATTTTCTGAAAGGGTCATCAAGGGTTCGGTGACGAAACATAGGTATATGGTTATGACGTCGATACCAAAGCCCAATCATCCCAATGAAAGCCAAGGCCAAAAAAAGCAAGCCAGTTCACAGTTTGTTTCCGATTACAATAGCGTAGTTATTGGGTTGTTTCGTCTCTCCCCAGAGCTGAACAGACCCATGAAAGGATGGAGATTTGCCTCGTTTAAGGAGATAAAAACTGCATTACTGGAAGAGCTCGAGGCAGTCCTAAAGAGTGCATATCAAAAGTGCTTCGAGAAATAGAAATAGCGCTTATATAATTCTATTATATCTAAGGTCGATTGTTTTGAATGGGACAAAATAGATATCAATGAATAAATAAATACTTTTCAAGAAGAAATAAAAAGTCACCTTATTTCTTGAATGTCGTAGAGTTAAATTGGGTTATTCCCAACTTGAATTTAAAAAAAAAATTTGAATAGAAGTAGAAGAAGAAAAAAAATCAGACGTTTTATCCAGTCATCCATTTTAAAGGTATAAGCTTTTTGAAACATTCTTAAAAAAGCATAAGAAGCAGAATACCAATCAATAAGGAAATTTAACGAAACCAAACGAAACAGAGCTACAAAATAACGAAGAAAACCGAGCCGTCTTATTATTATTATTGCCGACCGTTTGGAACTCAGAAGTTCACAGCTTTCAAAAGGAAATTTAAATTTAGCTAAGGCCGACGGTACTAGAGATTCAAGCATAAGTCTAGTAGAGCTGTTTGCTGGTTTCTGATAGGAAACTGATTGTTATTCTTAAAGATAAAAGGATAAGCTCGCCTGCAAAATAATTGAATAGCTTGAATATTTTGGTTCATAGATTTCGCCGCCTTTGTAGGAATAAAGTCCTTGGGGATAAAGAAGAATAATTAGCAATTTCAACGGCAAAGAATAAAATAGTTTTCTTCTGACTGCGAGTCCAGTAATGTTAACAATTTTTTCGCAAAATCCTTAGAGAATGAATCAGGTTTTTGAATACATCCATCTGTCTTTTTTTACTTTATACTAGTATTATGTCATAAAAATTAAACATGATATTTGGCTATTATGTTATTCGCGTCAACACTCACCAATGAGTCACGGTCCATCACAACCATGTCGAAAGGACAATGAGAACTTAAGTGAACATAAAAGGATTCCGAAGAATATTTGTGTTACGAAATTTAGCTTAAAGCATGTCCTCCTTTAACCGAGCTGTGAATGTTATTTCTGCTACGACGGAAACAAAGTTTTCTGCTGAAAATAAAAATAATCCCCAAAGCTACTTGAGCACATAAAGTGAACGACAACAAAGCCAGTATATAACGACTTTGGTGAAATCACCTAACCATGTGTGACGCTCTTAAGCCTTATGCGATAACTTTATGATTTTCCGAAATAAAAAAAAAAACATATATAAACCTCCTTCTTACCTCAATGCCACGAATTAAATCGAAAAAAATATTTTCGATGTCTTTATATGTTGCTTGGATCATTAGGCACAAGCGCTAATGATCCAGGATATTAGGGCACGAAATAATTTATTTCAACATCTATCCATAACGTTTCGATGGCTTGACTTTAGCTTGTAATAAAACAGTTCTCTCGCCCATTAATCGCAAGCACCTGAGCCGAGAACAGTCGAAAGCGAACCATGAAAGTTGATTAAACACCCCTGAGCATGCGAGACCCCTTGTTGCGCATGAATGAATCAACGCCGTGCTAACGAACCTGTAGTAATCCCCGTCACAGTCTTCACCGGCTATATTCTGTCTTCCAAATATAGATCTCTTTCATCAGCCAACTTCGGACCGCGTTTCAACTTTGTGCGAAGTCGTGTAAAAAAGCAATAAAATTATGAAGCCAAACAAAAGAAGGTACAACAACAAAAATTGAAAGGCAAGTCGACTAATTAATGAGAAAGCGTGCACACGATACAATGAAAGGCAGGTCATCATTAATTATGGTATCCTGCGAATGCGTACGCAGTTTTTCCATTTCGAAAAATCTGGGAGTTAATTAAAAAAATGTCTGCTCCTTCGGTATACGATATACTCGTATGTATGTAAATAAGATTCGAAGGTACTAGAAGCCTGGACAGGAGTCGTATCTTCGCTGCCAGTAGGCCAATTAACACGATGAAAAAAAATCCTTTCATTTGCATATTTGGTATAACTACTCGTATCTGCCAACTGCCGAGCAGAATGAACGTGATAGAGAGTGAAAAGGAGCAGATTATGGGCGCACAGGTACACGTACTGTCCTTTAAACGATGCAATCACCTGCCACTGGGTTAATTTGTATTCAGGTGTAATCAAGGAGGATTTCGAATAACGAATGGTTATTTCGAATAATATTTAAAAAAAAAATGTTTACTCGTTCTTGGCCGAGGCTTAAAGGTTCGTTTACCAATGGAAAATCAAAGTGATTTCTGCATTTCAATTGGTTACCAACAGATTAAAAGACAAACAATGGTATTCCGGATATGCGATCGTATTTAATTAATTTACTTTTTGAGCGGATATTTGCTTGGACAGATTCATTGCGCCCCAGTTCAGTGAAATTTTATTTTTCAATCAAACACAGATTTTCGATGCAATACTTTGTCCACATCACATTGTAAACATCGACTTTATACAATATATCCGGGAATTAGGGATGTCGGTGAAACGTTTATGACTGTTCCAATTAACCCCAAAGTGCCCCATCTTATTGAACGCACTTTCGAAAACAAACGTCTGTTCTCGTAGCGGCAAAAGGAAGCTATAAAGCGCATGGAGGTGGCGCTATCGTTGCATGCCTACTTACTTTTCCTATACTCCGATCGTAGAGTATTGCGAACTGCGACTTACGAGGAGACCGCCTCCTTGACTTCATTCCATGTCTGAATCAATCATTAAAAATCTAGGTTAACAACCAACATTTGTTACAGCGAGACGGCAGAAGATGATTGATTTAACCTTAATAGGTCAGACCACAGACGCACAGGATTTCAAATTAATTGAGAGTCTCCTCTCCCGAAGCTTGGAAGGAATTTAGGGAAAACTAATTTGCTGGTACACCACTTAAGCCCAGGAAAATTTAAATGGTTAAGGGCTTTGTTAGAAAATTCAAAATTGATATCACTACAGGGTGGCTGACATCAATTTCCTGTCGCTGCGTCTGCTAAACTACTAATGACAGCGCGCTACAATGTTGACAGTTGTCAATTTATTCCATTTTTGGTAAACTTGTGTAAGTATCTTTTTAGTCTTCTACCTCACAAAGCTGTAGGTAAGACTTATGCAAAGGCTTTTCTATCTGTCTTTCCGTACGCATATATCAAACCAAATTTTCCGAGTAGCTATGGTCTGAAACTTCTGAGCCTATAGCGACTGGTTTTACAACCCTATCTACTATCGTTCCTGAGATCCTGGTAAAACTTTGCAAAATTCAAGGTAGACTACCGGAAATTGTAGCTTGGCTCCTGGCGAGCAGATCCCATATTTTTATCGCAAGTTTAGATTTTGTTCTATCGACCGTGGAATTAAAATAGAGTTATTTGGCTGGATAATTGTTCGTGAGTTGGAACATTTAAAAACGAAGAAAATATTTATATATCGTATTATATCGGATTCGCTATAACGAAACTGGCTCCATCTTGCCAACAAAAAGATAGGAGTCGTACTTTGTCAATTGCTGAACATCGTCCTTCCTGACGAAATACCATTTCAATGATCAAAGAATTGAAACAAGAAAGCAAGTGTCACTGTTTTCCACAATTTAGGCGGCAGTGTCTGTCGATGGTCGATCTCCGCTTCTACTTTTAGACCGTAGCACTAAGATAAATGCTGCCTTTTAGTACAAAAATGTGTTGGAAGGAGTTCTGATGCCGCGGACATGCAAACATTTCAGCCAAGGACCCTGGGCATTCTAACAGGATTCCGTACCTTCTCACAAAGCTCGGAAACTCATGAATGGCCTCGGAAAAATGTTTCGCACCGTATTTTCTCGCTATAATGGCCACTGAATTCTCCCGATGCGAGTTCATTAGAATTTTCTGTCTTGGGCATTTCGAAGACAAAGGTTGCAATCAAAAAATACCAAATAACTGAAGAGTTACGGGAACACTTCGCCGAGAATGGGAACGCATTCTACAGAGACACTTGCGTCCAGAGTGTAATACATTTCTTGACTGTGTATTGAAAATGGTATTCATCATTTAAAAAAGTACAGTTACTTGGAATTATTTCATGTCAGTCACTCTGCAGTTGCTTTATTTTATACTTTTTTAGACCTATACGAATTCAATATGAAATGAAAGACTTGATGCAAAAGTTACTGTCTATGATATCAGCTTTGTTTAATTTTTAAATTTTTAAATTTTATGCCATTAGCGCTAAAATATAATTTTGAGCATATATGCGCCATGATTAGCTCAATTTGAAGCGTCTCTGGTTTATCGGCATAGACTAGTGACTTCCCATACCCCAATGAAAGTAATCTAAAGGCATGGATCACAGGATTGTGGAGGCCAGATCACAGTACGCGACATTATGAGCTCAGCAAATGTTTCCCGCAATAAATTGATGGTGTCGCACGCCGTGTGGCATGCTTCGCCATCTTGTTGAAATCAAAGCTCTGTCATATCAATACATTCAACTGAGACACGAAGAAGTCAGTAACATTCTGGCCGGCATCGTCCCTAAAGCAATATGGGCCGACGATTCCAGTGAATTTTAAAGGTGTGTCTCTACTCCAAATTCGTCAATTTTCTTTGTTTAAGTATTCATTTAACCAAAAATGGGCCTCATCGAAGAACATTTTGCGTTGAAATGAGAATCAGACTGGATCATGTTTTCGGCCCATTCACCGAACCTACGATGCGTATAATGGTTACGCGATTTAAGTTTTTAAGCATAGATAAGACCGTATAATCTTTCACAAAGTAGATGGGCATTGCTTCAATTGTTGTGCACGATAGCGAATCCACTCATTCCGATTCTACTCAACACTGCCCTCAACAACGGCGGTAACTTCCTCGCACTGTTTGCCATATTTGGGGATGCATATTATCTATTAGAGTGTACGTAGTGCGAAAACAATTCATCGAATTCTGAATAACTTGCTTAGATGGACCATTACTTCGACCGTAAAATAGATGTAGCACACGATAAGTTTGGCGAACCGAACCGTGATTTTAAAAATAAGTTTGCATAATTTGCATGCGTTGTTCTGCCATTAATCTACGCATAAAATGGCAAAGTATACTAACCACAAATCGACTATCAAAACTATCAAATTGACTACCAGTGGAAACATGTTGCGAGTAGGATTTCGAACACTAGTGGGAAGCCAGTGACTTTCTGAATAGATCATTCAAGTCTGAATAAGAAGATGTCCCTACATTAGTCACGCTCTTTATAGTTTCGGTAGTAGTAAAATGTAAAATATCATTGATGGTAGGTTCACCGGCATCGCAGCCATTAACACTATAACTTGGCGTCGGATCAATTTTTTCAAAAATTTTCTAGCTCATATCATATTGATTTCCTAATACCGGCTGAGTGGCTCCAACGCCAATGACACCGGTCTTGAATTCCGAGGAAAGCCACATTATCGAAATTGTAATCCATGATGCTTCCCATTGATGAGGTGTTAACAAAACTTTCAGTGAGTAGTATTATCAGTAGGTCCATTTCACCTAAGGGGAAAATTAAATCAGACAAATCATATTAACTCATGCTCGAGCCTTTCGATCCTACCCAGACAATGACCACAGCAATAAAATTTTAATGAAATTGATTATCCGAAATAATACAATGCTGGGTCATCCAATTTCTGGTTTGGAAAGTAAATTTAAATAAATTCAATTTCAATCAGGAAAGGAATATAATATCAATCAAATGTCCTCCACGGGGGTTCTTGCAGGAATCGCTTCCAACCAAGTGGGCGATTATGTCGATAATTATCTGTTCGTAATAATGTTATATGTGACACATAGTTATTAAAAATCACTATTTTGAAGTAAGTTCTCTCAATTTTAACACCATTTTCTATTATTAAGTGATCCACCCTGTTCGAGTTAAATATCTACTAAACTTTAGACCAAACATGTGTAAATCGGATGATAGTTTGTCTTGACGTAGGTGGTTGAAAGACGGATGCCAAATCCGGGCCGAGAATTGTGATAGTAGATCAAAGAGTAATCAACAGGCATATAGCTCAGGTCACAGGGATCTTACATGACAGCGTATAAAGAATCCTTGCAAACCAATTGCATATGAAGGAGGTTTCTGCACATCGGGTACTGATAATTTTATCCAACGAGTAACTGAAAACATGACATTTTTAGGGTGAATCTCGAGAAACTCCAATCCGTACAGGAAACGATTTTGTTACGTTTGGAAACCATGGAGGAGACCTGGACCCATCATTTTTATACTAAAATCATACGTCAATCGATTATCTGGAAGCGAGCCTCCTCGCCGACGCCAAAGAAATTCAAAGTATCAAGTTCGGCGGGAAATGCACCCGTTTTGTTTTTAACAAGGGTATAATGATGGTAGATTATTTGGAAAAGGAGGCAACTACTAGTATTTCGGGATCTTAGTACGGAGACCAAATAAGAAGATTGTGGAAGGAAGCTGGAGTCACGAAGACAATACACCTGGTAATACAGCAGAATTTTTATCTAAGAAATGCTGAGTTAAGAAAAAAGATGAACTACAATTTGGCGCAAAATGAATCACCCTATCGTAAGATGTTATAATTTTTGCAAATGTCGTCGTACGTCAATCGTATTTGACATTTATGAATTAGACAGCTGCAGTATACAAACAGATAAGCAGTAGAGCACAAGAGCGTGGAATGATTGTGTCGATTTTTTTTACCAATAATCGATTGGTGGCGTAAGCGCAGCGTAAATTTCAACGTCGATTTCCTAATCGTGTCGCACCAACCGGGCAAACATTCCGACGCTTAGCTACTCGGCTTGAACAGACTGAAACGACGGGCCACGCAATTGGACATCACTAGACGGATCCTATAGCGAATTACAGTGAAAGACTTACAAGTAACAAACAGTGCATCAATTAATGCCTGCTGACGTGTGTGAATTACTGTTAAGCCATCCTTAATCTTAACAACGAAGATGACGTCGAAAATCATCATGAGCGACGAAGTGCATTTTCACTTCAGCGGTTACATAATTAAGTAACTAAATGGGATACTGAAAGTCCACGTGTGATGCACGAAGAGCCATTACATTTCCCTAAAAGCCGCTGTGTGGTGCGGCATTTACGCGGGAGGAGTGACTGGGCCATACTTTTTTGAGGAGGCCATCGGCAATACGGTCACTGTTACTGAAGAATGCTACAGGGCCATGATAAACAACTTCGCACTGACGGAATTGGATGAGCGGTGCTTGGTGAACATGTGGTTTGAACAAGACAGTGCAACCATACACACAGCATGGGCCACAATGGATATTGTGAAGGAAGCGTTTTCTGGGCGCGTAATATCCCGTTTTGGTGATTTGGCATGACCAGCAAGATCGCCCGATTTAACGATCCCAGATTTCTTTCTTTTGTGACTTGAAGTCACGAGGTTATGCCGACAAGCCTCAGTTTAGCAGAAAGTCATGGAAAATGCGATAAGACGGATACAAATTTTTATCAACACTTGCGGCAGCCCTTTGACGAATATCACCATTTCTACGTAACAAAACAAAAATGTAAATGTCCAGGTAAAGATTTCCATCACTCTAGATAATTTTCTTTTATTTAGTGAAAAAGAACAAAATTTGATGATTAATTTTGCGCCACCTTGTGAATGTATTGATTTACGAGACCATTTAACTATTAAATTAAACTTTCCTCTTAACCTGAATCACCGTGTTTTTTTTTTTCATTTTCATTACTTTTGGATCAGCCCTGATAGGTCTAAATTTGAGTTTTGCCGTAAAGGATAGTTCGTAGTAGATAATTCCCTGCCATTCCCATCAAATACACAGCAAAATCTTCCTGACCGGTTAATCTTGCCTAAGCGCCTGTTTGCGGCGATCGCTTTCATATGAAGTTTCCCCTTTCGTCAACAGTCGTCATTCGCTTCAGAAATGGGTTGATTTTTTTGCGATTCAGATAGCGATTCCCAGTTAAAAATTAAGTCCATAAGGTTTTTTTGCATTAACTCGTGTGGCACCTCATAATTCGGACTTCTTTTTATATCCAAATGGTTCTAAACGGCTTTTTGTGCACTGTTAAGCTCCTGGGCCATCGAAATAGTGCTTATCTGCATGATTTTATCGACATTTTCAACAAATGGCCTTACAGAGAGTTGTTAATCTTTGACATCGAAATGATCGGAATGGAATCAACGAAACCAAACTGCGCTTGATGGCTGTTGCAGTATCAGTACCATAAACACTTTTCACTTTTTCAGTCGCTTGCCCTGTTTTCACATGTATCGAAGAAAGACTATACTAGGAGGCCGCAATCCCTTGTCGCACAGTTTCGCTGCAGCATGTGTTTGAACGAAGCGAGGTAAAACTTAAAGAAGTGAACACATTTTGGCGCTAAAATATTTCAATAAACTTTTGATACTACGTATTAATTTTTCATGAGTCATATTGATGTTTTTCAAAATGTGTCCGATTTCAAATGTTTTTTATCAATCGGCCCTCAGGTCATGAAATTTGAGACTAATAATGACTGAGACTGATAATCTGTTCACACGTTTAGAAAAACGCTCCTTGTGCACTTTCATCCTTCATATTTCATCTATGCTGCTTAGATGGCAAGCCTTTGTTTTCACTGATTTTCCGAAGTCGTACGAAAGGAAAAGGGACGATCCATAAACGATTGAAGAATCGGAACCCAGAAAACACTAGCTAAGCCAAGCCTAATGAATGTTCAGTTTTACCAAGATCCACCACGCCAGAGTCGAAAGTTAAACCTTTCTTTCTTTCTTTCTAATCGCATTTTATTATATTATTCGTATTCTTACTTACTAGAGAACCTTGAGAACGATGAATGCTGATTGCGTACGCTAATTGCGTGTGTAACTTGTCCCATGATCTTTAAAGCATACGGTACTCGGATGAATAGACAGTATATTGTCTGGATATATTTGAGTTCCTTGTTATTATATTTGAGACTTAAATGTCGATTTCTCTTTATCACGTTAATGCCGGCGCTGTAATTCATGCTCCTTGAGGCAATGACTTCGGGCAATAATCTGATCTCCGGTGGTTATTTCCCTAATTACATTAAGAATTACCACGTGAAAGTGCGCCTTAGCGGCTTTGTTCCACCAGAGGCATTTCTCTAGTAACATCAATGTGGGCTGATCCAGGATGAATTGGCGATCCCGTTAATTTTCCACGTGGCGCGTAAGTCCGTGCAGCGGCGACTTCTCTACGAACGTGATGTTGCGCTCCGTGAGCCCGAGCGTCTCAGATTTAGTAGATCGGCGCCAAGATCGGAGAGATGTCGTCCGACAGCATCAACGCTTCTGGTGGTTGGAGCGGTCTGCGTCAATAGTTAATTTTAATAAGTCGGCCTCTTTAAGGCAAAGCCTGTCTTACATAGACTAAGGTAGGTTAGAAGAAGTTAGAGTAGGTAAGGGCATGCTACGGCAGGCCAGGATGGCACCTACGTTTAGTTTAGTTTTAGCTTTAATTAAAAAAAATAAAAATTAAAAAAAAAAACAAAATTACAAAACTATAATGAAAACAAAAAAAGATGTATTTATATATATATTTTAGTTAAGGTAGGGTTAAGTTATTCTTAGTTATAAGTTTCTTTATAAAAAAGAGAGGATCTGATGCTAAGTTTTTTTTTAAAATATAACTTTTCTTGGCCTAAATTGTTTATTTATTTTAATTGTTTTTATTATTACAAGTTAATCGTAAGGGCGAAAGGCATAGCCTTAAGTAGTTCTACTTGCTTTAGAGTGACCGTGTAAAGCCAGTAAGGTATTTTATGTCAGTTGTTGCTTGAGCTAGTTTTAAGCATTTTTGTGTGTTCTACAAAATTATAAAAACAAAAATGAATAAAAAAAAAAAAGATTCATGCTCCTCGCACAGTGGCGGCTGCGCTTGAAGCTTTTCGCTCTATCGGGCGGGATCTAATCCAGGGCATTATGCAGCATTGAATATGCAAGCGCAAAGGCAACAGCGTCGTGGACAATTTTGTGTGATTAACTAAGGCTAAATTCTCTGTGAATTCGTCTCAAATCTTCTCGAATCTTCTGAATCTTATTTTAAGATCTAAATATTTGGTGTTACGTACCGTCTAATAGCACAATCAAATGCGTAGCACCGGTGGTACGCACCGCCCGATGAGGCAGTCTAATTCGGGTTGCACGCGCTGGCGTGAACGTGTTATTCAAGAATAACTGCTAAAATTTATTCTAGAGTAATTAATTTTGCAATCGATAATATGGATTTGCTGTTAAAAAGGGCCGGAATGAACAACAATATACAAAGATTAAATATTTTGATTTCGTGATTTCTCTATTTAAACACGGATTATGTTTACTTTTTCTGGCCAAAAACGTTAGAAAAGAGGGAATCTTCAAAATGTTTGCTTTTTCTGGCCAAAAACGTTAGAAAAGAGGGAATCTTCAAAAAAGACAAAAAATTGCACTTTCAACAAAAAATTTTTTCATCAATTAAATTTTTTAAATTAATAAAATTCTTTTCCGACAATAACCTAGATATTTTAAAATACTTGCCGAGGCTCCAAAAATCATAAGGATCGGTTAAGAAATGGCTGAGAAACAATTTATCTTAGATCGCAATTGAAGTCACCCGATGGGAGCTCCGCTTCGCTTCGCTCAATAAAAACCATAAGAACACAAAGTTGTCAGGAAACCTCATTTTTCTAACGCCTTCTAGTGCGCGTCCATTGTATACATCCTACAATACCACAAGAGATACGGATTACTAAAGCCATCTTTTGGACAAACAATGGATTTCTTTTCACTATATGTACTATTATAATAGCATTTCATTTATTGGAGCAGAGATCGCAAGTCTAAAATCTTCATCTTTAAAGACCCGAAGTTATTTTGCAGTTCTGTTGTATGGTATCAAATTTAGTAGTTGATTTCTCACCAGCAACATTGCCGTTTGCATACGTTTTGGAGTCTATTTAAAGCAACTTTCGATATCGTTCACGATATCATAAATACGAGTCCAAGGTGCAAGTAACCATAACTTTTAGCTCTAGTAAGTAAAGTAGTCACATTCATATTTGCAGTGGGTTCGCTATTGCGAATGAAATCGTGTATGCCTGGGAATGCGCATGTAGTACTTATCAACGTATTTTCCCCCATTCATATGTCCGTAGATTTTTTTCGTCTTGAATATAAAATAATGATATCGCTTCTGGACTGATTTGATTCGACGAATAAATGCGTGACTATTAGATATCACCGAATGAAGTGACGTGCAACATGTTTATTATTTTCTGATATATAAAATGTCAAAGCATACAGACAGGAGGATTGCGATTCTGTCCACATTCTATTCATCACCAAGACAAAAAGGCGAATACAAATTCACAGAAGCAGGAATGTATAAAATAATTCAATCTTGAAAAACTAAAGGAACCTCGTGTCCAGCACCAAAACCAGGAATAAATTAATAACCAGCTTTTCTTACTAGACGACACAGAAACTTACGACGAAGTTAGACAGGTAGAATCAGAAAGTTTTACTTCAAAAGTGAAGTAAAGGAAACGGCCGAAAACAAACTAGACTGTCGCAAAGTTCTCTAAGAAAGGCTTTCAAAGTTCGACGGAAAATGTGAAGAAAAGTAGAAGTCAGCCGTCTCCTTTGGGATAACAAATGACAGTGGCAAGGGAAAAAGTTTGTTATCATTTAAAAAGAATGTGCGGCTAAAAACACTAGAGGAATGCCTGCAGGATTAAATGTTGTAAGAAAAAGACGGGGATAACATCCTGGATTTGCGAATATTCTGGAGCGACCATTATCTTGTAACAAAACGGCTCAGAACTCGACTGTCAAGTGTCAGAAAGCTGCAATCACCAACAACACTGGGCGGCTGCATGCACCGGAAACATACAGAAACTACAGAGCGGCTGGCGAAAGACTATCTCATACAGCATACACCTCACGCCCATCAAGCGCTAACAACATATGGTTGGACTATAGCACTATTATCCAGAAATTAGCTGAAATCCCCCTAGGCTGCCGAACACCCCTGACGAGAGACCTCTTGTACGACGAAGAATGTACCGAAAGGAAGCGAACAACGAATGAAGCATATCAGAAAGCGCTGCAACGTAAAAGGAAAGCAGTGAGGGAAGAGAACAGAGCCAGAAGGACGAAGGAAAAGAAGCTACTGCGAAAAAAAGTTAAGAGCCTTCGCAACCTCTTGGATCAAGGATATCGAAAAGGCTCGGGATAGATAGAAGGTTAGAGCTTTCTACAAAAAGCTAAAGTCCTTGCATCCGGCTTTAGAACGGAAAATTGTGAAGGCAATATTGTCACCAACTCGCAGGAAATAGTAAATGTGTTTCAGCATCACTCCCAACAGCTGCATGACCAAAAGAGAGTGATAGAAAACCCAGCGTCAGTCGAAGAACCAGTCCACCCACCCAGTTTAAAAGAAGTCAGCTCAACTATACATGAGCTGAAATCCAACAAAGCTGCTGGCCCAGATGGTCTTAAGGCTGAGCTCTTTAAAACTGGTAGTGATGTTTTGGTAGAGATCATGCACCATATCATCTGTCAAATTTGGGAGGATGAAAGCATGCCTGACGACTGGAATACCAGGACCAGCTCTATCTGCCCCGTATCCAAAAAAGGCGATCGTTGTCTTGCGCCAACTACCGAGGCATAACCCTGCTCAAAATCGTCTACAATCCTATCCAGTGTACAATTTGAACGTCTTGAGCCATTTTGCACCACAGTAATAGGCACTGCAAATATCAGAACCCCAAGAAAATTGATTCGGATGTGTTGTGCCACACGATGCATTTTGCAGTTTGAACCCCATATCTCCGAACCTTTCCAAACATGCAGCAGCTTTTGGTAAGGAAATGCGTTTTCGCGTGATTTGTGCAAATTTGTCCTTGAAAGGATAGTGAGAGAGGCAGGTGTCAACACGGAAGACACTATCTTCTTCAAGAGCGTCCAAGTGCTGGGATATGCGGACGAGTTTGACATAATTGCAAGTTCTCAGCGCGGGTTGTAGAGGCATTCACGGCAATTGAAGAAAAGGCAGGCCTCGTTGATTCAAAAGTAAATGAGGAAAAAACAAAATATATGTTGTCGTCTAAGAACCATTTTGTCGAACTCTGCCTTGGGCAGAACGTAACTACAGCCCGTGCTACTTCGATTTGTCAAAACAGCTAGGATCAAAACTCCTGAGCAAGTCCCAAACTATTGCCAGTCCTGCTTTACAGAGCCGAATGTTGAACGATAAGCAAGAAAGCAGAGATGATTCTGGACTATTTGAGAGGTCTTACCTGCGAGGAATGCGAATGGAGGAGAAGACATAACCGCGAACTCTACGAGTTTTACTCGTATTAGGTAGTGGACGTAGTCTGGAAGACAAAAATCTTAAACAATTGGTTCGGCCACATCGAGCGCATGGACGACCGCGCTTCATCAAATAGGTTCTTCGAATCGCAGGCACCTGGTTAGAGAAGGTGAGGGAGACCGAACCTCCGGTTCAGTGACTAAGTGACCGCGGATATCAGGAGATTTGGACTCTCCACTTGCAGCAGCATACATACCGATATGAGTGGCAGCCGGATTTCGTTGGGCTCAGACTTTCCAATGGTTGCTAGCCTGATAAGTAAGTACGAGTAAGTATGAAAAGGATAATGGGTAGTTTTTTCAGACAACGAAAGAGCTGAAGCATAGTGGGGGAGATACTTCGGTGAACTATTTAATATACTCGTACATGAAGAGCAAACAGCATTGGATATCGATGATATTCCCACAGCAGGAATTCAGGTAGAACTGAGGACCACCGAGGAATTAAAAGCAGTAATTCATCGGTTAAAAATAACAGGACTGCAAAAATTGTCATAATAGCATCAGAAAAATTAAAGCCAGCTGGAGACGAATTAACAGAGAAGTTACATGGGCTCATAACAACTATATGGAACAAAGAAGCTGTCTCAGAGGAATGGCAAAAACTCAATCATAATAATGTATCAATTACCATGGAATCGCACTTCCATCAAATTCTTACAAGATACTTTACAAGATTCTCTTACAGAGACTGACATCACACGTTAAGGAAATACAATAGTTGGAGACTATCAGCGCAGTTTCAAGAAGAACCGCTCAACGAATGACCTGGTTTTCACTATACGACAACTTTATCGAAAATGCTCCATGTCCGCGTAAGGTTATGAATCCCGAAAAGGTTAGGCAAAAATTACAAGTATGCCTAAAGAAAAACAGAGGACAGGTTATAATAGGAAAAGCCCTATTTGCAACATTTCAGGTACGTGAAGGTTTAAAACAAGGATACGTGCTTTTAATATTTTTTTTTTAATTTGGTGCTGTTTTATGTGAAGTGCTCCTTTCACCAAAATCCGATGGGAATAAGCCTTAATGTAATCTGCTTTAGCTTATGTTGACGATTTAGACTTGTTGGGAGATTCGAAACATTTTCTGAATAGGGGTAGCTTATAAGGAAAGATATTCAGGATCACTATTTGATCTCGGCGGGGCTATAAAAGTACCACATGAGATGTTGGTAATTTTGGTAGCGCAGTCGCACCCAAAAATCGTCTTTATATTTGTTGGAACATAGCTTCTTTGCCACTTTATTGTATAAAGTGGCATTGCGGCATGTATTTTATTTCTTTCCGAATTGAGGCGGGTTACATGATATGGTTACATGAAACTACCGAAGAATAAAAAAAATAGCTCCATGAAAAGAAATCCTCTGTAAATCCTGCTTCATATAACCAATACTTAACCAACTAACTATTAATTCGAGATTATTTCGGGTCCTGTCAATGACTCGCTCTAGCGACGGCGCTATCATAGAATTTAAATCGGCTATTAAAGCACTCTTGGTATGAATAAATCATGTTAAGAGCGACATATAGCAACTACTATCGAGTCAAATGTCATGAGCTACACTAATTACAATTTGGCACGAAAACGAATAAGGCCACTCGCATCTCATTCCCCGTCTTCTCGGATTTGGAGTACGATCAAAATCAATAGCAATACCAACTGGTACTTTGTACTGGTTTCTTTTCACAGAACGCATAAAGCTAACATATTAAAATGCATCCGGCAAAGATAAAGACTCGTCAGCCGCAGATATCGTAACTTTTTACAGATCAAATCACGGAATCAACCTAACGACACCGTGAATAATTGCTCATTAAATGTAACTTCCAAATGAAATGGTATGTCTCCACATGACGTAGAACCATGCTGACGAGAGTCTTTCCGCAGCAACATTTAATCCCGAATTTGAAACACATTTCACTAAGATTTATGACCGTTGACTAAGGATGATTAACATTGTAAATGGAGCATGTACACATGGGTACGTGTAACTGACAGAATAAGATTCTGACTTATTTACGAGCGAGCACGGAATGTCAGAAATTCGAATAAATTCATATATTTTAGATTTGTTTTTTAAGATGTAGAACACATCTGATGTAATTGGGTGTTTTGAAAGATGTACAGATGGAAGTAGTAGATTTGCTGTGTTATAAATATCATGTCAGAGCCATGTGTATACTCTTAAAGTGAAAAGCTTTGATAGAAACCGATTAATATGTATACCTTTGATTCGAAGAACGAGGGAAGTGTGGCGCCTGGCTATTAGTGAAAATATTTTTCCGCGCTTCATGTTGTTGAAGTCGAAATGAGCAATGAAAATTATGTTTTGACAGACATATTTTCAATAACTCCTGACTTCTATGTTATAGTACCTACAATAAAAAAATCACACTTTTCTCACTTCTATTACGTCACTGCGCCTCGTTTGTTTAATGTCTTACCGGAAGGTCTCAGATGCGAGAGAGTGAAATCTGTATTTTTAAGAAATATTAAATCTTGGCTCTTTCAATATGACCATTGTATAATAGATAACTTTCTTGGTGCATAGTTTATCTAACTTTTGTTAACCAGGAAATTTTTTTTGGATCTCTGAATTTGTTGTTCGCATTCTTGCTTTTTTATTCACGAATATATGTACAATCATTTTCTTCATTCCTGTTGACTACTATACACATCAATATATTGTTTTGAACTCTTTAATGTGAACTGATGGAACATTCGCCACATGTCTTTATGGCATTTGAATGTCCCTAACTATTTCATAGAATAACATGTATATTAACCTTTTTATTTATATATGTATTTATTTTGTTGAAGCAATTGAAATTTAAAATCTTTGTAATTATTTGATCATATATTTTTACTTTGTGTTTTCTATGAAATAAAGAATTTTATTATTATTATTATTATATTATTATTATTGTTATTCGTACGTTTTTAGTATTTATTTGTTAGTAAATTAGGTGGCTTGGAAAACAATGACGAGGCAACACAGGTAGAAGCATTTTGATTAGCAATCAAAAAGGAAAACATCGGTAAAAAAGCTAGGCCGCTACAAGGCCCCCAGAGGTAAGCCTTGGTTCGATATGGAAAACGAGGAAAAGGTTGAAGTTCGTATTGTTCTTAGAGCTCTGGAAAATACTGAAGCAGTAATGCGTACAAGTTATTTGTATCAGAACCTACGACAGGAAATTGTCCGTTTCTTTGGTGATAACAAAAAACAATGGCAAAGGAAGAGGTTGGCTAACTTCGAAGAAGTTATGGGACTAAAATACGAGGACAATGCTTGCAAAGTTAAACGCTGTACGAAAAGGATATGGAGCTTCTTTTGAAGAACGAAAGAATTGTAGGCCAACAGAGGAGATATTTCGAGTAACTGCTTAATGCACATGGTATACAAGCAGCATTGAAAAACCACCAACCATCGATGCGTGGAAAGGGTGACCAAAAAAGTATACTCTTAAAGAGACTGATATATAATATGCTAAGAAAATAATCGGATACCACCAGTGTGGTTTCAACAACTAGCATTCGATGAGTGACCAGATTATCAAGATACTGGTCCGGCTTACGCGAACAATCTGGGCCTTCTAGAAGAAAGTAAGGAAACAGTTAAGAGAGAAGAAGAAAGTTGTATAATGGTAGGAAAGGAAGTGAGTTTAGAAGTGAATAAAATGAAAACAAAAAATATGAGATCTGTTCAAAAAATAAGGTGACTTTTTTTAAATTTGGGGAGGTAAGGACAGTCGATTTCCGAATTTTTGATTATTTTATGCGTGCTCTACGATTTCTGGCTATTAAATTAAATAAATTGGAATTATCTTTCTTCATTTTTTTTGTAAAAAATCAAATTAAGCCCTCAACCGTTTTTGAAATGTTGTCATTTGGTGAGTTTACTCCGAGCAAAAGGTGTTTATAAGTGGTATAAGCCCTTCGTCGAAGGCCGAAAAGCTGTTGATGATGACCGTCGTGGACACCCCAGCACGTCAACAATGGACGGTAAGATAGAAGCAATGCAGAAAATTGTTACCGTAGAATCACAATCAGAGAAGCTGCTGAGAATATTTCTATTTCGGTTGGTTCATGTTATGAAATCTTTTTAAATATACCGAAGTTTGAAATTAGGCAAAAATTGTTAAATTTTGACCAGAAGAATTGCCGAATGAGCATCGGCAGATTCACTTAAGAAAGTCATCACTATTGTCGAAACATGGGTATATGGTTATGATGTCGGAACCAGGATCCAATCATCCCAATGGAAGTGACGAGAAGAGCCAAGACCGGAAAACAACCAAGTAAAAAAAAAATCTGCACAGATCATCACAAAATTATTGTAGCCTTTGTGTATTTTTATGCAACCTGATTCAAACCCCTGATCATACTGATCATGCCTCTCTGTGACTTTTCCTCTTCCCAAAATGGAAAACACCGAGATTTGCTATGACTAAGGAGATAAAGAAAGTATCGCTGGAAGCGATATCAGAGCGCATATCAGATCTGCTTCAAAGACTGCGGAAAGCGCTGGCGCAAGTGTTTTATATCTAATGGGGATTGTTTTGAAGGAGACAAAAAAGATATTGATAATTAAGTAAATATTTTTCGGGAAAAATAAATTGTCACCTTATTTTTTGAACAAACCTCGAATATTTATTAAATGTTTAGTTTTAGTATTCTTTTTTGACACATTACGCATCATTAGTGACATATCTGTGCCCACAAGCAATAACCGCTTAAGTCGACTTATGAAGAAAGTCAGTTTTTTGCTCCGTAACAATCTGCATGTTCTGTTCTGTTATAGAAAAAAATCTTGGAATTTTAACATTATATTTCTTTAAAATAATCCAATAAGAAAAAACCGCTTAAGTCATTCTCATAGTTCAAAGCATTTACGATAACCGCTTAACTCACAAAACAATTTTGGAATTACAAAATTTCGATGTCAAATAAAATAATAATGGCTGGATTTAAGATACTTCTACAAATTAAAAAAAACTATTCATAAATCAATCAAACATATTCTACTGAAAACGGGTTGAATCGACTTAAGGGCTTACTTCTAATTTAACAAAAATTTTCGCTTAGCCAAACGGAGATAAGTCGTTACTGCGAATTGCCGTTGAATACATGGAAAAAGACTATGTAGAGGAAGCGGTTTATTTAAAATGCAAGGATGATTTTTCAGTTGACTTAGTGGTCTTGGTAAGTGAAGTTCGTCATTGAATTTAATTAATATTGGGGATAATTAAAGTTAAAATAATTAGAAAAGTGCAACAATATGAGTTCCCGAGTGTTTCAAAATTTAAATCTAGTTAGAAAAGGTGTACTTGGTAAACGTGAGGAAAATGTATATGTATAACTTCAACGGCAGATAACAACGATTCTTGTGAAAAAGCAAGTGATTTCGGTAAATTATTTATTTTTTATTCTTTATGAATTTGTGTCGTTAGATTTTCCTTTTAGAATATTTGCTATAGGTTCACCTATAGCCCATTAGTTTTTTTCGTGTTGATGAATATACATATATATCCAAAAAATAATTATATATTGTGCATTTCGGTTTATAAGGATTTGATGGAAAGTTATTTCCTGAACCTGTAATCAACGAAACACAGTTATCTGCAAATGAAATTATTTACGACAATCTGAATACACACAACAGTTTGGTGGCGATCTAAATACAGAATCTAAGCGTTCAGATGACTCTGTACGTGATCCTAATTTCGAGCTTATGATATATGATTCAAATAAAGTGATTGCAAAAAAAAAAAAGCAGGGGAGAATTATACACAGGAAAAACTGCAGTGGTTGAGGCAAGACCAGCTTTTGATGTCGACAAAATTACTTTTCAAAAACAGAAGGAAATCTTCAAATCATATGGGGAATTGGGGATGTACATATAACCAAAGAATCATTTTTATCGGAGCTTTGATAGAAATAGAAGATAAGAAATCACAGACATTAAAAAAAAAAGAGATTCGACCGCGAAACCGACAGCATCATATAAAGTACTCGTACTTCATTGTTTACGAGAAGGAAAAAGTTCGTGTCTGTCAAAAGTGCTTTAAACAATGCTTCAATGAAACTGAAAGTTTTCTAAAATCAGTGGTAAAAAAAAATTAAGGATAATCGTGGTTCCGGTAGTGGAAATAATAAAATATCTGAAGAAATTGTTCAAGTTGTAAATGCCCATATACAGAGCTTTCTGTCATACGAAAGTCACTATACAAGACGTGACACATCACATAAATATTTTCATGCGGATCTGACATTGGTTGTTATGTACAAGCTGTTCTGCGAAAAAAATCCAACTGTCTCCGTAAGCTTGAGCAAATTTTCACAAATATTTAAAGGTATGTGACATAAATGTATAATACGCTAGTAATATGTATGTACTTATGTATGTTTGTACCTATGTATATGTACTTAAATATGAAAACTTTATACTCTTTTGTATTACATACTTTGACAGGTATGAACATAAAATTTAAGAAACCCAGCATCGACACATGTAATAGATGTAACACTCTGAAAACCAAAATAGAAATAGCAAAACGTGATGGAGCCAAGGAACTAGCAAGCCCTTAAAATGATTTAGATCAACACCTAAGAGAGGAGACAAAATACTGGCCAAAGGGAATCTGGGAATCAAGGCTGTTGTATTTGACCGCTTACTATCGAAGTTCAGTAAGTTTTTACAAACGGCAGTTGTTGACGTAAAATCTTACCTTTCCTCAAACACTCCGTATTGTTTTATGTGGCACGAGGCAATGGCTAAGAGAGGCGGCAATGAAATTGCATCATGTGTACTAATGCATATGGAAAATGTAATCGCCGACAAGCAGGTAAGACATTTCATTTTCTATAATGAACCCTGTGGCGGTCGAAATAAGAATTCATTTGTGAGCTCGATGTTTTCAACATTTTTAGAAGCTTACAGCAGCATTGAGGTGATAGGTCACAAGTCACTTTGGGCCTTTTTTAAAAACAAAACTTTTGTGGAGGAACCGGGATGAAGATTCTAACAAATTTGTATGAAATAAAGTGAGATGGTCAACTTAAATTTCGTTTTTTGCAATAAAATTAAAAAATAAGCTAATTAAAAAAAAGAAAAAATAGTTTAAACAAATACGGTTGAAGCCCTCTATCAGAATTTGTATCGTTTTTGTTTCTTAAGAGCGTCACTTTTTCCCAGACTTAAAAAGAATTTCTAAAGTGCTTTTCTCAACAATTGAAATTTCGGACTTAAGCGGTCCGAACTCACATCCGAGAAACGCTCACTGATTATTGACTTTTATTGTCGAAATTCGTGCCCTGTCAAAACGTTTTCCACCCACGCCGATCATAACCAGGTCATCATAATCGACCTACAGAACAAGCAATTCAGTCTGAAGAGACCAAATTTCACACTAGTTTCACGCTATTGGAGCTCGAGTCACCTACCGGCGTGCGTAGAGTGCGTACAGAGAAAAATGTTGCCGATATATCCACTAGTGTTAATGAACACCGTGAATTGTCCATTCGTCGCCGTTCTCAGCAATTGGACATGTGTAACTCGATTACGTAGAAGATTTTGCCCTGGTTCTTGATCCAAAACCTTACGAAGTACAACTCGTGCAAGAATCGAAAGCGAATGACATGCCACAGCGTCGAATTTACGGTGAGCCTTAGAAAAGCTGGAGGAAACACTGTCTTCAGTGATGAAGCTCACTTCTGGTTGAATGGCCATGTTAATAAACATAACTTTCGTATTTGGTCCGATGAGCAACTTTAGGCAATACAAGTTGATTGCCTGGCATAATCATTGGCCCATATTTTTCCAAAGATGCCCGTGAGCATAACGTAACCAGCTGAACTTGGTCTACATGTGGCTCCAGCAAGGCAGCGTCGCCACATGCCACAGTTACGCGAGTCGATGCAGCAATTAAGAAATGAGGTCAGTCGGCAATTTATCTCCCGTTTTGACCAGAGGATTGGCTGGCTACAATGATCGACAGCTTTAGCCATGCGGATATGTTAGATTACCTGTTTATACCGACAAACCAGCGTTGATTGCAGCCTTACCCTACGCGCGTTATTACCGAAATTCCCGGCAAGATGTTACCATAGTCAACTTTTACGAAAAAAGCTTTAAAAAGTAAGTGGCAAAAAACGATTTATCAACTTGAGTTAATTTTTTCTTACACTTTTGCAATTTTCGTTTGTTCTTTTTGACAATTAAAAATCAAATGCTTAAAAAGTTACGTTTTATAAGTAATCTCTCAATTCTTTCGAATAATACAATAGCCAGGTTCACCAATGACAGTAATATTGCAATAAAAGAAAGGGTAATAGAGTCAACGAGAATCATTCAAAATGCTTTCAATATTGTAGTAAATTATACCACAATATGGCTTATATTTTTGGAACAAATGGAATTCGCGGTTTTATCAAAATTTGGGGATTTAATTTGAAAAATGATAACATTTAGAACATGGGAGAGTATTGCTAGCTACAACCGCCCATTAACCGTTCATTATGTCACCATACGACTTTTATGGATGATAAGGGCACGACTTTTGAGGCGATCTCAGAATTGGCCAAAACTTCAAACGCTTTGAAAGATCAAATGTGCTACTCCGTGTCATCGATCGGAACAGGTGGTAGTCGGATCTGGCGATGTCTGGCTCGCTATGTGCGGTAACGGGCTTCGATGTGGTCCCATACGGTTACTACAACTTATATAATATCATGTGGTACTGGTCCCACGCAATTATACCCATCGATCTTTGGCTTGGCGGTCGATGTTGATGTATGGCCCTGACATCTCCACCCCTCGCTTTGTATTATCGCCATCGATACACTTTAATCGCCTATCAAAAGACGATGCACCAAAACCTTTTTTTCTGCCGCTGGAGCAGTTGTTCGCTCGGGAAAAATGCGCCCCTCGACGTCTTTCCGCTCCAATATGTATGACGCCCCATTTTCTTGTTTTTCGACCATTCCCAAAATGTTTTTTTCTGGAAGTTCTCGTTGGATCTTAATCGAAAAACACCTTCAATTCTGCGCCTTTAAGCATTTTCACTGGCCTCTAGTTATTCTTCAATTCTTCATGTCAAAATTCTTACTTTTGTAGGTACTTGCGATAAGTTTTCCACTGATAGGACCCTGACCGTAAATGCCAGTAATCAGTCAACATGCGAGTTGTAGGCGACGTTTTCATACGACATTTCTGACCAACATTTACCACTAGCGCCATCTCTTGGAAAACGGCGAATCCCTGTTCATACATCTGATACATAAGCTTTTTCTATGCAACAAAATTGATTTTATTTTCAAGAAAAGACTTTAAACGTTTTTTTTTTTACCTCAACAATATATTCAAAATCACCTACATATGTGGAAATGCGGGGGCTGTGAATGGAGAGACAAGGTGAAAACTGCTTTGGAATCGGCTTTAAATTATTTCAGAGGTAATTGTCCATGAAAACGCATGTATGAAATGATACTTCCCAGTTACACCGAACGGATGGAATGGAATACACCTGACAGCACCTTAATACCTCCTTTGCCAAATGACGTGCAGATGTTGTTTTCCACTCAATGTCCTCCGTATGGCATAGAATTAAGTAGCTTTAAAAAATGTGAGGCTTTGTCGTCTTGTGTTTAAATTTCACACACGCACATGAAGTGCCTGTTTTAAAATTAGGAGAAAAATTAAAATAGTCTTTAAAAGTATTCTACCATATCAGAGTCAAGGGTTCATACAAATCATTTCATGTGAGGCATAATTGAAAAAGGGTGACAAGTGCACTTTCTCCTCTTACTCATAATGTACAGAGTACTTTTTTGTTGAAGACGCGTACCTACATACAAGGTATTTGTTGCGACTTTGTCTAGCGTAAAGAAGCAGTTTTGTCTTTTTGTTATCTTAATGAAATGACAGTGTCCGAGTTTTTAATCTCTTTGAAAGAAAGTAATTTGCGTTCGTTAAGCAGCGTGAAGCCTGTTGCTTTCGGGATTTGTAGGATGCCTGTTTTTAATTCAAAGAGCAACAACGAGTTGCTTTCAAAGGTGATGAATGATAAAGAGAATGTTTTGAGATGTGAACATTATTTTAAAGACTCACGATTGCCTTAATAAAATTACAAAAAGTCCTATAGACCTTCTACTTTCTACTGAGATTAAAGATGATTTGATTATGTTTTTTCTAGGTGATTGCCTTTAAGCTGCATCCGATTATATTTGATAGATGGATAACCTCCTACTCTATAGCATACAGCCATGAATGGTAAGAGCCTACGTACTTTGAGTGTCGCAATAACGATTCATATGGAAATGCGTTTACATTTTCCCAAGCACGCAACGATAAACTCGCGCACACGTAAAGCGGATAAAAACAGGGAAGTAGGGATGGCGATACGTATCCTGGTGTACGGCTTTGAAATGCAAAACTCATTGTGAAGTCTTGCGTTACGAAAAGAGACGAGAGCATGTAAGTGGTTCGGAATGCATCCTTACATTTAGGTTATGAAATTCTTACGTGCGAATTAAGGACAAAGTTTTGAATTTACGTTTAGCGTTTAAGGGTAGCGCTTTTAAGGAAAAGTTGGTTGGGACTATGGAACTGAAATTAAGTTTGAAAAGGTTTTCCAAATTTCAATTTAGAAATGAAGTGCGTCATGTGGTGGAATAGGGATGAAATCAAATGTAGAGAGAAATGTGCAAGAGGAAAAGGAACTTCTCACATATTTGAACAAAGTAATTTGTTTCCCTCAGAAATAATTTAGGGTCTTAAATGGGTTCGTTAGTTCTTCGAAAATATGTGGGAAATTTTGCTATTGTAACAGATATTGTTCGCGCTTTCGACATAAACGTTTTCGCGGTTAAGCCCATGTGTGGATATCGAAAAACTTAATAATATGATAGGAAGTATGTTTAATGTAAACAAGTGCTTTCAATTGCTCAATTCTTAGAGAAAAGCTCTGTTAGTAAGCCAGTTTTCTACCGAGTTTTTGTCCAGCGATCTTACATTTCGTTCTCTGATTATTATCCAACCAAGCTGATCCACCGTGTCCGTCACAAGCTTTCGAGTAGGACGTTGGTTCTTAAAAAATATATTGGAAAAGGAAAAGTATAGTGAGATAAGATAAACACGTAATAGCTGATCTCACCAACTCCAAAGAACGGCCTCCCTCGACTGTTCACTATGACAACAGACATTCCGCTGTGTGTCGGCTTTTCGTTGCATTAAGACAAATTATTGGCCCAATACTGAACTTAGAAAGAAATGCTTCGCGCTTTTACGGAATTCTTCAAGTTTGGAAAAGAACCCTTTATTGGGTATGACAATAAATGTCAGGCGCGTTCAAAGCTGTACTTAACTTATCATGATAATGAAAAAAAAAACTCAAAATCTCTTTGAATAGTGCCAGTGAGGAGTGAGATCTTCTTCCGAATGAACTCGCCCTAGGTCTTTCTGCAGCTCTCCGTCAAGGATGAGATTATTAAGAAACACAACCGCAGATGGCTGTCAATTCATTTTATTCCTTAACTGGACAAGGAGACACATTTTGCTATGTAGGAAGACGACACCGTGGATTCGTTTTCTCCGAGACTTTTCCACTTATGCCCACATCAAGTGGCGTAACTTTACGGAGAGATGTGTTTGAAATTTGAATCCACCCATCCATGAAAATGTCTGTCTGGCAGTACTCTGGACGAGTAGTCGTGTCTGAATCTTCTAACCTACGAAGCATATAAAAATATGAACATAAATGAAAAAGGCAATAGTGTCCAAGGTACCTGCATTTCGCAGTAAATTTCATCTTTCGGGGCACAAATCCACTACTACATTCTGTGTGATTGAAAATAGAAGCGGTATGTTCTTTTTTGGCTCTAATCGTATTTTATTAGATTTCTCCTGAGAATCATTTCGTAGATCCCTTTGAGAGAACATTGGGATAAGTCAATAAAATGATTTCCAGCTCATATGCAGGTTTGAAGACGAGAAATAGGTAAATATGGTGCACCCTCCAATTTTTTTAGAAAGGTTTCAAGTACTTTCACAACATACGGGGTTTTCTTTCTAGAGGGCTGAAACTATCTCCATTCAGAATTCGTCGAATGGAAGCATCCAAATAACATGATACCTATACCCTAATCCATTCTGGTGTTTTGAATCACTTGTTAAAGGATATTTTTCGTTTTTCCGCGTATATTCGAAAATCTTACAAAATCTTAGACTAAATTACACTTAGTGTTAGAAACTAGCCAGATGGAAACCAGCTTCGTTCTTGGAAGGATCAGTCACCAGTCACTACCGTGATCGCTAAGACATGTCAGTTACACCAACCTTTATAGCCGTTTTTGGTTCTCGAAATTATTCCTTATAAGTTGTTTGCTTTAGTAACATACATACATATTTGTCCGGCTATCAGTTGGGAAGGGTCTGAAGAATACACCTTAGTGCAACAAATCTCAGTTGCTCAGTTGTAAAGAAGTTGCTCTTATTTGATCACATTTAGATCGCGAACAAGCTTGAGTGTCAAACCAAACGATTCAACCTGCAGTGTACTCTCTATGCGTTCGACCTTCAGGTTCGGAATAGAAGACTCTACGGACTGAAGTTATGATACTCTTTTATTCATAAGGACTCTGATGAAGGGGTTTTCCTAAACCATCTCCAATAGATCATGCTTCCACACCAAGATGCAAGACCCGGGTTATTAGTATTAGTTATTAGAAGGAGACTCTGCCTTCAAAAAGGCGTCCTCTTCAGTTAGTCTTAAATATCTGATCTTTTTTTTTTTGGCCTGTGAATTTAAAATTTTTTCTGGCCTCAGGATTAAAAATGTTCCGAGTTGAAAATTTAAGGTCTTTTCCTGCCGAATTTGCTTGATGGTAGATTTTCTGATCCAGAAATCACGCTTGTAATGTTCTAATAGGTATTTCATAAGAAAGGTTCAGGAAATTTTTTTGATAGACGGAACTGATTTTTTTATGGCATCGCCAATGACATGGGATTAAAAACTCACAACAGCAAGTGATTGGAAGATAGATGGTTTTATTTTGATTGAGAGAAGTTTGTATATTTTTACCTATGATTGTAGTAAAACAATGAACAATTCCGGTCATCCCACGGAGACTTTCCAAGACTTACTTAAAATTCTGAGGAAAATTGTAAACATCGAGCCAAGAAAGCGAATTTGCTGTTCGTTTTCAGTTTGAAACACATGCTGCTGAAGCGCGTCATATTAAGTACAAAGACGTGTCTCGAATGGTTTCAACGTCACAAAAGAGACGACTTTGACCTGGTAAATAAGGACCGCCCCAGACCGGTAAAACGGAATTGGAGGCAATACAAAATCCATGCGCAACGTCAACAAGAAACTTGCAGCCTTACAGCTCAACAGCCCATTTTCTAGCATGAGAAAATAAGAAAATCAGGTTGGGCTCCAACGTCGAAGGGCGTTATTTCACAGGAAAAGGGGCATGACAACGAGAGTTTTCTACATCGTACTACGTATTACTTTGAAAAGTGAATCTATTACGATAATACAATGTGAAACAAATCAATGGAGTTCCGCGGCCATGCAACACCATCGACAGCCAAGCTAAACAACCATAGATCGAGAGCTATGATGTGTATTTGGTGGTTCACCGCGGTGTGCACTCAGATGAACACCATAGGAGCTTGCTATCGAACAAATGCCTTTTAGCCAAGCATTGCAGGAAAAAATGACCAAAATACGAGCAAAGACACGAAATTGATTTTACTGCACAACGTTCGGCCACAGGTTATTCAAATCTATCTGAAAACGCTGAAATAAAAACGCCTTCCTGGCGTATTTTCCACACTTTCTCCATGACCGGTTGAACTAAGAGATGGCGCCAGCGGAATGTACGCGGGATATTAATTTGACACATACGCCATACGTCTTCTCAAATTTAACTACAAACACTCGCAAGTTGACCCCGCCAAAAACTAGCGTCTTCGTTTTATCGTTCAGTGATCATGTCGGATTTTGTGCCTGAAAGAGAACATTTGCGACATGCATTGTTTTTCTTATTTAATCAAACGAAAAAAGGTGTTTTGAAAGTCATCGTTAGCTGGTAGAAATATATGGTGAACAAGATCCACCACATGTGAAACATGGTTTCCACAATTTAAAAGTAGTGATTCTAATGTGAAAGACAATGAGCGCTCTGGTAGACCACAAAAATGTGAAGACGGGCAGTTGCTGGAGTTATAGGTGGATGACCTAACTCAAACTCAACAACTATTAGCAGAAGCAATACATGTATCACAAGAAACAATTAGCAGATGTTTACGGGCAATGCAGAAGATCACTAAACTCGGTAAATGGGTCCCACACGAGTTGAACGTCAAATGGAAAATCGCAAAGTCATTTGTGAAATTTTGTGTGTCGTTGATTGTGACGGGTGACGGAAAATTGATTTATTTTGAAAACTCAAAGTGGTAAAAACGTGGCTTTCATCTGGCGCAGCCAGTCCTTCAACATCAAGGCCAAATCGCTTCGGCAAGAAGACTATGCTCTTTGTTCGGTGGGATCAGAGCGGTAGTGTGTATTATGAACTCTTGAAGCCCGGTGAAACCGTTGATAGACAAAGCTATCATCAACAAATGATTACTTTAAACCAGGTATTATTCGAAAGACAATCGGAATGGGCTAAAAGACATGGCCAAGTGATGGCCTTAACGACAGCGCGCCGTCTCACACGGCAAAAATAATGAAAGTCACCTCGAAATCGCTTGGAAGGACTTCCTTCTGCACGAACCGTACTCCCCAGACTTTTCGCCTCTTCGCATCAATGAGGCACGCGTTCGCAGAGCAGCACTTCAGCGATTAGGAGGAAGTTGGAAAATGACTTGCGTAGCAAGTACGTTTCGAGCATTAGGAGCAGATTATAGTCGAAATAATTGTCCATATGAGCATACCACAGGCAAATCTGAAGCTATTCATCATTGAAATGCAGGCTATGCATGCATTTGAAAGCAAATCCTGCCGTTAGTGAAAGTGTTGAGCAAGATCCAATTTTGTCGATTTCGTGCTACAGGATTTTGTTTCGGATTTCAACAAGATGACTTGTATTTCAAGATGTTTCGCCCTTTGATGGTGTGAACTGGTCACCAAGATAGTTGACTTCTCGCCGATGGATTCCTTTTTGTGGGGGTATGCGAAAATCGTGCTCTCGATGCTTTGAAGGCGAACATTGGTCATTCATTGCCCGATATTTGTCGAAATATCATCGAAAATTACCCTTTCAGAATCGAGTCTTGTAAGAACTCGCGAGGAAAATATTTGAACAGTGTTGTACTCTGTTCGAAATGGCAAGATCCAAACAATATGCTGAAGTAAAAATTTGACCAAAACTTAATTCATATGTGTGTTTTATTTGAATTTATTTTCCAAATCAAAAATTGGATAACGCTGTATACTGTTGTTTCACTTCGACGTCAAAGTGAAAGGGGAAAAAAAGACATAACTCTTCTTTAAGAGCTTAAATGTGGCTACATCACAGTTTGGATCTCGCATAGTAAACGAAGGTACTCTTGAATGTAAGCCCATCACACAATAGACAACGACAACGAGGTTCATATCAAAGTCAACCTTCGAGCACAATCTCCAACATGCTTTAAGGCAAAACAGAGAAAATGGATGAGCAAATAGGTTGCTGCCTCATTTATCGGAACCTGTTCAATCTCACCAAATCCGTGTAAGACCTTACAATCCGCCAGTATGCTCACAACAAACACAATCGCATCTAAGCCGATTCCAGTTAGATGCACAGAAGCATAAATTCCCGTGAATATCCTCGCAGTGCATTTGTAACATCCCAGATGGCTCCCCTTCATCTCTCATGAATTTCATGAATTCCAGATACAACGTACCAATAAGAAAATAAGAAATACGAACACGAACCAGTATTTCCTGCAGACATTACAGTATCCCATCGGGGATGGAGCTGGATTTCAAACGAAACACTTGGCTCTGGTCTCAACGTCATGCCGCCATCGCATTGCCTCGATTCTATTTCCATGCTACGCGACCTATCCAAAGTAAAGATGATTTATCACCCGGATGGGTGTCTGCTAGTAAATTCACGTCTCCACGATAAGGTGTAAGGGTGTAGCTTGGCAGGTATGTATCTCATGCCATGGCAGACAGCTGTATGAATGGTTCTTTGATCCGGGCACAATTGCATTGAAATATGACGGCAATTTTAATGGAAACCCTTGTACGTGATGAAAAGTCCAGCGATGGACGTTTTGCCTAAAATAATTGTCCTTTCTGCTATATGGTACATGTAGCCCAGGAGCTCTGAATCCGTTAAATTACATTCCATGCCACAGCAGTGGATTGGAGCCTCGCACCATCTAATTGAATACCATTATCACAACATTCGGACCGGGAGAATGTGGCCCGTTTTCTGCCCTCCATAGATGACTAAGTCTCATGCTTAACGACCGCTACCTACATTTGGCACGCAATCGCACATCTGCCATCGATGGCAGAACGATTGGCAGCAGCAGGGCTATGAAGTCAAGTGTACTGAAGCATTCGTTAAATAGATTTTCACGCATCGCGGGCAACCAGTGCCGTAATGGGTGCGGGTCGGAATATTCTTTACAAGTTGATCTCTGATAGCTAAATCACACACATCACTGAATGGCAGACTTAATGATGTAATAAGGAATCTGTTTTTGGGAGTTCCTGGCTGCGTAAGAGTGTTTTCAAATTGAAACCGTTATGCTTCTGCTCTTTTTTTAATGAACCATGGAAAATGTGTTTCGAGGAACTCAGGGAGATGAGGTTTTATGAAGGTGATGGCGGCGAATGTAGTAGGATCGATATCAATTTCGTGATTAAAATTGCGGTTGTGATTTGACGTGAATGGGGTGCTTGTAATGTTTAATTACGGTATTGGACATTGGAATGGAAAGGGCGATACAATCAATTTGACTGATGGCGCCCGGGAGGGGGAATAACACATTAAAGTACTTTAAGAGCACTTAATGCTGACTGGAAAGTCGTATCCAATAACTTTCATTGTCATGCACAGAAGCTCTGTAAGAGGCATTCCTAGTTCCCTATTGTCGGACTAAATATTAAGTACACCATGGCTCAACATAATTTTATTGAAATCATAGACTTTCAAAGGTTTTATAGCATCCTACTGCTGATTGTTTTCCATCAGTATAACTACTGAATAGCCAGCAAAGGAACGCGCCCAAAATAAATGCCTTTTATCCTCTCGTCTACATTTGTAGTTAGATCAAAACCTTCCTTAAGCAGTTTATGTACCATTATTTCGGCAATAGTGTTCTTTTGATGAACACGTAAACCCCGATGCACGGAAAAGCATTTTACCGAACACAAAGGATCTTGAGTCGACCCTATTCAATAGTTACCAACTGCCACGCACGTACACATCAACCTAGCTTGGCGCACAATTTTCAGTACGAAACCTTTTCAACAATGAAGGCGAATACCATCCACTTATTTACTGCTTCAATATGAACTTTTATCCTTACTCCCTTGGGAAATAAAACCTGGAGTCCTTAATAGAGATTTGATCTATGTTATTAAGTCGGGAATCCTTTTCATTATCTGGAACATCATGGATCTTAGGTGGGTCATAGAGGGTAGATGGAATCTCGTCCCGCTTGGAGGAAACAAAACGAACAGAGGCATTTCTAATGGAACTACTCGTAGTTTTCGAGTAGACTCATTCCGTCTTCAACAGGACATTTCCGTTTCATTTTACTTTTGAAAAATACCTGAACGTCCTTGTCAGATTGCGGATGTACTCGGAGTCGAGAATTAATTGTGTTTGTTATCTGACGAATGCGATGGTACATGATGGAATTTCGTCACAGAGGAAAATCGGAATTTCGGTTGCTTGTGACATGATGTAGCAGATATCCTTCCGAGAAGGGAATTTCCTCTAACCAAATGCTTTTCGCCGGATATTTAATTTTAGATAATCGTTTGTGTTTTGATCTTTTTATAGAAGGGTTGGACTGGTGGGGTTCACTCTCGTTATTCCTAGCTTCCGCATTTCAGAGGAATCTGGAACTTTTAGCTTCATCTCCTCACTGGTCTTTGCAAGTACTCGGACTGCTTGTAAACCTGTATCATTCTAAACGACTGGGTATGCAGGTATGGTAGACACAATTAGTTCTGATTACTGGGAATGCATCCTGCAAAGACTGGTTATCTCTGTCCATATAGAGGTTGTTTTCAGAGGTTTGATGCCATACATTAAGTGAGGAACATTAGAAAATCTTTTCCAATTTTGTGATGATGCACTGATTTTGAGAATTTTTTAGCCGGGGTTCAAATTTAGAGGAAAAAGATTAACCAAGTCCTTGCACACCTTATTCCGGTCTACACACTTGTTAAAGAGGTTGGAAATATGGAAGTCTCTGGTTAGTTTCTCGTACGAGTAACATCTTCTAAGCAAGGGAGACGTTTGTCATGCTTGTGACTTAAGAGAATGAGGTAATTGGAACACAATTACGGAAAGGGTGGATGGCGGCGGTAGATGACAATTCTAAGGCTGGTCTTGATGAGGTGTAGGGTGAAAAAAGTGGAGTTTGCTTCGCCCAGCATTCTCGACATAAGTGCATGGTAGCCATAGTCCTTCGATAAGAGTTGTTGAGAAAAAGAGGCATTGCCCCAGGTGCAGGCTAGTCAATAACGTAGCTAAGGAGGTCATGGATAAAAAGTTTATCTGCTACCGTGCGTCATTCTTCTGATGGTTGCAGGTTGATTCATTTTAGGTGATACTTCGGTAAATTATAGCTGTCAACAAAGGGAAGAATACGGAGACCAAAACCTATGTTGAAAGACCTCAATATTCGCAGCGTGAATCAATTAATAGGGGAACAATATCTGATTAGCATAGCTCCTAATGAAAGTAGTATATAAGGATTTCATGACGTAAGGATTCGAGAACTCCTTAGATCAACGTTTTACAAAACCTATGCCGGAATTAGCACATTTAATAACATTGTCGATGTGACAATTTTATTTATTAACTGAGCCAGAGAGCGTAAAATGTGCCTCATCGGTCATCAAAATTTGCTGCCAGAATTCCGGCTCAGCATTAATCATTGCAAGGACATTTTGTGCGTATGCTATGCGCCGTGGCTCATCTTGTGGGCAAAATTCATTGAGTTATCTGCACTTTGTATGGAAATAAGTGAAGATCATCCTTTAAAATTCTCCGCAAAGTGATCCCACTGATGCCTAACTGCTGCAACGGCGCCGATACGACAAACGTGGGTCTTCTTGAACACTGAACGTGGCGTAGGTTGCTCACGAGGGCTTGCCACAGAACCAAATTGAAAAAAATTCGAGGCCCAACGACGAATTGTATTTTTTTTTGGCGCAACACGATCACGATATTTTGCACGATACGCGCGTTGAGTTAGCACACTCAAGCGTTAATTTTAATGAACGTTGAAACTGTTTCCGCGCGTTCTTTTGGTGTGAAGCGATAAAATTGTACTGAATTTACTTTTCCAAAGTGCTATGACGTTTAGATCGATCCATATGAGATGGCGCACTCTGTATTTATTTAAATATCGTGGTGTCTAGAGAGACTTGTTCGTTGAGGTTAAGGTTCACTCTGAACCGTAGCGCTATCTATGGCTCAGGTGTGTAAATGGATATCGGGTGTTTTTCAATAGATAGCGCTAGAGCCACATATGTCATATCAGAAAAATCACGTGGGTTTTTGTTTTGGGTGTCTATCAAAACTCCTCATCTTTTCGATGAAAATGTAAACTTTGAAACGAAAAAGTTGTTAAAAATCTGCAGCTGAGGCGCCTCGAATTAATGCAGAAATTAGTGAAGAACGTGTAAAACGGTTTTGAAGCTACAAAAATAGTCCTGGACGGGCAAAATTGTTGGAACATTTAGAATCTGAGGCATTAATGGACCAAGATCCATGTCAAATGCAAGAATAGTTGTAATTTAAATAGCATTTTTCCGTTTTTTTAAAACTTTGGAAATGGTCTAAAAGCAAGGTAATTGGGTGCCATTCTTGGAAGCACAAAAAATTGGCGCCCCAATCCAGTCGCCGTATTCTCAAGACCCTTTTCGACTGCTATCTGTTCCGATTGATGATGCAAATTTATCTAGTCTTTTGAAGAAGTCAATAACTATCGACTGGGATCGCCTTAAAATACGTGTAGGTTAGGTTTTCCAACAAGGAATTTTTATGCTGCCATACCTATATAAAGCTGCCACACACAGTACCTTCAAAAATTAACATGTAACCATTTTTCTAAAAGAAAGCTCGAATTTAAAATTTAAAATTTAGTAGTAATATCTCTTCAAGCAATGAGCTAGCAATGTGTAGGCGCAGATACGAGCCGAACCTGAAAGCAGCGGATTTTGATTTGTAGGGCTCTGTCCGAAATAAAGTGAAGGATTCTTAAAATCAGTTCCATAAGTAGTGTGAGATTTACTTTTCCCATAGTTGAAAGACATCTACATCTTAATACTAAACCTGAACGTCGAATTTCGCAAGCCTCATATGCTACAGGAGGTTTCTGTATTATCCCACTAAAGAAAGACAGCATTAAAAATAATTTCAAAGTTTTGTCTGTCTATGAAAGTCGAACTTCGAGTTATCGGCGACAGAAACCAATAAAAGTGGTAATAAATCACTTGCCCATATGCCCTGTTTGAAATTAAAGCTAATGTCATGCTACATTACAAAATTTTCAAAGTACCCGATAAAAAAACAAATAAGTAATCAAACCGTATTTTCATATTATTGTTATAATCGTACGTCGGATTCATGTCGTGAAAATGGCAGAATTGATTGCAGTAATAAATTTCATATACCCCCAATCGAGAGGAAAAGGTTCTTCTCGAGGTGATTTGCAATACCTATCATATGAAAATCTATTCAATGTAATGCTCCAATAATTTCAAAAAATGTCTGTTCTATCAAAGAAACCAAAAAAGGCAATCAATTATTTCAGGCAAATGCATTTAGTCATTCCGCTCACTGATAACTATGTACATATTAGCAGGCACCGAATTCTGGTCACGTTTTAGATAACCTTTGCTCGTCTACCTACTTATGTGATAGCTACACAAATAATTCTTCTTCTTGTTTCTTTCTCTTTATTACTCGAACGTTCGATGAATTTTATTTTGTGTTCTTGTTTTTGCGAGAAATTGACGAGATTTCTACGTTTTTCATTACGAAGGGGATGTAATGATGGGCTAGTGTTAGCAGTTGTGGGCGTTAGTTCACTGTAATAAATCAACAGCAACGATTACAGTTATGACAGTGATATTACCATCAAAATAAAATAGGATCATATAAAAGTCCGGGCAGAAGACGAGGGTGGTAGAGTATAGTTTGGCCTTACCTTATCGTCTTAATCCTCTTCTTCATTAAGTAAAATCTGCAATGAAAAAAATAACGAAAATCAATAACAAATAATCTGACAAAACAAGCAAATTTTTAAATCGATCGATCCCTCCTAGACTTGGTGATGACGTAAATGACTCATCCCCCTTGAGAATAATTCCAGAACCTGCCATAGTCTGAGCAATGGAAGCCACGCTTCAGCGGTCATTTAAGTTATTTCAGAAAAAGAAATAAAAACCTGCCCATTGAATTACTACCTACATTGTGCAGTCCCATAATCGTAAACTTTCTCGTCATAAAACCTTGAAATATTTTTAACTATTCAAGTACTCATCCGAGCACTTGTGCCGCGCACATTGCCTCAACGTTCTTGCATGGCAACCGTAATGTACGTCATCCAATTACCTCGTCATACCATCAGCTCAACTATTCACACGAATGCTTGGGAAAGGATCATTAGTGAATAAAACAGCAACAGAGTTGCCTCACGTAAATGTTGAAACTCCCATGCCCCCAACCTTGTTAGCATGGTCTTATTTCCCTCAGCTATTCTAACCCTTGCCCTAACCCTATTTGCAGGAAATATGTAGTTATTCGCTCGACGGAAGGACTTTCTGTCACGCAGCGATAAATTGTTCTTTGGTTTCCTTAAACGAGTCTTACATCACGGTAATGGAGAGCTAGTTCTTTTGTACATTTATTTACATATCTAACCAATGGGCAGTTCACGAAGTGTAAAGCATACATATCCAATTCAGCATTCAGTTGGAGGTAAAATGTCTTGTCAAAGTCACTCGGAAAAATCAGGAATCTATCAAACCTGTGTGTTTTGAGATGACTGACACTTTTTGTACATTGGAGAAGTAGCCCTAGTTGGGCTAAAATCAAAAACTGATAACATCTTTTGTTGAGTTTTAAGCAATATATTTAAGCCTTCTTCATGGAAGGCGCTTTCAACTATGTCATTGAGAAATGTCTTGTTTCTAAGAGGAAGAAGGTTTCATCTACAACTGAGTTATGTCCATGCTTGAAAACAGAACCATTGAGTCGCCATTAGAAAATCATTGCATTGCTAAATCCGTCAACAGCGACACTGCCAAACACAAGGCTACTTCACCTCTTTTATGGTTCATGGTCATCAATGAAATTCTTGTCGAGTTGGAAAGCAAGGGAGAAGTGGTGAGGATTGTATGTATACCCCTTGTGATAAGCGAAATGACAGAGAGAGCTTTGGTTAGATTATACGTTTAGCTTAAAAATTGTGATTTGGGTATAGTACCATAACATAAGAATTGATCTGATACCAACAAACTACGTCATTTAAACTACGAGGGCTAAAAACTTGATTCTTTCTCTATGCCCCATACGTAAGCGATATTCTGGATCCAAATCACCACTAAAAGTCTAATACAGAAGACGCGGTAAACTTTTTATACTTATTTATCAAACTGTCGAACCTGGCAGGGTCTTAGATAAAACGCCTGCTTCCATCCATTACGATTTCGAGTGCATTACCTTCAGTCGGAATGACTGCAATTTTTAATAGTAATTTTTCAAGTAGAGGATAGGAAAACCCTTTTAGCTTCAGCACTTCGAAACAAGCTTTTCCCACTTTTTTTTAAATTGTCGTGAACTCCTCTCACATTTTATTGAAAAATAGACGCACTGCAGTCTTGTCAAAAATCAAACACTTGTGGAGGTGGTTTACCGACTGACAAAACTCGGAGGTCAGTAAAAATAATAGAATATTTGTAAGGTTGCATTGAAACAGCAGAATATGTGCTATAAAATCTGACAGCGCGAATATATTCCTGAAACTAAAAAAAAAGATATTTTGGAGAAACAATCAGAATGTCATTCAGGATCTGAATGTTCTGAAACTGTTACGCAATCAAAGCCTCTTACAAACATTGAGTGTTGATCCGAAGGGATTCGTCTTGGATAAAAGGGTAGTGACAGTGGGAGCTGCCTTCCAGGAAATGTATAGGGTGAATAACAGCATTCCCTCAAACCACGAGCAGGAAAGAGAGTCCATCCTCATCACTTCTTCCTATGAAACTGTATTGATCATTGGCGGTCAGAGATATGTAACTGGTTTTACCAGGTCCAATGGCGATTTCATGACAAATAATGTTTTCGCCAGTAAAGGGAGCAACAACAAGGGAGGGTATCCTCGAGTCATTGAAAAGATAAAAATCGGCCGAAATTGATGGTATATCTAATATTGTTCTCTCACTAATGGCTGTAGAGATTTTGACTGGCCAGTGTAATGGTACATAGCGGTGGTGCAACCTGGCACATCTCCGGTCGATAAGTTTTATTTCGAGTATCAACAAGATCTCTGAGGAGGTGATCTATACAGCCCTGTCTAAATGGATTGAGGAAAATAAAATCATTACGGATAGCCCATTCGGTCTTAGAGCGGTGCATGACAACGCGTCGAAACTCGTATCGAACATCCAATGGAAGAAATGTAAGAACCTATGAACTGATGCCTGCCTGATTGACTTGGAAAAATATCCAATACCGCATTGTTAGAAGATACTGGACTACGCCAGCCTATGATGAATTCGCCGATCCTTTTGATCTGATATTATAGTTTCCCTTCACCATTTGAAAGCGTACCCGGCCCATTTGATCGCTATAAATGAGGCACGGCGATCGACGTCCTGTCATTTGCGAACTTGTTGAATTGTTCATCAGTATATTTATTGTTAATCAATAGTGCCTCTCAGGACACTAGAAAAACTTGACATGGACGAGCGTCAACTGATGAAAAAAAGTGTTGTCAGACAACTCGAGATCTGGCTAGACCAGTATGTATGTACAAGGTGGCGCAAAATGAATCACCCTATTGGAAAATGTAATAATTTTTGGAAATGGTGTCGTACGTCAATAATTTTTGACATTTGTGAACCAGACAGCCTCATTATATAAAGAAACAAGCAATAGAACATGAAATAATTGTGTCGATTTGTTTAACCAATAATCGGTCGGTGGTGTTAGCACAGCTTTAATGTCGACGTGTCCTAATCGTGTCGCGCCAACTGGGCAAACATTCCGGCGCTAGCTACTCGACTCAAACATGCTGAAATATAAGGAAACCATGCAAGGCGTGGCCGCCACCGAACTGGTCGTGCGGCCGAGAATATTGCAACTGTGGCTGTCGATGTCGCTGAGAACGAAGAAACATCAACCAGACGACGGGCCTCGCAATTTGGGCATCACCAGGCGGACCCTACAGTGAATGAGAGACTTACACATGTTCCCATACAAAGTGCAAACTGTGCATCAGTTAATGCCTGTTGACCGTCAGTCGCATGTGAATTACTGTCAAGCCATTCTTAAAATCAACAACGAAGAGGATGATTTTGTGTCACAAATCATCATGAGCTTACGTCAATAAGCAAAATCTTCGTTCTGGGGCACTAAAAATCCGCGTGTGATGCACGAAGAACCATTACATCCTCTCAAAGCCAGTGCGTGGTGCGGCGTTCACGCGGGAGAAGTGATTGGGCCGTATTTTTTTGAATCGGCAATACGGTCACTATACTATATATTTTGACAAAAAGTATGATCCTGCTTTGACAAGGACATGCGTTGTTTTCACTCTGACACGATGGCTGTTTCATGGCAATCAACTTAATTTCCCATGAATAATTGTGGATAAACATGAGAGCCAGCTTAGTAGAAAGGATTCGAGTGTTTGAGAGACTTATATCCAATTAAATACAACATCCGAACCTGAGTACACAAAATGTTAGCTTAACTAGGTATATAGGGCTACGATTCTATGGTATGACAATTATTAGATTAAGCTGATTCGAAATTGTGTTGCAAAAACCTGCTTTCCGAGGCTTATTACCACAAAAATTTGTAACACGTCAAGGTGCGCCTTAATGGCTTTGACCCGCCAGAGGCATTCCTGCACTTGGACTAATAGAGGCTTATCTAGGAAAGACTAGAGGTGCTGTGCTTTAATAGTTAAGATATTCAAGCTAATTTTGGGCATTTGTACAATATCCTAATGCGTAACTAAACTGATTATTTATTTATAGATAGAAGACACCATACTAACGTACTAGATGAAAGCATAATGAGGAGCAAATTGTGAGTCTGACCACAGTCTAATCATCGCATTCAGCCGCAACACCACTAAATTAATAACCCGTTGAGCTTGCTATTGCAGAGAGCATGAAAACTAACGGCGGAATAAGGCAGGTAGAAGCAGTATTGTCAACATGAAAAGTGTAAACTCAGCTATTACAAAGCTTCCAAAAGCAAGCTTTGATTGAGGAAGGATGTGAGAAAAAGGAAAGAACTTGTAATACTCTGCGACTTTAAACCCAGGAAAGGAGGTCGTGTGAACAAGATATCAGACCGCACGAAAGGAAGTCAGCCATCTACTTCGGGATGAAAACCGACAATGGCAAAGCGAAAAGTTTTCTAAAATTCAGGAAGAATGTGCAGCTAAAAAAGCCAGAGCAATGTATGCTGGATAAGATACTGGCCCAGCATTTATTCACAACGATAGTAAGAGGCTGGTTTCGGACAACGAAAGAGTTTGAGTCCAATGGAGGAGATTAAATATTTAAATAAAAAAAAAAAAACATATTATGAAAACCATGGTTCGGTTGCCACACTTTCGGGCGCTACGTCCCTTTTACTATCGACGTAATAGATAGCAAGATTCGGATCACGATGAATCGTGGATAATTCGCATTCCCAAAGACGACAAACGGTGCGAAGAGAAGGTGCTATTACCGTTGTGGAGGGCAGGGTTCGTCATCCTGCACAGCAATTGGAGCCATGCTCATATGCTTCGTGAAAGATTTTACGGAAAGATCTTGGCTTAAAAGTTAATAAGATTCAGCATGTGAAAACATGATTCGGCTAGATCCTCATTTTCAACGCAAAATGTTGTTCTCCGATAAAGCCCATTTTTGGATATGTAAACAAACATAATTGCCAAATTTGGGGTGTAGGAAACGTAGAAGCCTTTGTCGAGACGCTCTTATAACCCTTAAAACTGACTGGAATCATCAGCCCATATTTCTTTGAGGACGATGTCGGCCAGAATATTACCATTGATGGAGAGCGCTATTGAAATATGATTTCTGAGTTTTTCGTTAGTCAGCTGAATGGTATTGACGTAACAGAGCTTTCGTTTCAACAATACAACATCCCACTGTCCTCCACGATCCTGTAATCTTACACCTTTAGATTGCTTTCTTTGAGGACATGTGAAGTCACCAACTATGTCAATAGACCAGAGACGTTTGTTGGACGATTTGGAAGCCAACATTCGGCGTGTTATTACTGACATACGGCCCCAGTTGTTCGGTAAAGTTCTCGAAAATTGGACTTTAGAAATGCACTTCATTCTTGCTAGCTGTGGCACGTATATGCCTAAAGTCATATTTAAGCGCTAATGGCATAAAATAGTCTATTCAATTTGTAAACCTTTAAAAAAACCACCCTTTATATGGAAAGTAATCACTTAATCAGCATTGGAGATTGGTGTTATCTATAATTCAAGTAAGCTAGCCATGGAGGGAGTAAAGGAAGCAATTCATTGGCTTAAGAATAACAAGGCCGCAGGAATCGACCTAATAACATCGGAATTAAGAGATAAGATACATGGGCTCATCACAGCTATACGGAAAAATGTAAATATCCCCGAGGAATAGAAAAATTCGATTCCACAATGCAACAATTCTTTTTTTTTATAAGATTTGCACAGGCTCAAGAGTATGTGGTTTGTACCAAAGATGTTCGCTCAATACTCTCCGGGGGTGGTTGTCCTAGATCGGGTTTTTTGAGAGATTCGACTGAATTTGTCGTGTTGGTTGTAGTTCATAGCAACTTTTTTGTTTCCATGTCACCGAGGAATATCACTATTTTCTTCAAGAGACTGACATCTGATACGAGTATACGCTAAGGAAATAATCGGCGAGGGGTTTCAGAATAAATTGCTTGAGTGATCAGAGTATTACTACACATCTTTTAGAAAATGAATGGGAATACCACGAAACCGTCAACCAAATATTCGTAGATTTTATAAAGGCGTATGACTCAGTAAGCTGATCGAAAATGTAGCATGTCCGTGTGAGGTTGGGGATTCTGAAAAAGTTGGTGAAGTTGCAAGAACGCCTAAAGCGAAACAAAGGACAAGTTAAAATACGAAACGCCTTATCTGAAATATTCAATATAAGTGAAGAATTAAAACAAGAGGACGCATTGTCACTCCTTCTTTTTGATTTGGTGCTGGAATACATAATGAGGTTCTTTCAGTAAAATTATAGGGGAGTCGTTAATGGAATACACCCGTTTTAGCTTTCGCTGGCGAACTGGATTTTCCCGAGGTAGTGAGTTAATAGTTAAGAGAAACACAAAAAGTGTTATAATGGCAGGAAAGTAAAGAGGTTAGGAAGTGAATGAAGAGAGAATTGATCACTGGCTGACTTGGATCGCTCCAAGCCTAATACCTGATTTTACTCGATAATACGCGTAAGAAAATGGACGAGTTCAAATATCGGAACCATATCGACTGCTTAAAACGATATCAAATTTGAAATATGTATATTGAAGTCTGCATATGGACAACGCATGCTTATTCGCGGTGAAGGAAAAACCTTATTTATAAACCATCCGTGATATATGGATGTAAAACTTAGCCTCTGACTAGGATAGAAGAAAATCGGTTCTTCGCGGAAAACAAGACATAGAAACAGGCAAAAACTCACTGGACTCTTGTCAGTCTTTAACAATGTCCGAGTAAAAAAATCACGAAGGCTCAGAAGAGCAGGACACGCAGAACGGATGGACAGTGGACGGACAGTCAAAAGAATAATGCCTGGAAACCCAAAACGAAATATACCACAACAAAGGCCACCTTGTAGATAGAAGGATAAAATACTAGTGGACCTCGAAGGCTTGGAACAGAACACCGGAACGCGGAATACACTTGCGACAGGAAGGATTATCGAATTATTGTCAACGAAGCTCTGTACTAAAAGAAATAGAACATTAATTCGCAAACAAACTTTCGGTAAAAAGTGAAAGTCCTGCTGTGTATACATAAACATGATTTTCTACAGCGAAAGCTAGGATGTATCAACCCATTTCCTTAGCAGCCATCTTCTCTAGACTGGTGGAATAGTTCAAGTAGCAGAATTGTGGGAGGTTTAGGATCACTACCCCTTGAGTTGCAGGCGAAAGTAACATGACAAGGCCATTGAACTAGCCAGGTTTGAGGGCGCCGCTGGTTTCTGTATCGATATAGTCTGTCTCCCGGTAAACCAACTCAAATAGAAAATTTTTCAATACTTTTGAAACTCGGCGAACAATAGGTGGGCCAAATCGAGCAGGTATTGGAATGGAAAATCGTAGCCTATCTTCATTAAAGGTAAACACAATCTTTTAATTAGATGCTCTTCTAATATCCCAAGGATACTGGCTACTGACTTAGATGTATTTGTACTTCTAGAGTTATTATACGTCAATTGCCGCAGTCACAATATTTTAAAATCCACACGACCTCCTGTGCTGGCATTATACATACTGGCATGACAATGCATACTGGCATTTTGAATTGTAGATTTCGCGTGTTTTGCTAACTTCTCCTTAATGACTTGTCTAAGGTTACTAACCTTAACCTGTCAAATATAATTTATTCTTTCAACTTCACAAAAACTCCTTGGCACAATACGGGTTAAAGAGTATGCTATTAAAACCGGAATTGACCTATCCACGTGCTTAAGGACCTATGGACGGAAATGGATCGAAATCCTTTAGATGGTGGTTTATGTAATGGAGTTCTTATGTTAACTCTTCCCCATCTAGATTCCTAAGAACGACGGCAATACAAAGCGAACGGCTTACAAAAACAAAAACCTATCTTATCCACTCAATAGAATCGTTGAAATTCATTAACATCATTAATTATTCACTGGCAGAGCAGATCCTTAATGACTGTTTATTTATTTAGTTATTTCCTTTTCATGTCTTTATTGAAAGTCAAAGTAAACAGCTTTAAGTGGTGCCTGAAACAACTCGGAAATTGTTTTCTTTTCATTTCGAACTTCTGGACACGAGAGTTATGGAGAATGTCCGTTGAAGGTATTTTGCAAGCGGGCTTGTGGTAAACTTGAGAATCCCATTTCACATGTGGTTTCACATGCAAAATGGGATAACTCATGAAAGCGTCGGCGTAATATGATACGAGCATGATAGAGTTTCTGCACAAGTTCCATGAGCAAGGACTCATCGTTATTTCTACTCTTGTGAATTGAAATTGCGTTTTAAGCCAGGGCCTTCCTGGATTGCGTTCTCCTTAATTCGTGTTCTACTTCGGTATTTTCTACATGCCGCCTGGGACGTAGGAAGATTAATCATAATCGCATGAAAGGGTACTGCTCGTATCTCACAATTCGTTTCCTCTATCCTCAGACCTAACTGTCCCCATGCGAACGCCCATTGAGTTGACATTATGTAATGGCAACTGTCATCAAGTAAGCCGACGATATAATATATAATTAAGCAAACAGCACAAGCAAAAATAAATTGATATTTAATCCGAGTAAATCGCAAGCTTTACCATCAGTCTTCTTGGGTTATTAACTTTAGGGTATTGTCCGTGAAGCAACGTGTGACGGAAATAGCTCACTATCCACCTATGCAATATACTCGTATGATATCAGATATTCCGATATCTCGGAATTTGGGTTAGCGAAGTCGTTAGTGCTCCACGGACTACTGTCTGAGCGACTTTTGTCCTCCGAATACGAACACTTGTTTGTTCCTTGACAGTGGCATTGTTGTGTTTTTAGCTAGTGCCTGCTTCTAAGGCTGAATAGAAATGAAAGGGATTCTATTCCAGGGGGAATCATGAATACGAGTACAAAGCCGTCGTTTTGGAGGAGCATCATAGTAGTAGGACGTTAAGTAACTTGCGGGGAAAAACGGCTTTGTTCGGAATTGTTATGAGATGAAGATTGAAGTTAATTTATTCATGAAGAGAAATGAAAATGGGGTCTTACGACGACTGCTTAAGGTTTTAGAGTTTATTATTACTTTTTTCAGACTTTTGGTCTCTGGTGGCCATTTGTGTTGTTTTGACACTTTAAGGGCATGTTGAGTTGGAGACCTGGTAGATGGTCTCTAATGCGTGTAGTCTTTCGTGTAAATGAATTCGCTTTATTAAATTTATAAGAGAATTATAGTTTTAACAGCACTTAATGTTGTGCGCCCGAGATGAGCCTTCATGTCAATGGACTCATGATTATTATTCTTAGATTAGGGAGCGATTATGGAGGACGTGGGTGAAACAGTAGTGTGACGATTTTTTTTTTTGTGATGTCAAGGAATATTGCCAATCAACGCCTTTTCAAAGTGGTTACAATTCGTAATTGGAATTAAGGATTGGGTTATCCAACAGTAAGTACCATTTTAAATCGACAGGTAAAAACGAAATGAATTTTATATTTCGTATAATGTGGAGGAATGCAAGGCCATTAGTTCCCACAGAATGGGGCAAACACACTCGCACGACCTGAAACAGTACAGCTGTTATGGCAAATCACCTCGTTTCTCCCGCCGTTTCACCAGATTTATTGCCTCAAAATCCCAGGTGGGACATCTGAATCCAAAGTCCAATTGTATTCTAAAGATAATATATGACACGAAATAAGCATAACATCTGCTTGAATGCATCTCAACTAAAGGCGAATAAATTGCGAAATATTTTATATCGAACGTGAACGAGACAAATTTTCCTAAAATAAAATGAAAAAAATGTTTTACGAACGTACCGTTTAGAAAATTAAGACTTTTTATTTTGTTTCAGAAAAATTATGGGTCACAAGTTCATGAATGTTCTTCTGAAAATAATGACTTACATAGATAAAGGAATATTAAATTTCAAAATACAATAATATTGAAGACATAAAAACCGAAGTAGTCCTCATGGTGTTAATCACGTTGGGAAGATAATTTCTTTCGTGAAAACTGACTTCTAATTTATCCAGCTCTGTTACGCTCTGGTAGTGCTCAACGAGCTTTCTGGGCCGGGGTATATACGCCAGGCCAGGATCTGTCACATAAGTTTATTCGACAGACGTGCTAGTGTGGTTCGCGCACTACTCTGTCTCTTTGCGTTGAGACCCGTTCAGGGGACGCGGTCGTAGCGGCGCCTTGTCACCTCGAAGCTGTCCCGGTGACACCACCCATTATGGGTGAGAACCCGAGTCCGGATCCCGACTGGTGATGGATTGCCAGGAGTAGTGTGAGGCCGAATCCTAGTGTTGTTGGCTTGTGCCCTTGAGCGAAGCTATAAGTTTGGTCAGGCCCTTCCGGGTTGAAACCCAAATCGGCTTACTGACCGTACGGTTTTGCCTCGGGAGCAGTTACTAGTAGGAGTTGATCAGTCTGGTGTGGGTTAAAATCCGAGTCAGAGAATCAATTTCGTCCTATTAGTCCCCACTCACCGTCTTACTCGCTGAGCGATAGCTCCAACTAGTGTCGACCACACGCTCGCCCCTCACTTGTAGGCAACAGTCGAAAGGTTTTTTATTTAATTTTTTTATATTTTTTTCTAATTATTTTTTTTTGCCCCAGGTGGGTACATCACCAGTGGCCGCTCTCCGGGCTGGTTGACGTCTTCTTCGTCGAATGAGAGGGTGATCCAAGTTTTTGTGATGATTGAAGTTGCCCATTTTTGTTAATACGCTAGTGCGTAATTTCATCCGACAGCTCATGCTTATTATATTTTAAGCTTTATCATTAACGTGTGGATCCAAAGAGATGGTAACCTCTAAAACCGCCAAAAGCGTCCTGGTATTGAGGCCGACAACGCCTTAATCGTTAATAAATCGACGTGTTTTGACTGAAGTAGCATATCTTCTAATGTGAATAGATTTTTTGGTAGTTTTTGTAAATCCGGATGTTTATGCCTTTTATTACCAACTGAGTCATTACCGCTACTTTTCTTCTCGAAAAGAGAAAAACTTTTAACTTAAGAGGGTTAACTTAAAACCTATTTATCGCGCACCACCCCCTCGATCACGTTTATTGCTGCCTGAGTCTTACCACAGCCATACTGGCATAATTGTAATTAAGAAGCCAATGTTTTGTGCGCTTTATAAAGAAGTTGGATGTTGAAATTGTCCTTTATAACTGAGGAATATTGTTGAGAAGCCGATATAACAAATTTGGGACAGGTAAGAGGTATGAGGTATGAAAAGTTTCCACGTAAATGATTAGTCGAGAACAGACGAAGACCAGATTTTATATAGAAAGTTTTTATTACTTTGAAACAATATAAATGATGGACGAGAAGAATTTTCAAGCCGCAAAATAATGAATAATAGCAGTATTTGCTTGTTTTCCTGCATTTTTTTTTCAAGACGTTTTTCTGGAATATTAACAAACTCTGGATTAGCGGTTTCACGTTTAATTAAGATCCAAAAAGATATCAGAAAAACGAGATTCAAAGGACTTATGCAACCATAAGAAAAACCCACGTCATCGGCAAAAGCGGTTAATATAAATTAAGAACACCCAATTTCTAGGGCATAAACTCACTCCTAATCATTTTAATTTCACTATTTGTGAACGATTTTCCAAATAAGACTTAAACCAATCTGCTTTTCCCAATTTTTTTTATCAAAATATTATGGCGAAGCATATTATAACCCTGCAGTACATTATTTTTATCAAGGTTTGATATTGAGCATCAGGGTGTAACGAGTTTTCTGAGTCGGGGTATTTTTTTTTGTTGGAGGCTCCTGCTATCTCTTAGAGTCGTCAGAAACAAACACTGGTCCATCGTACTGCCAGACAGACATCTTTCTTTATTGCATTTAAGAGAAGTTTGAGTGATTAAGAGATTCTTCCCGAAGGTTGCGCCACTGATGCACAGAACGCAGAGATGCTTAGCAAAAGTGTAATGGCCCATAATGACACCCGCAAGTCTTCTGCAATCAATTCTCCTTAAAGATAAGAAGAATGTTGGAAATTCCTTGCAGATATCAGGACGTACGCACTGCGTCATCCTGCATCCTGGATATTCCCACAACAATATCGCAGTGCACATTAAGGCCCTGTTGATGTTGGATGCAGGTAGACTTAAAGCGGGTTCAGGTCCTAAGAATCTCTCCTCTGAGCCCCTTCTAGCGAATTAATCAGAGATCTCATCTAAAAGACCTTGGACCCATACAAGCCTTATTGAATTTAATCTTCCGATTTTTTTTAAAGAAGGTCTTGAGGTCTTGAGTAATTGCAGATGTATATGCTTTTTCCTTTTTACTTTTGCTTCATAACATAGTGCATGGCCATTAGGATTGCAAATATTCCTGGTTGAAAGACAGACGGTTATTTTTCTAACGAAAAGTGCAGTCGTGTGTTTTGGCGCTCAAAGAAAACTCCAGCACCGGACCCCAACCAAGACCTGGAGCGCTCTGTAAAAATGCGAAGACAGTCTTTTCTAGGTTCACTATCCTACCAGAGCTAGTCATGACACCATGGAAATGTGACCGTGAAATTACAGGGCAGTAGGATGACAAGTGTCATTGCGTCGGAGAGCATATCCATGAGACAGGGGTCGCAGAATATTACTTGCGCAAGTACACTGTAACTCCAGTGCGAGTTGTATCAAAAACCATTACTCTTGAAGCGAGATATGGCTTTCATTGCGCACCCTCTGATAAATATGTCAAAGCGTGGAAGATTCTTCACAGCATCAAGAGTAGCGTCCGGCGTGCTGGGGAAAGCCCCCGCGTTAGGCTGTTCATCCAGAAAACTGATGCATATGAGAAAATCAGTCTATTGGGGGTGGTCAAGTCTATCCGTAGCCAAGAACAATAATTCCAATACGGAAAACTGTGCAACAACATCAGTTTTGAATGAGATGTGATATAAAAAAAATGTTGACGAAGACATAACACTCGCAGTATAAGATCACTTCAAAATCCATACTTTGTGTGTGCATTTAAGACATTGAAACAAAAAAAAAGTTACTGTGAACTAACCAACGCGACAAATTCGGTCGAATGTCTCGAATCCTATCTAAGACGACCACCCCCGGAGAGTAGTGAAAGAACATCTTTGACACAAACCATCTGCACCCCGTCCAGGTTGTGCGACATAAGTGCCATAAATCGCCGTGTAGATCCAGAGGACCTGTTCGGCCCCATGTTTAGTCAAAAGCATCTTTGCATTGCTAAAAAGCTGACAGCGCTTTGCCGGTTTTCGACTCAACATGCTTTGACCAATGAAGCTTGCTATCTAAGATGACTCCAAGGTTATAAGCTTTCTTGGATATCTGGATGGAAGTGACTATTAGCAGCAGCTGAATAATGCCAGTATTTTTCCTCCTTCTCGTGAAGTTACACGACATCAGTCTTAAGAGGATTAGCTGACAGCTTATTACTCGTGCACCAATCACCGATCACATTTAGCGGCGTCTCTGCTTTGAGACAGACAGCCACTAAACATGAGCCGATAGAGAGAGAGAGAACTGTAACATCATCCCCATAAATTCCAGAGGCATTAAGAGCATCGAACAGAGAGTCGATATACTCGCCAGGTCCAGGTCTGTCACATTTAATACTGTGACACTCGCAAACTCACTGGTTGTTTCAGCGATTACACTTCTTGGTTTCTTATGTTTTGGGACCTGTTTTTGACACTTATCCACTCTCGCTCAGACGGTATCTAGTCTGTTCCTTCTGGATGAGAACCCGAGTCTGGATTCTGACTTATAGCAAATGGTTGGGAGAAGCGTGAGGCGAAGCTAGTTTGGGTAAAAACCCGAGTCAGGGCTATAACTGTGGTAGGATAAGCTCTTGAATACGGTTACAACACCTGACCAGATACTTCGGTGTTAAAACTCAAATCAGAATGCTAGTTTAAGGTATTTCCCTAGGGAGCAATTATTGTTGATATTTGATTAAATTCGTGTGGGTTAAAACCCGACTCAGAGTATAACGCCCGTGTAGCCAATCCCTACCTACCGTTTTACCCGCCGAGCTACAGCTCCAGTTCTTGTAGGCCACACAACTCGCACTTTGCTGACCTGTTTATTAAAAAAAAGAAATTATTTCTCTTTTTTTTCCAGTGGTTTGATGCCTAAGAAGATATTATGAAGTTTTAATTTTTGTTATTGTCTTTGCTTTTCTTTTCTCAAAGTAATTTTTATTTAGGTTGGGGTCTTTGAGCCCCCGAATAAAATAACATTTATACAGTATATATGTTTCAAGAAAGTATACGGTTAAAGGAACTGTTGCTTCACATCTAAAGACCCCTTTAAACATGCAATGGTCGAAAACAATTTTTTTTCTTTGATGTTGTTCAATAGATATGTACGCTGTATTGGTGAAGTAAGATTTAGGGATTTAATAAAAGGTGTACAAACAGTTGATGCAACTTTACAAAAAGAATTCATTTGAAACAGAATTATTCTCAGTCAGTTCAATATTTACACTAAAAACACCTTAGATGGTTATATTGTTCGATGTTTCCCTTTATAAAAGGCTAAAAAATTCTCCCACAATTTTTGAAACAATAAACAATAAATGTAATCCGTAAACATAAAAGACATAAAAGTCATCGAAATACACAACATCTAGGGTCTTATAAACATTTTTCACAAAACCTCCACCATCATCTCCAGCCAAATTTTCATTTGACGAAAACAATACTCGTATACGGGACTAGCTCGAACGAGTCAATATGAGCAACGGGAGTCGAACAGTTTCGTCTTAGACTCAGACATTTTAATGGGCATTAAAAAATTATTATTACTATTTGCATTTACCGTGAAATCGTTAATAGGGCTAAGGTGAGAGGGGGAAAGCTGAAAAAACAAAGCAAAATGTATGTGCACATAAGCTCAAGATCATTGAAAGATCTACATAATTAAAATGACTTTTGAACCTTTCACCTTTCTAACAAGAATTTTATTGTTTTTATGCCATAGGTGTTCTGCTTTGTTGCCACTTTCGTCTTCTTGAAGGGAACTTCATGTACTTTATAATAGAGTTCTTTATGTAGATCACATTGCACTTTGGTATGCTACTTTATTGTTGTTAGAGTTGTTGCTGCTGGCTACGCCGCCGACTCCAGTCTCTAGTGTGGGGAGATTTTTTTTGTTGATTCTTCTTGGAATTTAATATTTGGTGCTTCACGGATAATTCCGGAAATATTATGCAGATCACAGAATGTACGGTGGAAGTACTGTATCACGTTTTTCGCACATAACATAACAAGCTTATGCTATTTTCTATTTATAGCAGAAATCCTTATAAAAAAAATTACCGCCGATTGAAATTTCTTGTCAGCCTTTTTACAGAATATTAACAACTAGCTGGATATACCCGCTTTGCTGGGTCCTTTAATAGATGCGTACAGTGGAGAGCACAAATAAGTACATATTAGATAATAATAAAGTAAATTTAAAAAAAAAGTTCATGTTAAATTCTAAACAAAACAGTTTATAATTAAAACCGGAAAACAACAAATAGTAGAATAACAACTAAATTTTGCACCTTAAAGCAACTTTAGGGATTGAGTTCATTTTCAGTGCTTCGTCCATAGCCCCTTATTGCGCAAAACATTTTCTACATGTTTTGGCATAGTTTCCACCACTTCCTCTATAATTTCTCTTCCAGGTTAGTTGGGGTTGATCGGTACTGCCGCAATTGTCTTTTCACGTCTTGCCACTGCTATAATTTAAAATGTTGTTCGGAAAGCCATTCTCTCACTATTTCGGACGTGTGGTTTGGGTCGTCATCGTGTTGAAATATGACTTCATCATCAGAATAGCCATTTCTATCTAGAAAGTTGGGATGAGGCTGCAAGATGCGCAAATATCCTTCTTTTCTCATTATTCTATCAATTTTTTAAAGCGGTCCAAAGTGCCACCATGTAAATCAACCCCATACCACAAAACTCCTTCACCGTGCTTCACTTTTTCCTTAACATGCTGCCTTTAGATGGTCTCCCCAGGGCGGCGCCAGCAGTGTTATTCACTAAACCGATTAAATTTTGATTCGTCTTACCACACTACATGTTTTCAGTCATCTGCTGTCCAATTTTTATGTTCTCCGGCGAACTTCACCCGAGCTTTAATATTTTTTACCGACAATGCAGGTTTGTGTTTCTTTACCGCTGAGATGTAGCAGATGTCGTGAAGAGCTCTACTTGCAGTCCATCGACTAACGGGCTTATTACAATAATTGCTATAGCAGCGTCCTTTGATGTTAAAAACTTTCCTTTTTCATTTGTCTTATCATAAGACGTGCGTCCGCTTCCGTTAATTTTTTTTTACGACCTCTGACTTGTGCTTAAGGTGTGGTTCCTCGCCTTTTCTGCACTCTAATAACCACTGATTGGCATGCATTAAGCCACTTGGCTATCCTCAGTTACAATACAATCTTCAATATTTCGTTATAATTTCTTTATTATTTTAAAGAGCTATGAAATTATTGTTTATTAATTAAAATGTTCTGGAAAAAGTTCTTTATAATTTAAATTTGCTTTATTATTTTCATTTTTATGCAATGATAAGTGCACTGAACAAACATGTACTCATTTGTTCTCCCCATTATATGCGCATAAAGTACGTACATACATATGGATATTATACAATATTTCTTTCCTCAATAGTCCAAAGAAAGAAGAGAGTAAAAAAAGATTGATGATAAACATGAATGTGCCCGCACTCCACTGGTGGACTGTTGATTGCAATGACATACGCATATCTGTAAAATATGTAAATCTCAAATAATTCCTTTTTTGCTTATTACTTCCCTTATAAGTAACACAGAATAATGATTGATACATCAATCTCTTCACCAGGAAATGTACTAATCGAAAAAAAGTCATATTCAAATCTGTCCAGCCATTTTGTAGTAATTGGTGTGAAAAATATAAAAAAATGTTTTTTTTTTCAGTTAAAAAGTCTTATAAAATGGTTTTAAGGCCCTAGGATACTAAAAACCATCATATGTAATACCGCTAACCACGACAAATCGACTGATATATATATATTGTTGCAGTAACGTTATGTATCTACTCCTTACTCGCGAACAAACAGGAAAATGTGTTTTCTTTTATAGATGTAGAGATGAGCCATGGTTATGGGATAAAAGTAACATTCTAGCCAAGAGGTTGGAGTTGATGACCGCATAATATATTTTTAATTTGTCACTTTCACCTCCATCTTCAATCTTCTTTAACTGTTTTAATTCAATGCTTCCGAACGCTTCATTGAAATTTTCTGTGTCCATCGAATCAGGTCAATATCACCTGCGTATGAGATGGTGCCTCGACAATTCGTCGACCTGCTTGAATCATTTTTAGCTTATTATCGATTTTATTTAAGCCTTCATGTGTCTTTTCAAGATATGCCGTGGTCATCTATCCAGTATTCCCGCAACATGGTAGAGAAGATCTAATATGAGATATTTATAGAGCCTAACCAGCTAGGAAAGACTTGTTGACAACCTTTCGCCAAGCCTGCCTATCATGAGTGCGGTCCTTCCCTGTTTAACTGCTCTATTCAATATCCTATCTTCCTAATACTGTCCTCCCTTCTATGACATGTCTTTCCTGGGCGTCTTTTTCCTACCGGTTTTCCACTCATTATTCCTCCGACTTTTCGTCCACTGTCCATTCGTTCTACATGTCGTGCCAATCTTAGTTTTGGCTATTTTATTACTCGGACAATGCTCGGGGCTGAAAATTGTTTCTCAAACACGATCGCCAAATATGTTTCAGAAAAGAAATCAAGTGAATCACACAAGTATAGCACCAAAACTATAAAATTCCTCTTAACATACCAGACGTGAATTCGGCTCTCAAATTAGTTTTGGAAAAAATAACGCGAATTCTTTTTTAGTCGAAACTTAACATTTCTTATATCTTTAAGCCGACATGGAGAAAAAGAAAGTGATATTGTAATTTTGCCCGCCGCTCATTGTGTAAAGTTTGACTTTATCACCTGACGCACTTCTTTGCTAAAAGCTTTACCACTTCAAAACACTTGTTAATTTTTGTATTATTAGCAGAGCAACTAAGTTCTCGCTGCTTTTTTTTATGAAGCGATAGCGATAACTTTTTCTCATCTTTCTGGCAGAGTTCCCATACCGTCACGGTAGAATTGTTCGTCTTTTGAGGCTATCCATGAATCAAGCCTTTTTGAGATGTCTTCATATGAATCGAACTGCTGATCAGCCAGATCATGTACCATCGAAGGGAACAAGTGATATTCGGACGGCACAATATCTGGGGAATATGGGGGGTGGGGTAGGACTTCCCATTTGGGCGTTTCTAAGTAGGTTTTAACGGGTTTGGCAACGTGAGGCCGAGCGTTGTCATGCTGTAGAATCACTTTTTCGTGCCTCTGCTCGTATTGTGGCCATTTTTCGCGCAGTGCGTTACCGTTCCCCAGTGATGGCTCCGTTTAGTTTCAACGGCTCATAATAAATAACATCGCCCTGATCCCACCAAATACACAACTGAACCTTCGCAGCGTGAATATTCGGCGGAGCCGACGACGTAGATACGTCACAATCCACCAGCACTTTCTACTGGAGCCATCTCTTGATAAACAGCGAGAACTTAGTTGCACAAAATAGTTATGAGGCAACCTTTTATTTTACTTTTACGAGGGTGGTCCGATAAGTACTTAGCCTACAAAAGAAAAACAAAAATTTTGGAGAAATGGAGATTTATTTTTCAATTTAGTCTCCTTTTAGCTCAATACACTTGACCAAGCGATGCTCCAACTTCTTTAACCCCTCTGAAAAATACGTTTTCTCGAGGTCTGCAAAGTAGGCATCCGTGGCGGCGATGACCTCCTTATTCGCCTGAAATGTTTGCCCGGCGAGTGACTTTTTCAAGTTTGGAAACAAAGAGAAGTCGGACGGGGCCAAATCTGGAGAATACGGTGGATGGGGCAGCAGTTCGTAGCCCAATTCGACCAATTTGGGCGTGGCGAGGGCGGAGGCGTGAGCCGGTGCGTTATCATGGTGGAAGAGCACTTTTTTCTCCGCCAAGTGGGGCCGTTTTTTCTTCAATTCGGCGTCGAATCGGCCCAATAATTTAGCATAGTACAGCCCTGTGACCGCGGACACTCCCGCTTCCACACGCGGTCAAAACAAAACTACGAGTCCGATCCGGCTAAAATTTCGACAGTAGCCGCATACTAGAATGTACTACACGATAGTGTAGCTCTTGCGATACTGGCGCCATCTGGCGGTGAGGCTAAGTACTTATCGGACCACCCTCGTATTACTACATGTACACGTGAACAGAATTTCAATAAAGGTTTGGTGCTCCTATTCATTTACTAGAAACCTTCTTGAGATCGTTGAAGAATGGATAAACAGCTGTATAGGAATTGATATAAGTTTTCTCTCCTTTTACAAGTTTACAACTAGCACAACCCCTTGTGAGAGAAACCGAGCTTTATCGCGTGGTCTGTAATAACTAATACGATAGCAGCCGCTTATCTGTCTACTTCTCTAGAGACCTGTATGACAAGCTTATAATTTTGGACCTGTTCGTCATCCGGCTTAGGCCAATATTGCTCTTAAGAAAAGAGGGTTAAAGAATTGTTAAGAACTGATCTTATAAAACATTTAAATAATGCGAACGTTAGACTGGGAAAAAAGTGGTCGTAGAAGCCGCTTAGCTTGTGTAGAAGGAAGTCGGAAATCTGGTATCATAAGAAGCTTTGCTACAAATAGTAGTATTGTTAATAAATAATTAGAGGAATAGTTATAGAATAGCAGATTAAACAAGGTCTGCTAGCCCCTATAATCCATGTTCACTACGCTTTCTAGATTTTGTACACAGTTAGAGAACAGCCCATGGCTTACAGTTCATGGCTTGGCGATGACCCTTGCCCAGAACGTTCTTCATGATTTAGTCAGGTGGGAAAGAATAGAATCATTCCGAATACGATGAACGATTTTCGGGTCAAACTCAAAGCCTGACTTTGAACCTTTTTAAAGGTTGACTTCCTTTCACCCACCTTTAGATCCTCAGCGACCTCGATGATTCGGTTAATTGGTGTTTGATAGCCAAGACAATTTGTCATCAAATTTGGTCTTCTCTGATGGAAAACCTTTTGCGATTCATAAACACTTAAATGAACAAACTTTTCATATTTGAGGAGCGGAAAACTCATACGAGATTCACGAAAAGTCAATGCATAATAAAAAAGTTGCTGTTTGGACTTAACTGCGGGTTATGGGTTGGACACATCATTGGTTCATCCTTCATCGACGATGAAGTTGGAAAGGCAGTTAGAGTAGATGGACCGTAAAGTGAAAAGAATTAGGGATTTGAAAGCCCTGCCCAAGGTGGGTGCCGCATTTGATAAATGCCGATCAAAATGAAATGCGTAAACGACTTTCGCAGCAATCTTTGGGCCGATTCAATACATAGTTCATAGGTTCACCACTAGAAGCTGGTGGTTCAGTGCCAAAGAAAACAAAGGCGATCGTATCTGCGAAAAAGGTAGAGTAGCGCAAAGGATCTTGTTAATAGACTACCTTGAAAAACCTAAAATTCTTAAGAAGACGCCTAGCTTAAAGAAGAAAATAATAGTCTTTCACCAGGACAGTGCACCTCTACACAAGGGTGCATTAGTGTTGGGAAAACTGTGAAATTTGGGGCACGATCTCCTTGGTCATGTCTTTATTCTACTGATTTGGTGGCACCCTCCCATATCCGTCTGTTCCCAAACTTGAAGAATTTTTTTTCTAGGAAGCGCTTCGCAACCAAAGAGGAAGCTGAGAGAGCTGTAGGTAAATATCCGCACAGCCTTCCAGACTCTCGGAAGGAATACTAATGTTGGAGAAACGCTGGACCACCAAGTCAAGTAAGATTATGTAGAAAAACAAAATCAGTCGCAGTCTTACATTGCCATAACCTTTTACCTTATCCTCGTACGTTATCGCAATATGTTGATCGACAATTTTGTTTCCAAAATTCAATGAATTGGTTATGAACGATCTCTGATTTCAATAGGATAGCGTTATTGCTCACACAAGCCTTCCATCAAGTTTGAAGATCAAGGTCATGCGATTGACGCCTTTCGACGTGAGCAATGGTGTGCCGCTTTCATAATTGCCATAGAACGAACTTCATTAATCAATAAAGATCAACATTTACTTGGCAAAAATTTTATTTTTAATTTAACGAAAATGCAAACAGTAGCTATTGTCTCACCCTTTTGTATTATCCGGACTGAAAACTAAGCCAGAAAAATAGTCAGTCAAGGCTGATAGAAACTATACTCGTGCCACAATAAAAAAAAGTGTCGTCATCCGCACGTTTTCTTATTCATTATAGCAAGTGTAGTTAGCCGCCTTCTAACTGCGACCGAAACAATAGTGATATCCGCGATTAATTTGGAATTATCGTATTAAAGCCAAACAGCACACAACAGAACACAATATCTGGCAACATTTTGGAAACCGTCGCGGTGATAAAGAAGAAAAAAAATTCCCACCCATGGTGTACTATCAGCTTTTTTCGATGGTATAATATAGCTTTATAGATCATTTTATCATCAAACTGAAAGCCCTTTAGCATTTCAACGATATTCTATTCTAAGGTGAAAGCTTTATCGTCGAATAACGCGAAGATATCGCCCAACGTTACACCGGGTAAGGTGTGTGATTATTTATATTAATCTTCAGCTTTTTTTCAGTTTTTGTTTCCTCGTTATCTGGATTTCGATCGTCTGTCATAGCGACTAGGTTTTTTTTAGCTCAGAGGCATATCACTTGATTAAATATTGTTTTTTTTCACGGCTTTCAGGAAACCTGGCATGCGAGTAGTTTAAATATTTACATAATTACTATTAAGTTCATGTCGCGCGTTACGTTCTGTCTAGCTGGAGAGGGTAGTGCACATTCGAAATATTTCATTTGATAATGACGTATGACGTATATTTCTAGATTCTAGAAAGTAAAATCGAATTAGCCTTGATTCGCTGATGGTCGGGGCAGAATTAATGAGCTGTTTGGTTCATAATTCTTGATATCTGATTTGTATCTAGGTCGTTATGCTATTCCGCACTAAATTTGATTATTTGCATGAGTGGATAGTGGTACACTCGGCTATGCATGAGGTAAATCCTGAATGTCAGTTCCTAGCACTGAGTGTTGTTAGAAGCGCATGGAGGTATGTTCGGAATGGGGAGAGATGTACGAAGGGCAATATCGATTTTAGTATTCGTTCTATAGCGGATAGTAGGTTAAGTATTTTGAATGGGCTGGGTATCTTATTTCCAATGATACATTTTGTTTTGAGGAGGAGTTCCCCCACGATAGGTGAGTTGGCTGCCGTTCATATGTATATGGATTTGTAATACGATTATTGGCTTGCAAAAGGTAAACAGATAATTCTTTCGCGATATCTGACAAGAACATATTCGTGACCACAAAAATAGAAGATGTTCTTTCGGTTATTATTTATGAGTTGTATCGAAAAACCCACGATAAAGTAGATATAGGTGTACAGAAGGATAAAGAAGGGTGTCAGAGTGTTACAAGGTCGTTCGTTATAACTCTAGCGTTGCTGCCAACAAGAACACGTGACGTAACACAGACTATTGGGCGGTAAATTTTCCATAAGAACGATAAAAATATCTTATCTTTCCTCTCGATTATTTCTCTGTCAGCTGTCACAATCATAAAGATTAAAAATTTAGATTCCCTATATTTACTATGCAGCAACAAAGGTAAGAGAATTATGATAGTTGGTAAGAATGATTTCTTGATAGCCGTTCATAAAATTTGTCCGAAATTCTGTCAATGGTATCAGATAAAATCGTTTCTTATTAAATTTAATAAATCACGAGATCAAAACAATTATTTTATTAGCTTTTCTGCGAATAAGAATTCAATCTCGAAAATATCACCAGAACTAGTTCTCCAAAAGGTGATATGCCAACAGAGGAAACTGTCAAAGCATTCGCTGTGAGTAATTGTAAGGTAGTCAATACGACTATGGAATAAAACACAATTAAAACAATAAACCTTGGAGAATACAAAGAACATCAGCCGGATGTTTTGAAAAATACAGTTTCAATAGCTCTGAACATGATAGATATGTATCGGGTCTTGACAAAGTAAGAATCTTCGGTCTCATTTTGTCCCCTTTCCCTTTCAAATATCGATAACTTCCATCTTCCCCTCGTTCTATCTTACTTTCACAATTCTTTATTACAGAACCCTTCTCCTATAGTTCTGCCTTCTCACGATTTCCACAAAGCAAAATTTCACCAAATCAATGAATACCTCAAAAAAGCCTCTCTCGATTTTGATTATCTCACCGTAAATGATATTTTATCCATATTTTACAGGGAAATATAAAACTCTATCTTTCTTTACGCAAAACTTGTCCACCTCCCCACCCTGGTATAATCGCAGGCTCCATTCCATAAGAAATGAAAAAAATAAGAAGTGGAAAATCCTCCTTAGTACTTAATCCCCTGAGGATTTTTCTAACTACATAGTCAGCCCTTCACAACTCCCTCTATCAACGCTATTTAGATGAAACACAAGCCAATCTCATAAATGATGCTAAGTCCTTCTTTAAATGTGTTCACGACAAAAGAAAATCTGACGGCTACCCTACCTCACTCTCCTTCAATGATCAAACCTCAAATGACCCCAACATTATCGCTAGCTTTTTTACCATCTTTTTAAACAGTCTTTCCCCCACGACTCCTCTGTTTCGGACTTCGATTATTCCGATTATTAAGCGAATTTGCCTTTGGACCATCGCTTCTTTTTACAGTCGATCCCTTTGTTATCGAAAACAAATTAAATCAACAAAATGAGAAATTCACTCCTGGACCTGACGATCTCCCTGCCTATACACAAAAAAGGTTCGAAGAACGATATTTATAATTATGGGCCCATTGCCAAACTGTCACATATACCCAAACTCTTACGAATTTTTAAGTTTTCGCTGCAAGTCTTTAATTTTCCCTAGACAACACGGTTTCCTCAAATGCAGAACTACAACCACAAATCTTGTTGAATTTGTGTCCTTTACCCTCTCGGCCTAAGAGAATGGCAGGGAAGTCAACGTTATTTCAACCAAAGCTTTTGTTAAAATCTCCCACAGATTAATACTCTTCAAATTGTTTTCCCTTTGATTCGATCCCATTTCTTTGAAGTGGATATCTTCATACTTGGAAAATCGCTATTACAACGTTCGTCTCAGATCGGCCTATTCTACCCTTTTTTAACTTCCTCCGGTGTCCCCCAAGGCAGCCACCTAAGACCACTTCTTTTCGTCTTTACCATCCCTACATCTAACTACTCTTATATGCTGAACCAAGTTCGTCAAGACCACTTCCTCTAATCATGAGTCTTCCTTTATTCAATCAGATCTTAATAGTCTTTCCATCTGGTGCTTCAAAAATTGCTTAGAGCTTAACATTTCCAAATGCCAATCAATCACCTTTTCACGTAAATGAATCAAACCTCCTCCTCCTCTTTACTTCCTCAATAATCAACCCATCTCCACCGTTAAGGTTATCCGCGATGTTGGCGTACTCTGTGACCAAGAGCTTCATTTTCGCGCACATATCGACGAGATAATCCTTAAAGCTAATTCAGCACTCGGTTTCTTGAAGCGATGGTGTAATGAATTCTCCAACCTCTACGTTACCCGATCTCTCTACATAACCTTTGTCTAGCCCCTCCTTGAATACCCCCAGGTGGTCCTCTTACTAAAAACGCACATTTTTAGAATCGAGAGCATCCAACGCTGGTTCCTACATTTTGCACTTCGAGGTCTCCCCTGGAATCTTCGCAAGGAATCCTTGCAAGGAATAAGACCTCCGTCTGTTCTATCTGCTCACCTCACGAAGTGTTAATTCGAATCCTTACTTCGATTTCAACCTTAGCACTCCTTGCTTAAAAACCCGTCTTCTTAGTTGCGGTCTCCCTCCCCTGTTCTTCTTAGTTTCTAAGTTAGATTAAGTAAGATTAATGTTAGCTTGAAATAAGCTCAATAAATGCGGGTGTTTGCCCCAACGAAAATTGAAAAAGAAGTTTTAATTCTAATAATAGGTTGATAGGTTGTCCCGTGGCCGAGAAAGAACTGAGTTGTCTTCGGTAGAGGACGCTACCTAAATATTACTCGATTCAGGTACGACTACCGTCGAAGCGCCGTTTTGATATTATATTTTATTTGACCTCGACTCCATAGGGCAAATGTTGGGATGATTAGATCTACATAGCTTGGTGAATTGGGGGAGTTAAATGTATAGCTAAATTGGAGTCAGGGATTTCGAACCTAGTCTCGACTGCCATCCAAAAAATGTTGCAAGGCGTTGGACTTGAGGTAGCTCGGCAGGTGACTATGATTTCATCCTACGTAGCTCGTTCGCATTTTTATCCCCTTTATGTTACCGGGGCCTGCAAATTAGATCAGAAGCAACCGAATTCTACTGTTGGTTCATCTAATTTCCTCTTATATTGCTCCACCAGTTTGTAAGAGGTGGTTATTGAGAGTATAGCTTTAATGGCCATGTAACCGGTTATTGAGGCAGATTGTACTGAGAGTGTATGATTACTTCAGCTTGAAATTGGTAGTATTCATTTCTATTCGAAAGGTTTCAGACCAGGATCGAACTGAACTGAATTAAGGATACGACTTTCCATTCCTTTTTGAATAGAAAGCCTGTGCTAATATAAGCTTTCTACTGTGGTCTTACAGCACTACAAATCAGTATGATTTTTATGGAAAAATTGAGAAAAATTAAAATGCTGAGACACAATATCATGGCACTTGTAATCCCGAATTCTACCGACCTTTGAACCTTGTTAACTTTATTTATATTTTAAGTTTGTGAGCCTAAGATGAGGATTAGATGAGCAACAAATGCGGGCATTTACAAAGACCAGATTGGTTATAGTCCTCAACTTATACCGAAAGTTTTATTCCAGGTTTGGGTATGTATGGGTTGCTTCCTTAACACAACCCAGTCGAAGTAAAATTAATACTGAAGCATTGTTTTGATAACAAACTTTACTTGACATAAGTTCTTATAAGGAGACCGCAAAGTAGTTAAGGTATTTCGACGGACCATTCTATGAATTGACTCAATTTTTACAATCATTATAACAAATAAGCTTCTGTTAGGATAGGCTATGAGTCATCCATCAGAACAAGTAATAATCAGAAGGAGAAATGTCTGGATAATATGGTAGATGGGGTAAAGCTTTCGGCTTGAGCCTTTGAAAGTATGTTTTGACTGTTCTTGCGGAATGCGGACGAGCATTTTCGTGCTGTAAAATCACTTTGTCGTGTGTTTTGGAGCGTTCCAGTTGTTTTTCTTCAATGCGCCATCCAAGTACATTATTTGTAGTCGGTGGCTATCTATAGTGAGTTCCTCAAGTTCCAAAAAGCGCACTTATCTGGTCTGGAAATATAGCTTGGCTTCCGGCCAGCTGAACCAGCTTTTCGAAAGTTCAATAAATTTTTTGGAGTGCAGAATTAAGAAGTAGTACAACCTTGAATCTCGCAAACTTTTACCTGGATCTTACCAGACGGACAGACAGGAAAGCCTTTACATAAGTCTTCCCTACCCCAGCTTTTCAAGATAGAAGACTAAAACCAGATAAGTGTTCCTCTTTGATTTTCTCCTAAGACCTAGCATGTATGTATATGCTTTAAGATGACACTCTTGCCTTATTCTATTCTTGCGATCAGTTCTCTGCTCGTTCCAAACCCTGTCTTAGAAATGTCGTTTACCGCTGCCATTGACTCTCGCCTCAGTCTTGCTCCGCCTACTGCATATTAAGTTTATTTTTAAGCTTTTTTTTTTTAAATCATTGTTTTTTCTTTGTTAAGGCCTGCGTTAGCTCAACAAAAGCTTCTGCGGGGCGTCAAATTAAGAACTTCCAACCGTATACGGGGATCAAAAAAACAAAAACTTACATATCTCTATAGAGCAGTTATTTTGATTCTTAATCTTGCAACTTTTGTGACCGGCCTTTGGCTTTCAAATCGAAATCACCACCTTTAGAAAATGCCAACAACTTCCGGCACGTTAGCTAAGCTAGAACATAGTTACTTCAAGCTTTTACTAATACGGTGACTTTCGAAAGCATGCTTTTTTTCCTAATAAAGCAATGAAGTAGAACCCACAAGAATTGTTTTTTAAAGCAAAGTTTGGCATATTCGAGTGTTGTTATTTATGATTCAACCAACTAGCATATTCTGAAACAGACACATAATGATAAAATCACTAATCAATTTCAGTAAAAACCCTAGGAAGCAATGCAACTACCAATATAATTTGGACGACTTGAGTGTTAGGGAATTTGAACACCGTGTCGTCGGCGTCAGAATCCAACATTTTAACCATTGATGCTCTTAAACAGTTCCTTAATTATTGGCACTGGAAGATAGAGGTAGAGGTAAATGAGGCTTAAATGACGGTTTCTAGCTCTAGGTGGTAAACATCAATTTGCTTAACATTTATATTCAGGCTTATATTCAATAGTCAACGTCCTTCCCACAATTTTACCTACCACAGGGAAGAACAACTTTAATACTAAGACGACCATGTTAATCTGATACGTGAGCATTTGTATTACTTTACTTTCTAACTCGACTAGAATTTCGTTGATAGCAATAAGCCATAAAAGAGGTAGGATACCACTACCTAAACCTCCGTTTTGGGGTTTAGGTTGCAGCAAAAACCTTCTACCTCATCGCTTTCAGGGATTTCTCAACGGATTTGGTAGCTAGAGCATATTGAATAAGTCGGGCCTATATGATGGCCAGATTTTGAAGGGGCATTAGATAACATACCTTGCATATGTAGAGATCGGATATAAGCTCTTTTGTTCCCAGCAAATAGTATGTTGAGGCCAAAATCTTTGACATCTGTCAAGCTTCTATTCTTACTTGAAATGTATGCAGGAATAAGGAACGTAAGTTAAGAGCCAAGAAAAATTACCAATATACGATACGGGATACGATGTGCTTCAAATCCTTTCTGGACGTATGACGCCGTCCGACAATTCGCATGATATAAAAAAGGGAGACCTTTTTTCTCAGTAATAATATAATATTTTTTAATCTCTTAGATTTTTAATTGACTAAAATGTACAGAAAACCAGGAAGAAGTCTATACAATTTTTACCTAAATTGATAAACCAAAGCTTGCCATTTTTTAAAAATTATTTATTTGGCATAAATGTTGATTGCGGCTATGTTTTAGGTAGTCCATGTGGAGAGCCCAATTTTGAGTTAATTTTCAACCCACTCACATGAAAATTTTACGCTGTGACAGGGTGTTCCGCTCCCGTTCATGCACGAGCTGTATTCTTTGACGTTTAAGACCAAAGCCTTTGAGTAAAATCTTCCACGTATTCGAGTAACACAATTCCAATTGCTGCGAAAGGTGACGACTGGACTATAGGTACACGATTGAATAGGTTTCACTTAGTCTAACAAAGTCTTAAATGTTTTCGCTGATCTGTTTGACTTCATTGTCCAACTAATGATTCTATTCCTTGTACGAGTAGACCTCTAAATGAGAGGAGTACAACACACAATTATTTACAATGAAGGCAGTAGATAGGACTATGCTGAATTAACGCATCCCTCAATTACCTACTTGTCTAACTACCAAAATATTAGGAATATTAGCTCTAATGCAGCATACACTCTACCTTCCTACATGCCATACACACCTTACGAACCGTTAAATAAAACAAACAAATTAGCGTCTACTTAATTAGCACTTTGCCCCAATTGGAGATGCCATAACGTTTATTTAATAAGCAGCATTGCCATCAACACCTTGCGAAACTGCCACCGGTCCTGGCTCTAAATATCAATTCAAATCCAAATTATCGAATGGAGATGTGTTATAGTCGATAAATAGACACAGATAGCTGAACATGGCATCGCGCCACATGCAGTTCATAAGCGACGTGGCGTATGTGGAACATATTCACAGAGGCGATCGCCTATTCATCTCGTGTGCATTTGAATTAAATGCTTGAACGAGCGAGTGGCCTTTTTCGTGCTCGGCCACACACTGAACGTCTCTACCAGCGTGACGTGCTTGATGATGGGTTGTGTTAATTTTTATGGCATCGTTATGTCAACAAAGAGGGATGATAATGCTTTGATGAAACATTTTTAGCGACTGTACATATGCGATTTATGGAGTGTTGTTTTGGTTTTATAGGGTCGCCAGGTAAGGATTGTAAGTGATATTTGCTTGGATTTGGAGATCGCCGAATAGGTACCGACCATCGCACTAGGGACAGAAAGATATTCCTACGTACCAGTTACATTTATCTGTCACCACAAAACGAAACGTAGTATTCCGAAATATTGACTCATTATGGATACTATGGTTTCCCATCAAGATTGCGGCTTATCGAAACACAAAACCCCAATCTATCCTTCTTATACTTCATGCACAAATAAGATAATTGCTTGTAAATAAACGAAGGAATAAATCAAACATTTGCACAAGGACAATACACAATAACCCAAGATTGAGGTTGAGGGAAATTCGGTTTGTTAGTCAAACAGGTATCTAGCGACGCAAAAAAAGGATGAATTTTCAATAAGAGCAACCATACGCACCGGTCATTCAAAGGAGCAAGCAAGCTCGAGGTAAGGTAAGTATAAAGGGCTGGAATGTGTTTGTTTGTGGTTGGTGTATCCCTTTTTTTTAGGGATCCTATTTGGTTTGTGGGTCGCTTGGCTCACGTGGGATGGGAGTTTCGTGTTTGTGTATTTTTTTGTGGGCTTCCGTAATTTTTGACAAAAAAGGGTTGTGTTTAGGGTTCAAGGTAAGACTTTGATTAACGTGGTTACCATTGTGTCACCATATTTTTTTCGAAATTACTTTTTGACAAAGGATTATGCAGCTATGCGACGGGAATGAGAAAATTAGGTGAAGGGACTATAGATGTATTTTTAATAAGCTTAGTGGATTCAACAGGGTTATGGACTCATGTTCCACAATGCAAAGATATATTACCTTTTTATAAAGAGGATGAAGAACTCTATTTATGTTCTTTTTCAGTCTTATCAGCCAATGTACATTTTCAGGGAGACTTGTGGGCATATTGTTTTCTGTGAATCCAACAATAAAATATCGATTGTATTTACAGAGGTAAATATTAAGGCCAATAGGCTATTGAAAAATTGGGCCCAGCCGATGGGATCTGATATTATTGTGCTCATATCGGCCTTTAATTTATATATTTATGTATTTTTAAGGATATTCAAGCTATGATGGCGTATTTTCTCAAAAAGAGAACTGAAGGCGACAACGGGGCTGCATTGTTTAATTGATATTTTGCTGATAGACTAAGTCTAAGCATACTGTTTGTTTTAAAATTCGCTGAATACAGTCGAATCTCTGTTAAAGAAATAAAATATTCAGCAGAAAAGATTGTAAAGGTATCCCTTATGTCTCTATCTCACAAACGGCAAACAATTGAGCGACGCTAGGAAATGTAGGAACAAATTCAGAGTGTCGACACTGGCGACGGTTTTTTTCTGGACAAGATCTCTGTTTTAAGGTCAGGTATGATATTATTCACGTACCCGGATCAGGTCAAAAAAAAAAGTTCAAAATTAATTTCGAGGATTCGGAAATGATATTGTTCACGACTCCGCGTATAGGGTTTTAAGGGACAGATGATCTTTCGGTCATTGAAAAGAAAGAAATCCGCGGGTATTGACGGTATATCCAATGTTGTGCTTAGGCACCTTCCGCCAGTGGCTGTAGAGAGGTACACCATCCTGTTCAACAATGCACTGAATAATGCATATTATCCAATGCACTGGAAGACAGCGGTGGTGCAACCAATCCCCAAGAGGGGTAAGGACACTTCTAACCCGGCAAATCTCCGGTCGATAAGTCTCCTTCCGAGTGTCAGCAAGGTCTTCGAGAAGGTGGTCCACAGAGCCCTGTCTAAATGGGCTGAGGACAATAAAATCATCCCGGATAACCAACTCGGTTTCAGAGCGGGGCATGACACAATTCATGCCGCGTCGAAACTCGTGTCGGATATCCAATGGAATAAATGCAAGAACCAATGCACGGATGCCTGTCTGATTGACTTGGAAAAAGCCTTCGACACCGTCTGGTTAGAAGATCTTTATTACAAGCTCAGTCGGCTGGGCATAAGTAAACCACTGCTATATATGATTTTTGACATGTTAACAGGTAGAAAGTTCGTAGTGAAAATTGCCAACGTGACTTCTACCCAAACATTTGATATTAACAACGGACTGCAACAGGGTACGGTGAATTCGCCGATCCCTTTCAGCATTTATTTCAGTGATTTGATAGCTTCTCTTCACCATTCAATAGCGTATGCGGACGATCTAATCGCGTACAGATCAGGTCCAACGATCGACGTCATTGTCACCCTCTTGCAGCGTGACTTCGAAAAAATTCAGCAGTATTGTGATGACTGGAAGTTAAAGATCAACTGCCAAAAATCAGAAACTATTTTGTTCAGAACGCCTTTGTCTAGGGCCTCTCGAGACACTAGAAAAAATTGGCGCGGGTTCTCAATTCTTGGACAGGACGGGCGCCCACTGGCGAAACAAAGTGTAGTCAGATACCTTGGGATCTGGCTAGACCAGTATCTATATTTTGATAAATATGTAGATGCTGCTCTGGCAAGGGCCCGAGGCGCTTTCGCTCTGACAAGATGGCTGTTTCATTGCAGCCTACTTGATTCCAGGGTGAAGGTAATCTGCTACATGGCCTTAATCAGGCCTATGGTTGCCTATGGATGTCCCGTCTGATTCAATGTGAGAGCCAGCTTAATGGAAAGGATTCGGGTGTTTGAGAGACAATGTCTCAGGACTTGTCTCGGGTTACATAGGACAGCCGAATCTGATTACACGAAATTTTAGCCGAACGAGGTCCTATACAATAGGGCCAGGATTGTACGGGTGCATAACTTCCTGATCAAACTGATTCGAGGCCACGTTGCGAGAGCAATGGCTTCGGTCAATAGCCTAATCTCTGGGGCTTACTACCCCAATGATTTATATCACGAGAGAGTGCGCCTTAACGATAGATGTGGGCTGATCCAGGATAGATTGACGGTGCCGCTAATCTTCCACGTGGGTCGCAATTCTGTGGAACGGCGATTCCTCTACAGACCCGATGTCGCGCTCAGTGAGCCCGAGCGCCTCAGGTTCTGTAGATCGGTCTCACGCCGGGATCGAGGAGACGTAGTCCGCCAACATCAACTGAGCTGCGTCAGTGGACACTTCAATGGCTTCAGCCTCTTCAAGGCAGGGCTTGCCTAACACCAGTGGCAGGCTTACATAGGCTAGGGTAGGTTAGGGTAGGTTAGGGTCCAACAAAAAAGAATAAAAGCCAAATAAAAAGTATAAACATATAAAAATTAAAAAAAAAATATATATATATGTATGTATATATAAAATATATATAAAGTATACATTTGCATATATATATATATACAATATACATGTACATATTAGTTAAGTTAGAATAAGATATGTTTAGTTAGGTTTAGGTAGGTTTAAATCTTATATAAATATATATAAAATGATCACATGCTAAGTTTTTGAAAAACAAATTTTTCTTAGCTTAAGTTAATCATAATAATGTTAATTGTAAGTTATTTATATAGTAGTCGAAAGGCATAGGTTAAAATTATACAGTTTGTTTTAGAGTGTCCGCCTAGTTAGGGATAGTTAAGGATAGTTAAGCTAGTTTTAAGCATTTTTGTCTAGGATAAGATAGATCTAAGAAACTATAAATAAAAATGAATTTACAAAAAAAAAAAAAAAGGGTTTTAAGGGATACCAAAGAGAATTGGAGAAAATTTTGCGATCATGGGACAATATGGAACTGGTATCTGACTGGCAAATATCTATATTTCAATATATGTTTATCTAAACGCTTCTCTTGCTAGAGCTAAGAGAGCATTCGGTATGACAGGAATAATTAAAATAGAATACTGAAAAGTGTGAATGACTGACGATTATATAGTAAGTAGGTTTTTTTTAAAGGTTGGAAATTCAATATGAAATGAAACACTTGAAGCTAACATTAATGTCTATGATATGAGCTTTATTAAAAGATAATTTTATGCCATAGTTGCTTTAATATGAGTTTAGGCATATGCGTGCCACGGCTAGCTCGAATGAAGCGCAATCATGAAGTCCAATTTTCGACAATTTTATCGAGCGACTGGGGCCGTATATCGGCCCTAACACGGCGAATGTTGACTTCCAAATCGTCCAACTTCTCTGGTTTATCGGCACAAACTAGTGACTTCACATACTGCTAAAGAAAGTAGTCTAAAGATGTGAGACCACAGGATCCTGGAGGTCAGTTCACAGGTCCATTAGGCGACATTATGCGCCCAGCAAATATTTCCCGTAATAAATTATGCTGTCGCTGTGTGGCATGTTGTGGCATGTTGTGCCATCTTGTTGAAACCAAAGCTCTGTCATGTCAATGCAATTTAACTAAGGAACGAAGAAGTTAGAAATCATGTTTCTACAGAGCTCCTCATTGACGATAACATTCAGGTCGGCATCCTCCCTAAAGAAATATGGGCCGGTGATTCCACCAGCCCATAAAGCACGCCAAACAGGAAGTTTTAATTGTTGTAAGAGCGCCTCGACAAAGGCTTCTGGATTTCCTCCGTTTCAAATTCGGAAATTTTGTTTCTTTACATACCCATTTAGACAAAAATGGGCCTCATCAGAGAACAAAATTTTGCGCTGAAAATTATGGTCAAGCAGAATTTTGTTTTCGGTCCATTCACCGAATCTACGATGCGTATAATGGTCACGCGGTTTCAACTCTTGCACAATCTGGATCTTATAACCTTTCCGTTAAATTTCCCAATGGATGGGCATAGTCCTATTGCTGTGTAAGGAGCTAGTCGACTATTTCGAATTATCCTCAACACTGCAATGGTAATCATCACCCGCTGTTGAGCGGAAGGTCTGAAGTTATACTCTATCCATAGCCAATGACAATTTCTATACGGAAAAATTACGCAACAACATTAGTTGCGAGACGCTAGATGATCAAAAAAATGCTAACCTAGACTTATTCAAACTCTGTATGTGCATTTAACACCTTAATGACATGGAAACAAAAAAAACAATACTGTGAACTATAACCAACGCGGCAAATTCAGTCGAATCTCTCGAATCATATCCAGGACAACCACCCCTTGACAATAGTGCATGTACATCTTCGACACCAACCATCTGCACCCCGTCCAGATTGTGTGACAAATATCATAAGAGCGTTACTCTTGAACCTGTGCAAACCCTGAAAAAAAAAACAAAAACTGAACTCCATAACGGCAATAACTTCTTCTCCTCGAACTGTTTGTCGTCTTTGGGGATGTGTATTATCCTCTAGAGCGCACGTGGTGCGAAAACGATTCATCGTGTTCCGAATAACTTGCTCAAATGGACGTAGGGCACGATAAGTGTGTCGAACCGAAAAATGATTTTAAAAATAAGTTTTAGCCATTTTAAAATATTGACTCCGAAAGGTAAGTACACAATAGAGATTGTATTCCAGTTAATTTCCACCGCTAAACAACAAGTTGATTTTGGTGGTTGTCGGATGGAAACCGAAAACTTTTTTAGTTAGATTAGGGAGAGCTAGAGGACCTTAAGGGGGACTGAATACTTAGATGAAACTGAGAACTGACTGAGACCTGTTAGCCTGCATAGTGTGATCTCGAGCATGCAAAGAAAGCTGGATGGCAAATCCTAATCGGTGAAAGAAAATCAGGAGGGTGACCACCCGGTTATTTTCTTAACTATAATGCTGGCCAGCTTGATTATATTGAAGATCAGAGTAAGGCTGCTTAGGGTAGGTTAGGGTATTAGGATGGTGAATGGGAAGGGTGACCGAATACAATACAACAGTTACCTGGGAATATTGCTACTATTACGATGTTACAAGGTGCTGACAAATATTTTCGCAAAGAGGCTGACAGCATGGGCTACGGAAATATTCGGAGACTATCAGTGTGGCTTCACGAAGAACCGGTTAACGAATGGCCAGGTTTTCATTATATAGCAGCTTTAAGAAAAGAAATGGGAATTCTATTAAACGGTCCACCAACTATTCGTACATTTTGAAAAGAAGTATGACAGAAAAGGAAGCAGGTTTACGAGAGGAAAAGAACAAAAAAACAAATATATGGTCGTTGGTCGACTTAGACCAATCCAGGCCGCGGCCTTTAAAAACAAGAGAAGAAGGACGATGAAGCAGGCGAATGTTGAAAACTACACAATAGAGCACTCGAGGAACCATATTCATTTCCAAGCATTATCCGAATAATGAAATAAAGTTAAAAGAATAATGAGTGGAAAAACATAACAGAGAGGCTTGGTGTACTGTTGCCGACTAGGCTCTGATCTTCCGATATTTGAAATCGACCTCGTTTATATTACCGATTTTTGAGCTTCTATTACTATGGCTTGTTGGTATAAACCAAAGACTTAACGTAAGCCCTTGAGAAAAATTCCAACAGCATCATATCATATAAGTAGGTTTCCGTTCGACCTGCCACTTTTCGAGATTACCCGATTAGCGAATCCTCGCTTCAATAGACACATTTTTTGTCCAGCTGTATGCCATTACTAATATCAACTCCATCCAATTCTCGCCACAAGTAGCCTTCTAACATGGCACGATAGCGAACTTTATTAACCATAATATGGAGGTCATTTTCACTGATGTAAAATTATAGTCATATTAAATCACAGAGTCACTTGAAGCCTCCTGAAGGGAATATGGGCTTGTTCGTGTTCCATAACGTATATTTTGATATTTTACTTATTGATAAAAGTATTGAGCTAAAATGAACTTCATCGCTGGGGATGATTTTTCGATACAATTCAGTATTTTCTCCAAACTTTTGTAGAACCCAATAGAAGTTTCGACGCTTTAAATGATTTTCAGAGGCTTCATTTCTTGAATTAATTTTAAGTTAAAGGGTGCAGGCCAAAATCTGTGCGCTAAATCCGCCACAATGTGAATCGACTGATTTGAACTAAACCACTTACGAGTACTGCTGCGATATTTTCGGTACTTTAAGAGGCACAGAAATAGTCAATAGTGAATACATTTATTCGATTTTTTATTATTATTAATTTTCAAACCTTGCTCGTCAGTGGTCTTCTCCATGAAAGAAGCTTAAGTTTTAGTAGACGTTTAGAGAAAAAAAAAAAAATCAAAATAAAAAATTGTCATATCTCTATTGAAAGTACTATACCCATTCAACCAAACCTAAGCGAATTTTAATTAAGCTCCAATCACACGATTTTATAATTTACTGTAGTGGTTCACGTTTTGTTCAACATTTGTTCAAGAAATGAGGTGATTTTTTGAACTTGTTGAAGAAGTACATTTGATTTTCGAATTTATTTTGTTATATTGTTAAATATCCTCTAACATATGCTTACGGGTGGCTTATATCATACAATTTTTCAAACATTTTTTGCAGGAAAATTGTGTTAGCGAAGTTTTTTTCCGTCGTATATATGTAGGTAAGCATTTCTTTTGAATGATAACGACGATATAGATTTGCTGAAGACGGTCATTACTGATGGCATGGGCATATGGATATAATGTCTGAAGCCAAGTCCGAAAAAAAGAGGCTCAGTTCGGTCAAATGTAAATTTTTTTGCACCCTACGAGTATTTTCTTCGATTACAATGATGTGGTTTCATCACGAATTCTTACTATAAGGTCGTACTGTCAATGGGGAATATAACCTTAAAGTGATAACCTGCTTGCGTGAAGCAATACGATGAAAACATGAAGATTCGTGGGACAAAAATTAATGGCTGATGTATCACAAGAATGCACCTGCTCACTCTGCGTAGGTTCCTGGCCAGAAACAATATAAAGAAAAATAACTACGAGTCCCTACAAATAATGTAACTGCTAAAAGAAGAAAATTCAACATTTCAACATTCAGCAAACTGAACTGGAGAAAACAAAAAGCAGATGGAAGGCGTACTAGAAATTGTTGGTATACCAAAGGTAAGCAACGAGACTGCATTGGAAAGTAGAATATGTAGGTGCCCAAAAAAACGTAAACTTAACTAACTTAGCTTTGATATTTGGGAATGGAAGCAGAATAAGAATTTTCATCAACGACTATTTTACGAATTACACTAGGGCTTTGTTTCTGGCAGCAAAAAAAGTTTAAGTAGAGAAACATTATAAGTAACATATTTCTGGTTTAGCAACTCTTACATTTTGATGAGAAAGGTTGAAAGAGGCAGTAAGATCATTTAATGATTTGGCAGCTATTGTAGGTCGGCGTTATGCTGAATGACAGTCAAGATGACCATTAAAATAATAAGAAACATCAACGATAGCATTTGCTGCTACATGGGTTCATTGTGCATCAAATTATTAGAAGCCTGCGAAAAAATTTGACGTATTCCTTTGTAATTTAGAAGTTTTTAAGTATCCTCCTGATTTTATTTTCTTGATACATATTTCTTAATAGTAGACCTCAAAATTCCAAACTGCGATATTTATAGGAAAAATGTTCACTTCAGAAAACGCCTCTCAGGCATACGCAATATTTTTAAAAATTGTTGTTGAATGTGAAGAAAGCTCTAGTTCTTCCATGTTGCTAATAAAATATAAAAATAAGCTCAAGGTACAATGCCCTTCTCAGAAAAATTAAGCTCGAACAGAAGTAAATGCTTAAAGCATCCACTTAATTCTGCCTTGAAAAGTTGTTTCAATCAACTATGCCAAATAATCAATAAGGACATCACCATCTGCCGCGGTAGATATTTTCTCCACAGAATCAGCAATGTACAAGGAAATCATAGAAACAATTTGGAAGTCATAAATAGTGTAATTAATCGTAACGTAGGAAACCATAACTCATTTATTGTTCTTATAAGTGAAAATATTCATATCACAAATCCTAATATCGCAGCTAATGATTCAATAAATATTTTGCTCCAGTGGGTCAAATGCTTTCCTCCGATTACCATCCCAAATTGTACAATTGTTTCACTAGAGCTAGTCTTGGTTACTGTGCCCCTACAAATAACAGCTTCTTAACCTACTACAGGGGTCGAGATGTTGCAAATAATAAACTCTCTCAAAAACTTGAATTCGTTGGGCTACGATGGAATCTCCAACATCGTCCATAAAAGAGTAGCCCTTAGTGTTGTTGATGAACGAGTATTATTAATTTAACTATTTTTTCCCGGCAAATTTCCTGATTTGCTTGTAATACCTATTGGAGCAAGCAATCGAAAGTAGAATTCTTAAATATCTCACCAAAATCAATTTCTTGAATGATAAGCAGTTTGGTTCAGGGAAGGTCCTTCTACGGAGATACGCTCCTGGATTTTTGTACATATATATGTATAGAAGGGGCTTGCTCGTAAGAAATATTGTACCGGATTATTTGCATACATCAGGAAAGGATTCGACGAGGTTGATCACAAAATTCTTTTGAAGAAATCTTAGAGTGTGAGTTTTCGTGGATGTATGTTAGACTGGTTTGCTTCTTATCTAAATGACAGATCACAAAAAGTCAAAATTGGGCAAACTCTTAGTAGTTCCAAGGTAATTAATCTAGGTAGCAAGGATCGGTGCTTGGACCCCTCTTGTTCTTAATTTATGTCATCTCTTAACTTGCACTTCCATTTGCAGGTGAAGTGAAGACGATCTGGCATTTGCATAAGGGTCAACGAACCCGTTAAGCCTAATTGCTGACATGATGTGCATTTGCTTAGGCTCTGGTTCGCCGAACACAAGTTAGTAGTAAGCAGTAAGACTAAGCTTGTATATTTCAGTCTCAGCGTACAAGTAATGACGGATATTGACATTATATTCCATGCTTCTAGCTGTCGTAAATATAGTCTACTAAACTCTGACTGTGATCTGCGTAACATTAAATGCTGTATAATGAGCATATTGTTTGTGATGCAAATTGCTTCAATATTGAAATATTGTAGTTCGATGCGAACATATTCCGATGTTAAAGCAAAATATACAATCATCCTTACGCGGCCTCTAACATCTTAAAAAATACTGCTCAGGGATTTTAAGAACCATCCACTTTAAGATTTTTCACTCACGACTACAGTACGGAATAAGCCTCTGGGGATGTGATTACCCCAGAAGATTGTCTTTCAAGAAAGTGCAATCAGGCAGGTATGTAAATTGGCTCGTTTAACCGACTTTATGGAAAAGTTCAGGTACTGCCCTAAAGGCATTTTTATTTCTTTAAAGTCCTTAAGATCTTTTTCATAAGACGAGGCTACTTGCAATATCCTAACTCCGATTTTTATAACCTCCGAAGCAACACTGGATCTATATATTCCATCTTTTCGCACCTTTAGATAAAGGAATTTCTACTGGATTGTCTCCTGCAATCTATTTCTCTTCCTGAGAATATACGAATCATAGTTTGAAAAAAAAAATAAAAGTTTGGCTTCTTAATATTAATCACAATAAAAATTGTAAGAGTTTTGTAAGTTTGTAACATTGAATGAATGAATGTATTAAAACCCCTATCTTCGCCCCCTGTGACGTTTTTTTATTTTCAAAACTAAAAAGACGGGACGGAGATTTGCGATTGAGAAGATAAAAAATGCATTACTGAATGAGCTCAAGGCTATATCAAAAAGCGCATATCAGAAACGCTTCGAGAATTGGAAAAAGTGCTGGCGCAAGGAGGATTACTAAATAGATATTAATGAATAAATATTTTTCGAGAAAAAATATAGTCACCTTATTTCTTGAACATCCTCTCATACTTCAGACGGAAAGTCGACTTAGTGGCTCAGGGTTCAACGTACGATGGTATTGTGCGAGCTCGAACATAATCGCACACAAAGGTGGTAAACAATAAATTTCAATTCTTCTCGGTCGCAAGCGGATAGTATTAATCCACTTGACGTCAATACTGAGCTTTGCCAGCTGGGAGAAACTAATTGAAATAAACCACATTCGTGTTTGGTCATCAAAACATTTCTATTTATCGTAAAATACTCCGTCTGATTGTCATATGTGTCCGTTTTAATCCCACGCTTTCACACTACATGTGTCATAAACCAGTTCGAATTCTATTAGCCCTTTATAAAGCCTTTTAATCCCTAAGAGAGTGATAAGAATCAAAAAGTTTAAAATGCGTACATATTTACATAAATCAACCATTATGCAAGGTGTTGATTGACAAAAGTTCTGGCATTTTCCTTCACACCGCTCACGCATTATCTTCATTTGAATATTTTTTTGGCTTGAAATATACAACTCAAGAGCCGCAGGCGTCACTGTCAGAACGAAATTAAGTATTCCAGTAATGTGCCAACTTCCGCTTATAACTTGATGTCACTCTTTTTTGACGACACCATGAAATATTTGATTAACATTGATTTGAGCCAGTGATTTAGGAACCAGTCGAACGAATTTATGTTATGACACTAATCGAAACTCGAAGCAGTGTTAAGGCACCTCTTAGAAGTACTAGCGAAATTGTAAGGCAGAAAAGAAGAGGAAGATAAAGTCTATCCCAAGTAAATAAAGCGTGAAATTATTTCTGTTCACATTTCATTACTCTTAATTAGTCGTCATTGAGCTTAATGAGTTCATAAAGTCTGACACGTGCTGCTTGATAGCGCGAGTGAACTGTGCACTCGATTTCTAAGGGAGCGACTTTATGAAATTTACAAAAAGCATGTCGTTGGACTTAAATTACACTTTCATGCCTGTATCCACTCGGACGACTAAAGAGAGATATAACTACAATACGTAAAAACAAATTATGTTATTATCCAATCTCTATTCAGTGGATTTGTAAAAATATCCAACTCAGCCCCACAAGCTTGTTTATTTTGTATTCCGTGATTTCCATTGGCATAATTCCTTGCGGAACAATTGCGATCCGAACAAGTTATATCCATTGGCAATTCATTTTAATAATTGAGTAAACAGCAATTTGATTCAGCCATACTGACGTACTTGTATCTCTACTGTCGGACGTAAGATACAATACTTGTTCTTCAGTCTATCCGGATGGGGTCTGAATTATAATTTGATTTTGAAATTATGCTGTAATTGTAAGAAAATATTTATTGAGAGTGAAGTCAATATTTTTGTTTAAGTATCTTCTCTGTATTTGTTTCTTTGTTTTGCTTTTATCGGAAGGTATCTATTGAATTCTAATTAGAGCACGAACAGACTATTAATAAATCAATATTTAAAAAACAATCCACACTTGTAGCTCAAATAAAAATTGACTAGTAATACATGAAAATATCGAATAATTGTTTACCATATTGCTGACAACAACACAAACATCTGTGTTTGAATTTTTCGAGTTAAGAAATGACGAAAACTCGGTTATCTATTCTACTTTGGTTTGCAATGGAGGGCTGTTGTTAGTTTCTGAGAAAATTATTATATCGTGATCAGTGCTTTCGATCCTTCATTATAGAATCAGCTGCGCGTCTGCAATTATGTTAATGGCCTTACCGACTATGCGGAGTATCCAGATAAATCTTAAGCCTTAGCCGGAGCGCAAGTAACCAGGGATAAATGCATATCATGTGGTATCGGAACTTATTAGACGAAATTGTACATAGTCAGTCATATAGCACAGTAGTTGGTGGGTAAAAATCCTGTTCTTCTAGTCCTACTCGTCCGCTGAAAATGGCTAATCACCGGTCAATCAATCATGCCCAATGGACCATTAAGAAAGAGGTAACAACAGATACCTTACTCCCTGATTCTGAAGACTGAAGACTGAGAATAAAAACATTTCCCAGAAAACAACATCGGCCCCAAGGTAGCATAAGAGCCAGCAGGGCGATCTACAGGAAGAGACGGACTGCTTTTCAAATCAAACTTCAATTAGATGAGAAGGACGCAGCCTCGTACCAATTTGCTCCAGAAGCTATAGAGGAGCAGAAGAGTCGACCTAGAAATGGACCTCCCGCGTACGCTTCCACAGCCAAAAGAAGTGGGTGGGCATTTAAAAGGCCCCGATCTCACGATGAAATCTCAACCACCTCAAAGAGGCATATGAGCTACGGCGCCCACTCTCAATGAGGTGGTGAGCAATCATCTAGCTATAGTGATCATAGGTCGCAGCCATGAGGAGGTCCACTTCACACTTAAACACTGAAAAATCCTTGAAGGTAAGAGTAACCTCAGCCTTCTCTCCATGTGCAAAAATAGCCCGGAAAATAAAATTCCTGCTTTCACCGATAGGGGCTGGCTCCATCGGTCTTAAAAACCTATTGCCTGCGGCGATGACAGCGCTGCATCCTTTCTGTCCGCAGCGGACAATTTGTCAAAAGGTGCCAAGCCGGAGGTTGTGAGCAAGCACGAGATCTCGCTGAGGCCAAAAGCCCGTGCTCATATACAATACCTCACAAGATATTTTGCTTCTATGGCAGAGGCAAATGCCCGATCCTCCGACTACCAACTGGAAGGTCAATAAGACGGAGGTTGAAAAGGACTCGGACAGAAGAGTTACCGTGTTGCTAAACAGAAATTCCCTACCACCACTAAAAGCGAAGGAAGGTAAAGTTCGATATGGCCTTAAAAACCTTAAAACCATCAGGCAGGTAACGGCCATGGTACCCACTACCTCAGCCTCCTTCAGAACTCGGCAGGAATCCGATACGCTATCCTCTGTGACGGAGGCATCTAGCTTAAGTGATAGCTCCAATGCTACGTGTAATCCAGATCAACCTTCACCACAGTAGGGTTGCGTCTACGAACCTTATTCTCCACCTTGCAGAAAGTGTAGACGACATAGTACTTATCCAGAAGCCATGGACTAGCAATAATCGCATTGACGGACTAAGGGCAAGGCAATACAAACTGCTACATGCTAACTGCAAAGGTACCCTTAGAACCTAAATTTTAGCAAAAATTAATATTAATACGATATATTTCTTTTAAGTAATTACAGCACCTCTGACCTCAGTACTGCCAGAGAAGAAGCATGGTCAGTGACAGAACGGACAAAAACACCACACCAATTGGGGCAGTAGCGACATCAACAAAAGTGGTAAAGTATTACTTACTTACATTACTGAAATAGGCCTTATTATTTGTAATAGGGGCAATAGGCCAACCTTCGTAACAAAAAATAAGCAGGAAGTTTTATATATAACTTTGATTTCCAATTCTTCCAATATCTCGGTTGCAAACTGGTCGGTATCGGAAAAGAACTAAAAACCCTTTAGGAATCCTAAACGGATCAACTGGAATAAATATAAAGCTAACCTTTAAGGCGCCCTTGACGCCGCTCAGTTAAGCAACCTCAAGTCGCATGGAGACATTGAACGTCTGGCGCCTAAAGTTACAGGAGCAATGAACAAATGCCTTCTAAAGTCTTGCCCAAGTAGTAGACCAACAAAGGTGACCAAGCTCACATGGTGGTCTGCTAATCTTGGTACCCTTAGAAAGGAAAGCTGACAGCTTTTCAACAAAGCAAATAAAACAAAATAGTATAGAGGACTGAGACCGTTACAAACACAGTCTCAAACTATATAAAACTGAGATAAGAAAGGCGCAAAGGACATCCTGGCGTAATATTTGCTCAGAAATAGAAGAGAATAATGAGGCCAGTAGGGTGAGGAAGATACTGTCAAAGGCCCCCACTATACCCGCCCTAATTAATAAGCCAGATGGCACCGCAACGATGACTAGTGAAGAGTCATTAGACCTTTTGCTAAGTACACACTTTCCCGACAAGGCCGAGGCTAGTAACTATAATTTTGAACAACTCATACCGAGACTTCCGTTCATTTCAAAGGAAGTAGTAAACAAAAAGAATGTCTCATGGATATGCCCTCTGACGCAATGACACCTGCCATCCTACTGCGCTGTAACTACACAGTCACATTTCCTTGGCGTCAGGACTGGCTTTGGCCAGACACTGAACCTGGAATAGAATGTCTTCGCATCTTCACAGATGGCTCCAGGACTGATCAGGGATCCGGCGCCGGAGTTTTCTTCGAGCGCGAAAACATTCGACTGCACTTCTCGTTAGGAAAATATGCGTCTGTCTTCCAGACGGAGATTTACGCAATCCTAATGGCCATGCACTATGTTGTGAAACACAGATGGAGGGGAAAGAGCATATGTGTCTGCAGCGACAGCCAAGCTGCACTCAAAGCTATATCCAATCCTCTGTCCAACTCCAAACTAGTGCATGAACTCAAGACCTTCTTGAACAAAGTCGGAAGACTTAATTCACTTAGGCTTGCATGGGTTCCAGGTCACTCTGGAATCCCAGGAAACGAGATCTCCGATGAACTCGCTAGAAAAGGCTCAGAGGAGAGTTTCTCAGGGCCTGAACCCGCCTTAGGTCTACCAGCTTCAACGGTTAAATCTGACATCAATGACTGGGTATTTAACGTACACAGTCGCAGATGGAAGGAATATCCAGGATGCAGGATGACTAAGCGCGTACGCCCTGACGTCTGTAAAAAGTCCGCAACATTCTTCTTATCCTTAAGAAGAAATGACTGCAGAAGGCTAACGGGCGTCATTACGGGCCATTACACTTTTGCCAGGCATCTTTACGTGCTTGGCATCAGTGAGACGCCTACCTGTGCTGCTTGTTGCGAGGAGGACGACACAGCGGAACACTTTCTCTGCGACTGTCCCGCCTTCGCTCGTGCACGGTGGCGCACCCTTGGGGCCGACGTGGTGGGTGCCGAATCTCTTAGCTCAACATCACTGAAGCCCCTCCTCATTTTTCTATAACGGGGAAAATACATTAAAGACAAGGTGTCTGTCTGGTAGTACAATGGACCAGTACTTGTGTCTGAGTGCTCCAGCAGATAGTAGAAGCCTCCAACAAAAAAAAAAAAAAAAAAAAAAAAAAAAAAAAAAAACAAAAAGAAACTCCAATGGGCAGTAAATAGCTTCCTTCCATACAAATCTGCAGGTCCGGATGGAATCTACCCGGTGGAGATGCAATGTGCTTAGGGCATTCTCGAACCGTGACTTTTGATATTATTCTCATCCAGTCTAGATCAGGGTTATATACCACTATCCTGGAATATTTCTTTTATGAACTAACGGATCTAACGAATCCAACGGATCGAAGATCTACAAAATATTGGATTTAATCAGCACTCAAAATGGTTCCAAGAGTAGCGGTGACTAAGCCGATTCAAGTGGTAGCAAAATGGACCGATCTTGGTCTAAGTGATCCTCATCGCCTTTTATGAAGGAAAGCCACCTAACCTAACCTAATCTAACCTAGTACAGTAGCTGTAGTCAAGAGTCATAGAGCAAACAAGAGGTGCAATTAAGAGCCTTTTTTTTTAAGGGCCAGAGGAATGTGGAACCTTCATGGATACCAGTGGATCGCTTAACTTATTTGCGCTACGTACACCCTACTAGTTGCTTCTATATAAGCGCCTAGAAATACCGAATCGGTGTAGATATTTGAGAAAATCCCTGTGGCTAGGAAGGAATTGTGTTTGGTGGTATTTGCTCTTGATGGAATCAGAGTGTGTCTCCACATGTGTTTAGGACCACAAACTGTCGTCAAGAACCACTCCGGTAATGTTATCACTCTATCTTGATTGGATATTCCATGTTTTTCCCTTATCATGATAAGAACCGTCTTCATTTTGTAATCAGAGACTGTTTGAGACTTACATATTCAAGACGCTACTTAGTCTGGCAATTCCTGAATTTGTGACTGACTTGTGTTTTGCGAGCTTTATGACAGCTATGTCCTCTGCCAATCCGATGATATCGACTCCCTGAGGCAACTCTAGTCGCAGAACCCCATCATACGAAAGGTTCCATATGAGGGGACCCAGTATGTAACCTTTAGGTACTCCAGCGGAGAAGTAGTAATATTTTCCTCTTCTTCTGTATTACATCTTAGCATCTTGATGATAAGGTAGTTGAAGTTTATCCAACTACCGTAAATAAATGGTAAGGTGCTTTCATTTTTGTGATACTCTTATTTGGGATCAGTCAGTCGAGTTAAATGCGTTTTTAACACCTATTGTAGTGTCTCCACTACGCAGTAATTTTTGCCTGACCCTTCGATTCCAAGAGTTTCCTTGTACGGCTTCCGAAGCAATGTCGATTATTTTTTTAAATGTGTGGACAAGCGCGATTTTCTGAAGCCATACTGCTCCCGACTACTCTGCTGCAGAATCTCTCGAATTCCATTCGCTCTAGGATTTTCCCATTGTGTCCAGCAGACATATGTCGATGGCTTTTCGGGTGATTTATTTCTTTTTGTAGAAGCGGTAGCTATTTCATCTTCTTGGGTTCTAGGAACACGTCTTGCTCTAGACATATTTTCAGAGTCGCAATGAACATGTCGGATTTCTTTGTCAGGAATTCCATTAGGTTCAAGCATCTCTTTGTCTAATATTTCTCTCTGAAGTATATCCAGTGTGATGGCTGAGATATTTTCCACATTTATTTCTCGCACAATTATGGGCATAGTATGTGATCCATCGATCATTAATTAAGTAATTAAGGCCTTTCCAAAGATTTCTAGTATTATATATTGGGTATATTGGGTGGGGATCTGCAGGCTTTTAATCCGATTATAGAATTAACTCCATCCCTCGGGTAAAGTACAATCAATCCACGAATCGACCCATTTTCTGTCCTATTGTTCTACGCTGACAAGCTATGAGTCATCAATCGGAAGAAGGAGCAACGTCTGGAGAATACGGCGGATGGGGTAGGACTCCCATTTGACCGTTTCCATACACGTTTTGACTATATTTGTCATGTTGTTAAATCACCTTTTCGTGTTTTTTCGGAGCACAATTATTGTAGTCAATAGCAATATGCATTGAATGCTTCATTATTTTTGAGCAGCTCATAACCAATCCTACCAAATACAGAACGTAAATATTGAATATTTGACTTCGCTATTGATGTTGGACCTTCATCGCTTGAGATGGTTCTAATTGATTCACTTTTCAACGCCAAACATAATTCAATGCAGAAATCCTTGAAGTTGAAGTAGCCTTCCAAAGGTGACCGCCTATCGACCTCCCTTGGATTCAATGCGTATGAGACCCAGCTATTCGCCTTTGGATCATTCCCAAGGCTTAAAGGCGTTTTTCTACCATTACAAGTCAGTTCCCAATAATTGACAATTCAAATCTTTCAAATCGATATCACCACTTTTAAAATTGCAAACCATTTTTAAAGCCTTCGGTCGGCTAAAGCATCATCTCTCCATCAGTTTTCACTAAAGTGCGATGACTTTCGGCAACATTTTTTGTTTGTATTAAAGTAATGAAGCAGATCTCCCCCCAAAACTTATTTATCCAGAACGAAGTTCAATATATTCGGTGAAGTGTTGTTAGTCGCTACCAAATGACGTACACTTCAATTGACGCTTAGTGACAGCTTATTTAGGGCAAATATTTGCCGTAGGTAATACGTGCTATCACCGAAAAACGACTCACACCACCAACGTCAGAACATAGGCATTGACAGATATAACTTCGGGGCAATCAAGGAACTTGTCTATTCATCATCAAGCGCCTTGAGGTAGAGCAATTGTGAATTGAACGTCCCAGACACGGATCCAACCCGTTATTGTCCTTCAAGGTTGATGAAAATATCGCCTCCGTGTTTGAGAGTGTGTCTGAGAATACAGATGTCCAATTCGATATGATCACAGGAATCGGACTTTCCAACAACCACTTTGCATCGCGTTTTGCATTAATAAGTTTGGTGAGATTTTCGGTCTAGCAGCGTCATTGGGATAATGCTGGCGCAAAACGTTTCAGCGACTAGACTGCGATGCCGACAGTCGACGTTGTTGATTGGCTTTTTTTTTGCATTAAATAGGTGCTATGTACGTAAATGGAATTAATGGCTCCACGGCATAACAAATTAGTTATAAGTGCGACTTTACTAAATGGAGACTTCAATTTACCGGCTAGAACGTGCGATTTAGTACAATTAGGCCACAGGCTACTGACTGTAGCAGAGGAGAAGGGAGTCCTCTCGACGCAAATCAAAAAGTAGTCGATATTGCACCTGAAGCCATATCGGGATCGGTGCTGGGCCCTCTCCTTTGGAACCTAATGTATGACGGAGCTCCGCGACTCAGGTTTTCTCAAGGAACTAACATCACTGGAATTGCAGATGACATAGCTATCGTCGTTGTCGCAAGGCATACACACGAAGTTGAGACACCCATAAACGCGGCAGTCACCCATATAAAGTAGTGGCTTGAATCTGCAGGCCTTGAACTGGCAGACCATATAACGGAAAACCGTACAAGCGACATTCTGGTCGCGTCGGCGACCATCCGACTATCCGATCCAAGGAAGCGGTTAAATACCTAGGAGTGATGCTTGACAACAGACTGTTCAAATTACACGCAGACTGTGTGACACTGCAAATGGCACTCTCCAGAATATTTCCAAACGTTGGTGGGTTGGGACATGCAAAGAGGATTCTGTTGAGTAGAGTGGGGAGCTCAATCTGGGCAGAAGCGCTCAAGAGGAAGGAAATTTACTGAAAACTATCATCGGTATACCGGCTCCGTGCCTTGAGGACAATAAGTGGCTACCGGACGATTTCGGATGAACCCGAATTTGCCATTACTGGGATGATCCCATTTCGTCGAAGAGATGAAAAGGATTTATCGGAGAAAACCGTCAAGGCCAACCAAACCCGGGGAGGCAAGGAAAATCAAGGACGAAGAAAGGTCACTCTCGATGGCCCATCGGTATACCATCGGATAACACCACAAAGGGAAGATGGACTCATATCCTGATTCCATCAATCGATATATGCTTAAGTCAAACACAAGGAAATCGCAACTACCATCACACGCAGTTTCTCTCTGCCCACGGTGGCTACCGTAAATACCTTTATCGATTCGGACACGATACTTCTCCTCTTTGTCCAATCCAAGTGGAAGACGTGAGGCACGTGATTTTCGAATGAAGACGCTTCGCAGATTGGAGACGTACTCTATCAGGACCAGAAAATATAGTAAATTCAGCGAATGGTGGAGTCGGAGGAATACTGGCTGATTATCTGCGCACTAACCAAGAATGTGCAAAAAGAGCTGAGGATAGTAGAAGCTGCAAGAATAGCAGCAGAGGCAACGAGAGCAGAAGAAGCAGGAGGAAACTTATAAGCACAGAAGTAGCATGAATTGCTTGTCAGCTTGTCAGTAGAAGAGTGCAGACTGTGGTTTAGTATGTAGGTGCAGACCCGAAGCAACTGGGTAGGGTCTGTGAATCGTGCATGCCAGTGGTACGGGCCACTAGTATCTATGAAGATTCCACTTCCGGTTGGAGCAATCACAAAAAAAAAGCACAGTTAGGCGTTTTCTTTAAGGGCTATGTTAATGATAGAGTCAACGCCAATATTTTAACACTTAAACACTGAAAGAAAATTTTAGAGCTTTTATTCATGAAATACAGTCGTAATAATGCTACAACTTGATTAAATATTTCACTTCTTCTTCTTCTTCTTTTCCTTTTTTCCGGCGTCGTTATGGTCAGAAGTGTAGGACCATAACCTTCCCACTTAATTGCATTCCTACTGGTCCGCTTGTGGGGTCCGCCGGTTTGACCTCAGAAAGTAGCGGCAGGCTTCCTTGACGCTGAGGCCAATCAAATGCTGGTGTTTTTGCATTTGTTTGCACCAATTGTTTTTTGGCCTGCCTTTTTTGCGTGTTGAAATTGGAACGTTGATTGATATTGCCTTTTGGACGGGGTTCAAAGGATCTTTCCCTTGAACATGGCAATACCAACTGAGTCGGTCGCGCTCTATCTTTCTTGTGATGGTTTCTTTTACGTGGAGGCTTCCTCGGATCTTTGAACTTCTAATTCTGTCACGCTTTGTTACTCCCGCTGTCATGCGAAGCATCTTCATCTCAGCTGCCGTTAATTTGCTCATATACTTTTTGTGCACTGTCCAGCATTGTGAACCATATGTGAGCGCCGGACGTACAACTGAAGTGTAGAGCCTTCCTTTCAGCTTAGGGGGCATTTTTCGATCACAGAAGATGGCGGAGTTTTCCCGCCACTTCATCCATCCTACGCTTACGCGATGGTTGATGTCGTCATCACAAGTTGCTTCTTTATTAATCATAGATCCCAGATATTTAAACTTTAAGCATTCTTCCATTCAAGTAAATGTCTGGAATAGGCTGATGAGGGTCAGAGAACGGGCAGCATAGATACTCTGTCTTCTTTGAACTAATACGATACCCGATGTCCACCCAGACATCAAGTGCTCGTTGTAGGGACGCCTGATCATCACTTATAATGGCCCCATCGTCAGCAAAGAATAGCTGGTGCACATTGGGGTCCGTTACTTTTCCTTCAAGCAAGCAATCAAGGACTGCTATAAAGAGTAGTGGGCTGAGGACGCTCCCTTGGTGTACACCGACTTTGATAGCGAATTCTTCGGTGACTCCTGCGGTGCATCTTACTCTTGTCGTTGCTCTCTTGTACATGTCCATAAACACTCGCACGTATGTTTCTGGAACTCCTTTTTGTCTTAGCGCTACTCATAAAAGATCTCTTAGTTGCCGGTCAATGGCCTTCTCGAAATCAACCAACACCATATGCAAGTCCTTTGACGAATCACGATGCTTTTCCATCATGACTCTTATACTTTGGATTGCATCTGTTGTTGATTTACCCGAGACAAACCCGTACTGGTCATCAGATAGTCGTATTATTTTCCGCAGTCGGCTATCTAATACCCGTTCAACGATTTTCATGGTGTGCGACATCAGCTTGACAGAACGGTAGTTATCACAATTTCGCGTATCACCCTTTCCTTTGTGCAAAGGAAGAAGATAGCTTTCCCTCCATTGATTAGGCATAGTGTCGCCTCTCATAATTTTGGAGATAAGAACCATGAGCCATCTAGACCATTTATTCAGCATTGTTAATAAACTTTGGGAAACGAATCTCCTGAGCATTTCTTCTTCTCTGGGCGACTATCTTAAAGATATTTGCTCATTTGTTCAAATTGCTTTGTCGAAGCTCCTGGGTAGCCTAGTTCCTGTCAGACGCGGAAGACGATATTTCTTCCAACTCCTGATAGAGGCCTTCCATGCTTTTCGCTTTGAATTCGGCGCACTTTTTCTTCGCGAGACCTTTGCAATATCTATATACCTTTTCACGGCGAGCTTTTTCCTCTCTATTAGTAGAAGAGCACTTTGACCACGCTTGGAAAGCCATTTTCTTTTCGTGTATCACTGCTTTGGCTTCGTCTGTCCACCACCAGGTTTCTTTTGCGTGTTGGCAGGGGCCTTTAGATGCTCCGAGCAGTGATTTGGCTTTCTCCAGGCCAGATTGTTGTAGGGAATCCCACATGTCTTGTGCTCTGCACTCCTCATTACCGATCTCATCGATAATGGAAAAGAGGTAGTGTTTCATGCTGGTAATAAAAGCTTCGCCTTTTCTTTTATCCAGCTTAAATATTTCACTAAGATTGACAAGTGGTAGAAAGAGCCGAGACCAACCTTTGGCAAATGTATTGTATTACTATCCTCAAAGTTATTTCTTTTGGTAAAAGTTAAATACACTACAACTTTTAGTTAAAATGTTGCGATTTTCTATTGACACTAAATGACATTTCTTATTGAATAACCCATTGTATGAAAGAACACACTTAAAGGACCGCCCATACCAATCGGCCGGTGAAGCTGTCTTAAAGAAGAAAGTAAAAATGTTCAGCAATATTTCTCTTCATTTTGAGTGGAATTCCTAACTTATAGATTAACGTGCTTTTTAAGTGTGTTCAAATAATAACAGGAATTTTCGGTTTTCACCTCTTTATTTTCTAACGTAATAAAAAGTCACCCTAAATAATGAGTGACTAATGTCCAGCCTTTATGTTTGCGTAATTAAAGATTTGATCTTGGCCAAATGTATGCGGGAAAGCAAGCATTAACGTGGTACCAAATAGTCTCGCTGCCAATTCGAGCGTTTGCTTTCGGATTGATTTATGCAAATGGCATTCCTCGATCATGAACACTGTCGCTAAAATCAAGAAACGTAAGAGTTTTCATATTCGACAATACTTTTCGTCCCTCTTTCGGTGTCATATCCGTTGACTAACGATCAATTAATCAATGACATATTTGAATAGTTTTCCGCCAAAATTGACTTCATCAACAGGATACTGAGCGAAGTTCTAATTTGTGAGGTAATTAATAACAAAATCATCTTTCATGATTTATCTGACAGTGATCTGGTGATATTCTATTTTTTTTTTTATAATTGACGCGTGCACAAGGGGTTATGACTACCCTTAAATGCCAAGAAGTCAAGCCACAGCACGGGCCGAAGGTATAGAGGGAGAGAGGGAAAGGAGGTACCGATGCACATTGCTTTAAAACTGTCATCGGCGCAAGAGTGTATTAGATTTGAAGTAGCAGATAAGAGAACATTTATAAAAAAGACTGTCGGTGATAGAACAGATCCCTGTGGAACACCAAGGCTTATTTGGTGAAAAGACTTGAAGCCGTCCAAAACAGCTTGAATTGAACGGCCCGAAAGGTAATTTCTAATCTATAGAAGAAGAGATTCATCGATATCTTAAACACGCACTTTCGAAAAGAGCCTGATGCCAAACTCTGTCAAATTCTTTTGAAATATCGAGCGCAACAATTTTGTTTCGCTGAAATGGTTCAAAGATTGGTTCCACTTTCGGTGAGATATGTCATCAAATCACCAGTGGTTGCTGCGGAAACCGTACTGCCGGTCATTAAAAAGTTTCTGCGATTCAAGATATTTCATAAGCTGACGCTATATCAGCGTTTCTGTGACCTGGGATGGGAAGATGGGAAGTTAGTGTTATGGGTCGGTAGGAGGTGGAAGACGAAAATTCGTTCTTTTTAGGGACGGGCTGGACAAACGCTGTGTTCCATCTACTCGGACAGAGGGCAGAAGAGAAGGAAAGATGAAAAAGCTTACGTAGTGGTTTGTCAGCATGAAGAACACCTCTCCAGAAATACTGCGGGAATACCATCAGGGCCAGCGGATTTGTGCACGTTAAGATTCTTATATACTCTCGCAACTGTATGAGAACGAAAGTGGATTTCTTCAATGGAGGATTCCACGCTCTCAAATGCAGGCAGAGACAAAGGCTGTAAAATGTGCGACCAGCAGATTGATTTTGTCTAAAGAGCTGACTGTTGGGGTGTCTTTGTAAATGAGCGTCGGGATTGAGGAGGATGCAGAATTCTTTATATTTTTCACAAATCACCAAAAGTTTTTGTTGCCTTTGCGGCAATTTAGCATTTTTTGTCTCAACTTTTGGGCGTGGGAGAATTTGATGTGTAGAATCAATGCATTGCAGTAATTTCTGGCTCGTTTGAACTTATTCCGGTTTTCCGCAGAGGATTGGCTTTGTAAGTTCGGAAACTTTGCGCTTTTCATCTGATACCCCCTTCACAGCTCGAGTCATACCACGGATTTGCTTGAGGTTTGATTCTTATCAGCAGCAGCATCCACGTCACTCTCGAGGAAGCATAGTAAAAATTCCTAAAAAAGTAGTTGAGTCCGCTCCAATTGGCTTTCTCGTAGAGCAATATTGGTCTTTTAGGAATGCGTTCTCTGGGTGTGTGGTATGAATATGAGAAATAAGCTGAAACGACACATTAAATAGAATACAGTCCAGGGTGTTAGCGGAATGATCTGCAAAGTCAGGTATTCATGTTGGCTCATTGGGTTGGATTGTTTACCGCAGCAAATATCTCTACACATCTTCCTACCAGTGTTGTTTGGCCCGAATATAGAAGCCAATTAGATTCCTGTACATTGAAATCGCCCGCAACATCTATTTCCATGCGAGGAAACAGGAATACAATTTTTCTAATGCAGTCGGACAGCGCATCGAACTCGTTAAAAGTCGAATTACTGTCCAGGTTTGGCCTTCTGTAAATGAAACAGTAGTGAATTAAATGCTTACGGACATGGAAGTTTAACGACATGAAATTAAATTCCGAAATGGAACAGTGGCCCAGTTGTGGTTGAATTTAGTAAGCTACATCACTACGGACATAAATGGCAAGATCGCGGTGTGGATATCCAGGCAGGCTCAAATCCGAAAAGTCGGTCCACCTGTGTTTCCACGTTTTCCACATTTTCCATGTTTTCACCGGTTTTTAGGTCTCGAGATTACTGGACTTTCATTATATTAATCATTGACCGTAACGCGGCAATCATCTACATCGAAGAAAAAGTACGGTCCAATCACATCTCTCGCATGAATTCCACACCATTTTTTGGTGGATGGATACAATAGAGTCTCTTGAGGAATTAAAAATAACGGTATCGATATTCTAATCTAATCAGGTAGTCAGTGCCAATTTAAAACACTTTGTGAATTGTCCTTTGGCTTGCGTGATCAGATGAGTGTGGTTATGTCTGTCATGGATTTCGATATTTTATCAGTAAACTTTTTTTTTACAAATTGCTTAAGCAAACTCACAAAAGATAAAATTTGCGGCAATTTGTAGAAATGAGCCAGTCAAAGGCGATTATCAGCATAAGCGCCCTTTCGTTTTTAACATGAGCCGAAAACCTTCAAATTATTATTATTATCGGCCACTTGAATCAGAGCCTCGTTAACACCCATTCGCCAAACCTCCTTGTCATTTGTTCCTTCTATGTTTTGCTAATAAATTATCGTCTCATCTACAGCGCGGCCTTTCTAGAGGTTTCTTCCGTCAGGTTTTTTATTCATTCTTTTGAATCTTCGTCCACCGTCCACTTGCTCTACTTGTCCTGCACGTTCTTAACTTTTATCAATTTAACGAATTCGCGATTCTACAGGACATAAAACTTTTTTTGATCGGCTTGTTCGAATAGAAAAGAAACTGTGCATCTCGTATTAGTATTTTGATTTAAAATTTGTAAAAAAGAAATGACTGCAAAACGTGTTCCCAATTTATGATTGAGAAAAGGTTTTTGTCTGCCTTCATCAGAAGCCTCCAACAAAAAAGAAAAAAAAGCGTTCAGCTTAGCCTGGTGTGGCTGCAAATGTTTCTTCCAGTTCACCATAATGCAAGGATGCGCAAAATTAATCATTCTATCAGAAGATATTATAGTTTGTGCAAATGGCGTCGTACGTCAATCATATTTGACATTTGTGAACAAGGTAGCTGCAGTATACAAACACATAAGCAATGTCCTAATAAGCTTTACGTGGAATAATTGTATAAATTTTTTTGACCAATAATCTGTCGGTGGTGTTAGCGCAGCGTAAATTTCGACGTTGATTTCCTAATGGTGTCGCGCCAACTGGGATAAAATTTCGGAGCTTAGTTACTCGACTCGACTAGACTAGAACCACAGAAGACCATGTAGGGCATGGCCGTCACCGGACTAGTCGTTCGGCCGAGAATATCAAGTCTGTGGCTGCCAATGTCGCTGAAAACGAAGAAACATCAACCAGACGATGGGCCACCAAAATGGGCATCACCAGACGAACCCTAGAGCTAATTTTACTAAAAGACTTACACATGTTCCCGTGCAAAGTGCAAACAGTGCATCAATTAATGCCTGCTACCGTCAGTCCTAATCTCAATAACAAAGAGGACGATTTTGTGTTGAGAACCATCATGACCGACAAGACGCATTTCTACTTAAGCGGCACTGAAAATCCGCGTGTGATGCACGAAGAGCCATTACATCCACTCAAAGCCACTGAGTGATGCGGAGTTCATGCGGGAAGAGTGATTGGGCCGCATTTTTTTGAGGACGCCATATGCAATGCGGTCACTGTTACTGGCGAATGCTACAGCGCCGTGTTAAACTTCTTACTGCCGGAATTAGATGAGCGGGGCTTGGTGAACATGTGATTTCAACAAGGCGGTGCAACTGCACACACAGCACGAGCCACAATGGATATTGTGAAGGAAACGTTTCCTGGTCGCGTAATCTCCCGTTTTAGCGATTTGGCATGGCCAGCAAAATCGCCCGAATTAACCATCCTAGACAATGGAATATTGTCATGCTCCCTAGATCTAGACCTTTGCCCAGATTTGAAACCATCACTGAGGATACTCGTACGAAAAAAAAATTTCCCGTGTACCATAGTATCAGCCCATTCTTAGTCCCGATGCTACAATAGATGGGTTGCATCAGACTGCAGATAGTTAACCAGGGATCGTAGGATAATTTCTATTTTTAGAGTTGTACATCACACAGAAGAAATAGCTTTCAGAGTAAACTTTATGACAAAAATATCAATCAGAGGAGAATTTATCAAGGCCACAGAACCCAGACTGCTGCGAAGGCTAGTCTCTTTCCAAAAACGGCTCTGCCGGCAACGCTTTAAACGTTTTTACTCGATGTTTTTTTACCAAGGTATCATATTATCTAGGATAGTTTATTATGCTTTATTAATCGATCGGGTTGAGCCTTGTCTATACGTTAAAGCAGACAGGGGTATATCTACATATATAAAAACTGAGCACAAATTAGATCACCATGTGCAACAGTAGTGAAGACAGAATAACAGTCTCTAGGCAGCCAAGGCCAGCGTCAGTGACCGAAATCCTCTTCACCACCATTGCTGTGTTATTAGCAGAATATTGTTTAAAGTTAAATTAATAAATGCTACCTGGATATGGGCGAATACACCTAACTCTATAAATCTGATATGTCCCTTCGGGTTCACCCCACCATACCCGATATTGAGAATACCATGACGGATTAGCCGACGACCTCGAATGCCTTCAAGAAATGCATAGAGTGAAACAGGCAAGCTCAGGATAAGTACACCGCTAGCCGAGTAGAGTACTTTGAGTGAGATTAATATAAATTTGATGTAAATCTTACACTTTTTTTGTTCAATTATTCACCGCATACTTTTATGGATTTTTTTCTTTTGAAATAGATGAACATTTGCAATGTAGATGCGGATTCCATTATACAAATAAAGTTTGCTGGTGATTTCTAAATATCAGGAACAGATTTTGGGGCTTTGGATTTCTAAATCTCCTTTTTACTATATTTATTTATCAGCGCGCAAATTACTGTTAAAGTCTATTATTGTACACATTAACAATTAAGATAATTTCAAAATCGATTTGAACATTTTTGTCTAGAAATGAATCAGAAAGAAAAAAGGATGATTTCAATTTTATTAGGGCACTTAGCATCAGTTAATAAATATACATCTCAACAAAAAAACAAAATTTAAATCTGATTTCTTGAGAAGTTTGAGTTAGTTAAAAATGTGTATTGCATAGAAATGGGAGAAAACTGCGATAAACGCCCATTTCTAAGGCTGTTCATTAGACGCCCACATCGAAGATAATATTGACTTGAAACAGAAATGCGGGGAGAGAGTAGGTAGACTTTCATGCACGTTTCCATATTTTTGGATCTCGAGAAAACAAAAATGCGGGGAGAGTGTAGGTAGACTTTCATACACGTTTCCATATTTTTGGATCTCGAGCATAGCATCTTATCTAAGATGAAGTTCAAGCATTTCGTGTTTTCTGCACGTATCATCTTAACAGCAAGTTGATGAAAGCAATATACTCATAATGTACGAGAATATTTCTAGCACTATAGTTTAATTGATTTTATATTGTATAATAAAAAATTAATTCGAAGTTAACAAGATTAAGCATTTCGGTTTATTGACGATATTATGCACCCATCCTGTGTGGTTTCAAGCCTCAATAGCCTCATTTACAGGCAATGTACAACGGAGTGGGTTATTGAAAAAGGCTTGACAATTTGCCCATGTTGCGTATAAATTTGTTGTAGAAAAAAGTCCCTCATTAAAAAGTAATGTTATGAAAAATAAAAACGCTACCGACATTCAAAATTTAAGTACTTTTCTCAAAAAAAAGAAATTAGTTTGTGCAATTTAATACTGGAGTAGCATGTGAGTTTTTGAATACAAGAGCCATATGAATCAAAATGAATTTGATTCTAAGGACTTTTTTATATTAAAATATGAGCATAAATGTTATTAAAATTTATTTTCTGACATTTATTGGAAGGATAATAAATTGGTTAAATTTACATTTTTGTACATAAAGTTGGAGAGAATGAGGGTCATGAAAGTGCATTTATTTGTTGCTTGAAATCACTAACCAAAAATAGCAAAAGTGGGAAAGCAAAATGCCCGAAGCAAGTCGCTATGCCGACAATGCGGAAAACACTTTATTTCTGAATACGCGTAAAATGTTTCACTAAAAACAAATTAAAAACAGACCATGAGAGTATGTAAAGGGTCCGCCAAATAATTTTTTTTTTTTGAAAATGCTATAAAAAAAACTACTGAATATTTTCTCAAATTTCTTTTTTTATTTGAAAGTACAATCCTTCCGGTTAATAATATAGTTAATTAAAATAAAGCGTCAAGTGTCTCTGGCTTGTCGGCGTAACACTTATCTTTGACGGCACCCCACAAATAATAGTCCAACGGTGTCAAATCGCAGCTCCGAGGTGGCCAAACGGTATCAGCTCTGCGGCTGATAATGCAATCTTCAAAAACAGGGCGCAAAAATCGACTGTGTGACATCGGCTGTGTGGCACGTAGCGCCGTCCTGTTGAAACCAAATGTTGCCAATATCCTCCTCTTCAATTTTTGTGAACAAAAATTCGTTCAACATGGCCCGATAACGATCGCCATTGACTGTAACGGCCACTCCTTGCTCATTTTCGAAGAAAAATGGCCCAATTATGCCTCTGGACCAAAATCCGCACCAAACAGTGGCTCGTTTTGGGTGCACCGGCTTTTCAATGTATGCGTGCGGGTTTTCTGTGCCCCAAATGCGACAATTTTGCTTGTTTACATACCCGCCAAGATCAAAATGAGCTTCATCTGAAAAGATGATTTTTTTTTGGCAAAATCATCATCTTCTGTAAGTCGATCGCAGGCCCACTTAGCGAAGCGAAAACGCATTGGATGGTCAGTTGGCTTCACTCCTGAACCAATTGGACTTTGTATTGCGTCATACCAAGGTCTTTATGCAAAATTCGTCTCAATGATGTCTCCGAAATATTCAATTGTTGAGAACGACGGTGAATTGATGTTGATGGCGCTTCACGCAGCAGCAATATTCTCGGGTGTACGCACTGTTTTTGGCTTTTCACGCTTTGGTTTATCGATGAGGATGCCAGTTTCTTTCACTTTTTTCACCAGATAACGAACATACGGAGCTGACTTCTTCCAAAATCCGTACGCAATTTTCGCACACATTCTGCAACATTACCATGATTTTCAAAGTAATGTCGCAATATTCCCCAGCGTTGTTCAAGCGTATACACAACCATATTCGTTCAGCGGAAGGATAAAACTAATTATCTGTCAAGTCAGACATGAGCTAAGTGTTACCATTCACGAAATAAGCACTACTTGAAAAAAAAAAAAACGTTAGATGGCGGACCCTTTAGTTTAACTGTACGGAGGAGGTCGACAAAACATACAAATAAATTCTTAAAGAAAAATATATTTAAAAAAAATATAGGCCGTTTTCATCGATGATACTGTTTCGCTAGACTATCGCTTTTTTAAACTGTTTCCCTAATTAATCCAACGAAAATATGAAATAATAAACCTCTACAAAATATCAATTTCATTTTTAAAGTTTGGGTAGTGTTAACGTATAGTATGGGGCACTTAATAAAGTTGAGGAGCACACTCACGCAGTATATGCTCTGCAGTTTCCTTGTCATCTAGACAGAGTCGACACTCGGTTTCAAACAAGAGGTTAATTTTGTTGAGATGATATCTGATACTATATTCCAAAAACGTAGCTGACCAGTCCTCTGATATCGATTCTATTAAACTTAAGAATATTATTAGAGTTTGTTCAGGGGCCGTACAAATTGTTTCAACTGTCGAAGTCTTTGAACGCTGTTCTAAAAGTAAAAAGTAGAAAATTAAGTCTTCAACTTAATTTTTTCGAATTTCGCAGAACCTTTCGTTGGAACCTTTCATAGCGAGTTGGTCGGCGATTTCGTTGCCTTTAATGCCCTTGTGACCTGGCACCCACCAGAGATTGACCTTTATCTTTTGCCTGGGTCCTGCAAGGCATCGTGGCATTCCTTGACGGAGTTTGAGTTCATGCTATACGAGCCCAATGCTTTGACCGCTACCTGACTGTCTGAGAGTATATTGATGGTTATACCTCTTATGCCAGTCTCTAAGTTTAGGTTGGCGCACGTTAGGATGGACTAGAACTAGTTCCCAGGGCCTTCAATAGCTTACGATTTGGTCCAAAGATGCCAGCGGCAATGCCAGAATCCATCTTGGAACCATCTGTATACCTCAGATCTTCTCTGTGTGGTTTGAAATCTTCTTTTTTTTTTTTTGTTGAAGGCTACTGCTATCTGTTGGAGCACTCAGGCACAAATACTGTGTCCATTGTACTGCCAGGCAGACACCTGAGATGACGTTACAGCTCATGAAGAGCCAGAGCCAAGCTTCTTTTATTCACTTATGTTGTGTGCGATTTGTTTTTCACAGAAGTGAACGAAGCCTAAAGCTTAATGCCGATTCCGAACAGCGAGAGCGGAGAAGCTTTTTCAAGGCCAGTATATAACGGGGGGTTTCGCCAGTATCCCACCGAAGAGAGAAGCCGTGAAATAATCATTCGATGGCGTTGGTGTTACCGGGATCTGAAATCGCTCATCCTGCGTCAGCGGCCGACACACTTCCTACTACGCCACGAGTTACAAGAGTAATTCGCTCTTACACCTTACTAAAGAAAGACCCAAATAATTTTTTCTGAGATCTTTATTTTCCAACGTTCAAACACAGAATGCCTTAATTCTAAGCTTAAACTACAAGCTAGACTGTACTATCCCAGCGTTGTTTACGATTTTTCAGCATGTGCTTAGCAACATATGGCTTGGCTTGGCATCTTGTTTACTCACTGCGAGAGCAAGCTTATCACCAAGCCGGCTTGGCTTCGGTTGCAGAGGAAGGTGTCAGAGATGTTTTTTGGTTTGTTGTTTTTATATACATATATGGTGCAGTCATACCAAGCGCGATGATTATGCATTGTATATGACTCCTCCCACCAAAGACTTGGGAATACTTTGAAGGTATTCATCAAGGGGATGATGACGGCTACCTCGGCCTCTGCAATTTATGTATGTTGTAGGAACATTGTGCCTCTGATTGTGAGTCATATTCGTATTGTTATTATTTGGGAAAAAGTTGGTTAGTTTCTAATATCTTAATATGAATAGTATGTTTACATATATTCGTAGTTTTTGGTTTTCGTCTTATCGCTATAAATGTGGTTTTATGAGAATTGACAAAATTAAATAAACGTAAATGTTTAACACTATCTATATATTCTGTGATACTTATTTTTATGGGAAAGAAAATTGTGATATACAGAAATTTGATAATTGTATGAATTTAAAGGTATTTTCCTTAACATATTTATTGACTTAGCTCTAGTTTCTATGCTTATAATTCTATAGTATTATTCTATTCTATTACTATAATGAGGTTGATATACATATTTCAATATCTTACTTTATTATTTTATTTACAAGAAGAAAAAAAATCTTATAATTTTTTATTTAGTAGTCCACAGTATGCGATAGATAAGGGCAAAAAGTTAAAGATTCTTATTGAAAGAGAATGATGAATAGGAAAAGCAAACGTAGGTTGGTTTCGAAGGTTATAGTTAGTTAGAACTCTTTTTTTTTGATTATTTTTCCTTTTTTTTCGAGTAGTCTCTGCCTGTTAATTTTCGGTCGAACCTGATATCTTTTATTGATCCTTGATACTTATATCTTCGTTTTATTATTTGTCTGTCCCGTTTCAATCCTTTTTGGTCTTTAAAGTATGTTCTCCCTTTTTGTTGCACATCTTTAATTATATATCGAGGTAAGTGTTTGATATTATGAAACCCGAGGTTTTTAACCAACTCCCTATCGTTGAAGTCTGGCGTTCTTATCCGTTTTGCGTTAAGTTTGTTTATTTGTTTTTCCTTGACTTGCTGGCCTAATTTTTTCAGATTTTCCCATTCTGAGGAGCTAAGATTGGAATATAAGAGATCAAATGGTTTGTATTTTGTGTTTGAGTGCACAGTGTCATTATATATCTCAACTGCTTTAAAAACAAGGGCTTTGTCATCGATGTCTTTATTGTTTTTATTAAGTTTTAGTAGCCTAATATGCTCATTTAAGGTTGAATGAAAGCGCTCTATTACTGAGTTACCAGTGTGGGTATTAGGAGATGTAAAATGATATAGTATCTGCTCTTGGTTTAAAAAGTTTTTTATGTAAGCTGTATTAAATTCGTTGTCTGCAACAATCTTTTGCGGCCTCCTTAGCGCTGAGAATCTTTGCTTTAGAATGTCTACAATTGTTAGAGAGTTCCTGTCGGCAAGAGTGTAAATAGATGCGTGTTTTGTGAATTTGTCGATGCAGGTGAGGAACATATTATTTTTGTTAAGATACCAGATGTCGATATGCACGATTTCGTTAGGGCTATTGGGAGTCTCGGAAATCATAAATTCTGGTTTTATGGGGTGTCGGTCGTATTTGCACATGTTACAGGTAATACAGTTATTTATGTATTTGTGGATCTCCAACCTAAGATTTGGAAAATAGTACCTTTCTTTTATTTCCAAATAAGTTTCATCGATACCTCTGTGGTTTCGATCTAGATGTGCTTTCTCAATTAGTGTCATTAGCTTTTCTTTACATGTTATATCAGGTAGTAACTTTGTGCATTTTATTACTTTCATAGTTCCGGAATTTGAAAAATATCTAACTATAGTTTTTTGAAACTCAATAAACAAGTTGTCATCTTTACAGTGGATTGCAAGAATTCCTTTGATTGGTAGAAGACCTTTCAAGATGTCCAACACGAACTCCTCACAATAATCAGATAATGAAATAATTGATCTCCTTTTCTTTTGATACAGAAGCTTGCTTGTATATGAATTCGACTTGCTTTTCTCTAAAACTATCTGGTGTTTGTATATGTTTAAGGGCGTCTCAGTGATATAGATATGGTCGTTTAAGTTTTCTATTCCGCTATGAATGGTAGCTACGTCTGATCTTGCGTCTTGAATATCGTTGTGATTGATATCGAGGCGACTTAAGAAATCGGCAACTTTATTTTCTTTGCCTTGTATATAATCTATCTCAAAGTCAAATTCATTGAGTTTAATTTTCCACCGCTGTAACTTGCTATTGGGTTCCTTAAGCGAGTTTAACCATACTAAGGGGCGGTGGTCAGTGTGAATTTTAAATTTGCGTCCGAATAGGTATGGTCTGAAATATTTTGTCGCCCAGACTATACAGAGGAGTTCCTTTTCGATCGTGCTATAATTTGTCTCATGAATGTTCAAGGTCCTAGAGGAGAAAGCTATGGGATGGTGATTTTGGGAGAGAACTGCTCCTAAAGCTGCGTTACTTGCATCTGTTGTCAGAGTAAACGTCTTTGTAAAATCCGGATACGCTAGGACAGGACAAGTACATATAAGATCTTTAAGTTTCCTAAAAGACTCAATATACTCTCTGTCATTTATGTTCAGTCTTGTACCTTTCTTGAGATACTTCGTCATTGGAAGAGCTACTTTTGAATAGTCCTTTATGAATTTCCTATAGAATCCTGTGACCCCCAGAAAGGATTTAATTTGCTTGGATGTACGGGGTAGTTCTATTTTTTTAATCACATCGATTTTATTAGGATTGGGTTTTATACCATCCTTTGAAATTATATGGCCAAGATACTCGGTTTCGCGCCTCAAAAAACTGCACTTATCGATCTGAACTTTCAGATTGTATGCATTTAATCTGTGTAGTATTTTTTTTAACGAGTCTATATGCTCTTGGAGGGAGGTGGAAAAGATGAGTATATCGTCCATATATACCACGCAAATTTTGTTTATAAATTCGGCTAGGACCTCGTACATCATTTTTTGGAAGGATGCCGGTGCATTTTTGAGGCCGAATGGCATACGTTTAAATTCGTAGTGGCCAGTTGACGTTGAAAATGCGGTTTTATGCCTATCTTTTTCGCAGATTGGTATCTGGTGGAATCCTTTTGCAAGGTCGAGAACTGAGAAATACTGAGCATTTCCTAACTTTGACAAAATATCGTCTATGATAGGAATAGGGAACCTTTCTTCAATTGTTATGTCATTTAACTTCCTATAATCTATTACGATGCGCCATTTTTGCTGGCCTGTGTTGTCAATTTTCTTTTTGACGACCCATATAGGGGCGTTATAGGGGCTAGTGGAAGCGGTTATAATGCCTGACTTGAGCATGCTTGAGATCTGTTCATTAACCTCATTTCCAAGTGCCTCAGGATACCTATATGCTTTTGAAAATATAGGGATATCGTTTTTTGTAGGAATTTTATGAGTGTATTTAATGACAGAAGAAAGAGTGTCACCTTCGATGTAAAATACTTTCTTGTACTTCTTAATAGTACTAATCAACGCTTCCATTTCCTCCTTGTTTAAATTTTGTAACTTAAGTCTTTCGACTATTTCGCTAATATCTGGTTTTTCGAATTCGACGTCAATTGCATTCTGATGTCCATAGATCTTGGTTTCAATTAACTGTTGTGGGATGGAATCGAATACTAAGGGCAATATAGCTTCTTTTGTTTGAAGTTCTAACTTTTCGAGGTCAATTTTTGCTTGCAATGGTCTTAAAACATTGCAACCGAGAATTCCATCGAAATTTCCGGTCAAATCTGTTTCGAGCATATCGATTATTGTAGATGGTCTGTTGAATTCTTTAAACAAAGGAATTGTTACTTTTGAATTGACAGCAACACTTGAACTGATTGATTTGAGTATTATAGGTTTTTCAAGCTCCGATTTGAAGGAACTGTGAAAAATACCCTTTTTGATTAAAGACGTACTTGCGCCAGAGTCTATTAATAATTTTATAGGGGTAAACATGGTTTCGGCTATTATACAGGGAAGTGATCGTAGGTGCCTGACGGAAAATTCTGAAATCTAAAGTCGTCCGGATTTTCAGTGTTTTGCGGGGATTGGGCAGAAGCCGTTTCCGGCAGACTTTGTGCTTGGAAATGATCAATTTCCATTGGTCGCTGATATGTTTGCGAGGAGTTTGCTGTAGGAACTGGTTGCCTAATATTGCTCAATGTAATATTATTAAACTGACCTAAATTATTGTAGCCGCAATTACCTGATGCGTTAGAATTTATTGTGTTTTGGGAATTGGCATGTTGGTATTGTGGGGGGTTGTTACTGCGATAATTGCGAAAATTATTATTTTTCCGGTAATTATAGGAATTGTTTCGTGGATTCTTTTTGTTTTGCGATGGTATACCCTGATAGGCATTCGGTACGAAGGATTGTCTGTGACTGTTTTGGTTACTGAAATATGTTCTATGAAAATTGTTCGTATCTACTAGAATAGCTTTAGCTTCTCTAAATCCTGATGGATTTCTAGCCTGAAGGATCAATTTTGGTTCGCTGGGCAGTTTGCTAATGAAAAGTTTAAGAACCATTTTCTCGTTTTCTTGGCTATTGAACCAATTCGGAGTATCTTCGGAAAAATCGGATTTAATGTTTAACTTCGTAAGCAAACTTAACGAAGTTTCAAAAAAATGTTCTACCGACCCTTCAAAGGAAACCACTTTAATTTCATTTAAAATAGACTCGAAACTTTCAGTGATAGAGCAATTAGCTTGTAGAATGCTTTTTACTTCGTTCCAAGAAATTGGATTATTGTTATTGATCAAAATAATATTAGCTTTACCTTTAATTTTTTGCCTTATCTTAAAATCTAAAAGTGTCCTAGAAAGTTCATCCATATGTGGGCAACTATTATACAGAAAATCTACATATTTAATAAACAAACTGAGTTCTTCCGGTAATCCACAAAATTCGGGTAAATCTCTTACTGCGTCTATAAGCGTTGGTGGGTTCGCCATGCCTGGGATTTTCTTCTTATGCTGTACTTTTTCACCAAACTGTTGCTTGTTTTTTTTTTTTTGCACTTCTTTTTTTTTTTTTTTTTTTTGCTTCTTTTTTTCACTTTTTGGCACTATTAAGTTATCTTCTATCTATCTATGAATCTTTTCTTTCATTAATCATTAATAATTTGTTGTATTAGTTTATGTCGTTTATGTTGTATTATTTAAGTCGTTATCACTTATCACACATATATTAATTTGTTCTTTTTTTTGTTTTTGTTATTGAATATGATACGCGTAGCTTTAACCGACTGCGCCAGTTACAAGAGTAATTCGCTCTTACACCTTACTAAAGAAAGACCCAAATAATTTTTTCTGAGATCTTTATTTTCCAACGTTCAAACACAGAATGCCTTAATTCTAAGCTTAAACTACAAGCTAGACTGTACTATCCCAGCGTTGTTTACGATTTTTCAGCATGTGCTTAGCAACATATGGCTTGGCTTGGCATCTTGTTTACTCACTGCGAGAGCAAGCTTATCACCAAGCCGGCTTGGCTTCGGTTGCAGAGGAAGGTGTCAGAGATGTTTTTTGGTTTGTTGTTTTTATATACATATATGGTGCAGTCATACCAAGCGCGATGATTATGCATTGTATATGACTCACGGCGCTCTCTATGTGGTTTGGAATCAGTATCGTACATCGTTTGGCAAAGGTGAACGTATGTGGTAATGCGTCCGAAACTATGGTAGTCATATCCAACTTAAGAAGGTGTTGTAGAATGGACATGTGACCCAATGGTCTACATGGATGGCCTTTGATGGCTGGTTTCTGAGCGAATGAGTTCACGAGCTTTAATTAATAGGTGCAGTGGAGTAATTCTGATCAGTGCGTCTTGGGCTGCCGTTGGCATGGCGCCTGTAATGCCGAGACATGCTAACCTCTGAAGGCGTTGAAGTTTAACTATTGTAGTTTTCTGTTCAACTTTTGTCCATCAAACAGCAGACGCAGATAGGTCTTACTATCGCGGTTTATAACTAGTGGATTACCTTAGGTTTCAATCCTCAGACGACCTTAGTCGTCTTTGCAAGTTTGTTTTTGATGTTGGAGTTCCAGTTAAGTTTGCGATCCAGGTCAATACCTAGACACTTGACTTTTTCTGAAAATCCTATATTTGAACCGCTTAGCAAGATTGACAAGGGAGCAAGATTGCCTTTTTGTAAACGGGACTAAAACTGTCTTAGTTGGGCTCTCATGATATAATTGAACTTTGTCTGTCGGAAAACCTCTTTTTAGAAGAAGCCACTACGTGAATTGGAGCATTATCCTGTTCAAATTCCATGGAATGTTAGTCCAGCTGGTTCAGCGCCCCCATATGATTACACTACCACCTCTATGCTGACCTTTAGAAAACGACATTTTTTTATTTTTTCAAATCATGCCAGCAGTTACACAACTTTTCTCCATTCTTCACCAAAGGAGATGTGCTTTCGAGCGCAGTCCAATCTGGTCGTCCTATGCTGCATAGTAAGAGGTGGCTGCGACTTCATTGTTTTCGATTGCAAATTATAAGGCCATCGGCGTATTCGATTTAATTCCGAGTTAATTCGGGCGGTTCTCTGTTTTTTAAAAATAATTTATTTCAAAACAGATTGATCAAAATATTGTCCTTTGCTGATTACTCCCTTTCAAATCATTTTCTAATTCCATCTTGAAAAAATATTTCAAAACTTGAGGTGACCCCAGCCTAGAGTCAATTTTCGATATATATGAAAGAAGTAAGCCGGTGCCCTGCCTCATCGTGCTGCCTCAGTCGGATTACCCAGCAATTAAAAAGGGTAACTTACGGAGAATATTTTGGGTGCGGCAGAATATCCTACTTGAGCTTTTCCAATTTTTTGTTTAAGTCGTTTGCGATATGAGGTCAAGCCTTGCCATGCAAAATAATTACTTTTGTCATGTCTTTGTTCGACTTCCGGCCGTTTTTCTCCTAATACTTGGCTCAGATGAACTATTTGTAGCTTACACCTATCACCCGTCATGAATTCGTTAGACTGTGGCAACCGGATTACTTTTTAGTCCCACCAGATGCACAGCATGACCTTCGAATTCAAATGTTGGTTTGGTGTAGATGTCAGGCGATAAACCACGCTTAGCGCAATATATTTTCTTCTCGGGATTATCATAGAATATCCATTTTTCATCTCCAGTTGCAAATCGATGTAAGAAACCCTTTATTTTCTGCATTTGAATCAGCTGCTCAGAAGTGGAAAATCATCTTTCAATTCATGAGGAACCCAATTGCCTTCCTTCTGAATAATTCCCATGGACGTGAATCGTACCGAAATAGCTTGCAGACTCACTCCCAATGAACTTGCAATCTCCGATTGCGTTTGACTCGGATCTTCATCTGAAGCATTACTCCTCCAATTCAATGTCTTCGAAATTTTTTGGTTGTTGAGAGTGAGGCTTATCTTTACCGCTGAAATCACCATTCTTAAAACATCAAAATCATTCCCTACATGATTTATCAGTTTCGACGCGCCTAGGCTACAAGCAAAAAATTAATCCTCCCGCCAATGTTGAAGACAGTAAAAAATAAGATTTTTTTATGAAACTCAAAGTGATACAACCTGAATGTTATTGACCTCTCTGAAATCACCAAGATCAGCTATCACTGAAACATTTATAACAGCCAGTGCTGTATTTTCAAAACAGACCGAACTAATTTGTATTCCCAATAAAGAAAAAAACTTAGTACGTTAAATCTTGAGCCACCTTAAAACTTGTTATATTGGAATTGATTATAAAATATTTTGAATGATATAATCGAACCCAACGCATTTGAAAGGGTCGTTCTTAATAATATCTGACTTATCGACTTGAATTTTCGAATTCAACGTTTGAGTTCATCCCATAGGTGTTCAATTATATTAAGACGTGGCGAACCTTGAGGTGGGTGAAGTTATTTTGGAAGTGGGTAGTATCGTGCTATTTCTGAATCTGCTATTTCTTCTTACGCTACCACATGCCTATCATGATTGACAGTATATGCCGGTTTCTTCATGTGCTTCTTTCTTGTCATCATACCCTCATATGTTAAGCTTATCTTGGTCGGCAAGAGGTATCGTTTTTCAGAAATGGATATGTAACGAGCTACGAACTTGAAAAATTTTCGTCGGTTGGTTTCACTTGTAAATTGTTTTTATTTTTCTCAGAACACTTCCTTTAAATCCATCTGATCAAAACCCACCGCAAAGCTTATGGGTGAAAATCATTATCTGTTATGCTTAAAAGGCTTTCCTCGAATTTTGATTAACTATTTAATTTCATTTTTAGTTTATTGCTCATATTTTGCTCAGTTGATCTTTGCTTAATCCCACAACTAATACCGAGAAAACCAGAGACCGAACTTCTATTACAACAAAGCTTTGCCTTTATAAACAACAAAGCTTTGTATTTATAGTTGATAACATGGTATGATCAACCTTATCGAAAAGTACTTCCTTTTTACTTTGCGAAATGGGAACCATCTTATCTTGGTTTCAAGTGGAGGAAAGAATTGATTTCGTTATGATTCAATCAAAGACAAAAATTATTTAAAAAAGCAGATAAAATCAAATCAAATTTCGAATAACTGTATTTATTTGGATTGATTTTAAAATGATGAAAAAAATTGTTTGCCCAATATCCACGTTTCAGGCTCGTTGAAAATCCAAAAGGGTTTGGGGTGATATTCAAGTTCAGGGGAACTTAGGAGTAAGGTGAAAGGGAAAGTGTTCTTAAAACTAAGTTTATCACAGTAGACATTAGAGTCTTGCCTTCCAAGTTGCTGAATATCTGTTGGAATACTCGTAGTTGGGTGATTTTTGAATCGGATTGAGCAAATTTCAGAGATGTCCATTATAAAACTCATGTATTGTACATGAATCCCCTCAACCCAATGTTTTCATTGCAGACCTTGGAATACTTTTTCCAGTTAAACGATTGATTGGTGAAGGAAACTTCTACATTCTGGCTGGCGATTTAAGCGCAGTGATTTGAGAAACAGCATACCCAATACTAAGGGAGTAGGCTAAGCTATTGGTGAGTTCTACATGTCGTTGAGTACATAGCAAAATTACGGTCGGCCGTTATCCTCTGGATAGGTCCCTAAACAGGTCCGTTCATAGATAATTATTTTGTTACAGCCAGTCTCAAACTACAGTCAGCAGTATGAGACTCAGACAGCACTCGCTTCTGGGATACGAGACACCTGTTTTGAGAGATATACACCATCTAGAAAGTTCGCAAAAATTATAAGCGTGATCTCCACTCAAACATTTAAATTTAAAAATAGAATGCCATAGGGCTCGCTCATCCTTTTGAAGATTTATTTAGAAGATGTGATGGGAAACCCGAAAAAGTTAGTCGAATTGATACAAGTATGCCTAAAGGGAAACAAAGGACAAGTTAAAATAGAAATATCGGAAACATTCAAGATACTTGAAGGATTAAAACAAGGAGATGCCTTGTCACCACTTCTTTTTAATTCAGTGCTGGAATTCGTAATGAGATCCCTTCAAGAAAAGGAGTCTTGAATAGCCCTTAATAAAATCACTTCCATTCTGTGGGAGATATCACATGGTGGATGATAGTGAGGAAACCGTTTAAAGAAATGCAGGAAATCGAATAATGATAGAAAAAGAGGTATGCTTCGAAGTAAATGGAGAGAGAACCAAATTTATGGTGACTGACCTACTTGATAAACTCTTTAAGAAAGTTCGAATATCTGGGTACCATATTGACTGTCAAAAACTAATGAAATCCCAAGGAGAATACTGGAAAAAAGGCGAAGACACAGTCGAATAGAGAAGAAATCGACCAACTCTATGCAGCCCCAAGCGTTGTATAATTAAATCACAAAAACTAAAATGGGCAGAATACATAGAACGAATGGACAATGGACGAATAGTCAAATGAATAATGAGTGAAGAACTCGTAGAAAAAATTACACCAGAAAGGTCTTGCCAAAGAGATGGGACAGAACAGCGAAACATGGAAGGAACACACTCACACACACTCATGACGAAGGGTAGTCGACGACGCTCTGAACTTCCTGGTTCCAAATGGCCTAAAGCGTATGTAGATGACTTAATTGCGTAGAGATCAGGCCCGAAGGTCGACTGAAATGTGAAAATCGTGAAATCCAAAAAATCAGCAGTATGACTAGTAGTTGAAAATCAGTTTTCAGGAATGTTTAGGGCTTCTACGGGCTGTTAAAAATTCTTTCTTTTCTTATTTTTTTTTGTAATTGGCGCGTGCCCAAGGGGTTCTTCCTCTCCTTAAATGTATAGGCATAGCACGGGCCGACGGTACAGAGGGGCAAGAGAAAGGAGGGTTCGGTGCACATTTGTTTCAAATGCTTCCGGATTGTAATGAGTGGGAAAAGTTGAGCTGGGAAAACCATTCCACATTCGTGTGGTTAGGCTAAAAAGCGAGTCTCTAAATTTGACTGTGCGTCACTAGACAGGCTTGAGGGTGAAGTGATGCGCATTCCGGGCGAGACGTGTATTGCGATTAAATTCTCGAAGGGGAGAAATGCAATTGGCTAGCTCACTTGAGCATTGTTTGTAACGATAAAACAGAGAGAGAGAAGACATTACGTCGATGTTCGAATGAGTCGACCGACTTCGCGATATTGTTATCTTCTCTAAGTCTTATCGCTCGCTTTTGTATTCTATATAGCAGGTGCAGAGAGGTATTGGGAGTACATGAACGTTGTACTCAAGTTTAGGGCGGGTGTAGGTCTTGTTCATTTGAGGTAACCTAGACTGTTCGCAGCGTTCTTCGCGACTTCGAATATGGTCACTCATTCCAACTAGAAGTTTAATTAACACACATGCCGAGGATGGAACGTCTTTCGGTTTCAAGGATAATGGCTGATTATTGATGGTTAGTTTGAGTGACAGTAGACAGTGTTGTGTTTTGGAAGCATTAAATCCCACTCTCTTGTTTATATCCCATTTAATTATGCTGTCAAGGTCGGTATTTAATTTGCTTAAGATACGTTGCCGTTCCAGTTCTACGGCCGAAGAGCAGGGACGTGAGTCCTTGAACGAATATGAAAAGCTAAGAATACTGTCATCAGCGAAGAAGTGTATTGGATTAAAGGGAGCAGTTAAGAGATCATTTAGATGGTACATATGCGGAAAATGGTCCAGAAACATTAAAAATACTAATAAATACACGCTTCCCTCCAACGTAGAGATTCAACGGAAGAGATCCAATATATCCCTAATTGATCCCTATTGATCCCCTCGGATCAATAAATCCATAAGCGACAAAGAAATTGTGATAGGTTGCTTTCTTGATATTGATGGTGCTTTCGACAATACCGATCACGCCCAAATGCAGCGCTGTATCCTCAGCACAGGGGTATATAATACCACATGCAGATGGATTCAACACATGCTTAGTAATAGGAAAATAAACACTTCACTTAGTAATGATAAAATCAGTGTAAAAACCACGAAAGGCTGCCCTCGAGGCGGGGTTCTCGCACCCCTCCTATGGTTAATCGTAGTCAACGAACTGATTAGCATACTAAGCAACAATGTCTTCTATGTCCAATGCTATGCTGATGACATTGTGATCCTAATTAGAGGAAAATTCGAAGACACAACGGAACTCCTCCAAAGGCCACTCAACCTCATTGCGAGATGGTGCATAAAAGTTAGACTAAATGTCAACCCTAAAAAAAGCACCATAGTCGCTTTCACCAAAAAACGAAGAAGACATAAACTTAAGAACCCACTCTATTTGGTGAAACAATTAAGTTCTCAAACGAAGCCTAATATCTAGGTGTAAAGCTCACTTGGAACTCTCACATCACAAAGACCATTGAGAAGCCCAGGATCTCTCTACGGACCAGCAAAAGTCTCACTGGAAAAATTAAGGGCATTAATCTCAAGATATCTCGCTGGCTATATACAACCATTACCAGACCAATTCTCACATACGCTGCGCCCGTCTGGTAGCACAAAACAAAACAAACATCAGTACAAGCCAAGTTCAACAAACTACAAAGACTAGCTTGTATCTGTATTACAGGAGCCCTGAGATCAACCTCCACAGCAGCGTTAAAAGTTATAACGGACCTACCACCCGTGCATCTCCAACTTACAAAAGAAGCAATAATATTCGCTTATAAACTTATTGCGGAGGATGACCCTAATCCCAGGCTATTTCATCCTGACATTCTTAATGAACCAAGCAGTCATGAAATCCTAAAATTGGTATGGGGCTGCTTAAAACTAATACGTCAGCTGGCCAACACAAACAGAGCTCACCTCATGTCGATACCTGGACACAGTGGCCATATAGGAAACGAAAAAGCAGACCAATCAGCAAGAAAAGGCTCTGCATCAGCATTCTTGATGCGAATACCATTCTGCGGCATACCTATCAGCACCATAAAATGCTACATAAAGGAATGGTAAAGGACCGCGGCCAACCACTACTGGTCACAAACGGAAGGTAGCAGACAAGTCAAGAGATTCCTACCAACCGCTTCCCTCAAAAGAACGAGACAACTCCTTAAATTCTCTAGGAGTCAGATTCGAATAGTCACAGGATTCCTCACTGGGCACTGCCCGGTCAACAAACATCTTAAAACCATGGGCATTACACAAGATGACACCTGCAGAATGTGTAACGAAGTACACGACCCAAACACCTAGGCAGGCATTATCTTGAAGCAGAAGAAAGAAGAAAAAATACTAAGTTTTATCATGAACTCAGGATTTTTGAGTGCACTCCAAATGGAGGACATCACAATGGGCCCATCAGAGGCCGCAGTGATTAGGAGACATTGCTCTTCCCCCCACCTTAATCTAAATTCAAATCTAAGAGATAATTTATAAAAATGAGGAAGAGTGTCGGTGACAGAACAGAACCCTGTGGAACACCATCATTTATTTGGTGAATATCAGACTTGAAACCGTCCAAGACAACTTGAATTGAACGGCCCGAAAGGTAATTTCTAATCCATAGAAGAAGGGACTTATCGATCCCATAAGCATGCATTTTCGACAAAAGAGGCTGATGCCAAACTCTGTCAAATGCCTTTGAAATATTGCGCGCAACAAATTTGCTTTCACCGAAATGGTGCAAAGATTTGTTCCACTTTTCGGTGAGATACATATGCCATCAAATCACCAGTGGACCTGCTTTGCTACGGAAACCGTACTGCCGTCTGATTCAGTATCTATTTTTAAATAAACTGCTGCTCTTGCCAGGGCCCAGGGCTCTTATTCTCTGAAGAGAAAGTCGTTTAATAGAGGCCAACTTGACCCTAGAATGAGACCATATTTCAATATCAATGACTTCAGACAGTAACCTGATTTCCGGGGCTTAGTAGAAGGGTTCGCCTTAATGGTTTCGTCTCTTTCGTCAACGGTTGGGAATGATAGTACACTTCCTTCAAGGCAAATCCAACACAACGTCAATGGCTTAAGTGCATAAATTGGATAAGTTTAACATATAAATGTTTTAGTTTCATATTAATAAAAAACAAAACTATAAAAATAAAAAATTAAAGTGACTGAGATATATATACAGTACTCGTAGACTAAGCAAGGTAAGTTAAGCTAGTCTTAGAAAGTTATGAAGATATAAATGAATGAAAATGGGAATCTTTTTAAAGCCATTAATCCTAAACTTTTTTCAATTAGATTAATCTTAAGCTTGAAATCCACAGTTTAAATACAATAATAGCGTAGTAAAAAATGCCTTACAAATATAAAATATAAATAAAGCTCATTTCAAGGGCATATGCCGACCACCGGAGACTATAGAGGAATAACGTCCGTTACACTTTATTTTTCTCCTTAATCAAAGGAATTTTCTATTTAAGCTGACTTCAGTGAATATCGAAAAGTTTTTTTTTCGGATGATTTTACTGCAGACAGTTTTGTCGACACTTTGCTGAATAAATATGATTTCGATTTGTTTGATCTACGCTATTCGAATCTCGTAACATTGGCGTCAGGAGCAAGAAATTCCCAATTAAGCTATTACTTGAATAAATAACAAATATTCAGTCTGCTGAATGTTAATCTCACTTGGATTATATGAAAGGCGTTGTCAAGAGTGTTCTTCATGCATAGCTTATGTCAATAGGAATTTTGTAGGGAATTCAGCTGTCGCTAGAAACTCGTAGTCCGAAACTCAAGTCCAGAAAAAACTATTTTATTATTTATGATATGCACAACTCGCTCGGGAAATATTTTTCATATCTTGGATATTTATAGCAATTCTTTTTATGTCGAACTCGATTCCAAAAATGAAGAGTGTCGAAGCTCAAGACGAAGTGAATACGATTGTCCAAAACCGTTAAACCACAAGTACATGAAGCAATCATTTTAGTTATCTGAAGCAATGAACTAGAAGTTGAATCAGTTTTTACCTAGGTACATATCTAGATCTATGGTTCAGGCTATCTATTGAATACATTGACTTTTTTATTAGTAAATAAATAAATCATCTTCCTTATCACCTTCAATGATTCATTCTCAGAAGTTTTGCGAACAGAAGTGTGCTTCTGTATTTAATTATACAGGTGCGGCCATAGAATACCTATATTTTCTGCCTTTTTACAATCGAAGCATAGCGACAGCTGGTACTATCTCCCCTCTTAGATGCTTTTGCCGATTGGGGTCTATATTACTTTCGATTCTAAATTTAGAGCTCAGAAGCTTCGCTAAATATACCATTTGTTAGGAAAGATAAGACAAGATAAAGCAGTTCTTCGCTTTTGCTGTAAGGTTTTGTTTTTAACGTTTTGGGCTCCTCTATATTCGGCTTCTTCGATCAGAAGCCATATTTTCCTTTGTTTCACTGATTAGACAGTTTGAATGGGGACAGAGTTCAATGCTGAATATTATCAATATTTTTGATTTTATGAATCTTCATGCTGCATGCTTGGCATGGTGTAGAAGAACTATATTAAGCAAAGAGTAGCGTGGCTGTGCGTCATAGTAATACGTATATGCATACAGAAATATTCGTACTTTGACACTTTTGTGGATGGTTGCCAATTTGATTGTTAATTTAATATCGTTTTCTCTTGACGCCTGCCTGGATGGTAATGTTTTATATGTGATCGCAGATATTCAGTTACATTTACTTTCGTCTTGTATTAATTACTCGTTAAATGGTTTTTTTTTTGTCTATGCGTTAGCTGCCTTGACTCTGTCATTATGTTTCGGAAACTGTTCGTCAAAATAAAAAACAAAAATTTGTAGTCGAAAGTAAATCAATTAGAATTAGTAGTCCACACGTTTGGTTACTATTGCCGACTAAAAAAATTTGATAAAATGTTGAAATGTCCAAAGTAAAAATCAAAACACGGTAAAAGTGAAAATGTAATGAAGGAATTTAAGAGGAGACTTTGTGTCGCTTTCATGACACATAAACTACACTTTGCACATTAAAAGTGAACGAACACCGTCTTTGATCAGTAGTCTCCTATCAGTGGCTCCTATCCCCTACTATTAAGAGCCAGAAAAACTTAGACGCACTATTGATAACTGGCCAAATTATTTCTAAATCAGTTTCGTTTCTTCGTAATTTGGAAAGAACTTTCTAAAAAATCTATTCAGGCATTTTTCCTAAATATTAAAATGAGAAAACCTTGGCTCTGTGAGCTGTAACGCAATCTAAGGAGGAGAAGAAGTGTTCTGCTGCTGCTCTGGAGGAAAAACATGCGGTATATCAACATCGTTTTAACTTTTCTGCTATATTTTATCAAACGAGGTTTTCTTTATCTTCGGTGGACATTTGGTTTAATTACTTCATATACTGTGATAGTCTCAGTCATATCCTCGGAGGTGAGTTGTCTTCGGGTTGTTGTTATATTTATTTACTAAGAGATTTTCATGATGCCTTTATACTAAAATTAATCTTTATTTCATTATTAGATGACGCTACAGCTCATGAAGGGCCAGACCCAAGTTTCTCTCATTCACTTATGTTGTGGGCTATTTGTTTTTCCACACAAATGAACGAGACCTACAGTTTTATGTCGATTCCGAACCTAGCCGAAAGAAGTCGCGGAATAAACATCGGGATCCGAATTCGTTTATCGTGCGTTAGAACCCGAATATTTATACTGAAAAATAAAACTAAAGTATTTATTGTAATACAAATTGAATCATCTTAAGGGGGTTCTTTGGTTTGACGGTCTGATTTTTAAGCATTCTTTGAGAGTTTTTTTGTGAGGACCAATGAACTATGGAGTTTGCAGCATTTGTTTACAAGTGTTTCAAGATTTTAAATACACATTTTTAGCTTAACATATTCCTTATAACCAAAATTATAGTGGTCTGAGGACACCTGCCTGGGACGCTCCGTTCCTTCACGAAATCAGCTGATTGACTTATGTATCTGAAACTTAAAAACTCGGCGACATTTAATCTGTAAGCTTGACTATACGGAATGGACCATTATAAACAGAAAATTTAAAAAATTGGATTTTTGACAGACTTGGAAACAAAAAAATTCGAATTTAATGTATTTTTCCTCAACTTTTTGTTAAAAATATTGAAATATTTTAAATTTTGATTGAAATATTTTAATTAATCTGCGATACCTGTTCCATAGAGTACACCGTCCACCTCCTCTTTAAGCACAGATTTTTCTGCTTTTGCTGCAATTTTGGCGTTTTTGGTAACATCACTTAAGCGTCTCTCGGAGCCCGAGATCCGCTTTTCATTACGTTTTTCTACGTAAGCATGCACTTCGCGTCCTTTGGCGCCAGAGTGAAAGTGTTTTGGGCCGACCGTCCAAACCAACGAGTTGAGGGATCCGCTATTGTTCTGCGTTTCTGAACTTAAAAAGCGGGTCAACAATTTATTCTTATTAGACAAATTTTCATAAACAGGTTCAATTATTTTCAAGATTTGGGGTAATAAAGGTGGCTTGTCGTTACGAAAATTGGTCGATCTTACCCAGAGCTTCCGCCTTGCACCGCTTGCATCAGCTGTTTTCGCCTTACAGATAATATTGATGCTGAGAATTTTTATCTGACGAAGTTTTGTGATAAAAAGTTGCCCAAATTTCTTTCCTGAACGGAATCTGGATGTCGTCGAACAGCTAACCCGTAAAGCTTGGTCAATTCTTTGATTACTTTATTGGTCAGTTTTCCAGCACCTTTACTACCGATTCCTTAATTATTTTCATCTTTTTTTCGAGACCACGGAATCGTGTTCCCATCCTCTTCTCGACATTCAACGCATTCTTTTTTTATTACAGCAGTTTCTCCATGCGGCTTAGAATCTAAGATCTCTTTAACAGTTTTACACTCCCAATCGCCAATCTATGTGAAGTATTTTACTCCATATTTATCCATAGATCTTCCATACAGTGGCGTGATGATACTAATTTCCATTTTTCCAGAGTTTCCAGTATGATTAATACAGCAATCATCTACGTGAGATTCATACCACATTTCATACTCCAATGGTTCAGTTGTCTTTTTTATTTTTCCACATATAATACCCAGCGAAAAAAAACTACTCATGACCATGACAACTTGAACCTTCCCGGAATACTTTTCAATTAACGTAGAAATTCCAAATAGAGATGAAAGGCCTCGCTTCTTCCAAGTACCGTCACCAGATACCGTCAACTCATCCGTACTTTTCCTGCTCCTTGATTCATGGTTTTCTCTTGCGGGACAGCAAATGTCAACGCAGGCTCAAAAACTGCAGTTGCAGCTACGTGTATATTTTTCAAAAACGCGTAATACGTAGATTTTGAAATACCCTAACATATATCCATAAGACTCCAGGAAAGGTTTACGCCTTCTTGACCAATCCCTACCCAATGCATGACAAATACAAAACGGCTATTAATTTCACTTGCATGTTGAAGCATTGGGCACGAGTTTATAATTTTCTGTTTTCGCAGTACAACACTGAACTATTTTGAAACCACTTTTGAAATCTTTACATATTACAGTATCAGAAATAGCGGAAAATACTGACGCAAGCTTTAAAATATAATACGCAGAACTTGAAGCGAAAAGAACTTCCATGTCCATGGCGTCTCGGAGTTTTTTAGCATAAGCTGATGTATATTCTGTATCCGTTTGGGCTGTAAAGCGGTTTCTACTACATTTTCGTTTTTTATTACGACCAGGGTGAACATTGTTAGTCGTGCATCATTTTGTAAATAAGTAACTTGTAACTGATCACGAGTTTCAATTACCTGCCTCTTCTAACTGCTGTATCTTTATAATGGCTTCGAATTTTGAAAAATCACTTTACCACACCACACCATATTCTAGACTTACTTTTGTATATTAAGGAAACAATTCATGCAAAAAAAAATCTATTTTTTCAACCCATCAATATAATATACTTAACCCCTTAATATACTAATTTTGTTTAACCCTTGTGTCAATACCACATACCTGGGTATGTGTTCGCATTTTCAAATGCAAAAATCATGGTGATAATCATTACAAACAAATTTTCCAGTAGCTTCCCAAATTTGACAACTGAACTGAAACTGAAGACTTAGAAAAGTCGAATCATGGAGATGTTGCTGAGTTTGAGGAAGATGGTGGAGCTGTAGCCGTTGGTCATGATAATAATATGGATTCCGACGCAGGACAGGAAAATATTCCACCAAAGCTGCAGTCAAATGAAGATACTGACGAAGACGAAGAGGAAGAAATTGGTGTTTTGCAGAATCATGAGGAACCGATGCTAAGCTATGCCGCAAGAGACAGCGCTGAATGGAAAAAAGAAGAACCCAGCCATCTCCGATTCTCTCGCCTAATAATCTGAGGCAAAATGGAGGTCCTTATTCATCGACTCGAAATTTGACATTATTGCAAGCTTCCAAATATAATTTCACCAACAAAATGGGAGACATAATTATTAGGGAAACAATCCGCAAAGCAAAAAGGGCATATGACAAGTGGAATGGGAATGCGTGCAGTAGAGAGTGGAAACCTGTAAGTACAGAGGAATTTCGTGCATATATAGGAACACTAATAACCGCAGGCGCACCCCGATCAAATTAGAATCATACCAAAGACCTGTGGAAAACATTTTCTTTTGAGCACCTCCGATTGAGCATATCCGATTTAACAACGAAAGCACTCGTCAAGTGTGTATGATAAATGATAAGGCTGCATCAATAAGAGACTTGTTTCAAATGCCTTTATGTCGCATGAGGCACTTACCGTCGACGAGCAGCTTTTTCCTTTCCGTGGTAGTCCTATCTACACAATACACACCGTCGAAACCGGTTTAGTACGGTATTAAAATCTGGTGGTTATGCGATGCAAAAACTACACATCCAATACAAGGTGATATCTACAAAGGAAAGAACCAGGCCAGACTTGAGCGACAAACGAAGGAGAGCAAGTTTTCAGTCAGCTAGTGCAGTTTTTTTTTTTTTTTTTTTTGTTAGTTTTTAACTCACTTTTATTCTTAACTTCTTAGATCTATCTTACCCTAGACAAAAATGCTTAAAAACTAGCTTAACTATCTTAACAATCTAGATATCTTACTGGCCCTAGGCGGACACTCTAAAATAGACGTAACAGCTTAAATCTATGTCTTTCGACTACTATATCAACTTACCACTAACATTACTATATCTAGCTTAAGCTAAGAAAAATGTTTTTTTTTTATTAAAAACTTAGCATATGATCATTTGTATTATATATAAAACTTAAGCCTACCTTAATGTAAGTAAACCTAACTTATTCTACCTTAACTAAAATATATATATATAAATTATATACATAATATATATATTTAATATATATATCTTTTTTTTTTTTTGTTTTTTTTTTTTTTTGTTTTATATACAATATATATACCCTACTACTACCTACCCTACCCCACCTTACCCTACCTTAGCCTATGTAAGCCTGCCATTGGTGTTAGGCAGGCGATGCCTTGAAGAGGCTGAAGCTCTCAAAGTGTCCACTGACGTAGCTCTCTCCAGCCACCAAAAGCGTTGATGCTGTCGGACTACGTCTCCTCGATCCCGGCGTGAGACCGATCTACAGAACCTGAGGCGCTCGGGCTCACGGAGCGCAACATCGGGTTCGTAGAGGAATCGCCGTTCCACGGAATTGCGACCCACGTGGAAGATTAGCGGTATCGCCAATCTATCCTGGATCAGCCTACATCTATCTAAATAGAGGAATGCTTCTGGCGGCACAAAGCCATTAAGGCGCACTCTCTCGTGATATAAATCGTTGGGGTAGTAAGCCCCGAAGATCAGGCTATTGACCGAAGTCATTGCTCTCGCAACGTGGCTTCGAATCAGTTTGATCAAAAAATTATCTATCCGTACAATCCTGGCCCTATTGTATAGGACCTCGTTCGGGTAAAATTTCATGTACTCAGATTCGGGTGTCCTATGTAGCCCCAGACACGTCCTGAGACATTGTCTCTCAAACACCCGAATCCTTTCCATTAAGCTGGCTCTCACATTGAACCAGACGGGACATCCATAGGCAACCATGGGCCTGATTAAGGCCATGTAGCAGATTACCTTCACCCTAGAATCAAGTTGGCTGCTATGAAACAGCCATCTTGTCAGAGCGAAAGCGCCCCGGGCCCTTGCCAGAGCAGCATCTACATGTTTGTCAAAATATAGATACTGATCCAGCACGATCCCAAGATATCTGACCACACTTTGTTTCGCCAGTGGACGCCCGTCCGGTCCTAAAATTAAGAACCTGCGCCAGTTTTTTCTAGTGTCCCGAGAGGCCCTAGACAAAGGCGTTCTGAACAATATAGATTCTGATTTCTGGAAGTTGATTTTCAATTTCCAGTCATCACAATACTGCTGAATTTTTTCGAAGTCACGCTGCAGAAGAGTAACAATGACGTCGATCGTTGGACCTGATCTGTACGCGATTAGGTCGTCTGCGTACGCTATTGAATGGTGAAGAGAAACTAGCAGATCGCTTAGGTAAATGCTGAAAAGGATCGGCGAATTTACCGTACCCTGTTGCAGTCCATTTTTGATTTCAAATGTTTGGGTAGAAGTCACGTTGGCAATTTTCACTACGAACTTTCTACCTGTTAACATGTCAAAAATCATATATAGCAGTGGTTTACTTATGCCCAGCCGACTGAGCTTGTAATAAAGACCTTCTAACCATACGGTATCGAAGGCTTTTTCCAAGTCAATCAGACAGGCACCCGTGCATTGGTTCTTGCATTTATTCCATTGAACATCCGACACAAGCTTCGACGCGGCATGAATAGTGTCATGCCCCGCTCTGAAACCGAATTGGTTATCCGGGATGATTTTATTGTCCTCAACCCATTTAGACAGGGCCCTATGGATCACCTTCTCGAAAACCTTGCTGATACTCGGAAGGAGACTTATTGACCGGAGATTTTCCGGGTTAGATGTGTCTTTACCCCTCTTGGGAATTGGTTGCACTACCGCTGTCTTCCAGTGCACTGGATAATATGCATTATTCAGTGCATTGTTGAACAGGATGGTGTACCTCTCTACAGCCACTGGCGAAAGGTGCCTAAGCACAACATTGGATATACCGTCGACTCCCGCGGATTTTTTCTTCCTCAATGACTCGAAGATCATCTGAAGATCCTCCGTCGATATGAACAGGGTATTAACCCCCTCATTGGCGATGACATTGTTTGCCACGAAATCTTCATTGAACCCTGTAAAACCAAGGTTCTCTGATCGCCAATGATCGATATCATTTCGAAGATAGAAGTGATGAAGCAGGGCTCTATCTTCCAGGTCGTGGTTCGGGCGAATACTATCATTCACCTTGTACACTTCCTGGAAGACAGCTCCCACTGTCGCCACCTTCTCCTGAGGATCCTCGATCACGAAGAAGTCGTCATCCAGGATGGCGCTCTCCGGATCGATGCTAACTGTTCGTAGCAAGCGTTCATTGTCTGACGTTCTCGGAAGCTTTAGATCCTGAATGTCATTCTGATTGTTTCTCCGAAATATTTTATTTATTTGCGGGAACATACTCGCGCTGTTGGATTTTACAGCACGAATTCTGTTGTTCCAATGCAAACTTACAGATATTCTGTAATTTTCCTTGATTAACTGTTGGATATTTTTAATCAGTGACTTCAGTGTCCTGACCTCCGAGTTTTGTCTGTCGGTAAACCGCCTGTACAAGAGTTTGAGTCTTGTCAGGAGTCTACTTTTTTGTCTGTGCAGTGCGTCGATTGTCGCGTTTCGGTATACGTTTGTGGTATCGTGCTGTCTTTGGCGTGGTATCGTACTGTTCATTGTTTGTTTAATGACATCGTCCATTTGTTTGAGATACCTGTCAATCTCGTAGTTTGACAGGTTCCTATTAGGCGGTGGAAAGGAGGCGCTCGAAGTGAGCGCTCTCGTCAGGGAATTGGCAAAGCGCGGCCAGCACACCCTACTGTAATCGTAGGGGTGCGTTTGGACACACTCTGCCATCTCCGCGAACTCGTCAGGTACTGTGATCACGGCACATAGTCCGCAATGGTCACTGTCGTATACAATGGTCCGTAGACAGTTAATAGACCATTCGTTCGTGTCTGTCAGTCTCAGTCGAGAGTCTATCAGCACTAGATCCAGATAGGAGCCGCTCCTAGGATACGACGGACTATCCGTTGCGAGCAACTTGACTCTATATTCAATGTTGTGAAGAACCCACCAATGGCTTAGTAGGCTCCCCCTAGTGTTGGGAATGTTATTTCCCCAATCACTATGTTTGGCATTTAAATCGCCGGCCAGAATGTAGAAGTTTTCTACCGAGTTCAAGCGCAGAGATCGAAAGAGTGTCTCGAGTTCTGCGATAAAAATATTGGGTTGAGGTGCTTCAGGTGCATAGGCTGATACAATGTACATTCTCTTTCCGTTTCGGAGAGGAATGCACACAATACAGGCCTCTAGCACCTGGAACCTCCGCACTTCACCGCTATATATGACTTTATGTTTAAGATTATTTTTAATGAAGATCGCAACTCCTCCGCCTTGAGTAGCGTTGGGTCGGTCCCTTCTAATTATTCTATAAGAACTGTGCCGGATTTTGTGCTTCTGGTTTAGCTTTGTTTCGCTAACCAAGAGTACATCGGGGCTTTCGTCCTGCAACAGGTTAAAAAGTACGGCTCGTCGCTCGATCCTTATCAGTGAATTTACATTCACCGACAGGATCTTCAAGGGCCTCTCTACCAGCGTACCCATCACGACCTTAGGTGCGCTAGGCCCGGCAGAAGCGAGTAGATACTATCTACTCGGGTCGCCGTCTCCAGGATCTGTTGCTGGAGCTGCCCAATCTGCCCTTGGATTGCGAGCAAGATTGAACAGACATCCACCTCGGCCACCGGTGCCTTAGAGACAGGCACTGGGGCTTTAGGAACAGTCATGGGCTTTTGTACCGTCTTTCCCGAACCTGCTGCCATTTGGGCGTAGGTCAATTGGGATGTGACGGCTGGTGTTTGGAAGCGACCCGAGGGACGCTTCTCCTCGACCTTCTGCTTACGGGCCAGGTTTTCTTTCTTGATGTCCTGGAACTTAGGACATCCCCGATAGTTTGCAGGGTGCCCTCGGTTCCTACACAAGACACACTCGAGCTGCTCTCTATTCGCCACCTTGTCTTTCCCAAGGTCGCATTCCTCGTTCTTGTGGTTCTTTGCACACTTAACGCATCGAGGCTGCATTTCGCAGTTCGACGCGGCGTGCCCGAACCTTTGGCAGCGGATACATTGCAAAATGTTTCCGCTCCTCTTTAATGTTTCCCATGTGACAGTCTGGGACGCTAAGGTGGTGATAGTCCTTAACCTCTCCAGCTTGCTGCTGGGTGTGAGCTGTACCAAGAAGAAGGGAATAACTCGCTTCTCCCGTCGGGAGCTCACCGTAGTGAATGGCTTAACCCCCACGAATTTGAGGTCGTCACTCTCGAACTCTTTGAGCTCTGAGAGCATTTCCTCGGGGCATGCAATCGACTCCACGCCTTTAAGGAGCATTGTCCGCAACCTCTCGGCCTTCGGCGTGAAGGAGAAAAACTCCGTTGTGGACTCCTTTAATAAGCTTTTTATACGCTTATGCTGCTCCAGTGTCTTGCACCGAACAGCATAGCGTTTTTGGCCTAAACATTTGATTTCAAAATTGCCTACACCAATAGCATACTTACAGAGATCGATGGTCTCTCGTAGGGCCGTGGTATAGGTGAAGATGGGTGGCACTTTCTCCTTTTTAGGACGTTGCTGCTGCTTCTGCTGCTGCGGCTGTTGTTGTTGCTGGTGCTGTTGCGGCTGCTGTTTCTGCTGCTGCTGTTGCGGCTGTCGTTGTTGCTGCTGTGGCTGTTGTTGTTGCTGCTGCTTTTTCTGCGGCTGCTGTTGTTGTTGCTGCTTTTGCTGTGGGGCGGCTGTTGCCTGTTCTAAATCCCTCTTCTTTATCTGCTTCAGCTTATCAACTACGGCCTGCAGCTGGGCACGTAGGATACGCTCTTTCTCTTCCAATTCGCTACGCTCTTCCTCCGTAGCCGAATATAAAAGGGGGGCAAAGGGGTTATTGTCCCCGTGTAGCGGCCTTCCCTACCATAGGAAAGGTAGGCAGTATCCGCTTCCACGGGGATCGCTGGTTTTGGTTGTTGTAGTCCAGCTGCTTTCGACGTTGATGGTGTTGGTGATGGCGCCCCTTTCCTCGCTTCGACCTGCAGCTTTTCAGTCGAAGCAGTGAGGGAGGGGCGCTTAGTTAGATCGGGCTTCTTGTTGGCCCTTCTGCGCCTCTTCATGACGACGGTCGGTGTTGCGAAATCGGATGATAAATCACCCGATTCCGACTCCGTACGACGTACGGGTTTTCCCCCGCCGTCTCCCGACATCCTCCTCCTGCTACTTCCAACTAATTGAGAAGCAGCAGAAAGAAACAGAAAACACACACAAAAAACTTTCCTCCCGACTTGGGATCCGAACCGGCGACCTTCCGACTGCGGGTCGGGCACTTAACCACCGGGCTAATGGAGGTTCCGCGAATATTTCGCCTAAATGCGCACTAATACCTTTTTATTGTTTTTTGTTTATATCGTAAACAAGCCGAAACACTACCTTCCACTTCACTGGTCTGTGATCAACTGACAGCTAGTGCAGTCCTATAAAAACACTGGGCGAACAGTTACGACAATTTCTTCACGCCTTCAGGTAGCCAAAAAAACTCATGCGATGGAGTTTGGGACTAATTGGAACCCTAGAAAAAATAAGCCGTATATTCCGACACAGTTTCAAGCATTGGGAAACCATGCTCTCTTATCTAGTGAATTTGGGTTCCACGAAATTGTAACATTGCGTTCCTATGTGCCACTTCCCTTCGGTAGAACAACTGTTGGTTTGAAAAATAAGCCAGAAATTATAAGCTACTACAATTCGACTAAAAGCGGAGTTGATACTATGGAAGAAATGCTTGGCGAATACTCCACAAAACGTCGAACTAAAAAGTGGCCGCAACCTTTTGTTTTATGATAAATTAGATGTTGCTGCATTAGCAGCACATATAATATACAAAACTAATAATATGGAACTTTCGGCTTCGGCATGTGCGCGTCGCAAAAATTTGCACGATCTCGAAAAAACCTTGTAATGTCATCTATAAGGACTCGATCGAGTCTAGAGCTTCCAGCTACCAGCTACCAGTCTTCACAAGAGGAACGCGATAAGACTGGTCGCATAAAACAGAAAGGTACCATATGCTATGCTCAGTCTAAGAGAGTCGAACTAGGAAGGAATGCCCAGTTTGCAGCAACCCAGTCTGTGTTCGCGATCTTGCTACATGTAAGAACTGTTCGTGAAAGCATAAAGAAAAATCATTGTCGTATTTCAGTGCATTTTAATATTTTATTATCTTTATATTATAAACTTGATTCAACAGTTTTAAATACAAGGAATGCAGTGAAACTGGGTTGCATACCCAGTACTCGTACGTGTTGACTACGCGTTGTGCCACATTGTATCACCGCACCAAAAAACAGTTTTGAGTGAAAAGGGAACCTTCATATACTTTAAGGAATTGTCTTAATCAAGTGATAATTATTACTATTCACCGAATCAGAGATCGAAATGAAAGTGAAATGAGCATCATCCGATGACAGAATGTATTATCGGAAGCCACCCTTTCGATTTCAATGCCTTCGACGTTTTTTATTTCAATTTTTGGTCACAAATTATAAGCGCACGACTTCGGCTAAGCTAACAAAAACAGACTTCTTATTTACAAACAAGAGAATTCACTGTTATCAATAACCGGTCTATTCTACTAGATGGCATGAAAACTAACAACGACGCGAGACAGATAGAAGTAGTATGGTCAGCAATAAAAAATGTTATAACGGAAACAGCGAAAAACAAATTAGGTTACCGCAAACCCCATAAAGGCAGGAAAAAGTAAAAGCCTATAGTCTTGCAAAACAGAAAAGATAACATGTATTAGATATCATATCCTGCGAAGGGAAGTCAGTCGTATGCTTCCGGAAAAAAAAATACATCGAGAGAAATATAAGGAATAAAATCTGTACCAAAAGTATACAAGGCCATATCAGGATTTATATGCAACGATAATGGAGAGCTCGTTTCGGACAACGGAAGAGATTTTTCGATGAACAGGTCAAAGTACACAGATAGCAAGCAGCATGAGAAAACGGTGTTATCCACATAACATAAGTTCAAGTAAAGCTGCCAACCACCGAGGAACTAAATGAAGAAATTCATCAAGTTGAGTACAACAAGGAAGAAGACGTCGACCTAATATCATCGGAATTAATAATACCTGCTGGAGATTATTTAACAGAAAAGTTATATGGGTTCATCAAAACTATATGGAAACTCGGTCATTATCCCTTTATGCAGAAAGGGTTACTTTTAAGTTGTTATAAGATGTTGTCAAATATTCTTTGGAAGAAGCTGGTACATATGCTAAGGAAATAATATAATCGGAGACTACCGGTGGGGCTTTAGAAGGAGTTGCTCCACGAGAAACCAAATTTTTACTACATGACAACTTCTAGGAAAGAAACGACGAAACCGCCTGCTAAAGTAGGTTTTAAAAAAGTTGTGACTCTATAAGCCAGTCAAATATATGTCCCTTGCAAGGCCTGGAAATCCCAAAAAGTTGGGTGATACTGGTATAAGTATACCTAAAGGGAAATAAAGGCCAAATTAAAGTAAGAATCCGTTGTCATCACTTCTTTTTGTCTTGATGCTGGAATACGTAATGATATCCCTCGAGGAAAATGATAGAGAATAACACTTAATTGAATCACGTTCTCTTTAGCGTTGATTCATATGCGCAAAGAATCTTATTTTTTTGGGGGATAGTTAAGAGATACGCAGGAAGTCTAATACATGCTTCCTTTCGATGAACTATTCAACTATTCAACAACAACTCCTTTCTCCCTCAATTTCAGAATCCATTTTTATAAAACTATAATGTCAATATTTTACGGTGCCAGTGACACTGACTAAGAAGAGGGAAAGTAGATTAAGAACAAGATCTTAACAAGGAACATATGGCGGAAAGCAAGACGAAGAAACAGCCGAATGGAGAAAACTACACAATCAAGAATTCGAGTTAAACCCCAATCTGCCCGAGTAATAAAATCGGGAAAAATAAGATGGGAAGGACACGTAGAACGAGTGAACAGTGGACAGTTAAAAAAATAATTAGGGGAAAACTCGAGGGTAAAATACCGCCAGGAAAGCCGATCCGTAGATGGGAGGTCAGTATAAGAATGGACCTTGGAACAAAACGACAACACACTTCATGGCAAAAGGCTGTCGTGGATAACAACGATAAAGGTAATTAATAATGTACAAACTCAGTATTATTCGTGGAGGAGAATCGTTCAGTGCGTAGTTCGTTGGCATCGAGAGCTTAGATTCCAGTAACAGACAACTGACATTACCTTGTTGTCTTGTCTGTTGTCTTGTTAAATGTAACTCTTGGCGAGTTTGCAGTTAGGTGTATTGTTAAGGCTTATGTTAACGTTTTCAGGAAGGCTGTAAAGATGTTCAAAGAAAGAATCGTTCTGGATTCCATATCACAATGAAGAAAATGCATAATGAACTATGAATTATCTTCCATAAGGACGCTGAGCTGATGTTGTTGGAATATCAATAAAATTTTATGATATTGTGTGCATTTAACATATGGCAGACATGTTTATTTCTAAAACTGTTTATTTATTTTAACAAAATAAGTTGCAAACCCTTGCAATTGCAGTCTACAATGATGCAAAATCACTAAAACATGACATAAAATGTGATGAAGCATGAGTGTACGGATATAATGTCAAAAGATTTTATTGTTGCAGTGAGGTTCTTCCAGCCTGCAAAGATATAAAAATGGTCGGGTAAGTTCAAAGGCCATTTTTACTGTGTTGTCGATTTTAACAAGAGCAAAACAAACAAAAAACAAACCATTCATTGCTTTGGCACCTGTTCATACTTCATTAATGGTTCAAACATATTTGGGCAAGAACAACATTATAATGAAGCTGTAACCCTTCACACTTGACAGCCGGATTCCTATTTTTCTGAGAGAGTATTTTGCAAGCGTAGGCGAGATAGATTGAAAGTGCTTAATGCTGTCAATAAGATAAACTTCCATAAGTTTTTTTTACGATTGTAAGAGTCTCTGGTTAAAGGGTGTATTATCTAACGAGGACTATTTTCAAGGGGATTTCGACGGATGATTAAAGCTTTATCATAATCGAAAAATTTCATTTATATTTTAACGACGTCTGTATGACACTAAACACTAATTGAGGTATAGGAATAGCTGCAAGTCAATTTTGGAAAAGTCTTCTTGAAACAGATTTACATAAAACTGGGGAATGAAAATAAAAATCGGAGCGACAAAGAAGAATATTTTTTTAGAGAGGCAAGCTTGATGGTTGGCTTTGAATATTTGTACAATAATGAGAGTTACTTGGTTAATCTTAAACAAACAGATCATCAGACATCTTTCTGTGAATAGTTGATCTGCTTGTTCTCTTGATGTAAGTGACTTCACTGGGCGATGCATTTAACGCTTAAATAATGTAAACCGAATTTTGATATTGTACATAAAACACAAAAAGGTTGCCTTTTACTAGGGCCATTTAACTTTGAACCACATCTAAAAATGCTAAAAAAATAGCTAATGTTTCATCTCTCAATCTTTAAAAGTTGCTGTTTATTATCAGGTAATTCAGGATCATTCTCGTAAATTTACGAGTAGAGTCATCCAGGGGATGGAAGCATTTCAACTCTCTAAAATAAACCAACATTTTCATAGAAATTGGTGTTATTTTTAAATTAACTTAAGAATAATTACGAGGTTTGTTAAAAAAATAAGGGGACTTTTTTAATTTTTTTTTTCCAATTAATTTATTCATCAACATTTTTTTTATTTTCCTCAATTATAATACATTTGCGCCAACGTTTTTTATTTCAATCTTCGAAGCACTGCTGATAGGCATTTTTTGGTATCGTCTTAAGCTCTTCCGACAATGCGGTCTTTGTCTACTTAATAGTGGCAAATATCCAAATATCAGGGGGCGATATCGTTGGTGACTGAATCATGATTACGGTAGTGTTTTTGGCCAAGAAATTACTGTTAAAAGTTATAATAAAAGTAATACTGTTATATCATTTGTCTATGGCAACATTCTCTTCTTGTATAAATATGCAATTAATTAAGTGATTACTTCTATTGTGCCTGCGAAGCCAAGTGCTTAACTTTTCGAAATTGGTAAACCCAAATTAAGATATACGAAACCCGGGAATTTAGATATAGCGCGAAAAGTATTCACTCGAAGGATTTGCAAAATCATTCCGTACTCCGCGGACAACTTACGAAAATTACTAAATCAGCAAGCGAGTATCTTTCTAGTCCTCAGTCGCAGTTAAACCTGAAGAATAAAGAAAGTGTAGCTGAAATTGAAGAGGAAATTAGCGTTCTTGTGCAACGTAACATATATCGGCAGCACAAGTAGGGCAAATTCTGAGGTTCGTAGAGTGCAAAACCTTAAAGAAGAAAATCTACGCAAGGAGTTGGAGACTTGTTGTGAATATGAAGACAAAGCGGTGAGCGCACTTGCAAGGTTAAACCATCGCTTAAATAAAATTCACGAATCTCAAAGTGGTAAATTCTGCATATGTCTGTTCGATTTGCACCGATTCGTATTTACTTAGCTCGAGCGTATTTATTAAATATAAACCCCTCAAGTAAATTATTTATTAGATCGTGGAAATTAAAGCACTTGTATAAACAAGAAAATTAAATTTGCCGATTGTGGGAACACAAACAATTAACATTTCAATGTTTGGTGGAAGAAAAACGGAGCAGCTGTGCAATTTAGTTCGTCTTTCTCTGAAAAGTCAGTTCGGCGACGAGATTGTGTCCATGACTGCACTCGAAGTTGAGGAGATTTGCGATGAAATTTCATTGAACCCAATCATAATGACATCAAGGATTCAAATCTGAACTTAGCTGATTCAAATAATCAAAGCATAACGCAGGGATCTGTCCCATAATTTGGTAGCTGTTAAAACTATATCCGGTTGGACGCTGCAAGGTCCGTCATCCTATGGCTCAGTAAATAGTACATGTATTATGCCAACTCTTACTCTATTGAATAGCAATTTTCTGGGACTTGGAGACAATCGGTATATTAAATGAAGAGAAATCAAACGACATATTAGAATGAAATTTCAGCGAATACATCGTCAAGAGAGATGGTCACTATGAAGCAAAACTTTTATGGAGGAACGAAGATGAGACGATCGACAGCTACAAAAAGGGTGCACCAACCAGGTTTGGTAGTTTGATAAGAAAACTTTTAAGTAATCCAGCACAATTAATGTCTTACGAAAACGCAATGAATGAATTAATATCAAGTGGAATCGTTGAACGAGTTAGCGAGCTCAATCCAGCAAGTAAGCGCATTTATTATTTACCACACAGAGCAGTCTACAGGGATGATAAGGCCACTACCAAAATTGTTCGATGCGTCAGTGAGGTAACAATGCCTCACTAAATGCCTTGCTTTCACCCGGACCAAATGTTTTGCCGAATATATTGACCATTTTGTTAAATGTTCGAGTCAATTGCGTTGGGCTCGTAGCGGATATTTCCAAAGCGTTTTTGCAAATCCATTTGTGTGAAAAAGATCGAGACGTGCATAGGTTCTTTTGGTTTGATGACCGAATAACTAACTTACGTAAACTGGCGAACTAGCGGAATTTCGCATGACTAGAGTTACTTTCGGCATTGCATGCAGCCCATTATTGTTAAATACAACTATAAAAAAACATTTGAGAGAGGAAAAACTAAATTTTCCTGAAACTTGCGAAAATCTTGAATCATCTTTTTACATGGATGATCTGATATGTAGTGCTTTTGATGAGTCGCATGCTAATCGAATATACAAAGAATCTAGCGATATTATGAAACGGGCAGGCATGAAACTTCATAAATGGAATTCGAATTCATTATCGATGCGATTGAATTTTTTTGACAATACGGATACCCCCCTGGTTCAGAAGGTTTCTCGGTCTCAAATGGTTCATAAATTCTGATGAGTTAGGAGTAGATATAACAGACATTTTGCCCGGTGATTTGCCTCAAGTTGGAACAAAGAGAGAATTATTAGGTCTTATTTCAAGAATCTTAGACTCCTTGGGTGTATGTGGTCCGCACACTGTAAAGCTTAAAATAGCGTTTCAGGATTGTTGGAAGCAGAATTCAAAGTGGGATGATCATTTGCCATCATATTTGCAAAAAACATGGATCGAATCTATATCAGAGTTACAATACTTAAAGGAGATAATCATTCCTAGTTGGGTTTCTGGTACATCTTTACCTGTTACGAATGAATAGCATGTTTTCGTCAACGCAAGCGCCAAAGCGTATGGAAACGACATCTTGGTTGCAGGGCCCCGAATGGTTGCATGAATTCGATGAATCATATGTTTCGACTCCGATCGAGTTAAAATCGAATTATATAAATTTGACCAGCTGTTTTCTTCTCACTTCCAATAATGTAAGTGGGGCCAACGAGGAAAGAAACACTTTATGCGCTTGGAAAACTTTAGTAGCCTTCAAAAGGTTTTGAGGATCACAGCGTATTTCTTTCGGTTCATAAGAACTATTCGTAGGCGAGGAGCAAGAGACCCAAAAAGAAAAACATTGTACTCATATGCAACTGATGTACCACTTCCTACGGCAGGGGAGGAAATTGCAGCCGAACGCTACTGGATTAAATCGTACCAGAGAGCCTCATTTTCCATCGAACTCCAAAAAATACGAAAAGGTTTACCCATTGATGCTTCATCAGAGATTTTCGGGTCGAATCCAGCCATTGCGAAAGGTGGTATAATAAGGGTCGGATCTCGGCTGAGATGGAGATTTCTTATGATGAAACATTCCCAATCATACTATCAAAAAATTGGCGTCTAACAGAAATTATTATTATGGATTTACATAATCAATGTCTACACGCTGGAATTAGTACACTACTGGCAGAATTAAGGAAGCGTTTTTGGATCCCAAAGCAAGGCAGCTGGTTAAGCGGTTAATTGCATCATGTATTATCTGTAAGCGTCTAAGGGGTAAAGCAGCAAGTCAGCTTGTAGGGACTCTACCAATAGAGAGGATTTCCAGTACAAGACCAATACAAGAAATTTATGTCAGATAACGCGAAGAGTTTTAAACGTTCTGCATCAGAACTAGCTGTTTTGGCTAATATATTGCAGTCTACTGAGATAAATAACTTTCTGATAAAATGGAAAATAACCTGGCAGTTTATTGTCGAGCGCGCCCCGTGGTGGGGTGGATTTTGGGAGCGATTGGTGCGCTCTGTAAAGGAGGCACTTAAAGTAGCTATTGGCCGTGCTGTTTTAGATGAGGAACAGCTCTACACTTTCTTAACGGAGGTGGAGGACATCGTAAACAACCGTCCTTTAACTTATCTTAGAAATGATTCAAAGGATTTATCACCACATACCCCAGCCCATTTTTTAAAGGGGTATTATGCTAACTTTAACTTTGAAAATTGCAATCTAATTTCAGATAATAAGCTTCGCAGTCTGTGGATCAGTCGATTACGTGCAACCAAACTATTCTGGAAGCGTTGGAAACTCGAATACCTTAATCAGTTGAGATCAGCGCACTTTTCTAAGCAGGGTTCTTCATACTGCGCCAAGGAGAATGATGTTGTTCTCGTTTTTGACCATTCTATTCCACGCCTACTTTGGAAAATGGCTCTAGTGCAAAAAACGTACCCAGGTCGCGATGGAAAAGTAAGATCATGTGAGCTTCGCATACCAGATGGAAGTTCACTGAGACTCCCTGCCCAGCTTCTTTACCCACTTGAAGTTTCCGGCCCCGGAGGATGTTCAAAGTTATATTAAAAGTAATACTATTATATCATTTGTCTATGGCAACACTTTTATATTAATTGTTTATGGCAACATTCTCTTCTTGTATAAATATGTAATTAATAAAGTGATTACTTCCTGCTCTATTGTGCCTGCGTCAAGTGTTTAACTTTTCAAAAATGACCCACTAGCAACGATGGGTGAGCAGCTGCATTTTTTTCCTACAAATCTGGACATTTTCTTCGAACACATAGTTTCAAGGCAATATTCCTTATTATCTTCTTTATTGACCATACAACCTTCTTTTAAGAGCTTATGATGAAACACACCACCGTAAACGAAGAAATCAACCAAACCAAAACCAACTCACGTTGGCGTGCTTTTCTCTGTCTTGGCTCTTCTGGTTATTGCGCTAATTGGGCCTTGATTTTGACGTTATAACAATATTCTCGTGTTACGTCGTTCTCGTGAACCTTTTCAGCAAACAAAAATTTACCAATTTCGAAAATAACTTGCTGACACATGACATGTTTCATGCCCAAAATATCAAAAATGAACCTATTTTCAGTAACTTCTCTGATAGTGATTTGAGGATTCTCGATTTTTCTCACTGCCTAACGTTTTTATCTGTTGTTAACGAGCGTCCAAGGCGGGCATCATCATTAACATTTTCTCGTCATTCTGTGAAGAGTTGTACAACTTATAAACAATTCCTTTTTTTGCTCAGAGTAGACTCGCTAAATGTCACAGTCAACATTTCAAGTACGTTGGAGCACTTAATTTTGTTTTTCACATAAAATGTAAAACAGATTTTTTGATCGACGTCTAATCTTCTTATCTCTGAATTTAAAATGACTGACAATATCAATGTACGATAGGGGAGATGTGCAACAATATCAATATCGAATGTACTTAGCTCGCGAAATTCAAAAAGTCTCCTTATTTTTTGAACAAAACTCGTATATCGCGAAAAGAAAATTCAAACAAAAAAATTCTTTTGGTGCATTAGGGCAATTATATCTTTAAAATAGTAATAAAAAAAATACTCAAATTTTATTTAATCGCCGCCCCATTCAAATCTTCTTTCCGAGAAATCACATATCCAAGAAATTTGTCAAACACTAAAGTCATTGGTTGACCTCTTGTGTAGCATGTAGTGCCATTCTGCTTAAAAGAAGACGTCCATGTCCAAAACATCACATTTAGATAAGACCGACTATATTGTTTGAATATAGTTTGAACCTGGTCGAATGAAGCATCATTTTCGAATACGGAATTACGTAAAATTGAACCGTTCATTGTGTGTCATTCATTGTGGGTAGAAGCTCTACCGCTATTTCTCCAGGACCGACAAATGGAAACCAAACACACACTTATGTGTACGGAAGAACAAACACCAACGTTGGCATGCTTTTGCATTTTAATAGGCCCGCTATCGAGAATCGTTTCGAAATGGGCAGTTGCACTAATCTTTCGGAAAGGTTCAAATCTATTGATTAAATTCACTATATCTGCTGATGGAAAACAGAACAAACTCTAAGCAGCATTTCCGTGATACTGTCGCCGATTTTATAAGCAATTTCAACACGTCTTGTTATTGTGTGTCGGTTCGGTTTTAAATACTATCTGATTTCTGCTCATCAAAAGTCATCGCAATGACAGCTGAATGTTGACAGTTAAAAAGCGCGAAATTAAAAATGACACATATTGTTGGATAACCCTTTATAATTTGGATAACGTCAGATCTATTCTGTAGATAGGAATGTTTAAATTTCAGTAGATTTAACGTGGAGATAATCAATTCTAGAATATATCCCATGCTGCACGTTCGCACGAGTGCGACATTTTCGAATGGCAATGGCATTAATGATAAAACCCACAAGGCTTGTATAGAAGCATTGCTCCCAGTAGGCGATTCCTGTCAGTAAACTTGAACCTGTCTTCTAGTTATAGGAGACTGTAAAATAAATTTGGTTTAAGGGGACGATCGAATCTTTTCTGCGACTTGCAGTCCAGCTCGAACAGCATGTGTGATTTTTGCAGGGGATGTTGTAGCGTTAATCACCCAAAATTGTTCGGAATAAAATTTAATAAAAGAGTTGGCAGCTCTAATGCCTTCAGGCATATTGAATCAATAAAGGCTATCTAAGCATTTGTCTGAAAATCAAATATTCGACTTGGAAGCCAAGGCGGCATTTTATTTTGATGTGGGAAAGTCCGAGATATATTCATTTATCTATTCACAGGGTGATAAAAAAACAACAACAATTAAAACAATCCAATGACAACCGTGGCCATATGTACATTTGTAATTCGTTAACTGTCAATTTATCATCAAAACGAGTGATAAACGAGTGAAGCTCTTGCCCGCTAATACCTACGCTTATCACTAAGCCTTATCAGATAACCGACACCAAGGAGACATAAGTTTTGTTAAAAGACCACCGCAACTAAAAACCAAAAGCTTCTTGCTGTTGTTCGTAAATAGTTCGTATTCAGCCAAACTGATGTCCGCAATTAGCTAAAGCAACAGGTTATTAGCCCCAATACTTCGGCATATACACATAAATCATCGAATTCTACTCTACTGTGATAGGCCTTAATGGAATTACAATATTTCCAGCATTGCATCGTGTTGGAAAGTGAATGCCACCGCACCTAATCCCGGGCTTAGAATTGTCTATTCAAACGAACTTAAGTTGAGTTGAACTTACGCTTATCAGCAACAATACGCTTCGGAAGCACACGTTCGGTATCGCTCCAGTCGCACTGGTTAATAATTGATTTGATTTCAATCCAACTTTTGTGTTTTCCTTTTTCTTTCTTGTTTTATTAATCCTCTTAGTTTAGTATGCATGAGTCAACATGCGGCAGACGGTTTGGACTTTTTAGGTTTTTACGAGACCTTTTTTTATTTATTTATTTTTTTTATATTATTTCACAACACTGATATCAAAACATTCGGATATTCTTATTCACGGACTAGAGAACTTGGAAGAGTTGTTACAAGGGCTTGGGACACGGGTCGATACAAACGGGAGAGACAATTCCTCTATAAACTTCTCACTAGATGAACAGACACAATGGGTGAGCTTGTGACAGACTGCGACACAAGTTAAATATTATTTTATATTTCCTTGAAGCCGAACTCCTTTCCCACTTGATTGCTTATCTTATTTCTCTATGTTTTCATCACTCACTAAGCTATCGATAGAGGGGTGCAACCTGCACATTACCCGAAAATAACACCAGTTTTCGCCTTAAATACTATTTGGTATGGCACCGATGAAGGAACATTGATCACGTAGAATTTACACTTCACTTAATCCATTCACGAAACATTTTATTGCATTTTATCTCCCATAGATAACATACTACTCAATCGCGCCTTTAACAATTTAACCGTTGGGCTTATGTGCTTGATACCTTCATTCTTGCCTCACATTTTCAATCCTCGCCATTTCAAGGATCAACAAGAAGGCCAAGATGCAAAATATCCGGCTAGGAAGCCTTTTAATAATCGCGTCTCATATCCCTTTGATTGGTAATTTCAAAACCGTTTTAAATTTTTTTTTCTTTCTTACTATTGTTAATGTTATCGGTTGTTAGTGCTCGCGCGTGCTAACGTTCTCTTACGGAACAGCATTCACAGAACGACTCACAGTATTCGACTGATTTAGCTATTGTTTGGATACCAGTGGAAGAGCACCCGGTGTGGTGGATTTCGATGGGGCAGAGAGAAAATGTATCTGAAGGCTTGTTGGCTTTCCATACTCAGCGCGCAGAAATTCAGCGTAAAGGTGAATATGTATCTAATGGACTTGAGTTGTTCTAGGCGGCTAAATAGTCTGTTGTGAGAGGAAAATTGAATTCTCTTTCTTGTATCTGTACTTTCTCTGCTCGTAACAGCTTTCGGTTCATTCTGTATATATATTACAGCGCTGTATAGAACATTAGAGCAGCTTTGGATTACATTTTCGGTGTGAACTATACGACACTTGAAGAAACTAAAGTGGCTAGTCCGATTGTACGTGAGTGAATTATCTGCTCGTCTCTTCGACAACTACCAAAGACGAATGCTAAAATAACCTCATAAATTGTATATTGAATGTCGAATTGTACTACTCAAATAGATATGATTCCTGAAATGGTAAGAGAGGTGACTTCATATAGAGGGTTCGTCTGTCACAAATCAATGGACTAGGTCAATTGGCAAGGTGTATTCACAAGTTGAAAACTGACCGTTTTTAATGCATGATTTTATTGATAATGACGTCGAATATAGAACGAGTGTCGCCCGGAAGATAAGTGAAATTATGTTGTTTTGGTGGGCGCAAGCTAAACTAGTACCAGAATAACTTTCCCCCTTATCTGACGTTAAAAGAAAAGTTGAATTAGTATGACATCTGTAGCTCAGTAGATATGCAAATGTGATTACCTGACCGTAATCCAGGCGGTATTAGACTCCCACATAGAGTTGTCTACTGTTTCCTTTTTCAGGGAGTAAAAAAATAAAGCGTTGTTAACTCTGCGTAGATCATTGGATAGTTTTGATAAAAATGTCCGTACCTCGATCCAGAGATAGTCGACGTTTTAGCTTACAAAACATGAAAATCAGTACCTCATTGTACATCATTTAGCTTTCACAACCCTCTGCCAGTTTACGTGGCATAGATACTATGACATTATTTGTAATTTGGCGAGATATCTGGGTCCATTCTTCAGTTAAATCTCTTTAAGGACATCATTTGACGCCTTCATAGGGACACTTTATCAGCTTAATGCAAAATCTTACAATAAATTAATATCATTTTTATACTTTCGAGAGAAAAAGTGGAGAGGACGAAGGTCAAAAAGAGCGGAAATTGCTTCGAGCAGCGTTCTGGACTTTCGCTCATGGTAGCTATAGTTCTTTCGATGAAAGTTTATAAGGAAGAGAGGCATAAACGGAAGGCTTCGGAGATTTGCTTTAAGGGAGGCAGTGTAGGGCAGTCAATACATATAGGCGGTAAGTAGGTTAGAGAAAAAAGTATGTCTGCGAATTTGCGTCTAGGGTTTGTAGGTTGATTAGTTTTAAGCGATCCTTGTAAGGCTTTTATTATACATACGAGGATAAGGTTTTTTTTTATAATTCGTGCAATTTCTAGAGTGTACGCTCTAATGGTGTTTGTCACACAACCTGGAATGGGTGCAAATGGTTGGTGTCGAAGATGTTCGTTCACTACTCTCCGGAGGTGGTTGTCCTAGATAGGATTTGAGAGATTCGGCTGAATTCGCGTTGGTTGTAGTTCACAGTAACTCTTTTGTTTCCATATCATTAAGCTGTTATATTGGAAATGTTCTTGTCTATGGACAGAATTAAACTACAGACCTTCCGCTCAACAGTCGATGATGAATAACATTGCACCTAGACCAGTTCTGAAAAGTTCTCGACCTGACAATAAAAGACGGCTATTTTCAGAAAAGAAATTATTTTATTTTTATACATAATCTCCCTGAACTTCAACACACTTAGTCCAGTTTCTCCAACTTTAGTATTCCTTCCCGAAAATAAAAATCTGGAAGGCTGTGAAAATGTTGATCTACTGCCCCCTCAACTTCTTCATAGGATGCGACGGGCTTCCCAAAAATATATTTGTTTAAAATTGGGAACAGATGGAATTCTGAGGGTGCCAAATCAGGGGAATCAGCGAACTAAGAGATGTCGTTAATCACGTCATTAAGTTCCATGACGTTAATTTTGACTCTGCCGTTGCGTAACATGATATATCAGTCTTCAGAGTTATTTCCGGCAAGGCGTTTGGGAAGTTTGTCCGTTGGAGGGAGTAGTGGATCTGAGAAAGGGAGGCAGGGACTGACAAGTGAAGCAGAAGAGGTGGAACGGGTTGAGTTGATAGTATGAGAGTGTATAAACTTAGGGAATAGACGACTGCTTTGAGAGTTAAAGGGGAGAGACGTATTAGTGCGATATAAGGCCAAGGTTACGAGAGCGGGATTCAAACACATACGACTGCACTGTATTGGACTTATGTTCATGAGAGCGGGTTAGATACTTTAGCGGTAGATAACCCTGATTTTCTGTTACGAATTTGTTGGTCAAAGTTCTCACAAATTTTTTATGGATTTTAGGTTTTTTTAATTCAATTTTGCTTTTATACAGAGTACGCCATCTCATATGGGTCGATGTAAACTTCGAATAACTTCAACAGATTTTCATATAGCATTTTGAAAACGTCAATTCAATTTTAACCATGAATCACTTCACACCAAAAGAACGCGCGGAAATAGATTCAATGTTCATTAAAAATGAACGCTCGATTGTGCTAGCTCAACGTACGTATCGTGCAAAATATCGTGATCGTGTTGCGGCCAAAAAGGATACAATTCGTCGTTGGGCCTCGTATTTTTTTCAATTTGGTTCCGTGGCGTTCAAACTCATCTTTTCGTACGAAGTTCCCTGGAAGATTGGTGTAAAAAAAAGGGCGATATTGACTGGCCTCCGAGATCGCCCGATTTGATTCCTCCAGACTTTTTACTTTGGGAATACTTGAAAAACAAGGTGTATACTAGCGGCCCGAACATATTAGAACAGCTCAAAAGAAACATTCGTGCGAAAATCGCAGAAATTTCAACCGAAATGCTCGAAAGTGTCATGGAGAATGCACGAAAACGAGCCCATTATTGTATTGAGAACCTGCGCCAATTTTTCCCAGTTTCTCGAGAGGCCATAGACAAAGGCATTCTGAATAAAATAGTTTCTGATTTCTGGAAGTTGATTTTCAACTGATTTTCAACTTACAGTCATTACAATACTGCTGAAGTTAGGCTGTAAAAGAATGACAATGACGTCGATCGTTGAAACTGATTTGTACGCAATTGTCCACATACATTATTGAATGGTGAAGAGAAGATAAATGTTAAAAAAGGATCGGCGAGTTCACTGTTCCCTGCTGCAGTCTGTTGTTAATATCAAATGTTTGGGTAGAAGTCATGTTGGCAATTTTCACAACGAACTTTCAACCGGTTAACATGTCAAAAATCATACATAGCAACAGTTTATTTATGCCCAGCCGACCGAATTTGTAATAAAGACCTTCCGTGTCGACCTACCGTGTCGAAAGCTTTTTCCAACTCAATCAGACAGGCACTCATTTGGCATGAATGGATATCCGACAAGATTTTTTTCGAAACGAAACTCTGTAATGAAACTCTTCCTTTACATGCTGCGAGATTGTTTAAATGTTAACCATATCTAAATAGTCTACGCGTGGTTGAAGGTTACTCTTTAAGATCTTAAGATAGTCTTGTTTTTCACTTTATTATTAAAGAATCAATCTAGACATGTTTCCCCACACAAAGGGGCCGTCATAATTCCAAATATTTTGTCTACTAAGCTCTTTGTTCTTTTTTTTTCTAAATAAATTTTTCTGTATGACCATTAAAAAATTTGAACTTACTTTGCAGTAAGTAAAAAAGTAAGCTCATTTTAGTAAAAAAAGAACTACTGTTGATTTTTAATTATTTTCAGAAAAAAAAGAATATTTCATACTCTCGTGTTTCATATATAAGTAACTTTTGTTAGTCATACGAATCATTGATGTACTATACATTAAGGAAAAAAAATTAAAAATTGTCGTTAATAGAATGGACACGAATTTAGCACATTTGCTTTTATTAGGGAAAAACTGTTGATGTAACCAACTTACCGTTATTTATCCATAATTCTTGCTAGTATTTGTTAGGAAATCCCTTATTCTTTAGGACTGCGGCACATCGTCGAGGTAAACTCTCTACCAAAGCCTAGCAGCGCTGGTTTGAAATGGCATAGCAGGTGTTTTGAATCTTCTGCCACAATTCGACCAAATTCTTTGATTTCTTTTGAGCGATTGGTGTTTAATGTCATTCCAAAGATTCTCAATTGGGTTGATATCTGGTGATTGTGCAGGCCACCTTAGAACATCAACATTATTGACCTCTAAGCAATTCTTAACTAGCCGAGAAGTGTGTTTAGGGTCATTGTCATGCATGAAGCGCCAAGAAACCGGTAAATTGTCGGCAGCAAATTGTATCATATGGTTTTCAATGATTTTTTTATGAACCTATTGATCCATTCTGCTGTCTATCTTTATGAGTGGACTGACACCGTGCGAGGAAAAGGCACCCCAGACCATTATGCTTCCACCACCATGCTTCACCGTCTTGATGGTGTACTTTGGATCATGCTAAATGTTTTGTCGACGCTATGCATATTTTTTTCCATCAAATGCAAGTCTGCCGAACTTTGATTCATCACACCAAAGCGCATTCTTCCAAAAAGAAAGTGGTTTGGCAATGTGGTCTTTTGCGAACTCCTGCCTGGCCTTGCAGTTTTTTTTTTCGGCACAAAGGCTTTCGTTGCGCTATGCACCCCCGCAATTTGTTTCCATTTAGTCGCCTCTTTATTGTTTTTCGGGACACAGTTATACCGTAATTCAATGAGAGCTCATTCTTTAGGTCACTGGAGCTCTTAACGGGTCTTTAACTGAAGTTCGGTAAACGATTTGGTCTTCTTTCGGTGTGGTTTTGCGAGCACGAGGAGGTTGTTTTACATATTTTGCTACCCCAAACCTTTGGACATGCCTTATAGCGTTAAACACTATCTTCCTCAAGCATTCCAAGGATTGGGAAATCTCCGCAATTGTCTTACTTTTGCCTTTCATCTGCAATATAAGAGCCGTTTTCTCTTCTGATCACCAACGTCCTTTTGCCATACCTAATTACATTTCTCTTTATTTTTTTTAATTCAACCCTAGAAACTGTATAATTACCTCAAACCTTATTTCGATTAAAAAAAAAAAAAAAACTGAAAAATTACACAATATTCCAGATGTGCTAAATTTATGTCCAGCTATTAACACGGGTGAATGACAATAACTGACGATGTTTCACAAATTAAAGCGAAATTCCTTCGTTGAACTAGCGGAACATACATTGGGGTATAGACGTGAGCAGTTCAGTAAAAAATTGAATTAGTTGGAAAGAAAACAAAACTAGACATTTTTGAAAACAATGTAACCACTTTTGTTGTGCTAAATTCGTGGCCACCACCGTATAAGTCAAATGAAATTAAGATTCTTCTCACTTCAGTCGCACTTCTTTTATTCTCTCTTGTATTGCACTATTTCAGTCTATCTATGCGTTTGTAATTCTTTGATGTTTTATTTTTTTCAAATTTGTCTTTTTTTCCACCGAAACATGGATTTTATCAACAATTTCGGCAGTCTATCATTTCCGCCTTTTCCACAAGTAAACTTTATAATGTTAGAGGTTTCTAAAGACTTTTCTCTTCCTATTGAAAAACAAGCCAAAATAATAAATGTAACATCGACTGCTTTATAATGAGTGAGAGGAGGTCTTATGAGTTACTTACTGAAATTCGCAGTATGTTTAGTTTTCGTTATACAAAAATGGTAATAAAAAAATACTAATTTTGTTTAAATTTTTAATTTTTCATTAATTTCACTATAACTTTTATTCTGTCTATAACTCTTAAAGTGATATGGGTGTTAGCTCAATTTAGTCGCTCGCGGTTTTTTTGGCGTTGCTATACTCAACGAATTATATCCATTACACAAGTAAACACGATATTTGAGTCTGAGTGCTGATTTTGATTTTGATTAATAGTGTCTAACTAAAGAAACATCCGTGCAGGGAGGGTTAAGAATATCCCTGCAGCGATACCTCTCGCTTGTCGTAAAAGGCGACTAAACAAAGGTAAACAAAAATCACATCTAGGCAATTTAGAAAACACTAAGATGAGATTAGGGACACATATACCACCATTAAACTGCCCCACAAGTGTGCATGCAAATCAGTGGGTTGACACGACTGGAGATCACCACTGTTGTAAGAGTAAGATCAAACAAAAAAAAATAAAAATCTGGAGCATGCCCGTGTCAAAAAAAAGGAGGAGAAGAAAGAAAACGGCCAAACCGTAGCATTATGGAAAAGAACGCTAAAAGGAAAAGCACTACCCCGCCAGGCACTACTAATGGTCGTGATCCTGGGACGAGCTGCAATGCTCGGGTCAGAGCTATAGGATTTTCGGGGGATATTAAAATAATGCAACGGCGTAAGCCACACTTTAGAGTCGCGAGTTGGAACGTTGGAAGCATGAGTGGTCGCAGCTATGAGCTTGAAGAAATTATGGTTAGAAGGCGAGTAGACACCCTGTGCGTACAAGAGTTAAAACAAAAGTCTAAAAGATGTTTTACTATGGATTGGAACAAGGAAAGAACGGAATCGCCATCATCCTTGCGGCAGAGCTACTTGGCAACGTCTTAACCATTTCAAAGTCCAGTGACCGTTTGATGGCTCTCAAATGGTGAGGTGTGGAACATCGTAAGCGCATATGCCCCTCAAGTAGGATGCGAACAAAAAGAAAAAGATGCATTCTGGCTAGATTTCCACAACCTTGTCAAAATCATCCCAAAGGAAGAGCTTTTGTTTGTTGGGGCAGATTTAAACGGACATGTCGGGAAGACAAGCGAAGACTATGATACGGCACCAGGAACTCTTCAGGTGAAGATATCCTAAACATGTGCAAGTCGTACGGTCTTATAGTGCTAAATACCATGTTCGTCAAACAAAGCCGGCACCTGATCACTTATAGCAGCGGCGGAAATGAAACTCAAATAGACTATCATTTGGTATCCAGTTTCATGAAGCCACGAGTTAAGATTGCAAAGTGATCCTGGGAGACGCGATCGCCCCTCAACACCGTCTCCTCCTGACTGATTTTTTTATGGAGGCGAGTAAGAAGTCAAACCAGCAGACGAAGGTGTCTGAGAGAATCAAGTGGTATAAGCTAGATAAAGGAAAAGGCGAAGCTTTTATTACCAACATGAAAAACTACCTCTTTTCCATTATCGACGAGGTCGGTAATGAGGAGTGCAGAGCACAAGACATGTGGGATTCCCTACAACAATCTGGCCTGGAGAAAGCCAAATCACTGCTCGGAACATCTAAAGGCCCCTGCCAACACGCAAAAGAAACCTGGTGGTGGACAGACGAAGCAAAAGCAGTGATACGCGAAAAGAAAATGGCTTTCCAAGCTTGGTCAAAGTGCTCTGCTACTAATAGAGAGGAAAAAGCTCGCCGTGAAAAGGTATATAGATATTGCAAAGGTATCCCGAAGAAAAATTGCGCCGAATTCAAAGCGAAAAGCATGGAAGGCCTCTATCAGGAGTTGGAAGAAATATCGCATTCCGCGTCCGACAGGAACCAGGCTACCCAGGAGCTTCGACAAAGCAATTTGAACAAAGGAGCAAATATCTTTAAGATAGCCGCCCAGAGAAGAAGAAATGCTCAGGAGATTCGTTTCCCAAAGTTTATTAACAATGCTGAAGGCCATTTCCTTGTGGAAGACGAAAAAATTCTCCACAGATGGCGACAGTATTGCGAGGAACTTCTGAACGAACAGTTTCCCTGAGTGTACTTTCCAAGAGCCGCCCCGAATCATGCCGAAATACCCGACATCACAGTCGAAGAAGTTCGGTACGCGGTTAAAAACTCCAAGAAAAGAAAAGCGGTTGGGCCGGACGGGATACCCTCTGAGTTCTGGAAAAAGATGGGAGACATCGGGTCTAGATGGCTCATGGTTCTTATCTCCAAACTTATGAGAGGCGATACTATGCCTAATCAATGGAGGGAAAGCTATCTTCTTCCTTTGCACAAAGGAAAGGGTGATACGCGAAACTGTGATAACTACCATTCTCTTAAGCTGATGTCGCACACCATGAAGATCGTTGAACGGGTACTAGATAGCCGACTGCGGAAAATAATACGACTATCTGATGACCAGTGCGGGTTTGTCTCAGGTAAATCAACAACAGATGCAATCCAAAGTATAAGGGTCATGATGGAAAAGCATGGTGATTCGTCAAAGGACTTGCATATGGTGTTGGTTGATTTCGAGAAGGCCTTTGACCGGCAACCAAGAGATCTTTTATGGGTAGCGCTAAGACAAAAAGGAGTTCCAGAAACCTACGTGCGAGTGATCATGGACATGTACAAGAGAGCAACGACAAGAGTAAGATGCACCGCAGGAGTCACCGAAGAGTTCGCAATCAAAGTCGGTGTACACCAAGTCCTCAGCCCACTGTTCTTTATAGCAGTCCTTGATTGCTTGCTTGAAGGAAAAGTGAAGGACCCCAATGTGCACCAGCTATTCTTTGCTGACTCAAAATATGATTGGCCTTCACAATCGGTTCATTCTTAACATTATGTTTTCCTATCAGATTTTTTAGGCCATGCAAGCTGCTTGTAGTGAGGTGCGTCGGCTTTACTATACCATAAGCAAAGATAACATGGATACTCGTATTTAGTGTATCCGCCTTACATTCCCATCAGAAAACCTACCATATTGAAATCCGCTATCACTGATTAGGCATACTCTTAATACTTTAAAATTTGAAGCACCATTTTAACGCTTTCGTAATTTTCTGTGAATATTACAGAATGAGCCAGATATGGACATTTATTCCCCCTCTTAACCCCGCCTAACATCGTTTCTTGTGTGTTAAAGCCTTTGCTCCTCATCTTAAAATATCTTAAAAAGTCTTAAAATATTGATTTTTCCTTGTAAAATGTACAAAAGCAAACTTTATTTGTTATAAATTAAGCCTCTGGTTACTTTTAGTTGTAGACAATCAGAAAATATTCATTTAATAACAAACCCAAAACATTTTTTTTTTTGTTGACTTTTGTTATTATTGAAGCTTTATCAGCTGCAATTTATTTTTGGAACTAAATTACATTTTTTTCTGTTTTCAAATAAATTTTGAACCGGCAAAGAAAAGCAATTTTTTGAAAATAAAAATTGCAGCTTAAGATTGCTTAGCAAAAAGCGAACAATTTTCTGATGTCGAAAATAATTTTAGCTACTAACAATCTACTGTAAGAGCTATTCAAATATGTTTTTTTCTATATGACCATAGTTTTCTTGCCAGAGCATCATTGCTATTAGCAAATTTATTTTAAAATTATTGTTATGTTCAAGAGATGCGAAAAAAAACTCAGAGTTTATACTGAAGATTTGGCAAGAAAAAATTTACTTTAAATGTTAATTTAATCAAAATTACAAGTTTTTACCAGCAACGGAAGCAATTGGAAACATCTTCTTCTACTTTTGATCAGACGATCATTTGCTTAAACCTTTTTTCGTTAATCAGGCTTTGAATCCACATGCACTAAAAGGGAAAGGTTTCAAAAAATTGCGTGTATAATGAGTGTCCAGTAAAAAACCTTGTGCAGCAACCTCTGTTTTCATTATTGGTTTTAATTTTTTTTTTACCGAAAGTAGATATTTATATGAAGCAAAAAGTTAGTTTTAATAATTAATAGTGCTCCATCTCATCCACTTTTAAAGCAGCCGAAAGAATTGCTGCGTTACAGAAAATATTATGTAAAACAATCCAATTTATTTTGGAATAATTTAATGATGTGTAAGTAAAAGTTTACAAATAGTTTTAGATCTTAAAATGCATAAGCCTTGTTACTTCTGTAATTAGTAAAATTATTGCCTTGGTACATCAAATTGGTCGTGAGGTTCATAATACATGTACCTATAATGGGAATATGACGAACCTGCCATATACTGACGAAATACAATATATCGAGGAGGTCTAACATTTCGCATAATAATAATCGGATCTATTCGAAAATAACAGAATATAATAGAATACGAGTACAATATTGTTAATTTAAAAATTGGAATCGATTTTTTGTTTGTTATAACGTCAATTCATTTCAATATGAATATAACCTCTTGATACTTTATTACAAACAGACTTATGTCTGAATAACTTTTAAGCAATCGCTAAACTACGGTCGGATTTCTTCTGACGGCATTCCGGTTCGAATATTGCTGCTGAAGCTAATGGTGTGCATGAAGATCGGTCGATTCATCTTGGCTTTAAAAAAACGACCTTATCAGCGTCGTAAGGGCATCGTTTTGTCGTCTTAGAGCCAATGAATAGCCAGGTTACATCTAAGACCTAGCAACGCATCCAGCAAATGTACTTTTTGGTGAGGTCTATGGGCAGGTGGTATTACCAAAAATTATTTCTTTTAAAATACGGAAGAAAGGTGTGTGAATTTTTTTTAAGACCAAATTCCAAGACATTAATGATTGATGTAGATGTTTTGTGGTTTCAACGGTTGTGGTTTGTCGAAAATATTTAGTTTTGGTCTTTAAGATCATGTGATTTGACTCGGATAAAGTAATTTTTATAGACATATGAGAAATTACTTGCTTACGTTGATAAATCACACTCGTTTGATGCCTTGAAAGTGAGCATTGTACAGAATACCGGCCGATATGCCCAAAAAGTGGGCCTACAGATGTGACCTTAAGAGGGCGGCCTAAATAAAATATTTTGATAAGGTTGTTTTTAAATATTAACTGCCAAATACTGAACATTTTTTGATTATTTACTTAATTCTATGATTTTATTTAAAAATGACTCCAGTAAGCTCTTAGTGGATCACTTTTTAGAATGAGTAAAAATATTACCGAAGAACTGAAGGAAAGACAATCTTTAGGCGAAATCGGTAAAAAATAACCGAAGCTACCATGGCACGAATGTGATTCCAATCACCATTAGACGAAAACTAATGAGAAAATGAAAAATGAGATGAAAGATGGTTACTCTTCATGATTATGTGATAAAAGCAAACTTTTGTTGCCCGAAGTAAATAAACCAAAAGGACATAATTTTGTTAAAGCACCCACAGAAAAACTATTTTTCAGTTCACTCTTCCAATATCTTAAGAAGCAAGGAACAGTTTACCGAAAACGTATCAATCTTTTAAAATGTAAAACTCGGTGGAAAAACTGTTATGGTTTGGTGTGCCATAATATGGGGTGTTATTGGAAATTTAGAATTTATTCAACTCAAACTGGGTGCTGGTATATTCGAATTTAGAAAGGTAGGAAGAGGAGGACTTTTTGAGATCTGTGTCATTTCATTCGATTAAAAATCACATCCTAAGAAAATGGCTGAAGAAATACAAGATAAGGCTGACTGCTCCTGGACAAATATAGCCACAAAGATCCCCGACTCCCGACTCCCCGACACTTGATTACCCTGATCTATAAAAATAGAAGAAAAAAACTTTCTTATTAATATTTTCATTGCTAATATTGCTAATAAGGAAGGAGTATTGCGTATAATTTCAAACAAGATGCGATCAGCTCGCCGGGAGCTAAGCTACAATTCGAGGTTTTTCATCTTCAATTTTACAAACTCTTTCCCGGATCTGTACAGACGGGCAGACAGGAAAGAATTTGCATAAGTCTTCCCTATCCCATCTTTACAAGGTAGAAAACTAAAACATACACGCATTTTTCTTTCACGCTTATAATTCGGCTAATAAATTTTGTCATACACAGCCACATGCAATAAACCGCTTTGAGGGATTTCTGGTTCTCAACAAGCATACACGTCTCAATCAATCGTTTATTTCCGAATTTCAGAAACGCGAATTTTAAATTAGTGAACAAAAAATTAACTCCCAAAAATAGGCAACAATAATACTGGCGGTTGGAGAAGTGAGATTATTCGTCATTACGGTTCATGTATTTGATGGGATACATAATAATACTAGATATATTATAAAACATGTTTATAATTCATATTCACCTCGCACAAATAAGCAGGTATATGATATATACGTACCAACGGACAGATAGAAAGCCTTTGCATGAGTCTTCCCTTTGCAAGATAGAAGAATAAAGGTCTACTTTCTGACAATCGATATAAATTCTTTTAAATAACTTGCGGGAATTTTCTCAAAAGCGTCTTTTAAAGCCTTCCCTATTTTCAAATTGTCTTCCTTCTGCGTAAGCTTTCCGCGATAGCCATCCCCAAACATTTTCAATAACGTTTAGATCGGGAGAAAGAGGCGGCCAGTCCAAAACTTCCACATTGTTGCTTTTAAGCCACTGTTTTATACATTATGCTGTGCGAATGCCTGCGTTATCTTGCTGGAAAATCCAAGGTTGACCATCAAGCATTTCGTAGAAATTGATTGTCTCAAAAAGCTCGATATAATTCTCTCAGTTCTGCCGACCATGTAAGACAACCAGATCTTGAGCCATGAAATGAAACTTCAGCCCACACGTTGACAGAACCGATAACAGTGTGACGACGTGACAGGAATATCTCCGATTTTCTTAAATCGTGAAAATAATACTGAAAGCCATAAGGGCCACCCAAATTAAATTTTTTCTCGTCGAAAAAATTGTCATTCTTTGTTCCAGCTTATGTGAACCCGGCAAAATTCCAATCTAAGGTTTTTTTCTTCAGTTTTTGCCGCCGAAGATGTGCACACTGTTGAACCACTCTTTGAACTATCCAGACACTGGCTCAAGTTCCGACTTTCTCCTTTATTTTACGAGCGGCCGCTGCGGAATTTGAAGCTCCGCGTAAAAAGGGCGATTTCGTTGTCTCTTATGCTCTGCGTCCTCTTTGGTTTTTGCCATAATTTTATGGATCTTTTCGAAAATTGTTGACTGTTCATGGATATCGTATATTTTTTTAGCAATCTCCTGGTTGGAATACTTTTTTGCTTGAATTTCTTAATTTGTTAGAGGTAACCTCGACCAATCTCTTCTAAAATCTAACTAAAACAAAAAGAATTTTAATAAATAATAAATAGCAATAAAATAGAACACATGTATACTTACTTTAAAGGACCTTGCCCTTTGAGTATTGAAAATAAACTGATGAGGGTAATCAGGTGAAAATTGGGATTTTCTTCCTTACTTCCTTAAATTGTTACAAGCTTGTCATAAGGTGGTAGAAGGGTAGTGAAAATAGAGGTTTTAAAAATGGGTGCGAAGAAATATTACCCCTGCCTTATGATTAGGTAGAAAGTGCGGATAATCAAGTGTCGGGGAGTGTAGACTTCGGAAAGGGTACACATCATATAGTAAAGCGATCTTACTTCAAGCTTAAAGAGCAATGCAAATAAGAATGCATTAATGAGGAGTTATCTTTCACAGCGTCGATAAGTGAGAATTTTACTTCTGATTCTAGGTACATACGACTTCGGTTTTGACTACGCAATTCGGGTTGGTCTTGGTGATGTTCGGTGACGTCAGATGTACGAGAAACTCTCTTCATGTTGCACTGCAACACTGGTTTTACAGCGAATTGAAGTCAAACCCTCATAAGATTAACAATCTTCGGCAAGTACCAAGTTTTAAAAAGCGATTTCCAATTCTAAGCTCTCACCGACTCTACGAGCTCATACAATTTGGATAAGAAGGATACTTTGAAGGTTAGACTTTATGGATTCAAGCTTCGAAATCATTACTTTGGATCATTCCTGCATTCAATGTCTACAAAACATACGGAATATTGAAAATAATTACAAAATTGCTCATAACGAATTCCTGAGTCAGCTTAAGGAAATAATTTATTCCCAAAACCGCATTTAAGACCGACTTGCATTTTTAATTACCCTGCATTTCCGCGCATTATCACGGAAACTCTTTCAAAATTAAAAAAAGTCATTCCATGATTAACTTAATTTTTATTTAACTCTTTTCCCGTGTCTAGACCATATGAAAAAAGTGTATTGTGTCTACATGGTTCCCTTTCATCAGCGGAAGCTTTTGATTATTCAAGTTAGCCGCACTGGATGTCAATGCGGTAAATTTAATCATGTCAGCGTGCATTACATTTTCCACGAAAGCCAGCACAGGATGCTCATAGTTCCGAAAATGATATATGACGACAGCATAAATTATTGGTATGAATGTACACAATATCATAATGGTGCCCTAGTGGGAGTGAGAAAAAGAGGCGAGAAAATTAAATTGAACGAAAATCACGGAGCAGTGAATGCATCTCTAAATGTCGGACACAATGAGATACTAAGTGGCAATGAAAAGGATTGATAGTCACACACGTGGGACGACGGTAGACACTATCAATATTCGCAACTGTCACGAAAACATGCTTCAGGGCATACGCAAAGTCTTTTCAATATACCATTGTATGTGATACCTAGTATACCGTATAAGAACAAAGCCTGGCGTTTCACCTGCCCTAAAAATATGTCATGATACTTACGTATCTTCCTCCTCATATGGATGACTTTGTAGCAGCGCAGCAGAATCCTACTCGGGATTATACCTATCCACGCGGCAACAGTCTCGGAGTTTGGGACAAAGGAAAAGCGACAATAATCACAAGCGTAGATTTTCAAAATGATGCTCCCCAAGCTGACACCTTGCCAGGTAGACGGTAATTACGTTCGAGCCATCATCGTCATCACAATGTCAAAGTGACGAAGAATAGAAAGGCGGACGTTTAAAATGAAAACAAGTTGACGACGTGTAGGTGACATGGAGGGATTTTTACTCGAAATTTATGATTGATGCGTATTGGAAATTGCTTAGGTTGCCACTGCCTGACGCAGTGGCAGGTGGGGAGTTGTTGAAAGGTTTTAGAAAGTAAGGCAAAACACATCATGCGCAGCTGATACCGTACGAGTGGAGCGACTGTTCGAATGACAGAGCTACTCTTTGATGGCACATCAATGTCAGGATGTTTTGTTTTGTTTTTTTTTTTTTTATCGAAGGATAAGTGAGCCTGGGAGGGAAATTTTTCATCTGAAATATTGAAATGCTTGTCACATCATTTACGTTCTCGCAGAAGGATTAAGCACAGGTAAATAGATGCAATCGTGACTGAGTGTTTCTATTATGAAGTTCAGATGAAAGGAAACCTTCGCGAGGATAAGTCGTTTTCCCATTCGTTTTTTATTGCTTCTTAACACAAACAATCCATGGTAGGTTGAGCTACAATTTTCACGTATTGAAATAAACGATATTAGTGTATCAAGAGAAGTCCCCTACGGGGTTGTCAAATATGTTTACTCTGCGTACGTGACATATAAGTGGAGCGTCTATTCGAGGAGAACGTGCTTCTTATCTAATACAGCTAATAGCAATATGAAATGAGTAATTTAGAAGTATTTTGTGGTGCGGCGAGGATATAGTCATTATTGCAACACTTGTAGGATTCATCTTAAAACGATAAGCAGACAATTACGGAAATATTTATGTTGTGGTGAAACCGAACCCTTAATCACTTGGTTAACCTCGGGATGATGTCGATAACAAAGGGCGTGAATGGTGTAAATGGGAATTTAATTTAATCAGGACTTCAAAGGCAAGAGGAACAATTATTACAACAATGAACCCTGTAGTCTCAATAACATCAAAGCAATTCTATGATAACATGATTCAATGGTACATAATTTGTGATAAAGGTTTTACTTTATACTCGTACATAGGTACTTTCCCAGTTGCGACTCAAATATTTTTCTTGTTTTGTTATTAAAGTTAGCAATTGGCCTTGTTTAGTTTTAAGTTTTAAATTCATTTTGATTAATTTTACTTGGAAGTATTTTAGGCTATTTAAAAATTCCTTTCTGGCTCTTAACATTCTAAAGAAGGTTGATCAACTCTAGCTAATAATGATGTCAATCGTTGGGCTTGATCTGTATATGAGGAAACTGTCCGCGTAAGAGAAAGTATCAGATCACTAAGGTAAACGCTGGATATCCGGTACGAGTATCGGATTTTATTGCTCTCAACCTATGTAGACAGGACTCTATGGATCATCTCCTTGGAGATCTTGTTGATACTCTGATGTTGATACATCGTCCGAAGATTTTCGGGTTGGTGATGTCCTTACTCTTCGGGATTGGTGATAATATGACTTGTTCACTACATTGTTTAACTGGATCTCACGATCTCTAAAAGATGCCTGAGCCCACCATTGGTTTCCGCGAATTTTTTTTTATTTAAAAACTCTGTCTAAATAAACATTCTTTCACTGGTGACGGCATAATTCGCCATAAAATTTTCATTAAACCTTGTCTGATCGCGAATGATCGATATCTTTTCGATAGTAGAGTGAAGAATTATGGTTCTGTTTTCCAGATCGTGATTCAGGTAAAAGCTGGAAGACCGATGCAACCTTCACCTGAGGATCACAAAAAAATCGTCATCCGAGACGGCGCTTTTCGGATCAAAGCTTATTGTTCGTAACAGGCTTCCATTTGCGGACGGTCTCGGAAACTTCATGCTGATTGTTTCCCCTAAATATTTAATTTATTTGCAAATATTGTTGTTCCAATGCGATCTTTCCGGAATTTTGTAATTTTCTGAAATATGATGTTGGAGACTAAGAATCTTTTAATCAGTGAATTAACCTCCAAGTTTTGTCTGTCGCTAAGCCGCCCGCTGAAGAGTTTGCCTCTTGACAGAAGTCTATTTATCTCCCTGTGCTTTCGACCAACGTTCGTGGTATCGTGATACCGTAAACGTAGTATCGTAATACGCATCGTCTGTTTAATTATGCCGTCCATTTGTTTTAGATGTCAATTTCTTCGTTCGACAGATTTCTATTGGACCGTTGGAGTGCGGCGTTCGAAGTAACTGTTCTCATCAGGGAACTGGCAAAGTGCGGCCTATCCGCGCTATTGTAATCGTAGGGGTACACCGCCATCTGCACAGATTTGTTCACTTTGCTTACGACACAAAGTCCGCACTATTGTACGCGGTTTATCCAAAAAATAAGATGATTTTTTGAATTTCGCGAGCTAAGCACATTCTATTTTAATTTTTTTTTTGTTTCAGATATTTTGGGCGTGAAACGTGTAAAGGTGAAGTTTGTTCCGAAATTATTAAATTTTGACCAAAAGGATCGTTGCATGATCATCAATGTCAGGGGACGTTAAAACGTCTTTGCTGAAAACGGTCATCAGTGGTGGCGAAACATTGGGGTACCCATATGGAGGCGACCAGAGAGATAAAAGCCCGCCAAGTTCGGTCAAAAGGGAAAGTTTTGCTCACTTTTCTCTTCAATTACAATGACGTGATGTATCATGAGTTCTTGAAGGAATATTACTTTGAGGTTATACGCCATTTGGACGTAGCAATAAAATAGCCAGGATTTGTGGGAAGAAAATGTCTGTCTTGTGTATTTGGGCACTCAACTTCGCTAGTGAGTAATTTTGTGACCATAAATAATGCCAAAATGGAATTAACTCCTGAACATTTTCGGGCGATGATTTTCTACGACTTTCGATGTGGATTATTAAGACAGGAGTGCATGGCCACTGTGAAACGCTGGTATAATGAATTTGATCGTGGTCGCAGTCCCTCAGGGATGAAAGTCGTGAAAGTCGTCCAAAATCAATTGTTGTGCCAGGAAACATTGATGCTGTGCATGAACTGATATTACAAGATCGTCATGTGACTTATCGTGGGATTTAGGCATCCTTGGGCATTAGTATGACGAGCATCAATAAAATATTGCATGAACATTTGGTTATGAAAAAGATTTGTTTGCGTTGGATCCCGCATAATTTGACAAAAGCTCAAAAAGATGCCCGTGTTAATTGGTGAAAAGAAATGCTCAAGAAATACAATCGCGGCGAATCGAAAGATTTGTATAACATCTACATAGGTGACGAATCTGGGATCTATGCGTATGGGCCCGAAACAAAACAGCAATCCATTTTATGGGTCTTCCAAGGTGAACCAAATCCGACAAAAGTGATTCGTACACGAAGCACTTTGAAACAAATGATCGCCTGTTTCTTCGGAATAACTGGACATGTGGCAACCGTGCTATTAGGGCAACGTAGAACGGTAAATTCTGAATAGCACACAACCATTTGTTGCCAGAAATGCTTGGTGAAATACGAAAATAGAAGCGCCAACGAAGGGTCATCCTTCATCATAACAATGCAAGCTCTCACACTCGACTGTAACAACCACCTATTTGACTGGCCAATTGATGGGTCATCCTCCATAAAGCCCTGATTTGACACAAAATGACTTCTTTTTATTCCCGCACATCAAGAATAAATTGCGTGGCCAACATTTTTCAGCGCCTGAAGAAGCCGTTGATGCATTTAAAAGCCATGTTTTGGAGGTACCTCAATCGGAGTGGAAAAAGTGTTACGAAAATTGGTTCGAGCGAATGCAAAAGTGTAGTGATCCCCACGTAGAATACTTCGAAAAACAATAAAGCCATTTTTGATAATAATTTACTGTCTTTTCATTATTAGGCTCAAAATATAAATAGCAACCCTCGACGTGTTTTCTGAGAACACTCGTCTATCGCAATTGTGTATAAGTTGAAGAATTTCCGAGATGATATTTTTTGCAAATTTGTTGGCAAAGGTGTTGTGATTCATTTCCATAGAGAAATTGTTCGTTCAAACTTCATCCAGATCACACTGTTTTCTTCCCAGTATAGAGCTTACTATCTTCCAGGTATCTTTTGGACTGTTTCTGGTCTTTTCAAATTGTTGCTTAGAAGAAGTAGAATAGAAGTTAGATTTTGCTTTATGTATCGTTTTGCTGATATTGTTTCGGTGTTTCTTGTATTCTTCTTCATATTCTCGGTTTGAAATTTCATTCGTGACCCGATTTTATCTTGATACTCCTGCAGAGAACTAGTATATTTTAGGATTGCTTTTTTAAAATACTCGTAGTATTCACTTATATCTGTTATTTTGCTTAGGTCTTCTCAGTTGAACCCTCCTATTTTCATGATTTTGTTATTTGAAATGTAATCTATCTATTGTTTCCTTTCACGTATTCTGTTAACCTTTCCTAATCCGCAAAATAATGCATAGTGGTCAGATATACATTTTTCTATTACAGTAGACATTATGGAGATGTTATTTGATCGAATAGGCAATGGTCAATTAGTGTTTGTGTGCTTATTGCTATTTCCACACGAGTATTTGCTTTTATTGTGTTTATAAAGCCCTTCGAGGTGATTGTATCGAGGCACAAGTTTACCGCTGCCCTGTTAATATCTTGTGTGTTTAGGTCTCTCAATAAAACAAGCTCTTTGCTCCGTGGGAAATGATCAATATTTATTCCAAATTCTTCAATGAAACTATTAATATTGAGGCAAGATGGCCTATATATTGAAATAATTGTTCCTTGCATGTCTTTATATTTAATATTTAATGCAATACTTTCGTAAAATGTACTCATCAAATCGTATGTGATTCCTTTCTGCAGAAACGCTACTATTGGTTACCTCCTTTTTGGTGGCTCTGTTGTTAAATTCGGTATTATAGCCTGCGATTGCTTAAAATTAATTTTCTTCGTCCTTAGTGTTAATTTTATTAAATTAATTCAAAACTATAGTATCGATTAATTTAATTATTTCGTTTACATTCTCTAAGAATGCATCCTAACATTTCTTCAATGACCTTATATTTAGATATATGCATGTTGAATTTACAACTTGAAAACATGCGTTTTGGATAGTTTCATATTCTACTTCTGTCATTTTTTTCTGCCATGACAATAAGTATGTCTCATGCAAATGGTTGATTACGTTCAAGTAATTTTGTTAACATTGTCGTCGGACAGAATTTCACTACCTTGTCCTCATCCTGTTGTCTTGCAAGAACTTTGTTGTTACTTATCCAGACATACGTGTCGGCTAAAGTAAAATGCTGTAATCTGAATCTTGATGTAAATTGGTATAGATCTCGTTATGTGCTTTCGGCAAATGTTCATGGTATCGTGATGCCATAAACGTGGTATCGTACAATGTGCCGTCTGCGCCTTTGTTTAAGGTGCCAATTTCATCCTGTGGCAGGTTCCTATTTGACCATGGAAAAAAGGCCCTCGAAGTGACCGCTCTCGTCAGGGAACTGGCAAAGTGTGGCTAACGCGCCCTCCAAATCCACAAATTCGTTCATTGTATTTTTGCACGAGGTGGAAGATGCCTTTTGAATCTCGCAAAATAAGCACATTCTATTTTCGATTTTTTGTGTCGCCTACCATAATTGGACGACCAAAAACGGATAAAAATGGTTGCCTCATGCCATGAACGTATTTAGGTAAGAAATGTATGTCGGCGAAATTTCTTCCGACGAAATTGTTAAATTTCGACCAAAAGAATCGTTGTATGAACATCGTACAGGAGTTGTTAAGGAACGTGAATGATGATTCAGATTTGCTGAAAACCATTATCACTAGTGACGAAACATTGGTGTATGGTTATGAGGTCTAAACCGATTCTCAATTATCCCAATGAAGTCGACCAGAAAAGCCAAGAGCAGAAGAAGCAAGCCAAGTTCAGACAAATGTCAAGATTTTGCTCACTGTTTTCCTCGATTGCAATGGCGGGGATACTCAAAAATGAATGGCTATTGCATCACGCTAACGTACCTGGGAATAAAACATATTTTGATGAAAAAATAAATATTTTTCGAGAAAAAAGAAAAGTCACCTTATTTTTTGAACACACCTCGTATATGATATTAAGGTGCCTAGGCGATTAGTAGATTATTCGCTCATATCGGCCATTTCCACTTACAAGTTTAGCAGCATGAGAACCCGATAGAAGCTGCATATTATAGAATGACCACAATTGTCTTTGGAATCAATTCACAGTGGCTCAATAGCTTGTCCTTTAAACTTGGCACAGCCGCATTTAAAATCTCTCGTATACGAAGAAAAATAACGCGATTGAAAAAAAATATTTCCATATAGACGATTCCAAAGAAGGAAATGAAGTATTTATATAGAGGAACCAGAACATTGAGTCTTTCATTCATGGTATCTTTTTCTGAGGAGTTAAACAACATCTTTTTGGATAGGTGCAACTATGTGTTGTTGGTGCATCAATCGTACCGTTTATTTTACTAAAGGAACTTTTTTTTTTCAGACTGAATAAAAACGAATTGTGTATCAGACAAAACTCTCCATTTTCATTATGCTTTACTTCACATTAACTTTATAAACAGGCAACAAACGGCGGTTCACCATCATCATGTAACATATCCTATCATCGTCTTTACTCTTCTTATGGTATGTTCGTCTTGCCGTATGTGCCAGTATGTGTCTGTCAGCTCATCCCACAAAAATATTATTCAAAGTATTGTCCATTGCTAGCCCCTACTTTTCGGCGTCTTTCGCAGGATACGAATAGCATTTCATTAGACCTTTTTTTTACAATTTTAATAAAAGGAAGCTTTAGGCTATAAGTAATAATCTTTAATTCATTTTGAACAGCTTATGCCTTTCTAATTCTACCAAATGAAACACATGTTGATGGAATGGTTGGCCGTTCTTAACCCATGACTTTTGACGCTCGAGATTGTTGTAGTGAATCGATGCAAAAACTCCTTTCTATTTTGTCGTTGAAACAGCTGCTCACCGAAGACATCCCTTGGGTTAAATTCTGATTTCTAGTTTAATTGTTTTTGAATCATTCTCAGAGATTTAAGACATTTTCCCAACTTCAGCAAGTCCACTCCCAGCGGTTCTCCAAAGCCAACTCGTACCTTGTCTTCCATGTCGAAATCACAACTTATAAAACGTATAAGTCACTTCCCATACGCTTAGTTTCAGCACGGTCACATAAACTTCCACTTAAATATGGTGACTTTCACAAGCAGCACATTTATTTTATATTAAAGAAATGAAAGAGAACTCCCCGTGGAAACAAATTTTCTGGCATTCTTTTTTAACCCCCGACGCAAAAAGAGGGGTGTTATGTGTTTGACGTGTCCGTTTGTGTGTTTGTCTGTTTGGCTGTGTGTCTGTCTGTGGCATCGAGGCTCCTGAACGAATTGATGAATTTTTTTTTTGTTTGAAAGCTACCGTGATCGAGGTGGTTCTTAGCTACAATTCATGAAGATCTGTTCAGGCGTTTCAAGGTTATTACCACTTTTTGTTAGCTGTGGTAGGGATCTTAGTGGAGTTGGTTAGTTCAGGACATGTATGAAACTATGTCCTCAGTAGGAAACATTTCCGATCGTTCCTCAAACTGAACGATAACATGTCCCTAGTTCCATTCAACCTAGAAATTCATCAATAGCGGCGTTCATATTATACAACCTAGCCGAACGTCCAAACGACGCGGTCGTACGACTATGTTGTAATCACATACAAAACGAAAAGAAAGATAAATGCAATCGAACATGTCTTTTACTACGTAGTAGACAACCAAAAACAAAATGTGAATAAATATCGTATACATTGTTGTAGCGATAAGCTCGAACAGTTTATGCACACTTACACACTGGAACTGGAATAGCAGAAGGGTGATCAAACAATAATGTCCGCAATCATACTCGTACAGGCAATTCGTTCGGTGTTTCGTGAACGAATTAGGTATGAAGGATCGGATATGGATCTCTCTTACCATACTAGTTCCGACTGGAAAAGGAAACGTTCCATGTTCGTTCCGGGGTTGGAAATATTTTGCGCAACTTTAGATCTTAGACACAATGGGTACTTTCATTGCTTTCAAACATATCTGCGACCTAACATTTGAAACACTCATGTATGCTTGTACTGCTGGGTACTCTGCTGATGGAACTCGAAAGTAGGAGACGATTGCCTATTAGTAAACCTATTAAGTATGGGCTCGTTACATTCTTTACATTCTAGTTCTGTTTATAGTGTAGTTAAGGTGCTGTACTTGCTTTAAAAACAATCAGTTTATTCCGAAATCGCGATATTAATAACAAAAATAGCTCTATTATAAAAAAATAGACACAGTTCCGTTGTAGATTACATTCTTGACACACATGTGTAATATAACGGGAATAACTCATGCTGAATACGGTAAATTATACAGGGTGTCCCACGAGCAGTGTGCCAAAAAGCTAGAGCGTGTAGGTCTGGTCAAGTTAAGAAAAAAATCGTATGGGAGGGGGGGTCTATTCCCTCCGTTTAGCCGGGAGGGGCAATTTTCTAAAAAAAATACTTAATTTGGAAAAAAAATTATTAAAAATCAACAGTTACATCCACAATGCCGTGATATACTTTTTTGTAAAGCCAGAAACCTCTTCCTTCATCTTGTTTTTAAACGAAGCTGTTTTAAGGAATAGTTTTTAAGAAATTAATTTTCAAACTCAAAATGTTGAAAAAAAAAATGAAAAAAAAAATTTCGAACTATTTTTTTTTTAAATTGTATGTAATTAAGTACTAATTTTTTTTTCAAAAATTCAATTCTCTTATTAGTTTTTAGTTAAAAGCAGAAAACCGGATGTAAAAAATGTCTTGTAGTTTTTGAGAAATCAAAAAAAACCCGAACCACTTTTTTCTAAGAAAAACCTTTTTTTTGGTTTTAACGTGGAATTGTAGGCAAATTAATGTATGAAACATTGACCTCTTTTTTATTATTTTTAAAAAATTCCGAGTTTTATTATAATAAATTTTCAATATGATCCCCATTTTTTAGAAGATCATATCTCCTTCTAATGGTCTTCACATAAGTCTATGCTTGACAAATTTTCCTGCAATTTGACTCCAGCGACTTCAATCCGTTCTTTCAGTTGTTCCAAAGATACTATTTCCACTTCGTAAACATAATTCTTCATAAATCCCCACACATAAAAATCTAGAGGAGTTAAATCTGGTGATCTAGGTGGCCATTCCGTGGGTCCCCTTCTTCCGATCCAATGGTCACTAAAATGATCATCCAGCCAGTTTCTAACCCGTAAGCTGTAGTGTGCTGGTGCTCCATCTTGCTGGTAGATTAAATTATTTGCTATGGCCAAAGGAACGTTGTCCATCAAATCGGGCAAAAGGTCTCGTAGGAACTGCAGGTATGACTCTCCATTAATAACGGCATTCAAAAACCGGGGCCCGATTACAATTTGTCCATCAATACCAAGCCAAACATTACAGCTAAAGCGGTGTTGTGATTTATTTTGTTTTTTGTTGTGTGGATTGGTGCTACTCCAATAATGCAAATTGTGGAAGTTAGTAACCCCATCTCTGGTAAACTGTGCTTCATCCGTCCAGAATATCCTTGCAAAATAGTTTCGTTCAGTTTCATCTCGAAGCAGTAATGATCGACAAAATTCTGCTCTCAAGAACTTGTCGTTTGTGGTGAGTTCCTGAACTGGCCTAAAATGGTACGGGTGTAAGTTTTCGGTATGAAGCACTCTCCATACTCTAGATTTGGGCACTCCAAGCATAATAGCTATCCCCCGGGATTTACCGGATTACACCGGACCAAATCCAAAATTCTTTCATCTAAGATTCCAGATCCATCTGTAACTGATCTTTCGCTTCTTCGATGCTCTAGCACTCCGTGCTCTCTCAGACGTCGGTGGATTCTTGAAAACATGTTACGACTGGGACACCTCCGATTTGGATATCTTTCAGCGTAGAGTCTTTCGGCTTCACGATCTCGACCATTAGCTAAACCGTAGCAGAAGTGCATGTCCGTTTATTCTTCTCGAGAGTATGAGTTTGACATCGTAATGTGTTGATGAGTTAACATCCAATTTGGAAATGGTTTTTTATTAAAAATGCGATGCCTTTTATTTACATTTGGGTTGCAAATATTTTGTTTTTCAATAAAGAAAAATTGCGGTTTTATTGTCTTAAGGTGCTAGAGGGTAGAACCCATCGGCGGCGGGCGGACCCAGACGAAATTGGCAGGTCAGTTTTCAGGCGTTATTAATGAAAAAAAGGATTAATCCAGGGTTATTCCAATACTGTGTCACTTTATTGTATCCTCATGAAACTCCGAATTTTTTAAAAATAATAAAAAAGAGGTCAACGTTTCATATATTAATTTGCCTACAAGTCCAGCCGCGTTAAAATAAAAAAAAAGGTTTTTCTTAGAAAAAACCGGTTCGGGTTTTTTTTTAATTTCTCAAAAACTACAAGACATTTTTGCATCCGGTTTTCTGTTTTTAACTAAAAACTAAAAAGAGAATTTAATTTTTTGAAAAAAAAATTAGTAATTAATTACATACAATTTAAAAAAAAAATAGTTCGAATTTTTTTTTTTCATATTTTTTTTCAAAATTTTGAGTTTGAAAATTAATTTCTCAAAAACTATTCCTTAACACCTTCGTTCAAAATATGGGTTTGTATGCGGTAGAGCCTTTCGAAAAATGTAATTTAATTAGTCACTCGTACCTATCGGAATTATGGCGAGTAATTTAAAAAGAATGTAATAAAAATAAAATTAAAAATTTTAAGTAACCCCCGACACAAAAAAAAACTCCAAAAATTAAAAAAATAATTTTTTTTCTCTCGGCCTTTTGAGTTCATTAAAATAACCTCTTAATATTTTTAAGATGATGTCGTCGCGTCGGGGAATCCGCTAAGCAAATAAAATAAAACCAGAATACAAATAAAAATAACATTGAGAATGATAAAATATGGATTATACAAAGACCTACCCTATGTAAACAACGTAAATAAGTACCGAAATAACCATATCCAATTTTTTAATTAATGTTCAGTATTAATAATTTAATCTGAAAAATTCGTGAAGTAGACACAACCGACAACGACGTCTGCCCTTATGTGTCTGCTCCGCCCCCGTGCCCACATATCACTCAACGCACGCGGCTCTCAAGCGAACGCCTCATACAAAAGTGGTACAATATCGAAACATTGTAGGAACTTAGTAGACCTAGATTGAAGTACAAAACTAATATAAGTTCATACGTACAATTTGAAGCTATAAGTTTTTTTGTTTTTTCATTACACCTATGTAGATATAACTAATTACCCTTCTTCACTTAGCGGTCCCCCGACGCGGCGACATCACCTTAAAAATATTAAGAGGTTCTTTTAATGAACTCAAAAGGCCGAGAGAAAAAAAATTATTTTTTTACTTTTTGGAGTTTTTTTTTTTGTGTCGGGGGTTACTTAAATTTTTTAATTTTATTTTATATATTCTGGCTAAATTTCAACAAATTCGATAAAGTACGCAGCGTTGTTTAAACTGAAGCCTTATGACAGTTGTTTTACAGAAATTTTGCGTAGGTAATAAATGGGAAAAGTCTACCTACACCATCTCTGGTAAAACGCTACGCATTAATTCCAATTCTAAATGTATAAATACGAATACAATAGTTCTCTAAATGTGACTCCCCTGAGCTTCTTGTTTTTTTTTCTTTATTGAGTAATATGTGATATCTTCAAACTCGTGGGAATTCAATAAGCCGAATATGTAAATAAATAAGATAAGTCAGAAAGCTTTCCGACCCGCAAGCTTCCAACGACGCCAGTCAACGAGCATTCCTGAACGTGTATAAGGAAAAAAATATTGGCAGTCAGAAAATTTCGGGCTTACTAGCTTTAATGACGATGTCATGGAAAATGATTCCGTGACCAAGTAAAGGGTTAATACACTACTTACTACAAGGGTAGAATTATAAGAGGCTCCCTCTCCACCTGTGTGTGTGAGTCTGCTATTTCCTATTTATATTAATTGGGCCGAAAATAGCATGAAATTTCTTTCCTAGAAACGGCATATGGTTTCTAAATTTGCCTTTGTCAAGGTTGTTTCCGTATGATTACAATTTTTGTTGTCTTTTAAGGACGAAGACACAAGGATGACAAGCAACTCATAGAAATCATCGTGTTTCTCTTCAGCGGATTACTGACAAATACCCCCAAGAAGGGTATTTGTCCGAAAAACGCTTTTCTAAGTTTGTTGTTTCTCTCGGTAATATCCTTCTTCCAGCTATTGGAGGAGACGTTTTACGGCTTTGGTCCTGCACGAGCCAGATATAATTTATCGCGTTTTTTTTATCGCTAGTTCCATTTTAGCTGGTTCTATCTCAATGCTCTTGAATGGTTCATTGACATCTCGATCTCCCATTCTCCCAATAACATTACATGGTAGGGTGTAATGACAATGACGGAAACTATTTTAATGTACATATGTAATATATTGAATAGTATCTGATTTCTTAATCGCTTGGTTTTTTATTGTAGAGAGCATATAAGCAAATTTAAAAATTATAAAAAATAATTACTTAGTTGATAAATCGATACTTGCCATTTGGCTTACTGAGTTCATAAAATTTAATTTTGATTTACTTTTTCGACTGTATAGGCTCGTTTCTCGCTAATAACAATATTACAACATTATCTTTCATGGTTGATAATGATGCTGGCTTATCCGTAAAAGATGGGGTGGTGGTGCATCAGTTCCCAAATGTCTTAGTGTATCAAATCGCAAGATCTAGCTGGCTATCTCAGCGGTTCGAAACGAGAGATAAATTGCTTATCGAATCAAATCCAATAGCCGACTCCATTTACAGAAACATGTTCTGACGGTCATCTTTAAAAAAAATATTAAAAAAAATATATCCCACCAAACAGTGCATTTTTCCAGGTTTTTTGACAGCTCTTTTATTGTCTGAGGTTGCTCATCGGACCAAAGACGGAAATTCTGGTCATTAAGATACACATTCAACCAGAAATGAGCTTCGTCGCTGAAGACAATTTTTCGAAAAAAAGCGGATCCTACTTCAGCCTTTATATTCTCTTCCAGCCCACTAAAATAAAATCCGATGCTGTGGGAAATCTTTCGGCTTCTGTTCTTGCAAGAGCGGGTTTTTATAAGGTTTTAGGTTTTTTTTCTTTTTTTGTTGGAGGCTTCTACTATCTGTTGCAGTACTCAGACACAAATACTGGTCCATTGTACTACCAGACAGAGACCTTGTCTTTATTGTATTTGCCCCTTTGTCCGGAGAAAAGTGAGGAGGGACTTCAGAGATTCGGCACGCACCACGTCGTCCCCAAGGCTGCGCCACCGTACGCGAACGAAGGCAGGACAGTCGCAGAGAAAGTGTTGCGGACTTCTTACTTAGTCATCGATATTCTCTCCATCTACGACTGTGTGCATTAAAGAAGCAGGTAGACCTAAGGCGGGTTCAGGTCCTGAGAAACTCTGCTCTGAGCCCCTTCTAGCGAGTTAATTGGAGATCTCGTTTCCTGGGATCCCAGAGTGACCCATACAAGCCTAGGTGAATTTAGTCTTTCCACTTTGTTCAAAAAGGTATTGAGTTCATGCACTAATTTAGAGTTGGAAAGAAGGTTGAACACAATCTTGAGTGCAGCTTGGCTGTCACTGCAGACGCACATGCTTTTTCCCTTCCACCTGTGCTTCCCAACATAGTGCATGGCCATTAGGATTGCGAAAATCTCTGATTGAAAGACAGACGCATATTTTCCTAACGAGCAGTCGAATGTTCTCGCGCTCAAAGAAAACTCAAGCGCCGGACCCCTGCCCAGTCCTAGAGCCATCTGTGAAAATGCGAAGACGGTCCATTCTAAAGCCAGTCCTGACGCCATGGAAATGTGACTGTGAAATTACAGCGCAGTAGGATGGCAGGGGTCATTGCGTCAGAAGGCATATCCATGAGACAGGGGTCGTGGGATATTTCTCGCGCAAGTACACTTTCACTCCAATGCGAGTTGTACCAAAAACTATTTCTCTTTAGGCGAGAAATGGCTTTCAGTGTGCACCCTCTGATATAGGTATATGTCAAGGGGTATCTAGAGCCGTTGTGCTGGGGGAAGCCCCCGTGCAGCTGAGACAGACCGCTCTTTGGAGTTTGGTGAGTGAACCCAGAGCGTGTTTGCGTCTTAGCCTGCTCCACCAAACAACCCATGCATATGAGATTATCGATCTTATCAATGTCGTGTAAATCGAGAGGACCTTTTTCGGCGATAGGCCCCTCTGCATTGCCAAAAAGCTGGTAGTTTTGGATTCAACATGCTTTGACCAAACAAGCTTGCTATCTAAAATGACACCCAGGTACTTAGCTTCCTTCGATATCGGAATGGGAATGCTTTTAAGCACCAGCTGAGTAATGTGAATATTTTTCCTCCTTCTAGTGAAGAGAACGAAATCAGTCTTAAGAGGATTAACCGACAGCCCATTACTCGTGCACCAGTCCTCGATCACATCTAACGACGCCTACGCGCTAGTCGCTAAACATGAGGTGACGGAGAGAACAGCAACATCATCCGCATTGGCCTGGGCATAGACTCAAGAAGCATTGAGAGCATCGACCACCATGCACCATAACAGCGGAGGCAGGACGCCACCTTCCGGGCAGCCCCTGTTTACTCCAGACTTGACACCGTGTTCAAGGCATTGCTTTGATAAACGAAACTTCATCTACGCCATGCCGTCTAGCAACGTTACACATGCTGTCGAAGTAGCGTTATCAAAAGCTACCTCAATGTCCACGAAAATGCATAATACGTACTCTTTCTTTTCAAGAGCGCATTAAATTTTCCCAACTAGATTCTGAAGCGCAGTCTTGCAGGACTTTCCGCGCTGATAAGCATGTTGCATGTCCAAAAGGGGATGCATTCGAAGCGCAACTTTGCGCAAGTGCACCTCTACTAGCCTCTCTGTTAGACTGATTGGTCTAAAATTCTTGGCGAGTGAGTAATCTTCTTTCCCTATTATGGGAATAAATACCACTTTCACCGCGCGCCAAGGAATAGGTATATAGGCAAGTGCTAGGCTAACAGTGAAAATTCTTTTCGGGATAGGAAGCAGTTGTCTCATACCTTCTTGCAGCATAACAGGGTATATTACATCAGTGTCCTGCGACTTGAAGCCATCGAAAGATGCCACAGCAAATTCAATGGCCTCAATAGTTGCCACGCGTGACGCAACATACCAGCTACGCCGAGTTGTTTTCATCGTTTCAGTCGCAGTTTCCAATGAGGGAGTGTGCAACGAGCCGATGACAGTCTGATTTCCCGGGTCTGAAGTAGTAAACTAAGAGTTTCTGCGTTAGACTCGTTGAAAGTACCATCAGACTTTCTGAGTACATCCAGCTTTGTCGATTTTCCTCGCTTGAGAACATTAACCAACTTGCTGGTCGCGCTCAGGTATTTGATCTCTTCGCAGAAGGACTTATAGGAATCATTCTTCGATTTACGAATAAGCTTCTTATATTCCTTTTGCTCCGATGGATATTTATTCCAGTCGATTTAAACAATCTCAGCTTTCCACCAGGGAACCGATTTCCTGCTGGGAAGTTTTTTGACAGGACATGCGAGTTGCTCAGGTTATGAAGGGCATCCTCTACCAATTGCTTTGTTCTGAGTTTAGGCAGGGCTTGAGTGAATTTCTCAAGCTCCTCTCTTAATCGTTCACAGTCCGTCTTTCTCGGATTCCGCTTGGGCTACGAGGGGGAGATTCCACACTTCAATTGATCATCACAGTTAGTGATGGCTTTCACATGCCTATTAGAAAGGGTTAGGTCAATCACTTCTTGTCGTCTCGCCGTCACAAAGGTTGGTTGAGAGCCAACATTGTTGATGATAAGGTCAGACGAAAGTGTTAAGTTTAAAAGTTGGTCTCCTCTCCGGTTGCATTTGCTGCTGCCCCAAACAGTATTTTGAGCGTTAACATCGCAACAAATAATGAGTCAAATCATTCTGGCCTCACAATACTCTACGAGTTCAGAAACCGCCTTCGGTGGCAAGAGCAGTACCGAGTCATAGGGGAAGTAAGCAGAGGCCACGACGACGTGTTCAATTTCTTCATGCGCTTTGTAGCTAACCTTCGCAGCCATCAGATCGTGCCCACAGAATTGATCAAGTTTGGGTCCCGATAGCGTACACGATATGAAGACGCAGACCCTAGGCCTTTCAGATCGCTCATCATAAAGAATCGTAGCATCACGTATACCACCAAGACCGTTTATTGCACACTCATGGTTCCTGAATGGATACAATGTTGATGACAAAGACCCTTACGTAAAATTTTCTATATAGTCGAGTGACACACTCCCAATTGCTGCGAAAGGTGTCGGATGGGCAAATCAGGGTATTCGTTAACAATTTCGCTTCTATGGCTTGAATTACTTGCTCAGTAGGTTGAATCTGACGGCCGCAAAATGATCGAAGTGCTCGAAAAACATTTTTCACAAAGGACAAAATTTGTTAATAATTCATTGCGTTTGACTTCGACGCATGTCATAAATCATGCGTGAGTTGTGAAAAAATAGTATATTGAATAAACAAACAGCAATAAAATCACCCTTTACTAGGCAACACTTCGAACTGTGTATCAATGACAACAATTATAATACACTTCCTTGACTATTCCTCCACCTTTACTCACAAAGTCATTTATTTGTGTTTTCTATTTTCATTGGGATCAAAATAGAATACGCAGGAGGGCTAAAATGGATTTTAACAAGGTTAAGCAAGCCTCATAAATGGAGAAGTTTAGTAATGTTTAAATGATTTACTTGGAAATATACTCCAGATTATCTGCAAAATAAAGGCTAAAGGAAGGAAATTAATCTCAACATCATTTACCCGATCTTCTCATATTCCGGTAATCTACAATCTTATATCGAAATACAAAAGTACGCCGAGAGATGTTAGTGGAGTTCTAGAGAGAACTGGTTCGGGCTGTATCTTTCCATCTAACCTCTTAAAACACACAATAATCTCAATATATTTACACAGGAGATGTTTATCTAAGTCTTGTAGGATTTTCGGGAGTTCCCACTTCAATTCCTTCCTCATCAACTAAAAACAAAGCAATTTACTTCCTCTCTAAGTACTCGTACATCCTTTTCATTGTGATTTAACGGATTCCACAAAATTGTTGCTCTAAAGAATCCCGTAGAAACACAAAGAGAAAACTACGCAACGTTGCACAGCATTGTATTCTCGTTGCACCCGGACGTGAAGCCATAAAGTATTTTTACGACTCCCCAACTTGCTCCATTGTCGGTCGAAAGGAATAGATAAGGATATATCAGGGCGAATTTATACAGTTGTCAGATATCTTCATCTATGGGAATCTACTTTGTCGTTTAATGGAATTTAACATTGCAGTGTTATGCAATTCTTGCCTTTAAGAAATAGTTTTTGGTCAAATTAAACAATACCTCTCCAGTCTGGGTGAATCTATAAATTGAAGTGCAAACTGACTAGGCAATCTCACAATTTGTATATTTGTTTACAATCAGATAAATATTGAAGGTGGTTTTGCTCGATTTGATGTGTATCCTCGTTTCATTTGTTTACTCACACGATGTGGAGGCGTATTTACATATATAATGGAATTTATAATTAACTTTTTCAGCGGCGTATGAATTTTTAATTAAATATTACAAGAACAGCGCAACTATGCATCATACGTGGTGGGCTAAAAATAAATTTGTCATTTGTTGAAGCGAAGAATTTAATTCAAGTGCATTGAGTTTTGTGAATCTTTTAAAAATCATTTTCATTTCTTTTTCAATTTTAAAATATAAAAGTCTTTACTGTGGAAAATTAACAAATGAAAAGTAACATTATAAGTGTTGTATCTCGAACATATAGTTCATACCAGAGTCAAATGTGGCCTTCAGTCATTAGGCATACTTTTTCCTATCTATATTTTACAAGTTAGCTGGTTCGTACTTCTATATAGTCAATTTTACGATCTGGTAGACCGTTTAAATCGATAGTTGTTTTAGAAGAATTTATTTCAATATTCTTTAATGTTGTCTAACAGACTGAATGTTTTCGTATAAGATGAATGGCTCATTCTACCATAATCTTCGCATTGAAACCGACTGCAGCAAGTTCCTTTTATTATTCCCTAAAGTACTCTAATCAATTTTGTGGTGTGCTATTTTAACACTTTGAAACCTCATTATGGCATCCGCTTCTTCCATCGATCCTGCACTTCTATTGTTCTTTCTTATTATGTTTATAGGGTTCAAAGGCATCACCTATGCACCCTACAAAGAAAATGAATTCAACGTTTAAGGTCTTTTTAAGTCGAAATTTGAAACTAAGCTGAACAAGGTGATCTGGTGAAGAGGATGCAGGCTTTCGGAAGAGCTTGAAAAAGCTACTCTGTGTTTTAGTGGCGAGCGATGAGATAGATCGAGGCAAAGCAACGAGTGAGATACTGCAACATGTACTACAACAACTGCTCAAGCTTACTTGATTTGGATTTTGCCGTTTGAACTGTTTAAGCAAAAAGTTTTTACCCATATTTATTAATCAACCGTCAGCAATATTAATTATATAGTAATCCACCTCAGTCCTCTTGCAGCATTCTAGATATCTGAACCTTTTTAATAGCGGTAATCGATTCAGAAAATAATCTTGATGCAGCCAAAATGCAACTACGGATCTGTCAGTCGTAGTTTAGTCGAGCCAGCCTATCGGCTTTTGAGGTCGAAAACCTGCATTCGCCAGGGTCTATGGCCGTGTCTCCCTCGAACTCCCTTGAACATCATATAATACTTTAAAGTTCATCACCAATAGATCATAAGAAATGCTGTTCTGATGGTCTGAGTTCTATCCTGACCATAAAGAAACTCCTGATATGATGATATGTAGATCCAAACGAATAAATTCAGCGAAGGACAAGAGCGGCCGTGAGCTAAGGCGTGAGTGGGCAGGAAAGAAGGATTTTTTAAAGTGAGGAAGGATACTCGGAATAAAACAAACATGTGAAGGTTCTAAATGGAAGCTCACAAGGGTGTATATTGACAATTACCTATTGAGAATGCTGAAACATATAATCAGAGAGAAGTTTGCCCATGAATCAAAATATCGTTGCTTGAAGAAGTTAAACCTTTTTGATTGCGTGAGGGATGAGTCACCTGAGTATCGCCTATTTTCGGGGACCTGTGAGAATACCCAAAATTGGTTCGTTTTTGGAGAGAAAAATGTTGGGTCTACCTGGGTCGACCCACTATATTATTGTCGATTCCTAACACACATGGAATATATGACATATCAATGCTAAATTTCGATAGTTATGTTGGATGGCGCTGACAAATTCTTAGAGGTGATCTACCTGATCATTTTCATGTAATAAAAGCCTAAGACATATTGCCGTCTTTTTTTAATTGTTTTCAGATCACGCTAAAAAGTATCGAGCAGAAATCACTGACACACACTGGAGGCATGATATATCTCTGTGATAAAACTGAAAGGTGATTTTTAAGTTTAAACTTGGCGGGTCTATGGATTCGGAAGTATACATTTTTTTTAAGTTGGTATCATTGCCGACGTGTCAAGTCTAGGATGTTGTGACTTTTAGTGACTTTGGCACTTTCTACAGAGAAGGTAGAGAAAACTTCAATTTCCTTTTAACTGATGAACAACAAGTCCAGGAATTTAGAGATTTGGTACCTTATTAAAACTGGATCAATTCAAAGCATTTAACAAAATATTTGGGCATCTGCCGCGCCTCAACTCATTTCGTTCCAAAAACTACTCAGTTCCTTCAGAAAAGAGCATTACTAGCACGTCGAGCTCATTGTGGACCCAAGCTATTCAATAAACTAAAATGACCACCCCGTGACACCGTCCCGACCTCATAAAAACAGATTTAACATGAACTACAAAGTGAGCTGAGTACTATTTTGAGTTTAACAACTGTTTCCAGAATTAGGAAAAACGTTGCCATAAATGGTTTCTCTGAAAGAGAATTTATTTGCCTATTCGTTGCCGTTGGTAGCAATTGGGATTATAAATATTACTCGAATACAGGGAAAATTTTACGAAAGTATCTTGATTAAAATCTAACAAAATACAGCTCATACAAGAACTGAAGCCGAGAGACCTATCACAGCGTCAAGTTTTCTATGAGCAGGCCTTAGGAAAGCTGGAGAAGGGTCCACTTTTTTATCGAAAAATTGTCTTCAGCGATGAACCTGGTGTTTTGGTTCAATGAACAACATCAAGCAACACAGCAGCTGCCAATACACCCATAAAAATGCACTGTTTGATGCGGTTTATGGTCCGGCGGTATCATTGCCCCATATTTCTGCTATATTTCAGCAACATTTTTCAAAAATGTTTTTTGAGGCCTCAACGCTTTGTATTTCAAACTTTTTTGTTGTTCAAGCCATAAAATAGGTTAAATGTATTAAAATTACGATTTGGTCGACTGGTAATTTGGTAGGGGCCGCCAAATGGTTTCATTGACAAGCCATTACGTCCAAAAACTTAAAAGTCGCTTAAAAGAATGACTCTTATCCAAACCCACGTTGAATTTAGACATTCATTCCAATTTTGGTGTCATTTAATTAACATGCTGAGCACATCAGCACATGAGCCAGAAATGAATGTAATGAACCGATTCGACGTGTCAAATTCTCCCATGACCAATAGTAAAGGCATAGGTGCTAAATAATCCCAAACGTAGCAGCTACTGTTGGGCATTTGTGAAAAACATAAAAAAATTCTCCCACATCCTCAATCCCTACGCTCATTTACAATGACACCCAGTTGTCAGCTCTTCAGACAAAGCGAATCTGCTAACCGCACATTTTGCAGTCAACTCAAAGCTGCCAGATTGCACTTTGCCTCCGCCTACAATTGAGAGCGTTGAATCTTCTATGAGCCAAATTCACTTTCGCACTCGTTCACTTTCAAGAGTACTTGAGGATCTCAACATGCACATATCCGCTGGCCCTGATGTTATTCCTCCAATACTTCTGAAGAGGTGTTCTTCCACGGTGGCAAAACCACTGCGTAAACTTTTTCATCTTTCCTAGTCTTCTGGTCTCTGTCCGAGTAGGTGGAAAACAGCATTTGTCCAGCCCGTACCTAAAAAGGGGGAATCTTCGTTTCCCATCTCCTACCGACCCATAGCGCTAATGTCCCTTCTTTCTAAGGTCATGGAAACGCTGACAAATTATATACAGTTATACATTTTATATACAGTTATAAAATATCTTGAATCGCGGAAATTTCTTAATGATCTGCAGTACGGTTTCCGCAGCAAGAGGTTACTGGTGATTTGATGTCATATCTCACCGAAAAGTGAAACCAGTCTATACACCATTTCGGCGAAAGCAAAATTATTGCCCTCGGTATTTCAAAAACACTTGACAGAGTTTGGCATCAGGCTCTTCTGTCGAAAATATCTGCTTGTGGTATCGATGAGTCTCTTCTACGGATTAGTTGTTTTGGACGGTTTCAAGTCTGATCTTCACCAAATAAACGCTAGTGTTCCTGACGGCTCTGTTCTGTCACCGACACCCTTCCTCATTTTTATAAATGATCTTTTAACTTCTACTAAAGGGTCCGCCATCTAACGCTTTTTTTCATGTCTGATTTGACAGATAATTAGTTTTATCCTTCCGCTGAACGAATATGGTTGTGTATACGCTTGAACAATGCTGGGAAATATTGCGACATTACTTTGAAAATCATGGTAATGTTGCAGAATGTGTGCGAAAATTGCGTACGGATTTTGGAAGAAGAGAAGCACCGTCAGCTCCGTATGTTCGTTATCTTGTGAAAAAAGTGAAAGAAACTGGCATCCTCATCGATAAACCAAAGCGTGAAAAGCCAAAAACAGTGCGTACACCCGAGAATATTGCTACTGCGGCAGAAAGTGTGCATGAAGCGCCATCAACATCAATTCACCGTCGTTCTCAACAATTGAACATTTCGGAGACATCATTGAGACGAATTTTGCATAAAGACCTTGGTATGACGCCATACAAAGTCCAATTGGTTCAGGAGTTGAAGCCAACTGACCATCCAATGCGTTTTCGCTTCGCTAAGTGGGCCTGCGATCGACTTACAGAAGATGCCGATTTTGCCAAAAAATCATCTTTTCAGATGAAGCTCATTTTGATCTTGGCGGGTATGTAAACAAGCAAAATTGTCGCATTTGGGGCACAGAAAACCCGCACGCATACATTGAAAAGCCGGTGCACCCAAAACGAGCCACTGTTTGGTGCGGATTTTGGTGCAGAGGCATAATTGGGCCATTTTTTTTCGAAAATGAGGAAGGAGTGGCCGTTACAGTCAATGGCGATTGTTATCGGGCCATGTTGAACGAATTTTTGTTCACAAAAATTGAAGAGGAGGATATTGGCAACATTTGGTTTCAACAGGACAACGCTACGTGCCACACAGCCGAAGCTACACTCGATGTTTTGCGCCCTGTTATTGAAGATCGCATTATCAGCCGCAGAGCTGATGTCGTTTGGCCACCTCGGAGCTACGATTTGACACCGTTGGACTATTATTTGTGGGGTGCCGTCAAAGATAAGTGTTACGCCGACAAGCCAGAAACAATTGACGCTTTAAAGGACAATATTCGTGAAGCCATTTGTGAAATACAGCTGCACACAATCGATAATGTGCTTAAAAATTGGACCGATCGTGTAGGCTGTAGCAGCCATTTGAATGAAATTATTTTCCATTATAAACCGGAAGGATTGTACTTTCAAATAAGAAAAGAAATTTGAGAAAATATTCAGTAGTTTTTTTTATAGCATTTTCAAAAAAACAAAAAATTATTCGGCGGACCCTTTACTTCGCTGATGAAAGTACTCTTAGCTTTTCATATTATTTTCCAGGACTTACGTACTTGACCTTCGGGCGTAGAAGTGAAACAACAGCGTATGTTAAGCATATTAAATTCCGATGTTGACAGCATAATTAAATGAGGTATAAAGAATACAGTGGAATTTAATTTTTCCAACACACAAGCTTCCTGTCACCCCATACATACCTAACCATCAATAATGAGCCATTTTCCTTTAATGGCGCTAGTCTTGACGAAACCGAAAGACTTTGTATCCTTGGTATGTTTGTTAATCAAACTGTTAGTTGAAAGTTGATATTCGAGGTCACCAATAATGCTGCGAAATATTTAGGTTTCCTCAAACGATGCAAGAAATATTTCACCCCCCCTTGATCTGGCTTCAATATAGAAGTTCTACATCCGCCTCAAGTTTGAGTACAACGCTCATATCTGGTCTGGTCCCAAGACCTCTCTGCACCTTCTAGACAAAATGCAAAAGCGTGCGATAAAACTCATAGGAGACAACAATATCGCGAAGTCGATCGACTCACTCGAACACCGACCCAATGTCCTCTCTCTCTCTGTTTTATCGTTATTTAGACAAACAATGCTCAAGTCAGGTGGCAAATTGCATTAACCGGAATACACGTCTTGCCCGGAATGCTCATCAGTTCACTCTCAAGCCTGTCTTCGGACTCACAGTCAAATTTAGAGACTCGTATTTTAGCCGAATCACACGAATGTGGAATGCTCTTCCCAGCCCAATTTTTTCCCACTCATTACAATCCACAAACATTTACGACCAATGTGCACCTTCGCCCTGTGTTGTGTCTTGACTTCTTCAAAGCCCCTTTTGCACGCGTTTAAAAAAAGAAATAGTGATTGGAAGCAAAATATCTATGGAAAGCGCTAGACGGTCCCATCCATTATTGATGAAGTTGTCCCTGTTCTATGAACCTGTACAAGATTCTTATTCACTTTGAGTGTAGTACGAATTGCAACCCCTTACAATAATATTTAGATGGAATTTATTAAAAACAACCTTTTTTAAAGTCAAAGAAAACTTTTTTCATGGTCTTCTGGCAATCCGTATAAATTTAGCCTTCTGCTAAACGGGGGATTGCTATTTTTTTACCTGTTACTTCAAAAGACTCTTTAATTTATTTGTTTAAACTTTATTTGTAATGCTGATTTCCTCGATTAGAGCAAGACATTCTTCTTAAAATTCAATCTTCCTTTTCGTTTATCTTACTAGCTTTATTGCTGCCTCATGGCTGCACCCAATTTTTCTTAGAAAAAGCCAGAGTTGAAAGCTTTTCTTTTTTCAAAAACTCAATTACACTCTTGTATTCCCTGGAAAATTGTTCACTTATTAATCAAGGTATCAATAGTTTACAAGTTTATTGACTTTCGACTGATAAAAATGAAAAGCATAAAAAAGTGACTTTATATTGCCATTAGATATACATATGTATTTTCTTTAAAATAAATTGTATCTCAAATCAACTAAGTATAAACCAGGGTTGCTTGCTACATTAAGCATTTAGGCTTCCCTTCATTGTTTATTTGTTGAAAATCCTTTTAATTCCTAATCACACAATCAAAAATTTGTTCGAAACTTTTGAAATGGGTAACTTTAAATACAAATTAATACCTCAAACGCCTGCGGGCAAGGGTAGCCGCTCGTCCCCAAAAACTGTTTGATTTCCACACAATTAGATTCATTGAAGCTTAATTTAATTTCAATCGAATCGGCTCCCATGGGAGATTACTTGAAGTGTAAAATAATTGCCGGCGGTCTATTGATGGTCTGCCGATAAGTTCCTTCAATTAAATCCAGATCCGTTCATGCGTTCGTGAAATATGTCTATGTAGAGACATAGAGTAAATTAAACTTGTAAACTTTCTACATAAGCTTGTGTGTCCGTATACATCCCGACCGCCTATTGAATAAATTGTTATTGGATTGATTTCACTAAAATTTTGCAGTAAAATGTGCTAATTCGACGAAGAAAACGAGAGGTCCTTTTATGGTTCGTGACAAGGGCTACGACTTTTTTATCAAATGAACAATTTCAATGACCCGGCAGACCCCACAAGCGGACCCCATTATGGTCCTACACTTCTGACCATAACAACACCGGAGAAAAAAGGAAAAGAAGAAGAACAATTTCAATGATGGAGTTCCTCGATAGCAAATAAATTAAGACAAAAATAAATAAAAAACAAAACTTTGTCAATTTCTATCACCAAAGTAGAGTGAGGGGCTTTCCATCTTGAATACCTCGTTTTATATGTATAAAAAAAAAAGTTAAAAAGGGCCGAGACGCCACAATTTTTTGTCATAATTTTGCGAAATTGTACCCTACTGTAACCAGTTTTGGTTTAAAAACTCCTTTGGACCTCCTAGGTCTTAAAGAATATTGATCAGAATAGTAGACATGTGTTTCGTCCAATGGATTGTTAGGTTGCTGAGTGACGTTCGCTTCGTTAACATCACTTCGTTGAGGTACATACGCACATACCTACGATTTAAGTTAGCTTCAAAGAGGGAACTCTGAAGCTGTTTAACTGTACGATCGCGGTGAAAAGTTCAAGTCGAGCTATCAAGGTCAAGTTGGCGAGCAAGATCAATTCATTGTGGCGTTGGGACGTCAATGTGCCACGTGGGCTCGCCTTGATGGAACCAATAAAAAGTAGCTTACCAGCTTGTAACATTGATGGTTATGGCAATGCTAGGTTCGTCTTGGAAGAAGAATGGATCGGTGACTTTGCCAGACTAAAATCGTTGCCAAACAGTGACTTTCTTGTGTTGTATTTAGTTTTTGGTGTTGCTGATACTTATCATATGGATATAGGTATAGTCCCAAGCCCGATAATATCACATTGTTCATACTATTTCTATTCATTTATTTATCATTAATCAATCATTATCCATTAATCTAAACAGGGGTTACCTAGCGTGAAAAGTTTCTTCCAACGGAGCTCTAGTTTGAAAAGAAATGTTCATGATTTCCACATGTTGTTCAAACCTAGAACATTCCATGCTCTTTTGCCATATACACTACGGCCCTTTAGAGCCTGAATCATTGGTGAAGTTTTTTTTCAATTCTCGAAATCTTAATTCGAATAATCCCACGTTCGGGAAGCTTGTCAACAATGGTTTCACTAGCTATGTTTCCTTCAAAGGAAAATTCACTCATCTACCTTCCGTAGCGCAAATCATAATCGAAAAGAAAATGCCACAATAAAAGAGCAGGCGAAAAGCCGCATTAAATTGTCACTCCTTGCGGATAAAGACCAGAGACCAGACAAATGAAAATGGGTCTCATCATTGTGTGTGGTCTGCTGCCATGATTCTTAAACCAACTGAACTTAGACTGGACTTGGACTGGCATATAAGCCGATATGATTCGGTAAAATGGAAAGTGGTTTGATGATGATCAAAAGGAGTATGCGTCTTGGATAAACTTTCCGATATTTCTTTTTCCTAGGGAACTTTCACTATTTAAACATGAGTGCGAGTAGGTACATCATGAGTCGTCGCAGTGGTAGTTGAGGAAGGAGGTTAAACTACAGTGTTCGCTGAGCGTTTTCAGCAAATCAAAAAATAATTCATACAATTAATCCACTTTATTCAACTTCTATTTATCTATCTATTTATATATATAAAAAATAGTATTTAATCTCGTTTTCGACACGTCTGCCTTGGTTGAGGTCTCGAGGGAGAGTGCCAAGTGTTTACATAATTGTCGCCCCATACATGCGTGAACATACAGCGTGAGATTCATAGTGACACCTTTCGTTGGATAGCTTTTTACGTGCACAACAGAAAACAAAACTTATTTTTTTATTACAATGTTTAAATATCGTGTCGCATTACAAACTTTCTAGTTTTATTTTACCGAGATTTGTGAACTTGCAAATAAATTTTTCCCCAAAAACACGGCGCAGCTCAGGCTCAAGTGAGTCTTTTTTCGAGCTAATGGGTCCTATTTATTAGCCTGAATCATCTAGAAGTTAGAACCCCTTTTAGCTTTGTAAAGAACTTTTGCTAATCCGCAAATATGGGTTCGCTTCGCTGTCATGCATTCTCGACTCCTCATGCATTCTACCGGAAGACAACTTCCTTTTGAGAGCTGATCATGTTCAAATGTTACATGTGAGGAGATAGCATCTTCAGCTGCATAAATTTCAAGTCGTGTGAGTCGCTATGAAGCCCAAAGTGGCTGCCGACTGCACGTACTACGGGGCGTATATGTAATATTTTTCCGTTTTCGGTACCTATTCCCTTACAGGCCTTGTGAACTAGGGCTCCATGCAGAAACTTCCTAAAATGTGAGTGAACATGTTAGGTCTGAATATACAGCAGCTCCCTGCATCATTTTCTTGCCGTGAAACATACTATAGAAGAGGGAGAGCGGGCAAAAAGGGCAAAGAAGTTGATGGCAAACACCAGCTTCAATCTCTGCCCCTTGACAATCATGTGTGTCAAAGCCTCCACGTGGCCTCTCCTGGATAACTGGCCTGGCATCCGTCAGATAGTGAACCAATGTTGTGCTTAGGGTTAACATTCCTATCGCGGAAAATAAATTTTGTTACGAAGTAGCAACAAGCCTCGGATACGGATGGACCACATACGACCCATATAAACGTAAAATTAATCTGCGAGTCTGCACCTGGATTGTGCGGTCCCTTAACAGGCCAGACAGACCAACTGGGAAAAAAAAACTCTCGATTGCGGCAAAGCAAAAGAAGTGTGATGGAATGGACCAGGCGAAAAGGTGATATCTATTAAGGTATTTGTTATTCTAGGAACACTCCGACAAAAAGTCTTAAGCCTCTAACATACGAGCGAACGCCTTATAACAATTCACATAATAGGCAACCTCAGGAATATATGTAAGCCTTATATGCGTTAATGCACCTACGGAAGAAAAAGATGATCAACTCAAGGATAACTTCTAAGATCTTCTGGTCTGAACGTACACCCAATTCCCCAGTTATGACAAAGACATTGTACTAGAAGATTTATATGCAAAACTGGGCAAAGAGGACGTATTTGAGTCGATTTGATTGAAAAAAACCACAACATATCCAGAAATCTAGGTGATGTAGAAACTGAAAATGTTGTCAATGCTGCAGTTCAAGAGTATTCTTCAAATATTGTCCTTCAAACATCTGCAGTAAATTTCGCTTCAGAAGAAAATATTCAATATGTAGTCAAGGACTTGAAAATATGAAAAATAGGTGGTGTTGATGGTATACGTAACGTATATATTAAACATTTGCCTAAATCTGGAATAAGATATTTAACATTTCTCATCAATGCCTGCCTTAAAATGGAACATATGCCAGAGGCATGGAAGTTAGCCAAAATTTGCCCCGTGTTAAAGCTGGTAAGCCACCTGAAAGCCAGGAAAGCTATAGGCCAATAAGTTTGCTTAATAGCCTAAGCTAAATATTAGAAAAAGTTCTTAAGAAACAAATACTCAAACATATCTGTGATAACCTACCCTAAAGAACAATTTGGCTTGAGGCAGTTTCATAATATGTACTTCGCTATTGCTATGTACTACAACTAGTGCTTAGGATTTGTAATATTGTGAAAGCAAATCGGTCCGTAGGTAAATATTTATAATATTTTCATCACACGAGTTTGCTTCCAATATTGAAAGCAATCTGAATAATGCAATGGATGTATTAGAAAAATATTATACAAAGTGGAAAATGAAATTGAATGAAGAGAAAATGCAAGCTATCTTTTTCACTAGGAAAATAAAGCATTGCTTTCTCCCTTCGACCCAATTGCAAGTTAATGGAATAACCATTCCCTGGAAGCCCTGTGTCAGATATTTAGGTATCCATCTTGACTCAAAGCTAGTGTGCAATGAACAATCCAAAAGAACGGCAAGGCAGTAGGAGTGGCAATCAAAATGCTGTACGCATTTCTTCTTCTTTTCCTTTTTATCCCGGCGTCGTTATGGTCAGAAGTGTAGGACCATAACTTTCCCACTTAACTGCATTCCTACTGGTCCGCTTGTGGGGTCCGCCGGTTTGACCTCAGAAAGTAGCGGCAGGCTTCCCGGTTTGGGATTACTTCATCGCTGAGGCCAATCAAATGCTGGTGTTTTTGTATTTGTTTGAACCAATTGTTTTTCGGCCTGCCTTTTTTGCGTGTTGAAATTGGAATGTTGATTGATAACGCCTTTTGGACGGGGTTCAAAGGATCTCTCCTTTGAACATGGCAATACCAACTGAGTCGGTCGCGCTCTATATTTCTTGTGATGGTTTCTTTTACGTGGAGGCTTCCTCGGATCTTTGAACTTCTAATTCTGTCACGCTTTGTTACTCCCGCTGTCATGCGAAGCATCTTCATCTCGGTTGCCGTTAATTTGCTCTCATACTTTTTGTGCATTGTCCAGCATTGTGAACCGTATGTGAGCGCCGGACGTACAACTGAAGTGTAGAGCCTTCCTTTCAGCTTAGGGGGCATTTTTCGATCACAGAAGATGGCGGAGTTTTCCCGCCACTTCATCCACCCTACGCTTACGCGATGTTTGATGTCGTCATCACAAGTTGCTTCTCTATTAATCATAGATCCCAGATATTTAAACTTTTCACACTTGGGAAGCACTCTTCCATTCAAGTAAATGTCTGGAATAGGCTGATGAGGGTCAGAGAACGGGCAGCGCAGATACTCTGTCTTCTTTGAACTAATACGATACCCGTGTCCCTCAAAAATGTCCACCCACACATCAAGTGCTCGTTGTAGGGACGCCTGATCATCACTTATAATGGCCCCATCGTCAGCAAAGAATAGCTGGTGCACATTGGGGTCCGTCACTTTTCCTTCAAGCAAGCAATCAAGGACTGCTATAAAAAGCAGTGGGCTGAGGACGCTCCCTTGGTGTACACCGACTTTGATTGCGAACTCTTCGGTGACTCCTGCGGTGCATCTTACTCTTTTCGTTGCTCTCCTGTACATGTCCATGATCACTCGCACGTAGGTTTCTGGAACTCCTTTTTGTCTTAGCGCTACCCATAAAAGATCTCTTGGTTGCCGGTCAAAGGCCTTCTCGAAATCAACCAACACCATATGCAAGTCCTTTGAAGAATCACGATGCTTTTCCATCATGATCCTTATACTTTGGATTGCATCTGTTGTTGATTTACCCGAGACAAACCCGCACTGGTCATCAGATAGTCGTATTATTTTCCGCAGTCGGCTATCTAATACCCGTTCAAAGATCTTCATAGTGTGCGACATCAGCTTGACAGAACGGTAGTTATCACAATTTCGCGTATCACCCTTTCCTTTGTGCAATGGAAGCAGATAGCTTTCCCTCCATTGATTAGGCATAGTGTCGCCTCTCATAAGTTTGGAGATAAGAATCATGAGCCATCTAGACCCGATGTCTCCCATCCTTTTCCAGAACTCAGAGGGTATCCCGTCCGGCCCAACAGCTTTTCTTTTCTTGGAGTTTTTAACCGCGTACCGAACTTCTTCGACTGTGATGTCGGCTATTTCGGCATGATTCGGGGCGGCTCTTGGAAAGTACACTCGGGGAAACTGTTCGTTCAGAAGTTCCTCGCAATATTGTCGCCATCAGTGGAGAATTTTTTCGTCTTCCACAAGGAAATGGCCTTCAGCATTGTTAATAAACTTTGGGAAACGAATATCCTGAGCATTTATTTTTCTCTGGGCGGCTATCTTAAAGATATTTGCTCCTTTGTTCAAATTGTTTTGTCGAAGCTCCTGGGTAGCCTGGTTCCTGTCAGACGCGGAAGACGATATTTCTTCCAACTTCTGATAGAGGCCTTCCATGCTTTTCGCATTGAATTCGGCGCATTTTTTCTTCGCGATACCTTTGCAACATGTATATACCTTTTCACGGCGAGCTTTTTCCTCTCTATTAGTAGAAGAGCACTTTGACCAAGCTTGGAAAGCCATTTTCTTTTCGTGTATCACTGCTTTGGCTTCGTCTGTCCACCACCAGGTTTCTTTTGCGTGTTGGCAGGGGCCTTTAGATGTTCCGAGCAGTGATCTGGCTTTCTCCATGCCAGATTGTTGTAGGGAATCCCACATGTCTTGTGCTCTGCACTCCTCATTACCGACCTCATCGATAATGGAAGAGAGGTAGTTTTCCATGATGGTAATAAAAGCTTCGCCTTTTCCTTTATCCAGCTTATACCACTTGATTCTCTCAGACACCTTCGTTTGCTGCTTTGACTTCTTTCTTGCATCCATAAAAAAAGTCAGGAGGAGACGGTGTTGAGGGGCGATCGCGTCTCCCAGGATCACTTTGCAATCTTTAGCTCGTGGCTTCATGAAACTGGATACCAAATGATAGTCTATTTGAGTTTCATTTCCGCCGCTGCTATAAGTGATCAGGTGCCGGCTTTGTTTGACGAACATGGTATTTAGCACTATAAGACCGTACGACTTGCACATGCTTAGGATATCTTGACCTGAAGAGTTCCTGGTGCCGTATCATAGTCTTCGCTTGTCTTCCCGACATGTCCGTTTAAATCTGCCCCAACAAACAAAAGCTCTTCCTTTGGGATGATTTTGACAAGGTTGTGGAAATCTAGCCAGAATGCATCTTTTTCTTTTTGTTCGCATCCTACTTGAGGGGCATATGCGCTTACGATGTTCCACACCTCACCATGCATCACCAATTTGAGAGCCATCAAACGGTCACATGGTTAAGACGTTGCCAAGTAACTCTGCCGCAAGGATGATGGCGATTCCGTTTTTTCCTTGTTCCAATCCATAGTAAAACATCTTGTAGGCTTTTGTTTTAACGTCTAGAAACGTGCCCGATTACCGGTGTTTCGCCATTTCGTCTCTTGTACGCACAGGATGTCTACTCGCCTTCTAACCATCATTTCTTCAAGCTCATAGCTGCGCCCACTCATGCTTCCAACGTTCCAACTCGCGACTCTTAAATGTGGCTTACGCCGTTGCATTACTTTGCTATCCCCCGGAAATCCTATAGCTCTGACCCGAGCATTGCTGCTCGTCCCAGGATCACGACCATTAGTAGTGCCTGGCGGGGTAGTGCTTTTCCTTTTAGCGTTCTTTTCCATAATGCTACGGTTTGACCGTTTTGTTTCTTCCCTTCCTTTTTGACACGGGCATGCTCCAGATTTTTTATTTTTTATTTTTTGATTGATCTTACTCTTACAACACCGGTGATCTCCAGTCGTGCCAACCCACTGATTTGCATGCACACTTGTGGGGCAGTTTAATGGTGGTATATGTGTCCCTAGGCTCACCTTGGTGTTTTCTAAATTGCCTAGATGTGAGTTTTGTTTACCTTTGTTTGCCTTTTACGACAAGCGATAGGTATCGCTGCAGGGATATTCTTAACCCGTCCCTGCACGAGTAGGTTTTGAACTAATCTGTTTTTATTTATTTAAGTTCCACGCAAGATCTTCTTTTATATCATATTCGGTATGTCTGAAACTCTTCGGTAAATTAATGCAGGAGGTTTAGTGGTATCAGAACGATACACCCTAAAACAATTTTTGCTTTTCTAAGCTCTTTGGCCTCCAATGCAATCATTTGCTATCAATCGTTAACCTTGCCACCCTTTCTGATTTCGTCTCTTATAGTGATTCGGATTTTCCTAGTCTATTTTTCTGTCCTGCTATTGATTTCGCAGCTTCCAAGAAGTTAGCGCATTGCACTTATTTCTCTGCCTTACTCCCTTCGGTTCTTCTTGACATTGAGCCTGCAACACATATGTATTGTTTAAAATATACATTCCCGCATAAATTAATATTTAATAAATTATAATTTTTATCTTCATTTATGTGCCATATAACCATGCCTCAAAGCACAGGTATAAAGCCGACTGATTTAGCGATGCATAGAAGTCCGTAATATGTACGGAAGCCTTAATTTACTTTTTACCAGATTGTTGTTGCACAGGTTTTTTAATAACGATCCTGCCTTAAGGCTTTAAAGGTATATAGCAGTCAAACATGAACAGTCTGTTGTCCTCCGTACACTAATTTCATGAATTCCATTTCTCTTCCCTGAGGAGTACAGTTCCATGAATTTATGATGCAGGGGCCACAATATGTACAAGTACTTATCAAAATCCCTAATTCCAATATCAGAGCATGGAATTTTAAGTTCCTGGTTTATGGAACGCGTTAAACTTTTATGAAACACCTGCGGCACATATAGTCATGAGAAATGACATTTCCACGACAAATTCCAACCTACCTCCTGGGTGGTTGTGTAAACTCCAGGCTATGCACTCGAGTACGTACACAAATGCCAAGCCGGCGATATATACGAGGCATGTTAACAGGAAATTCTTGTTCTCCATCTTTCTGAGCGGTAAAAAGAAGGTTGAAATTTTGTAGCCGGTACTCCGGAGGAATTATAATTGTTTGTTTTATGAACAACAAATTCGGAAATATCCTTGCGAGGTAGCGCATACTCGTACGTGTAATTGGATTCTCGCCTCAGGGCTCTGCCAGCTCGAAAGTATAAATAATTTTCTTTTTTTGGGATTTTAGTTGAGAAGAGTTTATATTTATTCTGTTACATAGTTTCCAATGCGGTATTAACAATACAGAAAACTCATTAAAAGGATATTTAATATTGCGGAAGTTCCTCTTTTTCACACAGTCAATTTGCAATTATGTCACGTCCTGTCCGGGCGTTCCACAAGCGGGCGGTTGTTCAAATGTTTACACTTCAGTTGAAAATTCAAACCACGAATGTGTGTGGAATAAATTCAAGGAGCACAGACGACAGTCGCATAGAAATGCCGTTTGAATCCTCTTTGAAGTATGCGGGGATTTTTCGATGTTTTGCGGCAAAGTTTCCACAAAAGCTATATTTCACGTTTTGAAAACAGCAGATAAAAATCCAATACATGCGAGGGTAATATACCATTTTTAAGGGAGCACGCGTCACTATCCCAACACCAATCACGTTGATGTTAGTGTTGTGATACGTATGGAAATAAGGGTAAATAATATTGTTTCGAGCACATGTGTTTGAAAGGATTACTGCCAACACTACATGCCACATATGTCATTGCTGGCTTAGGGCAAACAATTTTAATATATCAAGGGTTGCGGGAGCTACAGCTGAAGAAATAGAAGAAATTTAATTTAATCACTTTATATCGGCTCCTTCCCTCGGGCCATTACCTAGATTCAAATCTTAAAGACGAGAGCAAGAACAACTTAAGAACAACAACTTAGCTAAAGTCCGCTGGCGTGGCTCTTTCGTTTCAGTGGTACACGCGCGAAACGTCGATGGTGTTTTCGAGTTCCTTCTCTCACTACAATCGCTCAAAAGGAGATACAGTAACCCGTGCCGGTGGGTTAACTTTATTGAGTGATTCAGGCAATCCATGTTCGCACAAGGGCATGTCTGAGGGAATTCGTATATCAGTGAACCAGCCATAGAACATCGCCAAAGAGGAGCCAAGGGGTGCATCCGATATTGAAATAAACATTGGTGGGGAGTGAATGATAAATTGTTTAACTATGCCGCCAATAATCTTGAGCGGCGGGCGCTCTTCCACTTCATGGTTTCTTGGACTCCAAAAATAATATTACTTAAAGCATGTCAAACAAGAGAAGAGCTGAAAATAGGCTAAATTTATATGTTTTTGATATATGATGTGTTTCAAAAAGTAGCAGGAATTTTGTAATTTCTAAAGTGTTCCTTCTTTTCGCATTTATTTTTTTCGTTATTTATTTGTTTACATAAATAATAAATCAGAGACTCTACTTGTCTATAAAGAGTTTTGTTTTAAAAATTTTAATGTTGTTTTTCATGAGTTTGTTATGCGTATAACTAGAGCTTGCAAGTGGTATGAGGCTGTCAAGACGTTGAAAATGACAAGCGTCGTCGATGCTCATAAACACCCGATGAGAACCTGCAATAGAAAAAAGTGTACGAAATTTAGATGGAGGGTGGCCGAACATAATCAAAGAGTCGTTGATTAGATTTGAACCACCAAAGGGCACTTTAGTAGCTTAATACAGGCAATAACCAAAAAATAAGTTAAGCAATCTAAAATTATAAAAAAAAGGGATACGATCAAGGAAAGAATGAGTGGCGCCGGAAGAAGGCATTTCTAAGGGAAACTTTTATTTATTTTTTTAAGCTTAAAAGCAAATACAAGATTAAACTAGGCAGATCAGTATGCGCGGGCTTAACTCCGCTACTGAAAATTTTTGATCGAGCGAGCAAATTTGTTGTTTTATCAAATTACAATCATAACCAATACTCTCAAGTAAATACATATAGATAAGTGTGATACATCAAATTAATTGTCTACTTGCAAGGACGTTTAGATTTAAGATCATATTTTCGAGAAACGTGTTGTTCTGAAGCTTTGACCACATCTTTCGCAACTTTTGCCTTATAGGCTTTTCTGACGAAATTGAAAGCTCGTTGCATGCAATCTATGGATTCTTCTTGGGTACCTCTTAATAGTGTGATGATCCGATCAGCTTTCAATGCCTTTGCCAATTCCACAGTGAAATTCCTCACGCCCCATTGCTCTCGAATACCCGGCGCATGGGGATCATATTGCGTCAACTTGTATTTGCCATTAATTTTATCCACCAATGCGACAATAGCGTGAAACGAAGGAATAATTAAGCCAGTGAGTGGATCTACTGCTCTCTTCTTTGTGACTTCAATTTCTTGAGTGGAGAATACAATTACGCGTTTTGAAGAAGACTGAAAATGTAATCGGATCCGAAACATGGACCATCTTTATCGACGTTATTTCTCACTATTTTTCAATCAAACAATTTCATTTGATAATTTATGGCTCATCTACAGACCTAGATCTATCGAATGACATGCTGCACACATGTGTGGTTATAGCCGATATCTACATTTAGTGCGTACAAGATTAGTCCGAAATCGTTTTCGGACCACTATATTCCCCGTACATGCACGCGCTAGGCCAAAAAGTGGGTGATTGCTCTCGCTCCGCTACGCTCCGCTCGATCAACTAGACGTAAGTAAGAAGGGAAAGCTCAGTTCCGAATGAGGGAAGACAAGCAGGTATAGCTACGTGCAACATTAGCAAGTTGCAGTGTCAGTTTGGTGACGAGGTAAGCGAAATAATGGTGCTGACATGTTTAACGCGGAGACGATCGGTATAAAATGTCCACTGATTCTGGGGAATCAGTTCCTCCATTCAAGAGTTTTTTTTTTTTTTATAATTCATTTAGGTTCACGAGTGAACGCTCTTATGGTGTTTTTTACTCAACATGGACGGGGTGCAGGGTGGTTGTCCTAGATATGATTTGATAGATTCGACTGAATTTGCGTTGGTTGTAGTTCACAGTAACTCTTTTGTTTCCATGTCATTAAGGTGTTATATTGGAAATGAATACACAGAGTATGAATCTTGAAGTGATCTTATGCTGTGAGTGTTGTGCGTTTGTCAGCACTTTTTGATCATCTCTCATTCACAACTGATGTTGCTGCATGATTTAGGAATTGTTTTTGACAGTCGGTGATAATTACCATTGCAACACGACCACCCTCCAATGATAAACAAGGATAATACCTGCAACTTCCTGTAACGTTTTAAAAAAGTAGAGTTAAACAGAGCAATAGTAATTAGTTTAAGCCTATCTTCGTATGGTGACAGATTAAAAGTATTAGACCGTGGGAGACCACGAAGGGTGAAACGTAAAAATCTACATTGAACCAAGTCTATGTTATAAACCTGGCTATTATATTCTATTGTAATAAGGGTCTGAAAAAAGTAACATCTTCTTCTTTTTTTTAGATGACGCTACAGTCCGGTGTGAACCTGGGCCTCAATCAACAAGCGCCTCCAGCTGGCACGATATTTTGCCAGTTGTTTCAAAGGGCGCACTCCTAGTTGGTTAAGGTTCCCTTCCACCTGTGTGCGACACCTTAGACTCGGTCGTTCTCTGCTGTGTCGTCGGGTTGGATTCGATGACTCTTCAGGCCGGAGCTGTGTTGTCCATGACCTAGCCATCTTAGAAGTTTGATTCGGAGACGTCGTACTAGGCCGATGTCGCTGTACAGCCTGTGCAATTCATCGTAGTATCTCTTCCTCTACTCTCGGTTAATACGAGTATAAACGGGAACATAGATTGAACGCAAAATTTTCCTCTCGACTAAGGGTATACTCATCCGTTTTCGTTAAGTTTCAGGCCTCTGCGCCGTAAAGGAGGAACGGGACGATCAGTCATTTATATAGTTTTTCGAGAGAGGACTTAACTTCTCAATGACCTTTTAAGCTCAAAGAAGCAACAATTTGGAAGATGTAGTGAATAGAAGAATACTGAGCCAAGGTAGACGAAGTCCTAGACCACTTCCAATATGTAGCCGTCAATTTTATCGTTCTGGCCAAGACGTCGGTGTTGTGTGTCTTTTTTGGATGACAGCATATATTTAGTTTTACCATCGTTTACCGAAAGCCTTTTAGCCGCTTCTGCTTGAATGCTTTTGAACGCTTCATTGACGTGTCGCTGTGCTTGCCCAGTTACGTCAATATCATCTGCATACGCAAGCAATTGCACAGACTTTAAATAGACCGTACATCTTGTGGTAGCTAGTGAGTCTCGTATGATCTTTTCAAGACGTCACCCAATCTATATTTTTCCTTTATATGAAAGGTTTCGGTTAATTTGCTACCTACCTTTATGATACAGCGAGAATTCTCCGTTGTCATCCTGCACAATCTGATGAGTTTGGCAGGAATGTTAAATTTAGACATGGCTCACTTTAGATCGTAGCTATGAACACTATCATTTGCGGCTTTAAAATCGACAAAAAGATCGTGTATGTCTTGGAAATTCGTGTGGAATTCTTGGGTCTTTTCAAAGATCTGTCGCAGTGTGAAAATTTGGTCTATTTTGGATTTACCTGGCCTGAAACTACACTGATAGGAACTTATCAGATTATCCATAAAGGCTTTCAGGCGTTTGCACAGTACGGCAGAGGAGATCTTGTATGTGGTGTTAGGGAGACCTATTCCAAACGATGCTGAAATTTCATTCGTCGGACATGTTTTCCTCTGACAATATTTTACAGATGAGCTGGTGCATGCGCCCTACCAACTCATCTCCAGCCGCTTTAAATAGCTCAGTAGACGAGCCGTCTGCGCTTACGGCTTTATTAGTTTTAAGCTTCGAAATTACAAGCTTAATTTCGTCTGGGATAATTTTGCCTGACAGCGGTATCAGACCCATCGTTGCCGTTATACAGTCAACATAATTGTTTTTTTTTCCATATTCTCAGCATGTGCTGTGACTCGACTACTAGCTGTCCGTCTTCATCCCTACAGGCTTCTGCTCTGGCTTTATACCTTTTTTTTTTATTTTTTTTCGTAAAACTTGCGTTCTTCCTGTGGTAGCATCTTCGCATTTCTCTATCTCCTCGATTCGAGCTCTCTTGTTTTTCTTCCTTAACAGCGTTTTTCTCTCCTTTTTTGATCGTAGAGCTCCCGAGCGGATTTCGTCCGTCTAGGTAGCCTGGCTTTGTAAGCGGACTGCCCGATGGGTTTGAGGCAGCATCTCTGATGGCTCCCACTGTTGTTCTGTGGATTGTCCCCACATTGTCGGACTTTGCAAAAGGTTGAGGGAAAACGGATCGGCAAAGATCCTAGCGGTCGAGCGGCGAATATAGGTTTCTGAAGGTTCTAAGATGGAGGAGGAGTGTCTGGCGTCGATCGCAATGTGATCAATCTGGTCGATGGTCGACTGATCTATTGATCGCCAGGTTCTTTTATGGATGTTGAGATGTGGAAATCTTGTTCTTGCTACAAGGAGTTACGCCCCGCTAGGCAGTTAATTAGCCTGAGTCCGTTGTCGGATGTGGTGTCATGCAGGCTTTGTTTTCCTATGATCAACTCAGATACATATGTCCTTTTTACCCATGCACAATTTTTGTATAATAACTGGGGCATTGAACATACGTTCGGTTCAGGAGTCATCCTTGAGTCGATCATATTTTTCTTGCAGCACTTACTGTAATAAATGTCACAGCTTTTCATCGTTTTTTTCGCCTGGTCCATTCCATCGCACTTCTTGGAGTGTGGTAATATCCGCTTTGTAACAATCGAAGGTGTTCTCCAGTTGGTTGTCTGCATTTGGTCTGTTAAGGGACCGCACACTCCGAAGCTGATGTTTGCCATATTAAACACGATCAACATCTTTGCTCTATTTGTTCGCTTCTCTCTCCCGACAAAAGTAACAATCAATGATTTGGTGACATATGTAGGAATCAATAAATTATTTTACCATCGCTTTATAAATCCTAATGAGGACTTGGAGATCATGTACTTCGCTCACAAGGAAATTTGATTTCATTATCGAAAGGTAACACATTTGTGAAAAAGAGCAATTGCCTGGCATTTACTAATATTTTGTTCTAAAGATTTGTTATAACACTAAATGTTGAACGAAACGACTCCTGCTGCAAAGGCAAAGAGCCCGTCGTGGTGAATATAGTTAATATAGTCAAAATAAAAATCTTGGGCTAAGGCAACTACCTTGTGGAACACCTGAGGTGTCAATAATGTAACCAGGGACAGCCGAATGAAAAAGAAATTTGTATTGGCGGTGGTCGAGGTATGATTCTAACCAGAAAACCCATTGCCTTCAGCTTCACATGAATGATTTAATGATTAACCTTAGTAAAGGCTTTGTCATATTCGTCCAGCTCAAAAAGAGTTGGGGAGACCAATTTGGTAAGGTTGGTGGTAGTTGATTGGCCTTTCAAGAATCCAAATTGTTGAGGGGAAAATGTAGACCTGCAGTGCTGGATAGGGAATAGTGATATACTCCCAAACAACTTAGGATAGCCTGGCAATCGGTTAGCAGTTTCGTTTCTATTCCCCTTTTTATGGATGGGAAAGATCCTTCCACAGTTTAAAGACAATAGCAGTGGCGATAGATCACTGAAATAGGGCTGTGGGGGGCTAAGAAAGCGTGTTGAAGGAAGCCGGGACGCTGAAGGAAGTCGGGGCGCAGTTACAATATTCCATATTACAAATGGAAGCAATCTTAGCCAGGTTCGCGAATATTATTGCTGTATGATTGACTGAAAAAGGACGCAAAGAATTTTGGTAGTGTCTTAGAGTTGGAGGATGAAACATTATGAAAACCCAAGGATGAAGGAAGACTGTCAGATTTTCTTTTCGGCCTTACGATTAACTTGTAATAATTAAAGAATAAGAGCAATTAAGGCTGAGGCGTTAAGACAAACCTTCTCGTGGTACAAGTAGCTGGGGTAGTGAGCCCCGGAGATCATGTTATTGACCGAACCAACTGTCTT